>OZ010793.1:101060624-105860624 GCA_963932465.1 Maratus speciosus
CTATGCACATATAAAACACTCAACGATGAGTGGGGTACTATTATACGAAAAGTTTTTGAACAGGTTTTTGACATATTGCACACATATTTCATTAAAACAAGTTGTTTGATTTAAAAAATTACAGTTAATTATAAATTAATGTATCAGAAAATAAACTGAAAGATTGCAGTGTGAAAGTGTCCCACGGGTCTACGCTGGTATATTTTTATTTTAATGATTAGGGTGCTAGTCCCCTACGAGCTCCCCCCGTTTCAAACACCGCAAACTCTAAAAGCGCACTAATTTGATCGCTTGGCGATCTCCGTGTTAACGGGTTGGTTTCGTCTTTGATTAAATCAGATCAGTGAAACATGTGAAAATAAGTTAATATAAAAGGAATTAAGTGAACAGAGTCTTTGTCTCCCGGTATTTTTTAACAACACTTTAAGAAAGCTTTTTTAAATAAGACATTTTAAATGTATCGTTTTAAATCTGACGTAATTTTCACCAAAGTTTTCTTTCTCTTTTTAATATGGACGTGGAAATACTTTTGTTGTTAGAAAGAAAATATTATTTGCGCTGTCTTAGAATTATCAACAATAGTTTAAAAAGATTATCTCAAAATACGAAATAAATGTCTCGCGCAAATATATTTTTAAATTTAAACTGTTTGGCAATTTTAAGTATGATGTAATTTCCTCCATTTAAGACTTTAAACGCATATTAACCAATTTATTATTTTACAATTTTTTTTCTCTTTTAAAATTCACGTGTAAATATAGTTTTTACGACGTAATTATCAATATTTTCCTGCTTGTAATAATTTAATTCTCACTTGAATGTTTTTCTCTGTTAATAATAGTCACGTGTAAATAAATTTTTAATTTGAAAGAAATATTATTCTTTGCTCTGATTTTAAATTTGGCAACAATATAAAATAATACCCTCCTCTAAAAGTTGTAAAAAAATATCTCTCGAAATGCTGAAAATTTGAATTTAAAATAGAAATAAAAGCTCAAAAAAAGAGTCAAAATGAATGCAGTCTGCACACCGGGAACTTCTAATGCATAAAATGATCAAAAAATGATTAAATTCCTATGTATAGTTTTTGCTTCTATAAAACTTTTTTAATGGAACGATTTTGACCAACTTTAACATTAAATATCTCTTTAAATAATAATTATTCGATTTGAAAACTGTCTACATCAGTGTGTTTATCAAACATTTCTCTATGATACCACCGATTTTCATATTTTTGTATGCAATATTTTACTTAAGATTAACCTCCGGCCACAAAAAATTCAAAACTGGCGGTGGCGGCGGCGGTGACAGCGTTAGTTACTTTTTTTTTAGAATAGGGAGATAATAAGTGATTTTCTTGTACTGTAGATTCTCTCAAATCTACAACCCTAAAATCCGCAAATGCCTAAGATCTACACATCGGTGCAGATGTAAACAATGAAACTTAAGGTTAAGATGTAGGTGAAAAATTCATGATTTTTTTTTTTTTTTTTTTATCATTTTATATATACAGGGTGTCCATATTTAAACGACTCTACTTTAAAATTGTCTACAGACAAAACTATCGTTCATAAAGTTGTGAAATTTTGTGAAAGACAGAATAAAGGAATGAGAATTTGTTTAGGCTAAAAAAATTGTAAATAAAAGTAATTCAAAATTTTGCCACCAGAGGGAGTTGTTTAATAAATTACACATTTAGCCTTACGATAGTTTAAAAATTTTATTTATTAGCTTAACCTTACTCTACATAGACAGCTTTTCACGACATTTTCCTAGCTTTTCCCTGAAAATACCGCGGTCAACTGTGGAACATGCTTATCTTACGATTCCAGATGGTATCTGAAAATGATGAGAGTCATACAGAACATGTTTGGTTATAACAAAGTTTGTCAAAGTATCGTAAATGTAGGCTTAATGTGTAATTCGTTAAAAAATGGCCTCCTAATTTTTTTTTCGCTCACACATATTCCCATACTTTTGTATGTCCTCCAAAAAAATTCACAACATTCTGAACAACAGTTCCGTCATTAATTACAGTATACATTATTAATTATTAACTTAATGTTTACTTTTAATATTTTTAACATTTTTTAAGTTTTGTTAATTTTTACTTTCTTCTATCTTTACAAGAAGAAAGTATTGGATTCGTGAAAATTTTCGAATTCCAGTTTTCGACGGATTTACGCGTTTTAGGGGTACCCGAAAAACATATTTTTACAATATGTCTGTCTGTGAGTCTGTGACTCTGTCTGTCTGTCTGTATGTATGTGACACAAATTTTGCGGGCGCTCTATCACAAAAACTAATGAACGGAATTTTATAAAACTTTAGATTCAGTTATTTCCTGATATAAACTGGTACAGATAACTTTTTGGTGTAAATCGGCCAACAGGTGCTGCATTTTTCCTGATTTCCGCAATAGCTATATCTCAAGAACTAATGCACGGATTTTTATAAAACTTCAGAATCCGTTAGTCCTTGATATAATTTGGTGCTGAATGCTTTTTGGTGTAAATCTCCCAACAGGTGGCGCTGCTAGGCTGCATTTATCACGATTTCCGCAATAGCTCTATCTCAAGAACTAATGCATGAATTTTCATCGAACTTCAGATTCAGTTAGTCCCTGATATAAATTGGTGCTGGTTAGTTTTTGGAGTAAATCGCCCAATAGGTGCCGCTGCTGTGCCAATTTTTTTACGATTTCCTCAATAGTTCTATTTCAAAAACTAATGCACGGATTTTCATCAAACTTCAGATTCAGTTAGAACTTGACATAAGTTGTTGCTGATTAGATTTTGGTGTAAATCATCTAACCGGCTGCATTTTTCAGGAAAAATTAACATGTATGACATGGAAGAAAGTTTTGGGGTTGCCATCCAACTAGTTATTATTTTACTTAATTACTTTACTTAATTATTTTACTTTATTGCTTTACTTAATTATTTTTATTATTTTACTTTGTTGTATGCATTCATTATGTAAGCATTTTGAGCGCATTATTATATTCAAAGTACACTTTTAAAAATGTAACAAAACTATGACCAGAAATCTGCAAAATTCTAAAATTGCATAACCTCTGGTCCCAAGCTATGCGGATTTGAAAGAGTCTACTATAATTCTGTTAACAAAGAGTTATGTTAACAAAGAGTCAAACATACTTTACCATAAAATGAAAAATATTTTCAAAGCTTATTCAAATAAATATTGAAATCAATATAAATATGTGTATGAATAGGAACAAATTATTCTATTTTGCCGGAACCTCCAATGTGTAAACCAGACGCACCAAGTACAAATCGATAATTCTGTCGCGTTCATGACTCCAAACTTGGTCACTTCAATGTAATTAACTAGCCGCTAGCAGAATTAATAATCTGAGGTTCCTTTATCGTGAATATAGAAACAGGAGATTTATCAAATAGCTCTGAATTTTGGTATAAAATAAAGCTATTTACAATTTAAATTAGATGAAATCCCTTGCTCTATACTACAGAAAAGTACAAAATACAAAAGGACACACGTAACAATGGAATAGCGATAATTCCACAGCGTTTAATTTGAATTAATCATAAAAACTTATATTAAAACTAGTATGTTGTGGCCATCACAAACCTTTCTTCTATACAGTGTGTCCACGTATAACCTGACCGACCTTTATTTTCGCAACCGTTGGTCCTAGATGCATACTTCCAATTACAAAAATAGTTTAAATAAGGTGAAGAATTATTTTTAAAGCGATTTGGGTCAAGAAAAAACATTTATTAAAAAATTACGAAATTTTAATTTTTATACGGTCCCCCGGTCCTATAAGTGATATTTACTTAAAATTTACTCTGACACTAACAAGTAAGACAAAAAAAGTCCCATTCATCTAACATTAAAATTGACCGAGTTATGAAACTTTGAAATGCATGACTTATACCACTTTTTTGCATATCAAAACAGATGATTTCGACCATGCTTTCAGGGGTCGAGTGTAAAGTACTTAAACTTATTTCAAGGTATCTCCGCTTTGAAAGAAATCGTGCAAATATTACGATTAACTTTTATTAGTTAAGTTTCAGATTAGTTAAAATGATTGTATTTTAACATATGTTTTATTTTGTAAGGATTTGAGGCTATGATTTCTTTTAACTAAAATTATGTTAATTTCATAAGGTTTTATTTAACTTGCAATGACCGTCTTTCCAGTTTAAAATTTGTACTCGAAATTAAACTTGCTTTCAAATGTCCGATCGAAGTTAAATTTTATATACTGACTTAAATCCGATGACAATGCAATATTATTATGTTTTTCCACTCTAACCATCTTATACATACTTATATTAGAATAACACAAAAAAATTCGGATAGATTACCGTCAAGAAGTTTAAGAAAGAGTTTTAGATTAGATAACATAAACCTGCAATGGTTGTGTTTTTTAACTTTTATAATTACATTTTATGCATTTTTTAACGCTCAATCAAAAAATTACCTTAACTTTTAACCATTATGTCCAGATTTTTCGCAAATCGTAAATTTCAAGGTTAAAAAATAGCGAAAAATCTGATACTATAAAATAAATGTAAGACTTTTTTATTCAGTTTAATTTTATTTAATTCAATAATTTATTAGATTTTTTGGCTTATACAGGGTTTCTTACAGCTAAACAGCTCGGGTGTCCGAAGAGGTTTGGAGGGGTGGAGGATCAATTTTAACTTTTAGCTTTTTAACTTTGAAATTTGCGATTTGAGAAAATTCCTGACGTGATGGTTTAAAATGAAGGTCATTTTCGGATTCAGTGCTAAAAAATACATATGAAGCTAAAAAATACATATGAATCAATTTTCAAAAGCTAAAAAACATGCCACAACCCAAAATTTGAAAGACAGTGTAATCTAACAGCATTTTAAAATATGTATCATTTTGTAAATAATTGAGGCTGTTGTTTTTCATCCTTTTATTTAACAAAAAATCTGTTATTTTTATCCTCTTATAATGTTCAGTACAAATTGTACATTTTGCAGTAATATGTCAGAATAATTAAAGATTTCAAATTTATATTGCAATGCTAATTTTACTCTCAATCATTTTCTTAATATATCTGACGAAATTATATTTCTACTAATTTTGTGAATGACCCCTAATATGCAGCAAAAAATATACTCCAACTTTAAACAGCTATTACTCGGTCAATTTTTAACGTAGAATAACGGGACTTTTTTTGACTTACTTGTCATTGTAACAGGGAAATTTTACTAAATATAACTTATAGGACCGGGGGACCGTATAAAAATTTAGATTCTGTAATTCTTCACTAAATTGTTTTTTCGCTTCAAACTTTCTTTATCTTAACCCTGCACCTAATTTTGACCATTTTTGTAATTGGAAGTATGCATCGAGGACCAACGGTTGCGAAAATAAAGGTCGGTCAGGTTATACGTGGACACACTGTATAAATCACGTCAGTTAAATCATTTAAATAGTACAAGAAATTACATCAGCTTAGCACCAATTCATATCAAAGTATATCTGAATTTGAAGTTTGATAAAAATTCGTGCATTAGTTCTTGAGATAGAGCTATAGCGGAAATTCTGAAAAATGTTCCATAGCAGCGTTACTTGCTGAGCGATTTACACCAAAACATAAACAACACTAATCGATATCAAGGTATACCTGAATGTGAAGCTTGTTGAAAATCCAAGCATTAGTTCTTGAGATAGAGCTATTGAGGAAATTGCAAAAAATGCAGTATAGCAGAGCCACCTGTTGAGCGATTTACACCAAAATCTATAAAACGTCAAATCATGTCAAGGACTAACTGAATCTGAAGTTTGATGAAAATCCGGCCATTAGTTCTGGAGATTGAGCTATTGTGAAAATCGTGAAAAATGTTGCATAGCAGCGACACCTGTTGAGAGATTTACAGCAAAAACTAATCAGCACCAGTTTATATCAGGTACTAACTGAATATAAATTTTTAACTGAATTAAATTCCGTGCATTAGTTCTTGAGATAGAGCGCCCACAAAATTTGTGTCACAGACAGACATTTTGTAAAAACATGTTTTTCGGAACCTCTGACCCTAAAACGTGTAAATCCGTCGAAACCGAAAGTCGAAAATTTTCACGAATCCAATACTTTCTTCTTGTAAAGATAGAAGAGAGTAAAAATTAAAATCTATATTATAAAGCAAACGTATTTCCGTGAGTACTACTGGCGTCATATTGGCGGTGGCAACTATCTAATCAATAAATTTTCTCTTTTACTGCATTTTTTTTTTTTTTTTAAATATCGCACAATTTTAATTTTTACGCCGTGGAATTGTGAAAAAAATTACTTCCAAATGAAATTTGCTTGAATATTGTTTAGCAATTTACATATTTTTTATAGTTTTAAAAATAATTTGTTTGCACTTCAAATACTATCATTCAACATTTGTTTGTTTTCGCGTAATATTTTCTAACTAAATTGACAAACGAACTTAAAAGTTTACAAATGAATAAATAAATGGATAAAAGACGAATTTAACAGGTATGTAATCGAACTACGCACTCAAACGCAGAAATAATCAAAATCACAAAGATAGTTATAAATAGTTAAATACTTAGCTATTGATATCTGGCATGCAGCTAATACGAAAGTATGTAAACTGATTTTTGTTATCGTTGGGGGAGGGGGGGGCAATTTAAGAAAATATTTTAAATGTAAAATGCTATTACACTTTTCAATTACGTTTACACAGGGTGGTTATCGGGCATCTTTAACCCGGGTAGCCCAGGGTTGAATGGCTTAATTAATATTAAAACTAATTCGTTAATTAAAATTTACTTTATTAATTTCCGTAGCTAAAAAAATTAATATTGCGAAAAAAAAAAAGAGCGACATTTCTGAAGATGACTCTCAATCAGATAATGAGACTCCCAACATCCTTAAACGTTTTCTAGTGAAAAAGTGCGTAATGTGTGTGATTAATGTTTTGAAAATTTTTCTATAGATGGAGCCGCCAGCAAACAAAGAATTCAAATGCTTATTCGAAATGAACAGATTGGCGGGAAAATGTAGAAGAAAACACATTGCAAACAACTCCATTTGATCATTCCCACAACCCCATTCCCACCTCACACAAATATAGTTAATTCTATTTTCATTTAAAATTTTAGTTCATTATATATTAGGTCGTCAAGGATGAAATTTGTATTTAATAATATTGCCACAGCTTATTATTTGACATTGGCTTAATATTTCACCGCTCTGTTTTAGCCCCCCGGTACGGTATGCTATTTCTTTCTCCCAACTTATTTTGCGTCGACTCCAAAAAATAACGTTACCTTACAGAAGCCAGCCGTAAAAAAAAAGAAGAAAAAAAAAGAAGTACGATTAAATATTCTATAGCAATTTTTTAAGCTTCTAAGCATCGCACATTTTCAATTTTTATACCGTCGTATTGGGAAAAAAAAGTACTTTTAAATACAATTTGTTTGAAAACTGTATCTCCATTTATTTTTGAAATATTAATTTTTTTGTAGTTTTTAGCACCATTTGTCTAATTTTGGCAACTCAAGTACTCCCTTTATGTAGAAAGTAAAGAGAAAACAGTTGCAAAATAGCAATTATATCTTTTTGTTGCCATTTTCTCATAACAACCGAAAGAAAATGTAATTAAAATACGTGCTATTTTGAAAAAAAACATAAACGAATAATTTCTGTTAAAACAGGGAGCTATTATAAACTATATTTAATTTTAAGTTATCTATATTAATGTTACATTATTAATCTATATTAATGTTATATTATTATAAAAAAATGAAAGCCTATGAATCATTAGATAGCCGTTTTTGGTTTTTTTTTTGTTTTTTGTCGAGTTTCTTTAATGACGGCATCTTTTTGCCGCATTTGTTGTATTATTTTGCGATAGTGACATCCTATGCATATACATGCTTTACTGCAGATGTTTAAGAATTGATCGTAAATGTGGAATTCTTAAGCGGATGCGAATGACGTCATTTTTACATAAAATAAAAGTGTGTGCTTTAAGTCTTAAAATTCAAAGTCCCTGCCCAGTATTCAGTTAGTCCCTGATTTAAATTGGTGCTGATTAGTTTTTGGTGTAAATCGCTCAACAGGTGGCCCTGCTATGCAGCATTTTTCACGATTTCCGCAATAGCTCAATCTCCAGAACTAATGCACGGATTTTCATCAAACTTCAGATTCTGTTAGTCCTTGACGTGAATTGACGTTTTACACATTTTGGTGTAAATCGGTCAACAGGTGACACTGCTATGCTGCATTTTTTGCGATTTTTGCAATAGCTCTATCTCAAGAACTAATGCTTGGATTTTCAACAAACTACACATTCAGGTATATCTTGATATGAATTAGTGCTGTTTATGTTTTGTTACAAATCGCTCAACAGATGGCGCTGCTATGCTGCATTTTTCAGAATTTCCACTATAGCTCTATCACAAGAGCCAATGCACGAATTTTCATCTACGGATTTGTACGTTTTAGGGATCAGATATTCCGAAAAACATGTTTTTACAAAATGTCTATATGTGCGTCTGTCTGTCTATGAGTCTGCGACTCTGTCTGTTTGTATGGGACACAAATTTTGAGGGCGCTCTATCTCAAGAACTAATGCACGGAATTTAATAAAAATTTATATTCAGTTAGACCCTGATATAAATTGTTGTCGATTAGTTTTTGGTGTAAATCGCTCAACAGGTGGCGCTGCTATGCAGCATTTTTCACGATTTCCGCAATAGCTCTATCACAAGAGCCAATGCACGAATTTTCATCTACGGATTTGTACGTTTTAGGGATCAGATATTCCGAAAAACATGTTTTTACAAAATGTCTATATGTGCGTCTGTCTGTCTATGAGTCTGCGACTCTGTCTGTTTGTATGGGACACAAATTTTGAGGGCGCTCTATCTCAAGAACTAATGCACGGAATTTAATAAAAATTTATATTCAGTTAGACCCTGATATAAATTGTTGTCGATTAGTTTTTGGTGTAAATCGCTCAACAGGTGGCGCTGCTATGCAGCATTTTTCACGATTTCCGCAATAACTCAATCTTCAGAACTAATGCACGGATTTTCATCAAACTTCAGATTCAGTTAGTGAGTTAATCCTTGACATGAATTGACGTGTTATACATTTTAGTGTAAATCGCTCAACATAGCGCTGCTATGCTGCATTTTTTGCGATTTCCGCAATAGCTCTATCTCACGATCTAATGCTGTTTTCAACAAATTTCAGGTTGAGGTATAACCTTGATATGAATTAGTGCTGTTTATATGATTTATATAGAAGAAAGTTTTGTGATGGCCACAACATACTAGTTTTAAAATTAGTTTTATTGAAAATGGAACGGTCGGAAATTCGCACTATTATGAATTAAGAGTTCTTACGTGGAACTAAGGCATTGCAGACCGCAGGAAAACTTTAATAGTGTATTTGGCTCTAGCAATGTTCGTTGATTTAAATCAGCTTGATTTTTTTCATGATTAAAATCACGATTTAAATAAATTGATTTTTTTTTAATCAATTTAAATCGATTTAAATCGGTTTTTCTTTTAAATTATTTTTTAAAATGAATTCAAGATTAAAACAAACATAATAATTTACTTTAATATAATTTAGTTTTATATAATACACATAATCAAACAGCTTTTAGAAAGATAAAGCTTAATCTTTGAGAAAAAGTAAAGTAGAATGTAAAGTTTAGGAAAAAATGCTTTCAAATTTCATTTGAGCCAAATTATAAAATAATCTTGCAACAGTAACGAAATCTAAGCAGGAATAAATTAAATTTTGGAATATTTACTTGTTAGTATATACACTGCTCAAAACAATTAGGGGAGCACATGGTTTTAAGAAAATTACGCAACTATTTACACCGATAAGAAACATAAATCCATAACTTAAAGTGTATTAGAAAACAGATAAAGAAAATTGCACATGCAAATTAAAGTTTATGATGTCAAAAGCTAGAAAAAGGAGATAAGTGCAGAAATCACAATTTTTCAGAAAAGTCTGTTTCGCGGTCTCAGTTGTAAAATTCAATTGCTCAGCTTGTGTTTTGAGAACAGGTGACTGAAAATGTCACAACAATGTAATTTACCGGAATCCATGGCTTTGCGTGTTATCTGGACAGTCGAATCTGGGGAAACACAGCGACGTGTAGCGGACACTGTTGGAGTCGCAAGAAGTCTCAATGCAAGGCTGTGGAATTATTCTAAGACACATGAAATGGTAGACACCGACAAGGGCAAGGTCGGCCATGTGCTACTACAGAAACTAATGACGATATATCCTGTTAACAGCTCGTCGAGACGGAACCAGCAATGCTACTGTGCTGCAAACACAGTTGTTCTTGTGTCCAGCAAAACAGTCTGAAATAGGCTCATTATGGTGGTCTCTATGCACCAGGCTCGGACTGGCCCGCCGGCCCATCGGCCCGAGGGCCGGTGCGCCCTGGTCCAGGGAAAACTTCGCGCCCCTAAGTGCCTAAGCCGCTCCAATAATTTTTCACTGGTTGTAGACATACATTCTGATTAGCGTACTAAATTTCGAGAATTCGTTTAGCGAGTAATCAACAATCACTAGACAGACAGCACAAGAGAAGTATTTTTTTTTAATTATCGTAGCAATTTCAAGATCGGGAACCAAAAAGTACATCTTTGCCTGCGATTGAAAGATAAAACATTCACCCAACGACAGCTGTAGTAGCCATGGCGCCCTGGACTTAATTTCTTTCATCGCTTCTTTGAATGCTATCTTTTAGATTTAAACCAAATATTTTGCATACTTTCAGTCCTTTTTCTTTTACTACTTTGCGCCGGCCTCCTTTATAGCTGCCCCTGAATGTACCTATAATCGTGCTTTTTAAAAGCAACTTGAGTGAAAAAAAAAAAGAGAGAAATATATCAGGAGTCAAAAAACTTTTTGTATGGATTTTGTTGTTGATTGGAAAACACAATCCTTTTCTTTTCGGGAAATACAAAGTTGATGATACTTTTAGATTACAATCCTGCAAGCTGTGGGATCTCGCGGGCAGCGTTTTCTCATTCACAAAATCTACCATCATTTTCGGATAGTAATTTCGTGCATAGTTTAGGAGTAATCAGTGAAAATACAAAAAAAAATATACATATGCATCGAAATGAGAACCTTCTCAAAACACTCAAGTAGGGAAACTTAAATATTTCCCTTCCCTTGATCTATAACAATGGTAAAAGTTTTGCAAATCATGGGAAGAGTGTGATGAGAATAGTAAATTTACTAAATTATTTAAGCGATTTTAGACTAGCAAAGCGACTGTTTTAGGGTGTACTTTTTCTGTAGAAACTTTTTTATAAAGTGATATCAATTCAGCTCTTTATGGATGCATAAAGTCATTTTTTAAGGATAAAAAATACCAATTGTTTTCACAAGCAAGTATTATTTTCACATTCAAATAGCCCCATATTCAGGGCTTAATTTCTATGAAAAGAAGTACCGGAGCCCTAATATTCTGCAGTACTAAAACCGTAGCGTGCCCCCCCCCCCCCCCCGCCACGCCATCATTCCAATCCGCATATTTATATTTCATGCCTTATTTGCAAAATTTAAAGCATCTTTTTTTTCTTTAGCAAAGTAAGAATTTTAAATATATCTGCCTGCATATACTTAACTGTCAACTATTCCACTTTTTAGCTCATCACTTCTTCGAATTGCCTTGAACCTTTGCCTAATTTTAATGTTAATTAATCGCAGAATCCTGCTATTTAATAAGGTAAGGATTATGATTCGGAAACAGAGTTAACACACACACACACACACACACACACAAAAAAAAAAAAAAAAAAATATGTTCGCAGCTATGCATATATGTAGCTAATGAATGAACAACAGGTAAAAACATTTATAAGAAATATGTTCAGAAAATCTTACGCGCCGTTTCCTCTCCATCCCCTACGTGGGCGATACACTACGTAAGCGTTTTGATAGAAAAGAATGCAGAAAATTGGAGATCGGGGGTAAAGGAAAGAGTAATTTAGGCCTCGGTTTTTCGAAATCGCTATTGCACTGGGCTCCGGAGCCCTGTATTTATGAGCTCCGGTGAATTCCGACCAATATTTAAATATTTACTTAAAACAGAGAAGTACCGGAGCCGAGCTCCGGTGGGCTCCGGCGCAAATTAAGCCCTGCCCATATTTCAGCATTCCAATACCCTATAATGTGTGGTAGTTTTATAAAAGAACAAAAGAAGCATGAGATTTAGTTTTCAAAATTTCTATTGCCATACGGAGAGTATATTTTTGTTTTAAACATAAATGTTTTATAAACGAAGTTTACACACTGAATGTTTCTTGTGTGTGTTGAAGGAGATACCTGCAGATACCACATTTAAAAATGCTACTTAGTTAATAATATTAATAGTAATAAAACAGTAGTAAATAAAAAGTAATTGTTCTCAGATTGCAACAGAAATTAAATTTATGAGATTTTTAACTAACTTGATAACTAATTCATATTACATTAAGCCCTTAGCAGCACCGCGACAACTCTATTTGGCGCCTGGTTCGAAAAAAACTTGTTAGCTTTTCTAAAGAACCTCAGTGCATCAATGGTGATCAGAAAAAAAAATGTGGTTACTCCTAACTAATTCTGCTAAAAATAATCGTAAAAAAATATGTAGGTACCAATCGACTGGAAATAATATCTACTAGTTATTGTTATGTATAAAATATGTTTCTGAAGTCATCTACTTATTAAGAATTGTACCAACTTTGAAATTTCAAGCAATAATACCCCATTTTTGACACCTTATTTGAGTTTCTTGGATCGAGACAGCCCGGAAAAAGGCATATTTTATATCCATTATCTTAAATCTTGATGGGGTTAGAAGAGTTTAAATTTGAGTATGGTAAAGCTAAATCCATTTGAGAAACTTAATTTTTATCTTCATAAAAATTATCTGATTGATTTTTTATTAATTAATTAAAGATATACAGATTAATTAATTAATTATACAGATACAGATGCAGATTTATTAATTAATTAAAGTTATACAGATTCCCAAACTTATTCCAGACTTTTTTTTCTATTCAAACATTTTTCTTAGTTAGAAAGCTATTATTAAAGTCATATTAAAAAATATATATATAAGGAACAAACCACAATTGTTAAAACATCCCGACAAATGAGCTGTACAGCTCATTTGAATAATTAATTTTCGAGATATGGAGAAAATTTTCCTTTCCCATAATTTAAGGGGGTCGTATTCCGCTATCAAAGGTACCACAGAAAAAAATCGTAAAAACTTACCAGAAATATTTTGTAGGATTTTCTTTGATGTAAAATAAGTTTTTAATAAATTTATAATACTTGTAAAATTTTACTGGTGACTAATTGAGAGATTTTGGTACTTTTTCTTGTAAGATCTTCAATTTATTTTCCGAAATTTGGGGATAAACCCCTAACACATTTTGTTTTATAAATGTATTAAGTATTAAGAAAAGCATATAAACTATATCTCTCTCCTGGCTAGAAAGGAACTCAAATAGGGTGTCAAAAGTGGATGTTACCATTTGAAAAATCAACGTTCGTGTATTTTTTTATATGTAGACAGCCTCCAAAGCAAAATTTATGAAAAGCATTTAATAGTAAATATTATTCCTAATCAATTGGTATCCTATGACTTTTTTATACAGTCATTTTCAAGAAAATTGGTAGGGGTGATCACTTTTTTTTTTCTGCAAGGTGTCTACAGGTAGAAGAAGAAAATGAGAAAGCTCTAGTCTTGATATCAGTAATCTACTACAAGGTAATCTGTGTTCAACTTGCTGGAGTTTTAGATGTTATATGATTTGTTTTACAAAATTGCTTAGTAGGAATTGCTTGTGTAGGATTGATGGAGCTTTAAACATGCACGAAGAATATAGCGAAGTCTTCTATCCAGAGTTAGAGATATAATTTAAGCCATTATCATTTCTTGGTGCTATGCGAGTGTGTTAAACCTCGTCAAACCAGATACAACACAAGCAAGTAAAATTGACTTGATTCGCTAAAATTTTTGCGCCCTCTGAAAATCCAAGGTCTGCGCCCTTTACACTGACCCAGTCCGACCCTGCTATGCACGTAAGCCAAAGGTCTGCATTCCGTTGATCTCAAGCAGCTTTGCGGCCCAAAGGAGGTGGACAACTGAACATCGAGTTTGGAGGCAACGTTGTTTTTGAAGTCAAATTCTGTTTACAGACGAGTCCCGAGTCAGTATGAATGTGACATCCAATGTGTTTTGGCATGGAGAGAAAGAGGTACTTAAAATAATCCCACATTCGTTCCTGAAAGTTCACATTACAGACGAGGTGAGTTGATGCTGTGGGCTGAAATCGGCATAGGTGGACGTACGGACTTGCATATCATTCGGAATGGCACTTTGACGGTCCGAAGGTATGCAGACGAGATACTGAGACCTCATGTCGTATTTTATGTTGCAGCAATTGGTGATTTTTTTTCCCATGCATGATTATGCCACATTGCATACAGCTCGTCTTGTCGAGAACATTGTTAAAGTTGAAACAATACAGCATATGGAATAGCCAACATGCTCTCCTCACCTGTATCTGATGGAGCATGTGTGATACAAAATCGGACGATTCATTGCAGCCATACTGGGGCCTCCTTTTATTGTCTGGGACTTGGAAATTGCAATTTTTGAGGAGTGGAACAGTACTCCCTGAAAACTTATTGATAATATCATCGAATCCATGGAAAACAGGTATACAACAGTCTTATCTATCCGAAGGGACCACACGTCATATTAAATACCTTGCATTATTCCTAAACAGTATTTTTTTTTTGTCATTTCCATGTAACAAAATTGTTACCCTAAACCATATTTTCACTTCCTACCCATTGTTTCAAAGAAATTTGTTTGTTTTAAAGCTCTCTTGGAATTTTTTTTTTACTTTTTATCTCTATTTTGCATTGATACACATGTTACTCTCAATTTTATGCCAATGCATGGCTGTCTCGCACTGTTCTCTTCACTTTTTTGCTTGCTTCAATAATTTTTTTTGAGCAGTGTAGAAAAACATCTGCAAGTTGAGGTAAAATAAAACTGTCCAACTTAATGTGCTCTACTTTCGTGATGCCTATTATGTTAAAGTTTCAGCAAAATCTGAACCATCCAATGGATTTTCGTTCTGAATCTAATATAGTGGATCTCGGTCCTTTAGAAAGGGGGAAGGTACCTGTTAAAGTTATCGAAAAGGCTGATACTAAAAAACTTATAGAATTCATGACCAACTAGCTTTATAGCTTCATCTGCTTCAGTAGAACGAATGTTTTCTGCCTTTGGTTTGGTAAATCGAAAATTATGAATTGACTGATAAAGCTGCAAAACTCGTTTTTTTTTTTTTTTTTTTTTTTTTTCTTGTACTTTAACAAAACAAAAGAACTGCCCCATCCCATTATTTGACAAAATTTCTGTGTTTGAATGTGTGTAACTATAATCAATTACATGCCAATTAACGTGCAATTACACTGCGGATAATTGAAATTACAAATTTTCCCAACTCTAAACCCATGATAGGTAATGATTCTAAGTTGTCATCGGGATTATTCTATTAAATCTTATAATACGTAATTAATTCAATGATATACCATGATAGACTAGATTAATTTTAACACAATTATTCTAATTGGTAAATAAATCATATCAGATGTAAATTTCCAACTGGGCAAAAAACGTCCGGACCAGGATTCGAACCAGAGATCTCTTGGCCCGAAGCCATCAATGCTCTACCATCTGAGCTATCCCGGACGAATCTGAGGGAACTTTTTCACGCAGATAACCTTAATGATTATAGCATCTGCTCTGAAATCTGGTTCAATTCAGCAGAATAATTCGCAGGTAATGGAACTCCAGAAATCGCTGGATACATAGTGTAGGGTGGAGCGAAATTTTTTTTTTCTTCAAACCAAAATTGGCCGGGGTGGTAAAGTTGCTCTATCAGATCCTCATTCTGAATATAAAATATTTTTGAAAAATATTAATATTAAATACTGCTCCAAGGTCATTGAATATTGAGAAAAAACGTAAAAGCGCTCGCTTGTGGGAAAAAAAAAATTCTTTTCCTAATCAAAATGGGGCGGTGTGGGAAAGTTGCTCTATCATATCCTCATTCTGAATAAAAAATATCTTTGAAAAATATTAATATTAAATACTGCCCGAAGGTCATTGAATATTGAGAAAAAACGTAAAAGTTGTGCATTTTCCCATTTTTTCCCCTCAAATATACAAACTATTTTATTAATTTAGTTTAAAAGGATGATCATCTTATTATTGTTATTGTAATTATTATCTATTTATAGTAAAATATGTAATATTTATATCAAATTTGCTTTTATTATGCTAACTCAACTACTATACTTTTTTTAAATATATGAAATTTGGGTAATTGTAATTGTTTTACATATTTTACTTAACCTTTGTAAGAAAATATAATTTGAAATTATCCTTAAAGAACTATAGTAATAAGGTAAAAATAATTTACTATTTAATTTACAAGCAGTGAAGTTACCATTTTATGGTAGTCCATACTGTTTTTTGGTTTCAAAAACTGGCATTTTTTTCCGAGACTCCAGACGTTTTAATGTATCCATGGCGTCTCAAAGGACCACAAACAGCAGAAGAAGCCTCCGTAACAAGTCTCACACATCTTTCAGTGGCTTGATTGTGTCAAGACAATAGCTTAATCTTAGGTAAGATGTCTTCATCTATTGCCTTTGGATTTAGGATACACTTTGTAAGAATGTTATGATCTAAGAACTTAGTTAATGGTGATTCTGTCACGGTCACTTCAGCCTAATTTATGAAATCGATATAGTCTTTGGTCTCTCGGGTAACCTGATCGTTTATTTTCGTGAAACTTTTATTATTCTGCATAGTGCCAACACTCATACATACTATATATGAGTGGCACTGCGCAGAATAATAAAATCTCGAAAGTCAAAAAATTCTTTACGTACGTGATCTCAGGTAACTTGAAAGTACGTAAAGAATGTCTTCACTTTCAAGATTTTATTATTATGCGCAGTGTCTCTGCGCAGTGCTCTTACATACTGTGTAAGAGCTTTGGCACTTCGCAGAACAATAAAATCTCGAAAGTCAAGAAATTCTTTACATACGGATAAATTTTGAAGCCAAAGTCTATATAGATTCTATAAATTGGGCTGAAGTGACCGTGATACAACCACCATTAACTAAGTTCTTTGATCATAACATTCTTACAAAGTGTATCCTAAATCCAAAGGCAATAGATGAAGACAACTTACCTAAGATTAAACTATTCCCTTGTCACAATCAAGCCACTGAAAGATGTGTGAAACTTGTTACGGATGCTTCTTCTGCTGTTTGTGGTCCTTTGAGACGCATTGAGTTCATTAAAACTTGTCTGGAGTCTCGGAAAAAAAGGCAGTTTTTGAAACCAAAAAACAGTATGGACTACTATATAATGGTAACTTCATTACTTGTAAATTGCAATAGTAAATTATTTTTACCTTATTACTATAGTTCTTTAAGAATAATTTCAAATTATATTTTTTTACACAGGTTAAGTAAAAAATATAAAACAATTACAATTACCCAAATTTCATATATTAAAAAAATATATACAGTCGTTGAGTAAGCATAATAAAAGCGAATATGATATAAATATTATATAATTTTACTATAAATTTATAATAACAATAATAATAATTCGATGATCATCCTTTTAAATTAAATTAATAAAATAGTTTGTGTATTTGAGAAAAAAAATGGGAAAATGCACAACTTTTACGTTTTTTCTCAATATTCAATGACCTTCGGGCAGTATTTAATATTAATATTTTTCAAAGATATTTTTTATTCAGAATGAGGATATGATAGAGCAACTTTCCCACACCGCCTCATTTTGATTTGAAAAAAAAAAAAAATATTTTCCATAGCCGAGCGCTTTTACGTTTTTTCTCAATATTCAATGACCTTGGGGCAGTATTTAATATTAATATTTTTCAAAGATATTTTATATTCAGAATGAGGATCGGATAGAGTAACTTTCCCACCCCGGCCAATTTTGATTTGAAGAAATTTTTTTTTCCCATAGGCGAGCGTTCCACCCTCATAGTAGTCCAAGAGCCGACAGCACAAAAACCTATGTTATCAAGCACAAGAAAAAACCTTTATTTTATGGGAGAGTAGAAGCAGGGAAATCTAATGATCCATGTCTGCCGGAAGTGAAGTGGTGAATAAGCCAAAAATTAATATCACTAGTGGTTGATTCGTAGGTTTATCATTATGTTTGTCCTACAAACAAAGGTATGAAAACCTGGAGGATAGTTGTAGGACAGACACAATGATAAACCTACGAGTCAACTACTGGTGGTATTAATTTTTGGCTTATGCACCACTTCACTTCCGGCAGACATGGTTCATTAGATTCCCTTACTTCTACTCTCCCATAAAATAAAGGTTTTTTTCTTGTGCTTGATAACATAGGTTTTTGCGCTGTCGGCTCTTGGACTATAAATTACACTAGATTAATTTTAACACAATTATTCTAATTGGTAAATAAATCATATCAGATTTGATTCGATTTGATAACCTAAGAGGGACTGCTCAGACGAGGAAACCAAGTCCGTAGATCATAATGTCCCTCCCGTATTCCTTTATTAAGGACTTTAAAAAAATTACATTGATTAGCAGGTCATCTCACAATGGCATCCCGCCAAAACCGCGACAAAGAGCGGGATAAAAAAAGGGGGGGGGGGATCCAGCCTGCCTGGGAAAACTCAAATGCGACACGGGGAGAGGCGGGAAATAAAGTAAATCGAAAAAAATGCGCAAAACATTTCCTCATTGCCGGAAAACAGATTTCCCCCGCGACACTGGGCAGTCAGGTCGTAACGGTGCCGCCTGAGCAAGCTAAAATCGCAACACTGGGTAGCACCACACGATAAATGAACAGGGCCCTGGAAACAGTGAACATAGACCGTAAATTTCCCACTGGGCGAAAAATGTCCGGACCAGGGCCGAAACTAAGGGGGAGGGAGGGCTGAGGGGGTATGTGGTGCACCGGCCGCCAGAACGAAGGGACGCCAAATGAAGATTTTTTTGTCGATTTTTCTCAAGTCTATGTTTAGCACGGTATTTTAAAAATCGTCCTGTCTGGGGTATGCCAAATCATAGAAGAATCCAAGGATGATATGGCATAAGAATCCTGTATAAAGCGGATTTTTTTTCGATTCCATTTTCAAGATTTTAATGAATCAATCTTTAACAAAGCAGATTACATAGTTCAGCATTATATACTTTATGATTACATATTTAAAATTTTAAAATATGTCGGCTATTAGAAAATTAGTAAAATTCTCTTTGTAAATATACTTTACGGAGGAGGGAGGGGGGCGCCAAAATGCACCGGGTGCAAAAAAGGCTAGTTTCGACCCAGGTCCGGACCAGGATTCGAACCTGGGATCTCTTGGCTGAAGCCGCCAGGGTTGAAATTAAGCCTGGAAGTCAAGAAGTAATAACACTGTAAAAAATGTATGTAACGTTACTCCATAAAACTAGTGGCAGTATGCTGCCTCCAATTTTATGGAGTAATTTAACTGATATAATAGTGTTATTTAAACTGATATAACTGGTGTAATATTATACATTAGTGTAACATAACACCTGTTATATTCTATAAAATGGAGGCAGCAAGACTGCCATCAATTTTATGGAGTAGCGTTACATAATTTTTTTATATTGAAGAGAAAGAGAAACTTTCAAGTGAACTGATGTACTGTATTTCTAAATGTTTTTCTTATATCAAACTGTAATCAAATAAGTTTATCCTTTTAGCAGAATTAGTACAGTAGAACCTCTTTCAACCGAAACTCTCGGTTAACCGAAATCCATTTTTAAAACTGCTTTTTTTTTCTTTTTTTTTTATTATCAAATTCCTTGTGTTCAAAATCCATTTCGAAAGCTTTTTTAACTATCACATTCCTTGGGTGCAAGCACTATCCTTTCCAAACTACGAGTACATGTAAGTATTTTTGATCCACTTTCTTAGAGTTCCTTCGAATTCAACTTGAGGTCCCGTAAGTTGCGGAGTGGAATGTAGAAAACGAACAAATTGGCAATTCTGAAGCTTTTGAATGTTTTGAAAAAGATTTGGCATGGCTGGAGCAGCAGAAAGACTGTGATACCGGTGAACTAATAATGTTAAAAAACTTCGTGATAGACCTTCAAAGCAAAGACAATCGGAGCTGCGACAAACAAAACATTTTTTCAAACCCTTGCGATACATGTAAAAGGTACTTAATTTCAAAATTAAAATTCAGGTAACTTATTCCTGTTTCTATTTTGCTATTGCTTTATTTTTATTAAGCACTTCTTACCATAGTAAGAAATATTGCATTTATTTCTCCATAATCTTCATTCTCGATTATCCGAAAATTTCGATTTTCCGAAAGAGGGTCGGTCCCAATCACTTCGGATAATCGAAGTTCTACTGTATTATATTTATTTGATATTTTACTTTGACAATTCTCATATATAACTAAAAATGAGTTGTAATTGTTCGTCTAAACGCTCTATAAGCTACTCTGATATATGTTATCGTCATTCTTTAAAGGGAGTAACATTTTATTTGCATACGTAACACTAGAGTTGTCTATCACTTCTTCAAAAGAATATTGATCAACAAATATATTATTAATGAATCCTTTTGCCAAAGGATTTTGTCTTTATGTGTAACATCGAGAAGGTTTTCTTGAACAGTCCCTTTCATAGCAACAAAGGTTCGTCGAATAATTAATTTTGATAAGAATTAATAATAAAATGATATTAACTTTTCGCGCTTATTATGAGTTTCGTTTAGAATATTAATTGGTGAATATCGGATAACTAAATGGAGTTTTCATGTTCTTCTGGATGATTTATTGCTGCCAGGGGTAATTTTTTTTATATCTTAGTCCACTCAAACCTTCTGGTACTTGCGTATGAATCAGTCGCCGGTGTGAACGTTTAGTCAATATTAAGTTTTAAAAAGTGGAATTTGATAGTTGTTTGAAATTTCATTTAAAATAGAATGGGAAGTAGACTTGTTTAACTCTTCAGATTTTAAAAATAAAGATATTCTTTTGAGTCATATAATTATCAACAAAGATGTGATAAATAATTCAAATTTATAATAGTTTCTTATAATTAGAAATTCAGTAAAAGAGGCTGTGGATTTATAGTTATTCTTGATGATTTATTAATGCAAAAAACGGATTTTTAACTTAGGAATAAATCCTCTGTGACTTTCACCTGAAACAGACAAAAATATTTGTGATGACTGCGGCAGACTTGCTTTCATCCTTGTAGGTACAGTCCTCTCCAGCTTTAGCAGATGAATTTAATAAATTACTCCTGAAACTGTATTCTGGCCATTTATACTTTTATTGAATTAAATAAATTATGCTATTGTGATGTTTGAACTCTCATATTTCACAATTAAGATCTGACAAATAATTCCTTTTTCTAAAAATTCTTTTATGAATAGAATTTCTGAAAAAGAAGCTATAAACAATTCAAAGAAGATTTCTGGGGAGTTCATGAATTCGATCTATTGATTTCTTAGAGAACTTGGACTTCGAGAAGGAAATCGAAACTAAAAGTAATTATTTTATTAGTAGCGAGCTAGCTGCCAACAAAGATCTGATAACCAATTCAATTAAATATATATATGATCAGAATTTCTCAAAAAGAAGCTTAAAACAATTCCCTGAAGATTTGCAAAAAGTTCGCAAGTTTCGTCAATCAATTTTTTGAAACAGTCATCGACGAAAAATTAAAAGTTTCTCAAAAAAATATTTTGAATACTAAACTGTCATATAATTCATAACAAAGATCTGATATTTAAAAAAATTTTTATCTTTTATGTATAGAATTTCTGAAAAAGAAGCTTAAAATAATGTCCAAAAGATTTCTGAGAAGTTCACGAATTTCATCAACTAATTTCTAAAAGGATTTAGACATCTACAAGAAAATTGAAATAATGAAAAAGGTAATAAACTTATGAATAGGGAGCTGTGAACACATAGATCTGATAAACAGTTCAGTTAAATATGTGTATATGATCTGAATTTCTAAAACAGAAACTGAAAACAATGTCCGGAATATTTACAAAAAATTCGCAAGTTTCACTAATTAAGTTTGAAATGGTCATCGTCATCGACGAGAAATTCGAAGTTCATCAAGAAATATTTTGAATGAATTCTGTCATATGTCTTTGGAATTCTGTCATATGATTCATGACAAACATCTGATATTTAACTGGGTTTTTTTTTTCTTTTATGAATGGAATTTCTGAAAAAGAAGCTTAAGACAATGTAAAGAAGATTTCTGGGGAGTTCACGAATTTCATCAACTGGTTTCTTAAAGAATTTGGACAGAAAAATCGAAATAATTTAAAAAGTAAAAAATTTACGAATAGCGAGCTTTCAACAAAAATCGGATAAACAATTCAATCAAGAAGATATATAATCAGAATTTCTTTAAAAGATGCTGAAAACGGTGTCCTGAAGATTTACACAAAGTTCGCAAGTTTCATCAATAAATTTTGAAACAGTCATCAAAGAATAATTCAAAATTTCTCAAAACATATCTTTAATTCTAAACTGTCATATAATTCATAACAAACATCTGATATATAACTGTTTTTTTTTCTTTTGTGAATAGAATTTCTGAAAAAGAAAGTTATAACAATGTCCAGAAGATTTCTGAGGAGTTCGCGAGTTTCACCAACTGATTTCGAAAGAAGCTTGACCATCGACAAGGAATTTGAAATTATTGAAAAATTCTTTTGGATTCCAGGAATTATCTTTACGCGTTCCAGAAATCTTTGTTCCATTCAGCGATTTCTGATAGTCTGTCTCGATGTGATTTTCACGATGTTCTACATATACATTACGATTGCAAGCTTCTATTCCGCTGCAACAGGTTCGGCTTATTCTTCAGGATATGCATTCATCAACGCTTTTTCTAATTTTTCTGGCATCTGTATTCGTTTCGTTGTTCTTATCAAACGTCGTCATATTAAAAAATGCATTGACGTCATTTCTAAATTAGACAATGACATCCTGGGAACAAAAGAAACAAAGTCTTTGAAAAAGTTTCTCTATTTGTGTTTTATTGGTGCAATCATTCTTCCTTTATCCCAAATGGCTCTTGGAATTGTAACTGATGAACGCAATAAATATGAAACTCTGTATCTTTTTGGAATTTTTCTGGAAAAAACGTTTAAACCGTGGATTCGAATCACAGTGATTATAATAAGAACGGCAAGCGTTTTGCTTTGCAGATCTGTCCCGTTTTTCGCCATAATTTTGTGTAGTTTTGTCTTTACACGCTTGAGAAACATAAATCGGAATTTCATAATTCGTTTGAAAATGAATCTTGATATGAGTTCTCCTTCTAAATTGTTTAATGACTTTACATTGTTTTACGGAAGAATCACGAAAGCAGTGGAGCAAGTTGAAAAAGCACTGTCATTAATATCCTTCTTCATCTACGGATATATTCTTAGTTGCATTTTTTCGGTGACTAGTTTTTTAGTCACGAGACCCCCGGAACCCAGGTACTTCTCTCCTGTTTTGTATCAAATCATAACACTTGTCGGAGTTGTGACTTGCTTTATTATCTTGAGTATGCGAGCAGCTAGCGTAAATGAGTCATCGGTGGAAGTGAAGGACTTGATTTATGCTTTACCATCGAAAGAATTTGATTTTGACCCAAATTTAACAGCAACACTTCTTCAGTTGGCTAATAACTTCGCAAATGAAGTGTGCATGACAGGCTGGGGTTTGTTTGTTATTAACAGAAGCTTCATTCTGACGACTGCCGGCGTTGTGGTGTCATATGGGGTCATTTTAGTACAGTTAGGAAAATGAATCTTTGTGAATCTTTAATGAATCTTTAAACATGATGATTTTATATTTTGTTTTCAGTTGTGTAATTTTCTTTAAAGTTTTTTTAACAAAAAGAGTGTTTTTTTTTTCCTTTTTTATTTTCTCTCATTTTACGAAGCTGCTTCACAGCAAATAATTACTTTAACCCATTCGGGACGGATGATGCATATATGCATCGTCAAAATTGCATGTGGAATTTGTTTTTGGCACCATTAATAAATAAATGTAATATTTGTCTTTTTAAATTAGAGAATTTTTTGGTGTACCTCCAGTAAAGGGAGCTGTTCAAAAAAAGCGGTGCCAATCAAATAAAATTTGTATAAGGGATGCCGTCTCAAAAGGGTTAAAAGTCACCGAAACCAAGACATTTTAGTACCCCTCTGTATGAACTCATCGTCATCACATTTGTCAAAGTTGCAGCTTACTTTATTCTCTTGAGTATGAAAGCAACTAGCGTAAATGAGTCGTCAGTGGAAGTAAAGGACTTGGTTTAGGTTTTACCCTCAAAAAAAATTGATTTTGACTGAAATTTAACAGCAACACTCTTCAGTTGGCTAATAACTTCACAAATGAAGTGTGCATGACAGGCTAAGGTTTGTTTGTCATTAACAGAAGCTTTATTGTGGTGACTGAAGGAGTTGTGGTATCATATGATGTCGTTCTAGTACAATTAGGAAAGTGAATCTTTAAATATGAGGCTTTTTCTATTTTATTTTCCATTGTTTGGTTCGCTTTAAAGTTTTTTTTAACAAAAAAAATGCTTTCTTTTTGTTATTTTACTAAGCTTCTTCATAGCGAATGATTCCTTTAAAAGACACCGAAACTAAGACCCTTTCTGTGCTGTTTTGTACCAATTCATGACATTTGTCGAAGTTGTGGCTTGCTTTATAATCTACAGTATGCGAGTAGCTAGAATAAATGATTCGGCAATCGAAGTTACGAACGTGATTTATACTTTATCATCGAAAGAATGTGATTTCGATCCAAATTTTACAGCAAGACTTCTTCAGTTGGCTAATAACTTCGCAAATGAAGTGTACATGACAGATTGGGGTATCTTTTTTATTAACAGAAGCTTCATTCTGACGACTGGAGGCAGGGCCTGATTACTCACGGGGCACACTTACACCAATAAATTTTAAAAGAAAAGTTCGACTTACCTAAACGCCTTATTCATGTAATATTTCTGCCATGAATGAGGCAAAATTTTCTGTTTATTTTTAGTGGTAGGAATTTGCCCCGTGGGTAATCGGGCTCTGACTGCAGGAGTTGTGGTGTCCTACGGTGTCATTTTAGTACATTTAAGAAAGTGAAACTTTAAAAATGAGTCTTTTATATTCTGTTTTCCCATTGTGTTATTTGCTTTTTTTTTTTTTTTTTTAACAAAAATAATTGCTTTTTCTATCCCTTTTCGTTGTTTTGCAAAGTTGCTTCACAGCGAATAATTCCTTCAAAAGCCAAAAAAAAAAAAAAAACATTTCTGTACCTCTTATGTACGAACTCATGACATTTTTCAAAGTTGGGGAATCACAGAATAAAATAATCACAGAACACCCATTCAATATTCTTTCGTTTAATTGCTAAAAGATGTATAAAACCAATATATGTTAAAAAGTTTTTACAGTCTACATGCATTGGCATCACCGGAGCCTTTCTCAAGACAACTGAGAATGAATATTATCCTGAGTTTGCGAGTAGCGTAAATCAATCGTTAGTAGAAGCGAAGGATATGATTTATGCTATCTTGAGTAAAAATGATTTATATTATGAAAACAACTTGATTTGGATAAGGATATGATTTATACCATAAAAAGTTTTGATTTTGACTCACATTTAACAGCAAAACTCATTCAGTTAACTAATAATTTCGCATCTGAAATATGCACGGCAAGCTTGGGTTTATTTGTAATTAACAGAAGTTTCAATTTGATGACTGCAAAAATTGTGGCCGTCATACAGTGTCATTCTGATACAGTTAACAAAATGAATCTTTAGAAATTTGATTTTTACATGTTTTCATCCACTGTGGGGCTTGCATTATAAGTTCTTGGTTAACTAGCAAAATTTAAATTTTAAGTTGTCTTTTTGTTCCTTCTCACCATTTCACAAACCTGCTTAATTCGTCTAACAATGTTTTAAAAAAAAACGTTCTTAAGGATTTTTCATGTTTATCTGTCTGACTTTGTTGTTCTGGTGAAAAATGAATAAGAGTAATGCAAATAAAATAACCAGAACACCCGGATTCAATATTCTTTCGTTTAATTGCTAAAAGATGTATAAAATCAATAAACGTTTAAAAGTTTTTACAAACTGTCTACACGTATCAGCCTCCACCGAATCATTTCTCAAGACAACTGAGAACATCCCACAGCGCCACAGCTGCATTGCATGATCATGATCTATTATGCATTTGACGAAATGACCGCCATGTAAGTTCCAAAGCAGGTGGAACATAATAGAACGGCGCGTATTTTTATCAGTGTATAAACACTTTTTATTGGATTAAAATCATGGAAAATTTGTTTTATATGCCTTTTAGAACTAATCGGTATACATAAATATAAGTGAGTAATAATTCTTAGAAAATGCATAATTTTTTTATTCGGATAAGTTGGTGGTTTGCATTTCGAATATAATCGGAGATAGGCAAAATTTTTAAAGAGGTTGCTATATTTTGGTGCGTGCTCGCACCGGTAGGGAAGAAGCATAAAAATGCACTTCGTTGAATTTATATATTTTTTGTTATAGCTTTTTACGCCAGATCAGCAGCTGGATTTTATTTAATTCTCGGATTTCGAGTTATTTATAGAATTTGTTTTTCCATATATATATTTGTATTAAGAGCCGCGCCCTATTTACTTATTTTTTTTTTTCTAAACATTCATTTAATGTTTTAATAACAACACTCATTCGAATACTATATATTTACCGGACGTCGACATTTAAAAATCTATCAAAGAGAGGTAGCAGTACCTAGAAATTTATTATAAAATTGGAATCTCTTTAATGCAGATATTAAAGCACCAGTGGTGTAGTCATGGAGAAAAAGGTGGGGAACGCTTTTAAAAACTGAATATAAGGATCTTTGATACCTGGGGTAAACATGATCTTGGAGCTTTCCTTTCATTTTTAACTAAAAAAAGGGTAATTGAAAAAGTAAAGTTTATTTAATTTAAACATCTGCACCTGTAAATCGTGTAGCTTGCAACAATCAAATAAATTGCAAAAGGATTAAAAAATTAAAAACTTTAGTTCTCTTTTTTTTTTGTGTTTGTGTGTGTGTGTGTGTTTGTGTGGGAGGGGGGAATTTTAGATTGCTGTAGTACATTTTTTCTCAACAAGAATTTTGATTAAAAGTTTGTTTTATAATTCTCAGATTTTTAATTTTGAAACTTGTTGAAGAACAATGTTACACCAGTTGTTCATGGCACCACAGAAAATTACTGCACTTTTTAAATGTCTTTAAAATTTTTGAAGCACTCTTTGATAGTAAATAGTGCTCGTACTTGAGCCAGACCACATATATAAAAAACACATCCCAAAGAGATTTTTACTAGTTGATAAAATAAAATGAAATTATTTAAATTAATCTTTTTTCATTTAGTAAATAAATAAACAAAAAGAAAAAAAGTCTTTTAAACAATATCAATCTATTACTTTTTTTTTTCTTCAAATTTTAATAGTATGCATTATCTTTATAGTTTTAAAGCATTTTCCATAAACACACGTTGTCATGTGTGTCCTCAGCTTTATTTACTTTCCTAGATTTTGAATCTGTGGTTACTCCGTGATTTTTCGCTTGCCAAGCTTTGGTGTACGGATGAAGTTGCCATTTACAAAGGGGTGAACACTGGGCATGTAATATGTATCATTAAAATGTTAGACATAGTACTAACTAAAATGCGAGAGCTTTCATCAGATGTAATAATATTCGTCTGACTAAAAGAACGTTTGCATTCAACCATTCCTGGTGGTAGCGTTTCGATACAAAACTTTAAAGGCAAAAATTCAGGAGGTATAATCACCATTTTATTAATAAAGTCTGTCATAAGATTAATAATTTCCTTAGTGTTCATATTAAAACGTGAACAAAAACACTTTATTGCGTGCTTCCGAAAACGTATGTGTGGATCTATCGGCCATGTGTTTTTATCGACGAGTCTTCCTGTAAAGTCTCCTCTTTTCCTTCATTCAGAAGGCTTTCTTTAGATTGTCTACGATGCTTTGCAAAAACTGTCCAGGATTAATGACTGAGGATTACTAAACAACTCAATGTTTTCAAACATTTCTTCTTTCTCTGCTTTTAAAGCTCTTTCAAATTGATTTCCTTCTTGTATTTTATGATTCTAAAATTCGGATTATTCATTTTATGAACATATTTGAGTTCAAGAGAATTGAATTTCGTGATTGTAACTGTACAAACAGATTTGAAACTTCTTGAAGTGAATCGTACATCAGTTCTTTAAAAATATTTTAAAAAGAAGAAGTTCCTAAGTTCTTTAAAGATTCTTAATTGGTAAAGTTTCGTTCTAGCCCTTTAAACTTAGCCCTCTCAACAGAATACGGCTTGTATTCAGTGGTGGGATTCAAATAATTTAACAACCGGTTCGCTGCCCGAATGCATTTTGATGTATGAACAAGAAAGAAAAATGAAGCATCACACATAGATTATGAAACACTTTCCAATATTACAAGAACATTGTTAAAAAACTTTGATATTTTGGTGTAGTAAAAAATAAATCCTGAAACATGTTTCCTAGAGGAAGGACGTAATTTATTTAATAAACTAGCTGACCCGCCCGACGTTGCCCGCGCCCGTGATAATAACTTTAAATGACAGTCAAATTTGAATGATTTTATATCTTTAACTCCATTTTGTCTAAAGTTTATATTTTTAAATTAAAAAATCGCTAAAAAGTACTGAATTGAAAGTATATGCTATTTGGTATTTTATTTTCTGCGTAATTTGATTTCTGGAGTCTATGACAGAAAGCGAACGAAACCGCGACGAAACACGTAGATTTTTACTGATTTCTTCAAAATTTTCCCACATTTTATTTTCTAAAAAATATTTTTACCCGTCCGAACTTTTCAAAATTTTAACTGATGATGTGAATCTCATCTATTGAGATGCTCTAAAATGATTGTGTTTAGTTACGGTGTTTAGATAGACGTTTAGTTAGTTTTAGCGTAGAAACAATAGTCACCATGAGGCGCGAAGTGACCTGCGTTTGACGGTATATTTGTAAGCGTTAACAATAATATTTTTAAAAACCGATTGCACCATAGATTAAATAAGGTTTCTGCTTTAAGAGCATATTTTTGGTTTGTCGGTACCTCTAAAATTACGTCCTGGAGAGACGTTACCATAAGGGGGAAAAAACCATTTTTTCTCCCGAAGTATTTCGAACATTTAATAAATGTTATAAGCTTTCATCCTTTATGATGCGTATTCTTCTTGTTCGCAGTGCTTTTGAAAGACGAGCAATTTCATTTAAAATATACAGTCATCAAGTCAATATCAGTTTTAAAATACGTAGTGCGTCCCTTCTTATCGCTGACCAAGAATTAATTCCTAAATCGTTAAATTTAGAATAATTCTAATTTTAAAAATATTTCAAATGTTGTTCTTCATCATCTTAGAAACCGTTTTTTATTTGGAAAAAAGTTAAAAAATTTTAAATTTTATGCGGTCCTTTGGGTCTTATAGCATATTTAGAAAATCATTATCCATATAACAAATGAGACAAATTTTTGTACGACCGAAGCTTCTCGAGTTATGACATTTAGAATTTTAAGAATTTCTTACCATTTTTTGGTACAAAAAACGCGCCAGGCATCGCTGGAAAGTCGTAAAATACAAAATATCAAGACTCGGCAAGTTTAGACCAAACAATGATTTTTGATTTGTTAAAGTGCTATCATACGATGTGTCAAAGTTGCCGGGCAACACCATGTCAAACCTATGTCTTCAAAATTATTGCTCGAAAAACAAGCAACTTTTTTATTGTTGGACCAATTTTGTGACCTAATTTTGTCACCCTGTATTTTGTCTACTTAAGTATTTAGTGAGCAATGTTGCCTGTAAAAGGCAATCAAATGCTTGGAAAACTGACGAGGGAAAAGCCGCTTCCCGAACGACATGAAAGTGTTGGAAAACTGATGAGTCGTAGGCAATTTTTGTCGCTTCAGATTTTCCCGTGTAATAGCACTTTTAGAGCATGGAAAATGTTTTTCTAAATGTAACTTATAAGACTTAAGGATCTTATTAAAATTTGTTACATTTACGAAAATAACTGCTTTGATTTAAAAGACTTCTAACGTATAAAAGAACAATATTTTAAAAAAATGCATTTGAAAATATACCACTAAATATATCAATTTAACTATTAACTATTGATCAGGAATCACAGGGAACGTTCCGTATGTTTTCAAAAGAAGCAGCCAAAGCAAAGTACCTTTTATTCGAATATAAGTAGTTATTGTAAAGTTGAATAAGCCTGCCATATAACTAGAATTAGCCGGAGCTGCTGACTTGAATTCTGCAAATCTTCAAAATTTCATTTTTTTTAAGTTAAATTTGCTTCTTAGAGGGCTGATGAAGAAAAAAATACAGCCGAACTTCCCTTTAACAAAGTCCCTATTTAACGAAATTTTCTACTTAACGAAATTTTCTGCTGAATCTTGACTTTGAACACCATTAACATGTAAATTAATCTCCATGTTACGAAAAACATATTCTATATAACGAAGTTTATTCCACTTTCTTGAGTGTACAACATTAAAACGGAGAGGTTGCTGTTGCGATGGATGTACGAATTTATTTCAGCGGATTGTGTTAAATGAAATCATTTATTTATTTAATCATTTCCATTTAAAAGAAGAAATGCTAAAAGCCTTCGATACAATAAGAAGGCGATTGCAGTTTCATAAGAATGTTTCAATTGAATTGTTCGGATACTCACAAAGAGCAAAAATTTTTATGAACAGCTTATTTTTTTTTAAGAAACCTGCACAAAATAAATAATATTACAGACTTTTTTAAAGTTAAGGATTTGCAATACTGAGAAAAAAGAAAGAAAAAGTACGCTACGCTTCAGTTTTTGTTACCTCTCTTTATTATATGTGTTTTTTAGACATTATTCCTTAATTAAATTCTTCCTACATGTCTACATTGCATAAAAAAAGTTACGGCCCAAACTAAAATACATTTTTTCAATAGTTTTATTTTATGTGTATTTTTCTTTTATGCGTGTGTATATTATTGTACAAATTTAATGAATTTGAGTTTGCTTCTATTTAACGAATTTTCTTCATAACGCGAAGTGTTTAAGTGTAACGATGAGACTTCGTTAAATGGAAGTTTCACTGTATATACTTTTTACGAATGAAACAAATCAGAACATGTCACAGTGTTATGTTTAGAAAGCCCTGCTGTGCGTATAAACATTTAAAGAAAGTAGGTAAATGTGATTTTCGCATTTAAAGAATAATTTTAACAACCGGTTCGCCGAACTCAACACGAATTAATAACCGGTTCTACCGAACCGGTGCGAACCGGCTGAATCCCACCACTGCTTGTATTCACTACCCAGTGATACGCGAACGAAATGCGTTACGTAATGGGCTGTTGCTGTTCTAATTTCAATATAGCTTGCACACTTTTGAAGCTACTGGCTATCCATCTTGCGCTTAAAATGCGACCCACCTTCATTTGAAGATTAAACTCATTAGAAATCTCTGATAACTGTCGCTGTTATTTTGCAGATGCAGACTGGCTGTACACATTATAAAAATTTTCCACAACGGCTTTAAAGCGATGTGTGGCTGTAATACTATTTACAGCATCGTTCACTGCAAGTTTCAGTCTGTCGTTCATAGAGTCACCGATTTATTCATTTATTTACGCAAAACACACATGAACAGTCCTGGAAAAAAAAGTAAACACCCCTTACTAACTCTGCAAAAAATTATCGTAGACGAAAGTTGCTGGTACCACACGATTGGTAATAAAGTCTACTTTTAAATGACGTATATAAAATTTGCTTAGGGGGCCATCTACATATTAAAACGAAACATAACATTGTTTTCTTCAATAGCTGTGCACAATTCTGACAGGATAAATGAACTCTACACCCTTCAATTAGCCTAAACAAATTTTTATGCAATTCGTACGATAAGTTTCTGAAAAATTAATTATTTTAAAACGAGCGTATTTAAGGGGCTGTCTCCAAATTGAAGTTCCTAACTCGAGTGTTGACCGAGAGAGCCCACTTCTTGATCAAAGCAACTTACGCGCTACTCCAGTAGTCATTGCAGACTGTTAGATTACAGGATAGCATAAGAAATTTCAAAATATCTAGTCACTTCTATCAAAGACGGCCCCTTAAACCATCATTTTGCAGTTTTTTAAACATAGTTTGAAAACTACCTGGAAGAAAAATGTGAAATTTTGGATTTCCATAAAGCAGGACTTAATAGATGTAGATCTAAATCCATCAAAAAAATTGTAGGTTGCAATTAATAATTTTTTCGAATATTAATTTCATAATTCATATTATAAAATTATAAAAATTGCAAATTCAAAGTATTTATGTTTGGGTATTTTAGTATTATTGCTAAACAAAAAAATAGCGCATTAGGAGTATAATTTCAGGAGATATTAATAAAAATATGAAAACGCAATTTAACATTAGAAGCTCTAAATTTTGAATGTTTATAATTCAAAAACTTATCATTCAAATGACTTGAAATTTGGTGTCTAGGCATAGGTTGAACCGAAGATTTGAAATATCTTGTTAAAATTGGGTATTTCTATTTAAAAAAAGTAAGTTTGGGTTCGTTTTAATATGTAGATGGCCCCCTAAGCAAATTTTATATACATCATTTAAAGGTAGACTTTATTTCCAATTGTTCGGTACCAGTAACTTTCTTCTACGATAATTCGTTGAGGAGTTAGTAGGGGGTGTTTATTTTTTTTCCCACGACTGAACGATGGTCGCGGCATTAAAGAAATTCACACATTTCAAGGTTCTTGTACGGCGAGGTTACGGGAATCCGCCGATTTGTATATAGTTAGACATATATTTTCCCTTTTTTCTTGTTTTTTCCTTTTTTCTTTTATTTTTTCGTTTTTTTATTTATTTATTTTTTTTTTTTTTTTTTTAAGGGCTCAAAAAGATTTCGGTGATAATTTTACTAATTCGGACAATCAGCAATATACTGGTCCTAATGATAAAAAATATAGGAGTGGAAAATATTCTCCTCCTACCGAAATCGGTTCCGATAGTGAAAGTATTCCAATTTTTTTTTAAAAAATTGCAAATAAAATCAAAAAAGTAACAAAAAAAAAGCCTTTATAGAGATCGACCTCAGCTATTCAATGCAAAAAAAAAAAAAAAAAAAAAAAACATTTAAAAATATTGGAATGCAAATGAGATATTTTTAAAAATTTCTCCCCACAGGATTAACATTAGGCGAGCGGGTGTTTTCACGTGAGTGAAGTAGTCTCTTAACACGCAAAATCTTCAGTATATAATCTTTGTATTTTATACATACCACACAGAAAAACTAAAAGTCTAATTAAAGTGGAAAACGCATAAAACAACTAAAAAAAATGTTTTCTGGCAATTGCCGTTCCATTGACGACAATATATGTGTATCCATATCTTTTGTGCAGTCCTATATATGAATTTATTTGTATTATATTCACAAAGTAAAACTTAGTTGTGGTAAAAAAAACAAATAACACTCTTGAAAATGCATTTTCCTTAATAGTCCAGGCAATAGAGACCGTATAGGGGCTCTACCTAGCAAAATTCATGGTAGTTCTGGAAAAAGGCTTACTATATGTTTTTTGGGTCGCTGAATCCGAATTTTTAACTTCCCACCAAAATTTCCCCCCGCAACCCCGCCCCTCAAATTTTGGTAAAAAGCCCCCCAAAAAAGGTGTTTATTAAAAAAATCCTTTTTTTATTGTTTTGGGGGAAAAGTATCTAGAAATTCAGAAAGTAGACAAAATTTGCAACAAATTAGATTATGACTTAGGGTGAAGGGGAAGGGGGGATCTGCCTCGGAACATGCGCGCGGTGCTGCGTGAACTAAGTTGCGCAATTCCACTTAACCAATCACACGTTTACATTCGCCCCCCCCCCCTCCATCTCCCCTCCGAACTTTCTCTATAAGGTTTACTTTAAGTTTTTTGGGTCGCTGAATCCAAATTTTTAACTTCCCCCCAAAATTTCCCCACCCGAACCCCCCCCCCCAAATAGTTGTTTTTAACTTAAATTTCTTATTGTTTTAGGGGAAAAACTTTACAAAATTCAGAAACTAGACAAAATTTGCAACAAATAGGATATATGACATTATGACGTAGGATGAATGAGGAGGTGGAGGGCTGCCTCTGAACATGCACTGCGGCGCTATGTGCACTAAGTTATGAAGTCCAGGCAATAGGGGATTTTACCTGGAAAAATTAAAACTAGTTCTGGATTTCGACTCACTTTATGTTTTTTGGGTCGTTGAATCCGAATTTGTAACTTCCCACCAAAATTTCACCCGGCAACCCTTCAAAAAATTTGTTTTTTGAGAAAAACGCGCGGGGAATGTTCCGAGGCAGCCCCCCTCTCTCCCCGTTTATCCTACGTCATCCTATTTGTTGCAAATTTTGTCTAGTTTCTGAATATAGTAATGCTTTTCCCCTAAAACAATAAGAAATTTAAGTTAATAACAACTATTTTGGGGGGGTTTTCGGGGGAGGGGAGGAATTTTGGGGGTAAGTTGAAAATTCGGATTCAGAGACCCAAAAAACTTAAAGTAAACCTTATAAGGAAAGTTCGGAGGGGAGATGGGAGGGCGAATGTAAACGTGTGAATGGTTAAGTGGAATTGTGCAACTTAGTCCACGCAGCATCGCGCGCATGTTCCGAGGCAGATCCCCCCTTCCCCTTCATCCTAAGTCATAATGTCATGTGTCTAATTTGTTGCAAATTTTGTCTACTTTCTGAATTTCTAGATACTTTTCCCCTAAAACAATAAAAAATTGACTTTTTTAATAAAAACCTTTTTGGGGGGGGGCCTTTTTACCAAAATTTGGGGGGGGGGTGCCGGGGGAAATTTTGGTGGGAAGTTACAAATTCGGATTCAACGACCCAAAAAACATAAAGTAAGCCAATTTTCAGAACTACCGTTAATTTTGCTAGGTAAAATTCCCTATTGCCTGGACTAAAATCCCGCCCACACATATTAAATAATTCGAATTGTTGCACTGTATATGATCTACTATAGAATTCCTTCATATCACATAATGTAAAAAAAATTAGTTAAGATTAAAACCGCACATTTTGCAATGTTGTTGCTCATAGACAATAACGCATTCCGAATATTTTGTGCTGACTGTTAAAGAAAATTGATATGATACATGCCCTATGTTTTCTGTGAGTGGCATTATCTTCCTACTCAATAACGCATATCAATTTCACTAAATGCTTTTCAAACAATTATTGTATACCGACAGTAAGGCAATTCAATTTCTTTGTATATTTCTGTAAATAAACGACAGGAGCTACACAATCCGTATTCTATATTAAGCGTATTGTTGTGCACTACAGTAATACATATCAATTTCATTATGTTTAAAGTAGTGTAACATAATTAAAATACAATGTAAAAAAAAATTCCATAAGGCACAATCTAACTGAACTGTTTTATGTATACATGTAAACGAACTACACACTTCATTTTCAATAAAGAATCTATATAGTAAATCATAATAATGTATATAAATAGCGTGGCAATCCAAGTTCATTTACGGGCAATCGGACTGATGAACCGAAGTCATAACACTTTTCAACTATGTTGGAAAGTGTAAAATGTTGTACTTTAATTATGTAACTTTTTATGCTGCGGCAAATTTTATAGAGATTGTGAACATTTTTAAACAATATTGCCACTATTCAATAAAATCTGTATTTTATTTTTAGAAAGTATTTTAGAAATATGACATATAATATATTGAAAACTCAAAATTAAACTTATAACAGCTTTTTTAACAAAATGCAAAGTTTAAGCAGATTATTATTTTTTTTTTCTGGAAACCCGGTTAAATGTCTTATTTGTTTGGTCCTCATGTATTAATTTGTGTTGTAATAATAATAATTTTTTTTTCATTTTGTGAAGTACTTAACAAATATAAAAATGAAACGTATTCTCGTGTTCTCTTTTAATAATCTTTTCCTGCAAAAAAAACTACTTTTTGATCGATTATGCTAAGGGAAAAAAATATTTTAAAGGATATTTCAGGATCTACTGCATTCATTTTCAAGTTCGTTTTCTAACCGTATCGTCTTTTTTTATTACAGTGGTCCCAAATCGCGATTATGTGGCCAAAAATCAGAAAATCGAAGTTTCGTATTTCGAAATGAAATACAATTACAAATTATTTAGAAATATCTGAAGATTTATATTCTTTAATATTTTGGTTTTATAAGCACACATAAATTAGCATTGATTATGTATAAAGTTGGGAGTTTTAAACGTTTTCTGCTGTTGCGTGAAATTCAGGCAAATTCGCTCCATTCACATCCTAATTAAGACCTTTTCAGACAGTTTGCCGATTTTTTCTCTGAAACAACATTACATTACATCGTTAATTTGATTTTTCGATTGCAAAATACCTCAAAAATTAAAAAAGAGGATTTTTTTTAAATACATAGTTTCAAGGCATTTTTGTATATAAAAAGCGATATATAAAAAAAAGTCCTCGCGAGTTCTTCGTACTTTTATAATACAAAATGTAAAATGAACCTTCTAAAATTATATCCCAAGAGATCTATTGCGATTTTTTGCGATTTTGTGAGAACCAGTAGTTTGAACTTGGACACTGGATATTTCCAACTTATGTATTAATCCAAAATCAGTATTCGGGTTTAAGGACTATCTAATTTTCGCACTGGCCCAAAATTGACAGTGTTTATATAATGCAACATTCTAATTATTTTTTTCATAACACTGTCAATTTAAATTTTATAATTCGCGGCGGAGTGGGGTGGACTTAAGAATTAGATATTATTTTTTTATTTAGATATTATTTATTTGGTTTTACAATTTTTCTCTTGCTTTTCTCGTTTGTGCTAAAAATGATATTAAAACTTGACCTTATTTTAAAAAATACATATTTAAAGTTCAGTTTACAGGGACGTAGCTTTACGGGGGGGGAGGGGGGAGCCCAATATGTTCAAGTAGTAGGGCGCCGCAGAATGTTTAAATAAAAAAGGGTTTATTAGCAGTAACAAGTAATTATAAAATAACCTTTTTTTAAATGTAAAATTACAAATTAAATTACTTTTTACATATAAAATTTGTATAAGACATTTAATTTTAGACCTGTTACTAACTCTGTTCCCTGAGCCCTATCCCGAAGAAAATTTATACATCCGGGATACAAAATTTTGAAAACAATTGCAGGTTAGAAGTACAATTATTTCCTTCTTATCTCAGCAGTTGTTGGTCACTCTTGGCAGTAGGAAGAAGTGGAAGTGACTGGAGGGAGTTAGAACGGTTCTATAATATGTTTAAGTAAAAGGGCGCTACAGAAGGTTTAAAGGTGCCATCAGGCACCTACAAAAACGGGTTTAAATTATTATATCTATTCCTAATATAAACAATTTATACATACGGAAGAGATAATTCTGAAAACAGTAAATTGTAATAAATTGCGGGACAGTAAGTGTAAATTTGATTCTTAGAAATGCAATCTTCTTTTTTATCTCAGTAGTTCTCTGTCACCCTTGGTAGTGGAAAGAAGTGCAAGTAACCGGAGGGGGTTAGAACTGTTCTCCAATATGTTCAAGTAGTGAGCCAACCACACAAGGTTTAAAGTTTAACGGCTCCGTCAGGCACCCATAAAGAACAGATTTAAATAGTAGTTACATGTAATTATACAAGCACTTTACTTTAAATGTTAAATTACAAATTAAGTTACTTTTAACATACTACATTTGTATAAGACATTTGATTTTAGAACTGTTACTTCCTCTATTCCCTAACAAAAACAAATTATATATGCGGAAGAGATAATTCTGAAAATAGGAATTGTAATCAACTGAGAGACAGTGAGTAGAATTAGATCCTTAGCAGTACATTTTTTCCCTTATCTCAGTAGTTATCGGTCACTCTTGGTAGAAGAAAGGAAGTGAAAAGAAGTGGAAATGACTAGAGGACGTTAGAACGGATCAGAGAAAGTGGAGTCTGTCTAGGGGTCTGTACGGGTCGGACACGCCTCGATACGAAAGAAAGCTATCTTGGTCAGTTTTAAAAAGCCTAAACACGGGTCATACAAAAAACTAAAAACATTGAAACGGCTCAATTTCTACAGAAAAATCCCGTTTTTCTTAACACATAATTAAGATTATTTTTTAAAATACTGCATACATATTTGTGCGATATTTTTACAGTACATTTCAGACTATATGTACGCAATCCATAGAATACAGAATAGCAACATTAATGAACACTTAAACTCTTAGACTTTTTCATCAAAATAAAGACTCATTAAAGAAATAATTTAGTTTAGAATAAAGATAACAAATGGTTTAAAAAAGTCATAAATTTTGAAGCTGTATAGTAAAAAAAATAGATTTTTGAAAATATTTCTTCGTATTGATTAAAGTATATATTTCCAAAGACTCCATTATCACTATTCTTTAAAATAAATAAATAAATAAATAAATAACCTGCCCGACACGTCCTAAGAACAATTAAGTCAAAGTCCAGCCCGGCCCAAGTATGTAGAAAAAATGTACGCGTGAGCCTGGCCCGAGTAGACAAGGAAAATTAGCCCGGGCTAAGACACAATGTAGCTGTCCAACGCAGATGTCTACGTTGGGCATGTTAAATTTCTCTATTGTGTTGTTAAACTTTCATCTGGTCGTGCAACACATTGAAAACCTATTCTCAGGCCAGCCAAATCCATTGAAAATTGTTGATATTTCGTTGTCTTAGTCCAAACTTTTAAATTTGGTATAACACGAACATACCTTACGCAAGTCACCTCGCCAGTCTAAGCTCTGATGAGCCCTTATTTGCATCGCGTCAAGCTGGACTGACGTACTTCAGTGATGCCGCCATGACACGTGCTACCGGCCAAAGAAGAGCATCACCCAGCGGGCGTCACTCTCCCTGCACCCCAAATACCATTGGACGACACGGTCGCAACGACAGCAAAAGTCAAGTACTCGAGGTTCGAGGATTAAGCGGCATAGTTCGAGGATCACAACTCCGAGTCCCTCGAGAGCTTCGGGTGTACCGGACACTCATAGGAGCGCCGGGCCCTCGACCAATAACCCCAGATGTGCTGTTGCTTTACCAAGAGCTTCCGGACATGAAAACCTACAGAGATAGTCACAGGCCCATTTTTTTTAACTTGGTACATCGAGGTCCTCTTAATTTTTTTATCGGTCCGTTTGAAAGTTTAACTTCATTTCGCCGGCGACGGAACTCCGGCCGTGCCGATCTTTAAGGTGATCATATGGCAATTCTCCTGAAAGAATCCTCTGTACATAAATTTCCTCCACCCAGAAGTTTGAACTGTTTGCATTCCTTTCTTGAGAAAAATGAAACAGCAGGAGCCATATTCAGCGGCATATAAATTTTCACATTTTTAATCATGTGTCTAACAATCAAACAGAGCATTTCTGTAATTCAAAACTGATGTTTTAAACAGGCTTTTCAGACGTGATAGTGAGAAAAGTGATCACCAGGTAACAATGAAGCTACAATTCAGTATGTGTTTCACATATTTAAAAAGAAATGAAAGCTTGTTCGGTTCGTTTGTATTTGAATATGAAAATCTCAAAGTTTGATGCATGTTGACATGAAATCAACATTTTAACTCTGTTGCATCAAACGTTAATTAACCCATTCCGAACCAGCGGCTTTTACACAAATTTTATTCGGTTGGCACCACTTTTTTTTAAATGGTACCTCTACTTAAACAATCACGAAAACGTTCAAATTAAAGAAAGCAAATAGTACTTTTCTTTTTTACTGGTGACTAAAACAAATTTTGTACACTCTTTTTGGGGGTTCATACCGGGTGTCCCAAAAATGACTGATGGATTTTAAAATTCAATAACTTGCAAACGGTGACAGGTATTAAAAATGCGATTCTCAGTTTTAGTTACAAATAGCATCGATAGTGGGCGCTGCAAGCAATAACCGCTAAATCCAGGCTCGATTTTTCGGCCTCTTTCTTCTTCCATGCGAAAAAAAGCGTAAATACGGGTTAGCTTCTTTTAGAAACCCCCCCCCCTTAGGGCCTATACCCCTCGTGCTGATAATTGGCCGTCATAAACACAATCAACCAACCATGCGAAAAAAGGAGATTAAAATGCATTGAACGGATCTCGAAGTAAAATCCGTTACATTATAAAATCCGTAATATCCGTAAAATCCGTAAAATTAAAAAAAGAAGAACCAAAAATCTGATCTGGACTGAGCACTTATTGCTCTCAGTGCCATCTATTGTTTAAAATTGGAACTAAAATCAAGAATCACAGTAAAAAAAAAACTCCTGACATCATACATAACCCTCCTCCAAGAAATTTTTTAATATCTGTCACTGTTTGCAAGTTATTGAGTTTTAAAATCCATCCGTCATGTTTGGGACACCGGGTATATGCACCCATGGTCCCCAACGGGTTAATCCGTGAACATGAATTTAAAGTAGAAGGCGCTTTAGCGTAATAGGTTAAAATCAGGGTCAGCGCTAACGCTCTGGGGTAAACAAAATGAAGGCTCCTCCCACACTAGAAACGAGCACCCTCTACTGGCTAATCCCCTGAAAATAAGATCCTGGAGGGTTCTTGAAATTAATTTTGCATTTGTTTTTTCTTCTTAACAATGAATGAAAAACATTCTTCATAGCATTCTTAAAATAATAATAATAATAAAACTTACAATATGTTCTTTCTGTGACTACCCATAAAATTTCCATTTTATGATATCACATCATAAGCTAGTAAATTTGAAATAAAAAAATTTCTTTAAAGTAAAAAAAAAGAGAGAAAGAGGGGATAAAGGGAATATATTTTAATACCAAATATTTAATTTATACTCTTTATTTAATGTTATATATTAATATTATACGCTTTATTTAATTTATTAGCGTTCTCGTTTATTCGCTTTACTAGTGTAGCCTCTTAAGTCAAGATAAAGTGTAAATAGATTTTTTTTTTCGAGAAAAGAAAATTATTCATGATACATATATTGCAGTACACGTACATATACTTAAATATAACTTCAATGTTAAAAGCGTAAAAATTTAATATTTAGTCGCTCTCTTTTTAACCATTTGGAAAAATGGTTATTGTCCTCCGTCTGGGTAGGAAATCAAAAACATATCTGAAGCTTTTTATTAGTTGGATCCGCATTTTATTCGTTTTCTGATTGGTCTATACAGTAATCTGTATTTTCCGTTTACTTTCAACCACGGAGTTAAAGAGGTGGAGGGGAAACTTAATAGGCATTACTCGCCGAAAACGCAAGTTGCATTTTGGTAAATAATGAGGGCGCTACAATCCGCAAGTTGGCCATTCTTTTAGCAGAATATCATATGATTGTATATGTACCGGGTGAGCAAAAAGTCCGTATAAACTTTAAAAATTCATAAAAACCGAAAAAATAATCGAAATGAAAAACTGCTTGCAGGATTAGCATCTACAGGTCACGGGAATTTTTTTTTAAGACAGAAATAAAAATTAACTAAAAAAACAGTCGACAGATGGCGCTGGTTCGTGTGATTTCGGTGGAAATATGCAAATGAAACGGTTATAAGAACTTGCACTCTTAATCCAGAACTAGTTCACCACTGTGAGCCGTGTACTTGATCAAGGATGAAGGATAAAAGCTTTGTTGGTGAAGTTACTTTACGTGAGCTAGTTCTGGATTAGGAGCGCAAGTGCTTATAGCCGTTTCATTTGCATATTTCCACCAAAATCGCACGAACCAGCGCCATCTGTCGACTGTTTTTTTTAATTATTTTTTATTTCTGTCTTAAAAAATTCCCGTAACCTATAGAGGCAAATCCTGCAAACAGTTTTTCATTTCGGTTATTGTTTCGGTTTTTATGAATTTTTAAAGTTTATACGGACTTTTTGCTCACCCGATATAAGAGCCGTATGTTAGAATTAAAAAATATTTTATGTTATTCGTTTATTTTTTATTATTGATATTACAAAGATGGGGTATAAGTACTTTGTTCCTGGATGCACAACAGGTTATACCAGTGACATAAAAAAAAGAAAAAACGAAGGGGAAAATAAATTGAGCTTGTTCCGTGCTCCACAGGTGAGAGATTTTTTAGGCTTTAAAATAAAGCTATTTGCTTGTAATTATGTTTCAATTGAGAAATTTTTATCTTAAATCGATCTTTGTGTATATGTTTTTTAAATGTTATACTTAATAAACACTAAAAATTGTTGTGGGTAATTGACATGTACCTATCTGTCAAATATCATTTAAATTGAGATTAAACCATTTAAATTGCGGAATTTTGTCATGTCAAATTCTATGAAAATGGAATCAAAACTTAAAAAGATATTAATAAAAGTTTCCTTCATTCTATTAAATCCTATCATACGTAATTAATTCAATGTTATCCCATGATAAGCAATGATTCTAGGTTGCCATGGTGATTATTCTATTAAACCCTATCACACGTACTTAATTCAATGATATCCCATGATAGGTAATGATTTTAGGTTGTCATGGTGATTATTCTATTGAGGGGGTCCGGGACACATTTTAAAATTATTTTTATTTATTGAGATAAAATTCTGAATTTTTTTGTGATGGTTAACCTTATCATTTGTAAGCAAAATCGCATGATAAAACTTCTCAGAATAAAAAAAAATAAATAAATAAATAAAAATAATAAAAAAAAAATATTTAAAATTTATTCAAAAAGTGGGGCCGGGCCTGTTTTCACTGATTTTTGCATGGGGCAGGCCGGGGCGTGAACTGCGAAAATACAAACGGACCAGGCCGGGCCGAACTTTTAGTTTTTCCGCCCGCCCGGTCTGGGCCGAGCCTAATTATTTCTATTTCGGGGCGGGCGGACCCAGGTCTGGAAATATCCTCTACCCCCTTCCCCCTTCTTCCTTATAAGTAAGATTATATTAAAATCAAACCTTACGAATTTTGCAAAAATTAGTTCCTGAACAATGACCTATAATTTACACGTTTTCTTTCCCAAATAATTAATATAAAAATTTGTCTTTATTCTACATTTATTAATTGCATAGATATCAAAAGTTATGAATTATTAAATTATTCAAAATATACGTGAGATTAAAATTTCCTCCAAAATATATTGAATAATACTTTTAATTTTTAAAAGTCATAAGTCCATTTATTTCTTCGCGGCAGAATAATCCGCGATATTCAATGTTTTTCTTCACTTGCCTTCGCTTTTTTGTCAGAATGACCTCCGATTTTAAGTGTCTTAAGAAGCAATCGAAAAGCCAAGTGCCTTTAAAAAAATATGTATCTCATGAAGAAAACTGTAATTAATCAGATTTCTACTTGTGAGACTTTCTTAAAATTCAAATTTTCTATTAAAAAATATTTAAAAATCAGTGCTTTTCCCATTGAAAAGCATTGTAGAACCATCGATCGATAGCCTACAGTCTACGGTATCACCACCTAACGGGGGAAAAACTGCATAGCAAAATTTTAACACTAGTTTCCCCTCCACATCTTTTACTCCGTGCTTTAAACAGAGATGGATACTTCTGTTGCCGCTATGACAGAAAAGTAATAAAAACTACAAAAAAAAATTAATAACTCAGAAACAAATTGAGATACAGCTTTCAAACAAATTGCATTTAAAAGTACATTTTTTTCTCTATACGACGGTGTAAAAAGTAATATTGTGGGATGTTTGGAAGTTTAAGAATGAAATTTCGTTTAAAATTGGTCCATGAATATGAATGTTTAATCCATGGCGTACGTAATGTATGACCAGCTCCGTAGAAGTTTAAAAAAATTTACAGTACCGAAAAATGTAATCCATGGCGTACGTAATGTATGATCAGCTCCGTGCGTTTTTTTATGTCTTAAATTTTAGTCTTTGAAAAAATGATTTTCCAAATGGTCGTTGTAATTTGTTAAATTGCATTTTATTTTTTTACTTTAAAGAAATTTATTTCAAATTTACTGGCCAATGATGTGATATCATAAAATGGACATTTTACGGGTAGTCACAGAAATAACATATTATAATAATTATTATCATTATTTTAAGAATACCATGAAGAATGTTTTTAATTCATTGTTAAGAAGGAAAAACAAATGTAAAATTAAGTTCAAGAACCCTCCAGGATCTTATTTTTAGAGGATTAGCCAGTAGAGGGCGCTCGTTTCTAGTGTAGGAGGCGCCTTCACTTTCTTTATCCCAGGCGAAATTTGACTTTCCATAAGACTTTTAGCATTAGTGCGAAATCCGGCAATTTCATTGGCTATCGGTGAACCGAACTTCTTTCCCTGAAAGGAAAAAATCCATTTTACAAGTAACAGCGCTGCTACTCATTTCATCAATTGTATTTCTTGATAACAATAACTTGATGCATTAAAAAAAAAGCGTATATATTTCTCAAACTGAACACAAAATCAATTGTTATAAAGTTAATAACATAATATATAATTAATTATTAAATTTGATTTAATTTTCTATAAGAAAATTATCAACAATTCTAAAACCTCATTAACTTAATTAAATTATGATAAAACAATGAGATTGTTATAATAAGCTGCTTAGAACTTTTTTTTTTTTTTAATTCAGATGTTTGCAATCAGCATTCAAGTTCTGACAGCTTAACTAAAAATAAGTAATTGAAGTTCCATCTAGATATATAAAAATATTTTTCTATGTCAGTTTAAAAGATATTATTATTGCATTTAAGTAGATATTTTATTTTAATTATATAACATTAGCTCCTAAGTGGTATTATGTAGTAAAATTTAATCACAATATTATATTTCGAATAAAAATTGTAAAGCTACTGATAATAAATTAATAAGTAAAGATAAAAACAAAAATCTCCATAATAATAATAATAATCGTTATTTTAAATATATATATTGCAACTAATAGCAAAATATTTTTCATTGTTCATGTTTGATGTATATTACATTTTTATTGCAACATATATATATATATATATAACTTTTTTACGAATAATTATTAAATCACAGATATATATATATATATATTTGTTTTTGTTGCATTTTTACCATACATTCAATTATTTAAAGTATAGTAATTTACTGTCTTCAATGGTTAAATAATCATTAAAATATATATTATTAAGGTAATTTATAGATAAAGGATAAATAATTCATTTTTAAAGATGAATAATTTAATAATTTAATTCTGTTAATTACTATTTACATGTTACTGGAGTTCTAGCATAAAAGTACTTTTCATGAAAGCGTAGAATATATTAAAATTAAATTTTAGTAAATATTCATTTTAAACATACAGTTTATATAAGATAAGAATTTAGTAGTATTGAATATACAATAAAAAAATTAGAAAGCAGCTGATAATTGATAAATATTTTCATATATGAAAGATAATTCTTAATTTTGAGAAATGAACACTTTAATAAATTACTTCTGTTAATTATATATACGTATATATATATATCTTACTAAAGTTCCAACAAAAAATATTTTTAATGTAAGGTAAGAATATATTATTATTACATTATTATCAAAAAATAGATTAAATGAATATTTTAATTATTTAAATTTATTTAAAACAAATCTAATTGACATTTTTTTTTCAAAGGAACTGGTGATAAAGATCAACTGATTTTAACTAACTGACTTAAGGGTGTTCTCAAATCCAAAAGGGCTACTTTCTGACATAAGTTTTAATTTATTTTTGTTCGAAAATGCACGAAACTAGCTGGTGTTGTTGTTCAGAAACTATGTAATTGAGCTGTTTTTTTTTCATTTTTTTACAAACGCAATAGATCTTTCAGAAAATAGTGTCAAAGTGGGCGTTTTGAACCGAATTTCCGCGCGAAGGAAGAAAGAGCACTAAAGAGCGGGCGAAAAACGTGTTTGTTACGTGATCAAAATCGCTTATAACTCAATAGGTAATTGATTGATCAAAAAATGGAGAAAACAGTTCAATTCCAAATCGCTTCCATGGCCAGGCTTTCCAATTTTGTACCTTTCCGTCAAAAAATGAATTTGTAAATGTGTCAAAACGTTTTGCGCTTGTTGAGCAGAGCAGTTAAGAACAGCCTTAAGAAAATATTATTATTACTCTTTAATTATCAAAGAAATTTCTTTATTAGAAAAATACCCTATAAGTCATATGAATTTTAAAATTTAATTCAATTATCTGTTTAACATTTACAATAAAAAAAAATAATCTAAATAACAGATAAATTTAAAATGATCAGAACTTTATAAAGCTCTAACATGAAAATACTTTTAATGTAAGCCTAGGAAATTTATTATTGCATTTTAATAAATGTTTACTTTAATTATTAAAAATAGATTAAATGATTTTTTTTTCATTTAATTATTTGATTTATTTTAAAAAATCTAATTGATGAAAAAAATTACAAAAGAACTGGTAATAAAGATCGACTGATTTTAACTAACTGACTTAATAAAAATGAAAACAAAACTCTAAAAAAGTGAAAGCGCCAGCGAAAGGACAGAACACGCAACTTTAGGATTACAAATGCAAAATCTTAACCAGCCCTAGTCTTGAGTCTTGACCACTGGTCTAAATCATTCATACGCTTTCGGTACCAAAATACCATGTGCCTGCTTTACGCAGTATTTTACTCTTATATTTGTCCTTTCAGGGAAAGAAGTTCCGTTCACTTTCATTGGCTATCGGTGAAGCGATAGCCAATGAAATTGCAGGATTTCGCACTAATGCTAAAAGTCTTATGGAAAGTCAAATTTCGCTTATCCCAGAGCGTTGTGCAATGGAGGATATTCCAAATATGGGTTCGAGGCTGAAAAAAGTCACGTGATACTGGTAATTTACCCAAGAAACTTCTAACTGATAAGAAGGGAAGATACTACTGCTTTGCCTCATGAACTGTTTCATTGGCTAGCAGGGATTTACATTACACGTCTACGGAGCCTTCCCTTCTGACGCTAGAAGTTTTCACTTTGACCACGTGATCAAAACGGAGATGGAATATCTTCCATTTAGCGCCGACCTAAAATCAGGCAGTTTGAACAAATATGGTGCCCGGCATAAGGCGCGCCACACACCAGAGAGACATGCGACAATAATGGAGGATATTCCATCTCCGTTTTGATCACGTGGTCAAGGTAAAAACTTCTAGCGTAAAGAAGGGAAGGCACCGTAGACGTGTAATGTAAATCCCCGCTAGCCAATGAAACAGTTCATGAGGCAAAGCAGTAGTATCTTCCCTTCTTATCAATTAGAAGTTCCTTGGGTAAATTACCGGTATCACGTGACTTCTTTCAGCCTCGAACCCATATTTGGAATATCCTCCATTGTGAGATATGAGGCAAATTCTACTGTTCAAACCGATTTTTTCTTTGTTAGCAGGGCGAAATGGAGGATATTCCATTTTCGTTTTGATCACGTGGTCAAGGTAAAAACTTCTAGCGTAAAGAAGGGAAGGCCCCGTAGACATGTAATATAAATCCCCGCTAGCCAATGAAAAAGTTCATGAGGCAAAGCAGTGTTATCTTCCCTTCTTATCAGTTAGAAGTTCTTTGGGTAAATTACCGGTATCACGTGACTTTTTTCAGCCTCGAACCCAGATTTGGAATATCCTCCAGTGTCGCATGCCTCACGCTTTTTTGTTGCATGTCTCCCTGGTGTGCAGCGCGCCTAAAACTGTGACCAGAAAGCCTCAGTTGATGACAACGTTCATTGGATAGCACACAGTGATCAAGCAAGTGATTTGTAGAGGCAAATAGGGTGCCTCTATATGAAAGAAGAAAAAATTTGATTGGTTGAGATGATTTAGGACATTACGGAATCGCCGAGCATCTCGGCGAGTCCATAATACAGCGTCTTGATTACCTAGTGTGTAAATATGCTATCCAAACAACGCTAAAAATTTGTATCCCTAAAGGTGCGTTTTCACTGGTCGTTCTAACGACCTAAAAAATCCTAGTGACCCAAAACCTTAACCTAAGAGCGTTTTCACTGGTTACATATAAAATCTTTACGCCAACCAATCAAAGGCAAGTTTTTACTGCGCAAGCGTCTACTTTACGGCGGCTTTACTGCCTGCAGATCGAACAGATGTCAAAAAAATGTAAACAAATAATTGTTGTTTCTTGTTATCAGTTTAATTAGTAGTAGCAAATATTTTGTATAGAAATTAATCGAAAGTTCCGACTGTTTTCCCCACTAAAGGGTCTTAAAAAATGCCCCACAAATCATTGTTTATTCAAACTTTAAATTGTGGCTATGGATTTATACTCCTAAATTAAATAAAAACACTAGGTCACCATGATTTATGTATATTTAAAAACATACTGAATAAATTATTTTTCACACAAGTACGTGTGAAAAACGTTACGTACGTTAGTGGCACATGTGTAATAGAGATCGACTATAAATTTAATGTTGCTTTTTGAATTTCCTTTTAAAGAAATTGAGTAGAATTATATTTGTTAAATAAATCAACAAATTAAATAAAACATTAAGGCAATGTAAAAATTTGAATGTTCCGATCCGCCTCACTGTTTTTTGTGAATCGTTTTTCATATTTCACAAGAAAAGTCAACATTTAAGAATGTTTATTTTTATTTTATTATTTTTTTAAATATGGAATTTTTTTTATAAAACTTTAAACGTTTAACATTTTATTATATTTTTTTTAAAATGGCACATTTAGAGAAATAGAAATTCCTAATAATGTTTATCTCTGTAACAAAAGAAAAAGAACAAAATTTAAGGGAAAAAAATATGTGTGAAAAAAATCTTTAAAACTTAAATAAAATCTAAAATAAAACCTTTTTTATATTAGAGTGAAAAAGAATATTTTAGAAATTAATGGTGGAACTTGGGACCCATGAGCACATACAACTGTACCAGTGGTGTAATCGTAAAAAAAGCAGAAGGCATACGCTCAAGGCAGAGAGTATACCTCAGAGTAATCATATATTAGAGGGAGAATCCCCCACACTTTCTTCAGCCAGGATAAAATCACGTGACTCGGGGCAAGAAGCTTCCCGGTCAGCTTGCAAATAGCATTGATTTCTACGGAAGATATTAGACAATTTCATGTTTACGATTCAAAAATACCACGGTAGCAAGTTGTTGTGTCCATGGATGTACAGAAAGAGCAAACAAAACAACTTCTGTTACCTTCCATTGCTATGTATTTATTATTTATTTATTTTTATTAATATTTAAAGGGTCTTAAAAAGATATCGTTTATTCACGTTGTTACGATGAAAATACAAAATATTTTACTTTTAATAACATAAATGTATGTAATAATAGGATTTACTATTATCTAGTGTTATCAGTTTAAATATTAAAATTGTAAGTTTGATTAATTTGAATTTTAAGAACATTTCGTATTAAGGTGTTTGGCGATACATTTTTTCGCCAAAAGAAACTTGTTTTCGTCTCTTTAAAACCTAAATACTTATGTTTTTGTTTTTTTAAATCTTGCTTTAGATTAAATTTATGCTTTAAATAAAGTATGCTTATAAAGTACGTTTAAAATGTATTAACAGGTCTTTAAATATTATCTAAATTTAATATACTAATAAGATACGCAGCTACATTTAATGCACTCATAACTTTTAGCAAAAAATAATTATAAGAAAAATTAATTAATCGCTCCAAATTTATTAATAATGCCAGTATCAAGAAATCACTATTTTAATTATTTTAAACAAAATATTTAAAATTCAAAACTTCGCAGAATTACGAATGAAAGAAGAAAACAGTGGCTTCGTCGCGCGGGTATAGGGGGTGGGGCAGAACCCCTTCTTGTATAATAAATTTAAAATACAAGTCTGGGCATATTCTAAATGCAATGTATCTTTTTAACCAATGTAACTTAGCTTGATGCTAATTTATATATTAATATAGCTGATGTTAATTAACCGAAAATGAAAATTAGCACTGAAGTGCGGTAGCATATAGTTAATCCGCTTTATATATATATAACTAATGTTTTCTTTATTTATTTATTTAAACTAAATATATCATTTAATAAAACTAGTTTGTGGATTATAATTTTATTTATTAACGGATTTTTTTGTGGAATAGTTAGGATTCATTGTTATATAGATCGGAGGTTGCCAACCGGTGGTCCTTGAGAAAATTTCGGTGTTCCTCAGAAAATTTTGGACATTATTTGGATTTTTAATGTAAATTAATAATTGTACTGTATAAATATTAAAACTATTAATGATAACATGATAATACTCTAAAAAAATCCTGTATTTGTAAAAATTTAGATGTGTAGTTTTGAAAATTTAAATTATAGCGGGCATTGGTAATTATATTAATAGAGATTATTTAGTATACGCTTTTTATGCCCAGTGGCAGAAAGTTTTGTAGCTGTCTGCGACAAGCTTTTAAAATTTCATAATCTGTCTGCAAATTTTGCATGTCATTTTAATGAATAAATGATAAATTAAACTAGGAATTTTTTATCACTTTATTTAAAACATGGTAAGCATGATGCATTCTCATTAATTTTGCATATAACATTTCATCATCTAACTTCTTGTAGAATTTCTAAAGTGTGAAGGATAAGCAGAACCACACATAGGCAATAACGATGCTTTTAAAAACCTTCGGAAACTTCAGAGGCCTCAAGCGTGAAAAACACTGAGTTTTTTCTAAAACCCTTGAATGAAATCTCCAGCCTTTTGAGGAAATTATTTTTTTTTTTTGTAGTTCTTTGGCGAAATTCACGTTTTTTCCATGGCTTTTTGACGACTTTATCGTTTTTTCCACAATTTTTGGACGAAATTTGCGTTTTTTTTTTTTTTTTTTCGTGATTCCTTGACAAAATTCATTTTTTTTTCTGCATCCCTTTGGGGGATTTTTGTAATTTTTCGGTGAAATTCACTTTTTCTCCATGGCTTTTTGACAAATTTCGCGTTTTCCCTGCAATTTTTGGACGAAATTTGCGGCTTTTTTTGCGATCTTTTGACAATATTCGCGTTTTTTCCACAATCCTATGACGAAGTTCGCGTTTGTTCTGCGATCCTTTGACGAAATTCGTACTTTTCCGCGATCCTTTGATAAAATTTGCGTTTTTTCATGATCCTGTGACGTCATTCGCATTTTCCGTGATCTTTTGATGAAATTTGCATTGTGTCTGCGATCCTTTGACGAAATTTGCGTTTTTTTCGCAATCCTTTGACAAGATTCGCGTTTGTTTCACGATCCTTTGACGAAATTTGCGTTTATTTCACGATCCTTTGACGAAATTTGCTTTTGTTTCACGATCTTTTGCCAAAATTCGCGCTTTTTACGCAATCTTTTGCCGAAATTCGCGCTTTTTACGCGATTTTTTGCCAAAATTCACGTTTTTTACCCGATCTTTTGCCAAAATTCACGCCTTTCACCCGATCTTTTGCAAAATTAAAGCTTTTAACGCGATCTTTTGCTGAAATTCACACTTTTTACGCGATCTTTTGCTGAAATTCACGCCATTAGCACGATCTTTGCCGAAATTTGCGCTTTTTACGCGATCTTTTGCCGAAATTCATGCTTTTACGCGATCTTATGCCGAAATTCGCGCTTTTAACGCGATCTTTTGCCGAAATTCGAGTTTTTTACGCGATCTTTTGCCGAAATTAAAGTTTTTTTTTACGCGATCTTTTGCCGAAATTAAAGCTTTTTTTACGCGATCTTTTGCCGAAATTAAAGCTTTTATCGCGATCTTTTGCTGCAATTCACACTTTTTACGCGATCTTTTCCGAAATTCACGCCATTAACGCGATCTTTTACCGAAATTCGCGCTTTTTATGCGTTCTTTTGCCGAAATTCACTCATTTTACGCGATTTTTTTTCCGAAATTCGCGCTTTTTACGCGATCTTTTTCCGAAATTCACGCTTTTACCCGATCTTTTACCGAAATTAATGCTTTTAACGCGATCTTTCGCCAAAATTCACACTTTTTACGCGCTTTTTTGCCGAAATTCGCGCTTTTTACGCGAGAAAAATTGTCCGAAAGTTGCGGACAATTTTTTAAATTGACTTCATTAGTGCAGACAATAAATGTCCGCAAAAGATTTTTTTGTGTCCGCGACTATGTCGCCGTGTCGCGGTGTTTCTGCCACTGGGTTTTTATGTTGTATTGTATTAACACAGATAAGTATTAACTTTGGACTCTCCCGAAAATATGAATATTCATTATTGACTGGAAAAACAACGAAAATTTTGGCTTAATTTTGAACTTACATATTTGTGCGAAACAAATATTTCGATGATCGGGTCACAGCAATTAAAACTCGTTACTGGTCTCAGCGTGAAATAAAAACTGCTCTCTGTGTTCATGGTGATGTCATGAACTTATTTTAAAGAAACAGTAATAAATATCACATCAAAATGTGTGATTCTTAAATAAGCTTCAATTATTTTGTAAGATTGAAATTAACGTTAAGGCTGTTCTCAACTGCTCTGCTCAACAAGCGCAGAACGATTTCACGCATTTACAAATTCATTTTTTAAAGGAAATATATAAAATTGGAAAGCCTGACCATGGAAGCGATTTGAAATCGAACTGTGTTTTCTATTTTTTGATCCATAAATTGCCTATTGAGTTAGAAGCGATTTGATCACGTGACAAACATGTTTTTCATCCTTTCTTGAGTGAATTTATTTCTTTCGCGCGGAAAAGCGGTTCAAAACGCTCACTTTGACACTATTTTTTTGAAAGATCTATTGCGTTTGCAAAAAAAAAAAAAAAAACGGAAAAAACAGCTCGATTACATAGTTTCTGAACAACAACACATGCTACTTTCATGAATTTCCGAACAAAAATGAATTAAAACTTATGTCATAAAGTTGCCCTTTTGGATTTGAGAACAGCCTTAATAATTGTGATACAATTAAGCAAACTTTTGAAGCTTTTTGTTATGATTAAATAAGGCGGTGATTATCATTAAAAAATAGTGGTATCAATCTCGTAGGCAAGAAAGTGACACCCCACATTTATAATTTTATTTTATTGAATATGTACATTTCATTTTAATAGAATAAACATTCTCTGATAATTATTGTACAAATACATTTTTATTGTTAAAAAATTCTTATTAGTAGTCCGTGTGATTTCAAATTATGAATTTAGTGTTCCGTGAGGCTCAGAAATTGGCAACCGCTAATATAAATGAATTAAGCATAGACAAAACCCTTTTTTTTTCTATTATTTCTGAAACTGAAATTTTGCATTTTGGACTTTTTCTATTTCTAACTACTTTGTGTGTATTTATGCAATTTATATTGTAAAATAATTCCTGTATGTGTGTTATAGTTGTGTACTAAGTTATTATTTATAAACTTGCATCCATGAAGCAAAATTTGTAAATAAAATTATGTGTGTAAGTTTGAGTTCAGTTAAACATTTCAATTAAGGCTGTTCTCAAATCGAAAAGGGCAACTTCCTGACATAAGTTTTAATTTATTTTGGTTCGAAAATGCATTAAACTAGTTGGTGTTGTTGTTCAGAAACTATGTCATCGAGCTGTTTTATTTATTTTTTTGTAAACGCAATAGATATTTCAGAAAATAATGTCAAAGTGGACCTTTTGAACCGAATTTCCGCGAAAGTAGAAAAATCATCAAAGAGCAGGCGAAAAACGGGTTTGTCACGCGATCGATATCGCTTATAACTCAATGGGTAATTGATTGATCAAAAAATGGAAAAACCAGTTCAATTCCAAATCGCTGCCATGGCCAGGCTTTCCAATTTAATATCTTTCCGTTAAAAAATGAATTTGTAAATGTGTCAGAACGTTTTGCGCTTGTTCAGCGGAGCAGTTAAGAACAGCCTTAACTGAATGTGTTGTTATAAATGTATTTTTTTGGAAAGAAAAACAATAAACATTTCATGAATTCAGAAAGTTTAAAGCTGACATATTTTTTTCAATTAAAATGTCCTTTATGTAATAGCGTTTTCCAATTAAAATAATTATTAAATTCTTTAAATTTTTTTAATTTACAAAAAAGACCTGTTTGTTAAATTTGTAATTTTTTAGTAATAATAGGTAAATAATTCATCACCTAAATTTCACTTCCCTCGAAATTTCACCTTTCTCTCCCCCTCCCCCTCCTATCCTTTGGCCTTCTAACACACAAAGTTAAACTTCTTAACTAATTTCTTTATTCTTTTTTTGTCCTATTTTTTACTTTGTATTAACAAAAAAAAAAAAAGTATTTAATGAAATTAAATATATAAACAAAACCATATCAAAGATTGAAAACAGCTAAATTATTAATTAAATATATACATACATATTTGTCTAAATAAAAGTTTCATAATTTTATTATTTATTTACTATTACTGATGAGCCAATCTTTCATTGATAAAGAAAACATTAGGATAAATATCCGGTGTACATTCAGATTTCTTTTATTACTGATTTGTATTTCTGTCAACTCTCAAATTTCTGAATCACAGCAAAAAAATACTGCACTCCTGCCAAGAGCTGCAATAAAGCGACAAAACTAGCGTTGCTTCTAGTAACCTTTCATCGCCAAATGCCAACTGTCACGTGGGTCATCCTGGCCCCACTTTTTACGAGCGAAAGTAACGGGGGTGAGCTCTCTATTTAATATTTACTCTGAGGAGTATACCCTACAGTGTATATACTATAGCTTTTTTGAGAAACAGACGGTATACGGTGTTTCCTAAAAAAATCCCGAAGTTATACGGCGTATACCACCATATACCCTCCATACATCCCTGAACCGTACGCCTGTGACACTGGCAGATTCTCTTATACATATCATCACTACAGTCAGTATAAAATTATCCAATTTAGTTAAATCTACTTTTTGTGACAACCCCCCCCCCCCTCCAAAAAAAAAAAAAAAAAAAAATTAACAGTAAAATGCAAAATAAATGTACTTAAAATTGTATGTTTTACCTTATGATTTCACATCAGGGGTGAAAGTTTTTTTTTTTTTTTTTTTGGGGGGGGGGGGGGGGGACCCGTTTTTGTTACAGAATTTACCAAAATAAATTTCTGTAAAGAAAAATCAAATTCAGTTGTTTAAATTCAAAGTAAACATTTAATCATCCTTTTTTTAAATGTCTTCCTGCTATACTTTTCTTCTGAGCTTATTTTGTTTGTAAATTACACATTTTAAATCCCAACAATTTTTTCTTATTGTGTGAAGTTGCTTTTATGGAGAATAATTTCGTGAAGGGGCTTCTTTTATTAAGTAGAATAAAGGGGTATAAATGTTTGCCGGGGCAATCCCTGTTTTTGTGAATAGATCACAAAAAAGGTACTTTTATCTTGGATATTTTTTTTTTCTTCCAGCAATAATTCCTGTTAGTGTTCACTTGTATAAATTAGAAACGATGTACTGAGGTTGAAATAACAATTTTGGTTCATCGTATTATTTCTCCTTATTGTTTTATTCCCTTTTTTTAATGAAATAAGTGAAAGGCACTTATTTTAAATGTATGTAATATATGTATTTTAAATGAAAATTTTGTATTTCAAATAAAATGAATGAGAGGTTTATATTAAAAAAAAAATGAATACAAATGATGACATTATTTAATGGTTTATCTCAGGATCGAAACTAGAGGGGGGGGGGCAGAGGAGGCATGTTCCCTGGTCGCCATAAGGAAAACGAAGGGGGTGTCAAATGAATTTTGGTTTTTGATTTCTTAAGAAGCTACACTAGTCACACGAAGAAACTCGCAAGCTAATGTTAAATATGGGAGCATTCTTTTCAAATTTCTCGCTTGCATTTTAATATTTTTAAATATTTTTTTTTCTTAAGATAGCTGAGTTTGATCTTTAACATTGTTAGGTTGTACGTTTTCGATTTTGGTTCAAGTTTTTTTATGAGGCTACTTAAACTTTCAGAACCGGTTCAAAAAGTGAAAGTAATTTTATATATATATTTAAAAAAAACTGCAAACAAAATTTAAAAAGTAAACATTTATCCTGTTAGAAACAACCTCAGCTGTCCCAAACGGAAAAAATCATTTAAAAATATTAAAGTGCAAGCGAGAAATTTGAAAAGAATGCTCCTATAAGTTTAACATTAGCTTGCGAATCTGCATAGTTTCTTCATGTGACTTCCTTTGGATTTCGTTTTCAAAGTTTTAATGAATCAATATTTGACAAAGTTGATTACGTATTTTTTTATTACATATTTTAAATTTGAAATAAGTCAGCGATTAGAATTAAAATTCTCTTCGTAAATTTACTTTGCGGAGGCCGGGGGGGAGGGGGCAAAATCTATGTTTGTGCTGTGTGCAAAAAAGGCTAGTTTCAGCCCTGGTGTATTTCATGTGCCTGGCTGACATAAAGTACCTACCCAAAAATGTTGTGAATTTGATAAATTTCACTGGATCAAATGGCATAGCAATGATTTCACTAATAAATATATCTCCAACCGTAACATGCCAATGAAACGCATTATGTTGCCTCTCTGTAAGTTTAAATGTTAAATTATGATAAAAATGATAGAGTTACTACTAAATAAGTATAAAAGTAAAAATAGTTTTTTTTTTTAACCACTTTTTTATAAACATTGAATGTTTATAAAAATCATCCCTAATTTCAGGACTATAATTCATGTTGGTTCAAAAAACTTCTGTTACAATACATTAATTTGGCATGACTCTAATTATAAAATTCACCACTTCGACTTGGTAGAAAGCATGAACTACTGAATTTATTAAAATGATTATTTTTTCTCCCGTTTTTTCAAGTATGACAACAGAAAAGGCGAAAAAAACATTTTTGAAACTATGTATTGAGAATTTTTAAATTATTTTTTCGAAGTTTAATTATAATTTACTTAATATTAAATTATCATTTGATAAAAGCAGATTTAAAAAATTATTTCTTTATTATTGTAATTAAAAATTCTCTTTATTTTTTATTTATATTTCATTTGTTACCTAATATTTCGCTGCTACAGTTTCACAGCCAGTTGGCATGTTTTAATGACATGATTTGATGCAAACCCTGTTATTTTAACCATAGAGAATATTTGGAGATTTATCACCTGTGACTCTAACAGAAAGATGCATTAAAATTCATTTATCACTTTATAATTAAGTTCCTAAAGATACTAAAATTTATTGCCAAAAGAAGCACTCAGGTGTACATCATTTTTACAATTCTGGAGTATTAGGTAACACGAGTCTACTCTTGGTTAGGGATGCACCGAATATCAAACTATCTGGTTAAGCTGAATATCAAAGTATTCAGCCGAACCGAACCTTTTGAAACACATTTTAAAAAACTTTTCACAATTTCTACCTTTAACTGTCAACTTATAAATATATTTAAAATAATTAGAAACAAGTTCATATTTAAATAAAATAAGATGTTTTTAGATTATTTGTTTGCTGTAACTTAAAAAAATAACCATGATGAGGATTAAAATGATGATTAATTTGGATTTTCATAGGAATTAATGATGTACAAATACAAGTTTCTAAATTTTGTTTAGTAAATAATATGTTTCTTGCTTTTTTACAAAAAAGAGTTTCTAATAAAATGGGAAAACTTTTGCGGTTGATGATAGGTACAAAGACAGACAATTTTTGTTCAGAAAACCATAATCCACTTTTTGAGTCATCATAAATACATTATATCTCATCTCACTCAATCTTGAATTTTCGTTTGTTACTTTAACAATAATGAAGACATCATAACTATAGAAACAGATGTCATAAATTCCCGGAGCCGCCATCTTGGAATTTTTCTTGGAGTGAAAACCCCTTTTCCGCCAAGCAGTAAATGTCACCAAACACCGGTTTATACGCATGTTAGACTTAACGAAAATAAAATGTAAATAATAAACAAAACTCGTTAAAGTGGCATTCACTAAACGTTGTATGAGCGCTATGCGCTCATTAACCGAAAAAAAAATCACTGGATTCCGCAAACTCCTGCCGCGACCACAAAAATGCACGAAACTCATTAAGTGCCAATCAGTAATCGCGCTCATTAACTGAAAAAAAACATCACTGGATTCAGCAGTTCTTGCTGTGTAGCATTCTCAAAATTCAGCAGTTCTCGCTGTGTAGCAATCTCAAAATGTAAAAAACTCGAAAGGCAACAAAATATACATAAAATTATTAACATACCTTAACAGACATCTGCTTTCTTGAAAGCTCAAGCATGAAATACTGTCATAGCATCACCATCATTTTCAAAAATAGGCTTATGAATACGCATTGACACACTATAAACAAACCTCCTTTTTTCGTCAAAATTTCCTCAAATTTATTAATTACTTCAGCAAGAGTGTTTAAACAGACTACAGAAACCATAGTCAATCAAATACATTCAATAAATTTAACAAAAATAAAAAGACAGAATAATGCAACACAATATCAAAACACATCCACAAAATCCTAAGCGAAAATGAGTTTCTCAGGGGTTCCCAGAACACGACACGCCAGAACTCACACGGCGTTCCACATATCGATAAAGATTGCCAACATAAAATCACCAAGAAATCTCAAAACATCCAAGATAGCGGCCACCTGGGAATATAAGGCATCTAAGCCTAACTAACTATTAATTAGCTAAGAAATTTAAGTACGCTTATAGACAAAAACAGAAATAGTTATGCTACTGTATTATCTAAATATTTATTACAGAATGCTAATTATGGAAAAACACTTTTAAAATGCTTTAAATATTTATAAATATAAATTTATTATAACTATATAAATTATGGAATAAATTTATTGTATGGTATTTTAAAAAAGATATGATACTGCAAAACAGTTTTTTTGTTTACATTACATTTTCATCAAATTTTAGGATAAAGTTATAATATAGATTCCCAAAAGGCAAATCTCAACACCTTAGAAATTTTAAATCAAAATATCTTACACATAATTATATTAAAAAAAAAAAAATAAAAGCACTTTAAACATATTAATATTTAAAAAATGAAAGGCAAAATATAATACAAATATAAATAAATATTTGATTCAAATGGTAAATGTTGATTTTTTATTAAAGTACTACTCAAAATCAAGTATGGGAAACTGAAAATAGCTGACTATATATATATTTATTAAAATAGTATATCACTTTTAACATTAAGAAAAACTTCATAAAAGAATTTTAGCCCTAAGCAATGATTTATAAAATTACACATGCTTCCACTTAGATTAGGGCCTAAATTCTATCAACTGTCAGAAGACTTTAATAAAGCTACGTTTAAATACAAAAACAGTTATATTAATTTTAAAAGTTGCAGAAATTTGTCTTACCTGCATATACTTAAAGTTGTTCTGGTGGACTTTAAAATCTTTCTACAAAACATTAAGTTTATTATACACATAAAGGTGGCAACCTCTAATTATAAAAATGTTTCTGTCATAACTTTAATTTTTGAAAGATTACCTTACCATTAATTTTTTAAACATTATTTGCAATGGATAGTTTGTTTATTTAGGTTAATACATGTGACAATTTATTTAAGTATGCAATGTTGTTGACAGTTTGTTTATTTAGGTTTTTTTTTCTTTTGCACGTTGCATGCTTTATAAATCACTGTTTTCAATCTAATTTTTTAAATTTTCCTAACGAAAAATAAAGATTTCTCATTTAAATTTTTCTTTTTTTTTCTGCATTCATAATTATTAACAAAACAATAAGACTAAAAAGCAATCGAAGAATCAAAATTTAACAAGTTTCAGTTTCGGTCGATACTTAATTTTAAATCATACCAACCGTATCATGTAACTGCTCTGATGACAATAAATATAATTAACATAAGGAAAAAAGAAGACACTTTGTCGTCTTAAAACAACAAACTCTATCTTTTTATTATTATTATTATTTTACTTTCAAAAACACTTAGTCTCATATGAATATAAACAACAAACTATTTTTGCATCTTTTAAGAACACTTTTTTACTTTAAAAAAGAAAACACTAGAAACTTTTATTATCTAAAAACATGTCTCCCCTTTCCCTCGCCTTTTTTTTTTTCATCTTTTAAAATAAAACCAAATAGTGCAATTGCCCTGGTAACAAACAAAATGAAGATATACGTAAGGCTGGCTCACACTTTTTTTTTTACTTAGCAGCAGACTTTATTTATGCCTCAGACTGAAACATATAAATGCTTATTTCACATTATATTTGCAATATGGGCATTTAAAAATATTTTCAGCTAAATAATTTTTGTACTTACTCATTGAGTAATATATTGTGTTCTCATAGTTTGTAGTGCAGCATGCTATTTTTGGAAAATGTAATTTAACGAGTAATGTAATTAAAAAAAGACTAGTTTGTAGGGAGCACAAATATTATTTTTGATGTTACTTAAATAAACTTACTTTACTGTCTCCTCTTTTGACATAGAAGTGGTACTCACAGATTTTTTAAAATCTTCTTTTCTGAAGTACAAGGGCTTGGTCTGAAGTCCAGTTGCTTGCAGACGATCACTAATGGTAGTCACTTATTATACAATAAAACTACACACTTGTGATTTTCTGAAAGCATTCAAATTTGAAGATGTATCCCGGCACCAGCTGATCTGCCAGACGCTTACCTCCACTGGTATACTTTGTATTGATTGATATATACAATTTCTGGATGTAACATCAAAAATATTGATGCTTCTTACAAACAAGTTTATTTTTATTACATTACTCTCAAAATTATATTTTCCAAAAAACAGCATACAATGACAACAAACAATGACAAAACTAGGACCTACTATAGTTTCATTACTTCTAATATACTATTTTGACCACTGAATTTATATACATCATGAATTCATGATTCGTCTAAAACTTTAATATACACTCAAACATATAGACTCAAAGAATCTCCCACAGAGAGCATTTTATTTTTTGATAATGAATTCCATTTTCAAAAATAGTAAGAATAATAAGTAATGATTTTTGAAAAAAATAAATAAATGAATAAATAGTTCTTTACTTTAATAGATAAATAGGTACATTTAAAACCGATGACCTATGCTGTAAGATAAATCTGTAGCCATACTTGTAAAAGAAATGCACCTAAATAACAATTTAAACAAAATTTTATAAATATGCATTTCAAATGGAGAATCTCCTATTATTTTGATAGCAATACTTTTTTAATAAATGAAAATAATTGCTAACAAGACATGCAGATTTAACTTAAAATACATTGAATATGCATTTATAACTGCTTATCGAATTGGAATGGTAATGTGTACAAATTCTTCAAAATGGGCACATAGAAAAGCTACACATGGTCTGAATATCTCTCAATTGATTTAAATTTCATACAAAGTTATAAATCTTCATAAAAGTTTCAGCATTAATCTTAACAACAAAAAGAAAAATAGCACATCTGCAGGTGAAAAGCATTAAAATAAAAATAAAAAATAGATTAGCAGTGTTTTCCTTACATGACAAAGTTCACAAGTAAATATCTGAAAAGGAGTAAAGAGCAAACTGTTTTGCAATCAGATGTTTCTTGCTTAAAAGAGAACAGGAAAATACAAAATACAACGGCTTGTTTATTTTATAGAAACTTTGTTTACATGCTCGCTTAAACATGCATAATCAAATACCTACTATTAGCAAAACTGGATTAAAGTTTGCCTGTAACTAATTTTCCATTTAAAAATCAATGGGCTACAGTAAACAATATCCTTCTTAACAATTACGATTATTTTAAGTGAGTAAATGGAAATTTAAATCTAAATTGATCGGAAATACCCTATCAAGTAACCAAGTATAATCAATGAAGCAAGTAATTCATCTTAAGAAACAAACATTCTTAAAAATTACTTTTAATCTTTGTATACTATTAACGTTCAATAAAAATAAAATAATTTTGAGAACTGGACATATCTTCATCCTTAAATCCGCAACAAAATCCTTAAACAAACTATATAATTAGTATTCTAATATTAATAAAATGTAGAATGATTACCAAAAATAACAACAATTTAAAGAATCCATATGGATTACCCACAATTTATTAAATTAAAAGACAATAATAAAGGATGATATCTATCCAACATGTCAATAAAACTTACCGTTTTGCTTCAATCACAAAAAATAGATTCCTCTTTGACGTAAAACAAAATAAATAAGTAAAACGATATAAAACATAAATATCACTTAGTAAATTGACAACACCGCCATTATTATCAAAAGCTCTATTTTAATTGGCTGCGCTTAGGTAAGCCGTGCTTAGGATTGATCACGAATCAAACCTACAAAATCGCGTTCTAACGACCTAAAATCTTGTGTTTAGGTAAAAAGTTAGGTAAGTTAGACCTTGGGTAGACCAGTGAAAACGCACCTTTAAATGTGCGAAGATACTGCTAAAATCCCAAGTGTCGATCGCAGCGAAATCTGCGGGATTTTCGTATTACATTGTATAGACTAGCAATAGCTTGCAGTTATAGAAAAAATCCTGCAGATGTCGCTGCGATCTGTATATTTCAGCAGCATCGTTGCACATTTAAGGGATACAATATTTTAGCACTTTTTTAAGTATTGCAGCGATAGCTAATTTCTACACAATATATTCTAGGCGCTATACCCTTAGTACACGGGAAACCTGCCATGTTTGTTAACTTGTTTCACTCGTCGCCCTAGTCAAATGGACTTTGCACATGAATGACAACAGCTACACCTCTCCGGGAATCTACCCTCCGAAAAAGATTGTTTATTGGACGAAGGGAAAGCAGTATTACCGACCGAGGCTAACAAAAAAGACAGGATACCGCGGTGGGTCCGATTCTTTTTTTTTTTACAGACCGCTGGAGTCACGTGATGCTCAAATGCACCAATGAAGGTGTGCGAAAAGAGCATCACGCGCCTCCAGCGGTCTGTAAAAAAAAGAAGGTGCACCGCGGTAGCCTGTCTTTCTCGTGACCCTCGAGTGTTACGCAGCTGACGTCACATGGTTAATTCCCGAGGCTAACGAAAAAGACAGGCTACCGCGGTGGGTCCGATTGTTCTTTTTTTACAGACCGCTGGAGTCACGTGATGCTCGAATGCACCAATGAAGTTGTGCGAAAAGCGCATCACGTGACTCCAGCTGTCTGTAAAAAAAGAAGAATCGGACTCACCGCGGTAGCCTGTCTTTCTCGTTAGCCTCGGTTAATTCCCTGCTGAGGTAAGTCCGCTGTCAGTCTAGTTCTTTATAATTTCACCAGAGAGCGTATTACCAGACTGCGTATTCAAGTGCTAAAGTTGCGAATTTCGTAAGATCCTTCCGAGGTCGAGACGTAAAAAAAAAAAAATAATAAATAAACAAAGGACTAAAAACAAACATTGGCGAATAAGCGGAATGTCACTGTTTTGGAATTGAATTCTACATCAAACATATATAAATCTGTGCTGAAAATTCTCAAAATGACAAAAAAATTCAATAGATCGTTGACTTAATAAACAGAAAAGCCAGCAATTACTACTTTGAAAAGTAAAAGCTCATTCTGTTTTCAACAAAAATTCTTTTAAAAAATTAATTCCACGCTAATCATTTCGTAAGTTAATGCATGTCATTTTGCAACAACATTAATGCATGTCATTCTGCAACAACATTAATGCGTGTCATAATAAATATATATTATTTTTTTTTTTTTTTTTTTTCGCTATGAATTCATATTCTGTTTAGTTTAATTTGTACCTATTCTTGAGGAGTGAAAATTGTTGTCATCTTTAAAAACTTTTAATTCCAGTATTCTTTCTTCATTTCATTTATATGTTTTGCCCTATGGGAAAATCCTAGTGCATTAATTCTTGTAAATCTACTTTACCTAAAATCCCTGCTTCCGGGCGCATTCAGAAAAACATTTTCTTTCGTAAACAAATAAAATTGTCAGGTTTTTGTGGTTCATATAACAAGAAATTTACTAGTTTGAGGAGAGTTTAGTAGTACATAAGTGTATAAAATAAAGAGAGCAATTAAACAAAACAAAAAAAATGTTCTCCAAATAATATTTGTTGAATTAAAATTTTGAAAAGCTTGTTGCTATTTAAAAGAGTGCATATTCGTGCAAATGCTATTCATAATACTGTTTTAAATAGTGAGAAATTATGTTTTTATTATATGATGTTATGTATGATTTTAAACGTTTATGAGAAATAAGACTTATATTTAATAGCTCATAAAATTTGAAAAGTTAGTTAAGTAATGAAACATGTAACTAAGTAACCATCGTCCTCTTTAATTTTATAAAGCATTAAAAATGAAAAAAAGGGTGTGATTACTAAACAGTGTAAACCAGATAAAGCAGTTCATATGGCCCTTTTAAAATTTTGCAATTCTGACTACAAATCACTAGTAGTCTTCATCTGTGTGTTTTTCCATTATTAATGTCTTCATTATTGAGAAATTGGGTTATTTATTAAATTCTAACTCAATTAAATGTCACTAAAACTAATTAAAAAGCACTTAAAAATGTGTAGTTCATAATTAAAATGCTGCACTGTATAAAAGCCAATTTTGGTCTAAAAATGCCGGTTAAAACCAACAAAAGCCACTGGCATGGCTTTTTTAAATTTTAGCTGTGTTTTTTGCAAGCCTGCCTGGTAAGTAAGTATGGAAAGAAAAAACATTTCTATGTGAGTTTAATAATTGAATCAATATGAAATAAACAGTTTACCATATTTGACACTTTGGCAAAAAATTTACTACTGGTGTTTGTCTAACAGAAAAGTACAGATTACAGAAATAAGTTGAAAATATCTTTAAGTAATCTACCGGGTGTCCTAAAAAGGACTGACTGATTTTAAAATTCAATAACTTGCAAATGGTGACAGATATTTAAAAAATTCTTGCCGGAGGGTTATGTATGATGTCAGAAGTTTTTTTTACTGTGATTCATGAATTTAGTTCAAATTACAAACAATAGATGGCGCTGCAAGCAATTGCACTAAATTCAAGCTGGATTTATTTGCTTTTCTCTTCTCCTATGCCAAAAAAGGAGATTCAAATGTATTGAGTGGGTCCCAAAGTACCAAAAATCGGGCCTGGATTTAGCACATATTGCTCGCAGTGCCATCTATTGTTTGTAATTTGAATTAAATGCGAGAATCATAGTAAAAAAAAAGTCCTGACATCATGCATAACGCTCCTACAAGAATTTTTTAAATATCTGTCACTGTTTGCAAGTTACTGAATTTTAAAATCAGTCAGTCCTTTTTAGGACACCCGGTAAATGACTTGCCTGTACTGAAATTATTTTAAATTGGCTGTAAAAAAATATTTTTGATAGAATTATGTTTAAGAAATATTTTAAGATAAAGTGATGCAAAATATATTTTTGCACCAAACTGTAGAAATTTTGGGAACTTTTCCATTATACCAACACCATACCAAAATGTATTCTAATGTACCATTTATTTCAATTCTGACCATGCAAAGGATTTTCATTGCAGACCGTGCCAAAAATTGTGATTTGCTATTTTATGAATGCGAATCATTTATTATTATTACTATTTAATCGTAACCTCCCAAAACATCTTAATTTGCTATTTTTCAAATTGAAAATATTTATTATTAAATTGTAACTTACATTTTTTACTGACACTGAGATGGATTTTACGATTTGTCAGTTACCTGATGATGAGGAAGCTGCATTAAAATTGTTTCTGGACTTTGAAATTATACATGAAAAAGTTTTGTTCAAAAAATCATGAAGGCATTCATTCAAAAAATGAAATGTTTACTGCAGTGCTAAAAGACATTTAGAACAATATGTCTGTAGTTTAAATTGAGTGTTATTGTATTACTTTGTTAGATAATATTTAATTGTTCTTTTATTTTAACTATATATGTTAGGAATTCATAAATTAATATTTTTTTAATGTGCACGATTTTTGGCAAATGTCGATGTAATATTTTATTTTATTCCTTATGCATGGCTCGTTGCTATGGTTTTTCTTTTCCTTTCTTTTACATTTTTTTATCTCACAAGAAAAGGTTAAAATTTATGAAATAAAAGTTGGCATATGTTTTTGTTAGGAGTTAAAAGGAATTCTTTTTTTCATGCATTTTTTTTTTTTTTAATCGTCTGTTGTTATGAAAGTTTCTTAGAAGAATTTCATCAATTTTCCTGAATTAGCATGGCAAATATTAAGACAGTGCAGAAAGTATACACATATTAGGATCATCTTTTTTGGTGAAAGAGTATGGTGATTCGACTTCAAGGTAAAATTAATCTACATTTTTGTAAATATGTACATAATTGTCAATGTCAACATCTATTCAAATGTCCCATTTCTATTATTTCAAAGTATTTAAATAAATTTTGTGATCACCAAAGCACGTTTGAATAATTAAATATTTCGAACAGCACACAAACAATAGATTTGTATTGATTTAATAAAATAGTTCGTTAAAGTCTGTAATTTTCAAATGTTATGTTTTTTAAGTGTTCGCTTTCGTACCAACAATGTTATTTTATAATATTTATTTTTTCTTTTATTTCTAGTATATATTTGTATTTATTTAATAAAATACTTCATTAAAGTCTGTAACTCTCAAATGTTATATTTTTTAAATGTTCGCTTTCTTACCAATAATGTTATTTTTTTTTTTCTCAACTATTTCATTTCACGTGATTTGTACTTTTCTCCAACTATTATGCTTGTTGGCTATGGTGTTGGTACAATGAAAAAGTACTGAAATTCTTTATATTTTCCCTAATTTTATATTACCTTTCATAATTTTCAGAACATCAACTCAAATAAATGAAAAATGACAGTGACATATAGTGCTGAAGTTGCAACTAGCAGGGGATTTGGCTGCTTTTGGAAGCTTCTTTTTAGGTAGTTTTACATAATTTTTATCATAATATAAAATGATTTTTGATTTGTATTTAATGGTTTTATTACATTCTGCTGCCTTAATCAACTAGTATTCTGCCAATGCCAACACTGACTAATATTGTGCCATGGATAATATTTAAATTTTATGGTTTCACTAGCTGACCTGCCTAGCATTGACTGGGACTTAAATACACAGGGTTGGCAAGTTTTTAACCATGGTTTAAACTAATTGTTTTTATTGTTTTTTTAAATAAAAGAAACATTTGGTTTTTTTAATACAAATATAATGTAATATTTTCTCTTTTCTGTAATTTAAGTCTTTTAAATTATTGATAGAAGTAATTTCTTCTTTTATCACTTCATCTCAGCAGTTAACCTGAGACATAATGAACCTAGGTCATGTTTCTATGCATGTAGAATGAAAATTAGCATGTGTTGATGAATATGTCTGGTAACCTGAAGATTTATCTTAAAACATGTGAAATTAGAAATGATAAAATAGATAGATAATATTCCATATCAGCATAAAATATATTTATTTAAAAAATGTAGATTATTTACAGCAGTTAATAACAAAATACAATGATCTTTAAGATTTTGGTCGAGTTGTAAAAGAAAATTTTCTGGATTGGGAAAGATTATCCTTAAAGTATTTAAAAGAGTAACTTAAAATATGAAGTTGAATAACACAGCTTGCAAAAATTGAGTTTATAGCATTTCAATAATACCAATCACCCTTTTTTGTTACTTTCTGAATCTAATGGCCTAAAATGTTGACTTGGGCACTTGGGATTATCACTCAAAAAACAAAATAACCAGAAGTATTTGGATATTAAAAATAATAATAATAATAATAACAACAACCACAGAATAATAAATTATATTCATGAAACTGCATCAAATATTTATTGATTATTATATTATTAATCAAAAGATTCCTCATACAATTTTCAAGGTATCAATGTTTCACTGTATAGAGCGGTTTACTTTGAACATAAGACATATCTGTTACTAATAATGTTTAAATTAGAAATGATTTCAATTTTCTACATAATTGACTTAACTATTTAATTTGAATATTTTCAAATGAAGTTATATTACTTATATAATATCCAACGATGTTTATTTTATCAACTGATATGCATCTATATGCAATAGGAAATGATATTTTAAAAAATTCGACTTAAACCAAATAAACCTCTTTTTTTTTTTTTTTTTTTTTTTTTCACAAAATACCCCAGTTTTTTGCCAACCCTGATGCTATAGCTGTAAAACAACCATAGGGTATATGCTATACCTTTACATGAGAAACAGAGCGTACATAGAAGGTCTTGAAAAAATTCAAAAGGTATACAATATGGTACAGTAGACTCCCTCAAATCCGCACCTCATCGCAGATGTAAACAGTGAAACATTTTGTGGCATTTCTTTCACAAACAGTGGTGTCGTATGGTAAAAAGATAACCAAAGACACTTTACAGAATATTGAGGAGGCTGGCTGTGTAAATAGAAATGAGAGTGAGAGTCGTGATTCAATCGCTGACTCGCTCGGACGTTCTTTTCACGAACGCATGTATTTTCAGGGTTTTTTTTTTTTTTTTTGCTTTGAAATCAGTGCTTCACTGAACAGAAGACTTCACACAAAATTTGTATCATTTTTCACACAGACTCGAAAGGTTTCTCAACGCGGAACTTGTTGGAGTTGTGACATCACCAATATTGCTATTAAAAGGAAACATTTGCAGTTGATTTCTAATTTTAGTAGACTCTTTCACACAAAAACTTTCTTTAACACAACACTTTCACAAGTATGATGCGATGATGGGCCGGGGGAATGGTCCGAGAGATAAGTTTGCACGCGGGCAGATTTCTTCGGCGAGGGGAGGATGTAAGGCAGACAGATTTCTTCGGCGACGGGGAGCTTGCAGCTGATTCCAAAACTCCAGGGGGGGGCAAAGGGGAAAAGCAGACGAGCAGGCAGGCACGGATACTTCATCGGCGAAGAGCAGTCGTCCGGGGTGAAAAGTTCACTCCATGATGAAATCCAAGCAGCCGGTAAGCGAAGATAAGCAGTACCTCTGGGAAAATCAGCGTGTCGTTGTTTGGTTAGTTGACGGGGGCGAGATCCTCGAAGCTCATTGCAACAGAGCGGTGCGACAGCCGGGAGGAATCCATCGCTGCAAGAAGTCCATGCAGAAAAAAAGGATTGGAAGCAAGTACCTCTCCCTTACATTTTTTTTTTTTAAATGGAGAAAAAAAAACTGGTCAGGTGACCAATTTATATGAAGACTTTTCGCTAGGTAAGAGATGGCCGTTTTTTGTGTTGACAAGAGATTTTAAACACCAGGTCCTATTAAAAAAAAAACTCCAATTCGTAGAACGAACTTTTCCTTTATTTCATGACAAAAGTCGAAGGGAGAGGTACCGGGGGAAAGCAATAAGGAGCCTCTTTTAAGACGTCATCACGAGGCTAGAGACGGAGCAGCAATGTTGAATATACAGTTACAACTTTCTTGCTTGGCGGACTACAATATCGCCAATCTAAAAGTATTTTTGCGCCATGCACAGGAGGCTAAGAGAAACATTGGCTGGTATGTTCGCCAAAAACATACGGTAGGCTTCTACCATATTAATTGTGTAGGGGGGAGCAGATTGTGGGCTGCATACATTCCTGAGTCATGATAGCCGCAGACTAATCTGTACATTGATACAGCTGCCGTTAAAAAAAAATAAAAAAAATGTTATCTGGAAAGGGCATAGTAACAGACCGAATTCGTTAGGCTAAAAAGCATGAGAATGTATTTTCTAGACCAGATGTTAGATCAAAGATGAACCGCTTTACCACAAAAATGCAGAATCGCCATACATCTGGACAAAAGGGTGTGAAGCGAAGATAATTCTAATAAATAGATTGCATGTAAAGTGATTTTAAATGATGAGTTATATTCATGCCCAAATAAGGAAATGCCCGAAGTTAAAATGCTTTAGTTTCTAACAGACAACAGTAACATTCTTCTACAAGGTTAAATCGTATGTGTGAAAGAATCAGAAAGTGAAAAGGGAGAGTGATTCACTGATTTTATTTTATTAAAGAGATGAGTACTTAGAATAATTTAATTTAAATGTGAAGGGCTGTTAATACAATCGATTTAGTTTTTAAATGTTGAATTTAATTTAGGGGCTGCACTGTTTGACTATAGTGCACAAAATAAATAAGTTATTAAACAGAATTTTAATTGAAACTGTCTGGGGGGGAGGGGGGGGGGAATGGAATGTAAACATATATAACGAGATAATCGTTATACCGGGTGTTGCCTTTCAGCAACATACCCAATTTAGGCTTATTTATAAATACTATTAAAATAATATTGAAGCTATAATGCCTAATGTTGCCAATAAAATACATTCTAAAAGTATTATTAAATCGATTTTCAACATGTAGATGGCAACACTTGTGCTGTTTAAGAATAAAGATAGATTTATTTTTTTTCAATTGTTGATACATGTTCTTTTTGTTTTGTTTGGAAGCTTGTGAAATACCCTATTTTGTTCTGCAGTGAGCAAGTAAAATTTTGTTTCTTATCATAGTTCTCAAAATTCTTGTGTGTTTAACATTATAGAATTTTATCAAGAAAAATTACTTTTTCAAATAAACACCAGTATTGCTGATTAGTAACAAACAGTTTTTTAGCCGTAAACCATGCTTAAAACAAAATATGGATTTTTAAAGTATTTTTCCCATGATTTATTTTAAAAAAGAAAACCGAAAAACATTTAAAAAATGATTTTTGAAAAATCAGGCTTTTAAGGGTTAAACAAGATTCGCACCAGAAACCTTTAATTAAACTTTATATTTTTAACTTGGGGGGGGGGGGATGTTGATAAATTGCTTTTCCTTATTAAAAAATAAGTAAATAAATAATTGTAAGTATTCATTATAATTTTGATGCATTATTACATTCAAATTACTGTTTTAAAAATGTAAATAAAAGCAATGACCAAAAATCCACAAAATTCTAAAATTTGCACAACCTCTAGTCCCAACCTGTGTGGATTTGAGGGAGTCTACTGTATATACTACCATATAACCTCTAGAGAATTAAACTAGACATATTTAGCACAGCACGGCACCGTGCTAGTTTTGAAGTGTGCCGTGCTGTTTTTTGGTATGCCATACTATTTTTTAGATGTGCTGTGCTACTTTTAAAATTTTTTATGATTCTCTAAGAGCGTCGTGCCGATTTTCCATGAGCGAAAGGCGATTCTGTTCCGAAAGTTTCTGCAAATTTAAGGCGTTCTGTTTTGATTTGTTAAAGAAATCGGTCATCAGTCCGAAAATTCGGTCATTAGGGGGGAAAAACACATTTTTTTCTTAACATAAAAGCCCTATAATAGATATTAACCATGAGGCAGTTGTATTTTTGTGAATATTTACATCACAAATTCCCATCCTCAGGTGCAAGGGAGGGCCATTTAAAGAGTTTTTTTAAGGGGGGTGGGGGAGTTTTCATTGAAATGGACAGTTTGCAATAGCATTCGGGATTACTTGAATTTCACACAAAATAAAAGTCCCAGATAATAAAACATGTTGTGTGGCATTTTACCCATTTTAATTCATTCACAGGCATCTGATTCTTCAGCGAAATTTTTTTAATTTTCAAGGAAGCCTGTGATTTTTTTTCTTTTGATGAATTTCACAAAATTCATTCCTGTGTTTCTTCAAATGATGGTGGAAAAATATCGTGAATTCTGTGAAAGATCTCAGAAATAAAAATGTGATTTTCTTCAATTGGTCGTTGAAAAAATTGCAAATTTAAATAATTGGTTGCTCAAAAAAAAAAAAAAATTGCAAATTTTTTCAAATGATCGCACAAAGAAATTGCTAATTTTGTCACTCCTTGTTTCCTTGTTATGCCTAAAAAAACTTTTTATGAAAATAGTAATTATGAAATGTTATTTATTTGATGTATACGTTTTTATGTTTAAATATCTTTACATTTCTAGGTGGAGAGGAAGCATTTACAAGCTTCTTTGGCCTGATTTATCCTTATACTTGTTTGTATATTATTTTTTGAGCATTATTTACCGTTTTACACTTAGTGAATCCCAAAGAAGGTAATTGTTTTTTAAAAAAAATTCTGACTTTGTGTTATTTTTTTTTTAAAAGATTAATATTATTGTCTCTTTGGTAAAGTATGTTTAGGAAATACTTATAATCTAAATGCACCAAAGTAAAATATATTGCATGACTGCCTTAACTCATTATTTATTATTTATCTGCATTGGTAGAAATTTTCACAGCCTGTCCAGGTGTAAAAACTAAAAGTTCAGCAGCATTTTTAAGAGTATATGTGATCTGTAAGCCATGGAATAATGAGTTAGAACTTCAGTGATCACTTAAACTATTGCATTCAAATGAAACACTACAAAATTTAGAACAAAAAGAAAAAGATATTATTAAACAAATGTAGCATATTATTATTACTTTTATAATTAAGCAACAAAAAGAATTTCAGCCCAAAATGAGTCAGGTTAGAGTCCTGCATCAGGTCATGTTACCTGAACCTGACCTGCAGTTCAGGTCATGTCGTGTTGGGTTGGGTTTTTTTTTGTTTTGGGCCAAGTTGACTTTAATTGTTTCAGGTAAAGAGTTTCACTCTTGTGGGTCAGGTTTGGGTTGCATCAAATTTTCAAAAGTGACTAGAATACTTTTCCAGATGTAAAAAAGCTATGTTATTTGAATGTTAATTGGTGTGTATGTGCTCATTTTTCAACATAAAAGATAAAATTGATATTAAAGCTAGAATTACAGGCTATTTTTCCATAATGCATTAATATATGGATTAATTTTCTTCCATTTCAGATTTCAGGTTGACTTTAAATAGAATTTTTGGGTTTGAATTGGGTATAACCTGGCCTGTGCAGGACTCTGGTCCAGGCCGAGCATAAATCTGCAAAAAATAAAAATAAAACCAAGGGTGCAGATTTCTAATATTTATTCAAACTACATTTTATGTGCTTGCTATGCATGATTTCTAATAATAGTTTATTTTTACTTTTGTGATCAGGTATTCATTTTAAAAAAAAGTTATGAGTTAGAAAATTGAATTTTAGCTTTGATTCAATTGTTTAAGAATTCTGTCTCTATAACAATGTATCTTGTTACAGTTTAATAATACATTAAAAATATGTTTTTAAATGCTTCCTTCTGTTTGCTTATAAAAAGTTTTTCTTTTAATTTGTTAACATTTCTTTTTTTATTATTATTTGAAGTATTAAAAAAATAGTATTTGTCTATTAAGACTCTCCAGATTCTGTACCTTTTGACACATTCACAAAATCATTTTCATTTGTATTCTAGAAGCATCTAATTTGCAGACATTTAATCTTTCATTTTCCTATAAAAATAATGAATCCTTGAGACAATACTATCAAAAAGGCCTTAAGTTTTCAGAAAAATACAAATGAAAAGGAAATTGCAAACATGCAGAAAATTTTCAGATTATTGATCAAGGAAAAATAAAAATGTGAGAGCATCCTTAAATTATAAACTAAATACTTTGCCTTTATCAGACGATTAAATGAGGAGAAAAAATTATGCAATGTACATATTCCACTTTTATCTATTTTGTGGATAAGCCAGTTTATTTTTTCTTATGTAGGGTATGTTAACTGCTATTTCTCTGTTTCTATTATATTTTGAAAAATAAAAAGATAAGATCTGTGATTTTTTTATCTACAAAATTTGATGCAATAAACTATTTTCAAGATTATGGGCTTCTGATAAAAAAAAGTGTGCATGATATGAAACTACAGTAAACTCCCGATTATCTGCGAGTCTAATTTTTTTTCTTTCTTTCTTTTTTTCTTTCCCATCCGTGAGATGGAACTTACTTCTGCGATGTAAGATGAGTTTTCGAACCTTTGTACTAAACATAAATTCCATTTGAAAATGTGGAACAGTCACATGCACAAACCTCCCAATGCATTACTTCAACCAAAAGAAAGGTTGGATAAATCAAACAATATTTATAAAATGGTTTGAAGAAATTGTCATTCCCCAAGTTAGAAAGCATATGGCGTCTCAGAATGTTCCCCAGAAAGCTGTATTGCTAATTGATAACGCCCCATCCCACACTGGAGAATTATGATTGAAATCGGAAGATGGAAATATTTGTGCAAAATATTTGCCTCCCAATGTCACAGCTCTTATCCAGCCTATGGACCAGAGCATAATCGCTTCAATTAAGAAAAAATACAGATTGAAATTACTGGCAAAAAGAATTGAAGAGGAAGATGATCTTAAAAGCTTGTTCAAAGATTACACGATTCTCGATACCATTTACGAGTAAACAGTACTTGGGAATCAGTTCAGAAATTAACATGAGTGAAGTCCTGGCAGAAGATTTTGCCAAGTGTAGAAAAATCTCTAGTAGAATCTGAAAAGGATGAGGAAGAAGTTTCCGTTCATGATTTAGCGAATGTAGCAAAATCTGTTGTTGGTGGAGAAAATGTCTATGAAGATATATCATTGAATGGATTAATTGTGGCACTAACGATCCAGGCTTCGAGCATGTAACTGATGAACAAATTGTATAAGAAGCATTAGGTATGAATTTGGAAGAGAGTGATGAAGAAGATGGTAAGGTACAAAAGAAAGTGAGCCATGATGCAGCCTTTGCTCACGTTGAAGGCCTTATTCAGTATTTAGAAGAAGAAGACGATGCATCATTTTGTGATAACTAGTGCTTAAAAAAATTCAATCCCAAATAAAGAAGAAGTGTTTGAATAAAAAAAAAAAAAAAAAAAAAAAAAAAAAAAACAGAAACTTTTGACTGATTTTCTGAAGAAGTAAATCTACAAGTTTGTAAGTAGTGAATAATTTTATTATTCCTCAAGTAATAAGTACTTTTATGTTGCCCATTGTGCATATAAATTATTCAAATGTATGTTTATGTTACCTATTATCTGTATAAATTGTTCAAGTGCATATTTGTGTTGATTTGTTCCCTTTTTTCAAAATTTTGTGGATTATCCACGAAATTGGCTTATCTGCGACAGTCGCGCCACTCAATTCCGCAGATAATCGGGAGTTTACTGTATCTGCAAACAGATAAGCAATGACGACGTAATGTTAAAAACTATGATAAATGAATATCTGTTAAAAAAGAAGCATGGTTCGATGGTTCCAAAATCATTTATAACTGCATTAAGGTTTATTTATGGCTGGTCGAATGAATTGACACCAATCAAATGGGAAAAAAAAAAAGTTGAATTTAAGTAAGAGTATAGTGATAGATTGGAATAGTTATCTCTGAGAAATTTGTGCATCTAACCTTTTAGAAAGATATTCCAGAAAAGTCATAGAGCCTAAAAATATTGTAGAAATCAACAGAAGGTTATTTACAAATTGAAAAAATGCATTTTTTTTTATGGTGTACCTTCCCAACAATTTTCTGTATTCAGGATGCATGGACAGGATGCATTTGGCCGCGGTTATTGTCTGAAAGTTGTAAATGTGTAACAAATGTGACATAACAATTATAACTTTTTTGCATTAAACCTAATTGTTTAGGAAAAAAAAAAAAAAATTAACAGAAAGTGGACACAGGATAATATACAAGTACTGAGAAAACTCACATTACTACTAACAGTTGCTATCTAAAATGCTAATATATATTATAAAGAAATAACATGTTTATGAGTAACACTGATGTCATATTGACAGTGCCAACGATCCAACCAATAAATTTGACTTTTACCTCAATTTTTTAACTTTTAAACATCACACAATTATTTTTACACCATCAAATAGAAACAAAAATGTACCTTTAAATGCAATTTGTTTGAAAACTATATCTCAATTTACTTTTTTTTTATGGATTTTAAAATAGTTTTCAAGCATGGATATTTTATAACTATTTTTAAGTGCAACTCATTTATGGAAGTTTGTGGACCCATTTGCATTTAAAATATTGTAAATAATTACATATTCGTAATCCATAACTAAATTGCCAAATGAAATTAAAACTTCACAAATAAATAAATAAGACATGAATTTAACAGATATATAATTGAACTACCTGCTTAAACATGGAAACAATACGAATCACAAAAGTTGCTGTTAAATAGTGAAATCTTTCCCAATTATTACTTGTGATTAATACAAAAGTGATAAATTCAAATAGATTTTGGTGTAGTTGTTGGGCAATTTAAGAAAATAGACTAAATGAAAAAAAAATTGTTACAAATAATTTACATCTTGTTCTGTACACCAGGCAGTATATCCACATCTTTAATCTGAGTTGGATTGCCTGGTATTTTTAATCAAATTTGTTGCATTGTTTATTAATTTACCATTTTATAGAAATTGCAATCAAAAATATGTTAATTCTTGTTACAAGTTTGTGTGCATTCTTTAATATATATCAAATACTGTGTTTGACTGTAATTATTTTAAAAGAAATGTTTTCATTTTTGTTATTTAATTTATACATTTAAGTGAAATTAAATTTTGATTATTAAGTAATGTTTACATTTGAATGAAATTGGTGTTTAATTGTTGTATTAATGTAGCATGTGACTTTATGTATAGTGCATATAATAGTACTTAGTATGAATTATTAATTTGTGTACCTGTACAGATATTTTGAAAAGGTCTCCATATACTGTAAAACTTATGGCGATTTAATTCCTGTATCATTTATACTGGGTTTCTATGTATCCATTGTTGTTAAAAGATGGTGGGATTCCTTCAACTGCATTCCATGGCCTGACACTCTTGCATTTTTTGTGAGTGCCTACATTCATGGCCAGGTAATGTGATATTTAGCAATAATTTATTTCTTCATGGGTGATCAGACTTTAAAACGGTAGAACATTTAAAAAATCCCTGATTTTGAATCAAAAGTGCACTAAAAAATGGAACCTTTTGTTAAATAAGTAATTCCCTGTATAATATACAATAAAAAATAAACAGCTATGTACAGTTGACATAAAAAAAAGTTTAATCAATGTACTGTCCCAGAAAAATAATGGAAATAACTATTTGACTGGTAAGAATCTCTTGCAATTTACGTAAAAAAAAAAAAAAAAAACTTGAGCGGTGGACTTCATAGAAAATTGTACCAAACTCTGAAATTTTCAATACAAACACCTAATTTTGGCATCATATTTGGCTTTTTCGGTAAATTTATCTTATGCTACCAAATGCAAGTTGTTCGGTCAAGTTGTTTTGGAATTATGAAGGTTTAAAGTTTGGAACTCCGAATGTTAAATTCATTTTTAATCACTGCAAAACAGATGGGTAGCTTTTCAAGCATAGCTCAAAGACTACTTAGCTGTAACCTTGAATTTTCCCATTTGAAGCTTCTAGAAATCAATTTCTGTTAAAAGATTTGTATGTTACCATTGATAGGTGTTTCGAAAATTTATTTTGAAAAAACATGTTTTTTAAAATGAATTTTTGAAATGAATATGAATTGTAATCTGTGGATTTCTGGCATAAATCCATTTCTAAAAGCTTCAAATATGCTAATCCAAAATTACAGCTCATTCTACTGAAGTAGTTTTTGAGTTATGTTTGAAAAACTATCCACATTGAATCTGTTTTGCAACAACTAATTGCAAATGAATATAAGATTAAGAATTCCAAACTTTAAACCTTCATAATTCCTAAACAACTTGACTAACTGACTTCTTGTTTGACATCCTGTAGCAAAATTTACAAGAAGAGCCAAATATCACATCAAAATTAGGTGTTCATTTTTAAAATATCAGAGTTTGGTATAAATTAACTATGAAGACAACCCCTAAGTTTAATTTTATAACATAATTTGAAAGAAGATATAATTTCCAGTAGAATGGCTATTTCTGTTTTTTTTTTTTTTTCTGTGGCAATGCGATTGAAATGTGTAGGGTGTTTTTTTCCTTTCCTTTTCTTTCTTTCTCTCTCGCTCTCTCTCTCTTTTTTTTTTTTTTTTTTTTTTTTTTTTTTGTTAACTGTACATTTCTGATAAACATTTATAACAAACCCTCATCAAGTTAAAAATACACCTTTGTAAACAAGGCATATGTCACATTAGGATTTAAAAAAACATGTATACATGTCTTTTCAGTCTGATGATGGAGTAACATAATACTTTCATTCTGAAGTGTATAGTGTTACTTATCTTCGATTTTATCATGATCCAATGCAGAGTTTCCTTCAGGTTTAAAGAAGGGACAGGGGGCTGCTGTTTGGAAAAGGGGACTTTTTGGATAATTATTTGGCTAAGTCTAGCTTACATTTTTTTTTTTTTTTTTTTACATTTGTATGACCTTACTCTGCATTGAAAAAAAAAGTAAATAAAACAAATAATTTGAAAACAAATGAAAAACAAATTCTGATTGCCCTATAAATAATATTTTTATTGCATGAACTTGTCTTGCATGTATTTGCATGCCTTCTGGTGTATTTTGATAATAGTGTTGTAGCTGAATAGTTGCATAGGTATCTGAATAATATCTATTATTAAATTTAATAAATTGTTTGTTATGTTTTTGATTGATTATTTTTAAATCCTTTAATAATAATTTATTCTGTATTCTTTTTCTTTTTTTTATTCTTGTAATGATAAAAATTCAAATCTCATTATTTCAAGATTTATTATACTTGAATCAGTCGTAAAAAAAATAGTCTTTTCTTTCAACTGTCACTTTGTTGCAAGTATCAAAAAGCCTTTACTAAAATTAAATTTATGAAATCCTATTTACATGAAAAAAAGTAGTGGTAATAATGCATTCAGTAATAACCAGATTTTTTATGGGCAAGCCTCACAATTGCAGTAGGAGCGCTAAAAGATAACATTAAGAACATAAAATGATGTATTAAATATTTGGCTAATTTATCCTTTTGTTTAATTTACTAATTGTTTGCAAGTATGGTTGGTCATATTTTTCTTCAATGCTAAATGACATATTGATTTCTTTCTGATTACCCCTTTCTCTTTTTAATAAGTTTTGCTTAGTATTACTGTTGCAATCAAGCAGATAGTTTTTGTGCTTTCACCTATGTGTGTTTCCTATGTAAATAAGCTATTACATTTTCAAAGCTTTTCCTTGTTATCTCCAAATTTGTAGATATCATTATAAATAAATTTTGCCATTTTGTATAAATTAATATTGATAGTAGCTTGACAAAAATCTTCTGATACTTTTTTATTGTATTATGCATATGTAGTTGCTGGAAAAATTTTCGTAATCTCCAAATTTCTAAGTATCATTACAAATAAATTTTGTAGGAATTAATATTGATATTATATAAATTTTAAAAGCAACATTAGAAACGCCAGAATAAGCAAACATTCAGCAGACTAGTTTCGGTAGCGTTTAGTGTACTGTCCTGAGTGCCTTAGGTGGCACTGAGGCACCGTCAGACGTGTCCACCATGAGACGGTGGCACTGAGGACGGTATGCTAAATGCTACCAAAACTAGTCTGCTGAATGTTTGCTTATTCTGGCGTTTTTAACGTTGCTTTTAAAATTTATATCATTCTGTGCTAAGTAGCATCTTAATAATTAATATTGATATTAGCTTGACAGAAATCTTCCTGTTCTTTTTTATTGTATTATGCATATGTAATTGCTGTAAAAATTTTCGTAATGGAACAGTCATTTTTATAAAATATCAGCATAGAATGTTAAATTCAAATAAACTGGAGGGTGTCCTCTATTTTTTGTTTTTGTCATCGAAAAAGTCTAAAAAAACGTAACTTGAGCTAACTAGTCAGTGCCCAAAAATGTACCAATAGAATTTTCATTATTTAATTCATTCTCAAAATCCTAGCTAGAGGTTGGCAACAGTAACAGTATTTGGATACAAACCGGGCTGTTATTGAAATAATATTAACCCTAGTCTTTAAGACATCTTTTTTTAATCGGGTAATTTCAGAATCTAAAGGCTCACACCACAAAATTCTGAAATGTTGATTTTTTCCTTGTGCATAAGAAAAATTAATAATTAATTTCTTCAAATATAAATCTGCATACTAATGCTTTGCTTAGCTATTATTTTATAAATCATTAAACAGAAAGGCAAAAATGCTGCTACACACTTAGAGGGGTTAAATAAATAAAATAGGATATTTTAGTGCTGTAAAATGAAAGCCTTAACCTAAATGCTAGTAACCTGTTTATGAGATTGATTATAATGTATGAAAAAAGAACTGTGATTATGTGATTTCTGTAGTGTGATATTATCAATTCCATTAAAAATGTTCTTGTTTCTAGGATGAAAGAGGGCGCTTAATGCGTAGGACTATTATGAGATATGCCAATCTTGCCTTTGTTATTACCTTGACTTGCATTAGCCCTTGTGTGAAAAAACGTTTTCCTACTATGGACCATTTAGTTGAAGCAGGTATATAAGTATATTATGTATTGTGTCTATATTATAAACTTTTGTATTCTTTTTTAAAGTAGTCTTTGACCTAAAAAGCAAAAAAAATCGCATTCATTTTTATGCATGCCTTGCTATTAGAAATTTAATTTTAAAAACTGCCTTGTTTGTTACTTTTCATTATATGTAATTAACAATAATGTAAAATTTATAATGGTGTGTAAAAGATATATCTGTCAGGTCTCAATTTTATATGAACCAAGTCTAAAACTTTGTCTTTCACTGGAGCTTTTAAAATTTAAATTCCTTTCTCTTCTAAAATTATCATGTATTCAGATCTTGACATTGTGTAAATATAAAATACATCCTTAACAGTTAACTGACCATATTAATGTTTTGCATACAGAATATTCAAAATATGTCCCTGATGTTTGCTACACTTTTGATTAAATATTGTGTAAAATGTGCATTCAGGGTAACTGAGTATCTGTCACTATCGGTATAATTATGTGATTTTTTTTTAAATGCTTGAATGCTATAGAATATATTTGTTAAATCTGTTCATAAAACTGTTTTATAATGATAGGCAAAATTAATTATGCAGTGCAATGTCTAAAAAACTAAAGTCCTTCTTCCAAAGTTTTCACAATGTATATATTGATAGGAGTTAAAATTCAGTTGCTAGCTGTTAATTACTTTGTTTTCCTGTTTAGCATTGTGAGAAAAACAACCAACTTGTACGGTTTCTGTTTTATTATTGAGTGTTTTTTAAAGAGACATTTAAATTTGAATTGCAGAGAAAATGTATAATTTAGTCTTTTGATCTTTTTATTTTTCTAAACAGTGATATTTAAAATTACCTTTCTCAGAATTTCTATTATGGTTTTATGTCAAATTATAATGTATAACTGTATTTTCATGTTGCAGTTCTATTTTAGATGGAGCCAAATTTGTTATGTTTTAGTTTCACTGTTAAGTAAACATTTAATGTTATGGACAATTAAACTCTGAGTAAAGTTCTAGAAGTTAAATTTTTTGTTAACATCTCAATGGTTTCTTTATACACCTTCTAGGTGAGGTATGATTGGGAATTGGCTCAAGTTTAGTAACGATTGCGAAACTTTTGGGTGTGAATTTAACTGCTATGTGTATGTGTTAAAGGTTTTCTAAGAAACACTGTCTAAGAGGCATTGTTATAAAACAATCATAGCTTGGCGAAAAGATTTGGCATGCTGCCTTTATACCTGTGGGTGTATTTTGTAAAGATAACATCACTTCTAAGGTAGTGATATAAAATCATTTAACAAGGAACCTGAAATTATTGTTTAATATGAAACCTGAGAAAATTGAGTTTGAAAAATAGAAAGAAAAAAAATCTAAGCATAAAATATGATTGACAATAAGAAATTTAATTGAAAATATGTTTAGACTTTATTTTATGTATTGTTTTAATTCAGCTCATTTTTTAGAAAGAGGGAGATAAATTTTAAAATTAATCATTATTTTATAAATCTCTTCTTCATTTTGTTTAATAGTATGAGAAAAAATGATGAAATCATGTACATTTCCTGTAATATTTATAATTATTTTCTCTTTTCTAAGTGTTAGTATATTTATTATTATTTTGCATCTGAAACTTTACATAAAAATAAAATGTTTCTCATTCAATCTTAGCACACATATACTTACATATGTATTCATTGCAGAAATAATTTTGAGATGTAATCAAATTAATTTTGTTCTTAAGAAAACCATCATTTACCTAAGTGAAATATAAACTTTTTTTTTCATGGCAATATGTAAAATTTCAGTAAGCAAATGCTGAATTAGAAATTACTCAATATTTTTTCTTATGTTTCTTTTCATAAGGGAAGGTTTTTATTTTTCAGTAAAATAATCCAAATTTCAAATAATTTTGTACATTGTGTAAGAATTATTACCTTGAATCATGAAATATGAAGATTAAAGAAAAAAAAAATGAAAATTCAGTTTCTCTTGCATAATTATTGAGATACATTAAGCTAGTATAAATTTAAGTGCTTAATTTTATCTTTTTTTTTTTTTTTTTTTTTTTTTTTTTTGTAATTAAAGTATGTTTGGATAATCTCTTTTGCAACATATTAAGTGCATTATTATACATGTGCACACAACATCTTTGAGCATTATCACAATTCATACATCATTCAAAAGACAATGCTGTTTATGGAAATATTAAACAGGCAGTTTACCTGAATGCAATCTGTCTTAAAACTATTGCAGACCGACCTGAAGTTTGGCTTGGATTACATCTCCTATAGAGTAGAAATCTTATGTAATCATGATGCTAATCAAAGGCAAATAGTATTGGCAAGAACTTAAATTACAAAAAATTAACAATAAGAAAAATTGTTTAAACCTGTCAAAGCATATGTTTTCGAAGTTTAGTTCTAGTTGGATGTTTTTCCTGTATTTGAATTAGTATATAACACTTATGCCATGAAAAGCTTCCCAACTGTTTTTGATTTTAAAATTTTACATAAGCATTTTTAATGCTGGGTTTGTTATAACTTGTCAAAATGAATTTTCTCAAATTAAAGACCTAGCTAGACCATTTTCTTGTACTCAGTTTAGTATAGAAGGAAAATTTTCCTAAATATTATTAAGCCGTCTTCAATATTTTCTGTAATCGTGTTACTGTTTAATAACCGATAGTATTGGTGAGAATTTCGATTACTGAACAACGATTTTGAAAAGTGCTTAAACTTATTTAAACAAATTTTTCTGATGTCAAGATCTAGTTAGATTGCATTCTTGTATTAAATTAAGGCTTATTTCATGAAAATCATTGAGACTATTTTCCATTTATATCATCATTAGGACTGGACAATATTAGAAATTTAATATCATGGTATATCAACAAGTTAATATTGATATTAGTGATATATTACGATAAGTGCCTTAAAGTGCATGGGAATAGAAAAATTTCTAATTTTGAAAGATAAATAACATTTTGACTATTTAATTTCCTTTTGAATAATTTTTTCGATTTATAGCAAAAAGCGTTTTCAGCACTAAGTAGTTTTAACCTGTCAAAATTAATTTTCTTGAATTTGGAACCTACTTAGATCATTTTCTCATACTCAATTTAGTATAGGAAGCCAGTTTCGTAAAGTTGGTTGAACTGCTTTTGATGTCATCCGTAATCTGGAAAATTGCTTGCTTGTTTAATATATATGATTTATAGAGCAATGATTTATTTCTTGATAATCAATTTTATTATACATAATAGCAATTTATAACACAATCGTTCATTTTTCTGTTGAAAAAATATTATTTTTTTTTCTTGACTTCTCTCCAAGAATTATGTATCTCAACAGGGGTAAAAATTAATTTGTATTTTTTTTTTTTTTTAATCAAAAGTGTTAACTTTTAATGTCATTACTAATTTTTTTTTTTACACTGTGAGTATAGTATCCTTTGATTTTTGGATAAGCTTGTGTTGAAAATGGATAACTTAGAAATGATGTATTGCATAATTATTCACTTTATTGTTATTTATTATTAACATTGCATAAACATTTTTTTTTAGGTAAAAAATACATTTTCTTGATATATATTCTGATTTATTAATTTTAGAGACAGAATGTGCCCTGTAATGGTTTTGTTCAGTGTTTAGGCTTAGCTTTAAATCAGGGTTGGCACAGTTTAAACCAAGTGGTTTTAACCATGGTTTAAACCAATTGGTTTTTTTAGAAAAAATCTAATATAATATTTTCTCTTTTTTGTAATTTAATTGTTTTAAATTATAGATAAAAGTAATTTATACTTTTAACACTTCATCTCAGCTGTCAACATGAGACATAATGAGCCTAGGTCATGTTTCTATGCATGTAGAATGAAAATTAGCATGTGTTGATGAACATGTCTGGTACCCTAAAGATTTTTCTTAAAACGTGTGAAATTAGAAATGATAAAATAGATAAATAATATTCAATATTTAGCATAAAATATTTTCATTTAAAAAATGCAGATTATTTACAGCAGTTAATAACAAAATACAATGATCTTTAAGAGTTTGGTTAAGTTGCAAAAGAAAATTTTCTGGATTGGGATTGGGGAAGATTATCCTTAAATAATTTAAAAGAGTAACTTAAGATATCAAATTGAATAACACAGCTTGCAAAAATTGAGTGCTAGTTATAGCATTTCAATAATACCAATCAATCTTTTCTGTTAGTTGCTGAATCTAATGACCAAAAATGTTGACTTGGACACTTGGAGTTATCACTCAGAAAACAAAATAACCTGAATTGTTTGGATATTAAAAAATAATAATAATAATAACAACCACAGAATAATATATTCATGAAACTGCATCAAATGTTTATTGATTATTATATTATTAATCAAAGGATTCTTCATATGATTTTCAAGGTATCAATGTTTCACTGTGTAGAGCAGTTTACTTTGAACATAAGACATAGCTGTTACTAATAATGTTTTTTAAATTAGAAATAATTTCAATTTTCTACATAATTGACTGTAATTATATAATTTAAATATTTTCAAAAGTTATATTACTTATATAATATCCAAAAATGTTTATTTTATCAACAGGTATGCATCTGTATGCAATAGGAAATTATATTAAAAAGAACCCGGTTTAAACCAAATAAACCATTTTTTTTTTAAATTTTTTTTTTTACAAAAAAACCCATTTTTTTTCCAACCCTGCTTTAAATATCTCTCTATTCTAAAAAAAGTAACTAACGCTGTCACTGTCGCCGTTGGTTTTGAATTTTTTGTGAACGGAGGTCTTTCTTCATTAATATTAAGAAAAATATTGCATACAAAAAAATGAAACTTGATGGTATTATAGAGAAATGTTTGATAAACACGCTGATGCAGACAATTTTCAAATCGAAGAATTATTTTAAGAGATATTTAATATTAAATTTTGTCAAAATCATTCCATTAAAAAAGTTTTATAGAAGCAAAAACTATACATAGGAATTTAATCATTTTTAGATCACTTTATACATAGAAGTTCTCGATGTGCAGACTGCATTTATTCTTTTAATTTGACTCATTTTTTGAGGTTTTATTTCTATTTTAAATTAAAATTTTCAGCATTTTGCGAGATATTTTTTACAACTTTTAGAAAAGGATATTATTTTAAATTGTTGCCAAATTTAAAAACAGCACAAAGAATAATATTTCCTTCAAATTAAAAATTTATTTACATGTGACTATTTATAAACAGAAAAAAACTTTCAAATGAGAATTAAAGGATTACGTATTAAAAGCAAGAAAATACTGATGATTATGCCAGGAAAACTATATTTACATATGAATTTTAAAAGAGAAAGAAAATTGTAAAATAATAAATTCATTAATATGCGTTAAAAGGTATAAATGGAGGAAATTGCGTCATATTTAAAATTGCCAAACCATAATATTGCAAAACAGTTTAAATTGAGAAATATACTTGCGCATGACATTTATTTCATATTTTGAGATAATCTTTTAAAACTAATCTATATAGTACGCTATCGTACATGGCACAGAAATCACAATTATTTGTTAATTGTTTAATGGCATCGCCCAAATTAAACGCATCTCATTGGTTATTGAACAGCATTTAATGCATCTCCATTCCTATAAGGGAGTTACCATAGGGGAGATCCTGTACTGTCGCTAAATACTGCCAAGTTTGTCACCAACATGGTGATATATCACCAAATTTGGCAACCAAAATTAGTCGCCAAAAGTGGCACCAACTTGGCGATATCTCTAATATTGCGGCAAATCCCATAGACTTCCATTGTAAACCAATAGGGTTTACTTGCTTACAGAAAATCAACAAATTGAGATATTTTGAACCAATGCAGATGTTATTGAAGTGCCTACAAGAGTCGCATTTCTCTTGTGTTGAGAATTCTAAGACATCACAAATAATATTTCTGTTTACTTAATTAATTTTTTAATAGCTTATTTGCATTTTTTCACTGATTTGATTTAATCAAAGACAAAAACAGCCTATTAACAGGGAGATTGCCACTGTTTTTTTTTTTTAAATTATTATTCAGCCTTCCGAAAAAATTTTTAAGTCGATCAAATTAGCGCGCTTTTTGAGTTTGCGGTGCCTGAATGGGGATTGGCGAGCGTAGCTCGTAGGGGGCCTAGCTATTTTAAATTATTCATGTAATATAGTTCTTCATATATTTTACAACTGAGTCTGAATGTGCTGAACATTAGCTTCATTTAATGCTTATATATATTGTTTAGTTTGTATTTATTTATATTAATTATCTATTATTGTAAATAGGTATTCTTTTACCTAATGAGAAAAAAATTATGGAGCAATTAAAGACTTCTCATTCGACATATTGGATGCCTCTTGTGTGGTCTTCAAGCATTGCTATTCGAGCTCGTAAAGAGGGGAGGATAAGGGATGACTTTGCACTGAACACTCTAATTGATGTAGGTTTCTTTTATGTTCTATTTTTATGTGCTTATGAAACTTAAATAGGGATCACACCCCTCAAGGGAACCTGGAAATCAAAGGAAATTTTTTAGTTGTAAAATCTCTGTAAAACCTCAGAGGAAAGTCCAAAATATACTGCAAAACCAAGGTAAATGATCATCTATTCTGGAAAATGCAAGCAATTGCTGCTGTCCGCATGCATAGTGATCATAAAGTCATAATGAAATCAAATTAAAACTAATGAACTTATTCAAACACAAAAAAATAATGAACAAATATGCAAACTTGAAAAAATCTTAAATTATTAATAGCAGAATTGAAAAATATAGACTAGGTTTTGTATGATATAATCATAGACAGACATATTGCTTGATGAGAATCCATTGTTCCATTTATTAAGAATTTCGTTAATTCTTAAATAACAATTTCTTCTGTCAAAGGATTCATTTGCTTGATTTTTTTAAAAATAAGTAATTCTTTAATCTATTATAATAATAATCTAATTAAGAATAAGTTTATAATTTTTTCATTTTTGATATGTGTGTATATGTTTAAATGATTCAGTACATTTGTATAGCCAAATACTTGTGTTTGAAGACAGTTTGAAATTTTATACTGCTAAGGTAAGTGAAGAAAATAAATATAGTAGACTCATGTTTTAACAACCTTCATGGGACCTCAGCAAATAGGACATTAAATCGAATAGTCATTAAATTAAAAGTTGCTTATATTGGTTGATTTTAATGCAGCTCAAAAGTACATAACATTCTGATGTAATGAAAATTATTGTTTTATACAACTTAAAAAATATATTTGTGGCATTTTGTCTAAATTTTAAGAATTAAAAAAAAAAAAAAAAAAAAAAAAATTAATGAACAATTTTATAAGAAGTAATTTAAAAATTTTGCAAAATTAAAAAATGACTTATACTAGTTAATTAACATTTTTTGAAAAGTCATGTTATACTTTTTTGCTTCAGATGGCAACTGGAAACTTGTAGAATGCTGCTTTCAAGCCCATTGATCATCTGAAAGTATTTGTTAGAATTTTTTTCCCTTCCAAAAATGTTCCATGGGATCTTGATGGCATCTTTTGCTTCTTTTGATGTAGGAGGTGTTGTTGGAAATTGTCAATTTCTTCGTTGGAAGAATTATATTTCGAAATTCTTGTTCAAGATGGAGAAAGTTACAGATTAAGTCATTTACCGAAAATTCCATTTAAGTTTTTAACTTATTGTCAATGTCAACATAATCCTCAAATGTGAGGTTTTCCGGCCAAACAACATGTTTCTGTAATGCTTGCATTAGATGATTGGAATCTTCAGTTTCAGTGTTCTGTTTTTTATACTCCTCTGCTGGAGGTTCAATTCCCCAAACTTATTTCTTTAAAAATCTGGTGAGATTGAAGCAAAACTGTGTCCTGGTCCTGAGAAACTGATTGCCAAGCAACATTTTCTATATGAATAGTCCCTAACAAATTCATTGTATAAGTTTTGTTTACTTCTAAGCTGATTAGAATATCATTGACTAGTTTCTGTTGGTACATTTTTTTGAAACACTGTGCTGTATAGATTCTTTTGCTTTCATTATGGCATCCTGATTTTTTATGATCACAAAAATAGTGCTTTTTCGAATGTTAAACAATTTAGCAATTTTATATATTTTATTTTATTTTGCTATATGATGGTTGTCCATACTTTCAAGTATTTTACCTTCATATCAATGATATACATGATCTTTTAGCTACACTAGGAGACATTGAAAAATAAAAAATGTTTAGCATAAAATAATTAAGAACGCACAGATGACTCGATGTCAACGAAATGACTCCGAAAAAATCACAAATTGAAAGATTATTCCATCACATGGTGTGTGCATTTCCCTGATACGGGTATTTTTGTGATGATCAGTAGCCAGATAATCACAAGGTAATGAGTCGAGTGGGCATGTTGCAAAGCTACAGACTAAAAGGGAGAGAAATATCCAAGAAATTTAACAGAGCTGTAGTTAGATGCATTGTCATTCCTAGAAAGTAGATGAGAAGGAGAGGGAAGGGAGGCAGAGCTGATCGACATCTAAAAGGGTCTGAAGAAAGAAATGTTTGGTTAGATGATTTTCTGTGACTTTTGGAAAAAATTGAATACAATGCACAGTTTGTTTATGTTCTCAGGAAGGTCGCTAAATCAAGATTTGGATTATTTGCAGGTTGTTAAAATGAGCAAGGAAAAACATTGTAAGTATTGGAAAATGATTGGGTCCTCATTCAATGGTTGCTAAATTGTTGGTCGTAAATTCATGAGCCTACTGTATATTGTTTTTTATATATGATGCATAACTTTACTATTGAGATTATCTTGGAGCCTCTACAAGCCTTAGTTTATTAATCTCATTTTGTATAATATTTAATATCCTGCAATCCACAATTTAAATGTAAGTTATAAGTTCCATATACCGTTAAAAATCTGTAGCAAACTTTCCAATCAATCAACCATTTTTCTAAATAACGGTTACTTAACCATGTTATGAAGCATTCTTATTGGTCAGTGTTGCAAAAAAAATATATATAAATAAAAGAGAAGAAAGGATTTGAAATTTAAATTATTGAAAAGGGGGGTTTAAAATTTGAGGTATTAAAATTATGAAAATTTTAGTATAAATGAAGAAAAGGAAGTTTATTATTTAATGGCCAAAAGATCATAATTAAATAAAAGATAGTATATTACGAGTGGAAATGTAAACATATACAAACTCTTCATAATGAAATCAAACGATATCAAAATTTATCTTACCTGAACTGAGAATACTGGAATGTCAATACTGTAATAGATCACTTGAATATCTTACCAAGAATTTTTATCCTTGTGCCAAATATTATTTATTGTAATTTTAATTTATTTAATGAAATATACTAAAGCCATTCAGAGTTGAAGATATATACATAATAATTTGTTTATTCAATGTTATCATTGTATATTTTATGGCAATTAAAATTTTATTATTAAAATTCAATTACTAGCACATTAATTAAAACCTCATAAAATAAAACAACTAACGCATAAATAAATAGCAAATTACAAACGTTAAACATCTTTACTTAACAAATATATTTATAAGCATATTATTCATTAAAGGGAATTATCAATATCAGAGGGAAGTGCACTCACCCTACATTTATTAAATAAGATGGATCATTTATTTGAATCAAAAAGCATCTCGAAATGAAATATATACCAAAACACATCCAGCTATCAGAATGTTCTCGAAACACATATCTATATATGTTGAATTAATGAAATTGAAGATCGTTTTTTTTTTTTCCTTCAAACTAATGAATTTTAAAGTACGTCAATTCTCTTCCTACACAATATTTCACAGTCACACTTCAAGAGAGGCATATTGTTCTGAATAAACCTAGACTACTTTTTAACGAACATGATGAGTCCACAAATAGTTTTCAATTCGTTTTTGTACTTTGCAGGAAAATAATAAATAAATTACGATGGTCTTCTTATCACTGTTGAGACATCAGTAGATAAGGTAAAGAAATATTCACTCATTGGGATGAACAATCGCTGCTGTGCGACACAATCATTAACACGATGCACTATTTCATGAAATCGGAGACGATATGCCTTTTTATTCTAATAGAATAGAAGATCTTTACTTGATTGGATGCTTATCATCTCTAGTAAATCTGTGAACTTCTTTTATAGGAGCACCAAATATATGGTTAGTGGAACTTGCAGAAATATAGCTCGTTCAAAGATGATTATTAAATCGTTACGCAAAAATCAGATGATAGTAGATCTCCCCTAGAGCACAATCTCCAAAATTTCACAGTTTCACTCAAACAAATTTTTCCAATTAATGCATTTTCTTATTTGAGTTACTAAAGATGTTTTTTTTTTTAATAAAAACAATTAAATAGGATTGACTTTAAATTAAAACCAAAATGCCCCAATGGCTGCAAATTCCCAAAGGGATGAAAATCTGTGGTCCTACATCACGGCGTTTAACGGTAAAGAGAGAGCGGTTATGCTTAGAGGAATCTGGCATCGGTTCTCAAAAGGCCAGAAAGTTGCTGATTGGCTGTTTTCGATCAATGCTCCATGGAGTGATAAAAGTTTAAATGAAAGATCGTTAGGTGAAAATTTGAATTTTATATTTAAAAATTATTATAAAAATATTCTATTTTGGCTGAAAGTATTAAAAAAAATATTTTTATTTTATTTTTGATTAATTTTAACGATCTTTTCTGGAGAATAAATTAAAATTGTTTTTAAGTAAAAATGAACTATGAATATTTAAAGGGAGAATTTTAAAGTTAAAAAAGTTAACCGATTTAATTTAAATATTTTAATTTAAAAATATTTTTTATTGAAAAAGATGTTATAACATAACAATCAGAATCAATTAAAATTACAGTTAAGTAACAGTTATCTAGAAAGATAATTGAATGACAGGACAGTTTGCTGCAAATTTTTAACAGTGCATTAAACACAAAGTTTTTTTAACATTATTGTGATAACAAGATTTGCATTATACATACATATATAAATATGTTATATATATAGAGAGAGATAGAGAGGTAGAAATGAACTGATTGCAATAATGTCTTAGTCATCATATTTCACAGCAAGATGAAGATAAAAAAGAAATTCATAAATATCACCAGTCTTGAAATCCAGGTTAAAATTGCTAATGAAATAAAGCAAGGAAAAATTTTCTGCTTTAATGGACACAGCCATCGATGCATCAAGTTATGACTAATATGTTCATGTACTTGATTATCTATTGAAAATATAAGCAAAATATAAAGTCCTAAAGTTTGTATCGTCAATCTACTCAGGATAATCTCTGTCCAAATTATGGAAGTTTTTTAATAGTACTTGATTTGTTATAGAAAATTGTGCTGCAAATTAATTTGATGAAGCTTCAAATATGCACGAATACAACAAAGTCTCCAGTACATATTCAGAGATACGATATCAAGCCATTTTCACAGTTGCTGCTGTGTGAATGTAGTAAAACTTTTAAAGTCAAATACTACACAAGCTGGTACAATGACTTGTCGTATCATATTTAACATAAATTTTAGGTTATTCTTTGTTAGAATGAATTATTTCTTTAGTGTCTATGTTTGAAAATAGAAAGTAACTGTAGATTAGTTTAAAACATACTTTTTTATGGCATTTTTTTCATTAAACTGGCACCACACCAAAAATGTATGTTAATGTGTCATTTGCTTCAATCCTGACTGTGCAAAGGATTTTTGTTGTAAACCATGCGAAACATAGCAACTTGCTACTTATTGCCGAAACGTCAGTGAAGGCTTACTGTGGAGACACGAAAAGTTTTGATTTCCGTTTGTCTGTCTGTCTGTCCGTCTGTTCCACGATAACTGCCGCAAAAAGCATCCGATCGGCTTGAAATTAATGTGGCATGTTGATGAGGTACTCGGACTTAGCTGTATGGTTTTTGGTTAAATTTGGTTCATTCGTTCGGGAAATATAGAACATTTTATTTTGCTCTGTAATGCTTTTCAATGGCAAGTCAGACGATTTTCAAATTTTCATTTGTTGAAAGAAATGGCTCATATAAAAAATGGATTTAAATGGTAAATTTTTGATGCTGAAATTTTTAAATAAGAGTAGTAAATTATTCCTATTAGTTTGCAATTTTGTCAAAACATTTGTCAGAGCTTTTAAATTAGGTGTATAACTTATGATGGAATTTTATACATGTGTTCGAATAATATAAAACATTTTATATTATGAATTTACTTATATTTCATTTTTTTTCTTTTAACCGTTGCGTAGCAACTATATCTCATCTAAAAATATCATAAATGTGAAAGTATGTATGGTTTTTAAAGTCAAATCAAAGTTAAAAGGAATGAATTAATGAATGCCTTTGTATAGATATTTGCATATAGATTGATTTAAACGCAGAAATGAAAATAGTATTTATATACTATATAGAATAATATATTTATTTATGTATTCAACTATTTTGATTATAAAGGAAAAAGTTCGTTATTTTCATACAGAATAAACTGACATTATTCTATTAAACTTTATAAACTTTATTGTTGCCAAAAAAAAAAAAAAAAAAAAAAAAAAAAAGGGAATAACAATTTCTTCCAAAGTCCAAGTTCATTTTAATTTGTAAGATTTTCACGTGCAAAGGGAAAATGCAGCAAATTACAAATAATAAAAAAGATAAATAGGACAGGAATGAATACATATAAACATTTCACACCAAATACCACCTAAATTAATTTTTGTAGTGGTATTTTCCCACACTACGAAGAAAGATTCCTCGATTTACACGATTTTACTTGGCCTTCCTTTTCTCATTGGTTGCGATTTCATTTTTGCAATTGCGTATATTAATTGGCACAAAATTTTACATTTTTATGACTGAGGTATATGTAAGGCCATACAAATAAGAAATTCCGTATTGTTTCCTATAAAATGTGATAAAGTGTTGGTTAACTATATATGTTTCTATTAAGAGGAGCAGGGCTGCCAAGCCTCCGGCATTCTGGATACCAGTATTTTAATACAAAAAATGTTACTTTATTTAATTGAAACATTTGCGCGATTTAAAAGAACAACATTTTCTGTAAGGTAATAGTGTTGTGCAAAAAGCCTGAGACTTGCCATGTCTGGTGGTGAGTGAAATGTTTTATTTAATGCATTTATCTCTATTTTAATGCTACGTGAACAACGTCCCGTGTAACAGCTTGTAGAGTGTAAAATAAATTATCAAAATAATCCCTATTACAAAAAATGAAACAAAATGCCCGGCTAAGGGAAATAAAAGGTTAGTTAACCTTTCGTAATTTGACCTGAACACAGGTGTGCATCAAATTTCAACGGTGTTTGTAACATCACGATTTTAAATTAAATGTGGATACTATTAAAAGGCTATCACAAAAAATACTTAACGGCGCCATATCACGTTTATCTATTTAGTCAATTGGAAGTGGACACGATGATGAATTATTAACCGTTAGGTTTAGAACTCCCCCTACTTTAGGGTGATTTTAGTAAGTTAATGCTATCGAGTACATTTTTAGATATTTAGATTAGATCTTAGATATAAATATTGCAGAATGGTAATCAAAATTATTATTAGATTTCTAAATTAGATGTCTCAGTTTACATTTCCAAAAGTTCTTTATCCATTAGATACAGATGTTTGTGGTTAGCAGGCAAGTAAATACTGCTGTATGGATATTAGGATAACGTAATATGCTTGACCAAATTGTTGCTTATCCTTATAAATCGCAGTGTAAAAATGAATCTAAGATATAGGATAATCATTAACTCAATCAATAGAAAATTACAAATGCAAAATAAATTACACACCGGGGTTCAGGGGGGGCACCCCCCTGAAGAAATTTGCTTTATTATATAAAAATTACTAGAATAAGTAGCTCGTGAGAATTTCAGAATATCATTACATAACAACGTGTTTAATTTAACGCTTCTACTGTCTGAAACCATCGAAATATTTTTTTCTCCTTCTATAAATGTTTGTGTAATTTAAAAGTTTAAATTTTGTTTTTGTAGAAAGATTAATATTAAGCAAAATTTGCTAAAAACAATAAGTTGCAGAGATGACGTTGAGGCTCTTGATCTGCAGATTTACTAGTCTACATCTTTTATTTTATTATTTGATTCTTAATATTTATTTTTATTACATTTTAGGCTATTGCTCATTATCGTTCATTGTGTGGAGGCCTTTTCAATTATGATTGGGTCAGCATACCATTAGTGTATACCCAGGTTAGTTGCATTTCATTAATGAAAATCCATTTCTTTAAACAGATCTTTTATGGTTTTGAATTCAAAATATGTACCAGATTTTTATTTAATGCTTTTTTTCGCATATAAAAAAAAGTATTTTAAGTAATATTAAAATGCGAAAATGTTAATAAACGTTGTAAAAATTTTTGCACTTATCATCACATTTTTGTTGATAAAGGATGTTCTCTTGATTTCACTAAGATTTTTTGCTCTAATATAAAGTACTCATCTTTAATCTAAATATTGAATTATGAACATTATGTAGAACTTACTAATGTTAAACAGTACTGGTGAAGTAAAAATGTGATTTTGAAATTATGTAAATGTCAAAAAGTAGAAAATTCTGAGGAATTTGGAAGTATAGTAAAGCACTGATTATACAACTTTCAGGGGACCATTCTAAAATGACGAATAACGGAGAAAGAAAATGTATAATCAAAATTATAGTCGCCTAAGGTGTAAAATCTTTGACTGTAGAAATATAATGCTGCAATCATACAAATTTAATTTTGTTACCATTTTCAGCATTCTATATTGAAAAAAAGTTAAAACATTGAAAAACATTATTAAATAATCATTTCTAAAATTGAAAAATATCAGTGAGAATTATCAAACCTTATATTAGTTGCACACTTTGAATTATACCTTTTTATTCCATTATCAAACATACAAAACTTTTTAATTAAATTAATCTTTAATTGGCATCTGGCAAGCCGATTTACTTTGAAAAAAATGTATGGTGAAGCATTATGTATGGAGTTAAGTTCATGGTAAGTTTTCTCATTAGTACTGTGAGAAATAAAAAGATTCTAAATGTATCAGTGTCGATGCAGTCTCCCCACTGTCCATTCTTTTCTTCACATCCCCTTCCACAGGTTCCACGAACTTGAAATAACCCCTGTAGCAGTCATACATGTCCTTTGTCTTTCATCTTTCTTCAAATATTGCTAGCAGAAACTAAAAAAACAAACAAAAAAAACAACAACAACAACAAAAAAAAAAAAAAAATACTGGTACAAAAAATTCTGAAAAAATCGATTACAGCATGAAATAACGACATATAACCGGCATTATGCATCATATAAACGAAAAATTGCAACATTAAAATACATAGGAATGAATCGAGACAACACTAAAACGATGTATAAACGGTTCTTTACTGTACTATGAACATAAAATATTCTTACACAAGCATATAATTAATGAAATTTTAAAAAATGAAAAAGAGAGAGAAAAAAAAAGTTTATAAGCAGTAAAGTTTTTGTTGTAATTAGTAAAATAATATGCAAATTTGAATTTTTTCAGTTTTATAGTACAAAAACTAGAAATTCTGCATTAATTAACAACCTTGTATCACAATCTTTAAGTAACTCTTCTATGTTAAAGGAGCATGGAAGTCTTATACAGCTTGAAAAGTAAGTATTTTTTATAAACTACTCATAAAAGAAAATTTTTTGTAAACACAAAGATTCACATAATTTTCCATCAAGATTACAAGATAATTTGATATAATAAAACTACATTTATCCTCAAAATTTTCGTTTTTCAATATATGAGTTTGATTATTTAGAACCCCCCCCTCCTTACACAATATCTTTCCTTCAACTGCAGCAATGACTTTATTCAGATAATATTATAATTGATAGAGCATGAAGATATCATTATTGTGACACATAAGTTCTGATTTGTATGAATTTATCTGATTTCCTATTAATGGTAGAGTATTAAAAAAGAAAAATAATTAAAAGGGAATTTTGTGGCTGTGAATCTAAGAAATACATCTCGTGGAAGACTGCAAAATATTTTCATGCTTTAAAGCATAAAAGATAACTATGAAAAAGATTGTATTGTCCCAATTCAAAATCTTTACCATTTAGTGTGATTGACTTAAAAATAATAAAGTGTATGTATCCTTCATTTAATAGAATTCCTTTACCTGCAGTATATTCTGTTGAGCTGTTTGCATGGCAGGCCAAATGGTATTGCTAGAGAGGTTATATAAGTTAGTTATGTATCTGAGTTAATTGTGTTTACAGGTTTCTGGTCCAGGTAGCTCAGTAGGCAGAGCATTGGCAATTTAAGCCTAAGGTCTTGGGTCCATCTTCGGACTTAGACACTTTTTCACTCAGTTGGAAAAATTTTCAATTCATTGATATCTTTACTGATCAGTATGATTGATTTAAAAATAATAAACAGAAAAAGAAACGGTGACCAGTTAAAAAATTTCTAATCTTATATGGCTTATTTATGTAGCCATAGGTAATTATGTTGAAATGCAGTAAATCAACGTTTAAAATGCACAAATAATGCGTGAAAAAGCAGCTTGCTCAGCCTTGCTTTTCCTAGCACGCTGTTCCTTTTTTCCCTCTCTTGCACTGAAGAAGAATCTCGCTGCAGATTCGAAACAGCTGTTTGCTGCTTTTTCACGCATTATTTGTGCATTTTAAACGTTGGTTTACTGCATTTCAATATTCCTGCACAAAGGCTTTAATTGCTATTTTAATTAAAATAAGTAATTATGGGTTATTTATGCATATATTAATAAATTTTTTCTCAATGATTGTATTAAATGATGTAAATGTTGAAGAAATTGCTTTTGCATTTCTTACGTTGATAGTTATTTCATATCATAAGATACTAAAGTTTTAAAATGCAAATAAAGCTTCCCAGAAAATGTTTTAGAAAATTTAGCTTTTCTCACCATTTTCTCTATTGTGCCAACACCCTATAAAAAGAATGTATGGGGATTTCTCTGAGTGGTTTCATCTGAAATCAATAAAACAGAAAATGATGCTTTTATAGAGTGCATATGATAAATTGCCAGATATTGTCCCCATCATATTTCATTCATTCTATTTAAAATATAAACCTTTTACTCATTTAATTTAAAATATGTAACAAGCATTTTAAATACATGCATTTAATACTAGTCTTTCGCTCATTTCATTAAAATAAAAATAAGGAGAAATAATATCATAAACATTTTATTTTATCAACAAAGCATTATTTCTAATTACACATACGAAAAGTATATACTGCTATTGGGGGGGGGGGGGGATGCTTCTTGCTAACATGAAAGTACCTAAGAAGCATGTTAAAATGTATGTAATTGTCTTTGACAAACGATTTTTTTTTTTTTTTTTTTTTTTTTTTTTTTTTTTAACAAAAAGGTGGACTGTTAAATTTAAACTATCAGTTTTCAACAAAAAGTCTGATTTTATTTTGTTTATAAAAAATGAAAAAGTGAAATTCTTTTTTTAAAGCATTTGTGAAGTACTAGAGAAATATGTAAGCTTTCATTTTTTTTTTAAAGCCAAAAAATTGGCCTATTCGTTGCCAAGATGTTTCTTACAGATTAAAAAAATACTATTAAATTATCTGGTAGTTTTAAAAAACATTGTTTAAAAAAAACTGTCTTTTTTAATTAAAAATTTTAATTAAACTATCTTTTAATCATTCTTTACATAGAAAACACTTGTCCGTTAAGGTTATCATTTTATGTTGGTCTCATTCAAACACTTTTATATTTTAAGTATATTTATTTTCAGGTTGTCACATTGGTTGTCTACACATTCTTTCTGGCTACATTAATGGGAAGACAATATTTAGACCCAGCCCAAAAGCATCCAGGTTATGAAGTTGATCTTTACATTCCAATTTTCAATTTTTTGCAGTTTTTCTTTTACATGGGATGGCTGAAGGTAATTCAACATTTTTATTCATGAAATCATTATGTATTCTTTTTTAAACTTAACAAATATCTAATTTAACACTAAATTTGAACTTGAATACATTTCCTCAGCCAACGCTCACTGATATAAATGTTTGTAAAACATTTATTACTTTAATTGATAGCCTGACTAGCAGTTTATAAAATTTTCTAAGCTTTTATTTAGAAGTAATTGAGATTAAAATGTTAAATCAATTAGCAAATAGATTATTTTTTGACACTTTCCAACGAAGTTGAAATGTGTTTATGCATTCGATTTGTCTGTCCGTCTGTCCACGCTCTAATTCCCGTAAATATACTCGAATTTTTATGCAATTGATATACTTTATTTAGGGTCACCAAAGCATGTTTGATATTGTATATGAAGTATGTGGGATTAATAGTTCATTTACAGGGGAACTCAAAAGAATTCCGTTACATTAGGATATAGGGGGAAAAATCATTTGCAGAGTATTTTAATGACATAAACGCTATTTCATATGTATTGAAACTGGCATAAATTGCTGTATTTCACTACAATGTGATTAAAATAGAATAGGGCATTCGTAGCATTTGTTGTTCATTTACAGGGACACACAAAAGAAATCGTTTACAGTTCTGTCTTTGAGTACTAATAATTGCTGGAATGCATTTTAAAATTCGGTATGTGCTTTTAAATTTAACTAATTTTTTCCATGTTACTCGTTGTATATTAATTCTATACCTCATATACAGGACTGCACAAAACAATTCACATACTATCCTCCTTATTAACGAAAATTCTTGAAGGGGAATTTTCAACTGATGTATATGTATTTCTTAACTGAACTAAATTTTGGCATACATGTAGTTAATAGGTACAAATCTATATATCATATACAGGGCTATTCAAAGAATTTGGATATTCGATTTTTCGATTGTAGATGGGAACAGCTGAAATTGGGTTTTCAAATGTGTTATACATTTCCATAGGGTTGAATTAGACATAATATTTTAACTTATTAAACAGCGCAGTTTTGTTACATTATTCTGAATGTGTTGGGTGTTTCATAATCTGTGCTTGACGCATGATTTTTTCTTTCTTATTTATTAATAAATACAGTTTATTGAGTATTTTAGTTTTGATTCTAGTCCCAAATTAAGTGTGAATCAGATTATAAATGTGAAATTGAAGTTTGTGTACTTGAATGTGATGCATCTTCATAAATTAATGCTTTGTAATTTAATTTTCTGTCAATCAATAAAATAAGTTACTGGATATATAAAATAATTTATATGTTTTCATTCCCTAATATTTTAAAAACTGCCCTAAAAATTTAGTTCATTGTACTATATATTGTACTAGTATCAGTTTAATGTAATTTAAAGACTATCACGTGAAATTTATGAATTCTGTATTTACTCTCCTATTTTTCACACTTTTTTTACAATCTCTTTGATGCCAGAAGTGAGATCCAATAAATATAAGAGTCATTTTCTTTAAACCTTTATTGATATTATTAATATTTTTATTTATTTATTTATTTATTTGGGGGAGGGGGGGGGGGGTGGTTATTGAAGAAACTAAAAATATATGTTATGAGATGTATAATACTATTTTATTAAATAATTAATATTATCTATGAAATTCTCAGTTAAAGATCTATTTTGTGTGCTTGTAACTGTAAGATTTCAGTTGCTATAACACAACTATTGTTTTAATAAATTTTCAAAAAATGCTTTACCTTGTGAGTTCTATAAATAGTATGAGTTCTATATCTATTTGGGGGGTATTTCCTAGATTTTTTTAAACTTTATAAATTTAGCACATGAACAATGAACAATTTAAGTGAATTCAGTCTAATCTTAATAGATTAATTAATTTTCAACTTAATGTTCTAATATATCACATGTTGCAGGATGTAGCCATTATTGGTTAGAAAAACACCTTCTTTCTTAGAGCAGGGAAAGAGAAAAAATACAGGAAACAAAATAACAAATTTTGCTCATTTCGACATGTAGAAAATTAAAATAGTTTGTGAAATTATACCGTAAGGCTACATGCATTTATATTCATTTGGAATCCCATTTCATTAACCTTCTCACTGTTGCAAACTGATATATCCATTCACTAAGCTGTAGGTTTCACTGCTATAGAAGCATTATTTAAATTATCATAATTCGACAGATATAATCCAGTTTTAAAGAATTAAGTTATGATTAATACTTTCAAGGCTTACATGCCTATACGGAATAAAAAATTTTATATCATGTTGGCAAAAAACATTTTTTAGCAATTAAAAAAAATGCAGAGAAAACAACATTACAATTTTACCGTTTTGCTCGGTGGTCATGGGGTTAACTAAAATGTCTCATATTCTTCATACAAAAATTGCATGGATCTTTGTTTTTTACTGAAATTTCTTTTCAAAAGTAGTGGATACATAAACTGTACAGGAGTATAAATCATGTGAGTAAGTACAATTTTTATTCTAAATCTCAATAGCTGTTATTTCATAATGTCTTTTTCATTTCTTTTAGACTATTGAGTAATTAGTGAATTGCAAACTGAGACTATTGAAGGATTAGTGAATTACAAACCAATTTATTTGCCATTTGTAATTAAAATTTCCCTTACTTCATAAAGCATTAATAAAAACATGTAATTTGCATTTTCTTAAGGTAAAATCATTGAATATGTGGCAATGCCATCTCGCACAGCCATAAAATGAGTTTCTAGAAAAGAGAAACTGAGCTAGTGTTTTGCTTGGCACTATAGAAACTAACTCGTTTGTCTAGTTCAGTCCTTGCCATCTCCTTCATTGGTGACCTTGGACAAACGAACATCTCCTTTCAGGACAAAAGATGGCAGTACTGTAAATATCCTCAGCATGCAAAGCCCATGACTTCTCTCTCATAGCATGAAGTCAAGACACTGTGTGCATCTTTGGGCCCACACCTGTACATGTCAACATGATAGCATCACTGTGGCAACTGCCATGCAACACAAATTTACATCCCTCATCCAACATCTGCGAAGCATTCTCCTAACTAGGATTGGAGTACTTTGGCGATGCCATCTCATACGGATAATGAAACAAGTTTCCAAACCTTTTTACTTCATGCTGTAGAACCCGTCTACTATTTCGTAGTCTCTGGTTTGGTCCTTGTAGTTGTAACTCTCATCTCCTTCAAAATATATCAGTAGTGCTTGATATACCACTTAGATGGATTTCTTTAAATTATTTAACTGTGCAGCAATTTGTGATGCTGTTGTTTTAGATTTAACTGTGATTTTGATGCAACTGTCTTTTTCTGTTTGTGATTTTCTTGTGTTGCATACAAAGATGTCATCTGTAATCTTGATAATCCTGTGAATTGAAAAACACACTTATTTTTCAGACATGCCTAATATATTCGTTTCAATAATTCTTTGGAAGCCCATTAGGTCTGACATATGTTGTCCTAGTTGTGAAAAAGGAAAGTGTGTTTTTGCCATTCAAATTATTTAGATTTATAGACAGTAATATCAACTGTGAATTCAAAGTAACGGAAGACTCTTATAATGTTTGTACCCATTACCTCTCGTAATATTTGTGTCCCAATTGATTCAAATTAGCTGCATAAAAAAAAGCGATGTTCAATTATTTTATGCTGTACCTGAAATGTAAAATGTTAGTTCACAAAATTTTATTTTAGAAATAATCTCTCTGTTCTAAAAAAAAACCACTGCCATAATTGAATTTATTGAGACCTTTTGACTTTCTCTAATTATGATTTAAAACAATATTTCAAAATATTGTGAAAAAGTAAAGTACAAGTTTTCTGCCCCCCCCCCCCCCCCCCCCCCTCTTCCCTAAGCTAAAGCCGGAATTTCACTCAGACAGCCTCAGGCAGATGCTGCACCCTGCCTGCCCCTTGTTTAAAAGAAAAAACACCCATTTTCCCTCCAGAAAGTAACACTATTTTCATACAGAGAAAAAAAATGTTACCCTTACTGCCTTTTCTGTTAAAAATATGCTTGTATAGTAAAAAAGTGACTCATTATCATGCCTTGAATAGCACATTGTGCTTTTAAGTACTAAAAAGGACCTTTAAAAATAGAAATGCCCTAAGTATCAAAAGTGCCCTCATCCCACCTGCAGCATCCTGCCCTTTTTTAAACCTATTGAAAACTCTGCTAAAGCTGTTGCAAACAGGTAATAATCATTGTTTGGTAAAATGCAGATAATGTACTTAATTTAATATCTGAGGCAGTTTTTACCTCTTTCTTTCTTAAACTTTTTATATTTAATTTCAGTGTTAGTTTTTTAATATTGGAAACAGTTTTTTTTTTAAATATAAAATTAGTTAAATTTGTGTAAACGGGTATATGTTTATGAAATTTTTATGTAAAATGTAAAATAACAAGCATTAAATTTTCTTATAATTTAAAGTTAGTGTCTTAAACTTTCATTCTTATCATTTATTTTTGTACGTTGATTATCTGACATTCCCATTTTATGTAGCATTTTCAAAGCTTTATTCAAACCTTTTGGGATAGCATGTGTATCTTTATTTTATCACTTTGCTGACAAGTTTATGCTTTCTTTGATTTTTACTTTTATCAATGATGTGTTGCAGGTGGCAGAAACGTTAGTTAACCCATTTGGTGAAGATGATGATGATTTTGAAGTGAATTGGGTCATTGATCGTGATATTCAAGTATGATAGAGACTGTTGTTGTTTTTATGTTATTTACCTAAAAAAAATACTTATTTATCAATTTCCTATTTTTGAGGGGGAGGGGGAGGGAAGGAAGTAAGACTAGTTCTATTTTAACCTCTTCACTACCAGACATACACTGCATACGTCATTTATAATATTCCAGGCCTGTTTACAAACGGGGAAAACTCCCATCAGTAAATTGTAATAGGAATTTTCGTCTTACTTAAATGCTGTATTCATGCAAAATTCCTATGCTGTATTCACGCAAAATTCCTGACATGAATAAAGCAAAATTTTCTACTTATTTTTACTGGTGGAAGAAAAAAACAACCCACACACTTAGGATACAATAATCTGGTAGTGAAGGGGTTAAAGTAACTTTATGTATGGTAGTTGAAAGCTCTAGCTTGCTACTCCACCTGGAGAACTTAATAAACCTGGAAAAAGCAGGGGGGGGGGGGGAATCAACAGTAAAACAGTTAAATGCAGGGTGTTTTGAAATTTTCTTTAAAAACCTGGAAAAGATAAGGAAATTTAAATTTGTTAGTTATATAAAACACAGGGGTTTTTCTTTTTTCAGATTTGAGTGGCAGCCCTAAAACAGCTCATTTATTTTTCCCCCCTAAGGTTTAAGTATAAATTTAGTTTACAGCAAAAATTTTAATTGGTTGCCAAATAATATTTTTGCTACATTAATATTTATTGAATGTTGTTCTGTTAATCTATTTCACTTTTAAGTGATTTTAATTATTAAGTTATTATAATCAATCAGTGACAAACTCAATATAAACTCATATTATGACAAAAATTGAGAATTATTATTTTGGTATGTCTGCGTGTCTGTGCATAATAATTAAAAAAACTAATATCATTATTAATATTATTACTTAAACAGCATGTCTTTGTTGTCGAAGAGTAATGAGGGATGAATTTGCAACTCATGTAATTCTGTTATGTGCTTTTTTGATGTCAAAAATTTATTTATAGATTATGTTCTTCTTCCAATTGGTTAATAGAAATTTATCACTGTTAGTGTGATGCTTTTTATGGAAGTCATTAGAATATATTGTTTGTCTCTCAGTTTTACAACCTTCTTAATTATAGTTGTTTCTGATTTTTTTAAAAAATGTAATGACTTTTATCAGGGATATAATAGAGGGTATATGCCAGGTATATGCACCCTTTTTCTCAAGTAAAGCTATACCATATACTCTCTTGCTTTTACCCTCTGGATTTTTTATGTTGAAATGGGACTCTTTTTCAGTCAGTTGAAAATTGCAATTAATATGATTTATACCAATCAGAATAACTGTATTAAATTAATGAAGTATTGACTAAAATATTGGCATCATCTTTGTGCTGATAGGACGGTAAGGCATAATCAAATTTAATTTCCTGAAAACTAAAATTTTGCATTTCTTTTACCATTTCTCTTAGAGAATGTTATAGGAATTTTTTTGCTCATTTAAAAGTATGTATACTACAGAATCTTATTGATTTATATTTGTAAATGTTTGAATTATCTGATTTTTTAAATGTTATTTACTATTGTTTAATTTGTTGCTAATTTTTTTTCTCCTGTTACAGGTATCTTACTTGATTGTAGATGAGATGCATCAAGAGCATCCTGAACTTATTAAAGATCAATATTGGGATGAAGTATTACCTGATTTACCATACACAGCTGCTGCCATGCCATTTTACACTCAACTGCCTGAAGGATCTGCAGCAAACTTAGTGTATGATTTTAATTATATTTTTTATATCTATTATAATTTCTTTTATTTGAATGGAAAGTTTCCCTGAAGATCCCTGTAAAAATAGGAATTTAGTGTATTTTATTTTGTGTTTATTTTTTCACTTTAAAATGAGATTAAATTTTATCTCTATTAAAATAAAAAAATTATCATAGTCTCAAAACTTAATTTTAGATTTGCATAAAATAATACACAAGTGTGGACCATAACCTAGACATTTATAAGCTTGATGTGGTTGATTGTACTTATGCACATACGTTTTTTTTTTTTTATATAGCTTAATAACTTTTTAACAAAACGCATTATCTACTTTAAATTTCTAATAGATTATGTAGCTTTAGAGAAAGAAGATATTGTTGCAGTCAAATTGTTTAAAATGTTCACGTTGTTTAGATAAAATTTAAAATAAATCTGTATGGAATATATAAATGTTATGTTTAACAAATCTAAATTCATCTTGAAGATTTTTGTATGCTTAGATATGCTGTATACTTTTTAAGTTTAGTCAGGTGCAGTTTTCTTTGAGCTATCAGGGAAGTCAACCTTTATGTTTTGTATGTAATCTTTCCCTTAATATTTTTACTTGACTGTGCAAAGAAAAGGAGTGTAATGTTTTTGACCATTTACAATGTAACATTCTTTATTTCCTTGTAAAATGGGAATTAGTGAATGGATTTTAAAAATGGGGTACTAAAATTTTTTGGTTTCACTCTTTCAGTGTCATAGGCTATAGGTGTTTCTGAGGTTTCTTTGAATAACCATATAACTCCAAAATGCTTATAAATGGTTGTTCTATTAAATTGTATGCAGGGGTGATTCTGTTCCAAATTTTCCAAAAATTATTTAAGGCATTCGATTTCGAAAATTTTAAGAAATCGGTTATCAATCCAAAAATTCGGACAAAAAGTGTTGCGAATTTCAACAAATATATCGCAAAAAAAAAAAAAAAATTGTTTTAAGGACTGCAAAAAAACCCTGCAAACTTTGTCAAAAGGTCGCCAAAAAACCCCACAAATTTCGTCAAAAGATTGCAAAAAAAATTGCAATTTTCATCAAAGGATCACAAAAAAAACACAAATTTCATCAAAGTATTGCAAAAAAGCACCAATTTTGTTAAAAGACCACAGTAAAACCACATAGTTAGTGCCAGGAGTGGATCCCCCTGCCCCCCCCCCCCCCTTGCTGTAACTTTTCAGAATTTTTTTTTTACTCAGAATCACCCCTGAGTATGTGTTATGAAAATTTAAGAGCTATCCATTGTCCATCATAATAAAATCTTAATGAATAAATTAAAGTAAAAATTAGGAATAATTCTACATGAAATCATATGACTCCACTCTAAACATTGAAGTAAATTTGATTATATCATAGAAATGGAATCTTTATGCTTTTCTTTTGTTATGCTTCTTTTTCCAGTTGTGTGTTTTTATTTTTACCAATAAATTATTATCCATTGTCAAAAATCATTTTCAGTGTTATAATTTATGCTTAAAAAATTTGCAAAATTTTATCAAATTCGTCATTGTCAATCTGTACATGTAAATTGTGATTTTAGTTCATGCTTGTTTATTATTGAATTTTTTTTGTATTTTTTTGTTTATTAATCTTTAATAAGAAAACTTTGTAAATTAGGAAGTAAGACTTCGCTTATATTTTGGATTATATCCCAGGTTTTAAAGTCAGTAAACAAATTGTTTCTTATTTATCTCCAGAAAAAAATAATTTTTGTTTTAAGATTTCAGAGTTCATTTCTCTACTGTTTATTTGATTTTATCAAGGTCTTTTTCGACATGATATAATTTTTGGTGAATTGTTCTGCCCTTTACATAAAGATCAGTTCCAACTTGAAGCTTTTATGTTTTCAGAGAAAAACATCATGACACCAAAATGTTCTAATTATTTACTGATGTGCTTACAAAATCAATAAATTATTTCACTGGAATCCAAACAAGGGTAAAATATGTTATTGCAAAATTTTCAAAAATAAATAAATATAAGGTTTTTCTATTTTTTAGCCATAACTATATTTCTTATTTATCAATCTCTTATTTATCATGAAAGAATTATAATTTAAAATTTTATTTCTATTTCTAAAAGTATTGATTATTCTTTTACAGAATTTCAGCTCAGGAAGCTGAATTTATTCCTTTGGAGACATTAGAAGAGGATGACGAGGAGCTTGAAAATGTGAAGGTACATTCATCTTGATTGTCATGTGCTTAGTTTTCATGACAATTTTAATTATCAATTGTTATTTATATAATTTCAACTATCGAAATTCTTTTATTTCTGCTATTTTAAATATTTTTTTTTTATGATTTCATGTTAAATTGATTAATATATTTTACCATATAGATGTAGTGGAAATTTTAGATATTACCTAAGAAAAAAATTATTAAGGCAAAAATTTGAATTCTTGCCTACTTATTATTTATTTGTTTTTAAAAAACTTCCTAAAAAATTGTCTCAAAGAGATTAAATTTCTTGTGGCAACGTCTATAATCTGATCCTGCTATGTAAAATCTATGCATAGAGTTTCTTAATGAGTATCAGTCTTAAATCACAAAATAAAAGAAACAACAGATTTCGGTGGCAGCTATTATCTGTCACATCATGGAGTTCTGCGACCATCCAGTAAAACTACCAAATTATGTGTTGTATTCGATTCAAGTTCCAAAACAACTAATGGAAATTCCTTAATGATTTATTATGTAAGGGATGAGATGACCTCATGAGATGATGTTCAAGATGACCTCTTCTCTATATTAATTAGATTTAGAGAGCATATTTATGCATTTACTGATTACCGCTCATATTAAATAAATGTCTCAAATGATCAAAATAAATCTTTCACAATACAAATTCATAAAACTTCTGTGGAAGAACAGTAAATCGTCACCTGTTAAGATTTTTCAACTGTTAGCCATCAACTACGGTATCGCCTGTGCTCCATACTTAGCATCCAAAGCTTTGCACCAATTTGCTTTGGGTGAGCAAAAGGCCTTTACGTTAGCTTCTAAGATTGTTTTGGAAGACTTCTACATGTATAACTGTCTTTCTGGGTCATCTAATTTCGAGAAATTTAAATTAATTCAGTCTAAATTAATGCAACTCTTTCAAAGAGTCTATAATTCTTGTTAATTTTTGTATAACTATTATCATTAATGCTTTGTATTTTTATTTTAAATTTAACATATTTCAATAGGTAATTAGTTTTCAAACTGTCCGTGTGTGTTCTTCATTATAAAGAAATTAAGAAAAAAAGATTTGTCTGCAAATTAAGTTTATTTATAATAGGATTATTCAAAATAAAAATTATATATACTTAATATTACGAACAAAAAAAAAAAGAAAAGGAAAAACATTTTTTTAAACCTCACTTTTTTATAAGTACTCAATGTATATCTTAAAAATCACACTGAATTTCATAACTGCAATTCAATAGTTAAAAAATAAATAAAAAATCTGCTACGATACATGAATGTTGTGTGTACCCTGATTACTGAAAATTCACCCCTTTGAATTATATTTGATAGAAAGAGCAAAAAAATTAATTTATTAAAAAAATTATAAGAAAATTTTCTCTGTTTCTTTATTAACCCTCCGAGCGTCTTGCAAAAGGGTAAAATTGTAATGTTGTTTTCTTTGCATTTTGTTTTAAATGCTAAGAAAATATGGTTCTTTCAACATTATAAAAAAACTCAATTACAAATATGTATGTAATCCTCGAGAGTATTAATCATTCTTCAATGTATTTAAAATTCCTTAAATCTATAGAATTATATTATCTTAAATATTGGTTGTACTGCTGTGAAACCTGGAGCTTAGTGAACGGAATATTACGCCCCAAACACTTAGAGGGTTAAGATATGGAAACAGGAAAGGAAAAAAAGTATCATTTAAACCTTATCATCATTAGTTATGACAATGAGCCGAATTTTGATTTAAATTGTCTATTCAGTCTCAATGTATAATCATAATTTAATTTTTTGTTGTGCGTACAGGTTTTATGACCCCAACAGTCCTTCTCACTCATTGACTTATTTATTAATCAATGCACTGCTATGGCTTGTCTGCTATTTTTACAGGAGTAATGAAAGTGAACATACAAATTCTATAAATTTAAGTAATGTTTGATTTTTTTTTTTTTTTTTTTTTTTTTTTTTTCATAGTTTAAAAGCTACAATTTTTTCTTTATTTCTTCAGCAAGTTTTTCCGGAGTTATTCTACACAAATTATGCTTTTAAGAAATCAACATTTTTAAAATTTTTAATTTTCATGCCTAAAACGTTCTTTGTTGTATTATTCCACGTTAGCAGCTTAATTTCTTTCAATAGTTTATATCAGCAGTTGCCGACCAGTGATCGATGGAAAACTAGCAGTCCGTGAGAAAATTCTGGTGGCCTGTAGAAAAAGATGAAAAATTTTTTGCATTTTTTATATTTTGTTAATAATGAAACAAAAATAATGTTTAAGAAATTCTTATATTTATGAAATGTTAGATGTTTAGTTTTGAAAATTTAAATTACATCAGGCACAGACTCCGATAAACATGTTATTTGTTTGCAGACCAAGTAATGTTTAATTTTTAGTTCTCCATAAAAGGTATCTAATGAGTACCCTAAAGGTACCGAAAGAGTACCCTGAGTGAAAATTAAAAATTAATGAAACTTTTGATTCAGTTTTCAGTTGTGTATTTGTGCTAAAAGACATGTTGATCGTACCACAGCAATTAAAATTTGGTTTTGACTTCAAATAAAAATCGTTCTCTGCCAATCTATAACATCATTAGAACCAAAAATTCATTAACTTATTTCAAACAAGCAGGAACAAATATCACGCTAAAAATGTGTGATTCTTATATAAGCTTCAGTTATTTTGTTACAATTAAACAATCTTTGAAGATTTTTGTTATTATTAAATAACCATTTATGATTTTCTTATAACTAAATAAGTATTTATAAGTTTGTAATATCAAGCAACTACATTTCATATTAATAATATGGAAGCTCACTTATCATTATTCTGCAAATATACTTATATTTTTAAAAAATTCATGTCTATCATGAAATCATGTCATGGTCTGTGAGATCTGAAAGGTTGGTGATTGCTGGTTTATATCACATATATAAAAATGCAAAGATCAAAATTTAAGTAAGATCAAAATCGTTGTGATTGCGCATAAGTCAACTTTTTTTCAAACCTCTTCAATTTAGAGGAAAGTAGAACGTGTTCCTACTGGCACAGCAGTCTAATGCAGCAGTTTAAAGCTCTGAATTTTTTTAGAGATGCAAGATCGAGCCCAGCTGCCAGCAAAATGATTTCTGTAATATTTTTTGTGATAATTCATTTCAATAAGGACATGTTGTATAAGGATGAGTCTTGTTTGATTTTTTCTTTGTTATTATTATTATTTGAAGGCTTTATAATTAAATAAAATTTAACAATCAACAATATTTTGAAAAAATAATAATTTTATATTTGAAATATTTTGTATGTAAATATCAATTAAATAAATTGAGCTGATCTGCAGTTTTTGTTATATTTTCTGACCATTATGAAGAATATATATGTGTGTGAGTCAGAGGGAAAAGTTTGCTATTCCTTTCTGACATCAATTTTCAAATTTAGGCTTTTAGAGAATGAGGCTGATAAAAATAAAATTCATGACAGTTTTTAATGATCGTGTAGTTAATAAAATAAAAAATAAATAAATATTGTAATAAAAAAAAAGAGACCATAGTAAGTAAAAATAAAGGCTCTACCCAGTATTTTTAGGTAAATTTCTGATAAAAAGCAATTGTTGTAAATTATAAACTTAAATTTCTTTCCCTTTATTGAATAGGTTAGACTGACAGCACCATTTATCGCTTTAAAGAAATGGGAATCACTTATGCAATACACAAATTTGTCACAAATTCAATAATTAATTTAAAAGCAACTAACTAAAAATTCAAGAATTTTTCTAATGAATCATTCAAGTTATTTACCTTTAAATCTTGACAAGTACTGTCCAGTAGTTCTTAAATTTGTAATGTATGGTGTTAGAAAAATAAAATTTGGAAATTTTAGAGATCCGGCTTACAGTCTTATTTTATGTCATGCATATAATCAAGCACCAATCAGTTTAATTGCCTTATTTATTTACTGTACAGGTTAATGGTATTCCATTCACTGCTAAACATCCAAGAAACTTTTTGGCTAGTAATTTATCTGGAAGTTCATGCAGTGGCTTATCTAGATTAGGGCGCTCCTTTCATCCCAGATCATATGAGAGGAAAGGAATACTGAATCTTATGCAGGATTTTTTGAGGAAAGAATCATCTAATAAAGACATGATAAGTAGAGAATCTTCAGGTAATGCTTTATATATTCATAGAACTACCAAATGTTAATATTTTTAATTTGTTACCAAAGATTATTCATTTGGAATGACCTGATTTCATATAGCTATGTTTCAAAGAGAAAGAATCTCATATATACAATATATTATGCAAACTTTTTGTTTTTTATCATCACAAAGTGGTCTAGTTAAGGTAGTTCCCCAAAACATATTTTTACATAACCAACAATGCTAAGCTTTGTGACTCATTTTTTAAATAAATGCATGATACTTGCAGGTATGATTATTGCATTGATTTGTAATTGATTTTTTTTTTTTTTTTTCATTTTCCAATAAATGAATTACATTCTTAGTTATAAACAATTGCTGTCTCAGGATTACAGTTTTATTTTTTCTCTTCCTGTGTTTTTACATCCTGAAATTTGGTTCAAAAAGCCAACTTTTACAGCATTTTCTGAAAAATCTGCTTTTATTGAAAAGCAGTAGAAACAGTTTGCATTTATATATAAGAGCACCTGCCAAGTAAACATCATCTGAGTATAAGTTTTTGGAATCAAAGGCTAATGCATGTTTTATTGGTTGCACATGCTAACATAGAACATCCACATTGCAATTGATTGGGAAATCATGTTTCTTTTAACAAAAATTTTAGCTAACAAATTGATGTTTGAATGAAAATGTAACAAAATATGTTCTAATAAATGTGATTCCAAAATGAATTATCTTCATTAGAAGGAGTATCACTATATTTTGTTCAGCCTGACTGCATTCCTTTCTTAATTTCAAAATAGACGAGATAGTTTTTGTGGATTTAATTTTTTATGTATTTGACATCATTTGATATTAATAAGCTTTTATTAATTTATTTTAAAAGATTTGTAAAATAATCAGTTAATGATATCCATCTTGTTATATTCTTATAATTTTATGAGCTATTCCTAAAATATGTTTTATTTAAATGTAATTTAAAGGCTTCTTTTTCAGTTCGCAAGAATTTGTACAAAACCCAGTCAAAGGATAGCACTCGTGATCCATCACTTTGTGATACTTCTGGCCCTCCTTCACCTGAAGAATATGGTGATAGGATGCAACGATTTAATGTAATTTCATTCTTCTTTGAGTTTTCCTTTTCTAATTAAAATATATGAATTTTCTCCTTCTATTGTTATGATTGCTGAAAATATCAGGGCTTGACTCATAATATTTTTTATTCCAAATATTTTGATTTACAGAACCTTATAGCTTTTATTGATCTGGTTTAATTAAAAATAAAATATTTTGTTTCAATTTGATTCTGGTTCAAACTCCCGGTTTTCATAATGAAAATGTAACATTCATATTCAGTTAACTTCAATCTCAATGACAATCTTTCCTTCTTTCTTAAAAACTTTTCTAATCTTTAAATTTGCTTGTGTGTAAGAGGGGAGAGGGGAGGTGTGCATATGGTGTTAAGATGGCACTGTCCATTCCTTGATCTTGCACAATAAATGTTTTCCATTTTGGCAGTTTAATTTCTTTTAATTTTACATAATTTGTGATATATCTTTTAAAATGTTTTCTATCAAAAAATTGTTAAAAGCTATCAAAGTTTTCTTACATTAATGAGACTTTAAGAAATAAAATGTCAGTAACTTGTCATTTTATTTTACCTTTTAAATAAAAATGGTTTTACAGTTCAGTTCTGCAGCAGAAAAATAATTTTTTATCAATTTCAGGATGAATAAACAATTAAGCTTCAGTGCATTTCAGTGTCTTAGAAAATATGTAAAAGAAGTACATAATTTAATCTCAGATAATTTAATTTGCATTTTTAGGAAGAAGGATGATTTTATTTTGTTCAGAATTTTAATTAGACTTTATTTTTATCAAATATAGACCACCGGATAAGAGCTTAAAAGATGCTTAAAAATAAGTTGTGTTTACCAACGTTTGGGAGTATACGAATTTTTGCATGCTTAATCTTTAGATATTACTTATTGAAAAAACATAAAGTTGCCCAAAAGAAATGTGCACATTAAAAAAATAATAACCGTATAAAGAGGAACTATATTTCAAAACCGGTTTACATTATTTTACATGAATGTTCTCACTAGATGGCGCTTTACACAGATATTTTTTAATTAAAAATAAAATATGCATGTAAGCTGCTTTCAAAAACTTGTTTATATTATATTTTATAATAACATAAGAAATGTTTTTAAAAATAAAAGTAACGTAAGCATTTAAAATAATATTTTGATATCTTTTAAAGGAAAGCTTTGTATCCTTCCGCACATTTGTTTACAAACATACTTGTTTACAAACATACGTGATCCCCTGATGAAATTTTCCCATTTATTATATTATTATTATAACTATCGCATTATTATTTTTCATAAGTTTTCTCTCTTTTATTTTAATTGCATGTTTTATTGTTTTTCTTTAATTGTCCGTATTGAAGCAATGTGGAGATAAAAGGTTTTTTTTTTTTTTTTTTTTTTTTTTTCTTGGGTCCTTTGTATTGGAAATTGGTTTAGTGGTTCGAAAATACTGGTTGTAACTACTTTTGATATTTTTCATATTGAAAATGAATAAAGTTCAATTCACTAAGAAACTGCCTTTTAAACATTTTCTTTAACCTATCTCTTTTTCAGAATAATGTGTATTATTTATTTTATTTTCTCATTTTATATGTGTGTAAATATAGCTTTCTTATTTATAGCTATACAAAGTATAAACGACAAAAATTATGTCATCACCAAATAAAACATTGTTTATTTATAAGTGAGAAATATGACATGCTCTTGTTTTAATAAAACTTTAATTTATTTAAAACTATGTAAGGTTCATTTCGTCAGTATTTCTTATCGCTTACAACATATAGGGCAGATAGATGTGCCAGTACCATGCCACGGACACCCTTAAGGAATTTCTTTTTTAAATATTTTTTGATTAATAGTTATAATTATTATCTTTCTGTTGTTTCAATATTATATTAATCTATAATTTTTATTGGTTATTTTTTTTAACCAAAAACTTTGAAGGGTGTCCTTTACTGTGACACATTTTACCCTATATATTTTTTAAAATTTTGTGCTAGCCTTTTATGTATTTTTCCTTTTGCTCTTTCTTTCTTTTTTTTTTTTTTTTTTTTGTAATTTATACTTTTTATGAACTTATAATTAATATGTTTTGCACTTAATTTGTGTTTGTCGATAAGTTTTTATGAAATATTATTTCGGGGAAGGGTATAGAGCATAATCTAAAGTTTAGCGCCTATATTTACTGCATTATAAATCTTAAAAATAAAAACAAATTAAGCATGTTTTATATGCAGTTATAACACAATCATCATCAATTTGGTATATGTCAAAAATCATGATTTAATTCCATAAGAAGTTATTCAAAAGTATAATATTTTTTGCTGAAAACTGTATGCAAGTTTACTTAATTATCTGTTATCATTATATTTTACTAATCTACATATTTTTCAGTGTTGTCTTATTTGAAAGCACATAGTTTAAAGCACAGTTGTCAATATAGAATGTTTTTTATAGAGTTTATAAAATTTAGTATATTTTGTAATTATATTACTCAAGAATAAATGATAGATGGCCTCAAAGTTCTCTCTTTCCTAAGTTTCTACCTAATTATTTTTTTACTGCATGTGTAACTGATGCATATTTTGACGGATGATTGTTACTTATTTCGATTTTCTTATATTATAACTTGGGGGGGAGGGGGGGTATTTTTACAATTGATAAAATATTTTTACCTTTATTAAAACAATAATTGTTCTATTATTTATAAATGTTATTATATTTTATTTATGAGCAGTTACTTTTGAAATAATTTGGTATTTTAATAACTGATACGTACTGTATCCCATGTTTGTAAACAAACATGCGCAAGGATACAACACTTTTTTTTTCCAATAATGAAAACCTTTTTAAGAATCGGAAAGCAGTTTTATTTATCAAAATTATTTATTATATCATCATAAAACATAATATAAGCAAGTTTACGAAAGCAGATTGCATGTATATTTTATTTTTCACTAAAACATATATGTGTAAAGCACCATCTAGTGACAACTTTCATGTAAAATGATGCAAATCGGTGTTAAAATATAGTTCCACTTTATACAGCTATTTTTTTTTTTTTATGTGCACATTTCCTTTGGTCAGCTTTGTTTTTTTTTAAATAATTATATTAAAAAGTTTGGTAAATGAAATTGAACAATTTTTGCTTACGGCCCATGGTCTAATAGTCTGATTTAAGTAGTTTCAGAGTTTTCATCAAATAATCTGGTTTAAGTGCTTTCAGGGTTTTTATCAAATAGTCTGGTTTAAGTGCTTTCAGGGTTTTTATCAAATAGTCTGGTTTAAATGCTTTCAGTAGCAGTTTGTATTTTAAAATAGCCAATTTTCTCTTTGGTTGAGCTTTTGTTTATTAAAAACCTGATTGATTGATTAAACATTTTCCTTCTTTATTTTCTAAAGTTCATAAATAATACACTAATAGTAAAATCATTTATACAAAATTCAAATTATTAAGGTTAAAGGTAACATTAAAATTATAAATGTTGTGCATGAGAAAGTAGTAGAAAACATTTGTAAAGTAAGCATTTTTTTAAACAACTCTTGCAGCATGTGAATAGCTTTTAAGTTAATAAGAAAAGAACGAGATAAAATTACAAAATGTCAAATAACGTATATATTATTTCTGTTGTCAACATCCCTTTTTCTATGCATTTACAAAAAACAGAACAATAAATGAGGTATCATTCAAAAGGCTTTTGAACTAGCTTTTGACATAATACACTCTCATTTTGATAAAACAGGGTTTTGATTAAAAATTGCAGTTAATTAAAAATTAAATTGGTGTTGTTTTCATAAATGAAATGAAACGTTTTTCTCAAATCAATGTAGCCAAAAAAAAAAAAAATAAATAAATAAATAAATAAATAAATAAAAAATAATGATTATAAAAAAATAAATAGTTCAAAAAAGATATTGTGTGACATCCTTGCACAGGTGTATTTTATATTTATGAATAAAAGCAAAATTAAAAAGTTTAAAAGAATAGATACGTACCATCGATCAACTAAAATGATATTTCATGTGAAGCCTAAAAGCTATGCTTTGTTAGATTAAATTGTATTTTATATGTATTCAATTTATTTTTATTTGTCCCATATTTTTCTCAAAGCGATGACATCATTCATTAATGCACTTAAAATACAATTTTTAATTTTTCCTCATGCGTGCCTTTTGCTGCCTTTGATCATTTTCCCCTGTAACTGTGATGGATTAAATGAGAGGATATTCTGGCTTGACTAATGTTGTTTTCAAATGTTTTTACTCTGTTTTTTTTTTTTTTTTTTTTTTTTTTTTTTACGTTAAAATGTGCATCTAAAAAATATTAGATTTTCTAAAAAATACTAGCTCTTGCATGAGTTCACTGATATATACTTTATTTCCAATGTCAACGTTCCTTTTTCTATGCACATACAAAATGTACAATGATGAATGAGGTATCGTACAAGTTCTCGAACAATTTTTTCAAATAGTACACTCAAATTTTGTTAAAACATGTTGTTTGATAAGAAACTGCTGTTAATTAAAAATTTATGTAAAAAGTACAAGCAAAAAAATTCAAAGATTGCTCTGCAAAAGCTTGCATGGACCACTCATTTTATCTTAATCTAATTTAATGAAGATCATCATTAGATTAATTCAATGAAGATAACGTTCTGTAACCTGAGTAGCCTGCATTGGATTACTGAGTTTAACTAATACAGTTTATCAATATTTAATTGGGGAAAAAAATGTTTTCAACTACTAATGTACATTGTTTTGACATACTATTTACAAGTTTGCTATGATTGTTCATTGGAATTAAATAATATTGACATTCAATTATAACTTCAATTTTCTCACTTTATTGCATGGATTCTTTGAATTATCTTACTTTATTGCATGGAGTATTTGAATTATGAATCAATATCTTCTTTACATTCTCTTGGCTATTTAATTATATAATACATTTTTAACCCTTTATATCCCAATAAGACTTTAAAGTCCACTTAAAAAAAAAAAAAAAATATATATATATATATAATTCATTTAATATATATATTAATTTAATATATATATTAATTAGTGACGATTTTAGATTTCACGCTTTACCATGTTTAGAAAGCACAGGCAACCTTATGAAGCTGAACGTTTTTAAAAAGAGTTATTTTCTTAATAATTTATATTTGGATAGCTTCTATGATGTTGAAAAATGTGCAATGAAAAATTTAATATTACAAAAAATTTCTCATTTACAGATAAAACTACAGTATATATTTATATTAATAGAAAATTGAGATATATCCGAAAACAATGTTATTTTGTGATTATTCTAAGCATTGTTGTAAGTATTTTACTAAAGTTGTATAATTACTTAGTTAATAAGCCAGTTTTAATGAACGAACCTTTTATAAGTTTGATGATATATCTTTTTCTAATTTATCATAAAATATTATGAAGGTAAATTTTCTAAATTTGTAAATGGGTAATAAAGGGTTAAACACCTCATTGTTTTTCCTGTTAATTATAATCCATTTAATATTTTCAGGATGATATGTTCTTTCAGGATGACATATTTCGCTTATCAGACTTATCTCTTGCTGACTCACGAGGTACGGGTGCTGTCCAGAGTCCAGGAATATTTAGCAATGCTCAACTATCAGATTTCTTTTCCAGAATGAGACCTGAGCGACCTTATAAAATAAGTTTAACAAAACAGGGATCAACTCCAAAAGTTATGTCACCAAAAAGTGATGTCCCTGACGATGAAAGTACCGGAACGCCTTCAACAGGAAAAAAGAAACGTACCAACAGCTTAAAGCATTTTTTCAAACCTTCTAAGTATAAGGGATCACAGAAATCTCTGTTTGACTCCTTACGCCGTGATTATGCTACTTCCCAAATGATATCGCCTTCTGAAAATGCTGAGGTTTGCAATATTAATTTGTTATATATTTTCTTCTTTTTTCAATTCGTACTATTAGTTCACACTCTCCCTATATTTATTTATTTGTTTATTTATATATCTTGTTCAAATTTTCAATCGTTAAAAAATTGCTTATTATTCATCCTATCAAGTTGAAATGAATTTTTTTTAACTTGTACTGGATGACAATTGATGTTAATACAGTTTTTTCAAATTTTAATTCATTAATTAAATTTTAATTAATTAATTTTAGTTTTACATGGGAGACAAAATGGCGGCCATTGGTTATTGAAGCATTTAATGCATCTTCATATCTATAAGGGGGGTTACCATAGGGAGGACACTGTTCTGTCCCCAAATATCGCCAAGTTTGATGCCAACTTGGCAATATATCGCCAAATTTAAAAGTGACGCCAAGTTGGTGATATCTCTAATATTTCGCCAAATTCCCATAGAGCTCCATTGTAAACCTACTTGCTTATAGAAAATCAACAAATTGAGATATTTTAATGCAACAAAAACTAATATTAGCTTAAGGAATTCTATTAAATTTTTCTTTGATGACCTAAGTAGGACTTGACTTTAAAAACAAAATTTTTATATTACTTTTTTAAGATTGTATAACATGCACACTTGAAAAGATTATAGTTTTGATTTATTTTTCAGTCTTTCCTTTTTTAACTGTTGTAAAAATAAAAAATAATTGAAAAAAAAAAAAAGATGTTGGAATTGTGAGGAAGTTCATAGATATGTTGTTTCATAACAGCTCATTAGGGAAGTTCCTCTCAACTGGACATAGCTGCCAACTTTTACATTTTTCACTTACCACTAAATTAAAAAATTATTTCTGCCTTATTTAATCCCCAAAATTCCATGATTAAATAAGGCAAAAATTTCTTTTTAAAATTATTGGTAACAAAAAAGGATAAAAGTTTGCATCTAACCCAGGTTCATATTAAACATGTGGTTCTGTAAAAGAGCTGCAAATTATATTGCACTCAATATTTTCTGTAAGGAACATGGTATGGTATACTTCAATATCATATATAAGTTTAATTGATTTTTAAATAATATAATGTCTAGCAATTACTTCTAAACATCGCATAATTTAAATTTTTGCACTGTCAAATAGGTGGGGGGATGTATTTTCAAATGCAATTTGTTTGAAAATGTATTTTAATTCCCTGATTTTTTATAGTTTTTAAAATTATTTTCAAGCTTGATTTTTTTTTTTTTTTTTTTGGTATCATGTACAGCCCAATTTTGGAAAATTAACCTGTTTGCACTTTAAACAATGATTCAGCATTCTTTCTAGTTAATATTCCATGAAGAAATCGACACTTCATCAATAAATAAATGTATCATAAGCAAAATAATATAAAGAAAACACAAATTTAACAGGTATGTAACCAAACTACATGCTTAAACACTGAAGCAATCAGAGTCAAAAAGACTTCTAAGTAGCAAAATCTTTGGCAATTTCTTCAGCCATTAACCTTTGGCATGTGGCTAATACAAAAGTATTGCTTTTGTATTAGCTATGTATTGCTTTAATAAATTTCAGAACTTTATTGTAATACATGATTGATATTTTTCATGTAAAATAACTTTTAGGGGTTGTTAGTGTGTAATCTGAAAAGATATTAAATATACAAAATTTATTAGAGCTTTAAATTAAAGAAAATGGTTTTCACCTATGTTCTATACACTGGGCAGTATGTTCTCTAACTCAGATAGTCCAAGTTAGATCCTATGGTAATTATAAAAAATAAAAAGAAAAGCATTTGTTTTGTTTTTTTACTTTTATGTTTTGCTGTAAAGAAAGGAACAATGGTTGCATTTAGAGCTTATATATTTTACTATTAAATTATTTTTTAGATTCATCAATATTTTTCTTAATCTTTTCACCATATTTCTATACTAATTGAAGGAATTTTCAATTTTTGTATTATAAATTATTAGTGTTTCATTCTAAAATTGAAAATTTCAACATTAGGCTAATTACATGCTTATATTATTTATGCATTGATAAATCTCAGATATTTCAAGATTTTTTTTCTGAAATATTCATTTCTGTTTCAAATCAATAGGACTCTGAAAAAATTGAAGATGAGAAATTTGAAAACAATATTGATGAAGATCCATCTGTGAATAATTCAGATGAAGAAGTGACTGTAAGAGAAGCTCATCCTATTCCACAAAACATGAGTAAAAGCACTGTAGATATTGGTATGTATATTGTCATTTTTTAATGCGAAAATTGTAAATGCATTTTTTTGTTGTTGTTTTCATGTTTTAATCCTTTGACTACAAATTTACTTTAAATGAGAGCTTGGTGTATCATATCGGGTATTTGTTCTCAGATTTTTTTTATTTAATCTAAAGTTTTTACTGTTTTTTAGTTTTTATATTTTTCTCATTGTCACTTGATTTAGGAGAAAAAGCATAACTTTTAGCAAAATCAAAGTCAATCAGTAGGATGTGTTTCTTGTTAATAGTCTAGCCTATTAACTAAGTATTAACAGCCCTTTTAAATAAAATGTTTTAACAGTGATGAATTTTAGAATTACTAATAATTTTCCTGATTTACATAGAGGTTTTGACTCAAAATTCATTCTTCACTTTAGCATTCAAAATTTTGCTTAATATATATACTATTTTCTGCAAAATATGTGATAATTTTTTTGAATCGCTGATAGTATTCATTTAGCTCATGAAAAATCATTCCCATAAGAGTTATTCCATAGAATTTTGACAAAATTATTATTATCATCAAAGACCCCCCCCCCCCCCTCCCCCCCCCCACAAAAAAAAAAAAAAAAAAAAAAAAAAAAAACAGTTTTAGGGGATTCTGCAAACTGCCCTTTGAATAAAAAAAATAGCATCTTTCTTGCCCCTCATGCAAAAAAAAAATAACCAGAACGCCTCTTGCACCTTAATCAAGAAAATTGTGCCCTTCTTGCCCCTCAGTTAAAATAATTGTGCCCTAACTGTTTTTTATATTGAAAAATTCGCTTTATAGTAAAAACTGACTTATTGTTGTCTCTTGAAAAGAGTGCTCTGACATTTGTATATTAAAATTGCCTTTAAGAATGAAGAAGTGCCCTTTCAAATCTAAAAAGTGCCTGTACCAATCTAAAAAGTGCCTTTTTCCCATCAGCAACAGCCTGCCCTTTTTTAAAAGTAAAAAATATTTTTGGTTTGGGTGGGATCAAAGAGTGCAATTTTGCACATTTTTACAAAATTTAAAGATTTTTCCATAATTTTTGAACTAATAAAGGTAAACAAGAAATTAAATAAGATCTGAAATTTGCACCTTTTTTACTTATCAGATCATGTAAATGTTGTAGATTTATCTCTATTTTTTATTGATTTATTATTTTTTTTAATGGAGTTTTTTAAAACTGTTAACATATTGGTCAAAATACTACTTAAGAAAAAATATATATCATGAAGAGGATGAGATAACATTATGGACTTTTTATATATGTTGTTACTGTTTTTAAAACATGCCCAGAAAAAGTAAGCAGGCTGTTATCTCTTTTCTCTGCTAAATTATAACAATTTAAATTTTATAAATTTTCAAAAACCAGTATTTTTGACATGTTATGGCCCATAAAGGACAAGGTATATTCATAAGTACTTTAGCAAGAGAAGACCTCTCTATATCTATAATAATAAAAGAACAGATCGCTCTGTGTGTGTGTGTGTGTGTGTGGATGATGGCTAGCAAAATGTACGGTGCGTACGAGGTTCAAAATTTTTCTGAAGAGAATCCAAGGCCTCTCCTAATGCACCTGACTTTCAGAATTTTAATATTCTAATTAATAGCTGAGTAATTAATTTACAAACGCAACTCACTTTCATCAAAAATACATTTTTTTCTCGGTTTTTTTTAATCCGCTTGCTTTCGGTTGGTTGGTTGTATAAGTTTTCTCAGAAGAAATTAAATAAACCGGGATAGCAATGGATGTGTTCAAGATTCACGCGCGAGCTCATCAGGAGGCAGGAACATGGAGTGGGTCTTTATCGTTGATGGAATAAACATTCAGCGCGTTCACGAACAAATCACGGTTTGATTAATTATGGTACTAATTATAAAGATAATTTGATGCAAATGAAAGGCGAGCTAGATGGCTGAATGGATAGCACTTTGAACTCGAGACTGGGGGCTATGGGTTCGAATCCTTTGTGTCCCAAATTGTTTTATAAGGTTTTTTTTTTTTTTTTTGGTTACTTTATATTTTTCATAATAAATAAGATATTTTTGATAAAGATAAATTTTTATATTTATAATACAGAAGCATATGTATTTCTATTATGATAATAAAATACTTATTAGATGTAAATTTCCAACTGGGCGAAAAATGTCCGGACCAGGATTCGAACCCGGGACCTCCTGGCTGAAGCCGCCAGTGCTCTGCCATCTGAGCTATCCCGGACGATTCTGGTCGAACTTTTTCACCCAGCTAACCTTGATGATTACAGCATCTGGTCTGAAACCTGGTTCAGCTCAACAGAATAAATCTCAGGTAATGGAACTCCAGAAATCGCTGGATACGAAATTACACTAAGACTAATTTTAACACAATTATTCTAATTGGTAAACAAATCATATTAGATGTAAATTTCCAACTGGGCGAAAAATGTCCGGACCAGGATTCGAACCCGGGACCTCCTGGCTTAGTGTAATTTCGTATCCAGCGATTTCTGGAGTTCCATTACCTGAGATTTATTCTGTTGAGCTGAACCAGGTTTCAGACCAGATGCTGTAATCTTCAAGGTTAGCTGGGTGAAAAAGTTCGACCAGAATCGTCCGGGATAGCTCAGATGGCAGAGCACTGGCGGCTTCAGCCAGGAGGTCCCGGGTTCGAATCCTGGTCCGGACATTTTTCGCCCAGTTGGAAATTTACATCTAATATGATTTGTTTACCAATTAGAATAATTGTGTTAAAATTAATCTAGAATAAAATACTTATTTAAATACCAGAAAATGAGGTATTTCGCAGTGAAAGTTTTGCATTTGAACGCCTTTTAATATTCAAAGTGATATTAAGCAAATGAAAAAATAAGTATTGCACGAAAATATACGTTTGCGCTTAGGATAATTTCTTAATGTGTTTCTTTCCTCTTTTTTTTGAGTAATTTAAGAGTGAATTTTTGTCAAGACTGTGATGCAAATCATATTTTACGGTGTTAAAATCAACATGGAAAATATTATAAAAATAAAATGTAATAGATGTATAATATTTTAACTAAAAATATCTGCACATACAGTAGAACCTCGATTATCCGAAGTAATTGAGACCGATCATCTTTCGGAAAATAGAAATTTTCGGATAATCGAGAATGCTTCAATTTTAAGATTAAGGAGAAATATATGCAAAATTTCTTATTATGGTAACAAGTGCTTTATAAAAGTAAAGCAATAGCAAAATAGAAACAAGAATAAATTACCTGAATTTTAATTTTGAAATTAAGTACCTTTTACATATATTACAAGGGTTTAAAAAAATGTTTTTGTTTGTCGCAGTTTCGATTGCTTTTGCTTTGAAGCTCTATCAAGGATTTTTTTAATATTACTTCACCAGTATCGCAGTGCTAGGCCCCTATATCTAGGGCCCCTTTTTAAGCATTTACACCATTATTGCGCATTTTTAATAAATATTATTCTAATGATTATTCCATATCCTATGATTAATTTTGACAAATTGAAGATCTAAAACGCTAAGTACTAAAACGGTTTAACATGTTTTCATGTTAGGGCCCTGTTCTCATCTATCAGTTGGCATCTTTTGGGCCCCCTATTATAACTCCCTTAAAAATAATCCGATTCACTAGCTTTTTTTTTTCTAACAACATCTTAGGTTCTCCAGCTGTTAACATGAACGAAAAAAAAAATTGCAGACTTCAGCTACCACATATTTTGAATATCAATCGCCTTCTTGGGCCCTTGGTGAAGTTCTTGAAAAATGATCCGAATGCCTTGCAATTTTCTTTACCATTGTTCTAGCATCATCTGATTACTTTAAAAACTACTAAAAAGTATATTTATACTAAACTACATGCCATTTAAGTTCCTGACCCCCTGGGATCCGGTACAGGGCCCTTGAAGCTTTTGCACCATAAATTGTTAATAGATTGCCCCTCTTAATCCAATCTTTATTTTTGGAACCAATTTTTCAATTTATTTATTCTTCCGTTTCTATATTCCAGTTCAAATCCTGGGGCACCCTAGGGTCCCGTAGGGCTCGATCCGGAACCCCTTGAACCTTTTGTTTGCCTATGTATTTTTCACCCTTTAATTTTCTCACCTTCTCATTGCATAATTTTAAAATTGAGTTTTAGACTCTTCTCCTTGGACCAACACCTTCATATTTTTATTGGGGCCCTAGAGCCCTTTTTAAGCATTTATCCCATTTTGTGCACATTTCTTTAAAATATTAATCTAATAATTAATTCATACCCTATGCTTAATTTTGACTAATTGAAGATCTAAAACGCTAAGTACTAAAACATTTAAACACGTTTTCGAGTTAGAGCACTGTTCTGAACTATCAGTTGGCCCCTTTGGAGCCTCCTATTATAATTCCCTTAAAAATAGTCAGATTCACTTGCTTTTTTTCCTAACATCTTAAGTGCTCCAGCTGCTACATGAACGAAAAAAAAATTTCAGACTTCAACTACCATCAGTTTTGAATATTAATCGCCTTCTTGGGGCCCTTGATTCTTTAAAAATGATCCGAATTCCTTGCAAATTTCTTTACCATCATTCTAGCATCCTCTAATTACTTTAAAAACTACTAAAAAGTGTCTTTATACCAAACTACATACCACTTAAGTCCTTTCCCCCTTGGTGCCTGGTACAAGGCTCCTTGAAGCTTTTGCACCATAAATTATTAATAAATTGCCCCTCTTAATTCGATCTTCATTTTTACCATTTTTGCATTTAGTCATTCTCCTGTTATTATATTCCATTTAAAATCCTGGGGCACCTTACGGTCCTGTAGGGCCCGATCTGGGGCCCTATAGGTGTGCCATGCATTTTTCACCCCCTAATTTTCTCACCTTCTGATTGCATAATTTTAAAATTGAGTCTTGGACTCTTCTCCCTAGACAAACACCCTCATATTTTTATTGGGCTCTAGGGCGCCTTTATAAGCATTTACACCATTTTTGCGCATTTCTTTAAAATATTATTCTAATGATTATTTCATACCCTATGATTAATTTTGACTAATTGAAAATCTAAAACGCTAATTACTACAACATTTAAACATGTTTTCATTTTAGGGTCCTACTCTCAACTATCAGTTGGACCCTTTTGGGCCTCCTGTTATAGCTCCTTTAAAAATGGTCCAATTCACGAACTTTTTTTTCTAACAACTTCTTAGGTTCTCCAGCTACTACATGAACAACAACAACAAAAAAAAAATTTGCAGACTTCAGCTACCACCGATTTTGAATATTAATCATCTTCTTGTGGCCTTTGTTGCAGCTTCTTTAAAAACTATCCTATTCTATTGCAATTTTCTTTAACTTAGTTTTAGCATCTTCAAGCTACTTTAAAACCACTACTAAATTTTCGTATACCCAACTACTTTCTAGATAACACTCTGCCCCCCAAGGCCTGGTCTTTTTTTATACCTCAGCTACCACCTTTTTCGAACATTAATCTCCTTTTCCAGCATCAACTTATGTCTATTCACTACAGCCGTAAATTAAAAATCGCGTTACTTTAAAGGTATCTTTAGATAAGAGATTTCATCCATTTATTAAATATGTGTTAATGCTAACTGTAAGTCATGAAATTTACAAGGGGAGGGGCATCTTCCACCACTTGGGGGTGCAATATTTCCTCTGGTTTAAGGGCCGAATTTCAACGGGATTTGCTTCCTTCAACTTAGATTTCAATTCAGCTACTTTCTGTATTATGAAATTTTATCTTGGACTTTAGTTACCAACATTTTCTAACATTAATGGTGCATTCTTTTATTATTATTATTCTATGGACTTGATTCCTACGAGATTTGTCTCACTCAACTTGGTTTTCGATTGTCTCCAGCACGTGCAGGCATTTCTGCTAAATGCTGCCGTAGATAGCGGGGAACTAGATTACAGGTTCCTTAGAAAAGAAGTTTGATTGGAACACACTAGATGCTGCAGAAGGAAATAGGACCTCCAAAATTAGGTTCATTTAAAAGAATTTCCAAAGATTATCAAACAATCATGCAAACTTAAGTTTTGTTTAAGGTTATTATTTACAAACCCCGGGCAACGCCGGGCGGATCTGCTAGTATTATCTATAATCTATGAGTGTCATCTTTGCCTTTAAACTAGTCTGTGAGATATGGAGTCTTAAAATAGAAGAAATAGCAGCTTGTCGCAAAGAGAGAGAGAGAACAAAATAGAAACAAGACTCATTTTATTAAATATTTTTCTGGGATTTATTTTAAGAAATATTCTTGGTATAAAGTGTATTTTTGTGGTGCAATTAAAAGTTCAAACGATAGATAATTTCATAACAAGATTTTAGATTCCTGTATTAGAATATTGAATACACAAAATTACCTCTGTTATATCTTATACTCACACCATAAGAGCCAGTGAAATCAAATATTTTCCAAATGTATTACATTGTTTTAAGTGCAAATGGGTTAATCTTTCATTATTGGGTGTCATCCAGATTTTAAAATATTCATGCTTGAAAATCCTTTTTAAGCGAGTAAAATCCAAAATTTTTAATATTATGTACATTTATGTATATATATCTTTTCTTATATGTATAGAATTGTTTGTCTTACTTTGAAGTGTTTACATCATATACTAATAATTTGTAAAAATATTTTAACTTAATTAACTGGTTTCAGGCTGTATACTATTTGCTAGAAATAATTTCATATAATCTGTCATAAAGCCATACAGTAAAATCTCCATAATGGACACTCCTTAGTCTGGACTAGCAGACCTGTTTTTTCGATTCCCAATACAAGTACTATTTGCATATTTTTACCTCTGAATAGTAGACACTTCCAAATAACGGGCAAATTTGGTGGTGGTCTTGGGGTGTCTGTTATTTAGAGGTTTTACTGTGTTAATCTTTAAATTAACAATAACAAAAAATTAATGTGCTAGAAGATCTTTTCAAAACCTTACTTATATGAAAATAAAAATCTAAGAATTTTCACAAACATTATACATGAATTTGAAACTCAAATTTTTTATGCATAAAAAAAAATTAAACAGTATTCTTTTTTCTCATTCAAAGAAATACTTTATTTGCACTTATATTATCTCTTGTAAAGCTTATTTTTTTCTACATGTTTTGTGATTTGCAATGAAATAGTTAAAAAAGTATTTTTCAGGTCATAAATCAAACATGTCTGAACCAATACCTTTTGAAAGACCTAGAAAAAGCTTGCCACATGTTGTGTTTCATAATTCACCAGAAAACCTTAATTCTGGAAAATTAGTCAAAGAGCCTAGTACCTCCACGCTAGTACCCGGAGAAGGATCTTTAGAAAACACTCCTCCATCTGCTGCTGAGAAAGAAAGTGGACAGAAAACAAATGGTTCAGAAGATACTAAAAATGCTCCTGATGATACTGATGCTTCATCAATAGAAAATTCTCCAACCAAGACCTCTGAGATGTCACTTTTGCAGAGAAGATTGCATTCAAAATTAAAGCCATCAAGAACCATTAGTTTAAATTTAAGTGGAAAGAAAGATGATGATGCTAGGAGCCTCACTGGTGTACAGAAATTTCGTAAAAAGCATCGAGGATTTTTCCGTACTTTTAGCCAGCCTGTAAGCCCTACAGAAGCTGAATCGCCAGTTGGGTTTCCACCTCCCCATGCTAGTTTTTTCAAAAGACGACACAGTAAAGGAAGTGATGCTGCTCCTGTAAAGTCGTCTTCTCGTGGAAGCTTGTTTGGTAGACGTAATAGTAGAGGTGTTGAATTATCAGGTGCTACATCAGCTGCACAAGGTTTTTTAAGCAGAAGGAGTAGTAAAGAAGGGGAGGCATCAAGTTCTGCAGTTAGAGATTCTCCAGGAGGTTTGCTAAGTAGGAGGCATAGTAAAGAAGTTGCTACAGCTTCTCCAATGGACATACTGAATGAAGGACATTGTAAAGATGCAATTTCATCTTCTGGAGGTTTGTTAAGTAAAAGACATAGTAAAGAAGTTGAATTGCCAAGTGCTACAGCTTCTTCTGAAGGGGAATTACTGAATAAACGACATAGTAAAGATGTTGAATCTCCCATAACTTCTTCTTCTACTGGAGGTGTATTTATTAATCATCTAAGTAAAGATATTGAATCGCCTCGTGGTTCCACTTCTTCTCTGAAAAGCTTGTTTAACAGGAGAATGAGCAAAGATGGTAAAATCTTAAGCCCACTCCAAATTCAGGCAAATCCTCAGATAATTATCTCACCAAATTTTGTAGATGAGAAGAATCAGAAAAACAAAGAGATTTCTGATGTTTAATTTTGCTTAATAGGATGTTAAAGATATGCTTTTTCACTGCACTCTTGATATTTAAATACATAAACATCAAAGTATTTATCTGTGAAACAGGTACTGAAATCTTAATTCCATCGCATGAATTGTTGCACAATAAACTCTCCAGTTCCTACTGTGATTAACATACTGTGTGTAAATTTAATTTTGTTCCCTATCTTCTCATCTGAATCATCCTTATTTATTATTTTCATTATTGTTGTTTTATTATGAATGCTGAATCTCGGTCATCTATTGTATTTAGTTAAAATCATCACTTTTATTGTATTTTTAAAATTATTTTTAATTTATGTTATGAAGAAATAGTATGATGCTAAACTAATGAATAAAATTAGCTAATACTTGTAGTCTATACATTTAAAAATATATATATATTTCACAGTTTTGTGATATACTTTTTAGCAATTTTTCATTTCTCTCTTTCAATTTTTAGTACTGTAAATTCAGTAGTGTAGTAACTTTTTATTTTATAGTAAAATACGTTTGTTGTGAAAATTTGCAAGACTTGTAAAATTTAGTTTAAACAGCCAAAAAAAAAAAAAAAAAAAAAAAAAAAGTTAAGTTATTCAGCAAATCAAAAGTTTGGCTTTTAAATTTCCTATATTTTCAGTTTCAATTCATATTAGGTGTACTCATTAATAATGGCGCTTTTGCCGATAATGACTTTTGGTGTATTTTGTAAGGTTGCTTAATCTGTGATAGAAAAACTTTATTGGATGGCGAGTATGAAATCATAGAAATGTAGAGTGATTAAATGGTGCTGAAATGTATATATACTAAATTTACATTTCATGATTTAAAAAAATCATATATATTAATTATGGGTACCCCTAGTAAAATCCTCGATGAAGTGTTCTTTTACTTTGCAAAGTTCCTTAAATAATGCTTTATCAAAATTTTTAAAAATGTTAATTTTAAGCTAGTTTATCTCAGTCTTATCCTTCCTTTTGTCTTTTTATCTTCTTTTTATTTGGCCCATTCAAATTTCTTTGTTTTATCCGATTAAAAAGAATCTTTTCCTTAAAATGCTAATTTTAAAGTTATTATTTTACGAAAAATTAATTTATTATTAAAGTTTAGTAGTTTTAGAGTTTTAAAATATTTTAATTTCTAGATCTCATTTTTATGGTTATTTATAGATGTACTAGTCATTTTAAATCTATATGTCAGTGTTTATAGATAATCTATAGTGTTTATAGATGATCTATATGTAATATCATATTCTTCATGTCCTGAAAGTATGTGATAGCTAGTCATTTGAAATTAAAAGAAATGTATTTATTATAAGATGTGAAAGCTTTATTTTTGTTGCATTTTTATTAACACTTCATAATTATTTTTTATCTAAAGAGTGTGTGTCCTTTTCACTGTTAATAAAAGAAGGAAATTGTATATTTTTGCTTTTAGACAGCAATTTTATTGGTGCTGCAAATTTTAAGGTGGTAGATTAGCAGATATGGAGCTTTAATTAGATGATGTGATTTTGGAAGCTTTAATCATGCATGGTCTATTGCTATTGCTCAAAGACTTTTTTTATTATTAACTGAACATTTCTTGTGTTTTATTTTATGTGAAAGAAACAGTTTCATACATTCGTAAAATGGATTTGTTGCCAATGATTTCAGCAATGTTAAGTGATTGTTATTATTCATTGTTTTATTATTATTGCTTATTATTCCTTTATAATGTTTGTGTATTTGAAAGGTTTAGTTGTTTACAACTTTCTAAGTCTCTGAAGAATGGAAAATTTGTGATGATAACATATATTTTTCTGAGATTTTAAAAGAAAAATAGAAAAATACTGTTTTACATTGTTATCTGTGCTTTAAATAAATATATATATATATGTATAAATAATATTTAAACATTTGTGTACTTTAACCTTAATTGGCATTAAAGATATAAATTAAACTTTATGCTATTATACAATGTATTTTTTAGAATTACTAATTGTTACCTTTCAAAATGTTAAACGAATAATATAAATATTTTGAAAAATTTCAGGAAAAATTCTTAGTTCTCTCTCTATTTATTTACTCATATTCTCTACTCATTACTAGTCTTACTCATTTTTTTTTTTTTTTAAATTGAGTAATTTTTCTTTCTCACATATTATTTTTGCATATGATAGTAATAATATTTATGATCATTAGCAGTAATATAAATTATATATTAAATGGGTGTATTTTTAAATGTTAACCTGGCAATAGTCACGTGTTGATCTTTTTGCCAACTATGTCAGTTATTTTCCTCTACACCCTCTCCCCTTTTTAAATACAATGTGAAAATTCAATGTAATTTATCTTAAATGTTTCTCCTTCCCCACTGTAAAATTACATAAATGTTTTTTTTTTGTTTGTTTGTTTGTTTTTGTTTTTATTAAATATATTTTGGCAAGAACAATTTAAATTTGTCACAAAGACTGCGACATGATCACTAGCATCAGTTAATTTTTACCCTACCCAAATATTTCAAACCTTGTCAAAAAATTGTGTAACTTCAGCAAATTGCATTTTGAAAAGGATTATTCGAATGTTGAATGAAAATTGTTTCTTATTTTCCATTTTCTGCCAGCAGAACATGGCCAACAAAATTCTAACAATAGACACAACTGCTCTCTGGTTAATAAGAATAATGTTTAAGAAGTATTTTCTTGAGTTTCTTTCTTCTTTTTTCACAATTATTATTCATATACTGTAAAATTCCAAAAAATAGGCCCCTCTTTTGACAGTATAAAATATTGGCAAAAGTGGGGAGGGGTTTTATAAAAGGAATTTCCTTGAAAATTTCCTCAATACTAACTCTTACCATTAATATCTATTAACAGAATTTAATTAGTACATGATAAGGTATATTCTGTAAATATTTAAAATAAAATATTCTAAGAAAGTTAAACTATTCAAATTCTATTTTTTTTATGTATATAAAGGACTCTGTGAATGTGTCAGTAAGTTTGCATTGTTTGAGTGCAGGAAAATGAAAATATTAAGCTGCAAGCAAACAGAAAAAATAATTAAAAGAAAAAGATCAAAAAAGCAAAACCTATTTTTTCCTTACTATTAAAAAAAAAAAAAAAAAAAAAAAAAAAAAGGTATCTACGTTGTTAAATAATCGGTTTTGTTCCATTTTTCAGCAAGTTGCAATAATAGTAAATTAGGTTGCATTACAAATTTTTATTAAATGTAATATGTTATTAAAAAATTCGAGCACCCCACAAAAAAGGGCACTTTCGAGCAATTGGAAAAAAACAGGTGAAGACTATCTGCAGTTTGTTTTGTTTATTGAACTATGCAAAGTCGGAAGCCAAATGTTATCATAATCAGATCATTAGCTTTGGATAGATAATGTGTTTCGTCAGTGCATTTTTTTTTTTTTTTTTTTTTTTTTTTTTTTTTATTATTAACAACAAGAAAAAGTCATGTATTTTTCTTCAAAAAAATAAAGGAAAAAAAAAATAGGAGAAACATCGAAAAAGGGCAGGATGCATTTCCTGCATCTGAAAAGGGCAGGGCACATCGGCACTTAAAACAAAATGGGCAGTGCATTCCCTTTGAAAAACTTCAAACGGGAACAATAGGCAGCATTAAAACAAAGAAACTAACCTTGGTGCAGTTATCGACACTGTAAAAAAATTCATCATCTATGGGTAGATGAAAACACATGGCAACCAAAGATTTCTTTTGTAGGGCGGCTTGCATTCGGATAAGGGCTTATTTTCGGAATTTTACGGTAGGTATGTTTTCTTTTCTGAATGTTGAATACTTTTTGTGCATTAAATTAAGTGCAGTTTTTTATTCATTGTGATATTGTTATACATAATGTGTTAAAGTTGCTTCATTAAAATATCTTTAAGATTGTAAATGTATAAGTTATGATTGTTATTTACAAATCTTTCTGTTTCTTTAATTTGTGCAGTGCTAAATACTTCAAAATATAAAGAGTCATATGTTTTTCATTTGTGTTCCATTGCAAAACTACCAAAAACCTAATTGCTTGTTTGATTTATTTGAAATTATTTAATACTCCATCATGCATCAAACTTTATAATTACAGTAAACTTCCGATTATCCGTCACTCACGGGACCAATGATGTGGCGTGGATAATCGAAAGACTGTTACTAAAATTGCATTTCTATATCTTAATTTAGCAACGTTAACAATAAATAATGAATTACAATTTAATGAAGTAACAGAATTTAAATATTTAGGATCTATGATCACCTGTGATAATATGGTAGAAGCAGAGATTAAAACTTGACTTGCAGCAGGAAATAGATGCTATTTTTCTCTTCGAAACATTCTAAAATCATCTCTAATATCCCGAACATCCAAACTTAAAATTTATAAAACCAATAGTATAATTTATGTAGTGAGACCTGGACCACTACACAAAAAGATGAAAAGCTACTTATCACTTGGGAAAGGAAGATCCTAAGACAAATTTTTGGACCTATTAAAGAAGACAATACATGGCGTATAAGGACAAATATGGAGATAGAACAGTTATATAATGAAAAAGATGTAATAAATACTATAAAAATAAGAAGAATGCAATGGTTAGGCCATCTAATCAGAATGAGGGATGAGAGAAGCAAAGAAGATTTATAATGGTAATTTAATTGGAAAAAGAAGTATTGGTAGACCCAGGAAGAGATGGATAGAAAAGGTAGAGAAAGATCTTGCACAAAACCAAATTATAAATTATAGGCCAGAGATCGGAAGGTCTGGAAAGGTATATTGAGGGAGCTCAAAATCCTACATGGATTGTAGTACCATTGTGTATGTATGTATATGTTAATTTATAAATAAGAATAATTAATCATTTTTTTTTTTTTTATTTGTTGTGTACTTTAGTTTATAAAAAGCATAACTGATAAGAAGAAATCTATTTATCAGACAAATTTAGAATTTTACTAAATAATTATGTAATACCTGTTTTCATATAAAGTAATCCATTATATTTTTTTGTTTGCCTTTTGCTTGTGCTTTTACTGCAGCAAGATTACGAATTCTACCTAATAAAAGTACTTGGATTACGTCTGCTTCCTCTTGCATCTCAAACGAATGAATGCTTTTAGACAGCATAGTCTCCATGTCTGACTCCTGAATGTTCATTCCCCCATTTTATCACATTCTTCCACTTCAGGTTTCTCTGAATTCAAAACATTTTGAATAATTTCATTATCCATTAATTTTTCATAAACAATATCATTCTTGTCACAATTAAGCCAGACTGTGATTTCATCAGCAGAAATATTTTCTAGCTGCTGTTCCTGATGCGAGACAAGAATTTTTCTCAAAATAGCACCATCTCACTCGGGCTTATGTGCATTTGAATTTTCGTTGTCCGATTCTGATAATTATATATATAAATATATATATACACGAAAGTGGGGTGGCGGTTAACAGAGGATGACAGTTGATCGAGTGGCGGATAATCGGAAGTTTACTGTACTTTTTAAATTGCTGCAAGTAAAACAAAACTATTTTTTAACTCTCTAATATCTTTCGTTATAAGCATCTGTCTTTCACATACCTAAATTAAAAAGATGCAAAATATTTCATCTTGTCAATTTCAACTATTAATATTTATTTTTTGCATCGAAAAAAGTTGGATTAATCTAAGGCATGAATGTCTTTAATTTTGAAATAGAACTGTAATGAAAATAAAAAGTGTTAGTATTCAGTAATGTACAGAATTAATTAAAGTTATGTTAACATTCAGACGGAAAAATGTTAGTCTACATTATCAGAAATTGTTGCAGATTTTTTTCCCTTTTGCCTCTGTCCCACTTTTGTAAAAAAGAACATATTTTTTTGTGAAATTTATTACTTATTTGTAAAATTTATGTTTTTCTGAAAAATAAAATTTTGTAATGATAGAAGAAATCCAGTTACTTGAATTCAAACCAAACATTTATTATAATAGTTTCTTAAGGCCTGCTAAAGCTTTCCCTTCTATTGAACATGTTTGTGAATTATGCATTTCAAATTCTAACAAAATAAAAATATTTAATGAAAGGTTTGCTTTTATGAAATGAAATTTTGTGGAGCAGCCTGTTTTATTAAAAATAATTTTGTGAAGAAGTCTATCTTTGTAAATTGAATTTTGTGAAGGGGCTGTAAACTGCCCCCCCCCCCCCCCAAATTTTACCTGGATCAGCCCCTAATTATGTTAACACTTGCAAAAAAAAGAAAAAGAATTTTTGAACCTAGAAGTCGGAAATGGCATGCTAAGTAAAGAAACTACAGTAGTCGCTACTTTTTCCTGTAGTTTTGTAATGTAGCATTCTACATTTTGAAAAATAATAGAGTTGTGCAATACAAAAAGTCAGTACTTTGTAGCAATCACTGATGCTACTTTTAATGCTATTTTAGAAAAAGTGATGTGCAATTCTTCTAGTCGTGTTATTGAAACTTGCTTCTTTTGTAAGAAATGTGAAGTACGCTACAATTTGCAAATGCTAACCACTCAGCTGCAATGTTTAGCAACACATTGTGTGAAGGCAAGAATTTTCCCATTGACACTTCCTGGCTTATCCAAGTTCCAAAATCCAAATCAAAGAAATTAATTTTCCTGCTGTAAACACTTGTCTATTTTCTCAATATTTGACCTTCATATTTTTCATGCTACGTGTCTTTTTCTGAAATAGCTTTATTTACAGATTTATTATTTTTTTGATATTATGTCAGACAAAATCAGCATTGGGTTGCTCTGTTCGACATACAATGAGCAATGTATGCTTAAAATAATATTTTAGATAATAATACAAAACATTTTCTTGTATGTTGTCCTTCTTACTTTTTGAATGCCCTTTTTTTTATCACATTTATTTGATTGTATCCTGGCAATCAGGATGTACCAAGAGTCATTTTATTACTTAACTATTTCACTAGTAGCAGGTATATGGAAATAATTCTTTTACCCCTCACTTATTTTGGGGCAAACGTTGAAGTGGTTAATCTGTGTCTTTAATTTCAAGTGTAGATTGTATCATTTGACAAAATCTAAAAGTAAAGAATTATGTTTTATTATTTATAGAGTATAATTTTTAATAAAACATAAAAAAATCCAAATAATGTCTGCAGACCATAAAAATTTTCGGTACTACTTAGTTATCCCGCCGACCAAAAATCTATTGCCAAACTATAAGATTAAATGCCAATAATGGTTGATCGTAAATATCACATTCACTTGACTTTAAGCAAGTTACACGTGTTTACTTCATCAAGTGATTTTTATTTTGACATTTTATTTGTATTTTTATTAATGTTATACTAATTTATTTTTTCTTTCATTATTTAAAATAAAAATTATGTCAATTTGTATAATTTGATGAGTGGTTTGGCAATTTATATAATTTGGCGAAATTGGTCGACGAGATAACTAAATAGTACCAAATTTTCTCACGAACCACCACTTGGCTTTTTCTGTATTAAATTGTATGTATTCATATATCTCAGCTGCAAAACTACTGTAACATCACAGACACATATAAAAAATATTTTATGCAAGAAATTTATTTTTTTTCAAACATGAAATTTGTTTGCCTTTTTGACATTATCATTTAATTATTTTTGCAATTTATCGCAAAATATGTAATGTACTTAGCAATTTTTCTCAGGTATCAGTGTTTTGAAGTAAAGAAAATTGATACAATGTATCTTGAATCAGATTTTTCATATGTATATTCTGCATAAGTATTTTATCTGCATTGCCATCAACTTATTAGGCTATTTGATTGATTCTTACCACACTGAATATTTTATATGTTCATGCTTGTTTAACTTGATAAGCATCTAATATTTTTACAATATGCATCCTTTACATCTTTTTGTAATATAAATGTAAATTTGTGATATTTTTCTGCATTAATTTCAATTAACCCTTAACCGGAAATGTGAAAATCCCGTGTACAAACAGAACACTTAATAATTTACCAAATAGTGAACTTAAACATTTAATCTTTAATAGTAATGCATTAACAGGATCAATTTTTTAATATAACAGCATAAAAATAAGCTTGGAATGATGGAGAGAGAAAATATTAAGGGCAGATATGTAGACGCAAACATCTCACAGACATACATTTCCGGTTAAGGGTTAAGAGGTAATAATTACTGTCGTATTTGCTCCAAAATTTGTTTATGCAGGATCCTGAAATCCTGGCATATTTTAGTTGACTTTTAATCTAAAAAATCTCTTGTTTATTTTATGTCAAATTCCAGAATTTTAAAACTTATTAAATAAGATTCTACAGAAATATACCAATAATGAAGCTGTGATTAAATTCCTATTTTGTGCTGAATTTTTATTATTAGACTTCTACAAATCCTGTTTTCACTGTGAATTGTATTTTAAATAAATTTTATGAATACTATTTATTATGTATTTTGTGCAGCACTGTAAACGATGTTGCTAACTTAATTTCTGTTCATTAAATGGGAAATATATATTTTAACCCTCTGAGTGTTTTGAGGGCTTTCCTGCATTTTAATAAATATACTTATAAAACTAATATTAATTTAAATTTTCTTTCCCTATTTGTTTCTAATATACACTTCATGCTTCTTTATTTGACAAACATCTTAAAATACTCTTTAAAAAAACTGTGTCTACAGCCGATTTAATTTGTTTAGGGAAAGAGAAGGGTGAGACCTTAGAGAGTTAAAGGTAAATTTCAACTACAGTAGGGCTCCCTTAAATCCACATAGCTTGGGGTCAGAGGTTGTGCAGATTTTAGAATTTTCAGATTTCTGGTCACTGATTTGTTTATGTTTTTTAAACAGTAATTTGAATGTAACAATGCATTCAAAATTATTGCTTACAATATAGTAAAATATTAAAATAATAAAGTAATAAATTAAAATAATAAGAATTAAGAAAATTTTAAAAAATGATTAAAATATTAAAAGTAAAGTTCAAGTAAATAATTAATAATGCATAACTAAATATGCTTAACAACGATGAAATAAATGTTTCTTGACTTGTTCAATGAAACTCACCTCATAAAAGTTCACTAATTATTTACATTAAAATTTTAAAATAATGAAGTTTTTATTTCATGTTTAACCAGACTTAATAACAAAAAAATCTTAATTAGTACATAAATGTATTGGGTAAAAAGATCTTGATCGGCACTAATATCAGTGCTATCTTGAATCTTTCCGGATATAAATTTATACTTCTTTTATGAGAAAGCAATTCAGTCATATTAACCCGAATTATGTATTAAAATGTGTACGAAATGATATAAAAATAAAAAAGCCTTGAATTTCCCCCTATATTTTTATGTAGATCACACTTTTCAAATAACTCCATTGCTTTTTCTGTGTAACACAAAACAGTATCTTTTGAAACTCATAAATAAAGCCCTGTTTACACAAAATTTTGAGTTCATATTGCAGACAGTTTTAATGATACATTGAACTTTTATTATTGAAAAAAAAATTATGTATGTCTAATATCAATGGGAATTTTACACCATTGTATGTATAAGGTTATATTCAAGAGGATGTATGATTGTGATTATGAACCCTCAACTTCAGCATGAAGAAAACTTTTTAAACACAACACATTTTGTTATATGTGTATTGTACTTTAAAGAAATACTTTGTTATAAAATGGGTCTAGATCTTTTTCCATCCATGCATAGTAGATGCTCATGTATAATTCTTTATTATGTATACCCATGTGATAAAATCTACCGTCTTGCATGTTCATACACTTCCTTTCTATTGTCTGTATAGTAATTTGCTATTATCTGGCTGCTGGGTAATTTTCCCATACATGCCTGCATAGTCATTTGCCCTTACATGTCTGCATGATCATTTCAGTGCCTTCTTGATGTGTTTGCTTTTTATTCTATAAGAATGTTTGCATTTTATGACCATGAAGATTTTATGCTTGTTCTGAGCAATTTTTTTCTCTACAGATATGATATTTTACTACTTTAAATGTTTATCAATAATTATGCTATATTTAAAATGTCCATGTAAATTAAAATTAGGCTAATGAATTCATTAAAAATTTATTTTTATTTCTTTTCCATTGAATTTGCATCATAATTAATGAGGATTTTATATATAACTAGATATGTTGTAAATAATATGTGTGTATAGAGATTATAAGAATTTTAATTACAGTAAATTTTAGTTACAGAAACAAGATTTCTCTCCCCTCCCTTTTATAAAAGAAGCCAAGATTCTTCTTCCCCTTTCTTTCCTTTAAAAAGAGAGAGGTGTTCAAAACTGATCTCATGTTTAACACCTTAACTGCGTTGGATGTAAATATATGTCGAATGCTATCAGTGTGTTAACTGCCCTTGAAATATATATATATGCTTTCAAAGCATATTTTTCAGTGTGATTTTAGATTATTTCCAATCTTCTCTGGGTCAGAGTCCACTGACATAGATGTTTCTTCTGATGAAGGTGATTCTGATAGTGATAATGATAAAATGGTAGATGTGCAAAATTTTGTATGCCTTGATATAAAAGTTAAACCGTATCGCCTTCATACTTTCCATTTTTGGACCAGACAAACTAACTACAGTCGTTCCTGGAATGTGGTGGCACTGGGAAGCACACACCACATCGAATTTCATGGGCAGTTAAGATGTTAATGGCCGAATCCTCCCTAAGTATGAATTTATCTGTATAAGTTTTATATTAATGGTTACTTAGATATTTGTTTATTTTAAGCACATTATGTATTTTTATAGTGCAATGAAAAATGCATAAAAGTGAAATAAAAATGCAAGTTTCTTCTCACAAATGTTATTTTGTTATTGATTTTTAAAAACTGAATGCAATCCGCATCTCAGAAATTCATGCAATAATTAAAAGCAATTTCTATACTTGTCTGAATCTATTTTAATTTATATTTCTTGTTCACAGAAAGTATGATTATTTCATGTGTGAAACATAAATACAATTTTGCTAACCTTCTTTTTTTTTTAAATAGCAAGAAATACATTTTAAAAAGCAGGTTCACCAGATTCGGAATATATATAATATATTATAATGTCCCTGTGGATATTCTGAAGTTAGAGAATTTTCTATAAACTACAAAGACATGTAGTATCTAATGAACATTTCAATTAAGTATGTTTCTGTACTTTCCTATATTTAAATATAATCATTTTAACGGTTAAATTAGATTATTATTATTATCATTTTAGTTAATAATTTTGATTTCCAGGTTGCTTTCAAAGGATCTGAATAAAACGCTAAAATCTTTTTATACTTCCTTAATGAAGTTTTCATTATGAAGTTATTAAGTCTGACAGAATTCCTTTGCAAAACTTAGCAGTGTTTATATAGCATTGTAATATACTTTATGACCACATAGAACGTCATAAATGAAAATTCCATGCCAGGAAAAGGAACCTATGAATTGATGTTTCTGTTCTGATAAAAAATTCCAATCTGAGGGATGTTTCAAATGCTGCTATAGAGCTAGATGGCGAGCAAAATAGCTATTGTGACCAATTTTGCAAATGTTCTTTCTGTCAAAAATTTATATGCAGAAAAGTAAGAGAGGTGGAGAACAATTTTGTTCGAGAATTTGAGTACTATAACATGACATAGTTTTTTTTAATTAACCTTATGAAAATAATATTTCTCAGAAGAATTATATGCTGTTATAAATTTTGCTTGTAAAATGTATACTTTGCTTTAAAATAAATATAAATATCTAATTAAGCTCTGGTAAAACAATCATAGATATGTTCATATTTTGGGATACATTGCTCGTAAAAAGTAACTTATCATTTTTTGTGCATGTCTTTGTCCCTTTAAATATTTGAATTTGTTTTATTTATTATTATATTTAGTATTGTTTATTACTGTAAAAGAATGAAAATTTATTTGTATTTTCCTGTTATAGTGGCCTGCACTATTACAATTACGGCAAAGCTGCAGTTACAATTTTGCCAAGGTCATTGCCAAGCTTATATATGCATATATGTACTCTAAATGCTCATATATGTCAGTAATATTTGCATCTTATAATATCCTGTATGTCTTATACACATGTCATTTACATACATCATCATATATATGTCATATATGACTGTAACTTGAACATACACCTCATTAAATGTCATTTACATCATATGTGTTTATAATGTCATATATGTCTTACAATTTAGCAATACATCTTGGATCATTTGCTGAATCATCCTTTGAAGCCACTATCACAAAAAAATACTATATTTTTTCACACACAGGCATAAATAATTTTTTTTTCTTTTCTGTTTCAAAAAGACAAAGTTTTTTGCTTTTTTTTACAGGAAATTTTGACTCAATAAAATTGTATTATTTACTAAAATACTTTGGTTTTTATATAAATGACATTTTGGCAGTTTGTATTAAAGAAACATTTTTATATGTTCAATTATAATTTACAAATTGGTTACCATTAAGGATTAAGATATCAATGTGCTTTTTATGTAAGATTTGCACATTTAGAAAAAAAAATAATAAATGAATGTCCTAAAATGTACTTATCAATGATGGTTTATTAATTGTTTGTGATTTTCAATTCATTTGAGAATTTATATTGGCATATTGCAGGAAATCGAACTGTAAATATAATTCTCTGTCAGAGTCTTTTGTTTTCTCATTTAATAACTTACTGTCATTATGTTCTTCATACTTAAATTTATATATTTTGCAAGAGTTCTGTGTTTATAATTTATGTGTATAGTTAATAAAATCTTACTTATTGAAAGTTATGGTGTTCTTTTAAATGTTGTCACAGGATAATTCATAAAACAAATTTTAACTGATTTTTTTTTTTTTTTTTTTTTTTTCATTAACCTAAAATATATTATGCTTTTTTATTACTAAAATTAAACCTTGATCTTTGATTTTGCAAACAACAATATGGAAGAGGAAATATCTTGGTTTTGTTCAGTTTTGCCTGTATCAGGACAACTTCAGTAGGATTTTTAAATAATAAAAAAATTCTGAAGTACATCAAGATATATATATATATATATTTTTTTGAAAATTTATTTCTTATTACATCTGAATAATACATTTTGTATCAGGATGATCCACACAGTCCATGTTTCATCAACATCAAAATCATGGTTTAAGGGAGGGGGGGGGGGATTTCACTCACTTGAAAACACCTGCTTTTTCTTTAATGAAAATAATTTCATTTTCGAAAGTGAAAGAATCCTTATACAAAAAAAAAAAAAAAAAAAAAAAGCAAACAAAATCGAAAAAGTGAAAAACGGCCTTTGTACAGATCAACCTCAGCTATCCAATACAAAAAAATCATTTAAAAATATTGAAATGCATAAGAGATATTTTAAAAGAATTCTCCTATAGTATTGACATTAGCGAATGGGTGTTTTCACGTGAGTGAAGTGAAGTATGCCCTTAAAGCTCACTAATCTGTCACACTGCAAATTCTTCTCTCCGATGTTAAATTTATGGAGGGGGGGGGGGGGGGGGGAGGTAGAGTGGGGAATTTAATTTCGTCAATTGTACGCCGAATAAAATTTCATCAATTGGTCGTGGAAAAATAATTATGTCGTATTTAATCGTAAATTTCGTCGAACGACCGTGGAATAAAATCGCTAATTTCGTCAATCGCTTGACGAAAAAAATCGCGAATTCCATCCTGTTATGGAATAAATCGTAAATCTCGTCAGTGATCGTAGGGAAAAAAAGCTCTAATTTCGTCAAACAATTGCAGAAATTAAACTCTAATTTCATCAAACAATTGTGCAATAAAGTGGCGAATTTCATCGAATGATTGCGGAATAAAAACGCAAATTTCGTTAATCACTTAAAAAAAAAAAAAAAAAAAAAAAAAAAAAAAATATCATAAGTCTGTCACCGCGAATTTCGTCAAAAAATTTCAGAAAATAATCGCGAATTATATCGAACGATCGTAGGAGAAAATTACGAATTTCGCCAAAAGATCGCTTAAATAAATAGCAAATTTTGTCAGACAAATGCACAAATTAATAACAAATTTCATCAAACAATCGCGGAATAAAATCTTGCGAAAAAGTTTGGGAAATCTGTCGTAAATTTTACTTTCACACATAATTCCCTATTTTTTGTTATTTTCTGTAAATGGTGCGTGTGCGCATTTGAGGGGTGGGGGAGTTGAAAATATTTTCAGTGTATGCGCGTATATTAGAATTTCCACAAAGGTTTAGAAAATTCCGGGCAGTGCCGGGTACTTTAGCTAATAATTAATAAATGTTAAATATTATTAATATTAAACTATTAATTGATTAATGCGTGTTTTTAAAAAATATTACCCTTAATTTTTTTCATATTTTCTACATTTTATTGCTTAAAATATTTCATTGTTGCAGATTTACAGCCAGTTGGCTTATTTTGACATATCATGGACTCCATTGTTTTTGTAACTCTGATATAGTTGTAACCCTAAAGAATATTGGGCGATTTATCATCCGCATCCAGCTAACTGAAAAATGTCTTAAAATTAGTTTATAACTAAGTTCTAAAAATATTAAAATAATGTATTGTCATCAGAAACGTACCTGTATACATAATTTATACAAGCTTATCAGGAAATGAGTGAAAAATCGATTAAAAAATGTCATCTTTACATACAAAAGCCAAACTGAGTTAAATAAAAGAGGAGTGTAATAAAACGCGAATGTAACAGGCATGCAATCGTACTGTGCGCTTAAATATTGAAATAATCAAAAAGTTTTAAATGGTGAAATCTTTCGCGATGCTGCTAATCGCTTCGTTGATGGGCAATCTAAGAAAATGTACTAAATGCAAAATAATTTAGTCGGGAGTATTTAATCAAAACGATTTTCACCTACATTTTGTATATCGCGACATCTTTAACCCGGGTAGGATCACCCTGTATATGTAAAACATATACTTAATTTCAGAGTTTCCCCCTGGGTTAAAAAAGGGCAGGTTTAAACTGAGGTCCAAGATGGGTGCTAATTATTTTGGATGAGAGGCAAGAAGGGTGTTTTTTGTAAATCAAACAGCAGGCAAGGTGCAGCATTCTGCTGAAACTGTCTGGGAGAAACTGTTAATTTTAAATTAAGAGTTAAATTCTTAGCGAAAAAAGAAGCATCCTTTAACCCTTTCGGTTCAGGTGTACTATTAATAGTACAGTAAACCACCGACTATCCGGCTCTCGACTATCCGGCCTATTAAAAAAAAATGGAAGAATGTTGCAAGCGGCCAAGGCAGGCAGGTTCTCGTCCAGGTTGATGTCAAAAGCATGGGAAAAAATTCCAAACATAGTAACTGCAAGGTCTTGGAACATTCTTTTGCACTAAAAATGCAGACATAAACCCGCGTCAGAAACTGCGATGGGAGATGAGAACGATAAGCTTATTCCATGGCTGAAAAATATACCGTGCTCTGACTATGTCAATGCAGAAGACATACAGAAAGGATGGCAAACGAAGAAGTCAATGAATTAATTGCAAACGATATTGTAAAAGTGTTGACAGAGGGATAAATATCAGAAGAAAAAGATTTAAAGGGTTGTAGGAAAAATCTCCTCCCACATTCGTAAGGGTTCAAGACGATTGGGGCAGCACTGTAGTACATTAGTCAGCAGGAATCGACGTCAACTGATATCATCTACTTGCCTAAATGGAGGGACATTGCGTCGCAGAAGAGGGATAACAGGGAGAAGTAGTCCTCTATTAAGGACTTAAACTAAAAACTGTAAGTTTTGACTCTTATCTTATGCATAACTTTGCATATTTGTGCGATCCTTTATTAATAAACAGTAAAATAAGATTTACTCATTTTTTTACGACTTAGGATTGCGTTTTATGTTAATGTTTTGCTTATTTTGAAACTGTGTGTACTGTATATATAAAATTTATCGTAATATGTGTATAACATGTGTTTTTAATATCATGGCGGGGGAGGGGGCACGAAGTTAGTAAATATTTGTAGAACTCCGGCCTTTCCGGCTTTTTTGTTATCCGGCCTACCCTTCCGCCACATTAAGCCGGATAGTCGGGAGTTTACTGTACATACAGAGGCGTCGCGAGGGAGGGGGGGGGGGGGGGCTTCCACTTAATATATGTGAACTTGAGAAATTTGAGCTTAGAGTTGAGAAATTCTAGTTTTTTGAAACACTTTTTCTTTTTTTTTAAATAATAATAATAAAAAAAGATTTTTCTATTGTTTACCCGATTACCTTTCTGAGTTCTGTAACAGTAAACTAGTTAAATTATCAAAAGGAATACAAAAAGCAGCCAGACTAAATTTGTCACTGTGTTTCTTTGTGCTACGAAAATATCATATATCTGCCAGACCTGAATTTCCCTACTGTTGTTCATCAACAATGTCTGTAATCTATTTCCTCCAAAACTTTGTTCCTTTCTCAAAAATCTCAAAATATCATGAGGCTATTTTCATATGAAGTACGATTATGACTCCTGCACAATAGAAGACAAAAACTTTCATCAAATGAACCAATAATTATAATTTTTATGTTTTCAGTTTCAGTATGTTTCTTTGGAAAGAAATTTATTTAAGTATAAGTATCATTATCATTAAACACACATTGCAAATATAATTTCAGTTAGAAAATAGAGCAATTTGTTTCAAGTTGGAAAATTCTTAAATTCTCCCCCCCCCCCCGAAAAGATATCTGTAGCTACGCCTCTGAGTACATATATTTTCACCAAGTATTATTTTGTCTTAACAATTACTTAGTTACCGGGTGTCCTCAAAAGGACTGACTGATTTTAAAAATCAATAACTTGCAAACGGTGACAGATGTTTAAAAAATTCTTGCAGGACGGTTATGCATAAGGTCAAAAGTTTTTTTTTACAGTGATTTTCGATTTTAGTTCGAATTACAAACAATAGATGGCGTTGCGATCAATAGACACTAAATTCAGGCTCGATTTTTGGTACTTTTGCGCCCACTCAATATATTTTCATCTCCTTTTTCCTCATGGAAGAAGAGATAGGACCAAAAATCGAGCCTGAATTTAGCCTCTATTGATCGCAGCGCCATCTATTGTTTGTAATTCGAACTAAAATCGAAAATCACTGTAAAAAAATCTTTTGACCTTATGCATAACCCTCCTGCAAGAATTTTTTAAATATCTGTCACCGTTTGCAAGTTATTGATTTTTAAAATCAGTCAGTCTTTTTTAGGACACCTGGTACTTTCTACTCATAGAAATGATAGTATATGCCTATGCCTTTCTTATTATGACTTCATTATGTTTTGACATTTAGTAATAACAATAATAATAAAAGTTTCCTTATTTCTCTTTGCACTGTTGGCGATTCCTTTATTTTATACATATAGTATTTCACTCTTTAAAATATAGGTTACTTTTCTGAACGAATTATGCCTGATAAAACGCAAAAAACATTAGAAAGTTGTAATATCTGTTTAACGATGTTGTAATACGATATTTTCTAAACGTCTCCAAAAAACTCTTCCTTAGCTAATTACCATAATGATATGAATTGAATAGAACACAAAATAAGTACATTCGTTAGATTTCGGACGTTGAGATAATCTTTAAACTTCAGTAAGTCTATTTGGATAGCCACGATTAACATTATTAAAGTAAAAGTAATTTTGTTCTTAAAATGGAACAATATATGGAAAAAAGGAAAAAATAAGGATAAGAAACTTGCAAAATACGAAAACATTCCATGATTTATTGGCTTAACATTGGAGAAAGATAGTCGAGGACTAACTTATCAGTTAGTCTAGTCGCATTTAGAAGCCTGAATGGCTGCGTTTGACGTCTCGTCTCTCTATTAACCGAATTTGTAAAATCGTATTTAGCGCAATAATTGACATTATAGGGGAGGGTAGTGCACAGTGAGACGAAAATTATTATTACTTAACAAATGGCAACGATTTTTATTCTTTTGAAAAATTTTTTGCTACAACTTTAAGCTACACAAATACGCTACACATTAATGTATAAATGGTTTTTAAAAAGTTATTTATAAAAGCACAGAAGCAGCATAAAGGAGTATCGAAAATTGTCTCACTGTGTACCACTTGTGGTACACAGTGAGACAATGTATATATTTTCATAACGCATACATTTTTATACTCTATAAATAATTTTCTGCAGTTTATGAGTTCTAATTAATATTTCTAGATTAATTTTTTTTTTAAATATCAGCCTCGGTTGGAAAATGACAGACATTGGGCTACCTTCATGCAAACTTTCAGCCTCTTACGTTTAGTAGATTTCACTAACCATCGCATCCCCCCCCCCCCCCCCCCATCCTCACACATACAGAGAGATAGAGAGAGAGAGAGAAAAAAAAGCCTTCTTTTATTAATAAATAACTTTTTTTACGTCAGAACCGCATAGTAGATACACAATGAGGCACGTCTCACTGTGTACCACAACTGTGTGTCTCACTGTGTACTTTCGTTACGTTGTAACAAAATGGATGCCATGTCTGTTTCATCATCAGTTTCATAGCTTTGAATGCTTGCATCGTTTTGTCGACATAGTCTATCATTATATATAGCTAGGTTTGGTTAAGTAAATATATACCATATTGAAATAAATAAAGTCTAAAATGGACGTTTGTGTAACTTTAACCCCTGTAAAATAAATAATTACTTACTATTTTGTGGGACGAGTAACCGAAGTGCCGGAACTACATCCACGTATTACATAAGATGAGGTGGTTCAGTGTGTGTTCCAGCTAGGAGAAAAAGTTATAACTATATGTCAAAATGGCTGCTGTCTCATTTTGTGTACCATGTCTCACTGTCACCACTACCCTATAGCAAAATTAATTGGAAAGATTCGCAGCAGCTGCGCTTTTTTCTTTTTCATGAGTGTGTGTGTGTTGGGGAGTGGGGGCGGGGGGTACTTTATTTTCATAAGGAAACTCGAGACTTAAAATTTAATTACTCTAAAAAACGGTTTTTTTATGGTTGTTTTAAGGTATCGAATTTAGAAAAAACGTGTGTTTAAGGAAAAAAAAATGGAAAATTATGTGCGTTTGAATTGCTTAAAGAGAAATTTAAAGTTCAACAAAAGCAAATTGTAAGTCCGTTTTTCTTGAAACAAAACTTCCAAGATTTTTTACATACTCAACTTTCTTGTCACATTAAAATTTTTATTCGAAATGCAGAAAATTAATTGACAATTTGAAATATATTATTCTGAAGAAATAATTCCTTAAATAATGCATTTTATGGGTTGATTTACGTAAGAAAGCGATATTTGAAGTTCAATTCATTTTTGAATAACAAAACGAATTATGTAAGGATATTCTATCCACCAACGGACACTAACATAAGGAAACCCCGCACTAATTAACAATTCTAATAGTTTGTTCTCAGTGTGAAATCTGTTCAGAAATAATGTGCATGTCACTCAAAGCAGCTCTTTTTCTTTCTCTTCTTTTTTTTTCTTCTAAATCTTTCATGTTCATATTTGAATATCCGTTATGCATGCATGTAAATTGCATCATGGACGAAAGACCAGCGGAAGAGATGAATTTTCCGCATTGTAGACAGACGCTGGTGATATAATAAGAATTCCTAAGTAGATTTCCAAGGACAGAGACCCGCGATCTTATGAATTGAGAATTCGTTTAGTTTTCTTCTGTTTCTATTTTAAGCCAAAGAATTTTAATGAGTGATCTACTGATCGCAAGCGTGCATTGTGATGTGACCTCGTCAAGTTTCTTTCTTTCTGTGCAGGTCAGGGTCTGTGTCTGGCCTTTACCCTGGCCGGCTATTGGGACAATTTTCTTCCGTTAACCCCTTGAGGGGCGGTGGGATATATTTTATCCCACCTACAATTAATAAAGATTTGCACCAGGAAAATTTTATTAAATTTTACTTTCTAACTTTGCTGGAAAAAAAGTCGTAAAATTGCTTTTCCTTATTTTGCAATAAATCTTTTTGCAGATTCCGGTGTGAATTCGACATTACAGAAACACAATTACTTTCCCCTCAAAGGGTTAAACTTGCTTACATTTGATTGCTTATTTTTTAACACTTTCCAACAAAGTTGAAAAGTGTTTATGCATTCGGTTTGTCTGCCCATCTGGCCGTCTCTACACACTCTAACTCCCGTAAATATACTCGGATTTTCAGGTTATTTAGTGTCACCAACGCATGTTTGGTATTTTATATGAAGTATGTAGGATTAATAGTTTATTTACAGGGGCACTCAAAAGTATTCCATTACATTGTGGTATATGGAGAAAAGTCGTTTGCAGAGTATTTTAATGACATTACGCTATTTCAGATGTATTGAAACTGATATAAATCACTGAATTTCACTACGATCACGTTAGAACAGGGCATTCATAGCATTTTTTAAATTTATTTACAGGGACACAAGAGAAATTGGTTACAGTACTGTCTTTGAGTAATAATTGCTGGAGTGTACGGTTTAAAATTCGGTAGGTATGCGCTTTTAAATTTAATTAATTTTTTGCATGTTACTCGTTAAATATAAATTCTATACCTCATATATACAAGGCTGCACAAAAATACTCACGTACCATTCTCCTTATTAGAGCAAATTGCCGAAGGGGAATTTTCAACTGAAGTATATATATTTCTTAAGTGAACTAAATTTTGGCTTGCATGTAGCTAATAGATACAAATCTATATGTCATATACAGGGCTGCTGAAAAAATTCAGATAATTTCCCGATAGTAGATGGGAACAGCTGAAATTAGGTTTTGAAATGTGTTATGCGTTTCCATAGGGTTGAATTCGACGTAATATTTTAATTTTTTAAACGGTGCAGTTTTGTTACATTATTCTGAATGTGTTGGAAAGTGTTTCATAATCTATGCTTGACGCATGATTTTTCTTTCTTGTTTTCTGTGAACTCGGGTCGGACGCGGGCCGTGTTAAACGTCAACTTACTTTTCCTTTCTTTCTTTTTTTTCTTCTTTAAGTCAAAATAATAGTGATGCTAAGCTATCACGATCATAAATGTTACCGCAACTAACAGTAGCATATTCCATAATCGGAATACGATTCATTTTACTTTGCTGTAAAATGTCAACTGGCACAAAAGCACGAAAGGGCGGGGAGGGGAATTGCCATAGTAACAGTAACATCGCACGGCCCACTGGAAAGTAAAATGAAAGAAATACCGATCATAAGTATTTTCCCCAACGACAATAGCATTTTCCGTAATCGGAATACCATTCACTTTGTAGCCGACAGTACTAGGTTACTATCGCAACAACTCCCACTAAAAGTGGTTTCTAACACAAAGGTGTAATGAGCGGAAAAAGTTCTAAAAACGTTCTAAATTACGATTTTTATGGAATTTTACATAATGTTTGCTAATTAATAAATTTCACGTCCATTTCGAAGGCACACAAATACCACTTGGCATATTTCAACAACTACGCGTGAGAAGCCGCGGCTTTTGCTAGTATTTTATATTTCTGTTTGTCACATATATTTTTCGCAAATATACATTTATATCCCTTTAGCTTCCATGTATGCTGGATTGTACATATTTATACAAATGCACACGCTAAACACAAATTAAAAAACATACAGTGATGAAGCTCGTTAAAATTTTTAAATGCCCCCGGCGACAGTAAAAAGGTTAGTGAGCCTTGGTCTTATCTATCCTATGTACCAAAATCGATTAAGCTAAAATTTGTTGAAAAAATGTGACGCTGTCCCTGAAACTATGTTCTTTTTGATACCTAACTTCAAAAAAAAAAAAAAAGTCCCACGTTAAAACCGTCTTGTTTAGCGATGTTTATGATTTTATCAAAGTGTATTATAGAATCCAATCATTTATTTCAGATATAAGAGCAGAAAAACATGCACCCCCTGTACAATTTAATTAGTCCAAAAAATTTTTAATGAAAAATGCAATCATCTAATGAGTGGTTGACATTTTATTTATGTTTAGAAGCTATTTTCATAATTAAATTGCAATAAAATGCTTTCATTTACGGTATTCATAGAAATTAACTCTTCAGCACTCCCGTCAGGTCATACTCATTACTCACCCAGTTAAAAGAGTGTTATTTTCATTCTCAAAATAAAAATGCAAAGAGTGGTTTGTTGGGCAAATTTTATATTCAAATTAACGAGAAAACAATGCAAACAATGAACACCTTTTTGCAAACAATGAGCGGTTTTTTTTTTTTTTGTTGTTGTTTCTTTGCTTTTGTTTTACGACCTTTTTTAAGTACAAAATTTACATTTTAAGTTGCCCGGACAAAAAAGATCAGACGCGAGACCTGGAGGGTTGAAATATAATGCTATACCTATAGCTAAAACCACAGAGCTTGAATAATTCAATTTCAGAAAGAATTTATTAAATTCATCACAGCATTCAGAAATTAGGGGGCAGGGAGCTGTAGAACTCTGATTTACTCTTAATTAAGAAACATATCATTTTAAATATTATGTTTAGACATTTTTTTCTTCAGTAATTTTAATTTGATCTTCAGCGACATCTTTTATGACAATTTCATCTACATTTTCACAGATTGGTCTGATTTTATTTCTTTTGAATTCTTGCTCTATTTTCCTCGCATTTTCGCTTGCAATATTTATTATTTCATTTCCATTTTGCTGTACATGTAAGTAATTCGAAGGGCGTATTTCGAGGTCTTTTAAGTTCGGTTTGGCTGAATTAAGTTCTCCATTGAAAAGTAATGTACGATCTTCTGTTTCAAAAACATCGGCCTGATAAGTGTTAGAATCAAATCTTTGATAAACACTATTTTCAGCTGAATATTTTGGCTGTTTTTTAGTTTTAATCCGTGATATTATATCATATGTATTATCTGAAGGATACTCACCCTCGATAATCTCCACGCCTTTATATTTTCTGGAAGTATATTTTGATTGTTGAATTCTGTGAAATTCCCGATCCATCCATAATTTGAAAGGAACCGTTTCTTCCCAAGGTAAGCTGTTATCTTTTGTGCTAAGAGAACCATCTAATTTTTGCTTTTGTTTCAAATTCTGTACATTAAATGCTTGTTTTTGGTTTCTTAAAGTCTTTGTTTTGGAAACATTTCTACTGCTGTTGATTCCTTTCCTTACAGCTGGTTCTTTGTTTGACTTATGAAAAGTAAAATGTACTTCAATTTCTTGCTTTTCATTAGGCGATAAAGATATTTTACTTTCAGAAGCATCATGATCTGTGTCAGGCACTTCTGTACACAGTTTTTCATCAACATTTATCGATTCTGTTTCTTTTTCTACAGTACTGTTTGTTGTAGTTAAACCATCTAGTTCTTTTCCCTGAAATTCTGAAGTACTTTTCGAACCATCTTCATCTGCATCTGCTTTGGATTCGCTTTGAGCTGAGGAACTGGAATATTTCTTTTTCTGAAATTCTTGTATGATAGTAGATCTGAATTCGTTTAAAAACATTTTGACATTTTCTTCATCGAGATTCCCATCTATCGAAGACATAGGAATGTTAACATTTACAGTTATTGAATCTTTATTACTAAAATCAATCTCCAAGTCTTTTTTCTCTTTGGAGAATTGTGCGTTAGGTTGTAAATTGCTGTCTACGTTGTTCGGAGCAGTTTGATTTCTTAGAAAATTCTCATCAATATCATCAATGGATCTACCTGATGTGAAGTACATTTCTGCAAAGGATTTTCCGAGCATATTTTCCGTATAATTTTTAGTTTCAGAATATTCCCGGAAACTCATATCGGAAAACTGTGACAATCCCAGTGAAAACCTACCATCAGATGTGTAGGATGAAACTCCGTATGCGTTGACGCCTTCTTGCGTTTCATAGTGTGGATAAGTTCTTATTCCTTCTCCACACCTCGTTGCTGCAACATCAGACGTAATGAGAGCTCCTTCAACACCGATTTCACTTCTTGGGAAATTTTTAATCAATTCGTGAAAAGATACCCGAGTAGCACGCTCTAAAGAAGTTTTATTAGCTCGGATTTGAGGAATATCCCCCATATCTCTTTTGATAGATGCAAAAATTTGAGATGCTTTTTCATCTTTTGCAGACATAGCTTCTTTTACACTTTGAGCGCGGATTCCACTTTTTATTACAATATCACTTGAAGATGGGGTTATAAGAGACATAACCTGATGAAAGTGATCGTCTTGGAGCTTTTGCAAATAGTGACCCCAATCAACGTGATGAGAGGAAGCTGTATTAATTGTAACAGACATTTTGCCAATGTCATAATCAGCAAAGTTTGAATTTGACATTCGTTTCTGTTTCGGCTGGGTGTTTGGAGCTTGAAATTTGAGAAATTCTGACTGATCTTCTGCATGCAAGTTGTATGAATCCCAAACATCTTTGCATTTTATATCTTGTATTCTTTTTTTTATGTTAGGTACCATATTTTGGGGGCTGAAGCAAATTATAGTTTCGCTTTTATCAGCAATATCCGCGGGTAGGATATTATCTGGAAGGATTTTTTCCCCAGCTTTTACGAAGTCCCAAAATGCTTGAGCCTGCTTCTTTTCCCACAGTTCTTTATTTTCAGCTATTTGATTGCTTCTGGAGATTTCCTCGAGCAAGTCTTTATTAACAAATACATCGTCTAAATAACCAAAATATTCAGGAGCTTTAGCTGATAGGTAATTGTAAGTGTTTTTCCGATGGATAGATTCACAATAGTCTTCTTTCTTAATGGTATGTAAAAGATCTGTATAGTATAAAAAATTCATAGGTTCGTTTGGAACAGAATTTTGAAGGTCTTCATAAGAATGTATCAGTACGATTTGGGACATTTCTCGTAATATCTGAGGATCTACAAGCTTATTAGGATTGTCAGTCGTTACCATTATGCAGAGAACTTGATCAGAAATTTCTTCATTCAAAACTATAGTATGTAAGAAAGGTTCAGTTTCATTAATACTATTTTGTTCTTGATCAGCAATTTCTTTATCCAAAACTATAGTATGTAATAAAGGCTCAGTTTCATTAATACTATCTCGTTCCGGTTGTCCCTTGTCTTTTCTTATCATTTCATCGTTGAATGTCGTCGACATCGTTGAATGTCGTCGAACACTATGGTTTATTTCATCACATTCAAAGTCTGTAAAAGTAAAATCATCACTATCAGTTTTCTCGGATGAAGTATTACTTCGTACTTTATCATTACTCTTTTTCATTTTGGAATTATCAGTTATTTTTGTGCGAGACGATTTTGTTAAGTTGTTTGAATCAAACGTTGCAATAGCTCTTTTATTTTATGTTAATTTTCTTGATATTATGTCTGATATTAGTATAACGTTTGAATCTAATTTATGAGCAAATTTAGTTTTACTTTTTCTTCTATCAGTAGATATTTAAAAAATTACTTGTTCTGTTTAAAGATCAATAGTATTATTAAATCCGTTAGTACTAGTTACCTCTGTGCAGCTAGAAACATCTTCGACAGTTATTCTTTTTTTGATTATTTATTTGCAGAATAAGCTGAAAACTCAAATTCGTCAATCTTCTTAGTTATCTTTTTCTTCTCCTTTATCTTTTACAAATATATTATCCCTGGATTTTGTAACATAAATTTTGTATTACCATGAACAAAGCCTAGTATTCTTGCTATCAATTTCTTAAATAAATAATTTTATCGACAAGAGTTGAAAGTTTCAGTTACTGTATCACGTGCCAAGGTGTTAGAATAAAACATAAATATAATTTCAGCACAATCTAAAATAATCAGTAAAAATTACGTCATTTGGACACAATTTTGACATTTTTTTACGCAGTTTTTATCTACTTAGGCATTCCGTTTTTCAGAGATAAGAGCTCCTGGGATCTTAATCTGAGTATTGGCGAAAAGTCAATGAAAAATCACGTCATTATGACGTAATTTTTCCAGTTTTGTAAAATCTCTATGTTTATGAAAACTATAATAGTTGATGTCATTTTTCACTGGTGGACGTTCTGAGGAACTCAAATGTTCGTTTTTTTTTTTTTTTGGAAAGCGTGCTGTTCCATCACAAAATTAAAACATCATATCATGACTGCCCCAGCAGCCAGCGATAGTTTCACCTTCATCACCCCTTGACTGTCATGTAATCAAGATAGATTGATTTCCATCGGGTGATCAATTCAGGTGGTGGCACAGGGAAACATTCTCTGCCCCATACCGGAAAATTTTAAATAATGTCGTAAAATACAAATTCCTCCCCGTAACGCTATAATGTTAACAATCACCCGTAAAGGAGGTAACGTTCATTTCGTTTTGAATGTAATGGTGCGACTTCCGAGGACGCATCTACCGCAATTGCGACAGCTGACGGCTTGATTAACTAAATACAAAGATCGCTTTCATATTATTTACTATTTCAGTTATTTAATTCTATCATTGAAAAAACATTTTTATTCTGGAAGATGCAAATGCAGAGAAAAGTTAAAAGAGTCACTATAAAGAAGTACTGCGTTATTCCTATTAAGTAAAGTCCAATGAAAAGTTGGTAGCTCAAGATCAGCTTTATGATGTAGTCCAGTAACAGCCACCTTCGCTACACAGAAATAAGTAAATTCGACAAATTTTGTGCATGTAGAAGGTGTTACAAATGGTTTGACGGATTGCAGGATGGTAAGCGTGTAGAGCTGTAAGGCTCCTTTCATAAAGAAAAAGTGCGCCCTCTCATGGTAAAGCAATAAAATGTAGTTTTGAACAAAAGGACGAGGAATTTAACAATGGGTGGATCTCAATGAAAAGGAGATAAGGAGATTAGATCGAACTTGAAGTAAACTTCTCCTTTTTGCAAGATGTCCAGCACTTTCCCTGTAAAGTCATAAAAGATGAAAAACGTCGCCTGACCAGAACAAAAAGACCGCGAGTAGAATGATGCATCTATCTGGAGCTTGCATTTCAATCAAGGGTGTCCCACACCTCGTAGGAAAAATAGCTCTTGACAAAGATTATTTTTAAAACACCTCGCTTGTCACCTAACCTTTATAGGCAGGCGAATCCAGAAAGGAAAAAGTTTCCACTCAATTTTGAGCGTTACCCGAAAAAAAAAAAAAATCCGCTTCGTACTCTTCTTCATCAACCCATCAACCTTCCAATATGAGATAGAGGTCTACACGGCCCAGGCCGGTAAAATGAGGGCAAATTTTCAAACGGCCGGGCCGACAGAATAAAAACAAATTTTTTAACGGGCCGTGCCAATAAAAAAATAAACGGGCAGATAAAAAATGTTAAACGGGCTATCCGGACCAGAAAAAAACTAAGAGGGCCAAAAAGCTCAATATAACAAATTTAGGACAAAACTAAGCCGATAAAATCTGAACAATTTTCAATGGGCATGACTTAAGTGTGCTGCACGAGCCAACGCTAACTTAACAAAGTCAATACAGAAATATTGCATGTTCAGTGAAGAGATCGGTATCTGATTACTATATCGTGTCTGAGCCTAGGTTTAATTTTTTCAGCAGATTCGGGCCAGGCCGGGGACTGGACTTAATTGTCCCCAGGACGTGTAGCGTGCGGGGCAAGCAATTTGTTTTGTAAAAATGGTATACAACTTCGGTAAAGAACTTCTGTTAACGGAATCTTCGGAAACATACTTTAATAAATTACAGCGAAATATTATCATCGTCTTTTTTTCTTATTTTCTAAACTACATTAATTTTTTTAATGAATCATTATTCGAATGCAATATTCTAAGAGCCTGAGTGATCATTAATGTTGTTATTCTGTATTCTATGGGTTGCAAAGATGTAATAATGTAAAATATGCCAAACATATAGTAACTAATCTAAAATTTTCTATAAATATGGACGCATTACTCTTTAAAAGAATCTTAATTGTATGCTAAAAAAAAATCGAATTTTTTTGTAGAAATTGAGTTGGATTGGGTCGGGGCTAGTTTCATTGGTTTTTGCACGGGTTGGGCTGGACCATGAACTGTGAAAAATATAAACGGGCCGGGCAGGGCGGAAATTTTCATATTACAAATGCATTCAATATTACAAATTTTACGTGCGCATAATATGTCATATACTCAGCAGTATATCATCCAAGAGTGGCATAGCCCTCCGGTTATGAGTCGAACCACTCCGGCGGACCACACCGCCTCCTAAAAAAATACTAACGCATAGAAACAATAGTCCCTGTCAGGTAAGGTGGCTAACCCGATTTTTCACGAAACGCCGGTCATGTCCGGCTGGGATGATCCTATGTCGGAGGTAACTGAAAAGAATAAGTTAACAAATGATCGCCGTAAACGTATGAAGTGACCAAAAATGATTTGAATTAAATTTCTAAAATTTTTTTAGCGAAAGTGTCATCGTGAAAATTAACAGTTAAACGTTACATCTAACTGCAGAGTCCTGCCCGGGTAATAAAAAAAATTTCGGAACCTAATCTGAGCCCAACAAAAAATATTTTTCCGAAGCAGTAACCCAACCCGAACCCGAAATACTTCAATCTGAACCCAAAATACTTCAATCCAATCTGACCTGAAACCCGCAATCAGAGAAAATTGATCCCTGCTAATTTTATTTTAACCCTAGATCTACCGGGAATTTTATTCAAGTTTTAATAAAACGTTCTACACCAGAATTTTTATTTAAAACTATTTAACTTATTTATTTACCTTATTTTTGTCTGGTTTATATACTTAGTTTATTTTAAAGAAATTTCTGGTTTGAATGAATATTTTGTATGTACCTGTCGGGTCCAATGGACCCGTCTGGTAGACGGAGGGTTAAACAAAGTTGAAACGTAAACTGAGGCCAACAAAAACTTTTTCATCGATTCGAAATTTGACCGGACACCGGAACTTGAAATACTTCAATCCAATTCGACCCGTGAAACCTGACCTGAACTTGAACTATTTCAGTCCAATTCGACCCGAAATCTGCAATCGGACAAAATTGATCCAAAATATAATTTAATTATGAAAAATAGTCTGGAATCTTTATCTCCAATATCAACGTTATCATTTATGTAAAAAAAATAAACATCTATCCCAGATAGCATGCACATGCACATTAGCAGCAAGTTTGATTTTTTTTTTTTTTTTTTTTTTTTTTTGTGATATTATCTTGCCGTCACAAATTTGACGCGACAAAGTCGCAGCGAATCACCCCCAAGATAGACCATCACCCACTTGCATGAGTAGTTTGTTGTGAAACTGATGCAAGGCTGTCTTTGATTCACAAGTAACGAAAGCAAAAAAATCCCTCTGTTGAGAGAATAGAATATCAGCACATGCGAGAAATTGCAGATTTGAAATGTAATTATTTTTTCTAAAGTAACAGTTTACCTATAATCTACAACTTATTTCATATAGAACTTCTTACAAATGAAGAAATTATGTTAATTTACTAAGTTATGTTTAGGTCTTCGGCCATTTTAAATTTATATTGAAAATAGTAATTTTTAAATGAATTTTTCTCAATATTATTGGATTTTTCTAAAATATCGTTTTAATTGATATTTATTTAATTATTTAATTTTGCCTTTAACTCAATTCGAGTCTATTATTTTTAACCCTTTCGGGACTGCTTCCCTTACATTAATTTTATTCGGTTGGCACTGCTTTTTTTAAGCGCTTTACTTATCAAATACCAAATGACTCTAATATAAAATTACAAATATTACCTTTATTAGCTCGCAGGCTATCAAAGCCTGAGAGCTAATGTGCCCGCCCGTTCTGTATGTATGTATGTATGTATGTATGTATGTATGTACGTACGTACGTATGTATGTATGTACGTAACGCGATAACTCTTGATAGAAACATCCGATTTGCTTCAAAATTTTTTCCTAGGTTCACTGTGATAAGGCGCTTCCCTGATTAGTTTTTGGAGTTCATTGGTTAAGGATAAAGGGGGAAAACGGGTTAGTCCACACCCCACCTCCTTAATTCAGATAAATGGATTTTTCATGCAGAATGATTCGATTTGCTCCGAATTTGATATACCGGTATATTATGTTAAGGAACTTCCCTGATTAGTTTTGAGATAGCTCGCAGGCTATCAAAGCCTGAGAGCTAATGTGCCCGCCCGTTCTGTATGTATGTATGTACGTACGTATGTATGTACGTAACGCGATAACTCTTGATAGAAACATCCGATTTACTTCAAAATTTTTTCCTAGGTTCACTGTGATAAGGCGCTTCCCTGATTACTTTTTGGAGTTCATTGGTTAAGGATAAAGGAGGAAAAACGGGGTTAGTCCACACCCCACGTCCTTAATTCAGATAAATGGGTTTTTCATGCAGAATGATTCGATTTGCTCCGAATTTGATATACCGGTTTATTATGTTAAGGAACTTCCCTGATTAGTTTTGAGATAGCTCGCAGGCTATCAAAGCCTGAGAGCTAATGTGCCCGCCCGTTCTGTATGTATGTATGTATGTATGTACGTACGTACGTATGTATGTATGTACGTAACGCGATAACTCTTGATAGAAACATCCGATTTGCTTCAAAATTTTTTCCTAGGTTCACTGTGATAAGGCGCTTCCCTGATTAGTTTTTGGAGTTCATTGGTTAAGGATAAAGGGGGAAAAACGGGGTTAGTCCACACCCCACCTCCTTAATTCAGATAAATGGGTTTTTCATGCAGAATGATTCGATTTGCTCCGAATTTGATATACCGGTTTATTATGTTAAGGAACTTCCCTGATTAGTTTTGAGAGTTCATTGGTTAAGGATAAAGGGGGGAAAACGGGGTTAGTTCACCCCCCTTAATTCAGATAAATGTGTTTTTCATGCAGAATGATTCGATTTGCTCCGAATTTGGTATAGCGGTTTATTATGTCAAGGAACTTCCCTGATTAGTTTTGGGGGTTCATTGGTTAAGGATAAAGGGGGAAAAGGGGGGTTAGTCCACCCCCTTAATTCAGATAAATGGGTTTTTCATGCAGAATCATTCGATTTGCTCCGAATTTGGTATACCGGTTTATTATGTTAAGGAACTTCCCTGATTAGTTTTGGGAGTTCATTGGTTAAGGGTAAAGAGGGAAAAACGGGGTTAGTCCACCCCCCCCTTAATTCAGATAAATGGGTTTTTCATGCAGAATCATTCAATTTGCTCCGAATTTGGTATACCGGTTTATTATGTTAAGGAACTTCCCTGATTAGTTTTGGGGGTTCGTTGGTTAAGGATAAAGGGGGAAAAGGGGGGTTACTCCGCCCCTTAATTCAGATAAATGGGCTTTTCATGCAGAATCATTCGATTTGCTCCGAATTTGGTATACCGGTTTATTATGTTAAGGAACTTCCCTGATTAGTTTTGGGAGTTCATTGGTTAAGGATAAAGGGGGGAAAACGGGGTTAGTCCACCCCCCCCCCCTTAATTCAGATAAATGGGTTTTTCATGCAGAATGATTCGATTTGCTCCGAATTTGGTATACCGGTTTATTATGTTAAGGAACTTCCCTGATTAGTTTTGGAAGTTCATTGGTTAAGGATAAAGGGGAAAAACGGGGTTAGTCCACCCCCCCTTAATTCAGATAAATGGGTTTTTCATGCAGAATGATTCGATTTGCTCCGAATTTGGTATACCGGTTTATTATGTTAAGGAACTTCCCTGATTAGTTTTGGGGGTTCATTGGTTAAGGATAAAGGGGAAAAAACGGCGTTAGTCCACCCCCCTTAATTCAGATAAATGTGTTTTTCATGCAGAATGATTCGATTTGCTCCGAATTTGGTATACCGGTTTATTATGTTAAGGAACTTCCCTGATTAGTTTTGAGAGTTCATTGGTTAAGGATAAAGGGGGGGAAACGGGGTTAGTCCACCCCCCTTAATTCAGATAAATGTGTTTTTCATGCAGAATGATTCGATTTGCTCCGAATTTGGTATACCGGTTTATTATGTTAAGGAACTTCCCTGATTAGTTTTGGGGGTTCATTGGTTAAGGATAAAGGGGGGAAAACAGGGTTAGTCCACCCCCACCCCCCCCTTAATTCAGATAAATGTGTTTTTCATGCAGAATGATTCGATTTGCTCCGAATTTGGTATACCGGTTTATTATGTTAAGGAACTTCCCTGATTAGTTTTGGGGTTCATTGGTTAATGGTAAAGGGGGAAAAGGGAGGTTAGCCCGCCCCTCTTAATTTAGATAAATGGGTTTTTCATGCAGAATGATTCGATTTGCTCCGAAGTTGGTATACCGGTTTATTATGTTAAGGAGCTTCCCTGATTCGTTTTGGCGATTAATTGGTTAAGGATAAAGGGGGGTTAGTCCACCCCCTTAATTTAGATAAATGGTTTTTTTTGCAAGATTATTCGATTTGCTCCAAATTTGGTATACCGGTTTATTATGATAAGGAGCTTCCCTGATTAGATTTGGAGGTTCACTGGTTAAGTATAAAGGGGGAAACGGGGGTTAATTCCCCTTCACTTATTTTTTTGAGTGGCATTATTCTTTAAAATAAGAGTATAATATACAATTAGTGTGAAAAGTCTGTGAGCTCAATGCCATCAGTTTAGCTGGGCACTTTTCTTTTTTATTTTTTAATGGTGATGAAAACGATGCATGCACCTTCTGACAGTGCGTATACATCGACACGTAAGCTGCAATAGACGTGAAGGGATTAAACTTATAGTGTGACAGTTGTAAACACATACTGTGGAATAACAAGATTGCTACTTTGCTTTTTTTTTTTTTTGACAAGAAAGAATTAAGTTTTCTACTTATTTCCTGTTAATTTGCAATAAATTTGATACAGCAAGAATTTAACTCGCGCGACAAGTTTGCTGCAAGTTCAAAGTGTGGTGACTTCGGCGTTTGCGTTATCTTGCTGCAGTCTTGTTATAAACTTTCAGTCTTGTCATGCTGAACTTGCTGCAGCTTTGCAAAGCAAGACTGCTGCAACTTTTCTGCAAACTAAAATTGCTATGTGGGATAGAGTCAATCATATTGAAATATAGTATAGTTTTTCGTGTGCGGGTGGAGGTAGTATCCAACTCGAAAATTCCGCTTAAAGTCATCCTGAAACCGATGGAAAAATATTACGGAGACCCAAATTCCAACTCAAACCCGACAACAATATTTTTGTTGACCTGAACCCGAAACACTTCGAAACCCGATCCAAAACAAAAAAATATCTATAATTTAATACTTTTATGAAAAAATAGCCTACAATCATATCTCTAATATGAATTCTATCTTTCGTCTAGAAAAAAATACATATAAAGAGACCAGTGGCGTGGCGTCCGGTCATCGCTGGATGCGGCGATGACCAAGCAATATTTTAAAACTCTTAATATGCTTTTAAAACTCTACGATCCAGTTTTAGCAGAACATTTGGAGTTCATGTATAAGTGAAGGTAAGATTTAAAGTTTCTTTTTTCAACATTCAACCATTGAATTTTAGAGTTAAAAATTTTTCACCACAAACTTAAATAATTGCGATGACCACCGAAAATTTTCAGGCCACGCCACTGAAAGAGACTCACTCATTCATATTTAATTATAAAGTTTTTCATCTGAAACAAAAGTCCAAGGACAGCGAACCTATCCCACATAGCATTTTTAATTTGCAGAAAATTTTCAGCAGTCTTGCTTTGAAAACCTGCAAAGTTGCAGTAAGCTCAGCATGACAAGACTGAAAGTTCATAACAAGACTGCAGGAAGATAACGCAAACGCCGAAGTCACGACACTTTGAACTTACAGCTAACTTCTCGTGCAAGTTAAATTCATGCAAGTCAAATTTATTGCAAATTAACGGCAAACAAGTAATGAAAAATGCTGCAAACTTACTGCTGTAGTAATCTTTCCATGTTCCACTATCTGTTTACAACTGTTACACTATAAGTTTAACCCCTTCAGAAATATCCATAGACCTGACCAGGTCTGTTGATGCGAACATACCTTCAGAAGGCGGATGCATCGTTTTCATCACCATAAACAAGTTAAGGTAATATTTGTACTTATCAATGCGAACCTTTTGGTATTTCATAAATATAGCGTTTAGAAAAAGCGGTGCCAACCGAATAAAATTTCTGCAATTTCTGCGTATCTGCCGATTGTCTGTTCTCTCAACAGAGGGATTTCTTGCTTTCGTCACTTTCGTGAATTAAAGACAGTCTTGCCATCAGTTTCACAACAAACTGCTCATGCAAGTGGTTGATGGAATACCTTGCGGGAAATTTGCTGCGAATTTCTCAATTCAAATTTGTCACGGCAAGATAATATCAGAAAAAATCAAACTTTCTGCTAATGTACATGCTATCGCTATCTGGGACTGGGACGGCACGCGAACCATAAGTGGCATGCTGCAGATTATTTTTGCAATGGCGGATCTAAGGGGGGGGGCGAAGGGGCGATCGCCCCCCCCCTTGGGCTAATAAAGGGTTTGTAAAACGACATTATGCATCCTCACGGGAAATGACTTGGGGCGGAGCTCGCGTCCGGCGCGGCGCGACCCGGGTCGGGTCGCGCCAATTTAAATCCACGAGACTCGGGCTGGGTCAGGTCTTTTCTCTTTTAGAGTTGGGTCGTGCCCTGATCTTAATTTTTTCTGCAGATTCGGGTCGGGCCAGACTTCTTTTTCCTCCAGATCGAGCCTGGCCTGGACTTTATTTTTCCTAAAGGTCTGCAATAGCCAAAATTTCCAGGTCGTGGCTCGGCCCGGAATAAAAGCTAAACATTCGGTCTGTGTCAGCCCGTATGATAAGCAGTATTGACCCGATCACGACCCGTGCACTCCTCTAAATTCTTTCTCCCGAGCCCAAGTTGGTCCGACCCGACCCGGATCGCGCCAGTTTAAATCCACGAGACTCAGGCTGGGTCAGGTCTATTCTCTTTTAGAGTCGGGCCATGCCCTGATCTTAATTTTTACTGCAGATGCGGGTCGGGCCAGACTTCTTTTTTCTCCAGATCGAGCCTGGCCTGGGCTTCATTTTTCCTAAAGGTCTGCAATGGCCAAAATTTCCAGGTCGGGGCTTGGCCCGGAATAAAAGCTAAACATTCGGTCCGTGTCAGCCCGTATGATAAGCATTATTGGCCCGACCACGACCCGTGCACTCCTCTAAATTCTTCCTCCCGAGCCCAAGTTTGTCTGACATTTTACTTATTTGTCATTCGTAAAAATTACATTTGTGTTGTACATTTGTTTAGCGAAATCTTTAGAAATGTAATTTGATTTGATAGGTTAGAGAGATGCATTTTCTAAATTTTACTTTTTTTCTTTGTAGAGCTTTAAGGTATCCGCATACCTTCGGAAGTGATTTTTTGAAATTTTTAAAATTTTCTTTTGTTACCCTTTTTTTATAATGACATTTACTTTAAAACTTTGAAAAAAATATAAAAATTTTAGCAACTACCCAGAAATAAAATTTTTTAAGTGAAAAACAGTCAAAATTATGTCAGAAATTGACATTTTCGCAAAACGTGATAACTCAAAAATGAAACAATGTATTGACATTTTGTAAATTGCATAATAAACAGAATAACTTTCTCTAGGACTTAGACTACACACATTATAATCGCATCTCTATCTCAGATGATATGGCAGTTAAAGCACTAATGTAATGAAAAATTCACAAAATTTATCTCAAATTTGTCATTTATACTAGTGTAAATGTAAAACTATTTAATATATTATCATGAGTGTAGTCTATTCCCTCAAAAGACATTTGTAAAAGAAGTACAGAAAATTTCGTGATATTTCATGCATAATTTTTTGTTTTAGGATGTTTTGCGTATAGTAAAAATTTGAAAAACTTCATTTTGAAAAAAAGCTAAAAATAACTTTTGAACACAATTCAAAAGCTGTAACATCTGTAGCTTTAAACGGCTGTTACTCGAGTTCTATTTTAGATACAGACAAAATTCAAGCAGATTTCGATATATAAAAGATCTAATTTTAATATTATTGTAACAATAAAAAATAGATATTTTGATCGAAAATTACGTTTTAAAGGTGTTCGGATACCTTAAAAATATAATTTTCTTTTATCAACCGTTTCTTTCATTCTAAACTGATTATCTTACTGGATTTTTATTTGAATGTAATTGTCTAAGTCAAATTTTTAACGTAGCGTTTACGTACATAATTGCCTATAGTCATTTTTATAGTCATTAATGTTGTTTTTCTGTAGGGTCAGGCAGGGCCCGACTAGCAAGTTTCTGTGCCCAGGGCACTTTAAATTTTTCGTGCCCCCTTAGATTAGTTGATTTACTGATGCTAGTTTTTTTACATATTACACTCTTATTCGAAAAGGTCAACTAAAAAGATTAAGTTTTTCGTAAAAGTGAAAAACGGTTCCAGGAATAAAAATAAATATTTTTTCTATTATTTATTGAAATGTGCTTTTAACCATATATTGAGATATATTTTTGTCATTTTATCGTATTAATATCTCAAATATGACATTTTTTTCACAACTACGATTTTTTAAAATGGAAATCTAGATGAAACTATGAAAAATTCCGTGCGCCTCTGAAATTCGTGCCCAGGGCACGGACCTCGGGTGCCCGTGCGATAGTCAGTGCCTGGGGTCAGGTGGGGGGGAAGTGGTGGGATGGGGGAAAGTGGTGGTAATCTAAAAAAATGCACTTTTTTCACAATAAATGTACATATTTTTACTTTTTTTCAATTAATACATAATTGGAGTTTGTGACAAATATTTCTATTAGGATTTGTAAATCTGGCAACAAGTTTACTGTTGTTTATCTTCTTGTTTACATATATGTGCAGTTTATTCTTAACACATGGTATTGATAAACTTTGTTCTTGATCCTTTCTCACTTGAAAAAATTAGTATATTTTGATACATTTCAGTAGAAGAACTTCTTAAAAACAGATTCATGCATCAAGGTAAGAATTATTTTATTATTTCAATTTTTTATAATTTTTTTTTCTGATGTGGGGGAAAGTGGTGGTATAGTTAGGCTTAGCTCAATGTTGTATGATGATTCAATTTTAGACTGTAGATGTGATTACTTTTTAAAAATGGGCTGTAATAAAAGTATTAATCTAAAAAAAATAGGCTTTATTTATAAATTTTAATCTTAATATGATAATACAATTAAATTAAAAGTTATTTTTTACATAGGGTTAGGTGGGGGAAAGTGGGCCCATGGGGTAAAGTGGGGGTATATTGAAAAAAACCTATTTTCTCTTTTAAATTAAGATATTTTGTTAATTCGTTTTTAGAGACATATATTGAGATTATGGCAACTATTCTTATTTTAGTTTTAGAAACTGGAAACAAATTTAATGTTTACAAACTACCTTATTTATGCTTATTGCATACCGTCAAAAAGTCAATCAGCTAAAATAATCGCCCAAGTGATAAAAATTAATACATTATATCACATAAAGCATTTGAATAAGTCACCATTGGGGAACTATTAGACTTTTTTTGCTATTTGGTGGTGAAGATTATATAGAGTTCAGCAATATATGCTACATACTAAGTGAACCTAATTTTGATAGCCATGGACATTATTGCTTTAATTAAATAATATCTGAATTTTTTTTTTTTTTTTTTTTTTTTTTTTTGTGCATTTGCACCTTTAAAAATAATTAAGATACATTTATTTCAGCGTATTTTTATTTAAAAAACAATATTTACACATTTTTATTTAAATATACACTAATTTTGGAACTACCCCCACTTTCCCCCACCATAGGGTAAAGTGGTGGTATCAAAACATGCTCTTTTAAATGCATCACTGTCAGAAAACAATCGAATAAAATAGAGTGGTTATGCTTCATGTTTAATCTATATGAATCCAATGTATAGAAAATGCATCAAAAGTTTCATTAAAATAAATTTAATAGTTTGATTTTAGGGCCTTTTCTAAAAAAAGCTTGATTTTACCACCACTTTCCCCCACCTGATCCTATTCATGAATTTCGAACATAATCTGAAAATAAAATATGAGCATAAACAAGTGTGCTTTATGAATAATTTTAATTGCAAAATGCAGGCAGGGCTGGAGTTGATTTTTTAGCTTTATACTGGGCGGGGCCAATAGTTTTTTTTTTTTTTTTTTTTTTTTTTTTTTTTTTTTATGTGGGTTCGACCTGGGCTTGGGCCTGATAACTTCAGCCCAGGTAAACCTCTAATTGACATATCGAAGCCAGCTTTTTTTTTTTTTTTTTAATGCTTTTTTCAGCCATCATCCCATAGCTACTGAGTATACCGCGTGTCCTAAAATGGACTGACTGATTTTAAAATTCAATAAATTGCAAATGGTGACAGATATTAAAAAAAATACTTGCAGGAGGTTTATGTAAGATGTCAGGAACAGGGGTGATTATGTTCCGAAAATTTAACCCTCTCGCTGCGCAACCCGCGATTTCCACGGCCAACGCAAAAGTGGCAAAATTTGCGCAACCCAGCAAATCTTTTTTTTTATGATCTAATTCTATTTAAAAAACAAAAAAAAAAACCTGTTCCACAAAGATTTTGAACATATTTTACTCTAAAATGTGGTTGGTTGGTTGGTTGATTTTTTGACGGCCGATTATCTACACTAGGGATATAGGCTCGAGGGGGAGTGCCCTTCATGGGGGTCTTTCTAAGGGAACCTAACCCGTATTTACGCATGGAAATCCATGGCTCGAAGAAAACCACGAAAACTCCGAACGATTAGGACGACGGGCGCGATTGGGATCGAACCCAGCACCTCCCGTCTACCAGCTTCGAGAGCAGAACCTCTCAGCCACTGGTGGGGCTCTCTAAAATGTGTGCAGATTTGAAATGTGTAATAAAAGATATGCACAATTTTTGAACCTATTTTGATAAATAATAATAATAATAATACGCAGCACCAGGGTTAAGGCATTCGGTTCCAAAAATTTTGAAAATTCACCTATCGAAAATTCGGACATACAAATAATCGCAATTTTGATAAATGGTCTCCATAAAAAATCTATTTCTTCAATCATTCGCAGACAATAACTTCAATTTAGTCGAATGATCACTGAAAAAGCGCGAATTTGGTCAGGGAGCCACGGAAAACATGCGAAATTCTTCAAATGATCGCGGGAAATGCAAATTTCTTCAAAAGGCAGCGGAAAAGAACTCGAATTTCGTTAAAGGATCGCGGAGAAAACGCAAATTTTGTCAAATAGCCGCGAATAAAAACGCAAATTTCGTCAAAGGATCGTGGAGGAAACAAGAATTCCTTCATAGAATCGTGAAAAAAAACGAATTTAGTCAAAGAATCGCTTTAAAAATGCGAATTTAGTCAAAGGATCGCTGAAAAAATGCGAATTTGGTGGAAGGGTCACGGAAAAAAACGCAATTTTTATCAAAGGTCTGAAAAATTACGCTAATTTCGTCAAAGGGTTGCGGAAGAAACGCAAATTTCATCAAAGGGTCGAAGAAGTGCGAATTTCCTCAAAGAGTCGTGGGAAAAATGCAGTGGTCTCTTTAAAAAACAGCACTCATACATACGTTTATTATTATAGATATGATTTTTAGCTTCAAATATTATACTGAACTAATTTTTGAAAAAAAAAAACAGGTTAACCCAAACCCAGCTTACAAGAATCTCTACTCAGCCTGGAATCGATCCGAACCCAAAATAGCTCACCCGACCTGCAACAAAAAAAATTAGTGCCAGAAGGGAATCCCTGCTGCAACCTTTCAGAAAATTTTCTTTGAATTTCAGATTTTTTTTTTTTTTTTACTCTACACCTGATAATTTTTTTTAACTGCGATTCTTGATTTTAGTTTAAAATAGCAACGATAGATGGTGCTGGAAGCAATAGGCACTAAATCGGCTCTCAGAGGAGGTAGACTTTACGACTATCGTTTACGGCGCCATCTATCGTTGCTATTATACAGTAAAATCAGGAATCGCAGTAAAAAATCTCCTGACATCTTACATAACCCTTCTGCAAGATTTTTTTAAATAGCTGTCACCATTCGAAAAGTACTAAATTTTAAAATCCCTTTTAGAACGCCCGGTATGTTTTTTAATAAGTTTCAGAGCATTCTTTACTGAATTACAACTGATCTTAGATATGAAGAGGCAAGCAGTCTTATACCAAATTAGCATTTTTCACATAATTCTGGGGGTTAAAAAGTATTCCTAAATAATTATTTGGACATGTCCGTTATGGAGATTTTACTGCATATAGTTTTTATCTTCAAAAATACGTAGACTTTCTTTTAAAAAAAACGGGTCAACCCGATCCTTCTCGCAAGTCGCAGTAGTGAAAACCCAATCCGAAGCTGACCCAAACCTGATATAATGTATGTCAATCTGCTCCAAACCCAACGCGCTAGGCGCAGCTAAAAAGTAAAAGTCAACCCGACATGTAGCAGAAAAGTAGAAGTCAACCGGGCCCAAACCCGACCCGCATAAAAAAGTAGAAGTTAACCCGGCCCATAGCAAAAAAGTAGAAGTTTACCCGACCCACGGCAAAAAATAGTAATCAACCAGACCCAAACGCGACCCACAGAAAAAAGTATAAATCCAACCAGCAGCAAAAAATAGAAGTCAACCGGACCCAAACCCGACCCACGGCAAAAAGCAGTAAGTAACATGATCCGCAGTGAAAAAATTAGCCCCGACCCGCGCATCAGATTGGAGTTTCCAAATTTCTAAAATCGCCCCCCCCCTTGAGGACTCTCCAGATCCGCCCTTGACGGTATAGGTTCAGATTCTACATCAAAATGTAATAGACTTTCACAAATTGCATTAATTAATCTAGATGTCTCAGTTTATCTAAATACGATTAGTTCGGTTGGTTGTCATTGTCATACAAATTGAAGAAACTGAAATGCAACTTAATGTATCCCAATCTAGCTCAATATTGACTCACAAAATTTTCAGAATAAGAGAGAATTAGGAGATTATCGCAAAAAAAAAAGATTAAAAGGCATTATTAGCAAGAATACCGATGGTAAAATTATAACAACTTGCAATTCAATTCCAGAGACTAAAAGCTGTAGATTCTGTAGATTCTATTTTGACAATTTTTTTCTGCGAGACGTTCTCTTCGGAAATAAATAATATGAAACATTCAAGTAAAAACATTTTGTCAAATGAATTCAACTCAACTTGCATTCTCTTAGTAATAACCAAGTACGATGTTGATATAAATAGAACAGAAATAATATTTTAAAATACATTTCTAAAGTATAACATCAAATATTACAGATATTTTTTAATGCTAAAAACAAAATTTTAAGTAATTTCGATTCATTATTATTTGATCCATTAAATTTTTTTATTGTTGGCACGTCATGATCACATAAAATATATTTTTGGAGAAATTTCGCACGTGGATGTGAAAAGGCCCTCTGTCACCCAGAGGCGTAGCTACACATAATTTTTCGAGGGGGGGGGGGGGGAGAATTCAAAAATTTCCCAACTTATAATTCAACAATTTCCCAACTTGAAACTAATTGCTCTATTTTCCAACTGAAATGATATGTGCAATGTGTGTTTAATGATAACGATACTTATACGTAAAAAAATTTCCTTCCAAGGAAAAATACTGGAACTAAAAACATAAAAATTATAATTATTGGTTCATTTAATGAAAGATTTTGTCTTGTATTGTGTACAAGTCATAATCGTACTTCATATTAAAATAGCTTCATGATATTTTGAGATTTTTGAGAAAGGAATAAAGTTTTGGAGGAAATAGATTAGAGAACTGTTAATGGACAACAATATAGAAATTCGGGTCTGGTAGATGTATGATATTTTCGTAGCACAGAGAAACACAATGACAAATTGAGTCTGGCCGCTTTTTTTTTTTTAATTATTTAACTAGTTTACTGTTACAGAACTTAGAAGATTAGTCATCAAAACAATAAAAAATTGTTATTTTTTTTTACTTTTATTTAAAAAAAAAAGAAAAGTTGTTTCAAAAATCTGGAATTTTCCAACTCGAATCTTGAATTTCCCAAGTTCACATATATTGGAGGGAGAGGTCCCCCCCCCCCCCCCATCACGACGCCTCTGCCGTCACCTGGTATAGACTTTCTTTTGTAAAATTAAGGCGGTTCTCAAATCTCCTGATAAACAACGCGAAACTTTCTGACACATTTACTGACTCATTTTTAAACATAAAGGCACAAAATTGGCTGGCCTGACTATTGAAGCGATTTGGAATCGAAATGAGTTTTCCATTTTTTGATAAACAAATTATTTATCAAGTTATAGGCAATTTTGGTCACGTGATGACCGGGTTTTTCTCCTCTCTCGCGGTATCGCGTACGGAAATTCTGTTCAAAACGACAACTTTGACAATATTTTCTGAAAGACCTCCTGCCTTTACCAAAAAAAAAAAAAAAAGGAAAACGTCTTTCGATTACAATAGTTTTCTGAATAACAACACCTGCCAATTTTTTCGCGATTTCGAACAAAAATGAATAAAAAAATGGGTCAGAAAGCAGCCCCTTTGGATTTGAGTTAAGGGGTTTCAGGACTCTTAAACCTTTAAAAATTTCGAAATTTAAATTTTTTTAGATGTTAAATTCCTATCTTTTCTGAACATTTTGATATAATTGTTTCCTCGAAATTCCTATTAGAACAGAAGATATGGCTTTTAGAATTATACGCGCTCAACAGCTGAAGCGGCGTTTCCGAAACTTTGAAGTAATTTTTCTGCAAATGACATTTTTGGGCATAACGTACATGATATCTCAAAAACTTCTGAATGTTTTTTCATGAAATTTTCAAAACATATATTTCATGTTAGTCTGTATAAATTGAACCTAACATTTCCTTTTTATTGTACAAAAAAAAAAAAAAAAAAAAAAAAAAATAGGTCATTATACTGTTGAAATTTTCAAAATTTTGCTTTAGCTAAATACAACTTTGTATTAAAAATATAAAAATGTTTTAAATACAAATTTACTTAAGTTCAGGTTAATTACTAAAATCTAAAGAATAAGTAGGCACCAAAATTTTCATTTTAGTTGCAAAATTTATTTTGTAATCCTGCGTGTAATCTGTTATGCCAATTTTCTGATAGTCAAATGTCTGACAGTTTAGAGCTCCCTGTAAATACTCATTCTGCATCTTGCAACTTTTTAAATACACAAAATGAAAGAACATACTTATATCTTTCATCCCAATAAAATTGTGTCTAAAAATCGTAAACCTTTTAAGATATTAAATGTTGAAAATGGTATTTTTTTTTTCATTTTTTCCAATTTTAAGAGTCTTGAGACCCCTTAACCCGACCGTAAGTATCAATACCCAACTTGAAACTGATCTGAACCCGAAACAACTAAAGTCAACCAAGACCTGAACCTAATAGTAGGAGAGCTGTTGAACATTTTTGAGTAGGTATTTGAGGCACCCTGAAAATTTGTGCAGCACTTCTTTTGTAATGCCTGAATACAAAATCGAATGTCTGGCTGAAGGATCGTGGCCCAAAACCTGTGCCAGACACGTGTCAAGTGCCGTTTTTTGACACTACCCCCAAAAAAAATTTGAGGCAGGCTGAGATTGAAACAGAATAATATCTATACTTAGAAAAAAATATTTTGAAAATGACAGACACTTTAGTCGGCCCAAAAACTGTGCCAGACACGTGTCAAGTGCCATTTTTTGACTACCCAAAAAAGGTATTTGAGGCACGCTGAGATTGAGGCACAATAATATTTATGCTTAGAAAAAAATATTTTGAAAATGACAGACACTTTAGTCGGCACAAAAACTGTGCCAGACACGTGTCAAGTGCCATTTTTTGTCTGGCACAGGCTTTGGGCCACGATCCTTCAGCCAGACATTCGATTTTGTTTTCAGGCATTACAAAAGAAGTGTTGCACAAATTTTCAGGGTGCCTCAAATACCTTCCCTAAAATGTTTAACAGCTCTTGGACTATAACAACAACGAAAAAAAAGTTATCTTCCACTCAAGCCCTGGGACGGGTCTGGTTCAGGTAAAATCGGGCTACCTGACCCGATGCAAAATTCCTATCTAAAATAATATTCTGGACACTTTTTGAAGATCATTTTAACCGAAACTGACGCGTAAGAATCAAAGCTCATCCCGAAAACGAAAAAAATATAGCCATCCCAACTTGTAGAGAAAAAAAATCAGCGGCAAGCTTACTCGCGGCCAGGGTTTTGTACAAACTAACATTGAATCTGTTTTATAAACTAAACTGCATCCGCCTGAACCCGATCCAGGTCGAGTCGTGTGAGGGAAAATCGAGTTACCCGATCTGATGCTGGATTTTGCACCCAAGTAAAAAAAAAAAAAAAATCCAATGATAATTAAATTTAGACCCCGACGGGAGGGGTTGCAGGTATCCCGACAGAGGGGCTTATGCCCCCCTGAGCCTGAATCCCTCCCTAGCACCTTTCTTGTTTGATTTTCTCGCCATATTCATGTCTTTCGGAGTAACTTCTTCCCCTGAACCTACATGCTTCAAGTGTTGCCACTTATTGAGTTTGGATGAGAATACAGGTTTAAAAAGCCAATGGGACAAATTTTAAGAGAAGGTATAGAACGCTACAAGGAAACATTTTTTTTGTGGGCGTGTGTGAAAACTGGGGTTGCAATCCACTTATTCAGCAAAAAATACAGGGTGTTTCACTATAAGCCACAAAACTGCTGTCGTTCTCTTAACAATAATGAAGGTATTTTAGCAAAAATTTCAACTGACTCATTTTTAATTGAGGCATGGCACTGCGGGAAGCTAATATCCGATCCGAACCCTTAAGCTTAGACGCACCTTGGCGAAAGACGGAGGAGTGCCAAATGATTTTTGAAGAAGAGCGTTTTCCGCACGTGCCCAGCTGCATTATTTTCAGTTCGGCGTGTTATACTTTTTAGATATGCATAATGCCGTTTTAAGATAAGACATCATTAGAATCTTCATATTGACAATTAAGACTTTAATCTCGTAAAAGTAAAATCATTTCGCACCAATTAAACAAATAACTGTGTGGGTCTTATTTAATTAGGATACTTCTGCAGCTTATAATACTTTAATATTATTCATATTCTTTTATTTATTCAGTTTTCTCATGTCAGGTCAAAGTTTTGATTATTAATCACTAAAAAATAGTTTAATATTGCATGATTTAAAAAACGGTGAATCAGAAAATGTTTGTTATGAATTTGTTATGGTTTTTTCCCCCCTGTAGTCAAACTTTTAGTGAGCAAGAAAGAATTTAAAAGTTTCACTGAAAATGTATTTTTATTAACATGTAATTCATTAATTTGCTCGGCTTTTTGTGATAATTTTGAAGTAATTTTAATGCATATATAATAAATAATAAACTTCATAAAATATAAATTAAAAAAATAATTATAATTATTTAAAATGCTTTTTACTATCGAAAGTTTCTTTTTTAGAGCTTGTCTTTAATCATGAAATTGATACTTCAAAAGAGACCTTATTTTGAACCCCTTATAATACTACAAATCATGAATTATTGACAAAATTAATAGATCGCAATTTTTGAAACGATATTTTGAAATTTATAAATGTGTCTTTTCTTGATGAATGTTTTATGAGTCTCCAATATAATAGAACATAACTAATAATAAAACATTGAAAATATTTTGCATTGTGACTGAATGAAAGTTTGTAATAATGTAAGAGTTGTTATTTAGTAAGTTATGTTAATGGTTCTTCATTAACATAGTTCAAAAACTCCAATTAAGAGATTAATAAATATATCATCATATAATTTAATGTTTAAAAATTCTACACATAATGGTACAAAATAAGAACACTTTTTGTGCTATAAATGTTATTCTTCTTCATTTGGTCATCAAGTGCTGTTTTACAGAAAGTACAATCTTCAAATTTTTGAAAAATTCAAGCATTAAAATTGATATTTCAGCTGTCGTCACCCCCCCCCCCCCCCTTTCAAATGTGGATGACTTTTTAGATTCCCTATAAAATGTTTTCCAAACGTAGTGTACAAATGAATATTTCCAGGGATGTAGTGGAGGGTATACGGGGGTATACGCCGTATACCCTCTGGATTTTTTTAAGGAACACCGTATACCCTCTGTTTCTCAAGAAAGCTATAGTATATGTACGCTAGGGTATACCCTCTGCCTTGAGCGTATACCCTCTGCTTAGAACGTATGCCCTCTGTCTTTTTTACGACTACACCCCTGAATATTTCACACTCCTAATTTGCATATGTAAATCTGGTGAAATTCTTGGCTATCATAACTTTGATATTATTTATAATAATTATGAACTTTTACTGTATTTGTTCATTTTGTCAAAAAATAACTGTAATTGGGTTATTTTCTTTTCAATTTTACAGTGATAATTTATTCAAGATCACATTAATGAAATATATAAAATTATTGTATATCATGAAATTACGAATAGGTCTGTGACATTCTGAATATTTTTGAGTACTTTAATTGTTCAACTATTATCAATATTTAATTTTATTCATAAGAAACTATTCTACATCCAGTTACTTCACATAAGCATTTAAAGGTTTCTTTTTTTTTTTTTTTTTTTTTTTGGTGATACTCTGAAAACAAAAAGCTGAAGTTTAAGTGTTGTTTTTTATTTTTGTAGTAACATATTTTTTCCCTCCTTATTTTTCAGTTCAAGTCAATACATTTAAAATATAAGCTTAGGTTTCATTCAACCATAAATTACAGTTCTTTATCTTTAAAAAGCACCTAATAGCAGTTTGATTTGATGCTGAATGGCTTACCATCCTAATATGGAAGTAGTGCAAGTGAAATTTTAGACGTTACATTTTCAGAGCAATTTATTTATTTTTAATTTAATTTTTAGCAGGGGGTTGGGGGAGGGTAATTTTAATTAAAGTTAAATATTGATTTAATGTTTTCAATTTTTCATTTTAACAGTCAGACTGATTTAAGGTGAATCCAGATAATTTATTAAAGAAATAATTAAATCAAACGGATTTTTTGACCCCATTTTCTATTTTAAAAAGAAATGCTTACGTATTTTCAAAATTCGCCATTCATTAAAAAGATTTTGATAAATTTATTGTTTATTAGCACAGTACATTGTTAGTACCGAAGATAGATAGACAGATTACTTTTTTCAATGAGTAGCAGTATTCATTGATTTTTAATAAATAATATCTAATATTTTTAAATAAATAGATTAAGATTTACCAATTTGTACTTGTTTTTAAAATATCCATTTCCATTTTACATGAGTGTCAATGGTATAAATCATTTTAAAACATTTATTAGAGGCGAGCCAATTATAAATTTCCATAAATCTGAATGGTTGTCATCATTCTTATAAGAGTAATAAATTTTTAAACGCTAAATCCCTATTTATAAGTGATGTAAAAGAGTTTTTGAAAACAGAATAACCTTTGAATTAACATTAACATGAATTGAAATGCATTGTCAGTAATGTCGATGTCAACGAGCACACGCGCGCAAAGTGCTTTTCTTCCAAAATCATTTGGCACACTCCGTCTTTCGCCAAGGTGCGTCTAAGCTTGAAGGTTCGGATATTAGCTCGCGGGAACTGCTGGAAATTCACTGTACAGTAGAGCGCCGATTATCCGAACAAGTCGGCACCAACCATAGTTCGGATAAGCAAAAGTTCGGATAAATGGACAGACAATTTAAGGGATTTTCCTGACTATACTAAAACCTTAGCACTTTATCCAGGCTTAGGATTGCCAGCACCAGTTACCGCTGGCACGTTTAATTTTTTTTCCCTTGTTATTGTAGTTTGTTTAAAATGTTCTTTTTCTTTGTTTATCATCTTCTGAACTCCAGAGATTATAATTTAAGCAAAAAACTTTCGATTGTTGCTTGCTTTAAAGTAGGCATCCTGTTCGATGCTGCCATATCTCGAATTATTTTTAAATACATTAATTGAACAGGATCAGCGTTCTTCTGCCGTTCGAGCCATTTCATATTTGTTTCCAAACTTTCAAAGGCTTCGTTATGTGATGGACCTGGGTCATTTTCAGAGAATTCGTTTTCATTTTCTTCAATTTCGTTTTCGTTGTTACTGCCCCCAATGATACACTAATCGGGGATTCGATTTCGCATGCTAAAGCTAAAGAAAAAAGAATGAGAGAAAGAGGGTGTTTGGATAAGTAGAAGTTCGGTTAAAAAAAAATTTGGCAGAAAGAGCTTGTTCGGATAATTGAAAGTTAGGTTAAAATTTTTTTTTGAGAGAAATAGGCTGATCGGATAGTTGGAAGTTTGGTTAATTGGAGTTCCGATAATCGGCGCTCTACTGTAGTTCTATAAGTGGTACCATAAGTATTGTCAACTACATTTTGAATTATTGAGAATATTGTTTGGAAGTGAATGGTGGTCGTCACCAGCACTTAGAGTGGCGTCATCCGATCTCACATTAGGCAAAGTGATTATATTGAAAATTTCGCTAAAAATACCAAATATATAATATATATTTTTAAAACTCTGAGCGAAGATCCGTATCTGACTTAAATAGAGACACCCTGTATTTTTGATTCAATCAGTGATTTGTGACCCTGTACATATCTCATTTGTCTACACATGTGCTATTACCCTAAACCTTGGAATTGAAATTTGCAGTAATGGTATATTAGACTTTTATAAAAATGCGCCACGCATTAAGGCAATTCTCAAATCCAAAAGGGCAACTTTATGACAAAAGTTTAATTTATTTTTATTCGGAAATGCATGAACTAACAGGTGTTGTTGTTCAAAAACTATGTAATAGAACTGTTTTTTCCGTTTTTTTTTTTTTTTTTTTTTTTTTTTTTGCAAACGATATAGATCTTTCAGAAAATACTGTCAAAGAATAACCACTCAAGGAAGGCTGAAAACCGGGTTTGTCACGTGATCAAAATCGCTTATAACTCAATAGATAGTTTATTGATCAAAAAATGGAAAACACAGTTCGATTCCAAATCGCTTCCATAGACAGGCCTTCCAATTTTATAGCTTTCCGTTAAAAAATAAATTTGTAAATGTGTCAAAACGTTTTGCGCTTGTTGAGTAGAGCAGTTAGGAACAGCCTTAAAAAAAGCGAGAAAAATCTCTCCGAAACTGCCCATAATGCACTTTTCATTCATACTTAAGGAAACTAGGATTCAAAGAAACTTTACCACTGAACACAACTGTTGCCAAATTTGCGATTATACAAGCTTGTTTTATCACAGGAAGACATCGGTGCCAACAAAATTATCCCTCTGTGTCATCGAGGTCACGGTTCCAGGTGGCATAATTGAAATCATTTCACAGTCAATTATAAACAAAACAGACAATCTTACTTTAATCGACACATTTTAAAATTGAAAAAATGAAATCAAAATCTGTAGAGGGGGAAGAAAATGTGTATTTTCGCTTTAAATAATATAACATATGTGCGATCGTGGAAAAAAAGTAAACACCCTCTCCCACTAGCTTTGCAACTAATTATTAGGTTGTAACGAAAGTTTTCCGCCAAATCACCGTTACGTATTATAATTATAATATATATAATTAACTGTAATTTTATATATAACCACCATTCCGCTAAACCTTCACAGTGTCATATGATACAACACTAGTACCTAAAGCTGTACGCTTTATTCGGTGACATTCTGTAGCTGACTTTTTGCAATAGAACTGGAAGCAAATGATGGTTCTAATCTGGTAGAGTGACAGCTCCATTTCAGACACCTTGTACTTAATGATAACGATATTTTTTTACAAATTTCACAACACAGTGTTATAAAGCAAGTCTCGTCCTTTCAAATGCCAAAAGTCGCTTGACAAAATATGAGCAAACACGTCAACGCGAACTGTTTGCACAGACCGTATTAGATGTGACAGGAAACTTTCGTTACAACCTGATATAATAGAAGAAAAGTACTGGTACCAAACGATTGGAAATAATGTCTATTTTTAAATGGCGTATATAAAATTTGCTTAGGGAGTCATCTACAAATTAAAACTAGGTCAAACTTTGTTTTTTTTTTCAATAGCAACACCTAATTTTGACAATACATTTTAAATCTTCGGTTCAAACTATGCGAAAAACGAAATTACAAGTCATTTGGATGATAAGTTTTTCAATTATAAACATTCAAAATTTAGAGATTCTAATGTTAATTTACATTTCATATTTTTATTAATATCTCCTGAAATCATAATCCTAATGTGATAATTTTGTGTTTGGGTAAGATACTCTCAAACATAAATGCATTGAATTTGCAATTTAAAAAATTTTATAATATGAATTATGAAATTAATATTCGAAAAAAATATGAATTGTAATCTACAGTTTTTAGGTGCGTTTTTAGGTGCGTGAAAATGGAAAATATTTTTCTCTTATGTGTTTGACCTTTATACAAAGATTCCGGAGCAGTTTTTGTTTCGTCTATATCTTAAAAAATGGCTGAGTTATAGCATTTTGAATTTCTAGCGTGGCTGACATTTTGAAACGTCCTGATTTTTGTCACGTGATAACAGGCGTATTTATGAACCGATTTGGATGTACCTTGGTGTGTACGTAGTACATACCAATGTCTCGACCGAGTTCGTTGGGCAGCTTCATCCGTCATCTTGTTTCAAAATGGCGGCCATTTAAAAAAATTTTAAATTTTAAATAAACTACCAAAAAATTGGAAAATGAAAAAGATTTTTTTCGTATGTGTTTGACCTTAATACAAAGATTCCGCAACAGTTTTTGTTTCGTCTATATCTAAAAAAATGGCTGAGTTATAGCATTTTGAATTTCTATTGTGGCTGACATTTTAAAACGACTGATTTTTGCCACGTGATAACAGGCGTATTTATGAGCCGATTTGGATGTAACTTGGTCTGTGCATAGTACATACCAATGTCTCGACCGAGTTCGTTGGCCAGCTTCATTCGCCATCTTGTTTCAAAAGGGTTGCCATTAAAAAAAATTAAATTTAAAATTTAAAATGAGGTATTAAAAAATTGGAAAATGAAAAAGATTTTTTTTTATGTGTTTGGCCTTGATACAAAGATTCCGGAGCAGTTTTTGTTTCTGAAAATTTGTTCTTTTGTTTATAGCTTAAAAAATGGTTGAATTATAGCACTTTGAATTTCTAGCATGGCTAACATTTTGAAACGATCTCGTACTTGTCACGCGATAACACACGTATTCGCCTATTTCGATGTAAGAAGGCATGTGGATAGTATACATCAATATCTCAAGCAAGTTCGCTGGCCAGATTCATCAGCCATCTTGTTTCAAAATGGCGGCCATTAAATTAAAAAAAAAATTATTTTTAAAGTAAGGTGCAAAAAAATTACAAATTGAAAAAGGTTTCTTTCTTAAGTATTTGACCTTGATATAAGGATTCAGGAGCATTTTCTGTTTGTATTTATCTTAAAAAATGGCTCAGATATAGCAGTTTCAATTTCTAATGTGGGTGACATTCTGAAAAATCTGATTTTTTGCCTGCGCCAGCAGTCGTATATATCAACCGATTCCGATGTGAGTGAACATGTGCACAGCAATTACTAAGGTCTCGACCAAGTTCACTGGTTAGCCTCATCCACCATGTTGTCTTAAAATGGCAGGCACTTTAAGAAATCGTCGAACTTGGCAGCCAAATATAAGTTACTTTAAAGAAAAGCAGCTTGGATAAAGCTGACTAATTTCGCGAAATTCTCATTCATTATATTGATAAAAATTAGTATTGAATCTCCTATATTCGGTTTCCACTAAATTGAGCTTCGTGTGTTTCAACAGTATAAGTTGGCTTTTTTAAAATAAGGAATATGAAAGCTACCTCTTCCTCCCGGCACTGGCCGGAAGGACTTTTTAATGAATTAAAATGTTTTTAAAAAATTTGAAGATTTTTGCGTCCCGGAACCCCTTAAGCTAGTGAATTGGTCATATTGTCAAGAAATAATACATTAATCGGAGTATCATAGCTATTCTGTAGCATTTCAACAATCGAGCTTAAATTTGGAATGCTCATTTTAAAATAATTAATTTCTCTGAAACTAATCCTACGAATTTCGCGAAAATTTGTTTTAGGCTAATTAAAGGGTGTAGAATGTATTTATGCTGTCAAACTTGGGTTATTGCTATTGAAAAAAAGAAAGTTTGGGTTTGTTTTGATGTGTAGATGGCCCCTAAGCAAATTTTATATACATCATTTAAAAGTAGTCTTTATTTCCAATCGTTTAGTACCAGTAAATTTCTTCTACAATAGTTTGTTGCAGAGTTAGTAGGGGATGTTTACTTTTTTTCCACGACTGTATGTACGAAAACGTAAAAATAAGTAATACTGTTGCATTTAGCAATAACTTATCTATTTCTATTAACTCTAGTTTCGAGCAAAACTAATTATCTATTTCAAGTAACTGTAGTTTCGAGCAAAACTAATTATCTATTTCTAGTAACTCTAGTTTCGAGCAAAACTAATTATCTATTTCTAGTAACTCTAGTTTCGAGCAAAACTAATTATCTATTTCTAGTAAATCTAGCTTTGAGCAAAACTAATTATCTATTTCTAGTAAATCTAGTTTCGAGCAAAACTAATTCTACGTTATAAGAACAATAAAGGAATATCTTTTAGAATGGTGCGAATTAGAGATGAGTGCGGGTTCTTTTTTTCGGAGCCGAGGCCCGAAAAGTTTTTCGTCATGAAAGCCCAAATGTGTCCGAGCCCGGTACCAAAAATACTCAGTTGAAAATTATTAATAACACTTTAAACTTTTTTCAAGATTAATTTTCTCATTTAAAAATATCTTATTACATAAAAATAATTATTAATCCAAAATATTTCCTACGGACAATGTTTCGTGATTTTCATGTGCCTGAAAATAGTAAATCTGTTATTTATATCCAAGTACTGGCAGAAATCTGCCAAAGTCATAATTTTTATTCTCTTAAGGCTGTTCTTAACTGCTCTGCTCAACAAGCGAAAACGTTTTGACAGATTTACAAATTCATTTTTTAACCGAAAGGTATAAAGGAAGCGATGGAATCCACGAAATGGAAGCATGGAAGCGATTTGGAATCAAACTGTTTTTGATCAATAAATTACCTATCGAGTTGTAAGCGATTTTGATCACGTGAGAAACACGTTTTCCCTCCTTTCTTGAGGGCTTAATCTTCTTTCGCGAGGAAATTCGGTTCAAAACGCCCACTTTTACACTATTTTCTGAAAGATCTACTGCGTTTACAAAAAAAAACAAAAAAACAAAAACAAAAAAAAAACGGAAAAAACAGTTCGATTACGTAGTTTCTGAACAACAACACCAGCTAGTTTCATACATGTTGCCCTTTTGGATTTGAGAACAGCCTTAAAATATCATTATACAACGATGGCAGAAAGGTATAAGTTCTGTTTTCACTCATTGGAGAAAACCATTTCAAACAGACAGCGTGGCTGGTCAAAAGATTTCCCACAGCTATTTTATGTTACTAACACTAAACATGCAAATGCTTCAAGATCAAATAGATAATTTTTCATTATATCCCATCAATAACAACCCAGTTCCCTTTCAAACTAATTTTTAAAGGATTGTTAAACACATTTATAAACTTAGACAACATTCTTGTTTCTCAAATAGCAAGATTTTCTTCCTTTTTAAGTGCGTTTGTAATTATATACTAAATACGTTGCATCTTACAGTGAGCAAAAAAAGTATTTGCACGCAGACGATTTTTTGCATAAGTAACCATAGAAAGCAAATTTGATACTATTCTCTTAATTATTCATTTATTTAAATAAGAAGAAAATAAAAATAGCTACCCATTTTCCTTAAACAGTAATATTACACATTTTAAAAAATAAATTAATATTTTCTCATACCTAAAAAGTATTTGCACAAGAAGAATTGACTGTTAAAAAAGGCATTTAATGTGAACATTATGCAAATGTTTAGCATATCAGTCCCGCAGTACATTAGCCCCGCACTTTAAAGTCACGTAATATATTAACTGGAGCAGGGATTCTGGGGAGTTCTTGTTCTAATGGCGCGAAAACGTGTGACCTGTCTGTTGCTACCCGTGAGAAGATTATATTTCTTCACAATTCTAGATTAAGTTACCGAGGAATAGGTAAAAAATTAAATCTAAACTTTTCTAGTGTTCGTTATGTAATTAAGAAGAAAAAAGAAACTGGTTCGACAATAAATAAGCCGCGAACTGGGCGTCCAAGAAAGCTAAATACCAGGCAAAGGAGAGCCATAATAAAAGAATCTTCAAAAAACCCTTTTCTAAGTGCTCGAGAATTGGCTGTTGATGTCGCTTCAACGTCGGGAACAATAGTTACACAACAATCAATTAGAAATAGTCTTCATGATATAAATATTCGAGGAAGAGCCTCTTGAAAAAAAACCATTTATTAGTGAAACAAATAGGGTGAAAAGACTTGAATTTGCAAAAGCTTATGTCAGCAAACCACTAGAGTTTTGGAAAACTGTTATTTTTTCCGATGAAAGCAAGTTCAATATTTTTGGCTCAGATGGTAAAAAAACTGTATGGCGAAAGCCAAATACTTCTCTTCAAATTAAAAACTTGAAACCAACTGTAAAACATGGCGGTGGTCATGTAATGATTTGGGGATGCATGTCTTTTAACGGAGTTGGCAAAATGACCTTTATTGAAGACAATATGAATGCTAAACAATATATTAATATATTGCGAGATCATTTATCTAATAGTGATCTGAAATTAGGAATTCCTAATTCACATTATTTCCAACAGGATAACGATCCGAAACACACTGCATATATTACGAGGTTATGGTTGCTTTATAATGTAAAAAATCAATTGAAAACGCCGCCACAATCACCAGACCTCAATGCGATTAAAAATTTATGGCATATTTTGGATGTGAAAATAAGGAAAAAGAAAATTTCTAACAAATCAGAACTTAAGCAAGGCTCTTAGGGAAGAATGGCTACAAATCAGCAGTGAAACATGTCACAAATTAATAGAATCAATGCCCAGACGATTACAAGCTGTAATTGAAGCAAAGGGCATGCATACTAAATATTAGCACTGTTTTTAACTTATACTGTAAAAGCACTTATTTTCGCGAGTCGTAATTTTCGCGAAAATGAAGATATCGGTGATTTCGCGAGCTGAAAATTTCGCGAATTTTACATGAACAGAACCAAAAGTTGAAAAATCCCAAAATTACCTAAATAGAACCCCTTTTGCATAAAGTATTTAAAAAAACTTACTTTTGTCCGAAAAGTTCGTTCTATTAATTGTATTATTGTTTTTATTGAAGAAATAGTTGTAAGTATTCAAGAAATTTTTGCACTTATTTCTTATTTAAGTAACTGTAATCATTAAATTTTGGATAAGTGAAATGTTTTTGATTTTTTATTTTTATTTGAAGCGGAAAAAAAAATATTTCGCGAGGCTTAAATTTTCGCGATTACGACGGACTCGCAAAAATGGCGAAAAATAAAGCCTCGCGAAAGTAAGTGCTTTTACAGTAAATAATTCCTCTAGTTCTATTTTTATTGCTGGTGTGCAAATATTTTTTTGGCAGTACGAATGCTACTTTTTTATGTTTTCATATTTTAAATATAATTATTAAGTCAGATATTAAATATGTTTATTTGTTTTGTAAAAGTGTTGGTATTTTTAATTCTTAGTTGCTTTTTTTTATTTATACATATGCTACAACAAATTTACCAGGTGTGCAAATACTTTTTTTGCTCACTGTATATATAGTCGTCGTTTGGTCCGTCCGCATATAACAGCGCAAAAACTACCCAATCGAATGGTTTGAAATATAATATATAGAATCGTTGCAGAATTTTGTCGAGTCCTTTCGAATTTTATAAAAATCGAATCAAAACTTAAAAAAATATTAATAAAAGTTTTCTTCATTCTATTCAATCCTATCATACGTAACGAATTCAATGATATCCCATGATAGGTAACGGTTCTAGGTCACTACGGTGATTATGTCCTATTTAATATGGAGTCCTATAATTTCCATATTACTGAATTTAATATATAGAATCGTAATAAATTTTTCATTCATGCATTTTTGCATAAGAGTGCAACAGCTATCGCATCAAGATCTGAATATTTATAAAACTACAGTTAAACTTCTTTTAAAGGCCACCCCTATTCAAGGGCCACCTCTATTAAGGACCAATATTTTTAGGAATAAAAATTTTCCTATAGACATAATGTTAAATTTACTCCTATTAAGGGCCGCACCTACCCCTCATAAAGGCCATTTTTTTCACATGTGCGTTAAATCCTAAACAGGATGTATTGAATTCTTGAACCAAAAGATAAGAGTTCAGCAAACAACTGCACTTGCAAGAAAGGAGGCAGAAGGAGATAAGGGGGATTTAGTAACATAATGAAGGACCACAAACTTTTCTACAAGTGAGACAAACAGGTGTTCCTCACACTTTGTTTGACCTTTCAACCTGTAGGGGTTGGATTGGAGGTAAACTTGACCCTTTGTTGTGGGCACACAAAGGATCTAAAAAAACTGATTCCACATTTACTAAAACTGTGAATGCATATTGAAGCGCAATTTTTACTCTAGAAATTTTATGCTCAGGCTTATGTAAAATTTTAAATTATGGCACCTAAATCAAGCCAAATAGTACTTTTGGATTTCAATAACAAAATCGAAGTTCTTAATTTTCATGATCAAGGAACATCTGCAAGAAAAATGGCTTCACAGTTTAATTGCAGCAAGAATCAAATAAACAATATTGTTAAAAACAGAGAGAACTTACTGAAAGAATATGCAGATTTTAAAAATCGTGGGATAAAAAGAAAGAGAAAAAAAAATTTGGTCACCCCCTATTCAAGGGCCAGATCACATAAGGGCCAATTTTCAATGGAATGGCAGGTGGTCCTTACAGAAAGGTTTTACTGTAGTTATAATACGAACGCATCACATTTGCCCCGTTTGACGTACAATTGACGACTTGTTTTCCCAATTTGTAAGTAAATAAAGTTCTCACTTTGAGCTCGAGTCCGAAGACTGGTGTGAAAAATTGAACCGAGCCCGTTTCGGACTCAAGGGCCAATCTCTAGTGTGAATATTCTATCGAGAATTCAAGAGGGATTTATTTTTCTTCCTTGTATCTATTAAATAAAGAAATTTAAAAAAAAAACGCCATTTTTCTCTGTATAAATTTTGATTTCATTCTTGAAATTTTTAAATGAGGCGTTGAAAACTGGAGTGGACCAGCCTCGCCGGCTGTGATTTCGAGAAAAATGCTTTCCAAAATTGTACAAATTTTTGTCAAACTCTTTTAGTCCAGTTTTGAAAGTGGGTTCTTAGTTTTATGCCTTTTTAAGTTCAGGAAGGTAGATTTTTAAACGATAAATCTTAATCACCACAACGTACCATTGTACGTCATGAACTCTTCTGTTTGAAATACCAGTCGTATGTGCGTACGTCCTCATCAGTCCCCGTCTAAGCAAGTTTCTGTGCCCAGTGCACTTTCGATTTTTCGTGCCCCCTTGGTTTATTTACTGATACTACATGATTTTTTACATATCACACGCATATTCGAAAAGTGTCAACTCAAAAAATGAAGTTTTCCGGAAAATTGAAAAATTGTACTAGGATTAAAATATTTTTTATATTATTTATTGAAGTGGTCCTTTAACGTAGATTGAGATATATTTTTTTCATTTCATCGCATTAATATCGCAAATATCTTTCACGGTTCTTGGCTTATAACAATTTAAATACGAGAAATGGTGAAAAAACCCATCATGAAGAAAACGCATTTCACAAGAAGTCGTTTCCATAACAACCGTTGCTTGAAGCTAGATTTTGAAAACGAACCAAAAAGAAAAGATTTATATTTCCTGTTCCAATTAAGGTAGAAACATGATTTAAACGCCATTTTAAGAAGAACAAAACAGAGAAATATTGAATTGAATATGTATATATTTTTTAAAAAATTTGAAGATTTTTGTGTTCCGGACCCCCTTAAGGGATTAAGGCTTTTCTCAGATCTCCTGCTGAACAACGCGAAACTTTTTGACATATTTTCTGACTCATTTTTAAACGGACGATTCAAACTATTGAATCGATTTGGAACTGAAGTGAGTTTTCCATTTTTTGATAAGCAAATTACTTATCGAGTAATAAGCCATTTCGGTCACGTGACGACTGTGTTTTCTCCTCTCTCATTATATCGCGTCGGAAATTCGATTCAAAGCACCCACTTTGACAGTATTTTCTGAAAAATTTTCTACCTTTACCAAAAAAAGGAAGACGTGTTTCGATTACATAGTTTTTGAATAAAAACACCTGCCAATTTCATGCATTTCCGTACGAAACTGAATATAAAAATTTGTCAGGAGGTGTCCTTTGGATTTGAGACCAGCCAACCAAGCCATTTGATCCACTTTTGCACTGGCAACTTGATATCCAAGTTAAGTTGAACTTTCTGTTAAACAGACGCTATCACTTGAATAGTTTGGAAATTAATAAAATTCAATATACAGTTAATAGGTGACATGACATATACATTGCTGTGAGACTTCAAACTCCTTTTTCACAAAAATGTGGGGTACTCTGTTTCTGAACGCCTCAAATGTGAATTAAACAAGAGTACTTCTTGGTTATAATTGACTGTGAAATGATCTAGATTCTAGATTATGTCACCTGAAAGTCTTGCATACCTGGACTCGTAGCCTCGATCACAGAGAGGACTAATTTTGTTGGCACTGTCTACCTGTGATAAATTACACGAAAAGGAGAACGGATACACAAACATTTCGATGACGAAATTTCTAAGAAAACTTCGAGAGATCATTTATTGAAAAATAAAACTCTACTATATACATAAAATGAAAATGGGAATTACGTTTCGACCTCTATAATTCGAGTTTTGCTGAATGGATTTTGATAGGACTTGCACTAAGTTAGATAATTTTTCTGGAAATACATATCCTGTCTTTGTACGTTGTTTAGCTACATAATTACGGAGGAAAGTTCTATAATCAGCCGAACCCGCTTATGAAAAAGGGAACTCGGCACCGAATCGAAATTTCCAAAACTTTCGATTTTCAGATTTTTATCTTATCAAATACCACGTACTTTCGACTGCACCGTGACAAAATTTCAGATTGATACTGGGTATAGAACCACAGTTACGGCTAATTTAATAAACATCTAATATCATATTCACCCTTTAAAAGAAATCTTTAAACTCATTTAGTGGTTTTTTTTTTCAGATTTACCATGTCTTTAAACTGCCAAGCCTTTTCTAGATATAAATGAAAGGGCTTGATATTTTTTTTTTTTTTTTTTTTTTTTTTTTTTTTTTTTTTTTTGTTATAATTGAACATCATACCATATATAAGAGATTTGAGGATCGTTTTTTTTTAATATTTTTATAACTTTTCTTTAAAAAAAAATTCATATATTCAAAAATTAATCATTCTCTCCTTTTTTTTTCCGGTGGTTATATTATTTTTTCCTCTAAAACTATTGTTATTTAAAAAAAAAAAAAAAAAAAAAAAAAAATAGGATTTTTAAGTTTTTTCAATTTGTCATTACTGACCGGTAATAGTAATAAAAAAAAGGTGAAAAATTAAAAAAAAAATTGAAAACTAGTAGCATTTTAAATTAGGTGGTTAAAATTGAACTTTCTTTTACTAAAATAATTTTAACACAAAATACACAATATGAACTTTAAAAAGCTTATCGTTTTACTTAAAAGGCGACAAAGATAATAATATAGATGTTACAAGCTAAAATATACATTTTATTTAAATTTCCTAGTACTCTCGGCCTGCAATCCCGCGGTCATCCTCAGGGGATATTTTTATTAATTGTTGTTCCATTCATTCAAATACGTCACTTGGTTCAAAATGGAAGAGCCTAAAATTTTCAGGGTAGATAGAAATAGAAGTAGCAGTGCCTTGGATTGAACTTAACTAGAGAAAAATATTTAACTGCTTTTCCGTTTATTTTAATACGTCACTTTCATTTTAAATGCATAGCTGGACAGTAGTAGAAGTAGCAGTGTTTTGGATTAAATTTCCGTAGAGGAAAATATTGAACTGCCGTTCCATTTATTTTAATACGTCACTTTGTTCACATAAGTCACTTTCATTTTAAATGCATAGCTGGACAGTAGTAGAAGTAACAGTGTTTCGGATTAAATTTGCGTAGAGGAAAATATTGAACTGCCGTACCATTCGTTTTAATACGTCACTTTGTTCATATTAAAAGCTCGTCAACGAACTTCCAGCGCAACTGATTCCTTTTCTCTAAATGCTGCCAGCGCAACTTACCTTATATGCCCACATTTTAATCTTCTAATCTTCATCCGCGTAGAATGCAACAACTTTGTTTTGAACTCGTATTAATCCAACGAAAATTTCGGACCTCTCTAACGTCATGAATTGTTCTCCAACCACATATCCCCACATGTCTTTCTTCATTCATTGCTAAGATCTTATAGATTGAACTATGTGGATGTTGTTTTTTAGTTGCTTTAACAATGCGAATATCGATACTAATGTTATTAAAATATTGTAATTAAAACGGATTAATTTTTAATAAGGTAAATTTTTAATTTTTATAATTTTGTTTCATAACTTAATGTGAGGACATTATAAATTATAATGTCTGTTTCTGTTACTGTAATACTTCCGAACGAAGTCATGTTTTTTGTTTGTTTGTTTGTTTCCTCCCCTTTATCGTCTCCATTTTCTCAAAGATTACAATCATATGCGTAAACCTGATCTTCGATCATGACATAGTTGTGATATTGATTTCTAAAAAAAGAAAAGAAAAATAAAGAAGAAGAAGAAAAACAACAGAGTTAATGTGTGAATGTATTCATTTAAATTTATAGTAACATTTCTACGGATATATTTTTTAACAATCTAACTAAATTGAAAAATATATTAAGTAATGGATAATTTTATTATGATAATTTATTTATTTTGCTATTTTTTTAATTTTATAAAACTAAGTTTTATAAAATTTAGAATTTTAATTGATTTAAAATTATGGATTTAATTTTTATGACTTTTAATTGATAATTTTTAGTGCTAAACAGATTTTAAAGATTCCCGAATTTAATTTAAATTCATTATTTTAATATGACATAAAACATATCTTATTCTGGTCATAAAATATTATGACATAGTTGTGATATTAATTTCTAAAAAAAGAAACGAAAAATAAAAAAGAAGAAGAAAACAACAGAGTTAATGTGTGAAATTTTTTTAATGTATTTATTAGCTTTAAATTCATAATAACATTGCTGCGGATGTTTCTTTTTTAACAATCTAACTAAATTGAAAAGCATATTAAGTAATAGATAATTTTATTATGATAATTTATTTATTTTGTTATTTTTTGTAGTTTTATAAAACTAAGCTTTATAAAATTTAGAATTGTAAAATATTATTAATAGTTTCCATGAACACTATTATCTTGAGTTTCGCTTATTTTAATATGAGCATAAAGCATATCTTATTCCGATCATGAAATATCTATATAATAATAGCCTAAGTCATGTGAATGTCATCAACAGTTTCGGGCTGACCGCTTCACTTTTTGTATGCCATTTTGCTACTTTTATGTTAGCTGTGCGCAGGTGATTTAATCGCCAAATAGGGTTCCATCGCCATCATTTCATTTAAAATATAAAGTTATCACTGACTTCATTTAAAACACATGACTTTCAATTAAAGCAAATAAATTAAAAATACATACATCAGATACATTTAAAATACACATCTTTCTCCATCTCATTTAAAACACCATAAGTAAATAAATAAAGGTACTTTTTCAGTATAGGTACTTGACGAAAAGGTGCTTGGTGAGAAAAGAAATTTGGCAACGTATTTTCTGGCAACCTATTTACTGTTTCATATACACAAGCATTTTTTTTTTCATTTGAATACAATTTATTTAATATAAAGAAGCCATTTATCATTTTTTATAGAGAAACAGAAGTAATTTGTATATACAAAAATATGTATAAATAAAATGTTTATAAAATCAGGTTTGTTTTCAGAGCTGTTTATATATTTTGGCAACATTTCTTCCTTTTTGAAGCCAGAATTGCACCAAGCTTTTTTAAAAATGCCAATGCGCCTATAGTGGAAAAATATCTAAATAAATAATTGATAGTAATAAAAATAACATATATGAAAATACTTTATTTCAGCATCAAAGCATTGTTTCTTATTTAGACACCGGAAAAATAAAAGCTAGCGACGGGGAAAATGCTGTTGGCGAGATTTGCGTCCGCCCAACATAAAAGTTCAGCCATTATTCATTTTTTTTTTAATAAAACTGCTTAAAATATGATTTTTTAGAAAAATATTTAAAACAATTAATATTTGAGAGATGAGTTATATTCAAAAATATGTATATGTTTTGGATAACTTCAGTTAAAATTAGATTGACTGTCTATATCTCTTTCCACCATTCGTTCTTCAGTGAACGAAAAAAATATTAATTTATGGAGGTAATCATTCACACAGCAAGAATAAATGATCTTGACGTCACATTTACTTGACGTCAGATTCGTTACACCTGTTTGATACTTCATGAAGGGATTTTTAATTCAACGTTTATCTGCATTCATAATGACAAATATATATATATATATATATATATATATATATTGCTAATACACTCTTTTTAAATATTCTTACACAAATTTATGAGTTATCAGTTAAAAAAGACAACACTCACTGCATTAAAAACAGTTTTGAATTGGTGGATAGAATAAAGCCATTAACAAATGTCAATAATATTATTACTTTAGATTTCAAAGACCTATTTAATAATATCATTCTAAAAGACTTGCATTCTATTATCAATTCATTATTTATAGAATATTTTCCCTTATTAAATTTACCTGATAACATTGATATTGACTACTTCACATCTTTGACTAACTTTCTACTATTTCATAATTTTATTTTCCAAGACAATGCTTTTTTTTATTCAAATACAGGGCATCTCTCAAGGAGCTGCTTCATCAAGCATGTTATCTGATTTATATCTTTACTTTTATGAACGTAAATTTATTAATAATAATTTATTTCTCTACAGATACATAGATGATATAATTATTTTTTCTGTTACAGATAATAATTCTATATCTCTTCCTGTAAAGTACCCTTCTAATCTAGAACTTAGTACTACCTTTTCAAATAATTCTAGTATCAATTTTATGGATTTTAAAATTAATATTCTCCCTAATAACACCTTAACATTCAACATTTATGATAAACGCAATGAATTTTCATTTAATGTAAATAATTTTACGAACTTTAATTCCTGCTTGCATATTTCAGTATATAGAAATATTCTGCTTAATCATAGTCTTCGTATCAAACGTTTATGTTCCTCCCAATTCTTACAGCCTAACATTTTTAAATTAAAGCAATTAGCATTGTCTTATAATTATCCCATCTCTTTTATATCTGCATGGCTCAAATCTTAATATTCATTTTTTTCTACTTCTTAACAGTATAGGCATTTAATATGTTTAAAAAAACTAAAAAATCGAAAACACTATTATGGAGGGTGGGATGTGGATTACTGAAAAAATTATAAAAATCATACACACAAAAAATTATATGTATGTATATATATAATATATATATATATATATATATTCTTATAATAATAATTTAAAAAAAAGTTTCGGTGTATGTGTATGTTTTTCCATACATTATACAGTAAAAATATAAAAAAACATAAAAAATAAAAATACCATTATGGAGGGTTGAGGTCGTTAATGCTAAAAAAAGTTTAAAACCTTAAATGTTTTTGAGTATGTGAGCGTGTATAAGTGTATGTATACATGCTTATATATTGTATGGACATATTATAATAATATAATAATAATAAAAATATGGGGTATCATGCATTTAACATAATAAATTTTCACATATTGCATCATCATTTAAGGATATATTTTACTATCTCAATATTCCTCATTGCTTTTTAAATTTTCACATTTATTTACATAATACAAGGCTAAATTTTACTATCTCAAATATTCCTCATCTTTTTAAATGTTATTTATATTCTCATTCTTTTATATTACAATTTTTTGTCTTTAAAACGTTAATTTAATCAATTACCCTTTTATTTATTTTTATATAATCCTTTATTTCTTCCTTCATTTATTTATTTATCTGTATTAATTTATTCCTTTTCTTTATTTTATTTTGTATTCACTCAGTACTTATTAAGTTTATTCCTATTTCTTCATTCTAGTTTAACTAAAAGTTAATCGAAGTCTTTTCTTGATTTCTTCAATCATTTTCATTCATTTTATTTTTTATTTTTTATTTTTTCGGGCTTAAGATGGCAAATCTAAACATTATTGTTATTAATCCAGTTCCAAATTACATTTTTCCTTTCTCATACCAGATGATAGCACAGTTATGGGTTTCACTCAGGTGCTCAACTGTAGATCACATGTTAAAATAGTCTTAACTTTGTTTTCTATGCTGATATGCAGTAGTTTTGACTCTTAGTATGTCATTCAGGTATTGTGCTCTAATAATTTTTAATATCCTGTATGAGATGTATTTTTCTTTGGATCTCTTAGCTTTTTATTATCTATTTTCTGTAATGTTTGCGTTATAAGGAGCTAAATTTTGTCATTTCAGGCTTAATGCCGACAAAATTGGATGAAATAACGCATCTTCTATGAATGAACTCACAAGCTCCTCTGATGATTCTGTGAGTCATTCATAGTTTCTTATTTTACATACTGGTTTCATATGTTCATTTCTAAATCATCTTTAGAACTTTATCAATTTCTTCATATATTTGTGATTTCAAATTTATTATATATATATATATGAACGAAATACTGCCCTGATCGCATATATTTGTTGATTTCTCTATCAGAATCTTTACATTTACGTTAGTGAAGGTACGTAACTAAATAGCATTATGAATAAAAGTAACATGTTGCAAGCTTAGATACATTTAAGGGAGATCAAACTGGTCGCCAGAGGCGGCCAGTTATTAATAGTTTCCATGAACACCATTATCTTGAGTTTCGCTTATATCGTTAACTTTATTGTCAATTTATTTGCTTTATAGATTTTGTTGCGTTTTTAATCAAATAATTTTAACAATCGTTTGATAATTAAATGAATATTTCTTTTGACATATTATTTTCATTGTTTTAATTAAGTTATAGAATATGTACCATTAATAAGTTTTACTTCAATAGTAGATTTAATGCGTATTAAATTTATCTTTTAAAAACCAAACTAAACTTTAAACTGCATTAAATAATGTAAAATTTTATTATTGTAATTTATTTATTTTGTTACTTTTTAATTTTATTAAACTTTTCACTATTTAATATTTGGTGTTTTAATTAACAATTGTTAATCCTATACATATATTTTAACTTGCCAAATATAAGTATTATTTCAGTATATATATATATATATATATATATATATATATATATATATTTAAAAGATTGCTAAATCATTTAGCGACCTAGAAATATATATAATTATATATAAGATACCAAAAGGAAAAAATACTTCAAAATGAATTGTTGACATTCAAAATGAAAAGATATATTTAAAAACATCATAAAAAGCTTACATTCATAATTACTTGCGCAAATGCATCATAATAATTTGAATGCTAATATATAACCATTAATTAAACATAACCTACCACCATCAAAAACCGTAATATTATGAATAAAAGCTGTAAGTATAAAAAAAAAAAAGTGCCAAATAATTTATTATAATAATTATTATGGAAGAAAAAAGAAGAAAGTGGACACCGACAAATAATGGAAAAGCTTATATATTGAATTACGTTTTCAAGGGCACAGAATTCAATGATATAAGCAAAATGGTTGTTTTCTGTGAGAAAAAAAAGCTAAAGCTAAAAATTATTTTCTCTGTGCCCGAACAACCATTATAATCAAGTGAATAGATTAATCACCCGGTCCCAAATGCCTTAAGTTACACAAATAAAATGTGTGGTTTCATCTTCATATTAGCCATAAATTAGCTGAAGAATATGAATTTGGGACTACCACACACATTAAACCGAGAAATAAACCATTGAACACCAATTAAGTTAAATATATATATATATATATACGCATATATAACCATTATATAATTAAAATTCACATCTATTTCCAATTACTCAAATTAAATTGATAAATTTAGCTTAAATACATAACACTGACATTATACAAAATAAAAATGGAACCTATGACTTGTAACACAAAATCAAGCACAATACCACTAATTCATTAGCACATTGCAGACGATTAATCTATATAAAACATATGAAAAACCACCAAATTTTGATACAATAACCTATTAAAGACAAAAAATACAAATAACCAGCGAAATAATGTTGAACCATTAAAAGACGTATCATAAACAAATAATAGATCAATTGGATGGATGTATCAGGAAGCTTATATAGCATTTCACTTCATCAGGGCTACATGAAATACAAATATAAGCAGAAACATAGTCGATTTCTGTAATAGAATCCAGCTATAAGCTAAAAATTGAATTCCATTATGTACCCAATCGACTATACTCCAAAAAGTATAAATTTACCATGCCATATAATTTGAATGAAATAAATAATTAATCAATGGAAGATCCGTAATAATGAACAACATGAACAAAATTGGAACATGTAAATTAAAGACTTACCCAGCAAGAGAATTGCTATGACCATATCATAATCACAAACATGCATCCCTTTTTAACACAGTGAAAATCCGGCCTAATTAAATGGTCACAGTTAAAAGCTAATCCTTACGGTTTCAAATCATCACACCTTGCATATAATATTAATATTATTATAAATATAATAATTATAATTAACTTAAATAGTCTAAATATTAAAAATTATTTTATATGCTATCTTAAGAATCCTAGATTAAATTATTACTAAAAAGTACGAAAAGAAGTAGATGTTTAACATAAACAGGTAATAAATAAGAAAAATAATATAATAAAGTAAGGCAACATAATTATTTTAGAACTGAATAAATAATTATTTAATGCTGCCATCTAACACAACTTGAAATAATTAAAAAAGTTAAAAATGTCCACCCGTGTTCACAATCTCAACTAATAGAAGTAGAAATAATTTGTAGTGGTTCCATCTATCGGAGATTACCAAAAATAACTATGTATATAATATATAACTTCTCATTCAGATAATACAATATCTATTGTTATTAATTACCATAAAAGCATTATTCACAACATTATCTTGCGTTTCATTTATTGTCTCATATAAAATGTTGACTTTATTGGTAAGTTACAAAGCATAACAGTTTTATAGATTTCATTTTTAATTTTATGGTTTTATTAAAAGTTTGAAGATTAAGAGAATGATATTTATTGGCATGTAATTTTTTATATTTTAATTAAATTATAAAATAAATACTAAATAGGTTTTTTTAGTCAGATAGGTGAATATCATGCGCATTTTCTAAGTGTATATATTTTTCTTTTAACAACTAAACTAAACTTTCAACTACATTAAATAATGCATAATTGTATTACTATTATTTATTTATAACTTTTTTAAATTTTTCACTATTTTATATTTGGTGTTTTAAATAACAATTGTTAGTTCTAGACACATATTTAAACTTACCGAATTTAACTTATTCTAGTATATGTATAAAACATTTCTTAGTTAAATAACAAAATACTCATTATTATTATATAATAATAATAAAATGTAATAAAATATTCATTATTATACAGTGAGCTGATTAAGTTGCCCTAAATAGCTGACTATCAAATTATGAAATTTTTTTAATCTTCCACGCATGTGCGCAGTTAAAAATCATTTCATACAAATACCCATATTGCATCAAATATTCAATATATCCATGTTTTAATTGCAGTATACTGTACTGTTCTTTGTCAGGTTTTTGGAAAGTTGTGTTATGTTTGGTTGAAAACTCTGTATGCTATAAGCAAAAAAACTTTTGATTTTTTCACAAAAACGTTAACATCTTCGCGAATATGAGTGCACTGCTTACACAAATGCACACAAACATTGAACAGGACCCAAATAGTCATTTAACACAGTAACAGATCATTTTCACCATTTTCTGTTATATAGGTGATCGCAAATATAATTTTATTATTAAATTTATTATTAGCCCCCTAATTGTTCTCCAGGCTAAATCTTGACTGAGGAATATGAAGTCAAACATGTTCTTTACGTCCTAGAAGTTCAAGAACAATTTATCAAGAATTTCAGTAGATATTCAACAAAACGTGAAAAATCGAAAGTGCCCGATCATTTATCCTTAATTTTTGGACATGAGTGTAGTTTTTTAGTCAGATCGGTGAACCTAATGGGTATTAAATTTTCCGTTTAACAATCAAACTAAACTTTAAAATACTTTAAGAAAAGCCTTCATTTTGTGAAAAATGACAAAAATATCAATAAAAAAAAAAATCCCTGCCGGCCCGGCCTACAGGCAGAGGTAGATTTCGAAGTCAAATATACTAATTTCACAAACAAAAACTAAATCATGATTATAGATAAATCCACTTTAACAATTTCATCTGGCCGCTCTTGACGAGTTTTTATTTCATTTTCATATAATAGCTGGTTTTATCAGAATCATGTTAGGGCGGTATTCAAAAAAATACTTTTCCATGCTCAACAACTCGAAATTTTCTGGCATAATTCCAGATTCATTTTTAATTAAAAAAAATATATGAAACTTGCTGACGTGATTTTTGAAGAGATTTATAAGCGACCTGTGTTTTTATTTTTTGTTCAATTAATTAAAACTTGATATATAAACAATTATTTTCTCAGAAGGACAATATTTTTCGTTTCTAACACAATCGCTTCGGGAAATTCCGTTCAAAATGCCCACTTTGACATCATTTTTTGAAATATATTCTGCCTCTATCTAAAAATCGATTACTACGGTACATTATATAGTTTCTGAATAAGCGAATCTACCAATTAAATGCGTTTGAGAGCAAAAATGAATTTAAAAACCAGTCAGAAAATAAGCAGTTTGGATTTAAGCGCATCCTTAATACAATGATTTTTCCAACACAATCCGCTTCGGTAAATTCGGTTCAAAATGCCCTTTTTAACAGCATTTAAAAAAATATATTCTGCCCCTATCAGAAAATCGACCATTACGGTACATTATATAGTTTCTGAGTAAGAAAACGTACCAATTGGAAGCCTTTGAGAGCAAAAATGAATTGTAAAATGAGTCAGAAAATAAGCAGTTTGGATTTGAAAACACCCTTACTAAGATCATTTTTTACTTCAACCGGTATGTATTTTTAATTTGTTTTTGCTCTAAGAATTGGTCCTATCCAAAACTTGTCTATATAGATGTTGTAGACAATATTAAGAAGATATATGATAAATTCATGGGGATTTTATATCTTTTGAATTGACGGAGTTATGGATTTTTTTCTTCTTCAAACCACCTTTTTGTTTTCGTTTTTAATTTTTTTTTGCGGTACGAATTGGTCCTATCAAAAACTTGTGAATATAAAAGTTGTAGATAATGTTAAGGAGATTCATGATAAAATTAATTGGATTTGATATCTTGAGAATTGACGAAGTTATGGATTTTTTTCTTCTTCAAACGCCCTTTTTGTTTTCGTTTTTAATTTGTTTTTGCGGTACGAATTGCTCCTATCAAAAACTTCTGAATATAAAAGTTTTAGATAATGTTAAGAAGATTTATAATAAAATTAATTGAATTTGATATCTTGAGAATTGACGAAGTTATGAATTTTTTTCTCCCAAAAACCCTATTTTTTGCGCCCCTTGAGCCCATTTTTAACTTTATCAAAAATCTGTGATACATAAATTTTTGGCCCTATTTTTAGAAGTAATAAAAACTTTAAACTGATTTGATATGTACAAAAATTAAGAAGTTATGGGGGGTTTTCTGTTTTCACAAAACCCCTCCCTATTTCCCTCCCCTTGGTCCGATTTTGCCCATTAACGAACTTGACCGAGATTTTATGCCCATTGATTTTATGTATCAGTTTGGAAGAGATTGGTGCAGAATTACGAAAGTTATCGTGTCCAGAAGAAAGTGATATATATATATAGATAGATAGATAGATAGATAGATAGATAGATAGATAGATAGATAGATAGATATATAAAGTTTTTTACTGAGGGTGGTTTTGGGTTCTAGGGGTCATGATCGGTGTAGATCTGCAAAAATTTTTCAGAAATTCCAACATAGGAACGATCCCAATAGGTAGTATTTCATACGAAATCTACCTAAAATCTGTAATGTTTATTTTCAATTAATCGTGTTTATTTATACTGGTACCTGTAAGGCTGTTCTTAAATCCAAAGGGTCAACTTTCTGACATAAGTTTTAATTCATTTTTGTTCGAAAACGTATGAAACTAGAAGGTGTTGTTATTCAGAAACTATGTCATCGAACTGTTTTTTCCGTTTTCTTGTAAACTAGATCTTTCAGAAAATACTGTCAAAGTTGACATTTTGAACCGAACTTCCGAAAGAAAGAAGAAAATCCAGTCATTAAGAGGAGAAAAATGCCGTGTCACGTGATCAAAATTACTTATAATACAATAGGTAATTGATTGATCAAAAATGGAAAAAGCAGTTCGATTCCAAATCGCTTCCATGGTCAGGCTTTCCACTTTTATATCTTTCCGTTAAAAAATGAATTTGTAAATGCGTCAAAATGTTTTGCGCTTGTTGAGCAGAGCAGTTGAGAACAACCTTAAGCAGGGTTCGTTGATATATATCAATGGATATATATCTTGATATATATCATGATATATATATATACGATATTCATTTTCAAAATATCAAGATTTCTGATATTTTCGATATTTTCGATATTTTCATATTACTTGATATTTATTTTCAAAATATCACTGAGATATTTTCAGTCGAAACAAATGTAAATGAATTTTCAATTGTTATTGACTGTGTTGTTCTGTAGAATAACTTTTGTCTGTGATAGTGTTTTTTAGCCAAAGAGTGTAGTTTTTAAGTTAGATAGGTGAACCTCATGAGTATTTAATTTTCCGTTTAACAATCAAACTAAACTTTAAAATACTTTAAGAAAAGCCTTCATTTTGTGAAAAACGACAAAAATATCAATTTTTCTTTAAAAATCTGTAATGTTTATTTTCAATTAATCATGTTTATTTATATTGGTACCTTTAAGCAGGGTTCGTCGATATATATCAATGGATATATATCTTGATATATATCATGATATATATCCGATATTTATTTTCAAAATGTCAAGATTTCTGATTTTTTCGATATTTTCATATTACTTGATATTTATTTTCAAAATATCACTGAGATATTTTCAGTCAAAACAAATGTAAATAAATTTTCAATTGTTATCGACTGTGTTGTTCTGTAGAATAACTTTTGTCTTTGATAGTGACTTTTTTAGCCAAAGAAGAAAACAATTATGTTTTCCAAGTTTTATGTTTGAATTTTTTACTTTTAACTGTAAATTATTGGGGATATAATTAATTCAGAACAGACTCTGAAAGATAAACTGTCTAATTTAGATACTCAGTTATATACAGCTTCATTATAAAATAATCTGTTCTGATTGTGGTTTAGTTCAGTTTAAAGTGTATAACATGTTAGTGAATAAAAAATAAGATAAGATTACATGTACGTTAAAAATTTTCCATTAAAAAAATATTTTATATTTAAAATTTTGTTTTATAAATTTCTGATTTCTTGATAGTTGATACTGAATCCAATAGGATTTATTATTATTATTTTTTTTAAATGCAAGTGTATAAAGCAAATTGTTTGTTTTCAATTAGTTGATCTTCAATTTTGTTCTAAGTGAAAAAAGAAAAGAAAAAAAGAAGCAAAATGGAAATACATTTTTAGTATATTGTTTGATTAAGTTTTCATGTTAAGTACAATATGTTTTAGTTTCTAATTTATATTATAGGCTTGAAAATATTTATTATCGGCAGTTAGTTGACTATTTTGAAAATATCGGATATATATCGAAAATATCAGATATATATCAAAATATCAGATATATATCGAAAATATCGGATATATATCAAAATAGCGGATATTTTTTAATTTTGGAAAGTATATTTACGAACCCTGCCTTTAAGGATGTTGGTGATCGAGATTTCAAATCCCCATCGGTAATATTAAATCGATGCACGTATAATGCATTCTTATTTTTAAAATGTCTCCCTAGAAAATTAATATTTTTAATTTCTTTTTTCTATATATTCTACTCAAAGTATGTCTCTCTCTTTTTTTTTTTTTTTTTTTTTGTAGTTGGCAAAATATTTCTGACATACACGCAACCCTTTCACTGTCCGAAGGTTTTTCAGTATTTTTATAAGAATGCTTGTAAATCCCAGGCTATATATATTTTTAAATCGCAGTTTGATGCTAAAATATCTTTAATATCACTACTTTCTATATAAGATTCAAAATAGAATTCGGATTAAAATATTTTGCCCTACAACCATTTTAACATGATTTCTAGGAACGGAAAAATCCGGGCCAGCCGGTTAAAGGGTTAATTTAATATTTTTTGTGTTAAAAGTTGACGAGCTACGAGTAAGATTTCAACGCTTCAAATAAAACTAACTAAATGTGTATTTTGTAAATTAAAAAAGAAAAAGATCTTTTAAAAGGAGTATACACAATTAAGTAGTTCAAATATAAATTTCCTGATGAGATATTTTAAAAATACGAATTCCTTACACGCCCTTAGGTTTAACAATGGGGAGGGAAATTGGATATCACTGGCCAATACCCTTAAAATAAATTTAAACATATTCTGAAGAAGTCTCTTAAAAATCCGATAGTTACAGATATGCGATAAAGGCTGTTTACTGCACCTGTTTCTCTTTTAATGATTCAGAGTTGCATGTCCCTGTAAGGGTTATGTTTTTTCCTTTTGAAAACTCTAAACATTTTGCAAAAAGGTCAAAGTTGTTGGAGAAGCGTGGTTTTAAAATTTTCTTAATTTTTTAAAAATTAAATTTTGCAAATCTTACACAAGACTTACATTTTTCTCTTGAGTAAAATACATTTTTTTCCATAAAATCATTTAATAATATGTCAAAAAGATACTATAGTGTGTCCTAAAAATATAGACAAAGATCAGAAATGACATCCCAAGCTAAAATACCTTTCTTGTATTTTCAGAAATGATTGAGATACATTTTTTTAATTGGTTATTAGGATTTACTGCACAAAGAAATAGAAAATACGTAAACACTACGAATTTTTTTAAAAAAACGTAATATCGCCTGTCCCATAAATATAGAGATCGTTTGACTTTACTTAAGGCTAATATCAGACGAACGTCTTTTTGCACGCTTTCCCCCCCTACTTATCATCCCTACACATGCTCGCTAGCATGTGTAGGGATGATGTGTAGGAAAAAAAGCGTGCGAAAAGACGTTCGTCTGACATTAGCCTAGAAATCAATATTTTTTTCAGCAGACGATTATTTATTCACATTTCTTATGTATGTAACGTCAGCTGTTCTGACTTTTATTGGTTTGGAATCACTTTTCGGCTCGTTTTCGACTGACTAATCGACCTTTTTTATAAATTCGACAAAATGCCTAAAGGTAAAGAGATTTCGAAAGAGGAGATCATCAAAGTTTTGGATTAAAAACTTAAAGGCAAAAAGAAGAATTTTGAAATTCCGAAAGAAAAATCCAAGATTTTAAAGAGATCTTTAAAAAGTGTTAAGAAAAGACCTGATCGACAAAGAATTGCATCCATGCGCGGTGACAGGATCATTCTAAGCATGGCATATAGAAAAAATATTTCATTGCGAAAAGTTGTATCCAAATTTGGAGTTTCAAAAAATACCATTCACCCAAGAATACTGGAATCTAAACGAATAACTTTCAAGAAAATGTTGAAGAAACCATGCTTAAGAAAACACCACAAAACTCTACCTTTAAAATGGGCTAAGAAAATTATGTTTTATGGTGATAAATGGCTGTCAACAATATTTAGTGACAAAAAAAGGTGAAACTTAGATGGACCAGATGGATATAAATTTTACTGGTATGATTTAAGATGCAAACCAAGAAGTTTTTTCAATAGACTGCAAACTGGAGGACCAGTAATGACTTGGGGTGGTTTTGGATTTAATGGACGATCATTTTTGGCATTTTGTAGCAAGAAAACTGAACTCCCAGGACTATCAGAAAATCTTAGAGGACCATTTTTATTCACTATAAACTTTGTTGGGAGGACCAAGCTGTGTATTTCAACAAGTAGGGTAAGGTGCCCTATTATCGTCCCCCAGTACCTTTTTGGCCCTTTAAAGTTGTAATTTTCAGTGAAAATCTACCAAATTTGGATTTTAGATAGACTAACTACCCACGCAAATAAAAACATAGGCAAATGTTGTACAAAAAAAATTTAACAATGCGAAAAATTGTTTTATTCAAAAGTATCTAAACAAGTGGGTAAGTGTGATCACAGATCGCACAGAGGGTTTCGTTTAATATTCCTTTCAAAACATTTTATCCTTTTGAAAAATCTGTTAGTTCCATATTTCAAAACCAGGGGGCGCACTTGATTCTAAACAAACCTGTGTCCGAACGAAAATCCGTTTTACATACTATCCGTAGATATATTAGTCGAGGGGATTGGGCCCATAGCACCCGAGATAAGTAGGCGCACCTGGCGGGAAAAAATGGAACTAAAATATGTAAGGCTATGGTGCATAATATGAAAGAATGGTCAAAGGGGTGTCGGCAAAAGTTGGAAAATTTCTCCCTGGGTTAAAAGGGCGCAGGTTAGAAAAATTGCTTAAAATACACAAGTTAGAGCCCAGAGGGGTAAATAATAAAAGACTTTTTGAAAATTTTATGATTTGTCGTGTGGTCTGAGGCATTCAGCTATACATGCAAAATTTCATGTCACCAACTTAATTAGGGGCTCTCTTAGAAAGAATTGCTTCAAATACATATGTGGTAGCTCAAAGGGTTAAACGTAAGACTTTTTCAAGATTTTATGATTTGTCGCCTGGCCTCAGGTGTTCTGCAATAAGTATGCAAAATTTCAAATCTCCAATTTAATTAGGGGCTCAGTTAGAAAAAATGGCTTAAAATACACAAGCTGGAGTTGAAGGGGTTAAACATAAAACTTTTTCAAAATTTATTATTTGACGTGAGATCTGAGGTGTTGAGCTATAAGTATGCAAAATTTCAACCTAAATAGGGGCTCACTTAGAAAGAATTGTTTAAAATGCACATGTGGGAGCACAAAGGGTTAAATGTACGATTTTTTCAAAAATTTTATGATTTGTCGTTTGATGTGAGGTGTTCAGCTATAAGTATGCAAAATTTCACGTCTCCAAACTAATTAGGAAGCTCACTTAGAAAGAATTGTTTAAAATACACATGCGCGACTCCAAAGGGTTAAATGTATGACTTTTCCAAAATTTTATCATTTGTCGTATGTTGTGAGGTGTTCAGCTATAAGTACCCAAAATTTCATGTCTCCAACATAATTAGGGGCTCACTTAGAAAGAATTGTTTAAAATACACGTGTGGGACCCCAAAGGGTTAAATGCACGACTTTTTCAAAATTTTATGATTTGTCGTTGGATGTGAGGTGTTCAGATATAAGTATGCAAAATTTCACACCTCCAACCTAATTAGGGGCTCACTTAGAAAGAATTGTTTAAAATACACATGTGGGACCCCAAAGGGTTAAAGTACGACATTTTCAAAATTTTATGATTTGTCGTTTGATGTGAGGTGTTCAGCTATAAGTATGCAAATTTTCACGTCTCCAAACTAATTAGGAGCTCACTTAGAAATAATTGTTTAAAATACACATACAGGAGCCCAAAGGGTTAAATGTACGACTTTTTCAAAATTTTATCATTTGTGGTATGATGTGAGGTGTTCAGCTATAAGTACACAAAATTTCATGTCTCCAACATAATTAGGAGCTTACTTAGAAAGAATTGTTTAAAATACACATGTGGGAGCCCAAAGGGTTAAATGTACGACTTTTTCAAAATTTTATGATTTGTCGTATGATGTGAGGTGCTCAGCTATAAGTACCCAAAATTTCATGTCTCCAACATGTATAGTTTCTGAGAACGGGCTGTGTGACGGACAGACAGACAGACAGAGGAGCGAGACGAATAGGGTTTCGTCAGATGAACGAAACCCTAAAAATGAAAAAGAAAAAAAGTGGTCCTAATTTCGCCCCCCGCCCAAAAAAAATACAATACGCCGAGGCTTAACTAATAATTAAATCAAAATTTATTTCTAAATGAGTAAGTAATTTAATTTATATTAAAGTAAGGCACAAAGAAACGTACAAATTATCAGTGAAAGAATAACATAACCAAACATTAGCCATCCAAACATGACGAAAAAAATAAAAAAAATGCCATGAAAAAGCATTCCTAATTTCGTCCCCGGGACGAAAATAAGAACTGCAAGGAGGACGAAATTGGGACCACGCTACTTCCCAATATGACGGAGCTTCAGTTCCTGTATGATGAACTGAGCGTCCTAAAACTCACTGTATGCTACTGTCAGCATCTTATCAACGTAAAATACATGCAATGAATAAGAAATAAATACTTACAGTACAGTAAATAACGTTGTACAAACAACGTAATAAGAAGTCATGTCTTCTAAAAATAGGAAATTCGCCGTTGTTAATTTATGTATGCGTCTTGGCGAATGAAACTTTCAATTCGGAGGCCTTTTACCTTCCGTCCCCTATGCCTTGCGTCATAAGTGGCGCCACATTCGCAGAAGCGGAGAAGTTAAGGGGGACGAAATATGGGCACTTTACCCTATCATTTACATTTCAGCCTATTCATGTGTCTAACTCGACAAAGATGTGGTTTAATATGAATAATAGCAATGTCATGGACTGGCCATCACAAAGTCCCGACTTAAATCCCATGGAGAACGGGTGAAAACATCTAGCACGAAAAGTATATGAAAATGGACGCCAGTATTATTCGACAAAGAACCTTACAACAGCGTTAGAAAAGGCATGGTATATGAACTGTCCCCAGAGGTGATGGAAAACTGTGTATTTGAGGTGACTAACAGTAATGAAAATACGATTAAATACTAGCATTTGTAACTGTATTCCTCAACCTTAAAAAATCCATAAAACAAATAGATTGTCTATATTTATGGTACACCCTATTTTCTGTTTTTCAAAATAAATTCAGCATTTGTTGTTTTCAAATACAAATTAACCTTAACTTGTGTTTCATGTAGTGTTTGTAATTAGACACATAAAAAATTTCATCCCATTTTTATTTTTACTGTGAATTGTATTTTATGCTTTTGTTTATATTTTTGGGACACACTGTAACATACTCAAAGAAAATAGTTCAAATGATACAGAGTTAAATAATTACTAGTAAGCAGTTCATATATGCTTTATAGATGTCAATTACTTTCTTAATTTGGTGGTCTTATTAATAACTTGAAGATTGTGATGTATTATTTTTAGTGTTATAATAAGTTACAGAATAAATTCTAAGACTAGTTGCTGTGTTTTTAAGGGAGATAGGTAAATCTAACGTATAGATTTTATTTTGTTTATTTTAAAATAGAAATTTGGTATCTTCTAAGAAATGCCTTCAAAATGCTGGGTGCTTTTTTGTAAAGGAAATTATACTACTGGTCCCAAAGAGTCAGTATACTCATTTCCAAAAGATCAAGAAGTTAAACAACAAGTAAAAATTAAATTAAAAAAAATCAAAAAATCCGACTGCGTAAAAAGCGAAGTAATTAATTATTTCTCATCAATGTGAAACTATTTTTTATATTACTGACCTACTTTTTATTTACTTGTATTGATGACTTTTAAGTTGTGTTTAATTGTTCGTTCCTATCTATAAACACTGTTTTGATGAGGCCTATAGATGTCTGTGAAGGTTAGAGTTGCAGTAAAGCTAGAGATCCAACCTACACAACTTCCAGGTTGTGTAATATTTAAACGGAGCTTCTGACTAAAATAGTCAATGAAACATCGTCTTCATTTTGAAAGACCTATTCAATGATATGCCACTCAATAGGGTGCGTAATTTTTTTTTTGTTGTTTTCGTCTCTAGCGCCATTTTGTATTTTACGGCCGCCATTTTGAATTAAAAAAACCTAGCCTATAACTATCCGACGGTTAAGTCGAATCGAAAGAGACCTCATTCCTTAAAATCCATCCAGCCGTTGGGATGTTTCGAGGATATAAAGAAATCCACATACCCAGATACGCGGGAAACACAGTCGGGTAAAAATGGCTTCAAGTTATTCCGAAAGCCAATTTTCAACCTACCGGAGTTTCAATTTTCAACCTATCGAAAGTAAGTTTTCTTGTTTATTTCATTGCGTTGAAAAAATTAAAAGCGTTTTTAACATTTTATGCTTTAGAAAAAGACATACGTAGTAAATTGTATTATTTGAATGTTTACACAAAGGGGTGGGTTGATTTAGTATACAGTGTGGTTCAGGACTAGATGTCAAAAATGTAAAGGCAGGTAGAGGGGACCTAAATAAGCAGATTTCGTATAGGGATGTGGGTGCGGAAATGCAGCGTTGAGGGAGTAGAGAGCGTTGTTGAGTTCAGTAGATAAAAGCACTTCGCTGGCTTGAATAGTCATTCTCCGCACGGATTTCGAGCAACATGCGTTGTTACAAGAATGCGGAGCTTGTTGACATGCATTTCCTGTATGGGGCTGCGCAAGGAAATGCAGCGGCTTCTCAGAGGATGTACATGAAACTATTCCCGGGAAGGAATCTGCTGGGACGTATATGTCCCGACTCATAGTCAAAGGGTTAAAATGAATCACGTAAAGAAACTGATCTTATTTCTCTCTTCTTATTAAGTTTGTGAGCTGCATTTTAAAGAAACTTATTTTAAAAAATGTGCTGTTGGATCTAATGAAAAGACGGGGGTGGGGGCATATTATCACAGTTCTACTACAGATATGGAGATTAAAAAAGAGTGCAGTTTCTTCAGTGTTTCCGAAGTATCCAGCTTCCATCTTGTCAACTGCCAAGAAATCTAGGAAAAAGGCAGGTAAAAGACGGATTGAAAAAGAAATGAAAAAAATTCAAGTTGCCTTAAATACAAGCGTCGAGAAGTATGAGGTATGTGCTAAAGAAAGAAAGATTACTTCTCTTGATTATATTAATAATCGTGTTAATAGTTTTATACTTTAAAATTATTGGTTAATGTAATTTCGATAGTAACTTTATTCCCTTCTTATCTTTGACCAATAGCTAATTCCTAAACCATGTGTTTAGAGGTATAGTCTCAATTGCAACAATTCGGAAATTGCACGTCAAAAGTGGCAAATGAGGTGCGTTCGTACGATAACTAATTTTATAAATAGTCAGATCTTGGTGCAACAGCTGTTGCACTCTTATGCAAAAATGCATGAATACAAAATTTATTACGATTATATATATTAAATTCACTGATGCGGAAATAATAGGACTTCATCACCATGGCAACCTAGAATCATTACCTATCATGGAATATCGTTGAATGAATTACGTATGATAGGATTTAATAGAATGAAGAAAACTTTTATAATATCTTTTTAAGTTTTGATTCGATTTTCCTAAAATCTGAAATGACTCGACAAAATTCTGCAACGATTGTATAAGTTAAATTTCAAACCATTTGATTGTGTAGCTTTTGCGCTGTTATATGCGGACAGACGGGTAGACAGACAGACGGACGGACCAGATGATGACTACAGGTGCTACATATTTATATAATTACGAATGCACCGAAAAATGTTTAAAACGTGGTTCTTCATCATATGAAAATGCATTTACGTCAAAATATTTATTTTCTAAAACGTTGCGAAATTGAAATTTTTATAAGACCTCAGGATCTTATTTCGTTTTTAAGCCAGAAAACGTCGAAAATTAAAAAAATCCAAACGGGAAATTTTTGGTCGCATAAAAATGGCATTTTCACTGTTTTATTCGTTAAGCCATGCGCAAGAATTTTCTAAATATAACTTATACTGGTTAAAGAAAAATTTTAATTTTGTAAATAAATAATAATAATAATAATAGCCTTTTCGAACTAAATGATTTTTCATAAGATGAAAACAACATTTTTGCAATTGTAACTAGACCTCTAAAACTAAACATTCTGGAATTAAAGAAAAAAAGATCCGTGACCAAATTATCCAATTACTTCTTTCTCTTAAAAGTTTATAGTTTCTATGACGTCATGCAAGTATTAGACTTTTTAGAACAAAATCATAGTAATTCTGAAAAATCTTCTAACTTTATAATAGAAAAATTAACACAATTATAAAATTTCTGGTTAAAATTTCCTCCAAGGGAAATTAAAACATCATTAAATTTATTCAGGAGCAATTGAAACAAATTATTTCTCCTGAAAATGATATCCATTTTCTACTGATTTGTTAAGAATACAAGTCAACAAAAAGTCAAGTAAAATGATTTCAAAATATGGATATGTATAGATATTTTCAATGTATCGTCTTAAAGATATCGATGTTCAAAATTATTGGATAGAAAATATTACTATATCGGAAATATTTTCGTCGCTGCTTAATCTTTTAATAAATGAAATAATTTAATTTTGTTTATGTTAGTGATATTTTACTTAAATACGACTTTTAAGCTTTTAATACATATATTTTTATGATTTTTATCTTTTTTATTAAGTCGATTACATTATTTCCAGCGTTTTTGAGGCAATCCATTTAAAAATAGTATTGATATTTAGACGATTTCTTTTCTAAGGCTGGAAATTGTATTAATTGTATTTCCAACTTTAGAAAAGGGTCGGAATCCGTGACAAAGTCTCACAAACATCTTGATGAAACATAATGTTTTAAATAAACATGTTTCAGTTTAAATATTCCAGGATTTGGAGATATATATACAGTGGAGGTCAAAAGTTTTCGGCCAGTATAAAAAATTTTTGGTTAATTTGCAAGTATAACCATATGAAGAGGAATCTCAAAGTTATACATTTTATTGACATAAAAGTTAGGAAATTATTTATGGAATAACAAATAAATATCAGTAAATTTAATGGACAAAATTGATTGCAAAGGAAAACGCATGTTCTCAAAAGTTTCCGGCCATCTTGGCAAGTGTGGAAAAAAATGGTGCTATAATAGAAAATAACGGTGATCAATAACATTTACAATTAATATTTTGCCGGTATACCTTTAGCAATACCACGTCACTGCGGCGCAACGACGTTGCATTTGCATCGTTTCAATGAACGGTTGAAGATCGTCTATGGTTAGTTTTTTCCTACTCTTCTTGCAATTTTTGGGGAAATTCCTCTGAATTGGAATATTTAAAATTCCGCACGCGTTTTTCAAGTTCTTTCCAAAGATTTTCTATTGGATTCAGATCGGATGATTGCGCTGGCTATTTCAAAAATAGTTGCGACCAAAATTTTTCCTCCAAATAAGGCAGCAAATGATCTTGCAAGATATCCTTATACTTTGCACTATTGACCTTGCAGCGGAGTTCAACTAACGGACCGACACCTTTTCCAGAAAATACTCCCCACAGCATAATGTATTGTCCACTATGCTGCATTGTAGGAATAACATATCTCGAATAATAGCTTTCGTTTTTAGGTCATTGGACGTAGTGTCTGCAATCGCGCCCAAAAAGGTTGAACTTCGATTTATCGGAAAATAGTACTTTTTCCCGATTTCACTTGACCAGTCTTTGTGTTCCTTGGCAAACGCCAGTCGGGCCCTCTGATTTTTTTTTTTTTTTTACTTATGAAAGGTTTTTTAACCCTTTCCGGTGAGGTGTCCGTAAAAAAGGACTGAACTGCCGTTTGTATGTTCCAAAACTCATAGGCGTAGAGTTTTCAAAATTATTGGAGGGGCTCAGCCAGTACCGCAGACAAGGGGGGGGGGGGGGGTCTACCGCCCCCTGAACAGGGATTTAATTTACTAAGTAATGAATACAAAAATAGTAAAACCTGCTAAGACAAAATTACAAATAACCGCTGAAAGTTTCCGTTTTATACAGGTTTTCGTCTACTTTAGCAGGTAAAAATTCAACGAGTTCCTTTCGATGGATCATGAAATGTTTGCCATTAAACAAGATTTCGTTATAGACAGGTTCCGTTTACACAGGCTAACCTTATATCCATATCCATGCAGTAAAACCTTTTGTAAAAGCAATCGTAAGCGACCAAAACAATATTCCGTTTAAGACAGGTTTCTGGCTAATTAAGTAAAACTGTATGGCAATCTTTCCTTATGGAGCATGAAAAGTTTCCATTTAAGACAGGATTATGCCATAGGCAGATTCTGTTTTGACAGGTTTTACTCTACATATATCATAAATATCTATATATCTAATAATAAAAGACAAGATCGCTGTTTGTGTGTTTATTGCCGATGGCTAGGAAAATCTACTGCCCGCAGAGGTCTGAAAATTTATATGAGAATAGTTCATTGCAGGTATGGATGCCACTGCGGCTCACATTTTTAATTTTTTGATAATTGGCCGAGATATTAATTAAAAACTCATCAAAAAAGAGATCTTTCTTTGAAAATTGGCGGAGGCGCGTTCCTGCATGACCAGAACCTGCTTTTCGAGAGGAAAGGAAGGAAGAACTAAATGTACATTTTTTTTTTTTTCGCTGTTTTGTTTTAATGCCCATCAACCGTGCCGTTTAAAATTCGGAAAAACGGACGACATACTCTTACAGTTCGTACTTTTATTTCTCAAACGCCGCGATCAGTTAAAAAAAATATAGTTCTTAACTCTTTGAAATTTTTTTCAATAAGGGAGATCGTTTTTTCTCAGTCGACTTTTTCTCCCTTTCGCCAACGCTTACTCAGGGCTCAATTTTAGAGGTACCGATGTACAAAAAATACGCATTTAAAGCTAAGATCTTGTTCTTGTTGCCGGTGCAATCGGTTTTCTAAAAGACTAATTTTAATTCTTTAAACAAACTCGCGACCCCAGGTCACTTCGCGCTTCACCTTGACGAGACTATCTTTTTTCACAATCTTTTTAGAGCATTTCGACAGACTGGATTTTACACCCATTACAAAAATTTCGTAATGTTCGAACGAATAGAAGTACTTAAAAAAAATAATAAAATCTTAGAAAATTTTGACGAAAAAGCTAAAAAACAGTTTCGGCGCGGTTTCGCTTGGCTTCGGCACACGTTTTCACGATTAAATATGCCTGTTTTTCATGAAATTTTATAGAATACACGGATACAGTTATACGCATTTATAACATATTAAAATTTTGGGCAGTTCGGATGACGAAAACTATTTTTTTGTTGTTGTTATGTTAAAGAGCCCGACGCGAAAACAAGAAAAACTTGTCGAATGTGACAATCTCAAAACTTTCTTCTATCTCATACATGTTAATACTTCAAAATTCGTTATCACAGTGCTAAAATTAAATGACAATCTATGCTCATCTCAATCATAAGGATCTAAAGATATAGGTTCATTAAATTTTGTGCATTTTAAAAGGAGATATATGTATCGCATCTTTGAAACAAACAATTGAATTTTGGTATCCACCCTCTTAGATGTATGCAAGGAAAATTCTCAACTCAAAGAGCATAAAAGCGACACCTGTCGCACTGTATACACCCAAGCCTAAAAAGAGATCGATTTATGTGAAAGTGTAACAGAATATGAAGTCTGATTAAATTCCGTGTATTAGTTTTTAAGAGAGCACAATTGTGGAAATCGTAAAAAACGGAGCATAGCAGCGCCACCTATTGCGCGATTTACACCGAAACGTAATAAAGAACAACATACATCAACATCTAACTGAAATTGAAGTTTGATGAAAATTTATACATTAGTTTTTAAGATAGAGCTATTACGAAAATCATGATAAATTCTGTACTAACCTAATCTGAAGTTTTATGAAGTTCGATTAGTTCTTGAGAAAGAGGTATTGCGGAAATCATTAAAAATGCAGTTAGCAGCGAAACCTGTTGGACGATTCACACGAAAACGTAATCAGCACGAAATAATATCAAGATATAATTGACTCTGAAGTTTCATGAAAATCTGATCATTAGTTCTTGAGGTATAGCTATTGCGGAAATCATCTATAGCTATTGCGAATAATGCATCATAGCAGCACCACCTATTGAGCAATTTACACCCAAAATTAATAAGCACCAAACAATAGCAAATACTAACAGAATCTGATGTTTTATGAAAATCTGTGCATTAATTTTTAAGATATAATGCGATTTGAACCAACAACTATTCAGCATCAATTTATATCAGGGACAAATTGAACCTAAAGTTTTATTAAATTCCGTGCATTAGTTCTTGAGATAGAGAGCCAAAAAAATTTATGTAACATACAAACTCACAGACAGATTCACAAATAGTCATTTTGTAAAAACCATGTTTTTCGGGATCTGTGACCGCTAAAAAGTGTAAATCCGTCGAAAACCGGTGAAAAATTTTCTTGAATCCAATACTTAATTCTAATAATTCTTGCAATAATAATTCTTGCAAAGATAGAAGAAAGTAAAAAGGAAGAAGAAAACATGCCTTTTAGAAGTAGATATCAATATTTTTTTCACGAAAATTTTACACGGGCTGAGAAACGGTTATATTTATAAGAAAGTCCTTCCGGCCAGTGCCGGGAGGAAGAGGTAGCTTTCAAATTCCTTATTTTAAAAAAGCCAACTTATATTATTCAAACACACGAAGCTCAATTTAGTGGAAACCGAATATAGGAGATTCAATAGTAATTTCTATCAGTACTAAATCATTATGAATGAGAATTTCGCGAAATTAGTCATCTTTATCTAAGCTGCTTTTATTTAAAGTAACTTATATTTGGCTGAGATGTTGATGTATACTATCCACATGGCATCTTACATAGAAATAGGCGAATACGTGTTTTATCGCGTGACAAATACAAGATCGTTTCACAATGTTAGCTATACTAGAAATTCAAAGTGCTATAATTAAACATTTTTTAAGATATAAACAAAAGAACAAATTTTCAGAAACAAAATCTGCTCCGGAATCTTTGTATCAAGGCCAAACACATAAAAAAATCTTTTTCATTTTCCAATTTTTTAATACCTCACATTAAATTTTAAATTAAATTTTTTTTAAATGGCAACCCTTTTGAAACAAGATGGCGAATGAAGCTGGCCAACAAACTCGGTCGAGACATTGGTATGTACTATGTACAGACCAAGTAACATCCAAATCGGTTCATAAATACGCCTGTGATCGCGTGACAAATATCAGGTCGTTTTAAAATGTCAGTCACAATAGAAATTCAAAATGCTATAATTCAGCCATTTTTTTAAATATAGACAAAACAAAAACTGTTCCGGAATCTTTGTATTAAGGTCAAACACATACGAAAAAAATCTTTTTCATTTTCCAATTTTTTGGTATCTCATTTAAAATTTAAATTTTTTTTAATTTTTTTAAATGGCCGCCATTTTGAAACAAGATGGCGGATGAAGCTGGGCAACGATCTCGGTCGAGATATTTGTATGTACTATGTACACACTAAGGTACATCCAAATCGGTTCATAAATACGCCTGTTATGACGTGACAAATATCAGGACGTTTCAAAATGTCAGCCACGCTAGAAATTCTGAATGCTATAACTCAGCCATTTTGTAAGATATAGACGAAACAAAAACTGCTCCCGAATCTTTGTATCAAGGTAAAAAAAATAAGAAAAAAATATTTTTTAAATTTTCAATTTTTTGGTACCACAATTCAAATTTAAATTTTTCTTAAAAATTTAAATGGCTGCCATTTTTAAACAAGATGGCGGATGAAGCTGGCCAATGAACTCGGCCGAGACATTGGTATGTACTATGTACAAACGAAGTTGCATCCAAATCGGTTCATAAATACGCCTTTTATCGCGTGACAAAATTCAGGAAGTTTCAAAATGTCAGCCACGCTAGAAATTCAAAATGCTATAACTCAGCCATTTTTTAAGATATCGACGAAACAAAAACTGCTCCGGAATCTTTGTATAAAGGTCAAATACATAAGAAAAAAATATTTTTCCATTTTCAATTTTTTGGTACCACATTTCAAATTTAAAATTTTTTTAAAAATTTTAAATGGCCGCCATTTTGAAACAAAATGGCGGATGAAGCTGGCCAAAGAACTCGGTCGAGACATTGGTATGTACTATGTACATACCGAATTACATCCAAATCGGTTCATAAATTTGAGAGTTATAGTATGACAAAGGTCAGATATATATATATATATATATATTACCATTAATTAAACATAACCTGCCACCGTCAATTATTATGAATTAAAGCTGTAAGTATTAAAAAAAAAAATATTATAAGAATTATTATGGAAGAAAAAAGAAAAAAGTGGACACCGACAAAAATTGAAAAGCTTATACATTGAATTACGTTATCGAGGGCACAGAATTCAATGATATAAGCAAAATGGTTGTTTTCTGTGGGAGAAATAAGCTAAAGCTAAAATTAATTTTCCCCTGTGCCCGAACAACCACTAAAATCAAGTGAATTGATTAAAAATGAAAGCAGAATAGAAACAAATAATATGAAATGGAAGAATCAATAAAACGTATTTAAATATTTATAGGATATAAAATAGAAATAATAAACACCATACCGATTAATATTTCAGTATTTTACAAAAATCCATGTGCACATGTCTTCCAGGATATCAAAAAGATTAAGGTGAATAAAACAGTTAAGAAATCACAGTAAATGATACCAAAGGATGCAGTTAATACATTTTGAAATAATATTTGAAATACCTTGTAAAACAAATTTAATCTAATAAAAAATATATATAGAAATTAATTACACTATTTAAAATGCACTATTAAATTAATAGATAACAGTTTAACAATATCGTCAAAATTTAGCTAAAAATACACCCTGGTGTATAAAATATAACTAAAATGGAGCTAGAAAAATTAAAAATAAGAGCAATATGAAAGATACAATTTTAGTGCTGCCATCTATTAATAATTATATTAAACAACTATCGCAAGATAAAAATTTGCAAGCTTTTGAATGTAAATAACTGTTTAAACAGCAAAACCAAACAAATCCTTATATAGAGAGAATTATAGAACAACCACTAAAATCAAGTGAATTGATTAAAAATGAAAGCAGAATAGAAACAAATAATATGAAATGGAAGAATCAATAAAACGTATTTAAATATTTATAGGATATAAAATAGAAATAATAAACACCATACCGATTAATATTTCAGTATTTTACAAAAATCCATGTGCACATGTCTTCCAGTATATCAAAAAGATTAAGGTGAATAAAACAGTTAAGAAATCACAGTAAATGATACCAAAGGATCCAGTTAATACATTGTGAAATAATATTTGAAATACCTTGTAAAACAAATTTAATCTAATATAAAATATATAGAAATTAATTACATTATTTAAAACGCACTATTAAATTAATAGATAACAGTTTAACAATATCGTCAAAATTTAGCTAAAAATACACCCTGGTGTATAAAATATAACTAAAATGGAGCTAGAAAAATTAAAAATAAGAGCAATATGAAAGATACAATTTTAGTGCTGCCATCTATTAATAATTATATTAAACATCTATCGCAAGATAAAAATTTGCAAGCTTTTGAATGTAAATAACTGTTTAAACAGCAAAACCAAACAAATCCTTATATATAGAGAATTATAAACCTAATATAAATCACACAAAGTATTTAAAACTATTGTTAATAAAATTTAAAAGCATACAATATGTTCTATTAGCTAAATTATTTAAACTAAACTAAGAGTTTAAATAATGTTAGAACATTGATAATATATAGCATATATCTATATGCTATAAAACAAAATAAATTCAGTAATAATTAATATAAATAATTATTAAAAATTATCTAAAAATTATTTTTTAATGAATTATATATAAGATATTTATAAAATGAACAGGAAATATCAAACATGTGGAAGTATATAGAAGGTTAAATAATACTTAAAATCCCATTACTTAAAACGCACAAATATAGAATGTGGATTATTTTCAGACATCCATAAAAATCCATAAAGTATGAATATGGGACATTCAAAAACATTAAACTAAGAGTGGCATACTATTAGTAATTAATATGATATTGTCCTTAGTAAATTAGAATTTAATAACAAATAATTGTAAATTAGATTAATGAATAATTAAGCTAATTATAATATTAATGAAAATCTCCAACTTACATATAAAATATCAAATCAACATCCACATAAAATACATAACAAAAAAATAGTAATAATACAAGAGCCCCGCTTTTTTTTTTTTTTTTTTTTTTTTTTTTTTAAATAAATAATTAACCATTGCGTATTATCCAGACAACACCACCCTCCTCCGTACTCTAACATCTACCCACCCAACCAACCTATAATATTTTTTTTTTATATTATTTTACAATTTTTAATTTTTTATAGATATTTTTTTATTTTATAATTTTTTTTGTAATTTTGTTTACGCATGTGTTAATTTGTGTTTATAGATCATGTAAGAAAAGTACTAATTGTATATTAATGAATATATGAATTTTTTTGGAAAACCATGATTTAATGCATCATAAATTAGTTTTTTAATATTATTGTTAATTAGAGGAGAAGAACATAAACATTTTATTCTATATAAATGATTAAGTATTATATTACGAAATACAGAATGATGTAGACAAGATTTAAAATTTGTAAATGTATTAACTGTGAATTTAAATTCTTTACGTTTGTCATACAAATCTGTGATTGTTTTATTGTCTTTTATTGTAATTTTAAGATCTAAGAAGTTAATTGTATTGTTAGATAAAAGGTTTTCCGTTATATATATATATATATATATATATCAATTTTGAACGGAGGGTGGTTTCGGGGTCTGGGGGCCATGATCGATGAAAATATACCAAAATTTTTTGAAATCGCTTTCCTCCGAACGGCTGCAATAGGTAGCTTTTTGTAATGAAAGCTACCTAATAATTTTTTTAAAGAGTTCGGACCAATAGAAAATATTTTTTAAAAAAATTATGAAACGACTGTACATGAAAAACAGAAAATGACTTCTTACGAACGCATTTACCATTAAAAGTCAATATTTTTTGGAGATTTTTTCGTTTAAAAATATAAATTCGGACAAAATCGGATTAAAGGTATAAAATCATACAAATTTGCGCTTTATTAAATGTTATTATCACGGGCCCGGGCAACGCCGGGCGGGCCACCTAGTCTATAATAATAAGGAAAGAAGTTTGTCTGTCTGTCGGCCATGTTCTGAAAAAACCGCTGCACGCAGAGCTACAAAATTTGGTATGAAGGTACCTCTATGTATTTAGTTAAGCACACCAAAGCCCGATTTTAGACCTTTTGCAATATAATTTTTAATGCTTTTTCACGGTTCGAGGCGATTTTTTTTAATTATTAAAATAAATCCGATTTCAATTTTTTAGCGTATAATATAGTAAATTTTGTCCTCTTTTCAAAAAAGTTTAATCGGAATTCGTACAGCGATTTTTGAATTTTTCGCAAATATTTATATGCGATTTTTAGCGTCATTTCGTGTTTCGCAGCGGTTTTTTTTTTTTTTTTTTTTTTTTTTTTTTTTTTTTTTTAATATATATATTGATAAAAGGATTTTAGTTTCAAATTCTTAGCATTAAACAGTAAATTTTGTCCTCCAAATTTTTTGAATTTTAAATTCGATTTTAATGCGAGTTTTTGCGATTTTTCGCGACGAGTTTTGACACTCGTGAAAGAATTCTGGTTAAAATGTTTTAGAGCACTTGTAATAATTTTTGGCCTTTGTGACTTTTAGAATTTTTAGCGCTTTTTAATGCAATTTTCAGTGGTTTTTCGCGTTCCGCAGTGACTTTTTTATTTTTGGTAAAAGGAATTCGGTTTTAAACTTTTAGCCTAATGTAGTAAATTTTGTTCACTTTGAGCGATTTTTATTGCGATATTTTGCATTCCTTGGAGATTTTTTGACATTCGTGAAAAAATTCCGGTTAATGTTTTAGTCCACTATGGTGAATTGTGTTCTCAGCAATTTTTAAATTTTTAATGCTCTTTTTTGCGTTTGTCTGCGTTTTTTTAGTATTCCGTAGCGATTTTTTGGCATTCATAATATTTTTTCGGTTTCAAACTTTCAGCTTGATATAGCAAATTTTCTCTTCCTTGATTTCTGAAAAAAAATTTCGTCACCTCAAGACGATTTTTAGCGTTTTTACGCGTTCCGTATCTTTTTTTACATTTATAAAAGAAATTCCTTTCAAACTGGTAACACACTTTTGTAATTTTTTTCCTCTGCGATTTTTGATTTTTTATCGATTTTTAATGCGATATTTAGCGTTCCGCTGCTATCTTTTGACATTCGTAAAAGGAATTGGGTATCAAACTTTTAGCCCAATATAATAAATTTTGTTATATTTTCAATAAAGTTTATTCGAAATTCGTACGGCGATTTTTGAATTTTTTGCGAATTTTTATGCATTGTTTAGAGATTTTTCGCATTCCGCAGTGATTTTTCTACATTCGTAAAAGGAATCCTGTTTTAATGTTTTAGCACATAATAACAAAATTTTGCCATCTGCAATTTTTTGAATTTTTTGAGTTTTCTCGCGCTTCGCTGCAATTTTTCCAAATTAGTAAAAGGAATCCGGTTATCTTCTGGCCCAAATTAGTAAATTTTGTTTTCTTTTCATTTAAATTTATTTGGAATTCGTGCAGCTTTTTTTTATAATTTTTCGCGATTTTTTAAGTTTTTTTTTTCTTTTGTGTGTGTGTTTCGTACTATTTTTCGACGGACCGGACGATTTAGTTTCATCATTTGCAACAAAACTTAAATCCTCTCCCCCATCCCTCCCGAGTTCGTAAATTGGAGTCACTTTCTTTGTAGGTTCGGGAAACTGCGAAACATCTTATCTGTGCTCTAATCAGATCATATCGGACACCATTTGTTGTCCGTTAAAAATGTGAATTTATTGCCCTATGTCTATGACGCCGAATCAGAAAAAGAAATTCTTCCCAGAAAGTGTGCCCATGCCTACTGTCCAAAGAAGGAAGAAAAACCCACCATGGAGAAGAGTGCTTAGTTATTCCCCATACGCCACGCTAAAATTTTTCAGTTTTTTTACTAGTTTACAAAGAATTTAGAGAAAGAACAATTATCTATCGAAAACATTATACGCTAAAAACTTTTGTAAATTGTATGAAATTCCAAAATCTGATTTTTTTTTCTATGCCAGTTGGCGTAAAAAAATATAGCCCATCTGAGAAAATTATTGGAGGGGCTCGAGCCCCACGGGCCCATATAACTCTACGCCTATGCCAAAACTGACAAACGGCACTAAGATAATTTAACTAAAATTTTCCTATTATAATGTCCATTATTTCATCAGTTTATAAACAGAATTAATCCGCGCCGGTAAGGGTTAACACCGACCCTTCCATAAAGTCCTATGTCACGTAAGCGTCTTGACACAGTATACAGACTTATTTCAGCTAAATTTTCATTGCGTAAATCGCGCGGGATATTGTAACGGCATTTTTATGCGGGCATAAACTGCTTTTCTCCTGATAATTCTGCCCACACGAATAATCGTTTTCCAGGGTCTTGAGGGCCGTGGTAAGTACTAAAGGACATGGCCATCTTTATATACTTTTTAAAACGTCGTTCACAGTAGTGTTTTTGTGATCGATAACTTTGCCGCAATCTCTCTCTCTTTGACACAATATCACGCAATCTCACACCCCTTTAGCGACAAACGAATCGCTTGTTTACGAACAATAATTGTTGAACTTTTCATTTTTTAATTTCAACTACATTATTCACGTGTATTAATCAACAAACACGGCCAAAGCAACACTTTTTGCATATGCGAATTTTCAATTCCTTCTCTTTGCATCAAGTGTCTTCAGTATCCAATCAAAACGATCACATGGTCAGAGGTCATTTGCATATTCTTAACTTTTGGAACAATTGCACTACTTCTCCGCTGAAACATTCTGGCAAAAAATAAAGAAACTAACAAGGCCGGAAACTTTTGACTGCCTTTGTATATCAACATATGTATATATAGTTATATATATCTTAATATACGTATATCGGTTATGGATATTCAAAATATTATGATGTTTGATATTTTTTTTTTCAAAATATCATTCTGTTTGATATTTTTTATATTTTCAGTCAAAACAAGTGTAAATGAATTCGGCTTTTATCAGGCTGTGTCGTTCTGTAAACAAAAAAATTTTGTTTTTGGCAGTAACTTTTTTAGCAAAAAATGAATATATATATATATATTTTTTTTTTTCAAGCTTTACGTTTAAAGAAACTGTTTTTAGATATAGAATAAATAATTAAGTCAGACAATATCAACACAAAACAGCCATTGAAAGATAATCTGTCTAATTTAGATTACAGTTATTTACAGCTTGATTAAAAAGAACTGGTTTTCTGGTTTTGGTTCAGTTTAAACTATGAACTACGCAACAAGTTAAGGAATGAAAAATCAGACAAGTTTATAGTTATGTTCAAATCTTTGAATATACAGGAAGTTCGGGTATTACGGAACGGTAGGAGAATACGGAATACTTCAATATCTGGCGCATATGGAGTTTCAGCCAATCGTGAATCTCCCATACGGTTTCCTAATACTCCCATGATGAGGCACTGTGCTCAGTTCTATTTGGATACCTGTTGTTGAAGCGATGCGGTAAAATAAAATCTTATTCTCAATTTTTGCAGTTTTTCTGCAGATAAATTTTATAAAATTAGTATTAAATATAAAATCTCATTGTCACCGATGTTAACCAAATTCAGTATAGAGTTATATTTATTGTTGTCTTAGTCAGTTTTCCTCTATGCTAACTTCTTGACGAGTGAAGAGCTTGTGTTTTTCAAGATAGTGTGTTGGGTAATATGGAATACCTGTTAGGCAACTGTTTCAAGATGAGTCTAAAAATTAAAACAATTTTTCAAAGAATCTGATAATTTATAGGGGATGTATTAAGGTTTACTCATTAAATAATTTTGGTAATTCTTGTAAATTCTGATTTTTCTTGCAATTTCAATATTCCTTATATCCATATTCCATATTAGCCGGCTGGCTGCCATTACCCGAAAAGTGTAACTTTTTTAAAAGCTAAATATTGATATGCATTTTTTTCCCTTCCGCTTTAAAAACATTAAAAATGAATTAAGAAATAGTCAAAGTTTGTTCTTTATTAAGTTTTAATGCATCTTATTTTTTTTTCTGTTCACTTAAAATAAAATTGTAAGTTGTTTGTTTTTGATGAGTGTAAAAAGCAAAATGTTCAGAACATTGTTTCTGTTTTCAATTAGTTGACACTAAGTTTTGTTGTAAGTGGGAAAAAAAAGGGAGAAAAAGTTAAATTTTCATATTAAGTGCGTAATAGACTATGCAATCTAATTTACATTTAGTCTGAAAATATTTATAATCATCGGTAAGTTGAATATTTTGAAAATATCGGATACGGGTACATATAAAAAATATCGGATATATGTCAAAATATGGGATATTTTTTATGTTTTCAAAAATATCATGATATTTACGAACCCTGAGCTCTTTAAAAATGTCCAAAGTATTTTTCGCTTTGTGATTTTTTTTTTTTTTATGGCTATAGGTTTCGATATTCATACGATATCTCAGAATTTAAATAATCTATGATATAATGTTTTTCAGTTGATATGAGGGATATTTTCACACGGCTCAAAAATTTTTAGCAGTATATCAAACCAATAAAATAGATTTTTTAATTATTTTTTTCCTTAAATAATCTAATCGATTTAGCTAGACTTATTTTAAAATATACTTGAAATTGTGCAAAGTTCATTTCACATTAAAAGTATTAATTTCTAAGAAGTATCGATGCAGAGGATGTAAACTACCAGTATATCGATATTTATCAAAGACTTAACATCACATATAAATTTCGAAAATTTCAACTCGGAATATCGATACTAACGATACATCAGTATTATGAAATATTACTGCCATTCCTAGTCAATTTATTCGTCTCAGTTGTAACGCTACCCTCTAATCCAACTTTTACCGTGCGGGTACAACCTTTGCAATAAAAGTAGTTTTACAGGGATAGCTTTTTAATTAATTATTTATTTTATAACAAGATTCAGAACTTGGAATATTTTTTTTTTTTTTTTTTTTTTTTTTTTAATTCCGGTTTAGTTAAAATAAAATATTTCATTTCGGTTCCAGATTTTCATTTAATTAAAAATAACAGTTTTAGCTTCGAGGCAGTTTCCGCATCGGTTCCAAATCGTTGAATAGCCTTTTATTTCCATTTCCTATCAAAATTCCAGGCAATTTTCATCATGTTTTACTCAGATTTTTAATTTCTTTCAGTGGTAATGCTAAACTAATATAAACCGAAAATTGATTAAAATACAACAACTGGTGGCCATTCACGAAAATTTGGGGAAAACTTCGTTTCGGTATTAGAAATGAAGATCCGATGAGTCCCCAACAATAAAGTTGTTTTAACCTGCTTTTTGCGAGGGGTAAATGGAAGAATTTTACCTCGGGGAAGGAGGAAATCAAATTTCTTTAAGTACGTCAAGTGGGGTATCATTGTTGCTGTATTTTTAACTATGAATCGAATGGCACCATTCGTATGTCTATACGATAACGTTTTAGAAAGTTACCGCAGGTTTTATAAATACAAAGTCCACAATTATACTTTATGCATGTAAAATAGGTTTATACAGTAGCAACTGACGGCCATTCACGAAAATTTGGGAAGGACATCGTTTTAGCACTAGAAATGAAGATCCCATGAGTAACCCCCCCCCCCCAAAAAAAAAAAAAAAAAAAAAAAAGTTGTTTTACCGTGTTTTGGGGGGACCAAGGAGGACATTTTAACACGAGGTGTGGGGGAAGGAGGAGAATTCAACTTTTAGAAATTAGATAAGTGAGCATCGTTTATTATGTATTTTTTAATTCTCAATCGAATGAAACCATCCGCAAGTCGATAAGATCATTCGTTACAATGTTAGGCAGGTTTTATGATTACAAAGTCATGAATGGTTTTATGAATACACGGATTTTGACAACTTTAATGACCTTGCAGAAGATTCAGATAATCCCGATTTTGATTACTTCTATTTTGAGGACATTTCCTAAATTTGAGATTATAAGATATGAGCGATGTAAAGAACATGTTTTGAAATGTGGCAAAGCTGCGCTCAATAATAAAGTATAATTTTTGACTTTGTATTCATAAATCTACCATAACTTTGTAATGAATGATCGTATTGACTTGCGGATGGTGTCAGTCGATTCAGAATAAAAAAAAAAAAATACATAACAAACGATACCCCACATCACCTAATTGAAAACAATTTAATTTCCCCCCCTCCTTCGCGGAGTTAAAGTGCCTCCTCCCTTTTTCCAGAAAACAAAAGATAAAAGAACTTTCTTTTTTGGGAACGTATCGGATTTATATTTCTAGTGCCAAAAATATGTTCTTTCCAAATTTTCATGTATGGCCATCAGTTATTATTGTAAAAACCTACTTTACCTGCATGAAGTATAACTTTCGACTTTGTGTTCATAAAAGTTGTCGTAACTTTGTAAAAAATGATCTATCGACTTGCTGATGGCGTCATTCGATTAAAAATTAAATAATACATAAGAAATGATAGCCCACTTGACCTATTTAGAAGAATTTGAATTCCCTCCCTCCCTAGTTTAAAAATGTCTCTTCCCTTTTGACCCGCAAACATAGTAAAACCACTTTATTTTGGAGGGACTCCTTGGATCTTCTTCATTTCTAAATTATTTTTATATCTTTAATTATCCTTCATTCGAAAACATGGTTCTAAATTACATTTCTGTCGCTATTAATTGCGAATTCAATTATAAGTGATTGAAAAGAAAAGAGATTTTACGAACCATTTTTTTTTTTTTTTTTTGGTTCTCCAAACAAATTTTTAATTTAATCAGTTTGAAATTATTATGCGTGTAAGCTCAAAAGCTTACATTTTTAAGCGAAATAGATTGTATTGGAAATATATTTCTACTACACGTAACCCTCGATTAGTGTGGTTAATTGGTTATATCGGACTAATAAAATTTGCACTAATCTAAACATAAAATCAATAGGGAAAAATCTGCAAGAGTTCCACCGTCAACTTTCTTACAAATCCAATATGCATAAATATTCTTTTGGCTGTGTTATAGTTAAAGTATATATTACAGATTGATTTGAAAATAAAAATTACACTAGCCTGCTAAATTTGGGTTATATCATGTTTTTCAGCTTTTGAGAATTGATTCTTATGTATTTTGTAGCGCTGAATCCTAAAATGACCTTCATTTTCAGGCGCGTTCGTAATTAATAAATACGTAGCACCTATAGTTGTCGTGCAGTCCGTCTGTCCGCATATAACAGAGCAAAAACTACTCAACTGAATGGTCTGAAAATTTAAATATATAATTGTTGCAAAATGTTGTCGAGTCATTTCAAATTTTATGAAAATCGGATGTATAGTTTAATTACAGGGACAGTCAAAAGTTTGGAAAGTTTTGTGTCCGTTACGTTACGGCCAATGGGAATAAATTATTGCAAATGCATTTTAATGATGTTACAGCATTCTGAATGGTCTGAAATTTTAAATATATAGTTGTTGCACAATTTCGTCGAGTCATTTCAAATTTTATGAAAATCGGATGTATAGTAACTAATATCATAACTAATGACAGGACAGTCAAAAGTTTTCCGTTACATTACGGAGAATGGGAAAAAATTATTGCAAGCGCATTTTAATGATTTTACAGCCTTTCGAACAGAATGAAATTGATATGCACTTATGAAGTGCACTAAAACATACATTCAGTACAATATGCGGTGCAAAAAATATTTATAAACTAGTTATAGTACGAACGTACCTCATTTGCCACGTTTGACGAGCAATTTCCAACTTGTTTACCATCACATAAGTATTTTTTACAAATCGTAAATTTCAAAGTTAAAAGGTAAACAAATAACGAAAATTTCATACTATAAAATAGATGTGATGGTTGTGTTTTTTAACTCTTGATAATTGATTTTTATGTAGTTTTAGCGCGAATCCGACAATGACTTCATCTTTAACAATCACATCAGGATTTTTTGCAAATTGTAAATTTCAAAGTTAAAAAATTCAAAGTTATAAGTGAACTCCCTGCATCGGACCCCTGAGTTGTTTAGCTCTAAGAATCCCCAGTATAAGCCAAAAAATTGAATAAAATATTGTATTAAATAAAATTAAATTGAATAAAAAAGCGTTTTGCATCTATTTTATAGTATCAGATTTTCGCTATTTTTTTTTTTTTTTTTACTTTTAAACTTCGAAATTTACAATTTTCGAAAAATTCTGACGTGATGGTTAAAAATGAAAGTCATTTTCAGATTCAGCGTTAAAAAATACACAAGAATAAATTATCAAAAGTTAATAAACGCAACCATCTCCTCTATTTTTCAGTATGAGATGTTTGCTATTTTTTTACATTTTACCTTGGAAATTTACGAATTGCTAAAATTCCTGGCGTGATGATCATTTTCAGATTCAGCGCTAAAAAATACATAAAAATCAATTATTAAAAGTTAAAAAACACAACCATCGCAGGCTTGTGTTATTTAACTTATCGGAATTTCCTTAACGATGTGAGCTTAATTTAATAAGTGGCAATGACCAAACATTAAATAGTCGATTTTAAATAATTAATTTTTCACAACAAAGACCCTTGCCTCAATTCTGTTTGGTTTTCATAAAAATTTGGCTCCGTTTGGCTGGCAAAAATGAGATCACCATTCCGTGCATTGCGCTCTAATCAAAATTGTACCCGTATTAATCGAATAAGCATCTGAAAAATAAATAAATAAATGCACAAACTCAAGTGGCATAAAGTGAGGAAAACCTGTATTTTATAATTGTTGTTGGGGAAAAAAGGACCTTTTTTCTTTCTTTTTTTGGAAAAAAGTAATTGAAGTTTTTTGTAAATTGGAAATGAAGTTTTCTGTAAATTTTTAAGGGCCAAAAAGTTCAATTTAACTGAATACATTGCAATTAAAATATACTTTTCTATTATCTTATGATTGTTGCTGCAATAAAACTGGAATTTAGAAGGTTTTTTACCTTGTTTTGCCAGAAATTGAAATGTTCTGTAAATTAGAATGGACGCATTCTGCAAACCGTTAAGGGGGAAAAAAAATAAATTTAACTGAATAGATTGTTTTGGAAATACATTTTTAGTATTGCTGTAATGTCTAGTATAACTGTTGCAGCAAAAATCAAATTTAAAACAGATTTTTCGCAAAAAGGAATTGAAGTTTTCTGTAAATTAGGATTGAGGTTTCCTGGAAATTTGTAAAGAAAAAAACATTCAAAAAGGATTTTAAAAACTGAAAATCGATTTCATCGAAGATTTGTAATATGAAAGTACATTTTGCTTAGGGCATTTATTAAATCTTTCTAATTGTTTCTTGAGTAGAAATGTTTTCTGGATTGTATTAAATTGAATAAATCAGTATACGGACAGACGATTACAGAAGGCAGCCGATTTTTTTTTCTTCACTACGAGAACTACTTCACCTAAGAGAAGAATATTCCTTCGATCCTGGAAATAATTTAAAAAATTCGTGTCAGATTTTTTTCCCTTTTTTTCTTCGCTGGAGACGACAGAAGTACAGAAGTTTATCGACGCAATCTCTCTCCAGTGACGTACATTCGCCGCGCTATCTGACCTTGAGTTCTGACGAACGTGGCGAAGCTTTTTTGCTTTATTTCGTTTCCTGAAAGGCGAATGTTCGGCATTCGTCGGCTGAATTCGATCGGTTTCGGGTTGTTCGGCGAGCGTCGATGAAATGTACTGGTTTGTGATAGTCAAAACATTTGATTGAAGTAACGAATTGGGGTTTTGATTTTTAATGCAGCTTTCGCGCAAAATTAGGTGGAATCTTTAACGCGCATTCATATAATCTGTGTGAAGTTTTCTTAACTGAGAAGGATAGTGTTTTCTAAGGATAGTTCTTTTTCATACTTCTTGTTCGAATTTCATCTTGTGAATCAAAATGGCGGAATGGAGTAGCGATCTGGTGCTTGAGTTTTTGGAACTGTATGCGGCAGAACCAGTCTTATACGATCCTAAACATCCTTACCACAAGAACAAAAAGATGATTAATAATGCTTGGCAGAGGATCCAGCAAGGTTTCGGTGTAGCTATGCCGGTGTCAGAACTGAAAAAGAAAAAAGATTCTCTAATGGCGTCTTTTCGTTATCAAATGAGGAGGAAAAAGGAAGCCATGTCAATAGGTGAACCCGTGTTTCAATCCACGTGGTTTGCCTTCAATTTCATGTACGGCTTTTTGGGACAGATGTATGAAAACGAAATAGCTGGCGCAGGCACTGAGGATTTGGTAAGTGTAAGATAATTGTAAAACTATTACTGGTAAATTTTATGGTTGCTAGTGTTCTTGTGCATTTTTATTAAACGCCCTTGGCGAGTTTAAAATTTGGTGATGGATGGCTGTTTTTTTATAAGCCAAATAGAAGGATGCCATCGAATGAGTGTTGCCACAAAAAGTATTCTAATCTTTGAAGATTAATAAATTTATAAATATTAAAACGTAATAAATTTGGAACATAAATAATTTAAGTGCAAAATTTATCAAGCAAATTTTTTTTAAATATTTACAAAAACATTCTTGTAAACTTTTCCTTGTTTGTGTATGTGTGTGTGTGTATGTATATATATATAACCATTATATACTATTACAGTTCATCATCTTTTTTTAAAAAATAAAAAATAATACTATATATATAAGGACGGTTGGGTGGGTAGATGTTAGAGTACGGAGGAGGGTGGCGCTGTCTGGATAATACGCAATGGTTAATTTTAAAAAAAATTGGGGCATTTGATTTATAACTACGTTGCTAATACACATTTTATAATGGATATTGATTCGATACTTTTATATGTATAATGGTGTAGTTATTATTTATCAATTCATATTAAATTTATTCATATTCATTAATATTTAATAAAGTTAAAGATTAAGTTGCATTTAAATGTTAGCCTACTCAGGACAATATCATATTAATTTTTAATAGTATACCATCTTAAATGAGAATAAAATGCATAATGAGCGTATTTGTTATACCTAATGCTATGACAGTATGGATTTTAATTTGGTAATCTTGTTTCATTTTGAACTTAATTGGTGTTCAATGGTTTATTTCTCGGTTTTCTGTGTGCGGTAGTCCCCAAATTCATATACTGTAGCTAATTTATGGCTAATATGAAGATGAAACCATGCATTTTATTTGTGGAACTTAAGGCATTTGGGACCCGATGATACTGTCTAAGTTCTACAAATTTCCATCATTCCATTTATTTTATTCAATTTATGCTGTTTTTTACTATGTTTTTGGAATGTATGTTAAGTGTGTTGCGGGGAACTGCATTTGTTAAAATGTCATATTATTCATAATTTCACAGTTTTTGTTGGTGGCCGGTAATGTTTATTTAATGTTTATATATATATATATACTAGAAGAAGGTGCTCTCGTCAAGCTTGGACTACAAATCTCTAGTTGTGGCAACCCAGCCAACTTCTTCGTTGTTTGCTATATTTATCGTATATCAATTTATATTTCGGAAAATGGTATTTTTCATTATAGTAGCAAAGAAATGTCTATTGTTACGTCACAAGTTGATGGATTAAAAAAAAATCGTACTTGATATATTTTTTTCAAAAATCGGCAAATTAAGTTACATTTTTCAAACAAGCTTTATTTCAAAGTACATTTCTTGCTATACTCGATAGAGTAAAGGTAGAAATTCTGTGATATTTAGAAGCGAAAATATGTCTGATCAAAACGAAAGAAATGGGCATTACCCGCGAATGGCAACATCAACGAACTCTGCGGGTATATGCTACCCAAAAAAGACTGCTTATTGGAGAACAGGGAAGCAGTATTGAAATATTCTTCACTCCTACTGGTTTTTATTTTTATATACCCGCAGCTGATGTGACATGGTTAAGTCCGTAGTGTATATCACGAGTCACAACCCACCTTAGTATAATGATATTTGCACTTTTATTTTCATATATTGTTACATAGTAATAACGCACCTAAAAGATAAATTATTTATTTTATGTAAAAAAGATGACAGTTAGAGGCTGATCCATTACGTCACGCAGATTTCGTGTTTTTTCTTCAGCCTTGCTTGCCTCTTTGTCAGAGGTTGTTACACAGAGGCGCAATCTCAGATCTTTCTTCCTGGTGCGGGGAGGGTGCAAAAATTTCTTTTGATCTGAAAAATATTTAAACATCTACAGTTTTATTCTGACATACAATGGCTCACAAAATTGAGTATATAGGAGAGAAAGTAGGGCGATGACGCTCAGCGCGCAACCCCGCTCACCCAAATATCTGTAAACAGAATAGAATTGAAAACGTGCGATCGGTATCGGCACCTAGCGAACTTCATTCTAAGTCCCCAGTGAATATATAGTGTCCGTCGGGAGGAAAGTATTTGTGTGTCCTCGCGTTATTAGTTTGAAGTTGTTTTAGAATAAAAATCTACATCTAACTCGAAGGTAAGTGTACACTCTTATTTTCAAATGTTAATTTACTCATTATTTCTAAAAAAATATATACATTTAGCTGTACGTTCATTCTTTTAATATTTTTTTGTAGTGCTTTGTTACGCCAAGTACAAATAACTCCAACTTAAATGTTGTATTCAAATTTTGAACGCAATTACTTTACCATGTCGGTCATTACCACTCAATCCATTGTTAATTAAATAAAACGATAAAAAAAAAATTCTAAAACTTTTATGCAGATTAATTGATTGCAAACTGTTCTTTATACTTTGGAGTTATACTTCATTAATAAAATATTGATTTTTTGTGTAAATTTGACTAGCTATTCATGTTTTCCCTTAAGGCTGTTCTTAACTGCTCTGCTCAATAAGCGCAAAACGTTTTGACACATTTCCAAATTCATTTTTTGACGGAAAGGTATAAAATTGGAAAGCCTGGCCATGGAGGCGATTTAGAATTGAACTGTTTTTTCCATTTTTTGATCAATCAATTACCTATTGAGTTATAAGGAATTTTGATCACCCCCGCTCTTGAGTCTCTTTCTTCCTTCGCGCGGAAATTCGGTTCAAAACGCCCACTTTGACATTATTTTCTGAAAGATCTATTGCGTTTGCAAAAAAAAAATGGAAAAAACAGCTCAATTACATAGTTTCTGAACAACAACAACAGCTAGTTTCGTGCATTTTCGAACAAAAATAAATTAAAACTTATATCAGAAAGTTGCCTTTTTGGATTTGAGAACACCCTTAAGTAAGCGTCATTCCCCTACTTTCCCCTACTGTTCATCTCTTCTGTAAGAACCTAAAAGAATAATATTAAATTCTTATATTTTCTTAACATTTACAGGAATGCACATTAAGAAATATACTAGCAAGTATGACCGAGTTAAGCTCGGTCAATATTAGCTTTGTGTTCAATTCGATATTTTATTCTCACTGTATCTTTCTTGCGGCTTAGATACAATTGGCATGATCCTGAGTCATAGTGACCCAAAATGACCCACTAACCGAATTTTTTCGAACGTGCGACCTAACCAATACTCTTCTCGAACCCGAAAACGATAAAATACAAAATTTAGTCAAAATCGTTAAAGTCGTTTTAGAGATAGAATTAACTTGACCAACGGTAACTCAAAAGTGACCCACTAATCTCAGTTTATCGAACATGTGACCTATCCCAATGGTCTTCTCGCGCTGTGAAACGATGTAGTAAAATATTTTGTCAAAATCGTTTGAGCTGTTTTTTAGATACAATTAGCTTGACCCAAATATGACCCACTATTCGAATTTTCTCGTACATGTGACTTAGCCCAATGGTCTTCTTATGCTCAGAAATGGTATAATACAAACGTTTGTCACAATGTTTTGTGTCTTTTTTAAAGATACAATTAGCTTGACTCACAGTGACCCAGAAATGACCCACTAATCGAATTTTCTCGAACATGCGACTTAACCCAATAGTCTTCTCATGTCCAGAAACGGTATAATACAAAATTTTGTCAAAATCGTTTGAGTCGTTTTTTAGATACAATTATCTTGACCCACAATGAGTCGTTTTTTAGATACAATTATCTTGACCCACAATGAGTCGTTTTTTAGATACAATTATCTTGACCCACAATGACCCCAAAATGACCCACTAATCGAATTTTCTCGAGCATGTGACTTAGCCCAATGGTCTTCTCATGCTCAGAAACGATATAATACAAAATTTTGTCAAAAGGTTTTGAGCCGTTTTTTTGATACAATTAGCTTGACACACAGTGACTCAAAAATGACCCAATAATCGAATTTTCTCGAACATGTGACTTAGCCCAAAAGTCTTCTCATGCCCAGAAACGGTATAATGCAAAATTTGGTCAAAATTGTTAGATTCGTTTTTTAGATACAATTAGCTTGTCTCACAGTGACCCAAAATGACCCACTAATCGATTTTTCTCGAACATGTGACTTAGCCCAATGGTCATCTGGCCCAGAAGCGGTATATTACAAAATTTTGTCAAAATCTTTTGTGTCTTTTTTAGATTCAGTTAGCTTGAAACCTGACCCATTGTGACCCAAAATGACCCACTAATTGAGACCCACTAATTTTCTAGAACATGGGACCTAGCCCAATAGTATTCTCGTGCCTGAAAACGATAGAAAGCAAAATTTCGTCAAAATCAATAGAGCTGTTTTCTAGATAAACTTAGCTTAACGCACAGTGACCCGAAAATGACCCACTAATCGAATTTTCTCTAACATGTGACTTAGCCCATTGGTCTTCTCATAATCCGAATCAGTAAATTACAAAATTTAGTCAAAATCGTTAGAGCCGTTTTTCAGATAAAATTTGCTTGACCCGTAGTGACCCCAAAATGACCCACTAATCGAAATTTCTCGAGCATGTGACCCAGCCCAATAGCTTTATCGTGCCCAAAAACGGTTGGATATAAAATTTACTCAAAATCGATTGAACCGTTTTTTAGATATAATTAGTTTGACCCTGACCCATTATGACCCAAAATGACCCACTAATCGAATTTTCTCAAACATATGACCTAGCCCAAATGTCTTCTCATTGCTAGAAACGGTATAATACAAATCTTTGTCAAAATCGTTTGATTATTTTTTTAGATACAATTAGATTGACCCACAGTGACCCAAAATAACCCACTAATTGAATTTTCTAGAACATGGGACCTAGCCCATTAGTATTCTCGTGCCCGAAAACGATAAAAAGCAAAATTTCGTCAAAATCGTTATAGCTGTTTTCTAGATAAACTTAGCTTGACTCACTAATTGAATTTTCTCTAACATGTGACTTAGCCAGTTGGTCTTTTCGTAATCCAAATCAGTAAATTACAAAATTTAGTCAAAATCGTTAGAGCCGTTTTTTAGATAAAATTAGCTTGACCCGTAGTGACCCCAAAATGACCCTCTAATCGAAATTTCTCGAACATGTGACTTAGCCCAATAGTTTTCTCGTGCCCCAAAACCGTTGGATATAAAATTTAGTCAAAATCGATTGAACCGTTTTTTAGATATAATTAGCTTGACTCTGACCCATTATGACCCAAAATGACCCACTAATCGAATTTTCTCGAACATGTGAGCTAGCCCAGTGCAGTGGTGTAGTCGTAAAAAAAGCAGAGGGCATACGCTCTAAGCAGAGGGTATAGGTTCAAGACATAGGGTATAACATTACAGTGTATATAATATAGCTTTTTTGAGAAACAGAGGGTATACGGTGTTCCTTAAAAAAATTCAGAAGGTATACGGCGTATACCGGCGTATACCCTCCACTACACCCCTGGCCCAGTGGTCTTCTCGGCTCCGAAAATGGTAAAATACAAAATTTTGTCAAAATCGTTAGAGCCGTTTTTAAGATAAAATTTACATATAGATATACACACAATTTTTGCTCGTATTATAGTATAAGATTAGGCTAAAATGCAAGAAAGAGAGATCCATAATATTTTTGTTCTATGTTATTTTGCATTCGGAACAGCTTCTCTTACTTCTATAAAGTGTGGTATTAATATGGCAAAAGTTTGTGTTTTTTTGCTAAATTGTTTTAGTCCATTTTCACCGTAAAAGAAATTATAATCTTTTAATGTCCCATTTTCAAAAATTTTTTTGCAATTAAGACCGTGATTTTTTACCACGCTGATATATGGAAATTATGACAGTGTGAATGAATTGCATTTCACAACTGACGCGATAACAACCGGCTGATCGAAAAGTAACTTTCAAAATTAGGGGAAAGTAGGGTAATGCCGCTCACTTAAGGGAAAACATGAACAGCTAGTCGCTATTTACACAAAAAATCAATATTTTATTAACGCAGTTTATAAGTCCAAAGCATAAAGAACAGTTTGCAATCAACTACTTTGCATAAACGTTTTAGAAACTTATCGTTTTATTTAATTAACCATCGATTGAGCGGTAATGCCTGACATGGTAGGGTAATGGCGCTCAAAATTTGAATACAGCATGTAAGTACGAGAAAAGTCACATATGAATCTGTGTGGGCTATTCATACCACAGCAGACTTTATGCGACCCCTTTCCACATATTGTGCAGCGAAACCACGACCCACCATACCGAAAAGGGTTAAAGAGCTAAGCATTTTTTCGTGTTTTTCATCCTATAGCACTTCTGGACAGTGTTGCCAGTGGGCTATTTTTTTTTCTTAATTCAGGTTTTTTTATTGTCACTACTTTTTTGAAATCGTAAAATTCGCCTTGTTAATAACATATAAAAAAGTGGTGTCAATCAAGAAATTTGAATTAAAAAAAATAGCACACTGGAAAAACTGCTTCGCTTTTGAAATTCCACGTGAGCGCCATTATCCTTCATAGCCATGTTGGATCTTAATGCATTATATTTGGCGTAACAACGCACTACAAAAATAAATAAAAGCATGAACGTACAGCTAAATGTGTATATTTTGTAGACATAATGAGTGAATTAACATTTGAAAATAAGAATGTACACTTACCTTCAAGTTAGATGTTGCAGAATTTTATAATAAAACAATTGCAAACTAATAACGTGAGGACACAAAAATACTTTCCTTTCGACGATTACTATATCCTTACTGGGAACTTACGATGAAGTTCGCTAGGTGCCGGTACCAATCGCACGTTTTCAATTCTATTCTATTTAGAGATATTTGAGTGAGCAGGATTACCCTACTTCCCCCCTAATAATGTGAAAATAAATCGAGACATTAAAGATGCGGTTTGCACCGAACGGTTGTAAAAGAAGCCGGATTTTTTTTTTTTTCTCTTTTTAATGACGAAAGCAAAAACGAACGCTTGAATACAGGGTGTCCACTCTCAACTTGTGTCCAATGGCTAATTCCTAAACTGTTAGTCATAGATGTATAGTTCAAATTACAAAAATGTTTCAAATGAGGTAAGTATTTTAAAAGCGATTTGGATCAATAAAAACATTTTTTAAAGAATTGCAAAATTTAAATTTTTATACGGTCCTCCGGTCCTATAAGTTATATTTAGTAAAAATACCCAATTGCTCTAAGAAGTAAGACAAAAAAGTCCCTTTCTTCTACGATTAAAACTGACCGAGTAATACTGTTTAAAGTGAAATCTATTTTCATTCTGACATATTATAGTAAAATATACAACTTGTACTGAAAATATAAATGAAACAAGTAAAAATTAAATTTAAAAAATCAAAAAAACCCGACTGCGTAAAAAGCGAACTAATTATTTATTTCTCATCAATGTGAAACTATTTTTTATATTACTTACCTATTTTTTTTTAAATTATTTACTTGTATTGATGCCTTTTAAGTTGTGTTTAATTGTTAGTTCCTATCTATAAACATTGTTTAAATGAGGCTTATAGATGTCAATGATGGTTAGAGTTGCAGTAAAACTAGAGATCCTACTTACACAGCTTCCCGGTTGTATAATATTTAAACGGAGCTTCTGACTGTAAAAATAGTCAATGAAACATCGTCTTCATTTTGAAAGACCTATCCAATGATAGGCCACTCAATAGGGTGCGTAAATTTTTTTTCGTCTCTACCCGCTATTTTGCATTTTACGGCCGCCATTTTGAATTTATAAAAACAAAACCTAACCTATAACCATCGGACGGCTAAGACGAATCGATAGAGACCTCGTTCATTAAAATCCATCCAGCCGTTGGGATGTTTCAAGGGTATAAAGAAATCCATATACCCAGATACGCGTGAAACACATAACCCTTCTTGGCAGTCGGGTAAAAATAACAGAATTTTTGTTAAATGAAATTATGAAAAGCAACATTCTAAATTCTTTACAAAATAAGCCATGTTTTAAAATGCAATTATTTTAAGCAATCTGAAACTTAATTAATAAAAATTAACACTATTGTAATATTTGTACGGTGTGATTACTTTCAGTTAATGTGCGAAATAAATTCTTATGATACTACTTTAAGCACTTTGTTTCGAAGCATGGCCCAACTAAGTTGTGCTCAGATGCAAAAAATAGGTGCAAGTCATGCAATTCAAAGTTTCATAACTCGGTCAATTTTAATGTTATAGATGAATGGGACATTTTTGTCTTAATTGACGGTGTAATTGGAAATGTTTACTAAATATCACTTATAAGACCGGGGGATTGTATAAAAAATGAAATTTTGTAACTTTTTAAGAAATGCTTTTATTGATCCAAACGATTTTTAAATTAATTTTTTACCTCATTTAAAACATTTTTGTAATTGTAACTATTTGTCCATCTAACGGGTTAGGAATTTACTATTGGACACCGTTAAGGGGACCTTCTACATAGGAAAAAAAAAAAAAAGCACTTTTTTATGATTTTTTTTGTAAGAAAACTGCATGATGGATCTTTTTGAAATTTTAACAATTTATTGTACATATCTTAAGGTATACACAATAATTTTTTTTATTAGATTTTGTTGCTTCTACCCTAAGTTATAAACAAATATGTTCAACTGCTTTAGAAAATTACGTCTGGACGGTGGGCATGATAGCGCCTTGTAGAATTATTTGAAACAATAAAATATTTTTTTTTGTAAACTTCGTGAGTATAGCTTTTAGTTAAATTAAAGGAACCCATGAATTTATTTAAAAAAAGTTATGTAATGGGTGATTAAAAAAAAAAAAAAAATGTTAAAAAAATTCGTTTTTATTTGTTAATAACTATTTTTTTATTATTATTTTAGTAAAAGCTTTAATTCATATCGAAGACAATTAAACAAGCTTTAATTAAAAAAAAATCAAGATGATCTATTGAATAGTTTTTTTTTTAAATCTTGCCCACCGTGTCAAAAAATGTGGTTGAACATATTTGTTTGTAACTTAGAGTAGAAGCAACAAAATCTAATAAAAAAATTCTTGTGTATACCTTAAGATATATACAATAAACTGTTAAAATTTCAAAAAGATTCATCATGCAGTTTTCTTACAAAAAAAAAAAAAAAAAAAAAAAAAAAAAAATCATAAAAAAGTGCTTTTTTTTTTTTTTTTTTTTTTTTGTCTCCTAATGTAGGAGGTCCTCTTAAAAGTGGACACCCTGTGTACTTGAAAAGCGCTTTTTCTGACGAATAAATCGCTTACAAATGTTCAGTGTGCTGTCCATTCTTCACCAGTACAGTTGTCAGGCGAAGCACAAAACTGTTCTCAATATTCTTGTGATATGGTAGTAGTGATGCCAAGGGTCCCGATTTTCAGGACTCCAAGACCTATCCCGCGTAACCACTTTGCGAGACACCAAAATACCCGATTTTTTGTAACGCACAAATTCTTTTCGTTCCATTGCCATTCATTAGTCTGCATCTAGTGGAACTTAATACAGTAAAGCACCTATTATATACGTCTTTCAGGGGAACTTTCTAAAACGACGTATAACTGAGAAAGACGTACAATCGAAATTGTAATTGCCTAATGTGTAAAATCTTTAACTGTAGAAATATAATGCTGCAATCATACAAATTTAAGGTGCGCTATATAACATTGAAAAAAAAAATTATTAAATAATCATTTCTAAAATTGAATATAACAAAAGTGAGAATTATCAAACTTTATATCAGTTGCACACCTTACAATTATCAAACGTACAAACAGAAACAGATTTTAATTAAACTAATCTTTAATAGTCGACTGACATGCCGATTTACTTTGAGATTTAATCCTTTGAGCTCTAGGGGTGACAATTTCTTCAAAATGCCCAAATGTCACACTGGCAGCAGTATTTTGTAAACAAAAGATTCGGCTTATAATATACACGAAAAAATGCATTGATCTATTTTCAAATAAATTTGGTTGAATATTCCGGTGCCAATGTGATAATTGGAGATTAGAATTAAGCGGGAAGAAATTCACCCATCAGAGCTCAAAGGGTTAAGGGGGCTTCCGTGAATGACGTCACACTGTTTTCAGTATTTTTTACCCCCCTCCCCTCTTTGTCACAAAGTGTCACACTTCACCATACCCCCCTCCCCCCCCCTCTTGTCACATGTCACGCTATATTACATAAACATATACTTGTAGTTCAGAAACAAAGCACTACGTTATAGATCATATTTCAAATTTTATTTTTAAACTTGAACTACGTGTTTTAATGACATTTGTGAGCATAACAATAAAAAGGAATCGTGTACTTATTTTGTATAAAATAAGATTAATGTTTACAACAAAAAACATAATTACTATGCAATAGTAATAAAATATTAATATGAAAGAGCAATTGAAAACAGTAGTATTTTGGAATTTGAAATGGAATTTAATATATTTGGCTTTAAATCTTATCTATACTTTATCAATAAAAAATACTTTAATTTCAAAATAACTTCAAAATTTAATCTGCTGATTTTTAATGCTTTTATTTTAACCCAAATGTGTGATGTCACATTTCTTCTTACCCCCTCCCACCCCTTTGTCAGAAACTGTCACAATTTCATGAACCCCCCTCCCCCCCTTCAAGCGTGACATCATTTGTGAAGGGTCCCTAACCGATGCATTATGTATGAAGTTTAGCTCTTTGAAAGTTTTCCCACTAGTATTGTGAGAAACAAAAAGAGGTTCAAAGTGTGTTAAAGTCAATGTAGTTCACCCACTGTCCATTCTTTTCTTTTCGTCTTATCTCGCCTCCACAGTTTCCTCGAACTTGAAATACCCTCTGAAGCAGTCACACATGTTCTTTGTATTTCATCTTTTCCTGAATATTGCTAGCAGAAAAGAAAAAAAGAACGACGATGGGAGAAAAAATTCTGAGAAAATCAGTTACGGCATCCAAGAAACGACATATAACAAACGTTATGTGTCTTATAAACGAAAAAATTACAACATTAAAATACATAGGGATGAATCATGAAACGGCGTATAAACGTAAAAGACGTATACATGAGAAACGTATAAACGGTGCTTTATTGTACAGTAAAACTTTTGAAGACAGAACTTGCCTATAACAGAAAATTTTAGAGCTATTCCATCTCAATTCAGGCAGGCAGTACTGATATGTGTCAATTCACGATCACAGATTTAAAAAAAAAAAAAAAAAAAATACAGTAGTTAGAACTAAGTGATACACAAAATTTCCCCAAAGGATTTTTCCCTTAAATTTTTTTTTTCTGTGGTTACAGCACTTTAAAGTTCGCAATAAAATTGACAATTTTCAGAAAAAAAAAAAAAACATAAAAACGCCTCATTTTGATATGAACACAGTAGCAAAAATATTCAACATATTCAGCCAATTTATTTTTTACAAATAGTTATTAAACTGAATTTTACTTTAGCATAGTTTTTTTTTTAAATATAGTGACTTTTTAATTAATAAAAAAAATTAGTTTTTAAGTACAAAAGTTATAGTTATTGCTGAGTTTATGATTTTTGTTTTCAGAATGAAAAAAGATTTTTATGCTAAATACTGATGGCAATCTAAAGACCTTTAATGGCAGTTTTACAATAAATTTTATTTTAAGCCTAACATGCATACAACTTTTACAATTCAGTTTTAAATTATGCAAATTTTTGTAAAATCGCTACATTTGAAATGCAATTTCTCAAAAACACCATTTTTAAAAAATCTGATAATATGCTCAATTGATACGTTATTAGTTTCTAATAAATACCTTACAAGCAAATCATGTGTTTTTGCTTAGAAATTGTTTTATGATTTTTTGAAAATAACATGTTGTGTGTATTTTTCAAAAGACCAGAAAGTCAAGCTTATTCCTTTTTCACCGAACTTATAATGGTTTCTTCGAAAGAAATGCCTTACAAATTTATTACCCTATAGCTAGATAGAAACCTATCTAAAGCTGATTTTTTGTACGTTCCTAACGATTTTACTTTCGCAAGTTTGACTGTACTTTATTCAGTAAACCGTGCAAAAACTGACATGTTTTTTAAGTAATTCTATTTTATAAGTAAAAATTTCGTTGTCCCAGCTATTCCGTTTTCGCAGGTTTTACTCTATAAGATAGTTGTGTATTTTCAGTATAGTAAAATCTGCTAAGAAAAAATCGCAATGTACCGTACAAAAATTCCCTTTTAAACAGGTTTCCGTCTTAACAAGTATAATTTACCGTATATTTACAAAAGGGACAATGAATTTTTTATGTATCTTAGGCTTCCTTAATTCCGTTTTAATAAGATTTACAGTATTTTTATGTCCCCATTTAGAAGACGCTTTTTTGTCTCTCGGTCTTGCTTTTCGGAACAAAGGACCTGACAACACTATTAGGGTGGGTACATATTGGCGGATGGAATATTTCAATGTTGGATGTTGGCAAGGGTCAGGCCCGTACAGAGCAGAGGATTGCACGGACCCGAGTCGCGTACCTGGCGCGGCCGCGGGCCGGGCCGGTAAAAAAATTGAACGGACCTGCAGGGCCGGGCCGGACGATAAAATATTTAGCGGGCCTGCCGGCCCGATATAAAAATTTAAGCTAAGCCGATAAAATATGAGCCAATTTCAATGAACATGACTTTCACGAGAAGAAGTATAAATGTGTGTCATGAGCCGATGCGAGTTTGACAACATCAATACAGAAATGTAACATGTCCATCTTAGAGATCGGCATCGGACAGTTTCATGGTGTCTGATCCTGGGTTTAATTGTTTCAGCAGACTCGTGCCGGGCCGAGATTGCAGGCTTGCATTTTTTTTTTCTACATTGTCGTGCCGGAACGAAACTGGTCTTAATCGTTTTCGGGATGTATAGGGCAGGCATGTTTTGTAAAAGTATTAAGAACGATAATGAACTTCTGTTAACAGTATTTTAGGAACAGTTACGTGGTACCTTAATATGGCCCTCAAATTCACTGCTCAACAATGCGAAACTGTCCGACACATTTTCTCACTCATTTTTACTGTAAAGGCATAAATTGAAAGGCCTGACATTGAAGTGATTTGGAATCGAATAGTGTTTTCCATTTTTGATAAATTACTTACAGAGAGACAAGAGATTCTTGTCACGTGACTGTGTTTTTATCCTTTCCCGTGCTATCGCTTCCGGAAATTCGATTCAGATCGCTAACTTTTGCAGTATTCTTATTTTTTCTCAAAGATATATTGCTTTTATATAAAAAAAAATAATTAAAAAAATAGCCATTTACATAGTTTCTGAATAAGAATACCTGCCAATCTTACGCTTTTCCGATAAGAAATGAACAGAAATGTGTCAGAATGTAGCTCCTTTGAATTTGAGAAAAGCCTTAAAATGACAGAGAAATATTTTCACAAATCTACTTTTCATTATACAGCTTAAAAAATTATTATGTTTCTAAACCTTTATTCTAAACTACATTAATTTTTTAATGAATTCTTGTTTGAATGTTGAAACTTCTAAGACTGTAAGTAATCATTAATGTTATTATTGTGTGTTTTCTGTTTTGCGAACACATAGTAATCTAAAATATATAGTGTAAAATGTTCCCGTAAATACGCATGTAGTATTCATTAAAAGAATCTTAATTGTATGTCGAAAAAAAAAAACGGAATTTTTTCTAGAAATTGAGTTGGGCCGGGCCTGATTTCACTGATTTTTGTACGGGCCAGGCCGGGCCGAGAAGTGTGAAAATGTAAACGGGCTGGTCCTGGGCTCTGGCCGAACTTTTAATTTTTACATTGGGCCAGGCCACGATAACTTTCGTTCGGGCCGGGCCGGGACCGGGCCTCCAAATTCCGGCCTCTGCAGACCTCTAGTACAGAATCGGGACCGATTTACAAATTTGGGGGCCCCTTGCACCGATGCTTACAGGGGGCTTGAGTAAAAAGAAAATATTGAAAACGGTACTTACTAAGATAACCACTATTGACTTTAATAATTACTTTAAAACATCCATTAAAAAATTAAATTTGATAATCATTAATTTATTTTAAAATAATTATTTCATAATTGTGAAATTTAAATGAATAGGCGTTTTATAATAAACTGAGTTGTGCTTATTATCTTTTCCCGTACTAGTCCATATATCTGGAATGATAAAGTATACAACAACTAATAATAAATTTTCCGCAACATAAAGCTACAATTATTTAAAATATTACTCCCCAATCGCCAAATAATCTGACAAGTACAGGAAAAGGATTAAATAAAAATTAAAAATACAATATATTTTTAAAGCAAAAAAGATAAAAGAAAATATTCTCAACAAAATTATTAAATACTGATTTTTTAGACAAAACATACGATTTTAGAATAATACAATACGAACAAAATAGAATGTATAGAATGAAATGTAAAATTCCATTAGATGTTAAAATGATATCAGATTTTGGACAATAATTGAAAAATCTTCAGCAGAATTTGGGGGCCCGTGCCCCGAGTGCCCTGCCATAAATCAGGCACTGTCAACACCCCCTATAGTCAAAGTCTTCACAGTGAATTCCAGAAGTGCCAATATGGATGGCCCTGTAGTCCGAATTCGCGCCTCGCCCTTTTCAGTTCTAGGTTGTGTTGTGCCTTAGGATATTTTAAAGAATAAAAGTAAGTTTTATCTTTGTTTCCGTATATCATTGTTTTAATAACAATGCTTCAATAAAATTTCTGTTATACATATTTGTAAGATTACCAGTTGAGTTTTCAAGCCACGTGTATATTACGACAATAGCTTTCAAGACATTTACCTATACCTAGAATTAGTGTTTTGTCCTAAATAATAATAAAAACGGATAATTTTGCTTCTATTTTTTTTTTTATCCAGTTTATTTTAACTTTCAGTATTTCCTCACAGGACTTTGTTATTATTTTATTTATGCATAATATATGTCTATAAGAAAATCCCTCCCCTTTAGCTATAGTTTATTTCTTTGTTTAATATTTTCTAAACAGGGTCGTACTGGCTTAACTGAGAGGGCGGTGGCAAATGAATAAAAAGGGCGTCGATTGACCCCACAAAAGGGCGCAAAGGCTTATATATATATACATACACATACACACGCACATACTATATAAATTATGTATAAAAAATCGCTTAAAATATATACGAGTATTTTGCAATAGCGAAAACTTTATTCCTAAAATAATTATGACACCCAAATTAGTATTTTACACTATAGGAATGTAATATGCACAAAAATAGTTACCCGCAAGACAATTGCACTTTAAAAAAAAATCTGATGTTAGACCAGTGTTGCCAATTTAGAGGTATTTTTTTTCCACCACACTTTTCTAAGAAAGAATTCTCTATTTTCGAATTTCGCTCACCTTATCTAATGAGTTAATTCAAACTTTACCCCGAATATCCGAATAACAATCTCCATACAATTATCTCCAAATGGAAAATAAAATATTAAAATAAAACAAACAAAAACAATTTCGTTGGGTCAAAACTCAAAAGTGCAAAACATTATTATTTAATACAATTCAATAATATTTTATATAATACAATCTCTAGAATACAAATACTAATTATGGTGTATAAAATTTCAGGAAAGTTATTTTTTTCAGGGCAAGAATTACGTATATTTTACGTGAATTATTTTAAAAATATGTTTTATTTCTTTATTTTTTCAACATTCAAAAGATATCATAGAGAAGACCCCCCCCCCCCCTCCGCAAGGTATATTTACAAAGAGAATTTTAACCGAGTTATTTTCTTCTGATAGACTGGTAGCTTCCATTATTATGAAACAGCCGTTATAAATGAAGTGTTAGGTGAAGATGAAAGAGCAGTCGTAAAAAGTTAGAACTCTGATTTTCTGATCAGAATGAGAAGAAAAAAAATGGGCATTTTTTTTTTATTATTATTATGGCCATCTTTTTCTATTCTGATCAGAAACAAAATTATGGCCATTTTTTTTTTCATCCTGACCAGAAAAAAAAAATTATGGCCATTTTTTTTCCTTTTCTGACCAGAAAATCAGAGTTCTAACTTTTTACGACAGCTCTTTTATCTTCACCTAACACTTCATTTATGACGGTTGTTTCATAATAATGGATGACACCAGTCCATCAGAAGAAAATGATCCATTCCAAAGGTATAAGTTCGATTGAAAAAAACTATTTAATACTTTGAGCAGAAAGAAGAGGCTACACCTGCAATTTTTAGGACACTAATAGAATCCCATAGCTGCCAATGTGTACGGTTTAGTTAACTCTAAAATTTAACACAGATTTTTGCCATATTTAATCGTTGACAATTGTTAGACCTTTTTAAACTGAAATTCCGGAAGTGACAGCCAATTGTTCTCTTGCGACGACATTTCTGTGGCTTCAACTCGTAAAACGTGGCTAAAAGTGCTATCTTTGACAACATTTTCTGAATGAATCTTTGCCTTTATAAGAAAATTGGAAACTTTAATTTCCTGGTATCTGAACAAAATCGGCAAATTTTTTGTATTTACGAATGAAAATGACTTCGCGAAAGTATAAGAAAAGTAGTTAGTTTGGCTTTGGGAATAGCTTTCAATATAAATAAACAGTCAAGTGCGAGTATTACTCGCGTACAGAGGGTTCCGTAGAATAAACATATGAATTTGTAATTGTTGTTAAAAGAAGACTTTGTAAAAAACTATACAACGTAGTGTTTATGTATAACTGTACTAGTCTAGTACCATGAAAGTTCAAAGAGATATGGAACCTAAATAATATCGAATATAACTATTTTGTGCAACTCATTTTTTAATATTATCCTAATCTGTTTATGATGAGCTTATGCACTGACAATAAAAGCAGCGCATACTTAAACTTCATTTGGCATTTCATAAAACTGAATTCAGCGTAGTAATAACTTTTCTTTCTACAATGTAGTTAAAACAAAATCTTTGTCCAAAGTTTAAATTTAGCATTGTGCTAAGCGCGCTTCAAAAGGAGGTCGCAAAGTTTCAAGGACGCCTTGGTCCGTGCCGCGTTTTTCCAGATAGGTTTTTAATTAACTTTTAAAGTCACTGAAGACGTATTGAGAGATGCACTCAATGCAAACTAGTCGCGAATCCCATAGTACTTATGTGATTCATTCTAATTAAGTGGCCTCAGGACTCTTCAAAATATTTGAAAATTAAATTTTATTAGATGTTAAACTCCTATCTTTACTGAACATTTTTATATAATTGTTTCCTTGAAATTACCATTAGAACAGAAGTTATGGCTTTTAGAATGATACCCGCTCACTAGCTGAAGCGGCGTTTCCGAAACTTTGAAGTAATTTTTCTGCAAAACAAGTTTTTGGGCATAATGCCTTAATTAGGCCCTATACATTTTTACTAAATATATTTATGAATGTTTAATGATCTGAAAATATGTGGGTCAATAGTCTTTATTACTTTCCCGAATTTGAAATTTCCACGTTCCATAGTTTACGAGTAAAATGCTGTGACAGACAGACGGACAGACACAGGAATGATCTTATAATGGTTCCGTTTTTACTTTTTAAGTACGAACCCTAAAAATTCTCATAACGAGGATGTGATCGCCTCCCACCCCAAAAAAGGAAATCCATGACCCCCTCTAAATGATCAGCTGAATCCGCCCTTGGCTTTGTCGAATATTGATTGATTAAAATCTTGGAAACGGAATCGAAAAAAATTCCGCTTTATACAGGATCCTTATGCCATATCATCTTTAGATTCTTCTATGTTTCGTCATACGCCAGACAGGATGATTTTAACAATACCGTGCAAAACGCAGATGCGAGAAAAATCGACAAACAAAATCTTCATTTGACGCCCGGGGCACATGCCCCCTCTGTCTCCCTTAATTTCGGCCCTGCTTTCAAATGAGCAAACTTACAAAGGCTGTGCCCAATAATGGAGTTGTTTCTGTTTTTCAAAGATCTTGTTCTTTTTTACCGCGATTCATGTGTGTACGCAGGGTAGGTGGGGGGGGGGGGGGGCAGAAAATCTTTGGAAAAGTAATACGTTGAATGTATTATTTCGAAAAGTAGTATTACTTGAATTTTATTGCATGATAGTTTTGTTTTAAAGGTTTTCATTAAATTTCATTATAACTGCTGACTGCTTTACTTGGCTGAAAATACCAGCTATTTTTTATTGCCCACCAGAAACTTTTTAATCGAACTGTCCTTTATATTTTTTGAGAAAAGCAAAATATCTTTCAGAAAAAGCTGTCAAATGTGGCGTTTTGAACCGAATTTCCGGACGCGACAGTGGAGGAAGAGAAAGAAAACTGTTGTCACGAGACAACAATCAATTTTAACTCAAGATGTAATTAATTTAAAGAAAAGAATCTATTGTATTACAAATCACTTCAATAACCAAGCCTGCAAGTCTCATTCTTTTATGTAGAGTTTGGCCGAATATTCGGTTTCATTTTCGTTTTCAGCCCAAAATCCTAGTTTCGGCGAAAATACTGCCGTATATTCGGTATTACTATAACTGCCCCTCCCTAGCCTCCCCCAAACGGCACTCCCATCCAAAGAGCCGTACATACTATATATTCACATGCAAGGGGATAAATATAGAAGGTATTACTAACATTGATTAAATTCGTTATTTTTAAATTAAATTATTTTTTATTGCCGAAACGTCAGTGAAGGCTTACTGTGGAGACACGAAAAGTTTTGGTTTCCGTTAGTCTGTCTGTCTGTTAGTCTGTCTGTCTGTTCCGAGATAACTGCAGCAAAAAGCATCCGATCGGCTTGAAATTCCCTGGGCATGTTGATGAGCTCCCCGGATTTAGCTGTATAGTTTTGGGTTAAATTTGGTTCATTCGTTCGGAATATACAGAACATTTTATTTTGTGATATAATGCTTTTCTATGGGAAGTCAGACGATTTTCAAATTTTCATTTGTTGAAAGAAATCGCTCATATGAATAATAGATTTAAATGGTAAATTTTGGATGCTGAAATTTTTAAATAAGAGTATTAAATTATTCTTATTAGTTTGCAATTTTGTCAAAACATTTGTCAGAGCTTTTAAATTAGGTGTATAACTTATGATAGAATTTTATACATGTGTTCGAATAATGTAAAACATTTTATTTTATGAATTTACTTATATTTCATTTTTTCTTTTAACCGTTGCGTAGCAACAGCATCTCATCTAAAAATATCATAAATGTGAAAGTATGTATGGTTTTTTGAAGTCAAATCAAAGCAAAAGGAATGAATTAATGAATGCCTTTGTATAGATATTTGCATATAGATTTATTTAAACGCAGAAATGAAAATAGTATTTATATACTATATAGAATAATATTTTCATTTATTTATTCAACTATTTGATTATAAATGAAAAAGTTCGTTATTTTCATACAGAATAAACTGACATTATTCTGTTAAATTTTATAAACTTTATTGTTGCCAAAAAAAAAAAAAAATGAATAACAATTTCTCCCAAAGAGTTAATTTTAATTTGTAAGATTTTCACGTGCAAAAGAAAAATGGAATAAGCAAATAAAAAATTAAAAAAAGGATATATAGGACAGGAATGAATACATATAAACATTTCACACCAAATACAACCTAAAATAGTTTTTGTAGCAGTATTTTCCCAGTACTACGAAGAAAGATTCCTCGATTTACACGATTTTACTTAGCCTTCCTTTTCTCATTCTTTGCGATTTCATTTTCGCAACTGCGTGCATTAATTGGCACAAAATTTTACATTTTTATGACTGAGATATATGTAAGGCCATACAAATAAGAAATTCCGTATTATCTCCTATAAAATGTGATAAAGTGTTGGTTAATCATATATGTTTTTATTAAGAGGAGCAGAGCTGCCAAGCCTCCGGCGTTCTGGATACCAGTATTTTAATACAGAAAATGTTACTTTATTTAATTGAAACACTTGCGCGATTTAAAAGAACATTTTCTCTAAGATAATAGTGATGTGCAAAAAGCTTGAGACTTGGTATGTCTGGTGGGGAGTAAAATGTTTTACTTAATGCATTTATCTCTATTTTAATGCTACGTGAACAACGTCCGTGTAACAGCTTGTAGAGTGTAAAATAAATTAAATTATTAAAATAATCCTTATTACGAAAAATGAAACAGAAAGTCCGGCTAAGGGAAATGAAATGTTAGTTAACCTTTCGTAATTTGACCTGAACATAGGTTTGCGTCAAATTTCAACGGTATTTGTAACATCACGATTTTAAATTAAATGTAGATACTATTAAAAGAAAATCACAAAAAATACTTAAAGGCGCCAAATCATGTTTATCTATTTAACGATGATGAATTATTAACTGTTAGGTTTAGAAGCCCCCCTACTTTAGGGTGATTTTAGTAAGTTAATGCTATCGAGTACATTTTTTGATATTTAGATTAGATCTTAGATATAAATATTTCAGAATGGTAATCAAAATTATTTTTTTATAAACAAAATTTATAAAGGTATTAGATTTCTAAATTAGATGTTTCAGTTTATATTTCCAAAAGTTCTTTATCCATTAGATACAGGTATTTGTGGTTAGCAGGCAAGTAAATACTGCTGTATGGATATTAGGATAACGTAAAATGCTTGACCGAATTATTGCTTATCCTTATAAATCGCAGTGTAAAAAGAAATCTAAGATATAGTGTAATCATTAACTCAATCAGTAGAAAATTACAAATGCAAAATAAATTACACAACGGGGGGTTCAGGGGGGCAGAGCCCCCCTGAAGAAATTTGCTTTATTATATAAAAATTACTAGAATAAGTAGCTCGTGAGAATTTCAGAATATCCTTACATAACAACGTGTTTAATTTAACGCTTTTAATGTCTGAAACCATCGAAATATTTTTTTCCTTTTATAAATGTTTGTGTAATTTAAATAGTTTAAATTTTGTTTTTGTAGAAAGATTAATATTACGCAAAGTTTGATAAAAACAATGAGTTGCAGAGATGACGTTGAGGCTCTTGATCTGCAGATTTACTAGTATATTTTTTATGTTTATAGCACCTTATATTTAATTAATTTTATTTCAATCAAAGTATTTTTTAATTAATAATTATGTACTGCCGTTTCTACGCAAAACATTATTCAGATAACATGCGTATATGTATGTTTATGTTACTTACTTTGAATTTAATTTTAAAACAGTTTCGCTTTCGTTTTCAGTCGATACTAGGAAGGTAACCGAAATTCTGTTTCTTTCGAACACTATTTTTATGTTTGTAAATGAGCAGAAATTTTCGCATTATTGAACGTTAAAAAATATTTTTTTGAGAACCGCTTTAAGGATTTACACGTAATCATAACTTATAAATTTCGGAAAATCGAGTTTTTATTTTAGCGGCTTTATCAACGGAATTGAGACTTCTTTATGTGGCCAGAATCTGGAATACACAATTCTATGTAAGTAAAAAAAAAAATAAAAAAATACAATAAGCATTCTATTATAATTATAACATAAAATTGAAACGTTTTTTCTCAAAATTGCATTTTTTAATAGATGACTACGGCACGATTACTTTAATAATACTGAATTATTTCACTTCTAATTTTGTCAGCTTTTTTGCTTATATAATTATGCAGTGCATTAAGGATTTTTTTTTCAATCATCAAAAATCAGTATTTTTCTACGATAAAAGTTGAAATACCCTCTTCAAATAATCAGCATTAAAAAAAAAAAAGAAAAAGAAAAAAGAGAGAGAGTTTTTCATAATTTCCACCCTTTGTCTCGTCTAGTCACTAAAATAAGTCATATTTAATAAAAAATTACTGTTTATTTTAATTTCAGATAAGCCAAATTTAAACTACAATTGTCATCGCAACTCACACGCACAAAAAAACACCAACAGCGCGTCGTGTCGCGCATGTGTCGTGTGTTAATTAGTATTTCATGGGAAAATACCTCCGATTTCTATTTTCTCCAGAAAGATAGAGAGCTCCAGAATACGGCATGATAAAAAAAAAAAAAAAAAAAAAGTGTCACATCTGGTATTACTACAGAAACCACTGGATATCTATAGAACCGATTTGAAACCTCGCCGAAATGGTAATTTGTCTTCTTGGGAACTCCCACGTTACTGACTAACAGCATTGAAAACTGAACACAAACACATCTGCACTTCTCTTTACTTATATTTATCATCCATTCTTTTGTAAAAGGACTTTACATTTTTAGTAGTTTATCTATTTATTTTAATTACATATGTATTTTTCAATTTATAAATCGGGGTGGTGTTTGAAGTTTAAATTGGTTAAGCAGATCCGGTTATTAAAAAAAAATGTTTTTAGATATTGGCTTTTTCGGATGCTAAAAATATTATCGAATTTTTAAATAGATATGAAAAATTAACATTTTCTTCTTTCAAAAGCAAAATTTACATAAGTTTCCAATGCAAAATCTTGTGAAGAATTAGTCTTGGCGGTCTAACGCTTATATTATCATTAAGAAACTATAGAATGCTCCACTTTAGTAGAACTCAGGGCATCAATTTATGTGTGTATTTGTGGGTAGTGTGCGTGTGTGTGTGTGGGGGGGGGGGGGGGCTTGCTATTACAAAAACACGATACTAGTTTTTTTTTCAAGTTATTTTTGCAGAGAGGCTGAAAAAATCTGACCAAGTGACCAAGGGCGCCATGATTACAAAAGCACGGTATTAGTTTTTTAAACTTATTTTTACAGAGGCGCTAAAAAAATCTGTCCAAGGGCGCCATGATTAGATAAACACAATGATAGTTTTTTGAAAGGGATTTTTACAGAGGCGCTGCAAAAATATCTGACCAAGGCGCCATGATTACAAAAACACGATATTAGTTTTTTAAAACTCATTTTTACAGAGGCGCTGAAAAAAAACTGACCAAGGGCGCCATGATTACAAAAGCATGATATTAGTTTTCTGAAAGTTATTTTTACAGGACGCTGAAAAAATCTCACCAAGAGCGCATTGATTACGAAAACACGACATTAGTTTTTTGAAAGTTATTCTTACAGAGGCGCTGAAAATAAATCTGACCAAGGGCGCCATGATTACAAAATTACGATATTAGTTTTTTGAAAGTTATTTTTATAGAGGCGCTGAAAAAAAATCCCTCCGAGGGCGCCGTGATTACAGAAACACGATATTAGTTTTTTGAAATTTATTTTTACAGAGGCGCTGAAAAAATCTGATCAAGGGTGCCATTATTAAGAAAACACGATACTGGTTTTTTTAAACTTATTTTTACAGAGGCGCTAAAAAAATCTGTCAAAGGGCGCCATGATTAGAGAAACACGATGATAGTTTTTTAAAAGGGATTTTTACAGAGGCGCGGAAAAAAAAAATCTGACTAAGGGCGCCGTGATTAAAAAATACGATATTAAGTTTTTGAAATTTATTTTTACAGAGGCGCTGAAAAAATTCTCTCCAAGGCGCCATGATTAGAAAAACACGATAATAGTTTTTTGAAAAGCATTTTTACAGAGGCACTGAAAAAATCTGACCAAGGGCGCCATGATTACAAAAACACGATAGTAGTTTTTTGAAATTTATTTTTACAGAGGCGTCGAAAAAATTTGACCAAAGGCGCCATTATTGCGAAAACACAATATTAGTTTTTTTTAACTTATTTTTACAGAGGCGCTGAAAAAAATCTGACTAAGGGTGCCGTGATTAAAAAACACGATATTAAGTTTTTGAAAATTATTTTTACAGAGGAAAAAAATCTGACCAAGAGCTCCATGATTACAAAAGCACGATATTAGTCTTTGAAAGTTATTTTTAAAAAGTATTACTTTTTAATTTTCCAAATGAAAATCTTTGGCCTTTCAAAATGCGTGCTTAAAAAAAAAAGAAAAGAAAAAAAAAAGAAAAAAGTGACGATGGGCGCACCGGGCATTTGCCTCGTTGCCCGGTGGGCCAGTACGACCCTGCCTCCAGTTTATTAGTTTGTATCCGAATATACTTAATAAATTATATAATTTTACCCTCTACCAGTTTAAAATCATTTACTATGAGTAATCTGGATGCGCTGTTTCAATTAATTCATACAATATTCCAAGAGTTTGTTTACTGCTATTGCAGCATTCATTAGCTATTAGCACCAGCTCTTATATTGCTTTTTACATTTTGACAATTATATATATTTTTCTTTTTATATATACTCTTAAAGTTATTTTTATGGGAACAGATTTTTTCTTTGATAATAATAATTTATAATAATAATAGTAATTTAAAAACAATTTATAGATTGATAAAAAATGTTCGATCTTTTTTTTTTTTTTTTTTTGAAAAGTACCTGGCGATATTTAATATCGATTCATAGAATTATTTTAGCAAAAACAAGAAATTCTTACGAAAATGTTTCTGTAAAGCAAGTTGTGTACGATAATGTCTTATTATTGATTATCTACATTTGATGATTTAAATACCAGAAAAATTTTACATCTGTGCGGGGGGGGGGGGGGGAGCTAGAGGAGATAATGACTATAAGGAATTAACAAAAATATTTAAATCGTTACAGAAAATAAACTAAAAATTTATGTGATTAGCAAGCTTTCGAATACAAACAAATGGATAAACGGAGTCTTCTGAGGAAATACTGTATAATAAAATAATTAAAGCTAGAAGGGAAGTAAAATCTTTTTTTTTTGCTTTGATTTACTGAAAAATATTTTATATCTTACATATGTGTAACAGAAATGATTACATAATAATGATATTAAAACAACGATATAAGTAAATAAGAGATAACACTTAGTGCCCTGTCTTTAAAATATGCCTCAGTATCATATAAGAAAAAAGTAAATAAATAAAATACAGGGGGGGCGAGACTAGTATTTGTAATAAAAAAAAATATCTTCTCTTGCTTATTATCATAGACTGTCACACAAGATATTACTTTAGTACACTTTTTTCCGTACTTTTGTTTTTAAGTCAGTCATCAAATTCCAGTCATATAAAAGAATTTAGCTTCAGGGTTATAAAGCTAATTTAAATTGCAAATTTTAGTATATTTTATTGAAAAATTGATAACTGTTATAATTCAGCTTAAGATTTTTTCTGAAAATTTTTTAATATATAAGTTTATTTAATTATTTAATATAGGTTATTTTTATGCTTACTCTTTTAAAATAGTGTGGTATTGATAAGGTAAAGGAAGTTTTCAATTTCTAAATTAAATCAAATCTATTTAGAAATCCAAAGGTCTAATCCAATTTAGTTTTGCCTTTTATAAAATTTTGTAATGTAAGTCTCTTTTTCATATATTTTTTAAACAATAAGTCACCTCTTAATAACTTTTTTTTTTGCTTGTCAAAAGTCCCTTTTTTTAAATCAGGAAGATTCTTTAACGCTATTGACAAACCTTTATATTGTAAATGGTTGTGTAAAAAATTAAAAAGAGATAGAAAAAAATGAATTCCATTAAAAAAATTATTTTAAACAAAAATGTGACTTAAATGAAAACAGAAAAATAGGATAAAGGACTTATTACAATAAAAATAATCTGGTTCAAAGGGAATAAATGCAAATCTAATGCAAAAATAAATAAAATAAGATTTTAGTTTTTAATATTAAAATTTTTAATATTTAATAGGTAGTTTTAATAGTTTTTGATATTTAAATTACAACATTTATGTATTAGAAATGACAATTATTAACTTGATTATTATTAAAAAAAAATTCAATAAATATGAGAGAAATCCGATTTTTTAATTAAATGAGAAAATAAACACTAATGTTGAAAATTTTTATGTGTGGGCTTGCGTAAACTCATATTATTGAAGTGGGAAGTAGGCAGAGGCGGATTTATTAAGTGAGGGGCCCCTCTCACTAGAACTTTTTGGGGGCCCTTCCATCTTGAAAAATTGGGTATATTTATAATATATACTAATAAAAGACAATTTCACTCTGTGTTTGTGTATTCGCGATGCCAAGCAAAATCTACCGCACGTACAAAGCGGAAAATGTTTGTGAAGGTAGTAGTCCAAGAGCTGTTAAACATTTTAGGGAAGGTATTTGAGGCAACCTGAAAATTTGTGCAACATTTCTTTTGTAATGGCTGAATACAAAATCGAATGTCTGGCTGAAGGATCGTGGCCCAAAAACTGTGCCAGACACGTGTCAAGTGCCATTTTTTGACTACCCAAAAAAGGTATTTGAGGCACGCTGAGATTGAGACAAAATAATATTTATACTTAGAAAAAGATATTTTGAAAATGACAGACACTTTAGTCGGCCCAAAATCTGTGCCAGACACGTGTCAAGTGCCATTTTTGGCAAAATTTTCTTCAAAATTATAATACCATTTTTGACATACGCGGATCAATACGGACAACTGGTGCTAATTTCACCGCCAAAGATTTTATATTTTAGAAATAATAGCTGTAAAATGCAATCAGTCGTTTCATAAAATGGTTTCATAAATTTGTTTCATTAGAATTTTATATATATATGATAGATCTTTTTTAAACACCAATTTAATTAGCTAATCTGCATATAAGTTTGTACTTGTGTGTGTCTTAATAGCGAATGCCATAAAAAATGGTCCCAAAAATGTAAAAGTGCTACTTTCACAACTGCGACTAGCAACACATCTGCTGAAATTGAAAAAAATTCATATTGGGGAAAGCCATGGGGGGACATTGTCTTTGACAGTCATAATATATTTGATTGTCGTGTGTCATTTTTGATCTGGATGTGGAGAATTTTATGAGAGGGAAAACGTATGAACACTTACGATGCAATAATAAACTTCTGCAATAATAAAATATTTATTACTAGCTGACCGTCCGGCGTTGATCGGGCCCGTTATAATAACCTTAAACAAAATTCAAGTTTGTATGATTTTATATCTTCGGAAAATCGGTGCCCCAATGCCTTCGGCATCATACAGTTTTTCAAATGAACTTAATTTTTCCGGGGACCCAATGGCTTCGGCAGCGTCGAGTGTGTTCCCAACAAACCTCTTTCCATTGGCATAGCCAGGGTGGGTGTCCAAATACTCTGGATAGCAGTGATTTTGTAAAGTTCAGTTCGCCTTATCTAATTGGAGAATTTTCTGCTATTAATCAAGACGAAGAAAACTTTAAAATATTAATGGCATCTAGAGCATATGAACCCCCTCCCTGGTTATGCCACTGCCTTTTTCTGAACGAACCTGTGACCTGGGTTAACGCTGTCTGAGGCAGCGTATACCCGAAGTGCTCCGTACCGCCGAAGACAATCGAAAATCAAATTGCATGACCCAAACCCTGTAGTTATCGCGAACATAGAGCCCGAGATTAGAATGCTTTTCCCTATCGGGGGATATGGAACTAAAATCTGTATAACAATCTTAAGCTAAATTGAATGAACCAATTTTCGATGAAATCGAGCCATAGAAACTGAGAAAAGAATGTGCCGTTAACGTTGAAAATGGTGGTAACAAAAGTTCAAGATAAACTTTCATAATGCAGAAAGTAGCTTAATTATAATCTCAGTTGAATAAACCAATTGCCATTGAAATAGGGCAGATAAAACCCGAGAAAAGAATGTGGAAGGAGCGCCCTCCATCTATAAATTTATCGAAGTCCCTTTAACATTAACCCAATATTTAATTTACGGATGAAAACCCCCACCTCTCTAAAGTTAACCACTTACAGTAACAGTAGCATTATTTTTAATTTACGACTGTAGTGAGTAAACGTAAGTTGATGCCGAAAAGAAGATTAATATTCGAAAAAGTTGGTAGCAAGGGTATAAGGAAATTTTTAGTAGTTTATAAAGTGGCAGGAGGACCCTAGAACTATATTAAAGAAAATTGCAAGAGAATCGGATCAAGGGCCTCCAGAAGGCGATTAATATTCAAAATTGGTGGTAGCTCAAGTATGAGAAATTTTTTTGTTGTTTAGCTGAAAAAACTAAGAAAAAAAAAGAAGTTAGGAAAGAAAAAGCTAGTGAATCGGACTATTTTTAAGGGAGTTATAATACGGGGATCAAATGGTGCCACGGTGATAGTTGAGAGTAGGGTCCTAAGGTGAAAACATGTTAAAAGGTCCTAGTATTTAGCTTTTTAGATCTCCAATTAGTCGAAATTAAACATAACGTACAAATTAAACTTTTCTAGAATAAAATTTTAAATAAATGCGCTAAAAATAAGGGGAAATACTTAAAAAGGGCCCTAAGGCCCCAATAAAAATATGAGGGGTAGGTAGAAATCAAAAAAAGTTGTTAGAAAAAAGCTAATGAATCAGACCATTTTTAAGGGCGCGATAATAGGGGGCCCAAAAGGGGTCAACTGATAGCTGAGAGCAGGGCCATGAGATAAAAACATGTTAAAAGGTTCTAGTAGTCACTTTAGATCTTTAATTAGTCGAAATTACGCATAGGGTATAAATTAATCATTTGAATAAAAAATTTAAAGAAATGCGCAAAAAATGAGGGGGGTGGAGATGCTTAAAAAAGGGCCCTAGTGCTCCAATAAAAATATGAGGGTGTTGACCCGGGGACAGGAGTCCAAGGCTCAATTTTAAATTTATGCATTGAGAGTGACAGAATTGAGGGGTAAAAATGCGCGGCGCACAAAAAGTTCAAGGGACTCCAGACCGGGCCCCAGGGACTTAACTGGAATATAGAAATGGGGGAATAACTAAATGAAAAGTTCCTTTTAACAAAGATCGGATTAAAAAGGGGGGGGGCAATTATTAACAATTGAGGACACGAGAACTTCAAGGGACCCTGTACCACATTCCAGGGGACCACAATTTTAACTCGAATGTAGTTGGTTATAAGGAAATTTTTTAGTAGTTTATAAAGTAGCCGGAGGAGCAAAGAACTATGCAGAAGAGAATTGCAAGAGAATTGGATTATTTTTAAAGAAGGGCCCCAAGAAAGACATTAATATTCAAAATTGGTAGTAGCTGAAGTCTGAGAAAATTTTTTCTAGTTCATGTAGTAGTTGGAGGACCTAAAAAGTTGTTAGAAAAAAAAAATCTAGTGAATAGGACCATTTTTAAGGAAGCTATAATAGGAGATGCAAAAGAGGCCAACTGATAGTACAGAGCAGGGCTGTTAAATGCAAACATGTTAAAAGGCTACTTTGCACTTTAGATCTTCAATTAGACGAAATTAAGCTTAGGGTATGAATTATTAGAATAAAATTTTAAAGAAATACGCAAAAATGGGGGGAGATGCAAAAAGGCCTCGGGGCCCCAATAAAAATGTGAGAGTGTTGCCCCGGGCACAGGAATACAAGAATCAATTTTAAAGTTATGCATTGAGAGGGCGACACAATTAGGGAGTGAAAAATGCATGGCAGATAAAAAGTTCAAGGGCCTCTGGACCGGGTCCTAGGGGGCCAGGTCTTAACTGGAATGTAGAATCTGGGGAATAACTAAATTGAAAAAGGGCACCAAAAACGAATATTGGATTAAAAAGGAAGAGTTATTAACAATTTAGGGCACAGAAACTTCCAGGACTCTGTATCGGTTCTCAGGGAGCCAGGATCTTAACTGAAACGTAGAAAGGGGGATAACTATATGTCGAAAGGTCCCAAAAAACAAAGAAAGTCGGATAAAAAAGAGGCAAGCTATTAAAAATTTAGGGCATAAAAACTTGAAAGGCTGAGGGGGCCCGGGTCTTAACCCTTAAATCCCTGAGTTTTCAAAAATCATTTTAAAAATGTTTTTCGGCTTTCTTTTTATAAAAAAATCATGTGAAAAACACTTTAAAGAATCATATTTTGTTTTAAGTATGGTTTATGGCTAAAAAACTGTTTGTTACTAATCGGCAAACTGGTGTTTAATTGAAAAAATAATTTTCCTCGATGAAATTCTATAATATTAAACACACAAGTGTTTTGAGAACTACGATAAGAAATAAATTTTACTTGCTCACTGCGGAACAAAATAGGGTATTTCGCAACCTTCCAAACAGAACAAAAAGAACATGTATCAACAATTGAAAAAATAAATCTATCTTTATTCTTAAACAGCACAAGTGTTGCCATCTAAATGTTGAAAATCGATTTAATAATATATTCAGAATGTATTTTATCGTCAACATTAGGCATTATAGCTTCAATATTATTCTAATAGTATTTATAAGCCTAAATTGGGTATGTTGCCGAAGGGCAACACTCGGCATTTAAGGGTTAAAATATTAAAAAGCTGACCCTCAGGTACATCAGGAACTGATTTAGACTATCCTCACTGAAATGTTCAGACTTCTATGTGCGGTAGATTTTGAAAGCCATCGCACACAGACACACAGAGCGAGACTTTCTTTTATTAGTATAGACTAGCAGACTCGCCCGGCGTTGCTGGGGTCCGTAAATAATAACCTTAAACAAAACTCAAGTTTGTATGATTTTATATCTTTTGAAATTCTTTTAAATGAACCTAATTTCGGAGGCCCTCATTGCCTTCCTCAGCGTCTAGAGTGTCCCCAACAAACTTTTTTCCGAATGAACCTATAACCTGGGTCCCCATTATCCAAGGCAACATGTACCGGAAGTGCTCCGCATGTGCCGGAGACAATCAAAAACCAAGTTGATTGAGCCAAACCTAATTGTAATCAAGCCCAAAGAATCCAAAAAGAGAATGCATCATTAATATTAGAAAATGTTGGTACTTGAAGTCTAAGGTAAAATTTCATAATATAGAAAGTAGCCGAATTATTATCTAAGTTGAATGAACCAAATCCCGTTGAAATTGGGTCCTTAGAATTCGAGGAAAGAATGCGCCCCCAAGCGGTGAAAAATGCCCCCTCCCCTTGTAAATTTCACGAATTACTTTTAACATTAACACGATATTTAATAAACGGATGAAATCCCTTATCTAAAGTTACCTTTAAACTAACGCGATTTTTAATTTACGGCTGTAGTTTGTAAACGTAAGTTGATGCTGAAAATTGAGATTAATGTTTGAAAAAAGTGGTAGCTGAGGTATAAAGAAAGACCAGGCCCTGGGGACCAGTGTCTTAACTGGAATGTAGTTGGGTATAAGAAATTATTTTAGTAGTTTTAAAGTAGCTGAAGGACGCTAAAACTATGTTAAAGAAAATTGTAATAGAATCAGATAGTTTTTAAAGAAGCTGCAACAAAGGCCCAAAGAATCAAATTAATATTCAAAATTGGTGGTAGTTGACGTCGGGGAAATGTTTTTGTTATTCATGTAGTAGCGGGAGGACTTAAGAAGCTGTTTAAAAAAAGAAACTAGTGAATCGGACCGTTTTTAAGGGACCTATAACAAAGGGCCCAAAAAGGGCCAACTGATAGTAAAGAGCAGAGCCCTAACATGAAAACTTGTTAAAAGATCTAAGTTCTTAGCAGTTTAGATCTTTAATGAGTCACAATTAAGCATAGAATAATATTTTAAAGAAATGCACAAAAAATTGTGTAAATGTTTAAAAAAGGGCCCTAGGGCCCCAATAAATATATGAGGGTGTTGATCTAGGAAGAAGAGTACAAGACTCAACTTCAAAATTATGTACTGAGAAGGTGAGAAAATCAGGAGGTGAAAAATTCTTGGCGTACAAAAAGTTCAAGGGGCCCTGGACCGGAACCTAACGCACCCTAGAGGCCCCAGGATCTAAACTGGAATTAGAAATGTGAGACTAACTAAATGGAAAAAGGATATCAAAAATGTAGATCGGATTAAAAGGAAGCAATTTTTTAATCTTTTATTTGCACAAAAACTTGAAGGGTCCTGTATGGAACCACAAGGTGTCAGGGTCTTATTTGGAGAGTAGAAAGGCGAGAATAACTAAATGGAGAAAGGTCCCCCAAAACGAAGAAGATTGGATAAAAAGGGGACAAGTTATTAACAATTTAGTGCATAAAAACTTAAAAGGGCCCAGGGGCCCCGGACCTTAAAAAATTATAAATCTGAGCTACAGGTGCATTAGGACCTGTCTTGGACTATCCTCACCTAAATTTTCAGACTTCTATGTGCGGTAGATTTTGCTAGCCATTCACACACAGACAGACAGAGCGAAACTTTGCTTTATTAGTATAGATAATCAGCAACAAAGTAAAAATTCACTTAAAATATCAGCTTTATGAAAACTGCGTACCAAATGTGGGGCCCCCAAAATCAGGGGCCTCAGGTAGATGGCCCATGATTTAATTAGTCCCTCAATCTGCATAATTAAGTCGTCATAGAACGTCTCTAACAGTGCTTCTTTTGGCTCAGACCCAAGTTTCCTTTGAATCGCACCCTATCCGTCCACAAAAGATCATAGTCCTGATAATTCATAAATTAAAACAAGTTGGAAATTGCTCGTGAAACGTGGCAAATGAGGTGCGTTCGTACTATAACTAGTTTTAAAATTATTTTTTGCACCCCATATTGTACTGAATGTATAATTTTTTGCACTTCATAACGTGCATAGTCTGATACATCATTAAAATGCACTTCCAATAATTTTTTCGGAACACTTTTGACTGTCCCTGTAATTAAACTATACATCCGATTTTCCTAAAATTTGAAATAGCTCAACAAAATTTTGCAACAATTATATCTTTAAAATTTCAGACCATTCGGAAGGCTGTAATATCATTAAAATGCACTTGCAATAATTTTTCCCATTGGCCGTAATGTAAAGAAAAACTTTTGGCTGTCCCTGTAATTAAACTATACATCCGATTTTCCTAAAATTTGAAATGGCTCGACAAAATTTTGCAACGATTATATCTTTAAAATTTCAGATCATTCGGAAGGCTCTAATACCATTAAAATCCACTTGCAATAATTTTTCCCATTGGCCGTAATGTAAAGAAAAACTTTTGACTGTCCCTGTAATTAAACTATACGTCCGATTTTCCTAAAATTTGAAATGGCTCGACAAAATTTTGCAACAATTATATCTTTAAAATTTCAGATCATTCGGAAGGCTCTAATATCATTAAAATGCACTTGCAATAATTTTTCCCATTGGCCGTAATGTAAAGAAAAACTTTTGGCTGTCCCTGTAATTAAACTATACATCCGATTTTCCTAAAATTTGAAATGGCTCGACAAAATTTTGCAACGATTATATCTTTAAAATTTCAGATCATTCGGAAGGCTCTAATACCATTAAAATCCACTTGCAATAATTTTTTCCATTGGCCGTAATGTAAAGAAAAACTTTTGACTGTCCCTGTAATTAAACTATACATCCGATTTTCATAAAATTTGAAATGGCTTGACAAAATTTTGCAACAATCACATATTTGAAATTTCAGACTATTCGGTTGTGTAGTTTTTGCTCTGTTACATGCGGACAGACGGACGGACAGACGGACGGACTGAACGACGACTATAGGTGCTACGTATTTATATAATTACGAACGCACCTAAAAAGATGAGGGAAAACTAAAACTTTTCTGGTAGTATCAAATGATAGAAAAAATTATATTTATTACATGAAAAAGATATTGTAATAATAACTGAAAAATTAAAAAAAGAACACTAAGAAAATCTTTTTATCAAAACGTCACATTTCTCTTTGAACTCAAAAGAAGATTTGGGGGCCCCTTGGGATGCGGGGCCCCTCGCGATTGCGACCATCGCGACCCCTTAAATCCGCCCCTGGAAGTAGGACTTCGTGATCGGCCATCTTGAATCAAAGTGAAGGCTTTGACTATATAGGCATTGCCACCTAGCTACTCTAGGCAAAGAAATTATAAAGAGGTTGGATCTTCTTTGCTCTTGGTGGCAATGACAGGGGTCACTCTGGGGAGAGTCACGTGATCAAGGGAGGGAAGGAGATGAACCTCGTTCAGAGTTCCTCTTCTGACTGAAATTTTGTTTCTTTGTTCTGTGTATTGCTATGGCGTGGCGTGAGCAGTGAACACGTGCTTTGCTTTGATAGTTTGTATGTTTGTAACACTTTTTCGTTAGATGCAAATTATTGCAATATTTGGATTAATATGATTTAAAATGAAATGATTTAAATTCAGTAAAATATTAAAAGCGGAAAAGATCCTGTGTAAAACTTTCGTTAAATTGTGGGAGAATGCGTATTTGGATACATTGAAAAAATGCCGCGATATTGCTGCATTCCGAACTGCACATCTAATAGCCCCGGTGAAAGTTACACTACATCATTTCGATTTCCAAAGGATGAAATATTGAAAAGAAAATGGTTGAAAAGTATCCCCAGGGATTTTACTCCAAATAATGACAGTGTTGTTTGCATCAAACATTTTGAAAAAGACTCGATCATTTTGGTTGATAAAGTGACATCAAGGGACGGAACAGTGACAGAATATGAAAGGAAGTACCCAAAATTATCAGACGATGCTTATCCAACAATCTTTCCCGACTGTCCCAATTACGCGAATAAAAAAATTCCATTGAGGAATTCAACGATTAAAGAACTAAAACAAGAGAATAATAGAGTTGGGGCATTTCTTGAAGCCAATAATGTAAGTATTCCTTATTGCGATGAATGCGCTCATTTTTTATTTATTAAATGTGATAAATGTGTGGAAATTGTGAAATCTGTGCAAATCAATAAAAACTTACAAGTAATCGTCTTTAAAGGCAAGCAAATAATTCTTAATATTTTAACTAACAATACTTTGAATTATTGGGGAGAGTTAAAAAATATTTTGACTAATATTAAAAATTATGACAGCTGAAGAAATCGCCAAAGATCACTATAGCCTGTTTTTTATTCTGATCATTTTAGTGCATAGTTTGATCATATGTCTTAAATTAGTTTTTATTGTTTTATTTATTGATTGGTGAATGTTTTATTTCCGTTGTGCGATATAAGCTGGAAACAATTGCTGGACTATTTATGTTAATTTAAGTGCAAATGGACTTATTTTACATAATCGTCTGCATGCGATAGATATAGATTAAAAAACAAAATCATGGCTGAAAATTATTTTAAAGACAATGAAAATTTAGTAAATAGCGATAGATTTTTCAAACAAATTGGGATCCAGTTTTTATACAAAATGCATTTGAAAGTACATTTTTTTCGCTATTTGACGGTGTAAAAATTTTAAATGTGCGGTGTTTAGAAGTTAAAAAAAAATTGCAGTAAATGTTAAATTTAATCATTTTGTGTTGCCACCGTCAAAATGGCGTCAGTGATATGCACGGACACGTTTGTCCTTTATAATATAAATAGCCGGTTATTATTAATAATTACTGTTTAATCAAATTGACCGCAACACTTATATTCGTTTATTGATTTCCTTGTTGAAATATACTAGTTCAAATAAAGTGTGCGTTGGGCACCTCTATTAAGATTATTTTTAACACTTTCCAACAAAGTTGAAAAGTATTTATGACTTCGGTTTGTCAGGCCGTCTGTCCACACTCTAACTCTCGTAAATATGCTGGCATCGTTCTGAAATTTTTGATGTTAGTGACCCCTACCATAGCACGTTCCCTATTTCAAATGAAGTTTGTAGCATGTTTAGTTCATTTACAGGGACGGTCAAAATTTTTCCGTTACATTACGGCCAATGGGAAAAAATCGTTTAAAAGGATTTTTAATGGTGTTACACTCTTTCAAACATAGTAAAATTGATATTCATTTATGAAGCCCACTAAAATATGTATTCTGTTGAACATGCAGCATAAAGAATAGTTATTGTTCATTTACAGGGCCACACAAAAGAATTCCGTTCATAATGGTATAGGGGAAATTGTTTGCGGTGTATTTGAAAAGATTTCAGATACTATATTGTATCCGAATTACTATATATCAGTAATGATTGCTCGAAATGCATTTTTAATTATGATATGCGCTTTTTTAGGGTTTCGTTTATCTTACGAAACCCTATTCGTCTCACTCTTCTGTCTGTCTGTCCGTCTGTCACAGAGTCCGTTCTCAGAAACTATACATGTTGGAGACTTGAAATTTTGTAGCTGAAAACCTCACATCAAACGACAAATCATAAAATTTTGAAAAAGTCGTACATTTAACCCTTTGGGCTCCCACATGTGTATTTTAAACAATTCTTTCCAAGTGAGCCCTAATTAAGTTGGAGGCGTGAAATTTTGCATACTTATAGCTGCACACCTCACATCAAATGACAAACCATAAAAGTTTGAAAATATCGTACATTTAACCCTTTGGGCCCCCACATGTGTATTTTAAACACTTCTTTCTAACTGAGTCCCTAATTAGGTTGGAGGCGTGAAATTTGGCATACTGGTAGCTGAACACCTCACATCAAACGACAAATCATAAAATTTTGAAAAAAAAGCGTACATTTAACCCTTTGGGTTCCCACATGTGTATTTTAAACAATTCTTTCTAATTGAGCCCCTATTTAGGTTGGAGGCGTGAAATTTTGCATACTTATAGCTGAACACCTCGCATCAAATGACAAACTATAAAATTTGGAAAAAGCCGTTCATTTAACCCTTTGAGCTCCCACGTGTGTATTTTAAACAATTCTTTGTAAGTGAGCCCCTATTTAGGTTGGAGGCGTGAAATTTTGCATACTTATAGCTGAACACCTCATATCATACGGCAAATCATAAAATTTTGAAAAAATCGTACATTTAACCCTTTGGGCTCCCACATGCGTATTTTAAGCAATTTTTTCCAACTGAGCCCCTTATTAAATTGGAGATTTGAAAATTTACATACATACAGCAGAACACCTGAGGTCAGGCGACAAATCATAAAACTTGAAAAAGTGTTATGCTTAACCCTTTGAGCTACCACATGTGCATTTTAAGCTATTATTTCTAAGAGAGCCCCTAATTAAGTTGGAGACATGAATTTTTTCATACGTATAGCTGAATACCTCAGACCACACGGCAAATCATAAAAATTTCAAAAAGTCTTATATTATTTACTTCCCCGAGCTCTAACTTGTGTATTTTAAGCAATTTTTCTAACCTCCGCCCTTTTCACCCGGCGAGCACTTTTCCAACTTTTGCCGACACCCCTTTGAACATTCTTTCATATTATGCACCATAGCCTTACATATTTTAGTTCCAATTTTTACCACCAGGGGCGCCTACTTATCTTGGGTGCTATGTGCCCAATCTCCTCGACTAATATGTCTGCATGTCTACGGATAGTATGTAAAACGGAGTTTCGTTCGGATAGAGGTTTGTTTAGAATAGACTGCGCCCCTGGTTGCGAAATGTGGAACTAACAGATTTTTCAAAAGGATAAAGTGTTTTGAAAGGAATATTAAACGGAACCCTCTGTGTGATCTGTGATCTCACTTACCTACTTGTTCACTATATTTATGCATACTATAAAGTGCGTATAAATGCTATAGTTCATATACAGAGCTACAGAAAGGAATTCGTAAAGGTTACTGAGTATGAGCATAAATTGCTTATAGGTGGGTTTTAAAGGAGTTAAGAATTTTTACGCTGAACTGAATTTAGTGTACTAAGAAATATTTGTAGAATATAGATAAAATGATATACAGGACCACGCAAAGAGTTGGATACATGGCCGTCTATGGGTGATAATTTCTGGAAATGTAATTTCAGAATAATTGCTGAAAGATGAATTTCAACCTGTTATGCATTTTCTTGCTAAACTAATTTTTCCCATTTTATAGTATATATATCAACATACAGATCGAATACAGGACTGTTCAAAAGAATTGGAATACATGTTTGGCTATAGGCGGTAACTACTGAAATCAGATTTTTAAATGTTTACTTATTCATAAATGACCAAAATGAAACTCCAACACAATGCTTTAAGAGACTTAAACATTTATTGTAAAGGACTTTTTAAAGGAGGGTCGTGAAAAAGTACAGAGGGACGGGGAGAGTTTCAATAACTGCCCAATGGCAGACGCCCACAGCGGGGCTTAATTGCAGACTACATAGCTCGAGGTCAGGAGCAAAAGTGAGAGAGATTTTGTTACAATTACTTACAGATTGGCGAACATTAGCTAACCATATGTAAGATGTTTGGCGAAAAAAGAAATTGGGTAGACAAAGCAATCAAGAAGTTTTACATTGAGTTAAAAACTAAGCCATGGCGGGCTCTTTAGGGTTACAATAAATAACATTCCTGCGGTAAGTGAGAGTGGCTTAAAGAAATAGCTAACACGTGATATTACATGCACGTTACAGATTTACCGACAGCTGAAATTAGTCAGCAAGGGGCATATGGCTTTTATCTGACAAAATTCAAGGGTGAGAATTGATTATTACTGCAAGCGAAGAGGCTGAGAAAGATCTAATGCTCATTTGTGTGTTACACATAAAATATGCATTACATATTGTCGGCTGCGATGTCAAAAACATTCACTTGTATTTTATTCTTTTATTTTATCTCAACGGAATATTCCTGCGGTTAAGATATATTTCTATCCTTGTGAAAGTGAAAGAGGACTGAGATAAATGATGCCTGCATTTGAAACTAACTTTAAAAGTAAAAAGCGAAACCTACAGTAGTGTGAGGGGGGGGGGGGGAGAGAAAGACTAAAGCCATATGAAATTAAGTATAAAATGTCAAATTTAAACTAAATATTTTATTTGAAGGGGGCGGGGATCGAAGAATAACGACAATTTATAATGAACCAGTAAGGTTAAAAGTTGATTTTTGAGGGGAGAGGAGGATAAATGAATATATAACGGGAAAGCCGTTATATATGCTGTACGCATGATTTTTCTTACTTGTTTAATATATTCATCGGCTTTACTTTATCCATAAATTTATCATAAATAAAAGTACATTTTTTACCAGTTCGAGGCAAATAGGACATTTTCCCGATTCAATTAGGGGAAAATTTCTGTTTTGATAAAAAGGTTATAAAAGATTAAAAACTCTGTAAAAGACGCTCTTCGCGAAGGGGGATGATATTTTCAGGAACAATAAAGTACAGTCGTGAAAAAAAAAAAAATGTAAACACCCCTACTAACTCTTGACCAAATTGTTGTAGAAGAAAGTTACTGGTACCAAACGATTGGAAATAAAGTCTACTTTACATAATATCCATCCTAATACATAATATCCGTATACTTCTACATAATATCCATTTGCGTACATTTTTCTTAGTTTGGGTACGATCACGCAAAGAAATCATTTACATAAATTTTACTTTTGATTTTGGATAGTGTGGCACAAAAGATAAATCAATTTATTCATATAAATACATTACAGTGCATTGTATAGGTTCAGTGACAGTGATATTTTTAACTGTGTATTGGAAAATTAAATATATTTGCTTAGATGTGTAAATATATTTAGTCAAACCAAAAACAATTAAAATTGAATTTTAAAACAAATTGTTTAAAGCTACATCAAGGCGTCACTTAAATTTTGACATCATATCTTTTGAAACTCATATTTTGAATTTATAAAAGATGTGAATGATAAAGCATCAGGGAATAAATTTTTATACATCCTTTTAAATTTAACATAATTCTTACGCATGCAATTATAAATAAAACAAAAATAAAAAGATGAAATAGATAATATAGCGTCACTTAAAATTTGATATCATTATTTTTAAGTTCCATATTTAAAATTCTTATAGCAATAAGGTAAAGTGCTGCGTCACAAACTTTTAACCCGTTAAGGGTTTTTTGAATTGATATCATTACTTTTTTTAGGTTAATAATAAAAATAAATAAATAAAGACCAACGATAAGAACTCATAATCGTGATTTCCATTCACCTTTAATTCCCCCCCCCCCCTCAAAAAAGCATACCTCATTCTTCAATTGTGAAGAGTGCTGTACTATTTGATTTTTTAAGAACTTTTTAGTAAGATATAGAAGTATTATACAAAATGGAGGTTTTTTTTATGATTCATTTCACAGATGTAGAAAGCTTTGTTAAATTTTATTATGTAAAATGTTTACTTTTTTAAGAAAAATATCAAGAAATATTACTCTTTAAACCTTTTTATTTAAAATACAATAGCATTGTAAGCACAGGAGAACAACGAAGATAGGCTTTTCATCACAGAATTTTCCCCCGAAAGTAATACTCGTTTCGTGGCGCTAGTGTACCCAGCCTGCTGATCACGTTGGATGGATGCAATTTCGATTTTCAATTATAGAGGGCCGCATCAACTGCCATTGAGTATTTTATTATTTTCTTTTTGAGTCTCAAAAAAGTGTACCATAATTACAATAAATGTGAATGAAAATAAAAAAATAGCTGGTTGATAAAGATATAGGTTTTGTTTTTTTATTTTTTAATTTAAGTTCATAGCAACAAACATAAATTTCTATCAAAATAACCACATTTTCGAGTAAGATTTAATCATAAAATTTGTATATTTAAAAAAAAAAAAGTTTTTCTCACAAAAAGTTAAAAAAAAAAATAATACACCATTTTACGATTTTTTAATTTTGTTAATTAAAATAGGCATTATCATTTGATTTTTTATGGCTACAACAAAGAGATTATGTAAACTACAATTTAAAATAATATTTAAAATACAAAAATTTGAACTGAAAAATGCCTTTTTGAAAACTATTGGAATTGCATCCCAAATTTTAAATATTTCAGCATGGAGCAGGAAAAGATTAAAGTTGCATTGCATTTGTAACAATATATAATATATATATATATATATATATTATAGGTTACTTCTATAATATATATATATATATATTATAGGTTACTTCTATAAAAATTGTTAAAAATATTTTTACATACTCATATTACTGAATAGAAGACAATCTGACAAGAAGACTTACAAATTATTTTGCTAGTCAGAAAATAATTTTGAATTATTATGCAACACATTAAACAGCAAATTTTTAATGATTTTAAGTTGCATCATTTCTCAAAACGAAAAAGAAGTACCTAGTCTAAGGTATGATATTTTCAACATATATATAAAATAAATATGACAATTAGTTAATAACCTTAATAAATAATTGGAACAATTTTAAGAGATTGATTCTTATTTTAAATTACATTAAATTTTTTATACTCCTTAATATAGGAAAATTAATTTCTGCAGTTTTTTTAACACACACACACCTTCCCGGAGAAAAATGTTTGAATTTAATACTGTTTGGGAATTTTTTTTATTTTTTTATTGCAGATATAAAAAACATACATCAGACAAGAAAAGACTGTATTTATTTATATATACATAATATGTATACATACATAATGTGTATATATATGTGTATATATGGTATATGTGAAAGTACTTTCTGAAACAGTTAATCTGAGTTTTTTAATTTTTATGTGGAAATAAGATACATAGTTACAAAATATTTGAAATGCATAGAACAAAATTCATTACTTAAATTTAGATAAAGATTTTTAACTCAATTACATTAAAGTCAATGCACTAAATGTATTTGCTGTGCGATAGTAACACTCTCAAAATATCTAAAGTATTATGAAATAATATTGAATAACATTTTCCAGTTATCGTTATTTAAAAAAAGTTAAATGTATATATCTGTGTTATTGAAATTTATTTAAAATGAAGTTTTATTTTATTTAGCTTAGTTATAATTGCAATTTAATTTTTTTTTAACTTGATAACAATTAAAAAAGTCTTAAATTTTATTTAATGATCTAATTGACAATAAAAAATTACAAAGCAACTCATAAGAAAAATCAAAAGGCATCACTGCGGATTGAACCCGAGATATCGCGTCTATGAGAGCAGCGCTCTTAACTGCTCAGCTAGTATTTCGATAGCTAGCTGTTCCCAAAAGTGAATAAAAAGAAAGTATGCGCAGGAATACATTAGTAACTTCTTGCGCATTTGCGGTAAATTCTCATAGAATGGCGAAAAAAAATATAGTCTCATTTTCCATACCGATTATGTAACAAACAAAAGTTTTTCTGCAAATAAGTGTTATATTATTAGCTTTATCTCAAACAAATATATAATATATATTAATTTTAATAAAATCGCGCAGGTCATTTTTGAGAAAAAAAAAAATGCGAATTATATAAAAAACAAGAGTTTTCCCGGACACAAGTATTATCTAACTCCCTTCATCTAAAACAAATTCATATTATGTATCAATTTAAAGAAAATCACCCGGGCCATTTTCCAGAAATGGAAATTACAAATTAGGAACTTTATCCATCGCAAGTACTTTAAAAATGGGTTTCGAGATCTCAAAATATACTGCAGGTAGAAAAGTAAAAATTTCAGAATAGGATAAGACTGCAGATATAAGACTGTTTTTAAAAAATCAGAACAATATGCGCTATATTTGCTGAGTTATGAAGTGGCGGCTTTTCGCGTTTCCTTTGATCTCCATTTAGGTGTATATATGAGTTCCACCATTCTTACGATTTTAGGCTTAAGGCTGCGTCACTGGAATACTATCGTCTTCCATGATTTGCTTAGGGGACATCTACAAATCAAAGCCAATCCAAACTTTGTTTTTTTCAATAGCAATACCCAAGTTTGACACCATAAATAAGTTCTACACTTTCAACTAGACTAAATACACATTTTCATGAAATTCGTACGATTAATATAAGAGAAATTAATTATTATTTTAAAATGAGCTCCTCCCTCACATGAGCAGTGTCACTTTCATGTTTGACAGTAAGAAAGAGGGGTTTTGAGAAAGAAGTTTGCAGTTAAGTTTCCAAACAAAACATTGATCATCACTTTCAAAATGTATAATTAATTTTTTTAGTGAATAATATTTGACTTCGAGTTTTTTTAAACTTTGGAATTTGATTTTTAGTAAAAACATTTTATTTATTTATTTATTTATTTTTCTCTCGACTCCGAATCTTTTGCTTGGAATGCTTTATTCTTGGAAGTATTTATGTAACAATTTTTGTTGCAAGTATTTGGTTTTTTACTTTTCTCAAATGGGTTTTTTCTTGTTCCTGCATCTAAGAATTATTTTTTACTTCCTCTTCCAATTTTAATTCACAATTCCTCTAATCTTTTCATTCTTTTGATTATTTTTTTAACGCATCTATTATTGCGCTAATTTTCCTCTGCAGTCACTTTAAAATTTGAATAAAAAATTATCTTCTTTGAACACTTGATTCACAATTTTCGGAATTTCCAGAAATGTTTCGATTCTGGAGTTCATTTTATAATAAATTTATTTATTTTTACTTGAAAATGTAAGGTTAAGTATCTTAAGGGTCTATTCGCCCAGCTTCCGAATTCTCCTCACTGAAGTTAATTCTATGGGCACTTAATGCATTTGTATATTTAAAATATCTCCTTTGGAAATTAATAATTTTTACTCCTTTTTTCTGTGTACACTTCTTAGAGGATGTTTTTTTTTCTTAGTTCTCAAATATTTCTAAAATATATACTTAATTGTATATGAAGTGTTAAAATCTTACCCGCAGTTCGTCAATTTGTAACGCATGAAATATTAAATTCAGTATAGATTTTAGAAATATTTAGAGTTTGAGAACTAAGGAAAAAAAAAATCTTTTAAGAAGAGTACAGAGAAAAAAAGCAATTTAAAACATTAATTTCCCGACGAGATATTTTAAATATACGAATGTAATATGAACTATATATAAAAATCACTTTAAAATATCAAAATACACAATAATTGCTATAATAAGTGATAAACAAATTTAAAAAAAGGCGAAATATCTTTATTTATTTACACTTCGACATGTTTCATTGCATCAGCGGCAACATTCTCAAGAAAATAAAATGATAAATCATATTTTCCCAAAAATTCAAATTGAAAAACTAGTAAACAAAAACAAAAATCACGCGAACACAAGGATAATGAAAATAATCGCAATATTAAAATGGAAAGTTGTGAATGTTAATTATTTTACATCATTGTTTTATGATTCTGTGTAGCATTTCTTTCCAAATTTTAGGGAGCTCCATGGATGCTGAATCATGGAGCAGATTGAAAAACTTTGGAAAATCAAAATAAGAAAATAAAATTATTATCCTTTTATTTTCTTGATAATGTTGCAGTCTGATACAATGAAACATGTCGAAGTATAAATAAATAAAGGTATTTTGCCTTTTTTAAAATTTTGTTTATCACTTATAGCAATTATTGTGCATTTTGATATACGAATGCATTCTACGCCCATAAACTTACCATTAGCGAGGGAAATTCGGAAATTGACTGACTAGCAGCCTTAAAGTAATAAAGCCATTATATACATTATTCCCAGAAACATCGTGTCAGAAAAACATCACAATTTTTATGACGTGTATATTCAAATTTGTGACTCTGAAATTTGTAATTTCCACATAAAAATGATGCTAACTGAAATATTATTGACTCTTGACTTTTTTTTTTTTTTTTTTTTTTTTTTTTAAACCTAGCACTACATTTATGGGGCATTCTCACAATTTTTTACTTTTGGGGGAAAAAATCTGGCGAAATTAAACTTGCTAAAATAAAATATGCTAAAATAACAATCTGATAGACGAATGCCTAAATGATTCAAAATAAAGAAAAAATGGTCAGCAGCGAAAATTTTTTTTAACTAACTGAGGTTTGAGTTAAACTTGCGAGTTTAATTTTCCTTACCATTTTACCACTATAACTTTTTTTTTCTTCTAAATTTTTACCTATAATGAATTTGCATAGTACCCACAGGACATTCAAATAAGAAATAATAAAAATGTAGTACTTTTAATACAGAATTTTTGTGTAACATTGTCTTAAAGGGGTGTTAAAGAAGGGACGGTAAGGTGAAAAAAGGGACGGTAACGGTACGGAAAATTACCACCTATTTTTAGGCAAATCATATTAAGACTAAGTGATAGCCACAATGCTCATTGATTTTTAGAAACAGTTGTTAACATTGGATTAAATTAATTTTTTTTTTTTTAATTTACCTCGAAAAGTGCAGGAATAAACCTTTGGGATGGTAAGACTACCAATAAAGCCACGATCTTGAAAGTGATATTTAAATGCTGATTTAAATTCTGCAGTCAATTTCCTGTCAAAGAATTTTAGGCATTCTTTCTCTAGCATACTTCTGCATGAGAAAAAACTTGAAAAAATTTTTGTGTCTGCATCTGAAATGATTATCTGTATAAGTTTAGCAAGAGGGACGGTAAGGATGAAAAATCCAGGGACAGAGTTCAAAAAATAATATCAACCGCAAAAAAGCGTGCAGGTTAATTCTTTGTTACATATTTATATAAAACAGTTGTCCCAGTTTCGGAAAAAAATTACATCGAACTACTTTTATTGAAACAATTTTATACAGACAGCTCCAAACTTGAAAATCAGCATCGGGAACGTGGAAGGGTATAGGCGTTTTCCTGGTATTTGGACCCCCAACATCGTCCAAAACTTATTTATCTCGTTAATATTGTTATGCAATCATGCAATGGGATGTTCCCCAGTATATGAAATAAAAAACACACAAAAAAGTGTATTAAAATAAAAATTATTATTCAGGGACATGAAAATCAAAAGATTGTGAGAATGCCCCTTATGTACAGTAGTGGGGGAAAAAAAGTAAACAACCCTCTACTAACTCTGCAACTAATTATAATAGAAGAAAGTTACTGGTACCAAACAATATAAATAAGGTCTATTTTCAAAAGATGTATATAAAGTTTTCTTAGGGGCCATCTATGAATGAAAACCAGACCATTTTTTTTTCTTTTTCAAAGCAACACCCGATTTTGACAATACATTTTAAATTTTCGGTTCAAACTATGCCTAGAAACGAAATTTCAGGTCATTTTGATGATATGTTTTTGAGCTATAATCATTGACAACGTAGAGCTTCTAATGTTAAATTGCATTTTCATATTTTTATTAATATCTCCTGAAATTATAATCCTAATGTGATAATTTTTTGTCTGGTTATAATACTAAAAAACACAAACATAAATACGCTGAATTTGTAATCTTAAAAATTTTTATAATATGAATTATGGAATTCATATTCGAAAAAAAAAATATGAATTGCATCCTACAATTTTTTAATATATTTATATTTATTATGTCCTGCTTTATGAGAATTAAAAAATTTTCTTCCAAGTAATTTTCGAATTAGGATTAAAAAAAAAGTCAAAACAATGCTTGTAGGAGCCGTCTATGATGTGCGGAAAAGTATAATTTGTAAAAAGTAATACATTTTACTGATTTTATCGAAACATTTGGGCTGGCCATAGTCGAAATATATTAAGCGAGTGAAATGTTCCAATTGACAAGAAATAATACATTAATAGAAGTGACATAGTCATTCTGTAGCATTTCAACATTTGAGTACCGAACTTCAATTTGGATGCAGCCCCTAAAATAGGCTCATTTTATAATAATTAATTTCTCTGAAAGGAATCGTACGAATTTCATGAAAATTTCTAATTAGGCTAATTAGAAATTAATTATTATAATTTTATATTAATGCTGTAGAATTTATTTATGGTGTCAAACTTAGATATTGCTAAAAAAAAAATTTGGTCTGGCTTTGATTTGTACATGGTCCCTAAGCTCGGGCCATGATGGCGTTCGTTCGGCTCGGGCCGGTCCCGAACCTGAAAATTTCGGCCCGTGCAGACCTCTATATTCTGTAAGCGTGTCCAAAGCCAAAAGTTAATATCAACAATGAGCTATTTTATATCTGATTAAAATTGTATATGTTGATTTAATTTTAAACTTTAATATCCAATAGGGGCGGTGTTGTTCTGTTCTTTTTATTCACTGATCGCTTCAACTCGGTGCTAAATTCGAAGAAATGCACTATTTTTATATTAATAATCTCTGATGCTATGTATAATAAATATATATTAGAATGACATAGGAGGAAGCTTAGTGATGGGAATGGCGACAACATTACTAGTTTTAGCTTCAATATAGATAAAATTTTATATTCCGTAAATGGGATTTCGAAAAACAGTTCTAGTATTTCTATTCAAAGCGAAAATTCTTAAGTCGAAATTTTTATAGTGCCGCAGGAAATTAAAGTTGAAGGTAAAGCGTATACGGACTTCTGCTCAAAAGAAATTAAAATTTTATTTACTCTTTTGTGACATTCAAAATGTTATTGAAACTTGATATTTCAAAGATGCTTTTCTCCATTATTTTTGCAAAGAAAATTAATAATATATTAAGTAATGATTTGTATGCCAGCCAAATTTCAGTTTACCACAGGTGGGGCCTCTTTTTCTCCTTTCTTTTTTCTCTCATTTCAAGAAAATCGAGAAAGTTCTATCCAAGGTTGCTACTTAACCTAGAGAAGCTAGAGAAATCAAAGAATTCGGAAATTATCAAAATAAGTCGGGCAAAAATCCGGAAATTAAAAAATTTAATCCAAGACCTGAAAAAGTCAGGGAGTTCTTTTTTCTTCAAAACACCATAAAGGTTAACGGTAAGAAAATTTATGGTGGTTAGAATGATGCAGAGTTTCCCCCATGTTTTAAAAAGGGCAGGGTGCTTCTTCTAGGAAAAGGGCACTTTTGGATTCCGAAGGGCATATTTTGGATTCTTAAGGGCACTTTAAAAAAAATTTTAAAGGCAGTCTTTTGATTTTTAAAATTACTTTTAATATTTAATAGACAGGGCGATGTTTTAAAGGCAGCAATGAGTCAATTTTTACTATGAAAGTAAATTTTTTAATAAACAAAGGAGTAAAGGAACTTTTTTCAGCTGGGGGCAACAAGGGTGCTAATGTTTTTCATCAGGGGCAAGAGGGGTGCTATTTTGTAAACGTAAGGGCAGGCAGGGTGCAGCACCCTCCTGAAACTGTCTAGGGGAATCCCTGATGATGCATTTTAATGCTTAACTTTTTTACAGTTTAAAAATTTCGTTTTGTAGAAAATTTTAACTAAGCGTCATTTTTTACCTTTCATTTTTCAATGCATTAAAATTTCTAAAAAAATTCATTTCTCACCAAATCAGGAACGCGAGGCCACGGTATTACATTGTCCGTGTCCAGTGTAGTTTGAATCCTTCGGCGAAATCTTGCAAAGTAGTGACTACTTTTTAAAAGTAGTCAGTAGTCGCTATTTTTAAAGCAACCACTAGTAGTTAACTACATTTTCGATAAAGTAGTTGTGATTCGCTACAAAATAAAAGTAGTTTTTATCACCTCTACTCTTAGTCAAAATGTAATGCATCTTTACATTAATGTTCAACTTTTTGTAACCAGCCGATTTTTAGTCAATTAAATTTTAAATTGGGTTCTTTTTTTCTTTTGAACATTCCGTATTTAAACAAAGCTATAATACCATCAAACCACGTATATTATTTTTACACGCTTTTATTTAACTTTGTCTGTCTGTATTCCAAATCTTTCAAATGATTTTTAACTCTCTTCCGTCGAGCCGAATTTCTTCAAATGTTATTACACAGAATTTCCCCCAGAACAGTTTCAGGAGGGTGCTGCATCATGCTTACACTTTGGTTTAAAAAATAGCAACCTTCTAGCCCTTCATCCAAAATTTAGCATCGTTTTTGCCCCTTAATCAAAGAATTTAGACGCTTATTGCTATTTGTATATATATATATATATATATATATATATATATATATATTTATTTATTTATTTATTTTTAAGAAAATGGCTGTATAGTAATAAATTGACTCGTTGCCATGACTTCAAAAGAGTGCCCCAACTTTTAAATTTTAAAAGTGCCTTTAGAGTTGGGGCACTCGAGAGCCTTTAAAAAACAAAAGTGCCCTTATGAATCTATTAAGTTCTCTTATGAATCTAAAGTGGCCTTTTCCCACCAGCACCAGCAGCACCCTGTACTTTTTTTAACCTGGGGAAAACTCTGCAATATTTGCACATAATTTCATTGTTGATGGCATGAACTTATTCACGAATGTTTGGGGCCATATCTCATCAGCGGCAAACTCCTGAAGCAAAAAAAATTCTTTTACATTTTTGACTAAAATTGACTAATTGACTTAAAATTTTGACTAAAATCTTACGAACAGATTTTGTTGAAATTTTACACATTAGTTCATTGTCAATGACAATATATATTCAAGTATTTTCAGAACCGTATTAGAGTCCTATATACGCGAATTGAGTTATACCCAACCAGAATCTGAAAAAAAAAAAAAAATCGTCAACCCGAAATAAAAGAAAATGAATCCATATTTTAATACAATTATGGAAAAATAGTCTACTATTTTGTTTCGTTTCTATTGTCAATTTTATCTTTTTTTGTTGAAATATGAACATACGTATATATACTCCTTAATGTTATGTAGTTTTTTCACTGGACAAAATAGTCTAGACATTTTTTATAAAAAAATCCCAACCCAAAATCGTCTTGAACCCGAAAAAAAAGTGAACCCGAACCTAACACGGCTCGCAACGAAAACATTTAGCATCGTAAAATTGGGTTAGACGACTTGATACAGGACTTTAGACCATACCTCATGATAGGCAAAATTATCTTTTTTCATTTTTGTTTGAAATAATATTAAATATTGGATTTAAAGCATGTTGCTTAAATTTTTAAGCTACTTCAAAGGAAGAAGCATCTGTTTTCAGCTGTTATGTATGTGTGTCAGTCCTTAATTTTCTCTACAACCACTAAACGAATTTCAATGCAAGTTAACTTCAATTTCAGTACATCGGGAAATGTTTTAAGCTATAAATATTCATCATATCATGAATAGCAAGACCCTGACCGCTGAGCAAAAGGGCAAAATTTTAATGTTGATTTCTCTGTTATTATTTTTTTAAATGCTATAAAAAGATGATTTTCTTTTTTTAGCAACCAGGGGCAATCCAGGGATTGAATTATCACTTCATCAAGAGTCACTCGTTTGTCTAACACAACCATGTCACGTACACACTCAATGTTGTCATCATTTGTGGCCGTACACGGTCATCCGTCTCCTTCCTCATGCGTAACACTTGTGTGACCATTTTTGAATTTTGTGACTTTTTGACTTGTGCGACCAATTTTTCAATCCATTCGTAGACACTCCGTTGCGGCAAGACCCTTTTCCTGTATTGTGCCGAAAGTGTTCGATGGATTGCGGCCCCCGTACCACAAAAACCGGGTCACTGGTCGTTGCTCCTCTTTGGTGCAAACCTCTAATGGAGCATCCATGATCTATCTGCAACAAAAGGAAGACAAATGGGAGAATTACGATCAAACTTTCAAAGCATGACCACTACAGCATAATAAAAAAGTAAGCGAGGACGGAGGTCATTATGAACAATGTAAGAAGAGTTATGTCAAAATTGTGGATAATTTTTGACTTACCCTCGTATGTGTAGAGAAATATATCCGTTTAAATATTTCTTTTATTGCGGTGAAATCTACAGCTTATGCTCGTATTCACCATCTACCTCAACCTAGAAAACCTGGGTTGAACGCTCAAACGCCATTAATCTGATTGAATCTGATCGTGGCTGAAGTCCAATCAGATTAATGACGAATACCATTTGAGCGCCCGACCCAGGTTTTCTAGGTTGATGTAGATGGTGAATACGAGTATTAGTAAACGGATATATCAGTTCGCGGTGGTAAGAAGGGTCTTCTGCATATCGATTGATAGCGCTCCTGGAATGTCTTTATCTGAGGATGACATGCGATCAATTAAATTTGATTCCTCCAGTGGATTTTGGACAAAAACTTGGCGAATGTGCAATTATGGCCAAGCTAACGTTTGTTTAATTGTCTCCGTCATCTAATCGAACTTGTCCAGGCTGAATTGCCAAGTTTTAGAATGTGGTGTTTTCCATAGCTCAGACAATAACTTCTAATCTGGAAGTGCGCTTTGTGCCTATCTGTTATTTATAAAGACACTTTATTAACAACAACACAGATTAAATTTGATGTAGATAACAATAAAGGGTTGTCACTGAAAACACTTTTCTAACAAACCACTCTCACTAAAATAGTACAACTGCTGCCAGTTGCACCACGTTTTGAAAAATATTCGGTGGGCTCAAAATGTTTGAATAAAATAATATACATTTTTTTTCCTTAGTGCGTCTGTGTAGAGATGTGTTCGGGGGAGGAGCAAATGACTAAAGATAATTTGAAGTCAAAGCATGGTTTTTCTAAGTAAACTATACAATTATTTAATTTAAAATACAATTTTTTAAAATTATATTATCATGAGTTCTTCATTATACAAAAATTAATATTTATTATAAATTGCATAAAAAATGCTAATTAAAGTGCAAAAAACTAAATGTCAAGAAAAACATACATTTTGGTCACCGAAGGGATTTATCGATTCAAGACATTAAAACAGATGGCAAAATGTATAGGAAATATGTTTTCGAGAAAAAAATTATTAATGATATTATTGGTTACACAAAACAAAAATATTTTTAAAAAGATGATTTTTTTTTTTTGCCTTTGCATCTTTTCAGCTTTCTTGGCGTTGGGAGGGGGGGGGGGGGGATTTTTCAATTCGGAAATATTTCTATTGCAAAAGCATTATATTTGTACATTTCCTAATTCTACAAAATACTAAGACAAATATTTAAAATAAAAGATTTGAGTGGGGTTATAAATATTTCTCGAAATCCCTATAAATTCAAAATTAATTAATCCTTCTAAATCCTCCAATCCTTCTAAAATCCTCCTAAAATTTATTAAATGATTATGTAAATATTGCAATACATTTTAAACAATTCACGAAAAATGCTTTAGAAGATAAAATTTTCATAATTTAGTACATAAAGGGTTAAGGCAGTTGGAAGGCCCTGTACCCATCATGATAAATTAATGTACCTTTACTTAGAAACTGCCAAAGATATTCACTTGATATATTTTTTTATATCATAATATGAAAAATTCTTAATAACGGGAAGTCAACTTTATAATCAAATATTCTTTAGTTATTTTTTTTTCCTTTAATCTGGAATAAAAACCACTTTTAAATAACAAAAAAACTTGTATGTTTCCAAAGAAAACCTTTATTATAAAAATATTGTACATATGTTTGTAACAAAAGTTCACTTCAGATGGATCAGTGATATGTGTAAAATATTCAGACAAGATTACAAACAATAGCATGTAGTAATTTCTATAAAAAGGTACACCGAAGTTCAAAAAACAATATTTTGAGAAAATTGACTTAAAAGTTTATATATGTAATGTTTATGTATGATGTAAACAAACTGAGTTACTTAATTTTTTTTTTTTAATTATATTTCTCGTAGTAACAAAAGTAATATATACTATTCGAAAGGAAAAGTGAAGGATTGAAAACATAGAAAAAAAACCCCGACTTTTTTCACGAATTTGACTTCCAACTGCCCTTAACACTAAAGCTACCGCGAGCGGTCAAATGACCCTTTTTGAATTTGTTTTTTGGATTTCTTAAACTAAAACATTACGAAATTTCTTTATATTTCACGACTTTTATTAAAATATATGATCATATTATTCCTTAAAATGCTTCATCTCCAAACTACTTTTTTTGCCTTAAAAAAAAAATATATATATATATTTTTTAGGCTTAGCTACCGCAAGGGGTCATTTGACCCCTGAATAACTTTATGTGAAATCATAAAGATATAAATGTTTTATTTTGTAAGGACATTAGTAAATTGCGTATTTTTGCTATGACATCATTTATTCTACTGTATTGCATCATATTTGTTAATCCTTTCTGGCGCGGAGTAATTCTGTTTATAAACTGATGAAATAATGGACTGACACCAGATTTTATAAGCGAATTTATTAGAAAATACTAACTTGCTTATTTTCACGTACATTATAAACGGAAAATTTTAATTAAATATTCTTGGTGTCGTTTGTCAATTTTGAAATTTAAATTAGGTGTCCTTTTTTAAGGACACCGCCCTCTTAATGTGTGATGGTATAATTAGAAATTGACTTCACTCCGAGTGAGATTCTAGCTTGAACATTTCAGGTTATATCGAGAACGAAATAATCTTAAAAATATGTAGTGAACATAAAACAAATTTTCACAATACTTGTTTATTAAATTTTCGAATTTCTTGAAATTTTTTTTTTTTTTTTTTTTTTTTTTTTTTTTTTTTTTACATTTTTGCTTAGTTATAATTTTTTTTAACTTTAATAAATAAACAATTTGTAATAATTATTTGAAAAAAAAATGTTTTATTCATACACGAAAGTGTATCAACTGATATATTTTTCGCAAAACATCGTAAAATAGATAACTTTTTATATAGGAATCATTTGACTTCTTCCGGTAGGAATAGGTATAAAAAATATCGGTACGTTTAGTGTTAAGAGTGTTAAGAAACAGTTGTTTAAAGTTGCTTTCCTTATTTATTTATTTATTTTATTTTATTTTATTTTATTTTATTTTTTGCAAATTACTTGTTTAAGTAATATTTCTTGTTCACTGTCGTTTCAGGAGCCAGTTCTAGAATTCGTTGGTTTCGACGCCTTAGAAGATAATTCCCCGAACAATGACAGTCCTACAACGCCACCCGAGTTAAACGCACAAGATATTAAGCAAGAGGTTACTGAACAAACCGATAAGCTCCAGTTAAACGCAAAAGAAGAAAAGACAAAGGCAGCAGCTTCTAAACGCAAGCAGCCGGTGGAGACAGAGCTGCAAGAAGCGTTAGATCAAGCTTCCACCGCTTCACGGAATGATGAGGAAGACGAATGCGACTTGTACGGCAAGCTGATAGCAAAAAAACTAAGGAAACTCCCAGAAACTCAAAGAGAAAGAATGATGTATGAAATCCAAGGTCTTTTCCTGAAATGTTCTCAGTATCGATAGACTTCTTAATGCGTTAAACCAACACCACCTATAGACAATGCCGACGAGCTGGATTTCGACGTCACGGCAGATCGGCCATCAGTGGATCATTCATTAAACCCTATTCTTCTGATTTTTACATCACAAGAATAAGGTCCAATGAATGATCAGCTAATGGCCGGTCTGCTATGACGTCGAAATCGAGCTCGTCGGCATTGTCTATAGGTGGTGTTGGTTAAACGTTCACGTACTTGTTAAACTGGAAAAAAATTGTAAGGAAAATATAAAAGCACCTAAAATGTACTGGACGTTCTTAAAATTTAATACTAAGCAAATAGTGACAACTAATGAAATTATCCTTGTAGAAGATCAATGATTGAAATTGGGAATTTCTTGACTACGTTTTTTTGTTTTAATTCCAAATATCTTTGATAGATGGTGCTGGACTATCTCAAACTGTTAGAACGCTTAGAATAACGCATAAAAATGGATCAAACTTTTTTCAATTTTTACTCTTCATTCTATTCAGCTGCTAAAATGAAAAAAAAAAATCATTTACGTTTTGAACTTGTACGGTTATTTCAAGCAGTATTACAATCTGATACAATGCAGCGCCACGTACCGGTGATTTTTGGAACTAAAACAAGGAACGATTGCAAAACGATTCCCGACTTTACACATTACTCTGCCGTAAGAAGGATTTCAGTAGCTGTCACTGTTTACTTGTTAATAAATTTTAGAGATCTTCAGTTCATTTTACGGCACCCTATTGGTGTGGCATATCGCTTTATTTATGGACGAACGTCACGACTTGTAAAGTTGCTTTTTTTTGTGATAGTACGAGTGCGTAACAGAAAAGCAAATAACAAATGCAAGGTGATTCAGAATAACTTTTCGTTAATTTGCAGGGAGGTAAGGTACACTATAACAAACAATTTTATTATGAGGTCACAATCCATTTAGTGGGTCAAAAATACAGGGTGTCTCTCTCCAATCTAAACCACGCTTTTTTGTTCATAGCTTTGACTATTTTAACGAAATTTCTTGCCTTTGCTCTGCGTGAAATGCAATGACATTACGAAAAATGCTAGAAGAACACATCAATACGCTAAGTAAAACCATAAGTAATGTGAGCTGCATTCAGTAACTTGACCGAATAGTTCAGTGTTGTTTGAATGCCGATGGTGGCTACATACCCCTTTCCGTGGTAATTACATTGTTCACAAAAAGTGGTAAATCTGCTGGAAATTTCGTTGAAATAACTTCATTATTTTTAAACTTATGAAAGAATCAAGAATGAATGCTCCAAGTTCAGATTGAAGTGATATACCGATATCATATCTGACAGAAAAAAAAATGGATTTGAACCCCAGTTTCCTACTTAAAAATATATTTGTTGTTAATAATTTTGATCTGCATCCCTGCAAATTATTGAGCAGTTATTCCGCGTTACCTTGTACATAAATATCATTTGACAACACATGATATCTGTAAAGCGCCCTTATACTTTTTATAAAAATCACCGAAAAGAAATATCCAAATTTCATAGATAGGATTGTCTGCGGTAGCGCAGACAATCACCTCATCGAGTTCACGGCCAGAATTAGTTAAAACTCGATTGGCATATTAAAACGCAATTGGTCTGACAAGTCATATCTTGGTGGGAAAACACCTGAAAACCCGCTTTTAGCGGTTGACTCGTAGGTTTACCATTCCATTGTGTTTTCCAGCACCCAAAGGTATGAAAACATGGAGGACTGGGAGCAGTAAAATACAATGGTAAACCTACGAGTGAACCGCTAAAATCGAGTTTTCTAGGTGTTTTCCACCAAGATAGGACTTGGCAGACCGATTGCGTTTTAATATGCGAATCGAGTTTTAACTCACTCTGGAATTTCAGCCATGAACTCGAGGCGGTGATTGCGGGTGCTGCCGCTTCCCGGTCTATCACTTACGGTAAATATTGACATGGCAGAAAAAATAAAATCTTACAACTTACAACCTCGATACTGAAAAGCGTCAGTTTTTGAGATGTAACGATTTTTCACGAATAGGACGATATTCCTGTTAAAGATTAACAAGGCACTGATTTTTTATAGGAAGTTTTGGGAATGCCGTAGACTGCATCCAATGCTGTTTTTCTTCCTGGGTGTTTCTAAATGACTCTAATTCCAGTCAGACTTTAATATACCTCAAAGACTTGTGGGATTAATCTGAACTCAATCTCGTTATTTCATTTGCTGGAAGTCAGTATTTCATGTGATAAATGTCATTACTACCTCGCACTTACATCTGTATTTTGTCAGCAAGTTTTCTGGTTATTAAAAAGTATTTTCTCAGTGCCATTGCTTTACTTCAATTATTGAAGACAATTTTTATTCACAACATATTGAAACACGTTGATACACTTTGAGTATGGTTTAAAAATTCATGAGACAAACAAAGGACTTGATTCTGAACTCTGACGATAGATAAAAGGCATTGATTTCGAATATAGAGTGTATTGTGAATATCATGCAAACTGTGAAAATTTTGATCGGATTTTTTTTATTTACTTTTATTTAATTGTTGGTTCCTATCTATAAACACTGTTTTGATGAGGACTATACATGTCTATGAAGATTAGAGTTTCAGTAAAGCTAAAGATCCTACTTACACAACTTCCAGGTTGTGTAATATTTAAACGGAGCTTCTGACTGTAAAATAGTCAATGAAACTTCGTCTTCCTTTTCAAAGACCTATCCAATGATATGCCACTCAACAGAGTGCGTAAAAAATATTTCGTCTCTATCACCATTTTGAATTTATAAAAACAAAACCTAACCTATAACCATCGGACGGTTTAGATGAATCGATAGAGACCTCATTCGTTAAAATCCATCCAGCCGTTGGGATGTTTCGAGGGTATAAAGAAATCCACGTACCCAGATACGCGTCAAACACCCTTCTTGGCAGTCGGGTAAAAAAAGGATAACATTCCAACTGGTGTAATCGTTGAAAAAAGTATATGTAAAAAAACTATCAATTTTAGAGAAATGTTCATCATTATTCAATTGCAAGCTAGCCTATGAGAGTTTATCCTATACGTTTCACAGAAAAATACTCAATAATTTATTAGTTATTATCAATTAAAAATGATGAAATGTTATCCCCTTTTACATTCAAATTCCTGATAGCAAGTAAAATCGCAAATAAAACACGTTTATGACACCACATCTTTATTAAACAATTAACAATAATATTTACAATAAGTGTAGAAAGTAATAATTTTAGGTAATAATAATTATTACTTTTACTCTTTTCAAACACTAAAAAATGGACATTTTTACAATTATCTACTAGTCTGAAGTATTCGGTCATAAAATGGTCTTTCTTCTTCAGGTATATAGTCCATAACTTTGGAGATGGCCTGCATTTTATTTTTTACTTTCATTGTAACTTTCCTACTGTATGCTGAAGCTGCACTAACATGATCTTGTTTCTTCAATAATTTGAAAGTTCCATGAGTCACACCATCAATAAATTCCATAGACTTGAAACAACCCTTTACCTCGTCAGTGTGGATGAGATGTCTATTCCTGCTAATGCTGAATCCTATGGTTTTTTTTTTTTTAATTTACAATAAGTGTACAAAATAATAATTGTAGGTAATAATAATAATTATATTACTGTTTTCAAACATTAAAAAGTGGACATTTTCACAATTATCTATTAGTCATTATCACTATATATAGTGTTAGTCGTGGAATATACTGAAGTATTCGGTCATAAAATGGTCTTTCTTCTTCACGCATATAGTTAATAAATTTGGAGATCTCCTGCATTTTTTTTTTAAACTTTCATTGTAACTTTCCCACTATATGATGAAGCTGCGCACGATCTTGTTTCTTCAATAATTTGAAAGTTCCATGAGTCAGACCATCAATAAATTCCATAGACTTCATGCAACCCTTCATCTCGTCTTCTGTGTAAGGTGAGATGTCCATTCTTGCTAATGCTGAATGGGAATGCTATGTTTTTCTTCGTTATGTCTCGAAGAACAACTTTTCTTGAAATTCTATGACCCCTAGTTCTTGAAGTTTAGTATCTGGATGTTTTCAAGTCTCTTTTCTTGATATGGAAATATCAATTTCTAGCACTTCGAATGATGTTGCCAAGAGCATCGTCTTCAGTGTAAGAAGGTTTGCAGTCTGCGAATGTTATCCTTTTTCCACTCAACGAAATCTTCAAGGCTAGATAAACTGATTGTGAGAGGGAGGAATATAACCGTTTTTGACTCATTTGATAGCGTACAATAATAACTTCAAAATGGCCGTCTCAGTTCATTTTCCATATTTTTGGAATGTTATCCTTTTTCCCACTCGCCCGTTCAATCACATTCCCTCTTTAAATCATTCGGTCATATACTCATATATTTAAAGATAAAGTGTTTTTATCCGAAACAATAATGTAGACTTTCCTTAAAAAAACAAGTGGGAAATTGTACATCAAACGTGGCAAATGAGATGCGTTCGTATTGTAACTAGTTTTATAAATTTTCGGACCTTGGTGCAATAGCTGTTGCACTCTTATGCAAAAATGCACGAATATAAAATTTATTACGATTATATATATATTAAATTCAGTAATACGGAAATAATAGGACTCCATCTTCAATATGACGTCATCCTCACCACCATGGCAACCTAGAATCACTACATCATTGAATTAATTACGTATGGTAGGATTTAATAGAATGAAGAAAACTTTTATAAATATATTTTTAAGTTTTGATTCAATTTCCATAAAATTTGAAATGACTCGACAAAATTTGCAACGATTACATGTATGTATTAAATTTCAAACCATTCGGTTGAGTAGTTTTTGCGCTGTTATATGCGGACAGACGGACGGACCTGATGACGACTAGAGGTGATACGTATTTAAATAATTATGAACGCACCTAAAAAGGGGCTACAGAATCCTACACGTAAGGATAAAAAACTGAACCCGAAACCTAAACAACCCGACAGGCGACAGAAAAAAAAAAATCATTTACTTGATCTAATTTTTCACATTTAAAATTTAATTAATTTTAATTTAGTCTTTATACTATTTAATCTCTCTCCTTTATGTAATTATTTTTATTAGTATTTACTTTTAAATTTAATTTCTTATAGTTGCTTATGTATTGGCAAGACACTTACTTCACTGCCACTTATCTGAAAGTTAATTTGCAATGCAACTGCAACTAGGCGGTCCCATGAAGTGCCTACACTGTTCAACACAATTCATACTAACACGCAGCCTTCAACCAAGTCTTTATTTAGCACTGTGAGTGAAGTATGCATTCATTAAAACGCCTGGCGTAAATGAACAAAGCCGACGTAATTAACAAATACTTAAGCAACTAACTGGAATATTTGGAGGAGAACGCAGGAATGTAGAAACTCAAATTAATTGATTTTTCGCGGTTATTTATTCGTAGCAGAGCAGCTTTAATAGTTATTCGGTAGCAGCTTTTTAAAAAGTGCAGATATCTTATGTGTTTCAATTTAATTAACCTTTATCCTACAATTGTGACAGTACAGGGTGTTCAAAATTCAACAAAAGTAAACGTTGAGATCTGTTAAAGTTATTTTTGCAGGGGGTTAATGGGTCAAGTCAGGAATTTCTTTACTAGATTTAATTGTTTTAGTTCTAAATAGGATCGGTAGGTTGTACTGCGCTATCTCAAGCTGTTAGACCACTTAAGTATACAGTAGCGGTCAAAAGTTTCCGGGCAGCATATTTTTTTTTTTTGTTTATTTGTAAGTATAACAATATGAAGAGGAATCTCAAAGTAATACTTATACATTTTATTGACATATTAGTTAGGAACTTATTTATGGAATAACAAATAAATATCAATAAAATTAATTGCAAAGGAAAACACATGTTCCCAAAAGCTCTCGGCCTTGTAAGTTTGGAAAAAATGGTGTTATAATAAGAAAATAACAGTGATCAGCAATATTTACAATTAGTATTTTGTCGCCATACCTTTACTGCGGCGCAGCGACGTGGCATCGATTCAATGAACGGTTGAAGATCGTGTATGGTGAGTTTTTCCCACTCTTCTTGCAATTTTTGGGGAAATTCTGCTGGATTTGAATATTTATAATTCCGCACACGCTTGTCAAGTTCGTTCCAAAGATTTTCTATTGTATTCAAATCGAGTGATTGGGCTGGCCCTTTCAAAAACGAATTTTTTTTTGTGATAAAGTCACTACTTTGCGAGCTTGCATGTATGCTTTGTGTCGTTATCATGCTGAAACAAATAGTTGCGACCACAATTTTTCCTTCAATAAGGCAGAAAATGATCTTGCAAGATATCCTTATACATTGCATCATTCATCTTGCCTCGGATTTCAACTAACGGACCGACACCTTTTCCAGAAAATGCTCCCCACAGCATAACGTGTCTTCTACCATGCTTCATTGTAGGAATAACATATTTCGAATCTTATATTTTCAATTTAGGTCGTCGGATGTAGTGTCTGCCATCACTCCCAAAAAGGTTGAACTTCTTTTCATAAGAAAATAGCACTTCTTTCCAGTTTTCACTTGTCTAGTCTTTGTACTCCTTGGCAAACGCCAGTCGTCCCTCTGATTTTTTTCACTTATGAAAACTTTTTTAACACTGACTTTTCTATAAAGTCCTACATCACGTAAGCATCTTGACACGGTAGACCGACTTTTTACAGCAATTTTTAACTCCGTAAATCGCGGGATATTGTAGCGGCATTTTTATGCGGATACATAAACTGATTTTCTCCTGATAATTCTATCCACACGAATAGTCGTTTTCCAGCCTCTCCCGGACCGTTGCAAGACCTGAAGACTATGTCATCTTCATATATTTTTTAAAATATCGTTCATAGTGGATTTTCCGATCGATAACTTTGCCGCAATATCAGGAGATGATTGGCTTTTTAGTGCCAGACAAATCACTCGTTTACGAACAATAATTGTTGAACTTTTAATTTATGTATTTCAACTAAGTTATTCAAGTTGATTAATTAACAAACACGGCCAAAAACAAAAACAAAAAAAAAACACTTTACCGATAGCAAAAACTGACGAATGGCCGGAAACTTTTGCACACGCGAATTTTGAATTCCTCCCTTTTGCATAAAGTGTCTTGGGTATCCAATCAAAATGATCATGTGGTCAGGGGTCAATTACATATTCCTAACTTTTGGAGCAATTGCACTTCTACTTCGCCGAAACGTTCCGCTAAATAAATCAAAAAACTAACTGGCCGGAAACTTTTGACCACCCACTGTATATAAAGAAAATGAAAAATCAGGCATTTATGAAACACTTTTTGACAATAACGTAATATTATTAAGACGTTTCAGTATTTCATACAATGGAATGAGATTCAAATAAACAATTTAAAAAATCCATAACTCACTAAAACTATATACTCAGTAAAACTTGCTGCCCATATGCTCAGTAAAACTTGCTGCCTATATGCGGTAATGAGCGCGATTTCAATCGTGCATCCCCTGCATATCGCTCGCCCGCAAAAAAAAAATGACACATCTCGCAAAAATTCATTTTGCGTTTTATTCAACTAATAAGTCTGTCATAGGTGTGTCTTGCTACACAAAAAGTTTCATAAGTGTAGTTACACTGAAAACTACTTTATTAAGCTATATGTCCATTTGTGACCTTAAAAGAGGGGTGGATTGTGTCGGGAGGTAAAATTACCCAACTCTCCAAACCTCATTCTAAGTCTTCATTCTTACGGGTTTTGCGCTTTTATACATTTTTTTATTCCTACATACAGAGCTAAGTGCTATAGTTTCATGTTACAGTAAAATCACGCGAATTTTCTTTTGCCTCTCCTATGAAATTTACTTTTGTCGAGATGTGTCACTTGTCTTGCGGGTGAGCGATATGATCTATTGAACTTATACAAATCATGTTATCTCTCTATTCTAAAAAAAAAGTAACTACCGCTGTCACCGCCGCCGGTTTTGAATTTTTTGTGACCGGAGGTCTTTCTTCGTTAATATTAAGAAAAATAATGCATACAAAGATATGAAAATCGGTAGTATGATACAGAAATGTTTGATAAATACGCTGATGCAGACAGTTTTCAAATCGAAGTATTATTTTAAGAGATATTTAATGCCAAAGTTGGACAAAATCGTTCCATTAAAAAAGTTTTATAGTAGCAAAAACTGTACATAGGAATTTAATCATTTTTAGACCATTTTATGCGTCAGAATTTCCCGGTGTGCAGACTTCTTTTAGTTTTCTAATTTGACACATTTTTTGAGGTTTTATTTCTATTTTAAATTCAAATTTTCAGCATTTCAAGGGATATTTTTTACACTAGGGGGCTCGGCCCCCTACGAGCTACGCTCGCCAACCCCCGTCCAGACACCGCAGACTCTAAATGCACGCTAATTTGATCGGCTTTAAAAAGATTTCGAAAGATTGAATTATAATTTAAAAAACAGTAGCGATCTCCCTATAAACTAATTTCTATTCATTTCTCTTTGATTGGGGAATTTTAACGCAAAATCCGCTGCGTTACTACTTGATTATCCCGTCGACCAACTTCGCCAAATTATATAAATCGCCAAACCACTCGCCAAATTATACAAATTGACATAATTTTTATTTTAAATAACGAAAGAACAAATAAATTAGTACAACATTAATAAAAATACAAATAAAACATCGAAATAAAAATAACTTGATGACGTAGACACGTGTAACAAAATTTCAAAATAAGCTAATATAAAAGGAATTAACTAAACAGAGTCTTTGTATCCTGGTATTTTTTAACAAAGCGAAAAGAAAGTTCTTTTAAATGAGACATTTTAAATTAATCATTTTTAATCTGACGTAATTTTGACCAAACTATTCTTTCTCTTTTTAATATTCACGTGAAAATACTTGTGTTTGAAATTAAATATTATTTGCGCTTTCCTAACAAAAATAGTTGAAAAGTATCCTCTTAAAATATCAAATAAATGTCTAGCGCAATTTCTAAATTTAAACCGTTTTGCAATATTATTTTGTGTTCATTTTATGTAATAACTGTAATGTGACGTAAATATGACGTAATTTCTCCAATTTAAGACTTCTAACGCATGTTAATAAATTTATTGCTTTACAAATTCCTTTCTCTCTTAAAATTCACGTGTAATTATAGTTTTTATGACATAATTTTTAATAAGTTCCTGCTTTTTGTACATAATTATTTAATTCTAATTACAAATGTTTTTTTCTGTTTGTAATAGTCACGTGTAAATAAATTTTTAATTTATTTACATGTATAAATATATTTTTTTTTTTTGAAGCAAACATTATTGCTTCCGCTGTTTATACAGTTGGCAACAGTTTAAATTAATATCATTTTCTAAAATCTGTTAAAAATATCTCTAGAAATGCTGAAAATCTGAATTTAAAATAGAAATAAAACCTCAAAAAATTAGTCAAAATAAAAAAAATTAATGCAATCTGCACTCCGGCAAATTCTAACGCATAAAATGATCTAAAAAAGATTAAATTCCTATGAACAGTTTTTGCTCCTATAAAACTTTTTTAGTGGAACGATTTTGTACAACTTTAGAATTAAATATCTCTTAAAATAATTCTTCGATCTGAAAACTGTCTGCATCAGCGTGTTTATCAAACATTTCTGTATAAAACCACCGATTTTCATATTTTTGTATGCATTATTTTTGTTAATATTAACGAAGAAAGACCTCCGGTCACAAAAAATTCAAAACCGGCGGCGGCGGCGGCGGTGACAGCGGTAGTTAGTTTTTTTTAGAATAGAGAGATTATTTTAGAAAATGGTATTAATTTATACTGTTGCCATATGTATAAACAGCGCAAACAATAATGTTTGCTTCAAATTAAAAATTTATTTACACGTGACTATTATAAACAGAAAAAATCCTTTTGAATTAGAATTAAATAATTATGTACAAAAGGAAGGAACTTATTAAAAATTACGTCATAAAAAGTATACACGTGAATTTTAAGAGAGAAAGGAAATTGTAAAATAATAAATACATTAACATGCGTTAGAAGTCTTAAATAGGAGAAATCACGTCATATTTACGTCACATTACAGTTATTACATAAAATGAACACAAAATATTGCAAAAGGGAGGGGATCTTTTCAACTTTTGAGAGGATCTTTTCAACTATTTTTGTTAGGAAAGCGCAAATAATATTTCATTTCTAACAAAAGTATTTTCACGTGAATATTTAAAAGAGAAAGAATAGCTTGGTCAAAATTACGTCAGATTAAAAACGATTAATTTAAAATGTCTCATTTGAAAGAACTTTCTTTTCGCTTTGTTAAAAAATACCAAGAGACAAAAACTGTTTACTTAATTCCTTTTATATTAGCTTATTTTGAAATGTTGTTACACGTGTCTACGTTATCAAGTTATTTTTATTTCGACATTTTATTTGTATTTTTATTAATGTTGTACTAATTTATTTCTTCTTTCGTTATTTAAAATAAAAATTATGTCAATTTGTATAATTTGGCGATTTATATAATTTGGCGAAATTGGTCGACGGGATAATCAAGTAGTACCGCAGCGGATTTGGCGTTAAAATTCCCCAATCAAAGAGAAATGAATAGAAATCCGTTTATAGGGAGATCGCCACTGTTTTTTAAATTATAATTCAATCTTTCGAAATCTTTTTAAAGCCGATCAAATTAGCGTGCATTTAGAGTCTGCGGTGTCTGGACGGGAGTTGGTGAGCGTAGCTCGTAGGGCGCCGAGCCCCCTAGTACACTAAAAATTAGATCCTTGAAAATGCATGTCACAGCTGGAAACGCACTCCCATAAATTAATGTTCGAAGTCCTGTAAACGAATTCTTTTGCGTGTCTCTGTAAATGAGCGATAAAAGCTACGTACTCCATAATCTATAGAAAACATGTTGTATTGCACCCCAGTGACCCTCCTTCATTTAATTATGTTTGAGGATAACATCATTAAAATGCACTGCAATCGATTTTTCTACATAGATCATAACGCAAAGGAATTCTTTTGTACGTCCCTGTAAAAGAACTATAAATGTTACTTATTTTATACTCCTAAGAAAGCATGGTGGTAGTCCAGTTTAGTGATGCATATCGATCACACTATGTTTAAATACGTTAACACAAATGAAGTTCGCCGTAAACGATTTTTCTTCATAGACCATAAATGTAATGGAATTCTTTTGTGAGTACATGTAAACGACCTATAAATACCTCTTTTATCGAAACAAATAAAAAATTTAAATTTATTTAACAATATTTTAAAATTAAAATTTATTTTGATTTTGACTTCGATTGATTTCACTCAACACAATCCGTGTTAACGCATGACGTAAAACAAATCTTTATTTAGAACTGTGGGTGAAGTATATATTCGTGTACTCTCTCTAAAGATAAAATTAAAAAGTAATTTTTATTTATACTTCGCAGGAAAAAGTTAATTTTTCGCATTCGTTTATACTGACAACTATCTCAATGCTCGTCGCTAACGGCAATGCATTGTTATATTAATATGGAAGTTCCTAGAAGAATGTATTATTACATCGAACATCTTTCAGTTAATCATTTAGGTTAAGAGTTTTACCCACTCTGAAGTAATATTCACGGAAAATCTAATGCAGATGTTTTTATCCGCTTATAATAGTTGACTAGAAAGTTTTATTAATAATTCTGTGATTTTTTCCATAGAATTAACATAAAGAAATACAATTATGTTCTCTTATTATTAGAGAGATTTAGAGGGACAGTTTACCTCAAAATTGATCAAAATATTGAGTTTTGTTTTTAAATATTAAAGGAAAGCCTGTTTCATTGTGAATACAGGGGTAGTACTTGTCCTGATATTCCTTAAATTCCTGAAAAATGAAAAAACGTCCTGAAATGTCCTGAAATTCCTGAAATTTCGCGAGTTTTGTACTATAGCACAAACAGTCACCATTTTTCCGTGAATATATATATATATATATATATATATATATATATATTTTTTTTTTTTTTTTTTTTTAGGAATTGCACAAAATCGGTACTTTGGAATTAATAGGTGCTTTAGAGTCAGAAAATAGTGAAACTTTTTGTCATCTGATGATGAAAGACTCACAAATTTCGTCAAGTGGTTGCCAAAAAAAAAAAAAAAAAAAAAAAAAAAAAACGGGAATTTGTCAGTTGGACAGGAAGGAAAATTGCAAATTTTGTTAATCGGTCATTGAAAAAAATTGCAATAGTCTTCAACCAATTTCTTTAAAAAATCGGGAATGTCGTCAATCATTTGCTGAAATTTGTGAATTTCGGCAAACGATCGCGGGAAAAAAACACGAATTTCAGCAAATGATCGTGAAAAAAATTGCAAATTTCGACAAATGTTCGCGGGAGGGGAGGGGGAACGACACTCAAGTTTTGGTAAACAGTCGCGGAAAAAAATCTCGAACTTTGGCTAGTGATGGCAGAAAAAAATCTCGAACTTCGACAAACGATCGTGGAAAAAAAGAAGTATGCCTGGTAAATTTGTCCTGAAATGTTGGAAAAAGTATGTCCTGAAATATCACCTAGGACCAGTACTACCCCTGTGAATATTTTGACACCTCATTTTTACCCATACGGCAATTATATCGCGATATATTGTAAATTTTGTTAATGCACTCAGCGCAATTACCCACACAAATTCTTCACTTTCATGTTTTAAAAATGCTAAGTTTTTTTAATCAATTGGAAAAATAGTTATTGTCCTCGGTCAGGATAGGAAATCAAAAACATATCTGAAGCGTTTCATTAGTTGAATCTCACATTTTATTCGTTTTCTGATCGGTCTATACAGTAAACTGTATTTTCCCTTTACTTTCAACAGAGATGGATACTTCTGTTGCCACTATGACAAAAAGTAATAAAAACTACAAAAAAATTAATAACTCAGAAACAAATTGAGATACAGCTTTCAAACAAATTGCATTTAAAAGTACATGTTTTTTCTCTATACGACGTTGTAAAAAGTAATATTGTGGGATGTTTAGAAGTTTAAGAATGAAATTTCATTTAAAATGGGTCCAGGAATATTAATGTTTAATCCATGGCGTACGTAATGTATGACCAGCTCCGTAGAAGTTTAAAAATTCACAGCACCGAAAAATGTAATCCATTTGAGAGCGGCAGAGGTCTTCGAGTTCGACTCTTGCTGGCTCCATTGCACACTCTTTGTGGAGCTCCCGGATGTAATTTCTCTGTGTTGTAAATTTCATTGTGCTATCTCGTCCCTGTATATTGACGATGACTTATAAGCGGACCTAGATGTCAAGCACACAAGTCAGATGTATGTGTAAAACAAATAAATAAAATAATAAATAAATGTAATCCATGGCGTACGTAATGTATGATCAACTCCGTGCGATTTTTTATGTCTTAAATTTTAGTCTTTGAAAAAATCATTTTCCAAATGGTCGATGTAATTTGTTAAATTGCATTTTTTTTTTTTTTTTTTTTTTTTTTGGTATTTGAGATAGAGATTTAAACTTTTTTGTACATGTTCTTCATTATATATGTGATAAATTTGCGCGTGGAATTAGCCTTAGGAGTTAATAGAAGTATATGAAGATGCGTTAGATTTCGTCGTTTTACACTATATATATCAGTCAAAAAATTATATTAAATGTAATATTAGATGTATTGTGACGTTTTATCTGAGCTCACTCAGAGACCCGATGGCCATAGCGTAATAAACATTTTTAATTGGGACCTCCAGATGCCTATCTGTGGAGCAAACATGCAAACCATGCTTTCTCCTTTAGATACAAATTTTCAAAAAACACAAAAAACTGATAAATACTAAAATAACTTGTATTTAATTCTCATTTTTGTTGTGTATTTTTATTACTGTTTATTAGAAAGAATTGCAAGCATACCTAAGATATTAAACATAAAACAAATTAATAAAATACATTTAATATTTGGAGAAATCACTTTTTGACCGAACTCAGAGGAGGAAACATGTTTTGATTGTTTGACAAGTGGATAAAACGCTTTTTGAATGAAATAAGTTCTAACTCACAAATAATACAATAGCATTATTTTATTTGAATAAATACCGAATTTCAGTTGATTATTGTTAAAATAAAATGACAGATTATGGTGCCTAGTAGTATTCATTAAATATTTACTAAATAAATACTCGTTTGCCAGAAATCCACTTCAAATTTTAAAACCAATATCTTCATCTAGACAGTTATATACATCCCCTTCTTCTTTATTGCAGGCTTATCAATCATGGATAATGTGATTGTATCATTTGAATATATCATCAGGTTGATTTTGCCACTGTTCACTATACATTACCTTCAAAAGTTCATCTTTGTTCTTTTCAACTGGTATGGCGTGGCTAAGAGGAAGATATTCTAAAACAACCCTTTGAACAAGGCGACAGTAACTCCCTTTTTAAGAAGATTTACATCATAGCCTTCATTTAGATTTTGAAATCTATAATTCTGGAAGCCTTTAACTTTAACAGTTCTCTTAATTTTTTCTAAAACAATCCGTTTCAATTGTGATATGTATGGTAGGTTTCGAAAGTACACATTAAGTGACAACTGTGATTGGCAGACTGGAGAAATTACTGCTTGATTGAATGCAGGCTTTGGAGGAAACACTCTTTGATTGAAACGTCAAGTTTTAAAATTGATTTATAATCGGGGAAAATTTTTTTTAGTAAAAAATACCATTTATTTCTGTGCAATTTAACACGGAGTTCATAAAAATAACAACTCTTTTTTTTTTTTTTTTTTTTTTTGTGAGAAAACACGGTTTGAATGTTTGCTCCACATCTATAAAATTCACATGTCAATGTTTCACAAAATCCAGATGGAACGTGTAAACAGATTTAATGATGTAAATATCTTGACAAGTGCTGCGTAGCAATTTGTAGGAACTTAAACTTTTTGACTAGGATGACTCAATATACCACGTGGGGTGGCTAGGAGATAGACTGATCTCTCGGAAAAGGCCCCGTGGGAGAGATGCTGCAGTGACACGACTGAAGGCAGTTATCGGTTCTGCTAGAGGAGGGATGCGCTCCTAAAGGATGAATTTTTTTTATGTTAAGACTGTGTGTGGTTGCTGATGTGTGTGTCCGTGTTTCGTCAATAAAAAACTGAAAAAAATGAACTCAAAGTTCTTTTTATTTGAGTTAAGAGAAATTCCTTAAGTTAGATTTTATTGGCGTTACAGTATTTAAAAGTCCATGTGCAGTCTTGTGTAATACGCATTTGAAAATTTAAAAAAAGAAATGGGCAAAAATATCAATATTTAAAACAGTAGTAGGGACTTAAAAAAATTCGAATGTTTGAATTTTTTTTATAAATTTCAATTAAATATGCAGTTATTTTTTTTTTCAAAATGTACTTTTAGTTGAACATTGAAATATGATGAGTTACCCATTTGGACGAAAAAATAAAATGTTGAAAAGGCAAATTGTCCCTTTAAAGTATTTTAGTAAATGAGCTCAACAAAACATAAATGACCTCTTATCTATGTTTAATTAACCGAAAGATAATTTTAATGTATGAATACTTAGCTTTTAACGTAGCGCGTCTAAATGTCGTCACAAGACTTTAATGCATGTGCTTGTGCTTGGAACTTTATAATTTTTTTTTTCATAAAACTTTGGTTTAAATTTTAAAGCGCTCATCTACAACTGCTTTATATAATGCTTATTAATGAATTTTGTAACAGAAAATTAATTGGATTATTTTGAGAAAAGAGGAAATGGCATTTGTGCCCCAGTTCTTCCACGAAGTTGATCAGGCTCTGATTATAAATTTATGACGATATAGATGGTGTCCTAAAATAGACTGGACGTTTTAAATTTTAACATGAGAAAGAAGGTGCCCTTCTTTTTCAATTATTTAGAATTTAATTTAAATTGTACTCCCCCTCCTCTTTATTTTTTTAAATATAGAATAAAGATAGACTCTGCTCATTTTTCATATTACTTAGCCCTTGTCTCACCTTTATATTTTCACATGAGAGAAAGATGCCTGCACCTGACTTTAGAGCTTTTTTACCATATAAATGTTACACACGGCTATGGTAAAATATCCTCCCCCAATTATTCTAATTTCGCAAAATAGCTTAATTATAGACACTGCCCATTTTCTGATTACTATTTAACCTTTGTTTGCCCACTAAATTGTAACATGAGAAAAATGATGCCCTTCTTTTTCAATTGTTTATTATTTTACATGGAATACTTCCTCAAATTTTGAATAACAGTATAACAGACACCGTTTATTCCTCAGTTACTACTTAACCCTTATCCCCCCTTTAAATTTTAACCTGAGAAATACTATGTCCTTCGTTTTCAGTTATTTATTCTTTTATCGCTTTTACACAGAATAGCCCTCCCCTCCACCCATCCTCTTTCAAATTTTGAATAACGGAATCATAATAGACACACAAAACTTCGCTGTTTATTAAGGTGGAAAAGGATATCTAAGTTAACAACATGGAAAACGTATAAAACATTTAAAAACCCGGTTCCAGGTCTTGTCATTTACAATTAGAAAAAGTATCCAATTCTTTTGTGAAACTCTGTATATGATTTAAAGATTTCTATATATACTACGCAGTATGCTAAAACTTAGCTTAGTTAGGAAACGCATAACACACTTGAAAATTCTTTCAGCAATTACCGCCAATAAAAGAAATGTACTCGAATTCTTTTGTGCAGCTCTGTCTATGATCTATGGAATTTGGATAAATCATGCAATATAAAAAATATATTAAAAACTCCTACGACAATTAAAAACGCTGTTCCAGCAATTATTGTTCACAAAGAGCTGTGACCAAATTATTTTGCGTGTCTCTGTAAATGAATTATAAATGTTGTGCCCTCTATATCCTATAGTAAGCATCTTGTACTGCACCTCAGTGCTGTCTGTCAGTTTTAATGTTTAAATTGTCTAACATCATTAAAATGCTTTATAAAAGATTTTTCCCCATAGATCATAAAGTAACGAAGTTCTTTTGAGTGTCCCTGTAAATGAACTATAAATGCTACACACTTCATTTTCAATACTGAACATGCCGCAGAAATTCTCAATAACATGTATCAATAATTCGGCTGTATTTACCCGAGTTAGAGAACGGACAGGCAAACCGAATTCATAAACACTTTTCAGCTATGTTGGTAAATGTTAAAAACTATGCACTTAAATGTTCCGTCTCCATTATCCTTTAACAATACTAAAGCTACTATTACTAAGAGTTGTCTCTACAATCCAGTTGATTTCCTTTTTCTTCGCTCTCCCAAACTTCCAGATTGTAATATTTGACTCATTCTTATCACACGATCTGCCTTAAAGATGCTTATAGAATTTGGGTGTATTTTATTAGGTTAGGTTCTACATAATATGGAATCAGGTAGTGCTTAACTATTTACAGATGTTTCAACTGACAGCAACTTGACCACCTGCCAAAAACCTGCTTCAATAATCTTTGCTGTGTCAATTGTGGCCTAGAGCATACGGAAAAGAACTACTCAAAAAACCTCATTGTATTAACTCTAACAAGTTCCATAGGACTGTTTTTGACTCTGCACACAAATCTTTGGATTCAAAATCCTCTTTCTTCAGCCAAGACTACAGCAAGGAACAATCTCACCTGTATATTGAGTTTCAGGCTTCAAACAATCAAAAATTTAATCAGCATCTAGGCTATGGTTTTCGGGGTAGTTCTTCTGTGAAACAATTTTCTTCCCCTCCTCCACCATGGCTCACCGGGTGATACCATTCTCACCCATCATGTCGGGTGAGTATTGACCGTCAATACTCGCCTATTCATGCTTCAGTGTATCGGCTCTTAATTACATACAGTTTCTTTTTCTGCCGTATGAGTGAGAATCTTCCATCAGCGTTTTTTGTGTGAATTCTTGCTATCAACATCTATCGCATAATTGTCACCACTTGTCGTTTTAAACTATTTAAGCGTTTATTTTTTTCTTTTGTGCTCATCGGTTATTGTGTTATGAACAGTTATTTTTCTGCGTTTCAACCTTTTACAACGGAAGTTTACTAGAATTTTCTGCCTTGCATTTAATGTTGCCAATTGCCATTGCCACGTTGTGGCAGTACTTTTGTACATAATTTTCTTTATTATGCAATCCTTTTTTACTGATTACCACTATTTGTCGGCCTTTCAGTGGGTTCTTGAAGGACTATAGCTTGTAACCACCTATCTTAGATTTTAAATAAACGTCTGGGATCGTATGTGCCTAGAAGGCATAAGCGTACATCTCCCTTTGAGACTGAGCTGGTCTCCCTTAAAAGATCTCCTAAGAGTTAGGGGATCTCCGGCCTCCGGGGGAGAAAAATTAGGTCTTGGGCGTTCTGGCTTGAGCTAGGCGTTCTGGTGATCATGATTCTCTTAGGCAGTCAATAGCTATTAAGTAAACGGTGGCAGCCACAGAATAATTTATTCTTCCATAATAATATTATGTGGAGTGGGGAATTTATTAATTAGACTCTCTGTTTTAGTTTCAAATATTTCAGTAGATGGCATTGTGCTATCTGAACTTTTAGAACACTCAAGGTAATGTATATAAATGGATCAAATTTCATTCAGCTTCGTTCAGTTTAACGGTTGAAACATCAAAAAAGAAATTTTTGCGGTTTGAAATTTCAAGGTTATCTTGAGTAGTATTGTAATTTGAGGCAATTGCAGCGCATTGATCGATAATATTTGTTACTAAAATAAAGAAGTGTAGTAAGGAAATTCCTGGCTTCACACATTACTCTCCTAATTTTATTAGATGTCACTGTTTATTTCTTTTTTACTTTAAAAAAGTTCAACTCATTTTAGGACACCTTGTATACACTTTCATCGGAAGAAATAAAAAATTTAAATTTATTTAACGATATTTTAAAATTTAAAGTTGTTTAATTTTTCTTGAGAAGATTCTTATTTTACCCAACACAATTCATAGTAACACACAAAATACAAACCAGACTTTATTTAGCACTCTGAATGTCTGAATGAAGTTACGCAATCATCAAAAACTCTGGCACAAATGAAACAAAGCCCACATAATTAGCAAATACTTAGGCAACTTACTGAAATATTTGAAGGAGAACGTAGGAAGGCAATGTATAAACCAAAATTAATTGATTTTAAGTTTATTTATTGGAAGCAGTGGCAATTTAAAGTTATTCAATAGCAACTTTCTCAGAAAGTGCAGACATCTTGCGTGTTTCAAGAGTAATTAATCTTCATCATACATTTAAAACAATGCGGCTTGAATTATTCAATGAATTTTATTCTCGAGAGTATTATATTTATTCTCAGAAATGCTGATTTAGTTGCACTGTATCTTCCACTGCAACAGATTAAAAAGTAAATATAAAATGGGGTAATAGGTGTTTCTGGAAATCTGGAACAAAAGTAAAACCGAATAAAAAAAGCTCTATGGGTCAGAAACACTTGCAGTTTGCAGATTAATATTTACCGTGATAGAGGATTTTATATGACATAAGTAATATATACAGGGTGTCCATAAATTATTGTCGGAGTTTCCTTACCTTATAACCAGGGATGTAGTGGAGGGTATACGGGGTTATACGCCGTATATCTTCTGGACTTTTTTAAGGAACACCGTATACCCTCTGTTTCTCAAGAAAGCTATAATATATGCACTCTAGGGTATACGCTCTGCCTTGAGCGTATACCTTCTGCTTAGAGCGTATACCCTCTGTTTTTTTTACAACTACACCACTGCTATAACTTTTGATTTATCAAAATGACAAAAAATAATATTACACATTATTAAAGCACAACTCAAAAAGTTTTATTAGTAATAACATAAACGAAGTTACTTGTGTACAGTTGCAATTAGAGCCGAAATTTCCAGGTCCGGGCCCGGCCCAACCATTACAATTTTTTTGACCCGTGGTTCAGTATAAAAGCTAAAATTTCGGCCCGCTTCCGGTCCGGCTTGTACAAAAACTTAGTTTGTCCGACCGGGCCGGGCAAATATCTACGAAACATGCCGATATTTCTGAAGTAACATTATCCTACAATTAAAATTATTCAAAAAGCACAATTACTTATGCATAGATTTTATTTTCAGATTATGTTCGAAATGCATGGAATACAAAATATCAGCAATATTAATGATCACTTAACAATTACGTACATAAACAATTATTTAAAAATTGACTTAGATAACGACATAGGAATGAAGATTCAGTAAGAAAAATCAGCGTAGTTTAGAAGAAAAGAAAAAGATTGTAAAATAAATTCATAATTTTAAAGCTTTACAAAGGATAACGGTTAATTTAAAAAAAAAATCTCTAATTTATTAAACCAGATTAAATTTCTAAAGATTTCCCTAAGCAAATGTATAATTTTTCGAAAATAAATAAAGTGCCAGATCAACACATGGGCTTTGGCCGGGCCGCGAGGGGGGGGGGGGGGAGGATTTAGATATCTCCATGGGCCTGGCTCTGGCCCTAAATCCGATCCCGGCGCGATCCGGATTTATTTAATTGGACTCGAACCGGTCCAGGCCTAGACTTTATCATTCCTGGACCGCGTAACATCAGTAAAAGCGAGGCTAACGAAAGAGATAGGCTACCACGGTGCATTCCACGTATCTTTTTTTACAGACGCTGGAGTCACGTGATTCTCGAATGCACCAAAGTAGATGTACGAAAAGAGCATCACGTCACTCTAGCGGTCTGTAAAAAAAGAAACCTGAGATGCACCGCGGTAGCTTGTCTTTTTCGTTAGCCTCGAGTAAAAGGCTAATTAGCGTAAACATAGAACTTACAAATTTGTGATATTCTATATTTTTGACGAAACTTTTCGATAACAGTACTGTACTTTTTAAATTTAATTTGATTTCATAAATTACAGGGCATTTTTTATTTACTTTATCTTTGTGGAGTTTTATTATTATGATATTTTGAAATGATATTAAAAAATAATAATAATAATAAAAAATCAACTGCAGCGCCATATGCGCCAGTAGATTTAGATTAAGCCAAGGATTTTTCTGGAACGCCAGGATTATGATGAATATGTTTGACTTTTCATATTTATCAACGGCTATTTGATCAGAAGGGCAATTAGGGGGCCAACAAAAAATCAAAGGAAAATAATATTGTTTGCGACCACCCTGTAAAATAAAATGCACGAAATGATCTATTGTTATAGCTTACGGATATGTGGATATTGCACAATAAGTGTATTCATTTCTGTAAGAATAGCATGTATATCCATGGAGATATATGGATTTTTTTTTAAGTTCAAAAAATTATTGCATGTTTTTTGTTTTTATCATGCAGGGTTTTCTACCAAATTTAACGCCAGTTTAAGAAAATTTGATAGAATGTAGCAGAAGTAATATAGTGCGATCAGAAGGTAAATATATTAAACGTTTGAAGAAATAAGAGCAGTTGTATGAAATATTTCTTATCTGCGCATGCGCGCACGATGGCAAATATTTTTTCATGATTTAATAGTCAACTCTATCGAGCAACTTATAAAAATAAGAGTCAAATATCGTGGAAATTCAGAAAGATATCGGCGATAGAGTGAATTGATTTTTAGTTGGTTTCTCAAAACAGCTAAATAATAGGGATTTTTTCATAAATTGTCTTTTTTATTTTTCGTTTCTTTCTTATTTTTCATTTTTTATTGATGCTTTAGTTTTTCTTGGAAAGTCACCAGAACGAGCCTATTCCAAGAATATCAAAATTTAAGCATTTCTTTAAAACCTACTTGTTGACATTCACTAAATACTAACTCTTTTGCTGAAAACCAGGTAATAAAAATTGACAATTTGTGAAAAGCCACTTATCATTCAGCAGCTTTTAGAGAGCAACTAAAAATCAGCTCACAGATCGCCGATATCTTTCTGAATTTTCACAATGTTTGACTGTTTTTTTTATGAGTTGCTCTATAGAGTTGACTATTAAATCATGGGAAAAAAATATATATTTGTCATCGTGCGCGCATGCGCAGATAAAAAATATTCCATACAACTGCTCTTATTTCACGAAATGTTTAATATATTTACATTCCAGTTGCACTATAGTATTTCTACTATATTTTGTCAAATTTTCTGAAACTGGCGTTCATTGTGGTAGAAAACCCTGCATGATATAAACAAAAAACATGCAAGAATTTTTTGAACTTTTTAGAAAAATCGATATATCTTCCTGAATATACGTGCTATTTTTACATAAATGAATACACATATTGTACAATATCCACATATTCGTAAGCTATAGCGATAGATAATTTCGTGTATTTTATTTTAAAGGTTGATCCCAAATATTATTATTTTTCTGGGATTTTTTGTTGGTACCTAATTGTCCTTATGATCAAATCCCTATTTTTAAACATGAAGTCAAACATATTCTTCACAACCCTAAAGTTCCAGAAAAATCCGATAATATAGCCATTAAATATTCGACAAAATGTCTAAAATTGAAAATTTCCTGTGATTAATGGCTATATAGTCTAAATGCAGGTAGAAGTAATTATAAAAAGTATATTGATGAAACTCTGCAGAAAGTGGTAGATTTTGTTCTACAACCTGTATTAAGTCAAAGAAAAGCCGTTGAAAAATATTCAGTTTCAATCACTAGTTTAAAGAATAATCTAAATTATGATTTTACAAAAAATTACCCCCCCCCCCCTCCCCCCAAGGCCTATTTCTTCTAAAAGATTTATCAATGCCTGAAATAAGTGAATATGTCTGAAATTTTGGCTTCTTGACGAATATTAATCTTAACATGTCTTAATTGTTAATTGTTTTTGCATATCTTACATAATGTTAATTTTTTAGTAAAATTTCGCGTTACTATTTATTTTCATACAAAGTTTGTGTTTTTTAATGACGAAATGATGTATAGTGGGTTTGTATTGTCTTAAAAAGTTTTTAAGGCTTATTCAATAATTTTTTTGTTATGAGACAAAGTCACACCAATCCAAGGTGACTTTGTCCCACCTTTAAAAAGATAATTTTAAAATAAAGGTTATTCTTCAAAAATACTGAATGTGAACTTTAAAATTTACAATTGATAACTAGAAAAAGTATAATTAGAAATTGTTTAAATTTTTGAAAAATTGAATAATTTTTGGATCCTACAAAGACAACAAGAGGCAAAAAATAAGACAAAGTCACCCCGGTTGACGGTTGTTTACAAATTTCATCGAGAAAGTCACTTCAAAAGTGGGTTATGTAACACCCGTTTTTTTTTTCTCTCTCTCTTTTTCATAATGCCAGCAAGCGAGGTTAATTTCCAGAGCGTGTACATCAGTTTTAAGGGCATAGTTTACCTCAAAATTGATCAAAATATCGATTAATATATATATATATACATAGTAAATGAAATCCTGTTTAATTGTGAATATTTTGACACCTCATTTTTACTTATGCGGCAATTATATCGTGAGCTATATTCTAAATTTTGTTAATACACCCAGCGCAATTACCCACGCAAATTAAAACTTTAAATGTCTTTTTCTCCGTGTTCATATTTCTTTCACTTTCACGTTCACGTGCTAAGTCCTATTTTAGGTGCGTTCGTAATTATATAAGTACGTAGCACCTATAGTCGTTGCTCGGTCCTTCTGTCTGTCTGTCCGTCCGCATATAACAGAGCAAAAACTACCCAACCGAATGGTCTGAAATTTTATATATAGGATTGTTGCAAAATTGTGTCGAGTCATTTCACATTTTATGAAAATCGGTTGTATAGTTTAATGACAGGGGCAGTCAAAAGTTTTCCGTTACATGACGGCCAATGGGAAAAAATGATTTCAAGTGCATTTTAATGATGTGACAACCTTTCGAACAGAATGAAATGGATATGCACCTACGAAGTGCACTAAAATATACATCCAGTACAATATGCGGTGCAAAAAATATTTATAAAACTAGTTTTAGTACGAACATTTACCACGTTTGACGTGCATTTTCTAACTTGTTTTGTATTTGAGCTAGATTTAAACTTTTTTGTACATGTTCTTTATTATATATGTGATAAATCTGCGCATGGAATTAGCCTTCAGGTTTTTTTTATATAAAAGTATATGAAGATGTGTTAGGTTTCATTGTTTTACAATTTATATATAAATAAAAAAATTATATGTAATATTAGATGTATCTAAAAATCTATGCGCAGTCTCGTGTGATACAAATTTGAAAATCTTAAATAAAATTTGCAAAAATATCAATATTTTAAAAAGTAGTAGGGATTTTTAAAAAATTTAATTTTTAAATCTTTTTTAATTTTAATTAAATATGCAGTTAATTTTTTTTTTCAAAATGTACTTTTCGTGGAGCATTGAAATGCAGTGAGTTCATGATTTAAACTATATTTAAAAAAAAAAAAAAGTGTTGAAAAGGTAAACTACTACCCCCTTAAAATGGAAAGAATTATCATTCAGTTCGGTAACAGTAATTTATCTTACTTTTGACAAATCCCCAGAAAGGAGTTTCGAGATAAAAGATACTATACTGTGAGTAGTTATCCCCAATATCTTTTTCCCTTGACTATTAAAAAAAAAAAAAAAAAAAAAACTAATGTTATAAATCCTGCTATGACAGAATTACAAAATATCGGGAAAATATCCTTTTTTTTAAATAAGGATTTCCGTTTCAGCAGGTACATTCTCTGTTGAAATCGTGCTACGAGTAAAACCTGCTTTAAAAGGAGATTTTCACGGTCCCTGAGACAAAAAATATGTAATAAAACTTGCTCCGAGGGTATCACAAGGAAAAGAATTACGTTTTAGGCAGGTTTTAGTCTTAGCAATATATAGGGGCATTCTTTCCTTTAAACTTTTTCTTTAGGGCAGGATTCCGTTAAAGACAGTTTCTTTTTTCAAAGGATTTTCTTATTGAAATGTCTGATTCAATGTTGCCAGGTCCAACTTTACAAAAAAAAAGGGGGGGGGGGCAGGGAAATAAAAATAAAAAGAAAAGCAGGACAACAGTTTTAAGCCGGAATATAAAGCTACTATAATCCCTATTAAGGCTGCTGGTCACTCAATTTCCGAATTCCCCTCGGCAATGTTAAGTCTATGGGCGTTTGATTCATTTTTGTATTCAAAATAAATATCACCTCAGGAAATTAATATTTTTAACTTCTTTTGTTCTGTGTTCTCTTGTCACTTTTTTTCTTAGTTCTCAAAATATTTCTAAAATCTACGCTTAATTTTATATGAAGTGTTAAAATTTTACTTCCAGTCAGTCAGTTTTTAAAACATAAAATATTAAATTAAGCATAGATTTTAGAAATAGTTTGACAAATAAGAAAATAGGTGGTATCCTTTAAGGCTGTTCGTAACTGCTCTACTCAACAAGCGCAAAACATTCTGACACATTTACGAATTCATTTTTTAATGGAAATTTTTTAATGGTCAGTTTTTAAAACATAAAATATTAAATTAAGCGTAGATTTTAGAAATATTTTTAGAACTAAGAAAAAAAGTGACATCCTTTAAAAAGAGAACACTGAAAAAGAAGTTAGAAATATTAATTCCCTGGGGAGATATTTTAAATATACCAATGCATCAAACGCCCATAGACTTAACCATTACCGAGGGGAATTTGGAAGCTGAGTGATTGGCAACCTTAAGGCTCCTGTCCCTGCCGGGGAAGACACTCACGAGCTAATGCTAATCCTATGGGGAGGGATTTTTCTAATATCTCGTTTGCTTTTCGACATTTTTAAATATATATATATATATATATATATTTTTTTTTTTTTTTTTTTTTTTTTGCATTGGATAGCCGGGGTCTGTCTCTACATCCCATCTTTTTTACTTTTTCGATTTTGGTCGCAGATATTTTTTTATAAAGTTACTTTCACTTTCAAAACCGGTTCTGAAAATGAAAGTGTCTTCGAGTGTCATTCTAAAAAATATCTGCAACCAAAATCGAAAAAGTAAAAAAGGTGCGATGTAGAGACTGATCTCGACTATCCAATGCAAAAGAAAAATATTTAAAAATGTCGAAATGCAAACGAGATATTAGAAAAAATCTCCCCATAGGATTAACATTAGCTCGTGAGTGTCTTCGCCGGCAGGGACAGGAGCCTTAAGGGGTCAGGTACCGTGGAAGCTGACAAATTGCGTGAAAATGGTACCCTGATATTCATTGCTATAACTCTCCATCTGATTCACTTTTGGATATAAAATTTTAAACACACATTAAAAGAGATATAATGCTAATAGTTAATGTTCTGAAAAAAGGTCTAGGTTCATTTGAAATGTAATGATTTTTTTAATAAATGAATTCACATTATATCCCTTGCGCGGATGCTTTCTCATAATTGAATTGTCACAGTCAGCCCAATAATTTTTAAATGAGTAGAGATATAATGTGTGTTTAAAGTTTCCTACACTGGAAAAAAATATAACGATTAGTTCTTGAGAAAATAAATGTAAAACCAAAAATCTCAAAACTTTGAATTCCTTTTTGTATAAAAATAGTCCTAATTTCTAAATTTCTTACTTGATGAACACAATAGCAGATAATTTTTGTGCATCTATACGGTTTATGCCTTCAATAAAAATTTCATAAAATTCTATCCAGCACTTTCTTAGAAATCACGTGCGCAATGACCAAAATCACCATTTTGAGAAAATTGACTTTAAAGATCGAATTACCCCTTCATAATATCAAGGGGATAGATAGCTCAAACGGTTTTGGGCGTAACTTCCATTCTAAAGCGAATTTTTGCATAGGGTTTCTTTTAAAATATTCTTCAAGAATAAAATTGTAATACAGGGGGAGTACAGATGATGGGCCCGATTTTAAAAAGTCATATTTTCGAAAGTATTGCACATATTGGTTAATTCCATCGTCACTGACGTAACATTTTATCATCGAATTTTCTTTTCAAAACTATGTAGAAAATTTACTAATAAAGCTAGAACAATTTTTTACAATTTAAAATATTTCTTACCAAGGACTTAATACTTAAATACCTGCAGATTATTTAAATCTCTCTTTTAGTCCCCAAAATTACATTTCAAAATTCTGTAACTGACGTAACATAAAATATACAAACATTTTTTCTGCCTTCATTGAAGTGTAAAAATTATCAAAACTATCCCGTTAAAAAAAAGTGGTTTAATGTTCTCAACAACACTAAGTAATGCCAAATTATAACAGTAACTTGTTTAATTAATTTTTGAATAATAAAAAAGAAAAAAATGTCATTTACACGTGTAACCGACGTAACTTTTATTGTGTAACTGACGTAACATTATGACTTTACAAAGACGATAATGGTACTTAATTTAGTTTGTAAACAGTAATTTGCAATGCCTTTTTATTATGATTTTATTATAGAATATAAAAATATCAAATTTTCCAATCACACCTTGAAATTAAACATATTATAAATTTTAACCCCCCCCCCCCAAAAAAAAAAATGATAATTTTCTGTGGAATTGCACTATTACAATAAGTGATACATGAATTTAAAGAGAAATATACCAAGTTTTTTTCAGTTACAAATATTCGATGTGTGACCCTCTTGTTACACGGCATACGTCCAATCTATAATCCAGTTCGTTCCAAACATTTTGTTGCATCACTCTGTCAATGGTTCTGAATGCTGCACAAATGCGTTCTTTAAGTTCTGGCAGTGTTTTCGGCATTAGTGGCACATGAACAATGTCTTTGACGTAACCCCGCAAAAAGAAATCGCATGGTGTTAGGTCTGGGGATATTGGTGGCCATGTGATTAAGGGTGAATCACCATCACCCGCTTGAGGACAGCGCAGATTTTGTGTTTCAGCCCCACCTCATTGGTCTTTTCTGGTGTAGTTACTTGAACGAGGAGTTTCCACACCAGTAGATGGGGCGTTTGGTATTTGGAACGAACTGGATTACAGATTGGACGTATGCCTTGTAACAAGAAGGTCACACATCGAACATTTGTAACTGAAAAAAACTTGGTATATTTCTCTTTCAATTCATGTATCATTTATTGTAATATAGTATTTATTGTAATATTGTGCAGTAGTTTCGAAAATAGGATTTTTTAAAATCGGGTCCATCATTTGTACTCACCCTGTTTAATCTATTAAATAAAAACCTGATTTTTGGACACTGACTCCTTAAAACAGAATCTGCCTATAATGGTATCTTGTCTTAATCGTAAAAATTTCATTGTCCCTACGGTAGGAACATGATACAATTATACATGCTAAGACGAAAACCTGTTTAACCCCTTAATTGACCACACGCATTGAGCGGAGTTCGCAATGTTTCACACAAGCACTACGGTATTTGATTGGCTTTTCATTAACGCTTGTGGGAAAAATCGAGAAGCTGATTAGCTATAATCCATCGTGACGTTGTATGACGTCAGAAATGCTTGTCGTCCATTCTCGCTCCCTTTTAATATCACGGGCTGAGGTGCCGTTCGTTATTTCTCGTGCCCGTCATATTTCCGGGTTGGAGATTTATTGCTGGAAAAAACTTCTGAAACCAGAAATATTTAACTGGTATTTCCGTGTGAAGTCTTTGAATATTAGCGTTTGGGTTTGGTTTCTGGCGCTGATTGTGATGTTGAACTTTGCATTGCATGTTTCGAAATGCATCACACTCAAAAAAGTTATTAATAATCAAAATTTAATGTATATTATATTATTTCAAATATTATTTGTGAAAATTTGTTTGATGGTGATAAATAAAGATCTAAGACGTGAAAAACAAAGGTCTTATTCGCATTAATTTGTACGGTGTAAAATAAACATTAAAACACAGAATTCTCGCATGATGGCTTTTCCACAAATGTGAATTTGTTCTGTAACATCCTTTTTTTTCGCCTTAAAAAAACTAATTGCATATTTTATATAGAAATTTTATAAATATTCAATTTCTGTAATAAAAAAAATAGTACTGTTTTGATGGTTTTTCCAAACATTAAGCGACTATTAAGGGGTTAAAATAGAATTTTTCTCCGCCCCCTTGCGATTCTGTCTTAGCAGGTTTTACTATATTAAATAAGCACAACAACCTTATATAGTAAAACCTGTGAAAGTTGAATTGGTAGAGACAAACAAAATTTCAATTTAGCGGGTTCATTGTATATTATCATTGCATAGCAATCCTAATGTAGGAGAAATGAATTTTTTTCTCTTTTTAAAGCAGAATTCCATTATAAAAAAGTCCATTTTACAGACATTACTTAAGAAAGTACAGCAAAACCTGTAAAAACAAAACAGATAAGAACCACAGAAAAAAAAAAAAATCCGATAGACAGGTTTCCACCTAAGGTGGTACATTTGGAAGGTATTTCTTGCATAAGGAAATGACAATAAAAAAGGGAAATGACAAAAACTTTTATAGACAGATTTTACCTTCACAGGTTATACTATATTAAGTTAAATTCGGTGCAGACTGGCGAATAGCAGTGCGAAAAGAAATTTAAGGTAGTTTTCATATTCCCTTCTCAACAACGCGAAACTTTCTGACTCATTTTTAAATGTAAAGGCATAAAATTGGCAGGTCTGACTATTGAAACGATTTGGAATTGAACAGTAATTTCCATTTTTTGATAAATAAATTAATTACCGAGTTATGAGCGATTCTTGTTACGTGATGACAACCCCCACCCCCCCTCTTTTTGTGCTGCTACGTTGGGCATTCGGTACAAAACGTTCACTTTGACAGTATTTTCCGAAATATCTTCTGCCGTTACCGAAAACTGGAAAAAGACCATTCGATTACGTTGTTTATGAATAAGAACTCCTGCCAATTCCAAGCGTTTCCGAACAAAAATGAATTTAGAAATGTGTCAGAAAGAAGCTCCTTAGGTTTTGAGAACAGCCGTAAACAAATTTGTACATCATGAAAAAATCGGGACATCTGCACAAATCAGATTACCGAGAACAATTTATTCCACTCGATATTTCACCTAAAGTCGTTAAAACATTTCAAAGTGTTTTTATGAAGCCAAGTGTACACATAGATATATTACAAAATTTGTCGGGAACGCATTTCAAAAGTAGGTTATGTAATACCCGCTTTTTTTCTCCATCTCGCACATGCTGTCAGCAAGAGAAGTAACTTCCAGAGCATGAACATCAGTCTTACAATGTTAAGAATCGTTATTCAGCTCGGTAACAGCAATCTATCTTACATTTGGGAGATCTCCAAACTCTCCCTGCAATTGAGAAAAGAAAGTGTTATTTGCTAGAAGACGAGAAAGACAAATTGAGCGCCAAACATAGATTATGAAACACTTTCCACCACATTCAGAATACGGTAACGAAACTTCACCGTTTAAGAGGCTACTTCAGTTAGGTGAAAACACTCGTCATCTAATGCTAATCCAATGGAAGAAATTTTTAACGATATCTCGTTTGTATTTTAATATTTTTAAATGATTTTTCTTGCATTTCATAGCTGAGGTAGTTCTGAACGAAGGCCATTTTACACTATTTTGATTTTGTTTACGGATATTTTTAACTAGGATACTTTCACTTTAGGAATCGGTTTCAACCTTTCAACCGGTTCGATTGCACGACTGTTAAATTCGTATTTTATTTATTTATTGACGAAGTTTTAATTTCGTTATGGAATACTAACCGGAAACAAATGCCGGACTATTTATATTGTTTTAAGTTCAAACGGGTTAATCTTTCGTCGAGACGTGATAGAGATGAGATAAAGAAAGAAAGAAAGAAAACGAAAATCATACTTGAAAATTATTTTTTAAAACATAAAATATCAGTAAATTGTGATAGTTTTCAAATACGTTGCATTTGAAAGAAAAAAAAAATCTGTGATCAGACAGTGTAAAAATTGAAAATGTGAAATGTTTATAAGTTTTAAAATTTGCAATCTATTGTGTGTACAAAAAAACGGAAAACGTCTTGCAATTACATATAGTAAAACCTCCCTAAAGCGGCCTAGTTCCGTTCCAGTAAAAATTGGTCGCTCCGAGAGGTGGTTTCTTAATGGAGGTCATGTTTAAATCTAGATTTTAATTGTTGAAGAAAGGTAACAATTAATGTTACTAAAATTTATTTTTCACATTAGGAAAAAATATAAAAATTTAAGTATCAAAACAAAAGTTAATTACATAAGTTAATTACTGCAGAGTTTAAAAAATGAATACATTGACGTTTGCTTTGATTTTAAGGTTTTATCTTTCATAACTTTTATTTCCAAGTCCTTTCGAAATTCAGTAAATAAATGCAATTTTTTTTTTTTTTTTTTTTTTTTTTTTTTTTGAGGGGAACAAATAATGACGATTTCATTAATTTATTTATATCTTTGAGAGTTTCCTGACAGAATAGGGCAGGGGAGTTTATTGACCGTCATCCTTAATTTATCCTCAGAGTTAAATTTATTGCCTAAAAGGGCACAAAGGGGTTTAATGGGGCTGGTTACTCAGCTTCGGAATTCTCCTCCGTAATGTTAAGTCTATGGACTTTTGATGCATTCGTATATTTAAAATATCTTCTCGGGAGATTCCTATTTTTAACATCTTTTTTCTGTGTACTCTTCTTAAAGGGTGTCTCTTTTTTTCTTAGTTTTCAAAATAGTTCTAAAATCTATACTGAATTTAATATTTTGTGGGTTAAAAGCGGGCGAACTGCGAGTAAGATTTTAACACTTCCTATAAGATTAAGTCTATACTTTAGAAATATTTTGAGAACTAATAAAAAAAGAGACCTCTTTTAAGAAGAGTACATAAAAAATAGAAGTTAAAAATATTAATTTCCTGAGGAGATATTTTAAATAAAACGAATGTATCCAATGTCCATAGAATTTACATTAGTGAGGGGAAATTGGAAGCTGAGTGACCAGTCCTCTTAAATACTTAAAAGTTATCGGAATAAAAAAAAAAATTCTAAACATAGTTTAGAAGTTTGATTAATAATGCGCTCTCCGGAATTATTTTTCTAACAAAACCTTCTACAAGCGACCAGGAAAAAACGAAATTTGTTTCATTTTTTTCAAAGAAATGCTCATGGAGGGAGTTCCACTGGGATGGTCTCTGAATGGAGGTAAAATTAGTATTGAGCCTATGGGAATAAATTTCGTTCCATGAAAAAAGGGTCGTTCAGGGAGGTGGTCGCTTAATGGAGGTGGTCTCACCGGGAGGCTTCACTGTAGTTTCTGAATGATAACACCTGCCAGTTTCCTGCGTTTCCGAACAAAAATGAATTAAAACTTGTGTTATAAAGTTGCCCTTTGGATTTGAGAACAGCCTTAAATAAAAGAATGTGAAAAATCTCTCCCTGTAAAAGTACTTTTATTGCAAGGGTTGTACCCGCACGGTAAAAGTTGGATTAGAGGGAAGCGTTTCAACTGGTAAGAGTCCAAAGCAAATGGTGTTGCAATCTGCGGAGGCTTGGATGTCTAACTTTCAGGCTGGAATGTTCTATTCTCTCCATCGCAAGTGACTCACACACATTGGAAAGTGCGGATATTTCAGTTTAAGAAAGAAGGGGTTTAAGGAACTTCGCAGTATTTCCTTCTTTTAAAATTACAAGAACGAATGAAGACAGGTTCCAAGAAAAATTGCGCAGGTGTTAGAACATACTTTCGTCTCTATGATTTCGCATAGCTGCCAAGCGCTCCCACTAATATTCTGTAATATATGGATTAATTTGACCCAGGTTAACCACGTTTCGAACAGGAAAAATTCTGTTATGAATATTTATTTATTTAATTTCCTTTCGCAAAATGAAATCCTGGTTCGAAATCTTCTAAACATGGGTCGAATTAACCGACATATTACGGAAGATTAGTCGGAGGTTGGCAGTTATGTTTTCGTTTCCGAACCAATTAAAGTTATAAAATATTCAGAATGACCGCCAAATGTGACACAAAAGTTTTGTCAGCATATATCAGTGTTTGTAGACACGTTACCTATCAAATATCACTTAATTTTTCGTATTAATATATTACGAATAGGTACTTTATTCCTGGGATATACCGTATTTACTCGCGTAATTCGCGTTCCTGCGTATTTTACGCAGCCCGTACTCCCCGACTTACGGGTTAAAACTATCTAAAGAAAGTCTTCAACAAGAAAGTCTTAGAAGCAAATCATTTTTTTTTTCACTTTATTCTATTTTCAATTGAAAAAGCTCCCTCACCTGATGTAGCAGAAAGAGAAAATGATTCCACGAGTTTCTTGTATACTGAAACCTTAGGGGGACATACGACTCTTAAAATCTTTAAAAAAAAATCGATTTTTTGTTTTTTAATTCATTTGACAGCTAATGTCTTTCTGAACAATTTGCCACAAACTGCATCAAAATATTCGTAAAATTGCGCTCGTTATAGTAAAAAATTTAAATTAGCCTCGGTCTGCTTCAAGTGAAGCATTTATGTTTAAATTGATTTTTCTCAAAATCGATATTTTTGTATTTGCGCGCACGGTAACTCCAAATGTATTAAAGGTAATGATTCGAAACTTTATCTTTACTAGATCATTTTCTTCAAATTGAGCTAAAATCTAAGAAAGTTAACAAAAATTATTGAATGTATGGGTATTCGAGCGACAAAAATTATCAAAATTTTCATATTGTTATTTTGAAAATCAAAAAACTTTAGAAAATTTTTTGTTTATTCGTTAGATTTTAGTCTATTTTATTTTCGTAATATTCTTAAACTTATATTAAAAGTTTCAAAGTTCTAGAGGGTATAGATACCACAAATGTGTTTTTACATAATTTTAAAATTACAAAGAGATTATACATCTTTCCTTATATGCCAAAATGAGATTTGTTGTACTTTTCCAACTTAACTCAATGTTAAAGAAAAGTGCTATACGGTCTGCCTGTTTATTTTCACGAAATATCTTAAAATACACTTACATTTAACGTTAAAACTGATAAATTCATACATTTTATAATGCATTCTTTTAACTTACTAAGAGTTGGTGTAAAATCTTTGGACACTGACTTTTCTTTCTATGGGTTGGGTTGATTTTTGACGGCCAATTATCTACACGAGGGATATAGACCCGGGGGGGAGTGCCCTCCGTGGGGGTCTTTCTAAGGGAACCTAATCCGTATTAACGCATGGAAGATCCACGGCTCGAAGAAAACCACGAAACTCCGAACGATTAGGCCAACGGGCGCGATTGGGATCGAACCCAGCACCTCTCGTCTACCAGCTTCGAGAGCAGAACCTCTCGGCCACTGGTGGGGCTTTCTTTCTATGGATAACACAATACACAAGAAGTATTTCAAGTTTATCATCTTTATCAAATTTAAGTAGCCATTATTCCAAATAACACATTCTCGCTATTTTCCCTTTCCCAATATCGTTAATTGTTTTCGCGAATAGAAGTAGGAAACTCATTCAATAAGTAATGGAAAATGTTATGAAAAATTTTAAAAATTCCCACCAGAAAAATTATAGTAATTTTTAATACTTTTATAGATATCAAAATATTTTGAAAGATTATTCGAATAATTATTCTGATGTCTAATCTATTTTAAAATTTCGATAGAGACCATTTTAAAAATTCAATAAAAAAACTGCTTTCTTAAAATTTGCTTGTATTCTATTTATTTTTAGTTTAAAACATTACTTTTCCCCAAAAAAGACAAAAGAAACTGATAGCGAATGAGTGAGTAAGAAATTTGGAGGGAACCACTGATTTAAAGGGTCGTATGTCCCCTTAAATGATGTGCCATTCGCAAAATATTGGGTTATCCGGAAAGTTCGGGGCGATTTTTGTTAGGTTGCATAAGGACAAGTCTGAACGATTGAAAACAAATTATATGCGAACATATCGTAAAAGACGGTACTTTAGGCATATTTGGAAAAAAAATTGAATTACGATACATTATTTTTTGTCAGTTTTATACGCCTTTGAATATGGAAGAAAACAAAGTGCATTTTAGGCATTTAATGCTTTTCTTTTGGCGGAAAGGCAAAAATGCCATACAAGCGGCAAACAAGATATGCGCTGTTTATGGCGAAGGTGCTGTAGCTGAAAGAACTGTGCGGTTGGGGTTTGCTAGGTTTATATTAGTGACCACCACAGTTTTTTATTCTGCAATTCTTTAGACAATAATTTTCTGGCACCCCTAATTTTTTTTCGCCAGTGACAATCGCGCTTTTGTCCCCCCCCCCCCCCCCCAGCTCACTGCAAATAAATCCAATATTATTTTTGTCATATTGCCTGTCGACCGCCCGCCCCCCCCCCCCTTTTATGATCATAATTTTCAATATTTGAACTTCTAATTCTAACTCTTTATGACCCGACGCTATTTTAACCTGTTAGGGACCATGGGTGCATATATGCAGCCTCAAAAAGTGCTTAAAACGCTTGAGTTTGATACCAGTAAAAAAGAAAAGTAAAATTGATTTTATTTAATTACGACATTTTCGTGATTTATAAAGTTAAGTCAAATAATTAACAAAAAGTTGTGCCAAACGAATAAAATTCGTGTAAAAGATGCCGGTACTGAACGGGCTAAAGTACCATTAAAGTAACTTGTTATAAAATTCATTTAATACATCGATTAGTAGTAATACAGTTTAGAATGAGTTATAGATACTTCACTTTATCTTGTTCCCAAAGTGTTACTGGTTGCACAAAACAAAAATATTTTTAACAGAATGATTTCTGTTTCATTTGCATCTTTTCAGCTTTCTTGACGTTGACAGATTGTGGGTGAAAAGTTTCAGTTGGGAAATATTTGTATGTTTCCATTCTAAAAGCATTATATTTGTACATTCCCTAATTCTATAAAATACTTAAATTTTTTTTTTTTAAATAAAAGATTTAAGTGCAGTTATAAATATTGCACAAAATCCCTATAAATTCAAAGTTAATTAATTTTAATTGGCAAAATACTTCTAAAATTTATTAAATCATAGTGTAAATCTTCTAATGTAGTTTTAAAAATTCACGAAAAATTCTTTAAAAGATGAAATTTTCATGAATTCCTAATTTGAGATAAAAAGGGTTAAACAATTTGCTCGTAATTATATTATTTTTATACGTTCTTCTTTTCAATCGGTTTTTAGACAATAATAAAATGACGAAAACACATTAATTTTTCAAAAATATCTGTTTTCCACTTTCGAGGGAAAACTGTTTTCTAAAATAAATTTATAAACCTAGTTTCATGGCAATTTATCTTCATTTGCATAACTCTCCAAGTAGTCATTAAGTCCACGCTTCTGAACATGTTTCCTGCTAAATTTTCAGTTATGATTTCGGAGAATTTTCGGCTAAAAAAATAATACATGCCAAATAACCTTTTCTGCTCTGCTCAGGTACCCTTTATGTGCATCGGTAAATTGGCAGGATGCCTCCATTTCCCCAAAACGAGGTCGATGCCCAGATGCGGAAAAAACCGCTTGGAACCGGCTGGCACTGGATTTTACGCTAGTAGGTGGCTGTAAGATGAAGCGAAAATGGGATTTAAGGAGTGAGAGAAGAGGAAAAGCGGGGGATTTTCTCAATGGACGTTCGATTGCTTGTCTTGTCTCTCGTAGTGAAGAATGCGTAAAAGTGCAGTTTAGTTGTAGTACGTTAGATGCATTTTTTTTATGAAGAGAATTAGGAACTTTTTTTGTCGCGTCAGGTGTTTTGGTAACTTGTAATTAATAAGTTAAGACTTTAATGGTGTTTTCTTTTTTTCGCTGAAGGAAATAAAAAGGATTGCAATTAAATGTACTCTACAAATTAGTTTAAATTTTTTATTTATTTTTAAATGATTGCGTTCTGATTTTCTGAAGATTTTGAAATATCAACCGCTTATTATTTAGAAACAAATAAGTTAAAAAAAACATATTTAAAAAAATAACATTAAATTTTTCAACATACAATTTTTCATCATACTTTTGACGATGTTTAGATGGGCGATGTTTAGAAGTTTAAAATTTTTTAAAAAGTGCAGTAAAAGCGACATTTAATCATCTGCTGTTGCCAACTTCAAAAAGACGACTGTGTTACGGACGAATACGTTTGTTTTTTATAATATAGATTAGGGATGCAACGAATATTCGGTTGGTATTCGGTATTCGGCTTAAAACCCGAATATTCGGTTTGGCCGAATAATACAGTATTCGGTCGAATAGCTCAGCCGAATACTAAAACGAAATCATTTGTATTTATAATAAATAATATCAATAGATATATTTTAAATAAATACCTATAGGTTTAGATTTATGTGATGTGTTACACATTAAGGAAATTTAAATGTTTATTAAATTTATAGTACAATTCTGTTACAAGTATTATAAAAAAAAATTTAATACTAATCTTTTGAATTTTCTTAACGTGCAATACATGAAAGAAAAATAATCCTATTTGAAAATTTCAAGTAAATTTATAAATTTTAATTTTATATGTATTATAAAAATTATTTAATTATGCTTAAGTATTACACATTAAAGAAATTTAATTATTTATTCAATTTCTGGAATATAATTATAATAGCACAGTAAAGGGGCATAAAAAGGGCTATTGTACTATTCCAGGAAAGGAATCTCCATGGCTGTTGAAATTGCTTTAGTTACTTGTATTGCAATTTAGAGTAGAACTTTATGTTTTCTTGTTGTCAAAAAATTTGTAATAGTATGAAATATCATAAAAAGTAAAATGGTTTGGCAAGATTTGGCAAAAAAAAAAAAAAAAAAAAAAAATGTAAAGAAAAGGGATTGTTTCTAAGATGAATGTTTGTTTCGGTTTTAATTGACCTTTAACTGATATCACAGAAATTGTCACATAACTAGTGTGAAGCCGTCTGTGAGACCGCTCCATCGAAAGATGAATAAAAGGCATGATTAACTCATCGGATGGTGTTTTCGTACTAAACTTTTTGTACAGGACTGTTATAATTAAAATTCACCTATTCAAAAGTATCTGGTGATAGTACTAAAGTTCCAAACGGAACGAAATATCGGTAGTGTATGTAGTTAAACTGAAAATTGCAAGTTAAACTATAAAAGTCTCGGTCTGAGAGACCGGTAACATCAGTTAAAGGTTAAACATAAAATTTTGTGAAACTAGAAAAGAGATAAGGGAATATTTTTCAGGAAATGTATTTGATGCTACATAAAATTTAGAAATAAAATCTTATCAAAGGGCATGCAAATTATAAAAGACAATTTCAAAATAGCTGAATGAAAAAGCATTATTTAATTGATCAAACATAATAATGTAATAAAAATATATAGTGCTGTATTTGTACTCTGATTTTATTATTAGATTTAAAACAGAAATTATAATCTTTAGTAACCTCATGAATAGAATGTTTTAATATAAAAATAAAATAATAAAGCTACTCAAACTATCACTAAACATATCTTTAAATCTTAAGTATATCGTAATAATCATTCTAAGCTTTTTCTTATAAAATATTTTATTATTTAAAGATCAGATATTTTTGTCTAGTTTTAACTCATTTATGCCTAGCGTCCCAAAATTGGGTATTCTTCGGATTGTGATTTTTCGGAAATAAATGAATATATTTTTTATATCATTCTTTTTCCATTTTTTTACGTTTATTTTACACAATTTCCAAACAGAGTATTCATTTTAGTATTTTAGTACAATGGAATAAGCATGGCGTTATTTTATAGCAGTTATAATTAAACAAAGAACTGAGAAGAGGGGGGGGGGGGGGTCAGGCACAAATGGGTTATTGAAATGTTTAAAACTAATTTAAATCTTGTTTTTAATTATTTTTAAGACTGAATATCTTTAATAACAACTGTATGACGATATCGATAAATAGTATTTTGATTAAAATCAGAATTTATGAATTAATATTCGGCGGCCGAATATTTGGCTGCAACTTGGCCGAATATTCGGTTATTCGGCCAAACCACTATTCGTTTCATCACTAATATAGATATATATTTTCAGAAAAGCATTTTAAAAATTTGTGAACAAACACTCTAATTCCGCCAATTTTCAATCAATCAATTTAATCTTTTTTGAAAATTAATCGTCATACATTTTTCCAGTGAAATTCCGGTGAATATTTCGTCATTATTGATACCTCGCTTTCTGTATAACGTTAAGTAACGAAACTTTTGGTTGACAATTTACATTTTTTTTTTTTATTGATACCATTTCACTAAATTTTCTTAGAAAGCGGCTTCCTATTCATTACCTTATCGACAAAGAAAACTGATTTTATTCGAACAAAAAAAGAAACAAACAAACTTTGCTTCTTTATAATATTAGTATAGATTTTAAATTCCTTTAATATTTCAAATAACTTATCTCTGCTTATACTGTCACTACAAAATCCAAGTTAAGTTAAAAGACAAAATATATGTAAATGTAATATGTAAATGAGTGGATGTATTTTACTTTTATAATACTTTCTTTTTAATCCATTAAACAAAAAAGAAAAATTCTCAGTCCGAACTCTGTGAGATACACTCTCAAGTATTTTGCTTAAAGAGGCCACTTCCCGAGGAGTTTCTTCAACTATTATAGGCAGGCCTCTCGAATTCACGAAGAAGTCGCTATTTTGGGAATCCTTTTATAATATTAAAGTTGAACATCCTTCTTATTTGCAGAAATTCCTGTTGCTTCGGTAGGTCCGTGTTTGAGTTGGGCTTAGCGCACTGCCCAATTCATTTTGAGGATGCTGAATGAATACAAACAGATTAAGGAAGATCCCGAAATAGGGTTGTCATATTCTTATTTTATTTTAGTTAAAGATTAAAAAAAAAGAGAGACAGACTTGTCGAAAAAAAAAATTATCTAATTTGCAGAATTCAAAATACTGCCCATAAAATAGAATTTTATTTTTTTTAAATTCATTTCTAAGTACTTTATACAATTCGTCTACTATAATATACAGAGTGTGCTAAAATTCGACCGAAAAATTAAGAGGAGTGATAGAAAGCATCAAGAGGATGAAAAATTGACATAAAACATGGGGTACAGGGTCGTCACCCTAACTGAACTCGGGTTTACGATAATAGTTTTAATAAAAATAAAAATACTGCAATGGAAGTGTAACGGTATGTATCTCGTTTTGTATGAAATTTGATAACATCACAAAAAGTTACGGAAAAACATTGTGCTCACGCAATCAATGTTACCGCATGAACTGAAAATCACAGTCCAAAACGCAGAGCGTCAAGTGCATGCTGTTTCGTGTATAACGGAAAGTTCTACCAACTTTTTTTGGTGTAATCGTATTTACAACAAAGGTGAGCATGTCTATTAAAATTTTACATCAGACTCTACAATAAGCGCTTTGTAGTATACTTCAGTGATATACTCAAACTTCAATATGATTAAAATAGTATAATATCATTAAAGTACATCGCAAAAGATATTTCGCCATAGACCTTAATGTATCGGAATTCTTTTGAGTGTCCAACAAATGTGTACAACAAAGGTGAGCATGTTTTTTAAAATTTTACACCAGACTCTACAATAAGCGCTTTGTAGTATACTTCAGTGATATACTCAAACTTCAATATGATTAAAATAGTATAATATCATTAAAGTACATCGCAAAAGATATTTCGCCATAGACCTTAATGTATCGGAATTCTTTTGAGTGTCCCTGTGCATGGACCGCAAACGCTAAACACTTCATTTTCAATACGGAACATGCTATAGTAAACCCCAATAACATATATCAATTTCATGACAATCCGACTATATTTACGCGAGTTAGAGCATGGAGAGACAGATAGACGGATAGACAAAATTCCTTACTTTTCAACTATGTTGGAAAATGTTAACAAACCGAATTCATAAACACTTTTCAATTGTGCTGGAAAGTGTTAAAAAAAAAAGAAGATAAAACGCAATTTAACAAATTACAACGACCATTTGGTAAATGATTTTTTCACAGACTAAAATTTAAGACATAAAAAACCGCACGGAGTTAATCATACATTACGTAGCCATGAATTAAACATTAATAGTGTTATGACACGTAAAAATCGCAAGCGACAAAAATCGCCTGCGTCTCGTACGTATTATCCACCTGAAACTTACGTATTATCCAAGCATTTCATTGGCTGTTCGGGAAAAGGTTTTTCCATCGTCAGATTTCCAAGAAATCTGACGACCCATTTTAAATGAAATTTTATTCTTAAACTTCTAAACATCCCACGATGTTACTTTTTACACAGTCGTATAGAGAAAAAATGTACTTTTAAATGCAATTTGTTTGAAAGCTGTATCTCAATTTGTTTCTGCGTTATTATTATTATTATTATTATTATTATTATTTGTAGTTTTTATTACTTTTTTGTCATAGTGGCAACAGAAGTATCCATCTTTGTTGAAAGTAAAGGGAAATACAGATTACTGTATAGACCCATCAGAAAACGAATAAAATGCGGATTCAACCAATAAAAAACTTCAGATATGCTTTTGATTTCCTATCCTGACGAGGACAATAACCATTTTTCCAAATGGTTAAGAAGCTCTAGCATTAAAGAAAAATAGAAATTTTAGAATTCGTATGCGCGAAAGTAGATTTAGCAAAGAATGAAGTTAATGAAAGTATAACTTTTATTTTGTTGCTTGTGTAAATATTCATAAAGTAGTTTAAATTTCAAACATAGGCATTAACTTTAATGTTTTTACATTAGTCTCTTCTCGAATTTCAAACACTTCTATATCCTGGAAATAAAAAAGCTCTAGCATTAAAGGAAAAATAGACATTTTAGAATTTGTATTCGTGAAAGTAAAATCAGCAAAGAGTGAAGGTATTGAAAGTATACATTTTGTTTTGTTGCTTGTGTAAACATTCATAAAATATTTTAAATTCCAAACATATGCATTAAATTTAATGTTTTTAAGTAGCTTCAAATAAAGAAGGTTACACAGTTAGATTGTATCGATTATATTAAAATTTGACTATTTGTATTTCACAACTACTTTTAGAACATGGAACGTTAGGTGATGAAATTAACACCAGTTATTCGCATGGATCCGAGAACGGTATTATAACTTTAATAATTTAAAAATTTGAATCCATGATACACACTTTTTTTCTCTAATTTTTAATAACATTTCTGAATGATGGCAACAAAATACCTTTATTTTTTGAAGAAAGATAAAGGTAAATAATGGGATATCGTCTGCTTTTCGAACTGATGAACAAATATCTTTATTTTGTTTTTGTTTGCTTAAGTCAATTTAATAATTTTTAGTTTATTTTCTACTTCAAAAAGTGTATCGTCAATCGGGGTGACATTGTCCCACCACGTGGATAAGGACAAAACGTGTAATAAATAAAATTTGTTACAATGAAACTAATTATTAATGCAGGATAACATAAAATATTTAATTCAGCATTTTACAAATTGAGTTGGCATCATTTCGGTTGTTGTTTTGTTTACTATTTCTCGCATGATTTTACTGGAGGAAAATTTTGATTGGAAAAGTTATTTATGCTTGATGCTGTAAAAGGGTAAATAACATTTTTTTTTTATTTCTTAATATGTCTTCTTTAGAAATCAATGAGATTTATATTTGTATTAATTTTATATTATATATTTTACATTGATTTTATGCACGACCGGCATATTGAATGTCAATTTGGGGTGAGATTGCCTCGGGACAAAGTCGTCACAATTTCTTTTATTTATTGTATTTAATTTTTCTGAAAATAAAAATATAAAAGCAAACATTCATTGGAAATAAAAACGTTGTTACTAGTATACATGTAATCATAAAATGTATAATAATGAAACGCTTCAAAAAAGTGGTAGATGTTGTTCTACAACATGTATTTAAAATAGCAATTAAAGCCTTTGTGCAGGAATATTAAAAAGCAGTAAACCAACGTTTAAAATGCACAAATAATGCGTGAAAAGCAGCAAACAGCCGTTTCGAATCTACAGCGAGATTCTTCTTCAGTGCAAGATAGGGAAAAAAGAACAGAGTGCTAGAAAAAGCAAGGTTGAGCAAGGCTATTTCTAGCACGCTGTTCTTTTTTCCCTATCTTGCACCGAAGAAGAATCTCGCTGTAGATTCGAAACAGCTGTTTTCTGCTTTTCACGCATTATTTGTGCATTTTAAACGTTGGTTTACTGCTTTTTAACATGTATTTAGTCAAGGAAAAGACGCTGAAAAATATTCAATTACAATCACTATACTTTAAAGTATAATCTATAAGGTCCTAAAAAAATTAGCGGCCCCACCAGTGGCCGAGAGGTTCTGCTCTCGAAGCTGGTAGACGGGAGGTGCTGGGTTCGATCCCAATCGCGCCCGTCGGCCTAATCGTTCGGAGTTTTCGTGGTTTTCTTCGAACCTTGGATTTCCAAGCGTTAATACGGGTTAGATTCCCTTAGAAAGACCCCTACAAAGGGCACTCCCCCCCCCCCTTAAGGTCTATATCCCTCGTGTTGATAATTGGCCGTCATAAACACAACCAACCAACCAAAAAAAATCGTGTTCAAACAATAACAACACCAAAAAATACCGGTAATAGCAGACTTCAGTGAACCTGAGCACCTGTCAGTGAAGAATGCATGGCTAACCTAAAGAAAAAACAAGGGTCGATAAAAGATTATTTTTTTATTCTTTAAACTATCTTGCTGAATTTTTGCTGTATAAATCGTGAAGCCAACAGAGTAAAAGGCACATGCAATTTCTACAAATTATATATATAAATATTTTATGCTACGTGACGCTACACTTTCAGTATGTGGTAATAAAATATGCAAAACAAAATATGCTTTTCATTTACATATTTATTCGTATGTCGCCGGCAAGAGAATGACACAATAGCTGCATTAAAACTTATATTAGTATTTAATTACAATTTTTTTATTGTACAAGAAAGTATAAACATTATTTTACTCAGGTGAATAAACATGTAGCATAAACAATACAAATGAAAAATGATAACTTTTCAATTCTTATGTTGTTCTGCAAAAAACGATAGCTCATATCAGTTCGAATGAAAAATGTCGAATTCCAATTGTCGTGGACTATCCGAGGTTGAAAAAAATTATACACAAAAACGAAATTTCGTTTTCCGTATTTGTTACTTCTCCTCCAATTAATGTAATAAGCTAAAATAAACAATCATTCAAAGAACTGATTTGGAAACATACGGAAAAAACTTTATTTTTGCGAATTTCACAATGACGCAGCTTTGTAATGCGAGTCAAATAGAGATCACAAAAATCAATTGAAATTTAAACGAAAGGTATGAGAAGCAAATTTTTCAGTATTTTTCGAAAGTTCATTTTATATATGTTTTCCATCATATGAGACTTTCCTTTTCATTCAAATCTTTGACCTTGGAATTTTAATCTCTCTCTATATAAAGAACTATTAAGCGTTTTGCATTATATAAGAATCATATTAAATAATATAGAACTTCTATCTGTGTAACTTTAAAACCGCTTCTCATATTTCAGATTAAATTCATAAGGAGTTCATATCTCAGTGACGTAGCAATTCGAAAGTTATGAGAAGGTGACTCAAGTAGTAGCATTTTCTAATAAATTAAAAAGTTAAGATTATAAATAAGTATATAAAATTTTTATGGAATAATTAATCGTTCTAACCAGTGTTGGCAAATTTTTGCCAAAGGTGGAAAAAAAAAATGGAAAAACCGGTAAAAACTGTCCTGCCAAAAATAGGCTTTGGCAAAAATAGATGTATGTTTTACTGCAATTAGGTTATTTAATTTTTTTTCTGATTTTAACTCTAACAATATGTGCACATATTGTTAGAGTTAAAATTAGAAAAGTCACGACTTTGAATCTTTTAACTTAGGGGTCAATCCATTTCAAGAGGTCCAGCACTGCTTGCTTGACCATTTTTTAAAAATCTGAATTTTTTTGTACAACAACCCTAACATGATGGAAGTTCAAAATCACTATTATTTTAATTTTATTAACTCTTGTTTGTGCATGGCGGCCATCTTTGTTTCATCGCCTGCAGCAATTTTCTCACATGAAGGGTTTACGGAGTTGTAAATAACTCATCGTTTATTTCTCCAATTAAAGTGCGGATTAAAGCAATTTGTACAGAATACATTGGGCTAAAACTCTGGTAATAGAGTAATTTCCGAAACTAAATTCTTATTGGTCAAATTTAAGCATAAAGTTTTTTTTTTTCAAAATCTGTGCGTTTACAAGAGGAAGTTTTTCTAACAAGGAAAACTGTCAACATGACATAATTTGTTTTACAAATAGGCCGAATGTACTTGTACTCACACGCCAAGTTCCAGATCTGGAACTTGCTTTTTCTTCGCTAAAAAAAAAAAAAAAAAAAAAAAAAAAAAAAAAAAAAAAAAAAAATCCCAAAATTTTCAAAAATGTCAAAAATCGCACTTTTGAGGCTTTGATATTTCTGGTGGGGCACGAGATAAAAATCTGAAGTCCCGGTTTCTGACAGTATTTTATGATAGTGTTATGAACAAAAAATTTCAATAAGGAGATTGGACCACAAGCTGAGATATGGCAAAGGCAACATGTGAAAGCAATACTGCCAAACTGTTGTTTTGTTGTAGTCACAGGTAAGTATTTATCTCAGAGTGTCATTTAAATTTATTTTTTTATTATCTTTAAATAATAGTAACAGAAAATAAAGCCTTTTGCAAAGCTTAACAATTAATTGAATATATAATTATACCTAAGGCCTACATTTTGTATGGTTTCAGTAATTTTTGTTGTAAGTAATTTTAGTAACTAAAAGAAACCTGAGCACGTTTACATAAAGAAAAAAAAATTATACAAGACTTGAGGCAAAAACAGAATAGGGAAAGAGAAAAGCAGTTAATGTTGATATACTTATTGAGACATGATCAAACGTGTCAAAACACATTCTTGCTAGTCGGTTTAAAAACTACAATTTTAATGCTGGTTGCCAGTCCCTGAAACTTGTTCCTACCATAAGTATGTGCCTGTAAATGAAACATTTATACGATGTTACCATGCATCAGCCTCAAGTAATTTTCAGAAAGTAAAGATGTCCAAAGACCTTTCAAAATTTATACTGCAGAAAAATGACATTGTTGCATGATAAGAAGTAAGCTAGGAATTATTAATGAAGTGAGACTTGAACGTAGTGGTTTCAAAGTTCATTTCTATGAACCAGCAGGGACAAAAACTTCAATCATCAAGAGATGACAAGACTTGGTTCCTACAAATAAAATTTTGAGAAAGATCAAAATTGTGGTTTTTAAATCAACAAGCAGGAATGTGTTTTGACATATTTGATCATGTCTCGAGAACTGTGTCAACATTAACAGCTTTTCTCTTTCCCTATTCTGTTTTTGTCTCAGGTCTTGTATAAAAATATTCTTTTTCTTTATGTAAAAGTGCTGAGGTTTCTTTTAGTTACTAAAATTACTTACAACAAAAATTACTGAAACCATACAAAATGTAGGCCTTAGGCATAATTATATTTTCAATTAATTGCTAAGCTTTGCAAAAGGCTTTATTTTCTGTTACTATTATTTAAAGATAATAAAAAATAAATTTAAATGACACTCTGAGATAAATACTTACCTGTGTCTACAACAAAACAACAGTTTGGCAGTATTCTTTTGACATGTTGCCCTTGCCATATCTCAGCTTGTATTCAAATCTCCTTATTGAAAATTTTTGTGCATAACACTACCATAAAATACTGTCAGAAACCAGAACTTCAGATTTTTATCTCGTGCCCCACCACAGATATCAAAGCCTTTGTACGGAGGTGTTCTAAATTAAAAGAGAAATTAGCGGACTGTTAACATAAATGTTTTAATGAAGGCTAATGGCGACTTGTTGCCGCAGAGGTTGTTCGTCTTACACTCATGCGTACTCAACCCGTGATCCGGGTTCAACGAAAGGGTTACATTAAAAGGATTGATTGCCAATTGGCATAGATGCGGGGGTGGTGTTCCGTCGCCAAAGGCGAATTACAATGTTTGTTACAGGTACGGAACATCCCGACCGGCGTTGAAATATTATATTTCAATATGTATAAATGCAATACAGATAAAAAAAAAACAAAAACAAAAACACAACATAGTACAGATTATAAGCAAAGAAATAAAATAAACACAATTAATACACAATGAAACACAATTACAGGCCAGATTTTTGTTAATTATTGTCATTTATGGGTAATATGCTTATTTGGTTAACAGAACGTTTAAAATTGCCCTTAGCGGTGCGTAGTTCTACTACTCTGACTATTCCGTAAGCACCTGGGATTACCTTAGTAATGCGACCTAGAGACCAGGTGCAAAGTGGGAGTTGAGTGTCCTTTAATAGGACCAACATGCCTGGCAAAATATTTTGTTTTTTAAACATCCATTTGTTTCTCTCCTGTAAATTACTGAGATAATTGTTTTGCCAGCGTTTCCAAATCGTTTGGGTTAATTTTTGAGTCCTTTGCCACTTGGTAAGCAAGTTATCCTTTACCTCCATCAAATTAGGTTCAGGAATTAAATTAAGGGGCCTGCCTATGAGAAAGTGGCCTGGAGTTAACACCTGAAGATCGTCAGCATCTGTGGACAAGGGACAAAGCGGTCGCGAATTTAAAATCGCTTCGATCTGTGTTATTACGGTTAGAAATTCTTCGATCGTGAGATGAGCTGAACCTACTGCTCTTTTTAAATGGTATTTGAAGGCCTTAACTCCTGCCTCCCAAAGTCCACCAAAGTTGGGTGCTCTAGGAGGGGAGAATTTCCAGTTAATGCCTTCTGAAGCTAAAAAGTTACAAACTTCATCACTGGCTACAAGTTTACGTAAACGCTTCAGTTCTGCTGAAGCCCCAACAAAATTAATAGCGTTATCGCTAAAAATTACCGAACTCCTCCCACGACGAGCGAAGAATCTCTTTAGCGTTGCTATTATCGCCTCGGATGTCAAGTCGGAGACAAAATCCATACACACGAAAATGGCAACGTATATTTTTTGGAAGGTACCCTTTCTCTGACCCTTATATTTTATTTCAAAGGGGCCACACAGATCTACTCCTACTCTGGAAAATGGTGAACTGGGCGTTATTCTTTTAGGAGGGAGATCTCCCATTACTTGTTTAGCCAGTATAGGCTTAATTTTAAAACATTGTACACATTCATGTACTACTTTGCGAGCTGTGTTTCTACCGCTAAGAGGCCAATATTTTTGGCGCACAGTGTTCAAAAGAGCCTGGGGCCCGACATGAAAATCTCGTACATGATAATACTGGAATATGATTCTCGTTAAGCGACAGCTCGCTGGTAGCACTATAGGAAATTTGTGATCAAAGGTTAAGTTAGATTTAGCCAATCTAACCCCCCACCCTTATCAAGCCATTCGAATCAATAAAGGGATTCAAAAATTTTAACTTACTTGAACCATGCACCGAAGATCCCCCTTTCAGGGCGGAGATTTCCTTGGAAAAATACATTACCTGCACATGCTTAATCAAGCACACTTCTGCCCCCATTAATTCCTCCAGTAACAGAGGACCTGTTGCAGTTGCTACCTTTTTACATTTTAAGAAAAACCTAAAAATATATGCTACAATTCTAATTAATTTAAGAAACTTATTTGTTAAAGTCAACAAATTATCAAAAAAATTAATGTCCATATTGTTGATTAAAGTCACTTGTTTACTGGCTTTAAGTTCATTAGAATAATAACTGTTCGAGCAGTCAGTAAGACTAGAAATAGGTTTCTCTATTGCTTCTTTAAGAATTTGATGTGGTGGCCCATTCCACCATAGTTCACTGGAGGCAAGGTTTTTCACATCCATCCCTCCGGATATCAGGTCTGCGGGGTTATGCTCCGATGGTATATGGTGCCATGGAATGTTCCTTGAAATGTCTTTTATTTGCACTACACGGTTGCCGACAAAAGTTTTCAATAAATGTGGAGCAGTGTCTATCCAAGCTAAGGCAATGGTCGAGTCTGAAAATAGTCGCACAGCATTCACCTGTTGGTTTAAAGCATCTAAGACCTTACAGGTTAATTTTGCAAGAAGAAGACACGCTGATAGTTCCAAGCGGGGTACGGTTATCACCTTTGTAGGGGCCACTCGTGACTTGCTGCACAGAAGGTGACTAACCGTTTCGTTGGAGTTAGATATAGTTTGCACATAAATAACTGCACCGTATGCCTTTGAAGAAGCATCGGCGAAGCCATTAAGTACCACTGATTGGACGTGCACCTTTAAGAAGCATCTCGGTACGTTGATGGACTCGAGCTCTGGTAATGTTGCGATAAAGGTTTTCCATTGTTTGGAAATTTGCGAAGGTAAAGTATCGTTCCATCGTAATTTAAGCAACCACAATTGTTGCATGAATATCTTTGCCTTTGCGATAACTGGCCCTAAGAGACCAAGAGGGTCATAAAGCCGGGCAATTTGCGATAGCACCTCTCGTTTGGTGAAAGTACTTGTTATTTTAACGTTGACTTTGTATGTAAATGTATCGCTAGAACTGTTCCAAAGCATGCCTAAAGTTTTACCGTTATTTCTTCTGAATTTCTATCCAAGGGAAATATCTGATTGTCAGTAGATTGGACCTTATTAGTACACCATTTATGCAAAATCATTCCCCCCCTCTGAAGGAGTTGTGTTAATTCTGCTTGCATTAAATTAAATTCCTCTAAATTGGATGACCCCGACAAGCAATCATCCATATAGAAATCTTTCAGTATAATATTGGAAGCTAACGGAAAAGCCTTTTGCTCATCTAAGGCGAGTTGTTGCAAGACTTTGGTGGCCAAAAATGGGGCGCAAGCCGTTCCATATGTGACCGTTGATAATTGAAAGACCTTAACCGGGGATGATGCACTGTCTTTCCACAGAATTTTTAGGAATTTGTATTGGGACGGATTTATCTCTATCATTCTAAACATTTGTTTGATGTCGGCGGTGAATGCATAAATGTGCTTTCTAAATCGAACCAATATCGAAAAGAGATCGTCTTGTAGCACACCACCCTTGCACAATAAATCATTCAATGAGTATCCATTACTACTTTTTGCGCTTGCGTCATATACGACGCGCAATTTAGTTGTCGCGCTAGATGGTCGTAAAATTCCGTGATGGGGTAAATAATAACCGTCCTAAAATTCATTAGTTTCCTCTATTTCATGCATGTGATTAAGAAACTGATATTCATTAAGAAATTGTGTATATAAATTCCGCATTATAGGGTCACGATCTAAACGTTGCCATAGATAATTTAATCTTTTCAATGCAACGATTTTTGAATTTCCTAAATTGGGCTCAGAAATTTCCGGTTTGAAAAGCATTTCTACGACATATCTGCCATCCGAATTTCTAAAATGCGTTTTATCGAAGTGCCTATTGCAATATTCTAACTCTTTACCATCACAAGGCTTTAAATTTCCCACCTCTTCTATCTCCCAAAAAGATTTCAATGTGTTATCTAAAGCTTCTAAATTTTTCGTTAAGAAACAATATTTTTTCGTATTGTTTACTACATTGTTATACACACAACCAGAAATTCGATAACCAAACACACTTTTTACACACTGTAAATATAAGTGCTTTCCTAACTTTATTTTGTCTGCCTTTAATAATTCAAAGAACAGTTCCGCACCTAATAAAATTTCAACCTTATTTGGAATAAAAAACTGTGGGTCAGCTAAACAGATGTTCGAAGGAATGTTTAATTTATTTATGTTTATTTCCTTTCCAGGAGTGAAATCTGTGATTCTCGGGATGATCAACAAGTCCAGATTCCATCGCAAATCGCCTCTCTTATTATTAGAGACACACGCCTTCACTTTAGATTTCAAGGACATCGGTGAATTATTAAGACCTGAAACGGGAATGTTAATTGATTGTTTTTTCAAACCTAAAGTTTCAGCTGCTCTTAAACTTATAAAATTAGTCTGTGAGGCACTATCCAAGCTTGTACGAAAAGGCTGATTTATGCCATTAATGTCTGTTATATAAACAATCGCAGTATTTATTAAGACAGATTTATGGCTCTTTTCATGTGAAAAAAATGAATGAACTACATTTTCATTTTGCGCTGAATCTTGGGAAGCTAAATTTCTATTAATTGCCTCTTCATCAGCCAGATTGTTTATAGATTTTGAAGGCTCATAAATTCGAACATCTGGTGATGAGTAATTATGCAACGAAGTATGATGTTTGGAGCTGCAAACAAGACATCTGCTCTTTGAAGTACATTGATGAATTATATGAAAAAAACTAAGGCAATTAAAACAAAGCTTATTTTTCTTTACAATGTTTAGACGATCGCTTAGTTTCATACTTTTATACTTCTCGCAATGATATATTGGGTGACTTTCTGTTTTACATAAAATGCACATTTTATTTTGTGGTTTGGTGGTAGGGATAAGTAAAGATTTATTGGTGGTTTTTGAAGCATTCGCAGAAGTAATACTACTTAAAATTTGGCTTCTACGCTCTAAAAATTCTAAAAATTCATCGAAATTAGGCACTTCCTTATCCTTTAGTGTTAATTCAAATTGCTTACGAGTTTCTCGATCAATTTTTCCTAATATTATGTTCAACAAAATAGCGTTTGAAAAAGTGTCTCTATCGAATTCCAAGACCTTTAACGCTCTCAAATTCTTTTTTACCTGATCTAAAAGGTTTCTCAGTTCTTTAGCTGACTCTTGTTTGATTACATAAAGATTTAATATATTTTTTATGTGGCAATCCACAATAATTCTTTTGTTTTCATAGCGCTCTTCCAGCTCTCTGAAGAGTGAGCTAAAGGTGTCATCTGAGGTTTGTAAACCTTTCGGTTCACCCGTTAATGCTCCTCTGAGATAAAACAGTTTTTCGTTGTCTGTTAAATGAGGATTGCTATTGATCAATTCGTTGAAGGTGGTCTTAAATGTAGACCATTCTTCAAATTTGCCACTAAAAATCGGAAGTGGAATTTTAGGGAGCTTTATGCTGACCCCTCTGGCAATAACTTGATCATGGGATTTTGATTCAGACGTGCTGCCTATTTTACTATTTTTTTCTTCATTTTGTTAAAAGATGATTTAAGGCTTACCTCTAATTTCTGTATCTCCTCATCCAATTGCGAGAGTTGTTCTTCCGCTTCCTCAATCTTTTCTTCGTCCATGATTTTGTAGTATTCCTGTTTGATCACTTCGAATTTTTCTTCGATTTTGTGAAGGAGCTCTAGTTGAGCCTTGGTTTCCGCAATTGAGAAACTTCTTCCCTCGGTGGCGTTTACGATCTTCGTTAGTTGGGCCTTGATGTTGCCACGCCGCCGATTTAGTGCTGTAATGTCCGAGTCTGCCATCCTTTCGTCTTGTTGACGAAATTGACATAAATTAAATTAAATTTGTTTGCGCTGGTCTTACCTCCGGGTCGCTAGGACCAAAATGTACGGAGGTGTTCTAAATTAAAAGAGAAATTAGCGGACTGTTAACATAAAGGTTTTAATGAAGGCTAATGGCGACTTGTTGCCGCAGATGTTGTTCCTCTTACACTCATGCGTACTCAACCCGTGATCCGGGTTCAACGAAAGGGTTACATTAAAAGGATTGATTGCCAATTGGCATAGATGCGGGGGTGGTGTTCCGTCGCCAAAGGCGAATTACAATGTTTGTTACAGGTACGGAACAGCCTCAAAAGTGCTATTTTTGACATTTTCGAAAAATTTGGGATTTTTTTTAGCGAAGAGAAAGCAAGTCCCAGATCTGGAACTTGGCTTGTGAGTACAAGTACTTTTGGCCTATTTGTAAAAAAAAAAAAAAAAAAAAAATTGCCATGTTGACTGTTTTCCTTGCTAGAAAAATTTTCTCAACCAATAAGGATTTAGTTTCGGAAACTACTCTATTACCAAATTTTTAGCCCAATCTATTTTGTACAAATTGCTTTAATCCGCACTTGAATTGGAGAAATAAACGATGAGTTATTTACAATTCTGTAAACCATTCATGGAGAAAATTGCTGCAGACGATGAAACAAAGATGGCCGCCATGCACAAACAAAAATTAATAAAATTAAAATAATTGTGATTTTGAATTTCCATCATGTTAGGTTTGTTGTACAAAAAATTTAAGATTTTTTAAAAATGGTCAAGTAACGAATAAAGGATTTTCTGGACCACTTGAAATGGATTGACCCTTAGAATATTCAACGCCAAAAATAGGCTTTGGCCAAAAGTGGCAAAAATAGATACATGTTTTACTGTAATTAGGTTATTTAATTTTCCCTAATTTTAACTCTAACAATATGTCATTTTGAATCCTTTAACTTTGAACATTCAACGCCAAAAATAGACTTTGGCAGAAAGTGGAAAAAATAGATAGATGTTTTATTGTAATTAGGTTATTTAATTTTTCCTAATTTTAACGCTATCAATATGTCTTTTTGAATCTTTTAACTTAGAGCATTCAATGCATTATTAAATGCTATTAACCCATATTTGACCAAGTATTAAAAAAATTATTATTTTTTGTTCAAAAATTAAGGTTTAGGACACAAGGAAAGACATAAAATTGAAAAACTTACCAAATTTTACTATCTTCAAATTTACAGGCTGCACTGCTATGACACTATTTTTTTTCTTTTTTTCGTACTCAAACTTCTCCTTTTTAAACGAAATAGTAAGAAACAGTTCAAACAGAGTCCAACATCGCATTTTTTTTGCAGGTATTTTTTCGTTTTTTGTTATAAATTATAAAGTTAACAACGACGTTGTCTTCCGTTCTCTCAAAATTGACATATTTTGAAAATTTATTATGAATAAATTTTTAAAGATTATGAATAAATTTTTAAAGATTCAGCCAGTGTAATGAACGATTCTTTCACAGTAATGCAATACTGAAACAAAAGCAATGGCACAAATATTTTATGAGTGGGAGCTAGAATATGTATGTTGTCCTATACATAGAACGATGGTCAAATATGGGTCAAATTTGTTTTTAGTAAAATATTTTTTTAGTTAGTGCTATGGATCAAGAGGATGGTAAAGAGGAAGATAAATAACATCCTGGTTTTGGTTTAAACAGTCAGCAATTATTGAAGAGCTAATTTTTATGCTTCAGTTAATATTTCAAAAAGTCTAAGAAATATTATCCACTTTTCTGTGCTAACGGAACAGTAGTCATTTAAAGATACACATACCACTCTCTCTCTCGTGCATATTGGTAGGTTTCATCTGGTCCATATTATTTTTACGTAAAAAAATTATTTTTATCGGAATATTAGAGGATTACCTCTATAATTTTTTATTGTAAAAATTATAGAGATTCAGGAAAAGAAAAAATTGAAGATTGATTTGGTTGTTGGAAAGCTGTTATATATGTATGTTACAAAGCAATTTTCAACGTAGTAATGTTGTCTTTAATTTTAGTAGAGTTATAGGTTTCTTGATACATAAATTGTGTGTTCAAATATTTTTAATATATAGGATAACTCTAGGATAGATGACCATAGAGGAAAGATGGCCAGTCTAAATATCTCCAAAACTTGATCATAGATTGCAATATAAACATTGTTCGTATGAAATAGTTCAACGAGTTTATTTATTGCGACGTGCAGTTGTGTTTTTCGATTATAAAAAGTAAGTGTAATTAGGTTATTTAATTTTTCCTAATTTTAACTCTATCAATATGTCCTTTTGAATCTTTTAACTTAGAACATTCAATGCATTATTAAATTCTATTAACCCATATTTGACCAGATATTAAAAAGATTATTATTTTTTGTTCAAAAATTATGGTTTAGGTTCATAAAGAAACAAGGAAAGAGATAAAATTGAATAACTTACCAAATTTTATTATCTTCAAATTTACAGGTTGCACTGCTATGACACTATTTTTTTTTCTTTTTTTCGTACTCAAACTTCTCCATTTTAAATGAAATGGTAAGAAACAGTTCAGAGTCCAACATCGCATTTTTTTTGCAGATAGTTTTTCGTTTTTTAGGGTTCCGTACTTAAAAAGTAAAAAAGGAACCATTATAAGATCACTCCTGTGTCTGTCTGTCTGAAAAGGCATTTTACTCGTAAACTATGGAAAGTGGAAATTTCAAATTCGGGGAAGTAATAAAGACGCACATATTTTCAGATCATTAAACATTCATAAATATATTTAGTAAAAATGTATAGGGGCTAATTATGCTACTTGAAAAAAAAATTATTTTCTTTTTATATCGTGTGAAAGCTTTCGTAACGCTGAACTCAAAAATACATTTCTTTTAATTTTAAGTATTATATTTTTAGAGATATCGTTGAAAATGTAGCGCAAAAATATGTTCCACCCTCATCTAATTCCGAATCTACTGAAACTAAAAATATGAAAAAATTAGAGGTATTAGACGCTAACATAAACCTTGAAGGAAAATTATAGCGATTGCCCTAGGTCACATAGATTTTGAGAAAATCGCATTTTTCTGTTATACACAAATTTCGATTTACGGGCATTCAGCAAAATTGTTGAGCAGCGCTGGAGGTACCTATCGTAGCAGAAGTATAAAAGTATTGCTGATAATGATTTTCGAAAAAAATCGTCAGTAATTAGCCGAGATATTAACCCTTAAAGATACGGAGAGTTTGGACATACATAATGACAAGGGCGGCGTACTTTTTGCCTAGTTAACAACTTTTAATGATATATATGTGTAATGTAGTGTTCAGTAGTAGTATGAAAGCAATACACGTCAAATTGTTAAAAACAGATTAACTTAAGGGATCTCAGAACTCTTAAAATTGAAAAAAATGAAAAAAAGACTATTTTCAACATTTAATACCTTAAAATGCTTATGATTTTAAAACACAATTTTTATTGGGATAAAAGATATAAGTATGGTCTTTCATTTCATGTATTTAAGAAATTGCAAGATGAAGAATTAGTATTTATAGGGGGTTCGAAACTGTTAGACATTTGTTGAGTAGAAAATTGGCATAACAGCTTACGCGCAGGATTACAAAATAAATATTGCAACTAGAATGAAAATTTTGGTACCTACTTATACTTCAGATTATAATAATTAACCTGAACTTAAATATATTTGTATTTAAAGCTTTTTTATATTTTTAATGCATAGTTGTAGTTAGCTAATACAAAATTTTGAAAATTTCAACAGTATAATGACCTAAAAAAATATTTTTTCGAACAATAAAAAGGAAATTTTAGGTTCCGTTTATACAGACTAACATGAAATATATGGTTTGAAAATTTCATGAAGAAATGTCTAAAACTGTTGTAAGTTTTCGTAAAAACTCAAACAAATGTTACTCCACCCTTTCTTATCATATAAATAAAAACATACATTTATTTTACTTAAATAGGTGTCACAAATAAAAATCAAACTATGTAGACATGTTTCGGTTCAATAGTAAAAACCGTATTCATAACACACAATAGAAATGAATGACACTGGGTACCAAAAAATAATCTAAAAAACATAAAAAATGCAAACACTGCGCCCTCTATGTAATGAATACGGTTTTTACTATTGAACCGAAACATGTCTGTTGGCGCCGAAATTCATCTGACAAATAAATTTTCAAAATCCAAGTGAGATGGGAGAGCAATTAGGTTAAATAGTTTATTAAATAAAACTGAAATAGTATGTAAATTCTATTCATCATTAGAAGTTAATAATTGTTCCATAATAGTAATTCTCCGTATTTAACAGAGCCAATACAAAAAAAAATGTGTTCTCTGCTTGGTTGCAGAGTCAGGACTTCCACTATACACTCTGTATTAAACAGAGCCATGATTTAACAATTGGCATCTCTGATTACAGAGTCAGGACATGTTACATGTTCTCTGCTTGGTTACAGAGTCAAGACTGACCATTTTAAAAATGATACATATTATATAAAATAAACATCAAAATAAAAATTACAATATGCAGTTATAAATCTTCTAAATAGCTATAATATTCATTTAAATGACATCCAAGTAATTATAAAACTAATAAATCACCATCAATTCAAAATTATTATAAAGTAAATAAATCTATATTACATGACCTTGAAATCATAATGTTACTCATAAATATTGATTCAGGGTTATAAACAATTTAGATAAACAGATTAGATTTTTTCTGTCAAAAGAAATCAGTTTTATAATTATATTTCGCAATATGAAAGATAAACAGAGTTAAATTATAAACAAATAAATTTGAGGGCATTTACGCCGTAACATCCTCCGCCTCCATGAACGGAGTTCATCGAACAATTATAACTTACCAAATTTCCACTATCACATACTAAATAATCAAATATTAAATACAAATTTAAAATATTACCTTAAATGTTAAGTATAACTAAAATGAAATGCAATTAAATCCTACTACTTCTATAAAAAACAGTTTCTGGAACAACTAAAAATAGAAAAAGACATTAATATACAAAATAGTTCAGAAAGTTACAAAAATTAGACATAGAAAAAAATAATAATAATAAAGTTAGTTAAAATAAAGTAAAATTCTATTATATTAAATGTCCATCGGTAGAGGAGACAATTTTGTGATAGGGCGTTTCAGTTCACCAGTAGAAGTCTTTAATTTGACAACACGAACAATATTATCATCCCCAGGAAATAGTTCAATTATTCTGCCCAATTTCCACCTTAATGGGGGCTGGTTTTCTTCCTTTATCAACACCAAGTCATTGATTTTTAAGTTCGGGTTGCTTCTAAACCACTTTGTACGTTGCTGCAATTGTGAGAGATAGTCTGACGACCACCTTTTCCAAAAACTTTGGAAAATCTTTTGTAGCAATTTCCAACGTTCTAAAGGAGTTACATAGGTAGAGGAGATATCAGGCTCAGGTAAGGAGGTCAAGGGTGCTCCTATAATAAAATGTCCTGGCGTCAGAGCCGTAAAGTCATTTGGATCAGAAGACTCGGCGACAAGTGGTCTTGAATTTAAGCATGACTCAATTTGTGCAATTAAGGTAAAAAATTCTTCATAAGTTAAAATCTGATCACCAATTGTTCTCTTCAAATGATTTTTCATTTGTTTTATTCCCGCTTCCCAAAGGCCTCCAAAGTGAGGGGCGGAAGGTGGGTTGAATTTCCATACTATCATTTCGTCAGTAAGATACTTGTGCAATTTTTCATCAGAAGCAATTAGAGACATCATTCTCTTTATTTCGCGGTCTGCCCCTACAAAATTTGTACCTCTGTCGGAAAATATTTCTAGAGGTTTTCCACGTCGAGCCACGAATCTTTTCAATGAGGCTAGAAAGGTTTCAGTTGTAAGATCAGTGACTAATTCAAGATGGATAGCTTTTGTTACGAAACAAACATACAGACAAACATAATGTTTAAAGGGTTTCACACCACGTCCCTTACGAGGTTTGATCAAAAAGGGGCCGGCTAAGTCGACTCCTACTCTTGAAAATACTCGAGCTTGTGTCACGCGTGCTGATGGCAGATTTCCCATCAACTGAGATGAAAGGTGTGATGAATTTCGGAAACATTTCATACATTTCCTTATTTCTCTTTTCACAGCTTCTTTAGCATTAATTATCCAAAATTTTTGTCGAATTGCTGAAATTGTCAATTGAGTCCCGCTATGAAGATGTTTCTCATGAAAATACTTTATTATCAAGTCTGTAACATGATGCCTTTTAGGGAGAATGATTTGATGTTTTTGATATTCAGACAAGTTTGCATTTTTTAGCCTACCTCCAACACGAAGAATATCATTTCCGTCAAGAAATGGATGTAAAGGAAGGAGTTTGCTTTTAGAATTTAGGATCTTTCTGGATTTTAGAATTTTCAGTTCGTCTCCGAATTCATGGTTTTGAATTAATTTCACAATAGCATTTGTTGCCCTTTCAAGTTCTGGAACAGTCAAAAAACCATAGACTCGTTCAGATGGGCATGTACTATTTTTGATGAATCTGAGGCACCAAGCCGTAATTCGTTTTAATTTAGACCAGGATGAAAATTTAAATAAAAGCTCAAATTCTGGAATATTTTGGGATATGGAGCAAACAAGCGTTTTACGTTGTTCTTGCAAGACCTCTTCATCAGGTAGATTAGGTTGAGTTTCAGGGGGAAATACTGGTAACGATTCTTCCTTCAGCCAGCTAGGACCATGTAACCATACCTCGTTATTAATCAATTCAGATGCAGAGCAACCACGAGAGAGAACATCTGCAGGATTTTCCTTTCCTTTACAAAATTTCCATTGTACAGGAGCAACAAGTTCCTGAATTTCGCGTACGCGGTTTGCCACAAAGGGCTTCCAGTTGTTAGCACTTCCTTTAATCCAGTGCAAGGTAATTTGGGAGTCACTTAGACAAAATATATTTTCATTCACAATTTTAAATATTTCCTTTAAATAATTCGCTAATCTTGCAGCCGTAAGTGCTCCAAGAAGTTCGATGCGCGGCAATGTAATTTTCTTGAGAGGCGCTACTCTCGACTTTGCTATTACAAATGAAGTTTCACAAGAAGAAGAATCACGTAAATAAGCCACTGACCCATACCCCTTTAAACTAGCATCAGAAAATATGAAAAGTTGAGCGGTTTCAGGATTTAATTTTGGGATAGTTACAAAATATTTTCTAAGAATTTCAAAATTTACCAAGTCTTTTATTTCATTATGCCATTTTCTGAATTTTCCACTTAAAGAATCTGGTAATGTAGAATCCCAGTCAATTCCATGTTCCCAGAGTTCTTGCATTAAAAATTTAATTCTTATCACGAAAGGGGAAATGAGTCCAATAGGATCATAAATTTTTGCCACAGTTTGTAAAACAATACGTTTGGTAATAATTTTATGGTCAAATTCTACTAAAAGTGGTTGTATGTCTATTTTCAAGGTGTCACTTTCTGTTATCCATATAATTCCCAATACCTTCGAAAGATTTTGTTCAAGAGTGTCTTCCTCAAAGTTTATTCCATGTTCCTTCCATAAAAATTTTAAATCGGAAGAATTGGTTTTAAATTTTCTGAGTTTCATATTGGCCTCACTCAATATCTTCTCTGCACCGTTTGATAAAACAAAAGCTTCATTTACTGAATCAGCTCCATGAAACAGGTCATCAACGTATAAGGAAGTATCCAGCATATTAACTATTTTTCCAAACAAATCTTTATACCCCTCAATGTGATGTTTGATGGTTGCAGAAAGGAAAAAGGGTGAAGTTGTTACACCAAAAGTTACACGGGTCATGCGAAAAACCTTCAAAATGGGATTGTTACTAGTGATATTGTCAAACCACAGGAACCTCAAAAAATTTCTATCTTCTTGTTGTATCTGGATTTGCAAGAATGCCTTTTCTATATCGGCCAAGAAAGCAATTTTGTGGAGACGGAATTTTAAAATAATGTCCAATATGTTAGGATTTAGATTGGGCCCAGGAAATAAGCACTCGTTTAACGATTTTGCCCCCTTATTTTTGGATGACGCATCAAAAACAATTCTTACTTTAGTTGTCGATTTATCTTCCCTTATTACTGGTCTGTGAGGCATGTAATACGTGTTTATTTCATCTTTATTAAACTCACATTCTTCAATTATACCCAAACCACATTGTTCATTTAATATTTTCTCATATTCCTTAAGTAACCATTCATTTTTGCACAATTTTGATTTTAATCCCCAAAGTCTATGTTTAGCTACATCAAAATTGGATTCCAATTCATTTTTATTTACTTTCCACAAAAGTTTAGTTTCATATCTTCCATTTACAAAATTTAAATTATCATTAAATAAATCAAGAGCATCTAAATCCTTTTGTGAAAATAATTCATTTTTACTATCACAAATACCCAAAGACTCTAGTTTCCAAAACTTTTGCAAATCAAAATTTTCTATTTCATTAACAGATACAAGATGAGCATTAACTGTTTCGTTACCTTTAGAGTTTATTTTTCCCACTATTGTGTACCCAAAAAGTGTATTAGCTACATATAAATGGTCATTAATTTCTTCAACGACACCTCTCTGAACATTCCAGAAATAATCAGCTCCAAGTAAAATTTGTACTTCGGATTCCTCGGGCGTAGGGTCGGCTAACCTCCATCTTTTACTTTCAATGTATTTTATAACTAGAGGGTCAGAATTGGGAACCTTCAATGTTGTTGCACTTATCAAATCGGTAGCTAGCACCTCAACATCTATAAAACGATGATAATTCATTTTACTTCGCAATTTAATTTTAAAAACATCATATTCTTCTTCGCGACCTTGATCCATGCCAAAAGCGAATACAGTTAAATGTTCTTTTCTTAAAACAGGCAAATTTAATTCACGAGCTAATGCTTTTGTTATGAAGCTTTTTTCGCTTGCAGAATCAAGTAATAATCGAACTACCTTTGATTTAGAATTACCTTGAGCAGTTACACAACATGTTTGCAATAAAACAGCATGCTTAGAATTTCTAAAATTACAATGAGAATTAGATACAACTGTTTGATTTTGATTTTCATTAATTTCCGGTTTCAAACTTTTCTTAAAGCAAAATAATTTGTTATGTTCAGTGCTTTTACAATTTAGACATGGCTTTAATTTTATGCGGCATTGCGAAGATAAATGCGATTTCAAAAAGCATTTGTAACATCTACCCTCCTTACGTAACATTAATCTTTTCTTATCATCAGCTAAATTTTTACACTCGGAAGATAAATGATCATTACCTTTGCAAAATACACAAAAAACTTTAATAGTGGCATTTAAGGTATTAGCATGTTGATATTTATTTGATGTTTTCTTTTCACGAAATTCAGTTTTATTTTTATGTACAAAAGAAGAGGATGCATCATTTTTAGAACTTGTCATTGACAAAGCCTTTTCTCTATATTCTATTTCACATTTCAGAAAGGCAATTAGATCGGTTACATCTGACTCTTTGCTAGTATCACGTTTTCTATGATATTCAATCACTAATTCATGGGGCAATAGCTTTAGCAAAATAGGATTTAGCAATTGTCCATAAGAACTGGATGTTACCCCCAAATTTCTTAAACTTCTAATATTAACTTCGCACATGTCATGCAATCTTCTTAATGCATTTAAATTTGAACAATTTTTAACTGGTTCCATATTTAATAAATTAGTCATGTGTTTATTAATAATAACATCAACCTTACCAAAACGGTCCTTTAATAAATCAATACAAGTATCATAATTTTGTTCTGTCAAAGGAAACCCTTCTACCACATTATAGGCCCGATTACATAACAAGGATTTTAGATAAGCGAATTTTTCTATCTTAGATAGTGATTTATTCTGGTGTATCGATGTTTCAAAACAGTTAAAAAATTCGACCCATTCTTCGATTTCACCAGAAAATTTTGGAACATTTAATTTAGGCAATTTCATGGCAGAACTCGTTTCTGTTCCACTAGCAGAACCATTCAATGAATTTACACGACTAGTTGCTATCATAGAAACATTATCCTTTTTACATTTTCTTAATCTATTTTTAATTTTAAATTTAGCACTGATCAATTGGTCAGTGTACTTTTCACTATTAGCAATGTCCTTTTCATATTCTTTTAAGTCGGATATTTGAGCTTCAATATCACGATTCAAACTTTGGAAAGCCGTTTCTTTTAAGAGAAATATTTCTTGAAGCTCTAATAATTCATCGGTTTTCGTATTATCAATGTCATCATTTAATAATGTTTCTAATTTTGTAATTAATTTCGTGAAACTCGTTCGTTCAACAGAACGTTTTGCTTTCAGCTTTTCAAGATTTTCCATTTTAAATAAAGAATAATTCTTATTTTAAAACATTAACCATTCATAGAAAATGAAAAAAATATTTTCTTACCTGTTAATTCCAGGTAATGTAGATGGCATGTCGTAATCCAAATGGCACAATAATAATTCCACACTAATCACAGGTTGAAATATAAATCACACACTAATCACATGTTGAAAAATAAATCACAGTTGTTAATCACAAATCTCTTTCACAATAGCTCACTATTATTTCCAAAAAATGTTTCGCGGGTTACTCGGCACCAAAAATAAATGTTGGCGCCGAAATTCATCTGACAAATAAATTTTCAAAATCCAAGTGAGATGGGAGAGCAATTAGGTTAAATAGTTTATTAAATAAAACTGAAATAGTATGTAAATTCTATTCATCATTAGAAGTTAATAATTGTTCCATAATAGTAATTCTCCGTATTTAACAGAGCCAATACAAAAAAAAATGTGTTCTCTGCTTGGTTGCAGAGTCAGGACTTCCACTATACACTCTGTATTAAACAGAGCCATGATTTAACAATTGGCATCTCTGATTACAGAGTCAGGACATGTTACATGTTCTCTGCTTGGTTACAGAGTCAAGACTGACCATTTTAAAAATGATACATATTATATAAAATAAACATCAAAATAAAAATTACAATATGCAGTTATAAATCTTCTAAATAGCTATAATATTCATTTAAATGACATCCAAGTAATTATAAAACTAATAAATCACCATCAATTCAAAATTATTATAAAGTAAATAAATCTATATTACATGACCTTGAAATCATAATGTTACTCATAAATATTGATTCAGGGTTATAAACAATTTAGATAAACAGATTAGATTTTTTCTGTCAAAAGAAATCAGTTTTATAATTATATTTCGCAATATGAAAGATAAACAGAGTTAAATTATAAACAAATAAATTTGAGGGCATTTACGCCGTAACAATGTCAACATATTTTGATTTTTATTTGTGACACCTATTTAAGTAAAATAAATGTATGTTTTTATTCATGAAGAAATATTCAGAAGTTTTTGAGGCATCATGCGCGTTATGCCCAAAAACTTGTTTTGGAGAAAAATGACTTCAAAATTTCGGAAATGCCACTTCAGCTATTGAGCGGGAATGATTCTAAAAGCCGTAACATCTGTCCTAATGGGAATTTCAAAAAACAATTATATGAAAATGTTCAGAAAAGAGAGGAGTTTAACATATAATAAAATTAAAATTTATAATATTTTGAAAAGTCCTAAGACCACTTAATTAGAATGAATCACATAAATACTATGGGATTCACGACTAGTTTGCATTGAGTGGATCTCTCAATACGTCTCGAGTGACTTTAAAAGTTAATTAAAAACCTATCTGGAAAAACGCGGCTCAGACCAAGGCGTTGTTGCAACTTTGTGACCTCCTTTCGAAGCGCGCTTAGCACAATGCCATATTTAAACTTTGAACAAAGGTTTTGTTTTTGCTACACTGTAGAAAGAAAGGTTATTACTACGCTGAATTTAGTTTTATGAATAGTGAAATGCCAAATGAAGTTTAAATACTTTTATTTGCTTTTATTATCAGTACCGAATTAAGTTCATTATAAATAGATTAGGATAATATTAAAAAATGAGTTATACAGAATAGCTATATTTTATATTATTTAGGTTCCATATTTCTTTGAACTTTCATGGTACTAGTATATACAGTTATACCCAACCCTACGTTGTATAGTTTTTTTTACGAAGTCTTAGTATTCTTTTAGCAACGGTTCTTTTTAATAATACAATTACAAATTCATATATTTATTCTATGGAACCCTCTGTGCGCGAGTAATTCTCGCACTTGACTGTTTATTTGTTATAAATTATGAAGTTAACAACGACATTGTCTTCCGTTCTCTCAAAATTGGCATATTTTGAAAATTTTTTATGAATAAATTTTTAAAGATTATGAATAAATTTTTAAAGATTCAGCCAGAGTAATGAACGATTCTTTCACAGTAATGCAATACTGAAACAAAAGTAATGGCACAAATATTTTATGAGTAGGAGCTAGAAATGTATGTTGTCCTATATATAGAAAGATTGTCAAATATGGGTCAAATTTGTTTTTAGTAAAATACTTTTTTAGTTAATGCTATGGATCAAGAGGATGGAAAAGAGGAAGATAAATTGAATATATATATTTTTTTACTTAGGTATCTGAATGTTTTGCAGTACGTACGTTATGTATATTTTTTACTATGTGGGCTTTTAAGGCACGTATATAATGTAATCTTTACTTCTAGAACTAAAATAAAGACGTACAATGGCTATTGATGCTTTAAATTGGGCGACCATCAGTCCTTCAATTTCAGGAGAGATGACCACATGAAATCGAGGAGAGATGGCCACCTTTAATCAATATTTAAAAATTATACTTAGCGATGATTTTAACCAATTAAATTTAAAATAAATATGTAATGTTTACATATATAAATATATTAATTGATACAATTATTTAAATTTTAACTAATATAAATATTTTAATAATAATAATAATAATGTAATAAGACCTAACGATTTATTTGTTTCAGTAAATACAGAAAAACGTCGGAAACTTTCATAACAGAAACTGATAAAGTTGATAAATAAACTAAATTAACATAATAAACTTACAATTAACGCAAGGAAAAAAAAACACAACAGTTCCAGTAGCGAAGAAAACGAAACACATTTAAATTATCAGATTCTACAGATTCCGAGTAAATAGAATTGGATTAGGATCACTGCGTTGGTTGTGCAAAACAATATAATATCACATCCAAAATGAATGTCTGGATACAATGCATAAGATACCTGAAGTGGTTCCATGAAACGTGTACAAATTATTAAGATCTTTGCCAAGCATGTAGTAAGATTTTACGAAAAGTGAAGTATTGAAATTATACTTCAAATTTTGTTTATTCGAGTTTTCTTCACTCATTTTCCATCATATAACTGCATCTTTACAAATTGCTATATGTTTCTCATGATTAACTATATGAAATGTGTTATTTAAATTAACTTTTTCTTTCTTCTAATGGATGGCCATCTCTCCTCGACTTTAAGGAGAGACGGTCATCTGCCATTTAAATTTCATTTCTGTTTAACATTTTTTGTTTTCAATATTTAATTATTTTTTGTATAAAATTTATGAGTATATATATAAGAATTTTAAATATGCATCAAAATTTCTTGTATTTGCATTCTAAGAATTTTTATTTCAATCTTTAAAAACTATGGCCATCTATCCTAGATTTACCCTATATATATGCTATATATCATTTATATATAATGATAAAAATTATTTAAATATTTATTTTTGATATTTTCCATTTCAAGGCCTTTCATAATATTCAGTGTTCATTTTTCTTCTATTATTCTGATCATGAAGCCGTTAGGGCACAGAGAGAATAAATTATTCAGCTTTTAGCTTTATTCTCTACAGAAAACGACTGTCTTGCTTATATATGTGAATTCTGTGCCCTTGATAAATAATTTACTATATAAGCATTTCATTTTTTTCTGTATCCATAATCGTGATTGTTTATTTTTCTTTTTCTTCTATTTTAATCCTCACAAGGTAGTACATGGGACTATACATTTTAAATAATATTTGGTTTATATGGTATTTATGATTTCATATTATTGTTCATTTTCATTATCTTTCAATGGTATTATTGTACAGAAAGTTTATATATAGTTCATCATAGTTATAAATTTATTTACAAAGTCAGTGTTTATAGTATTTCAAATGTTATCATCAAGTAAAATCATTTTAACTTGTTTTAGTTAATCAAATTATTATCAATGAAATACCAAATTTATATTATGGTAGTCTCAGCTAAGTTATGTAAAAAAAAATGTATTGTTTTTTGCATATATATTTTTTAATCAGTCATTTTCCCCTGTTTATGCCATTTTTTAGAAGGTTTTTTGTCAGTTTTCTGGCATTGTCCTGGCGAACATACCATTTTTCCGACAAAATGACTAGCCCTGCTTATAACTACAGAATAATGCAAAATGAATGGGCAATCCCATCAATTTTGCACCACCCTGTATCATTAATTCTACTATCACAAAATCAATATTTTAGTTATTTTGCATAGAAGGTTTGAAATATTGAATTCTAGAGTTACGATTATAGGATAACAAAGGTTCAGGGGAGAGAAGAACTAATAAAAAAATATTTAATATAATCAAAATATTTCAAAAAATGTATTGGGTATGTAATTGAGTATCGATGATGTAATTGAGTATATGTGATCGTATTTACTGTTACTAAAGTTTCGAATCATGTTTCTTGTTCCATTATGCATCATGACGTATATGACGATTTAAATGAGTAGGCAACATATCACACAAAAGTGCTTATTACATCACAATATGACACTAACATAAATTATACACAACACTAAGATTTAAAATATTTCACTAATTTACAAAGAATGCACTTTGTCATGCTGACGCACACACCAATTCCAAGACTAAAAAAGTCCTTCCGGCCAGTGCCGGGAGGAAGAGGTAGCTTTCATAATCCTTATTTAAAAAAAGCCAACTTATATCATGCAAACACACGAAGCTCAATTTAGTGGAAGCCGAATATAGGAGATTCAATACTAATTTTTATCAATATAATGAATGAGAATTTCGCGAAATTAGTCAGCTTTATCCAAGCTACTTTTCTTTAAAGTAACTTATATTTGGCTGCCAAATTCGGCAATTTCTTAAAGTGCCTGTCATTTTAAGACAACATGGTGGATGAGGCTAAGCAGTGAACTTGGTCGAGACCTTAGTAATTGCTGTGCACATGCTCACTCACATCGGAATCGGTTAATATATAGGAGTGCTGTCGCATGCAAAAAATCAGATTTTTCAAAATGTCACCCATAGTAGAAATTGAAACTGCTATACCTGAGCCATTTTTTAAGGTAAAGACAAAAAAAAAAATGCTCCTGAATCCTTATATCAAGATCAAATACTTAAGAAAGAAACCTTTTTCAATTTCTAATTTTTTTGCACCTCACTTTAAATATATATATATTTTTTAATTTAATGGCCGCCATTTTGAAACAAGATGGCTGATGAATCTGGCCAGCGAACTTGGTCGAGGTGTTGATGTATACTATCCACATGCCTTCTTACATCGAAATAGGCGAATACGTGTGTTATCGCGTGACAAATACAAGATCGTTTCAAAATGTTAGCCATGCTAGACATTCAAAGTAGTATAAATCAACCATTTTTTAAGATATCAACAAAAGAACAAATTTTCAGAAACAAAAACTGCTCCGGAATCTTTGTATCAAGGCCAAACACATAAAAAAAATCTTTTTCATTTTCCAATTTTTTAATACCTCATTTTGAATTTTAAATTTAATTTTTTTTTAAATGGCAAACCTTTTGAAACAAGATGGCGAATGAAGCTGGCCAAAGAACTCGGTCGAGACATTGGTATGTACTATGTACAGACCAAGTTACATCCAAATAGGTTCATAAATACGCCTGTTATCGCGTGACAAAAATCAGGTCGTTTTAAAATGTCAGCCACAAGAGAAATTCAAAATGCTATTACTCAGCCATTTTTTTTTAGATATAGACGAAAGAAAAACTGTTCCGGAATCTTTGTATTAAGGTCAAACACATACAAAAAAAAATCTTTTTCATTTTCCAATTTTTTGGTATCTCATTTAAATTTTTTTATTTTTTTATTTTTTTAAATGGCCGCCATTTTGAAACAAGATGGCGGATGAAGCTGACCAACGAACTCCGTCGAGATATTTGTATGTACTATGTACACACCAAGGTACATCCAAGTCGGTTCATAAATACGCCTGTTATTACGTGAGAAAAATCAGGACGTTTCAAAATGTCAGCCACGCTAGAAATTCAAAATGCTATAACTCAGCCATTTCTTAAGATATAGACGAAACAAAAACTGCTCCCGAATCTTTTTATCAAGGTCAAACACATAAGAAGAAAATATTTTTTCAATTTTCAATTTTTGGTACCACATTTCAAATTTAAATTTTTCTTAAAAATTTAAATGGCCGCCATTTTTAAACAAGATGGCGGGTGAAGCTGGCCAACGAACTCGGTCGAGACATTGGTATGTACTATGTATAAACGAAGTTACATCCAAATCGGTTCATAAATACGCCTTTTATCGCGTGACAAAATTCAGGACGTTTCAAAATGTCAGCCACGCTAGAAATTCAAAATGCTATAACTCAGCCATTTTTTAAGATATAGACGAAACAAAAACTGCTCCGAAATTGTTGTATAAAGGTCAAATACATAAGGAAAAAATATTTTTCCATTTTCAATTTTTTGGTACCACATTTCAAGTTTTAAATTTTTTTAAAAAATTTAAATGGCCGCCATTTTAAAACAAAACGGCGGATGAAGCTGGCCAACGAACTCGGTCGAGACATTGGTATGTACTATGTACACACCGAATTACATCGAAATCGGTTCATAATTACGGGAGTTACAGTGTGACATAGGTCAGATATATATATATATATATATATATATATATGGATATATATATATATATATATATATCAATTTTGAACGGAGGGCCGTTTCGGGGTCTGGGGGTCATGATCGATGAAAATATACCAAAATTTTTTGAAATCGCTTTCCTCCGAACGGCTGCAATAGGTAGCTTTTTTGTAAAGAAAGCTACCTAATTGTCTCTCTTTTTACTATTACCTGCAACCAAAATTCAGTGGATGGAGAAGCCAATGAGTCTAGCCAATGACGTTTTAGACTTTTTGAACGTCGACTTTTACAAAATCTTCACATTAAATTGCTTGGAATCTTATTTGCAGAAATACTAATATGAAAAAAATGAAAATCCGTGATGAAATATTTAATATAACAAGTTGTATTTAAAAAGTCCTTCCGGCCAGTGCCGGGAGGAAGAGGTAGCTTTCATATTCCTTATTTTAAAAAAGCCAATTTATATTATTCAAACACACGAAGCTCAATTAAGTGGAAACCGAATGTAGGAGATACAATACTAATTTTTATCAATACCAAATCATTATGAATGAGAATTTCGCGAAATTAGTCAGCTTTATCCATGCTGCTTTTATTAGGTAGCTTTCTTTACAAAAAAGCTACCTATTGCAGCCGTTCGGAGGAAAGCGATTTCAAAAAATTTTGGTATATTTTCATCGATCATGACCCCCAGACCCCGAAACCACCATCCGTTCAAAATTGATATATATATATATATATATATATATATATCTGACCTATGTCACACTGTAACTCCCGTAATTATGAACCGATTTCGATGTAATTCGGTGTGTACATAGTACATACAAATGTCTCGACCGAGTTCGTTGGCCAGCTTCATCCGCCGTTTTGTTTCAAAATGGCGGCCATTTAAAATTTTTAAAAAAATTTAAAACTTGAAATGTGGTACCAAAAAATTAAAAATGGAAAAATATTTTTTTCTTACGTATTTGACCTTTATACAAAGATTCCGGAGCAGTTTTTGTTTCGTCTATATCTTAAAAAATGGCTGAGTTATAGCATTTTGAATTTCTAGCGTGGCTGACATTTTGAAACGTCCTGAATTTTGTCACGCGATAAAAGGCGTATTTATGAACCGATTTGGATGTAATTCGGTGTGTACATATTACATACCAATCTCTCGGCCAAGTTCGTTGGCCAGCTTCATCCCCCATTTTGTTTCAAAATGGCGGCCATTTAAAATTTTTAAAAAAATTTAAAATTTGAAATGTGGTACCAAAAAATTGAAAATGGAAAAATATTTTTTTCTTATGTATTTGACCTTTATACAAAGATTTCGGAGCAGTTTTTGTTTCGTCTATATCTTAAAAAATGGCTGAGTTATAGCATTTTGAATTTCTAGTGTGGCTGACATTTTGAAACCTCCTGAATTTTGTCACGCGATAAAAGGCGTATTTATGAACCGATTTGGATGTAACTTCGTTTATACATAGTACATACTAATGTCTCGACCGGGTTCGTTGGCTAGCTTCACCCGCCATCTTGTTTAAAAATGGCGGCCAATTAAATTTTTAAGAAAAATTTAAATTTGAAATGTGGTACCAAAAATTGAAAATTGAAAAAATATTTTCTTCTTATGTGTTTGACCTTGATAAAAAGATTCGGGAGCAGTTTTTGTTTCGTCTATATCTTAAGAAATGGCTGAGTTATAGCATTTTGAATTTCTAGCGTTGCTGACATTTTGAAACGTCCTGATTTTTCTCACATAATAACAGGCGTATTTATGAACCGACTTGGATGTACCTTGGTGTGTACATAGTACATACAAATATCTCGACCGAGTTCGTTGGCCAGCTTCATCCGCCATCTTGTTTCAAAATGGCGGCCATTTAAAAAAATTAAAAAATTTAAAAATTTAAATGAGATACCAAAAAATTGGAAAATGAAAAAGAATTTTTTTGTATGTGTTTGACCTTAATACAAAGATTCCGGAAAAGTTTTTCTTTCGTCTATATCTAAAAAAAATGGCTGAGTAATAGCACTTTGAATTTCTCTTGTGGCTGACATTTTAAAACGACCTGATTTTTGTCACGCGATAACAGGCGTATTTATGAACCTATTTGGATGTAACTTGGTCTGTACATAGTACATACCAATGTCTCGACCGAGTTCGTTGGCCAGCTTCATTCGCCATCTTGTTTCAAAAGGGTTGCCATTTAAAAAAAATTAAATTTAAAATTCAAAATGAGGTATTAAAAAATTGGAAAATGAAAAAGATTTTTTTTATGTGTTTGGCCTTGATACAAAGATTCCGGAGCAGTTTTTGTTTCTGAAAATTTGTTCTTTTGTTGATATCTTAAAAAATGGTTGATTTATAGCACTTTGAATTTCTAGCATGGTTAACATTTTGAAACGATCTTGTATTTGTCACGCGATAACACACGTATTCGCCTATTTCGATGTAAGAAGGCATGTGGATAGTATACATCAACACCTCGACCAAGTTCGCTGGCCAGATTCATCAGCCATCTTGTTTCAAAATGGCGGACATTAAATTAAAAAAATATATATATATTTAAAGTGAGGTGCAAAAAAATTAGAAATTGAAAAAGGTTTCTTTCTTAAGTATTTGATCTTGATATAAGGATTCAGGAGCATTTTTTGTTTGTCTTTACCTTAAAAAATGGCTCAGATATAGCAGTTTCAATTTCTATTGTGGGTGACATTTTGAAAAATCTGATTTTTTGCATGCGACAGCACTCCTATATATTAACCGATTCCGATGTGAGTGAGCATGTGCACAGCAATTACTAAGGTCTCGACCAAGTTCACTGCTTAGCCTCATCCACCATGTTGTCTTAAAATGACAGGCACTTTAAGAAATTGCCGAATTTAGCAGCCAAATATAAGTTACTTTAAAGAAAAGCAGCTTGGATAAAGCTGACTAATTTCGCGAAATTCTCATTCATTATATTAATAAAAATTAGTACTGAATCTCCTATATTCGGTTTCCACTAAATTGAGCTTCGTGTGTTTGCATGATATAAGTTGGCTTTTTTTAAAATAAGGATTATGAAAGCTACCTCTTCCTCCCGGCACTAGCCGGAAGGACTTTTTAAAGTAACTTATATTTGGCTGCCAAATTCGGCGATTTCTTAAAGTGCCTGCCATTTTAAGACAACATGGTGGATGAGGCTAACCAGTGAACTTGGTCGAGACCTTAGTAATTGCTGTGCACATGCTCACTCACATCGGAATCGGTTAATATATAGGAGTGCTGTCGCATACAAAAAATCAGATTTTTCAAAATGTCACCCACAATAGAAATTGAAACTGCTATATCTGAGCCATTTTTTAAGATAAAGACAAACAAAAAATGCTCCTGAATCCTTATATCAAGGTCAAATACTTTAGAAAGAAACCTTTTTCAATTTCTAATTTTTTTGCACCTCACTTTAAATATATATATTTTTTAATTTAATGGCCGCCATTTTGAAACAAGATGGCTGATGAAGCTGGCCAGCGAACTTGGTCGAGATATTGATGTATACTATCCACATGCCTTCTTCCATCGAAATAGGCGAATACGTGTGGTATAGCGAGACAAATACAAGATCGTTTCAAAGTGTTAGCCATGATAGAAATTCAAAGTGCTATAATTCAACCACTTTTTAAGATATAAACAAAAGAACAAATTTTCAGAAACAAAAACTGCTCCAGAATCTTTGTATCAAGGCCAAACACATAAACAAAAATCTTTTTCATTTTCCAATTTTTTAATACCTCATTTTAAATTTTAAATTACATTTTTTTAAAAAATGGCAACCCTTTTGAAACAAGATGGCGAATGAAGCTGGCCAACAAACTCGGTCGAGACATTGGTATGTACTATGTACAGACCAAGTTACATTCAAATCGGTTCATAAATACGCCTGTTATCGCGTGACAAAAATCAGGTCGTTTTAAAATGTCAGCCACAATAGAAATTCAAAATGTTATAATTCAGCCATTTTTTTAGATATAGACGAAACAAAACCTGTTCCGGAATCTTTGTATTAAGGTCAAACACATACGAAAAAAACTCTTTTTCATTTTCCAATTTTTTGGTACCACATTTCAAATTTAAATTTTTCTTAAAATTTTAAATGGCCGCCATTTTTAAACAAAATGGCGGATGAAGCTGGCCAACGAACTCGGTCGAGACGTTGGTCTGTACTATGTATAAACGAAGTTACATCCAAATCGGTTCATAAATACGCCTTTTATCGCGTGACAAAATTCAGGACGTTTCAAAATGTTAGCTTCGCTAGAAATTCAAAATGCTATAACTCAGCCATTTTTTTAAGATATAGACGAAACAAAAACTGCTGCGGAGTCTTTGTATAAAGGTCAAATACATAAGAAAAAAATATTTTTCCATTTTCAATTTTTTGGTACCACATTTCAAATTTTAAATTTTTTTAAAATTTTTAAATGGCAGCCATTTTGAAACAAAATGGCGGATGAAGCTGGCCAACGAACTCGGTCGAGACATTGGTATGTACTATGTACACACCGAATTACATCCAAATCGGTTCATAAATACGAGAGTTACAGTGTGACATAGGTCAGATATATATATATATATATATATATTGATATATATATATATACATATATATATATATATATATATATATATATATATATATATATATATATATATATATATATCAATTTTGAACGGAGGGTGGTTTCGGGGTCTGGGGGTCATGATCGATGAAAATATACCAAAATTTTTTGAAATCGCTTTCCTCCGAACGGCTGCAATAGGTAGCTTTTTGTAAAGAAAGCTACCTAAAATACATTTGTTTTCCCGATACGACAGTTCAAAAATTGAAATTGTTGGATCTGTTTAATCATATATGTTAAATTCCTATTAGCCCCCGGTATGCTATTTCTTTCTCCCACCTATTAATGCGTCGTCTCCAAAAAATAACGTTACGTTGTATAAGCCAGCCGTAAAACAAAGCAGATGCATGTATCATTGAAGGGAATAATCTCTAACTGCAATTTTTTAAACTTCTAAGCATCGCGCACTTTCAATTTTTATACCGTCATATTGGGGAAAAAAGTACTTTTAAATGCAATTTGTTTGAAAACTGCGTCTCCATTTATCTTTGAGATATTAATTTTTTTGTAGTTTTTAGCACCATTTGTTTAATTTTGGCAACTCAAGTACTCCATTTCTGTAGAAAGTAAAGAGAAAGTAGTTGAAAAACATCAATTATATCTTTTTGTTGCCATTTTCTCATAAAAACTGAAAAAAAAATGTAATTAAAATACGTGCTATTTTGAAAAAATATAAATGAATGATTTCTGATAAAACATAGAGCTATTATAAACTAAATTTAATTTAAGTAAAAGCGTTTGTTTTAAGTCTTAAGACCAATGTCAGACGGGCGTCTTTTTTGCTGCTGCTTTTTTGCTTAAGCATCTATTCACAATGCTATAACAATCTATCACAATGTTATAGCATTGTGAATGGATAATACTTAAGCAAAAAAGCAGCAAAAAAGACGCCCGTCTGACATTGGTCTTAAGCTGAAATATGTTTTGTACTACAGTAGAATCCCGATTATTCGAGCCCCGCTTGAACCGAGTTATTTTCTTCTGATGAAGTGATGGTTTCCATTATTATGAAACAGCCATTATAACTGAAGTGTTAGGTGAAGATGAAAGAGCAGTCGTAAAAAGTTAGAACTCTGATTCCCCCCCCCCCCCCCCATTCTGCCCAGAAAATCAAAATTATGGCCATCCCCCTCGCCTCCCATTCTGACCAAAAAATCAGAGTTCTAACTTTTTACGGCTGCTCTTTCATCTTCACCTAATACTTCAGTTATAATGGCTGTTTCATAATAATGGAAGCCATCAGTCCATCAGAAGAAAATGATCCATTCCAAAGGTATAAGTTTAATTGAAAAAAAAAACTATTTAATAATTTTTTTTTTCATCGGTGGTGACACTAAATTCTAAAAAACCAGAATTCCTGTTTTCTAGTTATTATTTATTCGTTGATTGATCAATTTTTTTTTTTCATGGAATATTAGCCGATGGAGTCAATTTTTTATATTATTTTATGTGCAAACGGGTTATTTATACTTTGTTAACCGAGTTGCACGCGATAGGGACAGATTTTTAAAAAAAATCATGCTTGAAAACTATTATAAAAGCATAATAAATAGTAAATTCTGATGCAGTTTTCAAACAAATTGCACTTGAAAGTAGATCCCCCCACCCCCCCCCCACCCCGATTCGGCGTTGTAAAACTTGAAAATGTGCAATGTTTAGAAAGTTATACAATTGCAGTGAAAGCAAAATTTATTGGTCATGTAGTGCCATCGTCACTATGACGTCGTAATTTCTCACGGACATGTTTTTGCTTTATAATATAGATGATTAAATAATAATGATAATCAGAGCTAACATTGAGACATCTGATCTGCAGATATACTAGCTAGAAGTGTAATCAATAATGACGTATTTCATTATGTTCAAGTCTTTTAATGAGAGATGAATTGAGGACTAAGAAAAAATAACGCTAAAAGTACCAAAAAATCAAAAATCTATTATTATTATTTTTTTTTTTTTTTTGCGAAAACAATGTCTTAAATGCCAAGCTTAACAAACACGAGAACGCTTGAAGTGCTAACCCTAGCAGTAATAGTTCAAACAAGTCGGAAAATTGTACATCAAACGTGGCAAATGAGGTGCTTTCACATTCTTTTTTTCGCTCTCTTGAAAAATTTCCTCTTTCGGACTTTCAGCGTTTTCCCTTCCTAGTCCTCAATTATCAAACAATCATAAGACGACAGTCTTTAGAACAACTCACATGGCTTAATTTGAATAGAGAGGACTTGGGCCCTCTATAAGCTCCTGCTTTTCCTGTACCCTTGTCATAGTCACACCTCCGTATTTCCAAAGACATGGAAAATGGATACATTTCAAAACGGAGAAACATTACACACATAAACGGGCCACGGTTTGTTTTTAAAGAACTTGTACGGAACCATCCAAGAAATATACACCTAATTCTCGATTTATACTGATGATTTGTTCCGAAAAAAACGCTCAGTAAATTGAAATCCTGCTATCAGAATGCAATTATTTTTTGTTGAAAATAAACCGGTTTCCACACTTTATTTGAGAGATTTATGTGAGTGGACATCTATGAAATGACATAAGCACAATATTTGTACAATGAAGGAATATTAGAAGTTAAAAATGACAAAGAATGGTAAAAGCAGTTAAGAAAAAGATAATTAAGGGGGAGATCACCTTAAAACATTTTTAAAAAGTCAAAATGTGTCTTTGTCTATTATTAAAGAATAGCATGTTACCAAAAAAAAAAGTATGACGATACTCTATTAGAACCGGTTTTATAATAAAATATGTGGAGCGATACCTACCCAAATCACGGTAAATTCGAAATTTAAAGTCAATTTTAGGGTTCCGTACTTAAAAAGTGAAAACGGAACCATTATAAGATCACTCCTGTGTCTGTCTGTCTGTCTGTCACAGCCATTTTACTCGTAAACTATGGAACGTGGAAAGTTCAAATTCGGGGAAGTAATAAAGACCATTAACCCACATATTTTCATATTAATAAACATTCATAAATAAATTTAGTAAAACAGTAGAGGGGCTAATTATGCTACTTGAAAAAAAAAAATCTTTTAATTGCACATCATGTGGCGTATCCTGTGAAAGCTTTTGTAACGCTGAACTCAAAAATACATTCCTTTTAATTTTAGGTATTATATTTTCAAAGATATTGTTGAAAACGTGGCGCAAAAATATGTTGTCCCCCACCCATCTAATCCCGAATCTACTGAAACTAAAATTATGAAAAAGTTAGAGGTAGTAGACATTAATATAAACCTTGCCGGAGAATTATAGTGATTACCCTAGGTCACATAGTTTTTGAGTAATTAGCATTTTTCTGTTATACACAAATTTCGATTCACGGGCATTGAGAAAAATTGTTGAGCATCGCTGAATATACCTATCGTTGCAGAAGAATAAAAGCATTGTTGATAATGATTTTCGAAAAAAATCATCGGTAATTAGCCGAGATATTAACCCTTAAAGGTACGGTCAGTTTGGACATAAACAAGGACAGGGGCGGCGTACTCTATGCCTAGTTAACAACTTTTAATGATATATATGTGTAATGTAATGTCCAGTAACAGTATAAAAGCAATAAACGTGAAATTGTTAAAAACATACTAATTTAAGGGGTCTCGGGACTCTAAAAAGTGGAAAAAATGAAAAAAAAAGACCATTTTCAACATTTAATGTCGTAAAATGTATATGATTTTAAAACACAATTTTAATTGGGATGAAATATATAAGTATGTTCTTTCATTTCATGTATTTAAAAAATTGCAAGATACAGAATTAGTATTTATAGGGGGCTCGAAAGTGTTAGACATTTGTCGAACAAAAAATTGGCATAACAGTTTACGGGCAGGATTACAAAAATAAATATTGCAACTAGAATGAAAATTTTGGTGCTTACTTATACTTCAGATTGTAATAATTTCCCTGAACTTAAATAAATTTGCATTTAAAGCATTTTTATATTTTTAATGCAATGTTGTATTTAGCTAATAAAAAATTTTGAAAATATCAACAGTAAAATCACCTAAAAAAATATTTTTTTGAACAATAAAAAGGAAATTTTAGGTTCAGTTTATATAGACTAACATGAATTACATGTTTTGAAAATTTCATGAAAAAATATTCAGAAGGTTTTGAGGTATCCTGCGCGTTATGCCCAAAAAACGCCATTTGGAAAATAATGACTTTAAAGTTTCGGAAACGCCGCTTCAGCTATTGAGCGGGTATAATTCTAAAAGCCGAAACTTTTGTTCTAATGGGAATTTCAAGGAAACAATTATATCAAAATAGTCAGAAAAGATAGGAGTTTAACATCTAAAAAAAGTAAAATTTCTTAAATTTTGAAGCTTTAAGAGTCCTGCGACCACTTAATCCTTTCCGGCACGGAGTAATTATACTTATAAACTTATGAAATAATGAACTGACACCAGAATTTATAAACGAATTTATTAGAAAATGCGAACTTGCTTATTTTCACGTACATGATAAAAGGAAATTTTTAATTAAATATTCTTGGTGCCGTTTGTCTGTTTTGGAATTAAAATTAGGTGTCCATTTTTTAAGGGCATCGCCCTCGAAAGATTTAATTAGAATGAATCGCTTATAAATACTGGTGGGATTCGCGATAGTTTGCATTGATTGTATCTCTCAATACGCATCGAGTGACTTTAAAAGTTAATTAAACACCTATCTGAAAAAACGCGGCACTGACCAAGGCGGCGTTGAAACTTTGAGACCTCAATTCGAAGCACTCTTAACACAATGCCAAATTTAAACTTTGAACAAAGGTTTTGTTTTAGATACACTGTAGAAATAAAGGTTATTTCTGCGCTGAATTTAGTTTCCTGAAATGCCAAATGAAGTTTCACTATGCACTACTTTTATTGTCAGTACTGAATTAAGTTCATCATAAACAGATTAGGATAATATTAAAAAAAGAGTTATACGAATAGCTATATTTGATATTATTTAGGTTCCATATCTTTTTTAACTTTCATGGTATACCCATTTACTCTTTTCTAATATATACAGTTATACCCAACCCTACCTTGTATAGTTTTTTACAAAGTCTTAGTATTCTTTTAGCAACTTTTTTTTTTTTAATAATAGAATTACAAATTCATATATTTATTCTACGGAACCCTCTGTACGCGAGTAATGCTCGCACTTGACCGTTTATTCTCAAAACAGATTTTTTTGACTTTGCGCGTATCATATTTCCAAAAATATGTAACACAGAAACTTAATATTTCGTATTTTATATAGTTTTCATTAGTATGTTGTATTTTACATAGTTTTATAACCTCTACCTGTATTTTTAAGTAAGTACCTGAAATATATTTATTTATTTTTTAAATGTTTATTGAAATTTTATTATAAATTTTGTGTTTTATGGTATAATTGCCTGAAAAAAAAATTTCATCTGTAAACTTCATTATTATTTTTGGTTTAAGTTAAAGTACAATATTTTAAGAATATATATATGTAATATTAAAGGGATATATCGAATATATATTTTTAATAATCCTGCGCGCAACATATGTATGTGAAATCGCACTTTTGAAAATCCTTAATTAGTATGCCTTAATTAAACTAAATTCTAATTATTTTTCATTAAAAGTATTTAAAGGAATATGTGAACAAAGACTTGTACAATTTACTAAAAAAGAATTGTTTAATCTGAAGCATAGGCGTAGCGTCGGGGGGGCACGGGGGGGCGTGTGCCCCCCCAACCTTCTACACCCCGGGCGCCAAAACAGAAAGCGTAGGGGGCGCCAAATGAAGATTTTTTTTGTCTTTACATACAAAAATATATACATATTTATATTGAATTTGCATAAAAATGTCTTACAGCCGGAAAATCCAAAAGTAAAACTGAACCAAATGCATTGAAATTTACAAATATATGAAAAAGATTCATTTATGATAGAAGACTGTAAATGAATTGGAAAAAAGATCTTTTCTCTTAGGCATTATTCATTCTCCAATTCTAAGTGTACCGAAAGGCGAAGGGGGCGCCAAATGAAGAGTTTGTTTGACTCTGACTTTTCGGATGAAAAGATTCCATGAAGACTATTCGATTTTTTTTCTCTCTCTCTCCCTGAGTAGTGTTGAGCTTTCATTTTTCCTGTCTTGATATGGGCGGGATCGGGTGGCTGCCCGGGACAAGTTCGGCTAGGTGGGGAGGCCTACCAATTGGCTTTAGCTCAACAAGCCCCACTCAGGCTGCCCGGGACAATAAAAACTAACGGAAGAAGGAGTCAGGGCCGAAAATAAGGGGTGGAGAGGGGGCATGTGCCCTGGGCGCCATGCGAACGGGGTGGATAAGGGATGCCCCTTATCCGTGCCCTGGGCGCCATGCGAAGGGGGCGCCAGATGAAAATTTGGTTTACCGTTTTATACAATATATATATGCGCGCGGGAAATTTGTGTAAAAAAAATTTTTTTTAGATGAAAAAACAAAAAGAAAAGCTGAGTAAAATGCATTAAAATTGTCGAATAGATAAAAAGACTCTCCTACAATACACAAGACAGGAAATGAATAACTCCATTCTTTTTCTTATAATTACTTTTCTACATGCATATCACCATATCTGGCCTTAGATGGGGTGAGGTCAGGTGACTGACTGAGACAATAAAAACCAAGCGGTCGAAAATTCACAAAATAAAAGTAAAAATTTAATAATTTTGTTGTTGTTGTTTTGAGTCATATATAAATTTGAAAATTAGCTTTGAAAATTAAATTTGAAAAGTTGAGGAAAGTATGTAGACATATCAATCTATAAATAAGAAGAGTGATATAAGTGATAATTCCACAAAATTGGTGTAGATAGTACAGGAAGATATTTTACAATCTGGAATTCATTTTTATGCGTAAAGTAAATCCCTGTTTTTTAGTTCCTGAAACAATGTGACTCATATCACAATGACATTAAAGTGCCTCAATTGTAATAATTTGTAATGCTACAACAACAGTGAAATCTAGAAAAATGAAATATGTCTATAATAGAATATTGTCTTAAATGAAAAAAAACTGCATGGTTCCAACAGAAATAATACCAACAGTTATATCTTCTGAGACGGAAACCTGTATAAAGCGGAATTATTTCCGCTTTCTTTCGATTTCTTTCACAGGTTTTAATGAATAAATATTTGACAAAGTTGGTTATATATTTCAATATTATTACGTATTTTACTGTTACACATTTTAAATTGTAAAATAAGTCCACTAATAGAAACTTTCGTAAATTTCTCTTCGTAAATTTACTTTGTGGAGGAAGGAGGGGGGCGCCAAAATCCATGTTTGCCTGGGGTGAAAATATAGCTAGTTTCGGCCCTGGAAGGAGTGCACAAAGTAAAATGCTTTAGTAAAACCCTTTAAGAGAAAGAAAAATTAGTATAGCATCTGCAGTGGTACAATAAAATATCTCCCACAGGGTGCCATGGCTAATACAGTTGCCCCTGCCTTTATCCCCCTATTTTCACTTCTTTTTGCCTCCTTGCCCTTGAATTTCCTCAGTCAGTCGACAAAAGAAAAGACGAATTTCGACAAAAAGTCGTGGAAAAATATCAGTAATTTCGTCAAAAAATCTCTGAAACAAATACCGAATATCATTTTCGTCAATCGGTCATAGACAAATTCACGAAATTTGACAAAGGATCGTGTAAAGAAAATTGCGAATTCCATAAAACGATCGGCGGAAAAAAATGCTAATTTTGGTAATTCGTCGTCGAAACGATCGCGAAATTTCGTCTAACGACCTAGAGAAAAAATTGCAAATTTCGTCAAATGGTCGCGGTCAAAAAGACGACAGGGGTGATTCTGAGAAATAAAAAAAAATCTGAAATTCACAGCAAATTTTCTGAAAGGTTACAGCAGAGGAGGTAAAGGGCGGAAATCTCCCGGCTCCAATTATGCGTTTTTTGTCTGTCCTTTAGCGAAATTCGCGTTTTTTCGCGATCCTTTGACAGAATTTGTGTTTCTTTATCGCGATCTGTTGACGAAATTCGCGCTTTTCCGCGATCTTTTGATAAATATTGCATTTTTTGCGATCCCTTGGTGAAATGTGTGTGTTTTTCGCAATTCCCAGACGAAGTTTGCGTTTTTTCGTGATCCGTTGAAGAAATTTGTGCTTTTTTTCCTGCGATTCTTTGGCGAAATTCGTTTTTTCTGCGTTCCTTTGAAGAAATTGGCGACTTTTTTCTGTGAACGATTGTCGAAATTGATTTTTTCGGCGACCATTTGCCGAAATTCGCGATATTTTTTTATGCCCGAATTTTATTATTGATGACCGATTTTTTTCAAATTTTCGGAAAATTCAGAACAGAATCACCCCTGAAACGACGCGAATTTGGTCAAATAATCTCGTAAAAAATCGAGAATTCAAACAAATAATCAAGAATTTCGTAAGTCGGTTTTAAAAGGAAAATCATGAATTTCGATAAACTATCGCGGAAAAGAATCGCAAATTTCGTCAGATGATATCTGAAACAAACAGCGAATACTATCAGTCGGTCGCGGAAAAAATACATATCCCGAATTTCGAAAGTGGTGGCGGAGAAAAAATTTCCCCAGTTTGTCGCAGAAAAATTCGCGAATTTTGACAAAGTATCGCGATAAAAAAAAATCATGAATTCCGTGAAACGATCGCCGAAAACAAAAACGCGAAATTTGGTAAAGGATCCACGGAAAAAAATTATGAGTTCCGTGATACGATCGCTCCCAAAAAATTGAGAAATTTGCAATAGGTCATAGGAAAAATTACGAAATATCCTTCAACGATCGTAGCAAAACATAGCGAAAAGAAATAACTATTATCATTAATCGATGGGGGAAAAAATCGCGAATTTTGCAATTCGTCATGGAAAAAATCGCGAATCTCCTCAAACAACTGTAAAAAATATCTTGAATTTTACCAAATGTTACGGAAACAAATGGCAATCTTCGTCATTCGGTCGCGGATAAATCATCGCAAATTTCGTCAAAAGAATGGACAAAAAATTGCGAATTTCGTCTAACGATCACAAAAAAATCGCAAATTCCGTCAAATGGTCGCGAGCAAAAAACGCAAATTTGGTAAAAGTAAATTGAGAATTTAACCAAATGATCGCGCAAAAAATCACGAATTTTATAACTCGGTCATGAAAAGTAAATCACGAATTTTGACAAACGATCTGGAAAAGAATCGGGAATTTCGTCAAAAGATCTCTAAAACAAATAGTAACTACCATCAATCGGTCGCGGAAAATGTATATCGCGAATTTGGACAAGTGGTGGCGGAAAAAAATCGATTTCGTCAATCTGACGTAGAAAAATTTGCGACATTTGGCAAAGAATCACAAAAAAGATCGCAAAATCTCCTTCAACGATTGTATAAAAAGATCTCGGAAAAAAAGTAAGTATTTTCGTCAATAGATTGGAAGGGGAGGGGGCGAAATCGAGAATTTTGGAATTCGTCGCGGAAAAAATCGCGAATCTCTTCAAACAACCGTTGAAAAAGTGTGATTGGGAATATGACTTTATAGGTGCTTTGCAGAAAAATATCAAATATTTTCAGTAAAAATAGTCACTGAAATCCGGAAAAGACGCCTTTTTTTTTTTTAAATAGCCGCTTTTAATGGTTTTCGGCCTAAAATAGTCGTCATAGCCACCGGATGCTGAAAATAGTAGCTTTTAGTAGCAAGTGGCGGCCCTGCAATTTTATATTAAGAAAAATTGGAATTTTGTTGAGAAATTGTGTCGAGCCGAACCGGGACTGATTTATTTGATTTTTTTCACGGGCCGGGCTTGTTTTCACTGATTTTTGTACGAGCCGGCCCTGGTCGTAAACTGTGAAAATATAAATGAGCCGGGCCCGGGTGGAACTTTTAATTTTCTCGCCGGGCTGAGCCTGGGCCTTGGAATTGGGGTCTGTGCAGACCTCTAGTGTGCCCCCCAGGGACGTGCAAAGAGCGGGCTAAAGAAACGGTCGCCCCAGGCATTAAATTTACGCTGCAATTTCTTTGTCTCTCTTGATCGGTTTTTTCCCCTGTCGCTAAACACCATGAATTCTCTAAGAAATAAGTGCAATTTTCTTTTATGCTATTTAGTTGTTCTGAATTCCTAAATTAAAATTAAACCTTTTAAAGTTCCAAAATGAACGCGAAATATTTATTCGATAGAATTTATTTTTGTTTCTGCACTTTATCAATTTTATTACACCTATCACAAAAAGAAAGATTTTTATTTATTTATTTTTTTTTTTTTTTTGGGGGGGGGGGGGGGGCGCAAAATTGAAAATTCGCTCGGGGCGCCGTTTTTACCTAGCACGACCTTGTTGCCCCCCCAAAATTTCTGGTCACGCTACGCCTATGATCTGAAGAGATATTTACACCTTCAAAAATTTTATAATATTGATTTTATGATATTGATGAAGAGGTGATCTCACTCGTTAAACGCTGTTATTTTAGTATGTTTGTTTGTTGTACACATGAAAATGCTTACTTGAAAATTGATAGTAGCCGAAAACCAATATTTCGTGTTGAGAAAACTCAATAGTGCAATGTAAAAAAAAACTACTCCGAAACGTTTCGGAAAATTACAGACAGCAAAAGAAACTTCTATTTCAGAAATACTTCTTTAAATCTCGATTGGTTTCTGAGTTTTCTGAAGATAAAAGAATGCTTTTCGGAATCATAACTCGGAAAAGGTTATGCTGCATTTTCGTAAACGTTCTTGCTATATCAAGAAACATTGTTCTTTTTCTACAGTGTAATTTTCTGATTCTCTTAGGAAAACTTTAATAATTGTTCTTTTGCAAATTCTTTTTTTATTAATACGAAAATAATTTCGCATTTCACCATCTATTACTCCGTTCAATGTCATTTAAAGTTGAAAATGTGCATTAACAGCGACAATCATTCTTCGTTATCAGACCGTTATTAACCCAATTGTCAATATCACGACTCTATCTCAATTCACTTTAAAAGGATTCGCGAAAAGGCAATTAACCTGAGTGCCCATTATATTAGTCTTTATCGGAATTTTTGTAATAGATTTTTTCTGTAATCGATAACATTCTTGTAAGATAATGAGATTCTATAATTCGTGTTTACTTTACTATAGTTACATATAGTAAAAGCAGCATTTCAACAACGTCTCTGGCAGAATTGATAAAGACAGATATATACATCTTGATAGTATGAATGAAGCAGATTTAGCTTCTATAAAACTATGCCATTTTTGTATTAACTTCATCAGGGACGATTTTCTTATGGTGAGAAAAAAAAGACTTTTTTTTTACGATTTATTCCTTTTATATTATAAGGATTTTTTAAAAAAAAGTGGGGAAAAACAATGACAATTCACAATAAATAAATAAATAAATAACGCCCACATTTGTGGCCGTTGATGGTAATTTATGAATGAAATGATATCTTATAAAATAAAAAACTAACAGTAAATTTCTTTCTTGCATTCCTACAAATCATTAAAACTTAATGTGTACAATATAGCAGATATTATTTTTTTTATCAAATATTAACGATTTGTTCAAATAATCCAACAACACTGACTGCCGAAAAATGACTTCACACTTTTTTTATATCTCTAACTGTACATTGGAAATAACATTATCAGTGCATCCAAAGCATAAAATTTTTACTTCTCTTTTTGAGGGATTCTGTAGTGAATAAGTTATTATAAAAATTTTGTTAGTTTTACTATTGGCAGTAATTATAATTATGAGTAACTAAACTTCCACATATCGCTCACCCGCAAGAAAACTGACACATCTCGCAAAAATTCCTTTTACGTTTTTATGCCATTAATAGGTCTGTCATAGGTGTATCTTGCTACACAAACAGTTTCATAAGTGTAGTTATTCGGAAAATCCATTTATTACGCTATATGTAAATTTGTGACCACAGAAGAAGGGTAGAGTGTGCGGGGAGGTAAAATTATCCAACCCTCCAAAACTCATCGTACTTCTTCATTCTTAAGTGTTTTATGCTTTTTTGCGCGTTTTTATTCCTGCATGCAAGGCTAAGTGCTGCAATTTCATCTTATAGTAAAATTATGCAAATTTTATTTTGCCTCTCCTGTGAAATTTACTTTTGTCGAGATGTGTCACTTTTCTTTCTGGTGAGCGATATGCGGCCAAGGGCAAGAAGAGGTTAATAGATATACTCATTAAATTACTTTCTCATTTAAAATAAATTCATAGGTACCAATAATTGTGGATTTTGAATATCACTAATTCTTATTTGAATCGTTTATTTCATCAACCCACCCCCCACACCCCTAAGTGCAGAATTCTAAGTTTTGAGATATTTAAGAAAAACTGTCTAACTAAGCTAAAAGAAAAAAAAATACGATAAAAAATCCATAAAGAATTCCATTACTACTTTGTACATCAAATAGTAACATAATTTATTCATTAAGATCCAGGAGAGTGTTTATTTCTCCTTTATTTTCTCATTTAAGTGGATACATCGGTGCCAAGAATTACGGATTTTGAACATCACTAATTCTTATTTGAATCGTTTATTTCAGAAACTCCTAAGTGAAGAATTTCAAGTTTTCAGATATTTAAGAAAACTTGTTTAACCAAGTTAAAGTAAATTTTTTTACAAAATAAATTCCAGAATGTAAAATACGACTCTGTGCTTCAAATTGTAAAGTAATTTATTCATTAAGATAATGGGGAGGATTTCTTTGTCATTTATTTTCTCATTTAAAGTAGATATATTATATAGGTGCCAAGAATTGCAGATTTTGAATACCTCTGTTTCTTGTTGTTTGAATCGTTTATTTCAAAAACACTTTAAGTGAACAAGTTTTGAGATATTTAAGAAAAACGGTCTGACCAAGCTAAAAGTAAAAAAAAGTAAAAAAAAAAAAAAAATAAATAAATAAATAAAATAAAATAAAAAATCCATAATGTAAAGTGCGACTTTGATTAAATTATTTGCATTGTTTCGAATCTTGGACATCGAAGCATATCATTCTCAGATCGGAATTTCAGTTATGTTAGAGCATCCTTTTTAAAACGGGAAAAGAATTGAGGTCTACATATGTGGACCTATATGGAGGGAAGAGGAGGTAGACACTTCATTTCAATAACGAACATGCCAAGGTAAACTCCAATAATATATATCAGCTACACGGCAATACAAGTATATTTATGCGAGTAAACGGATAGATGGACAGGTGACCAGACAGACGACCTGGCAAACCGAATTCATAAACACCTCTCAACTGTGTTGGAAAATGTAAAATATAAATATGATGCAAGAAAATATATCCATTTCAGTAGAAAAAAAAAATAGAAATGTTTGCTTAAAACATTTATTTTTACTTTTTATTATTATTGAAATTATTATTATCGTTGTTTTTGTTACTGTTACCATTATTATTATTATCATCATCCTTATCTATTTATCTAGATTTATATATATATATATATTTATGTATTATTATTATATTATTATTATCATTATTATTATTTTATTTATTATTATTATTATTATTATTATTATTATTATTATTATTATTATTATTATTTATTATTATTATTAACCATTTGGAAATGGTTGTTGTTTTCGGTCGAGGATGGGGCCAAATGATGCTCGCATTTTATTTTTTTTTAACGAAATTCAACGATGTTCTTTACTTTTAGAAAATTTTTTATTTGAATATGTAATAGAAAGGCATAAAATTGTTAAAAATTGTTTGAATAGGTAATCGAAAGGCATAAAATCGTTAAAAATTGAAAAAGTTACAAAATGGGTAGGCGCAAATTATCAGATATGGAAAAATCCAAAGTCAAAGAGCGACGCTGAAATGAAAATCGTCTTGCAAAGCAAAAATCGAGGTCTTCAACTCATTATGTAGGCCATGAAAATCGAGGTCTTCAACTGATTATGTAGTCCATGAAAATCAAGGTCTTCCAACTGATTATGTAGCCCATGAAAATCGACTACAGAATAAAAGACGAACGCGAAAAAGGAAACAATCTAATGTTTAATCGATTGATAGTAAAAGGCCATGTCTCAAGATGCTCCAATCCACTAGCCACGGCGTTTTACAATCGGTCTATTATAACCGGGATAAATTGAGCTCAACGTAGGTAATTTGTCGCAATCTGTGGATGATTCGGTGGAACTGCTTTCGATTTGTAAACTGTTTTTCTTCTCGAAACGGGACCAAAAATTCCAAATGGTCGTTGTAATCTATTAAATTACAATTTTTTATATTATTATTCATATTATTTTTGGTTTTTATAATTTAAAAATATAGTAAATATCTATATTTTGCAGTGCTTTTTTTTTTTTTTTTTTTTTTTTTTTTTTTTTTTTTTTTAACCTGCGTTGGTAAGGAAGCGGTTAAAATCGGACATGTAATTATTTGGGGGATATTAAATGATGTATCACATAACATGTTTCAAATTAAAAATCGTAAATTAACATAAATAATTGGTTGACTAAAACTAATTTACAGGAGAAATTTTTAAGAACGTCACTGACGTCTTTCAGGCATTAAAAATCTTAAATATAATTTACAGCACGGATATTTCAAAGAAAGAAGTAATAATGTGCAGCAAAGTTTCCTCGAATATTCCCTAATAACTGCCGGATAATCATTTTTCATGAAGGGTTCTTTACTTTGAGAACCCACTTTAGCGGGTTATTTAATTTCCAGAATTAGATCTAACGTTGTATGTTGACTGGCAAGAACGATAAGAGTGACAGCGACTTTTCGGGATCCAAGCAGATATTTTTTATCTTCATTATACTACTTAAATTTCTAATCTGTATCTACAGAGTGTCCCCAGATTTATGAGCTAAACTGTAAGAAGAGGTAAAGTACACATAAAGACGCAATCATACAATTTTAATTATTTTTTCAATTAATGGAAAAATTAATTAAAATTGTATGTGTGTTCACTGATGCTGGGTTTGTTTGTACCTCATGTTCCGCCGCAGAATTGTATGCGCATGAAGACTACTCCATGTTGTGCTGCAGTTGAAGCCATACCAACATATGTGGGAAATGATAAGCTGGGCATCGTCCTCGTAGCGTAAATGGTAGAGTACTTGGAGCGCTAATCCAAGGGTTCCGGGTTCGATTCCCGGCTTGGACATTTTTCACAATGTTGGAGCTACGTTTCGCTAGCAATGTGATAAATCTCGTATTATATGTTAAAGAAGCGATTTTGACATAGCAATGTGGTGTCGGAAATGAAAAGTTTTGGCGAAAAACAAGAAATGCGGAGGAAATGTAAACAAACGTTTTATTGACGTAACAATAACAGTAAGTGCTTAAATGTGCAACCACTCGCATTGACAAATACATGGCAGCGTCTAGCAAGTCACTGGCGTACCCTTTCGAAGGTTCCAGATGCCTCATCTGTGTGACACACCAGTAATCACCCAACCGGAGCTCCAACCATTCGGTTTATGGATTAATGCTCCGGTAGTAAGATCCCGAACAACATCTAGCAAACCCCAGCCGCAGAAATGAGCCTGAAAAAACGGGCATACTTTAAAAAAAAAAAAAAAAAAAAAAAAAAAAAAAAGATAAAAAAATTACAAAAGCAACGCAACATGAACTACATGCTTCGCAGAGCGTGATAAAATAAACAAAATTTTTCGCGCAACTGGCGAAAGATTAAAAAAAAAAAAAAAAAAAAAAAAAAACATAAGAAAAGCTGCATCAAATACAATTAAAACATACGAATAATACAACAATTTACAATTAACATATTATAGAACAAATTCTTAAATAACAAAACAACTTTGAGCTATGCACAACAGATCAAAAACAAGTAATTATTATTATTAGGACAATTAAGAAAATTTGGATAAGACAGGATACGATGGGTATTATAGTTACATAGCAGAATAATAAAATCAAATTCTGTATTGAATAAAACTGTAGAGCTCATTTAGTTTGTTACAAGTCTGACATATAACAAACACAAGACATACCAGTTGACATAGACATACCAGAACTATAAGACACACCAGTTGACTCTGATGAGAACCTTATTGCAAGACGTTGCTGCAAATGTTCGTGAAACACTTGGAATCTGCGGAAAGGCACGCCAATCACTTGTAGTCCAAGAGCCGACAGCACAAAAACCTATGTTATCAAGCACAAGAAAAAATCTTTATTTTATGGAAGAGTAGAAGTAGGATAATGTAATAATCCATGTTTGCCAGAAGTGAAGTGGTGTATAAGCCAAAAAGTAATATCGCCAGTGGTTGACTCGTAGGTTTATCACTGTGTTTGTCCTGCAAACAGAGGTATGAAAACATGAGGATAGTTGTAGGACAAACACAATGATAAACCTACGAATCAACCACTGGTGGTATTAATTTTTGGCTTATGCACCACTTCACTTCCGGCAGACAAGGATCATTAGATTCCCCTACTTCTACCCTCCCATAAAATAAAGGTTTCCTTCTTGTGCTTGATAACATATGTTTTTGTGCTGTCGGCTCTTGAACTATTGCTAGACGCTGCCAGTGGCAGATTTGAGCACTTAGTGTAATTGTTATGTCAATAAAACGCTCGTTTTCATTTCCTCCGCATGTCTTGTTTTTCGCCAACACTTTTCATTTCCGACCCCACATTGCTATACCAAAATGGCTTCTTTATGTGTCCTTTACCTTCCCTTACAGTTTGGCCCATGAATTCGGGACACCCTGTATACTAATATTATAAAGAAGTAACGTTTATGTGTTTTCAGTGGGTATAATACCTGCAACTACACAGCCGATTTCAAAAGTAATGTTAGCAAATGGATAGTGGCAGTTTCTACTCCAACATAGGCTATAATTTATTTCGGTAGCTTTGCCCCCAAGGGGATACAGGATCCAAAAACTTTCTAAAATTCAGATATTTGTAATACTGAAGGGACCAGAAACTTTAAATTCGGCATGGTAATTACTTAAAAAAAAATAAATGCTCTCTTTAATCCATTTATATCTAGCTTCTCATTTTTGGGACGCTTCGAATTTTAATAAATTTGTACAATTTTCTTCTTCTTTATAGCATGAAAATTGTATGAAATAATTATCTAGAAATGTCTTTATCTGTTACCGATCTATGACAGCATAAGATGGATATTAATTGCTAAAATGAAGGCTTTTTCAGTATTTATAGATTTTTCATTTTTCAAGATGGCGAAATGTAAAAAGTAATTTTATTTACATTTTTTCTATGAAGGATCCAAATAAATAAGTCATAATCTTAGGTTGTGGACTTCTTTGGAATACGTATTTTTTTTAATTGTGAAATTATATGTTCAAGCCTATTTTTTATGCATGTTTGTAACGTGCAAAATATAGGGCGCTAGGTACAAATGGATACATATTTTTATTAGCCATTTATCGAAAAGTTATTTATGTAAAGTCCTTCTCAAGATGATTATGAAATACATTGTTTTTAAATCTCAAATACGATTATTCTTAGTTTATTATTAATAATACTCATAATGTTATTACTTATTAGTATCTATAAAGAAATAAATATAATTTTTTAGTAGTTCATAAAAATACTAATTATAGTATATGATATAAAATTTAAAAGCGTATTTTATATAAATTTAGTCAAAACATATAATTATGCACATTATACTATTATGAATATTTAGTATGTTTACATTTTATGAAATAAATACAAAAAAAATTTAGCGTATTTTTTTCTGTTTTTTTAGTATTTTTCCAGTTCATTTTGCAACATTTTAAAGTGACTTTACAAAAAAATTTGAGAAAACAAAAATTCAGGCTTAAATGGGTTAAAAGAAATCGAAATTTAAAAGGGTGAAATGCACGAAAAGTTTCCTAAAGTTCTAAATTACGATTTCTATAGAATAGTTAAGGATAGAAACTTGAATTTTACATGGCTGCAACTTTTAAGACACGAATGCACGCGCAGAAAAGTTTTTAAAAAATTTGAAATTTAAAAGGGTGGAGGATAAAAGAAAGTTTAAATTACATTTTTTTTTTTTTTTTTTAATACTGAAGGGACTAGAAACTAGAAATTTTGCATCACGGTTACTTTTAAGAAACAAATACTCGCTAAGAATAGTTTCTAAAAAACTTTGAAATTTAAAAAGGGTGAAATGAGTGGAAAACGTTCCAAAAATGCTAAAATTACGATTTCTAGAGATAATTAGTCATAGAAATTAAAAATGTGGCATGGCTGCTACTTTTAAGACGCAAATGCTCGCACAGAACAGTTTTTTTAAAAACATTCGAAATTTACAAGGCTGCAGAAGAAAAAACGTTCTAAACTTACACATTTGTGACACTGAATTGACTAGAAACGTGAAACAAATACTCGCTCAGAATAGTTTCTCAAAAAATTCGAAATTTAAAAAGGGTGAAATGAGTGGAAAACGTTCCAAAAATGCTAAAATTACGATTTCTAGAGATAATTAGTCATAGAAATTAAAAATGTGGCATGGCTGCTACTTTTAAGACGCAAATGCTCGCACAGAACAGTTTTTTTAAAAACATTCGAAATTTACAAGGCTGCAGAAGAAAAAACGTTCTAAACTTACACATTTGTGAGACTGAATTGACTAGAAACGTGAAACAAATACTCGCTAAGAATAGTTTCTTAAAAAATTCGAAATTTAAAAAGGATGAAATGAGTGGAAAACGTTCCAAAAATGCTAAAATTACGATTTCTAGAGATTATTACTCATAGAAACTAAAAATGTGGCATGGCTGCTACTTTTAAGACGCAAATGCTCGCACAGAACAGTTTTTTAAAAAACATTCGAAATTTACAACGCTGCAGAAGAAAAAACGTTCTAAACTTACACATTTGTGACACTGAATTGACTAGAAACGTGAAACAAATACTCGCTAAGAATAGTTTCTTAAAAAATTCGAAATTTAAAAAGGGTGAAATGAGTGGAAAACGTTCCAAAAATGCTAAAATTACGATTTCTAGAGATAATTAGTCATAGAAATTAAAAATGTGGCATGGCTGCTACTTTTAAGACGCAAATGCTCGCACAGAACAGTTTTTTTAAAAACATTCGAAATTTACAAGGCTGCAGAAGAAAAAACGTTCTAAACTTACACATTTGTGAGACTGAATTGACTAGAAACGTGAAACAAATACTCGCTAAGAATAGTTTCTTAAAAAATTCGAAATTTAAAAAGGATGAAATGAGTGGAAAACGTTCCAAAAATGCTAAAATTACGATTTCTAGAGATTATTACTCATAGAAACTAAAAATGTGGCATGGCTGCTACTTTTAAGACGCAAATGCTCGCACAGAACAGTTTTTTTTTAAAAACATTCGAAATTTACAAGGCTGCAGAAGAAAAACCGTTCTAAACTACACATTTGTGACACTGAATTGACTAGAAACGTGAAACAAATACTCGCTAAGAATAGTTTCTTAAAAAATTCGAAATTTAAAAAGGGTGAAATGAGTGGAAAACGTTCCAAAAATGCTAAAATTACGATTTCTAGAGATTATTAGTCATAGAAACTAGAAATGTGGCATGGCTGCTACTTTTAAGACGCAAATGCTCGCACAGAACAGTTTATTTAAAAACATTCGAAATTTAAGAGGCTGCAGAAGAAAAAACGTTCTAAACTTACACATTTGTGAGACTGAATTGACTAGAAACGTGAAACAAATACTCGCTAAGAATATAGTTTCTTAAAAATTTCGAAATTTAAAAAAGGTGAAATGAGTGGAAAACGTTCCAAAAATGCTAAAATTATAATTTCTAGAGATTATTAGTCATAGAAACTAAAAATGTGGCATGGCTGCTACTTTTAAGACGCAAATGCTCGCACAGAACAGTTTTTTTAAAAACATTCGAAATTTACAAGGCTGCAGAAGAAAAAACGTTCTAAACTTACACATTTGTGAGACTGAATTGACTAGAAACGTGAAACAAATACTCGCTAAGAATAGTTTCTTAAAAAATTCGAAATTTAAAAAGGGTGAAATGAGTGGAAAACGTTCCAAAAATGCTAAAATTACGATTTCTAGAGATTATTAGTCATAGAAACTAGAAATGTGGCATGGCTGCTACTTTTAAGACGCAAATGCTCGCACAGAACAGTTTATTTAAAAACATTCGAAATTTAAGAGGCTGCAGAAGAAAAAACGTTCTAAACTTACACATTTGTGACACTGAATTGACTAGAAACGTGAAACAAATACTCGCTAAGAATATAGTTTCTTAAAAATTTCGAAATTTAAAAAGGGTGAAATGAGTGGAAAACGTTCCAAAAATGCTAAAATTATGATTTCTAGAGATTATTACTCATAGAAACTAAAAATGTGGCATGGCTGCTACTTTTAAGACGCAAATGCTCGCACAGAACAGTTTTTTTAAAAACATTCGAAATTTACAAGGCTGCAGAAGAAAAAACGTTCTAAACTTACACATTTGTGAGACTGAATTGACTAGAAACGTGAAACAAATACTCGCTAAGAATAGTTTCTTAAAAAATTCGAAATTTAAAAAGGATGAAATGAGTGGAAAACGTTCCAAAAATGCTAAAATTACGATTTCTAGAGATTATTACTCATAGAAACTAAAAATGTGGCATGGCTGCTACTTTTAAGACGCAAATGCTCGCACAGAACAGTTTTTTAAAAAACATTCGAAATTTACAACGCTGCAGAAGAAAAAACGTTCTAAACTTACACATTTGTGACACTGAATTGACTAGAAACGTGAAACAAATACTCGCTAAGAATAGTTTCTTAAAAAATTCGAAATTTAAAAAGGGTGAAATGAGTGGAAAACGTTCCAAAAATGCTAAAATTACGATTTCTAGAGATTATTACTCATAGAAACTAAAAATGTGGCATGGCTGCTACTTTTAAGACGCAAATGCTCGCACAGAACAGTTTTTTTTTAAAAACATTCGAAATTTACAAGGCTGCAGAAGAAAAACCGTTCTAAACTACACATTTGTGACACTGAATTGACTAGAAACGTGAAACAAATACTCGCTAAGAATAGTTTCTTAAAAAATTCGAAATTTAAAAAGGGTGAAATGAGTGGAAAACGTTCCAAAAATGCTAAAATTACGATTTCTAGAGATTATTAGTCATAGAAACTAGAAATGTGGCATGGCTGCTACTTTTAAGACGCAAATGCTCGCACAGAACAGTTTATTTAAAAACATTCGAAATTTAAGAGGCTGCAGAAGAAAAAACGTTCTAAACTTACACATTTGTGACACTGAATTGACTAGAAACGTGAAACAAATACTCGCTAAGAATATAGTTTCTTAAAAATTTCGAAATTTAAAAAGGGTGAAATGAGTGGAAAACGTTCCAAAAATGCTAAAATTATGATTTCTAGAGATTATTAGCCATAGAAACTAAAAATGTGGCATGGCTGCTACTTTTAAGACGCAAATGCTCGCACAGAACAGTTTTTTTAAAAACATTCGAAATTTACGAGGCTGCAGAAGAAAAAACGTTCTAAACTTACACATTTGTGAGACTGAATTGACTAGAAACGTGAAACAAATACTCGCTAAGAATAGTTTCTTAAAAAATTCGAAATTTAAAAAGGATGAAATGAGTGGAAAACGTTCCAAAAATGCTAAAATTACGATTTCTAGAGATTATTACTCATAGAAACTAAAAATGTGGCATGGCTGCTACTTTTAAGACGCAAATGCTCGCACAGAGCAGTTTTTTAAAAAACATTCGAAATTTACAACGCTGCAGAAGAAAAAACGTTCTAAACTTACACATTTGTGACACTGAATTGACTAGAAACGTGAAACAAATACTCGCTAAGAATAGTTTCTTAAAAAATTCGAAATTTAAAAAGGGTGAAATGAGTGGAAAACGTTCCAAAAATGCTAAAATTACGATTTCTAGAGATTATTACTCATAGAAACTAAAAATGTGGCATGGCTGCTACTTTTAAGACGCAAATGCTCGCACAGAACAGTTTTTTTTTAAAAACATTCGAAATTTACAAGGCTGCAGAAGAAAAACCGTTCTAAACTACACATTTGTGACACTGAATTGACTAGAAACGTGAAACAAATACTCGCTAAGAATAGTTTCTTAAAAAATTCGAAATTTAAAAAGGGTGAAATGAGTGGAAAACGTTCCAAAAATGCTAAAATTACGATTTCTAGAGATTATTAGTCATAGAAACTAGAAATGTGGCATGGCTGCTACTTTTAAGACGCAAATGCTCGCACAGAACAGTTTATTTAAAAACATTCGAAATTTAAGAGGCTGCAGACGAAAAAACGTTCTAAACTTACACATTTGTGACACTGAATTGACTAGAAACGTGAAACAAATACTAGCTAAGAATATAGTTTCTTAAAAATTTCGAAATTTAAAAAGGGTGAAATGAGTGGAAAACGTTCCAAAAATGCTAAAATTATGATTTCTAGAGATTATTAGCCATAGAAACTAAAAATGTGGCATGGCTGCTACTTTTAAGACGCAAATGCTCGCACAGAACAGTTTTTTTAAAAACATTCGAAATTTACAAGGCTGCAGAAGAAAAAACGTTCTAAACTTACACATTTGTGAGACTGAATTGACTAGAAACGTGAAACAAATACTCGCTAAGAATAGTTTCTTAAAAAATTCGAAATTTAAAAAGGATGAAATGAGTGGAAAACGTTCCAAAAATGCTAAAATTACGATTTCTAGAGATTATTACTCATAGAAACTAAAAATGTGGCATGGCTGCTACTTTTAAGACGCAAATGCTCGCACAGAACAGTTTTTTAAAAAACATTCGAAATTTACAACGCTGCAGAAGAAAAAACGTTCTAAACTTACACATTTGTGACACTGAATTGACTAGAAACGTGAAACAAATACTCGCTAAGAATAGTTTCTTAAAAAATTCGAAATTTAAAAAGGATGAAATGAGTGGAAAACGTTCCAAAAATGCTAAAATTACGATTTCTAGAGATTATTACTCATAGAAACTAAAAATGTGGCATGGCTGCTACTTTTAAGACGCAAATGCTCGCACAGAACAGTTTTTTAAAAAACATTCGAAATTTACAACGCTGCAGAAGAAAAAACGTTCTAAACTTACACATTTGTGACACTGAATTGACTAGAAACGTGAAACAAATACTCGCTAAGAATAGTTTCTTAAAAAATTCGAAATTTAAAAAGGGTGAAATGAGTGGAAAACGTTCCAAAAATGCTAAAATTACGATTTCTAGAGATTATTACTCATAGAAACTAAAAATGTGGCATGGCTGCTACTTTTAAGACGCAAATGCTCGCACAGAACAGTTTTTTTTAAAAAAACATTCGAAATTTACAAGGCTGCAGAAGAAAAACCGTTCTAAACTACACATTTGTGACACTGAATTGACTAGAAACGTGAAACAAATACTCGCTAAGAATAGTTTCTTAAAAAATTCGAAATTTAAAAAGGGTGAAATGAGTGGAAAACGTTCCAAAAATGCTAAAATTACGATTTCTAGAGATTATTAGTCATAGAAACTAGAAATGTGGCATGGCTGCTACTTTTAAGACGCAAATGCTCGCACAGAACAGTTTATTTAAAAACATTCGAAATTTACAAGGGTGCAGGAGAAAAAACATTCTAAACTTACATATTTGTGACACTGAATTGACTAGAAATGTGAAACAAATGCTCGTTAAGAATAGTTTCTAAAAAAAAATTCGAAATTTAAAAAGGGTGAAATGAGCTGAAAATGTTCCAAAAACGCTAAAATTACGATTTCTATGAGATTATTAGTGATAGAAACTAGAAATTTGACATGGCTGCTACTTTTAAGACGCAAATGCTCGCTCAGAACAGTTTATTTAAAAACATTCGAAATTTACAAGGATGCAGAAGAAAAAACGTTTTAAACTTACGTATGTGACACTGAATTGATGAGAAACTTGAAACAAATGCTCGCTAAGAATGGTTTCTATAAAAATTCGAAATTTAAAAGGGTGGAATGGACGGAAAATGGTCAAAAAACATTTTAAATTACGATTTCTATAAATCTACGCAATATTTATTAAAATTAAATTCCCCATTCATTTCAAAAGCAAAATGACACATATACCACTTAGTGTATTTCAACACCTACGCGTGCAAAGCTGTAGGTTTTACTAGTACACTGTAAATTAGTATGTTGTGGCCACCACAAAACTTTCTTCTATATAAATTAAATCGTCTGAAACTAAGATTATATGACAATCTATTCGTTCTTGAGCTACAAGCTGCTTAAATCAGGATAAACACAGTATAGAAGTATCAACTGTTGGGCGATTTGCAACCGAAACTAATCAGCATCTATTCATGTTAAAGTCTAACAAAATGCAAAATTTGACAAAATTCCGTGCATTAGTTCTTGAGATATAGCTATCGCGGAAATCAGGAAAAATGCAGCACAGCAGTGTCACCTGTTGGACGAATTATACCGAAATCTAATCAGTGTCTATGTATATCAAGGTTAACAGAATATGAAGTTTATTAAAATTCCATGCAGTAGTTAAGATAAAGCTAATGTGGAAATTGGGAAAAATGCAGTATATCAGCACCACCTATTGGAAGATGCACACCAAAACGCAATAAGGACTAATTTATGTCAAGGTCTAATTGAATCTGGAGGTTGATTAAATTAATTTCGTGCATTAGTTTTTGGGATAGAGTGCCCACAAAATTTATGTTGCATACAGATAGACAGACACACAGAGTAGCATACAGATTCACGAACAGGCATTTTCCAAAAACATCAAATCGGCTTCAGGATCTACTAAAACGTATAAATCCATCGGAAACCGGAAGTCGATATTTTTCACGAATCCAATACTTGCTTCTTGTAAAGATAGAAGAAAGTAAAAAAAAAGGCTAATGTCTTTTAATATAGGAAAATATAATATAACTACAAACGAAAATATACAATAAACTCTACTGAGTTACCCACTATTCAGAAAAGCGTTCTTTATCATTAGAAACCCCTGAAATGAATATATTTTCGAGATATAAAGAAGCAAGACAAAACAATATTTATTTTGCTACCACTGAGTTTCGGAAACGTTTTCAAGTAGCTTTTACAGAGCATCCATTCATCAATTTCTTCAACCTGTAATATAGGTTTTTTGGATGGTGTTCATTCTCAAGTAAACATTTTCATGTTCAATAAACAAGTTTTCTGTACAAACATAATTAATTAACAGCATTAACATTAAAATTAATATTATTTTATGGCTCTTGCATATAAATATTTCAAATTTTAATTGCTTAAAAGGCATACAGCCGATAGAGTGAAAAAGTGTCCAAGCCGGGACTCGAACCCGGGTCATCGATATAGCGCACCGACGTTCTACCAACTGTACCGCTTGGAACGGTACCCAGCCTGGCACTTCTCACTATCATATGTTGGCAAGGCTACAAACGCAGCACAAGATGGAATATTTTTCCGTGAGCATACGACTCTGGGGCAAACACGAAACTAATTATATAGATTTATTCTTGCATATATCTATTCAGTTAGGCTACTAAAAATGTTTCATTGAGAATGGATAGTATCTTAAAAACCGATATTTAGATTGAAAAAATTGATTAAAATACACTCTAAAAGCTACTCGGAAGCGTTCCCAAAAATTAGTGGCAGCAAAAAATTTTTGTTTTTAATTGCTTCTTTAGATCTCGAAAGTATATTGTTTTCTAAAGGCAAAGAACGCTTTTGTAGATTTTTTGTTTCTCAGATTTAAAGGTAAAATCTTATTTTTTGCAGCCTTTTTTTATTTTCTTCTATCTTTACAAGAAGAAAGTATTGGATTCGTGAAAATTTTCAACTTCCGGTTTTCGACGGATTTTAGGGGTCAGAGATCGCAAAAAACATATTTTTATGAAATGTGTGTCTATCTGTATGTATGTATGTGACACAAATTTTGTGGGCGCTCTATCTCAAGAACTAATGCACAGAATTTAATAAAAATTTATATTCAGTTAGTCACTGATATAAATTGGAGCTGATTAGTTTTCAGTGTAAATCTCTCAACAGGTGGCGCTGCTATGCAACATTTTTCACGATTTCTACAAGAGCTCAATCCAGAACTAATGCACGGATTTTCATCAAACTTCAGATTCAGTTAGTCCTTGACATGAAATGGTGTTTTAAACATTTTGGTGTAAATCACTCAACAAGTGGCGCTGCTGTGCTGCATTTTTCACAATTCCCTCACTAGCTCTATCTCAAGAACTAACGCACGAATTTTCATCTAACTTCAAATTTAGTTAAACGTTGATACAAGTTGTTGCTGATTAGGTTTTGGTGTTAATCGCCCCATAGGCGGCGCTGCTATGCTGGAATTTGCACTATTTTTGCAATAGCTCTATCTCAAAAACTAATGCACTGATTTCCCCCAAACTTCAGATTCAGTTAGACGTTGACATAAGTTGTTGCTTGGTGGTTTTGGTGTAAAGCACCCAATAGGTGGTGCTGCTAGGCTGCATTTAGCTGAATTTCAGCGGTAGTCATATCTCAAGAACTAATGCACGGAATTGCATATCTTCAGAATTTTCATGATGGGCATAGATTACCATATAATTTTGGCAGCGTGATAGCGAATTTTAAAGTATTAACATGTATGAGATAGAAGAAAGTTTTGGGATTGGTACATCCGACTAGTTTTCTCTCTCTTGGTTTCATTTTAAATGGTAAGGAGAATGGTTTTAAGTCGGTTAAATTAGTTTTTTAAAAAAAATGTATTATAACAATGCCATATGTTATATGACACTCAAAGTAATTCGCAATAAAAACTATAAATTAATGATTTAGGCAATTTTATGACTAAAACAAATTTATAACAGACGTTTTAGAGTAATTCCCTAAGAATTCCGTGCATTCAACACCATAAATCTTTTTTGAATGACTGTTTTTCTAAGGAAAACTTCAAAATAATTTACAGCACGAATATTTTAATGAAAGAAGTAGTTTCCTAGAAATCTCCCCAAGCGTCGGGTAATTATTTTTCGTGAAGTGCTCTTTTCTTTCACAATTTCCTTTAAAATCACTTTCGCTGGTTAGTTATTTTCCAGAATTAGATCTAATGCTGGGTGTTGGTTGCCAAGAACTAAAGAAGCACTTCTGATCGATGGTGTAGTCTAAAAAGCACTTGAGATATCTTCTATGAGGGAAGTGACAGCGACGCTTGGGGAAAGATATTTTAAATCTTCATTGTATAGTATTTTAATTCTTACTAAGTTAGTAGAACTGTTGAACTTTGTTATACGTTTGTGAGACGACAAAAGAAATATAATGTCAACAATAACAGCAACAATAGCAACCTACCGTATTGGTAAGGACAAGAGTGTTTTAAGGGGGTCCGGGACTCAAAATTCTATTTTTTTTATTGATAGAGATTTTGTTATGAATCTTTTTCCTGAAATATGGTTTAATATAATAAGAATATTGCATGTAAAAAAACTAATGCACTGATTTCCCCCAAACTTCAGATTCAGTTTAGACGTCGACATAAGTTGTTGCTTGGTGGTTTTGGTGTAACATAGGTTTTGGTGTAAAGCACCCAATAGGTGGTTCTCTAGGCTGCATTTAGCTGCATTTAGCTGCATTTACACAATTTCAGCGGTAGTCATATCTCAAGAGCTAATGCACGGAATTTCATATCTTCAGAATCCTCATGATGGGCAAAGATTGCCATTTAATTTTGGCGCGTGGTAGAGAATTTTAAAGTAGGGGAGGGTAGTACACAGTGAGACGAAATTTATTATTACTTAACAAATGGCAACGATTTTTATTCTTTTGAAAAATTTTTGCTACATCTTTAAGCTACACAAATACGCTACACATTAATGTATAAATGGATTTAAAAGAGTTATTTATAAAAGCACAGAAGCAGAATAACGGAGTATCGAAAATTGTCTCACTGTTTACCACTTGTGGTACACAGTGAGACAATGTATATATTTTCATAAATCATACATTTTTACACTCTATCAATAATTTTCTGCAGTTTATGACTTCTAATTAATATTTCTATATTTAATTTTTTTTTAATATGAGCCTCGGGTGAACAATGGCAAACATTGGGCTACCTTCATGCAAATTTTCAGCCTCTTACGTTTAGTAGATTTCACTAGCAATCGCACGCCCCCCCCCCCCTTCCAGCACACACACACACGCAGAAAGAGAGAGAAAAAAAAACCCTATTTTATTAATAAATAACTTTTTTTACATCAAAACAGCATAGTAGATACACAATGAGGCAAGTCTCACTGTGTACTTTCGTTACGTTGTAACAAAATGGATGCCATATCTGTTTTATCATCAATTTCACAGCTTTGAATGCTTGTGTCGTTTTGTCGACATAGTCTATCATTAGATATAACTAAGTTTGGTTAAGTAAATATATGCTATAATGAAAGAAATAAACTCTAAAATGGACGTTTGTGTAACTTTAACCCCTATAAAATAAATAATTTCTTACTATTTTGTTAGACTAGTAACCGAAGTGCCGAAACTACATCCACGTGTTGCATAAGATGATGTGGTTCAGTGTGTGTTCCAGCTAAGAGAAAAAGTTATAACTATATAACAAAATGGCTGCTGTCTCACTGTGTACTCCCCTACCCTATTAATTTGTATGAAATAGAAGAAAATTTTGGGATTGTTACATCCGACTAGTTTTCTCTCTCTTGGTTTCGTTTTAAATAATAAGGAGAATAGTTTAAAGTCGGTTATATTAGTTAAGAAAAATATTTTGTATTAAAACAATGTCATATGTTATATGACACTCAAAGTCATTCGCATTAAAAACTATAAATTAATGATGTAGGCAATTTTATGACTAAAACAAATTTATAACAGAAGTTTTAGAGTAATTCTCTGAGAATTCCGTGCATTCAACACCATAAATCTTTTTTGAATGATTATTTTTCTAAGGAAAACTTCAAAATAATTTACAGCACGAATATTTTAATGAAAGTAGTTTCCTAGAAATCTCCCCAAGCGTCGGGTAATCATTTTTCGTGAAGTGCTCTTTTCTTTCACAATTTCCTTTAAAATCACTTTCGCTGGTTAGTTATTTTCCAGAATTAGATCTAATGTTGGGTGTCGGTTGCCAAGAACTAAAGAAGCACTTCTGATCGATGGTGTAGTCTAAAAAGCACTTGAGATATCTTCTATGAGGAAAGTGACAACGACGATTGGGGAAAGATATTTTAAATCTTCATTGTATAGTACTTTAATTCTTACTAAGTTAGTTGAACTGTTGAACTTTGTTATACGTTTGTGAGACGACAAAAGAAATATAATGTCAACAATAACAGCAACAATAGCAACCTACCGTATTGGTAAGGACAAGAGTGTTTTAAGGGGGTCCGGGACTCAAAATTCTATTTTTTTTATTGATAGAGATTTTGTTATGAATCTTTTTCCTGAAATATGGTTTAATATAATAAGAATATTGCATGTAAAAAAACTAATGCACTGATTTCCCCCAAACTTCAGATTCAGTTTAGACGTCGACATAAGTTGTTGCTTGGTGGTTTTGGTGTAACATAGGTTTTGGTGTAAAGCACCCAATAGGTGGTTCTCTAGGCTGCATTTAGCTGCATTTAGCTGCATTTACACAATTTCAGCGGTAGTCATATCTCAAGAGCTAATGCACGGAATTTCATATCTTCAGAATCCTCATGATGGGCAAAGATTGCCATTTAATTTTGGCGCGTGGTAGAGAATTTTAAAGTAGGGGAGGGTAGTACACAGTGAGACGAAATTTATTATTACTTAACAAATGGCAACGATTTTTATTCTTTTGAAAAATTTTTGCTACATCTTTAAGCTACACAAATACGCTACACATTAATGTATAAATGGATTTAAAAGAGTTATTTATAAAAGCACAGAAGCAGAATAACGGAGTATCGAAAATTGTCTCACTGTTTACCACTTGTGGTACACAGTGAGACAATGTATATATTTTCATAAATCATACATTTTTACACTCTATCAATAATTTTCTGCAGTTTATGACTTCTAATTAATATTTCTATATTTAATTTTTTTTTAATATGAGCCTCGGGTGAACAATGGCAAACATTGGGCTACCTTCATGCAAATTTTCAGCCTCTTACGTTTAGTAGATTTCACTAGCAATCGCACGCCCCCCCCCCCTTCCAGCACACACACACACGCAGAAAGAGAGAGAAAAAAAAACCCTATTTTATTAATAAATAACTTTTTTTACATCAAAACAGCATAGTAGATACACAATGAGGCAAGTCTCACTGTGTACTTTCGTTACGTTGTAACAAAATGGATGCCATATCTGTTTTATCATCAATTTCACAGCTTTGAATGCTTGTGTCGTTTTGTCGACATAGTCTATCATTAGATATAACTAAGTTTGGTTAAGTAAATATATGCTATAATGAAAGAAATAAACTCTAAAATGGACGTTTGTGTAACTTTAACCCCTATAAAATAAATAATTTCTTACTATTTTGTTAGACTAGTAACCGAAGTGCCGAAACTACATCCACGTGTTGCATAAGATGATGTGGTTCAGTGTGTGTTCCAGCTAAGAGAAAAAGTTATAACTATATAACAAAATGGCTGCTGTCTCACTGTGTACTCCCCTACCCTATTAATTTGTATGAAATAGAAGAAAATTTTGGGATTGTTACATCCGACTAGTTTTCTCTCTCTTGGTTTCGTTTTAAATAATAAGGAGAATAGTTTAAAGTCGGTTATATTAGTTAAGAAAAATATTTTGTATTAAAACAATGTCATATGTTATATGACACTCAAAGTCATTCGCATTAAAAACTATAAATTAATGATGTAGGCAATTTTATGACTAAAACAAATTTATAACAGAAGTTTTAGAGTAATTCTCTGAGAATTCCGTGCATTCAACACCATAAATCTTTTTTGAATGATTATTTTTCTAAGGAAAACTTCAAAATAATTTACAGCACGAATATTTTAATGAAAGTAGTTTCGTAGAAATCTCCCCAAGCGTCGGGTATTCATTTTTCGTGAAGTGCTCTTTTCTTTCACAATTTCCTTTAAAATCACTTTCGCTGGTTAGTTATTTTCCAGAATTAGATCTAATGTTGGGTGTCGGTTGCCAAGAACTAAAGAAGCACTTCTGATCGATGGTGTAGTCTAAAAAGCACTTGAGATATCTTCTATGAGGAAAGTGACAACGACGATTGGGGAAAGATATTTTAAATCTTCATTGTATAGTACTTTAATTCTTACTAAGTTAGTTGAACTGTTGAACTTTGTTATACGTTTGTGAGACGACAAAAGAAATATAATGTCAACAATAACAGCAACAATAGCAACCTACCGTATTGGTAAGGACAAGAGTGTTTTAAGGGGGTCCGGGACTCAAAATTCTATTTTTTTTATTGATAGAGATTTTGTTATGAATCTTTTTCCTGAAATATGGTTTAATATAATAAGAATATTGCATGTAAAAAAACTAATGCACTGATTTCCCCCAAACTTCAGATTCAGTTTAGACGTCGACATAAGTTGTTGCTTGGTGGTTTTGGTGTAACATAGGTTTTGGTGTAAAGCACCCAATAGGTGGTTCTCTAGGCTGCATTTAGCTGCATTTAGCTGCATTTACACAATTTCAGCGGTAGTCATATCTCAAGAGCTAATGCACGGAATTTCATATCTTCAGAATCCTCATGATGGGCAAAGATTGCCATTTAATTTTGGCGCGTGGTAGAGAATTTTAAAGTAGGGGAGGGTAGTACACAGTGAGACGAAATTTATTATTACTTAACAAATGGCAACGATTTTTATTCTTTTGAAAAATTTTTGCTACATCTTTAAGCTACACAAATACGCTACACATTAATGTATAAATGGATTTAAAAGAGTTATTTATAAAAGCACAGAAGCAGAATAACGGAGTATCGAAAATTGTCTCACTGTTTACCACTTGTGGTACACAGTGAGACAATGTATATATTTTCATAAATCATACATTTTTACACTCTATCAATAATTTTCTGCAGTTTATGACTTCTAATTAATATTTCTATATTTAATTTTTTTTAAATATGAGCCTCGGGTGAACAATGGCAAACATTGGGCTACCTTCATGCAAATTTTCAGCCTCTTACGTTTAGTAGATTTCACTAGCAATCGCACGCCCCCCCCCCCTTCCAGCACACACACACACGCAGAAAGAGAGAGAAAAAAAAACCCTATTTTATTAATAAATAACTTTTTTTACATCAAAACAGCATAGTAGATACACAATGAGGCAAGTCTCACTGTGTACTTTCGTTACGTTGTAACAAAATGGATGCCATATCTGTTTTATCATCAATTTCACAGCTTTGAATGCTTGTGTCGTTTTGTCGACATAGTCTATCATTAGATATAACTAAGTTTGGTTAAGTAAATATATGCTATAATGAAAGAAATAAACTCTAAAATGGACGTTTGTGTAACTTTAACCCCTATAAAATAAATAATTTCTTACTATTTTGTTAGACTAGTAACCGAAGTGCCGAAACTACATCCACGTGTTGCATAAGATGATGTGGTTCAGTGTGTGTTCCAGCTAAGAGAAAAAGTTATAACTATATAACAAAATGGCTGCTGTCTCACTGTGTACTCCCCTACCCTATTAATTTGTATGAAATAGAAGAAAATTTTGGGATTGTTACATCCGACTAGTTTTCTCTCTCTTGGTTTCGTTTTAAATAATAAGGAGAATAGTTTAAAGTCGGTTATATTAGTTAAGAAAAATATTTTGTATTAAAACAATGTCATATGTTATATGACACTCAAAGTCATTCGCATTAAAAACTATAAATTAATGATGTAGGCAATTTTATGACTAAAACAAATTTATAACAGAAGTTTTAGAGTAATTCTCTGAGAATTCCGTGCATTCAACACCATAAATCTTTTTTGAATGATTATTTTTCTAAGGAAAACTTCAAAATAATTTACAGCACGAATATTTTAATGAAAGTAGTTTCCTAGAAATCTCCCCAAGCGTCGGGTAATCATTTTTCGTGAAGTGCTCTTTTCTTTCACAATTTCCTTTAAAATCACTTTCGCTGGTTAGTTATTTTCCAGAATTAGATCTAATGTTGGTTGTCGGTTGCCAAGAACTAAAGAAGCACTTCTGATCGATGGTGTAGTCTAAAAAGCACTTGAGATATCTTCTATGAGGAAAGTGACAACGACGATTGGGGAAAGATATTTTAAATCTTCATTGTATAGTACTTTAATTCTTACTAAGTTAGTTGAACTGTTGAACTTTGTTATACGTTTGTGGGACGACAAAAGGAATATAATGTCAACAATAACAACAACAATAGCAACCTACTGTATTGGTAAGGACAGGAGTGTTTTAAGGGGGTTCGGGACTCAAAATTCTATTTTTTTTATTGATAGAGATTTTGTTATGAATCTTTTTCCTGAAATATGGTTTAATATAATAAGAATATTGCATGTAAAAAAATGTGAAAAATTGTAAAAATTTTTTTAAAAAATTTTAAAATTTTAAACACATTTAATTTCTGATATAACTCTGGAAGTACTTACTCGATTTACATAATTTTTACATTTTTGTGTACAGAAAATGTGACACTTTAATATGCCTTCAGGATTTTTTAAAATATTGATTATGAATTTTATAAAAAAAATTATGTAAAAAAAGGAAGTTCTTTTATGAGTGAGTTTTGCATTCATTAGCATATTTTCATAATAATTATCACTCAAAATTAAAAATCCTGAAGATAATTTGTTGGAAATATAGCACAAAATCACTATTGAAAATTTCATACATATATTTTGCAATGAAATTTAGATATATTCTTTTAAAGTTGACAAATCGTAAAAAAAAAATTCATTCTGGGATAAATTAAGTTAAAGTCAGTTAAAGTGAAGTTAAAGTGCATCGCTTCTCAAATCAAAAGTTGTTATACCTCTGGAACATATGAAGATAAAAGCATACTGTGTTTGCGATATTTAACGCTAAAAACTCAGTATTTTTTAAAGCCACTAAAAAAATTGCATTTTTTTAGAAGTTTTAGCCCCGGACCTTTAATATTCAGATTATTTGCATTTTAAATAGTAGGCAGCTCTACCCCTACGAGCTACACTTCTCATCACCATCCGGACCGAGTAGCCTCTAAAAATACACTAATTTGCTGTGTTTTAAAAGGATTACCTTCTTATGGAAGATTGAAAGATATTATCACCCCTAGTATCGGTCTTCTGTAATCAGGCTTCCATTCATTTAACTTTTGACTGGGGATATTTTTCGGCTCCACTGCTGTCGCGTTAGCGAGAGTGTTTCGTCATTGATTTAGTAAGATCAATTACACATTTGAAAATCAACTTTCTAAAATAGTTCAGAAAAAAATGTCTCTGCCTCTCGGACTTTAAAAACGTCAAGAAAAATAGCTTTTTTTAGACACTATAAGAGAATCGTTTAAGATACGAGGTAAATTTCACCATTCAATGCTTTTCGCACGTAATAATTTAATTATTTTAAAGTTTTCTTTTTTAATATTCAAGTGTAAATGCATTTTTTAATTGAAAAATTGGCTTTTTTTGTGAAGTATAGCAAATTTCATATTTATACTCAACCATTGACAGAAATCCGCAAAAGCCTCAATTGTTATTATTTTAAAATACCATTTTACAACAATGGCAGAAAGATATCAGTTATGTTTCCCTGTAATTCTGAAAAAGGACTTCAAATAGAAATAAAGGATGTATACAAGGGATATTCCACAGTTTCTCTGTGTTACTAACACTGACCGTACCAAAAGCTTCGGAATGAGGTAGAATATTTCACCTTTTATTTCTTCAATAATAATTCAATTCCCTTGCGAAATGATTTCTAAAGGATTGTGAAACACGTTAAGAAAACAAGTAAAAATTAAATTTAAAAAAATCAAAAAAACCCGACTGTGTAAAAAGCGAACTAATTAATTGTTTCTCATCCATGTGAAACTATTTTTTATATTATTTACTTTTTTTTTTTCTGTACTTGTATTGATGACTTTTAAGTTGTGTTTAATTGTTAGTTCCTATCTATAAACAATCTTTTGGTGAGGCTTATAGATGTCTATGAAGGTTAGAATTGCAGTAAAGCTAGAGATCCTACCTACACAAATTCTAGGCTGTGTAATATTTAAACGGAGCTTCTGACGGAAAAATAGTCAATGAAACATAGTCTTCATTTTGAAAGACCTATCCAATGATATGCCACTCAATAGGGTGCGTAATTTTGTTTTTGTTTATTTTCGTCTCTAGCGCCATTTTGTATTTTACGGCCGACATTTTAAATTTTAAAAAACCTAGCCTATAACTATCCGATGGTTATGTCGAATCTAAAGAGATTTCATTCCTTAAAATCCATCCAGCCGTTGGGATGTTTCGAGGATATAAAGAAATCCACATACCCAGATACGCGTGAAACACATAACCCTTCTTGGCAGTCGGGTAATTAGACTACATTCTTGTTTCTCAAATAATAAGTTTTTTGTATTATTTTCTCAATTTGGAAATAAATAAAACATTCAAGTTAAGCCTAGCCATAAGAATGATATTAAAGTAGAGCCCGAGTTCCTCGCTTCGTACTATGCATCTCTAGTAGATAAGCATTTATATTTGATCCCCTGATAAAGTCAAAATTTACTTTCTCTTTCCTAATAATCCGGGAGGCAGCGTCACGTTTTTGAAGCCAATTTTAGCATCTATGACTTTGGTATACAGGATGTCCGTTCTCAACTGCGTCTAATGACTAATTCCTAAACCGTTTGACATAGGCATATAGTTCCAGTTGCAAAAATGTTATAAATGAGATAAAGAAGTATATATAAAATGATTTGGGTCAATAAAAATTACCTTAAAAAAATCACGAAATTTAAACTTTTATACCACCCCCAGTGTTATAAGTTATATTTAATAAAAATATCCTATTTCACTAAGAAGTAAGGCAAAACAAAATGTCCCATTCTACTACGATTAAAATTGACTTAGTAACAGTTCTTTAAAGTTGAAGCATCTTTTTTGCTGCGAAATAGGGCTCGTTCACAAATTTACTAGAAATATGAATAATCGTAAGATAGAAAAAAATAATAGTTGAGAGTAACATTAACATTACACTATCTATTTTCATTCTGACACATTAAAGAAAAATATACAAATTTTACTAAAAATATAAGTTAAAAAATAAGAGAATTTTTATTAAATGAAATGATGTAAAGCAGCAGTCGCAATTCTTTACAAAATGATACATATTTTAAAATGCTATTAGATTATCTAATCTGAAATTTAATTAATAAAAATTAAAGTTATCTTAAAACGCGCTCGAAAGGACTCCCTTCGGCTGCAATGCAGAAATGTACGCGGGAAATAAATTCCTCTAATACTTTAAGCACTTTGTATACTCTCATTCGAAGTATAGCCCAATTCATATGTGTTCAAATACAGAAAATTGGCATGCCATTGAATTCAAATTTCGTAACTAGGTCAAATTTAGTGTTAGATGAATCCGACTTTTTCTTTCTTTTTTTACCTGTTAGTGTAATAGGAATTTTTTACTAAATATCACTTATAGGACCAGGGGACCGTATAAAAATTTAATTCGTAACTTTTTACGAAATATTTTTATTGATCCAAACTACTTTTTAAATAATTTTTTCATCTCATTTAAAGCATTTTTGTACAGTAAAACCTGTAAAGTTGACAACCCTTGTAAGTTGACCACCTGTCTATGTTGACCTCTGTTGTCAGGAACCAAATTTATCCTATCCAAAACTATAAGACAAACCCTTTGTAACTTGACCATCTGTTTATCTTGTATCTTGACCACTGAAATTACACAAATTTGACTAGAACTATTATAAAATGCCTATCAAAACCCTTTATAACTTGACCATCCAAAAAGCTAACAAATCATGAATAGAAAAAAAAAAGTAACAGGGTGAAATAGTTCTTAGCCTGGGAAATGCTTTTAGCAGTGATAGGTGTAGGTCAATAATTCAAGGCTTAACTATTCTTACATTGTTGCTCTTGTGGATTTGATTTTTCAACCCTCCCCCTCCATTCTTTGATTCTAGATTTCTTTCTTCACTTTCCCATTCTCTTATCATTCCTTCCCTTCTTTCAACAACCCCAGGTGCTACTTGGTAAGCAGAAATATTTTTTTTATGTTTTTTTAAAAATTATGTGTAATAACTAGTATAGTTTAAAAAATCACTAATTGGCTATATATTGATTGACTGTTTTTTTTTTTTTTTTTAATAAATAGTAGTAATACTAATTGATTTTAAAATTGATACAAAACTATAATTCATTCTTGTTTATCCTATCCAAAGCATCTTTTCTTTTATAAGGTGTTAGAAATATGCATGGTAATACAATATTATTTTAAAGCCTGTCAATAAATAAAATTTTTGTGGGAAAAAACGATACGGTATGAATATTACGTAAAAAAAAGTAAATTTATCATCACCCTTTATAAGTTGACCACTCCTTTAAGTTGACCACTGAAGTGCGGCACCGCAAGTGGTCAACTTACACAGGTTTTACTGTAATTGGAACTATATGTCTATGACTAAAGCTTTAGAAATTAGCTTTTGGACACCGTTGAGAGTGGACACCCTGTATATGATAAATTAGATGGTAGAGGTAACGAAACTGCTAGTCAATTTCTGCACCAGATAGGATTTTGCATACGATAAATACGAACAGGTATACTGGTAAAACTGTTTCCAAGGATAAAGTGAAACTTATTTTCGTGTTGAACATTATTCGCTGCAGAATAGCGTATTTCTTGTCAATGAAACATTGGGAGCGAATAATATTTTTTGTATTTGCAATTGAGGGAGAATCAATCCATCAATCAATCTTTCAATATCCAGAAACTCGGCAACTAATTTTAAGGAATTTTACAGCGTTTGACAGGTCTATTCAAGATTTATATATGATAATAAATAAATTTTTAGCTGTATGACTTATACATTTTAATTTTAAAATTCGTCTGGTAAGTATTTTCTCTCTAAAACTCGAAATATCTTATTTAACCCTTTAAGCCCTGACCCACACAATTGAAAGGGTGATACTAAAGTAAAAAAAGACTATTTCCTCTTTTTGTGAGATTTAAAACCAAATTTGCACATTTATATGAGTTAATTGGCTTCAGATGTTTTGATAAGATACAACTATGGGGCACTAACTACAATACAGACTTTCTGCTTTTAAAAAGACTATATCCTCTGACAACAATAGACAAAAAGTATGTACTATCGTAATTTCTTTTAAATATGATTTTTAGTGTTTGCTTAGATTTAATTTTTCTTTTCATATACTTTATTCATGATTTTAATTGATTTTGTCCTTGGTAAATTTAATTAGGCTTTACAAAAGTTGAAAAACAAATGACCCACACTTGTGTGGGCTCGGCATTTACCATTTTCAAAATAGTTACAATTCCTAATATATAAATTTTTAATTTAAAGTGATTTTTTTTAAATATATGTTTTTAGCAATTTATTTTTTATTAATTACATTTTTAAAGCGGATTAATTTTAAATTAATAGGTTTGTACTATTCATGATTTCTATTTAAAATGGATAGTATTAGATATATAATGTACACATGTAACGAACTGTAGGTTTCTGCTCTGAGTTATAGATGGCATAAATGATTTATAAGTTTTATAATGAGTTATATGCATACCACGATATGGATTTTTAAATTTGATAAATTCATTCCATTTTGTCGACATAGTAAGTAGGCCACCAGGAATGAATAATAAATTGTGGAAAGTTCAGTAAATGTTCGACAGATTCCTTAGTGTCTGCTTGAATTTACCAGGAGATCAGGGAAAATTTTCCATAGATGAGCAGACGATTCCTTTTTTTAGGGCGTGCCTCAGTAAAGCAGTATGTAAAAGCAAACCACACTCTGTGGTAACAGCCTCATCTGAGATAGTTTTAAATTTTGCAGCATACCATTGGGAAAGTACAGACCTGGTCCACAAGGATCTGGGCTTAGGACCTGCTGTAGTCCTTACTCTGGTTCAGACCTAGTTTTATGTACTTCGATCGGTATTTCAACAAAATACCGCTGCTGGAAAAACTAAAAACAAAAGAAATTTGAAGGATCAGGCACAATGCAAAGGGAGTGAAGGGCATACCATTTGTCAACGGCTCTTAAGAGATTTGCGAGCATTGAGTATGTCACAGAAAATGAAATTGTAGTGGTCTGTCCAAAAACAAAAACTGTTTCAAACATTTTCATTGTGGCTGATGAAAATTATCTCAATAAACAATAACTTTTTTTACTTAAACTTTTATTTTTAGATATTTGCACACATAATCCCAAACTACACAACTCTGTAGATTTAGTCCAAAAGTGGCTGCATTAAGACCGAACCCACACAATTGTGTGGGTCCTCCCTTGGCATAACCTGACATCGGGTATTTTTTTAAATATTTTTTTTTTCAAATACGATCCTATCGACAAAAGGAGACCACCAAACTTAAAATTTCTACCAAAAAAAACTCCCGGTCATAAAGGGTTAATGCAAGTGCAATACAATGGGTTGCTTGCTATTCAGCTAGTTTATGATAAAATCTTTATTTTCATGTATAAACGTAGAATCTCTTTGTTACTATTTTTGCCAGATCTAAAGAAATTCAAATAAAAAAATTCAACATAAATAGTGGAAAACGCTGTTGGAAAACATAAGTAATGTAAAAAAATTTGTTGTATATATTTTTTTATGAAAATCACAAGAAAACGAGCATTTTGAGGTACGAAAACAGAGTTTCTGCTGCATTTGTATAACGATTTGTTATTATTGTTATTATTATTATTAAATGTATTTAATAATCAGACGATTTAAAATGGGAAAAGTCATTCTTGCAATTATTTGTGTAAAAAATATTAATATATTATTATTACTAAATGTATTTTAATAATCAGGCGATTTAAAATTGAAAAAGATATTTTTCAAATTATTAGTATAAGAAATATTATATTATTATTATTACTAAATGTATTTTAATTATAAGGCGATTTAAAATTGAAAAAGACATTTTTGTAACTATTTGTATAAAAAATATTATATTATTATTATTATTATTACTAAACGTATCATTAATAATCAGACTATTGTAAATGGAAAAAGTAATTCTTGTAATTACTTGTATAAGAAATATTTAAAGTGGGAAAATAAGTCATTCTTGTAATTATTTGTGTAAAAAATATTAATATATTAAAATTATTAGTACTAAATGTATTTTAATAATCAGACGATTTAAAATGGAAAGTACATTCTTGAACTGATTTGTATAAGAAATATCAATTTATTATTATTGTTGTTGTTGTTGTTACTGAATGTATTTAATAATCAAGCGATTTAAAGTGCAAAATACATTCCTGAAATTATTTAAATAAGAAATGTTTATTTCTTTATTATTATTATTATTATTACTTAATGTATTTTAATAATAAGGCGATTTAAAACTGAAAACTATATTTTTGTAATTATTTGTATAAGAAACATTATATTATTATTATTGTTATTATTGCTAAATACATATTAATAATCAGAAGATTTAAAATGGCAAAAAGCCATTCTTGTAATTTTTTGTATAAGAAATATTTAAAATGGTCAAAGTCATTCTTGTAATTATTTACGCAAGAAATATTAATATATTATTATTATTACTAAAGGTATTTTAATAATCAGATGATTTAAGATGGAAAATACATTCTTTAAATTATTTGCAAGAAATATTAATTTATTATTATTATTATTATTATTATTAAATGTATTAATAATCAGGAGAATCAAAATTGAAAAATACATTCTTGTAATTATTTGTATAAGAAATATATTATTATTATTATTACTAAATATATTTTAACAATCAGGCGATGTAAAACTGAAAAAGTCATTTTTGTATTTGCATAACAAATATTATTATTATTATTATTATTATTAAATATATTATAATAATCAGGCGATTTAAACTTGAAAAAGACATTAGTGTAATTATTTATATAAGAAATATTAATATATTATTATTAATATTATTACAAAATGTATTTTAATAATCAGATGATTTTAAATGGAAAAGCAATTCTTATATTGTAGAAGAAACATTAATTAACACATATGTATTCGCGCTATTCGGAATAATTTTATAACAATACCAGTAACATTACTAGACTATAGAAAAACCACTTATTCAAGGCATTCGCACCAAATATAACCAAATTTAAACATATTTTATAACAATTTCAAAATAATTCCTAATTACCGTGAAATGTTAAATATTTCTTAATAAAAAAAAAATACAATAAAAATTTTTGAATATTTTCTCTATTTCAATTTATATTCAATTTGAATTTCCAGCTACCATTGTAAAGTGACCTTCAAATTTCTCCTTTCGTGATGAACCGGTGATTTAAAGCGCAATTTTTTGTGCCTGTAACACCTAAACTCGTTAAGGATGCTTGCATCAATAAATCCGGATTTTAGAAACGGAATTTGAGAGAACAGACATTAATTTCGAATTTCTGTATAGGGAAGATGATGACGTCATTGCCGTTTCAACCAATAAAGCTGCATTATATCATGACGTATAGGGTGTGGTAAGCATAACGTCATCAATTTCCTTATGCTCTTCTCTTGGTTTGTATGAAGCAGACGAGACGGGAAAGGATATAGGTAAAACATGTCTGGGACCTAGTCTGTAGTCTTTATTTATTTACAAGGTGAAATCCCGCGAAGTGTGACGGGTGACAAAAAATATTTAAAAATGAGTTAAATAAGTAAATTTCCCTCGTAATATCTACAGAAAAGACTTTGAAAAACTGTAAAGATCTTTAAACCTTAAAAATTGTCATTTATATAGCGTACACTACTAAATTCTCTGCATTTTTTAACGCATCCCAACATACTTATAAAGTGTTTATGAATTGCTTTATAATTCGGTTTGTTTATTGTCCGTCTGTTTGTTCGTGCGCTAACTTGCGTAAATATACTCGGATTGTCACGCAATTGATATACGTTAATGAGGTTTATTAGAACATGTTCGGTATTGAAAATGAAGATTGCGCCATTTATAGTACATATACAGAGACACTCAAAATAAATCCTTTACATTATGGTCTACGGGGGAAAATCGTTTGCGGTGTATTTTAATGATGTTACACTATTTCAAACATATTGAAATCGATATGTACCGCTGAGGTACACTACAAGAGGCGTACTATGGAATAGAATGTGCATAGCATTCATCGTTCATTTACAGGGATACACAAAATAATTCGGTTACAGAATTGCCCATCAATTGCTTGGAGTGCGTTTTAAGTTGTGGTATGCGTTTTAAAATTAAACTAATAATTTATATAATTACTTTGTGTGTATAATTTCTATAGTTATATTCAAGGCTGCACAAAAGAATTCGAATATTTTCCTGACTATTGGTGACATTTGGTTTTGAATTGTGTTATGTGTTTTCCAAAATATTTACTCAGACGTGAAGTTTTAAAGGGGGAAATTTTGTTAACGTACTCTGGAAATGCTGAAAAGTGTTTCATAATCATCGTCACTCAGTTTCCGAATTCCCCTCCGTAAAGTTAAGTCTATGGGCATTTGATGCTTTCTTATATTTAAGTATCTCCAGTACGTATATTTAAGTTAAGTATCTCCTCGTGAAATTAATATTTTTAACTTCTTTTTTCTGTGTACTCTTCTGAAAGGATGTCTCTTATTTTCTTAGTTCTCAAAAGGTTTTTAAAATCTATGCTTTATTTTATATGAAGTGTTAAAATTTACCCCCAGTTCGTCGTCTTTTAACACATAAAATATTAAATTTTAGAAATATTTTGACAACTGAGGGAAAAAGATACATCCTTTAAGAAGAGCACAGAGAAAAAAGAAATAAAAATATCCATATCCTGAGGAGATATTTTAAATACAAAAATGCATCAAACGCCCATAGACTTAACATTACAGAGGGAAATTCGGAAACTGGGTGACGAGCAGCCTTAACACATGATTTTTCGTTCTCTCTTTTCCTTTCTTTCTTTTTCCTTTCTTTTTTTTCCGAATTCTAACACAATCCAAGTAACGCATTTTCGTTTTTAAACTGTTTCGAAAACGACATCGCATTTTGTTGCGAAAAGGTTCTTCGACGACAGAATTAAAAAAATCACTTGGCATAGAATTGAATGGCCCTATATTTAACATACTGTATTAGTTGTTCTGCTAAAAGAGAAAAGAATTTGGGTGATCAACGTATTTATCATTCTTTTCGCTTAATCAATCTGAACAAAATAAATGCTTTAACCGTTTGTAACACAACTCCCATTTGAAAAATACTTATTCAGATGTAAGTTGAATGCATAACTAAAGAGCTGAGTGGATGAACATGTTATGCTACATTTTCTAAAAAAAAATTTTTATCTTTTGGATGAAAGCGTTATGAGGTATCCTATCACATGGTGAAGCTAAAATACTAATATTCTATTTAGTCTTGAAGATTTAAGACATTATTCATTAGTATTTAATATTTTAATATTTAATATTAATATAATAGTCAATAACATTAATAATTTTTAATATTTGAAAACTAAATATAAATAAGTTTTTCTGAGAGAGTTTAGTATCATACCTGTTAATATTTTAAACATATGGTATCAAACAGAAAATAAATCATTAAAATTTACAGCAAAAACTTTCACCTCAAATTTCTTGAAATGTAATTTTTGTTACTTAACATGTTCTTCTACTTAGCTCTTCAATTTTAACCTTACGCATAGGTGCGTACTTTTGTAACGTTAGCACACGTCTAGGATAAATCTCACCCCATTTTGTCCCCCATTATATTTTTGGCTAAATACGTTTTAAAAACAAATCTACTGTTCTGTATTGTGAAATGCATCAGTAATACAATAAATCCTCCCTAAAGCGACCACTTCCGTTCTAATAAAAACTGGTCGCTTCGAGAGGTGGTCTCTTAATGGAGGTCATGTTTAAATCTAGATTTTAATTGTTGAAATAGGGTAACAATTAATGTAACTAAAATTTATTTTTCGCATTAGGAAAAAATATGAAAATTTAAGCATCAAAACAAAAGTTAATTACATAAGTTAATCAGAGCAGAGTTTGAAAATTAATACATTGACGTTTGCTTTGATTTTACGGTTTTATCTTTTATAACTTTTATTTCCAAGTCCTTTCGAAGTTCAGTAAGTAAATAGAATTTTTTTTTTTTTTTGGACGGGAACAAATAATGACAATTTCATTAATTTATCTATTTCTTTGAGAGTTTCCTGACAGATTGGGGCAGGGGAGTTTATTGACCGTCATTCTTAATTTGTCATTAGAGTTCAATTCATGGCCTAAAAAGGCATAAAGGGGGTTAAACTCTTAAAAGTTACCGGAAGAAAAAAAATTTCTAAACTTAGTTTAGAAGTTTGATGAATAATGTGCTCTCCATAATTATTTTTCTAATAAAACCTTCTTCAAGCGACCAGGAAAAAACGGAATTTGTTTCGTTTATTTCAAAGAAATTGGTCGATCATGGAGGGAGTTCAACTGGGATGGTCTCTAAAAGGAGGTAAAAATAGTATTGAGCCTATGGGAATAAATTTCTTCCATGAAAAAATGGTCGTTCAGGGGGTGGTCGCTTAATGGAGGTGGTCGCACAGGGAGGTTTTAATGTGCTTCTTTTTAGGGAAAAAATCATGCTTTTCATATTAACTTTCAGATCTTATAGCAGTTTCTGTAAAAACTACGTTTTTTCCTAGAAAATATGCAATCGATTTGTTTTACCCCTTAAAACATGAATAACTTCACAAAATGGGTATTAATTACATCTAATAACCTTTCATTAACATATACAAGTAGCATTTACCTTACTCCTTCATTAAAATTATTTTAGTGTGTGTTATCCCTTAAGAAATGAATGTATCGAAATGAAACGTATGTACACGCGCGGGATTATTTTATCCCAAGAGCCATATTTCTCCCTCCTAGTGAACAAACAAAAGACATTCCTTCACCCAACCATGCTCGACCTTGACCTTGAAAGGTACAAGGCAGCTCAGAAGCGTCCTCAACAAATTTTTCCTTTTTTTTTTCGAAGAAAAAGTGTGATTGGGGGGGGGGGGGGTAAGATTTATCCCAGCGCGTGTGCAGTGTTGCCAGTGGGCTACTTTTTTAAAATTTAGATTTCTTGATTGGCACCACCTTTCTCAAATGGTAAAATTCCCCTTTCGTTCGCCTTAATTAATATGTCATTAAGGAAGGCGAATTTTACTATTTAAAAAAAGTGGTGCCAATCAAGAACTCCTGAATTAAAAAAAAAAAAAAAAGTAGCCCACTGGCAAAACTGCGCGTGTGCTTACGGATTAAGCATGTAAGAAAAAATTGGAACATAAAAGAAATTGACTAAAATGTACTTTTTTTTTGTCAATTTTCTAATACAAAATTGTAATGCATACAAACTTACCTTTGTAAAATATATATTTTTGGTCATCTTCAACCTTTTTAATTTGACAAAATTTGCGAAGTTCATTTTAGCAATTAGGATGCGAAACTGCTTAAATGATAAATGAACTTTTGCCATGAAAAATTAACTCAGTATCTCCACCTGTTGAGAATTCCATGAACAATTTATATTAGCTGCTGTGTTGGGAGATAGCAGCAATCAATAAAATCTTCTTTTTAAGCCATTGTACTACTAACATCGGATTTTGGGTATGTTGCATATATGCAACGCTGTGATACCTGTCATGTACGGAAACTTCATATAAGGCTGTACGGAAAAGCAATCCTCGACGAGATGTGCTTTGTGTATTTTTATTTTGATATCACATATAAACTTCATATAAAGTTCAATAATGCTTATGAAATATAGAAACAGGTGGCAGATCCATTTCCTTTTCGAATATTCAGTTGGAAAATCTGCCCTTGACATATTTTTCTGTTCTGCACGAGAGAAGATTTTCTTAAAGAATTTCTGATCTGGGAACAGAAACATGACATTTTTTTTTTTTTTTTTTTACTTACTGTTACTTTGTGATTAAAGTGTCCGCAGTTTAAATTATCATTAAAAAATTTTTAATAACTAAAAACTATAATTTTTTAGCGTTTGTCTTTCATAAGAGGCTGGTTTTGTATTTTTGTGGCTAGGTCAAGTTTTTACAAAATTCAGTAATATTGGTTCTTAATCCCTTCTGGACTATGAGTACATATATGCTTTATTAAAAGGTGCATAGCGGATTTGTTTTTTGTACCAGTAATGAAGAAAAGCAATATTTGCTTAATTGACCTCTCTCTTATTAAATAAGTAAAAGAAACTGTTTTTTAAAAAAGTGGTGTCAACCGAATAAAATTCGTGTCAGGGGCCGCTGTCCTGGAGAGTTTAATAATCCATTTTAAGTGCAAAATAAGTTTTTCATCCATTTAAAAGTAATTCAAATATGAGAGAGTTAAAAATCGGACATTCGATTTTTAAAAAATAAATTACCTTATTTAGCTTTCACTTCCTTTTTATTTTATTTTAGAAAACCTCTACAGTGCACACTCATGTCAAACTTATCAGATGATTTTCTATCCCACTTACGCATGAAAAAAGAAGAAAAAAAACCTCATAAAATTTCTATAAAGTGGAAATTCAAATCTCTTAAATGCTCCGACGGTACTTTTAAAAAATTTAATATAAAATTTATTTAATCGGCCGAATTACGAAAGTAGATCTTACTTTTTGTACTAAATACAGTAAAACCTCCCTAAAGCGACCACATTCCGTTCCAATAAAAATGGGTCGCTACGAGAGGTGGTCTCTTAATAGAGGTCAAGTTTAAATCTAGATTTTAATTGTTGAAAAAGGTAACAATTAATGTCACTAAAATTTATTTTTCGCATTAGGAAAAACAATTATCACATTATTAAAACAAAAATTAGTTACATAAGTTAATTGCTGCAGAGTTTTAAAAATGAATACATTGACGTTTGCTTTGTTTTTAGCGTTTTATCTTTTATAACTTTTATTTCCAAGTCCTTTCAAAATTTAGTAAGTAAATGCATTTTTTTTTTTTTTTTTTTTTTTTTGGACGAGAACAAATAATGACGATTTTATTAATTTATCTATTCTTTGAGAGTTTCCTGACGGAATAGGGCAGGGGAGTTTATTGACCGTCATTCTTAATTTGCCATCGGAGTTAAATTTATAGCCTAAAAAGGCACAAAGGGGTTTAAACACTTAAAAGTTGCCGGAATAAAAAAAAATTCTAAACGTACTTTAGAAGTTTGATGAATAATGGGCTCTCCGAAATTATTTTTCTAATGAAACCTTCTCCAAGCGACCAGGAAAAAACGGAATTTGTTTCGTTTACTTCAAAGAAATTGGTCGTTCATGGAGGGAGCTCAACTGGGATGGTCTCTGAATGGAGGTAAAATTAGTATTGAGCCTATGGGAATAAATTTCGTTCCATGAAGAAATGGTCGTTCAGGGAGGTGGTCGCTCAATAGAGGTGGTCGCATAGGGAGGTTTCACTGTAATATTAATATTGCAAGAAAATTCAGGAATAACATTCTTCCGAACGTTTTATAACAGATACTTCGTTAAATTACGTGCACCTGGAAGTTTTCCAAAAACTGGCAAGTTTATTCTCTCATTCCATTTGTAACTTCAACTTTCACTTTCGACCTTGAACTTCAACGCAAGAGGAAACTATTGGTTTTGTTTTCTTCTAACGCTTTCCAATTGATCACGTGATAGATCATCACTGTAGCACATGCTAAGGCGTATTTTCTTACAGTTCTTTAGGCTGTGTAATTATATAACTATTTTTACATATACTGCCAATAAATGTCAGTAAAGGAGAAATAAATGACAGTGAATATTGATCATTCCTATTCAATCTTTGCTTTCGCTTTTATTTTTTAAGATAATATCTAAAAAAATTTGAACTTGATTCATAATTTTTTTGTTTTGGTATTTTAAAGTAATAATAAAATTACACCAATATTGGATTTAATGGCTGTCCATTAAACAAAGTCAGTGTCATTCTTTAATTTTAAGAAAAGTTATTGTAAATCAATATTTAGCCAGAGCGATATTACTCTAATGTGCTTTTAGTATAGCAAGAAAATGCTGAAATTCTACCGAAGAAATAATCCCCAGAATTAAATTAGCTACTTATATAAAATACAAGTGTAGGAAAGTGCAGGTAACCATTCCGGAGTGCATATTTAAAATACAAGACTTTTTTTTTTTTTTTTTCTTGGGGTCTTCTGCACTGAGTCTACTGCATAGAATTTGCTAATTATTATTCATTTTTTAAAGGAAAACTGTTCATTTGTAGATTTGCCCGTACTAGCTGTTTTTAAAAATATTCCCATTTTGATATTTTAATTTTAAAAGTTTCTTACGAAATTTCTTCAAAATGGTGGCAAAATCTACTATTAAATCTTCTACTTCCATTGCTTCAGATAAAAGAGAAATAATGAAAAATATTTCGTCACGTGGCTTTTTGGGCATATTTTTTCATTTGCAAGTTATTTTCGGTTAAAAATATATACAGTGTGACTTCAAAAATCCGGCATTCAGAAATCCGTCAACTTGAAAAATCAGGCATTTAGAAATCTGGCAACTTCAAAAATCTAGCATCAAAACCATGTTTTCCCTTCCTTTTTCTTTTATGCTTTCAAGTTATGGTAGACGAAAAATAGAAACTGTTTATCAAAATTAATTAAAAATTTCAAGATCGAAAGTAAAAATGCAAAAAAATAATACTTGACATTTTTTTTTTTCATTTGTCAGAGGCGATTATTTTCTGAACAAATTTTCTGGGAGCTACACCGTTGCTCAGCAATGGCGTGGAGACTAGTACACAAGTTCTTTGGAGTCTCTCTCTTCTGACGCTGTGCTAAATAGAACCGTTGATAACGTCACTAGCAGCTCCGAAGACAAGGAAGAACAACAGACAAAAGAAAAAGTGTCACTAGAAAAATGCATAAATTTGACTGGATAATTAATATCTGCTTTAAAGAACAACATCGTATTTCCGAAATAGATATTCTTCATTTGTATAAAATACAAGAAAACTTGTTTAAGAGCGGCCAAAAAAATTTAAGCAAACAAAATTGACATCGATGTCTCTGAGATTACACGAGAAGAAATAATTTCACTCTTTATTAGAATTTTTTTTTTTGTATGTGTGTGCAACATAGAAAATATCATATTAATGTAACTTTATCTTTATATTTAATTTTCTCTTTTTGTTAATTAATTATCCTTTAATAATGAATTAAATTCTGGCTAAAGGCATCATTAAGAATGTAGTACTATTTTTGATATTCCTAGTGACTACTTTTCACATTCCTTCAAAAATCCGGCATAGTCTCGGTCCCGATGATGTCGAATTTTTGAAGCTATCACTGTATATATATGTTACATTATTAGATCTAATTTCGCGATTTCCTTATCTTATTCTAAATTACTACTTTATATTCACTAAATCCTTATCCTTAAATAATCTCTATCGTTAACTCTGTCAAATTCCCTTTAATTTAATGTCTCACTTGTCTTAATCGCTTAAATATTACGCTTTTAGTACTCTTAAATTAAATGTTCCATTCCCGCGCTTTTTTCTTTCGAGATTATTCTTTTAGCTTCCTTTTTTATTTCCCGCGCATTTCTGATGTTATCCTTTTTTCCTTCAAATTCATCCGCTAGCTCTGTTCGCACTCTTTATATGACGTGACTTTCTTGATTATTCATTGGTTGAGAGCGCGACCTACGTCATATTTGTATCCTTACACGTGAGGAACAAAAAGTTGATACTCGCTGTGTTTCAGCCATAGACTTCAGCAGATTTTAGCAGATTTGAGTCGTATTTCCAGTTTTCATCCATCCCCTTGTCACTGTCCTGTTATTCGATTATCTGGAACTTTGTTTAAACCTAATTACTACTACGGAGCGATGGCTAATTATCTTGGTGGAAACTTCACTTTTTGCAAGATGTTCTAATAAAGTGCTTAGCTGATATTATGAGTTGTTTCAATTTCTTCTGGGGAAACTTCACGGAACGATGCATTCCATTGTTTTCACTCGACAACTGCATTTCAACAATTTGTTCTACTAATATAACAGATTCGAATTATCTGTTCTGACCACTTCTTTTACGCCATTATCGCTAGATGTGATCCACAACTACTATCGTGACAGCCAGTAGGGCATTTTCAACGATAAAGCCAATCCAATGTTGCTAGAATGCAACATATATATATATATATATATATATATATATATATATATAATAAATTTGAAATCACAAATATATGAAGAAATTGATAAAGTTCTAAAGATGATTTAGAAATGAACATATGAAACCAGTATATAAAATAAGAAACTATGAATGACTCACAGAATCATCCGAGGAGCTTGTGAGTTCATATATATATATATGCACGTGTACTTTATTTTTAAAAGAGAATAAAAATTCATATTTATTGCGACATCGCGAGAATTATTTTAATTTTATGCGTAACGTCTTTATTAGTTTTTTTCATTACAATTAAATACAAAAAATATTTTTACTTGAATACTTGCTGACCCGCCCAGCGTTCCCCGGGACCGTGGTAATATTTTTAAATGAACCTTAAATTTGTACGTTTTTATATCTTTAACTCGGTTTTGTCTGAAATACGCATCCGCTCACTGTGTGAAAATAGGGGAGGACCTGAAAACCCGATTTTAGCGGCTGACTCGTAGGTTTATCATTGTGGTTTCCTGCACCAAAAACATGGAGGACCGGGAGCAGGAAAACGCAATGATAAACCTACGAGTTAGACTCTAAAATCGGGTTTTCAGGTGTTTTCCACCAAGATATGGCTTGGCAGATCGATTGCGTTTTAATATGAGAATCAAGATTTAACTAGTTCTAGAATTTCATCCGTGAACTCGATGAGGTGATTATCTGTGCTGTTGACTCCCGATCTAATAGTGTATTCCGATTTTCGGAGATTCGAAAATCCGTTCCAATGGACCATTAGGAAATCCTTATAATATCTTCTCATAATCTCTTAATTTTCCCCACATTTCATGCTGTTCATTATTCTACATTCAAATCTTGGAAAATTCTAAATTTTTAGGAAATATAAGGAATAATATATCTTTTTTTTTTTTTTTTTTTTTTTAAGATTAGATTTCGGTAGATTTTAGAGTAGAATTTTTATAACAAATTGCTGTAAATTAAGTAAAGCTACAGCTATCTAAATCACGTTTTATTATTAAAAATTCATATAGGAGTGTTTAAGATCTCATTTATTAAAGTGTTGCTAAAAAGAAGGACTTACTAATGTTTAAGTAAAGAGCTTGAATTGCTGTTATTTTGCAGTTACATGGATTTTATGTTTCTAAAAATAATATTAATATTGCTTAAATTTCATTTTTGAACGCTGGAATAAATTAATAATAATTGCAGAACAAGGACTAGATATGTTGTACAAACTTCTGGCTGTGTAGTTTGGGGCTGTTTATTTATATACATTTAATATGACGGATGGCAACCATGACGCATCTTTATATCACGATTGACAAGCAATCGTCCCACATTTTTAACTTTCCGGTCCCGTTCTGTGCCACATTGAACCTATCAACACTATACGTTACCCAGACCAGCGTTGAATTCAGACATTTTTCTCCGGGAAGGAATTCTGTACCTCCGGGAGGGGGGAGGTAATGCGAAATACTACGAGGGCGCACAGTACAATATTTGAAGCAAAATCCTGGTCAAAATTATTATTCATGTGTTTTATAGCTAAAACCATTGCTGTTGGATTACTATTAGTAAATACATATAATTAATGTTATATACGCATAGAAGTATGCATTTACTTAAAAACATAAATATAAAACACAAAGTTTACTTAACTTTGTACTGTTTATAAGAGGAAAGTAATTGTTGATTGAATTGTTTTACTTACAAGTACAGTAGAACCTCTTTTATCCGAAAATCTCGGTTAACCGAAATCCATCTTTAAAGCTTTTTTTTTTTTTTTACTATCACATTCCATGTGTGCAAAATCCATGTTAAAAGCTCTTTTTTTTTTTTTTTTTTTTTTATTATCGTATTTTTTGTGTACAAGCGGTCCTTTCCGAACTACGAGTACATATAAATATTTTCTATCCCCTTTCTCAGAGTTCCTTTGAATTTAACTTGAGCTCCCGTAAGCTGCGGAGTGGAACGAAGATAACGAACAAAATATCAATTCTGAAACTTTTGAACGTTTTGAAAAAGTTTTGGTATGGCTGGAGCAGCAGAAAGACTTTGATACTAATAATATTTAAAAAACTTCGCCATAAAGCTTTTAAAATGGCCCGCCAAATCCCGGCAGACCTTTAAAAAGCTATATAATATTTAAATCAATATATCTAAATTAGAGTAAACAAGGCTTAAAAATAATGCATTTTTAAATTTAGTATTTTGTATTATTATACACTAATCCCTTAACATTTGCGGATTTAATATTCACAAGTTTTAATTATTTTTTTTTTTTTTTTTTTTTTTTTTTTTTTTACGAAGTAAACTCGCTTGGTTTTACCAATTCCATAAAACTGTTTGACATTAAGCTGCATTGTATTTTATAGTCTAAGTTCTGTGAACCTCAACCCTTGTATTGAGGAAAAATATAGGTCAGTAATTCCAAGAAACCAGAAATATAAATTGATGTTAATACCAAAAAAATCCAAAATTTTCTAAAATTCAAAATTTTTATTGCAAGTGAAAGTTTTTCTGAAAATTGTATGGAAAATTTTAAAACTTCAACAAAAACTTGTTGAGAAAGCAATCGAATGCAATCCTTAACTGGTGTGGAGTCTCAAATTTAAAAGAAAAATCCAGACTGCAACTTTTCCTTATATGGAAATTCCTAAACAAAGATCTGTTCTTGCAACCAATCGTATAACAATAAATTTTTTCAGCCATCAACTAGAAACTAAGCTTTGTACAATATGTTTATAATTATTCAAATTTGTTTACAATATGTATTTTTTAATACTTAATAAATATGTTTTTACATCTCAGTTACTTTTTTACATTAAAACGGAATCTTAAAACCTAACCCCCTTTTATTCACGGAAGATAGTCTGAACATTCGCGGATGCTTCCGCGAACCTAACCCTCGCGAATGTTAAGGGATTACTGTATTAGAAATAAAGCTATTGTGTATAACAACATGTACAATAATCACTTATAAACAGATTAAGCTAAATAATGCTATAAAAAGTGATAAGATATCTCTATTTAGATTGACGAATGTTTCATCGCACAAACGGCGACATTTTCAAAATCATTCATGATATTTCAAATGATAAAAAGCTTAAATCTATTGTGTTCAACAATGCATGAAACCACAAAAATATGCATTCAAACATTTAACATAATAACAAAGTTGAAATGTAACAATAAAACGTGTCTTCTCGCAAAGAAACCTCCTCTTCATCTGAGGCTAGGAGCCGCCGGATATAACTCATGCTTCTGAAATAGACATAGATCGACGCGCCATTTAGTCAGCTATTAAAAAACGTGCTTTTCACAATCGTTGAGCAAACATGAAATTTTTGCATTTTTGGCCAGGTTTTTGTATCAAATACCACTGTGTGGCGGAGGAATTGCACTTCTAGAGAATTAATAAACATAAAATATCAAATCTTCCGGGGGTAGGGGATTACGATGCTCCGGAGGTTAATGTCCGGTCCGCCCCCTGAATTCAACACTAACTCAGACTCCCTTTTAAAGAGGATTCCTGTTTTCTTTTTTTGAAAGTTAAAAAGTAATTTACTTGAATAATTAAATAATAATAATAGAGAATGAATTTTAAGTTGTAGAAATGAATTTAAAAAATACCTTTACCAATACTGGAAACATTTGTTGTTTAAGTAAAAATAATCAGAACAACGATTTGCATAAGTTGAATAATATACATAATAAAACAGGAAGAGTGCCAGATTTTTCGTAAAGTAATATTTGTCTTATTTAATGAAAAAAAAAATTTCCACGTTTAAATATGGCTACCATTAGTTTAAGAAAATTCTAGTGTTCACATACCTTAAATCTCTTGAGGCGTAGGAACGCTGTAAAACTTCGCAAAAATCAATTATAAGGAAATGATTTCCTGTCCCGGAAGTATTTTCTTAATATGTTAAACACAATTAAAAAATCAGTTTTAAGTAAATATATATGTGTAAAAAAAAAATGCACGCAAAAACGTATTTATATGGTCATTCACCCGTGCCTGAATTATGTTTTAATGGAAAATTGACTACTAACACATTCGATTTTCACTAAATATTTCATAATATAGTATTTACCTTTAGTTCCCATAACAACAAAGTTTATAATGTGATTCAAAACATGAAACATTGCTTAAATCTAATACTTGATTTTTTTTTAAAAGTTGCATCTTTTTATTTAACTCAAACTGGATTTTGTATGTAAAAATGGAATTTTGCAATAGATTTTTAACCCACTTCCAGATAAGCTAGAATTATACAAAATATGTGCAAATTTCTGTTTCCGATAACAGTGCGACATTCTACTATTTTTACATCTTAAGGGAACCGGGAAAGCAAAATTCAACCAAAATATCGATTTTTACTTTTTAATATCATTAAATAGTTTAAACTTTTATCTTTCCAACGATGTGTCACACATGTTTACATATAAAAAAAATAAGTGTTGAAATTATTCATTCTTTCTAAGCGAGTACTTCACAGCTTAATGGCCATTTAAATCTTTAAATGACTTTTTCTCAAAATTTGGATTTTTCAGGTTTATGTTTCTTTTTTTTTCAATATCTATTAAACTTAAGAACTCAGATTTTTTTAATACTTATATAATGTTATATTGTATACTTTAACACACGGATTTAATGATTTGTTGAGAATTATTTATTTTAGGCAGTGAAATCTTACCAAAAATGTTAATTTAAAAATGACTTTCAATAAATAATTAATAATTAATTTTGAGTTTCACTTAGAAAGAAAATGCTCTGTTAAAATACGTAAATCATGCTATTCTAACTACTCTAAAAAATCTAGACCTCTATCTTTCACCATTTCTGAGAAAAAGGTACATAAAGTTGATGAATTTAACATGGGGGAGGTAGGGCTTTCTCGGTCCCCTTAATTATAAATGAATACATTAATTTTAAGGTACTTTTCAATCAGCCCATCACAGATGAACAACGCCCAATAGCCTCTGTTACTTGTATACAGTGGAACCTCCCTGTGCGACCACCTCTATTAAGCGACCTCCTCTCTGAACGACCATTTTTTCATGGAACGAAATTTATTCCCATTGGCTCAATACTAATTTTACCTCCATTCAGGGACCATACCAGTTGAACTCCCTCCATGAGCGACCCATTTCGTTGAAGAAAAGGAAATAAATTTCGTTTTTTCCTGGTCGCTTGAAGAAGGTTTTATTAGAAAAATAATTACGGAGAGCGCATTATTAATCAAACTTCTAAACTAAGTTTAGAATTTTTTTTATTCCGGTAACTTTTAAGTGTTTAAACCGTTTTGTGCATTTTTAGGCAATGAATTTAACTCGGATGACAAATTAAGAATGATGGTCAATAAACTCGCCTGCCCTATTCTGTCAGGAAACTCTCAAAGAAGTAGATAAATTAATGAAATCGTCATTATTTGTTCGTATTTATTTGTTTATTTGCTTGGAAATAAAAGTTATAAAAGATAAAACAGTAAAATCCAAGCAAACGTCAATGTATTCATTTTTTAAACTCTGTAGTAATTAACTTATGTAATTAACTTTTGTTTTGATACTTAAATTTTCATATTTTTTCCTAATGTGAAAAATAAATTTTAGTAACATGAATTGTTACCTTTTTTCATCAGTTAAAATCTAGATTTAAACATGACCTGCATTAAGAGACCGCCTCTCGGAGCGATCAATTTTTATTGGAACGGAACGCGGTCGCTTTAGGGAGGTTTTACTGTAATTGTATGAGAGTTGAAAGAACAATGGATTTAATGATGCGCCAACAAACGTCCCCCAAAATAGGCCAAAATGGCTGTGAAACTGCAGCAATGAAACATTTTAAAGACTAAAAGTAGAAAAATAAACTATAACTAAAAAAAAGAAGAGTGTAATATTTTTAAAAAATACACATATCAGTTAATAGTTTTGTATTAATTGATTTACGATTACGTGTTGAAAAATCAATTTATAAATCCTAAAAAGACAGCTTGAATAATGTTTCATTTTTTTTTTTATTCCTGTTCCCTTTCTTTAAAAAATAAACAGAGCAAAAATTATAATTTTTTAATCAATTCATTTGCTTGAGCTTTCTACCAACACTGCATATCTTTATACACTTTTTAGACCACTTATTTTGTCACCTTTTTTAGAACACTTTGAAGCACACCTTTTGGGACAGTTTTTAGAATACTTTTAAGAACACTCATTTTTTCCAGCACACTTTCTAGAGCACTTTTTGAACACTTTTGGGAACACGTGATTTTACAAGTGTCCCCAAATGAATTCTCAATCATTTCTCAAATATGTTCCCAAGTTTAGATTTAAAAAATATCCTGAGTAGAACAGTTTCAGTACACTTTCGGAACACTTTTGGAGCCCTTTCTTTATAGCGGAGCATATTCGGAGCAAATTTCAGTACACATTAAGGTAACTGGAACACTTTTTTTGAATCAAAGTGTTCCAAATGTGTTCTCAATGTGTGCTGGGAATTTGCAGTGAAGTGTAAATAAAAGCCGTGAATTTTTCCCAGTCGAGTTCACTGCCCACGCCAAATTTATGCATTGTAACGGGAATATTTAAGAAAAAACATTAATTGCAGCAGACGCGCCAACTTTTCAAAAATATTGGATGGGCTTAAATTTTTTTGAATAAAATAACACACATAATTTTTTTCTCTTAGCGCAAATGTGTGTGTAGAGAGAGAGAGAGAGAGAGGGTAGGAGCGAATGACTAAAGTTGTTGATTCGAAATTAAATTTTGTTTTTATAGGCAAATTTTTAAAATATTATAATTTAATTCTAATTTTATAAATAATTTCATTAAATTATATTCTTGTAAGTTCTTCCTTATAAATACATTAATATTTATTTTAAATAATATTGGAATTGCTAACTATTGAAAGTGCAAAATACAGTAAAACCTCTTTAAAGCTACCACGTTCCGTTCCAACAAAAATTGGTCGCTTCGAGAGGTGGTGTCTTAATGGAGGTCATGTTAAAATCTAGATTTTAATTGTTGAAATGGGTATAACAATTAATGTTACTAAAATTTATTTTTCACATTAGGAAAAAAATATAAAAAATTAAGTATCAAAACAAAAGTTAATTACAAAATTAATTACTGCAGAGTTTAAAAAATGAAGACGTTTGCTTTGATTTTACGGTTTTATCTTTCATAGCTTTTATTTTCAAGTCCTTTCAAAATCCAGTAAATAAATGCAATTTTTTTTTTTTTTTTTTTTCGACGGGAACAAATAATGGCCATTTCATTAATTTATCTATTTTTTTAGAGTTTCCTAACAGAATGGGGCAGGGGAGTTTATTGACCGTCATTCTTAATTCGTCATAACAGTTAAATTCATTGCCTAAAAAGGCACAAAGGAGTTTAAACACTTAAAAGTTTCTGGAATAAAAGAAAATCTAAACTTAGTTTAGAAGTTTGATGAATAATGCGCCCTCCGGAATTATTTTTCAAATAAAACCTTCTTCAAAAGACCAGGAAAAACCGGACTTTTTCTCCTTTTCTACAAAGAAATGGATCGCTCATGGAGGGAGTTCAACTGGGATGGTCTCTGACTGGAGGTAAAATTAGTATTGAGCTTATGGGAATAAATTTCGTTCCCTGAAAAAATGACCGTTCAGGGAGGTGGTCGCCTAATGGAGTTGGTGGCAAAAATGTGCTTGATATTTGTTTTCTGGAGAAATTTAACTATACATCCGCTGAAGGGGTTTTCAGTGCTGCTGTAAGTCTAATGGATGTACTTACTATTTTTCAAACAAAACTATTTTGCGAACGTCAATAAAACCACATTTCATTTCAGCGATTAAATAATTAAAAAGAAAACAAGTTATGATTTAAATCAATTGAAATTGGATGGGCGGAGAGATCAAGGTATTGGGCCCTACGGCCCATGGGCCGATATAAGTTGGCGCCACTGAATTGCAGTCAAAAAATTAGGCGGTATTTTCAAAATGACCATCAAATATTTATAAAAGTGGTTTTTTTTGTTTTTTTTTTTAAATTCCTGTTTCTATTCTTAAAAAATAAACAGAGTAAAAATTATAATTTCTTAATAAATTCATTTGCTTGAGCTTTCTACCAATCGTAAATAAAAGCCGTGAATTCTTCATAGTCGAGTTCATTGCCCACGCCAAATTTATGCATTGTAACGGGAATATTTGGGGAAAAACATGAATTTGAGTCAAAAAATTAGGTGGTATTTTCAAGATGACCGTAGAATGCTTAAAAAAGTGTGTTCTTTAAATTCCTGTTCCCTTTCTTAAAAAATAAACAGTGCAAAAATTATGTATTTTTTTTATAAATTCATTTGCTTGAGTTTTCTACCAAGCGTAAATAAAAGCAGTGAATTTTTCAAAGTCGAGTTCACCGCCCACGCCAAATTTATGCATTGGGAATATTTGGGGGAAAATATCAATTGCAGTAAAAAAAAATTAGGCGTTATTTTAAAGATGACCATCGACGGTATTACTTTCGGCAGTATTACTTTTCCATTTTCCCATGTTTTTCAAGGCTCTACATAGACGTAAAATTGTAATACCGGCATTTTTTTGTGTGTGGGCATTAATATATATATATATATATATATATATATATATATATATATTTCTATTGAATGTATTATATCAACATACATATTTAATAATAAAAATTATCGCAAATGTTTAATACTTTTATCCAGAAACTGTTGTAGGTGTATTTTTCTTTTTCTAATAGCACTTTTTAAATTACATATTAAATTCGTCCTTTTCGAGACCTTTTATCAATCTTAGAATGCTGGCAAACAAATGAAAGAAAATCCAAACTTTTTTTTTGTGTGTTAAAAAAATAACAATAAATTAAAGTCTTGTATTAAGGAAACAAACTTTATATTTAGAAAAAAGCCCTGCATTAAGGGAAAAAAAAAACTTGCATTAAGAAAAAAGCCTTGCAGTTTGGTAATGGGTCTAATAACCTAATAATTCTTTTGATATCATATCTTATTGATTACCATTTAGAAAAATCAAAAAGAAAAAACAAAATAAAAAGAAGATAAGGTGAAATAAAATATCGTCTGCAGCAATTTCTAGAATCTTTCTATTTCTCTTTTTTTTTCTATTTTATTATTGTTATTCAAATAATGCATCTTCTTCATATATTCGTTGGCCATATATTTGAGAAATATGTTGCACTGAAGCTTTAGAATATTTTTCAACGTCATTGTAGTTTTAAACGTATGTTTCAAGAGATAAATTTTGAAGAACGTTTATTTTGGCGAAATGTTCTGGGTTCTGGCTATTGGAATTGAAATGAAACCCACAGAAATATCTTCATTGTTCGCCGTCTCGATGAAACTTGTGAGTCATCACTTGGCATGAAACTTAAAACATTATTTTTATTTGACAGTTTTCGAAGCGGCTCGACCGTAAAATATTTGAAAATTTGTTGGAAATTTTACTCTGGAATTGAATTTAAGCAATTTCTAAATATCAATGGTGTCTTAAAATTTATACTGAAATGAATACCTTTTATAATTAATCGTAAATTACAAACAGAGATTCTTTTAAACTAAATGTTTTGGTGATTTACTTTCCTACTATTTTTAGAATTTTTAAATGGTAACAGTGAAAAATCTACTTAAACAGTTAAAGAGTAATTAAAAAAAAAGATAAGATATTTTTTTTTATTTTTCAAGCTATATGTTGTAACAATACAATTATTTTTAAATTATAAGAAATATTAATTAATTTTTATTCCCCATATACATCGATAGGAAAAAAATAAAGATTTTTTTAAACAAGCTTTTATTTTTAAAGACTTTAATAATTATAAATCATTTTTTTATATCAAAGTTTTAATAAAATAAATTTCTTTTCTTTTTTCCCCTCTAATTCTAACAAACTAACTTTGTTAAATAAAAAATTTTCCCTTTTTCATACACAAAAAAGGAAAAAAGTTTAAAAGATTTCTTTAAACTTTTTTTTAAATTTCTTTTTAAGAACTCTAAATGAAGTCACTATTTCAAAATGATAAGTTAAATCAATTTTTATTTTCGAATATATTCATATTAAATGAAAAAAATTAATGAAGTATTTCTAATTTATCTTTTAGAAGTCCTAGAAAGATTGTTTATTTTCTAAACTAGTTTTTTTTTAATTAATTTTTATTTTTCAATTATTAAATAATAAAGAATAACTATTGTGTTTAATGAATATAATTTTTTTTTATAAATATAATGTCATACAAATATAAAATTTTTAATAAAATGAATTTTTATTTTTCAAACCAATTTTGTATAATAAAAATTTTCACGTAAAAGTATTTTTTTCCCACACATCAGAAGAAAAAAAAGAATAAAAAATATATATTTTTAAAGTTAAAAATGATAATGCAGCCAAATTTCGTTAAAAAAAGTAATTAAAAAATCTTAATTAAGTGAATTTATATTTCTAGAAGCCCTAGAAAGATAGAAGGCATTTTTTCCAATCTAAAAAAACTTTAAAAAGTGAATTTTACCTTTTAAAATATTAAATAATAAACATTGTTTTATTTTAAAATATTAACGCTATGACGAATAACAGCCTAGTAATTCGTACATTATGCACATATTAGCCCTGTCAAAAAAGTCTTAGGTCTAAATGGCAGATTTGTAAAGTATGAAATATACAGGTAATATTTCCAACAGCTGCTGTGTAACCAACACATTCTTTCACTAAGTGACTAAATACAACACGTATATTTTGCACTAAAATTTTAAATGTGATAAGTAAAATTAAATGAAATAATTAGACGTTTGCACTTTGTAGTTTGTATACCAAATGTATATGCATACTGTAATTATTCACCTCTGATTCCTTCTCCAAAATTGACATGCAAAAAATTGATTTTTCGTAAAAAGTAATTGTTTATGGTGAGAGTTTTGGAAAGAACTGTTGTGCCTTATCGGTGTAAAACGTTAATTTTATGATATCTTATTAAAGAAGCTTAAAATACATGAGTAAATATAATGACATATATTTTTTTTTAATCAAGATTTTAAAAAAGTTTCATTTTTATTACTGGATTTTTCTCCTTGAAATTAATATGGTGCATCGTATATCCGAAATGTAACTCGTAACGTTATAACACATGTAAATAAAGTTGCTAGCAAGAGCCTTTTTTTATCAAAATTTTTTTGATAAGTTCTATTTTTAAATTTCCAGATTTTCTGTCCTTATACAGTGCGGCGCAAAAGTTTAAGCACAACGCAAATATTTCAATAAAAATAAAATTGCTCAACGGGATGCTTTCAAATATCCACTGTAGGCGAATACTATGATCATATAAATATATATCTCAAGTTTGGAAAAAAATCATCGTTACGAAAATCAGAAATTACAAAAAAACATATTTTGTGATGCCGCAAAAGTTTATGCACAAATGATATTTTATGCAAATATCTCCTTAAAAATGATAGGTGGAGGATCAGTGATACTTTTTTCCTAGAGTATAAAATATAGCGATCGCTGTACGAGTTATATCAAAATGCCAAAATCTCTAAAGTTCTCGCCTGAAGAAGTTGTAGAAGTTTGAAAGCTGAAAGCTGAAGGTAAATCCATTTTGCAAAATTCGCTTATTTTAAATCAGTCTAAACGTGGTATTTATAGTGTTTTGCAATGAGGAAAACAATTCAAAAATACGTATTGCTCAGAAAGGTCGAGTAAAACCACATTTTTTGAGGATAGAAGAATTAAAAAATTTGCTGTAACTAGCAATCTGTCTCTTAATCAGATAAAAAATCGACTTTCGACTTGGATCAAAAATATCACGTGACACCATACGCAGTCGAATAATTGAATCAGGATACATCAAAAAACAAAAATTAGCTCTTAAGCCTTTCCTGAAAGTGTGACAAACAAGCATGGCTTCAGTGGGCAAAATAGCACATGTATTATCGTGATGAATAGATTAGTGTTATTTTTTTCTGATGCAAAAGGAAAAAAAAATGGAATTTGGATGGTCCAGATGGCTTTTCATTCTATTGGCGTACCTTGAGGACAGATCCGAAGAGCATATTCAGCAGGCAAAAACGTGGTGGTTCACTCATGCCATGGGGCGCTCTTGGCTACAATGGACAAACGTCTCTTTGCTTCCTAAATGACAGACAAAATTCACAAAAGTATGAGGAAACTCTGAGTGAGCATTTGCGACCGTTTGGTGAACTCCTAGGTGGTCCCAACTGGACCTTTCAGCAAGACAACGCATCGATGCTTACTTTCCGTTGCACAAAAGAGTGGCTTAGGGCTGGGATTGCAGTGCCTCGCTCAACCGTATCTTACTCTCGATCGTAGGATAGGTGTTCCTGCGATCAGTCGTAACTTCGTATTGCGGTACCTCGGTGTAAGACATCTTGCAATCAGCCAATGAGAGGCCGCTGTTACATTTGTAGTGGTTGCGCACGCATCCATTTACGCTTAAACTTACGACAACTTAAAAGATCTCGTAAGATCGCGAGGCACTGCAATTCCGTTTAGCTTTGTTTATATCGTAAGTCTCAAAGTTGATCTTAAGTGAGGCACCGTAATCCCAGCCTAGATCTCAGAATATCAGTGTGATGAACCGGCCAGCACTCAGGCTAGATCTCAATCCGATAGAAAACATCTAGGGAATTCTCTCATGTGGCGTCTACAAGAATGGGAAGCAGTATTACTCAGTGTAAAAGCTCAAATCAGCGATCCAGGAAGCCTGGTGCAAACTCGCTCCCAAAACCTTCCATACTCTCGTGTTATCAATGGAAAATCGCGTATTCGATCTCATCAGGTGCAATGGAAACACCACAGACTGCTAAAGGACTTTTGGGCTTTGTGAAATGTAACTATTCCTTTTTTGTGCATAAACTTTTGCGGCATCACAATTTTGATTTTTTTATAATTTATTATTTTCCTTTGAATGAATCGTTTCCGAATTTGAAACACGAATCTGTAATCCAATTGTTTAGATACAGTAAAAATTTCAAAGCATTCCGGTGTACATTTTTCCTTTTATGAAAACATTTAGCTTGTGCATAAACTTTTGCGCCGCACTGTATTGATATGGTGCATCTTATATGCGAGGTGTAATGGGTAAAACCATTGCCACCTAGATTAGCAAGCTTTCTGGCTACAAGAGCAAATTCCAGTGACGTCAAGCTTAGCAGGCGAGAAAAAAATTTCTCAGCAGGTAGGGAACACACAGTGACTCTAGGTGGCAGTGGCTCAGTGAGTTGTTTATAAGCGCTGTTTTCAACATTTTATACATTTTAAAAAGGATTATTCACCAATTCAAAATAAGGTAAGTGTTTTATTGTGATAAATCTTAATTTGCATTTACTTATTTATATTACTTCTAATATTTTTGCCGGTTTCTGATATACAATACTGAACATAAGCTATAACTTACCACGTGTTTGGATGCGAGAGTGCTATGTAATATCTGTTTTTAATTATTATATTTTTGAAAACCTAATTATTGCTTCGGATTTGGAATGCATTTGTGTTCTTTTAAATGATACATTTTACGGCAAATTTTTGCTTTTAATTATTATATAGAATACATTAAAAAATTTTTTTTTTAGTTTGATAGAGAAATCTAATGTGCATTATATTTTTCTTTTAACAATTAAATTAAATTTTGGTACTATAATAAAAAATATGTAACTTTACTATTGTAATTCGTTTATTTTACTATTACTAGCAAAAGCCATGATGCTTTGTTTGGATTCGAGAAGCATTATTTAATAAGATAAATATTTGAAAGTAACAATATTTTTATATTATTTTTGCATTTTTATTAAGCAAAAACGTTATTTTATGTTTTGGCGCATTTTAATTTTAGAAATGTAAATTCAGCCAAATAACTAAGAATTTCCTCGGAATTTTTTATTTATGATATAACGAATTTAACAATTAATTTTATTTGTTTACAATTCTTTTGTTGCCATTTTACAACAAATATATATATATATATATATATATATATATATATATATATATATATATATATATATATATATATATATATATATATATATATATATATATATATATATATATATATATATGTATGTATACATATATAATTCTTTTAAAATGTGTAAATATCGTCTGCGTAAATGATTTCGCATAACAAGAATAAGTTGTGCATTGGAATTTTTAACACTGAAAAATACTTTTATAATTGAATGTAAATAATTGAATTTTCACAAATTTTAATTCATTAAAAATATGCTATACTTTTCATAAAAAAGGTATTTTAAAAATTTTCTAGAAGAAATCGTGAAACTATTTAATTATTCATGATTCTATCTATAATGACTAACTCGATGATTTATTTCTTCTTCTGAAAATATACGTGTTTCATTTTTTATTTGCAAAAATGCGTCCGTAATGGAAAAACATGTAAAATAAATTAAATAAAATAGTAATTTTTTTAAGGTTATTCTGTAAAAAAAAAAATAATATTGTGCAAATCTGCAGATCATAATTTATTTTTATGTTTAATTTCAACTCAAAATACCGAATAGTTTTTTTGTAAAGTGTACGACAAAATGTAATTTGTGTAGTCTAGTAGAGGATTCGCTTCGCTCATCCTAATAATTCATTTATTTTACTATTATAATTCATTTACTTTACTATATTTTAAATTATACAGTTAAAAGTTTAACAAAATTTTTAAATATAAATAATAATAGTAGTAAAATTGTAAAATATTTAATGTATTTTAAAGATTAATCTGACTATGAAAATATTTTATTGTACTTTCAACAATGATTTGAAGATTAGTCAAAGACATTTCATTTGGCATATTATTTTTATTGTTTAAATTTTAGAATAAATACTAATAATAGTCAGATTTAGTGCGATTTCTTTAAAATAAAATTAAACGTCATTAAATAATGCATATTTTAGTATTACAATTTGTTTATTTTATACTTTTTAATTTTACTAAACGCTTCATTTTAAATTGTTGGTATTTTAATTTACAAATTTTAGTTTTGGACATATTTTAAAATTTGTAGAATGTAAATAAAATTTATAATTTTAGTATGTACATAAAATTTATTTTGAATTTATTGCCAATTTATATCGATTAACTTCTACAGATTCCAGTTATATAAATTATTGAATAAATACCAATAACAGGTTTTTAGTCAGTTAGGCAAATGTATTGTGCATTTTTTTTAATAATTAAAGTGAACTTTAAATAATGCATAATATTATTGAAATTTTAACTATTTAATTAGTGTCTTATTTAATTTAACATTTTCTAAGGTCTATAATACTATTGTTAGAGCTTTTCAAAATTAATCAAAATTTTATATTAATTGTAAAAAATGGTCTATAGAATTAATAGTAATAACCATAGCAATATTACTATATGCACTTAGATATTTTAAGATAATTTATGTTTAATGTTATCAAAAGCAAGTAAAAATATTTAAAGACAGCGATTAAATAAATACACAAAATAATTTAAGAATTTATCAAAATAAAAGACTAATCTTATAATAATAAATATCCTCCTACTTAATGAGAACAATACTTTGTTAGTTCTATAAATTAATTAACAAATGAAAACAAGTTAAAAATATGAACCATTTTCATAAAAAAAGAAAGAACAAAATGGGACTCTTTCAATAAAATATTTAAATATTGCTTTTCAGAAATAAATAATTTTTTTTTTAAATTATTTAAACATAAACTATCTTAGAATATTGAATAAATTGAAATTCTAATAATTTTGCAAGAGAAAATTCTTTTTTGAAAATAAAAATTCTTTTCAGAAAAGGGTTATTTTTTAAACAATTTTTTGTCTTTTGGTATAAAATTATTTTTAATAAATTTACAAATGGGCTTAATTATTTAATTAATTAAAGAATAACATATCTTCGAAGGTTTTGCAGCATTTTCAACAAAGGAGAAAAGAGAAAGAAAGAAACAAAATCCTATTTTTCACCGAAAAAATCGATTTTAAAATGAACTATCTAGTTCTTTCTTTCTTTTCTTTTCTTTTATGATGCTTTATTTATAATAATTAAAGATTATTTAAACATTTCTTCATAATATTTACACATTTCTTCAAAAATTTTGCTGTATTTTCAATTAAAAAAAAAAAAATCAAGAGAGAGAAAGAAAGAAAAGAAAAAAAATCCTGTTTTTCAGATTACCTAACTTTTGATTCTAAAATGAACAATTTAGTTAAAAATACTTTTTAAAGATATTTTTGAAATTAGTAATATTTATCACGATATTAAGAAAATTCAACAAACATAAAAGTCATAATAAATATGTTTCATGATAAAAATTTTTAGTTATAAAGTTTAATTTATATGTCAGTAGCAATTTATTGATGTACAATCAAGCTTACAATTCTATTATTAGGTCATTTTAACGCTTAATGGTTTATATAGAAAAACATAACCATATTAAACTTTACTTCCTCAATGTGATATACAGATTGTTCGCCTCTTGCTGCTGACGTCACCAGCCAACCAGAAGGCTTTGTATTCTAGGTGGCAATGGTAAAACGCGTGAATATAGTATCTAGCAGGAGCTTAGAAAAAAAGGCCTCGTGGGGCTCAAGCCCTTTCCATTCAAATGAAGGCAATTTTTTAAAACTCACTGTAGCAAATTTACTTCCTTCTATGTTCGACATTTCATCTACTAAAAAACATCTCCTTACATAAAGAAGAGTTGTAAATATTAATTACTCTTCTAACTAGTTAACTAGTTAATCTATAAATCAGAAGTCAGCTCTACAAGCCACAGTTTTATTGTGAATTCATTTTACGTAATCAATTGAAACTTTCAACCGACAGCTTCATTTCTTATATATATATATATATATATATATATATATATATTAGGGTGGTCCTTAAAAAATTAAATTTTAAATTTTCTATGGGGCACCCTCTTATTTTGTTCTTTTTATAAAATAATGACTTCCACAAAAATTTCAAAATTTTAAAACATTTTTTAAGGGTCGCTACGGAGGTTTGAATGTTTAAAAAAAAATTTAAATGACATATTTTGTAATCTAATAAAATATTACTAATACAAATGCACAATCATTGCCAAATGGAATAATGGTATGATATTAGGCTGTTTCAAGTTTTAACGTATTTACACAGTCTATTGTCCAAACACAGACAGGAGTATTTCATGCCTACACTCTATTTCACCTCAACTTGGCAGCATTGTGAAAGGCAGAGAATCTAACATTCCGCCATGAAAAATAGTTCTCCGTTATTTTTTAATCTTAAATAGCTAAAATTTGTAAAAATGTATAAGATAATATTTATAAATTATAGAATTTGATTTTTTATATTCGTAAAATATCGTACTAAATGGACATATTCGTATCAGAAGCCGAGCAAGCAGAGCCGAAAACTTAAAAAAAGAGTTTTCGGCAAGCATTCTTTTGACTGTTCCCTGGGATTGCAAAATTTTAGAAGACATTTCAGGATCTGAAACTGTAGACAGATTACCCATTATTTTTTCAGGTATTGACCAGTTATTTGTTGTTCCAAAACTTCAGTCAGGAACAGGTGAGGCAATAGCTTCTGATGTTAACGAAATATTGGAGTCGTGGGGAGTACCAAGCAAGTAAAATGTATGAGTTTTGATATAACCTTTGTTAATACCGGATTATCAGGGGAAGCTTTTGCTCTTCTGGATTAGAATATGAACAAAGAAATGACTTGGCTCGCCATCATCAGATCTTGCAATTTTGCTTGAGGAAGTTGTTGTTAAGTATCTCGGAGTTTCAAGCGGACCAGACATACTGTTATTCAAACGATTTAAAATTTCGTGGATGTTTATCAATTATGGCATATTTCAGATTCCCATAACTGACAATTTAATTAAAACAACGCATAATCCGTCAGAAATAACAGAATTTGCTCAAAATCATCATAATGATTTTCAACCTAGGGATGATTACAAGAAACTGATAGAGCTTGCCATCATTTCCTTAGGAGGAGTATCCGAAAGAGGTGTTTACATTAGAGCCCCAGGTGGATTGCATCGGGTTCAATGGATGGTAAAGGCCATATACTCGCTCAATATTTATTCATTTAGAGATTAGTTTAAACTCTCTAAAGCAGTAAGAATCTGGAGTTCATCAAGTTTGCTTGTTTGTGGTGAAAATCTACATTTCCAACTGGTATCAGGCCAAATAATTTAATGCTCCTGAAGAACTTGAAAAAAGACGAAAATGTAAATGAAATCATTTCTTTGTTTGCTTTGAAGAAGTTCCTAAGACATTTCTGTACTTCACAGAAAAACTAGTTGCTTTTGCCTTCTTCGATGATAATGTCTTTTTTGAAAGTAAAAGAAAAATGGTGCATGCTTTGAAAAATGAAGAAAATTATGAACCCTTGAAATTTACACGTGCTGTTCCTGATGTCATTCTTCAAAAAGACTTGCAAGATTTTCTAAGAAGCAGAACTTTGAGGTTTTTTTTAAACTATGGATTTACCTTCAGACTTTTTTGAAACAGATGTGACTAATTGGAATGAAAATGAATCCTACAAGACATGCAAGGCACTAGCAACTTCAGTCAAAGTTGTTAGTGATGTAGCCGAATGTGGGGTAGCATTCATGGAGGAATACGATAACTATCATACAAAAGATAAAGAATAAAACCCGTATTTCAAGGATATGGTGATGGCAATTCAAATCATTTCTTTGTTCATATTCTGTTCCAGAAGAGTACAAGCTTCTCTTGATAATCTGGTATTATCAAAGGTTATATCAAAACTCATACATTTAACTTGCTCGGTACTCCCCGCGACTCCAGTGTTTCGTTAACAGCAGAAGCTATTGCCTCACTTGTACCTGATTGAAGTTTTGGAAGAACAAGTAACGGGCCAATACCTTTACCTGAAACAATAATGGGTAATTTACCTGCAGTTTCAGATCCTGAAATGTCTTCTAAAATTTTGCAATCCCAGTGAATAGTCAAAAGAACGCTTGCCGAAAACTCTTTTTTAAAAGTTTTGGGCTCTGCTTCTGATACGGCTTCTGATACGAATATGTACATTTAGTACGGCATTTTACGAATATCAAAAATCAAATTCTATAATTTATAAACATTATCTTATAAATTTTGACGCATTTTAGCTATTTAAGATTAAAAAAATAAAGGAGAACTATTTTTCAAGGCGGAATGTTAGATTCTCTGCCTTTCACAATGCTGCTAAGTTGAGGTGAAATAAAGTGTAGACATGAAATTCTCCTGTCTGTGTTTGAACAATAGGCTGTGTAAATATGTTGAAACTTGAAACAAATGACAGTCTTTACAGCCTAATATCATACCATGATTCAATTTGGCAATGACTGTGTATTTGTATTAATAATATTTTATTAGATTACAAAATATGTCAATTTTTAATTTTTTTTAAACATTCAAAACTTGGTAGCGACCCTTAAAAAATGTTTTAAAATTTTGAAATTTTTGTGGAAGTCTTTATTTTATACATAGAACAAAATAGAAGGTGCCCCATAGAAAATTTAAAATTTAATTTTTTAAGGACCACCCTAATATATATATATGTATATATATATATATGTGTGTGTGTGTGTGTATTACTGCAGGTAAGAATTCAATTAGTTTCGCACAATTTAACGCTCTGTAAATTGTTACAAAAAATACGATTATATGCCCTGATACTCCATTTCCCACCCTGTAAAATATTTACATGAAACGTTTTCTATAAAATACTTTTGTACTTGTTATTAAATACTTTTCATTTCGGAGGGCTCTGTCCTCTCTTTTCCGAACTCCCTGCAGTCTCATTAATTTGATATCCGCAATTCTTCAGAATTTAATATTTTAAATCTTCTATTTGAAATAAATGAAATATTGATTTATTGATAATGGGATTCATAATCAGTTTTACAAGTTAATTTTTCTCATACATATTTTATTAATTAGTGATAATCCTACTTTTATAATATATGACTCTTAAACCCCCCCCCTCCCCCCCCAAAAAATAAATTGAAATTGCTAAGCCATTGGAAAGTTAATGTGATATATAAAAATACTGAGCTTCGAAACTGAAAGTTATGAGCAATTCTGTTCATTTTTTTACCTATAATTCTGCCTCTCTTGTATTATTACAGGTGAGATGTATAGTTATTCAGCTGTTTCTAACAAACATATGCGTCAAAATTTATTTTCGAAAGTTTACCATTTGCGTACTCTTCTGCATCACATACCCTTTACATACATCGTTCTTTTACTAGAGCTCTGACGTTAACCTACTGACACGTAACAACTCTCTACTACGTTGCATCACGACATCTGGTTTTGTTTACGTCAAATGGCAAAAATTATATGTTTGTTTTTCTCCAGAAAAAAAAAATCTTTGTGTATATTGCTCCTTTTTTTTCCTTCTTGAAGCGGTGCTACAATTTACTAGTAGGATTCAAGATCCAAACTTTTTTGAAGTAATTTTTATTAATCTTGAAAAAATTAACGAATTAATTTTTAAAATGTTTGTTTGTAAAATTAACTCGTAATAAAATATCTCGATGTCTTTGGGAAAACCATCCATTTTAAAATGTGCAGTCGGTGATCGAGATTCTGAATGTATATATAAGTATACTACATAATAAAACTTTGTATAAATCACCTTTGTATCAATCAAGATTTCTAAAAAGTTTCATTTTTATTATCGGATTTTTCGCCTTAAAATTAATATGGTGCATCGTATATCCGAAATGTAACTCGTAATGTCGTAACACACGCAAATAAAAAGTTGCTAGCAAAAGCTTTTTTTTAAGATCCTATTCTAGATTCTATTTTAAAATATACTATTCTTACTGAGAACCGATACGTTAGGGCGTTTATTTCATTCCTTGCTCTTGCAATTTAGGTTATATTGGTCAAACAAAAAAAGCTTTAAAGTTCAGACTAAGCGAACATCAGAGGCAGGGGCGTAGCTACAAAATTTTTTTTCTGGGAGAGAGTTCAAAATTTTCCCAACTTATAATTCAAAAATTTCCCAACGTGAAGCAAATTGCTTTACTTTCCAACTAAAATGATATGTTCAATGTGTGTTTAATGATAATAATACTTATACGCAAAAAAAAAAAAAAAAAAAAAAAAAAAATCTTTGTGTATATTGCTCCTTTTTTTTCCTTCTTGAAGCGGGGCTACAATTTACGAGTAGGATTCAAAAGCCAAACTTTTTTGAAGTAATTTTTATTAATCTTGAAAAAATTAACGAATTAATTTTTAAAATGTTTGTTTGTAAAATTAACTCGTAATAAAATATCTCGATGTCTTTGGGAAAACCATCCATTTTAAAATGTGCAGTCGGTGATCGAGATTCTGAATATATATATATAAGTATACTACACAATAAAACTTTGTATAAATCACCTTTGTATCAAGATTTCTAAAAAGTTTCATTTTTATTATCGGATTTTTCGCCTTAAAATTAATATGGTGCATCGTATATCCGAAATGTAACTCGTAATGTCGTAACACACGTAAATAAAAAGTTGCTAGCAAAAGCTTTTTTTAAGATCCTATTCTAGATTCTATTTTAAAATATCCTATTCTTACTGAGAACCGATACGTTAGGACGTTTATTTCATTCCTTGCTCTTGCAATTTAGGTTATATTGGTCAAACAAAAAAAGCTTTAAAGTTCAGACTAAGCGAACATCAGAGGCAGGGGCGTAGCTACAAAATTTTTTTCGGGGAGAGAGTTCAAAATTTTCCCAACTTATAATTCAAAAATTTTCCAACGTGAAGCAAATTGCTCTATTTTCCAACTAAAATGATATGTCCAATGTGTGTTTAATGATAATAATACTTATACGCCAAAAAAAAAAAAAAAAAAAAATCTTTCAAAAAAAAAAAAAAAAAATGCTGAAATTAAAAAGAAAAATTATAATTATTGGTTCATTTAATGAGAGTTTTTGTCTTCAATTGTGTTCGAGTCATAATCGTACTTCATATGAAATTAGCCTCATATTTTTAGATTTTTGAGAAAGGGACAAAGTTTTGGAGGAAATATATTAGCGACACTGTAGATGGACAACAGTAGAGAAATTTAGGTCTGGTAGATGTATGATATTTTCGTAGCATAGAGAAACATAATGAGAAATTGAGTCTGGCTGCTTTTTGTATTTCTTTTGAAAGTTTAACTATTTTACTGTTAAGCCGCTATCAGATTCACCAACTTTTCGAGCAACCAACTTTTCAGCCGATTTTAACCCCAACTTTTTCCAGTTCAAAGGGAGAAAAAGGTTACAATTGTCGTTGCTAAAGTTGGAGGAAAACCAGTACAACTAGTACCACCTGTCAATATTTATCGCCTTTTCGTATCAATCGCTTTTCTCGGATTCGCTGAAATGTTGAAAGATGGGAGGAAATGTTGCGGCTAGCGCAGACTTTTTTGAGATGCAGATAAAAAGTTGGGGATATTGCTGTTTGCTATCACACTGGGTGTTGAGACAATATTTCGCGAAAAGTTGGAGGAAATCAAGAGTTGGCTCAAAAATTGCTTGAAAAGTTGGTGAATCTGATAGTAGCTTAACATAACTCAGAAAGGTAGTCAGCAAAACAATAATATTTTTATTTATTTATTTTTTTTTTTTTTTACTTTTTATTAAAAAAAAGGAAAGGTTTCAAATATCTATAATTTCTCAACTCTAAGCTCAAATTTCCCGAATTCACATATATTGGGGGGGGGGGGAGTTCCCCCCCATAACCCTCCATCGAGACGCCTCTGATCAGAGGTATATTTCAAATCAAGAAATCTCTAAATCTTTGATTGCCTCCCACTGATGGACTTACAGTCACTGTTTCAATTTCTCCATTGCCGGAATTATTTATTCCCCTGTCTCTCCCACTCACTTGGATTTTCACGAAGCTTATTTTATTTGCAAAACTTCTGATGAGCTTGTCAATGATTTCTCATCATCTCCTTTTCTTTCTTCAGCATGGAAATTACTTTTGTAATTCTTTTCCCTCTTTTCATTTTGTTATGTTAGAAAATTCTTTTCTTTCTCTTGTTTTCTTGTTTTTTTCTTTTGTTTTTAATTTGCTTCTTTTATTTTATTTTAATTTTGTTTGTTTCTTTTTTTCCTGCTTTTTTCCCTTTCTATCATTTTGGCAACACTTTCCTCTTCTGCCTCTGTGATTGGTGTTTACCTTTCAGCTGTAGTCACCTGTCACATTCTTTGTAAGTGCTACTCACTACCAGTGGCATAGCTACGTTTTTTGGCGCCCGGGGCAGGAAGAAATTTTGCCATCCCCCCCCCCCCCCAAATAAAAAAATAACGACATTATTTTTCCTCAAGATGACAAAAACATCTTTTTTGGCTTGTACCGGGAAGAAAGAGCAGCTTCACTCTTCCTTTTTTTAGGATCCAGCTAATTTTAATAAAACATACGAAACTAAAATGCGTGGAACCCGATTACAGAATATTTCAAGTTTTCGTCAATACTAAATTCGAATAGGAATAAAAAAAAAATTTAGCGGAACGTTCACGGATATGACTGTTGTTTTAAGCGTATATGGGAGTAGCAGAAATGAAAATAAATTTTCAAAAAAAAAACACATTTGCTAAAACTCCTAAATTACACCCGATTATGAAAAAAAGTTTCTATTTCAAAACGGCAGCCGCCCATGAATCTCAAATTTCTCTCCTCATTCATTTTTAAGATAGGGGGGAAACCAAAAAATGTTCTTCAATCCTTATATCAAGACCTAGCGATTATGCAAAAAGTAAATTTGTATTTATAATTTCTTTTTACATATATATGTATTTTTCGTTTGGAATCTTTAAGAGGCCGCCATTTTGAAACAGGATGGTGGATCAAAATGTCCAACGAATTTCATCGAGATCTTTATAAATCCTTAACATATGCTCAAGCACATCCAACTCGGTTTATAAATAAGCGCAGTCCCATGATAATGATCAGATATCTATAGAGATATATATATATATACTTTTCTATAGGAAAAAGATAAGAATTATAATCCTTTTAAAATTCAACATTAAAATTAAATTTCAAAAATTTAAACTTAAATCCTTAAATTATTTTTTCTTACTTTACATCTTCTATTCTAAAATCCGTTTTACCCCTTATAACTTTGTTTCTCAGCATAACATTTATTACGTTCACCATTAAAATCAGAGAGTATAATAGTCCAGGCATTTTGTGAATGAACATAGACAAAATTGTAGTAGAAGCTTTTTACGGAGTTTTTTAATCAAGAACTACTGCTTAATAACATACTAAAAATCAGACAAAATCTGAGCACGGGAACACCCCTATATACGGATTTCAAAATGGCGGAGGGGATTTTCTGGAACTAAGGCAAGGAATATATATCGCTTATGAAAATATAATGCTTTATTTTGACAACTTAACTTTGAAGTATAGTCAAAAATGTTAAATAGTACACAAAAGTCTGCTATCCCTTACAAATTACTGTTTAAGTTCCTTTTTACAGAAATGTCCCTGTGAAAAAAAACTTGTATCAATAATTTTCATCACTTTCATCATATTCATAGTTAGAAGTTAGGTAGTTGTTGTTACATCCGTTGACTTGGCCCACCCCATAAGCTGTAGAAAAGGGCAATCCAGTACGCTTGCATCCGCATCGTAAAGTAGCATAGTTTGTCTTGCAGGAACATCGAATCATATTAAGTAGATAATGTGGAGCTGGTGGTTAAGTCACAGAGTATTGGGTAGTATGAGTTACTTTTTACATACCGACCCCATTCTTCTGGTTTGGTTATTTCTTCAGTAGCTTTCCAGATATTTATTTGTAAGTTAGTGAGATACAGGGATGTAGTGGAGGGTATACGGTGGTATACGCCGTATACCTTCTGGATTTTTTAAAGGAACACCGTATACCCTCTGTTTCTCAAAAAAGCTATAGTATATACATTGTAGGGTATACCCTCTGCCTTGAGCATATACCCTCTGGTTTTTTTACGACTACACCACTGGTGAGATAGCAATGATATTTTGTAGAAGAATCGGTCGGAGACAAACTTTCAGGTCTAACAAATTCAAATGATTTTGCTGTTGTTACCTTCCCTACTAACATTTGGTGACGTAGATTGTCTATGGATTTTAGTATCTTGCAGTCATAAATCAGAACCATTGTTTTTCTCCCAGCCTCAGAGATATCTGATGTAAACATGAATTTGAACTAAATATTTTTGCAATAGAACGGAGCTCTGTCTCCTTAATCAGTTTGAGAAAAGCTGAGGAGTTACCTTCTACAAACATTTTCTGCACCTTTGCGTTTTCAGATGGCAGATTAAACATTTTCTGTAAATGCAAGTATAGTGACTTGAGATAATTAACATGTCCTGTTGCTGCTATTATGGGGAGAATCTCCAGCATAGCTCACAAGTGCAATTCCCAAGAGCCAAACCTGTCATCTGTTATTAATGTTCTTACAACACTGGTTATTCGCTGATATTCTCCCCAGAATTTACTTGTTCTCAAAGTAGATTGCAAGTGATTTTCTTCGTCTCCAAAGCGATGTGAATGTGAGATACCGGGTCACAGAATTCACCGTCTTTCATTTGCTTTTGGCCGGTCATAATATTCTCGAACAGATCACAAGCTTCCTTTACCAGGTCGTGGCGAGATCCATGTTCATTGCGAGGAACTATCTCTGAAACTAGTAGGCAACTAAGAGCTGCATCTACGAGCATGTGTCCTTCTATCGACCTAGAAATAGCTTTCCCAGCCATCATATATTACTACAGTATTTGATCCATATATTTCCTCAAGCACTTCAAATAACCCTGAACCATTCGTGAGAGTTCCGATTGCACTCAAAATATTCATTAGAGTATGAAATGTTCCCAGCATTAAAATAATACCTTGTAGGTCTGTTTGTCCGTTAATCAGAAGCTTTCTAAAATAAAGGCTGATCAAAAGTAACTACACATGGGATGTTATGATCGTATGCTACTTTGTTAAGATATATTATTGTCGATAAAATACAAGTCATGTTGGCGGCTGCCATATCGATGATAGGAAAAAATGAGACAGATGATTCCCCTGGATGTGAAGCTTCTGATTTGGAATGAATTGTATAGCTCCTGACCAATTTGGACCCCGTCTTTTGGATGCAGTGATTTCCCACAAAATACTGAGTCTATTTAGCGAAGCATTCGGTAGTATTGGAAGTTTACAGAATAAGATCTTCTTCGTGAGTATTCTCGCATGTCTGTATTATGCAATATCAACTTTAGCTAGATTCTTAATATCAATATCACCAACATCACGCCCATTGACACTAGAGTAGATATTTTACTTTGAAGTTACTACAGCAATCATACCCATACGATGAAAGGTATTATTCCTGTCCAGAGTGCAGATATTGTGATCGACATTATCTGCTGCTAGAAGTAATGGGGTGTTTTCAACAACACTCAAAGAAGCCTGATATTGCAGTTTTTTTTTTTTCGAATCTTGTTACTTCTGTGTAGTATGAACAAAACCCAAGATTGTGAGGAATGTTAATAAGGTATCTTGATCTGTAGTTATGGTGAAGCTGAACGGACAGACCAATTTGTAGCAGATATAGTAATCCTCCGGAATGGATAGCTTGCATAACGGTCTGACCAACAGCACCGGCCGATTTTCATGGACATTTCCTTTCGCCTAAACAATTTTGATAATAGCAATTTGAAGCTACTAGGTATGTAATCCAAAGCGCTTTCCTCCGTGAAGTCATTACGTAATGGATACTCATAAACTTTAGTGGTGTTGACTTTTGTTGGTAAATTCGAAGAATTTCATTTTCCTCCCATACATAATTACGATATCTGACTTCTCTTTTTTTTACCCGATTTTATAATACTTTGAAAACCAATCTATGTGTGTGACGCAGATAGATAGAAATATCTACCGCACATGCAAGTCTGAAAATTTGCATGAGGGTAGTCCAAGACAGATCTTGACACACATGAGGCTCAAATCTCTAATATATTTTTTTATAATTAGCCGAGAATATTAATTAAAAACAGATTTTTTTTCACAAAATGACAAAATCGCACGCACATCTGAACCTGATTTCACAGTCGAAACGAAAAAAATTAAGAATTTTCATTAATCAACGAAAACTAAGAAAACTAATTAAGATATGGATTTGAAAGTTCCATAGTACATGCAGAAAAATATTTTACACGTGTGTATAAAATTTTTGGGTCGGTAATTTTTCTTAACTTTTTCAAAAAATTGACGACGACAGTACAAACGTTCGGAGAAATAACCATACAGGGACGAATATACATTAAAAACAAACTAAAAAGATATCTTTTTTCCGGCCGCTCCCTCCATTTAATTTCCGAAAATCGATGAATCAGAGGTTATATGGCATGTAGACAATTGTCTTAGTTATTAAACGTTGCCAAATGCTAAAATATAATTTTAAAATATCTTATCAATTTAATCGAAGATTATTAATGCGTTCTGTGGTAAGAGTCTCGTGATATGAGTCAAGAGTTCGTCTACAAGGGTTTCTCCCTTTTATTTACATTTAAAAGTATGTTTTCCAAAATATAGACTTATTTTACTACAATTATCGAACATTAACGGCACATTCTTTTCTCGGATTCTATGGGGCCAGATTTCAATGGGAATTGATTCATTTAATTTAGCTTACGATTTTCTTGCAGTTTTTAGCTCCACCTTCCAGAACAGGGGACTCATTCTTATCTCGGATACCATGGACCCAATTTCAACTGGGTTTTGCTCAACTTGGTTTTCGATTATCTTACAGTTTTCAGTTCTACTTTCCACAGCCAGGGGGCATTTTTATTTGAGGTTTCATGGGCCTTATTTTTTTCTTTCACATCCGAATTTTTTCCTTTCAAAAAATATTATGATTCTCTGCAAAATTTCTGGCGCTTGCGCAGCACGCCTGCTATACGGGGCGCAGAAAGCAGGCACTCGTGTTGGAGATTCCTTTCGAGAAAGATAAATTTGAATGTAGTTTTTTAGTGGTTGGAGATGCGTGCGTAGCAGGTCCGGTATACGCTGCCAAAGACAGTGAGGACCCATCCCAGAGGTTCATTTGGAGAGATTCGTTATTATTTTTAAAATTTTAATATGAATAGAGGTTTTAATATTTAGCGGTTCGTTTGGAAAAACCTACGCGAGGGTCAGCTACTGTACAAATGAACAATGTTCTTTTGATAGCAGAAATGTGACTCCAAATCGCCAACAGGACTTTTGATTTATAAACTGCAGACTAAACAGAAACCTCTATCAGCGATTGACAATTATAGATCTTTCCTTTCCCCACACTTTCATTGAATTTCTTCAAAACATTCACACACACACATACGCACAAAAGGAAAGGTCAACAATTCTTATTTATTTTCGAAGTATGTGAAATAATTTCGATTTAAAGCTCCACTCAATTTGGCGCCCTCTATTTAATTACAATACCCCTCAATTTAGGTACCAATTACCTTAAGTACCAAGTGTGTTGAGCAACCCCTAGAAACATTTACAGAAGCTTTTTCTTTCTTCATTATTTGGATATAACAAAATATCTTACTAAAGAAAACATTCACATACAAAACAAAATAAAAAAAGATCAGCAATTTTATTTTTTGTCAAAATATGCGAGTTAATTTCGGTTTAAACTTCTCTCAATTTGGCGCCCCTAGGGCTCGGCGTCCGGGGCGGTCGCCCCCCTTGCCCCCCCCCCCCTCCTTTAGCTACGCCACTGCTCTGTACCTTTCAGTTCATTTGTGGCCTTGTCCCCTTGCGGACACGTGTTTACTTCGGCTGATGACGGGCTGTTAAAATTTGCAGTTCGAAACGGTTCTGTGTGTTTTTATATTTTATGGTGATTTATACAAAGTTTTATTATTTAATTGTGTTTTATCGCCAGTTTTTCGGTGATGTTTCATCTAATATAAATATATATTTAAATGAAATTAGAAGAAATTGAACAGCTAAAACTAAGCAGATGTATTGTAATTTTGCCCGTGGACGCAATACTGAGAATAATACACTGGTGTGCAAAAATTAAGGAAAAGTCACAAAATGCTAATTTTCAAATAAGCGAACACTCAAAAGGAAATAATATAATTCGAGTAATTACTATCTCTACAACACAGCTAGTCCATATAACATCTCATTCATGTCACACATAGTCACAAGTGTCACAGTCACTACGGTGAAGCAAAAAAATAGGAAATTCCCTACATCTCATTATGAGTCTCAAATGATCACAATATGTGACTCCACTGAGACGTCACTGTGACTGCTGCTTTGTGACGAGTCACCATGTGACTTTACAATGTAGTTACATTGTGACTCTCATGTGACTGTCATTTGTAGGCTCAATTTCAAAGTCATCGTGAACGCTGCATTGTGATAAGTTACCAAATAATGTCACATTAAAGTCACATGATGACTTTCAGGTGACAGAGAGACTACTGTGAAGTTACCATTGTGCTCTTTTGGGAAAAGTCTCCATGTGACTATAATATGATATTATTTCGTGACTTATCATACTGCAACGTTCATGATGACTATGAAATTGAGTCTAAAAATGACAGTCACATGAGAGTCACAATTTAACTACATTGTAAAGTCGCCTGGTGACTCGTCACAAAGCAGTAGTCACATTGACATCCCAGTGGAGTCACATATAGTGATCATTTGAGCCTCATAATGAAATGTATGGAATTTCCTATTATTTTGCTTCACCGTAGTGACTGTGACACTTGTGACAATGTGTGACATGAATGAGATGTTATATGGGCTTGCTGTGTTGTAGAGATAGTAATTACTCGAATTATTTTATTTCCTTTTGAGTGCTCGCGTATTTGAAAATTAGCATTTTGTGACTTTCCTTAATTTTTGATAACCAGCGTACAAACACAAATGTACTATAGTCGAACTTCCCTTTAACGAAGTTTTCTAATTAACAAAATCTTCTACTAAACCTTGACTTTGAACACAATTAACATGTAAATTAATCTCCATATTACGAAAAATATATTCTATGTAGCGAAGTTTATTCCACTTTCGTTCGTGTACAACATTCAAACGAAGAGGCTGCTGCTGCGATGGAGTTATCTATTTATTTCAGGGGATTGTATAAAAATGAAATTATTTATTTATTTAACGTTTCCATTCAAAAGAAGAAATGGCAAAAGCCTTCAATACAATAAGGAGAAACCAGTTTCACGAAAATGTTACAGATGTATTCTTCGGTTACTTTGTGACGTTTTATCTGAGATCACTCAGAGACCAGATGGCCATAGCGTAATAAACATTTTTAATTGGGACCTCCAGATGCCTATCTATAAAATTCACATGTCAATGTTTCACAGAATCCAGATGGAACGTGTAAACAGATTTAATGATGTAAATATCTTGAAACGGCTGCGTAGCAATCTATAAGAACTAAAACTTTTTGACTAAAATGACTCAATGTATACCACGTGGGTTGGCTAAGAGATAGACTGGATTCTCTCGGAAAAGGGCCCCGTGGAAGGAGATGCCTTCTGGACGCGACCGAAAGAAGTCATTTTTTTCGGCTCTGCTGATGGAGAGATCCGCTCCGAAAGGAATAATTGTTTTATTATGTGTATAAGACTAATGGTGTGCTTGCTGTGTGTGTGTCCATGTGCCGTCAATAAAACTGTAGAAAAGGAACTCCAGGTTCTTTTTATTTTTAGTTACGAATCTTCCCTTAAGTTAGTTTTATTTGGCGTTACAACTTATGAAAGTGCGAAATTTTTTATGAACAGTGTATTATTTTAGAAGAAACCTGTACAAAGTAATATTACAGTTTTTCAAAGTTAAGGATTTGGAATACTAAGAAAAAAGAGAAAGTGTACGCTACGCTTCAGCTTTTGTCTACCTCTCTTTATTATGTATTTCTTTTAGACATTATTCTAATCAAATTTTTCTCATATGTCTACATTGAATAAAAAAAGTTACTGCCCAAATTAAAATACATTTTTCCAATAGTTCCATTTTAGGCATATTTTTCATTTCATGCATGTGTATTTTATTATACAAATTTCATGAATTTGAGATGATTTCTATTTAACGAATTTTCTTCATAACGAAGTGTTTAAGTGTAACGAAGAGATTTTGTTGAATGGAAGTTTCACTGTATTTAAATTTCAAGAATAAAAGGGTGTAAAAGTTTTATGATTGTCACAATATATTCGTTTATTAATACATTTCTCCCATATCCCCCTTGTTGTTTATCTGTCTAAAATCCGACATCCACGTGTCAGGAAAATTCTAAACACTATTCCAAAACAGCGCAATTCATAAAATCTGTCTTGTTATTTCTATTGCATAAAGGTTTACTATCAACGGGAAGATTTAAAAATAACTTTTTAGTATGATTTAAGTTCGTTTTTGGCAAACTTTTCTAGAAGTTAACGGGAAAATTGCCTTTAAAATAAATTAAAGAGGAACAAACACATTTGTCATCGTTTCGCGAATTACCACTACATTTACATGGGAATGTCAGATATTTCAACAAGGTTTTTATGTATGTTTACGTACTCAAATGTTCTTATATGTTAAGTAATAACTATTTTATCCGATGATAAGTAAACAGTAAGTATTTTTTAAACATTAATATAAGAATTAACAGATAACTTTTAAAGAAAAAATAAAACCGATTTCAACTTACTATTCCTTAACCCTCTGAGTGATTATCCCGCGATTTCCGCGGGTAAGACATTTGTAGAAAAATTTATATAATATATAATTTTTAAGCAATTTTGTTTTTAAAATTCTATAGTCAAAGGTTAAGAATGCAAATGATAAATATACAATATACAGTGAAACCTCCATGTGCGACCACCTCCATTAAACGACCACCTCCCTGAACGACCATTTTTTCACGGAAAGAAATTATTCCCATAGACTCAATACTAATTTTACCTCCATTCAGAGACCATCCCAGTTGAACTCCCTCCATGAGCGACCCATTTCTTAAAAGAAAATGAAACAAATTCCGTTTTTTCCTGGTCGCTTGAAGAAGGTTTTATTAGAAAAATAATTCCGGAGAGAGCATTATTCATCAAACTTCTAAACTAAGTTTAGAAATTTTTTTATTCCGGTAACCTTTAATAGTTTAAACCCGTTTGTGCCTTTTTAGGCAATGAATTTAACTTGGATGACAAATTAAGAAAGACGTTCAATAAACTCCTCTGCCCTATTCTGTCGGGAAGCTCTCAAAGAAATAGATAAATTAATGACATCGTCATTATTTGTTCCCGTCCAAAAAAAAGAAAAAAAAACATTTATTTACTGAACTTAGAAAGTACCTGAAAATAAAAGTTATGAAAGAGAAAACCGTAAAATCAAAGCAAACGTCAATGTATTCATTTATGTAATTAACTTTTGTTTTGATACTTAAATTTTCATATTTTTTCCTAATGTGAAAAATAAGTTTTAGTAACATTAATTGTTACCTTTTACAACAATTAAAATCTAGATTTAAACATGACCTCCATTAAAAGATCACCTCTCGGAGCGACCAATTTTTATTGGAACGGAACGTGGTCGCTTTAGGGAGGTTTTACTGTATTTCAAGCACAAGATTATTTGAAATATGCAATAATAGAGGACATATTCATCCATTACATGTTGGTCGAAAGGATTTTGAAAAAAAAATTAAGGCAGTCAGAAGGTTAACCCTTTATGTTTCGATGGTACTGTAAAGTACCACATTTCCTGTTAATTCCTGTTTTTTTTTCTGTTAATTCCATTTCCTGTTCCACATTCCCAATTAAGACACACTCATTGAATGCATTCGCAATGGTACTTTTAGGAAACAATAGTAAATTCTTCTCTCGACCATCCCCAGATAGCAATGGCAGTTCTAGTAGGCTTAAAATTGTTCACGAAGCTGCTTTGCCGCGTGTGAGTATCAATTTTGCTTCCACTTTCTTGTCTGGCATGGTATCCCTAACTCTGCTTGGAAACATCGTAAATTTTACAGGTAAAGATATCATTTTTTTCCCTGTGTTAAATAGATCACTTATCAATATGTTATGCTTAAAAAAATATGTATAATTTTCAGTTTGTTTACTGTACGAAGCACTTTTCTAAGCGGTACTTTTGAGTACCGCTTTGAACATGATTTTTACTTACAAGGAAGGTCTCCATACGGGCATATTCAGAAAAATCTGAAAAAAATTACAGAGTGTTCTTCTCATGTGGATATATATGTTTATAAATTTTTTTTTGGCGGAACCTCCATAGAACGTTCGTAAAAAAATAATGAATATTTCGTTTATTTGGCTATTTATCATCGGTTGGCGATGAAATGAAATTTCGAAAAATGCTTTTTTATGTCGAATACACTTTAAGATAAAAATGTTTCATATTGAACTTGTTTAAATAAATTTAATGTAAATAACTTTAGTTTTGTCAGTTTTAGTTTGATTTAACTATAGTTTTGTCATGTATATATAGATTTTTATAATGAGAGTTAAATATTAAGTTTTACGAATTAAAAGAAAATTAAAATTGTTTCAATATCTCAAAATTAAGTCGAATTGAGCACTGTCGAGTCGATTCAATTTTGTTGCTATGGAAACGACGAATTCTTTGATATTGAAATGGATAACTGGTAAATGAATCTTGCCTTTATTTTGGAATACGCTTAAATATATAAAAGTATTTTTTATATATGAAATTGTTTTTAAAGTAATAAAATTAAATAACAAGCAACATAAATATCAAATACGAAAATATGTATTTATTAAACTCTCTATTTGTTTATGTTTAAATTCATTAAATACTTTTTACACGCATTCTAAAAATCAATTAAAAAACAATTTTCAGGTGCATTAAAATCGTTTGCTTTTGGCGAAAAAAAGTACTGCTCGCCAAATCGTGTGACGTTTTCGTCTTTTCGCGCCAAATACCCGAAAGTATTTTATTTTTTTACAGACTTTCTACTGTAATTCCGCCGCTAAATTTGACTGATCCTTTATTACATACATAAGTAGTTTAAATAGTATTTTTTTTTTCAAAGTATTTTGAGTATGCCCAGTAAGGAGACCTTCCTTGTTAGACTAGCTGACCCGCCCGGCGTTGTCCGGGCCGAAACTGTGCCAAGACTGGCATTGAAAAACATAACACTTGAGTGGACGTTACAAAAAAAAAACACTGATTAATATTTATTTGGCGCAGATGTCATATACACACAGAGCTAATATAACTATATATCCGCAGTTATGCTTCGGAACGTTTAAATCAGTAATTTGGATTTCAGAAGCAACGCGTTTGCCCATGCGACGGTTATTAAGCCTATTTTGGCGATCGCTTATGCTCTGTGTAGTTTGACGCCGTTCTCGATCCAATCTATTTCGATTTTCTCTTCTTAAAGCGGCTTCTTGTTCACTGTCAAGCATTCGCCGAGACCTTTTACGGGCATTTCTAACGATATTGTGAAGTTCCGTAATTACAGCGAAAGAGAGAACATAAATAAATAAACGCGAAACGTAAATAAATCGGATTTACCTCCGCTTAAATCTTGCCAAATGACTTTTACACAATAACCATGAGATGCGTTTCTCGGGCGTTGCTATTAAACAATAACAAATAATCGCGATTTCTGTGCCACGTACGTTAGCGTAATATATATATAAATTTTTATCATTTGCATACATACGATGCATAAAAACGTATATATTTACTAGGGATGCGTGGGTGCTAGACAGATGGATTTTGATACAATGTAGGGAAACATATTGCATAATTTATGTATGACATTCATGAATAATAAAGCAAAAAATATGATAATTTTACCTTTAGAAAAAATATTGTATTTTTATAAAACAAAATAGAAAAAAAAATTAAAAATTAGAAAAAAAACCTAAAAATATCTTTTAGCATTTTTATGAATCCTTTTGAGTTTTCCACGCTAAAAGTTTGGAAATTTCTTTCAGATATTCTTTCCATTGGAGGATAGTGTTACAGCTGTAGAATATTCTTGTGATGGCGAAATACTCACGGATGATGCACCTACAGTATCACCATCTAGTCATACATACATCATAGACATGTATACACTAGATCAGGGATGGCGAACTTTTTCAGATCCACGTGCCAAATTTATCCGAAAATATATTTTACGTGATCATGACGTGCCCACAAATAATAATAATAATAATAATAATAATAATGGATCAAATAAAATGAATCAAAATTACTTAAAATTTTGCTTTTAACATTAAAAAATATGGGTAGTATTTGATGTTATACTTTAGAAATGGTATTTTAAAAATATTATTTCTATTGTCTCATCTTAGATGCCAAATAATTTATATCAGCTTCGTTCTTAGTTATTTTTAATACAATGCAAGTTGAATTGGGCTCATTTGATAAGATGATTTTACCTGAATTTTTCATCTATACTATCTATACTAATATTATAAAGAGGGAAAAATTGTTTATTTGTAGAAGGTAAGCTCTGGAACTACCGAACCGATTCTAAAAGTAATGGTATCAAAATGATGGTGTTAGTCCAACTTAGAACATAGGCTATATCTTATGTCCGAGCCACTGGCCAAAAGGGGGTGCACGAGCAAAAAACGTTCTAAAAATGCGATTTTTGTGTTACTGAAGAGCATAGAAACATGAAATTTGGAATCGTAGTTACTTATAAGATATTAATGAGCTCTAAGGATATTTCTTAAAAAAATCGAAATTAAAAAGGGGTGAAAATGCGCGAAAAGCGTTCTAAAAGACGTTCTAAATGGCGATTTTCACGCAATTTCAGGAAGTACCAAACCGATTTAAAAACTAATGGTGTCAAAATGATGGTGACAACACTTGCTCCAACATAGGCTACATTTTATGTCGGTGCCACTACCCCTAAAGAGGGTGCAGGAGCAAAAAAGCGTTCGAAATTGCGATTTTTGTATTACTGAAGCGCCCAGTTACATGGAATTTGGAATGGTAGTTACTTATAAGATATAAATGATCTCTAAGAACATTTCTTAAAAAATTCGAAATTTAAAAGGGGTGAAAATGCGCAAAAAGCATTCTAAAAAACGTTCTAAATGGTGGTTTCTACACAATCTCAGGAAATACCAAACCCATTTAAAAAAGAATGATTGGAAACTGATGATGACAGCTCTTGCTCCAACATACGCTCTATTTCATGTCGGTCTCACTAACACCTAGGGGTTGCAGAAGCAAAAAACGTTCTAAATTGCGATTTTTGTGTTACTGAAGGGCCAAAAATCCTGAAATTTTGCAGGGCAGTTATTTATAAGATACAAATGATCTCTAAGAACATTTCCTAAAAAATCGAAATTTAAAAGGGGTGAAAATGAGCGAAAAGCGTTCTAAAAAACTTTCTAAATTGTGATTCCTACGCAATCTCAGGAAGTATCGAAGCGATTTAAAAAATAATGGTGTGAAAACGACGGTGACAGCCATCGCTCCAACATAGGCTGTATTTCATGTCGGTGCCACTACCCCCAAAGGGGGTGAAGGAGCAAAAAACGATCTAAATTGCGTTTTTTGTAATACTGCAGGGGCTAGCAACTTGAAACTAGGCATGGTAGTTACTTATAAGATATAAATGATTTCTAAGAACATTTTCTAAAGAATTCGAAATTTAAAAGGAGTGAAAATGGACAAAAAACATTATAAAAAACGTTCTAAATTGCGATTCCTACGCAATCTCAGAAAGTACCCAACCGATTTCAAAAGTAATAGTTGGAAATTAATGATAACAGCCCTTGCTCCAATATAGGATCTATTTCGTGTCGGTGTCACTACCACTTTGCGGTTGCATTTTAAAAAACGTTCTAAATTGTGATTGTTGTGATACTGAAGGATCTCGCAACTTGAAATTTGGTATGGTAGTTACTTATGAGATGTAAATACTCTCTGAGAAGAGTTCCTTAAAATTTTTTAATTTAAAAGTGGCGAAAATAAATGAAAAGCGTTCTAAAAACTTTCTAAATAGCGATTTCTACGCAATCTCAGGAAATATAAACCGATTTTTCAGAAGTAATGGTTTGAAATTGATGGTGACAGCCACCGCTCCAACATAGCCTATATTTTATGTTGTTGTCACTATCACCTGGGGATTACAGGAGCAAACAATGTTCTAAATTGCGTTTTTTGTGTTACTGAGGGGGTCTAACATTTTAATTTGGAATGGTAATTACTTCAAAGATGTCAACGTTTTCTAAGAATTGTTGAAAGAAAATTCCAAATTTAAAAGAATGAAGTGAGCGAAAAGCGTTCTATAAGCGTTCTAAATTACGATTTTTATGCAATCGTATGAAATACGAAACCGATTTCAAACATAATGGTAGCAAATTGATGGTGATAGAACCTGCTCAAACATAAGCTATATTTTATGTCGAGAATTGCAGAAGCAAAAAACTTTCTAAATTGCGATTTCTGCGGTACTGAAGAGGCTAGAAACTTTAAATATAGCACGGTAGTTACTTATAAAATATACATGTCCTCTAAGAACAGTCGAAAATAAATTCGAAATTAAAAAGGGGTAAAGCGAAGGGAAGGAATGAAAAGCATTCTAAAAAAGCCTTAAAGTACGATTTCTATGGAATCTCAGGAAATAATAAACCGATTAGAGAAGTTATTGGTTGAGAATCAAGAGTGATAGTCCTGATCCTATACGGGCTATATTTTATGCCGGTGTCACTACCACCTGGTTGGCAGGAACAACAAGAAAGCCTTTAAAGACATCTAAATTCCGTTTTATATAGAATATTAGGAAATACCAACCGATTTCAAGGTTAATGTTGACAAATTAATGGTGACAGTCTCTGTTTCAACGTTTTTCAAGACATTCTATTTCAACTCTGTTTCGGCATTTTTTGTTGGTGCCACTAACACCAGGGAATAGTAGGAGAGCTGTTGAACATCTTTGAGTAGGTATTTGAGGCACCCTGAAAATTTGTGCAGCACTTCTTTTGTAATGCCTGAATACAAAATCGAATGTTTGGCTGAAGGATCGTGGCCCAAAACCTGTGCCAAACACGTGTCAAGTGCCATTTTTTGACACTACCCAAAAAAAGTATTTGAGGCACACTGAGATTGAAACAGAATAATATTTATACTTAGAAAAAAATATTTTGAAAATGACAGACACTTTAGTCGGCCCAAAACCTGTGCCAGACACGTGTCAAGTGCCATTTTTTGACTACCCAAAAAAGGTATTTGAGGCACGCTGAGATTGAGGCACAATAATATTTATGCTTAGAAAAAAATATTTTGAAAATGACAGACACTTTAGTCGGCACAAAAACTGTGCCAGACACGTGTCAAGTGCCTTTTTTTGTCTGGCACAGGTTTTGGGCCACGATCCTTCAGCCAGGCATTCGATTTTGTATTCAGGCATTACAAAAGAAGCGTTGCACAAATTTTCAGGGTGCCTCAAGTGCCTTCCCTAAAATGTTTAACAGCTCTTGGACTAGAAGCGGTAGACTGTTAGACAAGAAGCTTGGAATTTGACATGATGGTTAATTTTAGGAGGTAAATGTGTTAAGATGGTTTCTAAAAAATTCAAAACTTCAAATGAATACTGAATTGAGCGTATGAAATGAGCATAAATGTCACAAAATACTTTCTAAATTATCATTTAATTGGAATTAGTTTTAGTTCTTCTTATTAATTAAAATCTCATTTCTGTCTATTGCACTTTTATTATGAAGTTTAGTCAAACTGTGGCTTAATCTGTAATTTTTGAATTATTCCAAAAAGTGTTCTAATAAAATATAGTCATGCAAATATCACTTGGCATATTTCAGCTATTACGCGAGCAAAGCCGCGGGGTTTGCTAGTATTATTTATTTCCAAAAAGAATGTCTCTCAGAAAAAAATGTCAAAACAGCAAGCGCCAGAGTCTACAGTGTCTGGAATTGAATTCCGAGTTGTTATTTATAATTTTACCATCGGTATTTTTCCTTATAATGCATTTTAATCTTTCTTTTGAGATAATATCCTAATTTTCTCTTATTCTTAAAATTTACTGAGCCAATATTAGAGCTAGATTGGGACACATTAAGTTAGATATTAGTTCCATCAATCTTTATGACAATGACAGCCAACCGAACGAATCGAATTCAGATACACAGAATGAAATTCTACTCTATTTTGATGTAGCACCTGAATCTATGCCGTGCCAAATATAACCTGCAGCGTGCCACTTATGACACGCGTGCTATAGGTTCGCCGTCCCTGCACTAGATATATGCAGGATAACGCACATTAAAATAATAAAAATGGATATAGTTTTTTTTTTTTTTTTGTCTCGATTTTTGTCCAAACGTAATGACCCAAAGGTTAGTTTGAAGTACCACATCATCAAGTAATTAGCTGTAATTAACAAAAATAAATAAATCTTTTAATTTTAATGCATATATCTTGTAATTTATCATAGTAATGCAAGGAAAAACGTGTCGAGGTTTTTTAAATTCATAATTTGGGATATAAAGGGTTAACTCATGACTTGTTTACAATCCTGCAAACACATTCATGTAACTAATTTTGCCAACATTTTTATTTATTTATATCGCGTGCCTTTTCGCACGCTATACAGAATGTATTTATGGCAACACTTTAATGTTATCCATATTTAATTTAAACTACTAATTGAATAATACTAATAGTTTTTAGGGGGTTTTCTTTTTTCTTTCTTTTTCAAAAAAAGGGGATATTTTTTACTATATAGAAATAAAAATTTATATTAACTGATTATCTGTTGCAGTGTTGCCAGATATTCGAAAGTCAATTTCCCCAAAATTTCTGAAATTTTCCACAAATTAGTGTTTTTTTCCGAAAAAGTTCCCAACGCAGTTTCTAATCAAAAAAGTAAATTTTCAATTTCCAATTTTCCACAATAAAAAATCTTTAACTAATTTAAACTCAATTTTTTCCCCAAATCAAGTATTTTTTTTTTTTTTGAAAAAATTCCCCATCTACAAAAAATTAACATTTAAACTTGGCAGAATTTTGCATGCATATTCGCAGCTAAACGAAGAGAATGACTGAGAGATACAATTTACAACGATAAGTTCATTTTACACTTGTTTTTTAAATTATTGTCAATCGATGATACTGGCCTATCATTACTTTAGCTCCATCTACATTTATTTTAATGACTTTTTAGGTGCGTTCGTAATTATATAAATACGTAGAACCTATAGTCGCCGTTCAGTCCGTCTGTCTGTCCGCATATAATAGAGCAAAAACTACCCAACTGAATGGTCTGAAATTTTAAATATATAAATGTTGCAAAATTTTGTCGAGTCGTTTCAAATTTTATGAAAATCGGATGTATAGCTTAATTACAGGGGCAATCAAAAGTTTTCCGTTACATGACGGCCAATGGGAATAAATTATTGCAAGTGTATTTTAATGATGTTACAGTCTTCCGAATGGTCTGGAATTTTAAATATATAATTGTTGCAAAATTTTGTTGAGTCATTTCAACTTTTATGAAAATCGGATGAATAGTTTAATTACAGGGACAGTCAAAAGTTTTCCGCTACATGACGGCCAATGGGGAAAAAATTATTTCAAATGCATTTTAATGATGTTACAGCCTTTCGAACAGAATTAAATGAATATGCACTTATTGAAGTGCATTAAAATATACATTCGGTACAATATGCAGTGCAAAAAATATTTATAAAACTAGTTATAGTACGAACGCACCTCATTTGCCACGTTTGACGAGCAATTTCCAACTTGTTCAAGATTTAGACCATCTCTAATCAGTTGGGGGGTTTGAATGAATCCTGAGACGGTGTTGGCATCATCTGCTTGTACATGACTTAACCTATAAAACTTTTTTTAAATTGTTGCTCATCCATATTTACTTCAGTAGCGTAAAGTAGGGCAGCACGGGAAAGTAGTACCTAAGAAACCACCTACCTTAGGTGGCTAGTAGAAATACTTAATCGTAACGCAAAGCACCTTTGTTGTATCAATCACTGTGCTTCAAAAGAAAAATAACCGATTTTCCACATCTTTAATTAAATCTTTTAACAAGTAAAAATTAAATTTAAAATTCAAAAAACCCGACTGCGTAAAAAGCGAACTAATTAATTATTTCTCATCAAGGTGAAACTATTTTTTATATTACTTTCCTAACATTTTTATTTACTTGTACTTGTACTGATGACTTTTAAGTTGGTTAATTGTTAGTTCCTATCTATAAACACTGTTTTGATGAGGCCTAAGAGATGTCTATGATGGTTAGAGTTGAAGTTAAGCTAGGGAACCTACCTACACAACTTCCAGGTTGTGTAATATTTAAACGGAGCTTCAGACTGTAAAATAGTCAATGAAACATCGTAACCAACAACCTAGCCTATAACCATCGGATGGTTAAGACGAATCGATAGAGACCCCATTCATTGAAATCCATCCAGCCGTTGGGATGTTTCGAGGGTATAAAGAAATCCACGTACCCAGATACACGTGAAACACATAAACCTTCTTGACAGTCGGGTAAAAAGTACGGTAAAAGAACATTTCGGATAAGTAATGTGAAGGTTTATACCATTTAAGACCTCAGAGTTTTCATTCAAGTATCTTATAAGGAAAACTAAGGGTCAATCATTGAGCAATATTCAGTTATAAACGTGGTACAAATGTGATTGTAGTATTTAGTTGCATGTCTTTGCAAAAAGCTGTACTGTCATTCCATGAAGCACAAATTAAACAGCCTTAAACAACAAAACAGTTATAAAATTGTTTTTATTTGTATTGTAAAAATCCATACTAATAAAAGAAATTTGTACATGTATTTGCGTGTCTGCCGCGATGACTAGGAATATCTGCCGCACTCAGCGATCTAGAAATTCAGGTAGGGATAGTCCAATGCAGGTCGTGATGCACCTGTGATATACGTCTAAACTGAAATGTTATAAACGATGAGCATGATCACGAGAATAATTATTGATATCTACGATTTCTGCATTTTAGTTTCATTTTCCAAATCAAAATAGAGTTCGAGACAGATCCACTGTTGTAAGGTCAGATGACTAAAAGTAAACTTTAACCTCTTCGGTCCCTGGGTCCCCATACGGAGACCTCTGTTTTTTTCCTTATAAAAACTAAAATGTCCGATTTTTTTACATTTGCATATCATTTCTTAATAGCTGAATGTTCTTTGCGTTCAAAGCAAACGAATAAAGGGCAGCATCTAAGCTGATTCCCACATAAAATAAATGTTATTTTCATCTGAGTGTGCAAAATGCCTAAAAATTCCCAAAAGACATTATGACCAAGAAAGTGGGACATTTTCATAAGTATTTAACTTAAATCTTTTTCAATAAAAAATTTTGAGGATTTGTAGATTATTTACTTGTTAAAAGCTCTTAAATTTGTGATTGCGTTAATTTAGGTTAATGGTTATTAAATTGATGTTTTTAAGGGGGGGGGGGGGTGTTGTAATTTTAGATCCATATTTTTGAACCTGGATTACTAAGCGCCTAAAGCAGGCATGTCAAACTCGTCTACCGCCGCGGTCCAAATTAGACATTGCATACAAAGACGCGGGCAACATCAAACAAAGTAGGTAATATTATTAGAATTTCACACAGCAATATTTGTACGTACTAAGCATTTGTTTATTTTATCTTATGACATTACTTTTTATCAACCAAATCTACAAAGTTTAATTGGATTTTCTAAATTGTATTACCTTGAAAAAATTATTTTACACAAGCTCTGTTAATCTAGCAAAGGTATAACTTTTGATCTTCCGGATCTTTTCAAGTAAAAACTAAAAACTTCAAAAAAAAAAAAAAAAAAAAAAAAAAAAAAAAAAAAAAAAAAACATTAAAAAAAAAATTATTTAATAAATTGTGTCTTGTATCTATGCGCTACGTATTTCATTTCACTTCATTTATGAAACACATTTTCTCGTTCAAATTATTTTGCTTGTACCAGAAAAATTTTATTACCTAACATAGTTAATATATGCATAATTGCTCACTTTGCCTCATTGCCAACTTTTTCACTCAGTTGGAAAATTGCAACTCGTACCTGAATTAAACAAAGGTAAAATGCTAAAGGATTGGCGGGCCACGTAGAAGTTGTCGGCGGGCCAATTGTGGACCGCGGGCCGCGTGTTTGACATGCCTGGCCTAAAGGATCAATTTCAGAAAAGATATTTCTCTGTCATTTACGATGTCATTTTGTTCGGAAAAAACAATCAATAAGCATTTGTATTATTATTTTAGCTGCGGAACTGAAGAGGTTAAGTGAAATAGTAGAAAAAAATTCCCCAAGTTTTTCCCAAAATATGTTGATAGTTCCCAAACATTTCCCCACGAACTACTTATCCCCAAAAAATTCCCCCAGAGGTTCAAAATTCCCCAAAATGGGAACAAAATTCCCAATCTGGCAACACTGATCTGTTGTTTTAGATTCGTTTCCCAGTTATTTTGATAAAAATTAATTGTGATAGATTTAAGCAGTTCAGGATAAGCGTCGCATATACATGACATATAGCATGCGAAATCTTGATATTTCCTATCAGAAATGCTTTATCGTAATTTTTGGCTTATTTAATCGGCGAATTTCTGCAATTAAATAAGGCAAATATTTCTGTTTTAAAATACTGGTTTTAAAAGATTTAAAATTTTGTACATGGCGCTCGTCACGAAGGGGTTAATATCATTTTAAGGCTATTTAGCATACATTACGATAAAAGAAAAAAAAAGTTTCAATGAAAAGAGGAAAAATAAATAAGAAAATATAACATAAATGCGCAACTGAAATGGCCATTTTATTCTTTGTTGCTTATTGCAGTGTCTTATTGAGACTAGCATAAAAATAGAAATAAATGACAAATACTAAAGATCGACCTAAACAGATTTTTAAGGGGACCGGGAAAGCAAAATTCAACCGAAAAATCGATTTTTACTTTTTTATACCATTAAATAGTTTAAACTTTTACCTTTAAAACGATGTGTCACACATATTTATATATATATATATATAATAAGTGTTGAGATTATTCATTCTTTTCTAAGAGTACTTCACAGCTTAATGGCTATTTAAATCTTTAATCGACTTTTTCTCAAAAGCTGGATTTTTCATGTTTATGTTCCTTTTTTTCAGTATCTATTAAACTTAAGAAAATCAGATTTTTTTTAAAACACTTATATTATGTTATAGTGTATATTTTAATACAGGGATTTAATGATTTGTTGAGAATTATTTATTTTAGGCAGTGAAGTCTTACCAAAAATGCTAATTTAAAAATGACTTTCAATAAATAATTAATAATTAATTTTCAGGTTCACTTAGAAAGAAAATGGTCCGTTAAAATACGTAAATCATGTTATTCTAACTACTCTAAAACATCTAGACCTCTCTCTTTCGCCATTTCTGAGAAAAAGGTACATAAAGTGTGTAAATTTAACATGGCGGAGATAGGGCTTTCCCCGTCCCCTTAAGACCGCAACCAAAACTGAAACCAAATTTCGGCAATCCGCGTATTTTCGGCCGAAAAAAAAAATTTAACCCTTTGTCTATTGACGGTACTTATAAGTCTAATATATAAGAACTAATAATAAATGAACCATTAAAATGACTAGTTCTGATACAATTTAGAATGAGTTACAGATATATTACTTTATCTTGTTCCAAAAGCATTATTTGTTACACAAAGCAAAAATATTTTTAAAAGCATGATATCTTTTGCGTTTGCATCTTTTCAACTTTCTTGCCGTTGGGGGGAGGGGGGGGGGATTTTTCAATTAGGAAATATTTCTATATTTCTACTGTAAGAACATTATATTTGTACATTTCCTAATTCTACAAAATATTAAGAAAAATATTTAAAATAAAAGATTTAAGTGGGTTTATAAATATTGCACAAAATCCCTATGAATTTAAATTTAATGAATCCTTCTAAATCCTTCAATCCTCCTAAAATCCTTCTAAAATTTATTAAATGATTATGCAAATCTTATAATTCGTTTTAAACAATTCACGAAAAATGCTGTAGAAGACAAAATTTTCATGAATTCATAATTCAGCACATAAAGGGTTAAAGTAATTAATACATAAAAAATATACATAATTGTTAATTAATTATACGTGTACAAGTTGGGTCTCTGTACTTCTGACAAAACTTTTCATTTTCATGTAAAATAAACTGTAATTAATTTATCAACGACCCATATTACTGTGTTGAATTAAAATATTTTCTAATTATATGAATTTCATCTAATTAAAAAATGGGTTAGGTATACATATATCTCGATTTATCTTTTATAAGTATTAATGACCATCTGTTATACCAGAACTTTCTCAAAGACTATTCGAAACACTTCTGCGGTTTTAAATTTTCTATTACTGTTAAGTCTGCAGCTTTTAATGAGCAAGTGAAAAGCGTCTTCAAAGTTGAGTCATAGAGGCATTGCTTGCTTTATCATTTGCACTCATGTCATGAGTCAGTCATGCCTGATAATTATTAACAGTGAAGTTCATAGCAATAAATAAAGAGTGTCTCATTTGAGCCGATACAGCACAATTCAATCAATCATATTGAAAATTTTCGAAAGAAGAAACGAGATTCTTAGAATACAGGTAGTTTCGGTCCAGTTTCGGTCTGGCCGAATTTTTGGCAGTATTTTCGCCGAAAATGAATTTGCGGCGAAACTCAGATTTTGGACCCTAAAACGAAAACGAAATCGAATTTCCGTCGATCTCTAATAAATATATATTTTAATTATTTATACATTTTATAATTGTCTGACTTTTCAAAAATAAATGCCAATTTTATAAAGCATTTAATATATTTTTTTTTAATTTTCTAGTCCAGATAATTAAGCAGTTTTCTTTACTATTTTTAGGGTTCCGTACTTAAAAAGTAAAAACGGAACCATTATAAGATCACTCCTGTGTCTATCTGTCCATCTGTCACAGCCCTTTTACTCGTATACTATGGAACGTGGAAAGCTCAAATTGGGGAAGTAATAAAGACTATTAACCCACATATTTACAGATTAATAAATATTCATAAATATATTTAGGAAAAATGTAGAGGGGCTAATTAAGTTATTTGAAAAAAAAAAATCGCTTCTTTGTATATCTTGTGGGGTATCGGGAGAAAGCTTTCGTAACGCTGAGCTGAAAAATATATTTCATTTAATTTTAGGTATTATATTGTCAAAGTTATGGTCGAAAATGTCGTGCAAAATATGTTCCCTCCTATCTAATTCTGAATCTGCTGAAACTAAAATTATGAATAAATTAGAGATAGTAGACGTTAATTTAAACCTTACAGGAAAATTATAGCGATTAACCAAGGTCGCATAGTTTTTGAGAAAATCGCATTTTTCCATTACAAACAAATTAAGGTTTTCAGGCATTCAGCAAAAATGTTGAGCAGCGCTGGAGGTACCTATCGTAGAAGAAGTATAACAGCATTGTTGATCACGAATTTTGTAAAAAATCGTCGGTAATTAGCCGAGATATTAACCCTTAAAGACACGGACGGTTTGGACATACATAATGACAGGGATGGCGTACTCTATGCTCCATCGGGCTTTTAAAGCCCAGATAACAAGTTTTAAGGATATGTTTATATAATGCAATGCCCAGTAGCAGTATAAAAGCAATAAACGTCAAATTGTTAAAAACAGACTAATTTAATGAGAATTAATCACATAAATACTATGGGATTCGCACCTAGTTTGCATTGAGTGGCTCTCTCAATACACCTGCAGTGTCATTAAAGTTTAACTAAAAACGTATATGGAAAAACGCGGCCACGGACCAAAGCGGCGTTGCAACTTTGCGATGTCCTTTCGAAACGCGCTTAGCACAATGATAAGTTTAAATTTTAAACAAGGGTTTTGCTTTAGGTACACTGTAAAAAGAAAAGATTTTTACTACACTGAATTTAGGTTTATGAAATGCCAAATGAAGTTTAAATATGCACTATATATTTATTGTCAGCACCGAATTAAGTTAATTTTAAACAGATTATGATAAAATTTAAATAGTTAGAAATTGCACGTCAAACGTGGCAAATGAATTGCGTCCGTACTATAACTAGTTTATATAATTTTTTTGCACTATATTGTACTGAATGTATATTTTAGTGCACTTTATACCTGCATATCAATTTCATTCTGTTCGAAAGGCTGTAACATCATTAAAATGCACTTGAAATATTTTTTTTTTTCCCATTGGACGTAATGTAACAAAAAACTTTTGACTGTCCCTGTAATTAAACTATGCATCCGATTTTCATAAAAATTGAAATGACTGGACAAAATTATGCAACAATTACATATTTTAAATTTCAAACGATTCGGCTGGGTAGTTTTTGCGCTGTTATATGCGGACAGACGGACAGACAAACACGGACTGAACGACGACTATAGGTGCTACGTAATTATATAATTACGAACGCACCTAAAAAGAGTTATATAGAATAGCTATAGTTGATATCATTTAGGTTCCATATCTCTTTGATCTTTCATGGTATATCCATTTATAATTTTCTAGTGTATACAGCTTTACCCAACCCAAGGTTGTATAGTTTTTACAAAGTCTTATTATTCTTTTAAAAACGGTTTTTATTTTATAATACACTTACTAATTCATATATTATTGTACCGAACCCTCTGTGCGCGAGTAATACTCTCACTTGACCGTTTATTTTTTCTATGCCAGATAGCGTTGTTGCGGCTCTGCTCTCAGATTTTCACTTCTAAGAATAAAATAGACTCTTTAATGGCATAAAAATGTAATGGGATAAGATCCAACAATTATCCATCCTCAATGTTTGAAAGTGTAGTAACTGGATATACACGAACTTTTTCAACACTAATAAGACGTGGTTTTAAATAAATATGTCTCTTCTGAGCCCAATTAAAAGTTGTTTGGATGGAACAAAATCGTATTTCTATTTAAAAAATGAAATATAAGAATTGAAATAGAGCAGATTCAACCGACCTTCAACTAAAAGCTGTTATTTTGGTTGATTGGATTCACATGAGTATTCAATTTGATGCGTTTATTCTTTCCTATCCAATAACTTTTGATGACTCAAAGGAATAAAAAAGAATGAAATTACAAACATGATGATATTTACAGATTTCGGGAAAAGGTATTTTCTTTTTTTGAGCTCATTAGTGGCAGTGCTTTCTCAGGAATAGCGTCTCGCATGAACAATTCTGCGTTATTTATGTTAAATAAAGGAAATGTATTAAAGGAAATGTTGCTGTTTTTGAATTATAATTCGAATAATGCCTAATTGACTAGCAACCCGAACCCGACTATGCATTCGTCCGACCTTTTTTAGGCTGGTTTATTTAGAAATTCACCTATTGCTATTAGTCTGTTTATATCTTTATCTATATATGTTATAAAATTGATAAGGGTATTATTTTATTCTATCTGTTACTGAAATTATTCAATTAACATATTTTCTCCAGTGTTGAATTCAGACAATTTTCTCCGGGAGGGATTTCTGTGGCTCCGGAGGGGGGGGTGGGAGGGGGGGGGGTTAGGATTGCGCTTTTTAACCATTGAAAACACAAAATCTCAAATCTTCCGGGAGAGACATCTCACTGCTCCAAGGGGCTCCGTTCCACTCCGACGCCCTGAATTCAACACTGATTTTCCCCCAGTCGCTAAATCAATTTCAGGGCTCCCAAATAGTCTGCCAAATGAATACCAGTATTTTTTAACTGAAAATTTCCTGGTAAGTTTCTAAAACATTTGCGCTAGAATTAACTTTTAAAGGTGATTCCGCCACAATTTGCAAAAAAAATTTAAAAAGAAAATTTTTCTAAGAAAATATTGGTATTCAGTTGGCGGACCATTTGGGAGCCCTGCAATTTCTATATCTGCCCAAGTTAACTCTTCAAATAGTTAGAAACCCATAAGAGATACGAGTTGTGGCTATTAAACAACGAGACTAATGATATAAAGTATTTTATTTTAAATTTATACATATTTAGTTATTATCCTTGGTTGGTCTAACCAAATGATTTGTTAAATTAACAAAATCATTTGGATAATCTAACCAAAATTTGATCATTCCAACCAAACTATTTGGTTGGAGCTATATTAACCAAAATTTAGTTGTTTCAACAAAACAGTTTTTTTCCGTGTAATTGGACTGCACTGACTTAGAGTATGCTTTAAAGAACATAGGAACTAACTCCTCGCCCACCTTCGATGACATGCGTCGGTATGCCTTTTCAAAAGGCTTTAATTAGAGACACGGATCCCCTCTTTCGATCAGTTAAACAGGTATGCTTTAACTTAACTAATAACACCTGTGACAACTGCGAAACACCCCTTTCATTGCGTGTACCTGGTGTTGAAAACACACGTGCTTCAGCCATTTCTATTCAGAAATGCACTGTCATCCGCGAAGTTACTTTTTTCGCCAAGCAAAACTGTCTTCTCTGTTATCCACCAACTCGCTTTTCAACCACACACAGTGTCTTTCCTGCATAGCTAGCGACCTAGAGAGGAGACATCAATAAATGACAGAAATACATCGGTCTGTAACTCTTCCCCCGTTGTATTCGGATGGGTAGTTGCAGTAGTGCTAACTTTTGGAAATTATTGGGTGGGCTCAAAAATCTTCGAGTAAAATAACACATAAATTTTCCCCCCTTAGTGCGTGTGCGGAGACAGGGGAGGGGGAGGGTGAGAGCGAAAGACTAAAGATGATAATTGGAAGTTAAATTACGATTTTCTATGCAAAATATAAAGTTATTATAATTTAATCGTAATTTAATAAATAATTTTATTAAATTATGTTCTCATAAGTTCTTCCTTATAAGTACATTAATATTATTATACATAAAAGTTGCTAACTATTGGAAGTGCAAAAAACTAAATGTCAAGAAAAACATACATTTTAGTCATCTAATTGCTTTATCAATTCAAGACATTAAAACAAATGGCAAAATAGGCAGAAAATTTGTTTTTGAGAGAAATTTAATGATACATCCGCTGAAGGGGCTTTCAGTAAGTCTAATTGCTGTCCTTACTATTTTTCAAACAAAATTATTTTATGAACGCCAATAAAACTAAATTTCATGTCAGCTATTAAATAAATAAATAATTAAATAAATAATTAAGTAAATCAAATGAAATTGCATGGGCGGAGATATAAGATTATTGGACGGGCACGCGCCCCACGGTCTCATATAAGTTGGCGCCACTGAATAGTTGTATACATTTCCTTGATCCCTATGGTAAGAGCTTTCCAACGACACCTTTCTCGAAAAAATCCCGATCTGGCAGTTGGGGACCTTCTCTAGCGAGTCCAGTTTCAGAATCTTAAGTGAAGACATGTGTTCGATGTCTCGGCGCGCCTCAAACGCGTGTTACATTTCTCCTCTTCTTACGAGTCCCAGTTATAATCGCAAGTAACTTGCAACGCGTTGCTTAATTATCAAACATTTATAACTTTTGAAGTCTAGGAGTGCATAGGCATGTAACATACACTGGAGTAGAATCCAATTATTCAAGCTTTAGTCTGGATCATCTGTCTAACATAAAAACCCTATAAGGATGGAAAACGTAATAAAAAACTCTCGTCAAGTGTGCCGGTACCTAGCAAACTGTAATACCCTGTTCACACTAGAAACTTAAGATATCTTAGACTAGGGGTGCACAACCTTTTTAAGAGAATGGCCACTTACAAAAATGTTTGGGTTGTCGAGGGCCTCATCAGTAGCACAGAGAAAATTCTATATCGGGGAGGTAGGGGGGGGGGTAATAAGTCTTTATTCTTGATTAATAATTATTTTTTGTCTATAATAAAAATAAAGGAACGTAAATAAATATATGAAGGAATGCAGGGCTTCTTCACATCTGTATAAAATAAAAAAAACATTCAACACTTTCTGAAGACTAACGGTTCCTTCTTGACAAATGGTAACTCGAAGAAAAAAAAATTACACAAAATTTCTAAATAATTGAATGTTATTGAAAAAAAAATTATTGGAGAATAACTTCATTTAAAATAAAAGGAAACTTATTTTTGAAATAACAAGGCATGATGGACTAATTGTGCAATTTTTTCTGCGATCTATTAACGAAACTCGTTTTCTTTTCTTTTGTCAATCAAGTGCACTGACAAGTGACAGCTCAATCGAAAGCAATGTTTGGACATTATCACGCTCACTCACGTGCACCATGATTACAATACTTTCCTGATGAGTTCAGAAAGTAATAAATACTGAAACTGAATATACATAGCCATAGACATGCTAACGCGAGTTTTAAGTTGTTTTAATTCATATATTTTGCCTTTTTCTTCAATAAAATGCTGTACCAATAAAATGAATGTTATTATTATTAATTTGCGATTTTTTATCAACAGCCAATTAACAGATTTCGCGGTAATTTTCCATTGCCGATTGGCAAAATTTGCAGTCTTTTCAAACAACCAATTTGCGATACCTGCTATAAATTGACTCATTTCGCGATTATTTTTCCCCAACGGATCAACGAAAATTGCGATTTTTTTTCGCCCCCGATCAAATTATTTCGCGACATTTTTGTTCTGCGATCGACCTTCGAAATTTTCAAGTTTTTTCCACGAACAATTGACAAAATTCGCGATTTTTTTTCATGAGTGATTGGCGAATTTTGCGATATTTTACGTGACAGATTGACAATATTTGCATTTTTTTTCCAATGACCAACGACGAAATGAGATTTTTTCCTGATATACATTGATGTAATTTGAGATTTTTTTCGCGCAATAAATTGGCGAAAATCGCAATTTTTTTTACGCGCACAATCGATAAAATTTGCGATTTTTTCCTGCGACCAATGGATTTCTATTTCATGATATTTTTGGGACCAACACACAAATTTTGTAATTTTTTCCAAGAGCTATTCACGAATTTCGCGAATTTTTTGGAAAATTCACGATTTTTTTTCACGATCGATTGACAAATTTCGCAATATTTTTGCGACCAATTGACAAAATTTGTAATTTTTTCTATCAATTGTCAAAATTCGTGATTTTTTTCAGCGACAGATTGACAAAATCGCGATTTTTCCCCAATCCACGAAATTTGCAATTTTTGTACCTTATCGACAAAATTCGAGATTTTACTGCGCCCGATTAACAAAATTCGTAATTGTTAACTGACTCTGATGAAATTTGTAATTTTCCCGCGGCGAATAGACGAAATTTGCGATTTTTTCCCGCAATAAGCTAACGAAACTCGCGATTTTTCCGTAGCCGATCAAGAAAGTTTGCAATTTTTCCGCAGCTCCTCGACAAAATTCGCGATTTTTCCGCGTCCGATCAACGACATTCGCGATTCTTAACTGCCTCTGAAGATATTTGTAATTTTTACGCGACAAATTCATGAAATTCGACATTTTTTTCTCGCGATAAATTGACGAAACTTACAATTTTTCCGCAGCCGGTCAACAAAATTTGCAATTTTTCCGTACCTCATCGACAAAATTCGCGATTTTTCTGTATCCGATTAAAGAAATTTTAGACTAATGAAGGGAACGAATATTTTTTTCCAACTGAATTAAATCATATTCATGGCTTCAACTGTGCTACTCCAGCCATGAATATAAAAAATAAAATTTGAGACTTTTCAACAAAATTCGAAAGTTTTCCGCGTCGGATAGACGGAATTTGCGATTCTTAACTGACTCTGACGAAATTTGTAATTATTCCCGCGGTATATTGACAAAATCCGATTCTTTTCTCACGATCAACTGACAAAACTCGCAATTTTTCAGAAACCAATCAAGGATTACATAATCGACAATATTCGTGATTTTTAACGCGTCCGATCAACGAAAGTCACGATTTTTAACTGACTGTGTCGAAATTTGCGATTTTTTCTCGCGATAAACTGACAAAACTCGAGATTTTTCCCCAGTTGATCAACGAAATTTGAGATTTTTCTGCGACTCATCGATAATTTTCGCGATTTTTCCGAACTCTATCAACGAAATTTGCGATTCTTAATTGTCTCTGATGAAGTTTGCAATTTTTTCCCGGGGCAAATTGGCGAAATTCGTGATTTTTTTTTTTTCCTGCGACATATGGACAAAAAATTGCAAATTTTCCAGTTATAAATTGACGAAATTGTGTCAAAAAACGAAGAAATTATATAAATTGTGATCGCGGGCCACAGTTAACCCATGGCGAGCCACTTTTGGCCCGCGGGCCACAGGTTGTGCATCCCTATCTTAGACCGTCAGTTTTGAAGTGGTACCCTCCCGGAATTGGATGCCTGTTCACATCGAGAAACTTACCTTAAGATATCTCAGTAGCGTCACTGTGTCTGTGATCTGATCAAAAGTAAAGTATGCGCATGCGCTTAAAATAAAAACGGCCGCAACAGCCAATCAGTAAAAGCGAAGCTTCATAGCCAACGAGAATGAGTGGTCATTCCTGTATCTAGCCGAAGTAAGTCGAAACTCACTGAGAGAGTTTGCGGAACTCTCTCGGTGACCTGAGATATCTTAAGGTATCCAGTGTGAACATAGTATTAGGCTTACATTTAGCCTTCTACTAGCTGCCCTTGCGTTCAGATCCGGGTGTTAGGACTGCCAGGAAATGATACCGGAGTACCGAATTGGATTACTGTGGTCTCCGCTCTAGACGTTCCTATAAGCCTAATAAAATGCCCAATACGCACAAATTGTGAGTTTTTTAAGTAATAGTTACACCACCAACCACGACTCCAAGACGTACTTGTGACACTATGTTTTATGCAAAAATTGTTATCCCGATAACTTCCGAAATACGGAACCCATTGAAACCTAATTGGGACATTGTCTTGCTGATATCTTAGATTAGTTTGCTATCCAATTATGTAGCTCTTTTAGGCATATTACACACTGACAAGCCACTAAAAATCATAAGTCAAGAGACATTTCACCCTGATAACAAAGAAGAAACCGGTTTGAGCGCTACAATTTATCTTGTGTCGCATGATTTTGTCTGCTTGTGTTTTCAGTGTGCGATCTGCCTTAGTTTGTCTACACACTGCAAAATTTGTCATCGCGATAATATCTGAAATACTGAACCAGATTTAATCTGACTGGAATAGTGTATTGATCTTGCAAATATCTTGAAAGAGTTTATTAATTAAGTATCTTTTAGTTCTTATATTACGTTTACAGGGATATACAAAAGCAAGATTTGTCATCACGAAGAAATCCGACATACGACGGAACTTATAATCATGCAATAATTATTTATATCACAATTAAAGCAAATTTTTTATGTTTACACGCTCTCGGTGCTTTTTTAATTCGTACTTTTATAAACTATTATTATAAGGGCCTTATTTCATTCCCCTATATATGCCACCACTAATTAATAATATTTTTGTAACTTTTCCAGAATTTTTCTTAATCTTTTTTCTAATGTTGGTGTGTATGTGCGTGTGTGGGGTGGGGGGAATTTTATCCTAAAACTCACACCATTTTTCAGGTGATCTAACGCGATATGTACTATATCTCTAAAGACGCTATCACACCTGCTATTTGAGTGAATCTTTAAGCTCAATACGAATATTTATCTACATTGGTTGCTCGAAAAGCGTGATTAGGATTTCGTGCATGTAGCATTAATTGCACTTTTTCCTGCTACAAATGGGAAATGCTGCGTGCTGAGCGTAACTTGACCTATAGTGTAGTAATAGGGAGACCGGCGAAAGCTGTGTTTAGAAAGCAAAAGTGCTCACTGTCATGCTAAAGCAATGAAACCTTTCTTTTCTAATCCCATTTGTGGTTTTTAACGAAAGGACGAGAAAATAAACAATGGATTCAACAATAGGTCAGGAGATAAAATTAGATCGAACTTGAAGGAAAATCTTCCCTCTATGCCGGATGCCCAGCACTTTCCCTGTAAAGCCATAAAAGATGAAAAAAGCCGCGCGACCACAAGAAAGCGCCACCTGACCAGAAAAATATGACCGCCAGTAGACTGATACGTCTATCTGAAGTATAAGTGTGCCCCCAAGATGCTTACTCTCTCTTACCGCGCTCAGCATCCTCTGATATTACTGACACCTCCATCTCTATACTCATGGGTAAAAAATGTGGTTTATACCCAAGAACTAGTCCATGAGTCAAAAGAAGGTAATATCTTTTTTCTCTGAGATAGAATTCGAAAAGACTGGTGAGTTTGTTTACCCAATTGGCGTAAACTTGTTTGCTAAATTGGGTGTTTAGTGATAATTTTGAATATCGGAAATCACGTTTTTTCTAAACTTGCAAAAATCTGTAAGTATAGTCATGGCTACTGTGAGTTCTGTTTAAATGAATATCACTTTTTAGTAAATTTAGCAATTTATTTAACTTTTGGGAAACATAAACAAGTGTGAGGAGACTGCATTGCTTACTATGAAACTTTCTGAAAAAAAAAAAAAAAAAAAAAAAAAAAAAAAAAAAAAAAAAACAGAATAATATTCTGACATCCCGTTGTGTTCTCCCGGGGTGGCAGTTAGCAGAAGACTGGCTACATATGACCCTAGAAGTGCATTTCTTCAACAGATTTTGCTTACATCATAATATGATTTTCGTGTTAAACAGGTACTTCGAGAATAAATCTTGGATAATTAGATTCCATTTCACTGTATCGTACAAGTGGGTACGAATTTATAAAATATTACTGTTATAAATATTGAACGACTGATCCACTGATCGAGGGATTCAAGCTGCTTCGATCTTAAATTGGAGCTTGAAGTAAAGGAGAGTTTATGGCACTTAAGATCGAAAATGTGGCGCTTTGTTGGCTTTTTAACTACATATATACTAATGCACTAAAATATACTAATAAACTATAAATATACTACTTAAAATATTTGAGTTAAAACTAGGGATGCATCGAATAGTGATTTTGAAGACCGAATACCGAATATTCGGTCTACAGGCGAACCGAATCCCAAATATTCGGATAGCCGAATAGTAACTGTAAAGCCGAATACCGAATATTCGGCTGGCAGAATAATGTTATATTTCAAATTTAAAAAGGCATTAAAATGTTAATTTTGTAAACGATTTCATATAATATTTAATACAGAAAATAACATTTGGATAAATAAGAGCTTTTTACAAGTAAACTTTATACGGAAAATATCTACTTTGAGTTATTTAAGAATAGGATAGTTATAAAACTTTTTTGATTAATAAAATTTTAAATTTCATGGCTTCTTCTTTGAATTAAAACAAATGAATATTTTCTTAAGTTCTAAGACAAACATTTTAAAATCAAAGAGAAACTGTAAAAAAAAAAAAAAAAAAAAAAAATTGGAAAAAAAAACTTCACAGGGTCATATACTGTTTATTTGTCAGGAAGAGACTAAAAAAGAAAAATAAATAAATAATGCAATCTATTCAAATGGTGGCAACTCAGCAAGGAAATTTTTAAATGCATCCTAGATCAGTGTATGGAATTTGCGATCATTTTCCGAGATTGTAAACATACAGGTTGTTCCTAAAATCTTGCAAAAACCTTTTAATGCAGATAATATGATCAAGAAAAACTTTTTTTTAAACATTATTTACTAGACAACATTCAGAAACTTCATTTGTACATCATTAATTTCTATGAAAATACTCATCAATAGTTAATTTTCTTAATTGAAATTTCACAAACAGCAAATAATGTAAAAACAATTTTTTTTATTGAAATATGATTCTCTTTATTTAATTATTCTGAATATCATTATAAATTGACAGTTAAAATTAGAAGTTGTATAAGGTTTTTAAAAATCTTTTAAAAGGTTTTTTAAGTATTCGGTTCAGCCAAATACGCCAATATTCGGCTGGCCGAATAGTTTTATATTCGGCCAAGCGGAATATTTGGCAGATCGAATAGTTTGATATTCGGCCAAACCGAATATTCGGTAAGATGGCCGAATAGGCCGAATACCGAATATTCGGTGCATCCCTAGCAAAAAGCAGAATCCTTAAACTAGAAAAGAAGTATTTTTAACATAAGAAATCAGAGCCGTAATCCATTTATTTACCGTATACACTCATGTATAAGTCGACTCCCCCTCTCCCCCAAATTTGAGAGGGAAATAGGTTGAATCAGTATTTAATGATAGTTATCTTCGTTTGTGATTAGATTAAAAAAAATCGTTATGAATTCTTCAATTAAATAAGGTGAAGAACTCAATTAAGAAATACTGATATTCACTTTATTTCCTTTCAAATTTGGGAATCCACTTATACAGGAGTATATACAGTAATTAAAAATACAATGATATCACTCAAATCCGAATGCAACTATTGTTCATAACTTTAATAAAAATAAAGGTAGTTCAGAGAAATTTTCAACAGATTTTCCTAATTTATGTCAAATGCAATGACATCCTAAAAGGTGGGGGAAGTGTACAGCATTTCAGTAACCGAAACCGCATTTATTGTCATTTAAATTCGGATGCATGAAGCGTCGAGTTCGGCGCTGTTTGAATGTGACGGTGGCCACTTCTACCACTTCTCGTGATTTTGCAAATCTGTTGCAAACAGCATTGAATTCAGATTTTTCTCCGGGAGGGTATTTTGTGTGCGTTGTACATTATAGAGTTCCAGAGCAGAGAACTGCAAGACTGGAAAAATACAGATAATTTTTCAGACACGTCATATCGGGGCAATGAAAAAAAATAAACAGGTCGGACCGAGTTCGGGACGTACTTTTAGATTTTACATCGGGTCTGGAAATTCCGGTCCGTGCAGACTTCTATTCCAGGGCAGGGGGAGAATTTGCTTTTTTAAACCATTACCAAATACAAAATCTCAAATCTACCCGGCGGGGATATTTTGTTGCTGCGAGCCAGAGGTATGGTGTCCTCCTCGCATTCCTTCAGTTCATCACTGATTTTCATTGTTGTTTCGATGCAAAACTGCATGTATATTAATTGTACAATGTCAATACTGGAATCTGGAATATATTGACGCAGCTGCGCCATTTGGTGGACGGGGTGAATAATGCAAATACGCGGGTTTTAAGTATGACGTCATCTATGGCAGAATATCTACTATCTGCGCATCTCTTGCGCATATTTTCTGAATCTTTACTCCCTTATGGAAGATGAATCTTGTTTACCAGATTTATTGCAAAATATTTTTATTACAGTTTGTTTTAATAAAATTATGTACATTAAAAAAAAAAAAAAAAAAAAAAAAAAAAAAAACATAGTTGCAATATCATTTTAATTTCGGGAGAAAAGCACTAATGCTACGAAAGCATTACTGCCTTTTGGCCTTAAACTAAAATGACATTGCGACATTTTTTTAAAATACATACATTTTTATCGAAACAAGCTGTAACAAAAATATTTTGCAATAAATCTGTCAAACAGGATTCATCTTCTGTGAGTAAGTAACAATCTGAAATTCGTAATTGAATTTTTAACAGGGATTCTCTAAATGGCTTTGTCTGTTGCCAAAAAAAAAAAAAAAAAAAAAAAAACCTAATCTGGCGATTTTAGGGAAATTATTGAAGTTATTGCCTAGACTCGCAAAATATTTAATCAAATAAATGAACAACACTTGTTCGTTTATTTGTACAACATTTAATGCAAGCATTTTAAATTAAAGTGATTCGAATTATAAAATGAAATGAGTTTTAAATTGAATAAATGAAATATTTGTTAGTTAAATAAGATGACTGCAATGCGATTAAGAGATTATTGGAAATTTATCGTTTGCGCTGGATAAGCGAACAAAAGGACTTAAAATTGAATATTTTATTTATAATTAAATTCTATACATATTCTAAACATTCATAAACGTTGTATTCTCATCGGGAATACAACGTAATCATTTGTAAATGATGTTCATGATGTTCATGTATGTTCATGTAAATCATTTTTTATAACTTTAGCATATCAAGAATTGAGTAAAAAATAAGATTACAAAATTAAATCTTTACACATTAACTACTTACTAATTTTTATGCATCATTTTTCATTTCATTGAAGGAAAATAATTAAAATCGAGCGTATTTAAATCAACAACATTTGATAATATATATTAAATAATATTTTATTTTTTTTTAATAAATTAAAGTTAAAAAAAATACGCAACTAACTTGTTTTACTCTTCGGAAAAGGACAGATATGAATTCTAGAAAAAGAATTTTCTTACAATTTCGAAAACTACAGCTATTCGATAGCCAACATTTTGCCATTTTAACAAATAATATTAGTTCTAAAAACAACTGTTTTCAATTAAATAATTAACTATAATAAATAAGTCAAAAAACACGAAAAAAAATATAATAGAATATTCTATTACTGTCAGAATATAAATGCTACAAACAAATGAAAACACGATGTTTGCGCTTGCGCAATTATTTCATAGATGTGAAATTAATAGATTATCCATAAAGAAGAAAGCAGTTAGGCATCTTTCTGTAGTTCACCCCATCCGCTACGTGGCGTGCGACCTTGATTGATGTGACCTTGCCTTTAATCTTGCGGTTACCTCTCCCATTTAAGATAGGACGCTTACTTATATCGCTTTGGTTTCGATCAAAAATTCAAGTTTACATTGGAATGAGGTACCCTGTATTTCGGACTAGATAACTGGATTGTGAGTGATCTTAGATTCCTGTACAAAAACAGTTTGTTTTAGTGTGATCTACCATACTTTAACGTTTGTATATGAAATTTTGAATTGCCCTGTATTTTTGATATACAGGGTGATTAAAAAAAAAATTTGCAAAATGACATGGCAAATCAGGCATACAGAAAGGATAAAAAATCACATAGGAACATAGGATCGCAAACCTCTTATTGAGTCACAAATAAAGTTTGTTTCATCCTAAGTCAATTTAGGTTGACGGTCATAACTTTCAGAAAACCGAAGTGTATTATAATAAAACATTTAACAGACATTCTCACCTTTGTTGTTAAGGTAATAACACCAAACAAAAGTGGTAGAGGTTTGCATTATATGCGCCATCAGTATGCACACTTAACGCCCCACATTTTGGACTGTGATTATAAATTCATACGGTATCATGGATTGCTTGAGCAACATGTTTTTCCAGATCTTTTCGTGATGTTATCACATTTCACACAACATAAGGTACAGTCGTGGAAAAAAAAAAAGTAAACACCCCCTACTAACTCCTCAACAAATTATCGTAGACGAAAGTAACTGGTACCGAACGATGGGAAATAAAGTCTACTTTTAAATGATGTATATAACATTTGCTTAGGGGGCCATCTACATATTAAAACGAACCCAAACTTCATTTTTTTCAATGGCAATTTCCAATTTTAATAAAATATTTCAATTCTTCGGTTCAAATTATGCCTAGACACCAAATTGCAAGTCATTTGAATGATAAGTTTTTGAATTACAAACATTCAAAATTTAGTGCTTCTAATGTTAAATTACATTTTCACATTTTTATTAATATCTCCTGAAATTATACTCCTAATGTGCTAATTTTTTGTGTAGCAATAATACTAAAATACCCAAACATAAATACATTGAATTTGCAATTTTTATAATTCTATGATATGAATTATGAATAACGAAATTAATATTCGAAAAAATTATGAATTGCAACCTACAATGTTTTGATGGATTTAGATTTATCAAGTCCTGGTTTATGGAAATCCAAAATTTCACATTTTTCTTCCAAGTAGTTTTCAAATTATGCTTAAAAAACGGCAAAATGATGGTTTAAGGGGCCGTCTATGATAGAAGTGACTAGATATTTTGAAATTTCTTATACCATCCTGTAATCTAGGAGTCTTCATTGACTGTTTGAGTGGCGCTTAAGATGCCTTGATCAAGAAGGAGGCTCTCTCGGTCAACAATCGAGTACCGAACTTCAATTTGGACACAGCCCCTAAAATATGCTCGTTTTGAAATATTTAATTTCTCGAAAACTTATGGTACGAATTGCATAAAAATTTGTTTTTAGGCTAATTGAAGAGTGTAGAGTTCATTTATGCTGTCAGAATTGTGTACTGCTATTGAAAAAAAAAACAAAGTTATGGTTCGCTTTAATATGTAGATGACCCCCTAAGCAAATTTTATATACATCATTTAAAAGTAAATTTTATTACCAATCGTGTGGTACCAATAACTTTCATCTACGACAATTTTTTACAGAGTTAGTAAGGGGTGTTTACTTTTTTTCCCCACGACTGTACATATCGTTGCATTTTCATTACAATGATTTTATTTTTCTCGAAATTATTACCATCAACTCGGGTTCAGTTACGATGAAACACGCTGTATTTGTGACTAAATATGTGGTTTGCGTGCGGCCCTATGTTCCTATGCGATTTTTTATCCTTGCTGTATGCCTGATTTGCCATGTCATTTTGTAAACGTTTTTTTGAATCACCCTGTAGAATATGCAGCGTTTAAAAGTTGTAAAATGAGTAACGTAGAGGAATCAGTTTCCAGAATGCGTGTAAAAACTTTAATTAACGTTATATTCGAAACGGGTTCCATTTTTGTTCAATTAAAAAAAAAAAAAAAAGAGGTTACTCGTTTCAAAGTCAACTAGAAATAAAATCCAGGGAGGATTTCTTTTTTGAAAGAATAGTTTTAAATTTCGCTGAGTCGATATTTCTAATCGACTGGAGACGTAATATAGAGCCTATTGAATTGCAGATTTCTATCGCGAGATTCTTTAAAAAAGATTCACGAAGGTCTGATATTTAAAACAGCTTATGTAAGGAATAATTTTTCACCTGGAATTATTTCGATTATATAAATTTTTAGATTAAGGCTTGTTTTCAATTCCGACCCATTCACCAAATGTTTTTTTTCCACACCTGCCCATCGAAGCTTTTAGATATATTGATTTAATAAAAAAGAAAGTGTCAATGGGCGGGCACTTTCCTTTCACTTTTCCTTTTTTTTTAATAGTGGTGCGAATAGAATAGAAAAATAGTCGCATGTGGCAGACCTGAGAATTGATGTTTGGTCTGAGAACCGTGTTATACATTTTTATACTTACTGCGATGGCTTCTCTCAGACTGAAGGGTAATTAAGGTTCTTTTTAAGAAATCTAGTAACAGTTCGTTAATTAGTAAATGAAGACAATTCGTCACAAGACACACTTTGCGAGTCAATAAATGCAAAGAAGGTATTTTGAGATAGGCCCGCTTAAAGCCTGTCGGTGCTCACCATATCGATTCATTGTCTATACGATTGCAGTAGCTCATTTTAAATGCAAGCCACCTGTCTTGTTATTTTTGTTAGAAGAAAATACAATTCTATGCACAAAATTTACAGATTAGAATAATGTACAGTCGTGGAAAAAAAAAGTAAACACCCCCTACTAACTCCTCAACAAATTATCGTAGAAGAAAGTTACTGGTACCGAACGATTGGAAATAAAGTCTATTTTTATATGATGTATATATAAAAGTTTCTTAGGGGGCCATCTACATATTAAAACGAGCCATAACTTTTTTTTCAATAGCAGTATACAATTCTGACAGCATAAATGAACTCTACACCTTTCAATTAGCCTAAAAACAAATTTTTATGCAATTCGTACGATAAGTTTCCGAGAAATTAATTATTTTAAAAAGAGCGCATTTTAAGGGCTGTATCCAAATTGAAGTTCGGTACTCGATTGTTAATCGAGAGAGCCCCCTTCTTGATCAAGACACCTTAAGCAGCCAATGAAGCCTGCTAGATTACAGGACAGCAGAAGAAATTTCAAAATATTTAGTCACTTCTATCATAGGCGGCCCCTTAAACCATCATTTTGCCGTTTTTTAAGCATAATTTGAAAACTACTTGAAAGAAAAATGAGAAATTTTGGATTTCCATAAAGCAGGACTTAATAAATCTAAATCCATCAAAAAAACTGTAGGTTGCAATTCATAATTTTTTCGAATATTAATTTCATAATTCATAATTCATATCATAAAATTATAAAAATTGCAAATTCAACGTATTTATATTTGGGTATATTAGTATTATTGCTACACAAAAAATTAGCACATTAGAAGCATAATTTCAGGAGATATAAATAAAAATATGAAAATGTAATTTAACATTAGAAGCAGTAAATTTTGAATGTTTATAATTCAAAAACTTATCATTCAAATGACTTGAAATTCGGTGTCTAGGCATAGTTTGAACCGGAGATTTGAAATATCTCGTTAAAATTGGGTATTGTCATTGAAAAAAATGAAGTTTGGATTCGTTTTAATATGTAGATGGCCACCTAAGCAAGTTTTATATACATGATTTAAAAGTAGACTTTATTTCTAACCTTTCGGTACCAGTAACTTTCTTCTACGATAATTTGTTGAGGAGTTAGTAGGTGGTGTTTACTTTTTTTTTTCTACGACTGTACATTTTCATTTTTTCATAGAAAAAAAATCTCATTCTTTTAACTGCTCCAAAGGCATTAGATGCTAACGTTGAACGTACCATTCTCCAAGTTTTAAATGACTCTCTCTTTAACATGTTATGGGTAGGTATTTTGAATTATTGCAAAAAGTATGATTGAAACTTTAGTTTTAGACATCAGAGATCAGCATCACAGAGACCACCAGACATTAGCATGAACTATTAGACCATTCGGCATTATAAGGAATATGTGTATGCAGTTAACAGTAATAGTCCGAATCCTGCTTAAAGTCAACCCGAAATCCGACCCGAATCTGACACAGTTCTATCCGAAACCGACCCAAACACAACCCGAAGTGAAAGAAAATTAATCCATATTTTAATACAATCATAGAAAAGTAGCCTATAATTATACCTCTAGTATCAATTTTATCTTTCTTGTGTAAAAATGAACATATATACACTCGTTAATATTCGAATATATAGTTCTTTTTTAGTTAAAAAAAATATTCAAGATTCTTTTGAAAATTAGGGTCACCCCGACTCCGGTTCGAAATGATAAAAACTGAACCCGAAACCGACCCGACTCGATGCAAGACTCTAATTCGGGTCGGTCAACGGTCATCTCCAACAGTCTGTGCTAAGCTAGGAAGACAGGTCGTTTAACATTCTAAACAATATTGTCTTTCGAATGGCATATAAATAGTGATGATTTTTCGATGAAGTAGAATTCTCTGCGGTTGGAGAAAATTTATGAGAAAAATCAATCGTTCAAGCTAATTATAAATGTCATTATCAGTAAATAAATAGCTATTTTAGATTAAAGACTTAATATACTGAAATTTATACGGAGCAACTATTATCAAGGTATCAGCAATGGCAGTTGAGGGGCGGAGCCCTTCTCATATAATAAGTTTCCAGAGAAAATAAATAGTCTTAGACAGAGCTGATAAGTCTCCGGCTTTTTTGGATACCGGTATTTTAGTACAGAAAATGTCGTTTTATTTAATCGGAGTCATTTTGCGATTTAAGGAGACATAAAACCCTTAAAATCTTTAAAAAAAAATCGATTTTTTCTTTTTTTTAAATTCATTTGTGAGCTAATGTTTTTCTGAACAATTTGCCCCAAACCGCATCAAAATATTCGTAAAATTGCGCTCGTTATAGTAAAAAAATTAAATTAGCCTTGGTCTGTTGTCAAGCGAAACATTTATGTTTAAATTGATTTTTCTCAAAATCGATGTTTTTTTTTACTTGCACGCACGATAACTCTAAATGTATTAAAGGTAATGATTCGAAACTTTATATTTATCTTTACTAGATCATTTTCTTCAAATTGAACTAAAATCTAAGAAATTTAACAAAAATTATTGAATGTATGGGTATTCAAGTGACAAAAATTATCAAAATTTTCATTTTGAAAATCAAAAAACTTTAGAAATTTTTTGTTTATTCATTAGATTTTAGTCCATTTTATTTTCATAATATTCTTAAAATTATATTAAAAATTTCAAAGTTCTAGAGGGTATTGATATTTTTAAATCATACTCGTAAGCTATATACATTATCATTGATTTAAAAAAAGCATACATTAAGGAATAATTATTATAAATTAATTATACAGTGTTTAATGCAAATTATATATTATATTGCATGGAGGACATATTATAGTATTAACAAAAAACAACAACAACAAAAAAAAAAACTGAGGTGATTAGCTCAAAAATGAGCGCATGGGGCCACATTAAATAGTTGTCTCCCAAATCAAAATTTTCATCTGTTTAAAGGGTCTTACAAGGAGAGGGCCAACCTTGTTAATCACCGATTTTGATTATTTTAATATATGTTGTAGGGTAGACACCCCTTAGTGCCAGGTTCAACGGATTTTATCCAATGCCCCTTACTTCTTGAAAAACCAGGGGGCTAATATTAGTACACAACTTAAATACTTACTTCGCAACAAAAAAGACAGGTTAGTCGTAGCTCAGTTGGCATGGCGTTTGCTGGCTGATCCGAGGCCGTGGGTTCGATTCCAGAATGCGCTACATTTTTTTTCTCATTTTTGTTTTATAAATATAGTTGTAATTATAATTTAATAATTTCAATTAAAAATTTTAACACCATACATTAATTATAATGTTAACAAAGTTAAATTTATCATTTCTTATTTGTAAACTATTATTTCTCATCCTTTAAAGAAGTTTAAAAAGAAATTGAATCTATTATTGAATGATAAAAATTCCAAAATCGTGACAAATTCTGTTGTGGTGCCATCTGGTTATGATAAAAAAAAAAAGGGAATATTCAAATAAAATAAAAATAAAAGCAGAAAAAAGATAAAGGGGAAAGCAAAATAATTGAAAGCGCAAGCATATTTAAAAATCTTCAATATGCAAAAAATCGGTTTTAATTTAATTCTGATGCTAATTTTTAATATGATTATGCTTGTTACTTTAAAAACAGAATAATAGTATTATCGCATTGACTTCCTTTGTTAAAGCAATGCGTAAATAATATTTCTTTACAATCACGAATTGACACAATTGCTCAATATCATTGCATCGATAAAGAATATATGAAATGCATTTTAAAAGTGATTTAAAAAAAAAAATAACAGTTTTATGATGTTTTATTACAACTATTTAGTTAAAAGTAAAAAATTAAATAGGTTAAAATTATAATTGATGTACAATATTAAAAATTTTAATTGATAGTGAGATTATTAAGTTATACTTACAAGTAAATTTATAAAACAAAAAATGAGAAAAACAAATGTAGCGCATTCAGGTATCGAACCCGGGCCCGCGAATCAGCCGGCAAACACCATACCAACTGAGCTACGACTGACCTATCACTCTTGCTGCAAAGTAAGTATTTAAGTTGTGTACTAATATTAGACCCCCGGTTTCTCAAGAACTAAGGAGCATTGGATAAAACCCGTTGAACCTGATACTAAATGTCCTCTACCCTACAACATATATTAAAATAATCAAAATCTGTGGTGAACAAGGTTGGCCCTCTCCTTTTAGTACGCCCCCTTAAAAGAACAAAATTTTCTCTAAGAAAATGCTGGTGGGCAAAAAGCCGGAGACTTGGCAAGTCTGATCTTAGATGTCTTAGAGTATCAGTGGATGTAATTGCATTTTCTATTGCAATTAATAAGAATTAAAACTGAAAAAAAATGACATAGGGGAAAATTAACTACTTTTTAAATTTTTGTTTATCTATGGATTTACTATGCTAACTTTATATTTTCATCAAATTACTTTAGTTTTAGAAAACTTGTAAATATATAGAAAATTAAAAAGAAGTTAAAAAAAAAAACTTCCAAAATGCTACATGCAAAAATCTAATCATCCAATTGAAATAAATTTTGTGTGAAATTAATCCCGACGTGCTTATTTAAGGAATAAAAGAAAATTTTTAGGCTACTTGAATAAATAAACATTTTAGAGCTAGTTTAAAAATAAATAATGCCAGATAGTTCGCATATTTTACATACTCGTTATTTACATATTTCGCCGTCTAGACTGTCTTTTTGGGGGCCCTCAGAATAACAATAAATGCACTTGATTACGTTTGATAGCGAATGAAAAAAGTATTTTTGAGAAATGCATTCTTAATTAACATGTCAAAGCTTGTAATAACAAGTAATGCTTGTTTTAAATTAAATTCTTTTGCTAGATACTCCCATAAAATGTTATTTTAAATAAGAAAAAGGCCTTAAAAAATATATTTGCTAAAAATTATGGTATTTCAATTTCGTTTAACAACTTTACAGTCTTATTTCCGGCTAATTTAGTGATCCTTTCTGGTTTGTGAAGTTTTAGAAATTCTTTAAGACCTTGGCTTTTATTTGACGTATGTACACTCTAAAATTGGGAGGAGTGAAAAGTCCTTAAAGAGTGCCATTTTTCCCTCCCTAGAAAGGAATGAAATATTTCACTACATTGTCGAGAGTGAAATATTTCACTACATTGTCGAGAGTGAAATATGTCACTCCGAGAGCGAAAGTCTGGCATTATACACTTAAAAAAAAAATTCCGTTGAACTTTGAACCAATATACTGAGTAAAATAATGAAAAGCACTAAAATATGTCGCTTCTTAATTTTCAAAAACTCCATTTCATAATGTAACCTTGGAAATTACACTGATTTGGTACTAAAACGCACTCCTTTTCAAGAGTGACTATTCACTCCTGATTAGAGTGAATATTCACTCTAAGCAGGAGTGAATATTGTATGCACCGGTATTACACATCAGCCAATCAGAACAGCAAGTCTATGACGAAAAAAAGAGAAAGATTATCTTTCTCGACCACCATTTTAGGATTAAAATATGTGGATATTATTAAAGTGATTATTTATGGAACGTAAAGGTAAAACTTGTTCCATTTTAATTTTTTATTCCTGTAGATTTTGTATGTTATATGATTATGAGTTGAATAGTTTTATGTTATATAGAAAAAGATTGATCTGGAATTGTTTTTCTGATTTCAGAAGCCATTGTCTGTTATATTTCTTCTTCATCTTACGGTTTGAAATATAATTACTTTAACAATTGAATAACAAACAATTCTTAGCAGAAAATAATAATTTTTTTGGCTTTTGTGAATAAAAAAATGAGTGTAAATATTTTATTCTTTCGTTTAGTAGACTTTTTTGATAATAAAAACTGCCATAGGTTTACATAACCTCTTTCAAAGTCCCATATTTATTATCATATCAATCGTTTCCACCATTGAGGTAGGACTTATGGGAAGATTTCTTTCTTCATTTTCTGACGCATTTTCTGACGCTTCATTTTCTGACGCAGCAAAAGCTTGCTTTAAATTGACTACATATTTCTATTCGATACTGTGATGTAAATTATTTTAACTTGCCAACGCTCGAAAAAAAGGAAAACGTGGTATACGTTTTGTTTGAAAGACTAGAAAGGGGATATCCTGATTCATGGCAGATGTAAACATTAATTTGCAGCTATGTGAGATTTTGTTTTTCATGTCGGATTTTTTCGTTTTTTCATTACTGTTTTCTGATTATAAACACTTACAGTATTTGTCGTTGTTATTACTTCTGCTGTTTATGATTTTAATCAAAACATTTAATTATAGATATTATGCATTAGTTACTAAATTTCCTTCTATTGTAAACGCATTTCTACCTTTTCTTTATGATACATCTTATTAATGGCACTAAAAAATAAAACATGATATTTAAGCATTGAAATAAAATGTTTTTTATGCTTGATATGGAGTTCAGGAATAAAACTGCTTTAGTATATTCTTTAAAAGTTCATACTATCCCTTATATAATATACGACTGAATATTTTTAAAGAGATAAATAACTATTTTTTACATTAAAAATGTTATTTAAACAATAAGAACAGTACATACGTAATCATTTATATATATATATATATATATATATATATACAGGGTGATTCATAAATATCGAAACAATAGGCTATCTTCTTAAATATTGCCCCTAGGCACACACTTCCAATTGAAAAGTTTCATAAAAAAAGGTGCAAAAGTTGAGGAGATAAGTTTCAACTCCATGGGGGTCTATATGAAAAAATACAAAAATTAAATTTTTATACGTGCCCCGTAGAGTAAAATTCCCAATTAGGAAATTTTTCCTTATCTATTCCTGAATTAAACACAAAAAAATTCATCTCGATATCTTTAATATTCGCAGGTATATCAAAATCCAAAATTCGTGACTTACACCATTTATCCATGCCTCTGAGCGACGAGTTTTTGACTCATTTTGAATGCAAGATAGGGATCAGCCACAAATTGTACATTATTAAAAGTCGATATAAGACAGTGCCTCTCCTTTGGACATAAAATAGGCAGCGTATAGATTTTACGTTAAACTTGTTTTCAAAGTATGCTGGTGGTCTGCACTAGGGGTCTGCATGGGTCGAAGTATCTAAATCCGGTCCTGAACCGACCCATAGGAAAAAAAAGTTCGGCCCTGCCTGGAAAAAAGTTCAAATCGTAGCCTAGCCCGACCTGACTGAATTTCTACATAGATTTTTACATCGATATATGGTTAAAAGTTGTTTCGTATGGAGGAGCTCTGACCAAAAATACTTATTATATCTTTTCTTTTTTCATGTTTATAATTATTATTTTTAAAGAAGTGCCAAAAGCTGTGATTATTTGTTTTATTACTGAATCCCTATTTATATGTAAATGATTCACTTCTCCTTTAATAACGTTAATCCATATTCCATGTGTTAGAGACAATGAAAATTGCTATAAAGTAAAATCTTTTAAGATGGAATCACATAGGAAAGAAAAGAAAAACGTTATAGACAAGTTCCCTTCTTAGGAGTTGTAAATGTAGTCTATTTTTTCTGAGGTATTATTGTATTCATTTTCCATGGATCAACAGATTTTTCCGTTTAAGAAAGGATTCCGTCATAGGCAGATTTTTTTCACTAGTTTTACTGTATTGTTTTGATGCTTAAAGCTTCTTATTGTTGATAATGTTTTGATGTTTAGGCATCAGGTAATATAAATGTCGCTGACCGCCCTTATACAATATTACTTAATCATTAATATATAAACAATAGTTAAAGTCATGTATGTGAGTGGAGTCATCAGAAATTGGGCGTCTAACAGGCCGTGATACACACCCCTTCCTAACCCGAGTTTAGCATGAGATAAATGTGGGCAGCAATAAAATAGACAGATTGAAGATTAAATATTTTAATTTTTGTATGTTAAAGTTTACAATTGGACAATTAGTATAGAAATTAGGACTTAAACACAAAGTCCAGAAAATAATAAATAAGTTAAGAATGAACATAGTAGCCTCGCCTTGCCTAAAGCAGTCCGCATTAAACTAATTCACATTTACTGTGAATCATTACCAACGCTCTCTAACATTAAATATCTAAAAATCACAGTGCTGAAGTGGGAAACAATAGATAAAATTTAGCTTACCCAATATACAGGCGATGAACAAGTATAATGCCCCAGGCATGCCACGGTCTTTAATGAACATCCTCCAGAATATATCTAACACCAGCGGTATAGAGTCACGGGCCCAAAGGCCAAAGTGTCCAGTATAATAATGACGTAAGAGCTTAAAGCATGCTCCGATACACTAAATCAAAGTTCAACACTGGTCATTTCAATCATGCTAAAATCCTTTCACATTATGGATTGACTCCTTGGCGACACAATCAGCTTGCACTCTCCTCTCTTAAATTCTTTCCATCTCTAGCTTTTATAACTCACTAATATCGATTCAGCTTTTCCGAATTATCTCTCCTTTCCATTCTATGAGAATTCCGAATTATATATCCTTTCCATTCTATAAGACTTCCGAATAACTATTTCCTTTTTCTCTCGTCTACCTTTTTACTCTTCATCCCCTTTACGTCAAATCCTCCTATCTTGCTCTTCCCAATATCTCATTGGTTTTTACACTTACAATACGGAAACGTTCCATTGGTACTAGCACCTCTCTAGAACCCCTGTTTTAATATTTAAATTTTTATTGTTAAATCACTTGATACGTGACTATTCTGTTATCATGTGGTATAATTGTACACCTGGATGCTTAGCAATCGACCCTCTAACCAAGCCCAAAATGCCATCTCGCCCCTTCTTTCACACCCTTTACTTTCCTCATCACTATTGCTTTGTAATGAAAGATTTCTTATTCCCTTTTTAACCAGGTGAAAGCCACAGTATTTCAACTGCTGTCCTGTCCTAGTAATTTAATGCGAAAAGGGAGAACACTCAGGCTTCCCCATGTTAATTTCCATCTCTTGTATTATTCCCTTACCTCCCGCATCTGGTTTATGACTCTCTTACGCTTTTCACGTTATATGTTTTAAAACGGCATGACTGACTTATATTCTTCAAAACGTACCCTAAATTCCTATCTCGCACCTGTATGAAACTCATACTTCTTTTACCTACTATATCTTTTCTATGACACTCTCTTCTAACATTTTATCCTTTCACTAAAATGTCTCGTACTAAGCTCTTACTATCCTTTTTTCTTTTGAACATTATTATTCGTTTCATACTGACTTTCTTTTATTATTTAACCACTACCTTAAATTCCTTTACTCACACCTGTGTCCTACTTATTTTCCATTTACCCATCTTTCCTCTCTTTATATTTTTCTCAATATTTTAGTGCCTGAAACCGTACTAGCATCGCAATAATATATCAATTGCTTCAAAAAAGAAAAAAAAAGAGAAAAAAAAGAAAAATGCACTGAGTTCCGGTCTACCATAGGCAAGTTTTGGCAATAACACAAATTCTATATAAATTTCACTGTAATACTGAATTGAAAATTTTACGTATACTTATTATGAACATTCGTAATATAACATATAATACTACACAATTGAAATACTGAAGGGAATAATATAAAATTGATATATCAATACATAGTAATAACTAACCAGGAAATATAGAACATGCATATAAAAAAAAGAAAATATAATAAATGATTATGAAAAAATAAATCAAAATAATGATTTTATAAGTACGACCAAATTTCTAGTATATTTCCTGTTTAGTATATGATATTATAATATTCATTTTCAACGACAGCAGCATGTTAAAATTGTTGAAAATATCGTTATGAGAATGCATACAATAAACAATGTAGAACCTATAAATTTCAAAATAAAAAACGAAGTTGAAAAATTTGGCAAGGTGAAAAGGTCCAACCAGTTAGTGTTAGATGCACTGTTAATAGTCTTAGTATAATTCATGTTCAGTTGCATAAGTTCTACAATAGGTTCACCCAAGCAAAATTTTAAAGTTTGACACTGTACTAGTGTCGTAGATTTTAAGCAGAGTTTTTCAGAATAGCATCTTGCCATCGCGAAAAATTGAATATCAAATTTTTGAGATTCTGTTGTCAATCTCAATCTGATCGCTTTTGTGTGTACATTTATTTCTTGAAAGTGAATGCTAACCACACCTGAGTCACAAGTGCTGAGAGCTACAAAAGTTAACCTGGCAAGGATGGCGCACTTATAACATCCCTTAACCGAGATGTCCTCCTCTATAAATTTCGGGCATACTGTCTGTGATTTAACAGAGAGTTTGTAATCAGCGAAGTAAAGTTGCACTCGAACAGCTGAGGATAATAATAATGTCGATTGTAATTTCTCATCTACAATTTTAAACAAATGCACATCTCTTTGTAAGGGTAATGCATTTTCTTGAGAAGATGCAATTTGTGCGATTGCATCTGGCGCATTAAGACATCGTAATGTGTCTTCAAAAAAATCACAACTCGTAATTTCAGGATCAAATATGAAGTCTTTCGTAAAAGAGGAATTCGCTTGAATTGCCCCAATTTCGCCAGCTTTAGGGACGTTTTTGTAACTTGCTTTTGCTAAGTATGATTCAGATGGCTTTCCTACCCTCTGAATCAAAAAATCATCCATATGAAAATGTGCCTGATCATAGGCTCCTTGAATAGTCACCTTTATGCCTGACTTCGTGAAAGTCGAATCTGTTACTGTTATACTAGAGATTGTATTATTCCCTTACCTCCCGCATCTCCTTTATGACTCTCTTACGCTTTTCACGTTATATGTTTTAAAACGGCATGGCTGACTTTTATTCTTCAAAACGTACCCTAAATTCCTATCTCGCACCTGTATGAAACTCATACTCCTTTTACATACTATTTCTTTTCTATGACACTCTCTTCTAACATTTTATCCTTTCACTAAAATGTCTCGTACTAAGCTTTTACTATCCTTTTTTCTTTTGAACATTATTATTCGTTTCATACTGACTTTCTTTTATTATTTAACCACTACCTTAAATTCCTTTACTCACACCTGTGTCCTACTTATTTTCCATTTACCCATCTTTCCTCTCTTTTTATTTTTCTCAATATTTTAGTGCCTGAAACCGTACTAGCATCGCAATAGTATTTTTAAATTTTTTGCCTTAAAATCTACTATCCTTTAAAAATATGAATTTTAAAATTTTATTGTAAAATAATGGCCATTTAAAAATATATGCATTTGTTGTAAAGGTTTTTGGACTGAGCCAAATTTTGGTTATTTTTGCACGGGTTAGGTCAGTCAGAGATAATGATTTTAATATGGGTTGTCTCGAGACCGGGACTGAAAATTTCGCCCAGGGGAGACCTAGGAAGGAGGAAGCCAGCCCCGGTTCAGTATAACCAGTGGCCGAGAGGTTCTGCTATCATGCTGTGTTCGAACCCAATCGTTCGGAGTTTTCAGTGGTTTTCTTCGAACCTTGGATATACTTGCATAAATACGGGTTAGGTTCCCTTAGAAAGACCTCCGCGGAAGGCACCCCCCGTTTCGGGCCCATATCCCTCGTATAGATAATTGGCCGTCATAAATCACACCAACACCCGCTTCGGTATGAAAAAATACGATCGGCCCGGCCCGGCCGAGTCTTCAGAAAAAAGTCGCCAATGCCGGGTCTGGCCCGGCCCCAGTATACAGACTTTTTTATCGGCCTCGCCGGGGCGATAAAAAGCCTGAATTTGTAAGGGATAAAATTATGAAAAACTCTTAATCGGCATGTTTGAAAAGCATTGTTTCAAATTCTACATTAAACATTTATTTATGGGCATTTAAGTAGTGCAAAAAGGTGGTGGAAACGGCAAAAGTTAAACTGAATCGGAAGTTTAAGCTACCGAAAGAAGTGACTTTTTCACGTGCAATTTTTTTTAAATACATTTAAATATTTTATTAGGAGCCAAACAATGTTTAAAACTTTAAATGCGTTTTTCTGCATGATGATTTTTTAATCGTAAATTTAAAAGGTGCAAACTTGGAACATGTCTTTTTTGATTATTTTACATTAATTTTGTTTCGGCAAATTGAAAAAAAAATTTACTTTTGAAAATATGATTTTTTTAAAAATAAGTTACATATTTTTTTAAGCAAATATTTTTAATATTTTTAAAATAAAATTAAAAAAATTCCGGAAACAAAACTAAAATTATACTTTCCTCTTTAATTAAATGAAAAAAAATTTGAAATCCGATGTATAACGTTTCGCGTTATAAAGATTTTAAATTAAATCCGCTTAAAAAAATACTAAACATTTAATTTTTTAAAAAACTTTATGCGAAATATTAGGATGTGATTTTGTTTGCAAATTATACGGTTAACCACCACAAAAAAAGAAAAAAAAAATCAAAATTCTAGCTCAACAAATATATTTTTTACATGTTTTCTAGAACTCTTAAACTAACATTGTTTCTTCGATTGCACGCATTTCAATTTGTGTCTAATCCCTTAAAACCTGATGAATTATTTAAACGGTCATAACTCTGTGAGTTTTTTAGATATGAAGATGCAATTTTTTGTGCTTAATTCAGGAATGGATAAGGAAAGTTTTCTTGATTGGAATTTTTACACTACGGGGGCCGTAATAAAAATTTAATTTTCGTATTTTTTCAAATAGACCCCCTATGGAGTTGCAACTTATGTCATTAAATTTTGCACATTTTTTTTTTATGAAACTTTGCAATTGGAAGTATGGGTCTAGGGGCAATATTTAAGGAAATAGCCTATTGTTTCGATATTTATGAATCACTCTGTATATATATATATATATATATATATATATATATATATATTCCTTCTTTTTTTCTATTTCCTAGATCAATCTTTCCTTATAAAACATACGAAATCTATTTAGCTCATATTCACAAAATACAATATATACGGGAATAAAACATTTGTGGCTTATCCTGTCGTTCTATAAATAAGCATAGTTTTAATATCCATTTTTCAGCAATAGCGGAAGCAAATTCGAAATCATGATTAAGTTAAGGAACATGTTTAAAAGGAAAATATATGCATATTCCAGAGAATAGGAAATTTAGACTCCATTTTCATATTTAATAAAACAATAACAAATCACAACACATAAAAAAAATTCTTACACATTCTTTATTATAAAGTTATTAATAAAACTTTAAAAGTAATTAAAATGCAGTTAACTGTAACGTTTTATTAGATTTAAATTCATTAGCAATGAATACTGAGATCTAAATACTTAAAATTTGAATTACAAAAAAAAAAAAAAAAAAAAAACATAATTATCGTTCATAACGGGAATTATTCAAGTACTAAGTATAACTTAATGGGTATCTGAAAAGAAAGAAATAATATTAACTATTAAAATTTCGGTTAATTACTTGTCTTTATGGGTATTTTTAAACTATGATATCTTTATAGGGCATGCAATGAAAGCAAACACAAGGGATAAGATCGGGAAAAAAAAATATTTTAGTTTATTTCTATTAGTAATCTAATTTAATTCATATGTAACTTTAATTGAATATTTCCTTAAAAGTTCAATTAGTGTTACAAACTATGAATTAAATAAATATTGCCAATAAAGTATTTTATTCCAAGTTTTTCTACGCTTGTATCTATTTTCATTGCATTCTCTAAAATATATAATTCTTTTAAAATGCCCATAAAGGCAACATAAAAAAAAATTTCCTCTGTAAAAAAGGGAACATTCACTCCTACCACGGGCGAAAAAACGCACCTCTTTTGCAAGGGTGAATAGTCACTCCTCCGAAAGAGTGATTATTTACTCCTGTTTAGAGTGAATATTCACTTCCCAGGAGAGAATATTCACTCCTTCAGAGAGTTAATAATTCCACTTTTGCTCAGGGTGAATAGCCACTCTAAAGAGGTTGGGCATATTTTGACTCTGCGATAGAGTAGTCACTCTTTTTTATTTAGAGTGTAAAAACTCAAAAAATAAAATGTGTTCTAATTAAAATTGCTATTTGCAGAGCTGATGTTGAGGCCTTTGATCTGCAAATTTAATAGTTAGAAATGTAATCAATATTTACAGTACTTCTTTATACACAAAGTCTCTTTTGGGGAGATGAATTATCAAATACAGAAGATAGAAAAGAATGCTACGCTCCTACCCGAAAATTTCGAAGAACGTTGCCATTTTCGTAATCTAAAATTTTGTAACTTGTAATCATCTCATTAAGAATAAGTTATCCTAACCCCCTGACCGCCGAGCAAAAAGGCAAAAATGTAATGTTGTTTTCTCAGTATTTTTTAATAATTCTAAAAAAAGATGTTTTTTCAAATATGATATAATTTTTGTTTTATTACGTATAGGCCTATACGCCTTGAGAGTATTAATCATAATTTGATTTCTTAAAACTGGATTATATATTTAGAATTATATTATTTTAAATAATGCTCCTATTGCTGTGAAACCTGTTGCTTAGTGACCGGATATATCAGTTCGCGGTGGTGAGAAGTTTAAAGCAATAGTGTGGGAGTAAAGAAAATACATGCTTGAACTTAATTTTCTGTAAGATGAGTATATTTGCTCTACATAATTTGACTACGCAAAAAAATATTTAGGCGAATTAAAAAAAAAAAAAAAACAAAGCCAAGTTACCACAGCTGTTTTTTTTTTTTTGTACAATTTCATCTTCATGGATTGTGAAAGGCTCTGAAAATTACGCAAAACGTTGCCATTTTCGTAAGCTAGAATCACGTAATCGTCTTATTCGAAATAATTTATAACAAATCATCATTGCTAGAGTAAAGAAAAACACATGTTTGAACTTCTTTTTTGTGTGTGTAAAATGAGACAACTATTTGATCTAGATCTTTCATCTACACAAAAAATATTTTGACGAATATTCTATAATGAACAGCTTGGAAAACAAAGGTGAACTTCTCTTCCGAGCAGAATATGATATTCAAAATGACATGCAGATGGTTAATAAAAACAAACTCAGTCCAGCTGCATGCGTGGTTTCAGAGAAACATGTTTGATTTTGCTACTCTAATTCCCTTCTGACGTTTAAAATAACAAATTCAGCCATGAACTTGAAATATTAGTCTTAAAAGCTGATCTATATTAGATTAGATTCTGGAAAATAAGAGATTTTTTCCCTTTAATCAATGACAGTTATAGATTTTTTTTTTTTCCGTAATGCTATAGTAAATTGAAACCAATTATGCATCTTCTTTTTCCGGGAGATTATTAGAAGATTTTTATTTCGTATAGAGCAGCGGTTCCCAACCTATGAGTGGCGATTCGCGACCCACTGCAATCGAGGTTTGTCACACAAAATATATCTTTTATTTCATCTGTTTAAAAAATATAACAATTTTAACAACAAATAATATTTCAAGGGAAAATACTTAATTTCCTTCTGGATGAATATACAAACAGAACATCCATAAGTATCTAAATCAGCTTTGAATTCCTTAATGGGGTTCAACACGACATACTTGTGTGAACATGCATTTTCTATTTTTCTGTTTTGGAAAAACAAATACAGAAACCAACAGCGCGTAGAAAGTGACTTAAGGTTAAAATTAACCAGTTTTAACCCTGATATAGATGCCTTCATCTGTGATGTTGAAAATAACATATCATCACATATCATTATTTATCTCCTTTAAAAAAATTTAATTCCTTATTTTAAAATTTAATTTCTCCTTTCATAATTATAAACTGAATCAAAACTTCTTCTCCTTTCTAAAAATAATATATCTATTTCTTCTTTTCTTTTGCACTTTAGTTTTCAGTTATTTAAGTTTTCCCAAGTTCACCCAAAGCCGTTAATAAAGTAATTCAAAAGCAAATCCTTTTCTCATCCTAAAATCATTAACTGTTCGAGCATATTTTCCTTCGGTTAACGAATATATATAGAAAGATATTCTTTGACCATATGCTCCAGTTGTAGCAGTTATTTATACACTCAGTGTTAATTTTCAGTTTGATAGTAAATACAAATGTCTTTTCGGCCGCAAATATATACAGTAAACTCTGTCTAAGGCGGAATCGATCGGGACTGAGAAAAATTTCCGTGGTAGACAATATTCCGGCTTATGCAAAAAATCTCCCCTCCACCCCCACCACCACCAAAAAAAAAAAAAAAAAAAAAAAAAAAAAAAAAAAAAAAAAAAAAATCCCTCTAATTTGATGATTTTTTATTGATTTTCCTGACTCGAAAATCGGTTGAAAACTGAAATTCGGAAAGATCTTTTGTCTTTATAGATAAATGAGAAACGCTATTCAGTTTCTTAGTACTGCTCTAATACATGCGAATTGTAAGTTTATACACACACACACACAAAAAAAATTAATAAACTTCGAGAATGAGACAGAATGCTCAATTACAAGATATAACTTTGAATTTGAGTACATCCTTAAAGTATAATATATTGCACTTTCAAAAATATATATTTTGATAAATGTTCATTCTACTAGAAATATTAACTTTTAAATATGATTTTGCATATAAAAAAATGGCACAAGCATAAATTCCTTAAAATTTAAACAGCTTCTGTCCTTTTGAATTAACTTTTTCAAAGTGTTACGGAATTTAACTAACATGCACGACATTGAGTATTTGACTTATCGGTTTTAAAGTTTAATAAACAAAATGCTTTCATTTTTAAATTATCCTTTTTTCCGCCTTATGCAAAATTTTTGTTTCGGTGGGACCTTAAAATGCTTTCCGTTTCCGCGTTAGACAGATTCCACCTTATGCAGCATGAATTAATGTAATTTTCTATGGGTTCGCCGGGACTTGAAAAATTTTCCGCGGTAGACACATTTCCGGCTTATACAGAGTCCGCGTTAGACAGAATTTACTGTACTCTGTTTATATTAAAATAGGCGCCGGTATCTGCATTACTGATTCTAAATGAATATTTTCCATTATTTAGCTTTGGCATTCGTTTTGTACATTGAAATGTTAAAACGCCAATCAACGGTCCTTTTGGCTAGTTTTTACTTCAAAGGTCCATTAAGTGATATATCTTTGGATTTATAATGGTCCAGGGTACCAAGATTTTGGCTCGACACATTGGCAACGATATCTGACAAATTATTGATTCCTTCTCTGTACATCGTACTGTTAACAGCTAACTAAAAGGGTCCCTCTCATGGCACTTACAATCATCATGTCTGTATCCAATAAACCCATCCTTTCTTCAAATTTGCAGAGTTATTCTTTTCGTTCATATCTTTAATATTCAAGGATCTACGAACCTGGATTACCAACGATTGGTACTTTTAAAAAACCGCAACATGGTAATAAAACGTTTTCGCTACATATCATGGTCTATAGTATATCATCGGTACACACCAGTGCCAGAAATCTCACTGCTTATAAAGCTATGTTTTGATAATCATTAAACGTATTTTTTATTATCTTTGTAGTTTGTGGGCTCTTTTACTAATTATTCCACTTACACCAATTGGGATTACCAATTCTTGTTTTTGTTGATAGTGTGTCCTTCGTACGAAAATTTGCCTTTTTTCGTAGGATAGGATAGCCGACAGCGTATAGAGGTCATGCAATAATTTCCATACTGCCATACTGATATACAACCCTTATATTTGGTGGGTCGCGAAATTTGTTTTTGCTTAAAGGTGAGTCGCGTGACAATAAAGGTTGGGAATCGCTGGTAGAGAGGAATAGTTTTGAATCAGACTGTGTTCAATAAATAGGAACGAGATATGCCTCAAAATTTGCGGCAATCATTGATGGAGTTCCAGAAAGAGAATTATTTTGGCTTACTAATTTGCTATCACGATAGGTTTGGGAAAGAAAATGCTGCAGGGTACAGTATCCACCAGATATTGAATATAAAATTATCCATTAAAAAAAAATTATATATTTTTAATACAACTACAATCCGGCATCGGTTCAGGTAATCCGATTTTCCTGAAGCCATAGTTCAGGTCTGGTCGGGTTGGCGCTAATTTTTTTCCTTGAGGATCAGGTTCGAGTCAGGTGGACTTTAATTGTTTCTGGTTCGGGTTTGGCTGTTATGTGTTGTGTTCGGTTTCATACTTCTTCCCGAAGAGACAAGCTTTTTTAACCTTATGTATTCCACTTTAGATTAAAATGATTTCAGGGACGATTTTAAAAAATCTCAACTGAAATATCGCATCCACTATATGCGATGCTAAAACTTGCAGTTTCTTTCCTGAAATTGGTGTGTGTGTGCGTTCGTTTTATATTGCTCCTTTTAAGCCTATCGATTACCATTTTCTTTTCCTTTCTTCGAAAAATATGTCTAAGGATAAAACAAAATAGAAGATTTTGCAAAAAAATTATGCATCTTTTACTTTTCTTTTATACATCATTACTGTTAAAAGTCAAAAATATATAAAATAGCCATTTTCTAAGAAATAAATGAATAACTAATTAGGGCTCTGAAAATAATGTGCAGACTACATGAAAAATCTGCCACATACATATTTCTCACTTTCCTTTTCTGCTACCTGTATTATAGAGGTAGAAAATATGCGCAGAACTCACATGGTTTTTATGGTGAAGATTACTATTTTGAAATACAGTGCAACCTCGATTATCCGAGCTCATTGGGACCGTTACTACCTCGGATATCGGAAATCTCGGTTAATAGAAACTGTGTGTAAAAACTCGCCGCGCTTGCGAATTTAACATCTCTTAAAATAGAAAAAAAAGCAATAGAACGTTTTTTAAATAATAAAAATAAATATATGTAAAGTTCTGTTTCACAGCTTAACAAATTTAAAAAGGAAATCAACTACAAGTAGTAAATTTTAAAAAGCAAATTGAAAAATTTACAGAAGTTCACACGGCCACTGGAAACGAAGCATTGTTCGCTGTTGACTTCTCAAAGTCCAATGTTTCTTGGGAGTTGAATGCTTTTGGAGGCAGAAGAGCCTGTATAGCACGGACAGTGAACAAAAAAGTGTGGTCATTTTCAAGGCTCATTCAAAAGAAAAAAAAATCAGACTTTGTTATCGGCTCGGTTAACAAAAACCTCGATTAATCGAAACTCGGTTAATCGAGGTTCTACAGTAGTAGTACACAAAATAACACGCGAAACATGCGAGTTTTGTGCATATTTTCCACATCTTTTATTATGACTGTGCTTGCCTCTCATCTAATTTTTTATCTGTACTTGTACAGTTTCAGCATGATTTTTCAAACTAGATTGTGAGAGGCATGTCATTACTTTAATTAATAACTATATTTTGTTTCTTATGATTCTTCCGAACACTTTATCGAGACAGTAAATATTAAAACTCAAGCCAAAAGTCCGTAAAGTACTATTCGTGCAGAAAATATTTAAAAATAATATGAATAAGAATGTCTTTTTTTTTTTTTTTTTTTTTTTTTTTTTTTTTTTTTTTTTTAGGCAGTAGTAATAAAATGTTTTATTTTGTTCTTATTCTTATTTTTATTTATTTATTATTAGGATGAGCGAAGCGAATCCTCTACCAGGCTACACAAATTACATTTTGTCGTACACTTTACAAAAAAACTATTCAGTATTTTGACTTGTAATTAAACATGAAAATAAATTATGATCTGTAGATTTGCACAATATTATTTTTTTTACAGAATATTCTTAAAAAAATTATTATTTTAATTAATTTATTTTACATGTTTTTCCATTACGGACGCATTTTTGCAAATAAAAAATGAAACACGTATATTTTCAGAAGAAAAAATAAATCATGGAGTTAGTCATTATAGATAGGATCGCGATTAATTAAATAGTTTCACGATTTCTTTTACGAAATTTTTAAAATACATTTTTTTATGAAAATTATAGCATATTTTTAATGAATTAAATTTTGTGAAAATTCAATTATTTACATTCAATTATAAATGTATTTTTCAGCGTTAAGAATTCCAATACACAATTTATTCTTATTATGTAAAATCAATTACGCAGACGACTTACGCATTTTAAAAGAATTATATTAAGATTTTTTTTTTTTTTTTTTTTTTTGTAAAGTGTCAACAAAAGAATTGAAAACAAATAACATTAATTGTTAAATTCGTTATATCATAAATAAAAAATTCCGAGGAAATTCTTAGTTATTTGGCTGAATTTACATTTATAAAATTAAATGCGCCAAAACATAAAATAACGTTTTTGCTTAATAAGGATGCAAAAATAATAGAAAAAATATTGTTACTTTCAAATATTTGTCTTATTAAATAATGTTTCGCGAATCCAAACAAAGCATGGCTTTTGCTAGTTCATTTATTAATACAAATGCAAGTTTTCCTTACTTCATGTCTTCATTTTCACCAGAGAAATATTTTCTTACAGAGCCAGACTAGTATCTTTCGCAGTAATATCGAGCTCGCTAAAAGTCGATGCATGAAGTCCTGACCTCTGTGTCTGTATCAAGTAAAATTGCCTGTAAAGATAGTTTTACGCCAACAGGAGTATTTACGCAGGGCAGCCTACCGTATGTTTACTCCCATAATTTAAAACGTCGCATATTTGTCGCACTCTTTTCTTTTGAAGAAAATATCAGGAAATAAGAAAATTAACGTAATTTTAGCATGGCGAATATGAGATAATTTAGATTCAAAAAATGAAATTACAAATTAATCTACAGTTTTTTTACATATTATAGAACAAAATCTTCTTTTCTCCAATATAATAATAAGATAATGGTATCTATTCATTATAAAAAGAGAAAAAGAAGATCTTGTTCTACGTATTTCTACACTCCAGTTAATAATATCATTTCTACTGATTTTTATTTCAAGATACTCTTCTTTTCTCAACATAATGATGTTCTGTATATTTTCAACTCCGGTTAATAATACCATCTCTACGGATTTTTATTTCAAGATCTCCTTTTCTCCACATAATGAGAAGATAATGATAGCTGCTCAAAATATAGAGAAAACAGAAGATCGCGTTTTATATATTTTCAACTCCGGTTAACAATACCATCTCTATGGATTTTTATTTCAAGATCTACTTTTCTCCACATAATGAGAAGATAATGATAGATAATCAATATATAGGAATAACAGAAGACCGTGTCCTATGTATTTATAACTCCGGTTAATAATACCCATCTCTACGGAATTTTATTTGAAGATCTTCGTTTCTCCACATAATAAGAAGATAATGATAGCTACTCAATATATGGAGAAAACAGAAGATCGTGTTCTATATATTTTCAACTCCGGTTAATAATACCATCTCTACGAATTTTTATTTCAAAATCTTCTTCGTTTCTCCACATAATGAGAAGATAATGATAGCTACTCAATATATCGGGAAAACAGAAGATCGTGTTCTATATATTTTCAACTTCGGTTAATAAAACCATCTCTACGGATTTTTATTTCAAGATCTTCTTTTCCCCACATAATGAGAGGATAAAGTTAGCTACTCGATATATAGAGAAAGCAGAAGATCGTGTTCTATATATTTTCAACTCCGGTTAATAAACCCTCTCTACGAGTTTTTATTTCAAGATCTCCTTCTTTGCTCCACATAATGAGAAGATAATGATAGCTGCTCGATGCATAGAGAAAGCTGGCGATCGTGCTATATATTTTTAACTCCGGTTAATAATATCATCTTTATGGATTTTTATTTCAAGATCTCCTTCTTTTCTTCACATAATGAAAAGGTAATGATAGCTACTGAATATATAGAAAAAACAGAAGATCGGGTTCTATATATTTTTCAACTCCAGTTGATAATAACCCAGTTTAACAACGCGAAACTTTCTGAGATATTCAATGAGTCATTTTTTATACATAAAAGCATGAAGCTTGCAGGCATTACTATTTAAGTGATTTAGAATCGAAGAGAAATTTTCTTGTTCCGATAAATGAATTACACTCAATCTTGCACTGAAGAAGAATCTCGCTGTAGATTCGAAACAGCTGTTTGCGGCTTTTCATGCATTATTTGTGCATTTTAAATGTTGGTTTACTGTTTTTTATTATTCCTGCACAAAGGCTTTAATTGCTATTTTAATATACACTCAATTGTTTAACTATGTAACCTTTCTCTAATTCTTGTATCTTTAAAAGTATTTTAAAAGGACCGTGGACCTTTATTTGAGCAAATATCGACACCAAAATCGAAATTTCTTTTTATATTATCATTCTTCAACTGGTACTGAGACATTTGTGAAATACCGCATGCAGAAGCGATGATATTTCGCAAAGTTACAAGTGCTTTAATTTTGTACACAAATAATTTTTTGACCCTTTAATATAATTTAAATCTGTTTTCTCAAAACTGATTTTTCAAAGTTTTTAGATTTTTGAAACGCTCCATGTGTCTTAATTTTTGATAAAAATTCATGAAATTAATAAGGAAGAATCCTGGTATTGCTTATAAGGGGACAGTACACATTTAACGGTCATAAAACATGCGAAATTTGTCATGAATTTAGCAATTTTTTTTATAAAAAAGATAACCATTCTAGAAGGGCTAAATTTTTAGAGTATATTTAGTTGATATTGAACTACGTTTAAAATTCTTTTATTTGGATATATTATAATTTTTAAAAATTCAAGGGGTCAATTTCAAAGTGCTATTTAAAATTTTTGCAGTGGATAACATTTCACTGCGCGCACGATATCTCATGCTAATGTCATTGTATTTGTATAAACTTTATCTTAAATTAAAGATAACACTCTAGTCTATAATTTGAACTAGGATATTTGTAATCGGTTAATTAGATAAAGGGTAGTTAACATTTAATTAGAAAAATTACAAAAACTATGAATTTTTACATACATTCAATCGCATAATTTCTTTCATACTGAGCACAGCTTTATAATCCTAGTTTATTTTCATGATAATGTAAATATTTATGTAGGACAAAAATTTTAAAGCTCTACTTGAAATAGTTTTGGAGATATCATGCGCGCAAGAGTAAAAATTGCCATTTTGAAAAAAAGCCGTTTAAAGATTAAATTGTATTTTTTTAAATATAAAATATATAATAAAGGAAACAAAAATACTAATTATAGATATCGTATTCTGTATTAAAAATAAAATTAGTTGCTAGTTTTAAATGATAAATATAAAATTATTTGTAAAGTGCTGCAGAATATAGGAACATACTTAAAAAATAAATAGATGTAATTTGTAAAAATTTAGCATTTACTATTGCAAAAAGTTAATTTTAAACATATAACTTAAAATTTTGTTTTGCTGTGATTGTACAGTGAATTAAATGTGCACGTTTTATAAAACTAAATTATTTAATGTAAAATATAGGCCATTTTACAGGGATTCTCGTGCTTCAATATCGGATTCACATACTTTGCTGCACAAAAATCCAGATAGTTTACTAAAAAAGTATATTAATGTCAATAAATCCGTATTCTAAACTGTCAATTGAAACAAAAATCACTACTTTTTAAAATTGACTACTTTTTAGTTTTCTATAAGACGAATTAGCACCTTAGGATATATTTCTATCATCGTATTTTCTATAGCGATTACCATTAAACTAACTCCTTCTTCGATGCTGTTCTAAAGCACATTTTGCATATTTTTTCATTAAAAAGCTAATAAATGCTAAACAGTAGAATACTATTACAAAATCAGGAAAGTATTGCTCTAGGGAAAAAAAAACTGTTTTGTTTCAAATTTAAGCACTTGCAGCAAATAAAACTGTGAAAAACCATGAAAGTAAACATATTTGGCGAAAGTGGAAGTTGAAGTTAATATTTTAAAGCTTTTTTATTATTGTTTAAAGTATTTAAGCATTAACAATTGCCGCATTTTAGCATATTTCCAAAGTTACGATAATATGAAAGCGCGAAAACAAAATGTAAACAAGTCGCCATGAAAGTTGTCGCAGGGCTGTTAATTCGGAATTGAAGGGGTGGCTACATTTTCCCTAATATCTCAGTAAATAATTATCACACAATTAAAAGATTGGTATCAATGTATTCAGAATACAATAACCTTTCTAACGATGTAAAAAAAAATATATATATATATCGATTTTTGAAAATTTTAAAAGTGTGCTGTGCCCATAAAGAAACGGTGTATGCATTTTAAAATTCGACTTCATTAAGATAATTAAATTTGATTTTTAATTTATTAAAAGGCAAAATTTTGATAAAAATTGACATAGAATTCAGAAAAAAATATCTAAAAAATTCACTATTCAAGAGATTAAAAAATCTATACACAGATTTGTTTGTAATAGAATTTTAAGTCATTAAATTATAAAATCGAGGAAATATCTCAAAAATTAAGACGCATCTATCATTAAAAAAAAATTTTTTTTTTAATCTAAAACTTATAATAAGATTGAAAATTTCTTTTAGAGTGTTCTATATGCATATGGTGAAATGTATATTTTCACAAAACTTCATATCTCTATGATGAATTTTTTTTGTTTGTTTGTTTAACGTCCACTGTCCCTTAAATTGCCAACTTTGACATTTCTTTTCTTTTCTGAGACGTTTTTTGTTTTTATAGGTAAAAAGGGAATGCTGTTCGATTTACTAGTATCTTGCTAAGAATAACCGTGAATTTTCTGCTAGTTTTCTTCTATTTGTTTATTTATATGTTTATAATTTTCTTTAGTCTACGATAGTGCTAATAAACAAATCCTAATGTAACGATGCATGTCATTTTTTGTTTGTTTGTTTGAGAATTTCTTTATTAATTTATAGTATTAACTAGTAGGCTTCAAAATCGCTGGTCGATCTCTCCAAACGAACTTTCAATCAAACAAAATATATCGGTAAATTTGACTTATGTTTTAAAATAATATGGATCTGTGTATCTGAGTGTCCTTCCGCAATTTTTAAAGCTATACGAACGCCATTGCGCTATTACATTTCCTAATGTTTTAGACAAAATTTTGGCTATTAAGGACCAACTCTTTTAGTTGATAATTTACAGCAGGATTAAGTAAAGAAGGATAGAAGAATATAAAATATACTAAAATATTCTCTGAAAATTTTCTAACAGTGAAGTTCCATCCAAATTCGGCCCGTGGAACTGTTTAAAAAGGCTATTCTTTCCTAATCGGATTCACCTGATTATGGAACTTTCCCACATAATTCTATAACTAAGCATACATAGAACGACTTTGTTGCATACTAAAACCTTCTCAAAAAATTACCTAACTAACAATGCAAGTCTCATCAAATTCCAACCAGTTTAACTTTTTAAAAAGAGTATTCTTTCATAATCGGACTCACCTATTATAGAACTTTCCCCAATAATTCTATAACTAAGCAACATAGAGCGATATATTATGTACCAATACCTTCCTTTAAGCGGACAAAGGACCTTCAAACTCATTTTTAGGTGGGGTTTTTTTTTTTCACTTTAAATACTATACATTATGACATATATTTATCACGCAAGAAATTAAAACAAAAAATTGAGGAATTATAATAAGGAATTTTCCTTAATGTTTTAAGCGTTATGAAGAACTTTTCATAATGGCCCATGCGCATTCCTTATTAATTAAAATCTCCCATATTTTTTATACAAGTTTGATTTATACATACAAATAAAACTGTGCATAGTTTTCTGAAACTAAATATAATTGGAGAAGTTAAAGGTAGTTAATTGCAGAAATAGGATGCAAAAATGTTGAAAATTTCATAAAATTTAGAAAACATTTTTAGGTAGCTTTCATTACAAAAAGCTACCTATTGCAGCCGTTCGGAGGATAGCGATTTCAAAAAATTTTGGTATATTTTCATCGATCATGACCCCCAGACCCCGAAACCACCCTGCGTTCAAAAGTTGATATATATATATATCTGATATTTGTCATACTGTAACACTCGTATTTATGAACCGATTTGGATTAAACTCGGTGTGTACATAGTACATACCAATGTCTCGTCCGAGTTCGTTGGCCAGCTTCATCCGCCATTTTGTTTCAAAATGGCGGCCATTTAAAATTTATTAAAAAATTTTTAATTTGAAATGTGGTACCAAAAAAATTAAAAATTGAAAAATATTTTTTTCTTATGTATTTGACCTTGATACAAAGATTACGGAGCAGTTTTTGTTTTGTCTATATCTTAAACAAGTTGGAAATTGCTCGTCAAACGTGGCAAATGAGTTGCGTTCGTACTATAACTAGTTTTATAATTATTTTTTGCACCCCATATTGTACTATGTGTATTTCTTTGCAATTCATAAGTGCATAGTCTGTAACATCATTAAAATGCACTTGCAATAATTTTTTCCCATTCCCCTTAATGTAACGGAAAACTTTTGACTGTCCCTGTAATTAAGCTATACATCCGATTTTCATGAAATTTGAAATGGCTCGACAAAATTTTGCAGCAATTGTATATTTAAAATTTCAGCCCATTCGGAAAGCTGTAACATCATTAAAATGCACTTGCAATAATTTTTCCCATTGGCTTTAATGTAAAGAAAAACTTTTGACTGTCCCTGTAATTAAACTATACATCCGATTTTCATAAAATTTGAAATGGCTCGACAAAATGTCGCAATAATTATATGTTTAAAATTTGAGATCATTCAGAGAGCTTTAACATCGTTAAAATGCACGTGCAATAATTTTTCCCATTGGCCGTAATGTAAAGAAAAACTTTTAACTGTCCCTGTAATTTAACTATACATCCGATTTTCATAAAATTGGAAATGGCTCGACAAAATTTTACAACAATCATATATTTAAAATTTCAGACCATTCGGTTGGGTAGTTTTTGCTCTATTATATGCGGACGGACGGACAGACAGACGGACTGAACGACGACTATAGGTGCTACGTATTTATATAATTACGAACGCACCTAAAAAGGGCTGAGTTATAGCATTTTGAATTTCTATTGTGGCTGTCATTTTGAAACGACCTGATATTTGTCACGCGATAACAGGCGTATTTATGAACCGATTTATATGAAACTCAGTGTGTACATAATATATACCAATGTCTCGACCGAGTTCGTTGGCCAGCTTCATCCGCCATCTTGTTTCAAAATGGCGGCCATTTACATTTTTAAAAAAATTTAAAATTTGAAATGTCGTACCAAAAAATTGAAAATTGAAAAATATTTTTTTCTTATGTGTTTGACCTTGATACAAAGATTTCGGAGCAGTTTTTGTTTCGTCTATATCTTAAAAAATGGCTGAATTATAGCACTTTGAATTTCTAGCGTGGCTGAGATTTTGAAACGTCCTGAATTTTGTCACCCGAAAACAGGCCTATTCATGAACCGATATGGATCTACCTTGGTGTGTAAAAAGTACATACCAATGTCTCGACCGAGTTCGTTGGCCAGCTTCATCCGCCATCTTGTTTCAAAATGGCGGCCATTTTAAAAAAATTTTAATTTAAAATTTAAAATGAGGTATCAAAAAATTGAAAAAGATTTTTTAATTATGTGTTTCACCTTAATATAAAGATTTCGGAACAGTTTTTGTTTCGTCTATATCAAGAAAAATGACTGAGTTATAGCATTTTTAATTTCTATTGTGGCTGACATTTTGAAACGACCTGATTTTTGCCACGCGATAACAGGCGTATTTATGAACCGATTTGGATGTAACTTGGTGCGTACATAGTGCATACCAATGTCTCGACCGAGTTCGTAGGCAACCTTCATTCGCCATTTTGATTCAAAAGGGAACATTTAAAAAAAATATTTAAAATTTAAAATGAGGTATGAAAAAATTGGAAAATGAAAAAGGATTTTTTTTATGTGTATGACTTTGATACAACGATTTCAGGGCAGTTTTTGTTTCGTCTACATCTAAAAAAAAAGGTTGAGTTATAGTACTTTGAAATGTCTAGCATGGCTGACATTTTGAAACGATCTGATATTTGTCACGCGATAACACACGTATTTATTAACCTATTTGGATGCAAGAAGGCATTTGGATAGTATATAGCCATGTCTCGACTAAGTTCACTGGCCAGCTTCATCCGCCATCTTGAATCAAAATGGCGGCCATTAAATAAAAAAAAAGTCCTTCCGGCCAGTGCCGGGAGGAAGAGGTAGCTTTCATATTCCTTATTTTAAAAAAGCCAACATATATAATTCAAACACACGAAGCTCAATTTAGTGGGAACCGAATATAGGAGATTCAATACTAATTTTTATCAATACTAAATCATTATGAATGAGAATTTCGCAAAATTAGTCAGCTTTATCCAAGCTGCTTTTATTTAAAGTAACATATATTTGACTGCCAAATTCGGCGATTTCTTAAAGTGCCTGCCATTTCAAGACAACATGGTGGATGAGGCTAACGAGTGAACTTTGTCGAGACCTTAATAATTGCTGTCAACATGCTCACTCACTTCGGAATCGGTTGATATATACAAGTGCTGTCGCAGGCAAAAAATCAGAGTTTTCAAAATATCACCCACATTAGAAAATGAAACTGCTATATCTGAGCCATTTTTTAAGATAAAGACAAACAAAAATGCTCCTGAATCCTTATATATCAAGGTCAAATACTTAAAAAAGAAACCTTTTTCAATTTCTAATTTTTTTGCAGCTCACTTTAAATATATATATTTTTTAATTTAATGGCCGCCATTTTGAAACAAGATGGCTGATGAAGCTGGCCAGCGAACTTGGTCGAGATATTGATGTATGCTATCCACATGCCTTCTTACATCCAAATAAGCAAATACGTGTGTTATCGCGTGACAAATACAAGATCGTTTCAAAATGTTAGCCATGCTAGAAATTCAAAGTGCTATAATTCAACGATTTTTTAAGATATAAGCAAAAGAACAAATTTTCAGAAACAAAAACTGCTCCGGAATCTTTATATCAAGGCCAAACGCATAAAAAAAATCTTTTTCATTTTCCAATTTTTTAATACCACATTTTAAATTTTAAATTTAATTTTTTTAATGGCAACCCTTTTGAAACAAGATGGCGAATGAAGCTGGCCAACGAACTCGGTCTAGACATTGGTATGTACTATGTACAGACGAAGTTACATCCAAATCGGCTCATAAATACGGCTGTTATCGAGGGACAAAAATCAGGTCGTTTTAAAATGTCAGCCACGATAGAAATTCAAAATGCTATGACTCAGCCATTTTTTTAGATATAGACGAAACAAAAACTGTTCCGGAATCTTTGTATTAAGGTCAAACACATACGAAAATAATCTTTTTCATTTTCTAATGTTTTGGTATCTCATTTTAAATTAAAAAAATTTTTAAATGGCCGCCATTTTGAAACAAGATGGCGGATGAAGCTGGCCAACGAACTCGGTCGAGATATTTGTATGTACTATGTACACACCAAGGTACATCCAAATCGGTTCATAAATACTAGAGTTACAGTGTGACAAAGGTCAGATATATATATATATATATATATCAATTTTGAATGGAGGGTGGCTTCGGGATCTGGGGGTCATGATCGATGAAAATATACCAAAATTTTTTGAAATCGCTTTCTTCCGAACGGCTGCAATAGGTAGCTTTTTGTAATGAAAGCTACCTAAAATTATATTTAAGGTGAAGTGCAAAAAATTTAGAAGTTGAAAAAGGTTTCTTTCTTAAGTATTTGACTTTGATATAAGGATTTCGGAGCATTTTTTGTTTTGCCTTTATCTTAAAAAATGGCTCAGATACAGCAGTTTGAATTTCATTATGTGGGTGACATTTTGAAAAATCTGATTTTTGCCTGCGACAGCACTCATATATATCAACCGATTCCGATGTGAGCGAGCGTGTGCACAGGAATTACTAAGGTCTCGACCAAGTTCACTGGTTAGCCTCATCCACCATGTTCTCTTAAAATGGCAGGCACTTCACATATCGCCGAATTTGGAAACAAAATAGAACTTTAAATAAAATCAGCTTGGATAAAGCTGACTAATTTCGCGAAATTCTCATTCATAAGTATTTAGTATTGATAAAAATTAGTATTGAATCTTCTATAATCGGTTTCCACTAAATTGAGCTTAGTGTCTTTGAATAACATACGCTAGCTTTTTAAAAATAAGGAATTTGAAAGCTACCTCTTCCTCCCGGCAATGGCCGGAAGGACTTTTTTTTCTTACCTTTAAATTCAAATATAGAAAATACGATGCACATTTTTATTTGCATATAAACCAAACTTGCATTAAAAAATATATTGGAGATTTTAATTGATATGGAATGCGGATCGGACATTTTGAAAAGTTCTTCACAACGCTTAACCCTTTCCGGCACACTGTGCCCGGGTCGGGATACCTAATGTTAATTCCAAACTTATGAACGGCACCAAGAACATTTTAGCAAAATTTTGCTTTTACAATAAACATTAAAAGTAACATGTTTTTAATTTCTAAAAAAGTCGTTTTAAAATTCCGGTGTCAGTCAATCATTTCATCATTTTAAAACAATTGCCTGTGCCGGAAAGGGTTAAAATATTCAGGAAAATTCCTTATTATTATTTAAAAAAAAATTATTTTTTAATTTCTTGTGTGATAAATATATGCCATAAAGCATATAGTGTGCCCTTGAAATCAGGGAGTCAGGGACACAAAAATCTTCAAATTTTGCAAAAACATTTTATTTCGTTAAAAATTTCTCTGTTTTTTCCTGATGAAAATGACGTTTAAATCATGTCTCTATCTGAATTAGAACAAAAAATATATTTTTTTTCGTTTTGGTTTGTTTTCAAAATCTAGCTTTCAAGCAATGGCTGTCGTGGAAACCACTTCTTGTAAAAATGCGTTTTTCACCATGAAAGGTTTTCCCACCATTTCTCATAATTAAATTCTTATAACTCAAGAACCGTTAAAGATAACGGGTTCAAACTTGGAACATATATTTTTCAATTATTTTACTTTAATTTTGATTCAGCATACTTGAAAAAAAATATTTACTTTTGTAAATATGATTTTTTTTTTTTTTTTAAAGTTGCACCACTTTTTTTTATTTTTTTCGCTAAATATTTTTATTTTTTTTTTTATAAATTAATATTTAAAAAAATGCTGAATCAAAATTAAAACTTATGTATTTCTGTTTATTTAAATTTAAAAAAAATTGAAATTCTATAAATAATATTCCGAGTTATAACGATTTTAATTTACCTCACTTTTTAAATAAATTTTAAATTAAAAATTTAAAAAAATATATTATGAGAAGTTTTATCAAATGATTTTGCTTACAAATGATAAGGTTAACCATCACAAAAAAATTCAGAATTTTAGCTCAATAAATAAAAATTATTTTAAAATGTGTCCCGTACCCCCTTAAAGTGAAATTAAAATAATAATAATAATAATAAGTTTGAAAATCCCTTGTCCCCTTAAAAAATATCTATGAAATTGCAAGTCTATTCAAAATCCATTCAGCAGAACCAGTAGCGCCAGTTTTTCAAAAATATTGGGTGAGTACAAATTTTGTTTGAGTAAAAAACACATGTAATTTTTCCCCATTTGTGCTTATGTGTGTAGAGACAGAGAGGGGAGGGGCGAATGACTAAAGATGATAATTCGAAATTAATTTATGTGTTTTCTAAGCAAATTTTTAAATTATAATTTTGTAATAATTTTATAAATAATTTTATTAAATTACATTCTTATAAGTTCTTCCTTATAAATAAATTAATATTTATTTTAAATAACATTAGAATGGCTAACTATTGAAAGTGCAAAAAACTAAATGTCAAGAAAAGCATACATTTTAGTCACCTAAGTTCTTTATCATTTCATCAAAACAGATGGCAAATTATGAAGGAAATTTGTTTTCCTGAGTAATTTAACTATACATCCGCTGAAGGGGTTTTTAGTGCTCCTGGAGTCTAATGGATGACCTTACTATTTTTTAAACAAAACTATTTTGAAAACATCGATAAAACCAAATTTTATTTCATCGATTAAATAACAAAAAATAAAAATAAAAATAAATGCAAATTAAATCTATTGAAATTGGGTGGGCGGAGAAAACAAATAATTGGGTGGCTCGTGCCCCAATGGGACCATAATGGGGTTGTGCATTAGGGTGGAGTGAAAAAACGAAAGTTGGAATTTTGATTTTGGATAGCAGCGAAAAGTTGCCTTTTAATACCTCTAATATACGTGCAAAATTTCATGAATTTTGAAAAAGTCCTCCAGGGTTCTATCAGGACCTTTATACAAGGGTGAGTCGGAAAATAAGTTTTCCCTGGCAACTGTGGACAGAGGTGTGTATGAAAGACAAAAAATGTAATGAAACATTAAAGATAAGAAGTAACTTTATTTTTCTACTTAAATGCCAAGTGAGTTGAGACATTTGCCATACATTTTATAAGCTTCATAAAGCCTTCTAGGGAAAAAAACAGGGCTCTGCATACAAAAGAAGCGTTGAACGGCTTGTGTGACTTCAGCATTGCTTACAAAGTAGTAGTCAAGCATTGCTTTCATCTGTAGTGGCCGTGTACGTCCGTCCAGGTCTCGGTCTGTCCAACAACCAACCCTTGCTGACGCCCATCATGAATTAGCGGCAACATCTCCGCACCATTTGTTTCGACATCACATCTGGCCAAAAGACTCCCACGTGGCGGTTATGGATTTCTGCTCCCGATACTCCACGTGTCCATTCATAGCTGAACAACCGCTGTCACTTCCTCCTTTGACCACGAATTCACAACGCACTTTCTCTCCATATCTACTGGGAACAGAATGATGCAGAGCCCTGATTTTTTTCAAGGAGCGCTTTTTGAAGCTTATAAAGGGGTATGACAAATGTCTCAACTCACTTGGCACTTATGTAGAAAAATAAAGTTACATCTTATGTTTAATGTTTCATTACATTTTTTGTCTTTCACACACACCTCTGTCCACAGTTGCCAGGGGAAACTTATTTTCCGACTCACCCTCGTATTTTCATTGTTTCACGCAATGAGTTCTTATCATATATTGCATATTTACCGGATTTTTTGATAATCTCGTTTGACATTTTTACTTTTAAAATGTTTAGTGTAATTTCCTTTATTATTTTAAACTTTCAATCTTTATTTTAAAATATTTGAAACGTTTTATTGAGTTTTAAAAAATGTTTGTTCTCATTTTTAGAGTGATTTAAATGAGTGCGTGTGGAAGCAAATCGAAGTTTATCATTACTAGTGCAGCGAAATATCTCCTGTTTGGTGCCCCTTCAAAACTAAATAAAGCTGTTTTGAAAACAATTATAAAATACTATTTTTAAGCAAGACAATAATTGAAACAAAACAGGAATGGTAAAGATCCACCAAAGTCAGAGGTAATTAAAATCCTAAAAGAAAAGATAGAAGAAATTTCGAAGAAAGCATCAATTACTGTAGTTTCCCAGAGGCGTATTGATCAAATGATAGACAAAAAATTTTCTGAATACCAGAAGCTTATTCCATTCCTCAAATCCAAAAATAATGGAAAATTTGAGATAGAGATTACATCGAAGAATTATAAGAGGACTCATATCTCTAATTGAAGAGTCAAATTCACTGTATCTGGGACACATTACGCCACCTTCTGGATCAGGAAAGAATACTGCAGAATGAATTTTAAAATATTGCACTGAAAACAACTTAAGCAATGATAAACTTATGGCTATAGGTTGTGACGGAACAACTGTAAACACTGTAAGAAATAGTGGTGCTACTAGATTTTTTGAAACAAAGATTAGTCGTCCGTTGCAGCGGTTAATATGTCAGCTTCATGCAAACGAATTGCCATTGCGTCATTAATTTTCTGAACTTGATGGACCAATTACAGACCCGTGAGCCTTTTTTGTTCCTATTGGAAAATCTTTGTATCGATGTGAACAATAGACAGTTGTGAAATAAAAAATGCTCTTATCTCCCAGAAATAAACTGCGGCGAGTTAAGTACAGACCAAAATTATTTTTCGACTTGTGACAAACATTTTCATCTGGCCAGTGCTCCTTAAATCTGGCTAATTACATTCCATGTAAAATGTCTCACTCTAGATGGTTTACAACTGCCAATCGACTTCTTAGATTGTACATTGGAAGTATGAATCCTTCCCAAAATCCGAAGATTATGGCTGAATTTGTAATGGATGTATATTCACCTCTGTCATTTCACATTAAGAAAGATTCTTCCTGCAAAAATGGAGCTCAAAATGTTTTTTAAAACAAGTTGTCTCGTTATTTTAGGCAAGATTTAAAGAAAATTGTCGATTCCGTTATTCAACGAAACGCATACATCTGTCATTAAGAAAAAAAGAAATAATAGGGATGAAAACTGATAAAAGAAACCATATTCAAGAACTTGGATTCCGAAGAATATCGAAGGCAAGGAAAATGAAGTGTTCAACAATAAGAAAGTTTCATATTCCAATATCGAACTTCAGTGCTATCGTCTATATTAACATTATTGACTATCAAGAACGTGAAATCATATCACCCTTTCTTAATAGAGGATCAAGAAAGAAGCTGAAAGTTCTCATAAAAAGATCGGAAGTCACATCTTTTGAATTACCCAAGTTTCCGTGTCATATTCAAGCAGTTGAAAGATGCGCGAAATTAGTTACTGAAGCATCATTAGCAGCTGTAGATATATGCGAGCAAAAATCAAATCCCGAAAGATAATGCCTAGTTTTGATGCCAAAGGCCAATGTCAATTAGAGTGAAATGAAAGATCATTCTACAGTACATCATATATATTCTTTTTATTATACTACTATATGTTCAGAAAAATGTGTTTCCTATATATTTAGATAACTATCTTTTATGTACATTCAAAAAATAAAAGTAAACTGTATATCTAATTATTGTGCTTTTTCTTTATCTTCTTTGATCAATGCAAATTCATATTTTAAGATTATCTTTACCATTTGAAGTGTTAAAACACTATGACACTTCGTTGTTCACAAGTAATACTTTAATCAGTCATTTTTTATTGGTTATTTTACTGACATCTGAAATTTAGTAAAAAAAAAAAAAAAAATGTTTTTAATAATTTGTGAAATTTTGGTTTTTTACGTATAAAGGGCTTTCTTTAAGTGCTGGTAGAGCCCTAAAGATGAATTACAAATGAAATGAAAATTTAACCTTATATTCATTGTGCCAAAAGGCAACTTTTTAGACCTATTTGAAGAAAAAATTCCAGCAAAATTTTTTTTGGCCATTTTCACTCCACACTACTGTGCATATATAACGTTATCAACTTTTTGGAAATTTTGGAACCCCCCCCCCCCCCCCCCCCCTTATGACATCGTTATCAATGTCAAAAAAATATTTTTATTTTTGCAATTTTTTTTTATTTTGCTTGCAGTGACATACAGAAACAGATATGGTTATACATTTATTATTCGTATACTTTGTTGATTCAAATGAAGATAAGTCAGCAAAATAGCGCTATTATATGTATATAAAATGATTTTATATAAAATAACACTTAAAAGAAACAACTAATATTTAAACGTATTTAATAATAGCTTTTTGTTACATAATGCATTCAACAATAATAATGTCTTATTGCACTTGCCCCCACATGGAGGCAGAACTTTTCAGCTAAACAGATGGACAGAATTCTTTCTCTTTTCTTTACTAGTATACACAACATTTCAAACATACTTCAGACCTAGTTTCTCGAATAGCGGATTACATATTCATACATATATGACAGAAGCAGAGGAATGCCAAATTTTGCGGTATTCCATATTTTGGAATTAAATAATTTTATAATCATTTAAAGATTTTAATACTAACTTTGCTTTTTCATAAAAATAGATAACAGACTAAAAAAGATAGCAGACAATTTTGATGTAAAGAACTAATTACAAATAAAAAGAGAAAATTTTGGTTGGATTGAAAATGATAACGATATCATGTCCCAGATCCCTCTTCCCCCTAAAATGATACGTTTTATATGCACAGCCCCATATAAGTTTCTCCACTGAGCAGAACTCAAGTTGTGAGCAGTCGGAACGAATTTCTCATTTGCATTTTACATATTTTTTAAAAGAAGAGTGATAAATAAGCTGTCAGTTATCCTCTATTTCTCCACTGAATCCAGTTTTCAGTGCTCCCATAATAGATCTTCTATTTAGGTGCTAGTCCAAGAAAACATTCTTATAATCGTGTTTTCACCGCAGAGCGTATTAGAAGGAAATCGAATGAACATCTGAATTTGATTCAGATCCTGTAACCATAGAAACCAATTTGTCTTTTCATATTTGTATTGTAATTCTTTGTGAACAAGTTTTTACTATAGGTCAAGGTTACAGTATCAAGGTCGCGTTATGCTAAAAAGTTATATATTGGGGAAATTATAAAAAGAAAATTGTCACGATATCAATAATCGTAATAGTAACGCTGTAAGTTATGAGATAATATAAATACCAAAAGAATAATTCGTATCTATTCATATTTGTATTAGAAGTCTCTGTATGAGCAAGTTTTTACTCTAGGTCAAGGTTGCGTTATGCTAAAATGTATGTTATATATTGGAAAAATTATTAAAAAAATTGTCAAAATAATAATAATCGTAATGGCAATGATATAAGCTATGAGATAATATTAAATATCAAAAGAATAAATTTTATTAACACAGATATGCTATCATGCTACTAGTGTTATAAAGAGAGAAAATATTTCTTTTGGGAGAAAAAAAAAAAATTAAATTTTTCTAAGAAATTTTTAACCTAACGACAAATCGTAATGCGCCAAATTATATATATTTCGTGTGGTGAACGTAAAAATCACATACAGATTGAAGCGAAATTTTGAGTATAATATTTCTGATCTTTCTATTTATAATTATCCTACATGGGTTACAGAAAACTTTATATGGTGTAAACATTCAAATATTTAAAAATACTTTTAGTTTTAATAATACTGTTTTAAATAATATTCTATCCCAAATACGTAACACAGAAAATTTATGCGGTAACTGTTATTACTTTCTTCTATCATTACAAGAAGAAAGTATTGGATTCGTGAAAATTTTCGACTTCTGGTTTTCGACGGATTTACACGTTTTAGGGGTCAGAGATTAAAAAACAACATGTTTTTACAAAATGTGAGTCTGTGACTCTGTCTGTCTGTATGTGACACAAATTTTGTGGGCGCTGTATCTCAAGAACTAATGTAAGGAAATTAATACAAATTTATATTCAAGTAGTCCCTGATATAAATTGGTGCAGGTTAGTTTTTGGAGTAAATCGCGCAATAGGTGGCGCTGCTAAGCTGTTTATTTAACGATTTTCGCAATAGCTCTATCTCAAAGCTAATGCACGGATTTCCTCCAAACTTCATATTCAGTTAGACGTTGACATAAGTTGATGACGATTAGGTTCTGGTGTAAACAATCCATTAGGTGGCGCTGCTATGCTGCATTTTGTTGGATTTACACGATTTCAGCGATAGTCATAGCTCAAGAACTAATGCACTTAATTTCATCTTTTTAGAATCCCCATGATGAGCATAGATTGCCATTTAATTTTGGCAGTGTGATAGCGAATTTTGAAGTATTAACATGTATGAGACAGAAGAAAGTTTTGGGATTGGTACATCCGACTAGTTTATTTTTATATTTATCTATCTACAAAATACACCTGCTAAATCTGATGTCAGAGATTTTACAATCACCTATGCAAGTCACATTTTCATTTAGATCTCATTTTACGTTATATCTAAAATCCTATAATACACAAGTTAATGCCATTTACATTAATTTCAGTTACGTTATAAGATTTTTTTAAATTTCAAGAAATCCAACTTTTTCGGATTGTTATGTTGATTCCAATTTCATCTTGGACTGATTATTTTTCTGCATTTTTTAAAGGTAAAAAATACTTTTCTTTTCAAGGGGTTTTCCATTATAACATCACCCCCTCTATTGACTCCAAGCAAAAAATGTAAAAATTTTATACTGTAAAACTTAATAAAACAGAACTTGTATGTAACGCAATTCTTTCTCAAACCGAAAATTTTTGTGGTCCCGGCAAGAATGTAATAAAATTACAGTTGACTGTATGCCTTTTAAGACGAATATGTCTGTAACGAAAATTTCTCTTGTCCTTTGCGATCCCGTCTTAGAGGATTTTACTTTACTTGTAAATTTGTATTTAGAAAAAATAAACTACATTTAAGTATCGTAAAGAAGGATTTGCGTTATACTCACCAGAGATGAATTCGGGTTCTTTTTCGGAGCCAGAGCCCGCTTATTTTAAACTCGGGTCCTCCCGAACCCAAAAAATTCTGTCATCAGAGTCCGAGCAAGATACCAATAGTGAGCAATAGAAAATTAATAACATTTAAAAATTGTTACAATATTATTTTTTTTTCATTTAAAAATCTCTTTTTACATATAAATAAATATTAATCTTAAATACTTCTTCATGACAGCATTTTTGATTTTCATGTGCCTGAAAATCTATTTAAAACATCAAATTTGTCATTTATACCCAGCCACTGGCAGAAATCAGTAAAAGTCAAAATTATTATTTTTCTAAAATATCATTGTGCAACTATGTCATAAAAGCATGAGTTCTGTTTTCCAGTCATTCTGGAAAAAGACTTCAAACAGAAAGCGATGATAGACAAGGAATATCCCACGGCTCCTTTATATAACTAACGCTGGCCTGGCAAAAACTTCAGAATCAGATAAACTATTTATCCTTTATATCCCATCAATAACAGTTCAATTCTCTTTCAAACTGATTTTTAAAGGGTTGTAAAACACTTTTAAGAAACTTAGATTAAATTCTTGTTCCTCCCCACAAACAAGAGGATCTAAATTCCAGGTCTACTACGAACGTTGAAGGTGAATGCAGAATCTGCCAGATGTCCACTTTTCTCCATAGAAGTCTTTTTCTTTTCTCCAAGTGGCAACTCTGTTGAAATTTTAATTGAAAGCAATAATTTAAAAAATAATCCTCTCGCAAAAATAATCAAGAAAATAACGATTTGAATATTCTCCTAAATCTGAAATCTCCATTCTACATGAATTAATACTCCGTTTATTTATTTACGATAAGTTGAAATGACAAGAGTGACCAATTTAAATTATTGATCATTTTGATATACTGAATCATTATGTTTAGCTTAAAATATTGAGATTAAAACGAAATAATAATAATAATAACGATGCAAAATTCGAAAACAAAAAAGTGAAAACGTTAACGCGAAATATTCTGTATTTTCAAAGGAATGAACCTAATTCCACCAAAAGGTACAAAGTTCATTCCGAATATCTGATAACGGTTTCACCAAATTTTAAACTTTTCGGAATACTTTTTCAAGTAACAGTCAATGGTATGCAATTTAACGTTTAAATTAATTATGCTATTTTCTTTTCAGAGAATGGTAAAGTATGAAAGTGGTCTAATTTTGGGCATAATATATATATATATATATATTATATATATATCCAATCAACCCGAACCGAAGGAGTCAAAAGTCAATCCGAACCCAAAATAATGAAAGTCAACACAACACGAACCGCAGCAAAAAAGCAGAAGTCAACCCAACCCGCAACGGTTCGGGTAAAAGCAGTTACCCCAACCGATGCAGCACTCTAGACAATATGAATGCATGTTTTCTAATTCTCGAATTTCTCATGGAAGAGATAATTAATTTTTATTTATGAGTGTCTTGCAATGAAAAGTAAGATTCTTTTTTTCATAAATGATTTTCTTAGAATGAAAGAAGAAAAAGAAATGCTTTAAGAATTAGTAGTAAAATTTTATCACAAAATATTTTTACGTGTTGCGTGTCTATAAAACCTCCGATTAATCTGAAACATTCTGTGAAATGTATTTGAACACATTTAATTTACATGTTACTTTTTTCTGTAACCATTTTCAAATCCACCGCATAACAAAACAATTCTTCGAAAAGAAACCGAACCTAGAAACTATTTTTTCCCCTCTGACACTGATGTAACTGAAATGATTTTTTGCAGAAGAATCGTAGTTCTAAATCCTGCCTAACACGCTTGAGAAGAGAAAAAGAAAATTATTTAAATAAATAAATAAACAAATTACACTGCATTTGTCTGGAATTGTAGACTATAGCTTGGCGACAAGCTCTCTAGCTATTGCAGATGCGAAAACGCGCATGCGCCACTGCAAGAGTATCGTGGATCGTTTGCCGACATTTCTTCATTCTTTTCATTCTGCTAGCAGCAAATCGAATACGGAAGACTAATTTTTGAAGTGTTCTCATTCTAACTCTTTCTTGATTTTTCTAGTCTTGCATTACAGTAATTGTAAGGCTCATCTTGGGTAAGTCAATGCATTTTTTTTGTTTAAAGTTAATTTATTTATCAATCCTTTATGTTTTGCGTATGTAGATTTCGCAATTCGATTATCAAGTCAATTGAAAATTTTCCTAATAACGCTGTTCAAATTTATGACAATATAAAAACACATTCTTACCAAGTTATTTTAATGGAAATTGCCAAATGATTTTTTAGATAAGGTATTTATTTCAATATAAGGTAAAATTTTGAGTAATTTATATATTTTGCTGGTTGACATCTATTTAAATTATTGATATTCTTTCACAGTTGTAAAGACTCATTTAGGAAATTTATGTATTATTTCGTCATTTTTATTTCGAAAATTATTCGAGTAAAAGATTCTATAATCAGTAATTTATTTCAATGTAAGGTAAAATTTTGAGTAATTTATATATTTTGCTGGTTGACATCTATTTAAATTATATATTTTGCTGGTTGACATCTATTTAAATTATTGATATTCTTTCACAGTTGTAAAGACTCATTTAGGAAATTTATGTATTATTTCGTCCCTTTTATTTCGAAAATTATTCGATTAAAAGATTCTATAATCAGGAATTTATTTTATTTGAATGTAACTTTCTTTTACCATTCAAATAATAAGATTTATCCGTGAATATTGCTATAAGAGTAAGTTTAAGATTGATTTTCCAGTGACTATGTTTGTGGTACACATTTATTAACGTGTGTTCATTATATTTTTATCTGTTGCATTTGTTTTTTGATGCTATCAGTAATGTGTGTTTTGTAGATAGTAAATTTACATATAATGTTTATATCTATTGTGTTAATAATTTTATGTTTGATCTGTTGAAATGCACCATTTTCTTTTTCTTGTGAAATTTGAATTTCCATACTTTTGTTAAAATTTAATTTCCAATGATTTTGTAATTTTTTAAATATATTTACTCATTCATTTTTTTATAAATAATGTTACATTATTTCAAGCAGTTGAAATTTATGCATGTCACTGTAATGCATTACAAAGGGTTACTATAGAATAGGATATGTATAGCAATCATCGTTCATTTACAGGGACACACAAAAGATTCGCATTGTGTATTAACAATAATTGCTGGAAATGCGTTTTCAGTTGTGGTACGCGTTTTTAAATTTAACTAATTTTTTGCCCGTTACGATAATATAAATTTTATAGATCATATACAGGGCAGAACATTTAGATCTCAAGTACATTTCTGTTTATTGACGGAAATTGCTGAAGTGTAGTTTTCAACTGTGCCATGCGTTTCTAACTGAACTAAATTTTAGCATGCTATGTAGTATATATACAAATCTTTAGATCATATACAGGGCTTTACAAGAGATTTTTTACGATTATCAATGGCAATTTCTGAAATTGGTTTTTCATATGTGTTAATGCTTTTTGCAAATTCCATCCAAACACCATCTTTCACCTTATTAAACGGTGAACTTTTGTTAAAGTATTGTGGAAGTGTTAGAAAGTGCTTCATAATTTATGCTTGACGCATGCTTTTTCGTTCTTGTTAATGGTACTGAATAATTGGTATAAATGTGAATGGACACCCTCCAAAATTTTCGGTTTATAAAAAAAATAACCGATAAAAATTTAGCTTGCTTTTATTAATTTCTTCACTACTCTCACTTGCATGTTTTATAATGTGAGTTATTGTTGACAATTTTAATCGAACTAACCAAGAAGCGGAAAATATTGTTTCACAGTGACTGAGCTGGTAAGAATATAAGAGCTGGTTTTATTTAACTAATTTATACCTATCTTTTCTTTCTTGAAAAAATCGATGTTTATCGTTTGAAATAATAAAAAACATTTAATTTTATGTATGCTAATGGCCATTTGCAAATTTTCTTTTATTTTTTTTAAGGTTTTAGGACCAGTATCCATTACTTGAAGGCTTAATTAGTCAATTTCCCGTAATTGACCCCATTTGACCGATACTAACAGCGTTATTTCAGTAATGGTCATAGTGAAAAAAATATTTTTGATTTAACTGAAAAGCTAAATAATCAAATTTAATTTTTAAATTGCGCGTACCAGAATGTAATAAGAACGAAGTTTTTAAAAATAGCTGTTTTTAATTAAATTTCCCATGGTTAATATTTTTTAAAAATGAAATTTAATTTATTTTTCGTAACTCTGCCTTGCATATTCTATAATCTGGCAATCGCTCAAACCAACCAGGAAGCAGAAAATAATATTCAAGGGCATCTGAACTGAATGACCCATATAAGACCCAAGTCATCCCCATTCAAATAAAGTCATTTTCTTTTAAAGTAATTCGATTGCTAAAAAGGTTTTCAGTGTTTGATTACTCATCTCTTAAAAAACAATTATGTACAGTCGTGGAAAAAAAAAGTAAACACCCCCTACTAACTCCTCAACAAATTATCGTAGACGAAAGTTACTGATACCGAACGATTGGAAATAAAGTCTACTTTTAAATGACGTATATAAAATTTGCTTAGGGGGCCATCTACATATTAAAACAAATCCAAACTTCATTTTTTTCAATGGCAATACCGAATTTTAACGAGATATTTCAAATCTTTGGTTCAAACTATGCCTAGACACCAAATTTCAAGTCATCTGAATGATAAGTTTTTGAATTATAAACATTCAAAATTGAGTGCTTCTAATGTTAAATTACATTTTCATATTTTTATTTATAACTTCTGAAATTATGATCCTAATGTTCTAATTTTTTGTGCAGCAATAATACTAATATACCCAAACATAAATACGTTGAATTTGCAATTTTTATAATTTTCTTATATGAATTATGAATTAAGAAATTAATATAAAAGAAATTATGAATTGCAACCTACAATTTTTTTTATGGATTCAGATTTATTAAGTCCTGCTTTATGGAAATCCAAAATTTCACATTTTTCTTCCAAGTAGTTTTCAAATTATGCTTATAAAACGGCAAAATGATGGTTTAAGGGGCCGTCTAGGATAGAAGTGACTAAATATTTCGAAATTTCTTATGCTATCTTGCAATCTAACAGGCTTAATTGACTGCTTAGGGTGCCTTGATCAAGAAGGGAGCTCTCTCGGTTAACAGTCGACTACCGAGCTTCAATTTGGTTACAGCCCTTAAAATACACTCGTTTTAAAATAATTAATTTCTCGGAAACTTATGGTACAAATTGCATAAAAATTTGTTTTTAGACTAATTGAAGTGTCTACTGTTCATTTATGCTGTCAGAATTGTGTACTGCTATTGAAAAAAACAAAGTTATGGTTCGTTTTAATATGTAGATGGCCCCCTAAACAAATTTTATACACATCATTTAAAAGTAGGCTTCATTTCCAATTGTTCGGTACCAGAAACTTTCTTCTACGATAATTTGTTGAGGAGTTAGTAGGGGTGTTTACTTTTTTTTCCACGACTGTACATTACAAAGAAATACTATAAATATTAATTACATTTATAATTAGTAAATCTGCAGATCCTCAAACATCAATTCTGCAATAAATTAAAGTTAAAATTTTATTGCTAAATTCACCTTGAGTTAAATAATTAAATTCACATAAAAAGCACAAATAAATGCACAAAAATTACTTTCAGGTACATGCATATAATATAAAATTATTTATTTTAATATATTTTAAATAATTGCCGAAACGTCAGTGAAGGCTTACTGTGGAGACACGAAAAGTTTTGGTTTCCGTTAGTCTGTCTGTCTGTTAGTCTGTCTGTCTGTTCCGCGATAACTGCCGTAAAAAGCATCCGATTATCTTAAAATTAAGGATGCATGTTGAAGAAATCCCCGGATTTAGCTGTATAGTTTTTGGTTAAATTTGGTTCATTCGTTCGGAATATATAGAACATTTTATTTTGCGACTTAATGCTTTCCTATAGCAATTCAGACGATTTCTCCATTTTTATTTGTTGAAAGGAAATGGCTCATATGATTGAAAGATTTAAATGATAAATTATGGATGATGGAATTTCCTAATTAGAACCATACATTATTCATATTAGTTTGAAATGTTGTGTATACATTTGTCAGAGCTTTTAAATTCGGTGTATAACTTTTATGGAGGGATTTTATATATGTTTTTCAATAATGTAAAATATTTTTTTAATATAAATTTTCTTTTTAAGCACATATTTAATTGTTTTTATTATCTTTTAACTGCTACCTAGCAGCGGACTACACCTAAAAATATCGTAAATGTGAAAGTATGTGTAATTGTTTGAAGTTAAATCAAAGTCAAAAGGGACGAATTAATGCCTTTGTTTCTTTACATATAGATGGAATTTACCACAGAAATAAAGAAAGACTATGTTCTATTTATTTTGACCAAATATTTTTCTTTTAAATTAAAAAGTTCATTATTTTCGTAAGGAATGAATCGACACTTTGCTATGAAATTTAACAATCATTTCTTCTTTTTTTTTTTTTTGCCGTTGCCACGAAAATTCAATCCCGGAATAAAAATTTATCCTAAACAGTTTATTTTGATTTGAAAGATTTTTATGTGCGAGAGGAAAATGAAATAAAAAATAGACATGAATACGCCTTCATATTAGAAATAAAGTGAAAATACGAAAAGAAGGTGAATTTGATCTCATATATCAAAAATAAAACGAATACGCTTTGAGGTGGAAATAAAAGGGGCTTGTGTTATGATATTAATTCTTATTATTAAAAAAAAAAATGTTACTAATATCTCATGGTTTATCGTCTGCACACAGCTAACAGAAATGTTAATTCATAATCGAAAATTCCAATGAGGAAAAAAAACTTTTGAAGAGCAAATATATAGTAAATATCAAAATTATGCACCGCAAAATTATCGCTGTCGAAAAGGACGTCATTGTATCGGGAAATAAATATATTTTCATCCTTAAAAACCAAGCATTAACTAGATTGCCTGAAAAAATGTTTTTTGACGGGTGTTACTTCTTAATGCCGCCTCATTTCAGAAAATATGAATGAAAATTATTTTATTTTTAAAGGAAATTACATTTTCATTCATAAAACCTAAACGTTTAATATAATTGCGTCAATGTAAATCCTTTTCTGTGTTACCAGTATTGAAAAATAAGGCTCGGAAGTGTAAAAAGAAATCTAAGATTTGCGCTAACCAATAAAATCCAATCAATAAAAAGTTACGTATGTAAATTAATAAGACCACGGGGGGTTCAGGGGGGTGGAGCCCCCCTGAAGAAATCTACTTTATTATTTAAAAAATATACCAGAATTAACAGCTCATGAAAATTTCGAAATATCCTTCCATAACGTTTTTAATTTAATGCTTCTAATGTCTGAAAACTTCGTATTTTTTATTCTTATAAATAATTACATAATTGGAAAACTTTAAATTGCGGTTTGCAGGAAACTGAATATTACCAAAGTGAGTCTAAAAACAATGACTTGCAGAGCTGACGTTGAGGCTCCTGATCTGCAGATTTACTAGTTTTATATTTTATGTATGCACTTGAAAGAAAGTAATTTTTATGCCTTTATCTGTGCTTTTTAAATGAATTTAATCAGTTCTGTCGTTTTATTTTGAAATAATTTTATTTAGTATTTTTAAAACATTCAACCCGCAGTTTCATTTATTTTATATTAGTATCACTAATTACTACAAATAGTTTCAGGAAATTTAACTCTTAAGAATTGCAAATTGAAATGCGATTCCTTACACCGATACTCCAAAATATTTTTTATGTGATTTTTATTTTTTACTAGGCTCCCAAACTTTCCATTGTTTCAATAATTTGATAACTGTAATTCTCTGGAATTCAGTGTTTTAAATCTATTTTTAAAAATAATTTACGATTTGATCTTGTGATAGTGACATTAATAATTAACTTGAATTGAACAATTGCTTCTTCTCATAAAAAAAAAAATATATATATATTACAGTTATTCTAATTGTTAAATTTATCCGAAAATGACTGTTTTGTTTCATTTGTAAGCTTTCATTAAGTTCTAGTCCTAAATACAATCATAAAAACAGTTATCTATTATTTCGTGTAGGATGCCTATTACTAGCACATTAGCTGTCCTTACTAGAATTTTTGTTGTTTTCATTTATTTTATCGTTACAATTAAATTTTAATTCAAAATAGGAAATAGGACTGTGAAATTTGTTAAACATTGTTGATAGATTAAAGTAATATTGGAACAACTGGAATATACTAATTATAATTATTAAATAAAAAGTAATGTTAAAGGAATTTCTTGTACTCATTATTGGGATGCTTACCCTATATTAGTATATTCATATTATACTAAAACGGCGTAGGGACAGTAAAACTCAAAATTCCTAATTAATTTGAAATGTAAGTTAATTACATTTTTTTAAAAGAAAATTTATATACAAAGAAAACTACATTATGTTTTTAAAATCGTTTGTTATTGAATATTTAAAAACTGCTTTTTAGAACAAATTATATGTAGCCCCTATTTATAAAAACATTTATCCATTTCAAAAATATACTGTTATCAGTTTGTGTAAATACACAGGATGTTCCATTATAAGTCCGTTCACATTTCAAAAATTCGTTAAAAGGAATAACATCTATCAAATTTATACTGACATACTTTTTGCCGCATTTGAATATTTGCTTAATCGGTTTATTTTTTTTCTACATATTGATTTTATTAATTTATCATTGATATAATAATAATAATAATAGCAATAACACCTATCAAAAGCGTGTTTAACAAATATCTAACTATGAATGTACTCGTTTACATAAGTTTTCTTTTAATAAAAATAATTAAAAGCTTATATCTTGGAATGCAAATTGTGACACCAGATAGCTTCACAGTCACCTAATAAAAATACATGTAATTATCAAAACTGATAAATACAATAATTATCTGTAAAATGAATCAGTCATCTTGGACATATATTTTAGAAAATAAAGTTTTAAAAAATTCTATTAATAGTTCTATTTCTCCATTTTAATTTTGAAATTTTAATATTAAATATTTATGTGAAGTATTTTACTTTCAATCCATAGGAAATTATAATACTATGACTTCTAAAAATTTTAACACATTTCATTTGGTTGTAAAGAAATCCTGCACACAATACCAAGAATAGTATTCCAGCATAAAAACGTTTAAAACTTCTGCATTGCAGGAAAACGTACAGAAAAATGTTAGTTTTTTTTGTATGATATTTTTTAAACTTAAATTTTCTTTCAAAATGCTCAGAATTAAAACTGCTTCCATTTGATATAAAAATTAAAAATGCTACTTTTAAAATGTGGTTATGGTGAACGGGCAACTTTACTAGCGTAGAAATTCCACCTTGCTTGACTTCCTTTGTAACGTTTCATTTTATTGCAGAGATTGCCATTGTATCGAATACTATTTATTATAACAAACGATAGACAGGACAAATGTTTAAATTCTTTTAGAAAATAATTTATACAAAGTATACTACTAATAAAAAAAAACTAGATATTAATCATTTTGATAATAACAATTTTAACAGTTATTTTTTATAAAATTTCTTATGTATAATGATTGGCACAATAAAAGAAGAGTTTTAAAAGTTTTAAAACCATTCAAAAGATCTGAAAAAATTGTTTTAACAAATTAAAAAAAACTTTTGCTTTATTATTATTTTGTTAATTTATCTTAATTTAAAGTATTTTAATGCAAACCCCGACTGTACTGCACTAATGATATAATAAGCCATTTTAAATTATCCCATTTTTCATAAAAAGTATAGACTTCCTTTCTGATTATTAAAAAGCGTGAACTCATGTTGAATCTTGTGTCAATCGTAGACATTTTCAGTTTTTATTTCTTTTATTATTAAAAAAAAAAAAAAAAAAAAAAAAAAAAAAAAAAAAAAAAAAAAACGAGAATATTAGACCCAAAGAGTTTGATCTTGTTCATATTTAAAACCGAATATATAAGTTGAAAATGCATCGTTATTTGAAATATAAAGCTGAAATGAAGTAATTTTAGACTTATGAGTTGAAGCATGAACCAATGTGGAATACCATAATAAGGAAAATTAAGAAAAAGTTGATGAATAACTCTGAAAGTGAATTAGATTCAAGTGAAGAATCAGACATTTATGAATTTCCCCATTATTATTTAAGGAGTGAATTATTAAACAGAGTAAAAGGTACCAAGTTTGAATGTGAGAACTCGGCACAGCATATTTTGATAAAAAGGCATAATTTCTTGCATCTTTCTGCAGAAACTAACTCTCGGGCCTGAAAGACCCGGTGAGCACTTCCGTGTAAAAAAAAAAAAAAAAAAAAAAAACCGCATCCCTGCCCGGGTCGAACGAGTTATCATGGCCCGATACGGTGTAAAAGCTGAAATTCTGCCCAGGCCCGTTTGCATTTTCGCAGCACACGGCCGGATCCAAAAACCAATTAAATCTGACCAGACCCTGCCCAACTCAATTTCTACAAAATAAATAAATAAATAAATACAGGGCTTGAAATTCAATATTTTAGAGGAGGGGAGTCTCCCTACCAACATTTATAAATGGAGGGGAGTTGAGCTATTTGGGAGGGAGAAAAAAAAATCTGAAACCCACTGTTATTTTACGTGCTTTTTAAGGATTTGCATTAATTATTTTGTCATGTCTGTATTAATACAGGCATGAAAAAATACCATTGAAGCAATTTAAATCAACAACTCAGAATAATGATGCAAAATGTTTTTTTATTTAAAGCAGTAACAAAGCAGGGGTGATTCTGACTAAAAAAAATTTCTGAAAGGTTATAACAGAGGGGATGAGGGGGGAATCGCTTCCAGCACAAGCTATGCGTTTTTTCGTGCCCCTTTGACGAAATTTGCGTTTTTGCTATCTTTTGGTGAAATTTGCCATTATTTCGAGATCTTTTGGCGAAATTTGCCGTTATTTCAAGATCTTTTGGCGAAATTTGCCGTTATTTCGAGATCTTCTGACGAAATTTAACGTTTTTCCGCGATCTTTTGACGAAATTCGAGTTTTTTGCGCGATTCTTTGACGAAATTCGCGGGGCTTTTTTCGCGATACTTTGTCGAAATTCGCATTTTCCCACAATCTTTTGACGAATTGCGCGTTTTTTTCGCAATCCTTTGACAAAATTCGTCTCTTTTCGCGATTCTTTGATGAAATTCGCGGTTTTTCTCAACAGCCGTTTGACTGAACACTAAATTCGTGTTTATTCCGCGATCCTTTGACGAAATTAGCTTTTTTCCGCGCTCCTTTGACGAAATTAGTCTTTTCCGCGATCCTTTGACGAAATTAGTTTTTTCCGCGATCCTTTGACGAAATTAGTTTTTTCCGCGATCCTTTGATAAATTTCAAGTTTTTTCCCCGCAATCTGACGAAATTCACGTTTTTTCGTAATCCTTTGACAAAATTTGTGTTTTATTCGCAATCCTTTGCGACGAAATTGGCGATTTTTTCCTCGAACGATTGACAAAATTGATTTTTTCGGCGATCATTTCGAAATTCGCGATATTTTTCTGTTGAACTGATGACCGATTTTTCACAATTTTCGGAAAATTCGTAACAGAATCACCCCTGAATTCGCCAATCGGTCGCGGACACTTGTCAACTGATCTCGAGAAAAAAATAATGAAATTTGTCTATCGGTCGCATCGAAAATTCGTGAGTTTCACTGATCTTTCCAGGTAAAAAAAAAAAACGTAAAATGTGTCAATTAGTCGCGCGAAAATATCGGAAAATTTGCAAGGCGTTCGCGGGAGTTAATCGTAATTTCAAAATGCAAAATTTTCAGGAAAATGGTGAAAATTTTTGGACGGGAGTCTCCCGCCCACGATATTATTTTGGGCGGGATTTTAAAATTTTGGGCGCGAATCCCGCCATCCCGCCTTGAAATTCAAGCCCTGAAATAAATAAAGAAATAAAAATCCGATTTTTCAAACATACAATTAAGATTCTTTCAAAAAATACAGAAAACATATTTATGCGAAAAGTTTACAATATATTTAAGACTATATGTCCGAAAACCATAGAATACACACTAACAGCATTAATCATTACTTAGACTATAGCATTCAAATGAAGACTCATAAAAAAAAAAAAATAATAATAATAATAATGTAGTTTAGAGCCCAAAAAATTTTTTGTCGGCCGGGACCGTTTAAAAAAAGTCTTTATTCTGCCGTTTGAAAATTTGTTTTCATATTGCTGACTCGGACCGCGGGCCCATCCGCGTACAGCCCTCGGTCCAGGGTCCCGGCCTCAGCAGGTCTCTAACGCATCCTCCCGGTTTAACCTTGCCGGTAAATAAAGTATCTTATAAAAAAAGGAATATGCATTTAAAACTGTAATTTGAGATTTATTCTTTGAGTGCATACAGTGAGCAAAAAAAGTATTTGCACGCAGACGATTTTTTGCATAAGTAAGCATAGAAAGCAAATTTGATACTATTCTCTTAATTATTCATTTATTTAAATAAGAAGCAAATAAAAATAACTACCCATTTTCCTTAAACAGTAATATTAGACATTTTAAAAAATAAATTAATATTTTCTCATACCTAAAAAGTATTTGCACAAGAAGCATTGACTGTTAAAAAAGGCATTAAATGTGAACATTATGCAAATGTTTAGCATATCAGTCCCGCAGTACATCAGCCCCGCACTTTAAAGTCACGTAACATAGTAACTGAAGCAGGGATTCTGGGGAGTTTTTGTTCTAATGGCGCCGAAAACGTGTGAACTGTCTGTTGCTACCCGTGAGAAGATTATATTTCTTCCCAATTCTGGATTAAGTTACCGAGGAATAGGTAAAAAATTAAATCTAGACTTTTCTAGTGTTCGTTATGTAATTAAAAAGAAAAAAGAAACTGATTCGACAATAAATAAGCAGCGAACTGGGCGTCCAAGGAAGCTAAATACCAGGCAAAGGAGAGCCATTATAAAAGAATCTTCAAAAAACTCTTTTCTAAGTGCTCGAGAATTGGCTGTTGATGTCGCTTCAACGTCGGGAACAATAGTTACACCACAATCAATTAGAAATATTCTTCATGATGCAAATATTCGAGGAAGAGCCCCTCGAAAAAAACCATTTATTAGTGAAACAAATAGGGTGAAAAGACTTGAATTAGCAAAAACTTATGTCAGCAAACCACTAGAGTTTTGGAAAACTGTTATTTTTTCCGATGAAAGCAAGTTCAATATTTTTGGCTCAGATGGTAAGAAAACTGTATGGCGAAAGCCAAATACTTCTCTTCAAATTAAAAACTTGAAACCAACTGTAAAACATGGCGGTGGTCATGTAATGAATTGGGGATGCATGTCTTTTAACGGAGTTGGCGAAATGACCTTTATTGAAGGCAATCTGAATGCTAAACAATATATTAATATATTGCGAGATCACTTATCTAATAGTGCTCTGAAATTAGGAATTCCTAATTCATATTATTTCCAAGAGGATAACGATCCGAAACACACTGCATATATTACGAGGTTATGGTTGCTTTACAATCTAAAAAATCAATTGAAAACGCCACCACAATCACCAGACCTCAATCCGATTGAAAATTTATGGCATATTTTGGATGTGAAAATAAAGAAAAAGAAAATTTCTAACAAATCAGAACTTAAGCAAGCTCTTAGGGAAGAATGGCTACAAATCAGCAGTGAAACATGTCACAAATTAATAGAATCAATGCCCAGACGATTACAAGCTGTAATCGAAGCAAAGGGCATGCATACTAAATATTAGCACTGTTTTTAACTTATAAATAATTCCTCTATTTCTATTTTTATTGCTAGTGTGCAAATATTTTTTTGGCAGTACAAATGCTACTTTTTTATGTTTTCATATTTTAAATATAATTATTAAGTCAGATATTAAATATGTTCATTTGTTTTGTAAAAGTGTTGGTATTTTTAATTCTTAGTTGCTTTTTATTTATTTATACATATGCTACAACAAATTTACCTGGTGTGCAAATACTTCTTTTGCTCACTGTATGTTAAGATTTAAAATTTAATGGTCTCAAATAATTGACGTACGAATTAAATAGCATTTCAATTATCATATTAGAGAATTCTACGATTTAATATTTTTAGCTTCGAGCTCACTTCTAATTTCGATCTATACAAACTTATTGTATTTAATATTTATTCAACGTCAGAATTATTCGATAATTTTTCTAAGTCTTACTGTATAATTATGGTGAGTACAAATGTATAAAATGTTTTTTACGAAAAATGAAGAAATTTACAGACAATACGTATTTTGATGCGTATCTTATTCGGAAATGCTGCTCTAGATTCCACGACTTCCGGGCATTTTTAAACTCTCTTTTTATTGACTTTTTCTACTTCATGAGAAAAAATATGTATTGAATATGTCAGACCTATTTAGAAAAAATACCATATTAGTGTATAGTGCTCACTTTTTTTCAAAACGTTTGGACTTAAAAGAGAGATGCGTATTAAACCTGAAATATTTCCAACAACTATATGAAGCCATGCATGCTTTCAACCAAGTCACCGATAGAGTCCTGCGTACACGATTCGAACCCGAAAATTCGATTTGAAGCCAAGTCGAAACCCGACTTGAACTTGTCAAAGTAATTTTCGTTGACTTGCAACTCGATCCGAACACGATATATTTAAATCAGACCCAACCCAAACCCGAAATACTCCAACACGAACCGGTAATGAAAGGAAATTCCTTCATGTTTTAATGCAATTATAAAAAGTAATCTACAATTATACCTCAAAATCAATTTTATCTTTTATATAGAAAAGTGAACATATATATTTTATAATATTCAAGTATAGTAAAACCTCTGAATAGCGAACACCGCGAGATTGTTGAATAGGGTCCTTCATTGGATCGGGTTGAGCCTAATTTTCTTATTTCGATTTGGGTTCACTCTTGAATGTCTCTTAGGAGTCAGATTTAAGTTTTTGCAAGTCGGGTTGTCGGGATTTTCACAAGAAGTTAAAGCAGAATCATGTTTTCAGATGAAAATAAATACATATTTGAATATGAATCAGAATTATATTCAATTTACTGCATGAGAAATAAAATGTATTTAAAAAATGTGATCACTTTAATTATTAAGATAAAATATTTCCAGCATATTCTTTCTTTATGGTACAGTTAAGAATACTTTATTCTTCTATCGAAATGTGGAAAATATTCTAACATTTCAATTTTGATACGTGTAACACGTATATCGTATTCGTGATAGTTTATGCATTACACACACATATCTACTATACATGTTAATACTACACACACATGTTACGTGTATGTAGATTTGGAGGTGTCCACTATTCGAACATAAAAATGTACAAATATATAAATGTTAGAAATTGAAAAATTGTTTGCTAAATAGAGGTACACGTTATTCGTGAGTGTCCGTTATGTTTTAGAGTTTTTATTGTATATAAAGTTTTCAAATGAAAATATATTTTAAGCATTCTTTTGAAAAATTGAGTAACCTGAACTCGGCTTACAAGAGTCAAAACCTAACCCGAAATTCAACCCGACCCGCAACAAAGCATTAGAAGTCATCCCGATCTGCAGAGAAAAAATAAAGCTTCAACCCGACCCGGCCCAAAAAGCATGTCGGGTTAGATTCAGGTAAAAGCGACTCTAGACATCGAATACAACGCACGTATATTATACATATATAAGATATAAGTGCGATACAATTATACGAATGTAGAAAACTGAGCAAAGTCATAGCATTTTTGCATTTGCATAGTGTAGTAGTTTAATGTGAACAAATGTACAGTAACTATTCATTATTTCTTGGTTTTTTGCCGAAATAATGAACAGAGAAAGCAATGATTTTATCTGATCGTAATTTAGCACAAGGAAAAGGTAAATACATTCAAAACATTGCAAAATGAATTTCTCTTCTTGCCATCTCTAAATAAACTCACTAATTCTAGTTCAATTCTAACCCGTGTTGTTAGGCCACGAAACGATTAAACAGACGAACGTCTGTTTTTCAAACATTGTGAAGGGAAGGAAAAAAAATCTTTTGAGGAAACCATACAAAACGTATGATTCAAGAAGGAAAATGGAAGAAAAAAAAAGTATTAAGATAAATTCGTAACGTGACCAAGTTATGTACTTGAAGGAAAGTGGACAATCTTTACATTTAGACTTTATTTTTTCAAAATATTTTCCCAATTTCTTTCAAGTTCTTATGTTTTAAAATTAGTTTGACCGTAAAAGTTATCATTATGTAATCTAAAGAAGATTCTGAAAATAATCCTACTGCATTTTTCTAATTATTTAATACTATTTAAAGAAATTTAAAATATCATTCGATGTGTATCTAGGTGCCATATATTATAATAGGAATTAACAAAGTTATTCTTTTTTTTCTGAATTAGTTCGAATCGTATAGTTCTTTTTAGCCATGTTTAGTAAATAATAAGAAAAAAAAAAATAAAGTAATATCTTTTAAGGAAACTATACAAAATATGTGATTTAAGAAGGTGGTGGGGGGGGGGGGGGAGAGAGAAAAAACAATAGTTTCTTAACATGGTCAGGTTGGGGGAACACTACAAGGGAAGGAGACAGTCCTTACTTTTAGACTTTTTTTTTCATTATGTTTTCTTAATTTCTTTAAACCTTACAATTTTTTTTAAACCATAAATTATATTATTACATAATTTAAAGAAGATTCTGAAAACTATTCTGTTATATATATACGGGGTGTCCCCGATCTCATGAGCCAAACTAGGGGAAGGTGAAAAATAAACATAAAAAAGCAATTTTAGTATAGCAATGTGAAGTCGGAAATGAAAAGTTTTGGCGAAAAACAAGAAATGCGGAGGAAATGAAAACAAGCGTTTTATTGACATAACAATTACAGTATCGATACATACCTGGCAGCGTCTAGCAAGTGATTGGCGTACGCTTTCGAAGACTCCAGATGTCTCATCTATGAGACACAAGTTGACTCTGATGAGGCAACTGATGAGTTTTGTGTCATCTATGAGACACAAGTTGACTCTGATGAGGACCTCATTGCAAGAGTTTCAGTCGTTACTGCAAATGTTCGTGAAACACTTGGAATCTGCGAAAAGGTACGCCAATCACTTGCTAGACGCTGCCAGTGGCACATTTGAGCAGGTACTGTAATTGTTATGTCAATAAAAGACACATTTTTATTTCCTCCGCATTTCTTGTTTTTTGCCAAAGCTTTTCATTTCCGGCACCACATGGCTATACCAAAATTGCTTCTTTATATGTACAGTCATGGAAAAAAAAAAGTAAACACCCCTACTAACTCCTCAACAAATTATAGTAGAAGAAAGTTACTGATACCAAACGATTGGAAATAAAGTCTACTTTTAAATGATGTATATGAAATTTGTTTAGGGGGCCATCGACATATTAAAACGAACCATAACTTTGTTTTTTTTCAATAGCAGTACACAATTCTGACAGCATAAATGAATTCTACACCATTTAATTGCCTAAAAACAAGTTTTTATGCAATTCGTACCATAAGTTTCCGAGAAATTAATTATTTTAAAAGGAGTGTATTTTAAGGACTGTATCCAAATTGAAGTTCGGTACTCCACTGTTGTCCGAGAGAGCCCCCTTCTTGATCAAGGCACCTTAAGCGACACCCAAGCAGCCATTGAAGCCTGCTTGATTACAGGATAGCATAAGAAATTTCAAAATATCTAGTCACTTCTATCATAAACGGTCCCTTAAACCAGCATTTTGCCGTTTTTTAAGCATAATTTGAAAACTACTTGGAAGAAAAATGTGAAATTTTGGATTTCCATAAAGCAGGATTTAATAAATATAAATCCGTCAAAAAAATTGTAGGTTGCTATTCATAATTTTTTCGGATATTAATTTCATAATTCATATCATAAAATTATAAAAATTGCAAATTCAACGTATTTATATTTGGGTACAGTGGCACCAACTTATACGGGCCCGTGGGACGCGAGCCCACCCAATAATTCGATCTCTCCGCCCACCCAATTTTCATTAATTTATTTATTTAATCGCTGAAATAAAATTTGGTTTTATTGAAGTTCTGAAAATAATTTTGTTTGAAAAATAGTTAAAGGGCTGCCACAGGCGACTATTTTTAATTCTATTTCACACCACTTTTTCAAAAGAAAAATCATTTACACAAGCCCTGACGACATTTGTAAGAGAAATATACTACAAAATGTATCTCTTAAAATAAGTGGTGCGAACAGAATATAAAAATAGTCGCCTGTGGCAGCTCTGTAAGTTAGGGCTTCAATTAGACTTATAGGAGCACTGGAAGCTCTTTCAGAGTATGTAAAAATAAATTTCTCTCAAAAACAAGTACCATGCATATTTTACCATCAGTTTTTAATGTCTTGATAAAGTTGACTACAATGATATTTAGTTTTTTTTAAATAGCAATTTTCATGTTATTTATAATAAGTATTAATGTATTTATAAGGAAGAACTTTTAAAAATGTAATTTAATAAATTATTTACTAAATTATAAAAATTTTATGATTTGGTTATAAAAAACATAATTTGATTTCGAATTCTTTACTCATTCGCTCCTCCTCCGCCCCGGGTAGATCTCTCTCCACATACACACATTGGGGAAAAAATTGTATGCGTTATTTTACTCAAACTTTTTGAGCCCACTCAATATTTTTCAAAAGTTAGCGCCACTGTTTGGGTATATTAGTATTATTGCTACACAAAAAAAATAGCACATTAGGAGCACAATTTCAGAAGATATAAATAAATATATGAAAATGTAATTTAACATTAGAAGCACTAAATTTTGAATGTGTATAATTTAAAAACTTATCATTCAAATGACTTGAAATTTAGTGTCTAGGCATAGTTTGAACCGAAGTTTTAAAATATCTCGTTAAAAAGTTAAAATTGGCTATTACCATTGAAAAAAATGAAGTTTGGATTCGTTTTAATATGTAAATGCCCCCCTAAGAAAATTTTGTATACATCATTTAAAAATAGACATTATTTCCAATCGTTCGGTACCAGTAACTTTCGTCTACGATAATTTGTTGAGGAGTTAGTAGGGGGTGTTTACTTTTTTTTTCCACGACTATACTTTACCTGCCCTTACAGTTTGGCTCATGAATTCGGAGACACCCTGTATGTACATTATATGGCCATAATGACCGGACACTTTCAATTTTAGACATTTTGTCGAATATTTAGAAATATACTTGTCAGATTCTTCTGGAATTTCAGGATTTAAAAAAACAGGTATGACCTCATATTTATCAACGTTGATTTGATAAGGGGGAGAATTAGGGAGCCAGCAAAAAATCAAAGAAAAAAATAATACTTTGGAGATCATCCTGTAAAATAAAATCCACGAAATGATTTATCGCTGCAGAATATAAATAAACAGGCATTGTACAATATGTTTATTCATTTGTGTAAGAATAGCACGTATATTAATAGAGATATAGCGATTTTTTTTTAAATTAAAAAAATTCTCGCATGTTTTTTGCTTATAACATGCAGGGTTTTCAACCAAATTTAACGCCAGTTTCAGAAGATTTGACAAAATGTAGTAGAAACAATATAGGGTAATTGGAATATAAATATTTTAGGAAATATGAACAGTTTTATGAAATAATTTTTATCTGCGCATGCGCGAACGATAACAAGTATCCTTTTAAATAATTTAATAGTCAATTCTATGGAGCCACTTATTAAAAAAATCCAGTCAAATATCGTAAAAATTCAGAAAGATATCGGCGTTAGAGTGAGCTGATTTTTAGTTGCTCGCTAAAACTAGCTGAATGATAAGGGATTGTCCACAAAATGTCAATTTTAGTTACTTTTTTTTTCACTTTTTATTGATGCTTTAGTTCTTCTTGGATAACCACCAGAACGAGCCTGTACCATGATAAAAAGAAGTATCAAAATCGAAGCATTTTTCCCAAATCTACTCGTTGATAATCAATAAATACTAACTTTTTTCTGAAAGTCAGTAAATAAAAAATGACTATTTGTGGAAAATTCCTTATCATTCAGCTGCTTTTAGAGAACAACTAAAAATTAGCTCACTCTAACGCCGATATCTTTCTGAATTTTTACGATATTTGACTGGATTTTTTTTAATAATCCAACAATTTCTCTATAGAGTTGACTATTAAATTTTGTAAAAAGATCCTTGTTATCGTTCGCGCATGTGTAGATAAAAATTATTTCGTACAACTGCTCATATTTAATAAAATATTAAATATATTTATATTCGAATTGCACTATATTGTTTCTACTATATTTTGTCAAGTTTTCTGAAACCGGCGTTAAATTTGGTTGAAAACCCTGCATGTTATAAGCAAAAAACGTGCAAGAATTTTTTTTTTTTTCAAAAAATCAGTATATCGTTATTAATATATCTGATATTCTTACACAAATGAATACACATATTGTACATTGTCTGCCTATTTATATTCTGTAGCGATAGTTCATTTCGTGCTTTTTATTTTACAGGGTGATCCCAAGTATTATTTTTTTTCTATGATTTTTTTTTCTTGTTGTCGACGTTGATGAATATGAAGTCATACCTGTTCTTTTTAACCCTGAAATCCCAGAAGAATCTGACAAGTATATTTCTAAATATTCGACAAAATGTCTAAAATTGAAAGTGTCCTGTCATTAATGGCCATATAGTGTACCGTCAACCAGTGTAGTTTAGTCCTTGCGGAGTTACTCTGGTCCATCCCATAAAAAAAAAGTTTTTATTCTTTGTATTGAACAAACAATACAAGATAATTTGGAGTTTCTGCCCTTGAAAAATAATTTATACCTTGCTGTATTTGAACAGTTTGGGGGGTAATTTATTTTTTTAGTGGCAACACTGAATGCGTTTGTAAACAACTGTTTTCGTGTGTAGATTTTAACTTTCCAAACTTTCTATTGTGAAACAATCTTGAAAAGAGCTACAAATAAAGTAAGTGTCAAAATATTACCTTTAGTAACCTGAAACCCATGTGTGATCATAATTTTTCCTTTAACTTTTTATTTTGGCAGAAAATGTTTAAGTTTTCATAAAGCTAGCATGAAAACTAGTATTTTGGGGCTACTTTGTGTCAGGCCTGTTTTGGTCCGAAAATAGCCCAAATTACTTAGAAATGCCTTTCATACAACCAAATCTCTAAAACATGTTTTAAGTAATTTTTTTTTCAAATATTACTGTTGCAAAATGTTACATTAATTGTTTTTGTTCCAGTTGCTGAGGATAACATGACGAAAACTGTTTCTCGCTTCTTTAATATTAACAATTGTTTTATTGTGTTTACCCCTTTGTTGTTTTACAGTGTTACAATTGTTTTATTGTGTTATAAAGAAGCCCTTAGCAGGGGCTACTTTGTTCCAAAACTTTAAAAATAGTTAAAAAGTAAAAAAATAAAAAAAATTCCTCTTTAAAGCCATACAGTTTGCTTCATTGTTTCATGTTAATTGTTTACAACTCCATTTCGACGTTGAAAAATTACATATATATATTTTTTTAATAATGGAAATGTGAGTGGAACCAGGAAAAAGTGGCCCAAAGTAGCCGGTTGACGGTATATAAAACTATTTAGCACTTTAAGAATGTACCTATACTACCTATCCTATCGAACCCGAGGTGACACATAAGAATAATAGGAATTAGCAATGTATTTAGCTGAATTTGGTATAGTCTTATTCATTATGTCTGCCCGTATACTTTGAGCTAGTTCAAATGAATTAGATAGTTTATTATTTTTTTTAACTGTATTTTAAATTGCTGATTTAAGTTCGTAATTATGTTTAAAAGTCAATATAATTAGTAAATTTGCAAATTAATATCTTTATTATTTAATATTTTTTCAAATAATTACGGGTATTTAGCATTTCTTTATGTAAAATGCCGAAAGAAAATTTCAGTAGTAATCAAATCGTATTCAAGAAACCCGAAAAAGCATAAATTTATCGAAAGTAGAAAAATTTCACGAACAGGACAATACCTTTTTCTTATGAATATGTAAGAAAGTAAAAATTATTCAAGAGGAAAAATTTTGCAGTCTCCTCGTCTGGCATAGTGTACGTGCTATCACATAGAATTCAGAAAACAAGTCTGCATCCAGTATAAAAGCAAAAAGCGATTCTGCACATCAGTCCTTTTCAGCACGAAGTGAAAAATATATATATATATTCGCCTGGTGAACAGACTGTAAAATTATTGCTGTGAAAAGAAAACTATATTGCTGTCAAATAAATAATATGCACGAATGCTGCTCATAAAATATAGATGCAAAAAAAAAAAAAACTATAAAAAAGTTGCAATTCTACTATTTTCTTTAAAGGTAATACTCATCTTTGGTTTTAATATCTAAAATCTGACTGTTTCCAGCATAGTTGAAAAGCAAATAAGATTTATACGTTAAGGCTGTTCTCAACAGCTCTGCTCAACAAGCGCAAAACGTTTTGACGCATTTGCAAATTATTATTTTAAAGTAAAGTTGGAAAGCCTGGCCATGGAAGCGATTTGGAATTGAACTGTTTTTTCAATTTTTTGATCAATCCATTACCTATTGAGTTATAAGCAATTTTGATCACGTGACAAACACGTTTTTCGCCCGCTCTTGAGTCTCTTTCTTCGGTTCAAAACGTCCTCTTTGACACTATTTTCTGAAAGATCTATTGCGTTTGCAAAAAAACCCGGAGAAAACAGTTCGATTACATAGTTTCTGAACAACAACACCTGCTAGTTTCATGCATTTCCGAACAAAAGTAAATTAAAACTTATGTCATAAAGTTGCTCTTTTGGATTTGAGAACAAACACCCTTTAGGCTGTTCTCAACAGCTCTGCTCAATAAGCGCAAAGCATTTTGACACATTTACAAATTCATTTTTTAACGGAAAGAAATAAAATTGGAAGGCTTGACTATGAAGCGATTTGGAATCGAACTGTGTTTTCCATTTTTTTGATAAATAAATTACCTATTGAGTTATAAGCGATTTTGATCACGTGACAAAGACGTTTTTCGCCCTTTCTTGAGTGGTTATTCTACTTTCACGCGGAAATTCGGTTCAAAACGCCCACTTTGACACTATTTTCTGAAAGATCTATTGCGTTTGCAAGAAAAAAAAAACGAAAGAAAAAAACAGTTCGATTACATAGTTTCTGAACAATAACTCCTGCTAGTTGCATGCATTTCCGAACAAAAAAAAAATTTTGAAACTTATGTCAAAGTTGCCCTTTTGGATTTGAGAACCACCTTAAAACACATAAACTTGTTCAATGGTACACATAAACAAGAACTTTTATATGAACTTGCACAAATAAAATTAACTACAAAGCGTAATATCGACGTTTCGAACTGCTTCTGCAGTCATCTTCCAGTCATCTTCAGAATAAATATGATGTTGAAATGCTTAAAAGTCTAGAGACGATAGCTTTCTGTCGAGTCTTGATCAATTATACAGGGTGCAATATGTTATCTGTCGCCGACCTTTAATTTCTCAACCGTTGGTTTTAGACATATAGTTCCAATTACAAAATCCTTTAAAATGAGCTAAATATTCATGTTGTGGCATTATTTAAAGTCAAAAATCAATTTTATAAAAATTACGAAAACTAACTTTTTATACGCCCCCCGTCCCTATTTAGTAAAAGTTTACTCATATCATAACAAATATAGCACAAGAAGTTTGACATCTGTACTACAAAAATTGACCCAGTTATTAAATTTCAAAGTTTGAGATTTTTGCACATGATTTTGTCTTTCATTAAGGGATCAGTTAAAAGATGAATTAAAGTAATTCGAGATCAAAATCAGAGAGCTGTGTCCTTTTTACGGCGAATCCACCTTTAGCCGGTATCACCAAATCGGGGAATCACCAAAGAGGGTTATTTCATCTAAAAATTTGAGCTAACTTTTATGGGTCGAACAATATTCAAAAGTACCGACGATACCGGGCTTTGCCGTAAAAAGGACATTGCACCCTGATTTTGATCTCGAATTACTTTAATTCATCTTTTAACTGATCCCTCAATGAAAGACAAAATCATGTGCAAAAATCTCAAACTTTGAAATTGAATAACTGTGTCAATTTTTGTAGTACAGATGTCAAACTTTTTTGTGTTATATCTGTTATGATATGTGTAAACTTTTACTAAATATAACCAAAGGGACTGAGGACCGTATAAAAAGTTAGTTTTCGTAATTTTTATCAAATTTATTTTTGAATTTAAAAATGCCACAACATGAATATTTACCTCATTTGAAACGTTTTTGTAATTGGAACTATATGTCTAAGACCAACGGTTGAGAAATTAAAGGTCGGCGATAGATAACATATTGCACCCTGTATGAATTGAAAACTGCAGCGAGCACTGAAATTTTAAAATGAAAGTTGAGATGAATCGAAAGCTCACTTGAAGACCACGGTGTGTCATCAGCCTCGATTCATCTCAACTTATTTCATTTTAAATTTTTCTGATGTACTTACTCACTGTAGTTTTCCATTCATATAATTGATCAACAAGTCTCGACAGGAAGCTTTTGTCTCTACACTTTTAAGGGGACCGGGAAAGCAAAATTCAACCAAAAAATCGATGTTTACTTTTTACATCTTTAAATAGTTTAAACTTTTATCTTTCCAACGATGTGTCACACATGTTTGTTTATATATATATATAAAAAAAAAAATAAGTGTTGAAATTATTCATTCTTTCTAAAAGTACTCCACAGCTTAATGGCCATTTAAATCTTTAATTGACTTTTTCTCAAAACTTGGATTTTTCATGTTTCTGTTCCTTTTTTTTCAATATCTATTAAACTCAAGAACTCAGATTTTCTTTTAATACTTATATTATGTTGTATTGTATACTTTAACACAGGGATTGAATGATTTCTTGAGAATGATTTATTTTAGGCAGTGAAATCTTACCAAAAAGGCTAATTTAAAAATGACTTTCAATAAATAATTAATAATTAATTTCTAGTTTCACTTAGAAAGAAAATGGTCTGTTAAAATACGTAAATCATGTTATTTTAACTACTCTAAAAAATCTAGACCTCTCTCTTTCACCATTTCTGAGAAAAAGGTACATAAAGTGTTTGAATTTAACATGGCGCGGAGAGGGCTTTCCCGGTCCCCTTAAGCATTTCAACGTCACATTGACATGAAGATGACTGCAGATAAAGAAGCAGTTCGAAACGTCAATATTACGCTTTATCGTTAATTTTATTTATACAAGTTCATATATAAAAGCTCTTGTTTATGTGTGCCATTGAGCAAGTTTATCTGTTTTAGCGTATAAATCTTATTTATTATATTTTATGGTGCAATTGTTCTAGATATGTTAATAGATGAAAAGTGTTTATGACTCTGGTTTGTCTGTCTGTCGAATTTTCGTGCTCTAACCCTCATAAATAGACTCGGATTGCCATGTAACTTATGTATGTTATTTCTGTTTACTATGGCATGTTCTGTATTGAAAATGAAGTGTGCAGCGTTTATAGTTTGTTTACAAGGACACTCAAAAGAATCACTGTACATTATAGGCTATGGAGAAAAATTGTTTGCGGTGTATATTTTGATGATGCTACTCTATTTCTAACAAAATGAAATGAGTGTGCATTTCTGAGATGCACTAAAACATGCTTTCTGTAGAACATGGTGTGCAAAACATTTATCATTCATTTACAGAGTCACACAAAAGAATTAAATTACATAATGGTCTACAGTAAAAATTGTTTACAGCGGTGCTCTATTTGCAACAGAATGAAATTTATGTACGTCATTGAAATACTCACAAGATGGTTACTGTAGTTTGTAGAATATGACGTCCGTAAGGCAGTACAAAAATTTTCGAGAGCATTTGTGTCAATGGGTGCAAATTGCTGATGGTGATTTTTCGACTATGTTATGCGTTTTGTAAATAAGCTAAATTTTAGCACACTATGTGGTGTATATACAGATCTAACATGGATGCACAAAGGAATTTGAGTACCTTTCTGGCTATGGCGCTGAATCGGATTTTCAAATGTGTTATTCGTTTTCTGCGATATCTTCTTTTGCCTTTTTAAGCGGTGAAATTCCGTTACAGTAGTCTGGAAGTTGTTGGAAAGTGTTTCATAATCTATGTTTGACGCATGATTTTTCTACGCATTGTTTCGTTTATTATTAGGAAAACTAATTTTTAATCTAAGCTAGTTGAAATCTTCATTTTATGGGGAAACTTTTTCTTTGATATTCGTTATGCTCTTCTATATCCCTTGTACTTTACATAATTAGAAAATCTCTTAATCTGCTGTCATATAAAGTTTAATACTGAAAATCACAAGGAAATTATTATTATTATTATTTTAACTGCATTTATATTATTACGCTTTGAGAAAATTTACACCCTCAGAAATACTTTCTTCAAATCACGGAAATTTTACTAGCAGCAGTGCTGCCGGAATATTTCTGTTATTTGAGGAATGTCCATTTCTTTTTTGTCCGTTACAGGAGGTAAAATATCCTTCTATTGAAGGGCCCCACCAGTGGCCGAGAGGTTCTGCTCTCGAAGCTGGTGGACGGGAGGCGCTGGGTTCGATCCCAATCGCGCCCGTCGGCCTAATCGTTCGGAGTTTTCGTGGTTTTCTTCGAGCCGTGGATCTTCCATGCGTTAATACGGATTAGGTTCCCTTAGAAAGACCCCCACGGAGGGCACTCCCCCCGGGCCTATATCCCTCGTGTAGATAATTGGCCGTCAAAAATCAACCCAACCCTTCTATTGAAGAAATTGGGGATAAAAAAACTGTCGCTTATGATACAAGTATCTTAACTTGTTTGTCAGCGTGTTACAGTGCTCAGCAAAAGTTTAGACAATGATCTATTATGCTTCTGTGCTGAGAAGTATGTAACGAATTGTTGTAATTCAACTGTCATATATTACTAGGGACTTATCCTTCATACACAAACAATAAATTTTAATTTATACACTTTACATAATATATAATGACAAAAAAAACGAATTTAACATTGTTGCAAAAGTATAGACAATCTGTCTGTTAACAGAAAAATATCCATAAATTAAAATCGAACTGCACCTACATTGTCTGCTATTAATGCAAAAATGTGACTTTCCATCGAAGAAACTAAATCCTGCATCACTTGGGGTCTATTTCGTGCCAAACATGTTCAACATCTGATCGAAGTTCATTTACAGAGGAGTATTGTTAAAAAATTGCATAAAACGTATGAGATATGATGCCACAAAAGTTTTCGATTGGGTTCAGATCAGTTCTACACGCGGGCCAGTCGAGAATAGTAAAATTTTGAGAGTTAAAGCAATTTTTTGATTTGTATGCAACATGAATAGACGCATTATCTTGCTCAAATAATACTTTGGAAGAGATAAAAGTTCACCAAATGGCTATAAATTGTTTTCCAATGTATGTATGTAGTCTTACGTAGCTTGGCGACCACTGAGAAACTCCAGAGATACTTGAGAATTAAAACAAAGTGAGGCCCAAGTCATCAACCCTTTCGAGGGCAAAGGACACATAATTTTAATTCCAAAAATGGCAAGAATATTTAATTAAAATTTTCCTTTTGTAATATACGTGAAAATAAAAGCAATTTCATATTTTCTAATAACTTCGTTTATAAATTCTGGTATCAGTCCATTATTTCATCCGTTTATAAAAAGAATTACTCCGCGATTTGTGGGTCAATTTGTTGTGAGATTTCAAGGCTGGTGGTTTTATCATTTTCATGTAAACTAATTTACATCTTTCTTTAATGCATCTACGAAATTATCCGTTGACACAGAAAGCTCTAACACACTTTTAATGCGATTAGCAGTCATCATTTGTCTAGATGCTAGTTTAAGGATCCTTCTATAATCTAGTTTTCTGGCCACACGAGTCCTTCCAGATCTATGTTTTGCTTTGAAAGAGTCACCCTTAGACAGTACTTAATGGACAGACTTCTTTGGCCGATTGAAAGTAGCTGAAATTTCCGCAGCAGTCTTCCCTTTCGATTTCAGCTTCCGTGCTTTAGTAATTATTTCATCTGACTGAAAATTTCTTGCTCGCGCATCTTCCCTATCCGATGCTATCGCGAGGTGCACTTAAATATTTCATGCATGTGACGTCATAAGTTTGAAATATGCGGTTTTCGGTGAACAATATCCAAAAAATCACAAAAGTGTCTAAACTTTTGCAATATGAAAATTTCACTTTTTTCAGTTAAATGAAATAATATCCTACATTAAAACCGTTATTTCTGTCCTAAAACGTTTAAAATATATTTAAAAATAAGTACAGTCATTTGTATAACCCAAGTGTTCGTATTTTTTATTTAAAGGTTAAAAATCACCAGTGTCTAAACTTTTGCTGAGGAGTGTAGTTTGAAATGAATATATCGCCCCGTTAGAAAAGTGACACATCTCGCAAAAATTCATTTTGCGTTTTATTCCACTTAAAGGTCTGTCATAGGTGTGTCTTACTACACAATAAGTTTCATAAGCGTAGTTATACGGAAAATCACTTTATTGCGCTATATGTACATTTCTGACTAAAGAAGAGAGGTGGATTGTGTGGGGAGGTAAAATTACCCAAACCTCCAATCCTCATCCTACGTCTTAATTCTTAAGGGTTTTACGATTTTATGCACTTTTTTATTCCTGCATGCAGAGCTAACTGATATAATTTCATGTTACTTTAAAATCATGCAAATTTTCTTTTGTCTCTCCTGTGAAATTAACTTTTGTCGAGATGTGTCACTTTTCTTGCGGGTGAGCGACATGTTTTCTTCAAATGGGTATGGCTTGATTAATTTGCTGTTATGAGATTGTGGCTGGGGTTTTAATCGGAAACAAATGCTGAACTATTTATATTATTTTAAGTGCAGACGGCTTAGTTTTTCGTAATCGGGCTGCATCGGAACATATATGTTTGCCTAAATAATTCTTAACCTAACTAATATATTCACCCTTTATTAAAATGTATCACTTTCATCACATTTGCCTAAATATATTCACCTTTATTAAAAAGAAAAAAAAACATTCTTTTTAACCTTTGTTATTTAATTTCGCTGCTAAGAATACTAATAAATATTTTCTTACGTATGTAACTGTAGCTGATCTTTTTTGAAACTGTATAATGAACCGACTTATGCAGGGTTTATTTGATTAGCTAATGTTTCAAACATCATGACGCGAACGTCAGCTCGTCGCTGTATATTCTGATATTACATACTATATATATCTATTAATATGTCATTTAGTCGACAGTGCTGCGTATCACATTTCATATCACTATATTGATTAATTTTTTTTTTCTTTTTTACCTTTAGTCATTCTTTTCTCTTATAGGCGTATTCTTTCCAATAATCTCAAATATTGATGTCAAAGTATAAATGGAATATGAATCAATTTTGTGACAGCGATTGACATGTTTCAAAATTTGGCTATCATTTTCTGTTCTCTAATTCATTTTCACGATAACAAAAGGATAGTTAAAGTTGTGATAGTTATGGTAGTTTTTAATATCTAATTCTGGATTGGAAATGTGTGTTTCCTTTGTTTTTAAAGTGACAGCATCAGGAAAGATAAAAGTCCTGATTCAAAGGAAAAAAATCGGATTAATCTGATTGAATTGTATTAAAAAAAAATTAAATGAGATTTTTTAAAAATGCTATTTAACAGTGAAAGAATAATTTTATATGATGCTAGAAGATACATTACAGCTTGAAAGCAAAAAATCAATTCACACACGCAAAATATTTTTAACATAATTGAAAACTACAAGGTAAAAAATAATTTCAATATGAATTAATTAAATATGAATCGGTTACAATTATATGTCCCGCTTATTTTAAATTGTCCGAAAATGATATCTGAAAGTAATAAGGTGTATTGCTGGGAAACAAAGCTACAAGGGGTAAAACTGGTTTAAGAAAGAGATTTAAAGTTAGAAGAAAGAAACTTCGGATTTTAATTTAAATTTTTGAAATTTAATTTGAATTTTGAATTTTAAAAGGGGTTTTTATCCTTTCATATCCTCCCCTTAAAAATGTAATATATCGCACGTTCTAAGCCAGTAAGGTAGTCGCGGCCCGTTCACTTCCCGGCATGTGTCCGTACAGCCGGCTGTCAAATGTAAGGGCTTCTGGGGTTGACATCACTTGTGAGATAAATAAGTTTGACTCGGGAACCTCTTATGGATCGAACATCGAACTCATTTATTTTGTCGTTCATCTTACAGTCCGATTCGCGAGTCCGGTCGGAGGTTCTCGAGCCAGTTACGTCGCTAATTCCAGGAGTGCTACATGGCCGTAGGTTTGACACTCTTCTAAAATCTGCAAGATCTTTTGGGCATGCGTATTAGCTAATTTCTTGGGGCTTATATTTTCCAGTAGAGGGCACAGTTGTAAAATTGGGAGGAACATTTCTTTAATTGGTTGATTAGCTTTTGGTTGGTACCAATCAATCCTGGCATCTGAACCTGGACAACGCTGTCCAGATTCAGATGCCAGACCTGGGCTTAGCCGGCCCGGGAATCAGCTAATCACAAGTGAATGAGAATATTCTGAACGTCAGCATTTTTTGACTTTTAGTTGAAAATTTTCGCTTGTTAATAATTGACGAAGCGCCGAGCGAAGATGCATTACTGTTTTCTCTCTAAAAAATTAATTTTCTCACTAACCATGTGGGGAAACTAGACGAAGTACTAAAAATAAACACACAAAAATTATCCGATTTTCTCTAGATTTTTTTTTTTTAAATCACAAGAATGAAATTTGAAAAACATTTCTCTCTTGCAATTAAAGTAACGATTCTTTTCTTTCGAAATCAATTAAATTTTTTACCACAAAATAAGGTAAACTTAACAAAAAGAAGACATTTGAGTTGCCATCTTGAGTTTGACTTTCCCAAACATTTCAGAAATGTCATAAACTTGATTCCATGATGATAGGCAAGTCCTTAGGTTATTTAGAAATAGAATGTACCCAGTGACTGTTTATGTTATACTAGAATGCTTTTAAAGGTTGATCTTGATCTGCATGCTTTTAAAGGTTGGTCTTGATCTGCATATTTACATTTATTTATCTAAATCTTTATATTTACTTTCTAAAAAAATTTAAATATGTATATTCGTGAAGTATTTTTTGTTAAACTGAATCTAAAGTTGCAGCAGTGAATACACTCACTTTAAGAGATTTTCAGCATTTCTTTTTAATCCAAAATTGGATGTTTTTTATATATAATATTCTCATTACTATCCCTATGTTCCTCCCATATTTTTATGATATTATGCTAGTTTGTTATATTAAATGCATAAACATTGTATTCCAACGTACACCATTAAGCAAAAATAACTCTAATCTCCTTTTTCTTTATATTTTAAACTAGCTTAGTTATATTTCTGCTTATTATGAAAATATTTATTATACAAAACATTTGTACTTTTACCTGATTTAAATCAACGATTTTAAAAAAATGATTTAAATCAAGATTTTAACTATGATTTTTTAATCGAGATAATTTAAACTCAAACAACCCTAGACAGTATAAATTTAAAAATGTATCGCAGTTGTTTTGTTACCAAAGGAAATAAGCTGATGGAAGTAATCTAACAAAATTTGTAAGATTTTTTATGCTTGGCCTCCCTAAAAATTTCCCAAACGTCATAAGCGTGAATCCATAATGATCTCCGGTCTTATAGGCTATTTACAGAGTTACCAGTTTGGCCTCCATTTTAAAATAGAAATTTCAGATTCATACCAGAAATAAAGAATAGTATTTTATGCTTTATTACTTTCTTCTATCTTTACAAGAAGAAAGTATTGGATTCATGAAAATTTTCGAATTCCGGTTTTCGACGGATTTACACGTTTTAGGGGTCAGAGATTCCAAAAACATGTTTTTACAAAATGTCTGTCTGTGACTCTGTGAGTCTGTCTGTCTGTCTGTCTGTCTGTCTGTGTGTATGTGACACAAATTTTGTGGGCGCTCTATCTCAAGAACTAATGCACGGAATTTAACAAAAATTCATATTCAGTTAGTACCTGATACAAATTGATGCTGATTAGTTTTTGGTGCAAATCGCTCAACAGGTAGCGCTGCTATGCTGCCTTTTTTACGATTTCCGCAATGGCTCTATCTCAAGAACTAATGCACGTATTTTCATGAAACTTCAGATTCAGTTAGTCCTTGACATGAATAGATATTTTAGAGATTTTGGTGCAAATCGCTCGACAGGTGGCGCTGCTATCAGGGTTGGCACGGTTTAAACCAAGTGGTTTTAACCATGGTTTAAACCACGGTTTAAACCAATTGGTTTTTTTGTCAAAAAAACCATTTGGTTTTTTTAGAAAAAATCTAATATAATATTTTCTCTATTTTTGTAATTTAATTGCTTTAAATTATTGATAGAAGTAATTTCTATTTTTAATACTTCATCTCAGCTGTCAACATGAGACATAATGAGCCTAGGTCATGTTTCTATGCATGTAGAATGATAATTAGCATGTGCTGATGAACATATCTGGTACCCTAAAGATTTTTCTTAAAACATGTGAAATTAGAAGAGATAAAATAGATAAATAATATTCAATATTTAGCATAAAATATTTTCATTTAAAAAATGCAGATTATTTACAGCAGTTAATAACAAAATACAATGATCTTAAGATTTTGGTTAAGTTGTAAAAGAAATTTTTCTAGATTAGGATTGAGGAAGATTATCCTTAAAGAGAATTTAAAAGAGTAACTTAAGATATCAAATGGAATAACACAGCTTGCAAAAATTGAGTGCTAGTTATAGCATTTCAATAATACCAATCAATCTTTTCTGTTAGTTGCTGAATCTAATGGCCAAAAATGTTGACTTGGACACTTGGAGTTATCACTCAGAAAACAAAATAACCAGAAGTATTTGGATATTTAAAAAAAAAAAAATAATAATAACCACGGAATAATATATTATATTCATGAAACTGCATCAAACATTTATTGATTGATTATTATATTATTAATCAAAGGATTCTAAATACGATTTTCAGGTATCAATGTTTCACTGTGTAGAGCAGTTTACTTAGAACATAAGACATAGCTGTTACTAATAATGTTTAAATTAGAAATGATTTCAATTTTCTATATAATTGAATGTAATTATTTAATTTAAATATTTTCAAAAGCTATATTACTTACATACTATCCAAAAATGTTTATTTTATCAACAGATATGCATCTGTATGCAATAGGAAATTATATTTAAAAAAGCCCGGTTTAAACCAAATAAACCGGTTTTTTTGGTTTTTTACAAAAAAACCTGGTTTTTTTCCAACCCTGGCTGCTATGCTGCCTTTTGTACGATTTCCGAAATGGCTCTATCTCAAGAACTAATCCACGGATTTTCATGAAGCTTCAGAGTCAGTTAGTCCTTGATATGACTTGATGCTGATTACGTGTTGGTGTAAATCGCTCAACAGGTGGCGCTGCTATGCTGGATTTTTTACTATTTCCGCAATGGCTCTATCTCAAGAACTAATGCACGGATTTTCATGAAACTTCAGATTCAGTTAGTCCTTGACATGAATAGACATTTTATAGATTTTGGTGTAAATCGCTTAACAGGTGGCGCTGCTATTGGGCATTTTTTGCAATTTCCGCAATAGCTCTATCTCAAGAACTAATGCTTGGATTTTCAACAAACTTCAGATTCAGGTATACCATGATATGAATTAGTGCTGTTTATGTTTTAGTGCAAATCGCTCAACAGGTGGCGCTGCTATGCTGCATTTTTCAGAATTTCCGCCACAGCTGTATCTCAATAACTAATGCATGAATTTTCATCAAACTTCAGACTCAGGTATACCTTGATATCAATTAGTGCTGTTTATGTTTTGGTGTAAATCGCTCAACAGGTGGCGCTGCTATACTACATTTTTCAGAATTTCCGCTATAGCTCTATACAAGAACTAATGCACGAATTTTCACCAAACTTCAAATTCAGATATATTGTGATATGAATTGGTACTATTTAAACGATTTAATTGACGTAATTTATATAGAAGAAAGTTTTGTGATGGCCACAACATACTAGTTTAACGATAGACATTAAACAATGTTATAAAGTAAAAAAATTTCTTTTAAAATTTCCAGTATGAATTTGAAATTTCGGATTAAAATTGGAGGTCCAAGCTAGCAACCCTGACCATTTTCAGAATAATATGTACAATAAAGTTAATTCTTAATTGCACAAAGTTCCCGTTTTTAATTAGTTTCGTAAAGCACTTTCTAAAATTTATTTAAATTAATAAAACGAAGCATTTTTAATTGAAATGTTCACAAAAACACAACAAAATTAAATCGATGAGCAGCTATATATGTTTTTCTAAAGCCTCAATTAATGAAAATAGAAAAAGACATTTAACAAAAAATTAACATATTGTACATGAAAGAATTTATACGGAGATTCACTAGCGAATATTTTGCGTTTCCTTTAATATTATCGGATTCTTAAATGCATAAGCTACGGCGTTTTCCTTCCGGACGTATGTGTAATAAGTCGTAAGAGGCTCTTCTCCCGAGTTACTATATGCATTTTGTTAAGGCCACGATGATGACAGACACAAATAAGAAAACCCAATTGTATATTTTTCTTACGCTGAAGATATTTCCTTCTCTTTGAAGGTCAGTAGTAAATAGCCGGTGTTTGTTATTATTATTTCTATTATTGTCCCGTGCTTTATTTTATTGGTTTGACCAATGGTTGAGGCTGATCGTTAATATAAGCTAAGAATGCCAATGTCATGAGCGCCAAAAATGGGGGGGGGGGGGGGAGCAATTTCCTTCCTGGATTTTCTAATTAAATGCTAAGAGTAAAATGAGCCAGGGGATTCCATGCCCCCACGAAACCCCCGTAGAAGAGAATTAAATAGTTCTGTTTTTCCTTCACACATTTATATGTTAAAAAAATTATATTCAATTCATTTTGAAAAAAAGCCTGTAAAAGCTTATTTTGGATTTTTAATATGATTCATTTGTTGCATTTCCGTATAGCTTTTTATGTTGTTGATATGTTTAAAAATTGTCTTCCAAATAGAATTCTGGCCTATTTGTTTTAGTATTATTTTGTCATATTCTCCCTTAAAGGAAAAAAAAAGCGCGATAACAGAGGACTGCAAGTACACCTAGTCCAAAATCTTGCCCCTCTCTGGATTTTGTTCTGCAGGCACTCATAGTCATAGTCAGTTGTTGATAAGTCAGTTGCAGTGTCGGCAATTTAGAAGATTTTTTTTTTATTCGGATATCTACCAGATCATCTATATCTAATTATCTTTATGAATAGTTATAATTGTCTTATTTAATGGTAGCTTAAGTAAAGAGTAGGACTGGGCGATGTAGAAATTTCTTAAATCGATTTATCATCCATCCAACATCGCGATTTAGTGCTAAATCGCGATTTAACACCGATTTTACATTTTAGAATATGGAAGCCTATTTTTTAATTTTTAGTGACAAAATACGATCTTTATGTGCCCCCCCCCCCCCTGCTGTATTATTTAGTATACTTAGCTTTTAATTTGTCAAATAATTTTGAAAAAAGGTATATTTTACACATAAAAAAGCTTTGAATGTCCCAAAACACTAGTTTTTTTTTTTTTCCATTTTAAAAATTAGTGACCTATTGTAATACATTTTATAAACTCATTCTATAAGAAGTAATATAAAAGAAAATGATTTTTTTTTTTGTCTGACTTGTTATGCCTGCTACAATCTAAATTCCTTAGGGGGAGGGGGGGCTTCCCCTAGCCCACTCAAATAGCACTTCATTGCTAACAGCCTACATACACTTTTTTTTTTTTTTTTTTTTTTTTTTTACAGACACAGATTTAAAAAGTTACTGAGGTAAAACAGAAGCATATTAAAAGACTTCAATGATGAATTTAACTATTCATTTACCATGATGAGAAATGTAGTAAAAAAAAAGGGGGGGGGGCGGAGATATGAGAAATAAGGTGCAATTTTATATCTTTTTAACTTTTAGATTAAAATAAGATTTGTTTAACATAAATGCTGGCATTTATATAGCGGATGGAGAAGGATTGAAAGTGTGACCCTTGGACATCACTTAAATTGCTAATTTTTTTCGTGGTTGTTGCCATCCTTTAAGATTAGTAATAAAATATAATCTTAAAATATATCTCTTTTTAATGATAACAAAATGTCAAAAAAGCAAAAAATCGCAGATCTGCAGAAAAATATAATGAATGCCTCCTCCAGCCCTCCCTCATTCTGCTGTAAAAATAAAGTTACTTGACTCATTACAGAACTTTATTAAAGTATTTTTAATTAATTACAAAATAATAATAAATTAAAACTAAAATATTCCCATAATACCTAAACATATGAAAATTAATTTTTCATGAAAATAATGTATAAAAATATAAACTAAAAATGGATGAATTTGGATATAAATAGTGAATCAATTTCAGCAAGATACTCAATCCATGTGACTGGCATTGAAATCGGATGTCAAATCTGATGCATGACTATTTTAAAATATTTTAATTAATTACAGAATAATAGAAAATAAAGAATATGTATTAAAATATTACCCAAACATGTGAAAAATGAATGTTTCATTAAAAGAATGCATAAAAATAAAAACTGAAATTCGATGAATTTGGATTTTAAATATGAAACTTTATTCTTTTTTTTCCAACCATAAATACTCAATCAATTTCAGGAAAAAAAATATTATTAGTAAAAGAAAAATATTTCATGTGGATCACGGCCAAATAGTGATGCACAAAACAATGCATGATTATATCTTTAAAATAATTTCATTAATTACAAAATAATAGAAAATAAAAAATAAATGTTAAAATATTACTAAAACATGTAAAAAATGAATTTTTCATCATAAGAATGCATAAAAGTATAAACTGCAAGTCGATGAGTTTGGATTTTAAATATAAAACTTTATTATTATTATTTTTAATCATATAAATGCTGAATGAATTTCAGGAAAACAATCTTTTGAAACAATGCAGGATTCTACTTTAAAACATTTTAATTAATTACAGAATATTGTAAAATAAAAAATACATATTGCAATATTACTCAAATATGTGAAAACTAATTTATCATCAAAAGATTACATTAGCATATAAATTGAAATTCGATGAATTTGGATTTTAAGATTTAAACATTACTTTTTCCTTTCAACTTTCCACCATATAAGTTCTTAATTTCTGAAAAATACACATTCCAATCTCGTAAACTCTGAATCTTGTTTACAAAATAAATATCAATTCTTACTTAAATCATCGTTTTCTTAAATCGCCTTTTTCTTAAATTGGATCTTGCTAAATCGATTTAACACCAGCTTGCCTTGTTTTCCTTAAATCGTCTTTTTCTTAAATCAAAAAGCATGGACCCAGATAGCAATTTTAATTTTCAGAAAATTTTCAGCAATCTTACTTTGCAAAGTTGCAAAGTTGCAGCAAGCTCAGCATGACAAGCCTGAAAGTTCATAACAAGACTGCAACAAGATTATGCAAACTCCGAAGTCACCATACTTTGAACTTGCAGCTAACTTGTCGTGCAAGTTGCAGTCTTGTTCTTCAAATTGACTGCAGATTCATAGCAAACTAGTAATATTGCCATGCAAATGCATTGTAAACTTGCAATCTAGCCATGACACACTATCTGCAAATGCATTGCAAACTTGGATTCTTGTCATGTCAAGCTATCTGCAATTATGCTTTAATTTCATAGCAATGTTGTTAATTCTCTGAATTTTACGTGTAGTACAGGTAAAATAAGATTTTTTGAGACAAGTGATGGCCATTCACCAAAACTTGGGAAGAGCTTCGTTTTGATATTCGAAATGAAGATCCGATGAGTGCTAAAAAATAAAGTTGTTGTACCCTGTTTTGGGGACAAAAGACGGAGACATTTTTAGCTCAGGGAGCGGGGGAGGGGGGGACTCAAAAAGTTTTATGCAGGTGAAGTAGAACATTGTTTATTATGTAATTTATAATTCCGAATCAAATAAAATAATCTGCAAGTTGATACGATCATTTCTTACAAAGTTAAGTAGGTTTTATGAATACAAAGTCGAAAATTATACTTGTGCAGGTAAAATAGGTTTTTACAGTAATAACTGATTCCTATTCAGGAAAATTTGAGAAAAACATCGTTTTGGCACTAGAAATTAAAATACGTTGAGTCCCCAAAAATTAATGTTGTTTATCGTATTTTGGAGGCAAAAGTGGACATTACACGAGAGGGGGGGGGGGGAGGACAGAATTCAATATTTTTTAAATAGGTCAAGTGGGGTATAGTTTCATATGTATCTTTTTATTCTGATTCGAATAAAACCATCCGCAAGTCGATACGATCATTTGTGAGACAGTTACAGCAGGTTTTATGAATACAAAGTGGAAAATTATACTTTATTTTTTAGCATAGTTTTGTCACATTTATTTTATGTTCAAAACATGTTCTTTATATCATATTAAATCATTAAGTTTAATCATTATAATATCAAAATCCTTAAATGTCTTCAAAATAGCAATATCAAAATCAGAATCATTTGAGTTTACTCCAAAGCCATTTAAGTTGCCAAAATCCACTTATATCCTGCCTTAACTTTGTAATGAATGATCGTATCGGCTTGCGTACGGTGTCATTTGATTCAGAATTAAAAACATCATAACAAACGGTACCCCATTTGACCTGTTTAAAATAATTTCAGTTCTTCTATCTTACAGAGTTAAAGCGTCCCCCCCCCCCCCAAAAAAAACACTATAAAACTACTTTACTTTTTGGGAACTTGTTGGATCTTCATTTCTAGTGTCAAAATGAAGTTCTTACCAAATTTTCGTGAATGGCCATCAGTTGCTGCTGTAAAAACCTATTTTACCTGAAGTAAAGTATAATTGTCGACTTCGGATTCATGAAACTTGCCGTAACTATGTAGCGAAAGATCGTATCGACTTGCGGATGGTATCATTCGATAAAAAAAAAAAAAAAAAAAACATAATAAACGATAACCCTCTGTTGACCTACTTAAATTTTTTTTAGCTTTGCCCTTCCCCTTCCCTGAGTTAAAAATGCTCCCCAAAACATGGTTAAGTAACTTTATTTTGGGGGGGGATGCAAGGATCTTCATTTTTTGTGTAAAAACGAAGTTCTTCCCAAATTTTGGTGAATGGCCATCAGTTGTCGTATATTACTCACTTATTGGTATATATATTTTACCTGTACACTAATAGTCGTACTTTTCAGGGTTGTGCGTGTTTTGTGCAAGATTCCGCATAATCGGAGGTTTGTCAGATGCTAAACATTTTTATGCTATCTGAATCGTTGGGAGTGGCTAAGTAGCGGAAACTGAACTGTGTTCAGGGGGGGGGGGGGTGTTCAAATTTCAATTCCTGAACACAGTTCAGTTTGCGCTACTTAATCACTCCCAACAATTCAGATTTTGAGCTCAAAATTTAAGTTTAAGTCTAAACTTTTGAAAGCATTTAATGAAATACAAAAAATAACGGTAAAAAATAGTTGTTCGTTACTCCAAAGTCTAAAGCACCCTCTATCAGCATTTTTTGAACTTTACCTTTAAAATTTATTTTCAAGAAAATATTGACATAAAAAATAGTTTTAGCGAAAACCGCAAACGAATCGACAAATTTTTCCGTTTTTTATAATCATTTGAAAATTTGGACTCTAAACTTTAATGGCGCCTATCTCCTTCGGAAGACGTTTGGGACCCTCAGTTTCCTATTTAATATTGTTTGTCTTGATGTATACTATCCCCCCTTAAAGTTTTGCCCAAGAGTTTAGATACACCCTGTATAGACTGAGTAGACAAGGACTTATAGTTTAAAGTAGATTCGAAAGTAATTCTAATTTCTTGTACAACTAGCTGCCCCTGGCGACCTGTTTGGTTTTCCTTAAAATATATAGTATCATTGTATCATGCTTTTTTTATTATTCATAATTCAATTTTCTTGCTCAAGTCTTCACCAAATCAGAAGATTCTGATAGATAAATCAAGAACTCTGTACTTTTATGTCAGCAGGGTGTAGGTGATAATGGCCAAATATCCAAAATCCCATTGCATTTTTTTATTGCATTAATTTCATTTAAAATATAACCCTTTCATTCATTTTCCTTAAAATGCATAACTAATTTAAAACAGAAAAATTTTAAATCCAAGACTTTCACTTATTTCAAAAGAATTAATAAAAAAAACCCTGATAAATAACATAAACCAAGACATTTAATTTTAACATTAAAGCATTGTTTTAAGTTATCACGTGAAAAATAAAAAATGCTATTTGCGAGATTTGCACCTGGTTAACATAAAAGTACCAAGAACTCTTTGCGATCATGGCAACATTTCATATATTTTTTGTTGTTACGTATTTCATCTTTCTTTACAAATACAATCACTTAGGCATTTATGCTTCATGTCCAATTGCAATATGGTCGATAACGCAGATTTTTAAACCTATTATCTTCCGTAATCGGGTCAATGACCTATTGGCGTGTTTTAGCTAATAAGATTTGGTGCAATGGAATGTTTTTTGTAAAAATCCTTTAATGATAGCTACATTTACATTAAGCTATATTGTTGCTGATATTCTTTTTGTTACACTTTAATTTTGGCAGTAGACTCGATTACGGAAGATTAGGTAATCAAATATCTTAGCTGAAATTCATCAATCTGATTTTATGTACTTAACAAATGCATATCAAATTACTGTTTTGAATGCATTTGGTCAATAAGAATGGTAAGTGCGTTCGGCAATTAACAATCATCATTTTGCATGATCTATCTTCTCGAGATGGATAACAAATAAATAGAAAATGAGTTGATCATTCGTTTTAAAATTTTATTAATTAACGATTTTTACAGGTGCTGGATTTATTTGCATTTAACTTATACTAACCCCTTGAGGCGCGGTGGGACATATTTTATCTCACCTACGATTAATGAGGATTTGCACCAGAAAAAATGTATTAAATTTTACTTTTCTAACTTTGGTGGGAAAAAGTCGTAAGCTTGCTTTTCCTTATTTGGCAATAAATCTTTTTGCGGATTCCGGCGTGAATCCGATATTTCAAAAACACAATTGCTTGCTCCTCAAAGGGTTAAGGAAAGATCGGTTATTTTTGAGTTAGCCGGGAAAAGTGATAAATCCCCAAATATTGTTTCCCTTACAATCATTCATATCGCATTCATTTCATTTAAAACACACAGCTTTCATTTCAAACACATTTCTTAAAAAAAAAAAATGTATCATAAACTTAAAATACATTGTTTTTGACTTGCCTCAATTAAAACACAAAATAAAAAATAACAGAAACAGAAACATTTTATCTCAGAATCAAAGAATTGTTTCTTATTTACGCCCTCAAAAAATATGCAAAAAAAAAAAAAAAAAAAAAAAAAATGCTAGCAGGTTTGATTTTCTAAACAAACTTATGCATATCATTTATTGCTTGTCATTAAGAAGTATTCATGGAACTCATTCCTTTCTGAAATAAATTTCATAAATAGCTATCACTATACAAACTTTTATTGGACACACCACACAAACATTTCTCTAATAATTTGCATACATTAATATTAAATGTTTTTAAAGGCAAGTAAGAAAACTAATAAATTTAAAAAGGCAAAAGAACATCCTAAGATAATTAGAAAATTAAACTAAAAATAGGATAATTGAATTTGCAAACTTAATAGCCATGTATTTCATCAAATAAAACTTATTTACGGATTTAGTAAGATATTACTTTTTTTACTGTAACATAAATAAATGTTTATTAGAAATACCACACATTCTGGATATTAACCTTTAACTGATGTCCCAGAAATTATCACATAACTAGTGTGAAGCGGTCTGTGAGACCGCTGCAACGAAAAATGAATAAAAAGGCACGACTAACTCATAGTATGGTGTTTTTGTACTAAACTTTTTGCACAGAAGTGTTATAATTAAAATTCACCTATTCAAAAGTCTCTGGTGATAGTACAAAAGTTCCAAACGGAACAAAATTTCGATATTGTTTGTAGTTAAACTGAAAATTGGAAGTTAAACTGCAAAAATTGAAAAAAACCGCGGTCTGAGAGACCGGTAACATCAGTTAAAGGTTATCACTGCATTTCAAAAGATTTTTTTTTCTAAGATTTTTTAAATGATACAACAGAAAAATACAATTTAAAGGTTTTTCAGGAAATAAGAATGCTTGCCTGTTTATTGATGAACTTTTCGGCTAATTTTATCAAAGATAATATAATTTATATGTTTTTGAGCCAAAATGTAATATATATATATATATATATATATATATATATATATTATTTGAAAAGCTTCAAAAATTTAAAACAGACAAAGTTGTAATAAAACAATACTACTTATAAAATAGTTACAAAGTTTATTTTTACACAAATACAAATAACAGTTTATAAATAACAGTATTATAAAGCATTATTTTCTACAGATTTTGAGTTAAGAGATTGTTCCCTAAACAAAACACACAAAAAATAATTGAAAAAATAAATATTTAAATATATTTAACACTTTCCTGTTCTCCTCCCCCACCTGAGTCTGTTGCATCATGCAATTTTTCCACATTCTAATCCATGTTTTTTAATGTCTCTGCATCTGAGGAAAAAAAAAAAGAATAAATTTTAAAAAATCACAGGTTTATTTTTTACAGCTTTCCAGAATTCTGTCTACAGTTAGTATTTAAGGTGATCATAAACTACAACTTCTCAGTTAACAAAACTAAATTGATGTTAAGGGTGGAATTGCCGGGAGGTAATAAAACTTAATAGAAACGATTAAATCGATTTTGCCGAGCGATAAGCCTTATCTTTCAGACTGAAATTTCAGGCAAACCAGACTCGACAGTAATATGGGTTACGCTTCTGGCAAATTACACAATACATAAGAATAAAGATGACTAAACAAAGACATAATTAGCATAAACAATTTATTTACTATATTGTTTAGACCCGAGAAGAACATATTAAGATAATTCATTCAGTTGGTTTGACATTTAATGTGAAATTTTTATCCCATGCTTTATCCCGTAAGAATGAACGTATCGAAATTAAACGTAAAGTTTGATTAAACTTTTAACCCGGGAGAACTCGCTAGTGAGAATGCCCAATTGCTTTTCTTTTACTTTACATTCATATAATATCAACTTTTTTTGGTTGGCTTAGTACTTTTATTCACAAAATAGGAAAAATAATTGAAAAACATTTTGAAATTTTAATTAAAATGAAAAATGATTTAAATAAGAGTCTTAAAAAAGTACGACTGTGAGAGAAAATCTCATGCAGCGAGTTCTCCCGGGTTAAAGATTTAACCATTTAAAATAATTTTACTTCTTAAAATATTTGTTTTTTCCAAGAGCAAACAAGATAAACTAGTAGAAATCAGAACATTCTTTAGTATAAAGTTTTAAATTCTTTAAGCAGTCATCAAAGCATTATCAGCGCCTTTATGAAATATTTGCGAAAACGATTATGATTCCGCGTCGATAGGTACATGGAGCATCCGTCAACCCCTCCACTGAGCACCTGCCAAGTAAAGTCAGTGTGTAACGAAAAAATCGATTTTCTCAAAAGTATGTGACTAGGATAATCGCTATAGTTTTCCTGTATGGTTTAAATAAACTTCTAGTACTATTTTTTCCATAATTTTATTTACAGTAGATTTGGTATTAGCGGGGAAGGAGGGGGGGGGGACACATTTTTCCAGTACATTTGCGACTATATCTCTGAAAATGTAATATCTAAAATTACAACAAATATACTTTTGGTTTCCGTATTACAAGATCTTTCGAACGATACCCCACACACTACATACACAAAAGAAAATAAAAATAAGTAGCTTATTTCCCTAATTTGTTTTCTAAAAATACTTGCGAATCGCTAATAATCAATAAGTATGTTGGTCAATAACCTTATAACTGTGGCAAGTTTGAAATTTTCATGTTCCGTAGTTTCGTAAAATTGACTATGACAGACGGACAGAGAGACACACAAGTGATGTTTACAATTCTTCAGATTTTACATTTTAAGAGCGGAAGACAAAAAATTTAACTAAAATCAAAACTAGTTTATCTAGTCAGTTAGTCTAATTTATCTAGTAAAATTTCATCAGTTTAATCTAATTTATCTCGTCAAATTAGTTCAACCTAATTTATCAACTTTAATCTAGTCAGAGAGACAAACTAAACATTAACTAGTTAGTACCTAAACAGTACAAACGCAGAATAAAACTTTTCAACCTCAGGTATCCTATGCATGAAAAGGATTAAAAAATATTAAAATGCGAGAGAGAAATCTAAATATCTCCCATATGATTAACATTAACTTGACCGTTTCTTCACGTGACTAGTGTAGGCTCTTATGAAGTTACCTTTTATGAAAGATTGTTACCATAAAAATAATAATAAATAAATATTGAGTAGGTGGGGACAAAGATACGCACTTTCCATACATTTTCATTTTTAACACACACGTTAGTCTAAACTTATGTAATGAGTGATTAAAATGTTAGATTAGAACCTTAGGCAAATGCTAACATCAACTGACATTCTGTCAAATTATAATTCTGAGAGAAATTGCAATTTTTAAAAAACATTGCTCTGCGTATCTTTGCCCCATCGGTTGGGGCAAAGATACGCAGTGCGTATTTTTGCCCACTTACTGTGGTTTTTTGCCCCATTTCCAATAAAACGAATGAGTTATGCAAAAGCATTAGTAAATTTCACTAGTATTTATAGTTAAACTGAAAATTGTAAGTTAAACCACGAAAAAAAGGGAAATAAACAGGGGGTCTGTGAGATCGCAAATAGCAGTTAACCTCAAACTACTGTGACAAAAATTGTTGAATAAATACTGTGAGCGGTCTTAAAGACCCCTTGATCGTAGAATGAATAAAAGGGTTGACTGACTCATAAGATACTGTTTTTGCGCTAAACTTTATGTAAAGGCCTATTATAATAAAAGTTCTCCTCATTTAGACGTCTTTAGCGATACTATTAAGTTTCCAAACGAATCAAAATTAAACTAACATCAATAGTTAAATTGAAAATTACAAGTTAAGCTATGAAAAATGAATATAGCAGCAGTCTGTGAGACCGTTAATAGGAGTTAAGGGTTAAGACTTTAAAACAAAATCGTTTTATGAAACAAGAATACTGATTTTTAATAGTAGGCAGGGGAGACCGGGGGAATGGCGACACCTTAAGGGATTTAAAAATTTTTCACCTCGAAAAAATGTTTATTTTTTAATAGTAAAAATTCTAAAGCTGAATCATGATCTTTAGTATCTGTATAAATTTAACCGTAATCATAACTGTAAAGTAAGCATACATAAAAAAATATTTTTTAAACCTCTGCACAGTGGAGGGATTACCCAGGACACTGGGGTTATTCCGCCACTGTACTGGGGTAATGCCGCCACTCTTTAATGACCTAGTACATGCATCAAATGGATACTAGGAAACACACAACCTACTGAAAATAGTTAGAAAGCAATGTAATTGAGCAGAATAATGGTTAAGCTTACGATTTACTTCATATTGCAAAAGTCACTCAGCTGAATCCGTTCCACTACATTAAAATGAGGCCATTTCTCACCCGATTTGCATGGCGGCGGCATGACCCCGAGAGAACAATATGGCGGAAATCCCCAAGCAAAGCCAAAAGAAGAACCGAACTTGTTCAACACATTGCATCAAAATGTCGGCGAATGCATGTAGATTACGGGTCATATTAACATAAATACCTAATGTTACAATAAAAGGTGCTTATCTCTACTCATTTGAAGCTCCAAAATAATAAGCAACTAGATGTAAACTACATTTTTCACTAGAACAAACGAACGACGTACAGCAAAGTCACTCTCACTTTAGGCACTGTTTCTATTGTTGGCCGCTATAGTGCAGGCACACTCACTATCTCAAACTGCCCTTAGTTTTTAAACTAGGTGGGGTAGCGGCATAACCCGGGCTGGCGACATTCCCCCGGTCTCCCCTAAGTAGATATCTACGTTCTATATTTAAAAAAACTTAACTAGAAAAAGGAAAATGTAATTAACTAGCTTATATAAGTTAAGTAGCTATTATATTTTATACAATATAAAAAATAAAACTTACCACAACGTAATTGTGGAAAGCTTTGCATCTAGCTAAAACGATAAGGCAAAGTCCCGAATCTTAATCTTGTGCGTATCTTTGCCCCAAGACGGTTGCGTACTTTTGCCCCATTCTGCAGTTTTACTTAACCGGCTACCTACAAGTTTAAACAAATGCGATCGAGATAAACTATACGGCATTTAGAAGCTATAGAGCTTCCGTTCTCCACTGAACTTTTGGATATGTAAAAATTCGAAGTAGTGTTAGCTAAACAATAAAGTGAAATTTTTAAACTATTAGATCAAAATTCGAAAATTTAAGCTTACCTCATTTTCTTGGCACGGAGTGCTACGTTTTTCATAAGGTTTGATCACACAACTACTACACATGAGACCAAACTACTACCTAGCGGTCATGATTGTAGAAATGTTTCTTCATATTAAATCAGGCAGTGTGCGTATCTTTGACCCCACCTACTCTACAGTTGAACACTTTTTTTACATGTAAAAAACAAAACATGTTCAATAAGAATACAAATAAATAATATTCAAATCTGACATTAACACTATAACATTGAGTTTTTGAAGTGGTTATTCAATGCATTTTAGTTATTTAGCTTCAATTCATTACAAAAATATGCACCAATCAATATTAGTAAAATTTTTTGCGTCAGGTCTCGAAATGGAAAATCCACGAATAGGGACGCTATTTCAAAATTATCGTTGACTAAAAACTTTTTTTTTTAAACTTTAGGCGAATTTATGTCTAATCATACAAAAACAATTTAAAAACTGCATTCAAAATTCTAAAAAATAAAAAAAGTTATAGACAGCACAATAAAAGCCATACGTATGAAATTGTAATAAGATGTTTTAATAACTTCACGAATAACTAACCAGAATAGTATTTGTCATAATTTCACGAACCGGAATATCGTTTCGATTTGCTCCGGTACATGCGTGATTTGCGGGCGTGAAAAACTAAAAATTTTAAAATATTCATATTTAAAAGTTTTACAAAAATTTGGAAATAAAAAGATTTGTACACATCCGATTAAGAAGCAGTTACGTCAAAAGAAAAGAGAAATTATTAAAGAATTAAATAAAACGAACGTCGGTAGGAAATACTTTTAGTAATTTCAATAAAAATTAGAAAAAAGAGGTACATTAGAAATCCAGGTAGATAAGCATAGAGCCAACTAAGAAACAGTTTAAAATTATACTTAATATTTAAATAGAGAAAAAAAATGTTAATGGTAATGAAAAAATAATTTAAAGTTTAAAATCATACTCTCGAACGCAATGTTGAATTCAGGGGGTGGCCGAAAGGGGACATTCCCCCCCCCCCCCCCCGGAACCTTGAAATGTCGTCCCGGAAGGTTTGAATTTTTTTGCTTTTTAATGGACAAAAGTGCAATTTCCACCTCGGAATGCCCCCCCCCCACCCCTCCAGGGGCGTAGCTGCAAAAAATCTTTCGGCGGAGGGGGGGGGGGAGTTAAAAATTTTCCCAACATGAAAAAAAATGATCTATTTTCCAGCTAAAATAATATGTTCAATGTGTCTTTAATGATAATGATACTTATATGCAAAAAAAAATCTTTCCCCCCAAAAAAATGCTGAAACTAAAAACATAAAAATTATAATTATCGGTTCATTTACTGAAAGTTTTTGTCTTCAATTGTGTACGAGTCATAATTGTACTTTATAGAAAATAGCCTCATATTTTTAGATTTTTTAATAAGGAACAAAGTTTTGGAGGAAAGGTATTACAGACACTGTTGATGGACAACAGTAGAGAAATTCATGTCTGGTAGATGTATGATATTTTCGTTACACGGAGAAACATAATGAGAAATTGAGTCTGGCTGCTTTTTGTATTTCTTTTGAAAGTTGAACTATTTTACTATTACAGAACTCAGAAAGATAGTCTGCAAAACAATAAATAATTCTTTTTTTTTATTTTTACTTAAGGGGTCTCAGGACTCTTAAAGCTTTAAAATTTTTGAAATTTAAATTTTTTTAGATGTTAAACTCCTATCTTTTCTGAACATTTTGTATAATTGTTTCCTTGAAATTCCTATTAGAACTGAAGTTATGGCTTTTACATTTATACACGTTCAATAGCTGAAGCGTCGTTTCGGAAACTTTGGAAACTTTCTCCAAATGACGGTTTTGGACATAACGCGCACGATATCTCAAAAACTTATGAATATTTTTTCATGAAATTTTCAAAACATATGTTTCATGTTAGTCTGCATAAACTGAACCTAAAATTTCCTTTTTATTGTTCAAAACAATATTTTTTTAGGCGATTATACTGTTGAAATTTTCTAAATTTTGCATTAGCTAAATACAACTTAGTATTAAAATTATAAAAAAGCTTTAAATACAAATTTATTTAGATTCAGAGTAATTATTATAAGCTGAAGTATAAGTAGGCACCAAAATTTTCATTCTAGTTGCAATACTTAGTTTGTAATCGTGCGCGTAAGCTGCTATGCCGATTTTTTTGCTCGTCAAATGTCTAACAGTTTGGAGCCCCCTGTAAATGCTAATTCTGCATCTTACAATATTTTAAATACAAGAAATGAAAGAACACACTTATATATTTTATTCCAATTAAAATTGTCTTAAAATTAAATACATTTTAAGACATTAAATATTGAAAATGCTCTTTTTTTTTAGACCCCTGAGACCCCTTAAAAAAAAAAAAAAAAAAGAATAAGTGTTTCAAAAATCTATACTTTCCTAACTCTAAGCTCAAATTCCCCAAGTTCACATATATTGGGGGGGGGGGTCTCCCCCATAACCCCTATCGCGACGCCCCTGCCCCCCCCCCTCCACCTCATCCTGGAGCAACAGAAATCTCTCCCGGAGATAAGCGTTTGAATTCAACACTGCTCCAGCAGCGTGAAAGGCAACAACAAACGAAATCTTAAACTCCCTGTAAAGTTCAGAAAAATTTATTAAAAAATATTTAGCATGACGCAAAACATAACTATTGAAAAACGTAGGCATTACTAAGAAAATTAACATAACTTTTAATTTATTAGAATTTTTGTTATGAAATAAGTTGTAGATTATAAAGAAATGTTACTTTAGAGAAAATAACCACATTTGAATAATTAAAATAAGAAATACCTTTATTTCTGGGTTCCTTTATTTGAACGCTAATCAGTGATCCGCTAATCACGAGATTCAATAACGATGTGTCTTTTTCTTTTGACTCTGAGCTCTGAATTTCCAGTCATACGCTGTTATCTATTCTGCTCTCTACAAAGGGAATTTTCGCTGACGTCGTTGAAATATGACAGTGTTGCAGCAGTTTTACAGCAAAATGGCATTGCAAGGCAGAGATTGATTTTGTTTCATCTGCCTTGCAGTACTTTTGAGTGAAAATTGTTGTGCCAAATTTGTCAAGACAAGGAAATATCGAGAAAAAATCAAACTTACTGCAAACGTGCATGCTATCTGGGGAGGCTTGCGATGTTTGCTTAAATCGATTTAACACCAGCTTGCCTTGTTTGTCTTAAATCGGAAAGAATTGAGGCTTGCGATGTTTGCTTAAATCGGATCCTCCTAAATCGATTTAACACCAGCTTGGCATGTAAGTGGTAGATACATCAAAGTAGATAAATCGGTTTTTCGATGTTAGCTCTGAATCAGTATTTCGTTTTAAATCGATTTAAAGCCAATGGCTAAATCGCGATTTAAGACAATGGCTAAATCGCGATTTAAGATAATGGTTAAATCGCGATTTAAGACATTGTCTAAATCGCGATTTGACATTAGCTAAATCGCGATTTCCGATTTTAGCTTAAATCGATTTAAGACCAATGGTTAAATCGGATTTCGATGTAAGCTTTAAATCGATTTAAGGCCCAGGCCTAGTAAAGAGAATATAACTCGGAAACTCCAGTAGGTACCTAAATAATAATAATAGTAAAATCTGCTAAATTGTTAACACCGATCAGTTGTATGAATTTTCAATGACTTGTCTCACAAATGCTGCCATTTTTCTATAACCAAATACTCTATAAAGATGTTCAATATACTGAAACAATCATCGCAAAATTACATAATCAACGATGCAAGTTGCAAGTTCAGTAGAAGTTGAGTTATAAATTGATTTTATAACACTTCTCTATGATTATCAAAGTTTAATTAATACAAATAATAGAATCCCCTTTTCAGCAAATGAAAGTAGTAGTGACTAATGGAGAAATTTGCATAATGCATGCACAACACAATCGTTAACATAATAGCTTCTTTCCATGATCGAGGTAATTTTGTCGTAAATGATACGAAGTTTTTCTTGTGATTTAAAGCAATAAGCAACTCTGTCGGTTAACAATTATAGTGAAATAAAATTTAAAAGATAAGATAAATCTATCATTCACGTTTCACCGTACTTGAAATATCGTCACAAACGTCTTTGCCATCAGAGGTAGTTTATTTAATATATTGTACGAATATTGTGAAAGAATTTAATAATTCTGTAGCAAATATCGTATTCTTATACGGCATTTTCCTTCCGGGTGGGCTCTCTCCTGTGTTTCTAATGCATTTTGTTGAGGCCACGATGATGATAGAAACAAGAAACCCAATTGGTTTATTTTTCTTACGCCGAAGATATTTCCTTCTCTTTGAAGGTCAGTAGTAAACTGCCGGCATTTTTGTTTTTATTATTTATTTTATATTATTTTACTGGTTATGTTTAAAAATTTTTTCATAATCAGACATTTATAGGCAGCAGTATGGACAGTTTGCAGCAGTTACTGCAGGTTTAAAAAGGAATTGTTAGGGAATCTTTACTTTATTAAACTCCCTTGTTTCTCCTTTTATTTGAGGAAGGGATACTGTTAAATTGACTTTGAATAGTTTTTAGCCAGAGTTTAGAGCACTATATAAACAAATGTTTCGTAATATTCTCATGCAATTACAAATAGTAATGATTTTTAAAGTAACTGAAAAAATCATGCTTAGTAAGATTATGTCTGTATAGGAAATAATTATGACATATATGAACACAATGATGATTAAATTCTTTTATAAGATATTCTTAGAAAATAGAGGTACTTCGGTCCCATGGGATTAACATAGCGATCTGACTAATCTATAAAAATGATCGGTGTATATTCGGTGATTAATAAAAAATAGCATTCTGATGCCAAAATGATATCCCATCCACTTAATGTATTTTTTATTTTAACCAACCATAGTATATTTCTAAGCCTTTTTTTTATATTTATTTAAGGCTAATGTCAGACGAGCGTCTTTTTGCACGCTTTTTTCCTTACGTATATTATCCCTACACAATGCTAGCGGCATTGTGTAGGGATAATACGTAAGGGAAAAAAGCGTGCAAAAAGACGTCCGTCTGACATTAGCCTGAAGCTGTTCTCAAATCCAAAAGGGCAATTTTATGACACAAGTTTTAATTTATTTTTGTTCGGAAACCCATGAAACGGGCATGTGGTGTTATTCAGAAACTTTGTAACCGAAAGACGTTTTCCATTTTTTGGTAAACGTAAAAGATATTTCAAAAAATACCGTCAAAGTTGGCGTTTCGAATTGAATTTTCTGACAAAAGGAGAAAAAATGAATGAATTTTTAATTAATTACAGAATAATAGAAAATAAAGAATATGTATTAAAATATTACCCAAACATGTGAAAAATGAATGTTTCATTAAAAGAATGCATAAAAATAAAAACTGAAATTCGATGAATTTGGATTTTAAATATGAAACTTTATTCTTTTTTTTCCAACCATAAATACTCAATCAATTTCAGGAAAAAAATATTATTAGTAAAAGAAAAATATTTCATGTGGATCACGGCCAAATAGTGATGCACAAAACAATGCATGATTATATCTTTAAAATAATTTCATTAATTACAAAATAATAGAAAATAAAAAATAAATGTTAAAATATTACTAAAACATGTAAAAAATGAATTTTTCATCATAAGAATGCATAAAAGTATAAACTGCAAGTCGATGAGTTTGGATTTTAAATATAAAACTTTATTATTATTATTTTTAATCATATAAATGCTGAATGAATTTCAGGAAAACAATCTTTTGAAACAATGCAGGATTCTACTTTAAAACATTTTAATTAATTACAGAATATTGTAAAATAAAAAATACATATTGCAATATTACTCAAATATGTGAAAACTAATTTATCATCAAAAGATTACATTAGCATATAAATTGAAATTCGATGAATTTGGATTTTAAGATTTAAACATTACTTTTTCCTTTCAACTTTCCACCATATAAGTTCTTAATTTCTGAAAAATACACATTCCAATCTCGTAAACTCTGAATCTTGTTTACAAAATAAATATCAATTCTTACTTAAATCATCGTTTTCTTAAATCGCCTTTTTCTTAAATTGGATCTTGCTAAATCGATTTAACACCAGCTTGCCTTGTTTTCCTTAAATCGTCTTTTTCTTAAATCAAAAAGCATGGAGGCTTGCGATGTTTGCTTAAATCGATTTAACACCAGCTTGCCTTGTTTGTCTTAAATCGGAAAGAATTGAGGCTTGCGATGTTTGCTTAAATCGGATCCTCCTAAATCGATTTAACACCAGCTTGGCATGTAAGTGGTAGATACATCAAAGTAGATAAATCGGTTTTTCGATGTTAGCTCTGAATCAGTATTTCGTTTTAAATCGATTTAAAGCCAATGGCTAAATCGCGATTTAAGACAATGGCTAAATCGCGATTTAAGATAATGGCTAAATCGCGATTTAAGACATTGTCTAAATCGCGATTTGACATTAGCTAAATCGCGATTTCCGATTTTAGCTTAAATCGATTTAAAACCAATGGTTAAATCGGATTTCCGATGTAAGCTTTAAATCGATTTAAGGCCCAGGCCTAGTAAAGAGAATATAACTCGGAAACTCCAGTAGGTACCTAAATAATAATAATAGTAAAATCTGCTAAATTGTTAACACCGATCAGTTGTATGAATTTTCAATGACTTGTCTCACAAATGCTGCCATTTTTTTATAACCAAATACTCTATAAAGATGTTCAATATACTGAAACAATCATCGCAAAATTACATAATCAACGATGCAAGTTGCAAGTTCAGTAGAAGTTGAGTTATAAATTGATTTTATAACACTTCTCTATGATTATCAAAGTTTAATTAATACAAATAATAGAATCCCCTTTTCAGCAAATGAAAGTAGTAGTGACTAATGGAGAAATTTGCATAATGCATGCACAACACAATCGTTAACATAATAGCTTCTTTCCATGATCGAGGTAATTTTGTCGTAAATGATACGAAGTTTTTCTTGTGATTTAAAGCAATAAGCAACTCTGTCGGTTAACAATTATAGTGAAATAAAATTTAAAAGATAAGATAAATCTATCATTCACGTTTCACCGTACTTGAAATATCGTCACAAACGTCTTTGCCATCAGAGGTAGTTTATTTAATATATTGTACGAATATTGTGAAAGAATTTAATAATTCTGTAGCAAATATCGTATTCTTATACGGCATTTTCCTTTCGGGTGGGCTCTCTCCTGTGTTTCTAATGCATTTTGTTGAGGCCACGATGATGATAGAAACAAGAAACCCAATTGGTTTATTTTTCTTACGCCGAAGATATTTCCTTCTCTTTGAAGGTCAGTAGTAAACTGCCGGCATTTTTGTTTTTATTATTTATTTTATATTATTTTACTGGTTATGTTTAAAAATTTTTTCATAATCAGACATTTATAGGCAGCAGTATGGACAGTTTGCAGCAGTTACTGCAGGTTTAAAAAGGAATTGTTAGGGAATCTTTACTTTATTAAACTCCCTTGTTTCTCCTTTTATTTGAGGAAGGGATACTGTTAAATTGACTTTGAATAGTTTTTAGCCAGAGTTTAGAGCACTATATAAACAAATGTTTCGTAATCATCTCATGCAATTACAAATAGTAATGATTTTTAAAGTAACTGAAAAAATCATGCTTAGTAAGATTATGTCTGTATAGGAAGTAATTATGACATATATGAACACAATGATGATTAAATTCTTTTATAAGATATTCTTAGAAAATAGAGGTACTTCGGTCCCATGGGATTAACATAGCGATCTGACTAATCTATAAAAATGATCGGTGTATATTCGGTGATTAATAAAAAATAGCATTCTGATGCCAAAATGATATCCCATCCACTTAATGTATTTTTTATTTTAACCAACCATAGTATATTTCTAAGCCTTTTTTTTATATTTATTTAAAGCTAATGTCAGACGAGCGTCTTTTTGCACGCTTTTTTCCTTACGTATATTATCCCTACACAATGCTAGCGGCATTGTGTAGGGATAATACGTAAGGGAAAAAAGCGTGCAAAAAGACGTCCGTCTGACATTAGCCTGAAGCTGTTCTCAAATCCAAAAGGGCAATTTTATGACACAAGTTTTAATTTATTTTTGTTCGGAAACCCATGAAACGGGCATGTGGTGTTATTCAGAAACTTTGTAACCGAAAGACGTTTTCCATTTTTTGGTAAACGTAAAAGATATTTCAAAAAATACCGTCAAAGTTGGCGTTTCGAATTGAATTTTCTGACAAAAGGAGAAAAAATAGCCAAAGAGATGGGGGAAAATCGGTTGTCACGTGACCCAAAATCGCTTATAACTGTCGGAGAGTTTCGCGCTTGTTGAGCAGTGAACTGAGAACCGCCGAAACAGAATCAGTTTCAGAAAACGTTCTTTTATCCAATTTCCGCTCTCAAATTCTCAAAAATAATTCATGTCTTAAAATGTATGTAACGTTACTCCATAAGATTGGTGGCAACATGCTGCCTCCAACTTTATGGAGTAATTTAACTTATACATTAAAACCTCCCTAAAGCGGCCACGTTGTGGTCCCCTATTGAAGGTCATGTTTAAATATAGATTTTAATTGTTGAAAAAGGTAACAATTAATGTTACTAAAATTTATTTTTCACATTAGGAAAAAATACAAAAATTTAAGTATGAAAACAAAAGTTAATTCCTGCAGTGTTTTAAAATGAATACATACATTGACGTTTGCTTTGACTTTACAGTTTTATCTTTTATAACTTTTATTTCCCAGTCCTTTCGAAGTTCAGTAAATAAAGGCACTTTTTTTTTGGACGGGAGCAAATAATGACGATTTTATTAATTTATCTATTTCTTTGAGAGTTTCCCGACAGAATAGCGAAGGGGAGTTTATTGACCGTCATTCTTAATTTGTTCTCAGGGTTAAATTCATTGCCTAAATAGGCACAAGGGGGTTTAAACACTTAAAAGTTACTGGGAAAAAAAAAACCTAAACTTAGTTTAGAAGTTTGATGAATAATGAGCCCTCCGGAATTATTTTTCTAATAAAACCATCTTCAAGCGACCAGGAAAAAACGGAATTTTCTTCAAAAAAAATGGGTCGCTCATGGAGGGAGTTCAACTGGAATGGTCTCTGAATGGAGGTAAAATTAGTATTGAGCCTATGGGAATAAATTTCGTTCCATGAAAAATAGTCGTTCAGGGAGGTGGTCGCTTAATCGAGGGGGTCGTACAGGAAGGTTTCACTGCATAATGGAGTGCCTCCAATTTTATGGAATATAATTTAACTTATATAATGGTGTAAGTTAAGTTGATATAACTGATGTAATATTACACATTAGTGTTACGTAACACCAGTTACATCGGTTAAATTACTCAATAAAATGGAGCTGCCATTAATTTTACGGAGTAACGTTACATAATTTTTTTACAGTGAAGTGCAGACTTATACACTAAGAAAAAAAAAAAAAAAAGTCCTTCCGGCCAGTGCCGGGAGGAAGAGGTAGCTTTCATATTCCTTATTTTAAAAAAGCCAACTTATATTATTCAAACACACGAAGCTCAATTTAGTGGAAACCGAATATAGGAGATTCAATACTAATTTTTATCAATACTAAATCATTGTGAATGAGAATTTCGCGAAATTAGTCAGCTTTATCCAAGCTGCTTTTATTTAAAGTAACTTATATTTGGCTGCTAAATTCGGCGATTTCTTAAAGTGCCTGCCCTTTTAAGACACCATGGTGGATGAGGCTAACCAGTGAACTTGGTCGAGACCTTAGTAATTGTTGTGCACATGCTCACTCACATCGGAATCGGTTGATATATACGAGTGCTGTCGCAGGCAAAAAATCAGACTTTTCAAAATGTCACCCACATTAGAAATTGAAACTGCTATATCTGAGCCATTTTTAAGATAAAGACAAACAAAAAATGCTCCTGAATCCTTATATCAAGGTCAAATACTTAAGAAAAACCTTTTCAATTTCTAATTTTTTTGCACGTCCCTTTAAATATAATTTTTTTCAATTTCATGGCTGCCATTTTGAAACAAGATGGCTGATGAAGCTGGCCAGCGAACTTGGTCGAGATATTGATGTATACTATCAACATGCCTTCTTACATGAAAATAGGCGAATACGTGTGTTATCGCGTGACAAATACAAGATCGTTTCAAAGTGTTAGCCATGCTAGAAATTCAAAGTGCTATAATTCAACCATTTTTTAAGATATAAACAAAAAAAACAACAAATTTTCAGAAACAAAAACTGCTCCAGAATCTTTGTATCAAGGCCAAACACATAAAAAAATCTTTTTCATTTTCCAATTTTTTAATACCTTAAATTAAATTTTTTTTAATGGCAACCCTTTTGAAACAAGATGGCGAATGAAGCTGGCCAACGAATTCGGTCGAGACATTGGTACGTACTATGCACAGAGACAGACCAAGTTCCATCCAAATCTTTTCATAAATACGCCTGTTATCGCGTGACAAAAATCAGGTTGTTTTAAAATGTCAGCCACAATAGAAATTCAAAATGCTATAATTCAGCCATTTTTTTAGATATAGACGAAACAAAACCTGTTCCGGAATCTTTGTATTAAGGTAAAACACATACGAAAAAAATCTTTTTCATTTTCTAATTTTTTGGTATCTCATTTTAAATTTAAATTTAAAAAATTTTTTTTAAATGGCCGCCATTTTGAAACTAGATGGCGGATGAAGCTGGCCAACGAACTCGGTCGAGATATTTGTATGTACTATGCACACGCCAAAGTACATCCAAATCGGTTCATAAATACACCTGTTATCACGTGAGAAAAATCAGGACGTTTCAAAATGTCAGCCACGCTAGAAATTCAAAATGCTATAACTCATCCATTTTTTAAGATATAGACGAAACAAAAACTGCTCCCGAATCTTTTTATCAAGGTCAAACACATAAGAAAAAAATATTTTTTCAATTTTCAGTTTTTTGTTACCACATTTCAAATTTAAATTTTTCTTAAAAAAATAAATGGCCGCCATTTTTAAATAAGATGGCGTATGAAGCTGGCCAACGAACTCGGTCGAGACATTGGTATGTACTATGTATAAACGAAGTTACATCCAAATCGGTTCATAAATACGCCTTTTATCGCGTGACAAAATTCAGGACGTTTCAAAATTTCAGCCATGCTAGAAATTCAAAATGCTATAACTCATCCATTTTTTAAGATATAGACGAAACAAAAACTGCTTCGGAGTCTTTGTATAAAGGTCAAATACATAAGAAAAAAATATTTTTCCATTTTCAATATTTTGGTACCACATTTCAAATTTTAAATTTTTTAAAAATTTTTAAATGGCCGCCATTTTGAAACAAAATGGCGGACGAAGCTGGCCAACGAACTCGGTCGAGACATTGCTATATACTATGTACACACCGAATTACATCCAAATCGGTTCATAAATACGAGAGTTACAGTATGACAAAGGTCAGATATATATATATATATATATATATTGATATATATATATATATATATAAATTTTGAACGGAGGGTGGTTTCGGGGTCTGGGGTTCATGATCGATGAAAATATACCAAAATTTTTTGAAATCGCTTTCCTCCGAACGGCTGCAATAGGTAGCTTTTGTAATGAAAGCTACCTAAAACATGATCACATTTCTCTTAACCCCTAATATAATTACGTACTTTTCCTTTCTGTACTTGCAGACGATAAAAGGAAAGTTTACAAAAGAACGACTAATCCATCAATCAATTATTATTATAATTTATCAAATTTCATATTACTCACAAAAGAAAATTTGCAGGACTTATTTCCAATGTTTTTAAGAGGGAAAAAGTGACAGGCATATCCAAAAATAAATTTATATCTTGTAAACATATGTCTTTTTTTTTCCCTCAAGGAATGATTAATTTTACGATAAAAGAAACTTTACAAAAGAACATCTAATCAATCACTTATTATTATAATTTATCAAATTTCATATTAATCGCAAAAGAAAATTTTCGGGACTTATTGATAGACATATCTAAAAATAAATTTTTATCCTGTAAACACGTCTTTTTTTCCCCTCCAGGTATGATTAATTTTTCCTTTTGAAATAAAACAAATAATTTAGTTCTTTCTTTCATTTTTAACACTTTCCAACAAAGTTGAAAAGTATTTATGCATTCGGTTTGTCTGTTCGTCTGTCCATGCTCTAACTCCTGTAAATGTACTCGGATTTTCATGAAATTGATAAAGGTTATTTAGGGTCATCAAAGCATGTTTGGTATTGTATATGAAATATCTAGGATTTCATTTACAGGGGCACTCAAAAGTATTCCATTCCATTATGGTATATGGGGAAAAATCGTTTGCAGAGTATTTTAATGACATTATGCTATTTCAAATGTATTGAAACTGATATAAATCACTGAATTTCACTACGATCACGTTAGAACAGGGCATTTATAGCATTTTTTATTCATTTACAGGGACACACAAAATAAATAGGTTACGGTACGGTACTGTCTTTGAGTAATAATTGCTGGACTGGTACGGTTTAAAATTCGGTATGCGCTTTTAAATTTAATTATTTTTTTGCATCTTACTCGTTATATATAATTCTATACCTCAAATACAATGCTGCACAAAAGTATTCACGTACCGTTCTCTTTATTAGAGGAAATTGCTGAAGATAAATTTTCAACTGAAGTATATGTATCTCTTAAGTGAACTAAATTCCGGCATCCATGTAGTTAAGAGATTCACATCTATATATCATATACAGGGCTGCTGAAAAAATTCGCATAATTTACCGATTGTGTATGGGAACAGCTGAAATTGGGTTTTGAAATGTATTATGCGTTTCCATAGGGTTGAATTAGACGTAATATTTTATTTTTTTTAAACGGTGCAGTTTTATTACATTATTCTGAATGTGTTGGAAAGTGTTTCATAATCTATGCTTGACGCATGATTTTTTTCTTACTTGTTTTTTTTTTTTTTTTTTTTTTTTTTTCGGAAATTATTTTGTCTACTTTCTATTTACTTATTTTTTTCTTAGCGACGAGTAATTATGTAGTTTTCAGTCATCATGAAAATGATGTTGGATTTATGCTAAAAACAACCTATCATAAAAATAACCACCGATCTCTTTTATTTCTTTTTAGTTTTTTAACAGAATATTATAGGGCTGTGTAATTGAAAGATTCCTTAGTGTAAATGTATCTTTCTTTTCCTATTTTGTCACAGAGGAAATAGAAAGATATTAATTGATAGGGAATAATGCGTTATTCAGGGCTGATTTTAGACTTTTGGCGGCCTTTTGTATAACAACAATAAGAATCATACGCTATTAGCCTGGAGTTGCCAACCGCCGGCTTTTCGAACAATAATTTTAAGCAGTTATAAATTAGTTAAAAATCGACTCAAATTTTAATAAACTCTTTCTGCTAACGTTAGTTCATACTCATAAGTAAGTCCTGTGGGGGAAGACAAATAAAAACAATCCAGCGCCTACTAATTTTGCTGCAAAAAATCGTATTAAAAAGATACAGGTGAAAATTGATTTAGAGAAATATCTATTAATTAATGCTATGCATAAATTATGCTTGGGGGTCGTCTACATATTAAACATTGTAATCCACTTTATTTTTTTCAGTAGCTTTGACATTTTAATTAACATTTTATTTAAGCTCCTTGGATCAAAGCAGCCCGGGAAAAAAAGTATAGTTTATGCATTTTTCATGAACCTTTTTAAAGTTAAAAGGAATAAAAAATTGAGGATACTAATGTTAAATCCACAGAACAAACTTCAATTTATATCTTTTCGAAAATTCAATCGGTTGAAGAGTTTCTGCTTTAATGACACTAGGCCATCAAAGTAAGTTCAAATTAAGTAGAAATTTTAATAGATTTTTTGCAATTAGTATATTTTCTTATATTGCTCACCAACGACTTCAAAAAGCACTTTTGGTACTTTCGTATTAACTGAAAGTAAGCGGTAAATTTCCGAAGGTTTAACTATTTATTGAGCAAGCTTTTGGATTCTGATTATTTCAGTTTTTAAGTGCGTATTTCGTTTACATATCTGTTAAATTCTTCTTTTGTTTACTTGGTTATTTATTTGCGAACTTTTAATTTCATTTGATAATTTAGCTATGGAATAGTACACAGAAACAAATTTACATTGTTTTACGGGCAAACGCGTTAATCTTTCGTAATCGGGTTTTACGCCATTTTTATTTTATTTATTTATTTAAATTTATTTGCCAGACAGGTAGTTTTGTAAATAAATTCATGCTTGAAAATTACTTTTAAATATCAGTAAATTAAGATACAGTTTTTAAACAAATTGCACTTGAAAATATTTTTTTTTTTCTATTCAACGATGTAAAAAATGAGATCCTGGGGAAAGTGATTATTCAAATCTTTGTCACCGCCAATTTTTCTCGGCTCAAAAACATATTTTTAACTAGAAAAATTATTACTAAATTCGTATAGAAAAAGAACACTAATTATGACCTACATTAATTTTTATATAAAAGAGGGAATTCACAGCTTATCTTCACTTCAAGAGAGAGAGAGAAAAATAATACTTTTAGATGACATAATAAAGCCTTCTGCCGTTATCATTTGCTCCAAAAGAACAGAAAAGAAAGTAACCGTAAATTTGCTTTTACCTTTTATACAATTTCAGCTTATTATAAATTTAGAGTTAATGAATAATTTTCTCGTTTTTAACTGGATCCTAGTATTTTTCCATGTAAGATATTAATCTTACTTTTCTAAATTTATGGATAAACTTGCAATACATTTTCTTTTATAAATCTATAAAGATTTATATGTATAAAAAAAAAAAAGAGGAAGAGAGAATAAATTATGTACTTGTCCGCAGGGCTTAATTTCTTACAAAAAAGTAGTACCGGAGCCGTAATATTCTGCAGTCCTGACAACTGTAGTGTACCCCCACCCCCCACTCACCGTCATTCCAATCGGCATATTTATATTTCATACATTATTTGCAAAATTTAAAGCTTTTTTTCTTTTACAATTTTTTAAAAATATATCTAACTGCATATACTTAGCTGTCAACTATTCCACTTTTTAGTTATCACACTTTCCGAATAGAAATCTTTGCTTAATTTAAATGTTAATTAATCACAGAAATCGCCTTATTTAATCGCAGAATTCTGCGATTAAATAAGGTAAGGTCGTTTCATCTCCATCACCTACGTGCGCGACACATTAAGTCACATATAAGTGAAATAATGCAAAAGCTTGGAGATGGGAGGAAAAGGAAAGAGTAATTTAGGCTTCGGTTTTTCGGAAGCGCTATTGCACTAGGCTCCGGAGTGCTGTATTTATGGGCTCCGGTGAATTCCGACCAATATTTAAATATTTACTAAAAACAGAGAAGTACCAGAGCTGAGCTTCCCCGCAAATTAAGCCCTGCATTTCCAGCCTAATTTGATCTCAGGAATTCCAATTTCAGTGCCCAAAGAGTGTGCTACCGTTTGAAAAATGGAAGTTGGGTATAATTTTTACTATGTAAACGATCTCCGAAACACAATTCGTGCATAGCATTAAATATACCATCCACACACTCAAAGAGACGGCTTGCTACGAATCCATGCAATGAAAATAATCGAAAATTACATGCGCAGAAAATGTCGCAGTTCTGTCTGACTTAATTCTTATTATTTGTTGCAGCATGCTTTGAAACTTAATGTTTATTTCAAATTATCTAAAACTTATAATCACAGCACAAAAGATCCGATACAAAATACTTATAACAAAGCTAATACTCTGTAGTACATGCTTCAACCAAAACATTTACCTGTTGTGAAAAATTAACTGAAAAATATTCAGTTCTCTTTAGTAAAAAGAAACACTTTCTTATTTAATTTTTTAAAAGAACGGAGATTTTTAAATATACCCTAGTTATGACCCAGATAGCATAGTTGAGCAGCCACGTGTAATTTCCTCTTCACCTCATAGGCGTAGCGTCGGGGGGGCACGGGGGGGCACGTGCCCCCCCAACCCTCTGTACTCCGGGCGCCAGAACAGAAAGCTTAGGGGGCGCCAAATGAAGATTTTTTTTTGTCTTTACATACAAAAATGTATAATGTATATGTATGTATATCGAATTCGCATAAAAATGTCTCACAGCCGGAAAATCCAAAAAGAAAACTGAACCAAAGGTATTAAAATTTACAAATTTATAAAAAGATTCATCTATAACAGAAGACAGCAAATGAATTAGAAAAAATAGCTGTTCTACAATTCCAAATGTACCATGTTTACGCCTTCTATCATTTAAATCCCTTCCTGTGTCAGGAGAATCAATAACATTTTCCAAGGTCGGTCTCCACCCCTATCTTCTGTGTGAAACTGACCCTCACCGATAATTGTCAACCGATTTCCCTGGGAGGGGGAGTGCAGAGGGGCCATATGCCCCGGACGCCAGAACGAAAGGCGAAGGGGGCAATAAATGAAGATTTTGTTTGACTCTGACTTTTCTGATAAACAGATTCCAAGAAGGTAGTTCTATTTATTTTTAATCTCTCTCCCTGAGCAGCATTGAACTTTCTTTTTTCCCGCCTTGCTATGGGCGAGGTCGAGAGACTGTCCGGGACAATAAAAACAAACGAGAGAAGGAGTCAGGGCCGAAACTAAGGGGGGAGAGGGGGCATGTGCCCTGGGCGCCACGCGAAGGGGGCGCCAGATGAAAATTTGGTTTGCCGTTTTATGCAATATATATATGTGCGTGTGAAATTTGTGTAAAAAATATTTTCTAGCCGAAAAATCAAAAAGAAAAGCTGAGTAATCTGCATTAAAATTGTCAAATAGATAAAAAGATTCACCTGCAATATACAAGACAGCAAATGAATAATCCCATTCTTTTTTTTTTATTATATATTTACTTTTTTACAGGCATATCCCCATATCTGAACTTAGGGATGGTGAGGTCAGGTGACTGGCTGGGACAATAAAAACTAAGCGGTCGAAAATTCACAAAATAAAAAGTAAAAACTTAATAATTTTGTTGTTGTTGTTTTGAGTCACACATAAATTTGGAAATTAGCATTAGGTTCAGGAAAGTATCTAGACATATCAATCTATAAATAAGATGAGTGGTATAAGTGATAATTACACAAAACTGGTGTAGATAGTACAGGAAAATATTTTACAATACTGGAATTCATTTTTATGCCTATAGTAAATCGTGGTTTTTTAGTTCCTAAAACGATGTGACTCATATCACTATGACATTAAAGTGCCTCGATTGTAATAATTTGTAATGCTACAACAACATGTAAAATCAGGAAAAATAAATTGTGTATACAATGGAATCTTGTCTTAAATGAAAAAACTACATGGTTCCCAACAGAAAAAATACCAACAGTTATGCCTGCTAAGACGGAAACCTGTATAAAGCGTAATTATTTCCGATTCCTTTCGATTTTTTCCCATGTTTTAGTAAATAAATAGTTGATAAAGTTGGTTATATATTTCAATATTACGTATTTTATTGTTACGTATTTTACTGTTACGCATTTAAAATTTTAAAATAAGTCAGCTAATTGAAACTTTCGCAAATTTCTCTTTGTAAACTTACTTTGCGGAGGAAGAGGGGGGCGCCAAAATCCATGTTTGCCCCGAGTGAAAAGATAGCTAGTTTCGGCCCTGGAAGGAGTGCAAAAAGTTAAATGCTTTAGTAAAACCATTTAAAAGAAAAAAAAGATTATAGCATTTGCAGTGGTACAGTAAAAAATCTCGCACAGGGCGTCATGGCTAATAAAGTCGTCCCTGCCTTTATCCCTCAAAATGATTTTTTCTCTTCTTTTTGTCATTTCTAGGCGTTTTGCCACCCTAGGCGGAAATTGAAAAATACCGCTCTGTCCCTTTTGATGCAATTATTTTTTACATTACTTTTGGTGCATTATTTTTTGCATTACTTTTGGGGCAATGTTTTTTGCAACCAACTAGATCCAGTCTTAGAGAGACGAGGCGAGCTTGGGTGACTGCCCGTGATAAACAAAAAAGTGCGCCATGGCGCCCTTTTTTGTTTGGCACCCAGGGCGCCATGGATAGTAAAGCCGCAGCCGCTCCTGCTTTTACCTTACCAAATTACATTTCTCGTCCTTTTGAAACTTCTAGGTAGGTGACAACTGAAAAATGTCTCCCATGCCTTTTACTAAAATTACTTTTTTTACATCCAGATCCGGCCTCAAAGGGCGCGAGGTCGGGCAACTCTCAACGGCTAAAGACTAAGGGTTGAAATATATGCAAGATAGAATAGTAACTCCCTTTTTTTAATGTTTTTTTAAGACTATTATAGCCCGGGCCGAAACTAAGTGGGGGGGGGGGGGTGTGCAGAAAGAGGATGTGCCCCAGGTGCCAGAACAAAGGCGAAGGGGCGCCAAATGAAGATTTTGGTTGTCGTTTCATACAAAAATGTATAAATATATATGAAATACAAGGAAACTCGCAAGCTAATGTTAAACCTATTGTAGTGTTCTTTTCAAATTTCTCGCTTGCATTTTAATATTTTAATTTTTTTTTTTTTTTTTTTTTTTTTTTTTTTTTTTTTCTTAGGATAGTTTAGATTGATCTTTAGCATTGCTATACTTTTAGGTTTCGAAACCGGCACTGAAAGTGAAAGTAACTTTATAAAAATAATTTGCGACCAAAATCGAAAAAGTAAACACTAACCTGGTTAGAATTCAACCTCAGCTTTTCTAAGGAAAAAAAGTTAAAACTATTAATATGCAAGCGGGACAATTTAAAAAGAACGCTCCCATACGTTTAGCATTAGTGATCCAGTTTCTTCGCGTAACTAGTGTAGGCTCTTAACGCTCAGGCTAATGTTAATCCTATGTGAGTACTTATTGTGCAAATTATTAAAAACATTCATTAATCACTGTTTCAAAAGAATATGCGATAGTGTATTATACATGGGGTTTTCAGATAAATTAATGTGAAATTTATATTCACATATTTTAGGATTGTGACTTATTGAGACTTTTACAAAAACGATAAATGGCAGTGATTTTCAATTTTTAATTTTTTTTTAAGATGCAATTAAATTTAAACCTCTTTAGTGTGTAGCATTTCACCCCCTCTCTCTTCCACAAAAAACAAAAACGCTTTAGTTCTCAACCATCAATACGGTGCTGGCCAATCATTGATATTTGGTCAGTAGTTGTAAGTTGATCGGTAGAAGAAAATTTTTTCCTGCAAAGCTATATACTATTTTTTATAGTGTCCACTCACCCACGTAGTTTAATTGCAGTGAGTAACATGGTCACGCAAAGAACTTCTTTGACCTCTGAACTCGTGTTTCCCTCTTGTGCAAAGTGAGATAGTAGGAGCGTCTTTACCTACCGCCCCCCACTCATACACACACTTGGTTTGGTCTAATCTGGTCATTTGTGGGAATGTGCTTGTAGTTAAATGTTGTTATTATTTTTTAAACTGGTCAGGAATGAATGAACCACGCAAAAACAAGCGCGATAAAAAAGTAGGAATTTTTTTTATAGAAAACTCAATAAAAATAGATGTCACGGAGTACGACATGCTGGTTTTAAATTCATGCAAGTCTGGCTTCAGAAGGACGAAAATGGAACAGAAGGTAAGAATATACAGAATTGTTTGTTTTAGTAAATTAATACGTTTTCAGAAAAAAACAAAAATCCCCACTCAAAAATGTGATTATTTTTGGCACATCATAAACTCATTTCTATTCCTATTTGCTTGAAAATTACAGATGTTTAAGTGACAGGTGCTTTTGCTTAAGAATCGAGTAGCGTCCTTTCTTTTCCTAACATTTTTCCTAATTCGAAGCAGCTTGATTTAAAGCGGATTACTAAATGGATCCGTCTTGTAATTGTCAGTCTTCGAATTCGGAAATCAAAAGTCCAACTTTGATGTTATTTTATAAAAAAATCGGAGTTTTTTAGAAAAAAAAAACTTTATTCTATTTCATAAAAGCATCTCAATTGCAGGGCTGCCACTGCCTAATGACACTGAAAATAGTAGATTTAGTAGCCGCCAACGAAAAAAATAGTACCCAAAATAGTCCTATACCCATCACTTTAAAAAAAAAAAGGAAGAAAAAATGTATCTATAACAACTGAAGGGACTTTATGAATGTTCAGATCATATTTCACAGTTTATCAATCACTCAAATCACTGAATAAAGAATAGAGTGATTTCTTCAAATGAGAAAGCAAGTTATCCAGAAAATAAGGCCCTAATTTTTCAGTTATGAAGTAAATAAGCTTGTTTCTTCAACAATAAAAATTATGTACAGCACCAGGAAACATAGTAGTAAAAACTTCTTGCAGATTACCCCCGATACTATTTTCCATCAGGCCTTTCAAATTCAAGAGTTTCTTGAACAGAAGGAAGAAGAGTTTTATTTGAGGGGCAGGGTTAGAAATAACGTGTGGGATATCGTAAATCCCACACAAAAATGGAAAATCCCGCATAATAAGAAAATTCGTTTGGATGGAATCTTTAAATTTACTTCTTTCACAGACATATGATTCGTAAGCGATTTTTTTCTTTTTTTCGTGAAAGCCACGATTTTTTTTCTTCTGGAATTCCGCAAAATCAATTCTCAAACAGCCGCGAATTTCGCCAATCGGTAAAATCGCCCCCCTAATTGGGGAAAAAAATTCGAATTTTGCAATTCTTCACGGAAAGAATTGCAAATCTCCTCAAACAACAGTAAAAAATATCTTGAAATTTAACAAAGGTCGCGGAAACAAATGGCGATTATCGTCAGTCGGTCGCGGAAATATTCTCGCAAATTTCGTCAAAAAATGGACAAAAAGTTGCGAATTTCATCTAACGATCACAAGAAAAAAAATCGCAAATTTTGTCAAATGGTCGCAGACAAAAAAACGCAAATTTGGTTCTTAAAAAAATTGAGAATTTAACCAAATGATCGCGCAAAAAATCACGAATTTCGTAAGTCGGTCGTGAAAAGAAATCACGAATTTTGACAAACGATCTGGAAAAGAATCGGTTATTTCGTCGAAAGATCTCTGAAACAAATAGTAACTACCATCAATCGGTCGCGGAAAATATGTATCGCAAATTTGGACAAGTGGTAGCGAAAAAGAAATAAATTTCGTCAATCTGTCGTAGAAAAATTTGCAAAATTTGGCAAAGAATCGCGAAAAAAATCGCAAAATCTCCTTCAACGATAGTATAAAAAGATCTCAGAAAGAAAGAGGTATTTTCGTCAATCGATTAGGGGGAAAATCGCGAATTTTGGAATTCGTCGTGGAAAAGATCGCGAATCTCCTCAAACAACCGTTGAAAAAGTGCGTTTGGGAAGATGACTTTACAAGCGCTTTGAAAAAAAAGATCGAATATATTCAGTAAAAATAGTCGCTTAAATCAGAAAAAAGTCGCTTGTTTTCTTGAAATGGTCGCTTTTTGGCCTAAAATAGTCGGCATAGCCGCCGGATGCTTAAGATAGTGATTTCAGTAGCATTTTAGTAGCAAGTGCAGCCCTGCAGTTGTATGTTAAGAAAAACTGGAATTTTATGAGAAATTGAGTTGAGCCGGACCGGGCCTGATTTAATTGATTTTTCCACGGGCCGTGCATGTTTTTACTGATTTTTGTACGAGCCGGGCTTGGCCATAAACTGTGAAAATATAAACGGGCCGGGCTCGGGTGGAAGTTTTAATTTTTACGCCGAGCTGGGTCCAAGCCTTGAAATTGCGGTCCATGCAGACCTCTAGTGTGCCTCCCCAGGGCCTTGCAAAGAGGTTGTTAAAGGAGAGGTCGGTCGCCCCGGGCGTAAAATTTATGCTGCGAACCACGGTTTTATTCATTTTTTGGCCGCCGATCATTTTCCGGGGAATTACTTTTTTTCTCTTGATCATTTTTTTTTTCCTGTCGCAAAATATCATGAACTCTCTAAGAAATGAGTGCAATTTTCGCTTATGTTATTTAGTTGTTCTAAATTTTTAAATTAAAATTAAACCTCTTAAAGTTCCAAAAAAAAAACGCGAAATATTTATTCAATAGAATTTATTAATGTTTCTGCACTTTATCAATTTTATAACACCCATCACAAAGAATTTTTTTTCTGGGGCGGGGGGGGGGGGGCGCAAAATTGAAAATTAGCTCGGGGCGCAGTTTCACGGCCTTGATGCCCCCCCAAAATTTCTGGTCACGCTACGCCTATGCTTCACCTGACCTAATATTCAACAAATTAATGAATAACTTTTTGCTTTTTCAGTAAATAATTCGTGTAAGACTTTCTATTTTCTCAAAGTACCCTCTAGGTAGCAATTTTTATAGGTCTGCGTGACCTATTTGACCCAAAAAATGATGACGATGATGTGTTGACAATGCAAAAATAAATAAGCAAATGTTAAAACAAGTCTTTTAATTTCCAGGGATCTATGCATAGCTCCCAACCTTCCATTAATCTTCCGTAATACTATCTGGATTAATTTGACCCGGGTTATCCACATTAGAAAAACGAATTAACCAGGTCAAATTAACGCACTTAACGGAAGATTAGTTTGAGGTTGGCACCCATGTCTATGCAATCCCACTTCATGATTTCCAGGCCCTGTCAGATTGGTAGTTTTTTTTTTTTTGGGGGGGGGGGGGGGTAAAAGTAAAAGTAACAGTGATATTGTACATTTGTTAACGAAATCTGTAGAATTTATTTTGGTTTAATAAATTAGAGTTTTCTTTTATACAACTTCCAAATTATATATTTTTAAATCTTTTTTTTTTTTTTTACTTAATATATATATATATATTATTTATTATTGTTATTTTTTTCAATAGAAATATATGACGGGCCCGATATTATTAATTTTTGACTGGGTTGGGTCATGTTTTATAGTGGGGCTGATAGCAGGTCAAGATAACTTGGGCTCTGTTCTGAAAATTTCGGCCTGTATGTAGACTAGTATATTTTCATAACTATCGTGAGCAGACGATCAATCATCAGCTGAGAATGAATTAAAATTAGGCGCAATCCAAGCTATTTTTAAAACATTTTAGAAGGGGAAATTATTGATTTGTCTCTAATTTAAACAAAAATAAGCATTAATTAAAGTTGTATGGTAAATATATTTAATCGCTGAAATTATTCCACTATTTCACTTCGTATTACGGCAGTTGTGAATGTGGGAAGATGAAATTTTTGACAGAATATAATTGTAACATGTTTGAAGGTTAAAAATTTTTAATTAACACGTATTAATTAATAAGAGTTAATCAATTTTTTTTAATTGTATTTAAACATTTTAATATTTTAGATTTAAAAAGAAAATTAAAAAAAAATCCATATTTTCCCAATTTTTCATTTTTTTAAGGACATAAAAAAAAACTAACCTTTTGTAATTTTAGACACATTTAAATAATTAGTCTAGTTTCAGGTTTCAGGTGCGCACGCTTCAGTCCCCCCCCCCCTCCCCGCGGGTACGCCGATGGATATACATACGTACATAATAATGCACATAATTATTTAAATTATTACTGAGTAATAATTTAAATTATATAAAAGTGAAAATATTAATAAAAAAAAAAATTTTTTTTAATAATTTAAATTAAAAGTAATAATGTAAATTATTATTTATTTAAATTATTTTGCATGTAATAATTTAAATCCCCTCATTACGAAACGTCAATGCATTTTCTTAGAAGAATAATGAATTTCGTTGACCCGTGTTTATTTTTTCTCCCACTCTACGACGGAAAGATATTATGTGTAAAGCTTGCGCCATCTATTAGCAGTTATAAAATATTTTATTCACGTCGGGTCGGCGCATCCGATATCCGAATCCGAGTGTAAATTCTCAGTTGTAGAATTTTCTCCGGGCATCGAAGAAAGAAGAGAAAGGTTCCATTTTTATATCTCTTTCAAGTATTGCGTCATTTTTGTTGCTCTTCGTTATCCTTCTTGACTGGATATCTCTAAACGGTAATATACTCTTTTGTAATACTTAATCGCGATATCATTCAATTATCGTAATCATTAGGAGGAAAATGGCTTATGTTTTAATTCTTTAGGAGACAGCGGAACACGCAGATCACTCTATAATAGGAATTCATTGTTTTAATTATATATTTACGTTTCATTCTCTCAGCGTTAAGGTACTTTATTTTCTACAATTATTCATAAAGTTATATAAATTTAAATATATCTTTATGCGTGATGGATATTAATATAGCCCATTGAAGGGTAAACCTGCCAGTAATGGATTCCCTCCAAAGTTTATGATGTATATAAAAGATAACAAATAAAAATTCAGCTTTTATTACCTTTTTTCATAATTCTTTGCATGTTTTATAATCTGTGTTATTGTTGACAATTTTAATCAAACCACTCAGAAAACAGAAAATAATGGTTCACTATCATTCAGTGAAAATTTTACTGAGAGCTGATTTTACTTAACTCTCATTTTCTTCCAAAAATTGCATGTTTTTGTTTTGTAAGTAATAGAAAATTTTGAATTTTATATCTAGTGGCCGTTTGCTAAATTTTATTTATTTTGAAGGTGTTTCATTACTAGAATGCCCAATTAGTCAATTTCCAGTAATGGACCACCCCCTGTGGCCATGGCTAAAAGTGTAATTTATGTAAATGTTATATGGTGCGTAAAATCTGAATAATGAAAATTAATATTGAAAAATACGAGCATACATGTGGCTTTATTATTTCGTAATCTTGATGTGAAAATTATGTGAATTTTAGTTTTTGCCAAAATTTTCTTTCAAAAGTATGGAATGCATAAAATACACAGGTGTGCAAATTACGTTATTAAATACACTAGCATAGCTTAAAACTTGTACAGATTTTTCTTACCACTAAAATTTAATAGTAAATTTTAGTTAATTGAATCACCGAAATTCAAGAATTTTTAAGGTTCAAATAAGTAAAAAAATTCAGTACTTGTTAGTTATCCCGTCGACCAATTTCGCCAAATTATATAAATCGCCAAACCACCCGCCAAATTATACAAATTGACATAATTTTTATTTTAAATAACTTTTTTAAAAAATAACTTAATATTAATACTAAATAACTTAAATATTTTAAAGAACAAATAAATTAGTATAATATTAATAAAAATACAAATAAAACGTCGAAATTAAGATCACTTGATGACGTAAACACGTGTTGTCAAGTGAATGTGACATTTACGATTAACCATTATTGGCATTTAATCTTACAATTTGGCGACAGTAATTTGGTCGACAGAATAACTAACAAGTACCAAAAATTCTATTAAATTTTAGTGGTATGAAAAATCCGAACACATTGGCAGCCATGCACTAGGTATTTAGATAATATTATCCATGTAATTGGTGGTGGGGATTTTTAGTTTATGAAATGTGATCCCCCCCCCCCCCCTCCCTTAATTTAGTATATTTTAAACTAGTTTTATAAATTTTTCATCAAATTAATAAATTATAGATATTGTAAATGCTATGCAGTAAAATGAGTTTGAAGTTTTAAAAAAAAAACTTTCAGTCGTATGCGATTGCATTGAAATCCTATTTTGGAGAATATTAGGTGTATGTATTACCTTGTATATTAACATTACATATTAATTTATAAGCTACATACATTAGTGGGTACATGATTTATACAGCAGTAAAAGCTCTTTTGTATGCCACAAACTGAAAAAAATATAGCAATGTTACTTTTTCAGTTAATAATTATATAAAATGTTATCTGTGTTTCATTTCTAGAAGTTCAGTTTCTTTCTGTTATATATCAGTTTCTGTCTGTGTTCTGGATAGTTATAGATTTTTTATCACTATAAATTTATGTATTTTCCTAGTTCTTTTTGGATTTTTAATTGACTATTAATATTAAATTTTAGTAATTTATGTATAATTTACTTTTTAATTTTATGGAATAAAGTAAAATTAAAAATGTTATTCTTATCTCGATTTTTATCTTATTTTCAGATAAGGATATTCCTTACAAGGCTCCGAATTTTTTTCTACAAAAGTGGATAATCTATTTTACAAGGCTCATGGAAGCTATGCTTAAGTCAATCCTTCTTAATTTACCCTTTAATGGGAACATCATGTTGCCAGCTTCAACTAGATATCTCACTGTTGTTGCTCTCTACATAATGAATCAGCTCGACACCTAAAGTGTGCCTGAAGCAAAATTAATTTTGCTGTGAATAGAACTGGTTTCAAATTATCCAGTCTCTTTCGCAAACTGTCTCAAATCACATATTCTATGTAGAAAATTCCAGTGATAGGTTTGTCATCACCTTATCGTTTCTAGTTAGGTACTTACTTCTCTTTTAAAGCAGGCACAGGGTGTTTTTTTATTATTTACAAACATGACTGTCACATATTCGTTGAATGTCAGCAAAGCCCGGCTGTGTGGGTTTGCTAAATTATTGTTGAGATGGCGAGGCAGCATCTACAAGCTGTTATATCGGGAAATGATGATCTTCTGCGGCTTATACTACAGTTTGAGTCTCCTCTACAGATATGTTTTTTCAGAAAATCAGAGGACGTAAGTATTTTTTAATTATTATTATTATTTTTTAAGTCTTCTTTTACATTTTGCATAAAGATTTCTTTCTTATAAATCTGACAAGAACTTCCCAGGTTACAAAACCTATTTTTTTTTTTTTTTTTTGATTTTTTTTTTAAATTGAAGACTAGTAGATTTTTTACATTTAATATAATTTTTCAGATTTCATACTAGCAACATCAAAAAATATATATGAAAGATTTATATATGAAAGATATTTTATATGAAAGATATCATTTATGTATTCAAATAGACTTTGAAATGTAATAAAATCAATACTTTTGTGTTAGTGAGTGGTATGCCAGGAGATAGTAGCTGAAGAAATTGTGAAAGATTTTGCTGTTATTTCAGTGTTTTTAAAGGCAGAATTTGATTATATATCTGTTAAATTTGTTTGTTACCTATTTATATCATTTCATTTATTTATTGATGAAATGTTCATTTTGTTACGAAATAATAGCTGGAAACAAACACTGAATGCTACAGAGATAAAATAATAATAAAAGAAAATCATGCTTGAAAATTATTTAAACTAGTTGGATGTGCCAATCCCAAAACTTTCTTCTATCTTATACATCTTAATATTTCAAAAACTAGTTACACATGTTAATACTCCAATGTTTATTAGTTCAATACTATACCAACATTGATTTTCATCTTAAATTTCTGCTTCAGTCAATTAAACAGACTAAAAACGAGTTAATCTATATCATGATATTTGTTAAAATTAATAGTTTTTCCTTATTCTGCTGTTATCAGCTGTTTGCGAATAGCCGGCTTAACAGGAAGAGAGTTCCCGCCACTGCACGAGCTGCCGATGGACAATAGAACTACGAAAAGTTTACAAAAATCGCTATCACACAGCCCCTTTACCGCGCAATATTTCCAAATTCAAAGAGGACTTGTTGTCCAAAGCCAAAAACATGCACAAAAAATTTGGTTCAATTGTACCCATAATTTTTTACACTTTTTGATGGTACAATAAAGAAAATGACACAAACATCGCTATTACAGCACCCCCTTCTGGCAGATTTTTTTCAAATTCAGGGAGGATTGCTTGCCATAGCCAAAAACATGCACAAAAATTTGGTTCAGTTCTATGCATAACTTCATACACTTTTCGATGGTACAATATTAAAAATGGCAAAAAAATCGCTATTATAGTGCCACCTACCGGCGAGTTTTTTCCAAATTAGGGAAGGACCTGCTTGCCATAGCCGAGAACTTAAAACCTTTTTTTGGTTCAATTCTATGCATAACTTCATACACTTTTCGATGGTACAATATTCAAAATTGCACAAAAATAGCTATTACAGTGCCCCCTACCAGCAAATTTTTTCCACATACAGGGAGGACCTGCTTGCCATAGCCAAAAACTTTAAATAAAAATTTGGTTCAATTCTATGCATAACTTCATACACTTTTTGATGGTACAATGGCGACGGACAGACAGACAGATATTTTCTATAAACATGTTTTTTGGGATCTCTGACCCCTAAAACGTGTAAATCCGTCGAAAACCGGAAGTAAAAAAAAAATTTTGATTACAATACTTTCTTCTATTGAAGATAGAAGGAAGTAAAAACTGGAAAAAAATCTACAAAATGAGAAGCAGTTTTTAAACAAATTACATTTTGTTCCTTATTCGACGATATCAAGTTTAAATTTTGCACTGTTTAATATAATTAAGGGCGATTCCGTGCGGAGAGTCACACACGTAACGCAGGCTTTAATTTTCATTTATTCAGTTATTTATTAAATTTTAATTTTAATTGGGATTTTAGGTGGTATGGTAAATAAGTTATTACCATATTTTTTAGTTTAAATGTGTGGAAATAAAACTCACAGAAAGATATCATTTAATTTCATACTCAAAATGTGCTTTTTTTCTGAAGTAGAAAAAAAGCACATTTTGAGTAATGAAATTAGATGATATACTTCTGTGAGTTTTATTGCCACACATTTAAATTTAAAAATATGGTAATAACTTATTTACCATACCACTTAAAATCAGAATTAACATTAAAATTTAATAAATAATTGAATAAATGAAAATTAAAGCCTGCGTTACGTGTGTGACACTATCCATGGAATCGCCCTTAAATTGGCATAAAATGTGGATTGCTTAGATCACTGTCACCATTGATATGATGTTAGTGTTACTCAAGGATATTTGCTTTATGGTCTGGGAGCCAGTGACATCAAAAGTCCCATCATCGCAGAATTGAAATTTTTTTTATGGAATTCGATAGTAAAAAGTCATAGGAACAAAATGAGCTTGATTTGACAAGCCGAAAATAAATTAAATTAAATTAATTAATTATTAAAAAGGTGTAATGTTTTACCGTTATTGCAGAAAACCGACACTTGGCCACTGTTCAGATGCGAAGTAAAGTTGCTACTGGTAAAAATTCAAGGCAAAATGAATGTGAATTTTTATCACCGTCTGCCTCCTTAAAATAGGTATGACAGACGTTTCTGGCAGAATAAAGCTTGTCATACCAATTTTTTCTGAAAGAGCACAAAATTTTCTCTAAAATGCTCTAAGAGTGGTCAATATCTGCAATGATGGTAAAACATTATAGCTTTTTAATAATAATTAATTTAATTAAAAATATTTTCGACTTGTCAAACCTAGAATATACGTCATATCTAGCTCATTTGTTTATATAACTTTTTACTATTGATTTACATAAAAAATTTTCAATTCCGTGATAAATGGCGGCCTTTCGATGTCACTTGCTCCTGGACTTATTATACTGTAGATTTTTCAGTAATCTTTATCAATTAGATTACATATATATATAATTTAAATTTAAATAATACAGTAATCTCTCTGTACACTGTGCATGCCAGATGCCAAAAGACAATAAAAAGGTGTGATATAACAAGGATTATGAAAAATTAAGAAAGATGATCACTTATTAACTATATATTTTATATTTCTCCAAAATGTTTCATTTAAATATATATTGCAATTTATTAGCAAAATGAGTGAAAAAAATTTCATTATTGTAATTGAAATTTACATAAAATTTCAATATAACAAAATAATTTCAATATATAGTGAAATACGTTTAACACGAAATGCTTAACATGAAAAATCGGTTAACACAAAATGATATAGCGGTCTGGACAGTATATGATGCAATTTAATACATTTTTATTCTTTTAACATGAAACGAAAATCGTTTAATACAAAAAAAATTAGCTTTCGATCAAGTAAGTTTGAGTTGAAATAGGTGAATTTTGTGTTAAAACCACTGAATTTTGGGTGAAAATCAGTGAATTTCATGTTTTTGTAAATTAGCTTATGTTTTATGAGCACAATTGCTGAGAAATCGGTGCTAAAACAAATTGCTATTTCGCTTCAAATGAAGATGAAGCTGCTTAATTCAGTTAATGAAACAGCAGGACGAAAACAGACTGCAAAAAGTTTTGCATTGCCAATTTTACATTATCAACAATAATAAAAAAACAGGGATCCCATTAAAATGTTAATATTTGAGCGCAGTATGTTTAAGCCTGAGAGAAAACGTATGAGAACAACTTAGCACGAAGATTTAGAGACAGATTTGCTTATTTGGTTCAAACAAGCTAGATCTCAGAATGTTGAAAAAGCCACTTTGAAAAAAGATCTGATTTTTTTCCCTCCAAAACAATATTTTGTTTACTTGCTTTTTATCCTAATGGATGCAACTTATAAGTAGCTTAACAGGAAATCGAAATAAAATTTGACGACGTTGATAGTGTTTGAGTTTTGTTCTTTTTAAAAGAATCTTTTAATGCGAAAATTTTTTTCGGGCCCCCTCAGTTTCTTGTTAAACGTATTTCACTGTATTATACAATAAAATGTACTATTTTTTGCTGGAGAAACAAAAAACGATCATATAACTGAATGAACACTATAACTAGCATGATATAATTGGAAGCTCTCAACATATGCTTCTTTTTTACCTTTAAATATTCTTTATCTTTGCATTTAAAAAACTTTATTTAGAAATAATTTTTTTCTTGTCTTATGGAACTTCTAATCTGTAAATGTCATTTTTAAATTATACTTTTTGGGAAATTCCAATTTATTTAAGATTATTTTTTTGTCATATTCAGGGGTGGGGAATTTTCAGATATTCTATGTATATTGCTGTTTTTTTTTGTGGGGAATGGGTATTGTTTGTATGCATTTGTTAGAGAAAATGTCATTTTCTGTAACAAAATTATTAGATTTTGTGAAATGAGAATTGTACTAAATATTTTTTTGTTCCATTACTGTGTAAATGTCACAATTATGTTCTTTTAATACTGAAATAGTTAAGACATTAACAAAGTCACTTAAAAATACTGTTTTGGGGAGAAGAGAAGGAATTCTAGATTGAAATATAAAGAGAAAAGTGTGCCTTATTTTTAAATATTATTTTCCGGCCTAAAAAAAATATTTTGCTGTATGTGTTGCATCCCCCTTTGCCTTGATTAATTCTGGAATGCTACTATATCCCTGTCACTTTTCTTTAGATGTTTTGTTCTTTTATTTTTAGGCATAGCATAATTCAAGCTCCTCTTTTGTTAATTTGAAAACTTTTTCTTGTATTCGAGTGTGACAGACATGCTGTTAATAAAAATAAGTGAAAATAAGAAGAACATAGCATTCCAGGGTTAATGAAGAATTCCCACTGAAATTATGTTTAGTATTTTGTGAATTTTATTTGTATGCAAATTTTATTAAGTAGGTACTTTCTGTATTGTTTTTCAGGGTGTTTGAAAAACTCACCATCTACTGTGAAGCTTTTACAAATCTCATCCCATTATCATTTGTGCTGGGTTTTTATGTATCCATAGTTGTTGGCAGATGGTGGCAGCAGTACTTAGCCATACCATGGCCTGACAAGTAAGTTTGGTTAGTTATGTATCAGTCCAGTGATTTTAATAATGCTGTATTTTAATTTTCTAAATCAGCTTTATAGTTAAAAGGTAGTATATAAATATTATACATACATACAATAAACCCAACTGGGGTGAAAAATTAGCCAGAACCAGGAATCGAACCAACCTGGGACCATGGCGTACCAGGCTGTTGCTCTAACCACTGAGCCACTCCGGCCGATACCTGGATCTGCAACTTTTCACTGATAAACCATGTTGGGAAAGTCACCAGCCATCAATCAGACAGCCGTGGATGACAGGACAACGATGAATAGATTTTACTGTTACATCGATCTACAATATATATTAAAACACACATACACACATAAATAACACCTGCATTCAACACTTAAATATGTTATTTATGTATGTTTTAATATATACAGTAGTACCCCGACTTATGTCACACCGCATTTACGTCCTCTGATCTCGAAAAAAATTTCCTTAATTAAGACACACTTTGAACTTTTTTCAAGACTTTTGGTTCTAAGAAGGGAAACTTTCCCACGACAGTCAAGTGATAGTGACAAACAAATAAAAAAAGTCACTAGAAAAAGCTTAAAACATTCCCCTGATACAAAGAGCTTCTGAAAGTAAAAAAGAAAACTTTGACGTTTCAAACTTATTGCGAGATTTTTTTTTTGCATCCTCAAAGTCTCGAATGGGACAGCTAGAAGAACAAAAAATTGTAAATTAACAATTTATTGATTTATTCAAAATTATTGTATTACAAACATATTTTCTTGGTAATGTTAAATGTATGTAACTTAATCCCTTAATACATTAGAATATTTTCTTTAGATTTTGGAGAATTTTTATTACTTATCCTTTTTTGCTTATTTCATTGTACCTCGACTTACGCCGTTTTCGACTTACGTCGCTAGTCTTGGAACGAATTGCTGACATAAGTCAAGGTATTACTGTATTGTAGATCAGTGGAATAGTAAAATCTATTCACCACTATCCGTCATCTAAGGCTGTCTGATAGATGGCTGGTGACTTTTCCAAAATGGTTTAATAGTAGAAAATTGCAGACCCAGGTATTGGCCAGAGTGGCTCAGTGGTTAGAGCAACAGCCTAGTACGCTGTGGTCCCAGTTTCAATTCCTGGCTCTGGCTAATTTTTCACTCCAGTTGGGTTTATTGTATGTATGTCTGTACTCTGTAATAATATTTGTATATACCTTTAAGTGTTGAATGCAGGTGTTATTTATGTGCGTTTTATTATATGTTGTAGTATGTCTGCTGTATAGTCTTTTTATAAAGAGTTTTTATAAATTTCTATGTGATAAAATATTTGTATTGGCAAAAGAGAACAATATTTAGCTCTAGGCCAGAGTTGGCAAACCTGGGGCATGCATGTCCGAGTTGGCACACATGACAATTTCTCTGGCACATGAAAAATTAAAATTTGATAATCATTCATTTCCCTTTTTATATAATAAATGAAATTTTGTTTAACATAAACAGACTTTCAGAAATAATGCGCTTAATTTTTCATAAATTTACACATTAGGAATTTTTTTTTTCTGTGATGGCTGTGCATTGACAAGTAATTATTTTGTCTTTCTATGGGAATTTTAAAGGCCTTTTCTCATCGAAGGAATTCCTTAAAACTGTCTCTGCAATAAATTGACATGTACCCAAATTTGTTATGTATATTACTAAAAATAGCAAAATATGAAATAAAACATTCTTGATTGAACCTACAGCTACAAAAAATTCACTAATAAATTGACATTTATTTTTTATGCAACTTTGATTATTCAGGGTTCCCGGCATCATGGAAAGTCAGGGAATTTCAAAGTAGTCAGGAAAATTCCAAAATATATAGGAAAAGTCGTCAGGGAATTTACAAATATTTTCTAAAAAGTCTCGGAAAAGTCTTTGAGAAAAATGAAAAATGACGCAAAATTCATCAAATAGTCTTGAAGGGAAAAATCACAAAATTCATCAAATGATCGGGAGGATTGAGAAATTTGAAGAACGATCATAGAGAAAAGTCGCTAATTTTGACAAAGGATTGCGGAAAAAAAAGTAGAAAGTTTCGTTGTTTGTTCGTCTGGTCATGGAATTTTTTGAGATTTTGTCAGGGAAATTTTTGCGATTTGGTGAGGGAATTTGCCAGTCATGTTTTGCTTGGAACCCTGTTATTAATGTTTTGCATAAGCAGTGTATGCTGCAATATCTTTTTATGTAAAAGCTTGATGGTTACAATATAGACCGAGATTTTTCATGAATTTTTAGCGCATGTACAGTACATAAAAATGTTTGCCACTCTTTCTCTAGGCAGTATTCATTTAAAATTATTTTTTTAATTTTAAACAATCTTATTTTACAGTTAAATTTTATTTTATTTTAATAAATTTTTGGAAAATTATAAACAACATTAGCCATTTCCACTCCCAAAAAATGAAAAAGAAAAAAAATCACAAAATATTATAATCTCACTCCCTTTTAAAACTTTTAGGGTTGTACTGTAAATTTTAAGAATAGTTTATATCTATTTTTATACTCTTTTATTTAACTCAACCTGGTTTTTGTATGTAAAGATTAAATTTTGCAATCACTTTCTAACCCACTTCCTGATAGGCTAGAATTATGAAAATTATGCACGAAGGTGTGTTTCCAATGACAATACAACATTTTAATATTTTTACAACTTAATTATAAATTAATGCATTAATTTTAAGGCATTTTTCAATTATCCTGACACAGGTGGTAAATCACACAATATTTTCTGTACCGTAATTTCCGGCGTATAATCTGCAGCCACAATTTTTAGCCCTTATAAAAAAATTTCAGTAGATAATCCGCATTGGCGTATAATCCGTTGATTATATGCCGGACTATACAAGAATCACTCATTGTTTTCAACATTCCAAAGTACCACTAATAAACCACCTCCTTATTTATTTAGTTGCTCTATTTAAATGATAATTGTAATAAAATAATTGAAAAAAAAAAAAAATAATTACAAGTTAAAAAATACAAATAATTTTTTTCATTGAATCTTATATCTAAAATGTTGAATGTCTTGTGATTACAGATAATTCTGCAATAATTGCTGTTTTTAAATCATCTTCCGCTTTTTAAATAACGTTCTGCTTAAATTCTGCATAACAGGTTTTCTCTTAGACATTATTATAACTTTCAACGTGATATACCATCAAATACGTTTTGGTTTTTAATATAAATTACAAGGACATAATTCTATTTTATTATCCTATCCATAGAGGGCAGCAGTAAAACCATGATACGATAATGATTCATTCGATTAATGTGTGATGGATTCCCATTGGTTGCATCGTAATCAGTAAAACTGCCGTAATTTTGGGAGGAGCTGTTTCATAAATGATTGAGATTGCAATTTTTGAAAGGGATGAGTTGAGAAACGCTTCGTTCTTCATAGAAACATATTGTCAAAAGGCTTAAAAAAAAAAAAAAAAAAAAAATCATAATCGGAAGCCACTCCCACTAGCACGTACCCGTCACACATGAACCAATCACAAGCAACTCCACGAACGGTCGATAGCAGACAATCGTTTGATAACTGTTTACGTTTTTATTTTATGACTGCCGGTAGAAACTGGATGTCTGCCCTGAACTTCTGCTTAAAAAAAAATTTCAGCCGATAATCTGCGGATTATAGGCCGGAAATTACGGTAACTCATACAATTATATGGGAGTTGAAAAACAATTTAATGATGCATAAAAAAAAAAAAAAAAAAACACTTGCCAGAATATGCAAAACAATGTGAAACTACAACAGTGAAACATATTAAAGACTAGAAATAGAAAGTAGATAATAAATTATAAATGAGAAATGAAGATTGTAATATTAAAAGAAATTACGTAATTATATATTTTTTAATAAATTCGCTTGCTTGCGTTTCCTACCAAACGTAAAAAAAACAGCGAATTTTTCATAATCGAGTTTGCCCACCCCCTCACCCACACACACACACATACTCCCACGGCAAATTAATGTATTGAAACAGAATTTTTTTGGAAGAAACATGAATTGCAGTCAAAACATTGGGTGGTATTTTTAATGTGATCATTGAATGCTTTGAAAAGAGTGTTTAAAAAAAAAAAACATTTTTACTTCTATACTTATTTATTAAAGTAATCATAAGAATTGCGACATGAAAATTTCTTAATGTTGCATTCTGTGTCATAAGTGTTCTGTGTGTATCTATGTGCTATATGAAAGTTTATTTGCACCATTGTGCAATATATAACTTTATTCTTTTTTGCTCATCCATTCTCTGATCTTGATATTGAAGTTTGGGATTTTTTATTTTTAACAAATCAGAGAAAATTTGCTCAAAAAATGTAATTCATGAATACTAACATAATCCTTCTTTCTTTTCCTTATTGATCTTTACCAATAATTTTTTTAAAGTACAAATTCGATGCACCATAAATAAGGCATATCACACACTGAACAGGCAAGCAACAAAAAAGAGCAAGTCAATTAACATTTCACCCTGTTAACAAAGAAGAAACTGGTTTGAACGCTACAATTTGTCTCCTGTCTCACGTTTTTGTCTGCTTGTCTGTTCATTGTGTGATTTGCCTAATGAGAGCAATATATGAATTTTCTAAATTTTATAACATTACTTTTTAAGTTATTGCTCTTTTTCATTCTTCTATTGACCTTTATTCTGAGATTTAAAGTTAAAATATTATGTTACTATTTTTATTCTTTTGTACTTTTAATCCCTCGTTTTAAAATGGTCTAACCTACACTGGTTTGCAAAAATTAAGGAAAAGTCACAAAATGCTAATTTTCAAATACGCGAACACTCAAAAGGAAATAATATAATTCGAATATTTACTATTCCTGCAGAACAGCTAGCCCATATAACATCTCATTCATGTCACACATGGTCACAAGTATCACAGTCACTACGGTGAAGCAAAAAAATAGGAAATTCCATACATCTCATTATGAGTCTCAAATGATCACTATATGTGACTTCACTGAGACGTCACTGTGACTGCTGCTTTGTGACGAGTCACCATGTGACTTTACAATGTAGTTACATTGTTACTCTCATGTGACTGTCATTTGTACACTCAATTTCAAAGTCATCGTGAACGTTGCGTTGTGATAAGTTACCAAATAATGTCACATTAAAGTCACATGATGACTTTCAAGTGACAGAGAGACTACTGTGAAGTCACCATTGTGCTCTTTTGGGAAAAGTCTCCATGTGACTATAATATGATATTATTTGGTGACTTATCATAATGCAACGTTCATGATGACTATGAAATTCAGTCTAAAAATGACAGTCACACAAGAGTCACAATTTAACTACATTGTAAAGTCACCTGGTGACTCATTACAAAGCAGCAGTCAGTGGATTTGACTTCTCAGTGGAGTCACATATAGTGATCATTTGAGACTCATAATGAGATGTATGGAATTTCCTATTTTTTTGCTTCACCGTAGTGACTGTGATACTTGTGACCATGTGTGACATGAATGAGATGTTACATGGGCTAGCTGTTTTGTAGTGATAGTAATTACTCGAATTATATTATTTCCTTTTGAGTGTTCGCGTATTTGAAAATTAGCATTTTGTGACTTTTCCATAATTTTTGATAACCGGTGTATTTGAAAATCTGTAAAGAGCAGTTTTCTGCTATTAATTACTAAAACTACTCAAAGACTGTGGTTGATTAAAAATTTTGGTGCTACTTGATTATCCTGTCGACCAAAAAACTATCGTCAAACTATAAAATTAAATGCCAATAATGTTTGATTGTAAACTTCACATTCATTTGACATTAAACACGTTACATGTGTTTGTTACGTCATCAAATGATTTTTATTTTGAGGTTTTATTTGTATTTTTATTAATGTTACACTAATTTCTTTCTTTCATTATTTAAAATAAAAATTGTCAATTTGTATAATTTGGCTAGTAGTTTGGTGATTCATATAATTTGGCGAAATTGGTCGACAGGATAATCAAGTAGTATAAAAAAAAAATTTTTTTTTCTGTGCTTTTAAATGTGAATAACTAATTATGACTACAGTGAAATAGAATGATTAGATGCTAATGATTTTTTTTCTTATTTCTAGGATATCCATGTTAATTGCTGCTTATGTTCATGGCTCTGATGAAAGAGGCAAAATAATTCGCAGAACTCTTGCTCGCTACTTAAACCTTCTTAGTGTTTTGACATTCCAAGCTGTCAGTACTTCTGTTAAGAAAAGATTTCCTACCTTAGATCATGTTCAAGAAGCTGGTAAGTATATATGTTTTCTGAAAATTTTTCACTCTAGTGTTTCATTATTATCAAAATTTAATGCAGCAATATTTCATTTGCATAAGTTTTATTATAATTTGCAGTATTTATTTTTTAAATGTTATAAAAAATCAAAGGATCACATTTTAGATTGTTTTCTGTAATTCAATTTTTTAATTTTAGTATGCTGCATTTGTTTTTATTAACAGATCTGCTAGTGTATAGGGTTTTCCAAATATAGATAGACTTTTATTTTAAGTTTTCAAAGTTTTTACTTGAAAATGACAAAATAAAATAATGTATATATATATTGGTTGATTGCCAAAGTTTGTGCCCGATTTCCAATGCATCGAGTTTCAAAGTATACCCAAGTTGTTTTAAATTTCTAAATGCAGTCAAATTGTCAACATTTAGTCTCTCGGCAATCTCTTCAGTAGTTATACGTGGATTATTATTCACTAAATCACGGATTAAGTCATTATCAATGCCAGAAGGTTGCCTGGAGGGATTTTTATCATTTATATTGAAATCACCATTTCAAAATTGACATAATCACTTTTTAACTGTCCTAAGAGTGGGAGCACGATCCAAATAAACATCATGAATATTTTTTGTAGCATGTCCAACACTCACTCTTTTTTTAAAACTCATGTAACATAACATGACGAAAATGTAACTTTTCATTTTCCATTTTCAATATTAACCTTGCACACAAATTAATTTGAAAACTTTTTTTAACGTTATGTTCACTTACAACACACGTAGATAACTGTCAGTTAATAATACAGTTATGAAAGAAAGATCGGCACAGTCAAAATGGCAAGTGTCTGCCATCTATGAAATAGGGCATGAACTTTTGGAATCAACCAAATAAGGAAAGAATATACCAGAAACAAATGGAAATCAAGTAGCATCTGGAATCAAGTAGCATTCCAGATTTAAAGTGACGTTTGATAGAGAAACTTCCTTTTATTAAACTATCTTTTCTTCTAGCAACTCAAAATTTGTGTTAGGATTGTAAAAAAAAATTGCCATAACTGCAGTTAATGTGTTTTAAATGTGGATTTAAATTATTTGTTGAAGATGATAATGATAAAATTTTAAAATTAGTATTTTTTTATTCATTTTAAGAGCCTGCTTCAGTCATGAGACAACATTCACAAGCTAATTTATAATCATTCACCTACAGACAGAGTTGGGCAAAATACATCGAAAAACCATTTTCGATACAAAATACAAAATACATTGTTTTTTCAACTTAAAATACAAAATACAAAATACTTTCCAAATTTCAAAAATTCAAAATACAAGATACATGTATTTTGAAAATACATTTAAAATACAAAATACATTGAAAAAAAAATAAAGACGATTGTGCATTAAATTGCATTAGTCAAATACAAAGCTGGTTTGCAAAACTGATTAATTTTTTAGAAATTTTAAATTTCCAAATAAAGAAGCAAAATTAATTAAAACTCAAAGAAAGATTTAAAAAAAAAAAAAAAAAACCTGAAAGATTGGGGCAACATTGTGCTTAAAAGTGTATGGAAGTTGTAGGAATAACTAATAATGAATAAACTACTTTGTAAAGGAAGTTACTCAGTAGGAATAACTGCATGAATTGATTGTGGTAGAGGTCTGCACGGTCCCGGAATTAGCACGAGGTCCGTACCCGGCCCGGCCCGCAGACCGGGCCGAGCTGGCAAAATGGAGGCGAATTTTCAAACGGGCCGGGTTGATAAAAGAAATTAAGCGGGCCTGCCGGCCGGCTATAAAATTTTAATCGGAGCCGATAAAATGTGAGCCATTTACAATGAAAGTGACTTTCGCGAGAATAAGTATAAATATGCGTCACGAGCTGATGCTAGTTTGACAGCACCAATGCAGAAATATAACATGTCTAGCATAGAGATCAGCATCGGACAGTTACGTGGTGTCTGAGCCTGAGCCATGGCTTAATTTTTTTCAGCAGACTCGTGTCGGGCTGAGATCAAGTTTGCATTTTTTTCTACATAGTCGAGCAGGGCCGGAACTGGACTTTATTGTTCTCAGGATGTGTAGGGAAGGCGGTATGTTTTGTAAAAATATTAATAGCGATAATGAACTTCTCTTAACGGAACCTTTGGAAATATATCTCAAGGTGGTTCTCAAATTCACTGCTCAACAATGAGAAATTTCCTGACACATTTTCTGACTAATGTTCTACTGTAAAGGCTTAAAATTGACAGGCCTGACTATTGATGGGATTTGGAATTGAATGTTTTCCCTTTTTTACAAATAAATTACTTATCGAGATACAAGATATTCTTGTCACGTGTGTGACGTGAATATTAGAATATTCACAAATTGTTGTGATCGTATTTTGGAAATAGTTTGTTGTAAAAAATTCTTCTTTTAGAAATGGAGACAATAACCCTACACTTAGTTCTTTTAGGTCATTTTAAAAGGAGAAAATTGAAAAGATCTTACTTGAAACAAGCAGTGTTGAGGAAGAGACAGGAACTACACTTTCTTGAGATTAAATCAATCTTTATTTAAGTATATTTTTAGATGAAGATGAATATTTTTCAATTTTGATCACCCGTAAATTGTTCTTGAAAATACCAGCACTTAGATTAAAAAAATTCCCGAGAGAATATCGCATATGAACTGAACATATGAACACCAAAGAACAAAAACTTCGTTGATAAAAAAAATGGCACAACTACAACCAGATATCGACATCGTTGTTTCGGACATCCCGTCAGAACTTTAACTGCCTAAAAAAATTAAGGGAGACAGTATATAAACATCACTACGGGGCCCGTAAAAGTAATTAAGCGAGAGGTTTAAAACAATTGATCAAATTCAAAAGCCACCGGTATTCGGAAAACAAATGAGAAAGCGAAACCAAAAGTAACGCAATCTAATTTGTTCGTGAAACGAAACGTCACTCGTTTGAAATCATAGCAAGCGCCCGTTTTCTACTGAGCATGCGCACACTTACAGCCTCGGATGGAACACGGAGAGAAAAAGGAAGGGAAGAATAATGAATGAATGGCGTGCGTATGCAAGCACTGGGGGAAAGCCAACTTACAGGTCTACGCTAAGGTTGTCAGCGAGAGAGACGGGAGAAAAAGAAAAGAAACAAAAAAAAACAAAAGCACGGCTGCGACACCGTCACAGATGCAGACCGGTGAATAGGTGGAAAAAAATGTGAGATTTCATCTCACAATACCCCCCAACGTCGAATAAAATTTTGATGTGCCAGACAGATGTAAAAAGGTGACCTTTTGCATCAGGATGGGGAAATCAAAATTTTGAAAGCCAATTAACAAGCCCTACAAATAAAACGTGGTGATCAAAAAGGAAAAAGAGAAGGAAAAGGAATACATAAATGTTACATCAATGTAGTATATACAATATAAATATGTACATTTAGAATGAGTATTCCAATTATTTACATGTGGCATGCCATAAAAATAATTGTGCACATAGTATATCTTTAAAAAGATCTCATATCAAAAAAATATTAAACATTAATATTTCACCAAAAAAAGCAAACAACTTTGCTGTCAAGAGATATCATGAAACATGTATTATTCGAATAATATAAAATAACAGTTGCAACTATAATAAGTAAAATTGGTCGACCAAGAGTATTATAGAATAACTTACATCTTCAGCTATTCAAGTTTTCATCAATCAAAGTATCTCATAAATCAAGAGTACTAGTATAATTTGTTTACTCATTGAAGATATTTATATAGCTACTCAATAATATCAACAACAGTAAACAACACGTATAACCTCTAAAATAAAAAAAGTCAACATCAATAAATTACTCTTCAACAAAAATATTTAACATAATTACTCAAAATTCATCAACCTAGGTATGGTACATATATATATATATATTGCTGTATGAAAAAAAAAAAAAAAAAAGTGGAGATCTCCAAAAAAAGAAAAAAAAACTAAAAATATACTATCAAAATCATTATACATTTCTATGTAATAAGCTTGATCATGTCAATTTATAAATGAGAAACATGGTACCAAAAAAATAAAAAGGAATAGACAGATAACCTAGAACAGATATTACCATCATGTTTTTGCTAAAATTAAATGAAATTTACTAGAACTTAGAATACTAGGTGAACAAACTATTGCCTTAACATCATCACATTGTCAGGTGCAACTACTCATAAACCTAAAAATAAATACAAAAAAAAAATTAACTATTAATATTTATGAAAATACATATTTAAATGCAAATATTAATGTCTTTTTCGTAAATTATAGCTGTGGGGTAGAGGTGTAATCTGATGAGGACTTTGCAACACTAAGTGTTGTTGGCGTTTCTGTACAGGTATTACTCTATTAATATTTATTGTGAAAGGCTTGTCCAGTTCATCTTCTAAAACCCTAACAGAAAGAAGCACATCTGAAATTACATTTATCACAACATAAGGACCAATGTTTCTTGGCTTGAATGCATCATTAGTTCTAATGTAAACAATATCACCACACTGGAACTTTCATAGATGAGCACGTTTATGTTGACGTTGATTACGTAACTGTTGAGCCTCTTTCATGTTTCCATAAACTTTCTGGTACACATGTTTCATTGTTGACATATGCTGATAGTAATCATATGGATATGATAACGCTTCCAGATCAGGATAATCGAAAAGATCAAAAATATTGGATATAGATCTGCCAAAATGCAGAAAAGATGGTGAGTATCCAGTTGAAGAATGTATTGTGTCGTTATATAGGCTTTTATGTATCATTAGGGACTGTTGAAAATTATATCCCTCCTGAGCTAATGTAGCAATTGATGACTTAATGCTGGTATTTATTCTCTCTGATCATCCTTGCGTTTGAGGATGCCCAGAGGATGAATGAACAATACTGATCTTGAGGCTCTCGGTAAAATTATCAAATACTTGTGAATTAAATTGAGGGCCCAGATCAGACATTAAAGAAGCCGGACGACCATAGGTGGTGATGTAGTTGGTCAGGGATTTAACAACAGACTGAGCAGTAGCAATCTTGATCGGGTATAACTCTATATGTTTTGAGAAATGATCCAGGAATGTCAGCACATAAAATTTATTCGAAAAAGGGCCTAGGAAATCCATTGAGACGAGCTCACCAGGTTTAGAAGGGATAAACATCTCTTGTAATGGTGCTGCAGGTATTCTTCGTGGTTTATGTCTAACGCATAACTCACAGGACAGAACAAAATTTTTTGTATCTTTATAAATTCCTGACCAGTAAAATTTTTTGAGTAGTCTTCTATAAGTATTTCCAATACCGAAGTGAGGCATATGGCAAATATGCAAGATTTTTGACTTTAAAATATGAGGCACAATAATTTTAATATGTGGTGAATTTTCAGGTTGTAAGAATTTACGTTTTATCATAAGTAAACCTGTATCAGGATGAATAAAATAATTTTTGAACTCAGGATTAGGTTTATCTGAAGTTATGGAGTCAATTATTTTCATTATTTTAGGATCCTTACGCTGTTCACAGAGGAATGTGGACTCAGAAATTTCCATTTTTGGGTCTTGAGATTGTTGGTTTTGATCATCTATGTGATGCAACTCAATAGTTGGTGACTTTGTAGTGACTGGAAGAATATTTTTATCTCTTATTAAAGCAGGGTTAGTGTTAAGATCTTGAGAATTATTTGTAAAATCTTCACGAGAGAAATAATCTGCTAACACATTACTCTCGCCTTTAAGATATTGAAAGGTGAAATCATAATTGTAAAGGTCAACCAACCATCTCGTAGTCAGATCAACTGGTGAACTAGTAGACTTATAATGTTCAATAGGTTTGCTGTCACTTAAAATCGTAAAATGTCTATTATACAGAAAAAATTTAAATGCATTAATTGATTTCACAATTGCCATCAATTCTAGCTTCAGAGCAGGATATTTTCTTTCTGAAGGAGATAAAGATTTACTAAAATAACTCACAGGTAGCAGATGACCATTTCGCTTTTGTAGAAGGACACCGGAAATAGCTATACCATTTGCATCTGTATTGAGGTAAAATGGTTTGGACCAATCAGGCAAGGAGAGAAAAGGTTTTGAGAAAAAAATGTTTTGAACTTCTGTAAAAATTTTATTATGATCTGGCGTCCATGTAAAAGGAACCTTTGGAGAGGTAAGTTTAATTAGTGGATCCATAAGTTTAGAATATTTGGGAATAAGTCTGCGATAAAAACCACATAGACCAATAAATCTTTTTAAGTGTTTCTTAGTTTTTGGAGCTGGAAAAGATGTAATTTTGGTTATATTAGAAGACACTGGTTGGATAGTATGATTCTGCAAATGAAAACCAAGGTAATCTATGGCTGTTTGATGAAATTTGCATTTAGCAGGAGACAAGGTAAGGTTATGTTTCTGTAAAATTGAAAACAAAACATCTAATTTGTGAATCATTTCTTGAAATGAATCACCAGCAACAATAATGTCATCCTGATATGCATAAACACCTTGTAATTTACTTTCTTCGATTATTGCATCAATTAACATTTGAAATGAAGAGGCTGCGGATCTGAGTCCAAACATTAAACGAGAAAAACTATAAGTACCCCATTCGGTAGTAAAAGAGAGTTTCTTGCGAAATTCTTCTGGGAGATTTATCTGATGATATGCAGATGGAAAATCTAATGTGGTGAAGTATTTAAATTTAGAAATATTGTTAATAATAGTATCAATTCTAGGTAATGGATAAGAAGAACTACGAATCATGGTATTAATTAATCTTAGATCCAGGGCCATTCGAAATTTTGGTTTTTCATTTGGAGAGGATGCTTTCTTTTTAACCATAAGCATTGGACATGCCCATTCGGAAATACTTCTTTCAATAATTCCTGCATCAACTAACGTGTCCAATTGCTGTTTTGCCTCTTCTTGGATAGATTGTGGCACAGGGAAGGGCAGGGTCTTAACAGGAACATCTGAGATAAACTGGATATGAGGTATAACTCTGTCCGTTTGACCCAAAGATTTCAAGGAAGAAGAAAACACCGTATCATATTTAGTTAATAAATTTTGTAATTCTGTTTTCTGATATGGAAGTAGATGATTTAGGCTAAAATTACTAAGTTTAAACTCTGATTTTCTTAACTTTAAAATGTCAGTAGAAGCTTGAATTAAATTAATTTCATGGGGAGAACTAATATTTTGAGTATCAAAATCTTCTTGAATTTCATCTATCTCGTGAATTGTTCCCAAAACTGAATCTTTATTAATGTGAATGGGTTCTTCAGCATTATTAGTGATAGGAATATAAAAGTAACTACTGAGGTTTTTAGCATTTTTAGATTTCGAGCTAAGTTCTGCAGAAATTATGGATTGATATGCACAAGTTGGTAATTCATACTCCTTTGGTTCAAACAAAAATTGATCACAAGAATGAAAGGAAGACACCGCAGGTACATATACAGTACTGTCAGGTGGAATTACGACTTTCTTTCCTGAATAACAAGAATTATTTGAAGGAAGAGAACTATGTACTTTATTATTAGAATTAACAGACACTGATACATTTTTATTGGAAGATTCAGGTAGAGACCTCTTTTGAGTTAAAGTGTTGACTTGTAAATCCTGTGTTTGATCAACCTCTTGAGCAGAAACAGAGTCTAAGATGTCAAGTAGGTTATTATTTATCTTAATTTGGCTATTATGTAGATCAATAACAACTCTATGAGATTTCAAAAAATCAAAGCCAAGGATACCAACAAACTTAGAATCTTCAGGAATATCAATGAGAAAAAAAGAATGTTTGTAGAAAAATTTCCCTATCTTAAATGACAAGTTTATACAACCAGAACAAATAACAGCAGAATTTACCGTGGTAATTTTTACATTTGAAGCAATTCTGCTATAATGTACATGCTGTTTTATACGTTGAAAATAATATTTTGATAATAGAGAAATGCTTGCACCTGAATCGAGAAGAAAATTTGCAGGATTCTTGTTAATAGTTAATTGAATAATTGGAAGGGTAGGTTGATCAACTTCCGCATGGAGAAGAAATTCGATGGACTCAACAAAGATTATGTCATTTTCAGATGAGGTTGTTTGTATAGCAGAGTTTGCAAAAAGTGGAATTTCTTTATTTGTTTGACTAGCAACTGATTTCACAAGTCTCTGTGATGAAATCGGATAGTTAATTTTAGTCAATGGAGACCGCGGTACAATAATATCATTCTGGACTTGAAAAGGCGTAAAGTCACGACTTAAGGCAGAAAAACCATTAAAGGACGGAAGTTGAGTATTTATGTCTGGAGATAACTCTTGAAAACATTCAGGAGTTATGTTTGAATTATAGAATGTTCTTTCACATTGAAAAACGGGAACAGCAAGGTCTTTAACAGAATTTACATTATTGAAAGAGACAGCTTGAGAGTTATACTGTGGAGAAAAATGACACAGGGGTGAAGCAGCTCCACACCCACTTCTCCCCAAATCGTGTCAGTACCTATGAGGATTTTTATTTGAGTAGTTCTGACGGGAGGTCGAAACTTTAGAGGAAGAATGTCGAGAGTCGGATGAATGTGGTTTATCATCTGAGGAGTTGTGATGCCGTTTTTTAAAAGATGCTTGTTTTGATTTGGAAGCTAAATTTGCTTTCAATTTGAAACATCTGTTTGCTGAATGTCCAGGTCTTGTGCACCACTGGCAAATAATTCGTTTATACGAATGTTTGAAATGATGACTAAGTCTTATGTTTCTGGAAGAATTGTGCCTGGACTCTGTATCGCAAGATGAGTTATCATCTGAAGTAGCTGTGTGAGGTTTGTTACACACCTCCGATGAGTCCGCAGAATGACTATTATGAGACAGAGAATCCTCAGGTTGTTCATGTAAGTTATGTAACATACTGTATGAAGGTGGGACCGAATTAGAAATTATAGGTGCTTGAACAGAATCAAGAATCTCTTGATATGAAGCAGCAACTTCAATCATTTTGTCAAACGAATCTATGTGTTGTGTAAGAATGTGAACTTTTAAATTATTAGGGATGAGATCAGTGAATTTTGATATTAGAATCTGTTCAATGGAGGGATCAGGCAACTGAGGAAAATGTTTACGAACAACATCATCTAACCTTGTAGCAAAATTCCGGATAGATTCTGAAGGTAGAAACTTTATACTATTGTATTTAAGAGCAATGGAGGTAGCTGACTCCGTCTTAAAATGTTTTCTAAAAATATCAAACAAGTCTTCAGGAGAAGTTGCCTTTTTACATGCATTAGAGGAAACATAAAATTTTAATGCCTGATCAGAGAGTTTAGATTTGAGGAAAATAAGTGCCTGTTCATTACTCCAGTTAGAATAAGAAATGGTCGCTTTAACTTGCTCAGCAAAAAAATCTAAAAGTTCGGGATCACCCGAAAAAGGTGTCACTATTATTCTTAGAGGTTTAATTTTTGACGTCATGATGAATAAATACAACAAAATTCAAAAATAATGCAATAATTCAAACAAACAGCATTCAAATAAATTACTAATCTCAACAATATATAAATACATCAATAGTTCTAATAAATTGTGCCTTAATGTTTGCCATATGCCCCTTCAAACAATCTAAAATTATAGGTCATTGTAAAAATATTTGCATACTAAGAACAAAAATATCTTCCATCACTTCATACAATCGAAAGAAAAATCATGCTCTGCAAAAATAAAAGGAGATATTTCCTACCATTTACTTCTCAGAACAGAAAAAAAATCTCTTCAAAGTACATAAAAATGAGCAATTTGTTCCCCAAATACAAATATAAGTTCAACAAAATAATATATTGAAATAAACTCTTCAAAAAAAGTAACAGCTTCAGACTAAAATATTAAAATATCACAGCATTATAACATATTATTATTATTTATTTTTTTTAAATTAAATAAGTATTTCTGTCTCTCATAATTCCACGGTGCATTTTTCAAGAATTTCTCCAAAGTCGGCACCAAGAATTGTGACGTGAATATTAGAATATTCACAAATTGTTGTGATCGTATTTTGGAAATAGTTTGTTGTAAAAAATTCTTCTTTTAGAAATGGAGACAATAACCCTACACTTAGTTCTTTTAGGTCATTTTAAAAGGAGAAAATTGAAAAGATCTTACTTGAAACAAGCAGTGTTGAGGAAGAGACAGGAACTACACTTTCTTGAGATTAAATCAATCTTTATTTAAGTATATTTTTAGATGAAGATGAATATTTTTCAATTTTGATCACCCGTAAATTGTTCTTGAAAATACCAGCACTTAGATTAAAAAAATTCCCGAGAGAATATCGCATATGAACTGAACATATGAACACCAAAGAACAAAAACTTCATTGATAAAAAAAATGGCACAACTACAACCAGATATCGACATCGTTGTTTCGGACATCCCGTCAGAACTTTAACTGCCTAAAAAAATTAAGGGAGACAGTATATAAACATCGCTACGGGGCCCGTAAAAGTAATTAAGCGAGAGGTTTAAAACAATTGATCAAATTCAAAAGTCACCGGTATTCGGAAAACAAATGAGAAAGCGAAACCAAAAGTAACGCAATCTAATTTGTTCGTGAAACGAAACGTCACTCGTTTGAAATCATAGCAAGCGCCCGTTTTCTACTGAGCATGCGCACACTTACAGCCTCGGATGGAACACGGAGAGAAAAAGGAAGGGAAGAATAATGAATGAATGGCGTGCGTATGCAAGCACTGGGGGAAAGCCAACTTACAGGTCTACGCTAAGGTTGTCAGCGAGAGAGACGGGAGAAAAAGAAAAGAAACAAAAAAAAACAAAAGCACGGCTGCGACACCGTCACAGATGCAGACCGGTGAATAGGTGGAAAAAAATGTGAGATTTCATCTCACAACGTGACTGCAGGTTTTTCTCCTTTCCTGTGCTATCGCTTCCGGAAATCCGATTCAAAACTTTAACTTTGACAGTATTTTCTCAAAGGTATATTGCCTTTATCAAAATATGGATAACATTATTCGATTACATAGTTTCTGAATAAGAACACCTGCCAATCTTATACGTTTCCGAAAAGAAATGAATTCAGAAATGTTTCAAACAGTAAGCTCCTTTGGATTTGAGAAATGCCTTATTTAATGGCAGAGACATAATTTTTACAAATTTACTTTTTATTATACAGCTTCAAAGGTTATCATGTTTTAACCCTCCTTTTTTTCTTTTATTCTAAACTGCATTAATTTTTTAATGAATCCTTATTTGAATGGTGAAAGTCTAAGACTCTAGGTAGTCATTAATGTTGTTATTGTGTATTTTCTGTCTTGCGAACACATAGTAATTTTAAAATGTACTGTAAAATTATCCCATAAATATCTATGCAGTATTCCTTAAAAGAATCTTAACCTTTTACCCGCCAACGTTCCACAAGTGGAACATAAACTATGTGGTGCTGTATCTTTTTCAGCATTTGTTTAATCTGTTTGAAATTTTTAATATATCTTTTTAAAAGATGTGTTTTAATGAATTGAAAATTATTTTTTTATAATTTTTTATGGTTTATATTTTGGAGCTTGTTGAAATGTAACAAAACACGTAAATGTAGTAGACTGTGCTTTTTACTCTATCTATAACTTTAGAATTCAAATGTGAGTGCTGTGATGATTATTATTGTATTGCTTAGTGTTGTTTATTATGTTTTATGCATAAATGAATGTTTCATCTTATTTTGTTTTTGTTTTATGGTCATTTGAATGTCAATGTTCCACATGTGGAACGTTGGCGGTTCAGAGTACAAAATTATCTTATTGTTACTTTTCTTAGGATCTTGATCATTTTTACTGGACTCCCTCGGGCGATTATTATTTTTATTATTTTCGTACCAGTATTATTAAAGAATAAATTTTATCATGTATATCTCTTGCACCTGTTGCCAAAGTCTTTGAACCGGTTGCCAAAGTGTCTGTGAAATATTTTTGAACCAATAAATGGCAATAAAATCTACAAAAGAATTGCAAAAACAAGAAGGGGGAGATTTTGATTATTATAGTGATGGCAAAGTTGTTTGTGTACGATGGAGTGACAACAGTGTCATTACTGTTACATCAAATTGGGAAGCTAACACATCGCTAACTCAGAGTGGAACATGATATTCTCGAAAATTGAAGCGAGAAGTTTCAATCAAATAACCTCGATTGATTAAATTGTATAATCAGAATATGGGTAGTGTAGAATTTTTGGATTATTTAATTGGAACATATAGTCCAGTATTTCGATGATAAAAATGGTGATGAAATCTGTTTGCAAACGAACTAAATATGGCTGTTGTTACTTGTCATGCGAAACCCTAAACCATTTGGAGTTTCGTTGTGAAATTGCGACTGTTGCCATAAAAATTGGATTTGATGTTTGAGAAATGGAATAGAAAGTCCTACTGCTCCAGTAAGTATGGGCATTATCACCTCATTCAGTAGCTATTGTTTATCATGTACTACTCAAGAAGATTCTCAAATCGACAGAAAAACATGAATAAATGGTGTGAATATTATGGAAAGCGAATGCATGAAAAATGTTTACAGGCCTTTCATAAACATTTTGCTGTTAGTGACTAGTTAACATGTTCCTAAAATAGAAACATTTTTTACTTTACCTTCTTTTCTTTGTTTTGTTATGTGTGCAGTGCTGGTATGATTTTGAAAGAAAAATTCGCCAAAATCTACAATTGTTATTGGTACCGCCAACATTCCACAAGTGGAACATACCTGTAACTCCACTTCTATTTTACATAACGTCCCAAAATTCGGCACGCAACCTTAGAATTAATCTAAATCGTCTCAAAAATTTTTTCAAATTAATTTGACAAGCAGTTCATGGTGCGGCGGGTAAAAGGTTAATTGTATGTTTAGAAAAAATCTGCTTTGTAGAAATTGAGTTGGGCCTCATTTAATTGATTTTTCCACGGGCTGGGCCTGTTTTCAATGATTTTTGTACAGGCCGGTCAGGGCCGGGAACTGTGATATATAAACGGGCCGGGACAAGATTGTTTTACTGTGGGCCAGGCCCGGGCCTGGCCTCTCGTGCAGACCTCTAGATTATGGATCCGATAAGGAATCTCTTTCACGAGGCATAGGATAGCACCGTCCGCTACTGAGTGTTCGAAGCCAAAATTGAGACAGTATTGATTTTCAAAAAAAGCATAAAAAGTTTGGTGCAATTCTATTCAATAGATACATAGATATAAAATCTCGAAAATCCTAAAAAACACAGCACAGAAAAAAATCATCTGTAAGACGATATACACAATAAAGTTTGGTGAAATTCCGTGCTCTAATTCTTGAGATATAACTCTCACGGCCCACCTGCCAACTTCAGTTTTTTTTTTAAAATCAGCACTACGAACCAGAAAATTTATTTTTAAAAGGTACCTTTTATCTACGTGATACTTATTTCATTTCAATTTGATTTAGAAATATAGTCATTTTGACATGGAAAAAAAACGAAAAAAAAAAAAAGTTTTACATACATGTCACGGTAATCGTAAAAACACAGCATAACAACGTTACCTCTTGAGCGATGCACTCCAAATTTTATCAGCATTAATTTATTTGAAGATCTAAAATAACATGAAATTGGATTAAATTTTGTCTATTAGTTTTTTTGTATATAATTATTGTGGAAATCATGAAAAACCAGCATAGCAGTGCCACCTGTTGAGCGATATACACTAAAAGATAATTGGCAAGTATTTCTGTTCAGGCCTATTGCAATTTGATGAAATTCTGTACATTGGTTCATACAATATAGCTATCATGGAATAAAATAATTAAGCATAGCAGTGCCATCTGTTGGGCGATATAAACCCAAAGCTAAGTTATACCTCCGTCTATCTTAATCTGAAGTTTGATTATTATTAAACTCCATGCATTAGTTCTTGAGATTGAAGGGCCAAAAAAATCGTGTCTCACACAAACAGACAGACACACATTTCCCAAAAATAGTTAAATCGCGTTCAAGATCTCCCAAAACGTGTAAATTAAGCAAAAAACAAAAGTCGAAAATTTTCATGATTCCAATACTTTGTTCTTATTTATTAGAAGAATGTAAAAACAAATTAGTCTAGTATCAGTCTTTCTTTGTATATGTCTACAAAAGAACACATTTTATAATAATCTGATATGTACAATGACACCAAATAAAATTGTTTAAATGTATTTTTTTCTTTTTATAAAATGGGCGTGTGTTTAATAAAAGCTCCCAACTACGCAAGATTTTTTAAGCCTTCCCTTGGGGCACAACTTTTCTATTATTATGGTGCTTTAGAAATAATGCATACAAAATTTAAAATATGTATTACTGAATGCAAAAATATAAATGAAAAATTTTGATAATTTTTTACACAAGTTGAATTATTATTATTATTAACAAAAGTGTGATTTCTTCGTACAAAGTAGTTTTAAAATTAAAACACTTAGGTAAAATATCAAACCATATGTAAGCGCAAAAAAATAAGAAATCATTTGCACTTACTATGAAAGTCTTGAAATTTTTAATATAGAGCAGAAAAAATATGAAAACTCTTACATTCGTAAAAAGAAAGCTTTTATAAAATATGCATAAAAAGTAGGGATAATTCGAATGCAAAATTTTCAAAGCCATAAATTTCATTTTTTCATAGTCAAATCGTTCCTTTAAAAGTTAATTGTAGCAACTTTCTTGCACTTAGTCTAAAGTATTTTTTTACAAAATTTATATAATGAATGAAACAGGCGAATTTTTAAGAACTCCTTTTTTGACATTTTTAAATACTACTAGACCATAAAAAAAAAAAATTGAGCTTCTTATATCTGTGGTCAATGGGATATTGTCGGTTAGAGCACTGCACCTGTGCAACTCAGAAAGATCCTTCCGTTCTATCACAATACATGTTTTTTTTTCTTCTAATTCCCACAGAAACATTAAGATACATAAGTTATTTTTGCAACTAACCTGCAAGAATACGTTCGTTGTATCAAAACAACATATTCATCAACCTCCTTATCTCAGCAATAGTTGAAAAGTTTGTTTATATTAACTTCCAGAACAGAATTTGAAAACTAATTAAAACAAACCGTCGTGTATTTCCTTTTAGTGAATCGCAGCTTTTCTCTGTGCGGTTTAAACATGACAGTTTGAAATTTGGAAAAAATGTATTTTGAGTATTTTCAAAATACAAAATACATTGGAAAACCATCAGAAAATACATTTCAAAAATACTTTGATCTTATCCGTTTAAAATACAAAATACAAGATACAAATGTATTTTGAAAATGTATTTTCGATACTGCCCAACTCTGCCTACAGAGGTGTATTCTTTACAGATTTCTTATTTGCATTTCAATATTTTAAAATGATTTTTCTGCAGAGTATCTGAGATCAAAGTCTAACCTGATATCTTTGTACTTTTTCAATTTTGATTGGAGTTTATTTCTGTGGACAATTTCAAAACCAATAACTTTTTTTCCAAAATTAAATATGACATCAGAAATAAACTGCAATGAAAGTACAAAGATAATATTAGACATTGACTGCAGATATCCTATGCAGAAAAAAAAAGAAATTTAAAAATATGAAATGCAAATGAGAAATTTGTAAAGAATGCCCCCATCGCTTTAATGTTAGCTTCCAAATGTCATTGCACGACTGGAGTAGACTTCTAATGCCATTCATAAAAGGAATTTTTATATTAATCTTTTAATAATGTGATTGTGTTTTTGCATATCTCTTTAATGATTCACGACTCATAAAATAACATCTGTGTAAAGTACATGTACATTTCAAAATTTTGTTAGACTATTGTTTAAGCAATTGTATGAGAAGCTTAAATGTTTAGAGCAATGACATAGCCAGGATTCTGTTTCGGAAGGGAAGAGGGGATGATTATATTTGAAGATTTCTAAATGGGCAATATATGCCCATGATTAATTAAAAATCACAGATTTCTGCAGGCAGGAGAGTCTCCAGCCCTCTAAACCATCCCTCGACTGTGCCCATGGTTCAGACAGTTAAAAATATGCCAAAATGGTTCTTTCCTTAACATTTTGGGAGTTGCTACTTTTAAACTTAGAATATGTTATAGTGTGAAGATTCACCTATATGCTTTCATTGCATAAAGTTATCACACACATCTCTCCCCACCTCCTTTCTGAATGGAAAATCACCAGTTCTTTATAATCAAATGGTTTCACAGCCTATATTAATGTTAATTTAGTATCTTCATTTTATTCTGAAATTTGAGTGATCTAATTTTAAAGTTTTGCATGATCACTTTCAGTGATTCTGTTAATTTTGATCTCCCTTTTTAGAGCTGTTGATTAAAAGGATTGTTTAATGCTCTGGTTCTTGAACTATGAGAAAATCATTCTGTGAATTGATATAGTGAAAATGCTATTCTATATTATGTAGAAAAATATAATGTTATCACATATTGGACTTAGATGTGTAAGAAATGTCATTCAACATAATAGTTGAAAACAATTTTAACCCTCCCCCGTTTTTTTCTGTTAGAAGCTTTAGAAGATCCATGTGAGCAAGAGACAGGGATTAAAATCTTCTCCAGATCGACAATTTTCCGTTTTCTATTATTTTTTGCATAAAATTCTCTTTTTTCATGCTTTTTTAATAAGGTTGTTTGTAGTTTTTTCTGTAAAATTTTTCTAATAATTTTTACCAATGAAATGGAATGAATAGCAGAAACAAATACAACTTTAGAATTTTTAAAAGGAGATTTATGATTTTTAGCTTAACTGCTGTCTGCATGCTGTACAATATATTTTTCCTAATTTTTTATTGTTTAAAAAAAATGTTCTTTGGATCTGTTGCCATCAGTCCTTTCACAACTTCCTTTGTTCAATCCTTCTTTATCAACTACAAAATGTTAACATCCATGTTATATTTACATCAGTAAAATTTTAAGACCAAAAATAAATAAAACAACACAATATTTTGGATATATCAATTTTATTTATCATTTTTGTAGTGATTTAAATTTTTATTACAATATGAAATGGGTGTTGAAATTTACTCTTAAACCTTTCACTTTTAACTTTGATATGTGGAGCATATAAATTTGCATTCTCATTTTATTTTGCCAACATAATACAAACTAGTAAATCTTCAAATCAGGTGCTTCAACATCAATTTTGCAAGACATTTTAATTTCCACAATATCTAACATCCTGAAATGTGCAATTGAACAATGTTATGTATATTTCTAAACATATAGGAATTTACAAAGATTCAGAAAATCTAACATTTAAGATCTGTTGTATTAAACATGGTTCCATACAGTTATACTCTTAAACTACTTGTTGGAATTTTCTAGAATATCATTTAAAAAAGAAAAAAAAAAAAAAAAAAAAAAAAAAAAAGAAAAAAAAAAGTGATACAATAAGTCACAATGATAAAATGATTGAAAACTTACCATGAATGAATTATTTTAATAAATTTTCTTTTTTTAACATGTTATGAAATAGAGTTTAACCCTTTATATCCTGAATAATGAATTCATGAAAAGTTCACCTTCTAAAGCATTTTTCATGATTTTTTGATACTACATAACATTAGAAGATTTACATAATCATTTAATAAATTTCAGAACAATTTTGCCAATTAAAATTTATTAATTAAATTTGAATTTATAGGAATTTTGTGCAATATTTATAACTCTGCTAAAATCTTTTATTTAAAACATTTTTTTTTAGTATTTTGTATAATTAGGAAATGTACAAATATAATGTTCTTACAATAGAAATATAGAGATATTTCCTAACTGAAACTTTCTCCTTCCCCCAAATCTTTCGACGTCAAGAAAGCTGAAAAAGATGCAAAGGTAAAAGAAATCATCCTTTTAAAAATATTTTTGTTTTGTGTAACCAATAATGCTTTTGGAACAAGATAAAGTAATGTATCTATAACTCATTCTAAACTATTACTACTACTAATCAATGTATTAAATGAATTTTATAACAGGTTATTTTAATGGTACTTTAAATTACCATCAGGATATAAAGGGTCAAAGGAAAAGAGAAAGGCTGTTTAGTTATAATAGAATAAAAATTGAAAAATGAAAATGTTTTATATTTTTCGAATACATGGAAGAATTCCTTCAAAAAATATATTAATAATTTATAATGTCTGCCATATGTATTGACGCAATTTCAAAGTAATTGGAGTAATTTAAGAACTTCATTTGGAATTTTTAACATTTCAATCAATTATCCAATCCAAATACAGTAAAAGATCTTTACAACGCAAACCTAAAAACGCAAGGTTGTGCATTATATAGAATTTTGCGTTATGTGGATCACATTTCACACATCATTAAATTTACCTTGTAAACATGACCAAATGTATCCGAAACATATCAAAATACATTACAGCAGGGACGGCGAACCTTTTCACATCCACGTGCCAAATTTTCCCAAAAATATATGTTGCGTGATCATGACGTGCCATCAATAAAAATATTTAATGGATCAAATAATAATGAATCAAAATTACATAAAATTTTGTTTCTAGCATTAAAAACATGCGTAATATTTGATGTTATACTTTAGAAATTTATTTAAAAGTATTATTTCTGTTGTCTCAACTTAGATGCCAAATAATTTATAACTTCGTACTTAGTAATTTTTAAGAGAATGCAAACTGAATTAGACTCATTTGACAAGATGTTTTTACTTGAATTTTTCCTATTTATTTCCGAAAAGAATGTCTCTCACAAAAAAGTATCAAAATAGCAAGTGCCAGAATCTATAGCTTTTTGTGTCTGAAATTGAATTCCAAGTTGTTATAATTTTACCATCTGCATTTTTGCTGATAATACCTTTTAATCTTTCTTTTGCGATAATTTCCTAATTCCCCCGTATTTTGAAAATTTAGATTGGGATAAATTAGGTAGTATTTTAGTTTCTTCAATCTCTATGACAATGACAACTAACCGAATTAATCCAATTCAGAAAAACATCTAGATTACAACATCTACATTAATTAACAAATTTTGTGAAATTCTACTATATTTTGATGTAGAACCTGAATCTACACCGTGCCAAAAATAATCTGCGGCGTGCCAGTTATGGCACGTGTGCCATAGGTTTGCCATCCCTGCATTAGAGTATCTTTATATTGCATTCTTTGTTACCAGGGTTAATAAATTTTTGCATAATAGATTATTCCACACAATGTTAAATTTACTTTAGAAACATGGTCCAATTCAAACATACCCGTATCAAATCATTCATTATATTACTCATTTTCTGAAATGTTTATTGTAATAATCGCAATTTTTTCATTAAAAAGTTCTGAATTAAGGATAGAAAGTTGAGCTGATGTATCCAATTTAGTTTTCTAAAAAGTAGTAATTTTTTTATAGTGGAAATGCAGATACTTCTTAACTGCAAAATTCATTGTTTACATCTGAGAAGTTGTGCGTTATATGGAGAATTGCGTTATAAAGATTTTCTACTGTACTCGATTTTCTTTTCAGTGAATGGTAAAATTTGAAAATCATCCAAATTCCTAGAGAAAAGCATTATGATGTAAAAGTAAAAGAAAGTGTTTTATATTTTCCGAAGGAATTATTAAACTCTTTTGAATTCTTTCTGTTTTCATTAAGAACTTCCTTTACAAAATTTTATTGGTAATTTAATTTTGTTTACTAGTTTTTATTAGTTAATATATTTTTAAAAATTTAGTTTATATTCTCAAATCTGAAATTTTTTTATGTTTAGGTTTGATGACCAAAGAAGAGAGGAGAGTCTATGATGAAATTCAAGTAACACACGGAAAGTGGTGGGTTCCAGCTCAGTGGTTTTCAGCTCTTGCTGCAAGAGCTCGAAAAGAAGGTCGCATCAAAGATGATGTCTTGCTACAGGCTCTCTTAGATGTAAGCAAGCTTTCATACAAATTGAAGGCATAAATATTCTAAAATTTATAGTACAGTATCCTCTCAGTACAGGTTTTTTAAATTTCATGTCTCCAAAAAATAGAATTTTGCCTTAACTGCACTTTATATATGTATCGATTACAATAATTGTAATTTTCTTCATTATAATTCTCTATTGTTAATTTTATTAAGAAAACCAGGTAATGCTTCTTAGGTTAAAGATGCCCAATAAACACTGTCCAGTATAGAACACAGATTTAAATTGCTTTTAATTGAAAACTCTAATAGATTTTTTACATTTAGTATATTTTCTTAATTTGTCTACCAAAAAGCATTTTTGGTACTGTTGTATGAGCCTCATGCCACCAGTCAATTGTGAAGCATTTCACTACTTATAACAACCTTAATTACCCTGATGATTTCGATGTTTAAGTGCATAGTTCGGTTACATATCTCTTAAATTTGTGTTTTATTTATTCATTTATTTATTTAGGAAGTTTTAATTTCATTTGGGCAATTTAGTTCTGGAATATTACATGAAAACAAAGCAAACGATTCTGAATTGTTTACATTCTTTTAAGTGCAAACAAAATTAATCTTCCATAAATGTGTTCCATGCAGATTTATAAATTTCATATTTGGAAACTTTTTTTAAATACATAAGAAGTCAGTAAATTGTGATGCAGTTTTCATACAAATTGCATTTGAAAGTACTTTAAGTTATTTTTAATACCTCTGTATCTGTCATGCCTTTGGATACATTGTATTTTGTTCTTTTCGTCTCCCAACAAGTATTAAATAATGAGGCACTGCTGTATTATATTTGCTGATTATTAATCTTCACATGGTAAAGCTTACTTTGTAAAAAGTAAGGTGTCCAAACAAATGAAACATATCTGAAGAAGGCAAAAATGTTTATTTAAAAGGGTTGAAAGATGCATATTTCAATTTCACTGTGAGCCCAGTAGCAGCAGCATGGCAGTGGGCACTACAGATGATTGTAGACTTTGCAGATTTTGTAACAGCTTAAAAAATGCTGAGCTTAAAAACAATTGCTAAAATTTAGTTTTCCTTTAGATTTATTGTCTTTTTATTATATTTCCTTGGTAAATGCAAATCTTTCTTATTTTATGGGTTTCTATAATTTCTTATGATAGTAAGCTTGGTCAATCATTGTTGAAATGAGATTGATTTTGATTTGCTGCAGATTGAAACAGAATATTTTGCTACTGAGATTGTTTGGGATGGATGTTAATTCTAAAATAATAATACAGTAGACTCCCTCAAATCTGCAAACGCCTGAAATCCACACAACATCGTAGATGTAAACAATGAAACTTAAGAGTTCAGATGTAGGGGCAAAATTACAGAATTTTTTAGTTTTATATAATTCCGTTTGAATTTTAATATGTAATTAATTCTCTATAATATGACTGAACTCATGGTTTTTCATGAAGGAAGTATACAATTTATTTGTGGAAAAAAAAATAAAAATAAAGATATTGCTGATATCTTTGGTAATCACAATCTTTTTATGTATTAATCGAGATTTGTTAGTTATTAAGACTGGATAAACCTGAAATAAAACTTCATTACTTTATAATTTTGATCTGAATTAATAGGGTACCATTATGAGGCAAGTTTCATTCAATAATTCAAGGAAAATGTATCTTTATTATGCAGATTTAATTATACATTATTAATTATTTACCTGAACTTTGCTTTTAATAATTTAATCATTTTAAAAATTATCTTACTTCTCATCATTTTAGTTTATTATTTTACTTAATTATTTTAATATTTTACTATATTGCAAGGATTCTTTATAATTTTGATTGCATTATTACATTCATATTACTGTTTAGAAAGTGTAAACAAAGCAGTGACCAGAAATCTGCAAAATTCTAAAATCCGCACAACCTCTGGTCTAGAGTCCTGCGCGGGTCGTGTTTTACCTGACCCGAACCCGCAAATTCCATTTTAAATCAACCCGCAACCCGACCCGAACCCGCAAAAATAATTTTCGGCAACCCGACCCGAACCCGCAAAAATAATTTCAGTCAACCCGCAACCCGACCCGAACCCGCAAAAATAATTTCAGGCAACCCGACCCGAACCTGAAGTATATCAACCCGAACCCACAATATTTCAACCCGCAACCCAACCCGAACCCACAATGTAAGGAAAGCAAATCATGTTTTAATACCGTTATGAAAAATTATCCAAGGTATCTCTAATAGAGGCCTGCACCGGTCCGGCCCTCGGGCCGCGGCGGTTCGGCAAAATTTCAAACTGGCCAGGCCGCTTTATTAGGACAGTTTTTTTCAACGGGCCGGCTGATAAACAAAATAAACGGTCCGGACCGGCAAAAAAAATGAACGGCCTTGCCAGGTCTGGCCGATAGCTACAATTAAGCCAGTCTACTGGCCCGATATAAATATTTAGGCGAAGCCGATAAAATTATAAACAGGCCTTGCCGGGCCAGGGCCGAACTTTTAAATTTTACACGGGACGGGACGGGGCGGGCCGTATCCGGGCCTGGTAATTCTGGCCCATGCAGACCTCTAATTCTCTAATATCATTTTTATGTTTTACAGAGCAGAATGAACAAATCTATATTCTTTAATATTCAACTATAGTAAAACCTTTGACCCGACCCGATGCAGGACTCTAAATGGCATAAAACAAAAAATCTAATATTTAAATATGCTTTAAAATTAGTTGCGGTTTCGAAAGTTCCATTTACAACGATATACATTGTTTTACACAAGTAGTTTACCTAAAGGTAGTAGTAGTACCTTTAGTTTATCAGAAGTTATTATTTTGAAAAATTTCCCATCTAACATACTGCATCGTGTATCACCACAATTAAATTATTCACTTGATAGACAGGAAGGACCATTTAGCGTTTAGCTGCGTATTGTATTTTAAAAATACGATAAAAATATAATGCAGTTTGTTATTTCGAAGACTGGTGAAAGGATGACTAAATACAAAACAGACAGGCACACATTTTGCTTTTGTGAAACTTTGATCTGCGGTTTATATAGGCTTTTAATGGGAAAAAATATTTTCCACATTCTTTTAAAAAAGCGGGTCAACCCAAACCCGGCCCGCAGGAGTAAAAAAGCCAACCCGAACCCGCAACAATGACGGCCAACCCAACCCGCACCAAAAAAATTTAAAGTCAAGTTGACCCGACCCGACCCGCAACTTGAAAATATAGCCCCGACCCGAACTGCGGGTCAGGTTGGGTTCGGGTAAAAGTGGGTAACCCGACCCGATGCAGGACTCTACTCTGGTCTCTGTGCGGATTTGAGAGATTCTACTGCAATAAAAAAAAAGATTATTTTCAGAATAATTGTTATAACATTATTATATTATTTATAGGCTGTTCTTTGCCTATTTGTGAGACTGTTGCATTTACTTTATGCTGAAGTATTTTGATAGATTTCATTAATTTTCAGTAGAAGCTTATACTTTGTTTAACTGTACATTTCTTGTAGTAGTTTTATTTGTACTTTATGCTTACAAGGTATCAGACAGATACATTCTCATTGATAACACATAAATTTTTTTTTGAAAATGAGGTTTTTGATTATCTTATAGATATTTGCTAGAATTCTATCTTGGGATACTAAAACTAAACAATTAAGTTAATAAAAATTCTGATTAAAAATATTAGTAATAATAAAAAATCACATTAGTTGGATTTCAATCTGATAAAAAAAAAAAAAAAAAAAAATTAAAAAAATTAGATATTTTTTTTAATACAATTTAGCTGTGTAAGTTTAATTTTATATGAAGTCAGACAATATGTGTAAATTTGTCATATGACACAAGACAATTCAAAACTTTGAGGCAAAAAATCAATTCACTCATGCAAAATATTTTTAACCTAATTAAAAGATCTAGTGTAAAAAAAAGGATAATTTATTAAATATGAATTGGTTACAATTGTGTATCCTACTTATTTTAAATTTTATTTTTAATTAGCTGTAACATAACCCTTAGTTAAATGCTGCTTTTTTTAGGGTTATTAAAATCATATATTATGCTGAAATATATATTAGGAAAATTATAGCAGAGTAGGTAATTACAGTGATTTTTATTTTTAATGAAGAAAGTTACAATATGCTTTTTACTTAATGATAGTAACTAATTGATTTACAACTAAAAACAAGTTTAGCTGCCATTCTACTTTCATGTGGATTGTAAGGTTTAGAATGCACTAATTCATATCTAGAAAGAACAAAATTCTATAGGAAGTTGTGCCTTGTAGCTAATATTTGATAAACTCCGAGCAGAGATGGACACTTATATTACTATTTTCATTTGAAGAAATTACTTTCTTACTAATCCAATGGAGAAATTTGAGGAGTATATTGCTACTAAAAAGAAACCCATTAAAGGAATGTGATTTTCCCTAGAATTTTTTTTATCACAAAAATGAAATCTGAAAAATATTTCTCTCTTGCACATAAAATAATGATTTTTTTTTTATGTCAAAATCAGTTAGATTTTTATCTGGAAAATAAGGGTACAGTTACCAAAAGAAAATAGCTTGTTCCTAGTGCCCCCTTACATAGAGTGTTTTTAAAATAGTTTGATCTGCATCTTTAATCTTTATGTTTATTTTTTAAAGATTTTGTACATTCGTGCAACTTTTTTTTAAAATCTGAATCTAAAGTTGTAGCACTGTAGATTCCACTTGCTACGATCTTGCTTGCTAAGATCTTCAATATTTCTTTTTAATCTAAAATTGGTTCTCTATTTTACCCCCAATTCTGTGACATATTTTTATTATACTGGTCTAATTTGTTATGTTAAATGCATTAAACATTCCATTCCATATTTCTAATAGAGCATTTAATAAATTTAGTAATACTAGAAAATTGAAAAATGATTTTTCCAACGGAAAAGACAATGTGAAATTTTTTTAATTCAATTCTTCCATGCTGTTTTCTAGTAAATATTACTAATAATCAACTGCATTTATGTGTATTTAACTTCAAATAAACACGTAATTTCAAGGTTTAGATATATATTCAATTTAAATTTATGATAGTTTATATGTAATTTCCTTGTTTTGGCTTCTTTTTTAAGTTCTTTTATACACTTTATCTTCATTCTTGTGTTCTTGTAAGTATGAATATGTGTGAATTTTTTTTTTTCTTAATTTCAAGTGGATGTGTAATTTCCTCATTATATTCAGTAGATCCCCTTAAATCTGTAACCCTAAAATCTGTGTATTTTTTTAGATTTAAACAGTAAAATTTACAGTTAAGTGGCTGGAATAAAATTCAAGATGCCGCTAAAATCAGCTACGATCGCAATTTTTTTTTACCAATTTATTCGTTAATCATGTTCTTTTGGCTATTACAGCTGATTAATTACTAAATAAAATTACATTACTTTCGATTTTAGTGTAAATTAGCATATTTATAGCAAAAATTCGCCACATTGTAGGTCCTGTAGAATGTTCGCAAGTGTAAACTGGGACCAAACTGTTTGTTTATTTTCTTGTATTTGTTCCTCCGTGTTAAAATTTTTATTTTGTCAATATTACATACGCATTTTAATATTAATTCATTTTAATATGACTGAACTGAATCTTCTTCGTGAAGAAAATATGAATTTATTTCCGAAAACATCAAGATTGAAATTACTCTTTTTTTCCAAGACATTTTTTAATCAATCAAGTTTTTTTGTTTATTAAATCTGAATAAACATGGCATAAAATTTCCTTATTTTACAATTATAGTGTGACTTATATTCTTATCTAAGATAAAAATATAGCATAACAGTAGCTTTCGCACAATATCTGCAGCTGTCACTGGTGAAGTCATATTGTTTATGTTTACTTTTTTGCGTTTGTTTCGGTTTTAATCTGTAGTGATTTTTATTTTTTCGTGATCTTGTACATAATTTCCAATATTTCTAATGAAAAAATACAGGAAAAGAAAACACATTAGTTTGACAATAATCCAAAAAGAAGAGATTATAAAAAGCTTCATTCTGATTTTAAGGCTAAATTTTTATTATTTTACATAATTGTTTTATTTAATTATTAATAATTTATTAAATTGATAAATTATTTGAATAGTTTACTGTGTTATTATAAGCATTCATTATAATTTCCAATGCTTAACTACATTCAAATAACTTTTTAGAAAATGTAAAGAAAACAATGATCAGAAATCTGCAAAATTCTAAAATCTGCACAACCTCTGCTTTCAAGTTGTGCGGATTTAAGGGAGCCTACTGTAATTTCTATTTAAATTTATGTAGGTAATTTAATTTTTATAAAAGTTTTTGCGTTTTGGCTCAAGAATCCTTCGTACTTTGCTATTCTAGAATCTGAAAATGCGATTGATTGCAATATTGTTTACTATGTCACAATATATATTTTTGCAAAGAAAAATCATGGTGACTTGGGTTTTAAAATTTTTATGTTTTATGTTAGTTTATTTATTTATTTTTTAATAGTACTAATAGGTCATTAAATTGTGTATATAATTTAATGTCAGGTATGTAATTAATTCCTTCTTGATATCCTTATTTTTGCATTTAAAATTTTGCAAGAATTTTGTATATATTTATCGGTTTTGGTTCAAGAATAGCTTAAATATTCTAGCGAATGGAATTGTATTATTTTTAATATTGATTACAATGCTATAATAAACAGATTTGAGAAAGGAAATTCAAGTCAAATTAGATAATGAAATATTTATTTCACTGTTGATAGTTTTGTTCTTATTATCAATTGGAGATTAAATTTTTATGTGTGCAATTTTAAATGATTGGGTTTTTTTTTATATTAATATCAGAACTTTTCTTATTTAAGTTTTGTACGAGTTTTCTCAGAATTATTATTATTATTTTTTTTTTTTTACTTTAAAAGATTTATTAATTGAGAGTGCCTGCAGTTAATTTCAGATTGCTTTAGATTTTGACGGCTTTACCACAGAAAAATCAAAACCAATTGGATCTTGCAGTTTTAGTTTTATATTTTAAAGTTGCATTCTTATAAATATTATTAAAATGGATTGTACTTTTGTATCTATAGTTTAACAATTTAATACCCTTCTGCTGCCACTTTAATTGCATGCTGGCAAGGTTTTAAAAATTCAAATTGCTTGATTGCCATCATTTAAAAAAAAAAAAAAAATATATTTGTCTTATTTAATCTGTCATCAGGCGAATATTACTATTTTTTTAAAAAGTGATAGTAGTGAAAAAAGTTGAATAAACAAAATCTTACCTAACTTAGCAACACTGACGGTAGTATGTATGCTAACAGGGTCATTAGAGAGTTAAAACAGAGGATTTAGAGTTTTTTTCAAGTTATTTTTATATTTTAGAAGAATTTGGATCCTGAGAAATGTGTATCCTCTTTGAAAGCATAACCTTCCATGTCTGTGTATCTGGAATGTAGATATTATCCGATCAGTCCTACCCCCACCAGTGGCCGAGAGGTTCTGCCCTCACAGCTGGTATACAAGAGGTGCTGGGTTCAAACCCAATCCTGCTTGTCAGCCTAATCGTTCAGTTTTCCATGGTTTTCTTCAAACTGTAGATAACCTTGTATAAATATGACTTAGGTTCCCTTAGAAAGATCTCCCATGTAGGGCACATCCCCATCCCCCCTCGGGCCTATATCCCTCACATAGATAATCGGTCGTCATAATAAACAACACACCCAATCAGTCCCTTTTCGATCTTCTCCAGTGAAAAATCCTTTTCTAATCCTGTAAATATTATATTTGACATTTTTGACTGCATAACCAAAAGAGGCTTCTTATAAATATATATTTTTTAATTTAAATATTTCAAAGATTATTTTTTTTTAAGTTCAATTCGGAGTAATTGTATATTTAATTCAAGAATGGTCACACATTAGTCTCTATTATTATTATTATTTTCATTCTGTTGATCAGTTTAATGTGTTTTAAAGTAGTTATTTCAAATTTACTCTGTATAACTATTGATATTTTGTATAAATTTTAGGAAATGCACATTTTCCGAGGAAATTGTGGGATGCTTTTCAGCTATGATTGGGTCAGCATACCCCTTGTATACACTCAGGTATTTTGTTTTTCTCTTAAATGTAGGTTTTAAAATAATTATTGGTATAATGTTAATATGAGTTGTAATTTTCCATCTGGGTGAGAAATGTCCGGGCCAAGATTCAAACCAGGGATCTCTTGGCTGAAGCTGCCAGTGCTCTGCCAACTAAGCTATCCCGGCCGAATCTGGAGGACCAATACCAATTAGAATAAATGTGTTAAAATTAATGTAGTATAATGTTAATAGCTTGTTGCTTTGTAATCTTGTGGTTCTACCTGATAATATCCGCTAAAATGAGATGTTATCTGCTGAGTTTTGGAAATGATCTTGTGAACAAATATTTCAAGAGTTAAGAAATTTTACAAAACTTTAACTGCAAATTTTTTCTATGAAAAAAAAATTAACTTTTGTCTTATTTTTCTAAAAAGAATAGTCAAAGCACAGTTATATTCTTATTATTCCAAGATAATGAACTGTAGTTGTAATTTATTCTTTAAAAACTTTTTGCATTTAAATATTCTCAATTCTTTTATATACGAAAATTGTTTCAGAATATGAGCTTGGAATTTAAATTTTAGGAATCAGTTTTTCCTTAGATTAATGTCAATGGCATTGTTTTTTTTTTTTTTTTTTTTTTTTTTAGTTTGCTTTTATTGCTATTGCCCCCCCCCCCTCCTCCCACCTCAAAATAAAAAAGTGTACTTAGTGCTACTTGCATTTAATAATCAAGTTAGTTTTCTAAAATTATTAGTCCATTGTGGTAATCATATTACAGCACCCTGTCCCCATTAAAAAAAAAAACAAAAAAAAAACATAGCTACTTTCATTTAATTATCAAGTTAGCTTTCTTAAAATTATTATTCCATTAGCTGCCTTCGCCTGCAAAGAAAATCTATTTTTGAGTATTTTCTTGATTTTTTTTTTTTTCTTTTTTAAGGTGGGGAAGGTGATATTTAGTATATTTGTTATATTTTCTTATGAAATTGATAAAAGTGACTAAGATATTCTTTGAAAGGTTAACATTGCATAACCTACCATGTTTTAATTGTTTTTTCAACTGTTTATTGCTGCTGAATGCTTCTAGTAATATACTTAATAAGAAACTAATAAGGCAGATAAATTTCCAAAAGTAGTAATATTTTTATCCAGGTAAATGCTGTCTGCAGAAATATTTAACATCCTTTGACTGATCTAATATGGGAGATTTTATTTTTCAAATTAAATACTAGTCTTATTTAACCACTTCAACGTTTGCCCCGAGATAAGTCGGGGGTAAAAGCACTGTTTCCCTTTGCCTGTCGCCGGTGAAGTGTTTAAATGTTAAAGAGCTAAATTCTTCAGTCCGTTAAAATACCTTACTCGTGGCCTAATTTTTTATGCATTAGTTTGACGATGCTTTTTTGACAATAAAAGTTAAAAATAATTCAAAAATTTTTATGTAAATTATTTTAATGAAAAATGATATATTTTACAAATAATAAACTACACATACTTTGTGACCAATGAAATCCATTTTCTTGCAAGTTTTTTTTATATCCCTAATGTTTTACGCATGTTTGACTGAGACAAAATGAATAAGTCTTACCACTTCATTAATCCTCCTTTGGCAATGTAAACATCTCTCACTCTTCTCAGCATAGTTAAAACTAATCGTTGGCACTCAGAAATTGGAATTTTTTGCCATTCTTCAAGAATTCTTTTCAACTGCTGATTGTCACGTGTTTTGCTTTTTCGAACTTCCTTCTTTAAGTACTGCCACAAATCCTCAATAGGATTGATGTCCGGTGAATTCTGAACCCAATCTAGCACAGGAATACCATTTTGTTGAATGTCAAGTTGTTGAATTGAAGGCAACAACTGATTCTGCAAAATACCCCAATAACATTGTGCATTAATAGTCCTGTCATATGGCATCATTTGGCTGACACTAGAATAACCAAAACACCCCCAAATTTGAATGTATGACGGAAACTTGCACTCTTGTTTGATGCATTTTGGGTTTAATGCTTCATTTGCTTGCTGTATGACCTGATGACCGATATTTCCATATAAAACTGGAAAAGGGGATTTATCTGACCATATAAAACTTTGCCATTGCTGATCTGTCCATTTTAAGTGATCCACAACCCACAGAAAACGTTTCTTTTTTTGAGCAGGAGTTAACATTGGCTAACGTTTGCTTTTGTAAGATTTGAAGCTCATTTTATGCAATCTTTTTGTAGCCATTGTACGAGTCGCTGGTCGCCCTAAGCTGTCTTGCCATAGGGATGCTGCTTCTGTCATCGTTCCTGGTCTGCTGTTCATTACCACTCTATGCAACATTCAATCTTTTCGGCCATTATTGTTGATAGGCGACCAGTACTGTTTCTTGGCTGTATATCTCCAGTTGCAACAAAAGTTTTCAAAACGTAACACACTGTTAATTCAGGAATCATCAAATCCGTGCCTATTGGCTTCATTAGACACCTGCTATTTTGTATTTTGATTATATTTTTTCACAGCTCTACCGTCAATCTTTTACCACCCATTTTCTTCTTATGAATTGATTTGAAATCGTTCTTTTTTTAAACAACCCATGCCATCAGTCCCAGATGTGATAATTTGCATAGTTGGAAACAACCAGGCAATTGAAATTGTCGAAAATTTTCTTTAAATGCACATGCGCAAAACAATGGGCTTTCTATTTTTAAGAAGAAAAATGTTTTACATACGCAAATCTGATTGTGCTGCTTCATTTTTTAAATTTTTTTATTCAATGCAATTCATTTTAGACGGCTGGCATTTCAAGAATTTGGTTGTTTATTTGGAGAAAATTAAGTTTGAGTTTTCTTTCTTTGAAAATTTACTTTTAAACTGGTGTGCAAAGAATTATGGCCATATGTAAGGTAATTCTGGAAAAAAAAAAAAAAAACTATATTATAGATGATATTCTGCATTTGAATTTTTATAACTTAAGATTTATCACTTTAAATAATTTTGATTAACAAGAAAAACTAATAAAATTTGTTTCTAAGTACAGTAGACTCTCCCATAACTAAACTAATGTCGACTGGCGTAATCCAGATATGAGAAAAATCCAGATAAGAGAGAGGGATATATTCTTTATTAATTTAAAATAGTCATAAATATACCAATTCAACATATATAAATGTTTATTTTCACGTATTATATTTACATATTATTTTTGCAATTACAATTTGTGCTTACTCTGGTGAAGTACATAATTTTCTTTTTTTTTTAAATATTTCATTAAATTTGTCTGTTTACTTTTTCGCTCGATTCCTTGTTGAGCTGCTATCTCATGCCAATGCATTGCCCCAAATTTTTTGAGATGTAAATTTATCAGAATTCTGTTGAAATGTTACTTTCTTTGTATAAGGAAAAGTATTCTTAATTTTTGAGTATAATAAATTTAATCTTATATGTTTTTTAGCAAATGATATCTTTTTACATGTTTTTACTTGTTTCATGTGTGTAAAGATGGAAATTTTTTATTGATTTTTCATTCCTTTTCTGATAACTGGAATACTAGAAATTATATTTACATTTGTATGTTCCCTATTACAGTAGATAGTTTAAATAATTTTCAAGCATGATTTTTTAAAATCCTGTTACCATGTGACTCAACACTAAATATTTGTTTGTTCAATAATGTGAAGTAACATTTGCAGTAATTTGAAAAAAAAAAAAAAAAAAAAAAAAAAATATTTTCTTTGTTTAAAAAGGCAAAAATACTTTTTTTTTTTATAACCGTGAATTAATTTTGAACCTTTAATATATGTTTTACTTGGAAAGGCAACATCATATAAAAAAGTTAATTTCCATTTGTATAAAACTTTAGTTTTAAATTTGACATAGAATTAACTTTAATAATTATATATACAGTAGAAGATCTTTATAACGCAATTCTATATAACACAATTCTCCATATAACGCAAAACTTCTCAGATGTAAACAATGATTTTTGCAGTTAAAAATCACCTGCATTTTCACATTGCAAAATATTGCTACTCTCTAGAAGACTAAATTTGATACATTAGTTCAACTTTATCTTCTAATTTAAGACCTTTTTACTGAAAAAAATGCTATTATTACAATAAACATTTTTGAAAATGTCTAATATAAGGGATGGTTGTGTCAGTTATATTTGGATCATGTTTATAAAGTAAATTTAACAATGCCTGACCTATATTATACAAAAATTTATAATTTGGAGAACTCTTGGTAACAAGGAATGCAGTATAAAGATATTCTAATGTATTTTGATATGTTTCAGACATATTTGGCCATGTTTACAAGGTGAATTTAATGATGTGATCCATATACCGCAAAATTCTATATAACGCACAACCTTGCGTTTTTAGGTTTGCGCTATAAAGATCTTCTACTGTATCATCATTTCTATTATGTATGTTTATATGTATATAGATTATTGTAAACTTAGTGATAAATGTGTTATTTTTATGTGTGTATAAATGAAAGCATGAATCAGTTGTTTGTGATTTATTGAAAATTACATATTTGTTACAGGTTGTTACTTTAGCAATATACACCTACTTCTTGGCAACTGTGATGGGCAGACAGTACTTGGATCCTGAGAAAGGATATCCTGGGCATGAAGTTGATTTATATATTCCAATTTTCACTATTTTGCAGTTCTTTTTCTATATGGGGTGGTTAAAAGTAAATATTAAACTTATTTTCAACAAGCTCTTTATTTGAACACTTTTGTAAAATTAAAATGTTAATGAATTTATTAGTGACAAAGTGCTATTTTTTTTCTTTATGGTCTTTTCTGTTGAAAATCGATCAACTTTTTGGACAGGTGCAAAAAACCAGTTTCTGTATTTCTGTCACTCATGCATCACTTCTAAACATCACACAATTTCAATTTTTACATTAAATAGAAAAAAGAAATCTATTTTCAAATGAAATTTCAGTTTTCTCTGTTATACCAATACCATTCCAAAATGTATGCTAATGCACCATTTATTTCAACCCTAAGTATGCAAAGGATTTTTATTGCAAATCATGCCAAATTTTGTGATTTGCTATTTAATGAACATGAATCATTTATTGTTATAATTATTTAATTGTAACCTTGCAAAACATGTTAATTTACTATTTTTGTAATCAAAAACATATATTTTTAAATTATAACTTACATTTATTACTTAAACACAGAATGGATTTTACCATTTGGTAGTTACCTGATGATGAGGAAGCTGCTATAAAATTGTTTCAAGATTTTGGAATTATACATAAAAAAGTGTTGTTCAAAAAACTTAAAACCATGAATGTCTTCATTCAAAAATGAAATGCTCATCTCAGTGCTAAAAGACATTTACAATTTCATGCCTGCAGTTTAAATTGAGTTTTTTTAATTGCTCTATTAAAACTGATGAAAGATGCTATAATTTTTAAATCCCCGATTTCGTACCAACATTATTATTATTTTTTTACATGTTTCATTTCACGCGTGGGTTCATAAATATCGTGATATTTTTGAAAATTTCAAAAATATCCAATATTTTGATATACAATCGGACCTCCATTTAACGAATCTCTATTTTGTGAATTTCTCTATTTTGCAAACTTTTACTTGGAACCAAGAACATTTTGCAAATTTCTTCGTAAAATAACCTCCAAATAGCGAAGTGTATTCTCTATTTAATGAACTTTTCCTTGGGATCTAATTTTTTTTTCTCCCTATTTCTTAAATATTACTGTACATTTCAAACTTATTCTTTCTTTTAACACATTTTATGATGATCAATGACCATGAACAGGTCTTACCAGACACCTAACTCACCGAGAGCAGTAAAATCATTGTGATTCTTTGCTTTCCATCCAAGAAGAGTAAACTTTCAATATCCCCTGTTAGCCCTCAATGGAGCTGCAACATGTCCTTAAACTATAGTTTCCCGTTTTCTAGATTGTTGATCTTGATCCATCGTGTTGCTAATTTCGGTTCTTGTAGCTCGAAAATGTCAAAGTGAAAGTGCTTGAGCACCAAAGAAAAAAAAAATTATTCTTGATGAGGTGAATAAAGGCATGAAGAAAAAGAATACTGCTTTAAAATTTGGTATTCCTCCAAACAGCTTATCAACCATAATAAAAATCGTGATTTTAATGTTAAATTATTTTTTTAACTGAAAATACAATGTATTTCCAGACAATGTTTTGTTTCATTCTTATTTCCCTTGCAGATTTCTTTTTGATGGGTAAAATAAGTAAAACAAATAGATATAATTTACAAAAAAAAAGTGTGACTAATTACTTTTTTTAATTATATTTAGTGTTTATGGATTAAAATGTGTTTTACGTAGTTTAAATTCTTTTAAAGTGTGACTCTCTATTTAATGAATTTTCCATATAACGAACTTTTTTTCGGGATTTAGCGACTTCGTTAAATCGAGGTCTGACTGTATATCTGATATTTTCAAAATAGTCAAATTACTGCTGATAATAAATATTTTCAGTCATAATATTAATTAGAAGTTAAAACATATGGCACTTAACATGAAAACTTAGTTGAAGACAATTCTAAAAAGGTGTCTTTCATTTCATTTTATTTTATTTTTTCCACTTAGAACAAAACTGAAGATCAACTAATTGAAAGCAAACAATTTGCTTTATACACTTTAGGGGTCTGTACGGGCCCGGGCTTGGCCCGTACCCGGCAGAGTGAAGGCGGGTGGGTCGGGCCGGCAGAATAAGGACAATTTTTTCAACAGGCCGGGCCGGGCCGACAGACGGCCCGATATAAGAATTTAAGCGAAGCAGATAAAATACGAGCCATTTTCAATGAATATGATTTTCACGAAACGTATAATCGTGCGTCACAAGCCGATGCGAGTTTAACAACATCAATACAGGAATGTAACATTTCCGTCGAAGAGATCGGCATCGTACAGTTACAAGATGTCTGATTCCGAGTTTAATTTTTTTCAGCAGACTTGTGCCGGAACGGAACTGGTCTTAATCGATCTCAGGATGTGTAGGACAGTCATTATGTTTTGTAGTATTAGTAGTGATAATGAACTTCTCTTAACAGTATCTTTGGAAATATACCTTAAGGTGGTTCTCATATTCACTGCTCAACAATGCGAAACTTTCAAACACATTTTCTGACTCATTTTTAACTATAAAGGCATAAAATTGACAGGCCTGACTATTGTAGGCATTTGAAAACAAATAGCTTTTCATATTTGATAAATTACTTACAGAGATAACAGAGATTCTTGTCATGTGACTGTACGTTCTTCTCCTTTCCTGTGCTATCGCTTCCGGAAATTCGATTTAAAACGCTAACTTTGGCAGTATTTTCAAAAAGATATATTGCTTTTAACTATGAAAAAAAGAAAACCGACATTTACATAGCTTCTGAATAAGATTACCTGCAAATCTTACGCGTTTCCGAAAATAAATGAACTCATAAATGTGTCGAAATGCAGCTCCTTTGGATTTGAGAAAAGCCTTAAAAATGAGAAAAATATTTTCAGAAATCTACTTTTTATTATACAGCTTCAAAAGTTATCATGTTTTTAATCTTTTATTCTGAACTACATTAATCTTTTAATTAATCGTTATTTGAATTTTGAAATGTTTGTAGACATGAGGACTAAAACACTGTAAGTAATCGTTAATATTTACTATTGTGTGTTTTCTGTTTTGCGAACATCATAGTAATCTAAAATATACTGTAAAATGTTCCTATATATATGTATGTAGTATTCATTAAAAGAATCTTAATTGTATGTTGAGAAAAAACGGATTTTTTTTTGTAGAAATTTTGCGGGCCGGGCCTGTTTTCAGTGATTTTTGTACGGGCCGGGCCAAGAACTGTAAAAATGCAAACGGGCCGGGCTCGTGCCGAACTTTCAATTTTTACACCGGGCCGAGTCATGATAGCTTTCGTTTGGGCTGGGCTGAGTCCGGGCCTGGAAATTCCGGCCCGTGCAGACCTCTAATACACTTATGAAATTCAACTATAGGTATCTAGTTCAAGAAATCAGAAATTTCTGAAACAAAATTAAAAATACAAAATAACTTTTTTTGATTGAAAAATTTTAACATAAATGTAGCTTGTCTTATTTTTTATTCTCTAACATGTTGTACAAGTTTAAACCCAACTAAACCAGAGTCAGAAAAGATTCTTTTCTAACTAAACCAGAGCCAGAAAAGATTCTTTTCTAATGAAGCTGTATGTAACTGATTATTTAAATTAGACAGTTTATCTTTCAATGGCTGTTCTGAATTATGTCCCACATAATTAGTACTTCTACATTTAAAAATAAAATCCTCAAATGCAAAGCTTCGACCACTGCCAGGTACAAAAGTTCTTTATCTACAGAAAGACACAGTCAATAACAGTTCAAAATTTCATTTATACTTGTTTTGACTGAAAATATCAAAAATATCTTGCACTGTGATATTTTGAAAATAAATATTGAGTATATGAAAATATCAAAAATTAAAAAAATCTTGATATTTTGAAAATAAATGTCAGATACATATCATGATACATATCCATTGATATATATCAACAAACCCTGTTTTGTGCCAACTAATATGCTTTTCGACAATGGTGTTGATATAACAGAGAAGTACCGAAATTTGTTTTAAAGCTGCAGATCAGTTTATTGACTTTTTAAATAACTTTCAAGTGTGAGTTTAATTTTTTTTTTTTTTTTTTATCTCAACAAGGAACGATTTGCTACAATAATATGAAATAACTATTGCAAAGTTACCACAATTGACAGTTGATTGCCCACAGCAAGAAATTACTAGCATAAAAAGTAATTTAACTATAAGATACCACACTTTGGTGCTAAAAACTGTCAGCCATAAAAACAGAATTTCATTTTATATTAAATATAAAAATTAATATCTAAAGCTATTTTTTTTATTTTTTTATTTTAAGGAAGACTTAAAACTTTTCAATTTCTTCATCTATCTGTAATCAAATTATATCTGATGCAATAACTGCAAATCCAAATCAATTTTGATGTTTTCAGTTACTTATGTAATTTGGCACAGTTTAATCAGAAACATTGTAATTAAAAAATAAAAAAACCCCTGTAAATTTGTTAAGTGTCATTTGCTCAAACATCTTTTTAAGTTTTATTATGTTAATGAACCTTTAAGAATGTCTATTTCACACTTTTATTTCACTTTAGTTTATTTTTAAATTTAAAGATGCAATTTTTTAATCGAATTGCTCGCTTCATGATATGCTAGAATTAAAAAAATTGTGTATAGAAGTATGTTTACGATAACAGTACAACATTTTGATATTTTTAAAACTTAGTTATAAATTAAATTTAATGTATTTTTATGTTATCTGGCTGCAGTTGTCAAATCATCAAATAATCTTTATGGTTACAACTGTTTACATGTTATAAAAACAAAATAATTAATTCTGAGACAAACTTTTTTCATCAAAATATGCCAAATGGCTGTGAAATTACAAAACAAAACACAAAAAAGTATAAAATATAAATAAAAAATAAAGAGTAATAATTTTTTTTTCTTTAAATGCTCTTTTATACCAAATTATAATCACGATTAGTGACTTGTGTTTATTCAAAATGTTTAATACTGCATTATGTTATGTTCAACTTATAAAACTTGTTGCTATTTTGATGATAGTTTGTATTGTTTTTCTGTAATCGAATGTTAGACTTTTGTGGAAGATTAATTTGCTGTAAATGGCAAGTGGTTGTTCCAATTTTAAGATATGTAGATAGATATATAATAGGAAAATGTAGATAGATACATAATAGGAAACAAGATATGCAAAAATTATTCCACTGCTATTGAAATGTTAAAGAAATAATAGCCTAATTCATCCATGACTATCGACAATCATAAAAAACAAAAGGATTTAAAGTTTTTTCAAATCTCAATAGCGCCACTTCGTAAAAGTTCTAGAGATAATTTTTTGGATTTTCTGCAATGTGTTTTGAAATCCTATCGAGTTTTCTAATTTCTGATCAAGACAAAATCATGTGTGGCATTTCTAAAAAGTAATTTATCACAAGTGTCTCTTCAATTATATATTTTTTCTTTAACGCTTTATGTGTTGTTAATACTGGTGTATTTTTTGTAATTTTCTTGTTTATTCATAAATAGCATAATAGCATTGATTATTTTATGGTAAACTGTAGAAACCCGGTATCTCAGTGTGTGGTTTGCCTCTGGATTTAGGCAAAGTTTATTCTACTTTGTATTCTTTGTGGATCGATAAAATGAGTACCAAGCTTGTTTGGGAACTAAACACAGGGATGTTCTGTGTTAGTCTGAACATATGCTATATACCCCTTCAGAACCATGGTACTCACTGTCTTTTGACTAACCTTAACAAACAATTTGGCTAATCCGTATAGAAAAACTATAGCCAAATTAAAAAAAATGTTAGCAAAAGATTTGTCTTGAAACACTGATTCTAATGTCATTTTTAAAACTCCCTAGTGTAGCCTCTGTTATCTTTTCAATGTGTGTTCTAATTTTTTGTATTTTTTTTTTAGAAAAATTATTTATCTAAATTTAACTGTTGGTTATAGAAACTAATTAAAATATTGTATTATAGATGCTTTGGGAAGTCGAGAAAAAAAAAATTCTAGTCTGATTTGTTTCTAAATAGTTCTATGAAACAAAACACGCTTTAACTCTAGATTTGGGATAGCATGTTAGTGGGTTAAAATGAAAACAAACAAATAAATAAAAACAATATTTCAATGTAAATGAGTTTTGTAAAATATCAAAACGCAAATAAAAAGTTACACAAAAAACTATAACACACTATATGCACATTAAACGATATCATCATTGAGAATGTCAGTGAAAGAAAAACAGTCTCTCAATTTGGCAATCTCAATCTTTTGTTTTCTCGCCTAGTGAAACATTCTGTCGTGATTTATCACAGTGGCGAGCAGCAGCAGGAAGCTTGCTCACACATAATCAAAGAAATCATAGATATTCATACAAGGGTTTACAATGCTGGGGAGTTTTAGTGCTTTTATGTTAAACTGTACTAATTTTATTGTGAAGATACTTTAATGTGGAATAATTTTTTTTATTTCTTTCAAAGGTATTACAAGACTTTTGAAATTATATTAGTTATATTATTAGTTTTTATAAATATAGATACCGATTTATAAGTTTAAAAGAAATTATTTTATGAAAACACAAATCATCTTTAACCCCTTAACCTACAACTACTTGTGAGACATGTGGTCTTGTTTTCGTGCCAAAACTGATTATCACGGGCCTGGCCCATAGTACATCAGTTAGGCCAAATGTAAATATTACGGGCATGGTGCCTGGTACAATGATCGAGCCAAATGTAGATATGGGTATGGTGCAACAGTAAAGGCTAATGGGATTACTAATAAACCTTTTGTGGTATATCTACCACAATTATTACATCAGGTTGTAATTACTTATCAAATATTCCACAAAATTAAACTAGTTGTATCTGACACATGTATTTACATACCGTAAGTCGTGCATGTTTGGCACAAATTAGGATCAATTTGCCGAACTGTGGAATGGCTCGAAGGCTGTGCGATCTTGTTTACATTTTGGACCCAGTCTGTTGAAACGTGAATCGTAGGTTAAGGGGTTAAAAGTGATATTGAAGTAGAATTTTACTTTCAATCCTTACGTTTTTATGACTGTTGATAGCCATACATAAACTAGTTTAGTATAGCACCAAATACTACAAGATAATTTACATAAATTTCTAGTTAATTGAAAAAAAAAAAAATTCTTCTTCTATTACAATATTTGTTGGTTGCATTGGGTTGCAAAGTTAACCGGTGGTGAATGTGTAGGCTCAATAAATGTAGAGATCACTACTGTCTAACATTTTAATGTCGCTACCACAGGTGTTTACTCATTGTTTAAGTTTATCCCTGCAGTGCCAACTTATTCAAGCAATAACAAAGGAAATGTTTTTGTTTGTATTGTACAAAACTCACATGCATTTGCAGTTGTGTAGACAAGTTTGATTATTGTGTTAATGTATTTTTTTAGAGAACATATTATAATACTTCAAATTGCTTTTGCGTTCATTGAAGAGGCCATTACTTTTGAAAAAAATAGAAATTTTTATTAAAATTTAAAATTTTTTATCTGATTTTAAAATTGTACATGTTAATGTGCATTTAATTGATACACTTTTGTAAACCTTTAGGTAGCAGAGCAACTTATTAATCCATTTGGGGAAGATGATGATGATTTTGAATTAAATTGGTGTCTTGACAGAAATTTACAGGTTAGTTGTTATTATTTTGTAAGATGTTGTATGCAAATACAAATATATATATATATATATATATATATATATATATGTGTGTGAGTGTGTATAACATTATTTCAAGAATATTAAAAGTAATTCACTGTTTTATTTCTAAAGAACCTTTGCCTTGAAAAATACATTCACAAATTAAAAGAATGTAGTTTTCTTTTAATTCAAATGATAAATTGAGCATTTTTAGAATGCAAAATGTGAAACTCGATTATTAAACTTTGCAAAATGTAGAACAAGATTGTTAAACTTTACAAAATGTAGTTAAACATCTCAAAATATAGAAATTTTAATTTAAAATAAGTATTGGTTGCATACAGGCTGTAAAAAATCCAAGTAGAATAAAATAATCATCCAAGCACATAATGAGGCATCCAAGTTATCTGTGAAATATTCAAAGTAATTTTATGCAACAAAAGTATTCGTAGTAATCAAAATTCTTGTAAAAATACTCATGTAAAGTTATCGTATAGGGAGATATTCTAATTTAAGTGCTTAAAAGTCTAAATGGTGTTATCTAATCGATAATAAACTTCTTTTCTTTTTTTCTTGTTTTATTTTTACAATACCACGTCACAACATAAAGTACTCAAATTAATATATAAATTTATATAACATCTATTCCGAGGAAATGATATTTTATTTCCTTGACCGAGAACAATTTAAGTTGTTTACTTTTCAAGAATTCTAGCATCACTAACAGTTTTCGTGGGCTCATTTGCCACATGTACCGAGTCACATGGTATGACTCGGCTATGTTAGCTTTCTACCCCACGCACGCAGGTGCAATTTGTAACAGGGTGTCAGTCTCTGTATTATCTTAACATAGTTATGTAATACTAGCTGACCCTCCCAGCATTCCCCATGCATATAATAATAACCTTAAACATACCTAAAATCAGTGTTGAATGATTTTATATATTTAAAAGAAAATCTTTCGAAACTATCCTAATATTGGGGCTCCTGCTGCCTCAAATTGTAATTTGTATGAATTTATATTTATAAATGAAAATTCATCCGAGCAAACCTGGGCCTCCACTGCCTTTGATAGCATACAAATATGGATATTTAGTTGTAAAGAATTGTTCTTCATGTATTTTTTTTTAACATTGAGAACAAAAGTCATTAGCAGATTGATGATCAAAGCAAGCCAACTGCAGACCAGATTTTAATTAGTTTCAAGTACTGAATGTTTTAGAATTTTTATATGTGATATAAATTATGCATTCAAAGACTGTGTAAAAAATTTGTGTTAAAATACCAATATTTAGTTCCTTCCCATCCTTAAAAAAATATGTAATATAAAATAAAAAGAGTATTGAGGAGTAATTTCTAGTCAATTATTTTTTTTTTTGAAAGTATTAATATTAATATATTTTTTAAAATCAGATAAATTTCATTTCATATATGTCATTGTAAAGTTAAATATGAGAATTAATGATGAAGTAATATAAGTTGATTAGTAATTTCTAGTCAATTATTTTTTTGAAAGTATTAATATTAATATATTTTTTTTAATCAGATAAATATCATTTCATAAATGCAATTTTAAAGCTAAATATATCCATGTTAAGTGTGTGTGATTTTTATATTTAAAATAATTATTTATTTTTATAAAAGTGCCAAATAAGCCCCCTCCCCCCTAAAAAAAGGCGAAATTGAAACTTTGTGATAAATTGGTAACTTATGTTTATTTAAATTCTCTCTTAATTTTGAACGAATCTATAAAGAAAATGCATTTTTTGCATGTAAAAGAATTTCATCATATAAAAATGGATAAGGTTACCATTTATCTCTTTCTAATAAAGTACCTATTTTGTTTGTAAGAATTAGATAACAGCAGTTTGTAAAAAAAAAAGTTATTTTTTAGAAATATATGTATAATAGATTATTTATAATTTGTAAAATGTATTTAGGTTTCATTTATGATTGTTGATGAAATGCATCACAAACATCCACGCTTGGTTAAAGATATATATTGGGATGAACTTGAGCCTCAACTTCCTTACACCAAATCTTCATTTATGCTGAGAACTCAGCCTCACCTTGGCTCAGCTGTGAACTTAGAGTAAGTTTATTCCATTGATTAATTATATTTTTTTTAGTCCCTTTTTAATTTTATTTCTAATATAAATATATTTCATGATTATCATTTGCCCTTAATTTAACAAATACTACTCTAAAAATTCCCTTTTTTCTAACAGAGAAAAAATTTGTTTTAATAAATTGATCTTTGATAGAATGTTTTGTTTATTTATAAACAAAACAATTAATTAAAAATTGACAAACTAATTAACTTCAAAATTGATGAATTTTTGGTTTTGTTTATTTATAAAAAAAACTTTCATATTAGTGCTTAACGATAATTAAAAAGTAAAATAAACTTTCATATTAGTGCTTAAAGATAGTTAAAAAGTAAAAAAAAACTTTCATATTAGTGCTTAAAGATAATTAAAAAAGTCTGTCTTTAAATATTTCTAAAGTTATACAGTAAACTCTGTGTAAGGCAGAATCGATTGGAACTGAGGAAATCTTCTGTCGTAGACAATATTTTGCCTTAAACCAAGTTTATTCTATGTCTATGGATTTGCTGAGGCTCGAAAATCTTTTTGAGTTACAGATTTCCATTTTACATGGATTCACCTTACACAGAATTTACTACATTACTAAATGCATATTATTTATATATGATTAATCATTGTAGCTAATTTTTTTTCTTTTTCTTTTGTAGTTTATGGTTTATGTAATATTCACAATTAAAAAAATTACCAGCACTGAAATTCACACAATTTTAAATGTTTAATAAATTGGTAACAAACATTGATTGTCAATTTATGTTTTGCAATTGTTTCCAATTTACGTGTGTGTTTTTCATTGAGCAATTTATTCTTTTTCTGTTGTTTCTATTTTTTCATATGGATCTCATATGTAACATAAACATAAAATTATGAAATTTACAAAAAGAAAGTCCTACATGGCATAAAACAGAAATTTGTTTGAAAACTGTATATCAGGTTTCAAAGTTGAAGTTCTGTTTTTGTTTTGTTTTGTTTTCTTAACTCAAATTTTAATTTCATAGAATAAAGGAAAATATATATCGCCTGGCCTTACATTGATCCAGTTCTAGGTTGACTTATAACTTCTATGGTTAATGCATAGTTTCTTCGTAGTTGTTTTTTCCCCATCAAGCACTTTCTATAAATAATAATTATTGTGAAACATTGGGATTTAATGGCAAAAATGCGTAGCCATGATCTCATGTCCGCTACCCATTGTCATTTTCTTGGTTAATAACCATGGCTGAATGCTTCTTCTGTGTATTTCACAGTGAAAGATTTTTGTGGGGTATCCCACCAAAAAATTAAAAAAATACCAGGCATATGTTATTTCTCCTTTTTCAAAATGAAACATTATCTTATACATTTTTTAAATATTAATTTATTTTATGAGTGAAATTTTCAATTTCTTTCAAATGATACATACTGTATTTAACTTAAAATTACTTTTCTTTATTCAGTATCGATCCAGAAGAATGTGAGTTCCTGCCAATGGAAACGATCTTGGAAGAAGATAACGATGATAATAACTATAATAGCCCTCCCCAGAGCCCTACCAATGAATTATCTCCAGCATTTAGGTCCATCAATGGTAGCAAAATAAATCTTGATAACGATAACACTTCTCAGTCAGGATTGAGATTCTTAGAAAATTTTCCGGGATCTAAACTTCTGAATATGATCATTGGATCAAGCTCAGAGAACGTAGCAGGAACACCCAAAAAAGAAGGCAGCATCTTTTCTGGCTTCACTCTGAAGACACCGAACCGCAGATCCATCACAAGCTCAATCGCAGATAGTTTGCAAGATCAAGGCTTGGATCGACGTGACGTGGGCGAACCACTCATTCCAACACGAGCTGGCACTCCAATCCACATGGAACAGTCCAACGACCTGCGCCACTTCATTTTGGATATGCCTCAAGATGGGAACAGCCCCATGGATTCAGGCCATGCCACTCCTGCCACTATTGTTGAATATAATCGTCGTCATGACATTACCAACAATATGTCAACTCTGCAAATTGGCAGCGTTCCAAAAGACGCTACTGTTGAGCCAACTGAAACACCCACTGATCAGCTTTCACCCATGACTCCATCTGTGGTTGAACCATCCCCATTTGAGCCAAATTCTTCTCAGGAGAGTCTGGCACCATATGTAGATAGCAACCAAAGCACAGTTAGCAGCTATGCTGAGCTGCTCAAACATCCAAAATAAAAAGTGCTCATGTGGTATGCTTTATAAATAGAATCAAGATTTCACATTTTAAAAATCTGAAATAATTTTAATTTGCTGGTATTTCAAATGCCTAAAATTTCATTCAGTGCTTCTAAATATATTTTTACGATTTCAGTTTTTAATTGTTATTTTTTTCCCAAACAAATAATTTCAGTCAGTGGCTTTATTATTCCTGGAAGGAAGTAAAAAAAAAAAAAAAAGTTTTTAAAGAAGCTCAATAGTTATGTATGCTTTGCTATCTTTTGCTCAACAAGTTTTTGCAATGTTCTGAGATACAAAGCTATATTCTTCATAATTTTGCTTCAAAAATCAATCCACTTTACACAATAATTCCATTTCTCATCCTCCCAAAATAGCAATTTACTTAGAATAGTATGATAAATTTATTTCAAACAACTTTTATGTTTTTTAGATAATATTTTCATGAAAATAGTTCATTAGTGACCATGAAGTGTGTTCTTTGAACTTAATGACACTTCTTTTGGTAAAAGAATCTCGCAAAATCTTGAGGTTTTTGTAAATATTTTTGAGTTATTGTAATAGCTGCTTATAGTTTTTGTTGATGCTTTTAAACACTCTAGGTGATATATCTATATGTACTTACATACTTACAAAATATTTCATTACTTGAAAAATTTGAATATTCAGTACAGAGTTTTTATCAGTTAGCTTAGTAGGGAATTTAATATTAAGTATAGTATAAACGCATACCATTGAGCATTTCTTAAAATTTAAGCAAATATCATTATATACACTTTTATTGACCCTTTACAATTTTTAAAACTTTTCTTTGCTGTATTACAGCAACCTGCCAGTTCTTTTGTATCTCAGTTTAGTTTATGAGCCATTTTTATAACCTTTACGAAAGTATTTTCACTTTTTCTCGAACTTTGATAAAACACTTCTGGCTTACAAAATGAAATGACATTATTCCATAGATTATTGAAGAGTTGAGCAGCCTAACTGTTTAAAAAATTTCATTTTAAATTTACTCTTGCCTCCCTATGTCATGGAGTAGTTATATGATTCACATGAATATAGTTTTTGATGAATTTTTCATTCTAATATAAGATTAGCTGATATGTATATAAATGTTGGAATATGGAAAGATAATTTATTTTGCAAATGAATTGGTTACATTAGAAATGTATTTATTTTTATTTTTGTACATAGATATACATGTGTATATGTAAATACTTATTGTGTTTTGAAGTAGGTCATAGTGTTTATTTTTATATTATGCGTCATTTACTTCTTAGGAAGTATTAAAACAGCGCAAATAAGCTTATTATTTTAACAAAGATAAGTTCTGTGATGCAAGTATCTGTCTTGCTCTGAGCTATTTGAAAGAACAGACAAAACTGTTTTTAAGAATTTAGCTATTTTAACCCCTTTGGGACAAGTGTACTTTATGGAATTTAATTTTTTACCAGTGGTATTCCTAAATAGAAAGTTTTGTCTAATTTTATCTCAGAAGAGTTTTCTGATTAAATAAGGCAAAATTAAAAAATTACTGGTAGGCATAATCAAGAATTCTGAGCAACTTAAACATAATGTATATGTGACGCTTGACGCCAAATGGTTTAAGAACTCCTTATACAAAAGAAGAATGATAGGTATGTCTAACAAAAAGTTTTCTATAAGGAGGATTATTTTTCTCTAAAGAATTTTAAGTTGAAAAATGAATGCACTGAAACTATATGACCAATAATTACACAACCTATTATTAGATTGTTTTCTTCAAAATCCAATTATGTTTTTAATAGTTTAAATATATATTTTTACATAGTAGGCCTATTGAAATTATTTTAAGGTTCCTTTATGTTATTGTGTACAGCATTTTATCCACTTTTAACTATACCTGAAAATATATATGCTCAGTTTAATTAATGTTTTTAAGGCAAAGGAAATTTTTTCTTAGAGGCTGTTTCAACAACAGTTGTTGTTTTGAATACTTATGACTAGCATTACTTAATACTGTTGAAAATTGTCTGCCTAGTGTGTAATAACTGTTAGTGCTGTAATTAAAGTCAGTTAATGACTTTTTACATTTGCAATGTAACCAAAATTCATTGTAAACAAATTAGATTTACACTAAATATAATATCATTTAATGGTAGATTAAAGCTTTATCATGCCTTCAGATAAAGTTAAAATCATGTAGAAATGTAGGACTATTTTCTTTTCTTAATTAAGATAAATTGACTTAAAAAAGAAAGAGCTCGTTGGCATTTTGATTTGAAATTATGAAGATTTCATTGCTCATTTAATGCCTTTATTCATGTCACTTAATATTATGAGAGTGCTTATTCATCTACAATTATTAAAGAGTGAATCATATAACTGCTTCTGTCAGTGTAGTTATAGCCCTGCTATATGCTCTCATCTAAATGTTGTGATTTCTTTTTCTTTTATTACCTTGCAACAAGGTGTAACTTACCTAACACTGGTATTTTCCCAATTTATTGACTCTTATTAGAGTTTGGATAGATGTATTTTTCTTAATTCTGTATATTAGTACTTCTTTTTTCTGTTATGTGCCTACTTACATGACATGTTCCAGTTAACAAGTTTTTTTTTTCCGTTTTTTTTTTTTTTTTTTTTTTTAAATCATGTATACGTATTTATGCTTTAACATGTGTTTTCAAATATTTTTACTCAGAAAATAAAAGAAAGAGCAATGGCTGATTGTTTAATCTGTAAAAGATACAATATCATGGTTTCCAGAGTCTAAATTCTATCATTTTATGAGAGATGAGTATTGAACTTTCAGCTTGAAATGAAAATACAATATTAATTAGATTCTGTCAGGCTTTATCTCAGCTATTCTTCGAGGTTTTTTTTTTTTTTCCCAGTTAAGACTTTTTCCAGTTATTAAAAAAATTAATTAAAATTTTGATGTGATATTAATTTTTACAAAAATAATTTATGTAATTCTAATAATTCATATTTATAGTCTAAAAAAACAAAATATGTCAGCTTAAATAAGTGTTTTGGAAATTCTTTTTGAAAAAAAAAAAAAAGTAAATGTATACTTCATTTTTATTACTTTCTGGGAGATCTTTTATGCATATTTAATGTTTTGAATTTTATGTTACAAAAAACCATTGCTCTTTCTAATTCTTAAATATCACATGCAAATAGATTCTAATGTATTCAAATTTAAAAGGAAGTAGAATGTCCAGAAATAAGAAAGATGATGATGATGCGAGATCATTTTTTCTTTACCTAGAATTTTTTACATTTTTTAATGGCATATCTTCTAATTGCAAAACATGTTTTACAGTGAAACATCTTTAATTCTATTTTTCATATTTTACTTGCAATTTTCTACTCTGCGGTGTTGTTTTTAGATAATGGAAAATAATGGTGTGTCTGACAATTTTTAAAAAGGCATAAAAGTAACTTTTTTGCATTTATTGCAGGATTTTAATTTGAAAAATAATTTTATTTTCCTCTTTATAAAGAGTATTAACTTTTTTTTTTTTTTTCTTTTGTGCTGTCTGTTTGTTTAATTGTATTCTTGTTACAGTATTATTTGAAGTTGTTGGTTTTTGTTATTTATTGTTGTGATGGGTAGTTTAACTTGTGGCTCTATATTAAATAAGCTTAATGTGTCAAAAATTTGTAAGTTTCAAGTTTACTGCTTGGAATATGTAAACAGTCAATCATAATAGAGTAACAATTGTTGGTGCTTCCTTTTTTTTATATATAATGGCCTTGGTGAGAAATGAATTTTTTTCAAATGTAATTACTTGCACACAATTAGTTCAATATTTCCACAATTAATAAATATATATACAAACAAGAGGTATTTATCCATTGTATTCACTTCATGCAGAAACTATTTAATGTAAGCATGTACAAGGCTTAACAAACATTGCATATACATATATACAAACATAAGTTAAAATTTATAACGTTAAAATGCATAAATTACATCAACATGACATTAAACCACATACGGCTGTTCCAAGAATACCCAATAACGGCTGTATTTGGTTTAATGTAATGTTGGTGTAATTTGTGCATTTTAACTTATAATTTTAAAACTCGCACAAAGTGATTAGTTTCTGGTTATATGTCCATACATCCGAAAATTTTTTCATAATAAATTTTGCATCATTATTTTGTCTACTTTTTTATGCCTATTATTTTAAATTTCACTTTTAATAAGTTTGATGTTTTTATTTTTTTTTTGTGCAAGTAATTTTTTAAATTATTAATACTCAATTCTTCTTTAGTCAGTTTTGTTTTTGCGGCTTTTTACAACGCATGGCAACTAATTGTACTTTCTCAAGTGTGAATTATACCAAGGTCACCATAAAAAAGAAAATACCATACATATTGTTCAATAACATTTAATTAAGGAAAAATACCACAAGCATTCCAATAGCAGTAAAATTTTATTTCTTGCATACAATAAAACAACTAATGTAAGAAAGCAGCTGATTTGATATATATTCTTGTATAAAAAAAAATTACATTCCACGTTGCATCTTTAGTGGTTAATAATAAATTCCACAATTTTACATCCTCATATTTACTGAATATGAAGTAGAGCCACAATGTAATGCCTTTAGAAAGTTAAATGCCTGTTCTGAATTCAGTGTAAAAGAGAATTTTGTGTGGATATGTGAGCATGTTGTTGGCCTGTGATAAATTTGGTATGTCATAGTAGTCAGTTTTGAGTAATTTTATACTTAGAAAACTTGAAGCATTTTAATGGGTGTGGTCAATGTTTTTTTTTTGTTTGTTTGTTTGTTTGTTTTTGCATAATCTTTTTTCTGCATTTGTGATATAAAGTTTAATTTAAATGTATGATGTGGAGTTTCTTTTATGTATATCTTCTGGTTCATGTTTTTTATAATTTTACTATTACAAACCTGTAGCTTTTTTGGTTAGATTGTTATTTTAATGTGATATTAATTTCAATAAATGTTAAGTATTATCATTTACTAAGGCATTGCACAATTGAGGAATGCAGAAATCTCATTTATATTATCAAAAATTTAAAGTTTGTTAGGTTTGATATTTTTAAATTGAAATTCCACACCCTTATTTTGTAGAGTTTGAATAAGACTGTGATGAACTGAAAGATACTTTGACTGACAAAAAGTATTTTTCCCAATATTGTATAACTTACAATTGATGTAATTTAAAATTCCATTCTTCTAAAGCATATATTGCATCTAGTGCTTTATGATTACATTTTCTTCATAGATGTAATAAATATATGTGCTTGTAATTGGTGTGTTTTCTTATTTCATTTTGTAAAAATTACTGATTTAATTAAAACTTAGTCTTCTGTTCATCAGGTTTTTGAAAGTTACACAGTTGTATATGTTGGGTAAATTTGAGTAGTTTTGAATTTCCAAAAAATGTTAAACAGTCTGAATTTTATTCTAAACTGCATATTAAGATAGTTAAATTTCAATAAATCAAAAAATAATTATATATTTGATGAAATTAAAATTATAGGAATTGTATTTATTTAAACTGAATGATTCAGCATATAGTATAGAAGAAGTTTGTAGGTGAAACGCTCCTCATGATTAGAGAGTGCACATACAGTATCCTTTTTGCATACAATATAAATTGTTCTCAACTAAATTCTGTCAGAAAAATGTCTAATTTTCCTTTACTTAATCTAAGTATCTAAATTTAAGGTAAAGGCAGAAAAAAATAAATAATTTCAACTGTATCTTATATATACACTGACGGAAAAAAAAATCCCAACACCAAGAAAGACTTGTGTTAGTTAAACGAAATTTGGTAGGCGTGTTTATACATCTGAAAGATGACATCAATTGAAATTTCGCGCTTTGCACATAAGTGTGGCGCTAGTGGCACCACTCAGAACTTGCAGATCAGGTTTACTTTAAATGCGTGCTGTAAAGTTTGTGGACATTATTTAGCTTCGAAATGTGACGTATTGAGTTGATGTTAGCCAAGAATGCCTTTAAAAAGATGAAGAAGCCACTGTCAACAGCTCACCGAGTTGGAACGAAGTCGCATATTCGGGCTACGAAAAGGTGGATTTTCTTTCCGCGATATTTCACAAAGACTTGGCTGGAACGTATCCACTGTGCATGATTGTTGGAAGCAGTGGTCAAGGGATGGTACTAACTCAAGATAATCCGGTTCCAGGCGGCCATGTGGCACTCCTGAGAGGGAAGATCGCCGTATTCGGCGTATGCCTGTGGCGCATCGTACTGCGTTTGCGGTAGAAATTCGAGCTGCAGTTGGTACCACAGTGACACAACGAACTGTTAGAAATCGGTTGCTTCAAGAACAGCTCCAAGCTAGGCACCCTGTAGCGTGCATTCCACTGACTCCAAGCCATTGCCGTTTGCGAAGCCATTCGTGTTAAGCCAGAGCTCATTGGTGGGCAGGGTGGAGATCTGTTGTGTTTCTTTTTCATCAGAAAACACAACAGATCTCCACTCTGTCCTCCAATGAGCTCTGGCTTGACACCAATGGCGTCGCAAACGGCAGTGGTTTGGAGTCAGTAGAATACATGCTACAGGGTGCCTGATTCGGAGCTGTCCTTGAAGTAACTGATATCTAACAGTTCGTTGTGCCACTGTGGTACCAACTGCAGCTCAAATTTCTGCCGCAGACGCAGTACGATGCGCCACAGTCCTACGCCGAATACTGCGATCTTCCCTCTCAGGAGTACCACGTGGACGCGTAGAACCCGGTCTTCCTGAGGCAGTACCATCCCTTGACCACTGCTTCCAACAATCATGCACAGTGGATACATTCCAGCCAAGTCTTTGTGCAATATTGTGGAAAGAAAATCCACCTTCTTGTAGCCCGAATATGCGACCTCGTTCCAACTCTGTGAGCTGTTAGCAGTGGCTTCTTCATCTTGTTAAAAGCATTCTTGGCTGGCACCAACTCAATACGTCACATTTCGAAGGTAAATAACGCCCACGAACTTTACAGCATGCATTTAAAATAAACTTGATCTGCAAGTTCTGAGTGGCGCTACTTGCACCACACTTATGCACGAAGCGCGAAATTTCAATTGATGTCATCTTTCTGATGTATAAACATGCCTACCAAATTTCGTTTATTTAACACAAGTCTTTCTTGGTGTTGGGATTTTTTTTCCGCCAGTGTATATATATATATATAATATATATATAAAACTAATACAAATTAAATATTTCTCGAGATTGTGATTTAAATATATAAAAATTGTATTATAATGAATTTTTCAAATGATACTGTATAGTTTGGGAGGTAGCATCACATTTTTGTAACCAATTTTTAGCCTTGATGATTGTGGTATGGATAAATTAGATGGTACAGTTAATGAAACTGCCAGTCAGCTGATGCACCTGTGGGTGACATTGTCATAGTAACATATCACAGGCTGCTGTAAAGTGAAATGAATGGTACCCTAAATTACAGATGTTTCCATGGCTACCTGACATCAACTGTAATCAAAATAGCTTTCACTTAACTTTGCAGCAGGCTGTGAGATGTTGCTATGGAAACACTCCATGTGGTGTGCCGTGACTGGCAGCTTCGTTATCTGTACCACATAATCTATCATCTCAGAGGAAAGATAGGAGTAGAGGCCAAACTCCATTGTTCTTTCAGCCAGATTTTTAATCCAACATGTTTTCGCTCTTTCATCGCCAAAAGGATGTCTTTTTTGGCAGTGATCCCTTTATTGGCAACTTTTGCCGGGAGTAAAACCGGTTTGGCGTGCATCTCTGCCCTCCGTCACATGACGGAAGGCAGAGATGTAGGCTTCAAGAAAAGGTTATCAAATTCGAGTCTACTTATATGAGAAGTCTGTGTCTATCATATCCCTTTAAGACCGGTAGATTTTTGGTGGTTTCCCCTAGTTAATAGGATCATATTTGATTGAAAAAAAGGTTTTAAAAAATACCCAATGTCAGGTTATGCCAAGGGAGAACCCGCACAATTCTGTGGGTGCAGGCTCGACTTTAAATTACACAAAAAGAGGAAAATGTTTTTTTTTTTCCCTTTAGGATTACCTACACAATTGTGTAGGTCAGGTCTTTGAAGTGTTGAATAACAAAGTCATCTACGTTAAAGATGGTTTTAAAAATATGACGCTGCCTTTTGAATTATCATTAGTTTTCACAATTACTATTTTCAGTAATTTATAATTTTGCATAGGACTTTTCATTTTTGTATGAGAGAGGTAGCGTTTACTTATCTATTTTCCAAGTCAATGTTTTTATTTGGGACACTTAAAATGTAAAAAAAATAAAGAAAAAGGCGTGAGAAAATAGCTATATAAAATTTCAAATACACTTTTTTATGCAAGATTAAAATTTTGATAAAATTTACTCAAAAGGTGCTAAAATATATACATGAAAAGGTCTTTATAGCATAAAAACAGTCAAAAGATTAAAAAAAACCCAAGCGCTTTCAACTGCACTATAACAGCCGTCAAAAGGGGGGGGGGGGGAAATCACAGGATAATCATTACTCCTCTGGTTTTTCCCCCCCTGATGACGTTGTAGTGCAGTTACAAGCACTTGGGGTTTTTAACATCTTTTGACGGTTTTTATGCTATAAAGATCTTTTCATGTATATTTATCACTTTTTGAGTAAATTTATCAGAATTTTAATGTCACATATTTTATTTGTTAGCCAAGCTGAACATGACGTTCAATAATTATAGTTTGAACTATATTTTACATTTTTTTATAAGTGAAATTTGAATTTTTCTATTTTTTCAAAATAGAAATAAACTCCTTTGGAAAAAACTGTTTATTTCCCCAAAATTGCCTTTAAAAAAAATATTCTCATCTCTAATCAAAACCATGCTTAAACAAAAGGTATTAGAAGCCATTACAAGCAGGGGTGGGATTCAAATAACTTAACAACCGGTTTGCTGCCCGAATGATTTTTGATGTACAACAATGAAAGAAAAATGAAGCATCACACAAAGATTATGAAACACTTTCCAATATTATAAGAACATTCTTAAAATAAACTTTAATCCTTTGGTACAGTGAACAAAATCCTGAAACATGTTAACCCTATAAAAGGACGTTAATAAATATTTGGCAATCATGAAACCCTGGTTATAATTTCTATCAGAAAATGCATTAAAACAATATAATATAAAAATAGCAGAAATGTAAGTTTAAGAATTAACCCATGTTTATGACCTAAAGTTGTATATAACATATTTAGAAAAATATTATCCATGCTATAGCTAGAGAGACAAATTTTTGCATGACCAAAACTTCTCGAGTTGTGACATTTAGAAATTTTAGGAATTTTTACCATTTCTTAGTGCAGAAAAACAGGCCAGACAATGCTGGAAATTCATAAAATACAAAGTATCACAATTCGGCAAGTTTAGATCAAACAATGTCTTTTCATTTGTTAGAGCTGGAAAAATATTTTTCTAAATATAAATTATAAGACTAGAGGAACTTATCAAAATTTTGGATTTGTTACATTTACGAAAATAGCTACTTTCATTTAAAAAACTTCTAAGATATGAAGAACAATATAAAAAATGGGCTGTTGGAAGTATAATATCTAAATCTGACGATTTAAGTATTAGCTATAGATCAGTGATAACAGGGAACATTCCGTGCCAAAGCAACATACCGTTTATTCGAATAATAGCATTGCCTGGGACAAGTGATGAATGACCCTTAAATTAACCTGAAATTTGTATGATTTTATATCTTTAAATCTATTTTATCTGAATTTATATTTTTAAATGAAAAAATACTGAATTGAAAGTATATGCTATTTGGTACTTTACTTTCTATGCAATTTAATTTGTGAAGTCTATCTGCACAGAGCGAGCAAAACCGCAAAGAAACAATCAGGTTTTCATTCATTTCATCGAAATTTCCCACATTTTATTTTGTAAGAAATATTTCTACCCGTCCGAATGTTTCAAAATTTTTGTAGATGATGGAAATCTGATCTATTGAGAATCCCAATACCATCTGAATTTGAGATACTCTTAAAAGATTGTGTTCAAATGCGGTTGTTTAATTACTTTTAGCTTAGAAAAATATTGTCTCTTTGAGGCATGAAATGACCTGCATTTGCCGCTGTATTTCTAAGGGTTAAAATTCCTATTTTTTAAAACCGATTCTCCCAACGATAAGAATGTGGTTTCAGATTTACGAACGTATTATTGGTTTGTCAGTAGCTCTAAAATGTCGCCCTGAAGGATCGAAAACCCAACGAAACACTCAGATTTTTGCTGATTTCGTCAAAATTTTCACACATTTTATTTTGTAAGAAATATTACTACCCGTTTGAAGGTATCAGATTTTTGGTATGTGATGTAAATCTGGTCTATTTATTGAGATGCTCTAAAAAGAATACGGTCATTTAGTTATTTTCAGCTTAGAAAAAATATCCTCTTCGTGAGGTGCGAAGTGACCTGCGTTTGCAGGTGTATTTGAAAGGGTTAAAATTCATATTTGTTTTAAACCAATTGCACCACCTATTAGAAGAGGGTTTCACTTTAAGAACATATTTTTGGTTTGTCGGTACCTCCAAAATTGTGCCCTGGAGGGGCGTTGCAATAAGGGAGAAAAAGTTTTCCGGAAAAATGACCCTTTTTGAAAATTGTTTTTCAAGCGGTTGAATGAGATATATTTTTTAATTGATTGCAGCATTTGAGACGTAGATCTTTCATCATATGTCTTTCATTTTTAACTTTACTAAGCAGTTTGGCCGATGTAATTTAATAAATAATGACAAAATACCCTCGAAATTTCTTTTTTTTTTTCTTCATTTTCAACTGATGCGTAAATAAGGCTTCTGGGCGTACGCCAGATTTTTTTCTTTCTCGCAAGGACCGAGTTGAGTTTTTAATGAGAGTGAGTTGCGATTTTTAATTAAGAACTCATCTAATTAGAATTTTAAAATTCTGTGTCTCAGGTGCATCAAGAGACATTTTGAGCTAGCCTCATAAAAATTTTCAGTCTCGTACGTGCCGTAGGTTTTGCTAGCCATCACACACACACAGACAGAAAGAGAAAAACTTTCTTTTATTAGTATAGATAAGTAGTTAGTGTATTTTTTAATCAGCATACCATATAACTGGAATTAGCCTAGGACTGTCAATTTAGTTACCAAAATTCTTCAAAATTTCGTTTTTTTAGTTGAATTTTCTCTTACAGGATTGATGAAGAAAAAATATATTATTGTTCCAAATGAAATTAATCAGGACTTATCACAGAGTTATGTCTACAAAACAATGTAATGCAGATAAACATTTAAAGAAAGCTAATTAATGTAAATGCGATTTTCGCATTTGAAGTATGATTCTAACAAACGGTTTGCCGAACTCAACACAAATTAACAACCAGTTCTACCGAACTGGTGCGAACCGGCTGAATCCCACCACTGATTACAAGTCTTTTGCTGTTGTGTTTTCATTTATTTGGTGTATGAAGGAGAAGGGAATAAACTAAAAATAACATATAAAAAAGTAAATTAAAACTCCATTCTTTTGAAACAGTCTTTTTTTCTTGTGCTGGATACTTTGAATCATAACATATAATCTTTTGTATCAAGTGCGGTAAATCAGACGTGCTTCTATTCCCTTTGTCATTTTTTCTCTAAAAAATGAGTAAAATGATGACTAAAGTTTTGTAATATAGTAAAAGCGATACTTTCGTATTATCCACATACTGGAGGTTAAAAGCTGATGATTTATCTGTTAATTAGTTCAGTGAAACTTTTTTTTTTTTTTCTCCACTGAAATTTGACTTTTTTTTTTTTTGCCATTGCAAGCAAGTTTCTATATCCGGCCTTGGATTTTTCGATTCAAGATTGACTAATCAGGACCCTGTATTTTGTAAAATTTTCGCAAAGAACGAAAATTGTGCATTAACATATTCTTCTCAATATAGTTTTGAACATAGCGAAAAATTTACTGTAACACATGTCATGGTTCTACTCTATGGATATGCTCTTTAGAATGGAACAAATGTGATAATTTGTTTTTTAGTGCTGCCATCTATTACTGAAACTTCGAACTTCCCTTTATTTTGTAAGATTCTCAACTTTAAATGTTTGCGTTTCATACTAAGGCATTCTAAGATGGAATTGCAAAAGAAATACGAAATCTGTTCTTTATTTTGTTATACATTGAGCAAATATTTAATAATCTTCAATTTTATTAGGTAGATCAAGTAAAATCAATCCGGATTACATTAGTGAATTATTGAAAATAGCGTTTGCTGGTGCTGCCATCTGTCACTTAAACATACAAATAATATTGCACTTAACGGATTTCACAGACATTTGTAATTTTTAATGCTCGTACAGAGCTAAAATTTTTTAATTGGGTCTAAAAAATTTAGTTTAGCACCAAGCTTCAATATCCTTATTGGACATCATTTATATTTAAGAGACCTAATCATTAGTCGGTGTGTTATCATGATATCAATTAGATGTTGGCTATTTTTTTCAAAATGAGAAGTCTGTGGGCAAAGTTTAGTTACTTATTCGCTTCGGCAACCTTTTGTTAGGATCAAGGCCCGATTAATGCAGAGGCAGCTGCCCGAGACCCCTACTTGAGGGAATCCCACATGTTAGTAATCAGGTTTTTTGTTAAGAGTGTGCCAAATGGTTAAAATTGAACAAAAGGACAAAAATTCTTTTTGACCGACACCATTTTCAAAGATTTACAAGTGCGGCCCTCCCCTTCTCCTAAAAAAAGAACAAGCTACATCATCAGTAAAACTAATTATTAAATTTATATTATAGCACCTTAGGGGTCCATTGTTTTAAAGAGAAATTCACTACTGATGTTTTCCTCTTGACGAGGTAAGTTAAAACCATTTATAATAACCAAATGGGTGCATTTTTCGTTTAGACATATTACGAATACGTAGATAAAGCAAAGTGTAAGTTTGCCAACAAATACTCCCGTTAACCAGTCCATCATATTTTTTTTTTTTTTTTACTAGTTCCATTTCATAGTATTTTTCTTAAAGGTTAGACCATCTTTCCTTTGATTCCCTGTATATCGATATGAATAGTTTCTGGTACAAAAATTATGTATATACTATATATAATAGGTAGGAGTTTAGTACTATAGTCACTTGAGTATAATTCAGGAATTTCTATGTACAGATAGAAAAGGGGGGGGGGATGATGTTTGCCCCTGGGCCCTAGGTAGTCTAAGTCGGGCCCTGATTAGGGTGGAGACTTATCTGACAAACTGGACGATTAATTCAATTAATACTTTCCTGTGCTATTTCTATATAGAATGTATATATATTCGAACTGTAGAGCACTTGTTATAAGAAAAATATGAATCCTCAATTATTCCATCATCATTTGAAGTTTTTTTTTTTTTTTTTTTTTTTTTTTTTTTTTTTTTTAAATGTTAGTATAAAACGAGGTCTTTACTAGGTGAAGGCAGGGTGGCATTTTTTAAAAAGCCCAACTAAAATAATCGGTTAATGATAAATAGCATTGGTATTGCGATTAAAAAACTTCAAACTTTGTAATCAAAGGTTTTATGACAGGTGGACTTGTCCTCTATGTATTTGTTTATGATTATAGTGTGTATAGGAGGAGGGTGGGGGGGGGGGGGGTATTAAATCCACCAAAATACTGAAAGCTACTCTGAGTAGTAGGCTGGTTGAAAACATTAAAAATAAACTTCATTAGATTTTTATTCAGATTTTATTTAATTATATCTTTAAAAAAAGTAATAATTTTATATTATTTCAATGTGTGCGATTTCAGTTAAAGAATTTAAAAGGTGGAATATTCAATTAAAATATACATAAAGCACAAATAATTGTACAAATTACTTTCAAATGCATAAATATAATATAAAGATATTTAAAATACAAATTTAAAATATCTCAAAATACATCAGAAAAACCTAGAACGTTTTCCACCATTACAAGGCCGTCTTCAGTAGGATTTAAATGTTATTATTTTCTTTGCGCTTATTCGAGAATTGTCCAGAAGAAAAAATTGTTTTTCTATCCTTCTATATATAAAAAAAAGTTTTGATTTGGAAATGGACCAATGAAAATCTGCGTAGATATTCCCGGCAGATCGGCATCCAATTTGAATGCTTAATCATGGCCTTTCTTCGTTAATATTAAAAAAAAACTATTGCATACAAAAATATAAAAATCGGTAGTATTATAGAGAAATGATTGATAAATACGCTGATGCAGACAGTTTTCAAATCGAAGAATTATTTTAAGAGATATTTATTGCCAAATTTGGACAAAATCGTTCCATTAAAAAAGTTTTATAGGAGCAAAAACTATACATAGGAATTTAATAATTTTTAGATCATTTTATGCGTCAGAATTTCCCGGTGTGCAGATTGCATTTAGTATTTTAATTTGACTCATTTTTTGAGGTTTTATATCTATTTTAAATTCAAATTTTCAGCATTTTGAGAGATATTTTTTACAAAATTTAGAAAATTGTATTACTTTAAACTGTTGCCAACTGTATAAACAACGGAAACAATAATGTTTGCTTCAAATTAAAAAATTATTTTACACGTGACTATTATAAACAGAAAATATAAAAAGCAGGAACTCATTGAAAATTACGTCATAAAAACTATACTTACACGTGAAGTTTAAAAGAGAAAGAATATTGTAAAATAATAAATTCATTAACATGCGTTAGAAGTCTTAAATAGGAGAATTTATGTCACATTTACGTCATATTACACTTATTACGTAAAATGAACAGAAAAATAATATTGCAAAACAGTTTAAATTTAAAAATTGCGCGAGACATTTATTTGATATTTTAAGATGATCATAATATTTCATTTCTAACAAAAGTATTTTTACGTGACTATTAAAAAGAGAAAGAAAAGTTTGGTGAAAATTACGTCAGATTATAATTGTGATATTCAAATTATAATTCAATCTTCCGAAATCTTTTTAAAGCCGATTAAATTAGAGTGCTGTTAGAGTCTGTGGTGTCTGAACGGAGGTTGACGAGCGTAGCTCGTAGGGGGCAGAGCCCCCTAGTATATAAAAAAAAGTTTTGATTTGGAAATGGACCAATGAAAATCTGCGTAGATATTCCCGGCAGATCGGCATCCAATTTGAATGCTTAATCATGGCCTTTCTTCGTTAATATTAAAAAAAAACTATTGCATACAAAAATATAAAAATCGGTAGTATTATAGAGAAATGATTGATAAATACGCTGATGCAGACAGTTTTCAAATCGAAGAATTATTTTAAGAGATATTTATTGCCAAATTTGGACAAAATCGTTTCATTAAAAAAGTTTTATAGAAGCAAAAACTATACATAGGAATTTAATAATTTTTAGATCATTTTAGGCGTCAGAATTTCCCGGTGTGCAGATTGCATTTAGTATTTTAATTTGACTCATTTTTTGAGGTTTTATATCTATTTTAAATTCAAATATTCAGCATTTTGAGAGATATTTTTTACAAAATTTAGAAAATTGTATTACTTTAAACTGTTGCCAACTGTATAAACAGCGCAAACAATAATGTTTGCTTCAAATTAAAAAAATATTTTACACGTGACTATTATAAACAGAAAATATAAAAAGTAGGAACTCATTGAAAATTACGTCATAAAAACTATACTTACACGTGAAGTTTAAAAGAGAAAGAATATTGTAAAATAATAAATTCATTAACATGCGTTAGAAGTCTTAAATAGGAGAATTTATGTCACATTTACGTCATATTACACTTATTACGTAAAATGAACAGAAAAATAATATTGCAAAACAGTTTAAATTTAAAAATTGCGCGAGACATTTATTTGATATTTTAAGATGATCATAATATTTCATTTCTAACAAAAGTATTTTTACGTGACTATTAAAAAGAGAAAGAAAAGTTTGGTGAAAATTACGTCAGATTATAATTGTGATATTCAAATTATAATTCAATCTTCCGAAATCTTTTTAAAGCCGATTAAATTAGAGTGCTGTTAGAGTCTGTGGTGTCTGAACGGAGGTTGACGAGCGTAGCTCGTAGGGGGCAGAGCCCCCTAGTATATAAAAAAAAGTTTTGATTTGGAAATGGACCAATGAAAATCTGCGTAGATATTCCCGGCAGATCGGCATCCAATTTGAATGCTTAATCATGGCCTTTCTTCGTTAATATTAAAAAAAAACTATTGCATACAAAAATATAAAAATCGGTAGTATTATAGAGAAATGATTGATAAATACGCTGATGCAGACAGTTTTCAAATCGAAGAATTATTTTAAGAGATATTTATTGCCAAATTTGGACAAAATCGTTCCATTAAAAAAGTTTTATAGGAGCAAAAACTATACATAGGAATTTAATAATTTTTAGATCATTTTATGCGTCAGAATTTCCCGGTGTGCAGATTGCATTTAGTATTTTAATTTGATTCATTTTTTGAGGTTTTATATCTATTTTAAATTCAAATTTTCAGCATTTTGAGAGATATTTTTTACAAAATTTAGAAAATTGTATTACTTTAAACTGTTGCCAACTGTATAAACAGCGGAAACAATAATGTTTGCTTCAAATTAAAAAATTATTTTACACGTGACTATTATAAACAGAAAATATAAAAAGCAGGAACTCATTGAAAATTACGTCATAAAAACTATACTTACACGTGAAGTTTAAAAGAGAAAGAATATTGTAAAATAATAAATTCATTAACATGCGTTAGAAGTCTTAAATAGGAGAATTTATGTCACATTTACGTCATATTACACTTATTACGTAAAATGAACAGAAAAATAATATTGCAAAACAGTTTAAATTTAAAAATTGTGCGAGACATTTATTTGATATTTTAAGATGATCATAATATTTCATTTCTAACAAAAGTATTTTTACGTGACTATTAAAAAGAGAAAGAAAAGTTTGGTGAAAATTACGTCAGATTATAATTGTGATATTCAAATTATAATTCAATCTTCCGAAATCTTTTTAAAGCCGATTAAATTAGAGTGCTGTTAGAGTCTGCGGTGTCTGAACGGAGGTTGACGAGCATAGCTCGTAGGGGGCAGAGCCCCCTAGTATATAAAAAAAAGTTTTGATTTGGAAATGGACCAATGAAAATCTGTGTAGATATTGCCGGCAGATCGGCATCCAATTTGAATGCTTAATCATGGCCTTTCTTCGTTAATATTAAAAAAACTGTTGCATACCAAAATATGAAAATCGGTAGTATTATAGAGAAATGTTTTATAAACACGCTGATGAAGACAGTTTTCAAATCGAAGAATTATTTTAAGAGATATGTAATGCCAAAGTTGGACAAAATCGTTCCATTAAAAAAGTTGCATAGGAGCAAAAACTGTACATAGGAATTTAATCATTTTTAGATCATTTTATGCGTCAGAATTTCCCGGTGTGCAGACTGCATTTAGTATTTAAATTTCACTCATTTTTTGAGGTTTTATTTCTATTTTAAATTCAAATTTTTAGCATTTGGAGAGATATTTTTTACAAAATTTAGAAAATTGTATTAATTTAAACTGTTGCCAACAGTATAAACAGCGCAAACAATAATGTTTGCTTCAAATTAAAAATTTATTTTACACGTGACTATTATAAACAGGAAATATAAAAAGCAGGAACTTATTGAAAATTACGTCATAAAAACTATACTTACACGTGAATTTGAAAAGAGAAAGAATATTACAAAATAATAAATTCATTAACATGCGTTAGAAGTCTTAAATAGGAGAATTTACGTCACATTACACTTATTACGTAAAATGAACAAAAAATAATATTGCAAAACAGTCTAAATTTAAAAATTGCGCGAGACATTTATTTGATATTTTAAGATGATCATAATATTTCATTTTTAACAAAAGTATTTTTACGCGAATATTAAAAAGAGAAAGAAAAGTTTGGTGAAAATTACGTCAGATTATGATTGACAGATTCAAATTATAATTCAATCTTCCGAAATCTTTTCAAAGCCGATCAAATTAGTGTGCTGTTAGAGTCTACGGTATCTGAAGGGGGGTTGACGGGCGTAGCTGGTAGGGGCAGAGCCCCCTAGTAATTTAAATTTAAATGTTGTACGTCAGATGTGATGCCAGATAATGTTATTCAAATTTTCAACAAAACGAGCTTTCATCTATTATGCAACAAAAACACCATGAATATCGTATGACAGTGCATCATTACAAGCTGTATCTTTTTTAGCAATTATTTCAATTGATTCTCTTATGATGGCTTCCTGGTAATTATTTGCACGAAAGGATTTGGAAATTTGTACAAAAATTATTTGTATTTTAAATATCTTTATATTATATTTATGCACCTGAAAGGAATTTGTACAATTATTTGTGCTTTATGTATGTTTTAATTAATTAACTCAAGGTGAACACAGCACTAGAATTTTAATTTTCATTCAGTGGAATATTCAATCTGTACTATCTGAAACCTTCTTCTAATCGATAGTGTTCGGCTTCTGATCGGCTTTTAAAAATGTGAATTTTAACCCCTTCAAATACACCGGCAAACGCAGGTCACTTCGCACCTCACAGAGACAATATTTTTTCTGCGCTAACACAATCTTTTTAGAGCATCTTTTTCTGAACGTTCGGTCGAGTATAAACATTTTTTTTACAAAATAAAATGTGCGAAAATGTCGACGAAATTCAGCAAAAGCCTGAGTGTTTCGTCGCGATTTCGCTCGCTTTCGATACGCATAGGCTCCAAAAATCAAATTACGCAGAAAATAAACTACCAAATAGTATATACTTTCAATTTAATATTTTTTCGCGATTTTTTCATTTCAAAATACAAATTCAGACAAAATGGAGTTAAAGATATAAAATCATACAAATCTGAGGTTCATTTAAGGGCAATTCATCACGGGCCCGGGCAACGATGAGCGAGTCAGCTAGTTTCTGAATTTAAAAAACCTGTTTCAAATCGGACGTTTCATACATAAGGGTATTTTCAATACGTGTGTTATCGTGTGACAAATACAAGATCGTTTCAAAATGTTAGCCATGCTAGAAATTCAAAGTGCTATAATTCAACCATTTTTTAAGATATAAACAAAAGAACAAATTTTCAGAAACAAAAACTGCTCCGGAATCTTTGTATCAAGGCCAATCACATAAAAAAAATCTTTTTCATTTTCCAATTTTTTAATACCTCATTTTAAATTTTAAATTTAATTTTTTTTTAAATGGCAACCCTTTTGAAACAAGATGGCGAATGAAACTGGACAACGAACTCGGTCGAGACATTGGTATGTACTATGTACAGACCAAGTTACATACAAATCGGTTCATAAATTCGCCTGTTATTGTGTGACAAAAATCAGGTCGTTTTAAAATGTCAGTCACAATAGAAATTCAAAATGCTATTACTCAGCCATTTTTTTAGATATAGACGAAACAAAAACTGTTCCGGAATATTTGTATTAAGGTCAAACACATACGAAAAAAATCTTTTTCATTTTCCAATTTTTTGGTATCTCATTTTAATTTTTTAATTTTTTAATTTTTTTTAAATGGCCGCCATTTTGAAACAAGATGGCGGATGAAGCTGGCCAACGAACTCGGTCGAGACATTAGTATGTATTATGTATAAACGAAGTTACATCCAAATCGGTTCATAAATACGCCTTTTATCGCTTGACAAAATTCAGGACGTTTCAAAATGTCAGCCACGCTAGAAATTCACAATGCTATAACTCAGCCATTTTTTAAGATATAGACGAAACAAAAACTGCTCTGGCATCTTTGTATAAAGATCAAATACATAAGAAAATAATATTTCTCTATTTTTAATTTTTTGGTACCACATTTCAAATTTAAAAATTTTTTAAAAATTTTAAATGGCCGCCATTTTGAAACAAAACGCGGATGAAGCTGGCCAACGAACTCAGTCGAGAAATTGGTATGTAGTATGTACACACCGAATTACATCGAAATCGGTTCATAATTACGAGAGTTACAGTGTGACATATGTCATATATATATATATATATATAACCAATAATTAAACATAACCTACCACCATCAAAAACCGTAATATTATGAATTAAAGCTGTAAGTATATATATATATAAAAAAAAAAAAGATTGAATTATTTATAAGAATTATTATGGAAGAAAAATAAGAAAGTGGACACCGACAAATAATGGAAATGCTTATATATTGAATTACGTTTTCAAGGGCACAGAATTCAATCTATATATATATATATATATATATATATATATATATATATGTATATATATATATATATATATATATATATATATCAATTTTGAACGGAGGGTGGTTTCGGCGTCTGGGGGTCATGATCGATGAAAATATACCAAAATTTTTTGAAATCGCTTTCCTCCGAACCGCTGCAATAGGTAGCTTTTTGTAATGAAAGCTACCTAAAAGGAAAAAAAAATGTATCATATTTTTTAATAATCACATGTATGCTAAAAGTAATTAAAAGGTAACTTAATGAACATTTTTTTACCAATTTCTGAAGAAATTGAAAGGCCATACTTTATGTTTCAAGGAGACAATGCTCCGAATCACTATGTAAATTCTACTTTTGAAGGGTTTCTACCTAATGGTGTGTACATTATTGACTGGCCTGCTTTAAGGCTTGATAATACCTAATAGAAAACGTATGGGGAACACTTTCCAGAACTTTATATACTTGTGGAAAACAATATAATACCTCAATTGAGCTAAATTGAACAATTTTGTTTCAGAGACGTATCATCGGTTTGCACCTTTTTCCGAAATACATTAATTCAATTTCAAAAGGAATTTATGAAGTGATTCTAAAGAAAAGAGGGAAAATTTCCTAATCAATCAAATTTTATAACTGTACTTCATTTGGTGGGCTTATCATTTTGCAACATCAATTTTTCATATATTGCTTTCATTTTTGTAAATATACACTATAACTTTTTGTTCACGTTAATTGGCTTTTATGAGAGTTTTATTGTAGGCATAAAATAGTAATTGATATTCTCATTAAAAAATTTATTAAATCTTATAATTTTGGGATGGTTTATGCAGAAATACAATATTCAATGCCAAAAGGAATTTATGAAGTGATTCTAAAGAAAAGAGGGAAAATTTCCTAATCAATCAAATTTTATAACTGTACTTTATTTGGTGGGCTTATAATTTTGCAACATCAATTTTTCCTATATTGCTTTCATTTTTGTAAATATATTTGTAACTTTTTATTCACGATAATTTGCTTTTACAAAAGCACAAAACATTATTTAATATTCTAATTAAAAAAATTATTAGAAATCTTATAATTTTAGGGTGCTTTATCATTTTACAATGCACTGTATATTGTAATTCTGCATCTAATGTCTACCAAAAATCTGTCATATGTTATAGAGTTCTGCTAATAATTATATAAGATTTCTGGGTAAAATTTCAGACAGCCCTCTTACTCGAGCACCTTCAGCAGATGAATGCATACAAAAGTCATTTCATAGATTTAATTACCCTTTATTTCGCAACAAAATATTCTATACACCACTAGAGAATATTCAACAGTCATCATCATGAGATCAGGTTCTTAAAATGCAACAGGCAACAATTATCTACAGCGAAGCATGTGATTGTCTAGTACCAATGATTATAAACATATGTGCGAACGTACAAACATCTGGAGAAAATATGGAGAGTTCAAGTATGGACAGTGCGTATGGAGACCAGCGGTCTACCTTTTTGGGCACACCAGGAAAATGGTTTTGGATAAAAAGGATGGGGCTGTCGAAGGGGACATCATCAGGGTATGAATGTCTTCCCCATCAGTTGCATCCTACCAGAAGTCAGATTCGTTCTTTTTTTACGGATAGAGCAAACGCATGCCGTGTCCACTGCAACCCAATGTGGTTTCCAGGTGTCGCCCGATGTTCTGCCATATACCTGTATCCAAGATTTTTTCGGCCGACAGATGGACTGAATATCGTCTGAAAAAGCAGAGAATAAGATCAGTGTATGCAAAATTCATATGAAATTTTTGTATAAATTACTTTGATTGCAAGTTATTTTGATTGAAATTTATTAAGGGTGTTCTCAAATCTAAAAGGGAAACTTTATGACAAAAGTTTTAATTTATTTTTGTTGGGGAATGCATGAAACTAGCAGGTGTTGTTGTTCAGAAACTGTGTAATCAAGCTGTTTTTTCCGTTCTTTTTGCAAACGCAGTAGATTTTTCGGAAAATAGCGTCAAAATAGGCGTTTTAAACCAAATTTCTGCGCGAAAGTAGAATAATCACTCAAGAAAGGGCGAAAAAGTCTTTGTCACGTGATCAAAATCGCTTTTTAATTCAATAGGTAATTTATTGATCAAAAATTGGAAAACACAGTTCGATTCCAAATCGCTTCCATGGTCAGGCTTTCCAATTTTATATCTTTCTGTTAAAAAAATGAATTTGTAAATGTGTCAAAACGTTTTGCGCTGGTTGAGCAGAGCAGTTAAGAACAGCCTTAATATAAAGAAATGCAAAAGCGAAAATTTCAAAAAAAGGAAGAAAACAAACAAATAAAAAAAAACACAGTACACATCCTGCCTTAATTATACAAGATATATGTGCACTCTCGCAACAGAAAAGGTGAGATGATAGGACTAGGACACAACAAGACAAGATGAATAACATTTTATATTTTATTATAGATTTTTCGCTGCGTAAACTAAATTTAGACTCATCCAAAAAGAAGAAAGATTTCTGTTATTATGCATTCCGGGGAACAAGCGGGCGTATACTTCAATATCAATTAAATTTTAAAAATCCTTACAAGAGGCAGCTGCTACTTGGTCTACTTATAAGTAGATTTAACCATGCCCTTTGCCTTCCCTGACTGCATTTGGTCGCAGGCTAAATCAGTCATTGAAAATGTCTGACGATACCTGTGCACCATAGAGGTCTACAATAATTTTATGTGTCCCCTCCAATCGCAGTGGTTTCGTCCAAAGTTACTCAATCAGTTTACTAATTTTAGAATTTCTTTTTTCTAAAACGCTCAAGAAACAAACTACAATCGGAAATCGAAACACCTCTTTTTTAATGATTGTCTCATGGCACCAGACAAGGACAAGTCCTTATTTTGTATTTATTACTGGCATAGATTTATTAACACTCGATTATTATTCTCATGTTACTGCTGTCGTTGTATCTGTGAGATACATAACGCAATACACTTTATGCACCACTTAACCTTAAATACTTGGGCCTACGCCTTGACATAAAAATGACAGCCGTCGTAGGCTGTTTTCTTTTAGCGCTTGTACGGTACGCTGAATATGAATACCAATAATTTCTAAAAGTTTTCCCCGCTTTACTTTTCTGAGAAGAAAAAAAGGCAAAGAAAAATTTTAGAAAATACTGGTGTCTAAATTCAAGGGACCGTACAAACGCTCATATAAAACTGCCTACGATGGCCGCCGTTTTTATGTCAACGCGTAAGCCTAGTGTTCAGTGGGCGGTCGGTGTTATACGAAACGCCAGACTAATGTTTTGTTCACTTTGCGCTAGGAATGTTGATCGAACTCCAAATTCGTCTTTAGAAACTAGAAAGGAAATTCACCGTGTGTCTTACAGACATAAGAATAGTAATCGAGTGTATATAATGTATTCCAACTTACCACCAATAAATCCATTTGTCAAGATTTATAATATTTTTTCATTTCTTTCCTTTAATTTAGGAAAACACTCACTCTGATTGTACAGGCTTTAAGGTCCGAATACACGTATCATTCAACTATTTTCAGTATCGGCATCTCTTTTTTTTTGTGTGGTCATGCGGTATTTTTTTTTTATCTTTAATAGCTTTAGAATGAAACGGACGGACATTCTGCGAGAGGAAAAACTTTCCTTCAAGTTGATCTAATCTTCTTATCTCTTTTGCATTCTTGAATCTCCCCATCCTTTTGTGAATAAACCACAGACGAGTGGAGAAGAACAGGTTTCCTGGAAAAGTTTTGAAGGAAGGCAAAACAAACGTTTAAGCGCATCCTTACCTGAAGACCACCAGAAACTACTGTATCATGACATGACAATGACATGTTGCTGTCTCGTGACACAAAATGGTGGCAGCTGTCATAACCTTATGGTCAACAATTTGGCTAACACACAAAATATCTGGCCCATGTTTATCTAAGTCTATTGTTAATGCATTCCCGTTTCGCATCAATGTATTTAATTTCCAAGATTTACAACCTATTTTGACATTTATCTTTAATTTGTGAAATTAGAATATGAATTTACCTGAAAATCCTCTGCAGGCTTTTCCAGGTACTCTACACCTCGTGGCAAACACCCACGCTTCAGGGTGTATCTCGACGGTCTGTAAATCGACATTGATGGCTGTTTCTAGTTGCTCGAAACTTTGTACAGAACTGCACACTTCTATTAAATCTACGTCTTCCAAGGATCTCTTCTGAAACAAAGAATGAAGCTTAGTTGAAGATTCAGCAATTTCAGTTCTAACAAACCAAATTTAAAAATGTCTGATCTTATATTATAAAAGACAAACGTGCTCGTGCGGAACGCTGACGTCTTTTTGATGGTGGCAACACCAAACGATTACATTTAACTTTTACTGCAATTTTTAACTTCTAAACATCACATATTTTAATATTTCACGCCGTCGAATAGGGAAAAAATGCACTTTCAAATGAAATTTGTTTAAAAACTCTATCGCAATTTGCTCGATTTTTATTGCTTTTAAAATAATTTTTAGGCATGGTTTTTTAAAAAATCTGTCTGTTGCGTACAAGCGATTACGTAAGATAAATCCGTGTGTACTTAAATTAATATAAGTAGCACAGAATTTGTTTCTAGCTGATATGACACAACAAAATTAAACAATTCATCGATCAATTAATAAAAGAATAAAATTTAAATAAAATACAAATTTAAGACCATTACATTTTTGTCCTAGGGGCCCTGGGCACAGATGCTTACGGGAACTCCTTACACCCAGGCTTATAGGGGACTTGAGTAAAAAAAAAATATTATTAAGAACTGTACTTAGTAACAACCACTATTAACTTTAATAATTACTTTAAAATAGCCATTAAAAAACTAAATTTGGTAATCATATACTTTTAAATAATTATGAAATTTAAATGAATAGATGTTTTATAAAAAAAATTGTGTGGTGCTGATTGTCTTTTTCTATGCAATTCCATATATCTGGAATAATAAAGTATACAACAACTAATAATATATTTTCCGCTGTAACAAGCAATAATTATGTAAAATACTAGGGAGCTCTGCCACCTACGAGCAACGCTCATCAACCGCCGAATAATCTGACAAGAAAAAGAACAGGGTTAAGGCTGTTCTTAACTGCTCTATTCAACAAGCGCAAAACGCTTTGACACATTTACAAATTCATTTTTTAACTGAAAGGTATAAAATTGGAAAGCCTGGCCATGGAAGCGATTTGGAATTGAACTGTTTTTTTTTTCATTTTTTGATCAGTCAATTACTTATAGAGTTATAAGGAATTTTGATCACGTGACAAACCCGTTTTTCGCACGCTCTTGAGTCTCTTTCTTCCTTTGCGCGGAAATTCGGTTCAAAACGCCCACTTTGACATTATTTTCTGAAAGATCTATTGCATTTCCAAAAAAAAAAAAAAATTGGAAAAAAGAGCTCAATGACATAGTTTCTGAACAACAATACCAGCTAGTTTCATGCATTTTCGAACAAAAATAAATTAAAACTTATGCCAGAAAGTTGCCCTTTTAGATTTGAGAACACCCTTAAATAAAAATTAAAAATACAATATATTTTTTAAATGATAAAGTTTTAAAAAAATACTTCACTATAATAAAGTAATTGAAAATGCATGTTTCAGACAAACTATACGATTTTATGAAAATACAATACGATCACAATAGAATGTAGAATGAAATGTAACATTCCATCACATGTTAAAACATCAGATTTTGGACTATAATTGGACACCTTCAGCAGCATTTGGGAGCCTCCGATTTACAGCGGCCTTAAATTGACTGGTAATTTTAAGTCTTGAAAAGGTTAAAAAGTACCCAATTTAGTAAAAAAAAGAAAAAAGGAAAAGAAAAGAAAAGTAAGAAAAAAAAGCGAGGGGGGGGGGTGGGCAATTCTAACACCTAATTTTTACATCCTATTTGAATTTTTATATTTAAACATGTTTTGTTTATTAATTTAAATTTTGTTCTATTGTGTGTGAGCGGTTTTTTTCAATTTATTTATTTTACGCATCCAAATAGAAACAAGGTAGAAGTATCGGAAAAAATAATTCGGAACAGCTAAAAATTTGGAATAACAGCTCTATTCCTCTATTTTTACTCAGTGTTTGGAGAATCGTTATCACTCTGATGCATACCTGTTAACCCCTTCAGGACAAATGTCTTTTACAGAATTTTTAATCTTTTATCACCGGTTTTTCAAAACAGAAATTTTTGCCTAATTGAATCGGGAAAATGCTCCGATTAAATAAGGCAAAATTGACAATAAAAATTTACTGGTGAGAATAATCACGGATTCTGAGCACCTTACACGGCACGTATACGGGTTGCTCGTCACCAAGGGGTTAACCTTCCGGTTTTAAAAAAATGAAATAAACGTACTTTGTACTAAGAAATTTGTTTAATTAAGTGTTTCTTGTTTGGACGTGGTAGTCATCAAATTTTAGTTTGATTTCGTGTGTTAAATATAATATCTGACGCAAATATGTTTTTTGAATAAGAGTGCAACAGCTGCTGCACCAAGATCTAAATGTTTATAAAACTAGTTATAGTACGAACGCACCTCATTTGCACGTTTGACGTACAATTTGCGATTTGTTCTATTTTAAGGGTGTATTCCGATCCAAACTGCTTATTTTCTGATTCATTTTAAAATTCATTTTTGCTCTCAAACGCATCAAACTGGGAAATTCTCTTATTTAGAAACTATATAATGTGCCGTGCTTCTTAATTTTTTGATAAATGCAGAAATTGCTGTAAAAAACGCTGTCAAAGTTGGCGTTTTGAACCGAATTTTCCGAAGCGGGCGATCTGGAAATGAAAAAAAATGGTCATACTGAGAAAATATTTTTTTAAAAATCAAATTCTAATTAATTGAGCTGAAAATGAAATCACACGGCATGTTCAACATGTCTTCAGAAATCACCCCAGCAAGTTTCATGTTTTTACTTTTAAAAATGAGTCTGAAAATGTCTCAGAGAATTTCGAGCTGTTGAAGGTGGAAAATATTTTTTCGAATACACCCTTAGGACTCCTTCTATTTTCCTCCTCTGGATATTTCGACCTATCTACATTTTTTTTTTCCTACATGCGGGAAATTTTCAAGTAATATTCATTCAAACGCCAAAAAAAAAAAAAATAACAACATTTTTTTTTTGTTTGTTTGCTATTTGATAATAACTATTCAGAATACATATTTCTGAATGTGAACTACTTAGTAATAATTATTCATTATATTTATTTCTAAATGTGAAACATTTCGTAGTATATTCGATGAATTGGTATTGATAGACATCTACCGAATAAATGCAAAGTAGAACGAGAAGATAAACGAAAATTTTAAGATGTTCGACGCATGTTGAAGAAATATTTTAAAAATAAAACAGAGCGTGAATAAAACATAGCTAGATTTCCGTGTATTATGTTTCAGAAGTAAAGCAATTCGTAAAAAAAATTCTATTTATTTTTCGTAGAAAATTTTCATTTATTTATTCGCAGAAAATTTCTATTTACTTTATTCTTTGCGTAGAAAATTTCCATTCATAGAATTGAATTTTTTAAAATTTCACAATACATAAAATTTAGATTTGTAAAAACGTTTCTTCTTCAAAAACTCGGTATATGAAAAGCAATGTTTAGAGTACACATATACTCAACCTGCGGCCCGGTGACCTTTTTGTGCGGCCAGAGAGGCATAATCATTAATCCATGTATAAAAAAAAAATAATTGAGAGATGCATAAAAATTATTTAAGATCTTCACTGTTGTTTTATATACACTGGTTATCAAAAATTAAGGAAAAGTCACAAAATGCTAATTTTTAAATACGCGAATACTCAAAAGGAAGTAATATAATTTGCATAATTACTATTATGCTCAGCAGAACAGCTAGTCCATATAACATCTCATTCAGGTCACACATGGTTACAAGAGTCACAGTCACTACGGCGAAACAAAAAATAGGAAATTCCATACGTCTCTTTTATGAGTCTCAAATGACTACTATATGTGGCTCCACTGACAGGTCACTGTAACTGCTGCTTTGTGACGAGTCACCAGGTGACTTTGCAATGTCGTTTCATTGAGACTCTCGTGTGACTCTCATCTGGAGATTCAATTTCAAAGTCATTGTGCACGTTGCATTATGATAAATCACCAAATAATGTCACATTAAAGTCACATGGTGACTTTCTGTCACATGACTTTGTCAAATGGTGACAGAGACCCTACTGTGAAGTCACCACTGTGAAAAGTGGTGAAAAGTCACCATGTGACTTTAATTTGACATTATTTGGTGATTTATCATAAGACAACGTTCCCAATGACTTTGAAATTGAGTCTCCAGATGAGAGTCACACGAGAGTCTCAATGAAACGACATTTCAAAGTCACCTGGTGACTCGCCACAAAGCAGCAGTCACAGTGACCTGTCAGTGGAGTCACATATAGTAGTCATTTGAGACTCATAAAAGAGACGTATGGAATTTCCTATTTTTTTGCTTCTCCGTAGTGACTGTGACTCTTGTGACCATGTGTGACCTGAATGAGATGTTATATGGACTAGCTGTTCTGCAGGAATAGTAATTATTCGAATTATATTACTTCCTTTTGAGTATTCCGGTATTTAAAAATTGGCATTTTGTGACTTTTCCTTAATTTTTGATAACCAGTGTATTTTTAGGGGAAGACAAAATCTGTCTTGTTACTTAGTATTAATTTAAAATTATGCAAACACATCCTTAATGCAGTTTTCTTAGTTAAAAGTTTTAATTATATGCAATTCTATCTGTGCTACGTGTAGAGGTCTGCACGGGCCGAAATTTCCAGGCCCGGGCCCGGCCCGAAGAAAAGCTATTTTGGCACGGCCCGGCCCGGTGTAAAAATTGAAAGTTCGGCCCGAGCACGGCCCGGCCCGTTTACATTTTTACCGTTCTCGGCCCGGCCCGTACAAAAATCAGTGAAAACAGGCCCGGCCCGACTAAATTTCTACAAAAAATTCCGTTTTTTCTCGACATGCAATTAAGATTCTTTTAATGAATACTACATGCATATTTATGGGAACATTTTATAGTATATTTTAAATTACCATGTGTTCGCAAAATAGAAAACACACAATAGTAAACATTAACGATTACTTGCAGCGTTTTAGTCAACGTCTCTACAGACGTTTCAAAATTTAAATAAGGGTTCATTAAAAGATTAGTGTAGTTTAGAATAAAGGGTTAAAAAACATGATAACTTTTGAAGCTTATAATAAAAGGTAGATTTGTGAAAATATTTCTGTAATTTTTAAGGCTTTTCTGAAATCCAAAGGAGCTACATTTTGATACATTTATGAATTCATTTCTTTTCGGAAACGCATGAAATTGGCAGGTATTCTTATTCAGAAACAATGTAAATGCCGTTTTTTTCTTAAATAAAAGTAATATATCTTTCAGAAAATACAGGCAAAGTTAGCGTTTTGAATTGAATTTCCGGAAGCGATAGCACAGGAAAGGAGAAAAACGTACAGTCACGTGACAAGAGTCTCTGTTATCTCTGTACGTAATTTATGAAAAAGGGAAACGCTATTCGATCCCAAATGCCTTCAATACTCAGGCCTGTCAATTTTATGCCTTTATATTTAAAAATGAGTCAGAAAATGTGTCTGAGAGTTTCGCATTGTTGAGCAGTAAATATGAGAACAACCTTAAGGTACATTTCCAAAGATACTGTTAACAGAAGTTCATTATCGCTATTAATAATTTTACAAAACATAATGCCTGTCCTACACATCCTGAGAACGATTAATACCAGCTCCGTCCCGGCACAAGTCTGCCGAAAATTAAACACGTGATCAGGCATCATGTAACTGTACGATGCCGATGTCTACGATGGACATGTTACATTTCTGTATTGATGTTGTTAAACTCGCATCGGCTCGTAACGCACATTTATACTTCTCGAAAAAGTCATATTCATTGGAAATGGCCTCGTATTTTATCTGCTACTCTCAAATTCTTATATCGGGCCGATAGGCCCGATTAATTTTTTTTTCGGCCCGGCCCGGCCCGCTTATTTTGTCTGTCGGCCCGGCCCGGCCCGTTGAAAAAATTGTCCTAATTCTGCCGGCCCGGCCCGGCCCGTTTGAAAATTCTCCTCCATTCCGCCGGGTACGGGCCTCGGGCCAAGCCCGGGCCCATGCAGACCTCTAGCTACGTGGTGTAGATGTCGTTGACTAATTGCAAAATCCGGCTCTTTGCAAAGAGCCTTGGCTATTTACAAAGAGAACGGCTAATTGGAGAATTATCTTCCTTTTCCCAATTAATCTGATCTTTTTCAGGCTTATTGCAAAGAGCCTGAGGAGAGTTAGGCTAATTGGAAATTATTCATTTATTTCTCAATGAGTTTGATTTTTTTCACTCATTGCAATAAGCATTATGGAGTTTTAGGCTAATTAGAAAATGACCCCAAACTGATCACAGATTTGTCCAAACAACCTAGTTTCATCCAGGTTTATTTCAATATGTCCAAAGTAGTGACTATTTAAGCGTACTTTTGGTAAAGAATAGGAAGCTGGAACTTAAAATGCTTATAAAAACGTATAACAGATTAAGGCTTGCTAGTCACTCAGCTTCCGAATTCCCTCGGTAATCTTAAATCTATGGGCGTTTGATGCATTCTTATATTCAAAATATCTCCCGAGGAAATTAATATTTTAAATTTCTTCTTTCAGTGTTCTTTTCTTAACCCCTTCACGGTCGCTTAATATTTGGAAAAACCTTCAAAAAAGTACCTATTTCTTTTATTACAGAAATTGAATAATTATAAGGTTTCTAAATAAAATGTGCAATTAGTTTTTTTAAGGCGAAAAATAAAGATGTTATAGAACAAATTCACATTCATAAAAACCCATCATGAGAGAATTCTCTGTCTTAATGTTTGTTTTACACCATACAAATTAATGCGAATAAGACCTTTATTTTTCACATCTTAGATCTTTATTTATCATCATCATACAAATTTTTACAAATAATATTTGAAATAATATATATATATATATATTAAATTTTGATTATTAATAATTTTTTTTAGTGTTATATATTTTGAAACATGCAATACCAATCCCAGCATAATTTTGGGCATCAGCGCCAAAAGCCATGCCCCAGTGGGAGTATTTAAAGACTTCACACGGAAATGCCAGTTAAATTTTTCTGGTTTCAGAATTTTTTTTACAGCAATTAAATCTCCACCCCGGAAATATGACGGGCACGAGAAATAAAGAACGACACCTCAGTCCGTGATATTGGCGGGAGCGAGAATTAAGGGGTTAAAGGATGTCACTTTTTTTCTTAATTGTCAAGGTATTCTTAAAATCTATGCTTAATTTAATATTTTATGTTTTAAAAAGTGACGAACTTGGAGTAAAATTTTAACACTTCATATAAAATTAAGCGTAGATTTTAGATATATTTTGAAAACTAAGAAGAAAAAAAAAGACATCCTTTGAGAAGAGTACACAGAACAAAAGAAGTTAAAAATATTAATTTCCCAAGGAAATATTTTGAATATAAGAATGCATTAAACTCCCATAGACTTAACATTACAGAGGGGAATTCGGAAGCTGCGTGACTAGCAGCCAGTAGTGATAACTGTCTAATTGACAGATTTTATTAACTCGAGTGGGTGTCAAAGGCTAGTGAATACTGCATTTTTATTTTAAGGGTTTATTTTTCGCTAACGCTCCGTGCAGAAATATTAATGCAATCTGCAGATGAGACAGATTTTAAATATTTTTCTCAAATTAGGCAGAGAAGATGGGTTGCTGAATGAAAATAAATATAAAACTTAAATAAGAAAAACGTATGCATGAATGAAATCTTCAGATGAAGCAAATATTTAATTTTTCTTTTTTCATTACAAAGGGAAGATGGGTTGCCATTGAAAATAATTATAATAAATATATGAAAATTTCTACAATAATTAAATCTGCGGATGAGGGAAATTTTTCACGTTTTCCCTGGTAAACGAAGGTGTAAAGGGGTTGCTGAATGAATATCCTCAATCTTCAAAACTAATAAAACATTATTCCAAACTAATTTAATGTGCACTATGTATTTCTATAAATAAGAAAATAATAATAAAAAAGTTTTGCATGAAGCAAAAATGTGATTTATTTAAAAAAAATCCTTCATTTTTTTATTTAGAAATTCGCATTGTTAATTATTACGTTTTATACTCATTATAAACAGTGTTCGTACTGGTCAAGGGATTTCCCAGGAGAAATATCATTATTTTTTTTTAATAGAAAAATAAATCTAGATAGAAAGCGCGAAATTTCACTTTATTTAAGCAGAGATTTTCTGGCATTTTCTTTTTTCATCTGGGTATTTTCTTATTTACAGTGCAATCAAAATTTTTCAATAAAGCAATTCTTTTTCATTTTTATTTTTAAACTCTATTCGATTTACTATGATACATGAAACTCCAATGTGTGAAGGTTTAGACTTTTAAAAACAACATGCATATAATGTGTTATTTAAAAATTTAAAATAAACATATAAAAACAAAACTTGCCTGTAAATGTGTTGTTGAACTGAAATCTTTGATGTCTTGAAAACTAGCTGAAAAGGAAACGAACAAATAAATAAATTTGGAAATGTACAAAAAGTGAAGAAAAAACTCCTTTTCAAGAACAATTATTACTTAAAAAAAATTCTTTTTTTACCATTACAAAAATCTATTTTATTAAAAACGTATATCTTTTTATTCTGAATTATTAAGTGTTAGAAATTATTATGAAATCTAAACATAAATACAGTAGCCCATCGTGATTGTCAGCGTGAAACTCATAATTTTATATTATATGTAATGATGAATTGTTGAATTCATACAACACTGAAAAAAATGAAGTACTCAAAAATTAGTAAAAAATGAGTAAATCGATGTACTCATATCGAATTGAGATAAAAAATGAACCTAAGCTTTCTTAATTTTGATACATCACATGTTATCAAACCCAAACGAAACGATAATTTTGTACCCTGTAATAACTTATTTCGTTTATGGTGGCATAAAATATGTTTATTAATGTAAATATTGAATTATGCACAGTATTTTACAATAATTTAAAAGTGTTTGCAAATAATGCTCTTGTCATAAAAATATTCGATTTGGGTATCTTGTTAATAATTTTGCTAGTTTTCTTAATAAACAATCAAATAAACGTTTCTTCTTAATAATTTTGAACGGGAAATAAATGTAAGTACATTTATACTTTAATTTTCAGGTTCAGGGGGACAGTACATAACGATTCATATTTGAACACAAGCATAGAATCAAAAATGAGTACATGTTTTTTCAATTTTGAGTACATTTGGATCGGAGCTATTTTGAGTATGTGACATATTTAAAATTGAGTACTTTTTACTCAATTTTGAATATCCATTTTTTTTTTCCGTGAAGTTATGAATAATCTATAAAAATTGAATTCTACACGTTTCTTCTGTGTATGATATTGTAGGTAAAAAAGTTCGGATTTTATAAAACGTTTTTAACTATAATTTAACATATTTTTTTTAAGCATAAGAGTCATTAAGCATAAGTCCTTTCGTGCACTACACTGTCAGAAACACTCGTCTATATGCAATAAATTATTCCTTATTTTTTAACAAATAATTTCCGTAGTTCGAGAAAACGTGTTTTATCCGTGAATTCTTTCCGAAAGTCTGAAAAAGAGGGAGAAATTCCGTTCATACCTAGCACGCATGCGTATTGGCTCTATTAATACTACAATCCGAATTCCTTTAAAAAACGAAAATCCAAAAATTCTATAAATTAAAAGGAGCTGGATTATGCGAAAAATGAGGAAAAGTACCTTAATTTGTCATTAATTTGTCACATCTGGATTTAAAGAAATATTTGAGTTTGACTTTTTTAAAAATTAGAATACTTTTTGCGTAAGATAAAACCTTCGAATAGGCATACTCTTAAATTATTTTTAAACGATCTTTTCTACTGCATTTTAAATTGTAATCTACTTCAGGAGACATGATTTTTTTTTTTTCCTGAAAGAATTTATCTTAAGAGACGTAAGTAGGGCTTTCTTGCATACTATTATAATGAGTAACAGAAGAAAAATCTCCCAAATACAGCAAATTTGTGACACTAAACCTTATTTCAAAGTAAATCGTATAATATGAAATGTCGAACGTTACAGATTGGAATTTTCAAAATTTTATGTAACTTGGCTTAAAAGTTTCGCGGCACGCAGATTGAGAACCACTGATCTATAGAATGTAATACAGACCAAGTAATATACAAATAATTAGTTAAATTTAAACCCACAACTGAAAACGCACTTATAGCAATTATCACTCATAGACAGAAGTACTGTAACCGAACGCAATTATCACTCATAGACAGAAGTACTGTAACCGAACTCTTTTGTGTGCCCCTGTAAATTAACGATAAATGCTATACACACGATTTACTATGATACACATGACATGTACATGATTTACTATGACACACGAAATTCCAATGTATGAAAATTGTTTAAAAATTTAAAATAAACATATAAAAATAAAACTTGCTATTCTGAAGTAAGCATCTTGTAGTGCACTTCAACAATATACACACTTGAAGGAAAAAAAAAACGAAAATCGAAAATTTTGATTCAAATAAGTAAAAGCTTCCCTTAAAATACAATGCAAACAATTTTTCCCCACAGACCGTAATGTAACGGAATTCTTTTAAGTGTCCCTGTATAATAACTATAAATGCTGCTGGCAATGCAAGTATATTTACGCGACTTAAAACGTTGTCAAATAGATAGGCAAATCGGATTCATAAACACTTTTCAACTATGATGGAAACTGTTTTAAACAAAATGAAAATTGGAGCATTCATTCCACAGTTATGTGTAAAAATACAGATACATAAAAAAGGCACAGAAAATTGTATAATTTTCTTTGTTGAAAGTCGGTTAAATAAATAAATCATACGACAGGCATATATTTTGTAAGACTCTCTAACATTCCGAGAATATTGTTACGAAATCTTTGCCAGGATCGGCGTCTATACTGACCATTACATTATACTCGTTATTTACATATAGGGGACATTGGGGAGGGTTGACCCATTTCTTACAAAATGATTTTTTGTTTTTTAAATATTGAATCAAGAATAAAGTTTCATATATCATTTTAGTCGTTATACAATCAGTTATCAAAATAAAATTGCGACATAAGTATAATATATAAGAAACTTGAAAAATGATTGATTTTAATCATGAGAAAATAAGGGGTCAAAGTTCCCCACATATGGTAGGCTTGACCCACTTTATTTTATATCGAAATATTTGTTAAGGGAAATAAATTCAGTTTTAAAAAAGGCAGAATAACTTTATGCTACATGAATTAATTATTATTAAAAGTTATTTGGGAAAACGTGATGTGTAAACAAACCTGCTTAGACGGAATTCAAGGCACAAAAGAAAAATTCCATTTTAAACACCCTTTTTTTGTGACACTCGACCTGGCAACACTAGTTGCCACGTAGTTTGGCTTCATCTCACTGTGTTCATCTTGGTGAAAATTCTCTCCATACCTTTCTAAAGTGTTTTGATCCATGTTATGTTCTTTTGCAGAGGCATGAACACTTAACATTTCTGGCTGCTGCTTTCATCCTTTCCATTCTTTCTATTTACCTACTATGGGTACTATTTAAATGAAATAAAAGTTCCTATCAACCTTCCAACCTATATTTTATTACTTTTTTTTTCTTCTATAGCAATTTTCCACATCTTACTTTCTATCACCTCATTTTACTGCAGCTTTACAGAACAAATTTACATTATTTTAGAACTGTAATCATTAACCCTTCATTGTGTACAGTGTATAATAAACAGATTTCCAAAGACAATTAAGGGAGCATTGACCATCTGGTCAACCGTCCCTCACATTGATTGGGTCAAGCCTCCCAACATAGCCACTTTTTAAAGTATATTATATGGTTATGTTTAGCCTAATTTACTGTACAATCTTTATGCTTGAAATGAAAGCTCAATATTTCTGCATTACTTAAAACTTACTTAAATTTCTATGAGATATTTTATCTGAGACAATCTTACCAAATGTTTCTAAAAAATACACTTTTTAAGCTGAAAACTTTTCACAATTGGTTTTTCCACTCCTCTTTCAATTAACTGCATGAAACAAAGACTATTGTTTGAGCATTTCAGTAGCTTTGGTTGCCACCTATTAACAAAACTCTGAAATTCTTTTAAGGCTGTTCTCAAATCCAAAAGGGCAAGTTCTCAAATCCAAAAGGGCAAATTTATGACATAAGTTTAACTTTATTTTTGTTCGGAAATACATGAAACTAGCAGGTATTGTTGTTCAAAAACTATGTAATCGAGCTGTGTTTTCCGTTTTTATTGCAAACGCAATAGATCACCCAGAAAATAGTGTCAAAGTGGACATTTTGAACCGAAGTTCCCGAAGAAAGCAGAAAAACCAGTCAGCGAAGGCAGAAAAGTGTCTTTGTCACGTGATCAAAATCGCTTATAATAACTCAATAGGTAATTTATTGATCAAAAATGGAAAACACAGTTCGATTCCAAATCGCCTTCTTAGTCAGGCTTTCACATTTGGTATCTTTCCGTTAAAAAACGAATTTGTAAATGCGTCAAAACGTTTTGCGCTTGTTGAGCAGATCAGTTGAGAACAGACTTAAATATGAAAACTGAAGAGTGGGCCAAGCCTTCCAAGTCTCCCCTATAAAACTGTAAAACCATAAGGCAGCAGTAAAAAATGAGCAGAGAAGTATTTTTTTGTCATTTTGTAACTATAATAAAATTGTACTTTGTGTAAAAAACTTGTAACATCTCTGAAAAGTGGGTTATTGCCAGGCCCGAATTAGGGAGTGGGAGCAAGCGGCGCATATAATACGGGCACTAGAGTAGAAGGTGGCAGGAAAAGATTTGATTCATCGATCGGTAGAGAAAACAAATATGGAAATTTAGGCAAAACGGCCTATTCGTTAATTTTACACTTTTTGATTTGAACAGGAACTGCTTTTCCCATTTTGTGACCACTTAGAAAGTAGAATAGTCAGAACAATACTTGATTAACGAATTCATCCGTGATACTTATAAGATCTCACTGCCCCAATTAGGTTTGGATTGGTTCAATATTTCAGAGATTATCATGATAAAACAGTTTTATGTTTTGCTTTTGTTTATCCCTGTAAACAAACATAAGATCTACATACTTGATTAACAAACTCATCCAAACTACTTGCAAGATGAAAACACTGCCCCAATTAAGTTCGAATCGTTTCAGTATTTCGGCCGCCATTCTGATGACGCGATTTACATTATATAAAGACGGCTTTCGACCTGCAATCTTTGAGATTATTATTTTCGTAAACAGTTTTCATTACGTTATAATTAACTGTAATTTTTTTAATCAGTCAACTTCTTTAACCCATTTATGCCTAGCGTCCCATTTTTGGGATGCTGAGAATTTTTATAAATTTGTATAATTTTCTTCTTCTTTATTACATGAAAATTGTATGAGATAATTATCTATAAATGTCTTTATCTGTTACCGAGAGATGGCAGCATAAGAGGGATATTTATTTGCTTAAATGAAGGCTTTTTTCGGTGTTTATAGATTTTTCATTTTTCAAGAGGGTGAAATGTAAGAAGTAAGTTTATTTGTATTTTTTCTATGAAGAATCCAAATAAATAAGTCATAATCTTAATTTGAAGATTCCTTTGAAATATGTATTTTTTCTAATTGTGAAATTATATGTTCAAGCCTATTTTTTATGCATTTTTGTAAAGTACAAATCATAGGGCGCTAAGTAAGAATAAGTACATATTTTATTAGTCATTTAGGGGACAGTTTTTTATGCAAAGTCCTTTTCAAGATGATTATGAAGTAAACTGTTTTTAAGCCTCAACTAGGATTGTTCTTAGTTTATTATTAATAATATCTATAATGTTATTAGTCTCTGTAAAGAAATGAATATATATTTTTTTAGTAGTTCATAAAAATACTAATTATAGTATATAATATACAAGTTAAAAGCTTATTTTATATAAATTTAGACAAAACACTTAATTATGCATATTATACCATTGTAAATATTGTGCATATTCCCATATTTAATAATTTTACATTTTATCAAATAAATACAAAAAAATTATAGCGTAATTTTTTTTTTTAGTATTTTTCCAGTTAATTTTGCGACATTTTCAAATGATTTTACCAAGAAATTTGAGAAAACAAAAATTCAGGCACAAACGTGTTAAGGGGACAAGAAAACTTTAAACTCACTTATATATATTTTTTTAATTGCATTTTAAATACTATTTAAGGGCACACTATATGAATTATGGCATATATTTATCACACAAGACATTAAAAAAATCAATTTTCCTGAACATTTTAAGAGTTATGAAGAATTTTTCAAAAAGCCAACTACGCGCTCCATATCAATTAAAATCTCCGATATTTTTTATGTCAGTTTGTGGTTTACATATACAAGTAAAACTGTGCATCGAATTTTATATATTTGAATATAAAAGTAAGAAAAATAAATATTTTCTAAATTTTACGATATTTTTTTGCATCCTATTTCTGCTCTTAACTACCTTTAACTTTTCCAATTATTTAGTTAAAAAAACAATGCACAGATTTATTTTTATATGTAAACCAAACTGGCATAAAAAATATTACGGATTTTAAATGATATGGAATGCGCACGGGCTTTTTGAAAAGTTCTTCATAACGCTTAAAATATTCATGAAAATTCCTTACTTTTCTCCAATTCTTTTTTTTAATTTCTTATGTGATAAATAAATACTAGCAGGAATGACCGAGCTAAGCTCGGTCAAAATTAGCTTTGTGTTTATCTTGATATATTATTCCCACTGAATCATTCTTGCTGTTTTAGAGGCAATTAGCTTGACCCTGAGACATAGTGACCCAAAATGACCCACTAATCGAATTTTTTCGAACATGCGACCTAACACAATGCTCTTCTCGATCCTGAAAACGATGGAACACAAAATTTAGTGAAAATCGTTAGTCGTTTTCTATATAAAATAAGCTTGACCCACGTTGATTCAAAAACCCACTAACCGAAATTTATCGAACACGTGAGCTATTTCAATGATCTTCTTGTACTGTGAAACGGTATAACAACAACAACAAAAAAAATTATCAAGATTGTTTGAACCTTTTTGAGATGCCGTTAGGTTGATCCCGACCCATCATCACTAAAATGACCCACTAATGGGATTTTCTTGAGCATGCGACCCAGCCCAATGGTTTTATCTTGTCCAGAAACGGTGTAGTACAAAGTTTTGTCAAAATCTTTTGAGTCGTTTTTTAGATACAGTTAGCTTGATCCTGATCCATTAGGGCCCAAAATGACTCATTGATTGAATTTTCTTGAACATGCGACCCTGCCCAATGGTCTTTTCATGCCCGGAAACGGTAATATATAAATTTTCGTCAAAATGTTTTGAACCGCTTTTTAAATACAATTAGCTTGACTATGACCCATTGTGACCCAAAATGACCACTAATCGAATTTTCTTGAACATGCGAGCTAGCCCAATGGTCTTCTCGAGCCTGAAAACGATAGAATACAAAATTTAATCAAAATCGTTTAAGCCGCTCTTTTAGATACAATTAGCTGGACCCTGACCCATTGTGATCCAAAATGACCCACTAATCGAATTTTCTCGAACATGCGACTTAGCCCAATTTTCTTCTCATGCTCAGAAACGGTATAACATAAAATTTGGTCAAATTGTTTTGAGCATGTTTTTAAATTCAATTAGCTTGACCCTGGCCCATTGTGACCCAAAAATGACCCACTAATCGAATTTTCTCGAACATGTGACTTAGCCCAATGGTCTTCTCGTAATCCAAAACCGTAGAATATAAAGTTTAGGGAAAATCGTTAGAGCCGTTTTTTAGATAAAAATAGCTTGACCCACAGTGACCCAATAATCGAATTTTCTAGAACACGTGACCCATCCCAATGGTCTTTTCGTGCCCGAAAATGGTTAGATACAAAATTTAGTCAAAATCGATTGAGCTTTTCTTTAGATATAATTAGCTTGACCCCGACCCATTATGACCCAAAATGTCCGACTAATCGAATTTTCTCGAACACGAGACCCATCCCAATGGTCCTTTCGTGCCCGAAAATGGTTAGATACAAAATTTAGTCAAAATCGATTGAGCCGTTCTCTAGATATAATTAGCTTGACCCTGACCCATTATGACTCAAAATGACCCACTAATCGAATTTTCTCGAACACGAGACCCACCCCAATGGTCTTTTCGTGCCCGAAAATGATTAGATACAAAATTTAGACAAACTCAATTGAGCCGTTCTCTAGATATAATTAGCTTGACCCTGACCCATTATGACCTACTAATCGAATTTTCTAGAACACGAGACCCATCCCAATGGTCTTTTCGTGCCCGAAAACGGTAAGGTGCAAAATTTAATCAAAATCGTTAGAGCCGTTTTCAAGATAAAATTTACATACACACGCACACACAATTTTTGCTCGCATTATAGTATAAGATATGCCATAATTCTTATAATGCGCCCTTGAATAGTATTTAAAGTGCAATTTAAAAATAATAAAAAAATGAGTTTGAAGGTCCCTTGTCTTCTTAAGGGTGTTCTCAAATCTAAAAGGGCAACTTTATGATATACGTTTTAATTTATTTTTGTTGGGAAATGAATCAAACTAGCAGTTGTTGTTGTTCAGAAACTATGTAATCGAGCTGTTTTTTTCATTTTTTTTGCAAACTCTTTCAGAAAATAGTGTCAAAATAGGCGTTTTGAACCGAATTTCCGCGCGAAAGTAGACTAGTCACTCAAGAAAGGACGAAAAACGTGTCTGTGACGTGATCAAAATAGCTTATAACTCAATAGGTAATTGATTGATCAAAAAATGGCAAACACAGTTCAATTCCAAATCGCTTCCATGGCCAGAGTTTCCAATTTTATATCTTTCCGTTAAAAAACGAATTTGTAAATGTATCAAAACGTTTTGCGCTTGTTGAGCAGAGCAGTTGAGAACAGCCTTAACGAAATATGAGTATACTATGTCAAAAGCTTGTTTCAAAATCTTCTCCTACCCCACTCATCGTTGTGTGCTTTGTACGTGCATAGAAAAGAGAATTTTGACATAGGATATATGTATGATGATACCCAACCTAAAAGTATAACGAAAATTCAGCATGCGATGCCAGATATAGGCAAAAAAAAAAAAAAAGATCCTATCCATTGATACCTCATTCATCGTTTTACGATACCTATTAGTTAAATTCAGTATGTGATGTGAGGATGTGGGCAAAAAATCCTATCGAATGATACCTCATTCATTGTTGTAGCATTAGTCGAGAAAAAAAGATGTTGACAACGGAAATAATGTATATGATAGATATAAAAACGAAGTGATTTCAATAGGTCGATTTCTAAAGAAATCAATCTGCATGCTTTCTTAAGCATTCTGCATGCTTAATATGCTTTCTAACAGTAATTTCATATTTAAAATAAAAATTAAGGGAATGAGCCGAAAACTTCTCTTTAAAAAATTATTTTTGAAAGGAGGTTGTGAGGAGACGAGGCCTCCAAACTTTATACTTGTCCCGGATGAAAAAAAAAAAAAAAAATCATAGTTTCGGTCCTTAGTATTGTATTACAGTTATTTTGTACTTTTCTGTACAGTACGTTAAAAACAAAACTCTGAGTGATGGTTAATATTGGTCAATATTGCACTCTAAAAACGACATTTTTAAAACCGAGTAAAAAATACTCAAATCTGAGTATGTCGCATAGTTAAAATTGCTCCGAAACAAAATTACACAAGTTTCAAACATGTATATGGGGCATTCTCACAACCTTTTGACTTTCGGGAATAAAAATCTGGTGAAATTAAACTTTCTAAAATAAAATTTTAATTTGATAGACGAATGCCTTAATGATTCAAAATAAAGAAAAAATGGTCAGCAGCGAAATTTTTTTTTATTTAACTGAGGTTTATCTTAAATTTATGTTAAACTTATGTTATGGAAAATTAAACTTTGCAAGTTTAACTTTCCTTACCATTTTACCACTAAAACTTTTTATTTTCTTCCAAATTTTTACTTATAATGAATTTGCATAGTACCCACAGGGCATTCAAATAAGAAATAATAACAATGTAGTATTTTTAGTAAAAAATTTTGGTATAACATTGTCTGAAAGGGGTGTTAAAGAAGAGACGGTAAGGTAAAAAAAAGGGGACGGTATAGGAAAAAAGGGACGAAATGGGAAAAAAAGGTACGGTAAGGATGGAACGGTAAGGAAAATTACCACCTATTTTTAGGAAAATCATGTTAAGACTAAGTGTGTTCATTGATTCACAATGTTCATTGATTTTTAGAAGCAGTTGTTAACATTGGATTAAATTAATTTTTTTTTTTTTAATTTACCTCGAAAAGTGCAGAAATAAACCTTGGGGACGGTAAGACTATCAATAAAGCCACGATCTTGAAATTGATATTTAAATGTTGATTTAAATTCTGCAATAAATTTCCTCTCAAAGAATTTTAGACATTATTCCTCTAGAATACTTCTCCATGAGAAAAAACTTGAAAATAATTCCGTAGCTGCATCTGAAGTGATTTTCTGTATAAGTTTAGCAAGAGGGACGGTAAGGATGAAAAAACCCAGGGACAGAGTTCAAAAAATAATACCAACCGTGAAAATGTGTGCAGGTTAATTTTTTGCTACATTTTTATATAAAACAATTGTCTTAATTTCGGAAAAAAATTACATTGAATTACATTTATTGAAAATATTTTATACAGACAGCTCCAAACTTAAAAATCAGCATCAGGGACACGGGACGGTATAGGAGTTTTCCTGGTATTTGGACCCCCAACATCGTCTAAAACTCATTTATCTCGTTAATATTGTTATGCAATCATGCAATGAGATGTTCCCCAGTATATGGAATAAAAAAACCCACAAAAAATGTATTAAAATAAAAATTATTATTCAGGGACATAAAAGACAAAAGATTGTGAGAATGCCCCATATACTCATTTCTGAAAACATGGACATACTCAAATATGAACACATAACGCTTTATTCATGATGTTTATTCACGATTATAAATGATATTTGTATTTATATATTGTTGATGGTTGTCAAATCCGACCTGAGAAGTTTTTCCTTTACGAATTCATCCATTCTTCGACTTCGAAGGTTGAGGAATAAAATTTACGCTTTCGCGATTATATTACGACGGCTTTTAAGTGTTTTTCCGCGAACACGATAAAAATGTAGTTCGCCACATTTCATGTCATAAGTTACTGAAAGGAGCGTTTCGTTTGAAATCATAACAAATGATATACACTGGCCTCCAAAAGTTAAGGCACAGAGACTGGATGCTGTCGATTGCACACGGTTTGTCGAATATCTACCAACATTATTGACGAATTGTTCTTGAACATCTGGGATGTAAAGAACATGTTTGATTTCATATTTCTCGATGAAGACTTAGTCGGGCCGACAATTAGGGGGCTAATAATAAATTTAATAATAAAATAACATTTGCGATCAGCTATGCAACAGGAAATGCTGGAAATGGTTTGTCACTGCGGTAAATGACTAATTGGGTCCTGTTCAACGTTTGTGTGTATTTGTGTAAACATATTACTCATATTCGTGAAGATGTTAACGTTTTTTGTGAAAAATTCAAAAGGTTTTTTGTTTATAGCATACAGAGTTTTCAACCAAATTTAACACAACTTTCCGAAAACCTGACAAAGAACAGTAGCAACAGTACACTTCAATTAAAATATGAATATATTGAATATTTGATAAGATATGAAAGATATAATTTTTAAGATATAAGATATAAGATATAAGATATAATTTTTAACTGCGCATGCGTGGAAGATTTCAAAATTTTTTTTTTCATAATTTGGTAGTCAGCTATTTAGGGCAAGTTATCTAAAATGTCCAGTCAAATATCGAGAAATTTCACTTAGATAGGGGCGATATAGTGAGTTGCTTTCTAAATATAGTTTTATTATAAGGGTTTTTCCACAACTTTTCAATCAACCCACTATATCTTTCTGAGTTTTCACAATATTTGACTGGACTTTTTACAGAAGTTACCCAAAATAGCTGGCTACCAAATTATGAAATAAAAATCTTGAAATCTTACACGCATGCGCAGTTAAAATTATTTCATACAAGTGCCCATATCTCACCAAATATTCAACAAATTCATGTTTTAATTGCAGTATACTGTTGCTACTGTTCTTTGTCAGGTTTTTGGAAAGTCGTGTTAAATTTGGTTAAAAACTCTGTATGCTATAAGCAAAAAGCTTTTGAATTTTTTCAAAAACGTTAACATCTTCACGAATATGAATGCTATGCTTACACAAATGCATACAAACGTTCAACAGGACCCAAATAGTCATTTACCACAGTGACAAACCATTTCCAGCCTTTTCTGTTACATAGGTGATCGCAAATATTATTTTATTATTAAATTTATTATTAACCCCCTAATTGTACCTCCGATAAATCTTCACCGAGAAATATGAAATCAAACATGTTCTTTACATCCCAGAAGTTCAAGAACAATTCGCCAATAATGTTGGTAGATATTCGACAAATCGTGTACAATCGAAAGCATCCAGTCCCGATTCTCCTGTCCGATCCTGTACCTTAACTTTTGGAGGCCAGTGTAATATGAATAAATTCAACTATCCTGGTAAAATTTACTACGTTTAACGAATGGAAAGTAATTTTGTTTGAAACTGAGTGTTGCTGGCATTTCAGAATTGAAAGCATCGGGTCGTCATATTTGAGACAAAAAGTTTCATAACAAAAGGAAAACATAGATTTACTCAGATTTGAAAGCGTCATTTTTCTCAGTGTGGTCTGTTTGCACCAAAGCTCCTTGCCTGTTATTTACTACAATCTTGTAATAGTGAACATTTTCGGGGGGACATCTACAAATTGAAATTGTATTAAGCTTCAAAATTTTCTATACTGCCGCCTGATTTTGACGTCATATTTGGATTCTTCGACAATTTTTTTCCTTTGAATACCAAACGGGAGTTTATTTGGTCCAGAAGTTTAGGTATTAGACAGATTTAAATCTTAAAATACCTAACGTTAAATTCCTTTTTAATCGTTCTAAATCAGATTGCAATGCGGGTATTTTTTTAAGCATAACTCAAAAACTTCTTGACCAAATAAGCTGTAAATCGCAAAATTAAAGCTCCTGGAAATCGATTTACGTTAAAATATTTATGGATTAAAATTCATATATTTTTCGAAGATTAATTTCGAGCATATACATTTTCAATGCAATTTTCGAAAAAAAAGTTACGAATTGTAACTTAGGTTTTTTTTTTTTGTTGTTTTTTTTTGTTTTTTAACCAAAACCGATTTGCGGAATATTTAAATATGGTAATCCAAAATATCACTTCATTCCGTCAAGTAGTTTTTGCGTTGTGCTTAAAAAACTATACACACAAACACATTGCAGTTCGTTTTACAACTACTAATAATGTTTTTAACATTCTTAGTTACAAACTTTAAATCTGCTTAAATCATAAATTACACAACATAATGATTTCCTTTTTGGTGTCCAAAAGTAAATGTACTGGAGAGTCGAAATTAGGCTTCAGTATTGAAATTTTTTAAGTTTAATTCAATTCGAACATGTAGACGATCCCTCAAGAAAATTTCATTTTAACAAGATTATAGATTATAATGAACAGAATAGTTTTGGCACAAACATATTTATTCTGCGACACTTAGAATTGGAGCAATGACTATTGTTGGTTTGTTTCGGATTTTGTACATTTACGAAAGCGGAAAAGTGAAGCAGCTAGAAAAATTGAAGAATTTTTCAGTTACGCGAAAACTAAATTTTAACGTACTCCAAAGATATTGAGAAGTGATGACAGAGGAGAAGTGAATTCGTTAATGAAAAACTCAGAAATGACATGATTAAGGAAGGAGTTAAACATCAGTAATCAGTGCCATATTCTCCTCAACAGGACGGAGTTGCAGAAGGAGGGAATCATTATTTGACTGAAATGACAAAATGTAAGCTAGAATATTTAAAGTTGCATAAAAGTTTTGAGGAACTGCAATAGTGACATCGTGCTATCTGCAAAATCATTTTCCCACAAATGCAAGCAAGAAAACACCTTTCGAAATATGGCATGGATATAAACCAGTAGTAAAGCATTTAAATTTTTTTTGGTTGCAAAGTTATTTATTATATTGCATCTGTGTTGAGAAGAAAATTGGATAACAGCTATAAAGAAGGAATTTTTCTTGGTTGAGCAGAAAAATATAAAGGCTATATTATCCTTGAAAACGAAGCGAACAAAGGAACCATTTCAAGAAATGCAATTTGTCTCACTGATGGAGAAAGTGAAATATTAACTAAAGTTCATTAATTAGGTAACTGTAATAAACAGAAGAAAACTATTTTAAACTTAAATGATGAACATAAAATAAAACCTTTAGAGAAAGGTGAAGATTTTGAGAAAAAGAAAGATGTAATAATAAGACGTTCAGAACGGCCAAATAAAGGTTCTCTCATAAGATATATTACAGCTTATAAAACATCTGTTGATGAACCTACGTCACGGGCTGAAATGAAAAATTTACCTAGCGATGAAAAAAATAAATGGATTAAAGCTGCATATATGCTTACAAAGCCATTGAGCAAGATTAAATGTAAAGAAATTTTTGATAGAACATTTTTAATGCGGCAACTTGAGGAGGGGTATTGAACTATGTGTTCAATGTTTATTTCAATTTTATTGTTTGGCAACTGTCTGTAAATTCTGTTTCTGTTTTTAGTAGTTTATATTTTCACATGTAATATGTAGGTTGTCCATTTTAGATCGTATTTATATTAAATATAATTTTCCTATTTAACTGCACTTATTACCCTAATTTGCAACATATTTAAGTAGTGTATCTTGCAATTTAGTCTTAAAAGATTTTTTTTAATTTTTTTTTTTTTTTTTTTTTTTTTTTTTTACGTGCTACACATGATATATAGTCATATAAATATGAATGAATTGAAATTGTATATTGTCGTTAAAATAAATTTCAAATAATTACCTGCGAAAGGCAATAATTTAGCCATTATGTAATTTTTTGTGGTGGCCAGTAAAACAAGTATAAACATTAAACAAACTATCTTTAATTTACATAGTAACTATTTAAAGCTCATGGGATATTTGCTTACGCGTTTATGAATTTGTCATGACAAATTAAAAAAAAAAAAATCTTTACGTTACTTACAATTGACTGTAGAGACGCACACAAACACAAAGGAAAATCCTAAAGCTGCTGATTGACTTAGAAACCGGCCTCGTGTTAAACTGGCCATCGAGCTACACCTGAAAATCTAAAAAAGAAAAAAATACGCGTAAAAGAGAATGCTGATATTACTATATTGGTGAGATATTCTTTCATACTAAAGTTAACATATGAAATTCTCATATTTTAAATTTTACTTTCAGCAAATGTGCATTTAAAATAATCCAATTACCGCGAGTAATGCTTCCATGCAGAAATTAGTATAATTTTCTGGATTTCATTTTTATAAATGTTCCTTTACAGCTTTATAGAATTTCCTTAGCACTTTCCAACAAAGTTGAAAAGTGTTTGTGCATTCGGTTTGTCTATCCGTCTGTCTACGCTCTAACTCCCGTAGATATACGCGGATTCTCATGCAATTGATAAACGTTATTTAGGGTCACCAAGGCATGTTTGGTATTGCATATGAAGTAAGTGGAATTAATAGTTCATTTACAGGGGGCACCCAAAAGAGTTCCATTACATTAGGGTATGTGGGGAAAAATCGTTTGCAGTGTATTTTAATGAGATTATGCTATTTCAAATGTGTTGAAACTGATATAAATCACCGAATTTCACTACAAGTGGATTACGATAGAATAGGGCATTCATAGCACTTGTCGTTCATTTACAAGGACACACAAAAGAAATCGGTTACGGTACTACCTTTGAGTAATAATTCTGGAAGTGCGTTTTAAAATTCCGTATGCGCTTTTAAATGTAACTAATTTTTTGCATATTACTCATTGTACATAAATTCTACACCTTATATACAGGACTGCACAAAAGAATTCACGTACTATTCTCCTTATTAGCAGAAATTCCTGAAGGGGAAGTTTCGACTGAGGTATATGTATTTCTTAACTGAACTAAATTTTGGCATGCATGTAGTTAAGGGGCAACTTCAGTCACGCGAAAAGACCCGCTCGCTAATGCTAATCCTATGGAAGAAATTTATAAAGATATCTCGGTTGCATTTCAATATTTTTAAATGACTTTTTTTGTATTTGATAGCTGAGGTCTATCTGTACAAAGGCCGTTTTTTACTTTTTAGCTTTTGACTGCTGCTTTTTTTTTTATGAAGATGCTTTCAATTTCGAAACCGATTCCGAAAGTGAAAGTGTACTCATTAAAAATATCTGTAAACAAAATCGAAAAAAGCAATAAACGGCCTTTGTACAGATCGATATCAGCTATGCAATGCAACAAAATGCATTTAAAAATATTGAAATGCAACCGAGATACCTTTATAAATTTCCTCCATAGGATTAGAATTAGCGAACGGGTTTTTTTCGCTTTACTGAAGCAGTCTCTTAATAGATACAAATCTATATATCATATACAGGGCTGCTCAAAGAATTCGGATAATTTTCCAATTGTAGATGGGAACTGTTGAAATTGAGTTTTCAAATATGTTATGAGTTTCCATATAGTTGAAAAAGACTATATTTTAACTTATTAAACGGTGCAGTTTTGTTACATTATTCTGAATGTATTGGAAAGTGCTTCATGATCTATGCTTGGTGCATGATTTTTTCTTTCTTGTTTTTTAATTGTGAGGGGTTCATGACCCCTTCCCCCCCTTTTCCGTGATCTATCAGACGTCTGTCCAGACTTTTGTCATAGGGTCCTGTTTTTGTTAAAATGAGAACAGTTTTTTATTTTTGTGAAAATGAGAACAGTTTTTTATATTTGCGAAAAATCCAGTCATAATTTTGTGAATTTGAAATAATTATTAGCATATCCAGGTGTATTAGTGTAATAATGAATAACATTAGTGTAATAATGAAAATAAAAGTAATAAATAAATAATAAATAACAGTTACTAAATATTCTTTAAAGAGCAAATTGATTAAACATAGTTCAATTTCTGTCTTTGATGTACTCTGCTATAAATGTATATTGTACGCAATTTTAAATATTTCATTTTAATAAAATCGATATTTAGTAAGAAATTTAAACAAAGTTCCGAAAAATTTCGTAATTTAATACCTCACTTAAGCTAAAAATAGTCGTGTTACGCTAATATCTTATTTATATTCATCAAACTCTGAAAAAATAGATATTTACTAAGCATGGATATCTAAGAATTTTGATGCCCTAAAATATACCTTATTAAAAAAAAAAAAAAAAAAAAAAAAAAAAAAAAAAAAAAAACTATAAGTGTATAGTGTTTTAGTAATATTTTCTAAAAAATGTTATAAATGTCACTCCCTTTTAAAATTCAAAATTTAAATCTAATAATCGGGCTACTCCCCATTTCCCAATAAAAAAACAAATCCTTTTGTTGTATTATTACAATATAAAATGTTTGATACTATATGTAATTTCCATGACTGCACTTTAGCATTTATAATGACATGAATGACATGTACTAAAAAAAAAAAAAAAAGGTTTATCCTGAATTTTAAGAGTTACGTGGATTTCCGAAGCTATATTCTTTAAATCGTCCAACGATGTTAATTCTCAGGAAAAAAGAGAAAAGGGTCTATTGTACGGGATAAAATAAAGCTATTTTTGTTTTATTACGTATTTTTAAAGTTGACATTCTGGAATATGGTAAACATTTCGACCTAAAATGCACATAATTAAGTAAGTCACAACGCGTCAAGCGGAAAATCAGGTAAAATAATGCAAAATGTATAAAATTTAAATGTATTTTTTTTTAATACTTTCTTTAAAATTGCTTGAAATATTCCATAATTTCCATATTAAACGATTGATATAATCTAGGGTTAAACGCAGTATTTCTCAAGCTTTTTTAGTTCGCGACACATTTGAACTCAGAACATAACTTCCTCTGTACACAAAACTTATAATTACGGAAAACATACATGAAAGGAATATATGCCTATTTCAATTTATTTAGTTGCACAAATGAAATTCGTCTTCATAGACGAATTCGAAACAAAATAAAATATATTTTCCTATAATTTATAATGAAAAGATTTATTTAAATATCTTTTATAAACGATAGGATTTTCGGACTATACTGTTTTTAATAATTAGTTATAAAAATAACAGTGCATTTCATACGAGATAGCACTAATAGGATGAATATTTTAAACATTTATTTGTAAGACATAACAACACAAACGAAAACAAAATTTTCTGAGACTTTTTACAAACATATAAGAAGTAGTTCTTTTACATGGGTGGCGTAATAATAATTGTGGTGCTGCTATCTACAGATACTTAACTTAAACAAAAACACTTCACGGATGGTTATACAACTATGTAAAAAAAGACAAATATTTCTTAATTTACGAATATAATATAAACCCGAACGACAATATACAATAACCTCTTACGAGTTACCCACGATTCCAAAAAGCGTTCTTTATCGTTAGAAACTTCAATAACCAATATATTTTCGAGATTTAAAGAAGAATTGATAAGAATAAGGTATCTTTTGCAACGCAAATTTAACTCGCATGTCATCGAACAATTTCAATTTTTACACCGCTGAATAGAAAAAAGAAACGCGCTTTCAAATATAATTTTTTTTTAAACTGTATCTCAATTTACTGATTTTTTGTGCGTTTAAAAATAATTTTCAAGCATGATAAAAAAAGAAAAAGAAAAATCCATCTCTATCGCGTGTAGTCCAATTAATCAATTTGAACTTAAAACACTTTACATTTGAAATTAAAACAATATTTGTTTCAGGTTAATATTCAATAGTGAAATTAAAACTGCATTTATAAATAAATAAAATAATATAAATAAAATACAAATTTAACATACACGTAATCGAACTATGCGCTTAAACCGCACTGAAATTACCACATTCAAAAAGGTTGCTGTAAGTCGCGAAATCGTTGTGCAATTTTTTCGTCTATGACCTCTTGACATGCGTCCAATACAAAAGTATCACTTTAAATAAATTTCAGATTTTCATTTGAATACATAATTGATACTTTTCTTATAAAATTTCTGTATAGTGTTGTCTTTGGGTAATCTAAAAAAATACATTAAATGTGAAAAATCTATCACACTTAAAAAAAAAAAGTTATTGCTTATGTTCTGTAACCCGGGAAACACGTACTGGACCTCTTATTATCCCCCCTCCCCCCAGAAATGTGAAACTTTTAAAATACACCTATTTATTATGCTATTATAAACTAAAAATCTCACTGTAGTCCCAAGCTTTACAGGCAGAAATTGTAAAACCAGAAAACAGGAAGTGCGGCAGGTTGAAAAAAATAGTAATGGGTTAAGTTATACTTGGTGTAAAGTACTCAAGATAAGAACATTTTTATTTTTAATACTGAAAATGTTATTAATAAACAACTATGAATAAAGTACATAAGAATAAGTAACAAATTATTAATAAAAATAGCTCAATTGAGATAATTACCAATGCCTTAAGGCTGTTCTTAACTGCTCTGCTCAACAAGCGCAAAACGTTTTGACACATTTACGAATTCATTTTTTAACGGAAAGATATAAAATTGGAAAGCCTGGCCATGGAAGCGATGTGGAATCAAACTGTTTTTTCCATTTTTTGATCAATCAATTACCTATTGAGTTATAAGCGTTTTTGATCACGTGACAAACTCGTTTTTAGCCCGCTTTTGAGAGCTTATTCCCCGTTCGCGCGGAAACTCGGTTCAAAATGTCCACGTTAACACTATTATTTTAAGCGAAAAAAAATCCTTTAATGATTCTAACTTGATGTTTAACTAGCAGATCAATCTGACGTTGTCCGTGCCCAATCCCCAGCCTAATGAGAGAAAATCGGCCCCAAAAAAACCCACCGGTTGCTTCGGGTTCGGGTTAAACTGGGTCTCTGCAGTCAATTTACCGAACGCAAAAGAAAAAGAAAAAAAAAGAAAAGAAAAAAAAGAAAGAAGAAGAAAACATAAAAAAAGAAGAAGAATTAAACTGTAAAATTTAGATTGTGCTCTATAAATCGTTAAACCAACAATCGTAAAAATAAATTATATATATATATATATATATATATATATAAACACTCATTAAAATTCTAAAAACATGATTTTTTTTTTTCTTTGAAAATAAAAGCCTAGTTGACGGAGTAAGACCAATTTTGTTTATCCTTTTTCGTTCTCGCTTTCCAGGGGCTGTGCATATATAACGTTATCATTTTAGGAGAGATAGCACTTGATGGCACTTGATATCGTAAGATATCTATAAGGGGAGAGGGGGTTGTCTTTTGATATCGTTATCATTTTTTTATTTTTAATCCAACCAAAATTTTCTTTTTTGGCGACTTTTTCTTCACATCAAACTACAGTGAAACCTCCCTGCGCGACCACCTCCCAGAACGACCACTTTTTCATGGAGCGAAATTTATTCCTATAGGCTCAATACTAATTTTACCTCCATTCAGCGACCATCCCAGTTGAATTCCCTCCATGAGCTACCCATTTCTTTGAAGAAAATGAAACAAATTCCATTTTTTGGTCGCTTGAAGAAGGTTTTATTAGAATAATAATTCCGGAGAGCGCATTTTTCATCAAATTTCTAAACTAAGTTTAGAATTTTTTTTTATTCCAGTAAGTTTTATGTGTTTAAACCCCTTTGTGTCTTTTTAGGCAATGGCTCTTATGACAAATTAAGAATGACGGTCAATAAAATCTCCTACCCTATTCTGTCAGGAAACCCCCAAAGAAATAGATAAATTAATGAAATCGTCATTATTTGTTCCCGTCCCCAAAAAATTGCATTTATTTACTGAACTTCGAATGGACTTAGAAATAAAAGTTATAAAAGATAAAAACGTAAAGTCAAAACAAACATCAATATATTCATTTTTTAAACTCCGCTGTAATTAACTTATGTAATTAACTTTTGTTTTAATATTTAAATTTTCATATTTTTTCCTAATGTGAAAAATAAATTTTAGTAACATTAATTGTTACCTTTTTTCAACAATTAAAATCTGGATTTAAACATGACCTCCATTAAGAGACCACCTCTCAGAACGACCAACTTTTATTGGTCGCTCTAGGAAGGTTTTACTGTAGTCTGTTATCTTTTTTAAAAATCTGTTATTTATTTTCATGAAAATACAAAGTTATTATTAAAATATGGAATATCCCAACGTTCGCGATTCCTATTCGTCTGCCATATGCGCGTATAATTCGTATTTAGAATAACAAGGTTCGAAATGACACTTTTGCTTTATTTTCACGTAAAAAATGGCGAACAATGTTGTACACCTGTTTTGATTATAAAAAGTTCTGCTTAACCCCTTGCAGGGGGCACGTGCAAGGAGACAATATTGGGAATTAAAACGGCCTATAGAGGCGCTGCTTGCGGCCTTCGGTACAGGAAAATTGTCCCTTTAATTTCCCTTTAACTAATGCTAAAGTGCCATTGAAATAATTCTTTATTGTAAATGTATTTGAAAGTTTTAGATGTTCAAATTCGGATAATTTTTACTTTGTCATATAAGACAGAACACAAATGTCACAGGAAATCTAAAATTGTGCAAAAGAATAATCATTCTGAACAAATTTAAAATACATGTAACGCAATGCGCTTGCACGGCAGTATCCTGAAGCAAAGCCGCCTCAAGACTACAAGCCAAACACAAGGTTTCGTGACGTCACGACGCGGGGCTTAGATCAGCCGTGGAGAGCACATGCGTTATTTAAAACATTAATTCTTTCCTCCGTATTTCAACTTATTATCACAGCATATGGGAAAAAATAAAAACTTATAGTTTAAAGACGCTAATTAAGTGCTTTTTAATCAATTTCGATCACTCGAAACAATAATAACGATAACACAAAAACAATATTTATGAAATAATATCACTGTGTCAATGAAAATGTGCATCAGAATTAAAGATACATTAAAGAAAATTCGTTCGTTAATGAAAAAAAAATCCCAAGTATTAAATTTATTTTAGTAGACAGTTTTTATTATTTATTCTACTTTGAAATTTAGAAACAATACCATTATCTGTTTGGTATATATTCAAAAACAAGACATTATACATTATTACATATATATATACATACATACATACATATATATATATATATATATATATATATATAAATTTGCAATTTAAACACATAAATTGAATTATTTTGCTTTCAATTATTTCAAAATAAATAAATAACAATAAGTATGCCAATCAAAACCCACATTTAAAAATTAAATTAAAGTGGAAGAAAAGTGAATGTTAAATGAAAACAAATTCAAGTTGTGTTCTATTTTTATTTTTAATTGGGCTTGAAATTATACAGTAAATATCCTATTAAATATTAAGTGATTTGAAACCTGCATATAATAAATAGTAAAATTAAAGTATACATGAAATTAAGTACAGTAAACCCTCGATTTAACGGACTAATTGGGACTAAGATGTGTCCGTTAAATCGCAAAGTGCTATTTATAATATTATTTTATTATAATTATAGTACATATATATATTATTACGTACTTGTAATTACATATATTATTACAGTGCAAATTACATATATATATATATATAATATATATATATACAATATATACAGTGTATATACATGTATTGTATATATACAATATATATATATATACATAAATATATATTGTATATACATATATACTACTGTATATGTATATTTAAACACAATACATTACTTTTAATAATACAATATTGGTAATGAAATACAAACGAATTAACACATATGCAACTTTTATGCATGCATAGAACGAAAAGCATATCACATGGCCGCATAGGTCGCCAGCATCATTGCGCATGCTTAGAACGAAAACCACGCGGCAGTGAGAATCAAAGCGCGCGCTTTCGGCGTTTCGTGTTCCTTCCCTTTTTTTAAGGTTTCGTTCATTTGATCACGAGACATTGTGTCGCCATAGATATAATAAATATTTTTTTTATTTTACCGAGAAATCGCTTTTTAAAAATAGTAAAAAGAAATGCTTTGTCGTTGTTCATTGCTTGATTTTTTACATATAAAAGCTTAAAAGAGGTTTGCGTGTTGATTCTCAAGTAGGGGAGGGACATTAATACTTCTTTTTTTTTTTTTTTTCGAAGCGTGTTTCATTGTTTTAGAAGCTGTTTTATCATGGAGGCTTCAGTAAATAATAGTGATAAATAAATATTTGACATTTGTCAAATATAAAAATTTGAAATACGGGCGTTGAATTTCAGGTTAGGGAGAGGGGAATAATTTTAAATTAACGATTTTGATTTGTTAATTTAAGGATAAAGTGTTTTAAAAGGGATATTAAACGAAACCCTCTGTGCGATCTGCGGTCACACTTACCCACTTATTTTACTTTAATTTTTGTTTAATTTTTAATTTTTTTTAAATTAGTCCGTTGAATCCAAAGTCCGTTGAATCGAGGTCCGTTAAATCGAGGGTTTACTGCATTCTTATAAATAAATTTTCGTACTGTAAACTTTACTTATCAGAAATGGGTAATTTTCACATAAAATCCATTAAATTAAAAAACATAAAACTGTCATAATACTAAAACAACACAAGTTCATGAAACAGAAAATTATTATTTAGTTTTGTATTAGTTTGATATATTATGCAAGGTACAAGCAATAGATTTTTTTTAAAAATGTATTGACATATGAAGAGAAAAATAAAAGAAAGAAAGAAAAGACTTTCATCAATTGGAATTAAAATATTCCTAATTTATGATCATTTTCCTCGAATGTTTAGGTAATAGCTGATAAAAAAAAAACATCGAAAAACACAAAAACCTTCCACGAAAATATTTCATTTCCAAAATAATGTTGTGTGGGTTCTTAAATGTTTGTTCACATCTTTTAAGCTTAAAATAATCCATTTTTATGAGATGAAAAGTATTTCCTGACTAGATCTAAAAGTAAATTTATAATTATAGAATAATAATTTTATTTATTGTTATTTTTAATTAAACATTAAAATGTATATGAAAACACATAGGATTTTTGCGAAGGTGTGTGTGTGTGAGGGGGGGGGGACTACTGTTTTGCATAAGGGTACTAACAACCCTTCCTCCAGTCTTGTAAATAAATTCTTTACAGTTGTGGCAAAAATAGAGAGATTCAAAAACATTATCCCCATAGCTCTATTTACACAGTACATAAGCATTTATAATTTAACAAAAAATTATAAAAAGAATTTTTATTAAGATAGCAAACGTTTAAGATTAAAAAACAACAATAAATTGATACAAGTATATTGATCGGGGTTTGCTTTAAAAGAAGTAAACAAGATAAAAATGCTATGTATTCACAGCGATTTTTTATGAAAATTTCTAGAATATTTAAATTTTTAAGTATGAATATATATAGATATAAATACATAAATTTGTTGTCAAATTAAAGTCCAACTAATTCTGCATACAAAATAACCCGAGTTACTATTCACACGACAAGTGTCTTTTAATAAATGAGCGTTAATTAAAGGTCACTCTAATGAATGAGAGAAAACAGAACAAATTATAAAGAGAGGACGGTGTGACAAGATACAAATTAAATGATATAAGTCTTGACACGATTTAGGGATGTTTGCCATTTTAAATTATTGCTCTATGTGGAAAGAAACAGAACTACAATAATATCGTTTCGTTTTGAGATACGGTATTATTGATAGAATCGTACTAGGATTTGCTAGTTAATTTATTTCAAAGAAATTAAAAATAAAAGATTTTGAACACAAGAAATAAAACTTGTGCTGATAGCATATAAATATAATTTGAAAATAAAACTTACCTTGGAAAAAATATGTTATTAGGCTAAGTAAAACGCACGTGCACGTAAAATAGGAAGATACAAAATTCAAATGTTCGGGGCTGGCGCGTTGGCAGTTAGCCAGCCCCGGGCTGTGACGTCACATGTGGGGGGATGAAGGGCGTGTCTGGCTTGTAGTCTTGAGGCGGCTTTGCCTGAAGCGAGAAGTTACATCTTTTCTCCACCAGATGGCGTATTCGAACGCTTGAATCGCCAATTACCGTTGAACGCATCATGTAACAAAAAACTCTTATTAAATACTTTAAAAAAGAAAGTATTTCTTTGAAGTGTTATTTGATTTGATATAAAGTGTTATTTGATTTTATTTAAACCAGTAAAGTATGTGAATAATAAAAGTATAAGCATATCTGTATATCGCTGCAAACGTATAAAAAAATAAAGAAAGAAGAAAATTGTAAAAATAAGAATTTTTAGACACTGATAACGATATCATTAGGGGGAAGGGTCGAGGAAGGATAACGTATGATATCGTAAGGGTGGGGAGGGGGTCCAAAATTGCCAAAAAGTTGACAACGTTGTATATATGTACACCACGCCTCCTCAACTATACTCCTTTTCACTAACAGAGGCGCATGACCTTCACACTCACCTTCGCTAATTGACAAGATAATCACATATGATACCGTCTCTTCTATTCCCGCGGAAACACGGTCTCAACTCGTAAAGTTCCATTAAAGGCATGCGCCTCTGTTAGTGAAAAGGAGTATAACTTCGTCATCAGAGCAAAAGGTCATTCTACCAAACCAACGCGGGAAAAATTTCTCTCTGAATCTTCGTTAGAATTGTCAAAATTTTCACATTCTTTTAATCTCTTTGTGCACATGATATTTGTGTAGCTGAAAGGAGACACATTCAAGTTCTATAAACTTTGAAGTGATTATAATCAAATGTAACTTACATAATTCGCATACAATATATCGTTAAGAAACAACCAGGCTCAGGAATTAATTTTCCAGGTCAGGAACTTATGAAATTGATTCTATTTATTTGAATAAACCTATATACAGGGTGTTTCAAAACTATATGTCAGAAATGTAAAGGCTGGTAGATGGGACCTAAATAAGAAGATTTCTTATAGGAATGTGGATGCGGAAATGCGTTGAGGCAGTAGAGGGCGCTATTGATTTCGGCTGATGAAAGCGCTTCGCTGACTTGAATCGTTATTCCCCGCACGGATTTCGAGCAACATGCATCGTTACACCCATGCAGAGCTTACCGACATGCATTTTATGTATGGGGTTGCGCAAGGAAATGGCTCCCACCCAACAGCTCTCGAGCTTGTCGAAGGACTATCCTCTACTGTGCATAATACTGTTTTTTCCACTGCAGGAATTCTGCGATATCTTCTAGTTCCCGTATCACGCCTCGAAGCATAAAAGGATCCACTCTCGCACAATTGCCGATGACGACACTTAAATATTCGACGAACTGGCAGACCCTGCCCAGGAATAATGCCATGTAAATCCTTTGAGCAGCCGCTCCATTTCCATGTATTTGCGCAGTACCATACATGGAATGCATATCGGCAAGGTCCGCATTGGTGCGACGACGCATGTTGCTCGAAATCCGTGCGGAGAATGGCGATTCAAGCCAGCGAAGTGCTTTTATCCACCGAACTCAACAGCGACCTCTACTGCTTCAACGCTGCATTCCCGCGTCCACATTCCGAAACGAAATCTGTTTACTTAGGTCCTCTACCTGCTTTTACATTTCTGACATATAGTTTTGAAACACCCTGTATATTGCTGTAAAGAGTCTACTAAATTTATAATTAGAATTGTCATCACGATTAAATCACTAGAAGTTCATACTTTTAAGACAGAAGTAATTAATTTACGGATATTCCCTGCATTTCAAAGAAGATTCATTGTTGTATTTATAGAGCAAAACGCCAAATAAAGCATTATTTTGTCACGAATCACGTGATTGTCCGCCATTATAAAGTATTAATAATTATTCGTGATGAAAACAGTTAAGTTCTAAAGAGTTTGCAGAATTTTTTTTTAATCACACAATAATTACGTATGATTGAAGAAGATGAATGTAATTTCTCGTTCAATTTCTAAAAGTAACCAATGCAAACCTCGTTATTATTTTAAAAAATAGCTTTTTGGTTTCCACAAATATAAATCTGATTATAAAAGTGGCAATTTAAAATGCAGTTAAGTCTTAAGCAAGGTCTTTGACATGTTATTTTCGGAGTAGATATTATACGAATGTATACTAAAAAAAGCATCTTGATAACAGATTGTATTTATACTACAGAATGATTAGCATTAATAAATGCTTTTATTTTTTAACCCTTTAAGTCCCAAATTGTAAACCAAGAAATTACTTCACCTTAAAAATTATCTTCCTTAATGTTTGAAGATATATTGGATTTTATATAATAATAATAATAATAATAATAATAATAATATGAATATGAAATTTAGATAAGATTTGTCATTAAAACTGATTTAGTATATTGATAGCTCTGTTTGTAAAATATTTGTAAAAATAGTTAGATTATTGGACTCTATGCACATAGCTTCACAGCTCAGACCAGAATGTGAGTATGCAGATGCACAGCCTCAATTCAGCAGACGAGCCAAGTTGCGTACATAAAATTAAAGTTAAACCGAAATTCGGCAAATTTAGCGTATGCTCTGGGATACAGAACGACGACATTTTTAATTGATATTACACTATATTAAGTATCTACTGCTACAAAAAGGAATTTCTACGCGGTATTTTTTTTTTCTTTTTTAACAAATAAACATTAATTACACTAATACTCCATGCATTTAAATAAATGTAAATACCGGCAGCAGACGATATTTTGCCACGATTCCAGGCATAAAGCCCATTAACAAAAAATACTGTTATGGAAATCTCGGAATTCTTATAAAAACCATGTACAGTAGAGCGCCGATTATCCGAACAAGTCGGGATCTACCCTAGTTCGGATGAGCAAAAGTTCGGATAAATGGACAGACAATTTAAGGGATGTTCCTGGCTATACTAAAACGTCCACACTTTATCCAGGCTTAAGACTGGCAGCACCAGTTAGTGATAACGTGTTTAATTTTTTTCTTTCTTTTTTTTTTTTTAACTCTTTTATCATTTAAAATTTCCCTTTTCTCTTTTTATCGTTTTCTGAACTCCAGAGATTATAATTTAATCAAAAAAGCTTTCGATTGTTTCTTCCTTCAACTAAGACAGTCTTTCCAATGCTGCCATATCTCGAATTCTTCTTAAATACGTTAGTTGAATGTCGAATAGGATCAGAGTTCTGCTGTTCGAGCCATTTCATAGCTGTTTCAAAAATTCAAAGGCTTCGTTATGTGATGGGCTTGGGTAATTTTCAGAGCATTCATTTTCATTTCTTCAATTTCTTTTTCATCTTAAATCTCATCCACAATCTCATCATCATTAAAAAAATTTTTTTTGAGAGAAATAGGCTGTTCGGATAATTGGAAGTTCGGTTAATTGGAGTCCCGATAATCGGCGCTCTACTGTAATTATAAATGTATCGCGATCCTATCTGTAAGTGGAAAGGTTTTTGCTGTTGCAAATTTTTTATATAACTTTATTTAATAAGCGAAATCTACACGTATGTAAAAAATAAAAAATCCATAAGTATTTTTTAAAGTGGTTATTTTCTCAATATTATTTTACAGTGTAAATGGTTGGGATTAAAAAAAAATATATATATTTATCATCGATTGTTTCGATGTGCTCTTTAAACGCGGTTGACCAAAGTATTTTGTATGAAAAGTAAAATCCACTTTTATTAATAGACGGATTAAATTAATTTTATATTAAGTTTTCTTTAATGTTATTTAAAAGAACCACCGGAACATAAAGGGTTAATTTACTTTAAGGCTGATACTTCCAGTATATGTATGAAGTACTCTACAAGACCCTTCAGTAAATTATAATGAGAGAATTTTTTCCGTTTGATTTACTTTTAAATATTTTTTCACTATACATACTTGGTGGGGTTTTATCTAATAATAAATACAAATTAAAAAAATACAGTAGAACCTCGATTATCCGAAGTAATTCGGACCGACCCTCTTTCGGAAAATCGAAATTTTCGGATAATCGAGAATGCTTTAATATTAAGATGAAGGAGAAATATATGCATTATTTCGTATTATGGTAACAAGTGCTTAATAAAAGTAAAGCAATACCAAAATAGAAACAAGAATAAATTAACCTGAATTTTGATTTTGAAATTAAGTACCTTTTTACATATATCACAAGGGTTTGAAAAAATGCTTTGTTTTTCGCAGTTTCTATTGCCTTTGCTTTGAAGCTCTATCACGTAGTTTTTTAATATTCTTAGTTCACCAGTATCACATTCTTTCTGCTGCTCCAGCCATGCCAAACCTTTTTCAAAACATTCAAAAACTTCAGAATTGCTAGTAATTTGTTCGTTTTCTTCGTTCCACTCCGAAGCTTACGGGATCTCAAGTTAAATTCAAAGGAATTCTAAGAAAGGGAATCGAGAATGTTTATATGTACTCATAGCTCGGAAAGGACCGCTTACTCACAAGGAATAGTAGCTAAAAGAAAAAAAAAAAAAAAAAAAAAGCTTTCAAAATGGATTTTGCAAACAAGGAATGTGATAGTAAAAAAAAAAGCTTCAAAAAGGGATTTTGGTTAATCGAGAGATTCGGTTAAAAGAGTTTCGGATAAAAGAGGTTCTACTGTAAGTATAAAAGTAAAAATATATAGTTTTTAAAACACGCTTTTATAAATATTCAATGGTCATCTTGAAAATCACTCATAATCTTTTGACTGCAATTCATGTTTTCCTCCCCTAAACTTCCGTTACAGTACATTAATTTGGCGTGGGCATCGAACTCGATTATGAAAAATTCACTGCTTTTTTACGCTTGATACAAAGCGCCAGTAAGTGAATTTATTAAGAAATATATAATTTTTGCTCTGTTTCTTTTTTTAAGATAGGGCAACGAGAAAGAAAGAAACATTCTTTAAACTAGCTTTTTAGGATTTATAAATTGATTTCTTAAGGGGCCGTCCACAAATGATGTCACGCTTGGAGGGCGGGAGGGGGTTCGCGAAATTGTGACAGTTTGTGACAAGAGTGTAGGAGGGGGTAAGAAGAAATGTGACATCACACATTTTGGTTAAAATAAAAGCATTAAAAATCAGCAGATTAAATTTTGAAGTTATTTTAAAATTAAAGTATTTTGTATTCATAAAGTAAGGATACGATTTAAAGCCAAATATATTAAATTCCGATTCAAATTCCAAAATACTACTGTTTTCAATTGCTCTTTCATATTAATATTTTCTTACTATTGTATATTAATTATGTTTTTTGTCGTAAACCTTAATATTATTTCATACAAAATAAGTACACGAATCACTTTTATAATTATGCTCACAAATGTCATTAAAAAACATAGTTAAAGTTTAAAAATAAAATTTTAAATATGATCTATAAAGCAGTACTTTGTTTCTGAACTTCAAGTTTATGTTTATGTAATACAGCGTGACTTGTGACAAGAGGGGGGGGGGGGGGAGGTAAGGCGAAGTGTGACAATTTGTGACAAAGGGGGTGAGGGGGGTCAAAAATATTAAAAAAAAGTGTGACATCATTTATGGGCCCCTAATGTGTACACTCTAAAAAAAAAATCCGTATTTTACAACAAAAGGTGGCTGCCAACACAGTTGCTGTAAAATTTAGAAGCTGCTGTCTTTAAGAGTGCTGTAAAATTTCTCATGCCTGGAGAAATTCGCGTTACTATTGACTGTGTTGTACACGTGACAGAAATAATTACTTTACCCCACTTGCTGCTTGAATTCGCTTTCACAGCATCGGGGCTTGAAAAATTACAACATAAAGTGCAGGAAAAATCACAACATTATTTTACAGGGCAATCGTAAAGTAAGTAATATTAAACTATTAATTGATAAAAGGGGCCATCTACAAATGATGCAACGCTTGGAGGGGGGGGGGGGACGGGGTTCGTGAAATTGTGACAGTTTGTAACAAGGGGGTGGGAGGGGGTAAGAAGAAGTGTGACATCACACATTTTAGTTAACATAAAAGCACTAAAATTCAGCAGATTACGTTTTAAAGTTATTTTGAAATTAAAGTATTTTGTGTTCATACAGTAAACATAACATTTAAAAAGTCCAATATATTAAATTCCATTTCAAATTCCAAAATACTAATGTTTTTAATTGTTTTTTCATATTAATATTTTATTACTATTATATATTAATTATGTTTTTTGTTGTAAATCTTAATCTTATTTCATACAGTATAAGTACACGAATAATTTTTATTATTATGCTCACAAATGTCATTAAAACACATAGTTAAAAGTTTCAAAATAAAATTTGAAATATGATCTATAACATAGTACTTTGTTTTTGAACTGCAAGTATATGTTTATGTAATATAGCGTGACATGTGACAAGAGGGGGCGGGGGAGGGAGTATGGTGAAGTGTGACACTGTTTGACAAAGAGGGGGAGGAGAGGGGGTCAAAAATATCGAAAAAAAGTGTGACATCATATATGGATGACCCCAAAGCGTTTATTTTTTTAAATATTAAACTCTATTCATAATTTAGGTTTTATTTTTAATTTTTTAAATGTTTCATTGTTGCAGCTTCGCAGTCATTTGGCCTATTTTGGCGAGCATGTATTGGTGCATCATTAAATCCAGTGATGTTTCAACTGGTATACAATTGTACGAGTTACAAACAATATTGGGAGATTTATGTCCGGTGTCAGGGTAACGGGAGAATGCTCTAAAAATAATGTATTAATTTACAACTAAGTAAAAATATTAACACGTTGTAGAGGTCTGCACGGGCCGGAATTTCCAGACCCGGGCCCGGCCCGAACGAAAGCTATCTTGGCCCGGCCCGGAGTAAAAATTGGAAGTTCGGCCCGAGCCCGGTCCGGCCCGTTTGCATTTTTACAGTTCTCGGCCCGGCCCGTACAAAAATCAGTGAAAACAGGCCCGGTCCGGCCCGACCCGACACAATTTCTAAAAAAAACCCCATTTTTTCTCAACACACAATTAAGATTCTTTTAATGAATACTACATACATATTTATGGGAACATTTTACAGTATATTTTACATTACTATGATGTTCGCAAAACAGAAAACACACAATAGTAAATATTAACAATTACTTACAGTGTTTTAGTCATCGTGTCTACAGACATTTCAAAATGGAAATAAAGATTCATTAAAAGATTCATGTAGTTCAGCATAAAGGATTAAAAACATGATAACTTTTGAAGCTGTATAATAAAAAGTAGATTTGTGAAAATATTTCTCTCATTTTTAAGGCTTTTCTCAAATCCAAAGGAGTTACATTTCGACACATTTATGAATTCTTTTCTTATGGGAAACGCGTAAGATTGGCAGGTATTCTAATTCAGAAGCTATGCAAATGTGTTTTTTTTTCATAGATAAAAGCAATATATCTTTCTGAAAATACTGTCAAAGTTAGCGTTTTGAATCGAATTTCCGGAAGCGATAGCACAAGAAAGGAGAAAAACGTGCAGTCACGTGACATGAATCTCTGTTATCTCTGTAAGTAATTTATCAAATATGGAAAAAGCTATTCGTTTCCAAATGCCTTCAATAGGCAGGCCTGTCAATTTCATGCCTTTATAGTTAAACATTTTGTCAGAAAATGTGTCTGAAAGCTTCGCATTGTTGAGCAGTGAATATGAGAACCACCTTAAGGTATATTTCCAAAGATACTGTTAAGAGAAGTTCATTATCACTATTAATACTACAAAACACAATGACTGTTCTACACATCCTGAGATTGATTAAGACCAGTTCCGTCCCGGCACGAGTCTGCTGAAAAAAAAAATTAAACTCGGAATCAGACATTTTGTAACTGTACGATGCCGATCTCTACGATGGACGTGTTACATTTCTGTATTGATGTTGTTAAACTCGCATCGGCTCGTGACACACATTTATACTTCTCGAAAAAATCATATTCATTGAAAACGGCTCGTATTTTATCTGCTTCGCTTAAATTCTTATATCGGGCCGTTAGGCCTGATTAATTTTTTTGCCGGGGGCCCGCTTATTTTGCTGGTCGGCCCAGACCGGCCCGTTGAAAAAATTGTCCTAATTCTGCCGGCCCGGCCCGTTTGAAAATTCGCCTTCATTCCGCCGGCCCGCGGGCCGGGCCGGGTACGGGCCTCGGGCCAAGCCCGGACCATTTTGCTGTACCGCAAAACATCATAACTCGAAAAATAATAATTGTAGCATCATAAAACTTTGCAAAAATACTCTAAAGGAGTTTATTTAGGTAATGTGCCTCTATTATGATTACAGTTAGTTATTTTTTCACATTTTAGTTGATACAAGTTATAAATTGTCATATATTTTTAGTCCAGTCAAAATAGACATATAACATAGCCAAAACTGGCGGAGAGCTGAAAATTTGCAAAACCTTTAAGATATCATTCTAAATGAAATTCCAAAAATCTTAATCGATCTGGCTGGAGCAAAAAATTTTATTCAAGGTCAAAGGTCAAAGATAAAAAAAATTCGTTTTTTGCAGATATCTGGTAAACGGCAGGTTTTAAAAATAGTTGTTATAAAAATTGAAAATCTTGGAATTTTCTACAAAAAAGATCTTTACACCCCACCCCTCCGTTTGTGAGATATTGCGATTTCAAAAATTGTAAAAATCTAAAATTTCCATATTTTGCATAATATATACACTTTCTAAATGCAGTGCATGTTATTAGCTGTTCAATGGAATAAATATAAGTAGATATAATAAAATTAAATATAATAAGGTCAAAGGTCAAAGATTAAGGTCAAAATAGACATATAACATAGCCAAAACTGGAGGAGAGCAGAAAATTTGGAAAACCTTTAAGATACAATGCAGCTAAATGAAATTCCAAAAATTTTAATCGATCTGGTTGGAGCAAAAAATTTTATTCAAGGTCATAGGTCAAACATAAAAAAAATTCGTTTTTTGCAGATATCTGGTAAACGGCAGGTTTTATCGTAAAAATAGTTGTTATAAAATTGAAAATCTTGGAATTTTCTACAAAAAAGATCTTTACACCGCCTCCCCCTCCCCCCCCCCCGTTTGTGAGATATTAAGATTCAAAAATTGTAAAAATCTAAAATTTTCATATTTTGCATAATATCTACACTTTCTAAATGCAATGCATGTTATTATCTGTTGAATGGAATAAATATAAGTAGATATAATAAAATTAAATATAATAAGGTCAAAGGTCAAAGATACAAAAAATTCTTTTTTTTCCCCCATATATCTGTAAACAGTAAGATTTATTGTAAACATGGTTATTATAAAAAGTAAAGGTTATTGTAGAAATTGAAATTTTCTACATAAAAGGTCTTTACACTTTTAATAATTTTAGCTTACTTGTTAATTAATCGTCTGCGAATTATATTTCTTGAGTTGAATTTTCATCGTCTTCTTCTTCCTCTGGCTGCTGAACTCCTGTACATTGCTCTAAGAGATCAGATGGATCTGGAATTTCTTCACTGATGTCAGAAGCATCATCATCTGCTGTATTTGTGGCAACATTAGAGCAAGACTGGCAGTGACAGTTGCTACATATTGATGAGCAGAACAAGCCAACTTTTTTGCAACCGCAATTGAAATTGCAACTCTTTGTGCAATTACAAAAAATGGTATGGAGCAATATTTCTGGTGCAGGCGGGAGTAGAGTTTTAATTGGCTCCAAGTCGTTATTGTTCAATACCCATCCCCAGTTTTCAGGGTCAAGTTTATTACCTAGCCATATTTGGACTTGGTAGTAAACTCGGTACAAATGTTGGTGAGCAGCACTAGATGTTGGTGGAAGACAGGATAACTGTATGACTTTATTGTGCCGTGTACTCTTCGAAAAACTTTGATATCTATAGCTATCTATCGAATCAATGTTTTTTGGAGCTCCGTACATCGCAAGAAGAAAGCGAATTCCGTTAGCGATAATGATATCTGGAGAAGAGTCGATTTTATTAAATACTTCAGCACAGCAAATTAAGTCCTTACTTTTTTCAAATAATTTAAATATTTGAGTTTTACCTTTTCTGAAGAGAGCTGACATCGTGTCGCAACCGGTTATTGCATGTAAAAATAATATATGATCTCTACACTTTGGATATAACTCCAAACTTTATGATGAATACATTTTTGTTTCTATCTGAGCTTTTCCCGGTTTCAAGAAATAAACTGTTTTATCAATAGAAACTCGTGCAGTTAATAGGATTAACAAACCGACATCTTTACCAACAACAATAGTTGTACTTGTATTTGACTGTTCTATAGCTGTTTCAACTATAAGAATGACAGCATCATTATCAGCTTGTTTAACAGAAATATCAGCAGTATTTAATTTTTCACATAACATTGAAATAAACTGAGTCTTGTTATGAGTATTAGCAAGGAATTGTTGTTGGTTCGTTGAAACAGTCATAAATCGATCAAAAAGAACACCAGCAGAAGAAGATATTTTAGTAACCTGGCGACGTTGTTCTGCAGCTTTTATATTTTTTGATAATCAGCATAACCGTCAAATACTATAATAACGTTGTAACGACGAAAATAACATCGAATGTTTCTTCTCGATCACACACAACACGATGTAAAAGATAACCTCCATCGATGATAAAAATCGCATCTGCGTCATCAAATTCAACATTTACACATTGAAAGCACTTGTAAACGGCTGATTTTTGTGTTTTACGCATTCCAATTTCATCAAAAAGTGATAATGGATAAGAAGCTAATTCATATTCAAAGAATTGCTCTTTTTTTATTTTTAAAAGCTTTACTAACGCTCATGCCTTGGAATAATAATAAAGGATCTATAGGTACTTTCTCATCGTGAACTTTTACAGCACTACTGACCGTTAAAAGAGGGAATACTTTATCAGCGCGCTTCAATTTCATATTATTAAATGTTTTGCTAATGATATTAGTCATAGAAGCAATTCCAACTTCACGAGCATTATGACAATTGATTTTGTCATCACTAATGCGATTGACATTAATTTCTGAATCTCAGGAAAAAGATCATGTAATGAGAACCACTCGAAGAGTTTTTTAACACCTGCAGTATCTTTTTTCATGCGTGAATCACTTGCATCTACATGCTGATCTGTAGTATCCATTTTAACATTAGCAAGATCTTCCAATCCTTCGCGCATAGTATTCATTGCATGCATGCTATAAACCCATTTACTTATTACGCTTTCTTGCGTACTTCTTCCTCGAACAACACCCCCATTTGTTTTTATTGATTTCATCAGTGTTTGCTCAATAATCATATTCGTCGAAGTTCCACAATTTAATTTTCCAGAGTATCTAATGGTGAAGAATCCTTGTGTAAACTTGCTGAAAACACTAGGATCAATCGAACTTTCTAATTGTAGCATATCCTGGAGATACAAGTGAGCATATTTGGCGTAAGGAAAATGTCCTGATGCGTGGAAGTAAGGAAGCATTTCTTTAACGCTATTCAAATGTGCTTGCCAATCTCCCATACGTTCAGCTCTGATAAACTCCTTCGTTATTGATACCATAGAAAATATTGCATCCAAAGTTTGGCTGTAGGGCCTCGTCCTTCATATTCTTTCAGTTTTTCATTAAACTTATAAAGTAATGATTTAACATCTTCCTCACTATTTTCAATATCAGCATATGAAATAGTATTATTTATTACATCTTCAACCATATTCTTAAGATTTTCATGCATATTATCATCAATAGCAAGTTTGCGGTGCACGCTTCGATTTCTCAGTAGAAGGGGGGAAGGCTGACGCCACAGCTTATCTCGAGGGTATTGGAGGAGGTATGCGCGTACGCGGAGACAATTAAAATCTTATCGCATTATTATATTTAATTTTATTATATCTAGTTATATTTATTCCATTCAACAGCTAATAACATGCACTGCATTTAGAAAGTGTAGGTATTATGCAAAATATGAAAATTTTAGATTTTGCAATTTTTGAAATCGCAATATCTCACAAACGGGGGGGGGGGGGGAGGCAGTGTAAAGACCTTTTTTGTAGAAATTTCCAAGATTTTCAATTTTTATAACAACTATTTTTGCGATAAAACCTGCCATTTACCAGATATCTGCAAAAAACGAATTTTTTTTATCTTTGACCTTTGACCTTGAATAAATTTTTTTGCTCCAGCCAAATCGATTAAAATTTTTGGAATTTCATTTAGATATCTTAAAGGTTTTTCCAAATTTTCAGCTCTTCGGCAGTTTTGGCTATGTTTCCCCCCTTTTTTTTTTCGTCTATTTTGACTGGACTATTTCTTGATTTTTCTGTGTGCAAAAACGCTTAACTTCTATATTTTTATTAATAACATAATTATAGTTATAAAAATGGTTCAGTACCTCAAGAAAGTTTCATTAATCATAATAAATTTTACAGAATAAAAATGCCTTCATTTAAATTTGAGTTTTCATGTTTTGCAAAAGTGCCATTTTATAGCAATTTTTTATGTTTTGAGCTTTAAAATCAAAATATTTAAAAAATATACATATTTTTACATGTCATTTGCAATTCTTAGCTATATTCTATAATATAATGCACATCAGTAGGCAATTTTTCAAAAAAAAAAAAAAAAAAATCCCTTCCGAAGGTAGGCAGGCACTTTAAATGTACAGCAAGTATTGCAAGCGTTCGATGGTAATATGATCTCGGATAATATACACTGTTATACATTTCTTATAAGTATGAATAATCATTAAGAGCCTTTAAAATCTTTTTAATTTATTAGATATTCCATATTTTGGAATAAAATAATTTTATAATTATTTAACGGTTTTAATAATAACTTTATATTTTCAAAATAGATAACAGATTAAATAAAATATATTTTTAAAAATTTATTTTTAAAAATAGATAACAGATTAAGGAAAAAGTTAACAGACTATTTTAATGTAAAGAAAAAGTCACAAAAAAAGAGAACATTTTGTTTGGATAAAATCGAAATACGATATTGAAAGACAAATCCCCCCCCCCCCTAGACATATCTTAAGATATCAAGTGCCAGACCCCCTTCCCCCCTTAAAGTGATAACGTTGTATATCTACAGCCCCTGTAGATGATACAATTATTTTTTATTTCAATGATTCTAATATCATATCTTTATCTGTTCAATATCCCACACAGCTTACATTAAACCAAAATGGTATGATTAATAATGCAATAAACTTCTTTAACTTAAAAATAAATAATAAAAATAAATAATTATTCCTAATTTGTCCCCTTTGCATAATCGGAAAGCCTGACCGTTTTTTAACGATCGGACTTCTTTTCTGATTCTCTAATTCGCAATTTAATTCCTAAATAGTTCTATATGAAAATTTCATGCATATTGGGATTAAAACTTTATAAGCATATTTTAAAAAAAATTAAAAAAAAGAAAGAAAGAAAGAAAAGGACTGACAGAAAGAAAATATGAAAGTGTTGATGAATAGAAGAATTGGAAGATTTGAAATAATTTTTAAATTCAAATTTCTTTCCTTAAAACTCAAAGTCTTTAACTTTTAAAAATGAAAAAGAAAAATTAAATTATTACTTTTTTAAAACACTACATACAAAAAGTTTAAAATTTTGTAATTGTGTTAAGAATACTTAATTATTTTAACACAATACAGCTTCATACATTTAAAATAATTAAGTGTATAATTCCGTAAAAATGATTAAGTGCAATTCCGTATCCAACATTTATTGGAGTTCCCTTACCTGCGGTATATTCTGTTGAAATGCTTCAGGTAATAGACCAAATGTCATTGCCAAGACGTTTTTTGAGTGAATTGTGACCGTCGGATTTGTCTACGATAGCTCAGTTGGAAGAATGTTGATAGCTTAAGCCAAGGTCCTGTGTTCAAATCCCGGTCTGGAAGGTTTCTTACTCAATAACAAAACTATAATTCGTACGTTAAGAAAACAATAAAAAAGATTTGAAAATAGCTTTGAAGCTCAAATTTTATTTCTTAAAAATCTATTTTATTCTTCAAATGTCAAATCTTTGAATTTTAAAATCAAATAATAACAATAATAGTAATAACAACAACAACAATAATAATAAGGTAACATTTTAAAAATGCCTCACACATAAAGTTAGAAAATTTTATAATTTATATTACAAAAAAAGAAAAATAAAGCATTTTCGAGTAGGGAAAATGAACGTTTTCAAAATAACTTTCCAACTAAAAAATGAAAAATTACTTAAAACCTTACATTAAATGGAATCGGTTTTTTCATTTTGCAAAAATTGATGAAAATATCTTTTTTTTTTTTTGCTTAAAATGAATTCTGACATAGTGACACATTGAGACTAAGTTTTAAAAAGATTCGATAGTTAAAAATACGAAATAATTTTTTAAAAAAGGCTTTTTACTGCATTCATTTTCCTTTAGATGACCCAGAGTTGCAATCTCTCAATTCATTTTTCTCATTTTGTGTTTCTTCAATATATATTAAAGAGACTCGACTTCCTTAAATTTCAAAAAAAAAAAAAAAAAAAAAAAAAAAAAAAGATGAAAATATCAATTTCCCAATTTTTCACTTAAAATGAATGGAGACATCCATAGCATATTACTTCAAAGTTTCGAAATAATGCGATAATTAAAAGTACGAAAATGAAAAAAGCTTTTTACTACATTCATTTTCCTTTAAATGATTCAGAGTTTCAATCTCTCAATTCATTTTTCCGATTTTCTGCTTCTTCAATACACATTAATGGAATCGACTTTCTTCATTTTCTAAAAAAATGATGAAAATATCAATGTCCCAATTTTTTACTTAAAATGATTAAATATGTCCATAGCATGTTCCTTCTAAGTTTCGAAAGGATCCGATAATTAAAAATGCTGCATTCATTTCCCTTTAAATAATTCAGAGTTGCAATCTCTCAATTCATTTTCCTCATTTTGTGTTTCTTCGGTATATTAGCAGGATCAAAATACCAGAACGTCAACACAAATTTTTAAATTTACTTGATTTTTTTTAAAATGGAGGATGCATTACATAAAATTAAAAATCGAATTGTCAGTAATATAATTAATTTATTGTTTAAAAATAAAAGTGTTACGTAAATTGTCACTTGTATTTTATTTTGACACATGTCATGATATTTTATTTATTTTTGCCTTAATCCTCCGCCTACCAGATGGGTTCAATGGACGCGACAGGTACATTCAAAATAATTTTTCGCATTAAAAAAAAAGACTAAAATTTTGTAAATATGTGACTTTTTCAAATATGAAACCTTTGTAAATATGTGAAAAAGTCACATATTGACAGAATGTTCAGTCTCTTTTTTTTTCATGAGAAAAATCATTTTAATTGTACCTGTCGGGTCCATTGAATCAGTCTGGTAGACAGAGGGTTAAACTAATTGACGGTACGGATATCTGGAACTTCTAAGAAAAATATAAAAAACAGAGTGTAAAAAGTTGTAAATTGTAAGGAGAAATATGGTTTTAAAATTTGCTTAAAATTCTTTGAAAGAGTTACATTTTTACAAATTTTACCATAAGAATTACATATTTTTCTTCATTAAGGGGACAAGGGACCATCAAACTCCTACTTTTATTTTTTAAAATTTCACTTTAGATATTATTCAGGGTCATACTATATACATTATGGCATATATTTATCACACAAGAAAAAAAAAAAAAAGAGAGAGAAAATTAAGGAATTTTCCTGACTATTTTAAGCGTTATGAAGAACTTTTCAAAATGCCCCATGAGCATAATATATCAATTAAAATTTCCAATATTTTTTATGTGAGTTTATTTTATGTTTACAAATAAAACTGTGCATCGAATTTTACATATTCGAATAAAAAGGTAAGAAATTTTTTTCTTCTAAAGTTTATGAAGTTTTCAGTATTTTTGCATCATAATTCTGCAATTAACTACCTTTAACTTTTCCAATTATATTTAGTTTGAAAAAAATTGCACACTTTTATTTGTACAAATAAAACAGTAATTTGATAAAATAAACTTGCATAAATAATATTGGGAATTTTAATTGATATGGAATGTGCATGCGGGGCATTTCGGAAAGTGTTTCATAACGATTAAAAATATTCAGAAAAATTCCTTATTTTTCTTAAAATAATAATAATAATAATAATAATAATAATAATAATAATAATAATAATAAAATAATAATAATAATAATAATAAAATAATAATAATAATAATAATAATAATTTTTCGTGTGATAAATATGTGCATGTAGCCCTTGAAAAGGGTTCATTATTATGTGCCCTTGAATATTTTTAAAGTGAAAATTTAAAAAATATATAAAAATGAGTTTGAAACTCCCTTGTTCCCTTAAATCATTTTTCGTCATAAAACCATTTAATAATACGTCAAAAGAGTATTAGAAAATACTCAAAAAAAAAAAAAAGTTCAAAGGGTCGAATCTCCTAAAAATCTGTTGTCATGCGTAAATTAATAAATAATTACATTTGATTAGCAAGGTAAATGATTACAAAAAAAGAAAAATCTCACCTGTTGCCAGTATCCGGAGGCGTTTGTCGTTCAAGTGGTGGCTACTTTAAAGGGTGCGGGGGGTTTTTATCGAAAGGCGGCCAAGTGCGTGCGCGCCTGATTGCGCCCACGCGTCCGACACACCAAGTGAAGAAGCCGGGGCGGCGACATCAAGAAGGATCCGGTTTCATTTTTGCGGGAGAAGAGGACGCGGCTCAATCACTTGACAGATTGTAGCATCTTCTAAGCTGTTGTGGGAAAAGAAAATTAAACGGCGCCAATTAATGAGTTCAATGTCACAGATTATAATAATATAAACGTTGCAAAGTAGAATAGGAGGTTTAGTGTAAAATCCTGCATGGGGTTGAATAATCCAATTTTATCCAAATCTGACCCGACCTGCCCTAAATTTTTGCCGTTGCGAGTCGGGTGTGCTTTAGTTTTTTCGGTTTGGGGTTGGGTTAACCCGATTTTTCAAAAGAAGACACTTAATATTTTTTCATGAGAAAAAACATATCTTTGAAAGTGAATGAATATCTATATAGCTTATTTAACTATGTGCATATAATGTGCACATTGATTTGATAGGGTAACAATACCTATCATGTACGTACAATTCTACCATTTTTTTTAATGAACATTGATTTTCATATTCGTTGACAGAAATTTCTCCAATCTGTATTAAAAAAGCAAAAAACATGCACTTGAGCAATGCTGACTTCATATTGACGGTGAAAACACTTCATTGCGCAACTTAAATTTTTGCACCGTCTAAAAAAAAATTATCTCATAAGCAATTTGTTTGAAAACTGCATCTCTTACTGATTTTTTATGGTTTTAAAAATAATTTTAAAGTATGAGTTTTTTTTTATTTTCTACTTCTATCGCGTGCAATCCAAATGGAGAAGATTAACCCGTTCGCACATAAAACAATATAATTAACTCAGCATTTATTTCCGCCTAATATTCGCTAACGAAATAAAAACTTTATCATTGAATAAGTAAAACAATACAAAACCCCTACACAGACATGTAATCGAACTACGCACTTAAACCACTGAAAGGACCAGTATCAACAAGTCTGCTGTAAGCAGCGAAATCTTTGGCGATTTGTTCGGCCATTAAGTGGTGACACGAGGCTAATACGAAAATATCGCTTTTAATAAACTTCAAAATTGTGCTTAAATGCACATTTGTTATTTTTCACATAAAAATACTTTTTTGTGAAATTTAAAAAGGAAAAAAAAAAAAAAAAAAAAAAAAAAGAAAAAAAAAAGAAAAAAAAAAGGAAAAAACATTAAATGTAAAAAAAATCTATTGGAGTTTTTAATAAGAAAAAAAAGAGTTTTTCACCTGTATTTTGTTACTTGGGAAACCGGTTTGCATCCCCAAGTTAGTTTTATTTAAGGTTTCTTCAATATGTACTTTTCTGTCATTTTTTATTCTGTCATCACAAATTTAATTGACCGAAGACAACAATATTTTTACGCATTAACATCGTAATTCTCGCTCACGGGCAGGGTAGACTACGTTTTTTTTAAAATTCAAATTGTTTAATTCCCACCAGTTTTTTTTTAAAGTAAGTAGTTAAATTAGTTAAATATATTAGATAAATTAGTTTTTTTTTTTATCTGCTTTTAAATAATTTGAAAATGTCTACTTAAAAAAAGTGGTGGCAATCAAACAATCTGAATTATTTTTAAAAAGTAACCTATACTTATCGGGCGCGACGCTTAAAAGCTTAAAAAAAATCTACAGCATGAAGGGATATAAGTATTTTAGGAATAAATCTCGAAAAAAAAAAAAGAAATTGAATTTAACACAGGTTTGAAAGGGAATTTTTGTGGAAAAGCGGGAAAGCCTTCAGACGCTCAGAAATGAACTAATTGTCTTAATATACATTTTAATTTGATGGAATATAAATCATTTTTTTAAATATTAAATTTGTTTCCTACATTAAAACATTCTAATATGAAACTACTCCCCCCCCCCCCCCCCCAAAAAAAAAAAGAAAAGAAAAAAAAACTGTTTTAGACAGATTTCCGTGTTAACATGTACACCATTTGTACAAACCTGAATATTTTTTACTTATAACTAATGAATTACGAATAAAATAATTTCATTGGTAAAACTTCGAATGAAATAACTGCGAATATACACTGTAAAAAAAAAAAAAAAACGGACTAAAATACGGAAATACTACTGGCAATCTAGACGCCAGTACTATTTCCGTATTTTAAGGGAACTTTTTCCCGGTAAATTGCAGAAAAAATTTCCGTTTTTTTTTGGAATTTAACGGAAAATTTTCTGTAATTTACCGGGAAAAAGTTCCGTTAAAATACGGAAATAGTACAGGCGTCTAGATTGCCAGTAGTACTTCCGTATTTTAGTCCGTTTTTTTTTTTTTTTCTTTTTTTACAGTGTATCTTTAAAGTAATATATTTTGAACAGTTAATAAAATTCTGTAAACCTTTAGACGATCTCTGATAATTGATAATAAATGAGCAAGATTCAGATTACCTTACCAATAAACATTAATTTTCGGCTAAAATATTAATTTTCAAACTATCTAAACTAAAATATAAAGCTTAAAATATTAGTTTTACAACATAGTTTTATTGAAATTTTATGCATAAAGTATTAAATTAAGTGAAAATATAGCTGTAGAGACCCAGAACTGTCTGACGAACTCATCTTAACTAATAAGTGATACTAACAGCAACAGTAAGGTGCCAAAAAAAAAAAAAAAAAATGAAGACAACGGCGAGATTTTCTTTTTTTTTTAACAAAAGACACAATTCATTAGAACACTCACTTTTTACAAGTAGTCTGAGTATCAGACGACTCCACATTAAGGATTGTCTGTTAACATGCGAATATAAAAGAAAAATCGCTTCTTTTGTAAATATAAGGCATATCCTGTTAAATAAAAAACAAGAAAGAAAAATCTTGCGTCAAACATAGATTATGAAACACTTTCGAACGCATTTAGAACACTATAAACAAAACTTCACCGCTTAATAAGGTGAAAGTTGATGTCTAAGTACACAATTTGGAAAACGCATAACACACTTGAAAACTCAATTTCGGGAATTATACAATCTGTAGCCGGGAAAAAGTCAGAATTCTTTTGTGCAACTCTGTATACTATGTATAGATTTGTACAATATACTATACAGTAGGCAAAAATTAAGTTCAGTTAGAAAATGCATAACAGTTGAAAATTTCCCATCAATAATTTCCGCCAATAAGCTTAAATGTACTCGAATTCTTTTTGTGCAATTCTGTACATGATCTACAGAATTGATACCCACCAAGTATTATCCAAAAAATTAGCTGTATTTCAAAACGCATACCACAATTGAAAAAGCCCTTCTAACAATTATTGCTCCCGGCAATTATTCCAGCACTTATTGCTATGTGACTGAAATATTTTGAATGCCCCTGTAAATCAACGAGAAATGCTACGAACGTCCTATTCTATAGTTTGCCGCTGATAGTACATACCTCAGTGATATGTATCAATTTAAATATGTATTGAAATAGAATAACATCATTAAAATACACCACAAACGATTTTTCTCTACAGACCATGATGTAATGGAATTCTCTTGAGTATCCCTGTAAACGAAATATAAATGCAGCACGCTTCATTTTTAATACCGAACATGCCATGGTAAACTGAAATAACGTATATATATTACAAGACAATCCGAGTGTACTTGCGCGAGTTAAAGCGCAGACAACAGACAAACAAACCAAATACACTTTTCAACTGCGTTGGAAAGTGAAAAAAAAAGGACGATTTTTTGGAATAATTAGAATTGGTGCATTTATTTCATTACTATTTATCTTTAGGATAAAACACACGACTGAACAAGTAATTTTAAAGAAAAAATTGATTTGTAATGATTGTTTCTTAATTTCTTGCATTGATATTTAATTTGGCTGTACGGAATGTGTGGCAACCCTTTATTGTTCGGGAGACCAATACCTCGGACACGATTGTTGTGAGTCGACATAAGTGCAAGCAATTTGTATTCATACACATTGGCAGAACGAATACAGTACTGGAAAAAAGTTTAGGGCCACCATCAAAAACAGTCTCTTATTTTAATGAAAAGTATGTAAAGTAGCATGTATGATTCTTACAAAATCATACACATAAATTTATCAAGTTTTGTTATTTGTTTTAAATTACAATAATACTTAAAAAAAATAAGCAAAAATCTATTTCTTCATAACACAACTTGGTGGAAAAAAGTTTGGGACCAGTATATTTAATATTTAAACTACACATCTTAAAGATTTGTATATTAATTTTCGATACTTTGTTTGCTTCCCCTTAACACGAATGATTTCCAAAAGACGCTTTGGGAAGGATTCAGTCGGGTTTTTGAATGTGGAAATGAATATTTGGTTCCATGTTTTTCAAAATGGCTGCTTTCAATTCAACAATTGAACCAAACTGATTTCTTCTGCTTTCCTGACGAACCAAATGTTCCCTACAACTTTTTTATGGGATTTAAGCTGGAAAGTTCAAGTTTTAATGTTATTTGCAGTTATCCAATCTGAAATTGACACAGACTTGTGAATAGGAGCACTTTCTTGAAGTAACACCAACTCCTGATCCGTAAGTTCATCTTTAAGAGGGAAAAAATTATTACCAAGAATATCTTGATAGTCAGTGATAGAGTCTTGAATAGAGTCTTGAATAGAGTCTTAATAGTCTATTCAAGATTTAATTAATCTTTATTTTGGTGAAAACCAAACTTGTTTTTTTCTTTTGCATATAGACAGCCCAATTCATCACTGAGCCATCCCCTTGTACACGTGTTGATATCAGATGTGGCTCAGTCCGTAGATCATCACAGTAATATCTTATCCGTGAAAGTTCACTTTTTTTTTTTCATTAGTAAAAACAAATTTTCGCTTTATTATCGCTCGAAAATTGCTTTATTACGGTATATGTCCATTCGTGACAAGGGCCGAAACTAGCCTTTTTTTGCACCCGGGGCAAACATGGATTTTACTCCCGTCCCCCGCTCTCTTCCGCAAAGTATATTTACAAAGAGAATTTTACTAATTTTCTAATAGCCGACTTATTTTAAAATTTAAAATATGTAATACTGAACTACGTAATCTATAATGGCGGATCCAAGGGGGAGGTCACGGGGTCGTGACCCCCCTCTGAAAACCCAACAAAAATAGTCTAAAGATCATTTTCAAAATGAAATATACAGTAGAGTCCCTATTATCAGAGTCCCGCTTAACCGAGTTTCCTCTTTAACCTAATTATTTTCTTCAAATGGACTGATGGCTTCCATTATTATGAAACAGACATTATAAATGAAGTGTTAGGTGAAGATGAAAGAACAGTCGTAAAAAGTTAGAACTTTGATTTTCTCGTCAGATTGGTCTGGAAAAAATGACATAATTTTTTTTCTTTCATAATAATGGAAGCCATCAGTCTATCTGAAGAAAATCATCCATTCCAAAGTTATAATCCTTCATTTGGCGCCCCTTCGTTCTGGCGCCCGGGCCACATGCCCCTCTGCTCCCCCCCCCCTTAGTTTCGGCCCTGCTCAAGGGGGGCAAATTGTGTGGGGAGATAAAATTACTCAACCCTTCAAACCTCATCTACGTCTTCATTCTTATGGCTGCTTTATACTCAGCTTCCGAATTTCCCCCGCTAATGCTAAGTCTACGGGCGTAGAATGCATTCGTACATTTAAAATATCTCCTCGGAAAATTAATATTTTTAACTCCTTTTTCCTGTGTACTCTTTTTAATTGATGTCTTTATTTTCCTAGTTTTCAAAATATTTACTTAATTTTGTATGAAGTGTAAGCTGACGAATTGTGTAAGATTTTAACACTCCCTATACAATTAAGCATATAATTTTAGAAATATTTTGAGAACTAAGAAGAAAAGAGACATTCTTTAAGAAGGTAGCATAGAAAAAAGAAGTTAAAAATTTAATTTCCCGAGGGGATATTTTGAATGTAGTCCAAATAAATGAAAAGTTCAATTGAAGAAACCACGAGTGTCATCATCTACGTATGAGGGCCAGAACCATATTCAACAAAGTTTTAATTCAATTTTTTGGCAACATGATTCAAGTTTAAAATGAAATATTGTAATAAGATACAGAAATATGACTTTATGATATTATGCCAGATTTTTGAAATACTATAAGATAAATAAATTATCGTTATAAGGTTTATTCTCACGTACAATGATTTCAATTGATTGTCTAATTTTACTCTCAAAAGGGTTATTGCACGGAACTATAATTTTTGCCTCATCAAAATTAATTTTATTACCATTAATGGTATTATCATTTCATTAATAAGTATTTATTTTCAATGGATGGCACCACTACATTTTTGTTTTCACAATGTCTGACAAATTATCTCTCGCACAGGAAGCCTTCATATCGGAGCTTTTAGCCATTTAACCATCATATTTTTCCTGAAGACGGCTGTAGAAACAGCTCGAAACGTAGGATTTAACTTTTAACTTATTAAAGTTCGTGTTTTGTGTACCTTTAAACAAGGTTGTGTCTTTATTTATTATATTTTAGGGTGCAAGTGTCCAGTATGTGTTAATGAGTTACTCTTTGTTTTAGTGAAAACCAAACTTGTTTTTTCTTTTGCATTAGAGACTGCCAAAATCAACACTGGGCCATCAACTTGTGCACGTCTTGAAAGCAGTTGTGGCTCAGTCCGTAAATCATCCCAGTAATATCTTAAACCATCTGATCCATCAAAGTTAACTTTCTTTTTATTAGTAAAAAAACCAATTTTCGCCATGAATTTCAAGACATTGGACGATGCGAATTTTAGTCTTGCATCAATTTGTAGCTTTCGTTTGGGTTTCAATTTAGCATATTTTAAGCATTCAGCCCTTTTTACCACATTTATAACAGTTCTGAACTTTACTAAGAGTTCTACAGCAGATTTTACAGTACAAGAATAGGCACAATCTTGAACCGACATTCTAATAACGTTCGATTTACACCGGGCTGAGAGTTTTGATGGTTGCGCGCTATTCACCACATTCCTCTGTCTCTCTGTCACAGTTCGTTCTTGGAAACTGTATAAATTAGAGACTTGAAATTTTGCATACTTATAGCTGACTACTTCCTATCATTCGTCAAATCAGAACATTTTGAAAAAGTCTTATATTATTTTAATTAAATGAATTCATTTAAAGACATCCGACCATTTTTGCAATTTAGATTTCAAAACAGAACCTTAATTTCAGTCTTTTTCGCGTAGGCTAGATAAGTCTGCGGTAGCGCATTTACCTGCTATTCAAAAGGTTTCTGATTCGAAAGCTCGGCGTCGGAGTTTGACAATTTTCCCCTAAATATATTATTATCTAATACCATTATATTATTATCTAATACTCTTAAACATTTAGATCGACGTACCACTAAATCGAAGTTCATACTTCCGCGTACCACCAGGTAATGCTAACATAGGAAAATGGAGCTTTTCATATTTTCTTTGATTTCAAATAACTTTACCCCATTAAAAACGGATTTCAATAAAATAAAAAGAAACTCACACTTTTGATACGGAAGAGAATTATTTCAGCCCACAAACTTATATAAATAATGAATTGTATTTTAAATAGAACTTCAACACTGAAATAAAATTTCAACACCTCCAGCTAGCGCACACACACACATGCGCACACCAGGGGCGTAGCTACAGATATTTTTTCGGAAAGGGGGGGAGAGTTCGAAAATTTCCCAACTTGAAACAAATTCCTCCAACATTCAACTAAAGTGATATGCACAAAGTGTGTAATAATGATAATGAAGCTTATGCATAAAAAATTCCTTTCCAAAGAAAAATTTTGAAACTAGAAATATAAAAATTACTATTATTGGTTTGTTTAATAAAAAAACAAACACGCGTTTTACTTTCTTCTGTCTTTACAAGACGAAAGTATTGAATTCGTAAAAAAATTCTACAACTGGTTTTCGACGGTTTGATACGTTTTAGAAGGTCCTGAACATGATTTGACTGTTTTTAGAAAATGTCTGTCTGTGTGAATGTGACACAAATTTTGTGGGTGCTCTATCTCAAGAACTAATTCGCGGAATTTTATAAAACTTTAGATTCAGTTATACCTTGATAAAAATTAATGCTGATTATTTTTTGGTGTAAATTACCCAAAAGGTGGCGCTGCTATGCTGTATTTTTCACGATTTACATGATTTTAGCGATAGTTATATCTCAAAAACTGTTGCACAGAATTTGATCAAATTTCATATTCTGTTAAACCTTGACATAATTTAGTGCTTATTAGCAGGGACTGATTACCAACGGGGCAAACTTAACCAATAAATTTTAAAAGAAAAGTTCAACTTATCTAAACGCCGTATTCATGTAAAATTTCTGCTATGAATGAGGAAAAATTTTCTGTTTATTTTTAGTGGTAGGAATTTGCCCCGTGGTTAATCAGGCTCTGCTTATTATGTTTTTGTATATATCTGTGGCACTGCTGTGCAGCATTTTTCACGATTTTCGCGTTAGCTATATCTGAAAAACTAATGCACGGAAATTTAGTCAAACTTCATATTCGGTTACACTTCCTTATTGGGCTTGGGTGTATACTGTCCAAAGGTATCGCTTTTGAACTCTTTGGGTTTGGAATTTTGGTTGCAGACATCTAAGAGCATGGGTGTCGAAATTCAATGATTTGTTTGAAAAATGCGATGCTTCTATCTCCTTTTTAAATGCACACAATTAAACGAATTATAAATTAAATGCACACAATTAAACCTTTAGAATTCATTATTATGGGCATAGAATTGTTATTTAATTTTAACACTGTGATTTCAAATTTTGAAGTATTAACATGTATGGGATAGAATAAGGTTTTGGGATTGGCACATCCAAATAGTTTTCATTTAACATCAATTCTTTTGGTCTTCAAAGAAGCTCACCCTGATGAAGCTAACCTAACATCGTCCAGTTTAATAAAATCCACTGTTACACTTTCACATTTTAAAAGCATTAGGCTGTCAAGTCTGTCAGGCCTCATTGTAGCTTGCAATATATATTTTTTAAATTTTTATTTGACTAAAGATTCTTTCATTAGATGCAACGCCAAAACGATAAGCTGCTGTGAATGTTAAGGTACGAGTATATAGTTTGACAGTGTGACCCAAATAGTCTTTGAATTTCATGGCATGAGTAAAAGGTTTGTTAAGTGAGTTGGGATTTGGTTTATTTCTATTTGAAACTGCAAGTCATGTACATCCGGTTTCTCATATCCAGGTGGAAACATTAATAATTTTTCTAAGTTAGTGATACTCAAATTTGCCTTGCATAATTGTAATTTAAATATGGAATGTATTGGTGCAATATTCTCCTAATATAGGGAACATTGTCATTTAAGCCTATTACTAAATTGCCGAAATTTTCTTGTATTTCTTACAACTCTTCCCTGTAAAACTTATGTGTATCAATGTCCATTGCTATGTTATTATTTTTATCTATTCCATTTGGTGAAACCGTTTTCCCACGGTGCTTTCAGAAGTCAGCTTCTTCAATCACATCCTAATATTCATAATTATTTATGAACTTGTCTATAAGGAAATCTTTATTTCTTAAAAATTTTATTCAAGTGCAACCTGTCAGTGTTTATGTCAACCTGTATGTCGATTTTTTTCTTCAGTTGATGGACTGCTTTCATGGTCCCATTTCTGTTCCAAATTCAAATCATCCACTTTTTTACCTTTTTCATCCTCGAATGGATTTTTAGATGCTCCAAAATCTTGCACGAAAACTCTTTTCCTATTATGAAGGGTTCTTTCGTGCTAAGATTTATAGTCATTTTTTAGAACGCTTTAAACACACAACACTAGTTTAAAATTTCATAAACACATATAAATATAAATTAACAGGACATATATATATTTTCGCACACAAATAAAGGTAAAATGTGGCAAATTTATCTAAACTAACGACTTCTTATATTCACATTTGCTCATATAATGCTTTTGTTTTGACAGCGAAGGGTTAACTAATTTTCGGAGCAAACAAATCACGAGAATGAGTAAAATATTGTCCAAAAATTGCAAAATTAGTCCAATTTGTGAAAACTCATCAAATCTTCTTGCCCAGTTGTGTTTCAAGTAGGTAACTACATTCCTTTCTGTTGTGCTACAAATGATCTCCAATTTTCAAAAGAAGCTGCAATCCCTTTGGATTAAAATAGCTGGATTCTCTTTTGGAAGGGGAAAGGGAGGAAGGGTGAAATTTTTCAGAAAGGAACACAGTTTTGAAGGAAATAAAGGAACTGGATAGTCAGCTATTGGTGGATAGCAGTAGAGAAAATTAGGTCTGGTAGATATATAATATTTTTGTAGACCTGAAAAATACAATGATGGATTGAGTGTGGCTGATTTCTTTTTGTATTTCTTTTGGTAATTTAACTTGCTTACAGTACTTAGTCAGAAACATAATCACCTAAACAATAAAAATTTCATAATGTCTCAAAAATCCAGAATTTCCCAACTCTAAGCTCAAATTTCCCAACTTCACAAATATTGGGGGGGGGAGGCTCCCCCCCCCCCATAACCCCCCATGGCGACGCCCCTGGCGCACACACACACACACACACACACACACACAAAAAAAAAAAAAAAAAAAAAAAAGAGGGGAGGGAGGGGGTAGCGTGAGGTAGAAAAAAAGCGCGTTATAAAGTACACTTGGTAAAAAATAGATTTAATTTCTCCTATTCGAACAGGCTCCTCCTATTTCCACACATTCAAATTTTATCTTCAAATAATTCAATTTAAAAAGCATGTTTAAAAAAGCACGTTTTTTTCTGCTAATTAAATTTGTTTCATCGATTAATGTTAAAATTAGGTCTTTATTTACAAATTTTAACTTTTCCTATATTGATGTAATAATTACATGTGTTTAATTCTGAAAAACTGATTGTATCATAAGCAATGTGTGTAGGTTGGAGAGAGCGCACCAATAATAAACATTTCTAGTCCTAATACATGAAAAAAAAAAAAAAAAAGAAGAAAAAAAAAGTTTACAATCTCTTATTTGCATTCAAAAATGTTTAAAAAATAAAAGCTTCATATTTGCATGCGAAAATTTCCAGGATGACAAATTCACGCTTTTTTTTTTGTTTTATAGTAATATGTTGTATTTCATTTTACGTACCAGTAGCGAGAGTTTCATGTACCAGTACTGGTACGCGTACCATAGTTTGAGAACCCCTGATCTAATAGATTCAATTTTAGAGATTTTCATTTTTATTTATTTATTTATTTATTGTCATTTTTAGTTCAAAAGTTGATATTTTCGATTTTTTCATCGGACTACATTTCATTGTCTGATGGATTTAATTAGAATATTCGTTTTTTTTTTGTCTTTTGTTTTTTGCTAAAATTAAATCATGTAATTGAATATGCTTTTCAGATATACAAATATGTGCTGTTACAATTGTCTGAAAAGCAGTTGTGGAATATATTTTATTTGATTAAAAAAAAAAAAAAGTAGAAAAATCATTTAAAAATTAAAGTCAGTGGTGCTGCCATCTAAGTTCTTATTGATAAGGGTTAAAGTATTTTCAAATGACTATTAAACGAAACCCTCTGTGCGAGCTTCGATCACACTTACCCACTTGTTTCAGTAAATCGGATTAAATCTTTTCAGATCATCATTTTTTAAACAAATTCTCCCTTGAAATTCATAATGGATTATGAATTTTATTCTCTGTTTATTTACAAACTGAAATATTATGGCATTATTAAAATTAAAAAATATATAAATAAAAACGCAGACACACGAAAGGTTCTTATTCACGTCGAAGTAGTCTGACCTTTTGAAATTTTACCATTTTCATTCAGTTACTTCTTGAATGTGTTCGAAGAATCCAAGAAAATTATGTGAAAGGGAAAATTGAATCTCATCAGAAGCGTCACTTAAATCTTTGGCCTAATGCTTTTTCCACAGTTTTATATCTGGCTGTTAAGCTTCAGAAGTTGGTCGTGTGAAAAACATCAGCAGTCAGTACCTTTTTTCTGTGATAATTTCTTCAGAATAATAATAATAATAATAATAATAATAATAATAATAATAAAACATAATTCCTTACTTAACAGGTGAATAGGTGAACAGGAGAAAAGTTCAATGGGATACCCAGTAGCATTCTTACTCCACTCCCTGTGTATAAGTAAGCGTATATCACATCATAGAGGAGCCATGAATTAAAGTCTAGCCGTAGCACGTACGTGCTACAATATAAGAAAGAAAATTAAAATAAATAAATATATGAAAAGGCTGAAAATTTTTGAAAGAGTAAGCCGGGGGTAAGTAAGTAAATTTAAGTTTAAAAATAGAATGAAAGGTAAAAATAAGATTTAAAATAAAATTGAGTTTAAAAGATTAAAAGAAAAATGTTTACAATGTTCATAATCCGACATAACCGAATGAAGCAAAGCTAAAAAAAGCTACCAATTCCCTTAAACAAAAAAGGCAGTTTACATTGTCATACATTTAATATAAAAAGTTATTATTAGTTTAACAACTTTACCGAGGTAAAGAAATAATGAGAATATGAAGATTTATTTTTTTTTTAAATATGCAAAAGAAAAGACAAAAAAAGTATTAGCCGAAGAGCGCGACTACTCTTCTAATACGGTAGTATAACGGCATCTCTTGCGTTTAGTAGGACTGAGAACTTCATAATCTGGGAGTTCGTACATAATATCATTGGGAACTTTATAAATTTGGCTATGGAATTTTTTAGGTAAAAAATTTATGTGGTTAACAAGAGAAGATTCATTAGTTATCGCTGTAGTTTTGTATTTAAAACAATTAACTTCTCAACTTTTTCTGATTAGATACTTAAATTAATCAAACATATAGCAAATTAATCCTTTAAATGCAGTGATCCCATAGCTGGACCACCTAGTTTTAATTCTAAATTTACAAACGGCATCAAGAATATCTAAGTAAAATTTTGCTTTTATAATGAAAGGTTAGAAGTTCTAGTTTTCCCTTTCTAAGAACTTCGTATGTAAATTCTGGTGTCAGTCAATCATTTCACTATTTTACGAATAGAATTTTTCTGTGCCGGAAAGGCTTAACACCTTATAATTATATACTAATTTCAATTGCTAAAAAGTGTAAATTAAAACTTTGAAAACATTAAAAATAGGTTTATTCGACTGTTTACATGTTTCGACTCTACTCGAGTTATTTTCAAACAAATAAATAAAAATATTCTAAAATTACACAGGCTATGAAACGCTATTTTTCAATTTTCACGTACTTTATCATATTATGCACGTTATTTATTTATTTTTTTTTACTTGGATATTTATTTTTATTTTCTTAACCACTGAGTATAGTTCGAGCCATAATTTTGGTAAATTAAAGGATGCTTAATCGTTACATATTGAATTTGTGCGTGTTACAATCTCTATGGTTTCTCTTATAATGGATGGTTAGTATAGACTGGATGGAAAATTTATCCTAATGAAATTTACTTAAAATCATTTAGAAATTTTAAGTAGTGAATATATATATATATATATATATATATATATGTACAGGCTACACTGTAAACTGAAATGCCTTAAATTCAGACATTTAAGTGTCTGAAACGGAGTGTTCAATTTTCAGACGTTTTAAAGTGTCTTAATTTTTAAGACACTTGTATGCGTCTGAATTTCAAACACTTCAAATGTCTGAATTGCATCCATGTTTGACCACTTCGATAAACATTTTTTCACCTTTTTTTTTTTCTTTCGTAAGCATTATACGGTGTAAAATAAATAAATATATATATATATATCCCTAAAAATATGGAACTGTAGCCCCTTGAGACTCCAGTATAATTTACATATTTTAATTGAAATTTTCTGATGTAAATTCCAGAAAAAAATCCATTTATTTTGCATATTTCTGTATTTAAAAATTTCCATATAAAATATAATTTTTCAAGAACTAATCTCGATCTCCATATTTTATATACAACCACTAACCGAAGGACATCTGAATTATACAGTATTCATTCCACACTAGAGTAAACTTTACCACTTACCCCAGGTGGGATTCGATCCAGAGCCCTCTGCGTAGGAGAAGAGCGCGCTAACCATTCGGCTACGACTTCGTCGGAAGCCTTCTTCAAAATAATGTTATTCATCAAGCACAAGCAATGTTTTTAAGGAGACCTGGAACGTCTTGAAAGACCATGTTAAATTCATCAACTTTATGTACCTTTTTCTCAGAAATTGTGAAAGATAGAGATCTAGATTTTTTAGAGTAGACAGAATAACATACTTTACGTATTTTAACAGACCATTTTCGTTCTATGTGAAACTCAAAATTAATTATTAATTATTTATTGAAAATCATTTTTAAATTAGCATTTTTGGTAACATTTCACTGCCTAAAATAAATAATTTTCAACAAATCATTAAATCCCAGAGTTAAAGTGTACAATATAACATAACACAGGTATTAAAAAAAAAATCTGAGTTCTTAAGTTTAATAGATATTGAAAAAAAGAAACATAAACATGAAAAATCCAAATTTTGAGAAAAAGTCGTGAAATATGAAATAATGAATAATAAATGAATAATTTCAACACTTATTTTTTCATATATAAATATGTGTGACACATCGTTGGATATTTAATGATATAAAAAAGTAAAAATCGATTTTTTGGTTGAATTTTGCTTTCCCGGTCCCTTTAAGTAGCAGTAAGTTTTTTTCCAATTTAGTATCATTCTGAACAGTTTATACACAATGCTGTAGTCGTAAAAAAAAAAACACAGGGTACACGTATGGCAGAGGGTATACGCCAGTGGTTCCCAACGTGGGGCGTACGCCCCACAAGGGGGGGTGGCAATATGACTTTTCAGGGGGGCAATTTCAGATTTCTTATTAACAAATTTTCTGTCATTTTTTTCTAATGAAAGTAGTGTCTTAGTCTAAAAATATAAATAATAGATGAAAAAGTTTAAAAATAACTGAATAAAAATTAATTTCCGAAACGATCCCATTTAAAAGTTCAAAAATACACTGACACCGAAATAACTATATGGATTATCTTCTATAATTTGAAACTTTTTATATAATAAAGAATCATTTAATTTATCTGGTTTTAATACTATTTTAGTAAATTACACATCTTTATTTTTACTATTTATTAAAAAAAAAAAAAAACTTGCACATCTATTCATAGTGTAATATGCCCCACGAGGGAAATTTTACATGGGAAATTTTGTAGAGTATATCTAAAATTGACTATTTGGGCATGTTTAATCTAAAAAATGTTTTGAATGATAAAAATGAGGTGCTACATTTATGAAATTAATAAAACCCCGTGTGCATCACGGAAGGAAAGTGTTGAAAGTAAACTTCTTATGGCTCTTCTGCAGACCACATACAGAATATGAAATTCATGACATATGCATTTTAAAATTTTAAATTGGAGAAAACATGGGGCCCAAATAATAATAATGGGAAAAAAAATCCGCTGCTATCAAAGAAGTATGTTATGGGAGGAAAGGTAAGTAGTAACTTAAACTGGATAAAAGTGTGAACCCGGAAATGCTACTTGTGAATTATGTTATCCATACAGTCTTGGCGATAAACAAATATCACTTATTCTTAATGAAGTACTAAAATCCATTATAAAATGTATCAATTCTATCAGATGTTATACAAAATATGAAAATGTTTTCAAGAAATTTTGCGAAAATAAAAATGTAGACTGTTTATCAGTTTTAAAATTTGAGGTAAGTTGCCAAAAAACAATAAAACGATGTAAATGCGAAGATCCATGGCATCACTGCATTCATGGAGTTAGGTTAAAAGCATATTTGTAATTAAAAAAAAATATGATTTTGATAAATTAAAGAATGTGAAATCACTTATGATGGAGTTAATGCTATTTTCGGATACATCTGGGAAAATGGAAGTTTATTTTTTATGTGACAATATTTATATAATATAGAAGGGAGGGGGGGGGGGGCATTATGATTTTAGAGATGCCTAGGTGGGGCACGGCCAAAAAAAGGTTGGGAACCACTGGTATACGCTAAAGTCATTAACGTCATGTATCGAGTTTTCGCTGTAGTTTTATTTCCAGATAGGTTACTTTGACTACACGAGATGGCGCCACTATTCATTTTCAAAAATTGAAGGTTTAATTTTCACTTCAAATTGGAAATGTATAAATTTTAATTCATTTTTGTTCTTAAATCATGAAATTGGCAGATGATGTTATTCAGAAAATATGTGATCGAAATAAGTTTTCTATTTTTTGATGAATAAATTACCTATCGAATTATAAGCGATCCTCTTTAAACAGGTTTCTATAACAGTAGGTAACGCAAGTATTATGCAATCAAACTTTTTAAGAAGGAATCGAATGAGACTGGGCAAAATTTCGCTTTCAGCATGGTTATATCGTATATTTTTAAACGTACTACTAAAAATTATTTGCTAACTGTAACTCAATAAACAGTAAATAAAACTGAAGTAAACCTCTGTATAACGGAAATTTGGCTGAAATGAAAAATTTCATGATTTCTTGAAAATAACACATATGAATATAAATAAATAAATCCTGTCTAATATAGGTGATTTTTGAAAAAGGGATTGAATTATATGGGTTTGTCCTAGGAAGGTTATACTTTATCTTTTAAATGGAACTTTTTAAATACAGAAATATGCAAAAAAAAAAAAAAAAAAAAAAAAAAAAAAAAAAAAAAAAAAAAAAAGGAAAATTTTCTGGAATGTACGGAAAAAAAATTACATTAAAATAAATAACGTAAATGGGTGTCTGAATAGACAGTACAATTTCCATATTTTAACGGATACTTTTTACAGTGTATAAAGCTTACAAAAAAGTGAAAAAAACGGCTGCCTATTGCTGAACAGGCAGGTTGATCGAAGATGGATGCGATTCAGACGTTTGAACTGTCTTAAATTCAGACGGATACCCTTGTCTTAAAAATTAAGACACTTTAAAACGTCTGAAAATTGAACACTCCATTTTCAGACTCTTAAGTGTCTGAATTTCAGACATTTCAGTTTACAGTGTTTATACCATGATCATAGTAAGACACTTAAGTGTCTTAATTTCAGACACCTATGATGTCTGAAATTACATATTCAGACACTTAAGTGTCTGAATTACTTTTTCAGTCACATATGTGTCTGAATTTAAGACGCCTTTATTTGCAGTGTATCCTAAACTCCGCAGAATGTTTTTAAAATTCAACTGAAAGTAAATGCTGACAGTCAATGAAGTTGTGAAGTCAGAAACCTCGTTACGACCGCTGTCTCAAACTGTAATATTGCAGACAATAACCTTGCAATTTCAAACGCACAGGGTCGAAACTAGCCTTTTTTGCACCCGGGGCAGACATGGATTTTACCCCCCCCCCTCCTACGCAAAATATATTTACAAAGAGAATTATACTAATTTTCTAATAGCCGACTTACTTTTAAAATTTTAAATATGTAATACTGAACTGCGTAATCTGTTTTGTCAAATATTGGTTCATCAAAATCTTGAATACGGAATCGAAAAAAATTCCGCTCTATACAGGATACTTATGCAATATCATCCTTAGATTCTTCTATGCTTTGGCATATCCCACCCCAGACAGTACGAATTTAACAATATTGTGCTAAACGTAGACGGGAGAAAAATTGACAAACAAAACCTTCATTTGTCGTCCCTTCGTTCTGTCGCCCCGGGCACGTGCCCCCTCTGCCCCTTTTTGTTTCGGCCCTGAAAACGCAAGGCATTTTTTTTTTTGTCATTTCAACAATTAACCAGAAGGAAGGTTTATAGTTGAGTGAACTTCTATCCATGTGTATACGTTAGTTTGATCGTTCTAACAGTTTGAGACAGCTCAACTCTATCTATAGGCGATGTTTGGAACTAAAAAAAGAGGGGTAGTCAAGAAATTCCCAACTTCATGCATAGTTCTCCTTTAACCAGCTAGAATAACTTAAATAGCTATACTGTTTCTTTGTTCTTTAATTTTTATAAACGTTCAGAACATAAGGACACCCTGTGTCTATAAATGCATTTATGTACTATGTATTTGTGATTACATGGATTTGAAAAACAGTTACTAAATATCTAGATTTAGTTTGGAGATTTGATTTTCTGATGCAATAACCCTAACAGCACCGTGATATGAACATGATAAAAATGGTTAAGCAGTATGACTCAAGTGCAATTCTTATTGTTTCGATTCCCATCACGTGACGTTGGAAATCACGTCACTGTGAAGTTGATATGCTCCATTTTTTGACGACGTGCGAGTAATTCAAAAATAAATCGCGATGAAGTTGCAGTGAAGTCACGAGGTGACAGTCATCTGAGAATAATAAATGTATAATTGAAGAACTGCGACGTTATGAAATTAATTATTTATACTTAATAATATTTAATTTCCTGTTGGAGATTTAAAATAGGTGACGAAATACAAATGCCAGTTTTTGCTCATAGTTGTGGTTGTGGTGACCACTTCCGAGTGCGACATCACAGTGACATCACATTGACTGTCTGTCCTATTAACCCTTTATGTACAGAATAATGAATTCATGAAAATTTTATCTTCTAAAGCATTTTCCGTGAATTGTTTAAACTACATCAGAAGATTTACATAAACATTTAATAAATTTTAGAAGGATTTTAGAAGGATTGAAGGATTTAAAAGGATTCATTAAATTTGAATTTATGGGAATTTTGTGCTATATTTATAAACCCACTCAAATCTTTTATTTTAAATAATTTTCTTAGCATTTTGTAGAATTAGGAAATGTACAAATATAATGTTCTTACAGTAGAAATACAGTAACATTTCCGAATTAAAAAATTCCACCCCCCCCCCCCCCCCCCCAACGCCCAGAACGCTGAAAAGATGCAAAGGCAAAATAAATCATTCTTTTAAAAATATTTTTGTTTTATGTAACCCATAATGCTTTTGGAACAAGATAAAGTAATGTATCTATAGCTCATTCTAAACTGTATTACAACTAAACGATGTATTAAATGACCTTTATAACAAGTTATTTTAATGGTACTTATAAGTACCGTCAGTAGATAACGGGTTAACCCTATATATCCTGATTGCACTTTTAAGTACCATTAAAGAAAATTCAATGTAAAATTTATTTAATTCATCTACTAATAAAAGTAAATTGCACTTTCTATGCAAAATAATTTGCTCAATCCTATTTAGAAAACACAGTGAAACAGTCGAAGCTAAATATTTTTATATGTGGTTATTTTCTCAACCATTTACATGGATTTAGCTTTTATCCTATTCAAAAATGTCATACGAAAAATTTGCAACTACAAAACCCTTCTCTGTTACAGTTATTATCACAGTACATTTATTTACACTTTTCTTATAAGACTTATGAGATTTCCATAACAGTATTAATTAATCTAATTATTCTTGTAAAAATTTTGCAAAAAGAGCTCTAACTGCCGATTTATTAAATCAATTTTAATTAAAAACAAACAAAATTTAAATTTAAAAAAAATCAAAAAACACGACCGCGTAAAAAGCGAACTAATTAATTATTTCTCATCAATGTGAAGCTATTTTTTATATTACTTACCTATTTTTTTATTTACTTGTATTGATAACTTTTAAGTTGTGTGTTAATTGTTAGTACCTATCTATAAACACTGTTTTGATGAGACCTATATATGTCTATGAAGGTTAGAGTTGCAATAAAGCTAGAGATTCTACCTACACAACTTCCAGGTTGTGTAACATTTAGACGGAGCTTCTGACTGTAAAATAGTCAATGAAACACCGTCTTGATTTTGAAGGACCTATCCAACGATATGCCACTCAATAGGGTGCGTAATTTTTTTTTTCGTCTCTACCGCCATATTGTATTTTTGGCGCCATTTTGAATTTATAAAAACAAAACCTAGCCTATAATTATTGGACGGTTAAGACGAATTGATAGAGACCTCATTAATTAAAATTCATCCAGTCGTTGGGATGTTTCCAGGGTATAAAAAAATCCACACACCCAGATACGCGTGAAACACACAACCCTTCTTGGCAGTCGGGTAAAAATTATCAAAAAATCAAATTATTATTATGTATAAAGTATATATAAATATTTTACAGACATACATGTATGTCTGTAAAATATTTATATATACCTTTAACTGTTGAATGCAGGCGTTATTTATGTGTGTATGTGTGTTTTAATATATATTGTAGTATGAGTGTTTTATTCTTATTATTATTATGTATGTTGTTCTGGATATCTTAGACATTAACGTATGTAATTATTCAAGTGAAGCAATTTTTTTAATTCAAAATTCAGGATATTAAAGGTTGTGGTACCAAGAAAGAGTATTTTAAATTTAATGACATATAAAAACATTTCAGCTATTGTTTTCGAAAACGCCAATTCATCAGAAGCAGATGTCTGCATGCCATGATATTTCTCCCGTTACACGAATGCTGGTAACTCTATACCAGGAATCGCTATTTCATAAATTTCATGCACACCTTCATTTCACAAATCTTTCGCCATTCGGAATTTTTGCAACCCCCTGTCGGCTCTATCAAAAAGCATCCGTTTCATATCTTCCTGTGTCGCGGCTTCTATGTATAACTTACCATTAAACAATCGTCAACAACTCCATTAGCGCGCTCTCCCTGCATACCGACGAACCCTCTCTTTGTGGTTCCCAAGTCCATACGTTACCGCGTCAGACCTTAAATAAAATCCCGCTATAAATCTGCCGGGACTTCCCAGCCGTTTGTAACGCAACCTACTGCTGGCTTATATCCAGGGTTGCCACAGGCATTAGCCTCTCTGCACATTTGATGTGCGTTTTTTTTTTCTTTTATTTCTCTTAGCGCACTCGAAATCCTTTATAGCGAGCTTGGATATAACGAGGAATCGGTTTTAACCCTTTATATCCTGAATTTTGAATAAAAATAATTGCTTCATCTGTATAATTGAGGACTAAGAATAGAAAACGCTGAAAGTACCAAAAAATCGAAAATCTTCTTTTTAAGGGGGTCCGGGGATCAAAATTCTATTTTTTTTTTTTTTTTTTTTTTTATTTATTTATAGAGATTTTGTTGTAAAATCTTTTTCTGAAATATGTTTTACTATACTAAGAATATTGCATGTTAAAAAAAAAAAAAATCAGAAAAATTTTAAATATATATTTTTTAAAATTTAAATTTTAAAATTTTAAACACATATAATTTTTGATATAACTCTGAAAGTACTCTCGATTTACAAAATTTTTACTCTTTTTTGTACAGAATATGTGTCATTTTAATTTGTCTTCAGGATTTCTTAAAATATTGATTATGAATTTTCTAAAAAAAATTTAAGTAAAAAAATGAAGTTTTTTTATGAGTGAATTTTGCATTAATTAGCATATTTTCACAATTGAAGAGCTAAGTGGAAAAGCATGTTAAGTAACAAAAATTACATTTGAAGATATTTGAAGTGAAAGTTTTTGCTGTAAATTTTAATGATTTATTTTCTGTTTGATACCATGTGTTTAAAATATTAACAGGTATGGTACTAAACTCTCTCAGAAAAACGTATTCATATTTAATTTTCAAATATTAAAAAATATTAATATTATTGACATTATTAAATATTAAAATATTAAATATTAATGAATAATGTCTTAAATCTTCAAGACTAAATAGAATCTTAGTGTTTTAGCTTCACCATGTCATAGGATACCTTATAACTCTTTCATCCAAAAGATAATTTTTTTTTTTAGAAAATGTAGCATAACATGTTAATCCACTCAGCTCTTCAATTATCACTCAAAATCAAAAATCCTGAAGACAATTTGTTGGAAATATAGCATAAAATCTCTATTGAAAATTTCATACATATATCTTGCATTCTTCGAAAAAAATAATGAAATAACGAACGAACATCAAATTTTGTTTTAAATTGGGGAAATCTGCCACAATACTGAAACGTACGAAACATCAAATTGGCGTATGATGACGATGCTATGAGTCGTTCGCGAGTAGTTGAGTGTTTTTCGAGGTTTCAAGTTGGAAAAGAGTGGAACAAAGACGGTGGGAGATCAGGCCGTCCGTGTTCAAGTAGAGATGAGGAAAATGTTCAGCATGTGCAATTGTTCATTACATCAGACCGCCCACTGTGACTGGTACATTCCACAAAGATGTGTTGCATCGGCTTTTGAAACGAATGCGTCGTGAGACGCCCGATTTGCTGACAGTGGAAATTGGTGCCTCTCCCACGACACAATGTAAAAAAACGGACTAAAATGCGGAAATTGTACTGGCAATAGAGACGCCAGTACCATTTCTGTATTTTAACGGAAAATTTCTCCCGTAAATCCCAGAATTTTCCGTTTTTCTGGAATTTAAGGGGAAAATTTTCCGTTAAAATACGGAAATAATATTGGCGTATCGATTGCCAGTACAATTTTCGCATTTTAGTCCGTTTTTTTTTTTTTTTTTTTTTTTTTTTTTTTTTTTTTTTTTTACAATGCAACGCACCGGCTTACAAAGTCTATCCTTGAGCAGCAATTTTTGGCACGAAGGCGGGTTGTGAGCATCAAACCCCCACCGTACTCACCAGATCTGTCTACCCCGGACTACTTTTTATTTCCCGTTGAAATATAAGATGAAGAGGCAGCGATAAGTGTCTATAGATGACGCTGAACCTGCTGTGACATCAAAACTCAATAGCGTTGGAGTTTATTGACCTGTACACTTGTTCCAAGCGTTGTATGGAATTTGGAGGAGACTACGTAGAAGCTTAATATCAAATGTAAGTATAATCTCTGTGTTATATGGTCTGTCTACGATCAGTCCTGGAACATTTGGAATGCACTGTGTACGATGGATTAATAATTATTTTGTATTATTTATATCAATCAAACCAATAATTCCTCAAAGAAGATTTCCGTGTCATAAATGCTATAAATATTTTAAAAGTAAAAAAAATTAATATTAAAAAAAAAAAAATCTTAATTTTTTTTTAATTTTAAAGCTATTTATTAGTTTTTTACGCTCTTTTGAGCACTTTCCGACATGGTATGCGTTTTTAAACTGAACTAATTTTTTGAATGTTACTTGGTATGTAGAAATTTTGTAGAGTATTTTGTAAAGAGCTGACAAAAGAATTCTAGTACATTCTGGCCATGGTTGCCATGGTGATTTCTTCCTATTTAAGATGGAGTCCTATTATTTCCGTATTACTGAATTTAATCTATCGAATCGTAATGAATTTTATAGTCATGCATTTTTGTATAAGAGTGCAACAGCTGTTGCACCAAGATCTGAATATTTATCAAGCTAGTTATAGTACGAACGCACCTCATTTGCCACGTTTGACATACAATTTCAGACTTGTTTTTCTTTCGCGCACCTTCACATTCGGAAATTTCATTCAAAACGCCCACTTTGAAAGCATTTTCTGGAGGATCTTCTGCTTTTACTGAAAAGTGGAAAAAACAGTTCGATTGCATAGTTTCTGAATAAGTGCACTTGATATGTTTGCGAACAAAAGGCATTTAAGAATGTGCTAGAAAGTAATGTGTTTGGATTTGAGACCTATTTATCTGATCAAATTAAATTCGAATACATTCAGATACATATTTTCATCTGAAATAAAATTCTGAACTTAAAATTAGATATACTCGAATTCGAATCATACTTGGAACAAATAAAAAATAGAGTCAACGTGACTGAAATCCGACCGGCAACGAAAAAAAAAAAAATAAAAAAAAAATAGTGAAACGTACAGGGACGCCACTTGAAAGAGGCTGGGGGGCTTCCCTGCCCCACAAGGAATTTCATATATCAGAATGTATATTTAGAAGTAATATACAGGGCAATTACAAATGATGGATCCGATTTTTAAAAAATCATATTTTCGAAACTACTGCACATATTACAATAAGTGATACAATGAATTTAAAGAGAAATATACCAAGATTTTTCAGTTACAAATGTTCGATGTGTGACCCTTTTGTTACACGGCATGCGTCCAATCTGTAATCAAGTTCGTTCCAAACATTTTGTAGCATCACTCTGTCAATGGTTCTGAAAGCCTCACAAATGCGTTCTTCAAGTTCTGAACACTTTGTTTTCGGCATTGGTGGTACATAAACAATGTCTTTGACGCTGTTAGAACTTAAAGAACGCATCTGTGAAGCTTTCAGAACCATTGACAGAGTGATGCTACAAAATGTTTGGAAAGAACTCGATTACAGAGTGGATGTATGCCGTGTAACAAAAGGGTAACACATCGAACACTTGTAACTGAAAAAGAACTTAGTATATTTCTCGTTAAATTCATGTATCACTTATTGTAATATGTGCAGTAATTTCGAAAACATGATTTTTTGAAATCGGGTTGTAATAGCCCAGTATAATAAGTTAACCCGAAAGTAAGCAATTCAGTAATAGCGCAAAAATCTAAAATATTTTTAGATTTAACTAAAATAGAAACATCATAAACAGTTTAAGCACAATAATTTTAAATATCAATAGTATTTAATGAAGCTTTGCTGTTGCAACATTTTTAAAGTGGAACACTTTTATCATTTATGTGTACTTTGGCTAATTCAAAAAAATATGTGAGATTAAGACTGTATACATCGCTTTCTAGCTGCGCACAACAAGATCAAATTGAATATTGTCCCCCTGAAATAAAACTTAGCCCAACCCCTTCCCTCCCACGAAGAAACGACTAGTGGTCTGTATTAGACTGGATTTAAGTTGAGTTTTGTTTCTTGCGGGCAGGAGATGGGTATAATTGTTGTTTCAAAAGAAACTCTAGACAATTATTCGTGACTTTTTAATGTAGTAGTTTTAAAAATTGTGTTGCGGTACACTGGCGTGCCATGCAGTGACCTATGAAGCCCGGACCCGTGGGCTAGCATTCAATCTTTATCCCCCTTTCTATACTGCTACGAAAAATTAAATATTTTTTACACCGTAAAAGATGAATAGATAAATATAATATTTAGATAAATGTACATTTTGTTTTTAATCGTCTCACCATATTAGTACAAAATATTGAGTGTAATATATATATATATATATATATATATCTACTAAAAAACAACTTTTCAAAAGTAAAAAAAAAAAGCCAAGCAAAAAAAAAAAAAAAAAAAAAAAAAAAAAAAGAAAAGAAAAAAGGGGAAAGTTGTGGCTAAAAAATAGTGTGATATCAAATTTCCAAGCTAATATTATGGTACTTATTTAACATTTTTTATTAAAAATTTACCATATGTAAGTCGAGTACCTAAGTATGCGTTGATAGAAAGCCTTTTCTCCTTTACTAAATACATCATAACGTGTTTCTGAAAATTAATTTTTTTTAATTATGCATGATGGGCTTGGCGGCCATCTTTCCATATTTTACACAATTTTCTAAGCACACAAGTACATTGTTAAGATCGGAAATTCGAAATTGTTGCTAAAGCAAACATTTTATGCTTTTAATTTATGGAAATGAGTGCCTAGAAATTTGTGTCTTAAAATAAAGTTGAAGTAACTTCAGGTTTCATCTTATGATTCTCTTTTTTCGGAGGGGGTTAATTAATTAATTAAAGCAGTAAAAATCAATTTGTTTTTTTTTTCTTCAAAATAAAAGACTTTCTTAATTTATCTGTCTGTAGCCAAAATTAGAAGTTCAAAATTCTTAATAATGCAAACATATTACGAGCTTGTCTGCTTAGAAATTTGTGTAAAATATGGAAAGATGGCCGCCAAGCCCATCATGCACAATTAAAAAAAATTAATTTTCAGAAACACGTTATGATGTATTTAGTAAAGGAGAAAAGGCTTTCTATCAACGCATACTTAGGTACTCGACTTACATATGGTAAATTTTTAATAAAAAATGTTAAATAAGTACCATAATATTAGCTTGGAAATTTGATATCACACTATTTTTTAGCCACAACTTTCCCCTTTTTTCTTTCTTTCTTTCTTTCTTTTTTTTTTTTTTTTTTTTTTTTTTTTTTTTTGCTTGTCTTTTTTTTTTACTTTTGAAAAGTTGTTTTTTAGTAGATATCAGTTCTTTTTTTTAAACAGATAATATATAATTGAAATAATTCTACTCGCTAAAATTAGTCCTTGTATAGCCTTTATAAGCAGGGAACAAACACAATATATACACTTTGTTTACCTATCATTCATTTTTTAGAGTAATTAATAATTTAAAAGTAACGAAAGTCAATTTCTTCTTTCAAAGTATCAGTCTTTCTCAATCTATATCGCCTTAAAATTTTCTATGAAGGATGAAAATTTAGTAAAAATCAAATAGAGTCAAAATAAAATATATATTTACAGTTAGTTTGTCAGTTAATTGTTTGTTCTAACTTTTTTTTGCTGACGGTTTTGCAAAATAAATTTATCTTTACAAATACCTACGGAAAATCCGAGAATGAAGCCCCGCAGGCATCTAAAGAATCGAAGATATGTCTAAAGAAATAAATCTAGCAATTCTAGACATGATGAAGAAACATTTTTGATAAAAAAAATCTAAAAATTTAAAGATATAAACTGTACATATAACTTCATCTTCATTTAGATCGTGTTATAGAGAAGAAAGAATAAATATGTAACTTTACTCAAGTCTGTTTATCCATACCTATTTGCATAAATGGGAGAATATAATTTCGTATAAAAATTCCCGTAAATTTATTATATTTAATAGTCTATTATTAAAGCCGCATAAACATTAGAATAAAATTTTTTTGCAGTTAAAAATTGCCTGAAATCTATAGTCTTATCGTTCGTCAAATTTGTTATATGTTTTTTTTAATACCCAGACACCTTTTCTAAACTCTGATAAAACATCACAGAAATACTGAAATTATCCAAATACTTATACCTTTCTATCGTATTTCTTTTTTTGAGTGGGGTGAGGGGTGAGGAAAAGCGCTTAAGAACTTCGTTTTGTTCTTAGAATTCTGAATTAATCATTGAAAAGATCTACCTACATAAGTCTTGTTGCAGAATTTTCATTAGGTAAGAGTTGCATCAACTTATACATCATGTGAATATATTAAATTACTTTTGTAAAATACTAGATGGGAGCCATTGATATTTTCAGAGCATTTGCCTACATTTTAAACTTAAATCATTTACAACTATTCATTAATTTTCTATACGAATTAAAGAAGTCGTTGTTTCCATGGCAACTGTACCTTTCACTATTGCTTGTTTGTTTGTTTGTTTTATTGAACACAGATATATCAGATCACGTGGGGATCACGGCGGGATTCGAACCCGCCCCCACCTACGTTCTCAAGCGATTGGCGGCGTGGTGTCTTATCCACTCAGCCACGGTGGGCCACTATTGCTTTATCTAATACCCAGATACTCAAATTTAACCAGCTGCGCTTAGAATCATGCTCATAACAGAGTACATTTATATGTAAGAGTGGTGACACATATGCACAAGTCGTGTACTCATATTCAAGTTTTTGTCCAAAGTACAGTTACTCAGTTTTCATTAATAGACGTGGAAGATTTCGATTAAACTAACCAAAAAAGTTTAAAAACATTGGCTTTCTGATTTGATTTTATTCAAAATCGTCTTAACCAACCAAAGTTAATGTCCGGGATCCAGAGTGTTTACTGCAAACATAAAAAAGTTTTCAAAAATGCAGGCTTCTGATTGATCAATCTCATCGCGCTACTAGCGTAAAATCTATCTTGATCCCGGCCTATTCAACGTCCTTTAAATATTAGAGAAAGCCTTGACAAGTCAGGAAAATATCACACAAAGCAGGCAAAACAAAGAAGAAAAATCATTCATTGGCTCGTTCATATCCACGAGCCAATGAATGATTTTGTTCCTTTGCTTTGCCTGCTTTGTGTGATGTTTTTGTGACGCGTGTCAAGACTTTCTCAAATATTTAGGGGGCGTTTGTTTATTTCACCACCATGAAGCTATGAAAGGAGAGGAGCAGACATGTCAATCTTCCCGTGTGAAAAACTACATAAAAAAAACGAGTTCTTTCCCCCTCTTCTGCCCTTTTCTCTCTTAATTTTGACCGATAGCAGCCCATTTAGCAGTCTCCAGTGCAAGATGCAGCTATATATGGCGGACGCAAGGGGGAGGGTGTTAGCGTGACCAATGACATAATAGGCTAGTTCATGACGTTTAAAAGTCACACGGAGTTGGATCATCTTTACACGATGATTAGTACAAAGCGGTGCGCCGATTTTTTTTTGTGTCCATTGCCGTGTACAGATAATCAACTCCGTGTGACGTGATGAGCTGGCCACACTTAGGAACAGCTTCAAATGACGTCATCTACTTCGAGGCAAACGAAAAAGGACAGGCTACCGCGGCGCTACAGCGTCTAGAATATATAGTGTGGAAATCCAATCAGTCGATCACAGCGATATCTGCAGGATATTTCCCAAAACTCCAAGACAATTTGGTCTAGACGCTGTAACATTTTTTTTAAACGTTTTATTAACTTACATTTGACCTGTGTGCTTGGCGTCAAACCCGCTGTAATAATACGATGTTTACTTTGAAATTTGAAAATATATAGCAGATGTCGCTGCGATAATCTCCCTGTATTTCAGCGTCAGTGCATATTTAAGGGATACACTTTTTAGCGGTTCTTGGATAGCAAATTTCCACATTATGTATTCTAGACGCTGTAGCGGTGCATTACACATGTCTCTTTCTTCTTTAAAAAATATCCTGCAGATGTCGATGCAAATGACTGCTTGGAATTCGACATCGTTGTACATTTAAGGGATTCAATACTTCCGCGCTTTTTTAAGTATTGCTGGGATAGTCGATTTCTACAACATATAATCTAGACGCTATAACGGAGCTATAGTTTCTAGAAGATATAGTTTAAAAATCGGCTTATTAAAAAAGTGCTAAAAATTGTATCCCATAAATGTTGAACGAGGCTGAACGACGAATGTCGATTACAGCGACATATGGTAATTCCAACATAACTATTTCAAAAGAAAACGTTTCGCTCAGAGAAGATCTAGAAAATGCTGCTCCTATCGACATTTGTCATTCAGTATTTTTCAATATTTATGGGATTCAATTTTTAGCACTTTTTAAAGAATTACTGGAATAGCCGGTTTCCACACTATGACCGTGATCTAGGTAGATTTTTCTGTATTATCGTAACGAGATTGACCAGTCAGAAGCCAGAATTTTTGCTAACTTTTCACTGTTTGCAAAAATGTACCTGGAACCCGGCCTATATTTCTAGACGCTATAACTGAGCTCAGGAATAGTACAGAAAGCAAACTCCGTATTTTGATACATTAAGGCCGGGATCTAATTAGGAACAAGTGTGTCTCTATAACGAAGTAGCGACATACGGCCAATAAATGTTTATTGGTAAAAGTGATAAAAACAAATCGTTAAAGTTCTTTGCGAGCATGCCATTATCGTCAGGTTAATGCATGCTGAATTATTTCCCTAGTCTAATAGAGATCGTCCATGCGCGTATCTTCTAATGGAGGATATTCCAAATATGGGTTCGAGGCTGAAAAAGTCACGTGGTACCGGTAATTTACCCAAAGAATTTCTAACTGATAAGAAGGGAAACAGGAAACTACACTGTTAAAAATATCGTGAAAAATTACCTCGGTTCTTACAGGTTCTCTATTTTCTGACCAATGAGAACGCTACATAAACGCCTATGAAGCGTTCTCATTGGTCAGAATAGGTCTCATGGTACAGATAGCCTTTAAGAACAGAGGTAATTTTTCACGATATTTTTAACAGTGTACTACTGCTTTCTCCCATGAACTATTTCATTGGCTAGCGGGGATTTACATTACGTAGACGGAGCCTTCCCTTCTTTACGCTAGATGTTCTTGCCTTGACCATGTGATCATAACGTAGATTGAATATCCTCTATTCAAGAAAGCGGATTGCCGTACTTTCGACAAAAGCTTGAAATGAGCATGCCTCCTGTGCATATATCACCACTCTTATGTATAAAGGCTCTCTGTTATGGTGTTGTTTCTGATACAGCGCCTAGAATACCTAGTGTGGAAATATGCTATCCAAACAGTTCTAAAAATTTGTATCCCTTAAATGTGCGACGATACTGCTAAAATTTCAAGAGTCGATCGCAGCGACATCTGTGGGATTTTCGTATTACTATTATTACATTGTATAGACTAGCAATTTTTTGCAGTTGTAGAAAATATCCTGCAGATGTCGCTGCGATCTGCATATTACAGCAGTATCATTGTACATTTAAGGGATACAATATTTTAGCGCTTTTTTAAGTATTACAGGGTTAGCCGATTTCAACACTATATATTCTAGGCGCTATAGTTTCTGAGCGCTGTTGGTTAAATTTCGATATTCGTGTTTTAGAGTGAGCAATAGAGAAAAGTACTAAAACTATTGAAACAACAACTTCTTTAATATTGAAATGTATAGCAAAGGAGTTCAGAATCAATGCCTTAAATAGTTTCGAATACGCACTGTTGTTATGACATCAATACCCTTCCTGGATGTGGAAATGCAAAATTGTGTTCAACATAATTGGCCGCAATCTAGATAGATTTTTCGCTGTTAGCGAAACGAGATTCATTAATCAGAAGCTTGCACTTTTGCGAACTTTTCGCTATTTGCAGCAATGCAGGCTATTGATTGGTGAATCTCGTTTCGCTAACAGCGAAAAATCCATCTGGATCTCAGCCTAAATTTCTGTAAACATTGCACTTCATCCATGGCACTAAGAAAATGACTCAAAACTTTTATGACATAGACCGGGATCCAGAAGCAGCAAAAATTCTCAAACATTCTGGCTTCTGATTGGTCAAACTCATTTCGCTAACAGCGAAAAATCTATCTGGATCTCGGCCATAGTTTTCTTCGATGAAATCAATGCAAAAAAATAATATAAAAAATTTTAAAAGACTTCTAAAATGATTTGGCGGGTTTATCGCTGTTTGGCATAATTTATAAACTTTAGAATTAATTAACAGTTTTTCGCTAATTAAGAATAGAAAATTTGTGTTTTTAAAGCTGAATTTTACAAAAGCACGTAGATTGAGTAAATATCTGTCCAAAAATGCAATCCTTACTTTTTTATGTCCATTATTTAAGTCTCTACCTTAATTGAACCATAAATTGTGACGAAGAAAATAAATCGGTCATTTTCAGTATCTCGACGTTATTTTAAAAAATCTATATCTCTGTTTATAATTAATTTATGAGGATGCATTTGGTCTCAAATTGAAGATCTTTTCCATTAGGTCCTTCTGGTTTTGGTTTTATTTTTCTGCAATGATTGGTTCTTTTGATATGGGAAATTTTACGCTGGCATGTCTGGTTGATTTAACATGGAGAAGTTGTCATCAGTATAGTAAGCAGTTACGGTGTCTTGCGTTTTATTCTTGGCGTTTGTTTGTTTGGCGAGGTTAGCATTTTTTTTCAGCTTGGCTTGGCAGAACGACCGTACTGCTTGATATATATCCCAGCTAGCATGCAAATTAGCAGCAAGTTTGATTTTTTTCTGATATTGTCGTTCCGTGACAAATTTGACTTGACAAATTCGTAGCAAATCTCCCGCAAAATATACTATCACCTACTTGTATGAGTAGTTTATGGTGAAACTGATGCAAGACTGTCTTTAATTCACGAAAGTGACGAAAGAAAAAAATCCCTCTGATGAGAGAATAAACAATCAGCACATGCCCAGAAATTGCAGAAATTGAGCTCTACTCAAAGGGAAGACACACACGTCATCGCTACCGTTATGGAATTTCATTTTCATTGATTAGTTAAATTAAGGAACCCAGAAAAAGGTATTTATTATTTTAACTGTTCAATTGTAGCTATTTTTTGTAAAGTAACTTTTTACTTATAATCTACAACTTATTTCATATCAAAATTCTTACAAATTAAAAAGTTATATTAATTTACTAAGTCATGTTTACGTCTTCAGCCATTTTAAATTTATATTGAAAATTTTAATTTTAAATGAATTTTTCTCAATATTATTGGGTTTTTCTAAAATATCGTTTTAATTGATATTTATTTATTTTTTTATTTTTGCCTTTAACTCCATTCGAGTCTATGATTTTTAACCCTTTCAGGACTGCATCTCTTACACAAATTTTATTCGGTTGGCATCACTTTTTTTAAACGCTATACTTATCAAACACCAAAAGAGACTCGAATTTAATAGTACAAATATTAGCTTTACTTGTTAATGGTGATAAAAACGATGGTGACGACCTTGCGATGGTGAAAAACGACCTTGTGATGGTGCGTATGCATCGATAAACCTGAAGGGATTAAACTTATAGATAAGTTTCGCCACTTCAGGTCTGTTACACTATAGTGTAGCAGCTGTAAACAAATAGTGTGGCATGACAAGATTACTACTCTACAATAAGTTTTCAGTATTTTTGACAAGAGAAAGCTAATTTTTCTACTAGCTTGCAATGAATTTGCAGTACTTTAGTCATGGCAGAACTAAATTTTCTGCTTGTTTGCGTTAATTTGCAGTAAATTTGATACAGCAAGAATTTAACTTGCACGACAAGTTATCAGCAAGTTGAAAGTCTGGTGACTTCGGCATTTTCGTTATCTTGCTGCAATCTTGTTATGAACTTTCGGTCTTATCATGCTGAACTTGCTGCAACTTTGCAGGTTTGCAAAGCAAGACTGCTGCAAATTTTCTGCAAACTAAAATTACTATGTAAGATATATATATATATATATATATATATATATATATATTATAAACTCAAAATAGATTTAAAATATCAGCTTTACAAAATATGCATAGAAATTTGGAGGAATCCAAAATCAGGGCCTAAGTGCCGCGGTCCAGTTGATCAATGCTTTAATAAGTCCCTGGTGCCATGAGAGTATCATCGGTGTGCCACGAGAAAATTTAAAGATAATTAATTAAACAGATATTTTTAGAACGGGGTTTTAAACGCTAAAAAAATAAGAAAGAGAGATCCTCGTTCTTTTTCAAAGTAATATATTTCCATGTAATATCATTGCAAGAATTTGTGCACTACATTAGAACTATAAACAAGTATAAAGACTAGAACTACTAGAAGCTTTATAGAAAAATTTCATACCAGACTTTTGATTTCAAACAGTTTAACTTTATTATTTAACGTTTTTCTTCTTTGTATCTTTTAAACTTATTTTATAATCAAATTTCTGGTTTGAACCGAAACATATTCATATAGTAGCCGTCAAATGATGACTCACGGTAGTTCTAGTGCTAAAAGACTAATAAAAACAAGAATCGATCGTGGCTCAAAAAAGAGTAAGGTTAATTGGGGCAACTGGACCATGATTTTACAATGTGACTCTGGAGCTTCTGACAATTCAGCTTCAAAAAGCTAATGTTTATTTGAATTAAAGTCTGAACTTCTGCAAATGTGTTCAGTTAGGTTCCCTCTATCAGACAGAAATGCACAAAATTACATTTTAATATTTAAAAATATAAAAATGTGCATATTTCATCTTTCTTTCCTCATGGGTCCAGTTGCCCCCAAAAATGGGGTAACTGGATCAGGGGGGTATATGTTCCACACGCGTTTATTTTTTTCATATCGAATATCAGGTCCTGTTTAAAAAAGTGTAAACAACTAAAAAAAAAATTAAAACAGGCAGATCATGTAAATTATATGTCAATAAACAGCGTTGTAAGGGATAACTTTGCTGTCAATGTGTCTGAAAAAGGCACTAAAAGTGAAAATATTAGATTTATTTATACCAAAAACATAAAAATTAAGTAAGTACTTATGTACTTTAGTACAGATAATAAGTATAAAAGTCACATGGGTATTTTAAGGAAAAAATAGCAAGGTAAATTTATGAACAAACGGCTACGTAAGTACTTAAGTACTTTATCTTTATCCAGGAGTCGCATTATATAGGGAAAATTTTATCATTTAACATATTCTAAAGAAAGGTGCGATGAAGATATTATTTTCAAAATAGTGGTAGGAACGATAAAAGTTTCCCTATAGAATACGACCCCTGTGTATAGTACAGTTTCAAGGTCTGGCTATCTCGCTTTCAGGGCCAAGGTACTTGCATTCGTAAAATGTTGAAATAATTTAATGACACCAATATTTACAAGAGTATCTATCTGAAAACAAGTAAAAGTATATTTTCGCGCGCTTAATAAAGTTGAAATTTTCATTATAAAATTCAGGTACCAATGTGGCAATTAGGAATTAAAATTAAGTGACGCCATAACGGCATCACCGCCTCTCAAGGGGTCAAGAAATTTGATTTGATACCACTCAATATGCTTTTTAATTTCATTATGTAATTTTAATAAGGTATTCTATCATTTTCTTTATTGTGAGCAAAAAACAATGGAGAAATTTACTTCCCGTAGTAAGAGAAACTCAAAAAAATTATTAGTTATAACTATTGGGGTAACTGGATCCAGCATGGTCCGGTTACCCCAGATACATGTCCCAGTTACCCCATTCTTGAAAAATTTATGGGGTAGGTGGGACACCGGGCTTACATTTGAAACATGAAGTAAATATGTGCAGATATCTAATAATATTAATGTAGTTATATGTCTAATCTTAAAAAAAAAAAAAAAGATTGTTTAATAAAAGTACTTACAGTATTTTAATAAAAAGCCGAAGAAGTTCAGCCATATAGACGTTGTTTTTAAAAAAAGAAACGTAAATTTTTGACAACCCATCACAGCAAAGTGAGAGTTAAGATTGAGTTGATACACCTTGTTTTAGGAAGTAGAGATTAAGGGGCATTGTTCACAAAAACTAAAACTGAAAAAACACCAACAGTTTTTTTTATAAAATAGCCTATGTCCCAGTTACCTCGTGGGTCCGGTTACCCCAACTAACCTTATGTATTAAAATTTAGCCAGTAATGAAGATTTTTTTTAAAGTATCACGCTAAACTATTTCATTTAGGTTTAAAATATAATAAAATACGTGAATAACTAATTAGAAGTATAAGTTTTAAAAGACTAGCATATTATTATTATTATTATTACTACTACTATTAATTATTATCTTTTAAAATATACCGTTTTGCTTTAATATTTGCTCGTGATCGAACATTCTCCTAACATTAATAAATCAATCAAAAACAATAGACGTCTTTTTTTTTATGTAATTTTAACCCACATAATTTATGTGTGTCGTGAAATTTAATTATGAATTCAGATGTACCGCTGAAAAAAAAATTGGCAGAAAAATGCTATTTTAATGAGTAAATGTGTTCAGTTTTTCACTAAACAAGAAAGAAAAATCATGCGTCTGGTACAGAGTATGAATCACTTTCCAACACATTCAGAATACTGTAAATACAGGGCAAAGATGACATTTAAGTAAACAATTTGAAAAAAACACAACACGTTTAAAAAACCAATTTCAGCAATTACCGGAAAAGTGAGGTAATTATTTGTAAAGCTCTGTATATGATCTATAGATTTGTATGTATAGTGAATACTATGCAAAAATTTAGCTCAGTTAGGAAAACCATAATACAATTATCAATTCGCCTAGGACAATTTCTGTCACTAAACGGAAATGTACTCGAATTATTTTGCGCAGCCCTGCATATGATCTATCGAATTTATACACACCAAGAAATGTGCAAAAATGACTAAATAATTAAAAAACATATACATTAAAAACCGTAAACTACAATTTAAAAAGCACTTGCAGCACTTATCGCCCATAGACATTTCTGTAGCCGAATTATTTTGTGTTCCCCTGTTAAATGAACAATAAATGTTATGCACACCCTATTCTACAGTAAGCATCTCGTATTGCACCTCAGTGATGTATATCAGTTTCAATACTTATGAAATAGAGTTACGTCATTAAAATATGTTGCAAACGATTTTTCTCGATAGATCATAATGTAACGGAATTCTTTTGAGCACCCCTGTAAACGAAGTATGAGTGGTACACAGTTCATTTTCAATATCAAAATATGTCATGGTAAATCTTAATAACATGTATAAGTTACATGGCAATCTAATTATATTTACGCGACTTAGAGCACGGCCAGACAGACAAACCGAATTCCTAATAACTTTTCAACTATGTTGAAATGGGATGTTTCTATGAAAATATTTCCCGCTAGTGCGCCAGTTGATTGGCATCTACCGTCTCTATCATCTCTTCCATCTCGTATTTACCAAGATCATCGACGCAAAAATTGGTTACCAAAAAGTGATGCTGGCTCCTTGCCTATCAGGAATAGATTTAGATATTCATCAAAAATATTAATTTTTTTTTTGTTGTTGTTGATTATTTTTTTTGTGTGTGTGTGTACTTCTACATCTAGTTTTTTTTTTTTTTTTTTTTTCGGTTTCGCGTATTTACAAGGGGCTTTCGGTGCAGGGATTGCCGTTTTTAAGACCGCTCAGTACGATGCCAAAAGCAATGATCCTCATACCACTAGGTTCGTTTGTATATTATCTTTGAGGTAATTTAAGAATTTCGATTACAAATATGCAATCTTAAAAGTTTGATGACAGACAAAATTGCTGGCTTATATATATATATATATATATATATATATGTACGAGTATTTAATTGTTTTAATAAGGAGATGTGGTACCTTTCAAAATGTCATAAATGACAAAATTATCGATTTTTTTTTTTTTTTTTGTATTATCTGCTAAAAATAAACTTTGTCATCTGTAGTATATTTGAGCGAAGTCTTGGAACTTGGAACAGTATGACAATTATAAGTGTTGTAAAAATGCTTTTTATTATTTTACCAACCCTTTAAATGTCACGCCCACAAAATGTTCCCACCAATATAACTGTAACATGTGTTTTAGGTTTATATAAGCAGTAAAAATATTCAGTAATAAGAAAAATGGAACAGTTTTTAATAAATTTTTCTAACAATAAAATTTTTTTATTTATTTATTTATTTATTTATTTATTTTTTTTTTTTTTACTTCCTGTATTTTAAATACTAAAGCTTAAACAATCATTTTTCAGATGTCTTGATTGCTTTTCTATATATATTCAATTACTCGATTTCCTTAATAAAATTACATATGGATTTTGCAATATAATGATAAAGGGAAAAAATTAAAAATTAAACTGTAACAGAACATGTGTTTTTCCAGAATTTTTCCATAGATATATGCATTTTATACTATTTTTCTTAAAAACTAATTAATTAATTGCAAAATCGATCCCCAAAAATACAGAGTAGACTGTTATAAACACAACAAAAAAATCAGTGCTTAAAATTTTAAATTAAAAAAGAAAAAATATTTAAATATTTTAAAATCGTTCATTTTTTTAAAATTAAAAATTAAAAATTTTATCCACGAAGTTATTTTTTATTATTTTTATTTTTTTGCCAGTTAAAATGAGTTTACTTAGTAACAATAACTTCAAATATCATTCAGAAGAGGTAAGTTAAAAAGCTTTAATTAAAAAAAAATAATAAAAAAGAGTACAGAGTTCCCTTATAACATGGTATTTCTCTGTTTCGGGTCGGCTTCAGGTTGGAAGAAAAATATTTGTTTCAGGTACGGGACGAATTTTGAGTCTACGATAAACATTTTATTGTGTACGTGTTAGTTTCAAGTTTCGGATTATGCGTTCGGAAACTCACCACGTAGCAATAAATTTACCCGATGGAGGTCCTTACTTCCCGACACCTTTAGAAAAAATTCTTTACTGTCACATCATCCTTCTCCTGAGAAACATTTTACGGGATGCAACATCCGTAGCGCATGCGTCGAATAAAAATCTGATGGGTACCCCTCTAACTAATGAGAGAGAAAGAAACTAACTCCCCCATTGGTGAAGGGGAGGGGCCAAAAAGTTTCCGAAAAAAAAAAGTTTTTATTTCTCTCAAACTTTCTTTACGGGTGTTTTTATTTTGTTTTTGCTTTCTCTTCAACTCAGGCTGCATCTTCTGGGACATCATACACGTGAGCGTAGATAACTTTACGTTCGAAAAGTTGATGAAAGAAATGCGATGAAAAAATTGTTAGAAAATGATTCTAAAATAATACTATATTCTCTTTTCTTTTAAATTTTAATGACGTTTCAAAATTAAAATAAGTAATAAACCTTGTAAAAGTGAAAAGAGTTTGTGATAGTTATTTCATTGAAATATCTGAAAAAGTTTGCAAAGAACCGAGGAATACACCATACACGCCTGGAAGGGAAGGATAAATTACACTAAACAACAGGTATTTGTAATTACTCTTTAACTCATTTATAGGTCGTTATAATATGTATTTATTTTTTAATGGCGGATTTGTTTATTCATTTCAATCATCGAAAAACAAAAAAATCTTCGTGATATTTATGACAAAAGCAAGTCATTTGCAATCATACGGAAAAAAACACTGTTGTAACGGCTGTGTTAAAAAGAACGGTTATTATATCTGCTGTATACGTTAAAAATTAAATGTAAGTAATGAGTAATATGAGTATGTTGTAAGGGGCATGTAATGGTTATTTTCCAATAAGTGGGTAATTTGTGTTCCTTGAGGTTATATGCTACATTTTATCATTTATATAACTTTCGTTAGCATAAAATAGGCTTTATAATGCCTTTCTACAATTTCGAAAAGAATTTTCAAGAAAATAACTGTAAGTTTTACTCCAATAATATTTTTAATCTTTAAACTGTCACTCCTGTCCCTTGTCCCCTACTTCATGCACCGATCTTTATCTCTTATCCGAATATACTGGAACAAATTTAAGTGTAAATGGCAGACTTTTTTTTTAGAAATTTTACTATACAAAATAAAAAATTACATTCTAAAATATAAAATAAAGAACTTTTATTGTAAATTATAAATAGTTTCATATTTATTCTGGCCAGAGAAATGTTGTCTCCTAGTTTTTATCTCGCTACTGTCCCTTGTATAAAACTGCTCTTGTGGCCATCCAGAGGTCAGATTAAATTTTGAAGAGTGTTACATTTGTGAAAGTCACATGTTTTAATCATCTGGACTTCAAAAGCAGTTACAGCTGCAAAATAAACATCATTAATTAATTAATTTATTTATTTATTTATGATTTTGCCCTGTTGTAACATAATTTCGCTTAGTTCAAAATATCATATTGCAGTCTTACTACGATTGTATCAGGTTTCGTACGGATACCGTTATTTTCAAGGCCCAATATCAGAATTTCTTTATAGAAAAATAAATCTAGTTTAAACGGACGGAATTTCGCCTTATTTCAGGAGAGATTTTCCATAAGAAAATACTGGTACCGAAGAATTTCTTAGTCATGAAATTCAAGCACCTGTACGAACCCTGTATATAATTTTCGTTAGCATAAAATGTATTTTGTAATGCCTTTCTACAATTTCGAAAAGAATTTTCAATAAAATAACTGTAAATTTTACTCCAATAATATTTTATGATACTATGAGCACAGAAGTACTATACTTACTATCCTTAATATGAGCACAGAAGCAATTTTCTTAATTTTTTCACTACCACCCCTGTCACTCCAATCCCCTTTCCATGAAATTGCGTCAGCCTAGATTACACTACCTTATTGAAATTTTACTCAACCGTGATTAAAAACATATACACCAGAATTTTTACTCAAAACTATTCCACTTCAAAACTGTGTGGCTTTATTTAAATAATTTTATGGAGAAATTTCTGGTTCGAATCGAATTCAATAAATAATAGAAACGGCTCGATTAGAAGCATGTAGGCTAAAGAAAAATACTGTTTAAATTTTATGCCGGAATACTGTACGTTACTCACTACCGTATATCTTATCTATTTCTAAAAAAAAAAATATTTGAAATTTAACTTTTATTTTTCATTAAATCGCTGAGTGAAATTACCCACTTATTAAAGAATCGCCCGTAAATGGGGCATTCTCACAATCTTTTGACTATTAATAAGTCCCTGAATAATAATTTTTATTTTAGTACATATTCTTGGTTTATTTTCTTCATATACTGGGAAACATCCCATTGCATGACTGCATAACAATATTAACGAGATAAATAAGTTTTGGACGATGTTGCGGTTCCAATATACCACGAAATTCCTATACCGTCCCGTGTCCCTGAGGCTGTTTTTTAAGTTTGGAGCAGTCTATATAAAATTGTTTCATTAAAAGTAATTCGATGTATTTTTTCCTGAAACTGAGACTATTGTTTTATACAAGAATGTAGCAAAAAATTAACCTGCACACATTTTTACGGTTGATATTATTTTTTAACTCTGTCCCTGGGTTTTAGATTCCTTACCGTCTTTCTTGCTAAACTTATACAGAAAATCACTTCAGAGGCAGCTACAGAATTTTTTTCAAGTTTTTTCTCATGCAGAAGTATGCTAGAGAAAGAATGTGTAAAATTCTTTGACAGGAAATTTACTGCAGAATTTAAATCAACATTTAAATATCAATTTCTAGCATCGTGGCTTTATTGGTTGTCTTAACGTCCCCAAGGTTTATTCCTGCACTTTTCAAGGTAAAGTAGTTTTTTTTTTTTTTTTTTTTTTTTTTTTTTTTTTTTTTTTTTTTTAATTGAATCCAATGTAAATAACTGTTTCTAAAAATCAATGACCATTGTGGCTATCACTTAGTCTTAACATGATGTGCCTAAAAATAGGTGGTAATTTTCATTACCGTCCCATCCTTACCGTCCTTTTTTTTTTTTTTTTTTTTACCTTACCGTTCTTTTTTTTTTTTTTTACCTTACCGTCCCTTCTTTAACACCCCTTTCAGACAATGTTATACCAAAATTTTGTACTAAAAATACCACATTGTTATTATTTTTTATTTGAATGTCCTGTGGGTACTATGTAAATTCATTATAAATAAAAATTTAGAAGACAATAAAAAGTTTTAGTGGTAAAATGGTAAGAAAAATTAAACTCGCAAGTTTAACTTTTCAAGGTTAACTTAAAAAAAATTTTCGCTCCTGACCATTTTTATTTTTTATTTTGAATCATTAAGGCATTCGTCTATCAGATTAAAATGTTATTTTAGGAAGTTTAATTTCACCAGATTTTTATTCCTCAAAGTCAAAAGATTGTGAGAATGCCCCAAGTACCAGTGTTACCAAATCTTGTCAAATTTTCTAATCAGAAATTCCAAATTCTTTCCAGAAAATTTGAATAGTTATTTTTACTTTGTATAATGATAGTGCTAAACAGTGTAAGCAGCTTTAAGGGGTTTCCTCGCTGACCTCAGCTTTACGTGCAGTTCATTGATAAGAGTCTTATTATTATGTGTGAGCCATTTGGAAAAGTACAACTGTAGTTGTGAATTATAAAATTTTAATGATTTTGAGGAAATAGTGTTATTAAAAAGTGGTAGTGCATAAAATTAAAAAGAGTAATATAAAAATAGAAAGTTAATTTTAAAGAGTTATAATAAAAATTTAAAAAGTTAAGTTTAAAGACTAATAAGAATTTAAGAAAAATTTCGTAAAGTACTAGTTCAAAACAAGATAAAGGACAGTTTGAGCAAAGGAAATGGCAAAAGTTACCGGATAAACAGAAAAAAGCAATTTTCAGAGCACATTTTTTATTACAAAATAACAGTTTTTAAATAGATTTTTTTTAAAGTATAAAGCGAAATAGCAAAAAGTGAGGAAGCTAAGTGTAGTTATAAACTACACAGTAAAAAAAAAGTAAGAATTAATGTTAACAAAAAGTGGCATAGCATAAAATTTAAGAATGTAATGTGAATTATTGAGACTTTTTAAAACAATTTAAATTTAAAAACAACAATTTAAAAAATTAAATAATATGAATAAAAAAGAATCAAGAGAAAAATTATGTAAAGCAGTTTAAATTAAAACAAGTGATAAAAGCCACAGAATAACAAACAAACAAACAACAACAACAACAAAAAAAAAAGATAAAATCAAAAATAGAACTTTTCAGAGTAGTTTTTTTTTCTTTGTTACAGAGTAAGAGATATTATAAATTTCAGCGAATTTTTTTAAAAAAAGACACCCATTTAAAATTTTCTGATAAGAATTCGGAATTTCTGAATAAAGAATCAGATTTGTAAACACTGATAAATACATCAGATGGATATAAATGCATAAGGTTGGTATGCTTGAGCATATATGGAAATGAAGCATATGAGACTGGAGATAATTAGACTGGAGTATTTAGCATTAACGATAATTTAAACAAAAAAGTACCAGCTCAAATGCGTAAATAAAATCTCTCAACTGGAGATAACATAGTACTAAGTATGGAGTATTCAACATTAAGGATAATTTAAACAAAAAGTACTTTTACAGCTCACATGCGTAAATAAAATCTCCCTACTGGAGATAACATAGTACTAAGTATGGAGTATTCAACATTAAGGATAATTTAAACAAAAAGTACTTTTACAGCTCAAATGCGTAAATAAAATCTCCCGACAAGGCAGTTTTTCTAGTCTTAGAACTTTCTAGTCTTTTTTTCTACTAAATTTAATTGCACAGAGTGATGCGTTGTTGACTTGGCATTCTTCACTTTGGAGATGATAATATCATCCCCACTGTAAAAAAACACTGGTGTTTCTTAATGTGTGAAAATATAATATAAGAACGAAACGAAAATATACAATAACTTCTTCCGCATTGCAGACAATTCAGAACACCGCACTTTATCTTTAGAAACCCTATAGAAACAATTATATTGTCGAGATTTGAAGATGCATTTACAAAAACAAAGTTTCTTTTGCTGTCTCGAATTTTCGGAAGCGCTTCCGAGTCGTTTTTATAGTGTATTCATTCAGTTTCTCATCCTGCAATATATAAGGTTTTTAGGATGCTATCCTTTATCAAGTAAATATTTTTTTTTCAACAAATGTTACAGAAAACTTGATAAATTAACAGCATTAACATTAAAATGTTGCTATTTTTGAATGCATAAATTCAAATACACAGCTGAAAATGCTTCATTAAAAAATGATAATTTCCTGAAACCGATATTCTGGTTTGAGAAAACAGATTAATACACTATAAAAAAAAAAAGAAAGTGCCCAGTTAAACTGATGGTATTGAGCTCACAGGCTATTCACACTAATTGTATATTATACTTTTATTTCAAAGAATAATGCTCCTCGAAAAATAAATCAAGTGGGGATTGCCCCCCCCCAATTTCCCCTCTTTATACTTAACCAATGAGCCTCCAAATGTAATCAGGGAAGCGCCTTATCGAAATAAGCTGGTATGCCAAATTTGAAGCTAATCGGAGAGAAAAAAAACCGTTTTTCTAAATTAAGGGGGTATTAGCCTCCCATCCCCCCCCCTTTATACTTAACTAATGAACTTTCAAATCTAATCAGGGAAGCGCGTTATCAGAATAAACCGATATAGCAAATTTGAAGCAAATCGGATAGAAAAAATCCATTTATCTAAATTAAGGGGGTTATTAGCCTCCCGTCCCCCTCCCCTTTAGACTTAAACAATGAAACTTCAAATATAATCAGGGAAACGCCTTATCAGAATTAACCGGCATACCAAATTTGAAAAAAATCTGATAATTCTGCATGAAAAACCCATCTATCTAAGTTAAGGGGCGATTAGCCCCCGTTCCCCCCTTTATACTTAACCAATGAACCCCGAAAACTAATCAGGGAAGCGCCTTATCAGTATGAACCTAGAAAAAAAATTTGAAGCAAGTCGATATTTCTATCAAGAGTTATGGTGTTACGTACGTACATATATACATATACATACATACAGAACCGGCGGGCACATTAGCTCTCAGTTTTTGATAGCCTGTGAGCTAAAAATTACCCGGGAGAGTTTCCGAAAATGAAAGGCAAGAAAAGAAACCTTTTTTTAGCCCTTTATATCGCAAATTGTGAGTTCATGAAAATTTCTTTTTTTAAAGCATTTTTTGTGAATGTTTAAAACTACATTAGAGGATTTACAGAATCCTTCAATAAATTTTCGAAGGATTTTGCCAATTAAAAATAATTAATTCAATTTAAATTTATAAGGATTGCGTGTAATATTTATAACTCCACTCAATTTTTTCTTTTTAACCATTTGGAAAAATGGTTATTGTCCTCGTCAGGGTAGGAAATCAAAAACATATCTGAAGCTTTTTATTGGTTCAATCCACATTTTATTCGTTTTCTGATTGGTCTATACAGTAATCTGTATTTCCCCTTTACTTTCAAAAGAGATGGATACTTCTGTTGCCACTATGACAAAAAAGTAATAAAAACTACAAAAAAAAAAATTAATAACTCAGAAACAAATTGAGATACAGCTTTCAAACCAATTGCATTTAAAAGTACATTTTTTTCTCTATACGACGGTGTAAAAAGTAATATTGTGGGATGTTTAGAAGTTTAAGAATGAAATTTCATTTAAAATTGGTCGTCAGATTTCTTGAAAATCTGACGATGGAAAAGCCTTTTCCCGAACAGCCAATGAAATGCTTGGATAATATGTAAGTTTCAGGTGGATAATACGTACGAGTCGCAGGCGATTTTTGTCGCTTAAATTTTTACGTGTCATAACACTATTAATGTTTAATTCATGGCGTACGTAATGTACGATCAACTCCGTGCGATTTTTTATGTCTTAAATTTTAGTCTTTGAAAAAATCATTTTCCAAATGGTCGTTTTAATTTGTTAAATTGCTGTTTTTTTTTTTTTTAAATATATATGTATATACATATATATATAATTAGAAAATGTACAAATATAATGTTCTTACAATAGAAATATTTCCCAACTGAAACATTTCCCACACAATATTTTAACGTCAAGAAAGCTGAAAAGATGCAAAGGCAAAAGAAATCATCCTTTTAAAAATATTTTTGTTTTGGTGAACCCATAACGCTTTGGGAACAAGAGAAAGTAAATTTTCTATAACTCATTCTAAATTGTTTTATTACTAATCGATGTATTGAATTAATTTTATAACATGTTATTTTAATGGTGCCTTAAGGTACCGCTGGAGCATAAAAGGTTAAATCAACTTCCGAAATTACATGTATTTTTGAGGTTTTTAAAGAAAAGAACACTTCAAATCGTGAGCAACTCGGAAGAGGTTATTGTATATTTTCGTTTGTGGTTATATTATATTTCCGCAGACTAAGAAATTTTTTAACAAGGCACTTTTTTTGCTTAAAATACATTCATACTTTTCTGGCGAAGTGAAGTAAAGATTCTATGATTATAAATATGTGTAAAAAAGGCTTTTTATGGCATCCATTTCCCTTTAAATGTATGAAAGTTCCAATCTTTATCCCCCCCCCCCCCCACCACTATGATCGAGTTTTCTTTTTCTAAAGATTTTGCTACCGTAAAATTGCTTAAACCTCAGCAGATATGTAAGAAATAACACACACACAAGCATATACATACACTCACATATATATATAAAACCATTAAAAACATTTAGAAATTACCGCAAAGAAACATAGTAAAAAGAAAAATTAAAGGAATAAAATGGAAATTTGTAGAAATTCGTAGAACCAGGTTAGAATCCTCAGGTCCCAAATACCTAGGTACTACAAATAAAGTGTGTGGTTCCATCTTATATATATATATATTACATAAAATAAAAGGTATATTCAATAGAATTGGAGACGAGACATGTTTTACAACAAAGTGAATATTATATATATTTAAACGCATGTGAAAAAATTTAATATAAATATGCAGAAATTTCTGTTTTTCACTCAACTTTAAAGTAAACATGGATGCTTCTTTTTTTTCTCATGCACTACTGAGTTTATAGAAAAAATAATCCGTAAAGTTATGAAGAATGTGTGAATATGAGAAACAAAAAAGTTGTGTAAAAATATTAAAAATAAAAAAAGCTTAAACTTTTAAAAATTTTCTTTTTTTTTTTTTCAGAATCTAACCATGCACTATATTTTTGTGGCAAAATCATTTCGTTTAATAATCTCAATTTATAATATGTAATGAAGGTAAAAAAAAAAATCGTATCAAATAAAAAACGTTCCATGCTCCTTTATCTGATTTAGTTAACTATCCACAAACAATATCAATACGTGAAAGAAGTTTTTCTTTAACTTTTAACTAAAATTTATTACTCTGGATTATTAATAATATACATCCAAAATTTATCCTTTCATCGAGAAAAAAAGATTCTCTTTAGATTGTTATTTACATGAATTTGTTACTTAATTACATGAATTCGAGAGGAGGATTTTGTTCCTTGGTTGCATATATGATTCTAAATATAGGTTCCTTTTCCTTCCAAATAACAATCAAATTGCATACAGTAAGTGCGCTTAAAATTTTCTCTAGCAGAAAAAGTATTTTAAATTTATTCTACAGTATTACTCACATTACTCCAAGTCAAAAAATTAGAATAATTCATTTCATTTGTATTTGGAATTGTATTTAGCTTTATTTCAGTGTAATACAATTGAAAAAGAACAACGGTTGATGTTTTAATAAATTTGCATGTTATTAAAGAAAATTAAAACTGTAAAAGATTAAATTTTGAGCGAATATTGTATTTCTGTAAAATTATTTTCATTATTCAAAATATTAGAATACTAAAATAGTTGCTTCAAAAAATTAGAATACTTATGAATTTTCCTGATTGGTTCAGAAGGTTGCATAAATTAAGCATAAAATTAGCTTCTGCGGGACTTCTTCTTAAGATTTAAAAGCGCTTTGCATCATCATTGTTTTAATTTTGTGTGATACCTGGGTCGTTCGTCCGACATAACGGAGTTTACAAAGCATCGTATTATTGATTCGCATAAAGAAAGTCGTAATCAGTAATATATCGCCAATTACTTAAAATGTTCTCAACCAAGTGTTAGTAGAACCCGGGACCACAGTATACAAGGTATACAGCTATAAGCTAATAATAAGCTAGAAGAAGCAAGGGGTAGTTCGGTAGCTTCATCGCCCCGAGCCTCCCTTCCCGGTGTCTTTAATTTGTGTAAATTCCCTTTTAAATTTGTCCGGTTTCAATTTTTGATTTTTTTTTCTTTTTTTTTTTCAATCTGGCTTTTGCTAGAGAGTCTCTTTTTCGGAACGTGGCTGGGGACCTAAGAAACTTGCTTCCGCAAAAGAGTTGGAGTAGAGTAGAAGAATAAAGGGCTGCGGACGAAGATGGGCCGCTCGCCGCGGCGGTTGTCACTCATGTCATGCCATCTTTAGTCACTCATGGAACTGAATTTTGTTTACCACATTTATTGCAAAATAATGGCGTAGCGGGAGGGGCATCCAGATGCACTTGACATCACGAAGTTTTCTTCACTGGTGGATCAAAACTGCAATGCCTCCCTACGAAGTAGTAGGCAGAGCGCTACGTGAGGCGGAAGTGACGTCACGAGGGGGCGGGGCTTAAACCGGAAGTGGGGGTAGAAAAGGGGGGGGGAATAAATGTCACGTGATGTATCGTACAGGATAAGGGGGGTGGAAAAAAATTTTCAAGATGGCATTATAAAGCAGTATTTCAACGACGGACGTTTTGAAAACAAGCATTTGAATAGCGGTCGAAAGCCAAAAACTACTCGGAGAGATGATAGAAAGCTAAACAGAATTGCTAAAAATGCCGTTTTAGAAGTGTAAGATATTTGCATCGAAAGTGGAAAGAACACGGTGTTGATGGGAGTAAATCTATAACACTAAGACGTCTCCAAAAACTTGGATTTAGATCTCGTGTACCAAAGATAAAGCCCCTCATGACTATTAAACAGAAAAGGGAGAGAGTGAAGTGGTGCAAAAAAAAAAGGCTTTTATGGGGTTTGGATGATTGAAAAAAGATGTTGTTTAGTGATGAGAGTGTGTTTTGCGTAACATATGGTGATCAAGGTGTGTTGTGTATGGCAAATGAAGTAAGAAGCATATGACAAGTACTGCATGAAACGATCAGTGAAATTTGCAGTCATGGTATGGGCTTGCATGAATGCAGATGTTCCTGTAAGGCTATGTATTGTTAACAAAAGGGTAAATTCTGAGATATATCAAGAAATCCTTGAGCATTTCATGATACCACCGTTGGAAGATCTGTGTGGTGATGATTTCATTTTCGAATACGATTTCGAACCTTCGCACAGGTCAGTGTCCACCAAGAACTGGCTTAGCCAACAACAAATTAACGTATTTTTCTGGCCGGCAAATTCGCTGGATTTAGATCCAATAGAGAATTTGTGGGGAATAATGAAGACAAGACTGCAAGATATTGCGCCAAAAAACAAAGTTGAGCTTCTTTCCAGCATCATGTCTGAGCAGAAAACATTGTGAACCACTTGTAACTAGCTTGGCAAAGCGAGTTTGTGCTGTTATAAAATGTAAAGATGATGCTACAAAATATTAAAGAATAACTATTTTTTCCTTTTTTAAAAAAAATACGTATTATTTACAATGCATTATAATATTTTAAACCAGGTAAATGGTTATTCTAATATTTTGATTTTTTCCAAGTGTGAATAATTATTTTAATTTTTGTATTATTTCCTATAATTTTTATGCTAAAAGGTTCTACAGACTATTTAGATTCTTACAATATCAAGTTTGATCTTGTATTACTTTTTGAATAAGCGATACAGAAAAAAAAACCTTTTTCACAATTCCCTTTTTTCTATTATTCTAATTCTTTGATTTGGAGCTGTAGATTCTACTTTCTTCTGTCTTGGTACAAGTCTTGTATTTCTGTTAGAGATAGATGGCTCCGGGCTTAATTTTTATATCAATCGTCGGGTGATCTATAAATTTTTTAATATTAATTTTATTTATTTACAATTTTTAATTTTATAATTTTAATTTTGTTAAATTAATTTTAAATTTATTAATTAATTAAAAATATTTAAATTTATTTATTATTATATTAAAAATATTTAAATTAATTTTAAATTTATTTATTAATTAAATTTTAATTTTAATTTTTTGTAAATTTTATTTATTTACAACTGAAAAAAATATTAAAAAAATCGATATTTGAAAAAAAGGAATGCATTCTAAATTTCTTAAAAGGTTTTGCAATCCCTTAAAAATCAGTTTGAGAGAGAATTGTATTGTTATTGATGGGATATAAAGTAAAATATTGTATCTAATTCTAAAGCCATGACACGACCAGCTTTAATGATATAAAGAAGTCGTGGTATACACTTGTCTATCCTGGTTTTCTGTTTAGAGCTCTTTTTCCAGAATTATTGGAAAACAGAACTCATGTTTTTTTGCTATAGTTGTACAGTGATATTAGAATAAGACTTGTGACTTTTGATGATTTTTGTCAATGGTTGAGTATAAATAACAATTTTACCATTTTAAACAGATTTTCAGGGACATAGAAATCACAAAAAGTTGTCATGAGGGAGTATTTAAGATTAAAATTTATTTATATATAGAAAGATATTTTTAAATGAGAAAATTAACCTTGGAACAATTGTAAAATGTCATTAACAATTTTCTACTGCGTATGTTTCAGTATTGGGCTCGGATGGGATTGGATTTCAAATAGCCGGGCACGGTCGGGTTCAGGATCCGAAAAAAGAACCCGAACTCATCTCTACTGTACAAGTGTATTTCTGTACAGACTAGAGGTCTGCATGGGACGAAATTTCTAGGCCCGGGCCCAGCACGACTCATAGAAAAAAAATTCGTCCCGGCCCGATACAATAATTAAAAGTTCAGCCCGAGCTCGGCCCATCCCGTAGAAAAAAATATATTGGCCCGGCCCGGAAAAAAGTTAAAATCTCGGCCCGAGTGAATTTCTACAAAACATTGATTTTTACGTCGATTTGGTTAAAAATTTGTCTCGTACGAGGAGTTCTGAGCAGAAATATTTATCTTAACTTTGTTTTCATGTTTATAATCTTCATTTTTATAGAAGTGCCGCAGGCTGCGATGTTTATTTTTTTTAATGAATCTCTATTTCTTGTATGATAATGTTTCAGTTATCATTAATATTATTAATCCATATTCCATGTATGTTAAAAATCTAAAAATTGCCATACAGTAAAATCTTCTAAAACGGAATTGCATAGAAAAGGAAAAAAAAAATGCGTTATAGACAAATTCCCTTCTTAGCAAGTGTTTCAGTTTAAAACAGAGTTCCGTCATAGGCAGGTTCTTTTTCAGACTTTTTACTAGATTTTAATATAGATATATTTTAATAAGCATAGAAAACTGCGATTTTCATACGGGCTAGGTCAAAACCAGGACTGAAAATTTTGGGCCGTGAAGACTAGGAATTAAACCAGTCCCGGTACTGTACAGAAAAAATAAGATAGGCCCGGCCTTTAGAGAAAAGTACGGCCCGGCCCGAAAAGAGTGGAGACCAGGCCCGGGCCGAGTACCGTGAATGAAAATCGGCCCATGCAGATCTCTAGTACCAGGGTTCATACGGGTGCTTGAATTTCATGACTAAGAAATTCTTCGGTACCAGTATTTTCTTATGGAAAATCTCTCCTAAAATAAGGCGAAATTACGTCAGTTTAAACTAGATTAATTTTTCTATTAAAAAATTCTGATATTGGGCCTTGAAAATAACGGTACCCGTATGAACCCTGTAGTACAGACCCTGAGAGATTTTTGTACCCAGGATGCTGTTCATTTTTTGCAAAAAATTAAAAATAACAAACATTACTTTAGTTGTTATTTAAAATATTATGTAATAATTATTGTTATTATTACGATTATGTTGCTGCTCGCAAAACTTTTTTTTTTTTTTTTTTTTGTTCCCATTCGAAATTTTGGTTGTATGACATAGGTCCCATGGGGCCATGCAATAATCATTGCGTGGTTTGCTAATATTAGTAAAGAAATAGTTTTTGAGTACCATTTGAATGTGTAAATATGATAATATTATTTTAACAATCAAAACAGAAACATTCAAATAGTTTCTAAAAATGATGAGATAAAACTAAATATTTTGTTATGTTAGCAACAAAAATTAATTTATGTTTCAGTTGTACTATATTATGAGGGTTAACGAGTTGACAAAAATTGACATTATCTTCATTTAATAATATCGTTCAAAATATAACGAATACATAACGTAACGTTGCAACAGGTAGATTTTTTTTTCTTTCTTACCAATGATAAACTTCCCATTAATATTAAAGAAAAAAATAATGACGATACAGTGAATTTATAGTTGAGCCGTACCATAATTTTTATACATAATTGAATAAGGAGTAAAATTAAAATAAATTTGAACTTTATTGACAAAAATTATAAATCCAACAATATAAATCTAAATTTAAAAATTATTTTTAATCGCAATTTACACTATAAAATGCAACTGAAATTACTATTCTAAGAATCGAATAACATATTACGAAAGACGGTGTTAATTTAACCCCTTCGTCACGAGAGCCCTTTGCTTTATTTTTAATCTTTTACCACCGGTTTTTCAAAACAGAAAAATTTCAAGGGGTTAAGCAAGAAAAACTTCTGTGGAAACTCTGAGACTGAAAGATTAAATTTGTAATATTAAAAATGATTTATTTTATTTATTAATTTATTTTGTAACATTATTAATTACATATGATAGGATTTAATAGAATGAAGAAAACTTTTATTAATATCTTCTTAAGTTTTGAATCGATTTCATAAAATTTGAAATGACTCGACACAATTCTGCAATGATTCTATATATTAAATTTCAAACCATTCTTTTTACATTGTAAAAAAAAAAAACGACATTTTTACAGCACTAAGTACTGTTCATCTCGCGCTCAAACTCGATAGCAGTCGAATGTGCTGTAGCTTTCTTTGGTTTCTTGACTACATAAACATGAAAAATAACAGTAGTTGCGTAAAATTAACAGCACAATGTGCTGGCAATACGGACGCCAGCAGTTTGTGCTGGCAAATCTACAGTGTTTTTTTTTTTTTTTTTTTTTTTTTTTTTTTTTTTTTTTTTTTTTTTTTTACAGTGTAGTAGTTTTAGCGCTTATAATAGCGCAAAATATAATACATATTTATATAATTACGAACGCACCTAAAGATGGAATTTAACGGAACAACCACCTTTGAAAGTAGATGCTTAAAATTACTGATAATAGCACAACTTATCCATGTACCCACATTTCAAACATTTTCAAAAATGCAAATAGCAAATCATTTCATGAAAAGTGACACCACACCGTAAAAAAAAAAAAAGACCAATGTTTCTTAAAAATTAACACGAACGAAAATATACAATAATCCCTTCTGAATACTAACGATTCCGAAAAGCTTTCTTTACATTTAGAAAACTCATAAACCACTATATTTTCGAGATTTAAAGAAGGATTTATTAAAATAAAGTTTATTTTGCTGCCACTTATTTTCGGAAACGTTTCCGAGTCGTTTTTAGAGTCTATGAAACAGTTTTGTCAATCCGAAATATATGTCTTTGGGATGCTACATATTCTCAAGTAAACATTTTCCTGTTCAAGAAGCACGTTTGACAAACAAACATGATAAATTAATAGTATTAACATTAACATTAAAAGCAAAATCATTTTGTTACTCTTGCAAGTAGTGGCGCCAACTTTTGAAAAATATTGAATGGGCTCAAACAAAAACCATTTTAGGGTCAAATGACACTGTCATTTTGGAAGCCATATAGAAAGTTTTGGAAAAGATGATATTTCAATTAATGATAAGTTTGAATTTTTTTACAGTAGAATATAAAGTTGCGATTTTATTTAATTATATTCCCATGACGTCTTCATTTTTTGGACTTGATAGTTACTATTGTGCCATGAATTTGACTACAAATTAAAACGCAAAGGACTTAAAATTATTAAAATGCGCATTTAATGCAAATCACTGAAATGCTTGTATTAATACTACTTACTTAAACTATACCAAAACTATATACAGTCGGACCTCTATTTAACGAACCTCTATTTTGCGAACTTTTTCTCGGAACCAACAACATTTTGCGAATTTTTTTGTAAAATAACCTCCAAATAGCGAAGTGTATTCTCTATTTAACGAACTTTTTCTTCTGATATAATTTTTTTTTCTCCCTATTTCTCAAAATATTTCCGAACATTTCAAACTTATTCTTTCTTTTACACACTTTATAATGCTCAGTAACCTTGGATTAATTTTACCAGGTGCCTAACTCAACGAGAGCAGTAAAATCCCTGTCATTCTTTGCATTTCATCCAGGAAATGCAAACTTTCAATATCCCTCTTTCACTCTCAAAAGGGCTGTTCTGTAGTAAATATGTTTCAGTAATTAAATTTAAGGACGCATGTAGTAATACAATGCTTAAAATTACGTGTTATAATAAATACGATAATGTCATTAAAATTCATTAATTTTAATGTAAATATTTTCTTAAAACTGAAAATACAGTGTATTTCCGGACAATATTTTTTTAAATTCTTGTTGTCCTCACAGATATCTTTTTGATGGATAAAAGGAATAATAATACAAAAAAAGGAAATATGATTTACAAAAAAAGTGTGATTAGTTAAGTTTTTTAATAATGTTTCATGTTTATGAATTAAAAATATGCTTTGTGTAGTTTAAAGCATTTAAAAAGGGTCATCTCTATTTAACGAACATTTTTCGGGATTTAGCGAATTCGTTAAACAGAGGTCCGACTGTATTTCAAACGTGAATAATGGCGGTAAGGAAAATTCGTTTAAGAGCACGTTTGCGCTGCATTTATTGGAAGCTGTGTAGTTAAGAAATCATATTTACAACATGCCGTGCTACATAAGACATGGTTTCATTTTATTAAACAAAATCGTTAAAATAGGAAAGGAAAGGGGTCTTTAACACCATAAAACACTAAGAATTCATAAACTTTAAAATCTCGGTATGTTCTATCCCTAAAAGATATTTTTCTTTTTGTCCATCGTAGGACTATGCTAATGTCATACTTTTTCTAAATATACGTTACTATACGAAAAGGAGTGTGTAAAAAAATAAATTTCGTGCGCATGCAGCCCCTTTTTTAAATAAATGCCATATCTGAAAGATGTACTTAATTTGTAAACTTTTTGTAATTGGAAATATCCTTTCATTATCATTGGTTCAAGAAATATTATCTATTTTGAATAATCCGTATACTAGTAATTTGATTATTCCAATCCAAACTGCTTATTTTCTGATTTATTTTTAAATTAATTTTTGCTCTCAAACGCATCAAACTGGCAAATACTCTTATTTAGAAACTACATAATGTGCCGTGCTTGCAGATTTTTTGATAAATACAGAAAATATTGCAAAAAATGCTGCTGTCAAAGTGGGCGTTTTGAACCGAATTTTCCGAAGTGGGAGATCTGGGAATGAAAAAAAATGGTCTGATACTGAGAAAAAATACTGAGAAAATAATTGTTTAAAAATCAAATTCTAATGAATTGAGTGAAAAACGAAATCACACGGCATCTTATACATCTCTTTAAAAATCACCTCAGTAAGTTTCATGTTTTTACTTTTAAAAATGAGTTTGAAAATGTCTCCGAAGATTTCTAGCTGTTGAGGGCGGAAAAATATTTTTTCGAATACACCCTTAAGCCCTTTCTTTGACAATAGTGGAATGTAAAAAAATGTTTTCAGTCTTTTCCGTGGGGAGAGGATTTCAGTACAATTAGCTATTTTACAAAAATCAGAGGAAAAATATTTTTATCTTAGTGCACATTGGAATTCTTGTGTAAGTTTCACTGAAGTAACTAAGTAAGTTCATACATACATATACTTGCATTAGGAGTCTATCGTTAGAAGTCAAACTCTCCACTTAAAGCTATCCCAAATATTTTTTTCCCACTCAACAACACGAACTTTCTGGCACGTTCGCAGAGTCACTTGTATAAGTAAAAGCATGAAATTTGTAGGCGTGACTTTGGAAGTGATTTGGAATCGAATAGCGTTTTTCATTTAAATGTATGTAGGATAGATGTACCAGTAATTGACACCCCATCAGTAATGGATACTCTTCAATGTTTTTGGTTTATAAAAAAAAAAAAAAAAAAAAAAAAAAAAAAAAAACAATAAATTTTTAGCTTTTATTATTTTTTATCATAACTACCCCTTGCATGTTTTATAGGTTTGCTGGGCTATTGTTGATACTTTTTATCAACAATATCAAAAAATAATGTTGAGAAGTTCTACCGTTTTTCAACAAAAATCATAATGAACATGCTAAGATCTGACTTCATTTAATAAATTTATATATTGTTTATTTTCTTGCAAAATTTGCAATCTTTTGTTTTGGTTGTAATAGAAAACTTTGAATTTTATATACTAATGGCCATTTACGAAATGTAATTTATTTTTAAGATTTTAAGATCCGTGCTCATTACTGGAATGCTTAATTAGTCAATTTCCAGTAATGGACACCCCGTGTAGGCATTGCTAAAAATGCAATTTCAGTGTTGTTCATAGTGCATAAAAACTTAAATTTTTCAATATTTTAATCAAATACTTTTCTTATAACTCTGCCTTGCATATTTTATAATCTGGTAATCAATAAAACAAATCAGGAAGCAGAGAATACTTTAGATTAATATTAACACAATTATTCTAATTGGTAAACAAATCATATTAGATGTAAATTTCCAACTGGGCGAAAAATGTCCGGACCAGGATTCGAACCCGGGACCTCCTGACTTAGGAGGTCCCAGGATTCGAACCAGGAGGTCCTGGGTTCGAATCCTGGTCTGGACATTTTTCGCCCAGTTGGAAATTTACATCTAATATGATTTGTTTACCAATTAGAATAATTGTGTTAATATTAATCTAATGTAATTTCGTATCCAGCGATTTCTGGAGTTCCATTACCTGAGATTTATTCTGTTGAGCTGAACCAGGTTTCAGACCAGATGTTGTAATCATCAAGGTTAGCTGGGTGAAAAAAAGTTCGACCAGAATCGTCCGGGATAGCTCAGATGGCAGAGCACTGGCGGCTTCAGCCAGGAGGTCCCGGGTTCGAATCCTGTCCGGACATTTTTCGCCCAGTTGGAAATTTACATCTAAGCAGAGAATTAAGGGCATAGGGAAAAGGGGGCTCATAGAGTTCAATCCCTCACCATTTAAATAAAAATACGTACGTAAGTTACAGAAGTAGTTAAAAATCTATTATTTTCTGTCTTAAATGCTTGCTTATTCATCTCTGACAAAAAAAATAAAATAAAATAAAATAAAATAAAATAAAATAAAATAAAATAAAAATAAATAAAATGTAATATTATTTAAATTTATAATAATAATGAAACTAGTAAATTTGCAGATCAGTGGCCTCAAATTTCAGTTCTGCAGTTTTATTTTGAAATTATTTTAATTAGTATTAAAACATTCAACCCGCAGGTTGTGTTTTAGGTTGTGTCTGTTATTGCTATCTTTACCGCATTTTCAAACAAAATAATTTTGTTAACGTCAGCGAAATAATTTTTTTTTTTCAGCGACTGAAAAATAAATAAGCACAAAAATAGAACAATGAAAGTTGAGTGGACTGGAAGAGCAAATTATGGGGTTGACTCGGACCCCACGGGCCGATATAAGTTGGCACCACTTTTTGCAAATATGTTTTCAATTACGCGGCTGAAAATGTTTAATTGAGAATGGATTGTATCCTAGAAACCTATATTCTGAGTTGAGGAAATTGATTAATACATAAAAAGTACTCGGGGACATTTCCGAAAATGTTTAGCAACAAAAAAGCTTTGTTTTTATAAATTCTTCTTTAAAACTAGAAAATATATTGATTTTTGTAGTTTCTAAATATGAAAAAAGCTTTTTGGAACCATGGTCGACTCCGAAGATGCTATTGTATATATTTTCGGGGATAAAGAAGCATTTGTCTTGATTTTTAGTGTGCTGTTAAGGACGGATCCTTCAAAGTCATACAGAAATTACTAGCAATATAGTGGTATTATTTTTTGTGTTGCCAAAAAAAAAGAGGATTCCTTAATTTAAACTTATAATTTCTTAAGTTTTAGTTTAATTAAGTTTTTTATGTAGATTTCGTAAAAAATACTACCTACTACATTCTGCCCTATGTTGTAATTTCTGAAACATTTTTGCACATCTGTGCCGATCATGACTCCTAGACCCAAAACCACCACCAGTTCAAAACTTTATCTATCTATCTATCTATCTATAGCTATCTATCTATATCACTTTTCTATGGAAACGATAACTTCCATAATTCTGCATAAATCTCTTCCAAACTGATACATAAAATCAAGGGGCAGAAAATCTCGGTCAAGTTCGTTAATGGGCAAAATCGGACCAAGGGAGTAGAAATAGGGAGGAGTTTTGCGAAAACCGAAAAAAAACCCGCAACTTCTTAATTATAATACATATCAAATTAGTTTAAAGTTATTATTACTTCTAGGAAAAGGAAGGGCCAAAACTTTATATATCACAGATTTTTGATAAAATTAAAATGGGCTCAAGTGGCGAAAAAATTCATAACTTCATCAGTTCTCAAGATATCACATTTGGGCTGGCAATAGTCGAAAAAATATTTAGCGAGTTAAATGGTCATATTGGCAAGAAACAATAAATTAATAGAAGTGACATTGTCATTATGTAGCATTTCAACAATCGAGTACCAAACTTCAATTTGTATAGCCCCTAAAATAGGTTCCTTTTAGAATAATTAATTTTTCTAAAACTAATCATACGAAAATCAGGAAAATTTATATTTAGGCTAATTGAGCCTAAAGGTGTTTATTGAGGGTGTAGAATTTATTTATGGTGTCAAACTTGGTATTACTATCGAAAAAAAAAAATCAAATTTTGGGATCGTTTTGATATGTAGATGGCTCTCTGTCTAAGCAAATTTTATGTACATCATTTAAAAGTAGACTTAATTTTAAATCGTTTGGTAACCATTAACTTTCTTCTACAATAATTCATTGCAGAGTTTGTAGGGGTATTTACTTTTTTTTTTTTTTTACTTTTTGTTTACTATACAGGTAAGGCGTTTGTAGTATATGCGAACACGAACATCTTGCATGGGAGCGGTATCTTTGCAAGCTTAACTCTGTGCGCGTAAAAGAAACTCTGTCCCATCAAGGTACTCTAATTTTTAATTTTCGATTGGTGCAGCAGAAATGCATTAATAAAAAAAAAAAAAAAAAAAAAAAAAGAAAAAGAAAAACGTATATGTCAATGCAGATTTGGTATGAGGCTCTTTGGATAGGTTTTCATGGGTGCGAAGTAGTGAACAGCTCCTGAGTTGAAAATAAACTAACTGTAAGGATTATACAAAGTGTGGTAAGAACACAAAAAAAAAAAAAAAAAAATCTCAAATTGACAGAAAAAACTGTCAATTTTAGTGCCAGTGGAAAACTGCTTAATTTACAGAAATTATCTGTAATTTTTCATTAAAACAGTGTTTTTCTGTAAAAAAAAAATAGAGATTTTTTTCTGTAAAAATTTCAAAATCCAATTTTTTTTTTTTTTTTTTTTTTTTTTTTTACAGGAAAAAACTGTTTTGCTTTAAAACAGTTTTTTTTTTTTTTGTAAAAAATGCAATTTTTTTTCTGTAAAAATTACAGCTTTCTTTTTTACAGTGAAGTCTTAATTAAATTTTAGAATAAAAATTTCTTTTGAATTTAAGGAATTTATATATACGGATATTAATAATTTGTGATGAATTACTTTAAATACAGAATCAAGTTTCGAATTTAATCAAATTACCAAGTTTACTTATAAGTTTAATTTAATAACAGGGTTTGTATGTATCCCGTTGTTTTCCAGGCGAAATATCAGTTTTAGATAAAACGCGCGAAATTTTGCCTTATTTAAGGACAGATTTTCTATAAGAAAATACTGGTAGCGAAGAATTTCCTGGTGTAGAAATTCCAGGAGCCGTACGATCCCTGCAATAAACGTATATTTGATTTATGAGAATGCCTTTTAAGAGCTTAAGTGACTCGCCTTTGAAGTTCATTGCCTTGCCCTTTTAAACATTTTTAATTTCATGTTTGCTTCAATAAAATGAGTAAAAAATATTTTTTTTTAATTATGCTTATCTAAACATCATAGATACATCTTAAACCATCATTTTGACTCTTTTTTATCCACAATTCAAGAACAACTACTTGAAAAAAATTGAAAATGAGAATTTGCATAAAGCCAGGACATAATAAATATAAATCTATCAAAACAATGGTAAGTTGCAATTCGTATTTTTATCGAATATTAATTTCATCATTCGCAATTCATTTTATAAATTTTTTAAAATTACAAATTCAATTTATTTATGTTTGTGTTTTTTAGTATTATAACCACACAAAACATTATCACATTAGGTTTGAAATTTCAGGAGATAATGAAAATATGAAAATGTAACATTATAAGCTCTAAATTTTGAATGTTTATAATTTAAAAACTTATCACCAAATGACCTGAAATTTCGTTTCTCGACATAGTTTGAACCGAATATTTAAAATATAGTGTCAAAATTGGGTGTTACCATTGAAAAAAAAATTCGTCCGGTTTTGATTTATAGATCCCCCCCCCCCCCCAAGGACATTTTAGATATAAAGTTATTAATTATATATAAAAGAAGACTTTATTTACAATCGTTTGGTACCAGTAACTTTCTTCTGTTATAATTACTTGCAGAGTTAGTAGGGGTGTTTACTTTTTTTTTTCACGTCTGAACCTTTTTTTTTTTTTTTTTTTTTTATTGCTGCGTGGTCAAACTTAACTTCCTCAGAGTATCTAACATTGAATCTAGTTTTACAAGGAGAGGGCCAACCTTGTTAATCACAGATTTTGATTATTTTAATATATGTTGTAGGGTAGAAACCCTTAGTGTCAGGTTCAGCGGATTTTATCCAACGCTCCTTAGTTCTTGAGAAATCGGTGGGTCTAATAATAGCGCAGAACTTAAATACATAAATTGCAGCCGCAGTGATAGGTTGGTCATAGCTCAGTTGGTATGACGTTTGCCGGCAGATCTGTAGGCCCGGTTTCGATACCTGAATGCGCTACGTATGTTTTTCTCCTTTTTTGTTTTATAAATATACTTGTAAGTATAATTAATAATCTCATTGTCAATTAAAATTTATAATATTGTATATCAATTATAATTTTAACCTACTTATTTTTTTACTTTTAACTAAATAGTTGTATAAAACATCATAAAACTGTTAATTTTTTAAAAATCACTTTTAAAATGTATTTCATATATTCTTTATAGATGCAATGATATTGAGCAATTGTGTCAATTCGTGATTTTAAAGAAACATCATTTACGCATTGCTTTAACAAAGGAAGTCAATGCGATAATACTATTATTCTGTTTTTAAAGTAACAAGCATAATTATATTAAAAATTAGCATCAGGATTAAATTACAACCGATTTTTTGCATATTAAAGATTTTTAAATTTGTAATACGTATGCTTGCGCTTTCAATTATTTTGCTTTTACCTTTGTCTTCTTTCTGCTTTTATTTTTATTTTATTTGAATATTCTTTTATTTTATCATAACTAGATGGCACCACAACAGATTTTTTCACGATTTTGGAATTTTTATCATTCAATAATGGATCCAATTTCTTTTTAAACCTCTTTAAAGGATGAGAAATAATAGTTTAAAAATAAAAAAATGATAAATTTAAGTTTGTTAACATTATAATTAATATATGATATTAAAATTTGTAATTGGAATTATTAAATTATAATTACAAGCATATTTATAAAACAAAAAATGAGAAAAACAACTGTAGCGCATTCAGGTGTCGAACCCGGGCCCGCGGATCAGCCAGTAAACGCCATAACACCTGAGCTACGACCAACCTATCATCACGGTTGCAATGTATGTATTTAAGTTGTGTGCTATTATTAGACCCCCCGGTTTCTCAAGAACTAAGGAGCGTTGGATAAAATCCGTTGAACCTAACACTAAGGGGTCTCTACCCTACAACATATATTAAAATTTAAAATAATCAAAATCTGTGATAAACAAGGTTGGCCCTCTCCTTGTTAGATAAAAAGTTTTTCAAATACCAAGCAATTTCAAATACCTATTGTAATAATTCTGGACTTAGAGAGCCAATAGTTGTCAGTACGATTATAGACAACACTGATGAAGCTTTATAGAATAGTCTAACTGATGAATGATGAGAAAATAACTAATTTTAAGATAAGTGGATTTTTTTTTTTTTTTTTTTTTTTTTTTTTTTTTTTTTTTACTTTTTCAAAAACTAAGTCATTCCAGCTTTTCTTTACACTAAAGCTAAGTCAAATAACTATTGTTGGGCTTGTCTTGGAATATTTAGTGAAATTTGATGCTGTTTGTTGGACATAAAACTAACAATACGTGAACTGTTAAACTTTTAGGATTAATCATTGTATTGTCGTTATATCGAGAATGAACCTTATGCACGTGGCCTCACACTCCAGAAGTGGCGGTATTTTGATCCTTTATTTTACCCACTGTACCGCTTGAATATCAGTATGCGCAACTCCAAATACCACCAGCAGATTACTTTTAGCCTCGATCAGGTTGTGTAAAGTTTAATCAAAATTTTGCAAATTAATGAATGTTCTCGGATGCAAAACAACATTTTGAATTGATATTAAAATATATTAAGTATCTATACTGCCACATCAATGAATTGTTTTGCGATATTTTTAACGAAAGAACGTTAATAGTACATACTCCATAGAGATGGATGCAGGAAATTTCGCGGTATGGCGTCCTTTAAATTCACAAAGGAAGACGGACTACTGCGGCACACTCGAGACTTTACTTAAATCGGTAGCCAAAAATCAGCCGTTGTCAATTCCCGTGAGCGATGATGCCAAGCATTTTTTCTGTAACGACTAGTTAGTCGTTCTTCTCCAAATGTGCTTGTCAAGAACTGCATTATTGGAGATTTGATATGAGGAAGTGTCCCGTGTTCCATGGACGTTACTGTGCGTAAGAGACTACATTCCACTAAGCTAAAGACGATTTTCTCTTGTAACATTTTCCAGTAGCGGCCTCCAGTAACTGAGCATGGCGTCCATTCTGCTGTTGCAAAGGGCTCTTGAAAGAAAAAAATAACCAAAATAATGGACGAAGTAAAGGCACACCAAACAGTAACACATGGTAAATGTAGCGTCTCCTCAGTAAAGGCATGTGGGTAGTCTTGTGCCCAGATTCGACAGTTATGGACCTTAACCATGCAATGAAAAATGAATCTCATTTTTCCACAAAGTGTTGAGAAGACACTGAGCCTCCCTTCAGACTTTCGTCAAAGCCCAACTTGCAGGTTCGTGTCGCTTAGCTGTGTCATTTTATAAAAGCTGGTGAAGTTATTGCAACTTGTAAGACCATAAAAGATACGGAATACCGATGTCTTTGGTTAGTTAGTTTTTCTCTGTACTTCTATTGGGCTACTTACTCCACCCTTGGATCTATTTGCGAAGCTACAGAAGAAGTACCGGCTTCTGATAATCTGGTTCACCACTGTTAGTTCGATCTCACAAACTTCCCGTTTCTTAGAAACGTTGAATGAGGAATAGTAATCCGAGAGTACTTATTGGTCCGTTTCCCTTCTTCATTCCTTTCTGTGTCAGAAAAAGTCATAAAGCTTCGATCGACGATTCCTGGCTGAGGTATAATAGCTTCACCAGTAGTGTCTTATCCATTAACTTCAACATCACATTTAAAACGTACGTCTGGACCAATAACAGGAAAATTTGAAATAAGCTGTCGAACAGGCACTCGACATTTTATAGAAATCTAATTTGCCTATTTCCTGTATTTGGAATGAGAGAAGTGCATTACGAATACAGGGTCCTCTGTTTACAAAAATTTTCACCAAAACTTTATTATTTAAAAAAAAAAAAAAAAAAGTACCTCCGCATGAGAATAATTTTGTCACAAACCGCATTCAAATAAACGAATTTTTTCACATAAAGGTATATATAAATATTATACAGACATACAATAAATACAATAAACCCAACTGGAGTGAAAAATTAGCCAACACAGGAATCGAACCCGGGACCACAGTATACAAGACTGCTGCTCTAACCACTGAGCTACTCCGACCGATACCGGGGTCTGCAATTTCTCATTAATAAACCGTGTTGGGGAAGTCACCATGTCCCGGGTTCGATTCCTGGCTCTGGCTAATTTTTCCCTCCAGTTGGGTTTATTGTATTTATTGTATGTATGGCTGTATAATATTTATACAGGGTGCCCGGTCTCAACGGTGTCCAATGGCTAATTCCTAAACCGTTAGTCATAGACATGTAGTTCCAATTACAAAAATGTTTTAACCCTTCTCACTCCGTTGGCTCCGCTGCGGAGCCATTCTTAGTCTTTGCAAAAAAAATTTTTTTGGTACCAGTAATAAAGGAAAATAAAATTCACCTTATTTAATCAGAGCAATTTTGAAATTGTGTACTTGAAGGAAACTGCTTTTTAAAAAGTGGTGCCGATCGAATAAAATTTATGTAAGAGACGCCGGAGCTTTAAGGTTAAATCAGGCAAAGATATACTTTAAAAGCGATTTTGGTCAATAAAAACATTTCTTAAAAAATTACGAAATTTACATTTTTATACGGTCCCCCGGTCCTATAAGTTATATTTAGTAAAATTTTCCTATTACACTGACAAGTAAAACAAAAAAAGTCCCATTCATATAACACTAAAATTGAGCGAGTTATGAAGCTTTAAAAATGCATGACTTATGCTACTTTTCTGCTCTGAAAACAAATGAGTTCGGCTTCGCTTTGAGGGATCACATACCAAGTGCTTAAAGTATTCGAAAATCTTATTTCATGTGTATCTGCGCTTTGAAAAAAATCGTACAAGTGTTACGATTAAGTTAACATTTATTAAGTTTCAGATTGGCTAAAATAACATGTTTTATTTTGTCAGGATTTGAGACTGTTTCTTTTATGATTTCTTTTAACAAAAATTATGTTATTTTTATAAGTTTTTATGTTACTTCAACATTACATTTTACATACTGGCGGAAATCAAATAACAATCTAACATTATTATAATTTTCGGTGGTTACCATTTATACTTATTTTACAGGATAACACAAAAAAATTTGGATAGATTACCGCCAATAAGTTTAAGAAAAACTTTTAGATTAGATAATACAAGACTGCGACTGTTGGTTTTTTTAAACTTTTATGCATATTTTATTAGCACTGAATCCGAAAATTACATTAATTTTTAACCATCATGTCAGGATATTTTGCAAATCATAAATTGTCAAATTTAAAGAATAACAAAAACCGGATACTATAAAGTAGAGGAGATGGTTGTGTTTTTTAACTTTTGATAATTGATTTTTACGTACTTTTTAGCACTGAATCGGAAAATGACCTTCATTTTCAACCATCACGTTAGAATTTTTTTGCAAATCGTAAATGTGTAAGTTAAAATATAGCGAAAATCTCATACTATAAAACATGTGTAAAACTTTGTTTGTTTTATTTTATTTTATTTTATTTTATTCAATAATTTATTCGATATTTTTGCTTATCCTGGGATTTTTACAGCTAAATAGCTGAGTGGTCCAATGAGATGAGGGAGGAGATTCAATTTTATCTTTGAACTTTTTAACTTTGAAATTTGCGAAAAATCCTGATGTGATGATTAAAAATGAAGGTCAATTTCAGATTCAGCAGTACAGAATACATAAGAATCAATTATCAAAAGCTAAAAAACATGACATAACCCAACTTTTGCAGGCTAGTGTAATCTAATAATATTTAACATACGTATCATTTTGTAAAGAATTGAGGCTGTTAATTTAGAATCATTTTATTTAACAAAAATTCTGTTTTTTCTTTCTTCTTAAATGTTTATTACAAATTGTATATTCTGCATTAATATGTCAGAATGATTAAAGATTTCAAATTTATATTGCAGTGTTAATTTTACTCTCAACCATATTTTAATATATCTGACGAAATTATACTTCGACTAAATTTGTGAATGACCCCCAATTTGCAGCAAAAAATATGCTCTAACTTTAAACAGCTATTACTCGGTCAATTTTAATCGTAGAATAACGGGACTTTTTGTGTATTACTTGTCAGTGTAAAAGGAAAATTTTACTAAATATAACTTATAGGACCGGGGGACCGTATAAAAATTTAAATTTCGTAATTTTTTAAGAAATTTTTTTATTCACCCAAATCGCTTTTTAAATATTTCTTTACCTGATTTTAAACATTTTTGTAATTGGAACTATATGTCTATGACAAACAATTTAGAAATTAGCCATTGGACTCCGTTGAGACCAGACACCCTGTATATACCTTTAAATGTTGAATGCAGGCGTTATTTATGTGTGTATGTGTGTTTTAATGTATATTGTAGTATGTGTGTTTTATTATAAAAATTCCTTCACACTTTATTAATTTTTGAAATATTAACAAATTTAAGGGACATCCGGTATATAGACATTTAATAAGTTTTTTTTTTCATATCAAATTGATTTTTAAAAAACGAAATAATGTCAAAAGTTTTCCATTACATTACTGCCAATGGGAAAAAATTATTTCAAGTGCATTTTAATGATGTTACAGCCTTTCGAACAGAATGAATTTGATATGCACTTATAAAGTGCAGTAAAATTTACATACAGTACAATATGCGGTGCAAAAAATATTTATAAAACTAGCTATAGTACGAACGCACCTCATTTGTCACGTTTGACGTACAATTTCTAACTTGTTTTTTTCTTTATAAAGATTTCTGTAACATGCTGTCTCTTCTATATTGCCTTCATATATGAGATACACTTACTCATATGTGACATATGTGTGTGCCTGTGTCTACATATATGATACATACATTAAGATCGCATTCTTCCTTAATGGTTAAGCATTTCTGAAGGCTGAAAGGCCGGAGCTCTATGAATACTATTTTCCTGCTCCCCCCCCTTCCTCATACCATTATAAACACACTTTTGATATAAAAAACTCACTTTTATTGATATTCTCTGACCTCTAAGCACATGCCGGTATTTTATAAATAATTTTTATTTACAATAGTGTATGTTTTAAATTTTCTTACGGATAAAGAAAAGTTCAAGAATAATCTTATTTTTTAAAAAATGTAGCGTTTTAAACAAAACAAAGATAGATTTTAACAAACGGATAAATTTTATAATGCCTAATTTAATTGGAATAAACATAAAAACATGTATCATGTACATTATGAGTACAGTCAGAGATCTGCACGGCCGGGCCGATCCCGGGCCATACTTCTTTCTGAAGCCTCGGGCCGGGCTGGGCTTAGTGATTACTCTTTACGGGCCGGACCGGGTTCGGGCCTTACTTTTTTCCTGAAGGATCGGGCCGGGGCGGGTCTAACTTATTTTTTCTGTACAGAGCCGGAACTGGTTTCATTCCTAGTCTTCACGGCCCAACATTTTCAGTCCTAGTTTTGACCCAGCCCGTATGAAAATCATTGTCATCGGCGTGGCCTGGTCCATGCAAAGGTCAAATTAGGACTGCCCCAAAAATTTTTGCAAAAAATGTATACTTTTTTAAATTGCCCTTATTCTACAATTAAACATTAAAATTTATTCTTTTTAAAGAATAGTAAATTTCTGCGCTTAATAAAATATAGCTAAATTAAAATATAGTAAAACGTGTGAAAAAGACCCTGCCTACGACGGAATCCTGTTTTAAACTGAAAAACGTGTTGATCCATGCAAAATTAATATGCCAATACTTAGAAAATAATATGTATAACACATTTACACTTGCTAAGAAGGGAGCTTTTTTATAACGCATTTTTTTTTCTTTTCTATGCAATTCCAGCTTAGAAGATTTTATTATATAGCATTTCTCACATTTTTAACACTTCAATACATGGAATATGGATTAACAATATTAATGATAACTGAAGCATTTACATACAAGAAATAGAAATTCATTAAAAAATAAACATTGCAGCCTGCGGCACTTCTATAAAATTGATGGATATAAACATGAAAAAAAAAAAGTTAAGATAAACATTTTTTGTTCAGAACTTCTCGTACAAGACAAATTTTTAACCAAATCGACGTAAAAATCAATGTTTTATAGAAATTCACTCGGGCTGAATTTTTAGCTGTTATACCGGGCTCGGGCTGGCCAATAATTTTTTTCTACGGGTCGGGCCGAACTTTTAACTTTTTTCGGGCCGGGCCGAATTTTTTTTTCTGTGAATCGGGCCGGTCCCGGACCTGGAAATTTCGGCCCGTGCAGACCTCTAAGTACAGTACATACAGTTTTAAAATAAACAAAATATTAACCTAAAAATTTAGAAGAATCGTAGATCGTAACAGACGACCGTTTCGAACGCTTTGGCAAAGTAATTTCACGTTTTATTATGGAGAGAAAGAAAAAAAAAAAAAAAGGCTATGTCGGATAGTACACAGGATGGATAATAGAGAACCAGTTAGACAAGAGTTTAGTGTAATTCGAAAGTCGAATGTTCTAAAGTCAAAGATTGCCTGTAACCAAAATCAGTTTCTTTCTTTTAGTATTTTAAAAAGATAGTTACAGGAAAAGGAAGGAGTTACTACAACCACAAGTTATTTCAGTTTATTTGTAGGTTGCATGTCCTTATAAAATAATTAAAAAGGACACATGAACCACTTTCAATAAAGAATATAATGTGCCTTACGGTATGTCACCTAGCCAGTCTAAGCTCTGAGGAGACCTTATGGTGCTTCGTGTCAAACGGGACTGGCGTGAATCAGTGTGGTGTCGCCATGACACATAATACAGGCCAAGGAAGAGCACCGCCCACCGTGCGTCATTTTTCCTGCACCACAAACACACCATTGTCATCCAATGGCCGCTATGGTGGCAAAACCCAAATACTCGAGGATTAATCCGCGTGATTCGGGGATCACACCTCCTAGTCCCCCATGAGATTCAGGTGCACCGGACACTCGTAAAAGCGCCGGGCTCTAGACCGTAACTCAGGGTTTCTCACATGTGCTATGGATTTACCAACGCTTGCGGACATAAAAATCTGTAGAGATAGCAAATAACATATAAAAATTTAGGATTGTTTGAAACAGTCATTAAAATATACTACAAACAATTACTGCCCATATACCGTAATAAATGCGAAATAGTTTGCAGGTCTCTAAAATAACTATTAAAAACACAGTTAACTAAACTAAATTTGTCAAACTACAGTGAAAAAAAAAAGAAAAAAAAAATCCGAATTATATCTCATTTATACGTTTGACTGATTCAATTTTCACATAGATAAAATAATATTCATATTTATGATTAGGGCCAGTTCTTTTGTTACATAAGCGGGAGGCAAGAAACAGTATTGGGTCTTTTTATAAGGCATAAAAAGGTTTCTAAATATCATTAAAGTGATTCAATCAACAATTGTCCAAAGACGTCTTTTGTTTTTTGTTAAAACCCTTTAATTGTTTTAACAATCCATTATCTTTTCGGCATATAACTAGAAGAATTAATGACTAAGCGATCTTACTATTAACAAAGTTTCACTACAGTAAGGTAAAATAAAAAAGAACTGTACGGCAAAAACAGTTAAAGAATAGAGCTGAGGAGCAAAATTGTTGACATCTATTTGATTGATGGTAAATTTACGGGACCAGATGTTTTTTTTTAACTTCTCCATCTTCTGACTTTTATATCGAAAAAAAATTCGTCTTCCGAAGTCTTATAGAAGTTCCACGTAAAAGCATTTAACAGTAATAAAAAGTATTCTTTAAAAACTATTCATAGACACAATATATCTTCTTTTACTTCATTTCTTTCCTCCTTCCATGAATGTTTGCTACAATCCAATTTCTTTCCAGATTTCTCTTTCCAAACCATGATGGTTCCCGAAATGAGAAGTTGTCGTTACCAGAGCTCTTCCCCTCACACATCTACACCACCCTATGTTACTAGTACGACCCATCAAGGACATTATGGAATCGCTGTCGGACCATCAGAATTCCATCACCACCAGCAACAGCATTACGATTACCCATCGCCTTGCGACATGCACTATTACGGCCACGCGGAAAATCCCAATGCTTCCTCGTACCCACCAAAGCATCTTCATCCTCAGCATTATCCCGTGAACAATCCGTTGCTCCAGACGAGCGTAAACAACGGTTACGGGTGTTACGAGAAAGGAGATGAATCAAACCAAAGGTGTCAGTCCGCTGAGGTTTCGACGTCTTCGGAAAACAACAGGTAATATTTTATTGCTAGAGTATTTCTGTTGCTTGCAAATATGGAAAATACAGCGTGAGTTTTTCAACCCATTAAGGGGGCTGGTCACTTAGCTTCGGAATTCTCCTCCGTAATGTTCAGTCTATGGACTTTTGATGCATTTGTATATTTAAAATATCTTCTCGTGAAATTCATACTTTTAACATCTTTTTTATCTGTCCTCTTCTTAAAGGATGTCTCTTTTTTTCTTAGTTTTCAAAATCTTTCTAAAATCTATGCTGAATTTAATATTGTATGTGTGAAAAGCGGGCGAACTGTGAGTAAGATTTAAACACTTTCTGTAAAATTAAGTCTATACTTTAGAAATATTTTGAAAACTAAGAAAAAAAGAGACATCTTTTAGGAAGCGTATACAAAAAATAGAAGTTAAAACTATTCATTTCATGAGGAGATATTTTAAATATACGAGTGCATCAAAAGCCCATAGACTTTACATTAGTGAGGGAAAATAGGAAGCTGAGTGACCAGCCCCCTTAACTGCCGAAACTATAAGATAGGGATCTTCAACTTTTTGCTGTAAAAAAGTTTGCTATCACAAATTTTGAAAGATAATCTGCGCTTTATTTAATGGTCAAAGTTTCTGTTTTTAAATAAGGCAAATTTTTTAATTCAAAAATAGTGGTAGTTTGATTGTTAATTTAAGAAATGCTCATTTATTGTTAACGTTGCGTAAACGCAACACTAGCAGGTAATGGGTGAATACGCACCGCTGACTTTAAACGTGCTTCAAATCCACAAAATGTAAAAGAGAAAACTTTCAACTGCTGGGCAAGTAACATTGGACAAAAATATGCACGTCTGATGAATGCCGCCTCACCAGCGGCCGAGAGGTTCTGCTGTCAAAGCTGGTAGACGGGAGGTGCTGGGTTCGAACCCAATCGCGACCGTCGGCCTAATCTTTCGGAGTTTTCCGTGTTTCTTTCGGAGTTTATTCGAACCTTGGATTTCCTTGCGTAAATACTTGTTAGGTTCCCTTAGAAAGACCCCCACGCAGGGCACCCCCCGCCCCTTTGGGTTATATCCCAAGTACAGATAATTGGCCCTCATAAAAAAACACCAACTGATGAATGCCGTTCTCAATGGCTCTATAGTGCCGTGTGTGTATGTGATGTTGCACGTTGAAGTTGTCGTTAATACCCGTGTTTTGTAAATGCGTACATCGAGTCTTTGTTGTTGAGCATTATTTTGCGTTCCACTCTTACCGAAACATGCAAAAGAAGTTTTCTGTTGCATTTCCTGAAAAGGATGACATACGGAACCCGCCGAGACGGCAAAATAAACGGAAATTAACCCCTCAAAAAGGACCGATCTTCGTACTGGTGGACATTTCAACAAATTTTGTGACCGTTCGAATTATGCAAGTACAAATGTATCATAAATTGTATGCTTTCTTTGTTCCTCCTGTACGTTCATACAGTGTAAAAAAAAAAGACTGATGTTTCTTAATTTACGAAAATGTACTATAATCACGAGCGAAAATATGCAATAACCTCTTCCTAAGCACCCAAGATTCCGAAAAGCATTCCTTTATCTTTAGAAACCTCACGAAGAATTTATCGATGAAATTTAAAGAAAAATTTATAAAAATAAATTTTTATTAGCTGCACGTAGTTTTTGGAAACTTTCCTAGTAGCTTTTTGAGTACATTAACCCTTTATCTACTGACGGTACTTATAAATACCATTAAAATAAATTGTTATAAAATTCAATACATCGATTAATTATAATACATTTTAAAATGAGTTATAGATACATTACCTTATCTTGTTTCAAAAGCATTATTTGTTACACAGAACAAAACTGTTTTTAAAAGGATGATTTCTTTTGCCTTTGCATCTTTTCAGCTTTGTTGGCGTTGAGGGGGGGGGGGGGGGGATAATTTTTTAATTCGGAAATATTTCTATATTTCTATTGTAAGAATATTCATTATATTTGTAAATTTTCTAAATATGCAAAATACTATGAAAAATATTTAAGATAAAAGATTTGAGAGGGGGTTATAAATATTGCACAAAATCCCTATAAATTCAAATTTAATTAATCCTTCTAAACCCATCAATCCTTCTAAAATTTATTAAATGATTATGTAAATCTTCTAATGTAGTTTAAAAATTTCACGAAAAATGCTTTAGAAGACAAAATTTTCCTGAATTCATAATTCAGTACATAAAGGCTTAAACACTTCGCAGCTCACTACCCACAAAACCAGTTTTTTGGATGCTTTGAGGTCCGAAGTAAGTATTTTCATGTTTAGCAAACATGTTTAACTGAAACACATATAGAATTAACAGCATTAAGATTAACATTAACCCTTAAATGCCTGAATTTTCAAAAATCATTGTAATAATGTTTTTCGGCTTTCAATTTTTAAATAAATCATGGTAAAAGTACTTAAAAAAATCATATATTGTTTTAAGTATGATTTACGGCTAAAAAACAGTTTGTTACTAATCGGCAATACTGGTCTTTAATTGAAAAAAAATTTCCTTGATAAAATTCTATAATGTTAAACACACAAGAATTTTAGGAACTATAATAAAAAATAAATTTTACTTGCTCACTGCAGAACAAAATAGGGTATTTCGCAAGCTTCCAAACAAAACAAAAAGGACAAGTAGCAACAATTGAAAAAATAAATCTATCTTTATTCTTAAACAGCACAAGTGTTGCCATCTACATGTTGAAAATCGATTTAATAATATTTTCGGAATGTATGTTTTTGGCAACATTAGGCATTATATCTTCAATATTATTCTAATAGTATTTTAGAGCCTAAATTGGGAATGTTGCCGAAAAGCAACACCCGGCATTTAAGGGTTAAAATCTAAATTTTTCTGTTACAATTGCATGCACAATTTCAGTTATGCGGCTGAAAATGTTTAGCTGAGGTCTGATAGCATCGAAAAAACAGATTTTCCGGGTAAAGAGAGTTGATCAATGCATTATAAAAGCTACTCGAAAACATTTCCAAAAATTACGGGCAAGCTAATAAAAATTTATTTTTATAAATTCTTCTTTAAATTTCGAATATAAATTGTTTTCTGAGGTTTCTAAAGATAAAGGATCGCTTTTCGGAATATTGGGTGACTTGAAAGTGGGTATCGAATATTTTCGTTCGTGATTAATATAAATTTTCGTAGTTTAAGAAACATCTGTCTTTTTTTTTACAGTGTATAATTCAGTGAAAACTGTCTGTAACGTCACGACGACCGATAATGGAACCAGAATTTTTATATGCAAAGTTTATTAAACACAAAATGCGGTATTTACAATATTTACACTTGAAGAGAAGTACGTATACTTATACTATAATTTATGAACAACAACACTTCCACTAAACTACACATATTATTCCTCAAAACGAAACCAATATTAACTCGGATGCATTCCCGCATCCTACACATAACCGAAAAACCACCACTACTGCCGGTCTCCTTTCTTCACTTCCATTCCCTTACCGTTGGGGAGTCAGTATCTTCACTTCACCTTACTTTAGAAAAAGGTTAAAAGGAGGTTGGTTGCATGACAGGGTATCGAATATTTTCGTTCGTGATTATTGTAAATTTTCGTAGTTTAACCTTTAAGACCGTAGTTACCGGTCTCACAGACCGGAGCTTTTCTCAATTTTCATAGTTTAACTTTCAAATTTCAGTTTATCTACAAATACTACTGAAATTTTGTTTCGTTTGGAACATTAGTACTAACACCAGAGACTTTTGAATTGGTGAATATCAATTATAACACTCCTGTACAAAAAGTTTAGTACAAGAACAACATCCTATGAATTGATCGCGGCTTTTATTCATTTTTCGATGGAGTGGTCTCACAGACCACTTCACACTAGTTATGTGACAATTTCTGTGACATCAGTTAAAGGTTAAGAAACATCTGTCATTTTTTACAGTGTTTAATTCAGAGAAGACTGTCAATAATCAAGGTCTTCTTAATGCATTCGGTAGCTCCGAATCTGACTAACTTCTGGATTCCTCTTACAAATTAACCTATATATTACCTTTTCAGTTTTATAAAAGTATCTAGCTGTAGAAATGAACAACCATCTTGTTCTCAAAAATGGGTTTGATTAATGTTACCAGTCTATTCTTATCGACCATTGTGCACTCTCAAAATATTTATTTCAAGACTTCCTTGTCACTGTTTTACCCCTTTTTAGGGTTTCGTTCTTCTGACGTATTTCCACTATCAGAGAAACCATAGAAAACCTGTGTAAAAACAATCAAGTATGTAATGACGCCGATCGTACAATATCCCCAATTTATGATTCAATATCCTGAAAATAAATTCTGAAAACTTGAGCAAAGTGACGTATTAAAGTTTGTGGTATGGCAGTTAAATATTTCTTTTACGCAAATTTAATCTGAAAGGCTACTAAATCGACTGTCCAGCTACACATTTAAAATGAATGTGACGTATCAGAACAGAGTGCTATAATAAAATAAATTGAACTGCAGTTAATAATAGTACGTATTTTCTCTAATTAAGTTCAATCCAAGAAATAACTACTTCTACTTTCAACTCTAATAATTATTGCCTCTCTCATTTTCAAAACGAAGTGACGTATTTGTATAAATAAACAGCAATTAGTTATTATAATATTCTCTAATGAAGGTTTTGGGAAAGCCCGAAAGTACGAAGAAGTGTTTAAATAAAATGTATATTTTTAGCTTGTAACATCTCATATTCAAGGCTGGAGTAGCACAGTTGACGTCTATTCCAACAGAGCGAAAAATGTCCAGACCAGGAATCGAACCTGAATGCTTGGCGTGCCGTGCCAATGCTTTACCTGTTAAGCTATTCGGACGATACCTGGCTGACGTAATATACTCTTATTCGTTAGACATGGCTACGAACTGCAGCGCTAGTTTCATTCATCCGAGCTAAAACTATAGCATTTTACATGATGAAAGTGCGTTTTAACACGGAAACTCCTGTATACCATATAATTAAGTCGTAATGAAGAGAACGAATACTTTTTTTTCAACTGGATTAAATCATATTCAAGTTGAATAAACTTCAACTATGCTACTCCAATTTTATGATATGCCTTGAATATGATTTAATCCAGTTGGAGAAAAATATTCGTTCTCTTCATTATTTTAACATCTCTTTTATTATTTTAGTCACCTTTTAAGTAAAACAGCAACTTTTTAAAGTTCATATTACATATTTTATATTTTAAGTTATTTGTTTTTCACAAACATCTCTGTAAAAATATTCTTCTTCTTAGATGGGGCATTCTCACAATCTTTTGACTTTCATGTCCCTGAATAATAATTTTTTATTTAATACACTTTGTGTGTTTTTTTATTTCATATACTGGGGAAAATCCCACTGAATGATTGCATAACAATATTAACGAGATAAATAAGTTTTGGACGATGTTGGGGATCCAAATATCAGAAAAACTCATCTACCGTCCTGTGTCCCTGATGCTGATTTTTAAGTTTGGAGCTGTTTGTATAAAATTGTTTCAATAAAAATAGTTCGATGTAATTTTTTTCTGAAACTGGAACTATTGTTTTATATAAATATGTAGCTAAAAATTAACCTGCACACATTTTTAGGGTTGTTATTATTTTTTAAACTCTGTTCCTGGGTTTTAGATTCCTTACCATCCCTCTTCTAAAATTATACAGAAAATTCTTTCAGATGCAGCCACAGAATTTTTTTCAAGTTTTTTCTAATGCAGAAGTATGCTAGAGAAATAATGTCTAAAATTCTTTGGCAGGAAATTTACTGTAGAATTTAAATCAAAATCAGCATTTAAATATCAATTTCAAGCATCGTGGCTTTATTGCTAGTCTCACCGTCCCAAAGGTTTATTCCTGCACTTTTCGAGGTAAATAAATAAAAAAAAAATAATTTAATCCAATGTTAACAACTGTTTTTAAAAATCAATGAACATTGTGGCTATCACTTAGTCTTAACACGATTTTCCTAAAAATAGGTGGTAATTTTCCTTACCGTTCCCTTTTTTACCATTTCGTCCCTTTTTTCCAATACCAACCCTTTTTTTTACCTTACCGCCCCTTCTTTAACACCCCTTTAAGACAATCTTATACAAAAATTCCGTATTAAAAGTACTACATTGTTTTTATTTCTTATTTGAATGTCCTGTGGGTACTATGCAAATTCAGTATAAGTAAAAATTTAGAAGAAAATAAAAAGTTATAGGGGTAAAACGGTAAGGAAAATTAAACTCGCAAGTTTAACTTAAACCTCAGTTAAATAAAAATTTTTTCGCTGCTGACCATTTTTTCTTTATTTTGATTCATTAAGGCATTCGTCTATCAGATTAAAATGTTATTTTAGCAAGTTTAATTTCGCCAGATTTTTTTCCCCAAAAGTCAAAAGATTGTGAGAATGACCCAGATACACTCTAACACAATTTTCTTTTCGATAAAAATATAAAATTATCTTGTAGATTATAATCTTCCCTTCTTTAGATTGGTAATCTAAATTGGTAATTTATTTTTTAAAGGATATGTTTAGAGACAAACGGTTCCAGATCGCATTTGATGGGGGATGAAAGAACAAGCTGTCAAAATTCTTCCTCTCCCAACTCCACGTCTCCGACAACAGGAATTCATAATTACGATAACAGAGACTGGTAAGTCATAGTTTGGAATCTTTGAAAATTCTTGAAAATGACTGTAAAAGACATTAATTAGGTACAACTCTCTAATTTTACACTTAGCTGAATCACTATCTATTTCACAAACCTTGAAAATGAAATGAAACTAGTCGGATGTGGCAATCCCGAAACTTTCTTCTATCTCATACGTGTTAATACTTCCTGAAAAATGCATTATAGCAGGTGATTTACACCAAAATCTAATCAGCAACAACTTATGTCAACTTCTAATTGAGTTTAAAGTTTGATGAAAATCTGTGCATTTGTTTTTGAGATAGAGCTATTACGGAAATCGTGAAAAATGCAGCATAGTAGCGCCACCTGTTGGGCGATTTACACCAAAAACTAAACAACACTAATTTATATCAGGGACTAACTGAATCTGAAGTTTGATTTAAATTCGTGCATTAGTTCTTGATACACTCTTAAAAAAATCCGACCAGTTTTCCTGTAGGAATCGGAAAAATAGTTGCCCTTATCGTACCGGAAAATTTTCTGACTCAGCTCGGAATAAAATCCGTAAAAAAAAGGGAATAGCCTATAAAACGGTATTTTACGGATTTTATTCCGATTTTACAGATTTTATTCCGAACTGGGTCGGAAAATTTTCCGGTACGATAAGGGCAACTATTTTTCCGATTCCTACAGGAAAACTGGTCATATATATATTTTTTTTACAGTGTAGAGCTATTTCGATAATCATCAATAATACAGCATAGCAGAGCCAGCTATTGGGCGATTTACAAACAAAAAGTTATCAGCATCAAATTATATCAAGGACTAATTAAATCTGAAGCTTTCTGAAAATCCGTGCTTTAGTTCTTGAGATACAGCTATTGTGAAAATCATGAGTAATGTAGCATAGCAGCGCCACCTGCTATGCGATTTATACCAAAAACTAATCAGCATCAATTTATATCAGGGACTAACTGAATCTAAAGTTTTATTAAATTCCGTTCATTAGTTCTTGAGATAGAGTGCCCATAAAATTTGTGTCACACAAAGAGAGACAGACAGACACACAGACTCACAGACAGACATTTTGTAAAAATATGTTTTTCGGAATCTCCGACCCCTAAAACGTGTAAATCCGTCGAAAACGGGAATTCGAAAATTTCCACGAATCCAATACTTTCTTCTTGTAAAGAGAGAAGAAAGTAAAAAGTATAAGGTGTCCATAAAGAGTGTCCCAATTTCAACGGTATAACAGTTTAATTTAGACTATTTACAACAAATCAAACATCCGTCCCATCCTTACCATCCCCTTTTTTACCTTACCGTCCCTTCTTTAACACCTCTTTAACACGATGTTATACCAAAATTTTGTACTAAAAATACTACGTTGTTATTATTTCTTATTTTAATGGCCTGTGGGTACTATGCAAATTCATTATAAGTAAAAATTTAGACGAAAATAAAAAGTTATAGCGGTAAAATGGTAAGGAAAATTAAACTTGCAAGTTTAACTTAAACCTCAGTTAAATAAAAAAGTTGCGCTGCTGACCATTTTTTTCTTTATTTTGAATCATTACGGCATTCGTCTATTAGATTAAAATGTTATTTTAGCAAGTTTAATTTCACCAGATTTTTATTCCTGAAAGTCAAAAGATTGTGAGAATGCCCCATACACGAATCAAATTGACATAAAATAGCGAAAAACAAAGCAATGTAAATTGTACCATTTGACTTCAGCACATCTCGCGCCAAAATAAAACTTTATGCATTTAAGGGGGTTCTCAAATCCAAAGGGGCATCTGTATGACATGTTTTAATTAATTTTTGTTTGGAAACGCATGAAACTGGCAGGTGTTGTTATTCAGAAACTATGTAATCGAAAGACGTTTTCTCTTTTTTTTATAAACACAATAGATCTTTCAGAAAATACTGTCAAAATTGGCGTTTTGAACCGAATTTCCCTACGAAAGCAGAAAAACCAGTCAACGGAGCGAAAAAAACGCCTTTGCCATGCGATCACAAACGCTTATAACTCGATAGGTCATTTATTTATCAAGAAATGGAAAATCATTTCGATTTCAAATCGCTTCCATAGTCAGGTCTGCCAATTTTATACCTTTACGTTTAAAGATGTGTACGTCATTGTATCAGAATGTTTCGCTCTTGTTGAGCAGTGAACTTGGGAACAGTTTTAATAACTACGCCAGCGCAAATAAAAATCTTATCAGATATCATTTATTCCTTAACCGTTTTCCTTTTCAGCTTACGGCTGGGAGAATTCACCCCACCGCAATGTTCCTTCTCACGACCGCAAGCCTCGCGGAACGCATCCAGCAGCGAAGAAGATGCTCAAGAGGAGGACGAAGAGCAGGATGACGAGGAGGAGCATCACATCTTAGCACCGCCGTCCGTCGTCCGAAATCATACGTCTGAGCCCCACGGATCACACGTCTCCCAGGGTCCAGGAGGCAGAAGGTGCCTATTGTGGGCTTGTAAAGCTTGCAAGAGAAAAACAGTGACCGTCGATCGAAGAAAAGCTGCGACAATGAGAGAGAGGAGACGGCTTAGAAAAGTAAGTTCCGTAATACAGCAATAAAACGGCTAACGAATGTTTCTTGTTTTTCTGATTCGGCTAACGAAACTGAATTCAGGTTGCGAACGTTCAGTTGGATGCGTGCTCTAATATAATGCATTGGTACAGTAATCAATAATACTTTGGCTAACGGACGTAATCCATTAAAATCAGTGATGAATTCAGGCACTTTTCTCCGGGAGGGATTTCTGTGTCTCTGGGGGAGGGGGGGGGGACATTATAGAGTTCCAGGATTGCACTTTTTGACCATTCAAAACGCAAATTCTCAACTCTTCAGGGGAATACATCTAATTGTTCCGGGGGGGATGTCTCCCCCGGGCCACCCCTTGAATTCAACGCTGATTAAAATCATAAAACAATGAATCACTGTACTTTGGGTTAGAAATTAATTTCGACCTGCTTATAGTACTAAATTGTACTTTTTGACCATTGAAAACACAAAATATCAACTCTTCCGGGGTAGACATCTCATTGTTCCGGAAGGGGGGTCCCCCCCCGGGCCACCCCTTGAATTCAACACTGATTAAAATCATAAAACAATGAATCACTGTATTTTGGATTAGAAATTAATTTGGGCCTGCTTATAATACTAACTTTATTTTGTTGTAATGGATTTAACTTTAGAATTATTTATTTTATTTTATTTTTATCGCAAGTCAATAGAATTGAAAAACATGCAATTAACACATAAAATAAAACATTTTTTTTTTTAATTTTAATGCAAATGTTATTAAATATATATACAGTGCGTCTATAAAAAATCCGATGATGGCTATAATTTCAGTTCTGTATGATGCAAAAATAAAAGTGCGTTTTAAATTCTCATACAATTATTTATAATTGAATGTGGTTTATTTCATCTTAAGGGATGATCTAGATGTTAAAAATTGTATTACCTTTCATTTTTCACTTAGTAACAACCATTTTTGACACTTTATTTGATTTACTTGGATCAAAGCAGCTCGGGAAAGTAGATAGTTTAGGCACTTTTACTTAAATCTTCACAGAATTATCAAAGAAAGCGTGTTAGGGGTTTATTCATAAATTAAAAAAAATTAAATTAAGATTTTACAGGGGAAGATGTCGGGAATATTCAATTATTAATCGAGAGAATTATATAAAGATTCTAATTACAAAATAAACTAACTTGACACATAGAGATTTTTTTTTTCATTTTTTCGAGATTTTTCTTAGATTTTCTTTTTTGCGAGCGGAAATGACAACAGGAGATGGTCCTCTTAGATCATCTAAAAGTATAATTTTTCTGTATTTATTTATTTATTGAAATGCACACTACAGACGAATCCATTTACAATGCTGCAAGAACGTCATAAAAAATAATGAAAAACGCATTATATATATAAACACATTGATATAAATCGCATACAACACGAATACGAACACAAATTAAGAGATTAAAAGTTCAGAACATTTATCTTTAAAAGCAGTAAAGGACATATAAAAAATATTAAGATGCACAGAGAATTCATTAAATATTTTATACAATTTATATAAGGAGAAATTACTCACATAATTATATTTAAGAAATGGTAGTAAAAAATATTGAGTACATCTGTTCGGCATATTAAAATTGATAGAATTAAGTATATCACTACAATCAATCATATTACTAATAACCTTGTAAAAAAATAAAACACAAAAAAGATTCCGTCTATATTTCAAACTTGGAATGTTAAAAATACTACGAAGATAGGAAGAAGAAATATCATAAGAATATATATGTTATATATAAGGATATATATAAGGATCTGTTTAGGAAGAAATCGGTCCCTTTAAAGGACCCTTCACAAAATGTTTCATCTCATAACAGGACCCTTCACAAAATGTTTCATCTCAATACGGTACCCTTCACAAAACTTTTCACCTTATAAAAGGACCCTGCACAAAATTCTTTATCTTAAAAATAGGCCTTTTTACAAATTTTTTCCTGCTTTAAACAAAATCTTTCACAAATTTAATCATTTAAAAGTAAAATCTGACCTGTCACTTTTACATATATAAAGAAAATATATGTATTTTACATATATATACCTTCATAAAAATATATAAAAGAACTTGAATATAATGATCATTTAAAATTCACAAAATTAGGACTAGATTTTTCACGAATGTAAAAAAGCTGTTCGCAATTTCACAAAAACAAGACCCTGAGAGAAAAGTCTCGACAGATCCCTGATTACTCTTGAACAATAAATGACATGTGAATTTAGTCTGTACTTGCTCAAGAACTTGCTCACTTTCGGAAACTAATGGTAGAATTTTGCAAAAATGCATAAATTTAGAAAAGTAAAATTAAGATTTTACAGGAGAATTAATTGAAGATTCTAATTAGAAAATAAACTAATTTGATACAAAATTTGTTTTGTTTTGTTTTGTTTTTTACATTTTCCCGAAAGTTTTGTGAGATTTTCTTTTTTTCGAATGAAAATGACAACAGGAGATGGTCCTCTTAGATCATCTAAAACTATATTTTTTCTATACTTCGGAAAGTAATGGTAGTCTTTAGCTATTAAAAACACCTTATCGTGTTTTCCACGATGCGGATTTTTTATGCCAAAAATTCATATAATTCATAATTCATAAATCTTTTCTATATGAATTTATATAAAAAAAACTACGTTTATAAATAAAAAAAGAAATATAAGCCTAAGAGTGTAATTGGGTTTATTTAGTGTATATTTTTGTAAAAGAAACGTTTCAGTTGAACTATTTATTGAAAAGACATAAATTAAAGTTTATCTTGTTGATTTAATATTATAATTTTCTAACGTTGATCCCTTCTAACTCTATTACTATAGTAATTCAAAAGCAGTCCGTGAATAACATGGACGTCATATGGATGGAGGCAACAATCTGGGCTGAGCAATCAATTCCGTTTTTATCACAAATTTAATTTTCTAAAGATTGAAAAATTCCAATTCTTTTAACATCGAATAAAAGAAAGAATGTACTTTCAGATGAAATTTTTTAGGAAGCTGCATCTCATTTTAGGGAATTTCTCTGTGATTTTAAAAATAATTTTCCCACATTATAATTTTTTGTAATCCACTCGATAAAATCAAACCGATAGCAGAAGATTAACAAGGCTGCACTTGAAACAATGTAGAGTAATTCAGCATTTGTTTCCGGCTAATATTCCATAGCAAAATTAAAACTGCACTAAAAAAATAATAAAACACAAATTTAACGAGGGGTAATGGAACTACGCGAATTAAACACTGAAATAATAATAATAAGAATAAGTTGATATAAATAGAGAAATTTTAGGCAATTTATTTGTCTATTAATTGTTGGTATGTAGTTAATACGAAAGCAATGCCAGTTTTGGCAAAATTAAAACTTTATTATTTGAAGACACGACTGGAATTTTTCCTATATATAAAATTCTTTTAGACTCTTAAATTAAGAATTATTTTCACGTATGTTATTTTACACCAGATAGTATATTCTGTGACCTAGGAAGCCCGGGTTAGGTCCCCTGGTAATATTAATAATAATAATAACCAGTGGACCCGTGCGAAGAATTCGCACTTAGCTGCCCCACCCCTTTCGTTATCGCCTCCCGTATCCCGCATATCCCCCCATTTTAATTTAAGTGAAATTTCAAACAAACAAAGTCATTCAACAAAAATTCGGTATGCATTGTCAGATGTGGGCAAAAAATCCTATCCAATAATACCTCCTTCATCGTTGTACGGCACATATTAGTTAAATTCAATATGCGATGTCAGATGTGGACAAAAATTCCCATCCAATGATACCTCATTCATGGTTGTACGCTACATATTAGTTACATTCAATATGGGATGTTAGATGTGGGCAAAAAATCCTATCCAATGATACCTCATTCATCGTTGTACGCTACATATTAGTTAAATTCAATATGGAATGTGTAGGCAAAATATTGAAGTGATAGTTAAATTACACACTATGTGCTTAAAATATTAATGCACTCAGTGTAAAGAAAGACTTTTACTTCGAAATTAAGAAAACATTGATCGAAATCGTCCGGAAAAAATCGCCGTCAAAATAAAAATATTTACGATAGACAAGTGTAAACTTTTCAGCTTAGAATAGATCTTCCTTTCAGCAGCCTCCAACCTCGCCTTGAGATAACGGAAAAAGACAGGTGCTGTGCTCGTGAATAAATGGGTTAAATTAACAACCGGTGGAAAAGATTTTATGGCTTTATATAAAACAAGAAAAGACAATTATTCACTAAAAGATGACATATGACTTTTTAAAAAGTTTCTTCACTTATCCAAGTACTTAAAATTTATAGAAAAAAACAATTAAATGCATTATCATTACTTAACCCTTTAGTGCGCAGCTTTGCATATATGACATAGCTGCCAATCTTCTACTTATCTACCGTAATATCTGGGTTAATGTAACCCAGGTTAACCACTTTCGAACCAGAAAATTTTTTCTTGAATCTTTATAGATTTAATTCAAGGTTTCTACGTGGAACATACTTAACTTCATTTCTTCATAAAATTTCTGGTTCGAAACGTATTAAACTAGGGTCAAATTACTTGTTACAAAATTACAACTTGCGTATTACGGAAGATTAGTTTGAGGTTAGCACCTAAGATATGCAAACAACACTGTTTTGAATTTAATAGATTTTTTTTTATTCGCATATACCTAATTCACAACAGAAAATTAAAATGGCAATATTTGCTTTAATTAAAAAAAACAGACATTTCGTATTTAAATAAAGCGAAATTAACCATTTAAACTTTCTGGTGTAAAGTCAGATTCTCTCAACTACGCAATTTCTAGAACGTATTCTATTTTGGAAATTAAAGGGTTAAATGTTAAGTTTTATAAAATAAATAATTATATAAAATAAGGTATTTGGAGACATACTTATGAAAGTATTTACTAATTTGAATTATTTTAGCGTAAAACAGCCACACGTCAGTAGTTTTTACTTGTATTGCAGATGTGCAACAGAAGAAAAGATTAACTTATTATATGAAAAATACATCTCTGATTTTTTTTCATTATTTTTCCTGTGTAATAAGCCTTTCAGAGAATCATATATATTTTTTTCGAAACAAAATAAAGAATCGCGCATTTAAGGGTTAAAGGTAAAATCAAAATACAAGGGTGGTCATAAAAAACTTCCCCGATATATGAAACCCTAGCAGCCTAACCTCTCAACCAATCGAAAAGAAATTTTAGATATAAGGTTAGTTGGGGCAACTGGACCCACGAGGTAACTGGGCCATATGCTATTTTATAAAAAACTGTTGATGTTTTTTAAGTTTCAGCTTTTGTGAACAATACACCTTAATCTTTACTTCCTAAAACAACGTGTGTCATCTCAATCATAACTCTCATTTTGCTGTGATAGGTTGTCAAAAATTTACGTTTCTTTTTTTAAAAACAACGTCAATATGGTTGCACTTCCTCGGCTTTTTATTAAAATACTGTAAGTACTTTTATTAAACAATTATTATTTTTTAAGATTAGGCATATAACTACATTAATGTTATTAGGTATCTATAGATATTTACTTCATGTTTAAAATGTAAGCCCGGTGTCCCAGTTACCCCATAAATTTTTCAAGAATGGGGTAACTGGGACATGTATCCGGGCATGGTCCAGTTACCCCAATAGTTATAAAAAAAAAAAAATTGAGTTTCTCTTACTACGGGAAATAAATTTTTCCATTGTATTTTGCTCACAATAAAGAAAATTATAGAATACCTTAATAAAATTAAGTAATAAAATTTAAAAAAAGCATATTGGGTGGTATCAAACCAAATTTCTTGACCCCTTGAGAGGCGGGGATACCATTGTGGCATCACATAATTTTAATCCTTAATTGCCACATTGGCACCGGAATTTTATAATGAAAATTTCACCTTTATTAAGTACACAAAAATGTACTTTTACTTGTTTACAAATAGATTCTCTTGTAAATACTGGTGTCATTAAATTATTTCAACATTTTACGAATGCAAGTACCTTGCCCCTGAAAGCGAGATAGCCAAACCTTGAAATTGTACGATACACAGGAGTCGCATTCTATAGGGAAACTTTTATTGTTTTTGCCACTATTTTGAAAATAATATCTTCATCGCACCTTTCTTTAGAATATGTTAAATAAAATGATGATGAAGGTAACTCATTAAGGCTTCAGGTAGGGACAATAAAATTTTCTCTATATAATGCGACACCTGGATACCAGATAAAGTACTTAAATACTTACGTAACCGTTTGTTCATAGATTTACCTCTCTATTTTTTCCCCTTAAAATATCCGTGTGACTTTTGTACTTATTACCTATACTAAAGTACATAAGTACTTACTTAATTTTTATGTTTTTGGTATAAATAAATCTAATATTTTCACTTTTAGTGCTTTTTTTAGACACATTGACAGCAAAGGTTTCCCTTACAACGTTCTTTAGTTGATATATAATTTACATGATCTGCCTGGTTTAAATTTTTTTAAGTTGTTTATACTTTTTTCAAACAGGAGCTGATATCCCATATGAAAAAAATAAAATAAATAAATAAACGCGTGTGGAACATAGACCCTCCTGGTCCACTTACCCCATTTTTATGGGGCAACTGGACCCATGAAGAAAGAAAGATGAAATATGCATATTTTTATATTTTTAAATATTAAAATATAATTTTGAGCATTTCTGTCTGATAGAGAGAACCTAACTGAAGTCATTTACAGAAGTTCAGACTTTAATTCAAATGAACATTAGCTTTTTGAAACTGAATTGTGAGAAGTCACATTGTAAAATCTTGGCCCAGTTGTTTCAACTAACTTTACTTATTTGAAGGTATGTGCTCGAGGTCGTGATGATTTAAAACAATAGAGCTCTCACGGTTACGGTTACAGTGAAAACATTTCGAAAATTTCGAATGGCAATACCCATTTTTCTCATGCGCAAATTCATCAGCGCATTGAAAAAACCATAAATGGCGCAGGAATTGTACACGTACGATGACAACTGCCGGCGTAAAACGCTTGCAAAAAAGACCACTGCAAGAAACGAAGGAGTGGCTACGAGACATGTTTTTCAGCAGCGGATTTTTTTTTTTTTTTTTTTTTTTTACTTGTGAACTGAGTAATGTTGCAAGATTGGTTTTAAAATGTATTTTTGAGTTGTGTTTGTGCAAACATAGTGAAAATAGAAATGTAATCATTTGTTTTAGTTTCCTGAATATTACGTTACATAGGGACTGATTTGTATTGAGTGCCACGATATTACACCGGCAAGTTTAGGCTTACGTGTATCGTTTCAACGCCATTTATGGTTTTTCAATGTGCTGATGAATTTGAGCAGGGAAAAAAAGGGGGTGTTGCCATTCAAAAATTTCGAATTTTTTTCACTGTAGTCGTAACCGTGAGCTCTATTGTTTTAAATCACCACGATTTCGAACGCATACCTTCAAATAACTAAATCTGAAATTTCCTTTCGATTGCTTGAGCGGTTAGGTCGCTAGGGGTACAGTCGTGGAAAAAAAAAGTAAACACCCCATACTAACTCTGCAAAAAAATATCGTAGACGAAAGTTACTGGTACCACACGATCGGTAATAAAGTCTACTTTTAAATGATGTATATAAAATTTGCTTAGACGGCCATCAACATATTAAAACGAACCATAACTTTTTTTTTTTTTCAATAACAGTACACAACTCTGACAGCATAAATGAACTCTACATCCTTCAATTAGCCTAAAAATTAATTTTTATGCAATTTGCACGATAAGTTTCAGAGAAATTAATTATTTTAAAACGAGCGTATTTTATGTGCTGTATCCAAATTGAAGTTCGACACTGGTTTGTTGACCGAGACAGTCAAGCGCTACTCAAGCAGTCATTGAAGACAGCTAGTTTACAGGATATAGCATAAGAAATTTCAAAATATCTAGTCACTTCTATCATAGACGACCCGTTAAACCATCATTTTGCGTTTTTTAAGCATAATTTGAAAACTACTTGGAAGAAAAATGTGGAATTTTGGATTTCTATAAAGCAGGACTTAATAAATCTAAATCCATCAAAAAAATTGCAGGTTGCAATTCATAATTTTTTTCGAATGTTAATTTCATAATTCATAATCTATATCATAAAATTATAAAAATTACAAATTCAACGTATTTATGTTTGGGTATTTTAATATTATTGCTACACAAAAAATTTGCGCATTAGGAGTATAATTTCAGGAGATATTAATAAAAATATAAAAATGTAATTTAACATTAGAAGCACTAAATTTTGAAAGTTTATAATTCAAATGACTTGAAATTTGGTGTCTAGGAATAGTTTGAACCGAAGATTTGAAATATCTTGTTAAAATTGGGTATTGCCATTGAAAAAAAAAAAACGAAGTTTGGGTTCGTTTTAATATGTAGATGGCCCCCTAAGAAAATTTTATATGCATCATTTAAAAGTAGACTTTATTTCCAGTCGTTCGGTACCTTTTTTTGGCCGCGCCCCACCTAAACATATTTAAAATCATGATGTCCCCCCTCCCTTCTATATCATATAAATCTTATTACATAAAAAATTCAACTTCTATTTTCACGGAACAATCCAAAATAGCATTAACTCAGATAAGTGATTTCGCATTCTTTAATTTATCAAAATCATATTTTTTTTATTACGAATATGTTTTTAATATAACTCTATGAATGCAATGAAGCCATGGATCTTCGCATTTACATCTACAAAAGTTTTATTAATTTTTGGCAGCGTACCACAAATGTAAAAGTGATAAATAGCCTGCCTTTTTATCTTTGTAAAATTTCTTGACATCTCTCTCAAATTTTGTATTTAGTTTGATAGAATTGATACATTTTATAACTGATTTTAGTACTTCATTAAGAACAAGTTATATTTGTTTATCACCAACACAGTACGGATAACAAAATTTGCAAGTAACATCTCCGGAGTCGTGCTTTTATCCATTTTACGTAATTATTTTTTTTCCCTCGTAACATACTTCTTTGATAGCAGGCTTTCTTTCTCCTTTTATTATTATTTGGCCACCATGTTTTCTCTTATTTTAAATTTTAAAATGCATATGTCACGAAGTACGTTTATATATTGTGTACGTGGTCTGCAGAAGAGCAATAAGAAGTTTACTTTCTACCCATTTCCTTCCGTGATGTGCACGGGGATTTATTAATTTCATAAAAGTAGTATCTCATTTAGTCAATTCAAAACATTTTTTAGATTAAACATGTCCAAATAGTCAATTTTAAATACACCCTACAAAATTTCACATGTAAAAGTTCCTTCATGAGGCATATTGCACTATGAATAGTTGAAACAAGTTTATATATATATATATAAATAGTAAAAAAAGAGGTATGTTTTACTAAAATAATGTTAAAACCAGAAAAATTAAAATGATTTTTTAGTATATAAAAGGTGTCAAAATATGTATAAACAATTCATATAATTATTCTGGTGTCAGTGTATTTTGAACTTCTAAATGGGAATGCTTCGTAAATTAATATTTATTCAGCTATTTTTAATTTTTTTTCGTCTATTATTTCTGCTTTAAGACTACGACACTAACTTTCATAGGAAAAAAAGTGACAAAAAATTCGTTAATAACAAATCTCAAACTGCCCCCCTGAAAAGTCATATTGCCCCTCTGTGGGGCGTACGCCCACGTTGGGGTACGGTAATTTGTGAGGAGTTAGTAGGGGGTGTTTACTTTTTTTTTTCCACGACTGTACATATATCGGGGAAGTATTTTTATGACCACCCCGTACATTAAAGTCCTTTAAAATCAAAACGTTTTCAACCGAACTTACTCTCGAATGTCTCGTATCATATTTTCCTGTAAAACATGTTTATTGAACATGAAAATGTGTACTTGAACATCCGAAAAACCTATATTTCAGATTTAGAAAACTGATGAATACACTATAAAAACTACTCAGCAACTAAGATACAGTCGTACCCGGTTAATATGTGATCCCGCTTAATTTTTTTCGTTTCCTTGACATCGCCTATAAAGCTAATGTAAAAATATCACGTTTAATACGCGAACGGTTAAACCTTTATGTACTGAATTATGAATTCATGAAAATTTTATCTTCTAAAACATTTTTCGGGAATTGTTTAAACTACATAAGAAGATTTACATAAACATTTAATAAATTTTAGAAGGATTGAAGGATTTAAAAGGATTAATTAAATTTGAATTTATAGGGATTTTGTGAAATATTTATAACCCCACTCAAATCTTTTATTTTAAATATTTTTCTTAGTATTTTGTAGAATTAGGAGATGTACAAATATAATGTTCTTACAATAGAAATATTTCCGAATTGAAAAATCCCCCCCCCCCACCCCCCCATCCCCCAACGCCAAGAAAGCTGAAAAGGTGAAAAGGCAAAAGAAATCAGCCTTTTAAAAATATTTTTGTTTTGTGTAACCCATAATGCTTTTGGAACAAGATAAAGTAATACATCTATAAATCATTCTAAAGTGTATTACAACTAATCGATGTATTAAATGAATTTTATAACGAGTTATTTTAATGGTACTTTACAAGTACCGTTCTGTAGATAAAGGATTAATGCGCGATCTCGCTCAATACGGGATAAATTTTCGGTTCTTTGAGGGAAAAAAAATCGCGCTTAAGACGCGAATTCATTGATCAAGATGTGAATTCCTTCTCTCTTCTCGACTGTTACCAATTTAGCGGATTTTTTTTTATTCAGATTAAAAAAAAAAAAACACCCTTTCCGAATAATATTATTATTTACTTTATTTAATAAGAGATGAAGTAAGGCGAAAATAACTATTCGGAAATAGTGGTAGATATTTTAACAAAACAAAACCCCGCTAAATTAGCAAAACTACAATTTTTCTGTCCTCGTCCTAACATACTTTGTCTTTCGCTTCGCGTATGTTTTTAGTGTAGTAGAGAGATATAGACGAATACAGGTTACTCAGATACGTCATACAAATTATTATGATTAGAGGTGATCATACCTGTTGTTAGCAGGGTTGGGTTTTTGGCGTCAAAAACCGGTTTTTGACATGACAAGCGTTAAAAACTGGTTTAAACTGTCATAAATTGGTTTAAACCGTCGAAAACTGTCAAAAACCTGTAACAGGCTTAAAACATATTTTAACATAGTAACCGATTTTAATAAAATTTGATATACAGGTTCATTTCATATCCAAATAGAGCTATGCAAAATATCTTCACAAAAAATAAATTATTTTAGCAGTTTTAGACATTTAAAAAACTTGTGATAAAGAATGGCATGTGTGCAATCGTCCAAAGTTGAAGTTTGAAGTTCTGTATCTTGAAAACTATTTAACTGAAATGATATTTTTTTTATAATAATGTAACCTCTGAAAAATTATCTTCTTATTTATTGAGTAATAATAATCTGGTAACACCATAATTAATCTTTAATTGGTTGTAAAAATTGAAAATTTTCGAATTTTGAGAAAATTAGATACATTATAAAAATCAAAGGAATTAAAAAACATCTGTGAAATTGATGCCTGATGTAGTATTACATATGAAGATCAAATTCCCTAAGTTTGAAAGTTGCCATTTATTTTCTCCATCTTAAAAAAAAAAAAAAACCCTTAGAAACTGTAAAAAATTACAAAATCATAATTTTTCCTCTTATGTATGAGCAAAAATATAAATAAAGGAAAGGTCCGACATTAACGATATTGCACAGACATAAAGATCAAGTCCATGATATGCTAAAAAAAATTCAACATTGCCTTTTGAACATAGCAAAAGTGGGTTCAAAAAGGCAATATTAACTACATTCCATGAGCTATTTTTCTCTGAATTCGCACGCGTTTCTTAAAATATTGCACGATTTCAAAGTGCAAAAATTTAGTGCTGCCATCTATTTTCTGTATCTGGATTTAGGTGTTAATATATAAATTTTTGTTCAATTGAGTCATTATTTCTTCTACTTTAATTAAAAATCTTCTGGAGGCAAAAATAAACTGAAAGCAAGTATAAAAGTTTCTATATTTAAAATATACACTTTTATCTATAATATCAAAAAAATTAAAAGCTAAAAAAAATTAAAAAGCTTTTCTTCAAGTCGAAACAAGTGATAGAAATATTGCATTTTACCCTCAACATTTTTTACTGTTTATTTTTTTTTCTCATTAAGGAATAAAAAGGCAAGAATGAAAGTTTGAATATTTAATATATACACTTTTAGCTATAACGTCAAGTAATTTGATATTGTCAGAGGTGTCCTTCAACTCTAAACGAGCAATAGAAATGTTGCACTTTTTTCCCTCAAAAATTTTCAAATAACAAAATAAAGAACAAAAATAATTTTTTTTCTCATTACGGAATAAAAATACAATTAATAACTTACGTGAATCTGTTACTTATTAGTCATTCCTAATTATAAATAATTTTTAAAATAGTCTATGCATTCTTAGGGCTAATAATCAAAATTGAAACATCAAGCATGTAGACAAAACCTCGATTTTGTATCCACTTTTAATGTAAATTTTAATACTTAAATAAACAGTTCTAAAATCTATTATTTTACATTTACTCATAAATAGATATGATCTACTTACAAACTGATTTTCATTAAAATCTGTAAAATGTCTTCCACAGGTGATTTGCTCATTTTGTATGGAATGACCCTTTTGCGAAGGATAGTTTTTTCTTATATTAAAAAGAACAGATTATAATGGTACTCATTATTATAAATGCTAGAATGATTTTAAAAACTGAGTTGTACTTCAAAGATTTAATATTTTTTCCCTTTCTGTTAAAAAAAATTTAGTCTAGTAGGAAAATCACTTTTGTTGTTTTATTTTTGGCTAAAATGCATTAATCGACAATAAAGCCATGTTAGAATCCATAACACTGGTCAACAAATTTGAGCTTTTGATCTGTCCTAAAACAGAAATTAGTTGTTTTTTATGCGGTTTTTTGTGCTGATTCTGAATCTAGTTTTAGATTTACTCTAGCACGTCAAGTTTGAGAGATATTTGCATATTTCAAATTATGCATATTTAGTAAATTTTATACAATTATTTACCAATTTAAGGTATAAAGCAATATCAGACAGGGTTTTTTGTTTTATGTTATGATTACTACCTAATTTACTTCACAAAAACGTTGTTTCAGAGATTATACTGAGATGTGACTGTGAAATATTGTACCTAATTTGCATATTTTTCATGTTTTTCTAATTATGTTTCTTGACGTTCAAATATTTCTGCCGCACGCGAACGCTAATATGTTTCTAAACCAGTTTTTTGAGCTGATTTCAAATCTTGTATTTGTTTTCTTCTATCATGTCTAGTTTTTGAAAAAAGTGAAATTTTAGTTTTTGGTCAAAAAAGCCAGAAATAGCTTTTTATGATACTTTGTATGATAAACTTCAACTATTTAGGATAGATTCTACTACTTATTTTTTTTTTCGATTATATAAATTTTTGTTTATGTCTCTGATATGAATTTGACCCTGTTCACCTGTCAATGAATTACACACCCCTAGAAAGCATCTTATATCAAACCTGTGTTAATGTCGTGCAAAACTAGAAATTCATCTTACTCAAAAACTAGACATGACATACGAAAACAGACTGCAGATTTGAAATCAGCATAAAAATCTAGTCTAGAAAAACATTACGTCAATTCTATGGCAGCTATTTTAATAGTAGGAGAGCTGTTAGTAGGTATTTGAGGCACCCTGAAAATTTGTGCAACACTTATTTTGTAATGCCTGAATACAAAATCGAATGTCTGGCTGAAGGATCGTGGCCCAAAACCTGTGCCAGACACGTGTCAAGTGCCATTTTTTGACACTACCCTAAAAAGGTATTTGAGGCACGCTGAGATTGAAACAGAATAATATTTATACTTAGAAAAAATATTTTGAAAATGACAGACACTTTAGTCGGCCCAAAAACTGTGCCAGACACGTGTCAAGTGCCATTTTTTGACTACCCAAAAAAGGTATTTGAGGCACGCTGAGATTGAGGCACAATAATATTTATGCTTAGAAAAAAATATTTTGAAAATGATAGACACTTTAGTCGGCACAAAAACTGTGCCAGACACGCGTCAAGAGCCATTTTTTGTCTGGCACAGGTTTTGGGCCACGATCCTTCAGCCAGACATTCGATTTTGTATTCAGGCATTACAAAAGAAGTGTTGCACAAATTTTCAGGGTGCCTCAAATACCTTCCCTAAAATGTTTAACAGCTCTTGGACTATAAAGTTGATAGTGATGTAAACATTGCACCATTGAAAAATATGCAAATTAGGCTTAATAACTGATAAATAAATGTTAATAATATGCAAATCGTGACATTTATCTAAAGCAAATAGTCAAGTCGTCATTACCTAGAAAACGTAATTAGATGTGACATATATTGTATCTAAAATTTGCATAAAATAGCACAAAAAAGCTTAAATTTGCATAAATTTAAATATGCAAATTTTTCAAAACCTGGACCGCCTAGAGATAAATGGAAAGCATATACGGAATCAGCACCAAAAACTGATCTAGAATCAACTAATTTTAGTTCTAGAACAAAACCACTGTTGTCCAGTGTAATTTATTTTCCGTTAATATTACAGTCGGTCCTATAAAAAGAAACAATGAGTTAAAGTGGAATTCAATTAAATTTTAATCTAAATATACGTAAAAGACACAATTTTTGACCGCAAACGTATGAATGAAAGCTCTAAAGTTCATTTAGACAATTAAATGTGTATTACATTTAAGGATGCAAGCATCGCAGAAAAAGCAAACGAATACTAAAAGAATCGAATGAAGAAATTCTTCAATTTGAGACCAAACTCATCTCAATTAGATAATTATAAATAGAGACACAAATTTTAAACGTCGAGATACTGAATATGATCACTTAATTCTTCGTCAAACCTTTTTTAATTAAAACAAGATAGAGACTTAAATAATGGACAGAAAAAAGTATAGAATGCATTTTTGGACAAGTAATTTACTCAGTCTACGTGCTTTTATAAAATTTAGTTAAAAAAATTTTAGACGATTTAATGTGTAACGATTAAATGTGTAAGATTAGACGATTTTGCGGTTAAATTTACGACGATCAAATGTGTAAATTAGGCGATTAAATGTGTAAATAAAACAAGTTCCTGCAACTTTATACAAATCACGTTTAATAGACGATCCCGAATAATATGCTACTTTCGTTCACTTCCTTGAAACGCTTCATAATCGGGTTTGACTGTACTTATAATTCTTGCACACAATTAGTTTTGCATCGCTCACTAAATAAAAAAACAGAATTTAACACAAAAGTATAAATCTTCACTGTATATGTTTTCTCTTTCCTGTATTTCTAAGAAACATTTGATGTTATTTTTTTGGGGGAAAAAATTCGGAAAAAATTGCGCAATTTGTGCATTAAAAAATAATAAATAAATTAAATAAATGAATGAATAAATAAATAAGTGAAATGCATTGTACGGAAATATATCTGCACGGGGGCGTAGAAAAGGTAGAGACTCATAGGGCTTAGTGTTCCCCATCCAAATAAAAACTTATTTAAGTCCCATGAAAGATTCCGGAGACAATTATTATCTGTTTTCAATGTTTGGTAAATCATCTCAGAAGCAATAGCTGTTCACACAGAGAAGTACTGCAAATATTGATTACATTTGAAAAACTCAGATGCTAAAGTTAATAAGTGACAGAAAACACATTTTGAAACACTTTTCTTAACTAAAATTACAATTTTTTACTATTAAGTTTAAGTTTAAGTTAAGTCCTTTATCTATTAAAATCTCTGTGAATATTAGTATTTCTAATAGTAATTTAATAGGTGATGCAAGACATTAATTTGTCTTCTATCATATGATTAACTATTTTTTATTGACTTATTTCATTATTTATTTGATAATTATGCAGTTTAAAAAAAATGAAGTGAACAAAGCAAGTAACAGTGTAAGATATTTTTTTTTTTGTTTTCAAATGTAGGAAACCCCAAATGCAGAAATTACAAGGGGCAGTGTTTTTTTCTATAGATGTTTCAAGTTTTCCTCCGAAAAAAATAACGATATCATTAACAATATCATAAACATTTAAAGAATCCATTTTTTTACTCTCGCATTTGTTGCGCCCCTAATTTTTGTAGAGAAAAAAAATGGCAAAAAAGAGGAGGGAGGTGAATAGGGATTACGCGAGTAAATGTGGTATAGAGCCCAATGGATACAATATCAGAAAATTATAGAAAACATATTAAAATTTAGAGACCAACATTTTTGCTTATCGATATTTTAAAAACATATTGTAAAACAAATATCACGAAAAATTTTGCTAGCAACATTCGAGAGGAGTGGAGAGTTGTAGTTTGTAGTACAGTAAAACCTCGATTATACGAAGTAATTGGGACCGACGATCTTTCGGAAAATCGAAATTTTCGGATAATCGAGAATACTTCCATTTTAAAATTAAGAACAAATGTATGCGGTCTTTCTTACTATGATAAGAAGTGCTAAATAAAATTAAAGCAACAGCAAAATAGAAACAAGAATTTTAATTTTGAAATTGAGTACCTTTTACATATTTCACAAGGGTTTGAAACAAAGTTTTGTTTGTCGCTTTGCTTTGCAGCTCGATCACGAAGTTTTTTTTTTTAATACTATTAGTTCAACAGTATCACAGTCTTTCTGAGGCTGCGGCCACGCCAGACCTTTTACAAAACATTCAAAAGCTTCAGAATTGCTAATTTGTTCGTTTTCTTCGCCTGCTAGCTAGATCACATTCACACAATCCGTTTGTCCCTGCTCTTACTGTGTTCTAGTTCACTCCGCAATTTACGACAGCTCATGTTAAATTCTAAGGAATTCTAAGAAACGATATCCGAAATATTTATCTGCACTCGTGGTTCGGAAAGGACCGCTTGCACACAAGGAATGTGATAGTAAAAAAAAAAAAAAAAAAAAATGGATTTTGGTTAACCGAGAGTTTTGGTTAAAAGAGTTTCGGATAAAAGAGGTTCTACTGTAATTTATTTTTGTTCATTTCTCATTATTGTAGGTGAACGAAGCTTTTGAAACATTGAAACGAAGAACGAGTCCGAACCCGAATCAGAGGCTGCCTAAAGTGGAAATTCTCAGAAACGCAATCGACTACATAGAGAACTTAGAGGATCTGCTGCAAGGAGCCCACGGATTGAGAACGAGGCAGCTGATTGGAGAGAGGCGGAACATCATCCGCGATATCAGCGGTTTTGATTACAGGGTGAGTCGTGATCAAAATCATATTGTAATATGTTTTACTGCAATTAGAAATTTACCATATTAAACATTTTCGTTTCATTCCTAATAATACAAAGTTAAACTCGCTTAATACGAGCACGGATACAACGAAAACATGGTTAAAACGAGCAATTTGCACGTGAAGAATAGTTTATCCTTTGAACTACAGGACGTCATTAATTAAACGATCCTATTTTAAAGTTGTCTATACAGACGAAACTATTGTTCAGAATGTTTTGAAAATTTGTGGAGAGCATAATGAAGGTATGGAAGTTTATTTAAGCGAAAAAAATAGTTCGAAATTTGGCCGCCAGAGGGCGTTTTTTTAACGAATTACACGTTTAGCATACATTTGCGATAGTTTACAAATTTAATTACAAGCAAGCATGTTCCACATGACTGTCAGCATTTTCAGATACCATCTGGAATCGTATAATAGTATGTTGTAGTATATAATAGCATTTGATCGCAGTGTGTGTGCTCTGGGAAATGCTAAGAGCATGTCGTGAAATACTGTCTTCAAGATCAGATAAAGTTAATCGTAAATAAAATTTCTAAACTATCGTAAATGTATTCTAAATGTGTAATACATTAAAAAAGTCCTTTGGTGGCGAAATTTCGAACTAATTTTTTTTTTTTTTCACTTAAACAAATTCCTATCCTTTTATTATGTCTTTCACAAAATTTCACAACTTTATGAACAATAATTTCGTCTGTAGACAACATTAAAGTTAGGTTCCAGGGGCGCCATTTCAGGGGGGCTGGGGGGGGGCAATAGCCCCCCCCCCCCAAGGAATTTGATATTTCAGAAAATTTATCAACCATCAAATGCAGGGATGATGCACCGAATAGTGATTTTGGCCGAATACCGAATATTTGGCCTGAAGGTAAACCGAATACCGAATATTCGGCCAGCCGAATAGTAACTATTAGACCGAATACCGAATATTAGGCCAGCCGAATAGTATCTATTCAGCTAGCCAAATACTTTTATATCTCAGTGTTTAACGTTAAAAAGTTAAATTTTAAACAATTTTATATAATATTTAGCACAGATACTTCCATTTTGACAAACAAGACTATTTTTAAAAGTAAATTTTGTACTAAAAAAGTATGTTTTGAGTTATTATTTAAGAAGAGGATGGTTTAAAAAATTTTTAGATAACAAAATTTAAATTCCATGCCTTCTTCAATTAATTCAAACAAATGAAAAGAATTCTCTTATATTGAACAAGAAGCAACATATCATTCCACTTCTTTCATCAAAAATGAAAGGTGTACAAGCCGTAGCAGAATTTTCATTTATAACTGTACAAAAATGAAGATATTTTAGCGAAATTTGCATCACATTAATTTGCTTGTATAGAATGCGATGCTATCCTTGGAAGAGACCGGATTTTGGCCAGTGTTATTGTATAAATATTGTTAGATGCATTCTTAATAAAATAATGTCTAGCTCAGTGCTGTTTAGATATGAATGGTTGCTATTTTCAGCACTTCTGGTCATGTTATCATATTTCACAGAAATTAAAGTATCTCTGTCGACAATATAGTTACAATACGTTCATTGTTGTTAAAGTAACAAAAGAAAATTAAAGTTTGACTTGGGGATACACTGTATTTTTGACTGAATAAGTGAACTGCGATCCTGATTTATTGGACAAAAAATTGCCTATTTTGATGCTCCTGAAATTTTCTTCCATTTTGTTTAGAAACACCCTGTTTGCGAAAAAGCAAGAAACGGATTATTTACCAGACAATGCTCAGTAACTTGCATTTCTACATTTAATAATTCCCATGAACAAATGACATGTCATTAATGGTTAATTTTTTTAAATGACATTTTTAAAACAACAAATAAATAATAATAAATCATTCTCTTTTATTTAAAGATTCTAATTATTATGAATATCTTTATTAATTGACAGTTAAGAGTAGAAGTTGTGTAACGTTTTAAAAAATATTTTAAAGAAGTTTTTTAAATATTCGGTTTGGGCGAATAGTTTGACATTCGGGCAAACCGAATAGTTTGATATTCGGCCTAACCGAATATTCGGTAGTATGACCAAATAGGTTGAATACCGAATAGATACCGAATCTTCGGTGCATCGCTAACAAATGTCAGACTCAAACAAACATTAGAATATTGCTCAAACTCTAAAATAACTTATCCGATTTGATAGCAGAAAACATATGCATTAAATGCTTATGCATAGAAATTAATAATTATCAAAAAAATTTCCTAAAGCCTTACTATTCGACCTACCTCAAGGTGAGACATATATCTTTAATGAGTACTTTGGTTAATTTTAAAAATACATGTGAGAATTTTTTTTATCAGTTGCTTCTCAGCTGTATGCAAATTGATCATGGAAAAACTCGTCAAAATCATTGACACAACAATCACAATGATTTTCTTCTAGCCAATTCTCGAATAAGCGCAAAGAAAATAATAACATTTAAATTCCACTGATGACGGTCTTGTGATGACTGAAAACGTTCCGGGTTTTTCTAATGTATTTTAAATTATATGCATGCACATTAAAGTAATTCTTCTGCATTTATTTGTGCTTTTTATATGAATAGTAATTATACACTGTTAAAAATTTGCAGCATTCTGGCAGGTCATTTGACCGTTTTTTCCGAAAACGGTTACACAACCGTAATTTTAACGCTATTCTGACCATATTATTGGCCATTTTATGGTCAGAATATAGTTAAATTATGGTTATGAAACCGTTTTTTCAAAAAACGGTCGAATGACCTGCCTGAATGCTGCAAAATTTTTAACAGTGTAAATTTTACCTTTTCTGTAGAAAAATGAAGATATATACATAGTATTCATTAATGTTCAAATATATAGTTTTTTTATCTGAAAAATATTTAGAAGAACTTCTTTTTCTTTCAAAAATCGGATTAACATGAAACCATCTCATAATAGTGAAAATACAACCCGAAACAATTAACGCTTTACTTTTGCTTGCAGAAAATCACTAACGAAAATTACTTATACTTATAGATCAGAAAATTTGTAAATTTCGTGACCTATTCATGGCGTTCGTTGGCTGATCTCATGACTGATTGAATTTCATGATTTTTTTTTTTCGCGATCATGTGACGAAATTTGCGATTTTTTCCGCGATCGATTCACGGAATTCACGATTTTTAGCTCACAGGCTATCAAAGCCTGAGAGCTAATGTGCCCGCCCGCTCTGTATGTATGTATGTATGTATGTATGTATGTACGTACGTACGTATGTACGTAACGCGATAACTCTTGATAGAAACATCCGATTTGCTTCAAAAATTTTTCCTAGGTTCAATGTGATAAGGCGCTTCCCTGATTAGTTTTGGGAGTTCATTGGTTAAGGATAAAGGGGGAAAAACGGGGTTAGTCCAACCCCTTAATTCAGATAAATGGGTTTTTCATGCAGAAAGATTAGATTTTCTCAGAATTTGGTATACCAGTTTATTATGTTAAGGAACTTCCCTGATTAGTTTTGGGGGTTCATTGCTTAAGGATAAAGGGGGAAAAGGGGGGTTAGTCCACCCCTTAATTCAGATAATTGGGTTTTTCATGCAGAATCATTCGATTTGCCCCGAATTTGGTATACCGGTTTATTATGTTAAGGAACTTCCCTGATTAGTTTTGGGAGTTCATTGGTTAAGGATAAAGGGGGAAAAACGGGGTTAGTCCACCCCCCTTAATTCAGATAAATGGGTTTTTCATGCAGAATCATTCGATTTGCTCTGTATTTGGTATACCGGTTTATTATGTTAAGGAACTTCCCTGATTAGTTTTGGGGGTTCATTGGTTAAGGATAAAGGGGGAAAAGGGGTGTTAGTCCACCCCTTTTTATTCAGGAAAATGGGTTTTTCATGCAGAATGATTCGATTTGCTCCGAATTTGGTATACCGGTTAATTAGGTTAAGGAACTTCCCTGATTAGTTTTGGGGGTTCATTGGTTAAGAATAAAGGGGGAAAAGGGGGGCTAGCCCACCCCCTTAATTCAGATAAATGGGTTTTTCATGCAGAATGATTCGATTTTCTCCGAATTTGGTATACCGGTTTATTATGTTAAGGAACTTCCCTGATTAGTTTTGGAGGTTCATTGGTTAAGGATAAAGGGGGGAAAAGGGGGGTTAGTCCACCCCCTTAATTCAGATAATTGGGTTTTTCATGCAGAATCATTCGATTTGCCCCGAATTTGGTATACCAGTTTACTATGTTAAGGAACTTCCCTGATTAGTTTTGGGAGTTCATTGGTTAAGGATAAAGGGGGAAAAACGGGGTTAGTCCACCCCCCTTAATTCAGATAAATGGGTTTTTCATGCAGAATCATTCGATTTGCTCCGTATTTGGTATACCGGTTTATTATGTTAAGAAACTTCCCTGATTAGTTTTGGGGGTTCATTGGTTAAGGATAAAGGGAGAAAAGGGGGGTTAGTCCACCCCTTTTTATTCAGATAAATGGGTTTTTCATGCAGAATGATTCGATTTGCTCCGAATTTGGTATACCGGTTAATTAGGTTAAGGAACTTCCCTGATTAGATTTGGGGGTTCATTGGTTAAGAATAAAGGGGGAAAAGGGGGGTTAGTCCACCCCCTTACTTTAGATAAATGGATTTTTCATGCAGAATGATTCGATTTTCTCCGAATTTGGTATACCGGTTTATTATGTTAAGGAACTTCCCTGATTAGTTTTGGAGGTTCATTGGTTAAGGATAAAGGGGGAAAAGGGGGGTTAGTCCACCCCCTTAATTCAGATAATTGGGTTTTTCATGCAGAATCATTCGATTTGCCCCGAATTTGGTATACCGGTTTATTATGTTAAGGAACTTCCCTGATTAGTTTTGGGAGTTCATTGGTTAAGGATAAAGGGGGAAAAACGGGGTTAGTCCACCCCCTTAATTCAGATAAATGGGTTTTTCATGCAGAATCATTCGATTTGCTCCGTATTTGGTATACCGGTTTATTATGTTAAGGAACTTCCCTGATTAGTTTTTGGGTTCATTGGTTAAGAATAAAGGGGGAAAAGGGGGGCTAGTCCACCCCCTTAATTCAGATAAATGGGTTTTTCATGCAGAATGATTCGATTTGCTCCGAATTTGGTATACCGGTTTATTAGGTTAAGGAACTTCCCTGAAGGAATTCCCCTAAGGAACTTTCCCTGTTAAGGTTCTTCCAAAACTAATGTTTTGGGAGTCATTGGTTAAGGATAAAGGGGGAAAAGGGAGGTTAGCCCGCCCCTCTTAAATTAGATAAATGGGTTTTTCATGCAGAATGATTCGATTTGCTCCGAAGTTGGTATACCGGTTTATTATGTTAAGGAACTTCCCTGATTAGTTTTGTGTGTTCATTGGTTAAGGATAAAGGGGGAAGGGTGGCTAGTCTCCCCCCCTTAATTTATATAAACGGTTTTTTCATGCAGAATTATTCGCTTTGCTCCAAATTTGGTATACCTGTTTATTATGTTAAGGAGCTTCCCTGATTTGTTTTGGGGATTCATTGGTTAAGGATAAAGGGGGGGGGGGGCTAGTCCACCCCCTTAATTTAGATAAATGGGTTTTCTTTGCAGGATTATTCGATTTGCTCCAAATTTGGTATACCGGTTTATTATGATAAGGAGCTTCCCTGATTAGATTTGGAGGTTCACTGGTTAAGTATAAAGGGTGAAACGGGGGCTAATTCCCCTTCACTTATTTTTTTTTAGGGGCATTATTCTTTAAAATAAGAGTATGATATACAATTAGTGTGAATAGCCTGTGAGCTCAATGCCACCAGTTTAGCTGGGCATTTTTCTTTTTTATTTTATCTGCAAGCGTTATACGAAATGGATTTTTTTCGCGCGAGTACTTGCCGAAATTCACAATATTTTTCCGCGACTTACTGACGAAATTCGATATTTGTTTTCGTGATTTTTTTGACAAAATTCACAAATCCTTATCACTATCATTTATTGAAATTTGTGATTTTGTATCTGCCACCGACTAATAATGTTGGTGATTTTTTTTGCGCGAGAGTTAGACAAAATTTTGGTTCTTATTACGCGATCATTTGACGAATTTCTCCTCGATTTTATTGTGCGATTGTTCGACTAAATTTTCGTGATTTTTTTGCGCAATCTTTTGACGAAATTCGCGATTTTTTGCGCAATCTTTTGACGAAATTCGCGATTTTCTTCGCAATCCTTTTACGAAATTCGCGATTTTCTTCGCAATCCTTTTACGAAATTCGCGATTTTCTTCGCAATCTTTTACGAAATTCAAGATTTCTGTTTGTGCAATCGTTTGACGAAATCTGTATTTCTTTTCACGATCTCTGATGAAATTAGCGATATTTTCCACGGTCGTTTGAAGAAATTAGCGATTTTTTAAGCGACCATTTTGGAGACTTTTTTTTTTCAAAATTTCCAAGATTCGCGATTTTTTTCTGCGACCCATTGACGAATTGATTTTGCAGATTTTGAAAGAAAGAAAAATCGCGGACTTTCACGAAAATTAAAAAAAATTGTGGAATAATCACATGCTTGTGAAAGAAGTTATGGAAACAAAATCACGTAGAGAATTTTTTATTGTGCGGGATTTTCTTTCTGTGTGATTTGTGTTGTGCAGTTCTGCAAGTTGTGCAATTTTCCACGTTCCCTGTTCCTCAAAGAAAAATTTCCCTTCTTCTTCGTCAGGAGACTCATGAAATGGCGCCCCTGTAAGTAAAATTTCGAAAGGGACTAGAAAAAAGCTCCATTTAAACAGGTTTCCGTCTTAGCAAGTATAATTGTATGATGTTTTTCCAACGAAATTTGATTTTTTCCCCTTCTAGAAAGAAATCTGTTATAGACAGGTTTCGTTTTCACAAGTTCTACTCTAATGCATCTCTTTTCAGAGCTATACAATAGAGCGGATGGTTTAACAGTCAGTGAGGATACTTGTAAAAATGAAACCTGTCTATAATAGGATCCTGTCTAAAAAGAAAAAAAAATCTTGTCCAATATATTAAAATTTTACCTTTTAAGACGGAAACCTGTTTAAAACGAAATATTCCATTGGTTCTGAGTTTCCGTATTTGAAGTTTTTACTGTTATTGTAAGCATAAGTCAGTAAACTTTTCTCATACGGGGGGGGGGGGTGGACTCCCTGGATCCTACCCTTAGCTATATAGAATCTCTCAAAAAATGTTTGCCCCCCCCCCCCCCCCCCAAGAAATTTCTGAAATGGCGCCCCTGTTAGGTTCGTTTATTTATGAACACCCCGTATATATTAAGACACAATTTTTAGGAGCTAGAAAAGTAGGATTATGACTAATACGAGCAAAAATCTGTTTATTTCAATGTGATTTCTCGTGAAAAGAAGGATAGATTTAGAAAAAAAATCCCATTTTTTATTGAACACTGTTCTTTCCCAGAGATAATATTTCTACATTACAACTGTCTGTCAAAATGTAATTTGACAGTTTGTAGTTTGTAGTTAAATGTATCAGTTTCACCAGACAGATATTCAACTGGAAAAAATGGAAGTTATTAGTAGCATTAATTTACAGTCGTGAAAAAAAAAGTAAACACTCCCTACTAACTTGCAACAAATTATAGTAGAAGAAGGTTACAGGTTCCAAAAAATTGGCGATAAACTCTACTATTAAATGATGTAAATAAAATTTGCTTAGGAGGCCATCCACAAATCAAAACGAGACCAAACTTTTTTTTTCAATGGCAACACTCAATTTTGAATCTTCGGTTCAAACTATGCCTAGATACGAAATTTCAAATCATTTGGATGATAAGTTTTTAAATTATAAACATTCAAAATTCAAAATTTAGAGCTTCTAATGTTAAATTACATTTTTATTAATATCTCCTGAAATTATTATCCTAATGTTCTAATCTTTTGTGCGGTTATAATACTGAAAAACCCAAGCATAAATACATTGAATTTCTAATTTTTTATAATTTTATAATATGAATTATGAATTATGAAATTAATATTCGTAAAAAATATGAATTGTTGCAACCTCATTTTTTTTTGGTGAATTTATATTTATTATGTCTTGCTAATGAAAATCCAAACTTTCAAAATTTTCTTCCAAGTACATAGTTTTCGAATTATGCTTAAAAAATGTCAAGAAACTGGTTTAAGGGGCCGTCTATGAAGTGTAGAAAAGCATAATAATAAAAAAAAAGTATTTAAGTCATTTTATTGAAACATCTGAGCTGGCAACAGTCGAAACATATTAAGTGTGTGAAATGTTCATAATTGGCAAGAAATAATACATTAATAGAAGTGTAGTCATTCTGTAGCATTTCAACAATCGAATACCGAATTTAAAGTTGGATACAATCCCTAAAATATACTCATATTAAAATAATAAATTTCTCTGAAACTAATCGTACTAATTTGATGAAATTTTGTATTTAGACTAATTGAAGGGTGTAGAATTTATTTATGGTGTCAAATTTGGGTATTGCTATTTAAAAAAAAAAAGACAAATTTTGGGTTTGATGTTACATGTAGAGGGTCCCCTAAACAAATTTTATATACATCATTTAAAAGTAGACTTTTTTTTAAATCGTTTGGTACCAGTAACTTCCTTTTATATTTATATATATTTGTTGCCTTATATATTTGTTGCAGAGTTAGTAGAAGGTGTTTACCTTTTGACTGCGAATACCGAATTTAAAGTTGGATACAATCCCTAAAATATACTCATCTTAAAATAATAAATTTATCTGAAACTAATCGTACTAATTTGATGAAATTTTGTGTTTAGACTAATTGAAGGGTGTAGAATTTATTGATGGTGTCAAATTTGGGTATTGCTATTAAAAAAAAAAACAAAAAAAACAAAAAAAAAAAAAACAAAACAAAAAAAAAAAACAAAAAAAACAACAAAAAAAAACAGACAAATTTTGGGTTTGATTTTACATGTAGATGGTCCCCTAAGCGAATTTTATATACATCATTTAAAAAATAGACTTCTTTTTTAATCGTTTGGTGCCAGTAACTTCCTTTTATGACAATTTGTTGCAGAGTTAGTAGAAGGTGTTTACTTTTTGACTGAGGGTGACTTTTTTTCCCGCGCACTGAGAAAAATGACACTTTCAAATCTGAGTAAATCTATGTTTTCATTTTGTTATGAAACTTTTTGTTTCAAATAGGACGACCCAATGCTTTCATTTCTGAAACACAAGAAATACTTAGTTTCAAACAAAATTACTTTTCATTCGTTAAACGTAGTAAATTTAACCAGGGTAGTTGAATTTATTCATATTATATCATTTGTTATGATTTAGAACGAAACGCTCTTTTCAGTAATAACTGATGACATGAAATGTGGCGAACTACATTTTTATCGTGTTCGCGGAAGAACTCTTAAAAGCCGTTATAATATAATCGCGAAAGCGTAAATTTTATTCCTCAACCTTCGAAGTCGAAGAATGGATGAATTCTTAAAGGAAAAACTTCGCAGGTCGGATTTGACTACCATCAACAATATATAAATATACAAACACCATTTATAATCGTGAATAAACATCATGAGTAAAGCGTTATATGCTCATATTTGAGTATGTCCATGTTTTTAGAAATGAGTATATACATGTTTGAAACTTGAGTAATTTTGTTTCGGAGCCATTTTGACTATGCGACATACTCAGATTTGAGTATTTTTTACTCAGTTTTGAAAATGTCGTTTTTAGAGTGCGATTGAACATCGTTCATGCCCTTTGGAATTGATTTAGGTACTGTAATTTTGGCTTCAGCTCTTTTTAACTGCAAATGAAAGGACTCTTTAAAAAAGTTTAATTTTAATCGTTTCAAAATTTAGAATGTCGTATCTAAAATGAAAAGCATTAACAATGAGTGAGTTGAGAGACATTATTAATGAAATGTAGTGTGGAGAGCAAAATTGTGCAGTGTGCAAAAAATATGCCTGTGGTTACTTCTCCTCCCTTATTATATCCTCCTGAGACCCAAGCAAAATGTAGTGCATAAATTTTTTTAAATATGAGATTTTTTTCAACAAATAGGCATCAAAAATGACGTTTTTAAAGAAATTAATAAATTTCGATTTTTTAATTTTGTTTTACAGCACATCCATCTAAATGGATGTTCAGGCCATAACTCGCTTTAAAGTAATTAAAAAAATGCGAGAAGTATGGGAAAGAATAGAATTTATTATAAAGAACATAAGGCAAGTATTAACATCTGATTTAAAATTGCAAAATAAAAATAGTTTAAACAAATTAAAATAACATAAGTACAAATAACAAATTAAAATAACATAAGTACAAATAACAAATTAAAATAACAAAGTAGTTACCGTTGCCAAAATCCGAAAGCTGAATGTTGATTTTTGATTCATACATTACCAAAACCAACTGGTTTTAGATTGCTACAATGAAATTTAACGCAATAGAAGGAGAAAGCAAAATATCCATTTAAATGGATGCCAGGTCTCAGGAAGATAAAAAAGGGGCTTCGCAATATGTGGCACGGGTCAACTACACAATAGAATTCTCCCCACCTCCAAACGGTCTGTCGGGGCTCAGATGAGAAGGAAATATTTTCTTCTTTGCACTGGCCTGCTATTGATGCATACAGGAATCCATTTTGTTGCCTAAGTGGAAGCATAAATACAGAATGACTGCACGCGAGAGGAAAGACGCGAATAAAACAATAATAAGTGGAATATTTACGTAGCTTGTGCGTTCTTAAAATGCAGTTACATTTTTTTTTTTTCAATTTTAAGCCTTCGTGAAGGTTTCAAAATGTATAATATCAATGATTTTTAACCCCTAAAATAACAATTTTTAAATTTAAGAATTTCTTACGATACATATTTATGAATAAGATTATTAAGTTTTAACATCTATCATTGTTTTTCAGTTATACATAAATATATTTCAACATCAAAGTTAATCAAAGCAGTATATAACTGAGATTTTAATTCCCATCAGCAGTATTTGTTTTCTATTTAAAATAAAAGCCACTTTTTATTTATTTATTTTATATATATATATATATATATATATATATATATATATATATATATATATATATATATATGAATACTTTTCATTTTTTAAGGTGGGAGGGGGTATCTTTAAAAATTTTAATGTCATCTAATCCTCCACTCCCCTGCACAGAGTTTAAAATCATGAAATTTTTTTTCTTTTTTGACCATTGGCTTCTTAGTAATGACAATAAGTATCCGCGTAAAATTTTCCTTACCCACAAAACTTAAAACATTTAAAATATTTTTCTCTTTTCTTGTTTCTTTCAAATGTTAAGTTGTGTTAAATGTTAAATAAATAAATGACTTACCCTTCTCCCAAATAAAAAAATAAATTAATAAATAAAATATAAAAATAATTTCAAAATTTTTAGATTATTATACTGTATTTGTTATTCATTAGAATCGTTGATGTTAATTCTCTCCCATCCCCCCCAGCAAATAGAGAATAATTAATAGCTGGTATTAATACAAAAAAAATTCTTTTTTTCAGCTTTTGTAGTCTTAAACCCTGTAAAAAAAAGGGAACACATTTTCTTATTTCATTGTAAGTTTCACACCTTTGTTTAAAATAAGCTATCTAAATCTGCAAAAATATGTTACCAATTTACCTTTATAAATGTGTGAAATTTAAATAGCAAGATTATTTTCCTTTATAATAATAATAATAATAATAATAATAATAAAATACTCCGCATTCATAATGCTTATTCTTTAGCTATTATTTTTTCCGTCATTACTCAGCGAATTTAGATAAAACATTAATTACTTTATCAAAGTCAATATTTTTAATAAATATTTCTTTATTAAACTGGGCTAACGACTAATTATTGCCAAATGATAATTTAAAATACTTTTATTGCTTAAAAAATATATAAGTTTCACATTTTTTCTTTAATCGTTTAAACAAACAAATCTTAAAACCCCTTTTTATGAAATTTTCATTATACTAATATTTTCAATAAACAGTATAGTGCAATACAAAATTTTAGTTTTATTTAACCTTTTGCTCTTCTTTGTGGAGAGTAACTTGCCATTTTTTTAAAAATCTCTGCTACTAGGTGTGCGAAGTGTTAATGCAACAATAGCTTGGCTGTTTTTTTTTTTCACCCATCAGTAACACCCCCCCCCCCCCCCAAAAAAAAAAAAAAAAAAAAAAAAAAGAGACAGAGAGAGAGAATTTGGTTCAAAAATCAAGAGAGTGTTAAAGAAATTGTTATTCTTGTTCTAGGGATTGTTTTCCTTTTTTTTTTTTTATCTATAATATTTTACATGTTTTCTTATCATGTTTTGAATAATTTAAAGTTTTTTTTTTATTATTTTATGCCAGAATCCTCCCAGATTACGATTATCTTACGATTATTTATTACCAGCTGATTCGATTAAACAATAATGAACTTTGTTTTCACAAAAAAAAAAAAAAAAAAAAGAATGATTTTATTATACAGTCAATCGTATAAACTGCGTGCTTATGTACTTTTTTTGTATCACGACAGACAATTTTTGTATAAGAAATCAGGATTGCAATTCACTTCTTATTTAATCAAAAATATAGAATATGTCACTAAGCCGAAGTCTTATTTTTATTCCACGTTTTAAAGCCTTATAAAAGAACAATTTTTAATATTTTATCATCAATAACTTGAAATGGAAATAAATCTTCGCTTATCTTAAATGCATAAATTCTGCGGATTTCAATATTCAAAATTATTGAAAGAAAATTTAAAGATTGTACGCATTCTAAATGTCCCGTACTATACGCAACAACTGTCGTGACGTTGTTAATAATAATGTAACTCTTGTAAAGATAATTTAAACAAACCTACTTTATTATACATGAACTATAATAACTCGAGAAGTACTAAAAATTTCTTTGGCTTACATCCAGGCAACACTGAGCTAGTTACTCCATACTTTGGACTCAAGAAAAAAAAAGTAGCTTGAATATTTTATTCATCTTTTAATTATACCTTTAATAGTTTCAATTCAAGAATAACATTTTAAAAATCAATTTTTCCTATGTTTTCCATATATTATTCAAGTTATTAAAAAATGACTCATAATTTTTTCATTCAAGAAATTCCTTATATTTGTATAATTTTTTTTCCTTTCTATTATAAGGAATTTTTTGAATGAAAAAAATAATATGTCATGTTTTTAATAGCTTGAAAGTTGTTTTGTCCTTTGAACTATAAAGGACAAAATATAAGTATAAAATACAGGCATTACAAAAGGCAGTTATTTCTGTCGATAAAAATTATCTAAAAAATATTCATCAGTTAAATGCAGCATTTAATGTTATTAAACTCAAGAGAGAAAAACAAAGGCCGCGCACTTGAATTTTATGTTTTATTTTTAGATATGCAAATTTTTTATCAGAGTTCTTGGCAAAGTCTTTAGGTAAGCAGTTTGAAGATTGTGAAATCTTTAGTGGATAAAAATAGATTTTTAAATTTAAGAGAAATTTCAAAAATTTCTAAGATTTTAGATAAAGAGTATAATTCGAGACAAAAAAGATGTAGTTTTGCATCAAAATGGATGCTTTACTAACTCCGCAGTCAAACCTATTCAGACTATCTTCCTTTAATCTCCTCCTAATCTACCCATCTTGACCTTTGGGGAGGAAAATGCAGGAAAAAGTAATTATACCGTGCGGAGCGCAACAAAAGTAGGGTGGGATATTTTCATGTCAACTTTATGAGACTAAATTAATTTTAACATTGAGATAATTGTAGCAATTAATTAAACGAGGGTGAATCAATAAGTAATGCCTCACGTGTCTTAAAAACTTTATTAATGAAGATATAACAACAGAAGTTACTATAGAGCATAACCTGGACTGTTCTCTACACAAAACTACCATTCAAAATAGTCACCATGCATTTATACACATTTGAGCTATGAATGATGCTACATGAGCCAGGCATGAAAACCATTTTGGAAATATTCAGGGTTTTGCTTCTTGACCCATGATTTTAAAACCGTTTTAACGTCATCCAAGTCATTGAACCTGAAACCACGTAGGTTGTCTTTCATAGGACCAAAACAGGTAAAAGTCAGAAGGTGCCATTACCAAATCAGGAGCTCTTGACAAACTTCCACACGCCTCCTCCGATTATCACCAGTCAATTGCTTGGGAACTCACTTAGCACAAACTTTGTGAAATCCCGAGTCAGTAATTATTCCTTGGGCAGAGCCATACAAGACGTTGAATTCATCAGCAACATTCTGAACTGCAAAGCGCCTGTCTCCTTGAATCAATTCATCGACTCGTTCTCGATTTGCATCAGTGACTGATGTTGACGGCCGGCCGCTTCTCGGTTTATCTGCAATTTAAGTTTCTCCTTTTCCAAACTATCTCGCCCAACGCCGCACATTGCTGATGTCCATTACAGTACCCCATAAACATTTTTCAAGCGATTATGGATTTCCTTAGGTGCACAACCTTCTTTTGCCAGAAATTCAATGAAGACTCTTTCTTTTAGCTTCAGATTCCTATTTATAATCAGTCAATCTGAAAAGGAAAATATTATGTAACTACCGGGTGTCCCAAAAATTACTGATGGATTTTAAAATTCAATAACTTGCAAACGGTGACAGATATTAAAAAAAAACTCTTCCAGGGGTATTATGCAAGATGTCAGGAGTTTTTATGCTGCGATTCTCAGTTTTAGTTACAAATAGCATTGATAGATGGCGCTGAAAGCAACAACCGCTAAATCCAGGCTCGATTTTTCGACCTCTCTGTTCTTCCATGCGAAAAAAGGAGATTAAAATGAATGGATCCCGAAGTACCAAAAATCGGGTCTGGATTGAGCACATACTGCTCTCAGCGCCATCTATTGTTTAAAATTCGAACTAAATCAGGAATCACAGTATAAAAACTCCTGACATCATACATAAACCTCCTGCAGAATTTTTTTAAAAATCTGTCACCGTTTGCAAGTTATTGAATTTTAAAATCCATCAGTCCTTTTTGGGACACCCGGCAGATACCTCTGTAATATAATGCATAGATACACTGTAAAAAATATCGGTGTAACTTTACACCAAAAATGGTGTTCGGAAACGCCACCAGTAAATTGGTGTAATGAAACACCAATAATTAACTAGTGTAAAGAAACATCAATAATTAGCTGGTGTAAAGAAACACCATTTCTGGTGTAAAGTTACACCACCACTGATTTGATGTACTTTAATAAATTTCTCGAGTTTTTGAGGAAAAAAAATATATTAAAGAAAAATTTTCTCATTTTAAATGAAATATCAATTTTCAAATGTCACTCTAAAAAAAAAATAAACATTTAATACAAAAGCAAATAAAATAATGAACAAACTTTCCATGTTATCCAATCTCTTCCCATATTTATCTCATTATTATGCGTATTTAGTATTGCAATTATGTTTACTAATACTGATATATAGTTATGATTCAGAAAAAGGCTAATATGATTAATTAGTAATTCAAATAACCCAAAATTACCGTAATATTTTAGCTTTTGCAGGGGTTTTAATCCATACCCCCCCCCCCCCTCCTCTCTTTATTGCTCCACTTTAATAAAGCTTTAGATTTAACTTTTAAAGTTCAAAACAAATCAAATTTGAGGCAAAATGAATCTGAATGTATCAACGTTATATGTTGGAAATTGATTTCCCACCTATTACCCATATACTTCAAATTTCAAACCCTTCCCATTGCAATGTGTTCAAGCAAAAATGTTGTTATTTAGGATAAAGTAGCAGAGATTTTCTATTCAAATAGAAAATTTTCTTAGAAAAACACTTCCTTGAATTTTAAAACGTCAATCTTTTGAACAGACCTATAAAAATAGTAAAGCTCGAGACGGACGATCCGAAAAACATTTGTATCATTAATATGATTGTGAAATCGGACGTAAAGAATGCTGTGGTATAACTTTCTGTACTGACATAATTTTTTATGCGATATGACCGTGCTTTTTGAATTGAATTATTGCTATAACTTGGAGAATTAGCTATGAAATTGCATGACATTTTTGAGGAAGGGGGGGGGGATAAATTTACAGATGAAACTTTTAAAAAAATAGACCAAATGACCCAGATACAGCCCAGAAATAGACTCATATCAAATTAAACAAAGGAATATATCTGACATTGAGATTTCTAAGAACATGTGAAATCATTGGAACTGCAACGATAAACAAGCTGCCAAAATACGGTACCGGTTCGGGCGTTAGGGTTTTTAGATTTATTAAATAAATGTTAAAAATATTAAAAAAAAAAAAAAAATGTTAAAAGTATGCTGAGAGCCCAGGATTAAAATTACAGAATGTGTTTTTTGTGTTATCTACAAATTACAAAAGGTGACTTTTACGCACTATTAGAAATAGGTTTGAATATATTTTCAATTTTCATCATTTACTATCAAAAATCGCCATTTTTGATCATATTTTCCAAATTACAAGGGCAGTGTGCGACCTAAAAATATTAAACGACTTTAAATATTTTTTTTTGCGTTATTCTTTTGTTACAAAAGGCGACATTTACGCAGTATAAAATGTAGGTCTGAATATATATATTTTTTATTTACATCATTAATTTCAAAAATCGTAAATTTTCGTCACATTTTCCAAAATTCCAGTGCGATGCGCGATCTAAAAATATTAACCGATTTCAAAAATCTTTTTTGCGATATTTTTCCAATTACAAAACGCAACTTTTCCTAACTATTAGAAGTTGATCTGAAAATTTCCGCATTTTTGACCCACCCTACTGTATATGTGTGTTCATTTTTATATAAAAAAAGATAAAATTAACTCTACTGTATATGTGTGTTCATTTTTATATAAAAAAATATAAAATTGATATAAGAGCTATAATTAACTACTTTTCCATGATTGTATTAAAATACGAAAATTTTATTTCACTTTGGGTTTGGGTTAGTTTAGTGTTGAAGTGTGATTGGTTCGGTTCGGTTCGGGTTTCGGGTGGGAGGCGGATTTTTTTGTCGGTTCGATCGGGTGTCGTGTTAACTTTAAGCTGAATTTTCGTGTTCGAGTACAAGCCGACCCGTGCAGGAGTCTACCCTTGTCTGGATATTCTTCTAGCTTTTTTTAGCGACAAAGTGCTCGCTATATCTTTCAAACTCGAAAAATCCGAATTTCAGATAACTGCAATTCTTAAAACCTCAGGTATTTTAATAAATCCTAGTTTTATGAGAAAGAATTAAATTAGCCCTATTTTTTTTTTTTTTTTTTTTTTTTTTTTTTTTTCAAATATCACACTGAAGCAAGGAAATAAAAAGTAGGATAGGAAAACACCCTCGCCCATGCATGAAAAAAGAAAAAAGAACTGAACATCTAGAACTGTAAAAGACATCTTTGTTTCAAGCTTCGTGAAGCTTAAAAGCGTTAAACTGCTACAAAAATATATGGAGATCGCATTAAAAAAAGTTTTCTGTCCGTTTATTTTTCAAATTCATAAAAACATCGACTCTCTAATATGTGAATAAACGCGCAAGTAAAAAAAAAAACAAAACAGGAGATTGAGATCGATAAACAGATGCGTTACGCCTGTTGCCAATACAGCTGCCAAAATAACGAGTTAAAAATTTTTCACTTAACGATACGATCAAACGGATGTCGATTCAGAGTAAAAAAAATCGTTTTCGTGATGTTTAGGATCCGAGTGGCAAAGGAAGTGACAGTTTTCGATATCTGGAGAAGGTGATACAAGTGAGTTCAATGTTATTAGATGATATTTTTTATTCCTTTTGAAATCAAAGATTCCTCAGAAGCATCTAATTTCAGTACGAAGCGGAAGTTTTGAAATGGAAGGACGTTGACTTTATTGCTGTAAATATTAAAGTGAATTTACAGACATTTTTAGTAACTTTGTTTCAAAAATAGAAGTATGAATTATCACATGTTACCTATAATCTTTTAACCCTTTATATCCCAAGTTATGAATTCATGAAAATTTCATCCCCTAAAGCATTTTTCGTGAATTTTTGAAACTACATTAGAAGATTTACACAAGCATTTAATACATTTTAAAAGGATTTTGCCAATTAAAATTAATTAATTAAATTTGAATTTATAAGGATTTAGTGCAATTTTTATAACTCAACTCAATTTTTTTATTTAAAATACATTTTTTAGTATTTTATTGAATTAGGAAATGTACAAATATAATGCTGTTACATTAGAAATATATTTCCTAACTGAAAAATCCCCCCCCCCCCCAATCTTTTAACGTCAAGAAAACTGAACAGATGAAAATGAAATAGATATCATAATTTTAAAACTGCAGAAGAACCCCGCTAATCCGAAATTCCGGTTAATCCGAACCGATTTTATTTTCGAAAATTATACTTGAACAAATTAGCTGAGAAGATTAACTTACGAAATTTTCGTGATTACATCTGACGATGTCGGAAAAAACGTGTAGAAGTTAGAATTAAACATAAAATGGCAGTAGAGCATGTTTTTTTATTCTTTAAACAGCTTGAATAGAATTTTTAAAAAATACTCAATAATGTAAAAGTACAACATAGGTACACGAATATAAAATGAAAACGTGCACTCGTAGTGCACTTGTTCCTACTTGTAGAAGCCATGTTAAAAAAATCTCGAATATCAGTTTGTTTGCAAGTCACTATAAAATTCTCTTTTAAAACGCAAAAAGTATTTAATTCAAATGACATTTTTTTTTTTTTTTTTTTTTTTTTTTTACTTTCAACAATATGATTTTGCAAATTATCTACAGAAATGTTTCTTTTCTCCTTGTCGACGTGGTGACTGAGCTATTCATAGATTCGCGAATTTGAACCGTTTGTAATTGGTTGTTACGTAATTCCTCATTTTGAAAGTTCATTGAATTATTATTATAAATATCAGGATTGATGAAACAATTAATAATATTTTTTTCCGAAAGTCGTGCCATATTATCCCGCATGCCGGACCTTAGGATTCTGGATTAGAGGATGTTTATTATGTTACTGAGTGCTTATAACTTGCAATTTTTTAGCGCGCCTTTCTATTTTTATCGGAATTTCGGTTAATCCGAATTTTTTGCAATTCGAACAGGCACCGGTCCCAGTTAGTTCGGATTAGCAGGGTTCTACTGTATTTTTGTTTTGTGCAACCAATAATGCTTTTGGAACAAGATGAAGTAAAGTATCTAATGACTCATTCTAAACTGTATTACTACTAATCGATGTATCTAATTTATTTTATAACAAGTTATTTTAATGGTATTTTAAAGTAAAGTCGGGGCATAAAAAATTAACGCGACAAAGTTGTTCATTTATTATGTCAAAAGTTGTTAATTTATTATGTCAAACTGGAATCACCGTACACGCCATTGATTATAAACGAATTTCTGCACGTAAAACAATACTTTTAGTATCTAACTATAGGGGAGGGTAGTACATAGTGAGACGAAAATTATTATTACTTAACAAATGGCGACGATTTTTATTCTTTTGATAATTTTTTTGCTACATCTTTAAGCTACATAAATGCGCTACACATTAATGTATAAATGGTTTTAAAAAAGTTATTTATAAAAGCACAGAAGCAGCATAACGGAGTATCGAAAATTGTCTCACTGTGTACCACAAGTAGTACACAGTGAGACAATGTATATATTTTCATAAATCATACATTTTTACACTCTATCAATAATTTTCTGCAGTTTATGATTTCTAATTAATATTTCTAGATTTTCAAAATATTAAAAATATGAGCCTCGGGTGGACAATGGCAGACCTTGGACTACCTTCATGCAAATTCTCAGACTCTTACGTTTAGTAAATTCCCCTAGCCATCGCACGCCCACACACACAGAGAGAAAGAACGAGAAAAATCTTCTTTTATTAATAAATAACTTTTTTAACAACAGAACCACATAGTAGGTACACAATAATACACGTCTCACTGAAAGTACCACAACTGTGTGTCTCACTGTGTACTTTCGTTACGTTGTAACAAAATGGATGCCACATCTGTTACATCAAATTCATCTCTTTAAAAAGTTTATGTCGTTTAGCCGAAATAGTCTATTATTAGATATAGCTAGGTTTGGTTAAGTAAATTTATGTCATATTGAAGGAAATAAACTCTAAAATCGACGTTTATGCAACTTTAACCTTTATAAAATAAGGAATTATTTACTATTTGGTCGGACGAGTAACTGAATTGCCGAAACTACATCCATGTGTTGCATAAGATGAGGTCGTTATGTGTGTCTGCCAGCTTGAAGAAAAAGTTACAACTATATGTCAAAGAGGCTGCTGTCTCACTGTGTACTCCCCTACCCTATAATATACTACTTGAGAGTCTTGTTCTTACAGTGAACCTAAAAAAATATATATTTATTTATAGCATTTTTATGTTTAAAAAAAAAAAAACTTGCCTTGTTTGTATGAAATTTTCAAAATTTTATCCACATAAAACCAAGAAAATTCATTTTTTGAACAGAAACGAGTGAAAAATTAGGTTCACTTTATAGAGTCTATCGTACACTATATATCATGAAAATTTCATGAAAAAATACTGCAAAGTTTTTTAACTACCTTGCGCGCAATGCTCCAAAATCACAGTTTTAGAAAAATGAATTTAGAATTCTGTCTTTGAAAATATTCCATATTTAACAACTATAAAGAGTGGCATTCATTTTGTTTTAAAGTGTTCAGAAATTATTACATTTAATATATATATTTTTTCAAAAATCGAATTTTTTTTTAAAGTTTCAAAGTTCTAAGTCCATTTAATGGCGGAGGGGGCTTTAAAAAGGCGAAAAAAAGGTGGTTTATAGCTTTTTTTTTTTTTTTTTGTAGAGTAGGAATAAAGATTTTAAATCCAGATTTTTTTGCATGTTATTTATTATCATTAGAGGATGTCAGTTTCAAAACTCGCCTTATCCAAAATTTTAAAAAATCGAGTTTTCTCTATCAATCTATTCTATTGGTGAACATGCATCGAAAAAACACTACAATCTGTAAAAAATAGTTTTATCGGGTATTTCTGGTATTGTAAACTCTTGGTTTACAATGAAAACTAATGAAAGCAGCTAGAGGTTTTTCGCGATTTCCCAAAATTTGATCTTTTTGGAAAAGGCGAGATTTAAAACTCACGTCCGCATTTGAAGAACATTTAAAATTTTTAAAAATAGAGAATTGATGATGTGGCTCGAGTAGCGATGTCCTAGCTTGCGCGCCGCATACTTTCAATCGGGCGGGATCCGATAGATCACCAGAGCCGTTTGCAATCAATTTTCGTTAAAGACTATGAAAGTAGATAATATTGTCTGGATCTTCAAGCACTTTGAGGCAAAATAAATTGAAAATCAACAAAGTGGCATCCGTTTGAATAAAAGGTCTATTTCTGACCCCTTTTTCGAATTTTGGCGTGCCTCTAAAAATTATTTTTTATGTAAATGGCTGAAAGTGCTCCAAGATCCAATAAATTACATTACCTTTAATAATAATAATAATAATAAAAACTTTGGAATGATTGATATAATAGTTTTTGTGTTCTGATCCCGCTCAGTTTGAAAAAAAGTCATTTTGAGTAAAATGCGTTTAAAGTTCTCCAAAACGGTATAAACCTACGGACGGACGCGTTGAGCTAAAGCACTTAATAACTACGAAAGGACTTCGGATTTGGCCAAATCGTTTTAGAGGGATAATCTACAAACTATAGAGAATTGAACAAGTTGGAAATTGCACGTCGAACGGGGCAAATGTGGTGCGTTCGTACTATAACTAGTTTTATAAATATTTTTTGCACCGCATATTGTACTGAATGTATATTTTAGTGCACTTCGTAAGTGCATATCCATTTCATTCTGTTCGAAAGGCTGTAACATCATTAAAATGCACTTGAAATCATTTTTCTTCCATTGGCCATAATGTAACTGAAAACTTTTGACTGTCCCTGTCATTAAACTATACATCCGATTTTCATAAAAAATTAAATGACTCGACAAAATTTTGCAACAATTATATATTTAAAATTTCAGATCATTTGGTTGGGTAGTTTTTGCTCTGTTATATGCGGAAGGACAGACGGACGGACCGAACGACGACTATAGGTGCTACGTATTTATATAATTACAAACGCACCTAAAAACGGAAAAAAAAGAAAATCAATTTTTTTCAACCGAATAAAAGCAAATCCCCCTTTAATGAAAACAAATTAGATTACCTGCGAGAGAATACGAAAACATTAACAGCTGTCTAAAACACACCATAGTTGCCAATAATAACATTACTGTTTATTGATGAACAATTCAGTTTTATTTAGAAGCCATTTTCTACGGTAATGACACGAAAAAATAAATAAAAAAGTACTCTAAAGACAACTTTGTAAATGTGTCTCTAACTTTACTACAATATACTTACAAACAATGACTCGAGGTATTATTTATCCATTTATTTCAGTTGTTGCTCTGTAAACAAGTAGACATGAATAGTAGTCAACTAGGCCAGTGTTTTTCAATCTCTTTCCATTAGAAACACACATATTTTCTTTCCATAGGTAATTCTGTGACAAACGATGTTTTTAAAATTATTAGTACTAGTATGTATGTGAAAATTACAGAAAGTGTTATATTATAAATAGTAATCGATCAGAAATTCGGTTTCGTTTTCGGCCTAAAATTTGAATTTCGGCGAAAATGTTGCCGAAAATTCGGCCTGACCGAAACCATCGGTATTCCAAAAATCTCGTTTCTAATTTCGGAAATTTCCAACATGACTCCTTGATTTGAGCTATATCGGCTGAAATGAGATAATCTTAATTTAATTCTATATTCATGACCGACTCAAAACGTGAGTGCAAATTATAAAGCAAGTAATGCCTATAAGACTAAACTTTGAAGACACTTTACACGTGCTTATGAAAAGCTGCAGACTTAACAGTAATAGAAAATGTTTAGTTTGAAACAGCGGAAGTGTTTCGAATATTCTTTGAGAAAGTTCCTGTATAACAGGTGATCATTTACAAAAACCATTATAAAAGTTTCATCGAGGTATGTATACCCAAAACTTTTTTTAATAATTAGATGGAATTAGTATAATTAAAAAATCATTCTGTGTCGTTGAAGAATTAATTACATTTTATTTTATTTGAAAATAAAAAGTTTTGGACAGACGCGCTGAGAGTTAACTTGGGCCACACGTATAATTAATTAATAATTATGTATATTTATGTACGTATACTTTACTTTTATATATTTATGTACGTGTACTTTGAAATATATTTATGGACATTTTCGTTTTCGTTTTCATTCTCAGCCGAAAATAGGAAGATTGCCGAAATTCGGTTTCGGTTTAAATACCTGTTTCGGTCGATCCTTAATTATAAAATAAAACAAAATGGTTTACCAAAAAATATGTATTTACTCACTTCACATTTTTTTAAGGGTGTATTCCAATCCAAACTGGTTATTATATGATTCATTTTTAAATTCATTTTTGCTCTCAAACACATCAAACTGGGAAATTCTCTTATTTAGAAACTGCATAATGTGCCGTGCTTTCGATTTTTTGATAAATGCAGAAAATATTGTAAAAAATGCTGTCAAAGTTGGCGTTTTGAACCGAATTTTCCGAAGCGGGAGATCTGGGAATGAAAAAAAGGGCCATACTGAGAAAATAATTGTTTAAAAATCAAATTCTAATGAATTGAGTGAAAAATGAAATCACACGGCCTCTTATACGTCTTTTCAAAAATCACCCCAGCAAGTTTCATGTTTTTACTTTTAAAAATGAGTCTGAAAATGTCTCAGAAAATTTCGAGTTGTTGAGGGTGGAAAATTATTTTTTCGAATACACCCTTAAACCATTATTTTGTTTTTAACACATTCCAACATAATTGAAAAGTATTTATGACTACTGTTTTTCTGTCTGCCATACTCTGACTCTTCGTAAATACGCTCGGAATGCCATGCAATTGATATATGTTATAGAAGTTTACTATGGCATGTTCATCATTGAAAATGAAGTGTGCAGCATTTATAGTTCATTTACAGTAGCACTTACATTATGGTCTATGAGAAAAAGTCGGTTGCTGTGTATTTTAATGATAAAACTCGATTAGCATATTAAAACACAAGTGGTCTTCTAAGTCATATCTTGGTGGAAACCACCTATAGACCCAATTTTAGCGGTGAGTTTACCATTTTGTTTTTACTGTACTTAAAGGTATGAAAATATGGAGAATTGGGTGCAGGATAACACAATGGTAAACCTACCAGTCAACTGCTATCCTAGCAGTGGGTGAGAAGTTCTGCTCTCAAAGCTGGTAGACGTGAGGCAAATTCACAAACACTAAACGTCCCAGCGCGCTTGACGCCATCCCCTTTAGCCAAGCGCTTTGGCGAAAAAATTAACTTCAACGTGCATGCTGCATTCTGTTTCTAGTATCATATTTCGCAGTTTGTATTGTTTTATATGAAAATGTTATTTTGTGTTATTTTGTTTTATTGTAACAGCATCAATATTAGTGTTAGCATAATCAATAATACAACTTGTGTAGACTGAATTAATCTGCAAGGGGAAAAAAACCTCTCCTTGAACTCTGTAAACGTATTCAAAATATTCATATAAAGCGGATATAAATATTCGCACATGCAAACTTCGAACTACGATACTAAAAACAGAATGCAGCATGCACCTGGGAGTTTATTTTTTCTCCAAAGCGCTTGGCTACAGGGTTTGGCGTCAAGCGCGTTGGGACGTTGAGTGTTTGTGAATTTGCAGACGGCAGGTGCTGGGTTCGAACCCTAGTATACGGGTTAGGTTCCCCCCACGGAGGATACCTCACTCCGGACAAATAGCCCTCATGTAGATAATCGCCCGTCATAAACAACACTAACAGTCAACCGCTAAAATTGGGTCTGCAGGTGGTTTACACCAAGATATGACTTGCGAGACCAGTTGCTTTTTAATATGCTAATCGAGTTTTAACTGAGAGGTTCACAACCATGGTAGACCAAGGTCATTTAAAAAAAAAATGAATGCTCCATTTAGAAGGGGCATAAAATCTGTTTTATCCACTCCCACAGTGAACCAAGTCTGTTTTGACATACTTTCTCATGTATGTCACCTGCTTACAGAATTGGTTCACTGTGGGAGTGAATAAAACAGATTTTATGCACCTCTAAATGGACTGTTTTATCCACTCCCACAGTGAACCAAGTCTGTTTTGACGTACTTTCTCATGTATGTCATCTTCTTACAGAATTGGTTCACTGTGGGAGTGGATAAAACATATTTTATCCACCTTCTAAATGGAGTATCTCATTTTTTTCAAAATGGACTTGGTCTACTATAGTAATGAGCCCCTCAACTAATCTTAGATTTTCATCCGTGAATTCGATGTGGTAATGGCTTGAGCAACCGCCGCATGGTCTACTAGTTTTGCAAGATTAATATAGTCGTACGCTATTAAAACTTTTGTTAGTGTTTTTTTTTTATTTAACAATTATTTTTTATTTCTATAAGGCATCAATAAATAAATGAAAAAGAAGTAATAGTTTGAATGAATGACACGCTTCGTAATCTACGACCAAACATCAGTCAGTTTTCTTGACTTCAAACTTATCTGGCTCCTTTATATGTCCGCCATTTTATATGTCTAACACCTTTAGTTTTAAACTAGTAATTATTAACACGTTGAGTTCCACGGTGCTGAAACTGAAGCTGAAAAATTTACAATGTTTTAAATAATTTTTAAGAAAGTATAATCCTGTAATAAATAAAAGGTAAGTAAATTTGAAATAAATTTTCAGTAATTACTTAAGACAAAACATATACATTTAGTTTTATATCATATTTTAGACCGCCAGTCATCGGTGAATGACGCGTTTTAAGCGGAAAGTTCAGTGTCAGTCACTGGTGACTGACGTGGCGCTTAACGTGTTAAGAGCTTTCACGGGGTTAAAACTCTCTAATCATTAAGCCATGCACTTTATTCATTGTTAAGTTTTGTAAACTCCCTGTTTCTAATCGATTTCTTAATTTATTTGTCAATTACTACTAGCAGGCTAATATTAGCTTGCTGCTAGGAAACGTATTTTAACTCTTATTATATATTATTAGCTATTAAAGGGTTACTTCACTCACGCGAAAACACCTGCTCGCTAACGTTATTCCTATTGGAGAATTTTTTAAAAATATCTCGTTTGCATTTCAATATTTTTAAATAATTTTTTTTCTCATTGGATAGCTGAGATCGATTGCTAGAAAGGCTCTTTTTACTTTTTCGTTTTTGTTTACAGTTTTTTATGAGGATAATTTCTCTGTGGAAACCGGTTCCGAAAGTGAAACTGTGCTCATAAAAATCCCTGCAAAAAAAAAGAATCATTTAGAAATATTGAAATGCAAACGAGATATTAAAAAAATATCTCTCATAGGAATAATACATAGGAATAATAACATAGGAATAACATGTTTTCGCGTGAGTGAAGCTGCCTCAACAAAATTTTAAACATCCTAACACTTGATTCCTTTCTTATAAAACTTTTTGTTGTTTGAAATTTTTATTTCAACATCAATCTTGCCACGGATTTTCAAGGCAGTTCTCAAATCCAAACTGACCACTTTCTGAAGATTATTTTGTTCGCTGTGAACTTATGCAGAAAGTTGTCTAATCGAACATTTGCTTTTCTATTTTTCGTTAAAGGCAGAAACTATTTAAAAAAAAAGGCTCAAAAAACCTAATTTCCGGATGCAACTGTGCGGGAGAGGAAAACAAAAACTCTGTCAGCTGACAACAGTTGCTTATAAATCAAAATCTAATTAATGTAACGAAAAATTAAAAACTTCTTAAAACTTCTTAATGAAAAATGAAAGACTTTTCAATAATCTTGCCTGCAAGGTAGCATGTACCTGACTAGCCCGACTAGCACGTTTCTGTGCCCAGGGCACATTCAATTTTTCGTGCCCCCTTAGACTGGTTGATTTACTGATACTAGTTTTTTTTTAAATGTTACTTCACTTATTCGAAAAGTGTCAACTCAAAAATTAAGTTTTCCGGAAAATTGAAAACTGGTTCCAGAAATAAAAATAAAATACTTTTTCTATTATATATTAAAATGGGTTTTTAACCATATATTGAGATATGTTTTTGTCATTTAACGGTATTAATATCTCAAATATAAAAATTTTTCGCAATTATTTTTATTTTTTAATGGAAATTTAGATATTATGAAAAATTTCGTGCCGAGGGCAAGGACCCCGGGTGCTCGTGCGATAATGAGGGCCTGGGCATGTTTTATGTTTTTCAAACTGGTCAGAAAATGCGTCAGACAGTTTCGCGTTGTTGAAACTGGAAAAATATTTTTCGAGAACCGCCAAGAAATTTTACTGTCTATTAATGTGCAATCGTAGTGCGTATAGGATAAAATTAATTTTGTGCCAATAAATTAATTTGTTTGCGTATTTTATTTCGATATTATTGCTAGTTCATTCAGCATCAAATGTGTTAGTTGTTAGTTCAATAAAAAATGCCAGTTAAAAGTCTCAAATGCAGATTCCCGTTGCTGAGAAGTAACGCGAATTCTTCCCGGTTAAATTTTTTTAAAAAACAATATTGGTCTAGTACTTGGGCTACTGCTCTAACAACGCTTCTATATCTTGTCGAATATTGAAAATATTGACTATTGACATGAAGTGTTGTCGCAGCATATAGGATTGCCAATATTGGGAAGAAATATTTAGCCATTTCATTCTCAACAGTTTTAATTATAAAGCCAATGTTTTTGTAATATTGCCGTTTTATTGCAAATATTTTCAATATAATACCAATATCCCAGTAGCAATGGGAATTCATAAAAATATTTTCAATGTAAAATCAATTTTTAACCAATATTGGAATTTAATTGGAAGTATTTCCGATGAATGCAGTAAAAGTAAATATATGAAAAATATTAGTTTGGTATTAGAATTTTTGTTAAAAAAAATGACTTACATAAATAGCAACAACTCATACAAAATGTGCCTTTATCAAAGCGTGACCACACTTGAAAATTTATTAAATTTTTATGAATCCAAGGGCCAAAATAAAGTATTTTTCTTTACAAAAATTCTACTCAAATAAAACAGACACAATCATTTTACCCGAAGCAGTGTTTTATTGTAAACTGTGTAATGTTCCGAATTAAATACATTTGGATGCTATAGCTGCTCCGGGCGTGTTGAGGTGTGGAGGTCCAGATAATATGCTATTACAAAATTTAGTTCTACTTATTAGTGGGCTTCTATTTTTTCCAAGATGTGAAATAAAGAATATTATTAAATATAGCTTGCTCAAATCAGGAACTTTTCTTCACGAACAAATTACTTTTTGTGGACTGGAGCGCAAGAAAGGAATAGGCGGCTTAATTTTTCTCCTTTTTTCTTAAACCAACTGTTGATTTTCTGTTTTTTGGATTGATCTAATCCTGAGGATTTATCTTTTTTTGACGATGTAATCTTATTTTCGGAAGTTGTCTTTTCAATATTTCTGTTTTTTACATCTTTCCTTCTAAATTTGCATATAAGATTACTGAAATTCTCATTATGTTTTTTACTTTCGTTAATGCGTGATGTATTTTCATTTGTAAGACAGGAAGGATTTGATTTTTCAGGATAAGCATGATCATATCTTATCATTAAATTCTTTCGAGTGAATTTCTTTGTATTTGTGTTAGGTATGGCTGTTTCGTTTTGGTTTGTATCATTGAAATTTTCTTTATTCATAGTCGACTCATTTCGCTTTATCATTATATAATCAATTAAGCCGTGTATATTTTGATAAGCAGTAATATCTTTAAACTTATTATCAGATCCAGTCTTTATATTTTCGTGATGATCAGCAATTGATTCACATTTAGCATTCATGTTTTTATTCCCATTGACACTTGTATGTTTTTCGTTACAATTTGCTGTGCTTTCACGAACAACATGTGGATTGATATAGCCTTCTCCTGTAATTTCTATTTCTTTATTATCCTCATGCACATCTTTGTTATCTTCGGCATCTGTATTTACTTTATTATTCGTTGCTGCTTTATCTTGAACAATATATGTCTGGCTATAATTTTCTGTGAGGATTTCTGCTACTTTAAAATCGTCAAGAATGCTTTTGTGTTGTTTAAGTTCTTAAAAATTCGTGACACATTTGGCATCCATGTCTTCATAGTCACTGTCATCTGTAGTTACTACATTATCTGCTGCAGTATCATGTATCATATGCACGTGGCTATGATCTTCTGGAGGAATTTCTACTATTACCTCCTGTTTATTTTGGCCATGAACTTCATCAACATTTTCTGAATATTCTTTTTGAGAAAAACAGACGACTTCTCGATGTGGATGTAACTGTGACGTCATAATATTCCGGTATGTAATCATAGGCAGTATATGGTCGTTGATTATTTTACCCAAAGTGGCAACTTTTATTTCATAATCTCCAAGATATATTTTAATGTCAACGTTCAATTGTGACTCTGATCCGAAAAGTTCTACAATAACTTTATGATAACCAAATCCTATTTCTCCAGCATACTTGATGTTGATACGTTCTAACTTTAAAAGAGTTAGCTCTGTAGCTCTTAATCTGAATTTTATTTCATCAATCTCGCCTCGTCGAAACTTTTTACACAAAATATCCATTGTAAAATAATCTTATGATATACTTTTTACAATAAATTCTCTTTAAAATCGCTTTTTATGAGAGAGCAATCACAAATGAGACATTAGTCGTAATTTGCTTAATGATTACAAAGAATTCTCTGTTGCGAAAACCATTGTTATGATTTTTTTTTACATTTTACATTGTTGTTACGTGTTTGCATTGTTTAAAAAGTATTTATTTTCAAATCTTTCATGAATCATTCGTAGTTTGTATTAAACAATGAAACGGTGATGTTTAACAATGAAATAATGTTTAACTAAAAAGTTTAGTGTCCTTATTCTGAACCATATCGAAACTAATTTACCACCAATAAAGTAAGCAAGAAAGAAAAATCATACGTTAAGCATAGATTATGAAACAATTTCCAACACTTCCACTTTGCTTTAACAAAACTTCGTTATTTAGGGAAATAAGATAAATAAGATAACTAAGTAAATATTTTAGAAAACTCATAAAAATTTTAAAAATTGATTTCAGCAGTTACCGTCTATAGCCAATAGTACATTTATTACACGCCACTATTTAGCTAAAATGTAATTCAAACTAAAACACTCTTAAAACTACTGAAATCACATTTCCAGATATTATCATCCATAGACGGTATGTATCCAATTCTTTGCGTGACCCTGTATATCATTTTATCTATATTCCACAAACATTTCTTAGTAAAATAAATGCAGTTCAGAGTAAAAATGCATAACTCCTTTAAAAACCACCTTTAAGCAATTTGCGCTTATACTAAGTTACCCTTACTAATTTTTTTTGTGTAGCCATGTATATGAACTATAGCATTTATACACATCGTATAGTATGCATAAATATAGTGAAACATAAAAGCTCATATCATAATTAAAAAAGCATTTCCAGCAACCATCGCTTTTGTGCAGTACTTCGGACACAATTTAGAATCTGAAATATTTTGTGTGTCCCTGTGAATGCTATGCACTTCTTATTATGCATGAAATAACTTATAGTAAACCTCAGCGACGTATATCAATTTCATTATATATGAAATAGTTTAACATAATTAAAATACGCCACAAACAAACCCACCCCCATATCATTATGTAACGGAATTCTTTTTTGAGGCCCTGTAAATGAATAATTAATATTCTTTGCACCGCTTATTCTTCAGAATGCTTATTTTAATGCACTTCATAAATGCATATGAATTATTTTATGCTTGAAAGCGTGTAACATCATTCAGAATCATTTGAAACAATTTTTCCCATAGGCCGTAATGTAGCGGAATATTGTTGACGGTCCCTGTAAATGAACTAAACATGCTACAAACTTCATTTGAAATGGGGATCGTGCTATGGTGAACCTTAATAACATCCCAAAATTTCAGGGCAATCCGAGTATATTTACGAGAGTTAGAGAGCGGACAGACGGACAGAAAAACCAAAATCATAAACACGTTTCAACTTTGTTTGAAAGTGTTAAAAAGGAAGCCTGTTATTATCGACACAAATTGTTTTCTTCGATATCGAAGGTTAATCGATAGGATACGGGATTAGGCCCCCGTGTAAAAAAATAAAGTAAATGACCAAAAAAAAAAAAAAAGCTAGGAATGGGCAGGGTAAAGAAAGAAAATTAATATATACTAGGAAAACCCGCGGCTTTGCACGTTTCATTGTTGAAGTACGCTAAATGGTATTTGTGTGCTTTTAAAACGGATGTGGAATTAATTAATTAACAAATATTATGCAATATTTTATGGAAATCGTAATTTAGAACGTTTTCCACTAACTTGCACCCTTTTAAATTTCGGATTCTTTTATAAACCATTCTTAGCGACGATTTGTATCTTAAAAGTAACCCTATGACAAATTTCAAGTTTCTAGTCCCTTCAATGGCACAAATAAAATTCGTAAGTTTAAACTTTTTTCTGCTACAATCTTTTAAATTTCGAGTTTATTAAAAAAAAAATCTATTCTCTGCGCGCATTTCGTCTTAAAAGTAGCAGCTATTTCAAATTTCAAGTTTCTATCTTTAACAATGCTATAGAAATCATAATTCAGAACGCTTTTTGCACATTTCAACCTTTTGAACTTTGAATTAAAAATTTAAAAAACTGTTTAGTGCGAGCATTTACGTCTTAAAAGTAACGATTATGTTAAATTTCAATTTCCTATCCTTATCAATTCCATAGAAATCGTAATTTAAATCGGATTTCGTCCATTTCACTATTTAAATTTTGAATCTTTTAAAAACCGTTCTTAGAAGAGTATTTACATCTTATAAGTAACTAACTATCATATCAAGTTTGAAGTTTCTAGTTTCTTAAGTATCACAAAAATTACAATTTCAGAACGTCTTTCGCTCCTACACCCCTCTTGGGGGCATTGCCACCGACATAAAATATATTCATACAGTATATCCTTGTTACATCGCACACATGGAGAAACAACAAAAGATCGCATGTGAATACCCCGAAGGAGTGGCGATACAATCGAGGACATTTAAAAGATATAAGAAAGATGATAACCACAAGAAGTTCTTACAATTTGTTTTCAAAATGCTAGTTTATGTACATAATATATTTAAAAATAGTTAATACAGAATTGCAGTTATTTATTTCTTATCACCTGTGTATATGGAGTTAAATGCTGAACACTTAAGGTTAGGGATTGAAAAATCTCTTGGAATGTTAGTAGCCAAGCTAGAAAACGTAAGCATCATGAAAACTAGTATGTTGTGGCCATCACAAAACTTTCTTCTATATAAATCACATAAACAGTACTAATTGATATTAAGGTATACCTGAATCTGAAGTTTGATGAAAATTCGTGCATTAGTTCTTGAGAGAGAACTATTGCGGAAATTCTGAAAAATGCAACATAGCAGCGCCACCCGTTGAGCGATTTGCACCAAAACGTAAACAGGTATACCTGTAATTCATATCAAGGTATACCTGAATCTGAAGTTTGTTGAAAATCCAAGCATTAGTTCTTCAGATAGAGCTATTGTGGAAATCACAAAAAATGCAGCATAGCAGCGCCACCTGTTGAGCGATTTACACCAAAATGTGTAAAACGTCAATTCATGTCAAGAACTAACTGAATCTGAAGTTTGGCGAAAATCCGTGCATTAGTTCTGGTGATTGAGCTATTGCGGAAATCGTGAAAAATGCTGCATAGCAGTGCCACCTGTAGAGCGATTTACACGAAAAACTAATCAGCACCAATTTATATCAGGAACTAACTAAATATAAATTTTTTATTAAATTCCCTGCATTAGTTCTTGAGATAGAGCGTCCACAAAATCTGTGTTACATATAGACAGACGGACAGACAGACAGACTCATAGACAGATATTTTATAAAAACATGTTTTTCGGCATCTCTGACCACTAAAACGTGTAAATCCATTGAAAACCCGAATTTGAAAATTTTCACGAATCCAATGATTTCTTCTTTTAAAGATAGAAGAAAGTAAAAAAAAAAAAAAAAAAACAATGCAGCTTAACAATAATTAAGGACTTTACGTTGCAAAATCGAATACTAAACTACAGTATAACTTCAAAATTCTGCTATCAATGGGGACCGAGAATATGCCGGATTTTTGAAAATTCCGGATTTTTGAAGGAATGTCAAAAATAGTAACTAGGAATATCAAAAGTAGTATTATATTCTTAATGGTGCCTTTAGCCATAATTTATTTCGTTATTAAATGATAATTATGTAAGAAAAAGAGAAAATTAAATATAAAAATAAAATTACATTAATTGATATTTTCTATGCTACAGAAAAAAAAATTCTATTAAATAGTGAAATTATTTCTTCTCGTATAATTTCGGACACATCGATGTCAATTTTGTTTGCTTCAATTTTCTTGGCCATTCTTTAACAAGTTTTCTTTCTTTTTCTTTTTCTTTTTTTTTTTTTTTTTTTGTATTTTATAGAAATGACGAATTTCTATAAGTGATCTATTTCGGGAATACAGTCTTGTTCTCTAAAACAGATATTAATTCTCAAGTTAAATTTATGCATTTTTCTAGTGACTCCCTTTCTTCTGCCTGTTGTTCATTCTCGTTTTCGGATGTGTTACTAGTGTTATCGATAGTTCTATTTAGCACAGCGCCAGAAGAGAGACTCCAAAGTGTACTAGTCTCCTATAAAAAAAAAAAAAAAAAACTTGAGGCAGACCTTAGTTGTCAATGGAGATTATACTAGAGAGGAGTGTAAGTCCGCGACAATAAATAGTTCTGTACAGAATCTTAAAGAAATGGCATATTAAATCTCCGTTTTTCCACATTTTTATATGAAAAATGATTGACTCATTAATCAAAATCGATTGAGCTTAACATATATTCATTTTTATGATAAATATCGAATAATAATCAAGGAAATGTATTTATTCGCAAGGAAGGATTCTGGCGAGAATTTGGCGCGGTGCAAGCAAATGGCTAGTAACCTTAGACCCCCAACAGAGTAGATGCGGGGGATGGTCAATAGATAAAGCCTCTTCTTATTATCAGAAATAGTAGATTTTTGATGTCCAATCAAAAGTTTCTTTTTTAAAACTATTAAATATAGAGAAAAATTTTCGGTGGATTCGAATTTTTCGGAAAATTTCACCCCAAGTACATACCCAATATATGGCTGAGACATTTAAAATAACAAAGAAAAATTTCTTTTGCAAATTAAAACGAATAAAAGAAGCTCTTTATTTTAAGACAGTTCTCATAAAACTATTTTTCCCCGTCCAAGAACCGGAAACTTTATATTTTAGGGCTTGTTTTTAAACGTAAAAACAGGATACTTGCAGGCATGATATTTGAAGGGATTTGAAATCGAACAGTTTTTCTTAGTTTCCGGTAAATTAGATAACAAGCAATTGTTATCTAAGAATGTATTTTTATTTCTTTAATTTACTGGACAATCGCGTTGGATAGAAAATTTTGGTGGATTAGACAATTTCATCTCAAGTAAATATGAAGCACATGGAAAGAATATGTAAAATAACAAGAATTTTCTTTTTTGTGTAAATTAAAACTAATCTTTTTTTTTTAATGCGTCTTTTCTTAAGTACATTCACGATATAATTTCTATCTTTTCGCAAATAGAAGTTTAAACTATTCTTATTTTACTTAGAAAGAATTGATCAGCAGTTAAATTAATTTGTCTTTTAAACAATAGTATAAATTTGATATTTTAACAGTATTTTAGACACAAAAAACAAGAAAAAATTCACCAGTTATTCATAATGCATGCTACAGTTTTATGCATAAATGTAAGTTAATTTGATTTGATAAGTAAAATTATAATTTAACTTGACATAAATCAATCAGGCCCGTGCGAAATGCGGGGGGGGGAGGGGAGCGAAGGGGTCAGTCGTCCCAGGCGCGGAGATTGAGGGGCGCGACTACCAACACAAACATCTTATTTTGATTGTTACAAGAAATTATAGATATACATATCGAGAATGTTTTTTCAAAATGAAAGTACATACATTTTTCGTTTTAGAGTTTCACCGTTCCTCAACCCATACCCGAATACAAATTTCTGATTAAGGACTTCTTTGTTTTAAAAACTTATTTCGACATTTATATATTTTTTTTTTTTTTTTTTTTTTTTTTTTGCATTGGATAGCTGAGGTTTACCTCTACATCTCTCCTTTTTTTCCTTTTTCGATTTGGTTGCAGATATTTTCTTAGAATGACACTTTCATTTTCGGAACCGGTTTCGAAAGCGAAAGTAACTTAATAAAAAATATCTGCAACCAAAATTGAAAAAGTAAAAAAAAAAAAAAGAGCGATGTAGATATTGACCTCAGCTATCTAATGCAAAGAAATATTTAAAAATTCCGAGGTGCAAACGAGATATTAGAAAATAAACTCCCCGTAGGGTTAGCATTAGTTCGCGAGTGTCTTCGCCTGTAGGGACAGGAGCCTTACACGGGAGTTAATGTTAAACCAATGGGAAGGTTCTTTTCTAATATCTCGTTTGCATTTACACATTTTTAAATATTTTTTTTTTGGTTGTTGGATGGCTGAGGTCCCATGGTCTACATTCGCCCGCTACAGAATGTAAGTATGAAATAAGCTAAAAAAAAAAAAAAAAAAAAAAAAAATGACAGAATTATCCATTTAAGACAATTTTTAAACATACTCAGAAGCAATAAAATAATACAAAAATTAAGAAATATTAAATATTCAAAAATAGATTTCTACCAACATTTAACAAAACTGACAATTAAAAAAAAAAAAAAAAAAAATCCCGCCACAGGGTCTCTGATCCCTTTTGGATAAATTAAAAACACGTGAATGTAAAAAGAAAATTAAAGAAAAAGAATTAAAAATTCTTTGCCCCGGTAGGGTTGAGGAAGGCAAGGCAGTTTTTTATCTTTCATTTTTAACAATCAGAAATGAAGAAAGTTTCGTTTAAAATTAATTTTCAAAATCCAGAGAGAGGCGGTGGCCCTTCCTGGCCCCTACCCAGCCGACGTCCCTAAAGGGGATTTTTCGTTTTTATTTATTTATTTATTTATTTATTTATTTATTTATTTTTAATAATTTTATTCTAAATGTATTTTGGCTGTCTATCATCAACCGGAATTCTTTCAGGAATATAAAAAAAAAAATTGCGTGGAACAGGAAAAAACAAATTAATTGGTAAATTCAATTCGCGCAAATTTATTCCTCCAAACAACGATAAACATCCTGGCAATCCAAGAATATACTTAAGCAGTAAACAAATAATATAAATTAAATCCGAAAAAGGATTTTCTGCGCGCCAAACTCCTCGCTATATCTCCCAGTATGGAAATCCTACAACGCCAGAGTCAGTAAAAAGGCTCGCTCAGTATAATCACCATTGACAACTAAGGTTTGCCCGAAGATTAGACAAAACTTGTTTACTAGACAAACTTGTGTACTAGTCTCCACGCCATTTTTGAGCAACAGTGCAGCTCCCAAAAAATTTGTTCAGAAAATAATCGCCTCTAACAAATGAAAAAATGTCAAATATTGTTTTCTTTTTTCATTTTGCTTTCGATTTTGAAATTTTTAATTCATAAACAATTGCCATTTTTCTTCTACCATAACTTGAAAGTGTAAAAGAAAAAGGAAGGGAAAAAGAATGTTTTGATGCCGGATTTTTGAAGTTGCCGGATTTCTGAATGCCGGATTTTTGAAGTTATACTGTATGTCAAACATATTGAAATGATATTAATTAGTAAGGTGCACTACAGGAGACTTACTATAGAATAAGGTGTGCATAGCATCCATCTTTCATTTACAAGGACACGCAAAAGTATTCGGTTACAGTACTGTCTATTAACAATAATTGCGGGAAGTGCGCTTTCCGTTATGGTACGCGTTTTTAAATTTAGGTATTTTTTGCTTATAACTTGGCGTGTATAAAATCTATTCATCATATACATGGCAGTACAAAAAATCATCAGTACATTAAAAGTGCATTCCAATCCAAACTGCTTGTTTTCTGATTCATTTTTTAATTCATTTTTGCTCTCAAACGCATCAAACTGAGAAATTCTCTTATTTAGAAACTGCATAATGTGCCGTGTTTCCCGATTTTTTGATAAATGTAGAAAATATTGTAAAAAATGCCGTCAAAGTTGGGATTTTGAACCGAATTTTCCGAAGCGGGAGATCTGGGAATGAAAAAAAGGGTCATACTGAGAAAATAATTGTTTAAAAATCAAATTCTAATTAATAGGGTGAAAAATGAAATCATACGGCCTCTTATACGTCAGTTTGTAGTATAAATTTGGCGCCCTCTCAATTTCCGCGCCAGCGGTGATTGCCCCCTTCGACCCCCTCTTCGCACGGGCCTGATCGGCAAAAAAAAAAAAACCTGACTTATCTTGTATTTCTCCTATTGTAAAATCTTGGTTTACAATGAAAACTAGTGGACATAGAGGTTTTTCGCGATTTCCGAAATTAGATTTTCTGCATAAGGTGAGTTTTGAAACTCACGCCCTCATAATATACAATAGACACAATAGAATTAGGGCTGCACAATAGAATTAGTAAGCCTTAATGTCTATGGGTGTGAATTAAAAACGTTTACTTGAGAATTGATAGCATCCGAAAACCGATATTTCGTATGATAAATATCAATGCATTCTAAAAACTAATTGGAAACGTTTCGTCTTTTCTCCTTTTTTTCTTTTTCTTTCATACTTTCTTTTTGTTTTCTTCTGGAAATGGGTAATAAAGTAAACTTATCTTTTAGATATGCCACTTTAATTTTCGGAAATCTATTGTTGCTTTCTGAAATTTCTGGTGAAAAATGGAATATTTTTTTTCGGAATCGAGAATAACTCGGAATAGGTTATATTGTATTTTTGTAAAGTTTTTTAGATACCGAAACATTTTTTATGTAAACGCCATAAGAAATACTACCTAGTACATTCTCCCCTATATTGGAATTTCTGAAATTTTTTTTGCAAATATACATGGATCATGACCCCTAGAACACAAAATCACCTCCAATTCAAAATTTTATCTATCTATATACATATATATATATATATATAGGTCATTTTTTTTATAAATATGATAAATTACATACTTCTGCACAAATCTCTTCCAGACTGATATATAAAATCAAGGGGCAGAAAATATCGATCAAGTTCGCAAAATCGGACCAAGGGGATGGAAATAGGGATGGTTTTGGGAAAACAAATAAAACCCCATAACTTCTTAATTATGATATTTTTCGAATCAGTTTAAAGTTATTATTTTTCGGAAAAGGAACCAAAAATTATGTATGACAGATTTTTGATATCATTAAAAATGCCCTCAAGGGGCGAAGAGTAGGGTTTTAAGAAGAAAAAAAATTCACAACTTCGTCAATTCACAAGATATCAAATCCGCTTAAATATATTATAAATCTTCTTAATATTATCTACAACTTTTACACTGACAACTGTTTGATAAGATCAACCCTTACAGCAAAGAAAAAAAGAGGAAAATAAATAAATTAAATTAAATTAAAAAAAATTAATTAGACGGGGGGGGGGGGGGTGAGAAAACCAGATAATCAGCTCACTAAGGCGATAAAATTTTCATTGGCGTGGTGAAAATGTTTGACAACCCTCAGAGATGCTGCATTATTAAATGCGCTCCTGTCTCAATAAAAATAACGTCAGAATTTAAAATATAGTGTGCGGTTCATTTAATGAAACAAATTACCACACGGTTTAAATTTATGATATAAATCTTCTTAATATTATCTATAACTTTTGTAGTAACAAGTTTTTGATAAGATGAACTCTAGTAATGAATGATATTACTAAAGGTATTCTCAAGTGATAAAATAAATAGGGGTTGAAGAAAAAATTATCGTATGGACATGATTCTGATAAAACCAACTCTTACAGAAATATGAAATTAAAAACTCGTCAAAAGTGGCCAGATAAAATTGTTAAACTGGGTTTATCTCTAACCTTGATTTATTTATTGTTCGTGAAATTAGTAAACTGTTAAAAATATACCTGTAAAATTACGGGCAGAGGCTTCAGCAGAGATTCCAGTCATACCCCGAAAAAAAAAAAAAAAAAAAAAAAAAAAAAAAAATCCATGCCCATAATTTTGTGCAGCCCGTAATTTTACGGGGCAAAGATATAATGTACTTCAAAACACAATAACACTTTACTTACTGTCCCGTACCACATTAGATAATCATCACAGAATCGCTTTTTTGGCGGGTTAAAAAATATGTTACAGCCGCGGTTAAGTGACATTATTTTTCGAAATACGACTAAAATGAAGGGTTATACCCTAGCAGAGGAAAATGTATGGAGTCGTACCGTATTTTTTTAGTGGATCAGACCGTTTTTCATCAAAAAAATCTTTTGCCAGTGAAAATTGAAGAGCAAATGCTCATAAATTTACAGTTTTTTCTGAGAGTGTACTTAACTTCGAAATCTACATGTGCCTGTAGGTTGAGCCATCAGCAGGAATTTTTTTAAATACAGTCTGGCCATGAATAATTAAAATGTTTAAAGAACATATTAATAAGAATTTCAAAACAATACTATAATCTATTTTTTTTTTTTTAATTATTATCTGTGATGAATGAAATAAAATATGAAAAAAAAAAAAAAAAAAACATTTCGATTAGTATTACAATCTATTACGCAAAAATAAATGCTCAGATAACTTAAAATTAATACAGTAGAGCCTCTTTTATTCGAAACTCTTTTAACCGAAACTCTCGGTTAACCAAAATTTCATTTTTAAAGATTTTTTTTTTTTTTTAAACTATTACATTCCTTGTGTGCAAGCGGTCCTTTCCGAACCACTAGTACAGGTAAATATTTTGGATCCCCTTTCTTAGAATTTCTTAGAATTTAACTTGAGCTCCCGTACGAGATTTTTACTAGAGTAAAAATTTTCATTTTTTTCATGTGCAAAAAAAACAAAAAAAAAAACAAACAAAACATAACAACAACAACAAAAAAAAAACCGCATTACTTTAAGTAAAGAAGAAAAAATTCAAATCATAAATCATGTAGAATGGGGTAAGAGTGTGACAAAATAAGCTCAAGAATACGGCAATGGTATTGCAGCGGTTAGTGTTATGAAGAGAGATGCTGCAAAAATGAAATGCAGAAAGCAGCCGAATGACTGTGATACTGCTGAACCAAAAGTATTAAACAAACTTCGCCACAGAGCTGCAAAGCAAAGGCAATCGAATCTTCAGCAAACAAAACTTTGTTTCAAACCCTTGTGAAATATGTAAAAGGTACTTAATTTCAAAATTAAAATTCAGCTAGTTTATTCTTGTTTCTATTTTGCTATAGATTTATTTTTATTAAGTACTTGTTACTATAATAAGAAATAGCATACACATTTACCCTTATTCTTAAAATTGAAACATTCTCGATTATCCGAAAATTTCGATTTGCCGAAAGGTGATCGGTCCCAATTACTTCGGATAATCGAGTTTCTACTGTAGGGGAGCTGGGGAAATGAATGGGACAAGGGATGGATGGGACATTCTAAATATTTCAGGTAATAAACATTTTTTTAAGTTGCTTCCTATTCTTATATATTTCACTACCATAGCGTTCTTTAAAACCAAAAGGAAAACCACATGGCTGTTTTCATTTTTCTTCAAAGTTGCATTTCCTGAAACTCTGCTTAAAAGTTTTTTTTTTTTTTTTTTACATTTGAAGTTGTCAAATATCTTATACAATATAAACAATTAAGATATGCTGTTGTTATTTATTTGAAGGTTCAGTATTGGTAATTCAAATTAATGAATATTAAACATTGCGACAAAATAATTTCTGAGGCAAAATGGCTAACAATTGAATATATACATCGTAGGGATGTTTGGGGCTTTTGCAAATGGGGATGAATGGGACAGGGTCATTCATCTCTAGAGATGTTAAAAAATGTATTTATTAACAAAATAATATTATGTAGGTTGATAAATTAATAATTTATGTTAATTAATAGTATTAAACAGTATTCGTATCATATAAGGTTGTTTATTATTAAAAATTATATTGATTATTAAAAATTTTCTTAATTGTTGTACTATAATAAAGGTTAAACATTTTATCAAAATATTTCTATATAAACTTTATCAAAATCGATAAAATTGTTAAAAGTAGTATATTTTATTGATCAAATGTGGGGAAATTATATTGAATATGAACTTTTGCTTAAATAATCCCCACTCCCCCTAACTTAATTTCAGTTGTGCATGATATCTAAGGTACATTTAATTAATATTAATTAATAAGTTGTGAATGAAAATTATTATCTAAGTCGTAAGGTACATTTCATTAATATTAATTAATAAGTTGTGAATGAAAATTATTATCTAAGTCGTATTTCAAAGAAAAGTTTCACTTTCATTTCATATCTAAAATATCTCGTAAGTGGGAAAAAGGAACAGACAGACAGACAAAATTTGCATAGTAAGTTAGAACTGCAGTAAAAGAAGTGATTACCATCGCTGAGATATAACAGCCATATTATAAGATCATAAATAACAAATATAATTACATATAAGTATATAATTTTAAATTTTTATTAAGTAAGGTTGAATACAAGGAGGAAATTATTTGTGTCCCATCCATCCCTGCTATGGGGATGATTGGGACAAAGAGGATCTCTATTTTTATTTTATAATATTTTGCTGTATAATAATAATCTAGAATAAATATTGTGCATAGATGTAGTCAAATACCTTATGTATGAAATGTGATATATAATATTGATAATAAATTTAAAAAAATTATTTCTAATAAATATTTTTGTGAAAATGCCCCATTAATCCCTATCTCCCCTACATGATAGGGATTTTTTATATTCTGAATTTGAAATAATATTGTTGAATTATAAGAATGTTTGCATTTGTTAAAAAATAATTACGGCGCAAACCAGTGTAATTCAGTTACATCACTATAACTTATTCTGGTATCGATATTTATTTTACTAAAAAAGTCCCCTTTTATTCATCGAAAATGACATTAGATGAATTTTTAATAGTTTTACCAATAAAATTCTGGCTATTTTTAAAACAGCTATTTCTGAAATAGTACAACAACTTATAAAAATCAATGGTATTGACAAAACTGTTTTAAAATTTCAGTCTATGTTCTAGGTATCCATATTTTAATAATGAATAAATGTACTACGTAAAAGTTTCGGGCCATAAAAACTGCCATTGATTTATTTTTTATTTATTTAAAGATATTTAAAGCTTTTTGTCATGTTTGTCATTTAACGTTTTTCAATACTTAATTCATAAAATAGATAATAAATTTGGAATCAAGAGTTTTTAAACTAAAAATAACTTTTTACACAATTAGATTTTTTCAGTAAACTGATGTTAACTTATTTCTTTGATTCTAAAACTAGCTACTTTCAATCTATGATAAAAAGGGATTTTGTGTGCGGTATTTATTTGTAGTTTACCCCACAAACGTATTTTAAATATGTATATTTTTACAATTGAAAGGTGTATTTTATTATAGAAATATTATTCTGCGAATTTTTTCTGAACAAGATTATACACGATTAACCTTGCAATATTGAAACTCATTTGTTCACTTACACACTTTGCCCTTTTTTAGCCCCCGGTACAGTATATGCTATTTCTTTCTCCCAGCTTATTTTGTGTCGTCTCCAAAAAAATAACGTTACTTTACAGAATCCAGCTGTAAAACAAAACAGTACGATTAAATACTCTATAGCAATTTTGTTAACTTCTAAGCATCGCAAATTTTCAATTTTTATACCGTCGTATTGGAAAAAAAAGTACTTTTAAAAGCAATTTGTTTGAAAACTGCATCTCCATTTATTTTTGAAATATTAATTTTTGTAGTTTTTGGCGCCATTTGTTTAATATTGGCAACGGAAGTACTTCATTAAAGGAAAAATAGTTGTAAAATATTATTTATATATTTTTGTTGCCCTTTTTTCATAACAACCGAAAGAAAATGTAATTAAAATGCGTGCTATTTTGAAAAAAACATAAATGAATGATTTCTGTTAAAGCATGGAGCTATTATAAACTATATTTAATTTTAAGTATCTATATTAATGTTATAAACAAATAAAGGCCTATAAATCATTAGACAGCTGTTTTTTTTTTTTTTTTTTTGGTCGAGTTTCTTTAATGACGGCATCTTTTTGCTGCATCTGTGTATTATTTCGCGATAGTGACGTCCTATGCCTGCTTTACTGTAGATGTTTAAGAGTGGATCGTAAATGTGAAATTCTTAAGCGGATGCGAATGACGTCATTTTACATAAAATAAAAGCGTGTGCTTTAAGTCTTAAAATTGAAATATGTTTTGTACTATTTATGTATACATATTTTTTTTTTCATCGGGGGCGACACTAAATTCTGAAAAAGCAGAATTCCTGTTTTCTAGTATCTAACATTTCTTTTATTGAGATTTTTAATTAGCATTGTACAGGGGCGTCCTCTAGGGCGGAGAATGTAGGACAATGCCCGTTACACTCACCCGCTCTGAATTTTAGATTTTCTTTTATCACTATTCGCTTCTTTAGTTTCTGATTATCATTTGAATGTTTCATTTATTTTTAATATTATATTGACAAGCAGATAAATCCGGGCTTCCCGGGTTACAGAATATAGATAAAAACCATTTTTTAATACTTTTCAACATAGTTGAAAAGTGTTTATGACTTCGGTTTGTATGACCGTCTGTACCCGTCTGTCCGCGCTCTAACTGTCGTAAATATACTCGTATTGCCCTGAACTTTTTTTACGTTAATAACGTTTACTATAGCACACCTATTCTAAATTAAGTTTGTAGCAGGTATAGTTCATTTACAGGGACAGTCAAAGGTATTCTGTTACGTTACGGCCTATGGGGAAAATCGTTTGAAATGACTTTTAATGATATTACACCCTTTGAAACATAATGAAATTGATATGCATTTATGAAGTGCACTAAAATATGCCTTCTATAGAATATGTGGATCAAAGAATACTTTATTTTAGTGAAAGCTCTAATAGATTTTTTTGTTACATTTAATACATTTTTTTAGATTGCCCATTAACAATACCGAAAATAACTTTTATTTCAAAAATAGTAATTATGCATTCAAATAACGTTTTGAAATTTATTAAAAACGACTTTCGTATAAGCCTCGTGTCAGGAGTTAACTAAAATAGCAGTTAATCAATTAATGAGGAATTTGGCAAAGACATCAGCCGTTTTATTCTGATCATTTCATTGGTGTTAGAGCATAGTTCAATTTACATGTCTTAAATTTGCGCTTTATTTATATTTTATCATTTTATATATTTATTGACGGAGTTTTAATTTCGTTATGGAATATAAGCTAGACACAAATGCTGAGATATTTATATTAATTTAAGTGCAAGCGGATTTATTTTTCGTAATAGTCTGCACGCGGTAGAGATAGATTATTTAAAAAAAAATTCAAACTGGAAAAATGTTTTAAAAGCCTAAAAAAATGAGTAAATTGGGATACAGCTTTCAAACGAATTGTAATACAGTTTCCAAGCAAAGTGCTTTTGAAAGTACATTTTTTCTCCTATTCGACGGTGTAAAAAGAAAATGTGAGCAATACACTAAAACCTCCCTAAAGCGACGATGTTCTGTTCAAATAAAAATTGGTCGCTCCGAGAGGTAGTCTCTTAATGGAGGTCATGAGTTTAAAAAATGAATACATTGACATTTGCTTTGATTTTACGGTTATATCTTTTATAACTTTTATTTTCCAGTCCTTTCGAAGTTCAGTAAATAAATTCAATTCTTTTTGGACGGGAACAAATAATGACGGTTTCATTAATTTATCTATTTCTTTGAGAGTTTTCCGACAGAATAGGGTAGAGGAATTTGTTGACCGTCATTCTTAAATTGTCATCAGAGTTAAATTCATTGCCTAAAAAGGCACAAGGGGTTTCAGCACTTAAACGTTACCGGGATTTAAAAAAAAAAAAAAATTCTAAACTTAGTTTAGTAGTTTGATGAATAATGCGCACTCCGGAATTATTTTTCTAATAAAACCTTCTTCGAGCGACCAGGAAAAAACGGAATATTCTTCAAAAAATGGGTCGCTCATGGAGGGAGTTCAACTGGGATGGTCTCTGAATGGAGGTAAAATTAGTATTGAGCCTATGGGAATAAATTTCGTTCCGTGAAAAAATGGTCGCTCAGGGGGGTCGTTTCTTAATGGAGGTGGTCGCGCAGAGAGGTTTCACTGTATTTAGAAGTCTTAAAAAATGCACTAAAAGCCAAATTGAATCGTCTGCGGTTGCCACCGTCAAAATAACGTCAGCTTTACGCACTGACACGTTTGTCAATTTCAATATAGATAGATAATTGCATGTAAGTAAAGTGTTACAGTAAAAATATTCCTTTGAAAATAGTTATAAAAAATAAATAAGAATAATTTTATAAACTTTTTAACAAAAACAACAACAACAACAACAACAAAAAAAAACGACTTCGAAACTACTATAGTGAGCAATTCGAAATTGACTCTGTTGGCAAGCTTCGTACTGCTATATCAGCAGTTGCGTGCGTTGCCTTTTCCGAATCGAATCGAATTCCTTGGACAGTTATAAATTATTTATTAAATTGACAGTTTTGTCAACCTCATTTTCATACGCTACTTAGAGTGACACCCCCCAGTAACTGACACCTTAAGGAATCTTTCCTGTTCAAATCACTATTACAAAGTTTTAAATCTATTTTATATGTATTTTTGTTTTTGAAAGTATAGGTCTACTATACATTGAAAAAATATTATCGACAAAATTTTTAAAAATTGTACTTTTTACTAAACAAAATAAAGGGTGCTATCCAACGTATACTTTATTGATAAATTCAAAGATGATGTAAAAATAAAAACACATGAATAAAATAAAACTCTACGTTCCGGTTTAATCTTCAAAACCATCATCAGGAGTAAAATTTTCTAAAAATACAAATCAGCAGGAATCGTCCAAAATTAAATTCAAGCGTTTGAATTTAATTTTTGACGGATGATGTAGCATGTAGATTGTTTCCTGCCGATTTGTATTTTTAGAAAATTTTACTCTTGATGATAGTTTTCAAGATTAAACCGAAACGTAGAGTTTTATTTTATTCATGTATTTTTATTTTTACATCATCTTTAAATTTATGAATAAAGTATACGTTGGATAGAAACCTCTATTTTCTTTAATATTCGATATTACAACGTAAAGTCCTTTATTTTTACTGTATTTTTTATTACTAAAAAATTAATATTTTTCCATAAATATTGTCGATAACTCCAGTAACTGACATCATCCGTATTTTGGTTAGCCAGAACTGACACATGAGTTATAACAGTTAAGACAAACAAGTTACCATTAGATGACATTATTTTGCAGAATTTTACAAGAAAATGCTTATTTGAGTCAGATTTTTTGCTGAAGTGTCAGTTACTGGTTAGATGTCAATGACTGGAGGGGGAGGGGTTTTCACCCTACTTGATTTTATATTAAATTAAACAAGTAATATGAAAAAAAAATAAGTCAATACCTTCTTAGGTCAATAAAAGAAAATTTTTTTTCTCCCATATAAAACTAAAATTAATTAATTAAATTTAATTAATGAATTAATATTTAAAAAAACTGCATTAACATCAAGTGTCATCCACTACAAGTAAAAAAAGATGTATTTGAACTTGAATGGATGAATAATAAGTATTTTATTAACTATTGAAAATTTGAATAAGAGAATTTTTTTTCTCCCATATAAAACTAAAATTAATTAATTAAATTTAATTAAGGAATTAATATTTGAAAAAACTGTATTAACATCAAGTGTCATCCACTACAAGTTTTAAAAAATGTATTTGAACTTGAGTGGATGAATAATAAGTATTTTATTAACAATTGAAAAATTGAATAAGAGAAAAAAGTTTCTCCCATATAAAACTAAAATTAATTAATTTAATTTAATTAATGAAATAATATTTAAAAAAAACTGCATTAGCATCAAGTGTCATCCACTACAAGTTTTAAAAAAATGTATTTGAACTTGAGTGGATGATTAATAAGTAGTATTTTATTAACGATTGAAAATTTGAACAAGATATATAAATACAGTATGAACTGATAGTAGGAATTGAAAAATTGTTCAGGGATTGTTGGCCCATCCTGTGTTAAACAACAATCCTAGAAATTAAACCGTGTAAAGAGGAGGAAAATCGCCAATTTTATTTGTTTGCACAACGTTTACATTTGCTTGAGTTTTCTACCAAGCTTAAAAAAGTAGTGAATTTTTCATAACTGAGTTCGTTGCCCACGTCAAATTAATGTATATTGTAACGGTAATTATTGGGAATAAAAATGAATTTCAGTCAAAAAATTTGGTAGTATTTTCTAAATGACCATTGAATACCTATAAAAGAGCGTCTTTTAAAAAGACTATTTTTACATTTCTTGTTAAATATTTCCTCAGGAAAATAATATTTGTAACTTCTTTTTGCTACATACGTTTCTCAAAGGCTGTCTTTTACATTTTTACAAGCATATATTTTAGAAATATTTTGTAACATTATGAAACATTATTTATACTATCTTTTTAGGATTTCTATATTGGTTTCTCAACGTATAATCGTAAATTAAAATGAAACTATTTATTCATAAAATTGTATCTTTAAAAAATATTACATTCTTCATTTTTTATTTATGAATTATTTTCTACTTTTCAATCTTTAAAATGTTTCATTGTTGCATTTTTGCAGCGATTTGGCCTATTTTGGCGATGGCCCATCATTAAATCTATTGTTTTTTCAACTCCCATACAACTGTACGATTTTCAGAGGACATTGGTTAATTTGTTACCTGCGTCGGGTTAATTGAAAAAAGCCTTAAAATTAATTTATTAATTTATAATTATGTTGTTAAAAATATTAAAATGTTGTATTCTCATTGGAAACACACCTCTTTATATAATTTGTATAATCCTAACCTATCAGGAAGTGGATAAAAAAAAAGACAAAACTCCACCTTTACATACAAAAACCCGGTTGATTTTAATAAAATAGTGTAAAAAAAGTAAACATTAAATTATCACTTTTCTGAAACATTTCTTTACTTTACGTGCTTTTTTTTAGCGTTGGCATTTAAAAAATGTTTTGTGTGTTAAAAAATAGTAAACATCTAAATTAAAAATATAAACATTTAATTGACATTTTTTTCTTCCAGAAAATTTTATCACACCTTAAAAATACCTCTTGCTGTTTCAAACAAACACAGCTTCGGGGAGAGAAAAAAAAAGCAAAGATTAATAGGAACCTTTCAAACATATACCACGAATTCTTTCTTCTGCAGAAGAATATTAGTCAATGTCTCCATCATTTTGCTCTGCCGGTAGCGTAAAATTAAAAGCTACCGTGTGTTTTGCTGCAAATAGAAATATTCCATTTCCTCCCTCCAACACTTAAAATTCTTGCAGTTTTCAACTCATATTTGTAGATAAGTTACGAGTGGAAAAAAAAATCTCATGGAACTGTTGTCACATTAACGAAACTTAAATGTCCGTTACGGTTACGCAACATTTGATATACTACTTTAAAGAAACTCAAAAATTGTTCCCTGGAGAAAAGTTAAAAGCGGATTTTTTTTAGGATAGTTTTCTAAATATAATACTTCGCATTCGCAAGAAAAAAACCGCAAAAAATGTACCCTAAAATGTTTTTCGGAAAATGATCCTAAGCGTAAATATTTGAAAAACGATAATTTCGATGGTATTTTCCAAGGTATGGAAATAAACTGGTCTGAAGACTTTTGAGGTGAAACCTGAAAATGGCAGTTATAATACAAAGCAAATTTTGAAGACAATATTAGAACAATCGTAATAAATGGTCTTCCCATAGCATCATCGGAAATATTATATTTCAAATTTCTAAAAACGAAAAAATGAGTGGGACCAAAATATAGAAAAATAGTTTTTTAAATATAAAGGAAAAAGCCGTGAAAAATGTACACTGAGGTGTTTTTCGGAAAATGATCATAAGCGTAAATATTTGAAAAACAATAATTTCGCATTTTTCAAGGTATGGATATAAACTGCTCTGAAGACTTTTGAGGTGAAGTCTGAAAATGGCAGTTATAATATAACGCAAATTTTGAAGACAATATTAGAACAATTGTAATACATGTTCTTCCCATAGCATCACCATCAAATATTATAATTCAAATTTTGGAGACATTATTAGAACAATTGTAATAAATGTTCTTCCCATATCATCATCATCAAATATTATAATTCAAATTTTGAAGACAATATTAGAACAATTGTAATAAATGTTCTTCCCACAGCATCATCGGACATAACATAATTCTAATTTTGAAGACAATATTAGAAAAATTGTAATAAGTGGCCTTCCCATAGCATCATCGGAAGTATTATATTTCAAATTTCTAAAAACAAAAAAATGAGTGGAACAAAAATATAAAAAAACAGTTTTTTTAACATAAAGGAAAACACCGTGAAAAATGTATTCTAAGATGGTTTTTTTTTTGAAAAATGATCCTAAGCGTAAATATTTAAAGAACAATAATTTCACAAATATTTTCCAAGGTATGGGAATAAACTGGTCTGAAGACTTTTCAGTTGAAATATGGAAATGGCAGATATAATAAATCCAGGGCTCACAGCTTTCCTAAAATTTTCACAATTTTAAAACGATAATATTTATTGTAGAATTCCATTGTAATGTTAAAGGAATATGCCACGAAATGTTTTGATTTAAAATACTGGTAGCAAAGTGTGAAAATTTTAGGAATGCTGCGAGCCTAGTAAATGGTAAATTTTGCAGACAAAATTAGAAGAATTGTGTAAATGGACTTCCAATAGCATCATCGGAAATATTCAAATTTTTAAAAACTAGAAAATGAGCCGGACCACAATATAGAAAAACAGTTTTTTAAATATGATACTTCGCATTCGCAAGAAAAAATACCGCGAAAAATGTACCTTAAGATATTTTTTCTGGAAATGAACCTAAGCGTAAATGTTTGAAAAACAATAATTTCACAAATATTTTCCAAGGTTTGGAAATAAACTGGTCTGAAGACTTTTAAGGTGGTCTAGAAATGGCAGTTATAAAATATGGCAATATTATGAAGACAATATTAGAACAATTGTAATAAATGGACTTCCCATAGCATCATCGGAAATATTATATTTAAAAAAATTGAAAACGAGAAAATGAGTGAGACCAAAATATAGCAAAACAGTTTTTTAAATACTATAATACTACTTAGCATTCACAAGGAAAAAAAGAGCGAAAAATGTATCTTAAGATATTTTTCGGAAAATGATCCTAAGCGTAAATATTTAAAAACAAACAACAACAAAAAACAAACAATAATTTCGCAAGAATTTTCTAAGGCATTGAAATAAACTTTTGAATGAATACTTTTGGGGGTGAAGTCCGGAAATGGCAGTTACAATAAACGGCAAATTTTGCAGACAGTATTTTCCAAGATATAGAAATAAACTGGTCGGAAGATTTTTGAAGTGAAGTCCGGAAATGGCAATTATAATAGATGGCAAATTTTGAAGACAGTATTTTCCAATGTATGGAAATAATCTGGTCTGAAGACTTTTGGGGTGAAGTCCGGAAATGGCAGATAATATAACCGACAAATTTTGAAGAGAGAGTTTTCCAAGGTATGGAAACAAACTGGTCTGTAGACTTTTGGGGTGAAGTCCGTAAATGGCAGTTACAATAAACGGCAAATTTTGCAGACAGTATATTTTCCAAGATATAGAAATAAACTGGTCGGAAGATTTTTGAAGTGAAGTCCCGAAATGGCAATTATAATAGATGGCAAATTTTGAAGACAGTATTTTCCAATGTATGGAAATAATCTGGTCTGAAGACTTTTGGGGTGAAGTCCGGAAATGGCAGTTAATATAACCGACAAATTTTGAAGAGAGAGTTTTCCAAGGTATGGAAACAAACTGGTCTGTAGACTTTTGTGGTCAAGTCCAGAAATGGCAGTTACAATAAACGGCAAATTTTGAAGAGAGTGTTTTCCAAGGTATGGAAATAAACTGGTCTGAAGACTTTAGGGGTGGAGTCCGAAAATGGCAGTTATAATAAACGGCAAATTTTGAAGAGAGTACTTTCCAATGTATGGAAATAAAGTGGTCTGTAGACTTTTGGGGTGAAGTCCGGAAATGGCAGTTACAATAAAGGGCAAATTTTGAAGACAGTATTTTTCAAGGTATGGAAATAAACTGGTCTGTAGACTTTTGGGGTCAAGTCCAGAAATGGCAGTTACAATAAACGGCAAATTTTGAAGAGTGTTTTCCAAGGTATGGAAATAAACTGGTCTGAAGACTTTTGGGGCGAAGTCCGGAAATGGCAGTTACAATAAACGGCAAATTTTGAAGACAGTTTTTCGAATGTATGGAAATAAAGTGGTCTGTAGACTTTTGGGGTGAAATCCGGAAATGGCAGTTACAATAAACGGCAAATTTTGAAGACAGTATTTTCCAAGGTATGGAAATAAACTGGTCGGAAAACTTTTGAGGTGAAGTCCGAAAATGGCAGTTGTTAGGGGTAAGAAAAAAAAAGACTCATTCTTAAGTTCCGTACTTTTACGCACCTAAATCCCGCAAACAGTTGGAAAAAATACAGTTGTTAACCTTTTGAAAAAATATTTTCAGAAAGGGTTATTTTCGCGGCTTATTTTTTCTCCTTTTCGCAACGCTCCCCTTGGCAAGATTTCAGAGGTACCGATTCATAAAAAAAATATACCTATATAGAGCTCAGACCTTCTTCGCTTTGAAGGCGCAATTCATTTTGAAAAAATACGAATTTTAATCCTTTCGAAAAAAATCGCGACGACAGGTCACCTCGCGCCTCCCGAAGACCATATTTTTTCTAACGTCACGTCGGTATTTCGATACAATCTTTTTTTTTTTTATTAAAGCGACAATATTTTTTCACAAAATTTTTACACGAGCTGCAAAACCGTTATATTTATAACCGATAAAAATTTAAAGACTTCGGACAAAAACTATAAAAAAAAAAAAAAAAAAAAAAAAAAAAAAAAAAAAAAAAAACTATGAAATGACCCTAACTTGAAAAACAAGAAAAAATACTTCTTACAAGCGCTTTTACCACGAAATATCATTTTTTTTTTTTTTGCTGATTTTTCATTTAAAAATGTAAAATCATACAAAAATCGGGTTAAAGGTATAAAATCATACAAATATGACGTTTATTTAATGTCACGGGCCTGGGCAACGCCAGGTGGGTCAGTTAGTATACATAATGATTTAAATGATTTAAATTCAATCTAGCATTTGTACAGTCGTCGAAAAAAAGTAAACACCCCTACTAACTTGCCAAGAAATTATTGTATAAGAAAGTTACTGGTACCAAACCTATCTACTGGAAATAAAACCTGTTTTTAAATGATATACATAAAAATTGCTTAGGAAGCTATCTACATATGAAAACAAACCGAAACTTTGTTTTTTCAATAGCAATATCCATGTTTGACACCATACATAGATTCTACACCCTTCAATTAGCTTGAATCTAAAATTTCATGAAATTCGTACGATTAGTTTCCGCGAAATTAATTATTTTGAAATGAGCCTATTTTAGGGGCTGTATCCAAATTGAAGTTCGATAGTCGATTGTTGAAATGCTGAATGACTATGTTACTTCTATTAATGTATTGTTATTTCTTGCCAATATAAACATCTCACTTTCCTAATGTGTTTCGACTATTGACAACCCAAATGTTTCATTAAAATGCGTAAAATATATTTTTTTCAAATTATGCTTTTCTGGACATCATAGACCGTCATTTTCACGTTTTTTACTCATAATTCGAAAACTACTTGGAAGAAAAGTTTGAAATTGAGAACTGCATAAAACAGGACATAATAAGTATAAATCTATCAAAAAAAAAAAAAAAAAATGTAGGTTACAATTCATATTTTTTTCGAAGATTAATTTCATAATTCATACAATAAAAATTTAAAAATTACAAATTCAATATATTTATGTTTGGGTTTTTTAGTATTATAATTAAACAAAAAAATTATCACATTAGGATTATAATTTCACGAGATATTAATAAAAATATCAAAATGTAATTTAACATTAGAAGCTCTCAATTTTGAATGTTTATAATTCACAAACTTGTCATCCAAATGACTTGAAATTTCATTTCGAGGAATAGTTTCAACCGAAGATTTAAAACGTATTGTCAAAATTGGGTGTTGCCATTGAAAAAAATCAAAGTTTGGTCTGGTTTTGATTTCTAGATGGGCCCCTATGCCAATTTTATATAAATCATTTAAAAATAGGCTTTATTTCCAATTGTTTGGTACCTGTAATTTTTTTCTATTATAATTAGTTGCAGAGTTAATAGGGGTGTTTGCTTTTTTCCCCCACGACTGTGCAATTAGAAAATGCATCAGAGAATGTTCTCCGGATTGTCGGCAATTTCGAATTTCCCACGTTCTCCTGGTCCCGAGAGTGTCGAATAATCAGGGCGTCTACTGTATTTACACAGGAAGTTACTGATTGGTGACTCGTGGAACAGATAAAACTTTTGGTCAATTAACTTGTTTGTTACGACAACCAGATTTCGACTGTCTATAATCAGATCTATATTTAAGAGAGAAATGACAACTTTCTGTCATAAAGTCATCAACCTTTCTGATATTCCTATCACCCTAACTCCCTCAATCGCTTCCGCTGTCGACAGTTTCTTTTCTTGGGTACCCACCGCCTTATCAGGTGCAGGAGACCAGAACCGTAAAATTTCCGTAAAAAGGAAGCTACCGGATTTCGAATCAACCCCAATCACTTGGCGCACTTCATCTTGTCGATAGGAATTCTACGAGCAATTCTACATCACAAAGTGCAAATGCCGATAAAGAGTTTGGTGTGGGAATTTTGGCGATACGAGAATAGCATGAAATAACTATAAAAATTAAAAAAATAATTAATTAAAGGAAATGTAGAATTTTCTTAGAGTTCAGAAAATAAAACTATAGAATAGAATATACTGTATTCTATTATGTTGCAAATAAATACCTACTTTAAGCATGGATAGCATGAAATAACTATAAAAATTAAAAAATAATTAATTAAAGGAAACGTAGAATTTCCTTAGAGTTCAGAGTATAAAACCATAGAATAGAATATACTATATTCTATTATGTTGCAAATAAATACCTACTTTAAGCACCAGAACTTTCCTAACTATTCCAGACTAATTTTTACTGGTATTCAGCGTACCATCATCAGATAACGTATGAACGTACCGCCGACTGATGACGGTTCGCTGAACACTACCAAAGTTAATCTGCAATACTTAGAAAAAGTACTGGTATTTAAAACGTTGCATTATCATTAAAAGTAACATTGTATTGTACAGGGTTAAGTATCAGTTTAATTTTCCAATGCCTCTTGTATTTTCTGAATATATGTTATGGCTTTTAATAACTTCTTCTTCAAGAGTTTCCACTAAACATTGGGTTTATTCGACCCATAAAAATAGTTCTGAGAGATTCTTTCCATCTCTCTCTGTCCAGGGTAATCTCATCACTTAATTTATATATATTCACTGTCTCTCGGATAGAACTTTCCCAAGTCATCCTTGGTCTGGCCCTGCCTGCCTTCCGGACTGCATTCAAAGAGGATTTTAGGAAGGCGTTCTTCTTTCATTCCGCGAACATGCCCATGCCATCTAAGCTTGTTATATTCAACTGTATTAACATCTCGTTTGACTTGGATGAATATTGCATTTTATGCAAATTTTAATAACATGGTCCTTAATAGCACCACCTATTGGTAAAAATTTTTAACTTTTCCCCCCCAAAATATCGAAGCATAATAATGATTGAAATAACAAGGTACAAAATCTTCTCATAACATTTTGAAACGCTCAAATGGAAGATTTATGAATATTTTGGAGCTACGAGTGAGTATACAAAAAGATTTAGTTGTTATTTGTTTTGTAAACAAGTGAGAGCGGTTATAAAAGTCAATTTGAAACTTTATTTTAAAATGCCTAGAGTCATATCATGGATGATTTATAATAAGTCCATACAATATTGTTTAAAAAAAAAATAATATAGTTTTATAGGAAAAAAAGATTTTTTATCAAATACTAATATTTTGTACTTTAATCAGGAACTCCATTTCAAAACGTTCTTTGTGTGTGTGTGTGGGGGGGGGAGGCAAACTTTTCTTTCAAGGAGGAATTTTTTTTTTTTAAATTTATTACTTTCTTCTATCTTTACGAGAAGAAAATATTCGATTCGTGAAAAATTTCGACTTACGGTTTTCAATGGAGTTATACGTTTTAGAAGGTCCTGAGCACGATTTGACGGTTTTTAGATAATGCCAGTTTGTCACTCTGTCTGTGAGTCTGTCTGTATGTGACAAAAATTTTGAGGGCGCTCTATCTCAAGAACTAATGCATGGAATTTCACGAAACTTTAGATTAAGTTAGACCTTGTCACAAACTAGTGCTGATTAGTTTTTGGTGTATATCGCCCAACAGGTGACGCTGCTGTGCTCTGCATTTTGTACGATTTCCGCAATAGCTCTATTTCAAGATCTAATGCACGGATTTTCATCAAACTTCAGATTCAGTTAGACGTTGGTGTAACCTGTTACAGATTAGGTTTTGGTGTAACAGATGACGCTGCTAAGCTGAATTTTTCGCGATTTTCGCAAAAGCTATATCTCAAAAACGGATACACGCAATTTAATCAAACTTAATATTCTGTTACATTTTCACGTAAATAGATCCTTATTATACTTGGATGTATATTGAACAACAGGTGTTGATTTTATACTCTTTGGGCTGGAAATGTTAGTTGCGGACATCTAAGAGGGTGGGTTCCGAAATTTAATGATTTGTTTGAAACAGTGTGATACTTATGTCTCCTTGTTAAATGCATCGAATCCGACGAACTTGTATACCTTTACAATCCTCACGATGGACATAGATTGTCATTTAATTTTGGCACCGTGATAGTGAATTTTGAAGCACCATATATACTCGTGTATAAGTCAAACCCCCAAATTCTTAAGCAAAATTTTGAAAAAAATTAAATTTCCGTGTATAAGTCTAACCACAATTCTGGTAGTATGTTGAAAAATGATTTGTAATCGAGGATTGAAAAAAATTATAAATTTTCATTAAATTAATAAACTTTTTTACGTTTCTAATCTAATCAGACTTTTTTTTTATTTCAACGTTTTAAAGCTGTTTAATTGGGTAAAACCGAAGAAGCTTAAACTATTTTGAAACCTATTCACATCGGTTCAAAGATACTTAAAAAGAAATCATTCTTTCAAAAATCTATTCAAGCCTTATTTACAAGGGTAAACAACTTCTTAGACTGCACAAATATAGTACTTCTTTGTATTGGAGGAATTTTAGAAGAGATATCTAGCAGCATTCTCAGGTTGAACTCTTTTTAAAAAGGGGATTAAAATGTTGAGAGGAATGCCCTTGTATTGAAGGGAATTTTATACCAAGCCAAAATGGGTGCAGAACAATTACAGGGACATTATTGTTGAGCTTTTTATTGTCAAGCACAGGGAAATGAACATTGTCCGCTTTTATCTCTCATGTGAAGTCAGAAGAAAGTTTTAGGATTCGTACATGTGACTAGTTTTTATCTTGTTATGCAATGCTGAGAAGCAATAGATACAGTAGTTGTTTGTAACATACATGTTTTAAAAATTAGCCAAAGCATTCATTGATGGATGGTAAATGTGTTTCACTTTGTGAAAGTTGCGTTAGAAAGAGGCTTTAGCAAATATTATTGATAATTATTCATTTCTATGTTTAAAGTGTTTTTTTAAGGCGAATCTTTCTACTTTTATGAAATCTGGGAAGTTATTTTAGTTTTGCGCAATTTCTGAAAAAAAAAAGTTTTTTTTAACACTTTTCAAATAGTTGAAAAATGTTTATGAATTCGGTTTGTCTGTCCGTCCGTGCTCTAGCTGGTGTAAATATAGTCCGATTGCCATGAAATTTATCTATTTTATTGAGTACTATGGCATGTTCGGTATTGAAAACGAAGTAAATAGCATTTACGGTTCATATACAGGGACACTCAAAAATAATTCCATTGCATTGCGGTTCATGGGGAAAAGTCGTTTGCAGTGTATTTTAATGATATTACACCATTTTAAACATATTGAAATTGATATATATCATTGAGATGTACTACAAGGCTCTTATAGCATATGATGTGCATAGAATTTATCGCTTAGTTACAGGGACACACAAAAGAATTTGGCTGAGAAAATGAACAATAATTGAAGTATTGAAACCTCCGAACAATAATTGTTGGAAGTGCGTTTTCAGTTGTGGCATGCGTTTTTAAATTTAACCATTATTGAAATATTACTTGGTGTTAATGAATACTATAGATCCCATACAGGGCCGTACAAAAGGTCAGAAGGAGATCCGTTTATTGGAGGAAATTCCTGAATGAAAATTTTCAACTGTGCTATGCGTTTAACTGGAGTAACTTATAGAATACTATGTAGTATACATACATATTCATAGATTATTATAGAAGGGCTGCACAAAAAAAGTCTTATGCAGAGGCGTCGCGATGAGGGGTTATGAGGGAGGAGCCTCCCCCCCCCCCCAATATACGTGAACTTTGGAAATTTGAGCTTAAAGTTGTGAAAGTATAGATTTTTGAAACACTTTTTCTTTTTTTTAAAAAAAAGTAAAAAAAAAGTATTTTTTATTGATTTGCTGACTACCTTTCTAAGTTCTGTAATATTAAAATAGTTAAACTTTCAAAAGAAATACAAAAAGTAGCTAGACTCAATTTCTCATTATGTTTCTCTGTGCTACGAAAATATCGCGAAGATATCGTACATCTACCAGACCTGAATTTCTCTACTGTTGTCCATCTACAGTGTCTCTAATACATTTCCTCCAAAACTTTGTTCTTTTCTCAAAAATCTAAAAATATGAGGCTATTTTCATATGAAGTACGATTATGACTCTTACACAATGGAAGACAAAAACTTTCATTAAATGAACCAATAATTATAATTTTTATGTTTTTAGTTTCAGCATAATTATTATTATTTTTTTTTTCTTTGTGTATAAGTATAATTTTTATTAAACACACATTGAGCATATCATTTTAGTTGGAAAAGAGAGCAATTTGTTTCACGTTGGGAAATTTTTGAACTCCCCCCCCCCCCCCCCCCACACACACACACCGAAAATTTTTTTTGTAGCTACGCCCCTGATATTATATTTTCTCAATTGTTCATATGGTAGTAGCAGAAATTCGGTTTTCAAATACGCTATGATTATGCGTGTTCTAAATTGTTCATTTAAACATCATATTTCACCTTAGTAAATGGTGAAGTTTTGTTATAGTATTGGAAATGTGTTGGAAAGTGTGTCATAATAAATGCTTACGCATGATTTTTCGTGTTTGTGTCTTAGTATGACCAATGATCACTGGTGCAATCTGAAATATCAAATTCATTGAGAGGTGAAACTGCCCCCTAAATCGTAGGGGGGGGGGGGGAGGGAGGTGATCATGTTTTCCACTTGAAAAAATATTCGAATATGATCGGGTTACCCAACCGATACACTATTTTTGTTCCGCAGTTTCTCGTTATTTTTCGGACTCATTTAAGGCTGTTCTTAATGGCTCTGCACAACAAACGCAAAACGTTTTGACACATTTGCAAATTCATTTTTTTAACGGAAAGGTATAAAATTGGAAAGCCTGGCCATGGAAGCGATTTGGAATTGAACTGTTTTTTCAATTTTTTGATCAATCAATTACCTATTCAGTTATAAGGAATTTTGATCACGTGATAAACACGTTTTTCGCCCTCTCTTGAGTCTCTTTCTTCCTTCGCGTGGAAATTCGGTTCAAAACGCCCACTTTGAAACTATTTTCTGAAATATCTACTGCGTTTTCAAAAAAAAAAAAAAAAAAAAAAAAATGGAAAAAACTGCTTAATTACTTAGTTTCTGAACAACAACACCAGCTAGTTTCATGCATTTTCGAACAAAAATAAATTAAGACTTATGTCAGAAAGTTGCCCTTTTGGATTTGAGAACAGTCTTAAAGCACATATTGTTAAACTTTAAAAGCAATTCTGTAGTATTATATTATATTCATTATTACAAATGAGGTTCATTTAAAAGGACATTTGGACTATTCGAAGTTTTGTTAAGGATATCCTCCAGCCTATGAGAATTGATGTTAGAGTACCATTTCAAGGATTCTTTTTGGAATCTATAAAAATGTACATCTTAATAATTGATTCCATTTGCAAATAGCAAATTCGATAATTGGGAGGTAAAATAATTAATAATAATAAAAATTTGTAATGTTTTAAGATCGTGCGAAAATAATATCGAATATCCCAAAAATAGAAAATCATCCAGTTATCTTATAACAGCAATCAGAACGCTTAAAAACTAGCCGGTGTACCAATCCCAAAACTTTCTTCTATCTCATACATGTTAATACTTCAAAAAGCGTAATTTTTCTTATTACAGATCAAGTTGTTTGGCAATAAATGTTTCAAAACCATGGGGGGTAGGGGGGGGATTCGTAATGAAGTCTAATCAACGGATATTATACAAAAAACGTGAAAAGATTTTCTTATTACAAATATACAAATTAAACCTAGATTGGTCGATTCGGTGATTCTGTATGATTTTTTTTTCAAGTACAGGTGCCCGTCGCGAAAATCGAACATAATCAACGCCCCCTAGATGGGAGAAAGCAGTGAGCTAGGGTTTCCAAATTGTACATTTTTCTTGTAAGTTGTACATTTTTTATTGTTTTTTAGGACTATCGTACGATGTACGTTTTAATTTGTCCCGTACTACGATTTCTTCTTTTTTTCTACCACATCTTTCTTTTAATGGTTTCACGAATTTTTTTCTTTTTCATTTTGATTCAAAATTTCACTTCTTGCCGAAAAAAAGTTATACACATGCGCATCAAATGTAAAAAATGTTTTTTCCGATCAGAATGACAAAAATCTTAGGAGGGATAGGATAACATCAATCGCGAACTCTTGAGTACCATTAGATCATCTAAACGTGACATTATTATGGACTATAAGTAATCTAGATTTTAAAAATTATAATTCAGTATATCTGTGTCTTAAGGCTGTTCTTAACTGCTCTGCTCAACAAGCGCAAAACGTTCTGACACATTTACAAATTCATTTTTTAACGGAAAGATATTAAATTGGAAAGCCTGGCCATGGAAGCGATTTGGAATTCAACTGTTTTTTTTTTTTTTTCATTTTTTGATCAATCAATTACCCGTTGAGTTATAAGCAATTTCGATCACGTGACAAACCCGTTTTTCGCCCGCTCTTGAGTGATTTTTCTACTTTCGCGCAGAAATTCGGTTCAAAACGTTCATTTTGACACCATTTTCTGAAAGATCTATTGGGTTTGCAAAAAATGGAAAAAACAGCTCGATGACATAGTTTCTGAACAACACCAGCTAGTTTCATGCATTTTCGAACAAAAATAAATTAAAACTTATGTCAGGAAGTTGCCCTTTTTGATTTGAGAACAGCCTTAAGTTTTAATATCTTGTTTGATAAATTAAGTTATCTCCCTTTATGCTTAAATACAAACATTTATTTTTTTAGGGTGCCCATTACTAAAATTTACATGATCATCATTGAATTGTTCGATGGTTTGATTTAGTTTTATTCTTACAATTAAACTAATTTTTCATTCATAATGATGGCAGCAAAATTAGTTTCAAATGTTAATAGAATAATGTAGTACAAATACAGTTCGAAAATAACGATTAAATCGATTAATTAATAACATCTTTTAAAACGAATTAGTTACTAAAAACTTTAATGGCACATTCTGTATAATTTAGTACGTTATAAAAAAGGACGATAGCGTGATAAAATCGAAATTAATTAGTGACAATCAAAATCTTCCGTTTTTTTCTAAGATAAATCTGGCAACCCTCGCCGTGACACGCTTTGTTGTGACGTCCCGAAACGTCACACGAAGCAGAGGAAAAAAAAAAAGAAGAAAAATCGAACAATTTGCATGTTTCAATTTCGTTGGCTCGCGGAATTATTAATTATTATTACAAAAATCCGAATAAATAATAATTCCACGAACCAACGAAATCGAAGCGTGGAAGTTGTTCGAATTTTTTATCAATGTTTTCCCTGCTTCGTGTAATGTTTCGTGACGTCACAACAAAGCGTGTCAAGGCTTTCTCTCTTATCTAGGGTGCGTTTACAAAATTCGCCATCGCAGTGCCACCTTCAGGCAGATTTCTCCAAAATTTTGTACAAACCTCAGACTATTACATTACATATAAATATAAAATTTCGTCGAAAAATATTCTTAAAATCTGCACTTATACAAAAAATCGAGAAAATCAAATAAAAATCGTCAGCACAGCGCGCCCTTCTGGATGAATATCCCTATTTTCAACTGGGACCTGAGGTTTATAAGTCAAAAAACGTATACATAAAGTTTGGTTCAGTTCTATCCATAACTTCACACACTTTCCGTGTATACGAAAGAAAAATTGCACAAGAATAGCTGTCTCAGCGCCTCTTTCGTCTCCAATTTCAACTGGGACCTGAAGGCCATAGTAAAAAAATAATACACTGGTGTGCAAAAATTAAGGAAAAGTCACAAAATGCTAATTTTCAAATACGCGAACACTCAAAAAGAAATAATATAATTCAATTAATTACTATCTCTACAACACACCTACTCCATATAACATCTCATTCATGTCACACATGGTCACAAGTGTCACAGTCACTACGGTGAAGCAAAAGAATAGGAAATTCCATACATCTCATTATGCGTCTCAAATGATCACTATATGTGACTCCACTGAGAAGTCAATGTCACTGCTGCTTTGCAACGAGTCACCAGGTGACTTGACTTTACAGTTTACAATGTAGTTACATTGTGACTCTCATGTGACTGTCATTTGTAGACTCAATTTCAAAGTCATCGTGAACGCTGCATTGTGATAAGTTACCAAATAATGTCACATTAAAGTCACATGATGACTTTCAGGTGACAGAGAGACTACTGTGAAGTCACCATTGTGCTCTTTTGGGAAAAGTCTCCATGTGGCTACAATATGATATTATTTGGTGACTTATCATAATGCAACGTTCATGGTGACTATGAAATTGAGTCTAAAAATGACAGTCACATGAGAGTTACAATTTAACTACATTGTAAAGTCACCTGGTGACTCGTCACAAAGCAGCAGTCACATTGACTTCTCAATGGAGTCACATATAGTGATCACTTGAGACGCATGATGAGATGTATGGAATTTCCTATTTTTTTGCTTCACCGTAGTGACTGTGACACTTGTGACCATGTGTGACATGAATGAGATATTATATGGACTAGGTGTGTTGTAGAGATAGTAATTACTCGAATTATATTATTTCCTTTTGAGTGTTCGCGTATTTGAAAATTAGCATTTTGTGACTTTTCCTTAATTTTTGATAACCAGTGTATATGAAGTCTGGTTCAATTCTATGCATAACTTCGTACATTTTCCGATGATACAATATGAAAAATGGGGAAAAATTCGTTTTCACAGTATTCCCTTCCGGCGGTATATCCCCGATTCTTACTGGGACCTGCTGGCCATATCCAAAAACAAATATAAAATCTTTGGCGATTTCTTCAGCTATTAACTTCTGGCAAATACAAACATATAGCTTTTAATATATTTCAAAATTTTATTTGAATATATAATTGATACTTTTTATATAAAAAAATGCTTTCTGGTGTCGTTATTGAGAAATCTAAAGATATATATGTGAGTTGTGGTTTTAGAGTTCTCAAAACACACTCATGCTAGCAACAAGATACGTCAGCAAGTTCTCACGAGAAAGTAGCAACCGCAGAACCGCAGATAGAATTAAACTGCTGATACACATTTTTGAATCTCTGAACTTGGGGACAAATTAACAGCCTAAGTTAAGATTTCATTTCAAAGTGACCGAGATCAGACGGATCTAATGAGCTCTAGACGAGAGCCGAAGTCGCTACGAAACTGGACAAGAGGATCCGGCAGAATCTTGATGCCGCGAATGGAGTTCCGCGAAAGCCCCTCCCCTACCTTAACTTTGTAAATATATGTATTACTTTGAAGTGTAATAATAATCTAGAACCAGTAAACTCCTTTTATTTATTACTTATTGTGTTACTCCTCCATCACATATATTAAATGTAAAAAATCTATTTGAGTTTTCAATTAAAAAGAAAATTGTTTTTCACCTATTTTTTGTACTCTGAGTAGTATGATTTGTAACTAGTTTTGCCAGGTGTCCCACGTAAGTCGTCTTGACACTGGTATTTTAAAGTAATTTTCGCCGCCTTTTCTACCAATGTACCAATGCAGAATGAATAGAGTTCATGCTGAAGTTGTGATGCTTCAGTTCACCTCTTATCGACAGTGATCAGTCGGATGGTCTTATTGCACAGGTGTTGAGCAATTGTGGAATTTCTTTCAAATTCCTGTGCACTGGAATGGTGGAATACCAAGCCAGGGTTAGTGGGAAAGCAGGAAAAAGGCCCCAAAACCCAGGGTTCGCAAAGCTGGGCCCAGTTCGAAAAAACCCGGTGGGTTTTTTCAGAATGGGCCCACTTGAAAAAGCCCGCTGAAAAACCCATAATGTGGGTTTTTTCAATTTTCAGAAATATTTAAAATTTTAACTATATACATTTAATGAATTTAAGTCATTTCAGTTAATTTTGAAAAAAAAAATGTATAAAAGCCATTAGATTAACACCCGAGGTAAAATAAAAATGTATTTTAGCACATTGAAATACTATACTAACATAGAACATAGTAGGCAACATACATAGTACATAATTATAAAGGCATATCATCTTTATATAAAAAATTCAAATGAATTACATTCATGAAAATAAAATATATGTATTTTTACTTTCTTTTATCCTTACAAGAAGAAAGTATTTAATTTGTGAAAAATTTCGACTTCCAGTTTACGACGGACTTATACATAATTTTTAATTAATTTTTCAACTACTTTTCAGCAGTGAAATTACGCTTGAAATTATTGAATATTAAAGACGTGAATAATCACTTTGCTAACAAGTCGTAAACCAACTTCGTGAAAAATGTCCAAGTCGGGAATCGAACCCGGGCCCCTGGAATAGATCTCCAGTGCTCTACCACTAAGCCACAAGGATGATGCCCAGCTTGGCATCTCTCACTTATATAAGTCGGTAAGGCTGCAACTGCAGCACAAGATGGAAAAGTCTCCATGAGCACACAATCTAGTGGCGAAACATGAGACGCAAATGAACCCAGCATCGGTGAATCGGCTTAGTGGTAGAGCACTGGAGATCTATTCTAGGAGCCCGGGTTCGATTCCCGGCTTGGACATTTTTCATGAAGTTGGTTTAGGACTTATACATTTTAAAAATCTCCTGAAGACGATTTGATGTTTTTTAGAAAACATCTGTCTGTATGAGACAAAAATTTTGTGTGTGCGCTATCTCAAGAACTAATGCATAGAATTTCACAAAACTTTAGATTCAGTTAGACCTTGATGTAAACTGATGCTGATTAGTTTTTGGTGTATATTGCCCAAAAGGTGGTGCTGCTGTACTGCATTTATCTCAATTTTTGCAATAGCTTTATTTCAAGAACTAATGCACGGATTTTCATCAAACTTCAGATTCAGTTACAAGGTAAGTTGTTGCTTATCAAGTTTTGGTGTATATCGCCCAACAGGTAGCACTGTTTTGCTGCATTTTTTTCATGATTTCAGCAATAACTCTTTTCTTAAGAACTAATGTCCGGAATTGAATAAAAATTTAGATTCAGTTAGACCTTGATATAAACTGGTGCTGATTAGTTATTGGTGAATATAACCCAACAGTGGCTCTGTTGTGCTGTATTTTGTATGATTTCCGCAATATCGCAAGAATTAATGCATGGATTTTCATCAAACTTCAGATTCAGTTAGACGTTGATGTAAGCTGTTACCGATTAGGTTTAGGTGTAAATTGCACCTAATAGCAAGTAGTGTGGGTATGCTGAATTTTTTACGATTTTTGCAAAATCTATATCTCAAAAACTAATGCACGTAATTTAATCAAACTTAATATTCTGTTTCATTTTCATGCAAATAGATCCTTATTAGACTTGTATGTAAACTGAACAACAGGTGTTGATTTTATACTGTTTGGGTTGAAAATTTTGCTTGTGGACATCTAAGAGGGTGGGTTCCAAAATTCAATGATTTGTTTGAAACAATGTGATACTTACATCTCCTTGTTAAATGCATCCAATTCAACGAACCTATATTTTAGAATCCTTGTGATGGGCATAGATGTGGCGCTGTGATAACGAATTTTGAATTATTAACATGTATGAGATAGAGGAAAGTTTTGGGATTGGCACATCCAACTAGTTTATCCCTTTTTTTTTCTTCCTACTTATATATTTTAAATATTACTATTCTATTCATTATTTGATTTTAAAGCAAATTAACAATTTTATATCTTCTATTATATTTAAAACTAATTTGTGAGAAACACTGACACTTAATTGATTTAAATTCATATAATTTATACAATTTATAACTTGTAAAATAGCATTACAATTATATTGCATTTAAGGGAACAATGTATTGTTTTATGTATAGTATATATAATATATAAATAATGCAGTATACAAGAACGTAATATCGCATATATTGTACTTTTGAAAAAACCCGAAAAAACCCATGTGGGTTGGGTTTTTTCAAAAAAACCCGGGTTTTTGCGAACCCTGCCAAAACCATACATTTTTTTTTCTTTATATATATATATATATAAATTAAGTATTTCAAAAATAAAATATGATACGATTAGGAAAAGTTACAAAAAATAGAAGTTTGCTGATAAAATATCAAATTTTGAGTAATATGCCGCAAGGATTTAACGGCTAATTTCAGCTGCCAATGAGGATGCGAAGCGCAACGAACCAAACTGCCGGAAAAGATCGAGCAAAGAGAAAGGGTTGTGACGTCAGAGAACTGAAACGGGGAGAGTCTCTTTCGAATTTGACGGCTAACTTCATCCGTCAATGAGGCTTCAGAGCGCATCGAATCAAATTCCTTCGTCTGAAAAAGAGAGGCGGAGGGCCGGGGAATCCTGAAATCACTAGAAAAACATGAAAACAAGAGAATAATGACAGAATTATCTGAGGTTAAAGATAGTGAAATAAACTGTAAAAAATTAGTGGTGTCCACAGGGCCCGACTTATGCAGGGGCAATCGGGGCAGTTGCCCCGGGTTCCCCTTCTTAGGGGGCCCCCCATAAGAGTAATCAGGATTTTCGTTAAAAGGTGCCAAATGATTAAAATTATCCAAAAATGACCAAGATTCCTATATTTTCAAACATTTAGGAAGAAGTGTGGCCTCCCTACCCCTCTCTACTTCCAGTACCCCCTGCACCCATGCAAAAAACAAACTATATGATTAAAAAACTAATGATTAAAATTTTATTATGATAACTTTGTATTCTATTGTTTTCAAAAGAAATTCTTTATTAACGTTTTCCTCGCAATGTGGCAAGTTAAAAACCATTCATTATGATCAATTTGGGGCATTTTCTTTTAGACATCTTATAATGTACCTAGATAAGCAAAGCAAAAAAAAAAAAAAAAATAAAAAATAAAAAATACTCGTGTCAACCAATCTATCATTTTTTCTGCTATTATCCTACTAGTATTTTTTCTTAAAGTTGTGACCATCATTTTGTGATACCCTGTTTACAGATGGGAGCAGTACCAGGTACAAAATTTATGCATACATACAATACGTATGAAGTTTAGTGCTAGCCACTTCCACATTATTCCAAAAGAATTCTATAGATATATAGAAGGGGGGCCCCCCAGAATGATGCTTTCCCCGGGGCCCCCCATAGCCTTAGTCGGGCCCTGGGTGTCCAGAGCATTTGGAGCCCTGGCAACAATATCCCCAAGAAGCCTAAGCTGGATCTTCTGGTATTAAAAATTTCTTATAGTATTTTTTTTTATGTAGAATTACATATTTAAATGTTAATAATTTTATTATTAATATAATAATTACTATAAAAATTAATTAATTAAGTATCTTAATACAAATATCAGCAGTAATTTTATTTTTTATTTAAGGAGATATATTTTTTCTGCTTCAAAAATAAACATATTTTTAGATTTTTTTTTTCATTGCGCTTACGAATGAAATAGAAATATGAAAGGTTTTGTTTTAATAAGAATTACATCTTTTGAACTTTCAAAAATAAAATTTTTATCAGTTTATACTCCAAAATTTGCATCTTTGACTCGTTTTTTCTCGACATTGCATGGTGTTTAATGTTTCTTGATGCCAAATATCTTTATGTGCAGTGACTGCAATAAAAAGCACATTAAAATATGTATATACTGAAATTATCTTGCATAATCGAATTGAAAAGGCTTAATTTTATAGACTTTCCAGTAGTAGGTGCAAAATATTCAAATGACTAAATGTGAAAATGACGAAAAAGTGGAAAGAAAAGTTAAAGAAAAGTGGAATTTCACTAAAAAAAAAGGGTAAAGTTTCGCTGTAATTGCATCAAGATCACACATGTTTAAATATTTAACTTTCAAAATACAATTTTCGTAATTTTTATATAACCCGCATTGTAAATATAATTTTCTACTTCTTATATCAAATTTATTAAAATGATTATAAGTATTTCTTCTTTAAATGCAGAATAAAGTTAATTTTTATAGTAACTGTTTTCTTGAAACGCAAATACATTCAGGTCAGGACTGTTATCAACTGACAAAGTCAGAGGGGTCTTTGAAATTTTTCTGGTGGGGCTAACTGATGTCTGATCTTTTTTTTAACATTAATGATAAATAAATAAGAAAAATGTGGGAGACGGGTTAGGTAATCGGCCGGGAGCAGTGATGCATCCAAAAACATCCAGAAACAGCAAACGCGTAGTAACAAGCAATGGTCAGCACTTAATGGAGCTGAGACAGCAAAAGTTCTCTAACAAGGAAAAGGATTGTGTCAGCGTTTTGCGTAATGCCATAAAATTAGCCACGTTGCACAATTCCCTTGTTGAAATGTAGCTTGTTCAGCAAGTATTTCTACTTAAATACTGTCCCAAATCCTTTGTGTGGGCAGACGACTTCAGCCTACCCAAGGTTACGGTCGCACACTGGGCCGACCGCATCTGACTCTCCACCAGTCCTGTACATAGCGTATACAGGGTGATTCAGCTCGTCGGTGACAAACTTTAAGGATCGATAGAGCACACCTAGACGAACATTTTTGAATAGGGAATGTAGGGTCCCTGACGCGATGGTAAGGCGCTAGGCGCTTTCGAAAATTTGGGTGCCGAAATTCGAAACGTCATAAAAACTAGGGAAATGGTTAGATTTTCTTGCTTGTTGCGTCGAAATGATTCTGTTTGTTTAGACGTTCTTCAGTACCAATTTGATAAGCGTATCTCTTAAAACATGGATAGGGGGCGCTGCAGACTTTGGAGAGCTAGACAACAACTTTAAGCCCGTTATTTTGATAATTTAACACATGCTCGCCAAAGTTTATACTCTAACTTAAAGTTTGAACCCAAAAGTAGAGCCCTGCAAAAAGCGTAAGAGCCGGAATAAAATGTCAAAGTACAGGGTGGTCGAAACTCGAAGGCTCCTAGGAGATAAACAAACAGATTTCTTGACTTATGGCATGCATTTTCATGATTCTGTTTGCTGGGGCTCTCTGAAACTCAGTTGAACGGTACAAAAAGAAACATCGATAGGGGGCGCTTTGGGCAAAAAACATAATTCGTTGACATTTCGGACGCTAACTGGAAACGGGGCGCTACGATCAGTTAGAAACAAAACAAGAGAGTAATTTACTTATCATAAGAAGCTATTAAAACTGCAGTTTGTTTGTTTTTTTAACAAACATAGCTGGTTTCAATCATGCACAATGCGCGCAATAAAATTTACATAAGGTGCTTTTTGCTGATTTATGCAAAAGATATCGTACCATATCGATATGCAAAAGATACGTAATGCGTAGACGACAACGCGAGATGACGTAGTTGTATGCGCAGACACGTCTTTTGAACGTGCGGTACCTACTTAAGCTTCGGGTTACTTGTCTGCAGATCGGTAGTAGGATGGAACGGTACACAAACTCTGAATTGGCTGACATGCATTTGGTGTATGGCGCTGCTGGTTGTAATGGACGAGCCGCTCAGCGGTTGTACGCCGAGCGTTACCCCAACAGGCAAATCCCCTGCCATGCCTTCTTCGCTCGAGTACACCAGAGGTTGTCCACAACGGGATCTTTCGACGGAGGCAGGCCTGAACGGGAGCGATCAGTGAGCACCCCCGACAACGAAGAGGCTGTGCTTAACCTGGTTGAGGACAACCCAGGTCTTAGCACGAGAGATATTGCCAGACATGTTGGCATTTCGCAAGCAACTGCGTGGCGCATCTTACGTTCCCGGAATCTGCACCCCTACCACATCCAGCGGGTGCAGTTGCTCAGAGAGCAGGATTTTGGCCCTCGAGTGGAATTCTCAAGATGGTACTTGGCGATGAGATCCAGGGATCCCCGTTTTGTAAACAGCATTTTGTTTACGGACGAGTCCACCTTCAGCCGGGAGGGAATGTGGAACGCCCACAACAGTCATGTGTGGTGTGATGAAAATCCACATGAAACCAGAAGCCGAGCAGCCCAGGAGCGTTTCTCAGTAAATGTGTGGGCCGGCATTCTGGGGGATTGCCTCATTGGCCCTTATTTGTTACCTGAACGGCTGACAGGTGGAAATTACCTGATTTTCCTGGATCAAGTGCTGCCGCAGCTTCTGGATGAGGCGCACGTACCCGAAGGTTCGCGTCGCCAGATGTGGTTCCAGCACGATGGAGCTCCGGCCCATTACACGAACGACGTGCGTCTCCATCTAAACGCAAGGTATGGCCAGCGGTGGATCGGGCGTGGGGGTCCAGTTCACTGGCCTGCCCGATCACCAGACCTCACCTGCTTGGATTTCTTCCTTTGGGGTTACCTGAAGGCCGAGGTATACCATACACCTGTCAGCAGTGCTGAAGAACTTGTGGCGCGCATTGTGGCAGCTGCAGGGCAGATCAGAGATACTCCTGGCATTGTTGGAAACACACACTCCTCAATGCGACGGAGGTGCGAAGCCTGCATCATGGCCCAAGGTCGAAATTTCGAGCATCTTCTGTAGTGTTATTTTTTGTAAATAAATTTCCAGTATCATTGATGTTTTTGGTCTAAATTTATTCAGAAGTGTTGAGCAGAGGTAGAAAATGTGTTTTCATTATTACTAACTGATCGTAGCGCCCCGTTTCCAGTTAGCGTCCGAAATGTCAACGAATTATGTTTTTTGCCCAAAGCGCCCCCTATCGATGTTTCTTTTTGTACCGTTCAACTGAGTTTCAGAGAGCCCCAGCAAACAGAATCATGAAAATGCATGCCATAAGTCAAGAAATCTGTTTGTTTATCTCTTAGGAGCCTTCGAGTTTCGACCACCCTGTACTTTGACATTTTATTCCGGCTCTTACGCTTTTTTCAGGGCTCTACTTTTGGGTTCAAACTTTAAGTTAGAGTATAAACTTTGGCGAGCATGTGTTAAATTATCAAAATAACGGGCTTAAAGTTGTTGTCTAGCTCTCTAAAGTCTGCAGCGCCCCCTATCCATGTTTTAAGAGATACGCTTATCAAATTGGTACTGAAGAAAGTCTAAACAAACAGAATCATTTCGACGCAACAAGCAAGAAAATCTAACCATTTCCCTAGTTTTTATGACGTTTCGAATTTCGGCACCCAAATTTTCGAAAGCGCCTAGCGCCTTACCATCGCGTCAGGGACCCTACATTCCCTATTCAAAAATGTTCGTCTAGGTGTGCTCTATCGATCCTTAAAGTTTGTCACCGACGAGCTGAATCACCCTGTATATTTAACAAGTTACATAAAATAAGTACCAAGAATATAAGTCTGGCTCCTTGATATAAATAACTGTAAATGGATAGAGTTAAGTAAAGCGCAAGTCTACCTGTTATAAAACTTTTGATAAGAAAGTATAAAAGCTTTAAAATATAATATGAATGTTATTTATTATTTAAACATTACGAGTCTAGAGGGATTTTAAGAAGTTGCACTTGGAGCTTAGTCCCCTCATCAGGTTATGACTCTGACCCAGTTTCTAAGTTACAGCTGAGAATATGATTACGATTAATGATATCATGCTAATAATTTAAGAATATACAATTTTGTACCCAACAAAACTAGAAGATTTATGGGTAAGAAAATAATCTTTGAAGGATTACTGATCTGTGGGATAAATCAACAACACAAAATCCTTTTAAACTACAGCTGATTCACTATTTTAATAACATTTTCTAGTAATTCAATTTCGACACGCGTATCATTTTTATTATAAATGCAATACGAAATAGCGCGAAACAGACAATTTTCATTTCCCTTTACAGATTAATTTTATCTTCCAATAATAATAATAATAATAATTATTATGGGTGTAGTTTGAAGAAGAATTCGCTGAAGTCAGTTTCAAACATATAAACTTTGCATGTGTAGAAAGCAAATTTAAACTTTGAATTACTGCTGATTAATAGTAATTAGAATCACAGAAACTAAATTTGATCCAAAACTACCAAACATGACAGTAAATTGATCTAGTAGTTATCTCTTACAGAAAGAAATGGCCTTGCATTTTAAATACTATATAGATTTATGGTTGTCTTTTAAATTTTTCAACACATTGCAGCTTCGTTTTCTCGTCCCGTGCGCGTCAAAAACGAACTTTCGACTGTTGAGACGTAAGTCGAGTTTTAAGTTGTCAGGAATCTAAAATAAAGACGTCTGTCATCTCGCTGCAACAGGTGAACAGAAGCGTTGACGGGAAGAAGCGTGAAAAGTGTAATTCGAACTCAGGGTAAATGAAGAAAAATATGCCGAAGAATTTAGAGGGAACTAAAAGGTGGTAGAAGATTTTAATGTCAAATATATCTTTGTGTGTGGAAATTTCTTCATGACATTGTTTATTCTTATTCTGATATTATACTCTATTATCATTGCTATGACACTCTGACATTATTGCTAAATCTTTTAATACTTCTATGGTACTGTGCTAAAAAAATTATATAAAAAAGTAATTAATTAGAGAAAAAAAACGTTTATTTTCCGAATTTTCTGTCTTTTAGCAGTCGAATATTTCTTTTACATTTAAGAGTCTCCGCTAATAACTCGAAGACACTCGCATGCTAATATTAAAACAATGCCAGCGTTCTTTTCAAATAAATCATTTCCATTTTAATACTTTTAAATGATTTTATTATTATTATTATTATTATTACTATTATTAAGCATAGAATATCTGAGGTCAATGTTTAACGGGATACTTTCATAGTTTTTCGATCTTTGTTTCAGTTCTTTTTTTCCCTCTGGGTGCACTTTTATTTTCGAATTGGTTTCGAAAGTGACTCAAAGAAAAAAAAAGAAAACCTGCAGCAAAAACCGAAAGTGAAAAAGTATCCGGTTAGACATTGACCTCAGACATCCTATATAAAAATAAATAAATAAATATTAAAGTTAAAATATTAAAATGCAAACAAGAATTTGAAAAGAATACTGTTATTTATTTAACCTTAGCTTGCAAGTCTCTTCGTGTATTACCAAGTAAATCCCTGTTGCCCGCCACCGGTTACGGTAATATCCATAATCGCGATGCGGCAGTCGGCGGCATAATTGGTTAAGTAAGACTAATTACATATTTGAAAATCAGCCAGAATGTGCATTTCACTTAAAAAAACTTCGTCACCTTTCGGAATATAATTTTAAAGAATATTTCAATCTACTTTCAGGGGCTGTACAATATAACGGTACTAACTTTTTGGTAATTTTCGACCTTTCCCCCATCTTACGATATAATACGGTATTATCCTTCGACCCCCCCCCCCTTATCGTTATCAATATCTAAAAATTCTTTTGATTTTTGAAATTTTTTTCTTTTGTTTGAAGTAACATATAAATATGGTTACATTTATTTTTCTTTTTGCGTAGCGTAACTTTTCTCTTTTTCTCAGTATTTTAAATCCTTAACTTTTAAAATGTCTTTAATATTTCTTTGTTACAAGTTTCTTATAAATAAAAAACTTTTCATAAAAATTTTTCCGCTTTTTTAAGTATCCGAACAATTTATCTGTAACATTTTTATGAAACTAGAATCCCCTTCTTCTCGTATCGGAGGCTTTTTAAATTTCTTCTTTTGAATGGAAACGTTAAATAAATAAATAATTTCATTTTCATACAATCCGCTGAAATAAATTCATACATACGTCGCAACAACCTCCCCGTTTCATTGCTGTACACGCACAAAAGTGGAATAAATTTCGTTATATAGAATATATTTTTCGTAATATGGAGATTAATTTACATGTTAATTGTGTTCAAAGTCAAGGTTCAGCAGAAAATTTCGTTAAGTAGAAAACTCCGTTAAATAGGGACTTCTGTAAAGGGAAGTTCGACTGTATGTACTATTTAAAAGCATTTAATAATAGCTTTTTATTACATAATGCATTAAACAGTAATAACGTCTTCTTGCACTTGCCCCCGCAAGGGGAGGGAGCAGACAGAACTTCTTATCAACAAAACAAGTGGACAACATTCTTTCTCTTTTATTTACTAGTAAACACAAGTATAATTTCTAACATACTTTGCATATGGTTTCTCAAACAGCGGATTATATATGCATGCACATATGACAGAAGAAAAAGAATGCCAAACGTTGGAATGAAATAATTTATATTTTTGGAATTAAATAATTTTATATTCATTTTAATGATTTTAATAATAACTTTGTATTTTCATCAAAATAGATAAGACTAAAAAAAAGATAACATACTATTTTTATGTAAAGACCAAGTTACAAATAAAAAAAGAAAATTTCGGATGGATCAAAAATGATAACGATATTAAAAGACACCCCCCACCCCCACATCCCCTAGAGTTATCTTATGTACCAGACTCTCCATCCCCTTAGAGTTATCTTATGTGCCAGACCCCCCTCAACCTTATAATGATGTTATATATGCACAACCCCTCATCAACATTAAAATTTTCATCAGAAAAGTTGCGTTATTTAAAAACTCATTTTAAATAATAGCACATTCTAATAATAATAATAACTTTAAAAAAAAGGAAAATATAATTTGATTATCAGTACATATTTATTAGGAATAGTTTTACAATTGACTTTCAAAAATTGAAATTTTATCTGCATTCAAACATTTTTAGGAAGTTATATATAAAAGATAAAACAGGGAAATAGAAATCGAAACTTTCTTTCTTTCTTTTTTTAGAGATATTCCTCACATTACTGGTATGCAATTCGAAATAAATACGGAAAGCAAATTTTATAGTATTTTTTCTGTTTCTTTGTTTGAAAAAACGACATTTAAAATAAAGTTAGTCGGATTGTTTTCTGAACGTCTCATATATTACCTTACAGTTTCATTATTGTTTCTTTTACATAATTACAGTTTAGGATAAATTTCCGTGATTCTACATTCGTTACTTAAGAAAAAAAAAATGTGTATTCAGGATAAATTTCGCATTTTCTGCGACTGTTAAAGGTGTACTGTCCCCTTAAAAGTAATAAATATAAAAAAATATTTATTTAAAGTTTCGAACAAGTTAGTCTAAAATTTTAAAGTTAAGCGGCTACTTCAGTTTGACGAAAACACCTCGCTAATATTAATCCAATGGAAGACATTTTTTAAGATATCTCGTTTGCATTTCAATATTTTTAAATGATTTTTTTTTTTTTTTTTTTTTTTTTTTTTTTTTTTTTTTTTTGCATTGGATAGCTGGGATCGATCTCTACATAGTCCTTTTTTTTTTACATTTTCGATTTTGTTTTCAGGTAGTATTTTTAATTAGGGCGTTTCCACTTTCGGAACCGGTTTCGAAAGTGAAAACATCCGCATAAAAAATCTGCAAACGAAATCGAAAAAGTAAAAAACGGCCTTTGTACAGATCAACCTTAGCTATCCAATTCAAAAAAAAAAAAAAAAAAAAAAAGATCCTTTAAAAATATTGAAATGCAAACGAGATACGTTTCTTAAAAAATTTCTCCCATAGGATTAGCGAGCGGGTCTTTTCGCGTGACTGAAGTAGCCCCTTAACAATCTTTAAACACTTACTATCTTTGAGTTCTGCAGATTTATAATAAAAATTACTGTTTTTCGAACGTAAAACGCTAAATTGTCAAATATTTTATACATGAAGCATTCTCACAATTTTTTGACTTTCAAGTCCCTAAATAATAATTTTTATTTTAGTACATATTTTAGGGGTTTTTTTCCCCTTATATTGGGAAACATCCCATTGCATGACTGCATAACAATATTAACGAGATAAATAAGTTTTGGACGACGTTGGAGATCCAAATACACCACAAAATTCCTATATACCGTACCGTGTCCCTGATGCTAATTTTTAAGTTTGGAGCTGTCTGTATAGAATTGTTTCAATAAAAGTAATTCGATGTAATTTTTTTTTACGAAACTGAGTTTATTGTTTTATATAAACGTGTAGCAAAAAATTAACCTGCAAACATTTTTACGGTTGTTATTATTTTTTTTTTAACTCTGTCCCTGGGTTTTAGATTCCTTACCGTCTTTCTTGCTAAACTTATACAGAAAATCACTTCAGAGGCAGCCACAGAATTTTTTTCAAGTTTTTTCTCTTGCAGATGTACGCTAAAGAAAGAATGTCTAAAATTCTTTGTCAGGAAATTCACTGCAGAATTTAAATCAGCATTTAAATATCAATTTCAAGCATCGTGGCTTTATTGGTAGTCTTACCGTCCCCAAGGTTTATTACTGCACTTTTCGAGGTAAATAATATATATATATATTTTAATTTAATCCAATGTAAATAACTGTTTCTAAAAATCAATTAACATTGTGGCTATCACTTAGCCTTAACATGATTTGGCTAAAAATAGGTGGTAATTTTCTTTACCGTCCCATCCTTATACCATCCCCCTTTTTTTCCTTACCGTCCCTTTTTTCCTATACCGTCCCTTTTTTCCCCCTTACCATCCCTTCTTTAACACCCCTTTAAGACAATGTTATACCAAAATTTTGTACTCAAAATACTATATTGTTATTATTTCTTATTTGAATGGTCTGTGGGTACTATGCAAATTCATTATAAGTAAAAATTTAGAAGGACAAAAAAGTTAGAGTGGTAAATTGGTAAGGAAAATTAAACTCACAAGTTTAACTTAAACTTCAGTTAAATAAAAAAAAATCGTTGCTGACCATTTTTTTCTTTTTTTAAATCATCAAAGCATTCGTCTATCAGATTAAAATGCTATTTTATTAAATTTAATTTCAACAAATTTTTATTCCTGAAAGTTAAAATTTTGTGAGAATGCCTCACATATACAAGAGTAAGAGCCCTGAGTCCGGTCTCCGGGACAGACCGTAAAGATGTTCTAGCAAATTCTGACTTTTTAGTTTTATTATTTGTTAGCTTTTTTAACTTAAAAGATTTACGTAAAGAAGAATGGGTTTACTTATTTTGCTTTTGTTTCACTTAATAAACCAGGACCGAAGTCAGGCCCCGGTAACTTGTACCAGCTCTACCCCTTTTTGTACGAGCCTGAATAGGAAAGAAAAAAAAAGTTTAGGATAAATGAGTTCAGAACTTTAAACAGCGACGAAAAATCATGCATCAGCCATAGGTTATGAAACCAGAATGAACCTTTCCATTAATAACAGAATGTTCCTAAGAAATCTTATTTTCTCATACTATGAAATGGATATCTAAGTATAAGCCATTTAAGGGTGTTCTCAAATCCAAAAGGGCAACTTGCTGATATAAGTTTTAATTTACTTTTGTTCGAAAATGCATGAAACTAGCTGGCGTTGTTGTTCAGGAACTATGTAATTGAGCTGTTTTTTCTATATTTTTGCAAACGCGATAGATCTTTCAGAAAATGGTATCAAAGTGGGCGTTTTGAACCGAACTTCCGCGCGAAGAAAGAAAGAGCACTCAAGAGCGGGCGAAAAACGTGTTTGTCACGTAATCAAAATTGCTTATACACTATGACGCAAAAGTTTAGACAATGAAGAAATTCTTACATACTTTGAAAAATATTTATTCAATTTTCAAATCACTGCTTGAAATTAATGTGCTGTACATATAAACAATATTTATAACAAAGAAAAGTGGAATTGTGCATATTGCAATAAATTAAATGGTAACAAAAATAAACTGCTGTCTCAAAAGTTTAGACACAAATTAAATAAAATCGAAATAAACAATTTTTAAAACCTGGTTGCGCATCCATGCTTATGTATTACGTCATATACACGAGATTGCATGGAAGAAACTAAATCTTGCATAGTTTGTGGATCGATATCGTACCATGCATTCTCAATAGATGTCTTAAGTTCCTTTTCAGAAGAGTATTGTCTAGCGTTGCTATAAACTTTGCGACACATGATGCTCCAAAGGTTTTCTATAGGGTTAAGATCTGGGCTACATGCTGGCCAGTCGAGAAATCTTATATTATGGGAATTAAACCAAGATTTTGAATGTTTTGCAGTGGGAATTGAAGCATTGTCTTGCTGAAATTCCCACTGAGGACCCCCTAGAAGCTCAGCAAATGGCAGTAGGTTTTCTTCTAATGTCTGTGTATAATGCTGTGAAGTTTGACGACCACTGGTGAAGGTCAGAGATACTTGTCCATTATAGAAAAAGGCTGCCCAAGCCATCACCGAGCCCCCTCCTTGTCTGCGACTAAAAAAACGTCGAGGTTCCTTCCGCAAGTCATGCCAATACGATAAACAACCATCTGGACCATCCAGATTCCACTTTTTTTCATCGCTAAATATGACTGACTGCCATTTCTCTCCATATGACATATGCTTTCGAGTCCACATAAGTCTTTGTAACTTATGATGTGGTTTCAGAGCTGGTTTCTTCTGCATTTTGCTATAAACGATTGTTCCTTTTTCCAAAATTCGTCTACGAATCGTATCCTTTGATACAGAGAGTCCCGATGAGCTTTGAACTCCACGTACGCTCATTTGTTGAGTACCCGCTAGTCTTTGTATCAGGCGATCCTCTCGTACATTTGTCACACGTGGCCTCCCAGACCGACATTTTGCTTTATATTCGGAACCACTCGATAAAACTCGATAAATAGATTTTTTTGACCTATTAATAATAGCAGAAATTTCAGAAACGCTCTTCCCTTCACCTTTCAACTGCCAAATCCTTGAAACCTCATTCACTTGAATTTCTTTAGCTCTCGGCATGTCGACTATGAAGCGCAATCGTCTGCAGAACTTAAGTACTCCAAATTTGTGACATCATCGATTCTAAATTTGCATATGCCAGCGAATATTCAAAGAAATTTAGAATAGTGTCTAAACTTTTGCGACAAGCACATTTGAATTTTTATGAAAAAAATTAGTATTATAGCAAATAAAACGACTGTCTTTTGTACATAGCATTTTAAATCAGTTTTTGAATATATTTACAGGTTTTTGTAATTCTGACGTCATAATTCTACATTTTAAAGCTGAATGACGTCATTGTCTAAACTTTTGCGTCATAGTGTAACTCAATAGGTAATGGATTGATCAAAAAAAAATGGTAAAAACAGTTCAATTCCAAATCGCTTTCATGGCCAGGCTTTCCAATTTTATACCTTTCCGTTAAAAAATGAATTTGCAAATGTGTCAAAATGTTTTGCGCTTGTTGAGCAGAGCAGTTAAGAACAGCCTTAAATAAAATTCACGGCAAGTTATTTTCCTCCACATTTTCAATAGCGTATATTCTATATTAATCTCATTAATATATTAAAAATGCATGTCAATCTGAGTATATTTACGTGAGTTAGAACATTGCCAGACAATCCAGCCAAATTCAGAAACACATTTCAACTATGTTTGTCACTTTCCAGTTGGAAAGTGACATTAATTTGGTCTGGGCACCGAACTCGATTATGGAAAATTCACCGCTGTTTTTGCTCGTAATAGAAAATGCTAGCTAGTGATTTATTTATTTTAAAAAAATTATAATTTTTTTCTTTGTTATTTTTTTAACATATGGGAACAGGAAAGAAAAAAAATAAAACGTTGCTTAAACTACTTTTTTAAGATTTTTAAATTAATTTTTTGCATAATTTAATTAATACGAAACTATTAATTGCTTAAAGCATATTTTTAAAAATATATATTTCACTCTTCATTTCTTTCTTTCTTTCTTTCTTTCTTTTTTTTTTTTAATATTTAAACTATTTCATTGTTGCAGTTTCACAGCCAAAAGGCTTTTTTTTGGCAAGCGTGGTTTGAAGCATCATTAAATTCATTGTTGTTGTAATTTGTATACAATTGTAATCATAAGGAATATTGAGTGATTTATCATCTGCGGCCAGCTACTGGAAAATTTATTTTAATTAATTTATTAATTTATATATAAGTTTTTTAAAATATTAAAATGTTATATTGTTATCGGAAATTATATCTGTGTACATAGTGTTTATAATTCTAACCTGTCAGAAAGTAGGTGAAAAATCGATTGATCGAAATAATAAAACTCCATCTTAAGTAGGACGTAGTCACTATGGCAACTTAGAATTATTACCTGTCATGGGATATCATTGAATTGATTGCATATGATAGGATTTAATTGAATGAAGAAAACTTTTATTAATATCTTTTTAAGTTTTCATTTGATTTTCATAAAATTTTAAACGACTCGACAAAATTCTGAAATGATTATATATATTAAATTTCAAACCACCATTCGGTTGGGTAGTTTTCTACTGTTATATACGGACAGACGGACGGACCGAACGACGACTATAGGTGGTACGTATTTATATAATTACGAACGCACCCAATAAAAAGCTTTAAAAAAAGAAAAAGAAAAAAAAAAGGAAAAGAAAATGTTAAATAAAAGCAAGTAATATATATATATATATTTTTCATCATGCTCCGGAACCCAGTTAATTCTTTTCAAATATTGCAATTTTATATTAGTTTTTGTTAAAGTTACAGTTATAGCTCAATTCCTCTCCACTCTGTGACTGTAACGGAGAGCTGAGATTTCCGAATTCTCGACGGAAATAAACGCGATATGAGAACTACTTTTTACATCTCGACTCGCACATTTAGTACTTCCGACTGCCATAAATTTTTCCCAATCTTCCTTTGGGTGCAAGGAAAGTTAATATGCCAGATGAAAAGACAGATTTTGCTTACATTAATTTAATGGATGTTTGGATATTTTATTGTTAGACTTTACTCAACTTTTGCTGTTAGTTTTTCTTCCCTATTTCCTTAAGGGGTCTTTTTTCTCTCAAAATAGGAAAAATTTGCGAATCCAAGCTTAAAATTTCCTACAAAAAGGCACCTACAATGTAGGATTCGATATAATACTAAATTGCAGAAAAAACACGAATCATAAATTTAGAAATGTAGGGTTATAAATATTCTCAACAATACAACTTGACAGACTCAGGTTTTCATTTAATGAATACGCGATATGATGGAAAATAAAAAGCATAAAAGCATAACATGAGGAGCGTGAAAAAAGCGCAAAGCGCAACATGGGAGGCAACGGATATATGAGGCATTCTCACAATCTTATGACTTTTGGGGGGAAAAAATCTGACAAAATTAAACTTGCTAAAATAACATTTTAATCTGATAGACGAATGCCTTAATGATTCAAAGTAAAGAAAGAATGGTCAGCAGCGAAAACTTTTTTATTTAACTGAGGTTTAAGTTAAACAAGTTAAGTTAAAGTTTTAAAAAATAATAACAACCCTAAAAATGTGTGCAGGTTAATTTTTAGCTACATATTTATATAAAACAATAGTTCCAGTTTCAGAAAAAAATTACATCGAATTATTTTTATTGAAACAATTTCATCCAGACAGCTCCAAACTTAAAAATCAGCATCAGGGACACGGGACGGTATAGGAGTTTTCCAGGTGTTTGGACCCCCAACATCGTCCAAAACTTATTTATCTCGTTAATATTGTTGTGCAATCATGCAATGGGATGTTCCCCAGTATATGAAATATATATATATATAAAAAAAAAACACAAAAAAGTGTATTAAAATAAAAATTATTATTCAGGGACATGAAAGTCAAAAGATTGTGAGAATGGCCCATATAGCGAAATGGAATAAGGTCAAGAAGTTTTTATGTTTATGAATTCCATAATTTAAATATTAACTGAATGTTTTAAAGAGTTGTCGATGTCCGAATAAAAGGCTTGGGTGAGGAATCTAGATAATTTACCTATACTTATATTTATCGATGTGAAAATTGTATATTAGGGTGGAGCGAAAAAAATTATTTTTTTTAAATCAAAAACGGGTAGGTGCCAAAAGTTGCCTTTATACTAGTACATCAACTGCGTGAAATTTTATCGCTAAAAAAATGGCTTGAGGCTCGCTTTTGGTCCAAAAGTCGAAATTTGGGGTAAAATTTGACATTTTTTTTCAAAAAAATAAAAAAATGCCTATGGTGATGGTTGTTATTTAAATGTGTTATTTAAACCTTATTAATGAATTAACATATTTAAATGATAAAGCGATATCTTTATTCTGTATAACTGGAGCAAAACTGACAACTTTTGGTATAAAAAAGGCGTTGCCACTCTGTTGTGTCATACAGCTAATTGATATTTAGAATACAGCTCTTACCTAGTTGCTTTCAAATCTACCCAAGGGATACCACGTGGAGGTGGCTGCATTTCATGTCACAACAGTGCATAATTCGACCACCCGACCATCTGAGCATAATGTTTTATTTATTCATTGAATTGTTATTTTTTATCAAAGACTGGCATAAGTTTTCTATGTAACAACCTAGTTCATCTCCTCTTTGTAGCTACACTGTTAAAAATATCGTGAAAAATTACCTCTGCTTTTAAAGGCTATCTATTTTCTGACCAATGAGAACGTTCCATAGGCGTTTATGTAGAGTTCTCATTGGTCAGAAATTAGACAGCCTTTAAAAACAGAGGTAATTTTTCACGATATTTTTAACAGTGTACAGATGTTGGATGATGCTGCTGTGACACTCCTTCAAGTATATTTCTACTGCTTGTGTATGATAAGGCAAGCAGAGTAATCCAGTGGAATTAAAAATATCTATTCAGCGTTATTATCTTCACCAAAATTGCATTCAGTTAATGCATAGTGATTGAGAGTTCTGTTACTACAATATTCTACAACATTTAGTAATTTCATCTTTGAGTATGCCATAATTTACTCTGCCTCTTGCATTTTTTATATGCTGAGAAGCTTGCTGTTTAATGTGATGGTGATCGTCAGAAAGCATTGCAATAAGAATTTGCTCTCTATGTACAAAGCAACCATTGTCCTAAATAAATTTGTTCCCATAAGTTTTTAGATCCATTTTTTAGATGTAGATTACATTTGGTGTAAACCATCCTGCGGCATAAACTTGGATTACATACTTTGTGAGTGAACCTACAGACTCTGGTGGTCAATCACTGCTTATATAAAGGCGAAAAATTTTATTCGCCTTTGTGATCCATCTTGCATGGGACAAGTTTCTTGGGTTCCTATTCGCTAGGTCTTCTGAGCCATATCTTGATGAAATAACTTTGCAAATGTCTAGCAGGTATTTCTGGTCTGTGCTGAGTAACCTTTTCTCGATTTCAAGAAGTAATGTTTCAAAATTACTCTCTATGGCTTCAAAAATTGAAATAAGAAGGGAATGGCACGTGGACAAAGATTTTCCTATTGGTCCGGCGAATCCCTGTCGGTTAGAATCTGATTTTTGCCGATGATCTTGTCTAAATGATGCAGAGGAAATTCAATGGATCACTTGAAGGTGGCAGATGATCCATTGTAATGGTTCATTCGAAACATGACCCAAGCAGAATGGATGGCAGCGACGAACAGAATTCTCTGCCTTTTAATGAGCACTCACCGCCCATCAAAGTCTCTACGATCATTCATTCAAAAAGTACTATGTAATCCAAGTTTGGCTCCAGGATGGTTTACCATCAAATGTAATCCATATCTAAAGAAGGGATCTAAAAACTCATGGGAAATTACTCGGCTACTAAACAATACACAAAACGGAATAAAACAAATACTAAAAAAGTTATTTAGGACAATGGTTTCTTTGTATACGCAGAGGAAATTCTGATTTCAATGGTCGCTGACGATCGCCATCACATTAAACAGCTAGTTGCTCAGCACTTGATAGTTAAAAGATGAGAGTAAATGATGGCATACGCAAATCTGAAATATCGACAATCAACTTTGAAGCGGATAATTAATTATATAAATCTAATTGATTGGAAAATTGTTGTGGTAACAGAACCTCTAATCAATATGCATTTATCGGGTGCAATCTTGGTGAAGATAATAGACGGCTGAATAGACTATATGAATATCATCCCCACTGCATTTGCCTTCTCTTACAGAAGCAGTAGAAAAATACGTCACAGCAGCAGCATCCAAAGTCTGTGGAAGTGTGGATACAAAGAAGAGATGGAGTAGGTTGATACATAGAAAATTTATGCCGGTCTTTGATAAAAAATCATAATTCAAAGTATAAATAAAACATTGTGTTCAGACGGTAGCGTGGTCGAGATTGAGGCCCTAGGTAGTTTTGAAAGCAACTAGGTAAGAGCTGTATTCTAAACAACAATTCGTTGAATGACACAACAAAGTGGCGGCGCCCTTTTTTACCGAAAGTTGTCAGTTTCGCTCCAGTTATGCAGAATAAAGATATCGTTTTATCGTTTAAATATGTTAACTCATTAATAATAAAGGTTTAAATAACACTTTTATATAATAACCATCTCTGTAGGAATTTTTTAATTTTTTTTTTTTTTTTTTGAAAAAATGTCAAATTTTACCAAAATTTTCGACTTTTGTACCAAAAGCGCAGACTCAAGCCATTTTTTTTCAGGGGTAAAGTTTCACGCAGTTGATGTACTAGTATAAAGGCAACGTTTGGCACTTACTCGTTTTTGATTTAAAAAAAAATATTTTGTTTCGCTCCACCCTATTGTATGTTATATCGTAAATGTTAACTGGATTTCCATTAACCTATATTTGTTCGTCTATAAATTAAGTAAATACCTGAACAACTAATTGATGAGTTCACTTATAGCTATACGCTAATTGAATATTTAGATTGGTAAAATATTAAATCCTACAGAATTATACTTTTTTATTTTATTTTATTTTTTTTTTTTTTTTATTTTATTTTATTTTTTTTTTTGAGAGAGAGAGAAGCATATAAGAATAATTTCTAATGCCGCCTATTATAAAAATGCATGTGGACACTAATTATTTTTTAAGTATCTTTTTTAAATTGATTTTTATTTTTAAAAAGACCTAGCCACGTTAGAGACTCCAGTCCTATACTCACTATTTTTTTACGATTACAGTACTGTTTGCAAATAAACTTTCTATCATAATCTAATGCCCATTTAAAAAATTATTTAAGCCGAATTGGAGCTTTCCAAACGTTTGAGCTCCAAGGCACGAGTCTTGCGGGCCAATATGAAAATTAAGCATTTAATATAAACGAAAATAACGCCATTGTTTTTTGCTTTAATGTATTTCGTAATAATCATCATTCTGTAATAGTTACAACGATTTCTTTTCCATTCCACAAACTATTTCACTATTATCATAAATATAACATAAATAAATATAAATATCTTCCCTTTAATTTATTGCACAAACAACTTTTTTTTCAGTAATAATGCAATGATTTTTTTAAGTAAAAAAAAAATCCTTAAACCAATTTTTTCTCTAATGTTCAAAAACTACACACACACATACACATATGTATATATATATATATATATAGTTTTTGATAGGAGCAATTCTTACAGCAAATAAATAAATAAATAAATAAAGGTAGGTTGAAGAAGAAAAAAAATTGTCAATTCGCAAGATATCAAACCCGTTTAAATTTATTATACATCTTCTTAATATTATTTACATTTTTTATATTAACAAGTTTTTGATAGGGCCAACTATTAGAGCAAAAAGAAATTCACAACAAAAAAAAAGAGAGTGTGTGTGTGTGGGGGGGGGGGGGGGCGGGGGTTGTTATATATGAAAAAAACATCACATTTCCATTAATCCGTTAAATTGTTGGTGAAATTAGTACTTAACTTCGAAATCTACCTGCACCTGTAGGCCAAGCCAACAGAAATTTTTTTTATAATTATGAAAGTTATAAATGTTTTTGCACAAGAATGCTGATTTAATGTGGGGAGGAGGTAAACAACATTATAACTTCATTTTTCTTAAAGATTGAATGGAATAATCAGGAATTCAATTAATAAAATAATTCTTTACTATTAATTAATAGTAAATTAATTAAAATAATAATAAATGTTTATTAAAATAATTCATTAAAACTATCAAAATTCCAAGCCCCATAGCCAAATTCCTAAGGGGCATGTTGGTCCCCCGTGTCAAATGGGCCAACTAACCCCATATCGCCTTTTTTATTTTTCGTGACTGTAAGGAATTATTCTGAAAGCATTTCAATAAACAAACATGCCTACAATAACTGCGAACAATTATTTTTCTGAATACTATATATCAAAATCTAAAATGTAATCGACAAACAAATAAAAAACGATAATTTATAAGAGAGGAAATTTACTCACCTTAGCAAAATTTTGAAAATTCTCGGTGGTTCTTTAATGGACGCTCCGACTTCAATAGCGTTGATGTTGGAGGAGGAAAGCGAAGCAGCGCATACTTGGCTGGACTGACAATACCACCAAGCGGAAAGTTAAAAAAATATCGCGACTAGGCCAGCAAGTCCCTATGACCAACTAGCCCCGCCTACCCTATTCTTATCCAAAGAATAATGCCCTCCAAAAATAAATTAGGGAGGATTACCCCCCTTTACACTTTACTAATAAACCTCCAAATCTAATCAGGCAAGCGCCTTATCAGAATGAACCTGTATACCAAATTTGAAGCAAATCAGATAATTGGTCATGAAAAACCCATTTAGCTAAATTAGAGGGGGTGGTGATTAGATCCCCCATTTCCTCCCTTTATTCTTAACCAATGAACCTCCAAATCTAGTCAGGGAAGCGCCTTATCGGAATAAACCGTTATACCAAACTGGAAGCAAATCGGATAATTCTGCATGAAAAACTCATTTATCTAAATTAAGGGGAGATTAGCTCACTCATTTCCTCCCCTTTTATACTTAATCAATGAACCCCCAAAACTAATCAGAGAAGCGCCTCATCAGAATAAACCGGCATACCAAATTTGAAGGAAATCGGATAATTCTGCATTAAAAGCCCATTTATCTAAATTAAGGGGGGATTAGCTCTCCCATTTCCCCCTTTATACTTAACTAATGAGCCCCCAAAACTAATCAGGGAAGCGCTTTATCAGAAAGAAACTAGAAAAAAAATTGAAGCAAATCGGATATTTCTATCAAGAGTTATCGCGTTATTTACGTACGTACGTACATACAGAACCTGCGGGCACATGAGCTGCCAGGCTTCGACAGCCTGCGATCTAAAAATCACTATTCAGAATTTCTGAATATAAAGGGAGTTAAAATTTGCAACCCTTCTCTCTGCATGTGATATGAATATATGCTTTTTGTTAGGATGTTACCTTAAATTAGATATTTTTTTATTATTCCAATCAATTTTAACTTTCTGTTATAGTAATTTGAAAAGTTACGAAATCAAAAGGTCGTGATTATTATTTTTTTCTGAATAAATCTGCTTGGAAAATGAAATAACTTCCCCTCATAACTAAGAAATAAAATTTCTATATATCTAGGTAATTTTATTCATTCTGTTTCTAATATTAGCCAGTTATTTGATCTATTATTTGATCTTTTGAAAAGAACCTTAAATGCCCTCGCTTAATGACTTTTCCAGTAGTTATATGCATAAAAAGGGGGTAAAATATTCTTAAGAAATAAATGAAAAGAATTAACATATAAATAAATTTTCTTCAAATACTTTTTGCTAAAATTTCAATTAGATTTTCAAATGTTATTCAATTTTCATATGTTTAGTAAAAGTTTGCATCTGAAATTTTGTAAGACGCGTGGGAGGAACGTAATGAGAACTTACAATTTAAATGCTGTATAAAATTATTAACCTTTTTTGATTATTTGTATTTTATTTCAGCATTTTATTGTGAAATTAGTATAAAAGATTGCTTTTCTTAGATTTATTTCAATAGTTTCAAATTGTAACAAGAAAGAAAAATCATGCGTCAAGCATAGATTATAAAACACTTTCCAATACTTCGAGAATACTGTAAATAAACTTTGCTGCTTAATCGCAATTAAGCAGGGTTGGGGTTTTGGACGCTCAAAACTAGTTTTGGACAGGACATGTGGGTTTTACTGTCCAAAACTGTACTAAAGTGTCCAAAACCTTAAAAAAAAAGCAACATTCCACATGTAACCACTGTACACTTATTAAAAATATGAATACCCTCATAGCATGCATGGTCACGGTGACGTCGTTGTGACGTCACTGTAAGTCACTGTGGTCACGTCACATCTGTGACCAAAATGCCACCCCTCAGTGATGTCACATTGTGACTGAGATGTGAACTTCTTAGAAAACTTTAAAAAATTACGAAAATTCTTTAAAACATGTTATTTACTGTAAAATTATGTTTTCCTGGCAATTAAAAAAAATTGTGAGGTCACTGTTATATCACTGCTATGTAACGTACGTCACGTCACATATGTGACAAAAAAACCACCATATTGTAAGTCACAGTGTGACAAAAATATGAACTTCAAAAATATTTGAAAATGAAGAGAAATATTTTAAACAGTCACGAGTTACATGGCATAAGGAATAAAATATATTAGTGGATAGCAAATGGTAAATTCTCTCACTAAAGGGGAGAGGGGGGGGGGGCATAATAAATAAAGTGCACGATACAATCATTAATAAACTAAATTTTCAGGCTATATTTTATCAATTTGATATCTAAGATAGTGAATGTATACTTTTTCATGATTTAAATTTTATCTAGCATTTGGATAATATAATTAGAATTAGGAATATTAAATTTATACACTTTACATATTTAGTTTGCTGGGAGGAAATTTATTTATTTATTCTTTTTTTACCGACCAGGATTATTCGAAACACTTCTGTGGTTTCAAAATAAAAATTTTCTATTACAGTTAAATCTGCACCTTTTAATGAGCACGTAGAAAGAGTCTTCAGAGTTTAGTCATCTATGCATTTATTGCTTTAGAATATTTTTATAATTTGTATTCAAGTCATAAATTCTACTTCTTTCAGACTTTTTAAATAAAATTAGCATTTTCCGAAAATAAAAGAAATATACAAAATTTGTGCAAAACAAACTTTACTTAAAAAAAAAAAAAAAAAAAAAAAAAAGAAAGAAAAAAAAAGGTGGGGGGGGGGGGTCGTTATTACCATTATATTTATTTTTACACCTTTTGAAAATTTAAACAATGGTATATCTAATAAACTCTAATTATGAATATTATTATTATAATTATTTAGAAAAAATGAACTTTACAATACATTTTAACTTGTATTATTTGGTACGGATAAAAAGAAAAGGTTAAATATATTGGACATTTCTTCAAATACAAAATTTTAATTAACCATACTTTCAGAAAATTACTGCGCATTCAAGTTTCATATCTCTTGCATGCAAAAACAAATAATCTGTACCAGACCATCTGCTTGAAAATCGTCTGCCCACAAAAAAATAAACATGAGAAGACGCGGGAAATAAATAGTTCACTGTTTTTAGAACATCACTTTCACCACGTCTACAACACTTTAAGATAAGGAAATGACCATTTTTGGATACACGGATATTAATAGAACGTATATGTAAGTTTTATTTAATTTAAATATTTTATTCCTGATTTGTACATATGAGTTAAATAGTTTTATGTTATATTTGTAAGAGACTGATCTTTAAACTGTTAGAAGCGATATTTTAAAATTCGATAACTGTAAAGAAAAATATCTTAATCTGCCATCGCTTGAAAAAAAAAACTGCGCAGAGACTGTGCATGCCTACATTCATACTGGAATTAATATAAACATTAATTTACTCTTACTTGAGATTGAAAATGTATGGAACGACAATGATTTGGAATTATTTTATCGGCTTCTTACTATTTTTTGATTACTAACACTTATAGTTATTATTATTTTGGGGTTAAATATGATGTTCGATTATCATAAGATTACGAAACTGTTTCAGATTAGAAATTAACATTATACTGGGAAAATGTATCTTTACATATTACAGTAGTGAAACATTTGAAAGAATTTTCTTTTAGTGCTAATAATATTTTAAATTATCTTTCAAAATCCTAAATCTTCAAACCAATGTTTTCAGATTTAACATTTGCCGAAATTATAAAATAATAGGAATTCCTTATACCATATCGAAATATTTTTGAGATATTGTTAAATCTAATAAGGCATTTAATTTATCTATTGAGTTTGCTGTTGTTTAATAGTACAATTATAAATCCTAATTATTATTTTTAGTATTTTTCAAATTGGTATATTTATTTTTTTAAATTGTATGTAAGCATTTTTTCTTTTCTGTTTGTGATTTTAATCAAACATTTAATTATAGACATTCTGAATCGGTTATTAAATTTTCTTCTATTGTAAATTCATTTTCTACGTTTATGATACGCGTAATTATTGGCACTAAAAAGTAAAATATGATACTTAAACATTGAAACAAAGTGTTTTTCATGCCTGATGGGAAGTTATAGATTAAACTGCTTTAGTATATATTTTTAAAAGTTCATATAATACAGGATACATATTATAGGACACAAGTTGAAAAGTGCTTATGACTTCGGTTTGTCTGTCCGTCTAGCAGTCTGTCCGCACTCTAACTCTCGAAAATATACTCGGATTGCCCTGAAATTTTTGGATGTTATTGACGTTTACCATAGCACGGTTTCTATTTGTAATGAAGTTTGTAGCATGCTTTGTTCATTTACAGGGACAGACAAAAGTTTTAAGTTACATTACAGCCTATGGAAAAAAATCGTTTCAAATGATTTTTTATGATTTTACGCACGCTTTCAAACAGAATAAAATTTATATGCATTTATGAAGTGCACTAAAATATGCATTCTGTTGACTATGCGATGCAAAGAATAGTTATTGTTCATTTACAGGGCTAAAAAAGGAATTCAAATACATAATGATATAGGGGTGGAGGGAATTGTTTGCGGCATACTTTAATTATGTTAATCTATTTCATATATAATGAAATTGATATATGTCGCTGAGGTTTACATACTATAAATTATTTCATGTATAATACGAATAATACGTATATAGCATTTACAGGGACACACAAAATATTTCAGATACTATATTGTATCCGAAGTACTGTTCATTAGCGATGATTGCTGGAAATGTATTTTTAATTATGATATGCGCTTTTATGATTCACTATATTTATGCATAGTATATGGTGTATATAAATGCTATAATTCCTATACAAGGCTACACAAAAGTATTCGTAAGGATTACTGGGTATGGGCGCAAGTTGCTTAAAGGTGGTTTTTAAATGAGTTATGCTCTTTTTTGCTGAACTGCATTTAATTTACCAAGAAATGTTTGTAGAATATAGATAAAACGATATACAGGATCACGTAAAGAATTGGATACATGACCGTCTATAAATTATAATTTCTGGAAATGTGATTTCAGCAGTTTTAAGAGTGTCTTAGTTTGAATTAAATTTTAACTAAATAGTGGCGTGTAATAAAGATTATAGGTAAACTACAGGGTTGTACAAAAGTATTCAAGTATGTTTCCATACATTAGTATAAATTGCTGAAAAAGAATTTCAACCTGTTAGGCGTTTTCTTGCTAAACTAAATTTTCCCATTATATAGTATATATGCACTTAAAAAAATGGGAAGTCAAAATTGAGTAAAAAGTACTCAAATTTAAATGCGTCACATACTCAAAATAGCTCCGATCCAAATGTACTCAAAGTTGAGAAACACATGTACTCATTTTTTATTCATTGGTTGTGATCAAATATGAATCATTATGTACTGCCCCCTCCCCCCCCCAAAAAAAAAAGAAAAACCTAAAATTTAAAGTAAAAATGTACTGACATTTATTTCCCGTTCAAAGTTCTTAACAAGAAATGTTTAATTGATTATTTATTAAGAAAGATAGCAAAATTCTTAACAAGATACTCAAATCGAATATTTTTATGACAAGAGCATTATTTCCAAGCACTTTTAAATTATTTTTAAAATGCTGTGCATAATTTAATATTTACATTAATAAACATCATTTGTGCCGCCATAAATGAAATGAACCATTACAGGGTACAAAACTATTCGTTTGTTTGGGTTTGATAACATGTGATGTTTCAAAATAGAGAAAGCATGGGTTCATTTTTGATCCAAAAATATTCAATTCGATATGAGTACGTCGGTTTACTTATTTTTGAGTACTTCATTTTTCTCAGTGTATCAACCTACAGATCAAATACAGGGTTGTTCAAAAGAATTGGAAAACATATTTGGCTATGGACGGTAACTGCTGAAATCAATTTTTCAAATGTTTACTTAGTTATCTTATTTACGTCATTTCCCTAAATTACGATGTCTTGTTAAAGCATTCAGAAAGTGTTGGAAAGTATTTTATAATCTATGATTAACGCATGATTTTTCTTACTCGTTTTTTTTCTATTTCCCAGATCAGTCTTTTCCTATAAAACATACCAAATCTATTTAGCTCATATTCACAAAATACAATATACACGGGGATAAAAAATTTAAATAAATATCGCTTATCATGCCGCTCTATAAATAATAGTTGTATTAATATCCGTGAGTCTCCATGTTCGTATTTAATAAAGCAATGACAAATCACAACAAATTAAAAAATTTACACATTCTAAATATCAAGCTTGAACTCAATATCAAGCATAGAACTTAATATCAAGCATAGAACTGAATAAAAAAATATGTCAGTTGATAAGCATTGTTTTTTAAGTGGAAAAATTTAAAATGATTTAGAAGAATAGGACTCCAAAATAGCGATATTTTGCTAAAAAGTACGGTAAAAAGATGAGATTTTATATTTACAGCAAAAGGTTATTTCAAAATTCATCGCTGTATTAATACTTAGAAATTTTTCCAGAGAGAATCCTTCGCCTTATATACAATATTTCAAATGAAAATCAAATATCAAATTAATTGCTTAAAAGGCGCAAATAGTGAAAAAAATTCCAAGCCGGGACTCGAACCCGGGCCATCAGTATAGCACACTGATATTCTACCGACTAAACCACATGGAACGACGCCCAGTCTGTAAAATTTCTCACTATTACAGGTTGGCAAGGCGGTTCGCGGTAGGTTGGTTCGCGGTAAACACGAAACTTAATGAAATCCAGCATCGAAACTATATTAATAATTGGAAATTTTTCCAGGGAGAAACATTCGCCTTCCATACAACATTTCAAATTAAAATTGCCTTTTAAGCAATTAATTTGAAATTTGATTTTCATTTGAAATCAATCGATACTGGATTTAATTAAGTTTCGTGTTTGCATCATGTTGGTGGCTCACGCTAAATATTCCATCTTGTGCTGAGTTTGTAGCCTCGCCATCATGTAATAGTGAGAAATTTTCCAGCCTGGGTATCGTTCCATGTGATTTAGTCGATAGAATGTCAGTGCGCTGTACTAATGGCCCGGGTTCGAGTCCCAGCATGGAATCTTTTTCACTATTTGCGTCTTTTAAGCAATTAATTTGAAATTTGATTTTCATTTGAAATCACAGTGTTTATGACAAGTTCGTCACAAATGACCCATATTTCACAAATTGGTCACAGTGTGACGTCAAAGCATTGTCGCTTTCGTCACAGGTTCGTCACAAAGTTAATGCCAAAATAGTCACAAATGACACACTTTTCACAAATTTGTCACACCGTGACTTCACAGAGTGGTCACAATGTGACGTCACAAACGACCTCTAAAACGGCCATAACGACCTCGCATTCTAGTCACTGTGACGTCACATCGACGGTCACAAAATCACAGTGTGACTTCACAACGACGTCGCAGTGACGTCACCATGCCTTACGGGTAAATATAAATATCTCACAATATATTTTACCAACATTCCATTTAATTCTTTGGTAAATGAAAAAAGTTCAAATTTTTCTGATATCTGTGTAACATAAAAAGTTCTGTTTCTGTTAAAATTGAGTTATAATAATAAGAAATTCTTTATAATACCACAGATTTGCTTAACACTAGTGCTTTTGTTTCAATTTTTGTGCAAGAAAATGTTACAAAGAAATTTCATTTAAATAATGTTTCATTGTAAATTATCTTTTCTAGATTATAGGATAATGAAAGAAAACACAAATGTTTAATTTAAAATCTTGAAATTATTTTTTAAAATATGTATTTTTATTATGAATTTAATCTAATTCTAATGAAGATTCTATTTCTTAAGAGTTAAATAGTGTTGTTATAATAATAGTCATATAATATAGTGTTATAATAATAGTCAATATCTAAATATCTCATAATCAAACAAAATCAATTATTTTTATTTATATTATTTCTTAATATACACATATACAAAGTTGCCAGCAGTAAGCTGGCTTAATCATTATGCTGAACCTGAACTCCATTTATCAATTATTTCCAGTAACAACTCTCAGGACTTTCAGTAACAGAATCAGAATGTATTCTTTATAAAAATCGTTAGTACTTCTATTAACTACTATTATTTAAATGAATAACATTAAATTTATGATACATAATTAAATTTAATATCTTTTTAATGTAATTACTTTGTTACGTAGGGCAATTAGGTTGTTACTACTAAATTGTTGGGTAGTTTAACGTAGGGTAATTAGCTTGTTAATACTAAATTGGTATTTTTGTATTGTAATCTTTTTGCCAATTTTTTAAACTTTTAGCATTATTCTGATAAATACAATTTTACTACAAAATATAGTTTTGGACAGTACGGTTTAAACCATGGATTTTACCATGGTTTTTACCGTTGTGTCCAAAACCTTGCCAACCCTGCAAACTAGATAGTACTGTAACCAAAATCCTTCGCGTGTCCCTGTAAATGAAGGATAAATGATATGCACTTCATATTATACAGCAAGCAATTTGTAGTGAAACACAGTAAAGTGCATCAATTTTATTATGTTTGAAATAGTGTAACATCCTTAAAATACGCTGCAAACGAATTTTCCCTGTAGAGCATTATGTAACTGAATTCTTTTGTGTGACCCTGTAAATGAACGATAAATGCTATGCACATCATATTATACAACAAGTATCTCGTTGTGAAACACAATAATGTATATCAAGTTCATTATGTTTCAAATAGTGTAAATCATTAAAATACGCCGCAAACATATTTCTCCTGTAGGCCATTATGTAACTGAATTTTTTTGTGTGACCCTGTAAATGTAAGATAAATGCTTTGCACTCCATAATCTACAGAAAACATGTTTTCATGCACCTGAGAAATTCGTATCAATATCATTGCGTTTGTAACAGTGTAACATCGTTAAAATACACCGCAAACTACTTTCCCCCATAGAATGAATTCTTTTGAGTGTACCTGCAAACGACTTATAAATGCTAACACGCTTTAATTTTTGTAGCGAACATGTCATAATAAACAACAATAACATGTATCGATTACATGACAATCCGAGTATATACATGAGAGTTAGAGCATGAACAGACAGGCAGACAGACAGATTGGAGAGTGGATAAGGTGTTTTTATGCGGACGTAGGAAGTATGATTGCGAAGGTAAGAATGCATGTAGTGTCAATGTCCGGACGGGATATTCAGCTGAATTATACTGTAAATGAGCAGGTCCCTCGCTAAGGGGGGAGGGGGACAGGGGGGAACCTACCCCCCCCCGAAAAAAAGAATTTTTGCGAATGCTGTTACACTTGACAAATTTACAAACTAAGTTTGCAAATTTGTTTAAAATTTTAACCCGTAATACACTTTCTATTACTGATAGATTTAGCAAAAGTTGTGGCGTAATGGTTTCGGTAGGAGTTCATGAGGAGGCTTATAGAGTTTAAATATACAGCTTTTATTCAACAACGAGCAAAGTGTTGGCAGACAAGTTCTTATAAATTTCGCCCTCACTCCATGATAGCAATAAAACAATCTTAATTAAATATAAACTCAAAAGTCAACTCACGTAAATTTCATCTCTCCGGAGCGTGCTTAAGCTGCGATGTCGGGGTTCACTTCAAATCCGCATCTAGATTTCATATCACTCTAAATCAGTTCTTGTTCCCAGGCTAAGCTCCAGCCACACAGACTTTTTCTCCGACACTAACACTACTCACGCCAACTAACTGCTAACTCACTGAACTTCAACTACTGACTGACTTTATTCACCAACTAACCGCTTAACATATTTTCGCTCCCCTATTTATACTTCAGCAGGCTGAGCAAATAAATTTGCATACGGTTACCGCTAACTCTCCGAACAGTGAACTCCTAATTAAAAATGCATCGTGGACAATTAGAGTGTCTCTAGCCTAAAGTTACGTCTTACACCATGTTCACCTTCAAACCACTAGAGAGCCTCTCTAAAAAGTTACTGATTCCTTACAAAGTTACAAATCTATTTGGGAATATTATTAAACTTTTTAGAAATAAGAACAATATTACAATTTCTAATTGTGGTAACTTGACAAAATTATGAAACTAATACTGAAACTTGGCAATTTAAGTTCATCCCCCCCCCCCCTAATAAGAAGTCTTAGCGAAGACCCTGTAAATGAGGTAGGTCCTTGTGCTAGACTTTGCCAAAGGCCTTGGCGACGTCCAAAAGTATGGTAGAAAGTAGTTTCTTCACTTCGTCAGGCGTAGGGCTTCTTTAACTATTACAGGAGCCTTAGTCAGGCGAAGTCACTCGCGAGCTAATGCTAAACCTATTGAGAAGTCCTTTGCCAATACCTCGTTTGCATTTGGACATTTAAAATATTTTTTTCATTGGACAACTGAGGTCGGTCCCTACAGTCGCCATTTTTTACTTTTTCGATTTTGGTTGCAAATATTTTTTATAAAGTTACTTTCACTTTCGGAACCGATTACGAAAGAGAAAGTGTCATCATTAAAAAATAAATAAAATTAAAAAAAAGGCGGCAACCAAAATCGAAAAAGTAAAAAAAGGGAGACTGCGATCGACCTCAGTTGTCCAATGGAAAAAAAAAAATATTTAAAAATGTCGAGATGCAAAACGAGATATTGGGAAAAAGAACTCTCCATAGGTTTAGCATTAGTTCACGGCTGTCTTTGCCTGATGGGAGAGGTGCCTTAAGAGAAGGGGGTGCTTTTTTTCATTTTTATATTCCCTATAGTCTGTAAATTATCCCTGTACAACAATTTAGCAGAACTCGAAGCCCAGTCGTAGTTATTTGATACTCGAGCGCAACGCGTCTGATGAATTACCCCCCCCCCGGATTACCCCCCTGACGGATTTTTATAAAAAATAAACATTTTTAGAAGCGCACCAAAGTAAAAAGGGGTAAAAAGTAGACTTTTTTTTTTTTTTTTTTTTCAAATGGACGCTCTGTATTGATTTTCAACTTTTTGATCTCAAAGTGCTTTGAAACGCCATACAGTCTTATCTACTTTCATAAACCTTAACGAAAATTGATTGCAGACGACTCTGGTGATCTATCTGAACACGCACGATCGGAAATGCAAGGCGCGCATGCTAGGATATTCACCCACGCAACTCGAGTCACGTCATCAGTTTGTGAATTAAAAAATTTTGAAATGCTCACCTATTGATAATAAATAACATACAAAAAACTCGGAGCTAAAATCTTCATACCTATACCAGAAAAAAAAAATGCTAAAAAACGTCCTTTTTTTATTTTTGGCCTTCTGTAGGCAAATTTCCCCTCAAGAATTCACCCCACTAAATTAGATTTTTGTGAATAAAACAAAATAAAATTACTATTCAAAATTTCTGGTGAGAATTCCGAAATTCTGATTGAAAAATGTAGCTCATTTGACAACACTACTTAAAGATAAATTTGAAATCGTTATAGAATATTACATTTTTCAATTTTTTTCGACTAAAATTATAAATTTGTAATTTCAGAGAGTTCACAGTCCACACTATATGGATGAAAGGTTCCGACATTACAGTTCAGAGCAGCCAAACTTCAGTCCTCTTACAGGTGAGTGTCACTTTTGTAATTTTTTATGTTTTCGTTGAGAGTGTTAAATTTCCAAGATTAAAAGGAGATATTATCTCCTATCTCGTCACTGTCTTTTTACACTGCCGGAAAAACTCGTCTATATACATTAAATTATTCCTCATTTTTTAATAAATAATTTCCGTACTCTTAGAAACATGTTTTATCAGTGAATTCTTCCCGAAAGTATGATAAAAGAGAGTGAAATTCCGTTCATTTCTAGTACGCATGGGTATTGGCTCTATTAATACTAAAATTCGAATTTATTTTTAAAATGAAAAACCAAAAATTCTATAAATTAAGATTTCTAATTTAATTAAAAAAAGAAAAAAAAACAAATAAACAAGCAACAACAAAAAGAAAAGAAACGCTTTCGAATTTAAAAATGAATAATAATTAATTTTCTCATTCATTTAAAAGTACTGACAATTTATTTTTTAAAGTTAAAAAAAAATGTTCGCATTTAAAATATATTCACATTTAAAATAAATATATTAATTAAAATATTAAATGGAAAAAAAATTGATTTCACTCAAAAAAAAAATCTTTTCGAATAAAAATATAATATTCATATTTTACATCTAGCAATCTATTTACAAATATTTATAATTCACATTTTTATCTTATATTAATACTAAAGTATTAAAACCCCAGCCATAATCTCATAAGACGAAATCTTTCCAAAATTAACTTCAAAATTCAAAGCTTTTTAAAGAGATTAATTAAACCATACCCATCTTAAGGCTGTTCTCAACTGCCCTGCTCAACAGACGCAAAACATTTTGACACATTTACAAATTAACTTTTTTTAACGGAAAGATATACAATTGGAAAGCCTGACCATGGAAGCGATTTGGAATCGAGCAGAGTTTTCCATTTTTGGTCAATAAATTACCGATTGAGTTATAAGCTATTTTGATCAACGTGACAAACACGTTTTTGCCTTTCTTGAGTGGTTATTCTTCTTTCGCGCGGAAATTCGGTTCAAAACTTTTACTTTGACACTATTTTCTGAAAGATCTATTGCGTTTGCAAAAAATAAACCGGAAAAAACAGCTCGATGACATAGTTTCTGAACAACAACACCTGCTAGTTTCATGCATTTCCAAACAAAAATTAATTAAAACTTATGCCATAGAGTTGCCCTTTTGGATTTGAGAACAGTCTTAAGCAAACATATTTACTTCAAACTTTTTCGTTACTGAACAATTGTAGCTGAGTGGTTAAAGTACTCGGCTCGTAATACTGAATTAGCTAGTTCGACTCCCAGGTCAGCGACTTTTATTTTATCCTCGCTTTCTTCAATTGAGGTATATATTTTAACTCCTGTAACGGAGAAAAAGAAATGGCTATTCGTCCATTAACGGAAAAATCCCGGTAGCACTGCTGCCAGGAAAATTTCCGTGAATTGAGGAAAGTATTTCTGTGGGTGTATTTGCCGAATACACAGTGTAAGGAAATTACTGAAATCGTGATTTGTTTGTGCATGAGTGATAAATCCCAAACGGTACTTCAAACTGAACTGCTATTTAGTTAATATGTTAGAGGCCATTGTCGCTAGAACTGTGTAGATTTTCCTAAAAATCCGTTGACGTATTTGATATTTAATCCATTTTTAAGCCATTTTCAAACCATTTTGAAAACTATTGACAAAATATCGCCTGTTAGCAAGCAACGGCGATAGAATACGGGAGTGGTGGTAACTATTGTAGGGTATTTTTCACGTATAGGGGGCCTTGGCGTTAAAAAAAAAAATCTTGGCGTAATTCAACCTTCAGAAAGTGAATTTCTTTTTTAATTGATATAAACAGCTATGAAAACAAACCTGGTAAACTTTCGCGCTTGTTTATATATATATATATTTACCCTATATATATAAAATCCTAATGAAACGAATTTATGAAAAGACTGATTAAACGACTGATTATGTTTCACAGTTATTTTCTCCTAAAATATGAATGTCTGGCGGTGATATTAACACCAGTCATCCGTATTTATCCACAGGACCACAGGTGTCAAAAGTGGTATTGGAATTTTAAAATTTGAGTTAGTTTTAGAGATATTAATGTTTTTGTAATTTTAATGACATTTCTGTAATGATGGCAAATAAATGACTCCATTTTTGTAGAAAAATGGGAGAAAATGAAAAAGCTAGGGATTATTAGATTTTTTCTTTTTCGTCATTTTCAAATTGAAATTAAAATTATCTTTTATTTTAATCGATATTTAAAACAATATTGTCATTAAATTATGTTTTTCAGGAAAATTTGAAAAATAAATACTTTTTTTCACAATTTGATCGTCAGGAATCAGTTAGAACCAAAAAACGTCTGTCAAATTGTCTTCAACTTTGACATCATTTCCACATACGTTAAAAAAAGAAAAAAATCCATTTTTGTGTGTGGTGAGATGGGAGGGGGAAGTGAAAAAAAAGAAAACGAAAGGGATTATTAGATTTCTTTTTTGTCGTCACTTTCAAATTGAAATTGAAAAGTGACATTATTAAAAACAGAAAGAAAATTTTAAAATAAGAACTTTAAATAAGAATTTTAATGAGAACTTTAATAAGAACTTTAATTAGAATTTTAAAATAAAACTGAGAACTGCTGAGTAATTGCAGAATAAATATACATAATTTACAGTAGTTTATAGTATCACTGTTCTTTATATAATACGATTTATAAAAAAAAAAAAAAAACCAATACAGTTTTGGAAAGTGTTTTAATTTTATATTTTGTTTGTTGTTTGATTAGCCTCTCATAGATATTTTTTTGGAAAAATATTAATCTTTTTCTATATGTGATAAAATATGGGTTAGAATTTTGGGGATTCACGGACTTCCAGTCCATTTAATTCCACTTTCCAAGTAGAAACATTATACCTCTTCCAGACAACTATCGATCGTTCCCAGATTAGAAACAATCTCCCCCCTCTCAAGGAAGTGTGATAATTATTAAGTTCGTACGGAGGGCGAAGACCCTCGATCAAAAGAGCATTTCCCCGGGAACCTGTGATTGAGTCTTCTTTTTTTACATAGAAACGATTTAGGGAGACAATGTGGACCCTTTGTCTTTAGGGACCTCGCCTATTTTGACACGCGGCAGTGTTGAGTTACAGCGTTTCTTGGTGGATGATCATATAATTCTTCTTATTTCGCCCCATAAGAAAAGGATCATTCATCAAACTCTTTATATTCATGCAAGAAAGACTGCGTATTTGTTTATATGTTTGTTTAAAAAAATATTTATCTTGACACGCGCAAGCCACTGTGATCTTTAACGTTTTTACACATTCACTAACTCATTTATAAATATAAAGGTACAAAATTGGCAAAGCTGACTAGGGAAGCGATTTGTAATCTAACTGTTTTTTCCATTTTTCGATCAATAGATTACTCATCGCGTTATAAGCGAAATGGGTCACGTGAGCGAGGCGTTTTTTCTCCCTTCCTGACTCTTTTTCTTCTCTCGTCTAGAAATTCTGTTCAAAACGCCAAGTTTGACAGCATTCCCTAAAAGATCTATTGCGTTTACAATAAAACGGAAAGAACAGTTCTATTACACAGTTTCTGAATAACAACACCTGCTAGTTTTATGCATTTCTGAACAAAAATCAATTTAAACTTATGTCAGAAAGTTGCCCCTTTGGATTTGAGAACAACCTTACGGCCGTTCTCAAAATTCAAAGTCAGACATAACATAGTTTTCGGACATTACACGGTGAAGCAAAATATGTTTCTGATGCGCTGTGTGAGGAATGGAAGACGGTTTCACTGCCCAAACTTCTTGCATGCTGTAAATACGGACGACATTTTTAATGTGGATGAAATGCGACTTTTTTACAAATGTTTTCCTAACAAGACAACGATGTTTAAGACTGTTCTCAACTGCTCTGCTCTGCTCAACAAGCACAAAACGTTTTGACACATTTACAAATTCATTTTTTTACGAAAAATATAAAATTGGAAGGCCTGACTATGGAAGCGATTTGGAATCGAAATGTGTTTTCCATTTTTTTTATCAATAAACTACCTATTGAGTCATAATTTTGATCACGTGACAAAGACGCTTTTCACCCTTCCTTGAGTGGTTCTTCTTTTGCGCGGAAACTCTGTTCAAAACGCCCACTTTGACACTATTTTCTGAAAGATCTATTGCGTTTGCAAAAAAAAAAAAAAAAAAAACAGAAAAAACAGTTCGATTATATAGTTTCTGAACAACAACACCTGCTAGTTTCATGCAAACAAAATAACGAAAAAAATAAATTAAAACTTATGTCATAAAGTTGAAGTCTTTTGGATTTGAGAACAGCCTTAAAAATTAGCTATCTTTCAATAGATTTTTTAAGAATATGCCTGTAGACTCGTAAGGGGCTTTCGCATTGGGATTTTTGAGATTATCTGCTGATAAGTTTTTCGTTAAATTTTAGTTAAGGGTGTATTTAACTCCAAACGGTTTATTTTCAGATTCATTTTTAAATTCATTTTTGTTCTGAAACGCATCAAATTGGCGGGTTCTCTTATTCAGAAACTTTATAATGCGCCGTGCTTATCGATTTTTTTTTATATATAAAGGCAGAATACATTGGAAAAAATACTGTCAAAGTTGGCGTTTTGAACCAAATTTTCCGAAGCGAGAGCGCTGGGAACGAAAAAATATTGTCATACCGAGAAAATAATTGTTTATAAATCAAGTTCTAATTAATTGAGCAAAAAATGAAAACACACGGCCACTTATACATCTCTTCAAAAATCACGTCAGCAATTTTCATGTTTTTACTTTTAAAAATGAGTCTGAAAATGTGTCCAAAAATTTCGAGCTGTTGAGGGTGGAAAAATATTTTTTTGAGTACACCCTTAACTGCACAGTTTTAGAATCGCTGGTCTAGACCTATTAACAATTAAACGCGCGATTTTTTATTTTGTTTCGAAAAAAATTTATATGATTCTCTGAAAGGTTTATCACGCAGGGAAAATGATGAAAAAAATCAGAGATACATTTTTTATATAATACGTCAATCTTTTCTTCTGTTGCACATCTGCAATATAAGTAAAATTTACTGTCGTGTGGCTGTTTTACGCTAAAATAATGCAAATTACTAAATATTTTAATATGTATCCAAATACCTTATTACCCGACTGAAAAGAAGGGTTATGTGTTTCACGCGTATCTGGGTATGTGAAATTCTTTATACCCTCGAAACATTCCAACGGCTAGATGGATTTTAATGAAGAAGGTCTCTATCAATTCGTCTTAATCGTCCGATGGTTATAGGATAGGTTTTGTTTTTATAAATTAGAAATGGCGGTCGTAAAATACAAAATGGCGGTAGAGACGAAAAAAAAATTACGCACCCTATGGAGTAGCATATCATTGGATAGGTCTTTTAAAAGGAAGACGATGTTTCATTGACTATTTTACAGTCAGAAGCTCCGTTTAAATATTACGCAACCTGGAAGTTGTGTAGGTAGGATCTCTTGCTTTACTGCAACTCTAACCATAATAGACATCTATAGGCCTCATCAAAACAGCGTTTATAGATAAGAACTAACAATTAAACGCAACTTAAAAGTCATCAATACAAGTAAATAATAATAAAAAAATAAGTATGTAATGTAAAAAAAAAAAAAAAATAGTTTCACATTGATGAGAAATAATGGATTAGTTCGCTTTTTACGCAGTCGGGTTTTTTGATTTTTTAAATTTAATTTTATATTATTATTTATTTTATAAAACTTAACATTTAACCCTTTAATTCCCATGATAGAATACGTTCTATAAATTACGTAGTTCAGATAATCTGACTTTACACCAGAAAGTTTCAAAGGTTAATTTCGCTTTATTTAAAAACGGAATGTCTGTTATTAATTAAAGCCCATATTGCTATTTTAATTTTCTGGTTTGAATTATGTATATACGAATAAAAAAAATATATTAAATTCAAAACACTGTTGTTTGCGAATATGCAAAGCTGCGCACTAAAGTGTTAAGAAAAATTGGGTCAACTCGAACGTGACTCGCAAGAGTCAAGTTCCAACCCAGAACCGATCCAAATTCGAAACAATTAAAGTCAACCCGACCCTCAACGAAACAAATAGAATCCTCCCGATCAATTCGAATCACGAGTCGATCGGGAAAAATCAGGTTATCAGTTGGTATCAAGAAGATGAAAAATTATCATAGATCATGGGGTTGCAAAACATCCATTTAATCAAAATACGGGGTTTTCTAATCTATCTCAATTTGGATTGGCGGTAATAACTTTCAGAAAACTGATGTATATTATATTTAAAACTTTTAATAGACATTCTCACCTTTGTTGTAAATGTGATAATATAAAAAAGAAGCTGTAAAATTTCCATATACGAACCAGCAGTGTGCACTCGACGCTCCGCATTTTGGACTGCATACTGAGACTACCAGTTCATTTGGTATCATCGATTGCTTGACCTATTTTTCCAGAACTTTTCGTGATATTATAACATTTCACATTAAACAAGGTACACATCATTGCATTTTCATTGCAATGTTTTAATTTCTCTCAAAATTATTACCGTCAACCAAGTTCAGTTACGATGAAACATTCTTTAGTACTTGTGACTAAATAAGAGGTTTGTGAGTTGCGACCCCATGTTCTATGATAATTTTTCATCATTTTGACGCCTACTGTCACACCTCTGAATTTGTCAGTCGAATTCGGCAACACCCTGTATTTCCGAGATTTAAAGTAGAAGCATTTATAAAAACAGTTTCTTTTATTTCTCCACCGATTTTCGGAAACGTTTAGTGAGTAGTTTTTACAGTACATTTATTAATTTTCTCAAAGCGGGATATGGCTTTTTTAGGATGCTATCAATTCTCCACTAAACATTAATTATCAATGAAACATTTTCATCATCATAACAGAATTTCTGCATGCAAGAGTAACATGATAATATCAATTTTATGTTAAAGTTAATGTAAATGCAGTTAATTTACCATGTCTGTCTGTAAAACATGTTTGTTGAACAGGAAAATCTTTATTTGAGAATGGATGGCATCGGAAAAACCTATCTGAGTTCAGAAATCAGAATATCGGATATACTTCCAAAAATCAGTGGCAGCAAAAGAAGCTGTGTTTTTTATAAAGGATTTCTTTAAACCTCGAAAATATATCAGTTTATGAAGTTTCTAAAGATAAAGAAAGCTTTTCCGAATTGTGGGTAGCTTGGGAGAGGTTATTGTATGATTTCGTTTGTGGTTATGTTATATTTTCGTAAATTTAGAAACATTTTTGTCTTACAGTTTACCATAAAAATAATAATAATAAAAAAACTTATTTGTATATTTTTCACTTATTCGAATCTTTCAAGTTGTTGCATAAATGAGATCTAACCATATAATGAAATATCAAGAAATTTTTATGTGCAAATATTAGCGTTAAATTTGTGTTATTATTCAGTGCAACACATGATTTCATGCTTTACAAAATTTCCTTTCTAGGATAACATCTAGGATAAGAAAAACCATTATTTATAGCCCAACATGGGTAACTCCGAAATTAAAAGTGTAATTTTGAAACCCTGTTATTTGCAGGCTGAATATAGTAACGACTAATGAAAATTTAAGGAGACTTTACCGATTCGGGAACCGCCTATGTTTTTTTTTTTAATAGAAAATCTAGCTTTTAATTGTAATGACATGGCCTCTTATTAGATGCTTTACAGTTATGAAAATAAATCACATTAGCAATAAAATGTAAATCAGACTGCAGAAAACGATGAATTTAAACAAGATTTCTTTTTAAAGGAGTTTTTTTTTTATTATAAGTAAAATAGGAATTTGCCGATACAAACAGGAGATGAGTTCGGGCTTTTTTTTTCTCCAATTCCTAAATGAAAGTACGCAGCTGAAAATTGTTAATAAGATTTTAAAATTGTTTAATTTTTTCAATTGTTTTAAATTTTTGTAATTATTCAGTACAACAAGCATGATTTAATTCTTTACAAAATTTCATTTCTCGACTAATATTAGGATAAGAAAAACCATTACTTATATTCCGACGTGGGTAAGTCTGAAATTAAAAGTGTAATTTGGAAACCCTGTCACTTGCCGGCTGAATATAGTAACGACTAATGAAAATTTAAGGAGATTTTACCGATTCGGGAACCGCCTATGAATGCTTTTTATGGAAAATCTAGCTTTTAATTGTAATGATATACCCACTTATTTGATGTTTTTTACAGTTACATGGAAATAAATCACATTAGCAATAAAATATAAATCAGATTATAGAAAACGACGAATTAAAACAAGATTTCTTTTTATTTCACGAGATTTTTTTCTTTCTTTATTTATTATAAATAAAATAGGAATTTTCGCATACAAACAAGAGATGGCTTTTTCTGGTTCGGGCTTTTTTTTTTCTTTTTTTTCTGAGTTCGGTCCCGATAACGAAAGCACGCAATAGAAAATTGTTAATAAGATTTTAAAATTGTTTTATTTTTTTAATTATTCTAAAATTTGTGTTATTCTCCAATGCGACACACGATTTCCTTCTTTGCGAAATTTCATTTCCCGACCATATATGTAAGGATAAGAAAAACCATTATTTATATTCCGGCATGGGAAAGTCTGAAAATAAAAGAGTATAATTTTGAAACCCTGTCATTTGCAAGCAGAATATATATGACTAGAAATAAACGCCTCAGTTTGAAAATTCAACTATTCATTTACCATAATAAATTTGAAGCTAAAAAAAAGTAATATTTATATCTGCTTGTTCTTGAGTTTTATATACTGTAAATTTTTAAGTAGTTCATTTTTTCGCCAATAGACGGCGCTGCACCGTCTCAAACTGCAATGAGGGTCATACTATCAAGTAAAGCTGCATAAAAATATATCTCAAATTTTATTAGTTATTCTACTTAGCGATTGAAACACGAAAAAATCGGTATTCTATTAGGATATTTTTAGAATTCACAGGCATGGTTCATGTCCAGTGACATAAATTTGCAAAATCTTATACAATTCCCTTTTCGAAATTTATACTTTCGTACCTGAAAAAAGTTACTTATATTCAAGAGTTGCAAATAGTTGCAGCTGAAATTGATTTATTTCATATCATATGCATATATAATTACAAACAAAATTATATTACAATGTACCTACGTGTACAAAATTTTTGGCAGCTTTTTAAAATTTATCATATGTTATTATATTTTCAAATAATTTTTATATTGACTTAAAAAATTAGTTTTTAAATATTGCATTTCTAAATAACTATCGTAACTGTAAAATACAAAGTATCTACATTATTGTAAAGATTCCATGCTGTCATAAAAAGTAGTTACAAAATAAGTATGTTTTTAGCCAAAAATATCAGCGGCAATTAATTACAGCTACAGAAATCACCATTCTAAAAACGTTAAAAGAAAATTGGTTTTTTGAGCCGAGTTTTGATGGCGCTGTTTTGGAGTTAGGCTGTTTTCCCTTAACCTTTTTTTTTTCCTCCAATGTGTTAGATGTTAGTTGAAATGTCTAAAAGTGAAATTACTGCAAGTTGATTTTTGGACTTTTTTCCAGCTAGATTTGCAAAATCTTACACTGTGTGGTGGAGGGTTGAATATAATAGATTCTATGTCGATTGGTATCTGTCTTTTTATACAAATAATTTGCAACAAAATTAGTAGGGGAGATCACTTTTTTGTTCCTGGACCATTTCAAGTCACGAACTGATCACCCAACTACTTGAGTTAATTTCAACAACTTAACTGCTTTATAGGCTATAAACAAGCACTAAAACGAAAACACTAAGAAAATGGTACTTTTTACGTGGAAATCTAATATTTATTTTGATGATTATTGCTAAAATAACAACTTAACTTTAATGACGTCTTTGTGCCACGGATTTAACCTAGTTTTTAGTCCATATACTGCCGAAAACGAGTATAACTGCATAATAGTATATCGCGAGGTCCCTTATAGGTTTGCGAATGGATTTAGAAAGGGTACCAGTGAGAAAAAGAACTTCCCGAAGAAATAACTTTTATATTTCTGCGGTAGTATCAAGTTCAAAAGACCTAAACGACAGGAAGCGCGTTAAGAGCTTATCTTGGCGACAAGACTGTAGAAAGATGGAAGCAAAATACACTGCGAGGTTAAAGACAGGTCCCGACACGAGTGAACCTCTATCTTTAAATAAAAAATAATGTGTTGAAAGTCGAATATACTTAGGCTACAGAAAAGGCAACATCTTCGATCAAATATGGTCAAATTTTAAACGCTTAATCCTTTATGACAAAGAACTTTGAAGATTGAGTCATATATGATTTTTTTTTTTTTTTTTTAGCAAGTTATGTGTGTGGGGGTAGGGTTGTTAGATTGTACATTTTTCTTGTAAATTGTATGATTTTTAGGCCTATTGTACGGTGTACGTTTAAATTTGTCCCGTAGGATGATTTCTTCCTATTCCTACCATATCTTTCTTTTGATAGTTTCAAGAATTATTTTTCTTTTTCAGTTTGCTTCAAAATTTCACCTTTTGCCGAAAAAAAGTTAGACACATGCGCATCGAGTGCAAGGACAGCTAATTTTCATCAGTATGACAAAAACCATGGGAGAGTTGTGTAATATTAACTGTGCATTTGCAAACTCTTGGGTAGCATTAGATCATCTGAACTTGACATTAGATTATAAGTATAGATATTATAAAAATTTTATTTTAGTAGGAGAAAGTAGGGTAATAACGCTCAGAAGGGTAATCTCGCTCACCAAATATCTCTAAACAGAATAGAATTGAAAACGTGTGATCGGTACCGGCACCTAGCGAACTTCATCCTAAGTTCCCAGTAAGGATTTAGTGTTCGTCGGGAGGAAAGTATTTTTGTGTCCTCACGTTATTAGTTTGAAGTTGTTTTATTATAAAATACTACAACATCTAACTTGAAGGTAAGTGTAGACTCTTATTTTCAAATATTAATTTACCCCTTATGTCTACAAAATATATACATTTAGATGTACTTTCATGCTTTTATTTATTTTTGTAGTGCTTTATTACGCCAATCATAATGCATTAAAACCCAACATGGCGATAACGGGTAATGGCGCTCGCGTGGAATTCCAGATAAAGTATTGCCAGCGGGCAACTTTTTTAAAATTCAAATTTGTTGATCGACACCACATTTTGAAATGGTAAAATTCCCCTGTTTTCGCTTTAATTAATATGCCATTAAACAAGGAGAATTTTACGATTTCAAAAAAGTGGTGAAAATCAAAAAACCTAAATATAAAAAAAGTAGCCCACTATATGTCTAACACAATATGTGTAAAGTGGTTGCAAAAAGTCTGCAGTGGTGTGAACAGCCCACACAACTACATGTGTGACTTTTGTCTTACTTAAATGTTGTATTCAAACTATTCTGAGCGCAATTACCCTACCATGTCGGTCATTACCGCTCAATTGATTGTCATTTAAATAAAACGATAAAAACAATTCCTAAAACTTTTATGAAAATTAGTTGATTGCAAACTGTTTCTTATGCTTTGGAGTTATACTTCGTTAATAAAATATTGATTTTTTTTTTTTTGTCTAAATTTGACTAGCTATTCGTGTTTTCCCTTAAGTGAGCGCCATTCCCCTACTTTCCCCTATATCCGTATCTTAAGTTTTAATATTTTATTTGATTTATTATCTCTCTTTATTCTTAAAGATAACCATTTATTTTTGTGAAGTGTCCACCACTAAAATTTTCTTGATCATCATTGAATTGTAAGATGTTTTGATTTAGTTTTGCTCTTCAATTCAATTAATTTTTCATTCACAATGGGATATATGACAGCAAAATTAGTTAAACAATTTTGATAGAATAATGTAATACAAATAGAGTTCGAAAATAATGATTAAATCGATTAATTAATAACCTCTTTTAAAGCAATTTGTTACCGAAAGCATTACTGGCACACTCTACGTAGTTTAGTATCTATATATATATTTCGCTAGCGTACGTGGCACAGAAATCGCGGTTATTTGTTATTGTCCAATGGCAACGCCCAAGAAACGCATCTTATTGGTAAAAGTCGTTTGGCAGGATTTAGGGCGATCGGATTTATTTACATTTCGCCGTGGAGGAAAGAGCTCCATGGACGGCTATATAAATTTCAGGTTCATTCAATAATATTATTACGGGCCCACCACAGGTAAGATACAACAAAACCTGCTTAGACGGAAACGAAAACGACCAGTGATAAAAGCATTTTTGGGGAGAGAGGGGAGCTGGGACTTTTTTTTTTTTGTTTATTGCTGGATTCCGTTATAAACAGGCTTTACTCTATTAGAAAATAAATTTGCTGGACGGTACTTAAAAAAAATCTATATAGTAATATTTGCTTACAATTTTATTATTTCTTTTTCAGTATTACAATTTATGTTGTATATGTAATTGCTTTTTCATCTACAGATTTTAAATAAAAAAATTAAATTATTGAAAATATAATTAAACTTTAATTGAATTCATCAATTAAATTGGAATAAAAGAAGTATGAGACATATAAAAATTAAAAAACTTAGCCTGTGAATTTACACAACTTTAGAACTGAACAAGAGTCGGGCCCTGGTAATTTGCACCGTCTCCACCTTGATCCCCCCCCCCCCCTCTGTACGGACCTGTGATAAAATTTTCAGATTCACTTAAGAATATTATTACGGGGCCGAGCAACGCCGGGCGGGTCAGCTAGTAGTATAAAAAAGGACGATAGTGCGATAAGATTAAAACTAACTATCGTATTTTATGGAAGAAACGCCGCACATTTCAAATTGGCCTGAATAAGCTTAAAAATATCGTAATCGCTGCACCCGTTGTAAACGCCGCATCCGTCGGAACGCTACTTTTGTCGACAGCGTAACATTGACCTAATTTTAAACAAAGTTTTCTGAGCAGTGTAGGATGCCTCCTGTTCAATATCTGAAGTTTTATTAAAATATTTAAATCCGATTTTAAATATTTTTATGAATTTTTAAATTAAGGAAACTCAGTTGGTACATTAAAAAAATCGTAAACGCCGCACTTGGAAAAAAATTAACTTTTAAACTCGTAAACGCCGCGGCGTTTCTTCCATAAAATACGGTAGTATCATTATCAATCAAAATCTTCCGTTTTTTTCCTCAGATAAATTTGGCAACCCCAGTGGGGGAGAGGAGAAGAGGTTAAAGTATTTTTTATTACTTTATCATAAACTTTGTTGATTTTATTTATATTCAGAAAAAAAGAGGTAGGAATCGAACGATCTGTGAAATATTATGCCCATTAGAATGGTCACCAAAACTGCAAAAAAATTCTGGAATAACTCTACTTGACTTTTCGAACAGTAACGCGTACCTGTCCAGAAAAGAAAAGAAAAATGACAGGAATTTTTATAAATTTCTGACACGTTCAACCGAACAGGGCTGCATACCAAAAAAGGCGTCAACTTCCAACCCTGCCGGTAGGGAAACTACTAATTGCGAACCACAAACAAGTGGAAAAATCCCTCCGATAAATGAATTTCACATCGTCTGTGAAAACTTCAATTCTAATATAGAGCTATTGGACTTTATTTGTTTAAAATAAAAGGTTAGGTATATCCATGGTCATAAGAATAATACATAAAGCTTGCAAAAATTTTATTTTGGCCCAGTTTGCCCATTGTTTGTTAATAATCTTTTAATTGTATATTTTTTTTATACATAAGTTTTTTAAATTGGCTTCTAATATTTCAAGAGGTTTTCTGTCTTTCTTTTAAAATGTTATTTTCCTGTGTCTTAAAATTTAGCATTGCAAAACATTTTAAGTGTAGTATTCTTAAAATCTTTTGCAAATTTCTCAAGAACTTCAATAATCTTAGTTATCAAAAGCTATACATTCATTTAAAAAGAAGAAATAATTATTCGAGTGATGAAATGCAAATGCGAGATCTCGTAGCAGCGTTAAATGAATTTCAACTCGTCTGCGGAAACTTCAGTTCTAATATAGAGCTGTTGGACTTTAATAGTTTAAAATAAAAGGTTAGTCGTTTCCATGGCCATAAGAATAATATATAAAGATGCGAAAATTTTATTTTGGCCCAGTTTGCCCACCGTTTGTTAATAATCTTTTAATTGTACATTTTTTTATGCATAAGTTTTTTAAATTGGCTTCTAATATTTCAAGAGGTTTTCTATCCTTCTTTTAAAATATTATTTTTCTGTGTCATAAAATTTCGGCATTTTAAAACATTTCAAGCGAAAATTTCGTAAAATCCTTTGCAAATTTGTCCAGAACTTCAATAATCTTGGTTATCAAAAACTATACATTCATTTAAAGAGAAGAAATAATTATTCGAGTGATGGAATGCAAATGGGAGATCTCGTAACAGCATTAAATGAATTTCATATCGTCTGCAGAAACTCGAATTCTAATATAGAGCTGTTGGACATTAGAAGCTTAAAATAAAAGGTTAGGCATATTCATGGTCATATAAATAATACATAAAGCATGCGAAAATTTTATTTTGGCCCACTTTTCCCACCGTTTGTTAATAATTTTTTTATACATGAGTTTTCTACTCTCTTCTAATATTTCAAGAGATTTTCTATCCTTCTTTTAAAATATTAATTTTCTGTGCCTTAAAATTTCGGCATTCTAAAACATTTCAAGCGAACTTTTCTTAAAATCTTTTGAAAATTAGTCAAGAACTTCAATAATCTCGGTTATCAAAAACCATACATTCATTTAAAAAGAAGAAATAATTATTCGAGTGATGAAATGCAAATGCGAGATCTCGTAACACCATTAAATGAAGGTCACATCGTCTGCGGAAACTTCAATTCTAATATGGAGATTGGAGCTGTTGGACTTTCGTAGTTTAAAATAAAAGGTTAGGCGTTTCCATGGCAATAAGAATAATATATAAAGATGCGAAAATTTTGTTTTTGCCCACTTTGTTAAATATAAATATAAAAAAAGAAAAAAAAGAAATTAGAGGCTCCATTTTTGAGTCATTTGGGAGCTGTCATAAATTTGGGGAGGAAATCTTATACCTTCCCGGTTTTTTCAATAATTAGGTACTGATCAATGACAAAAACTGCTCGATAATATCAAACCAAATACTTTTACATAATTTTATTAGTCGTAGTACAAGTACATATTTTCCATGCCGTAGATAACTTGTAGTATCCTGCCTACACTAATATTAATTTTAAAATGTTCCACACGCGTTTCAAAATCTTAAAATTTATTCGAATGTCGCTGGATGCAGATAATAATAATAAAAAAATACTGTTCTTGTAATGGGGGGGGAGAGATCACAATCCTGAAAGGGGAAAAAATGCGAATTGCATGAGCAAAGCAAATTTTACAAAAATATAAGAATTTCACTTTATCGTAATTACACATTTTATCAGAGCATTCATTCACAAATCGATTAACATAATTCTGATTTCGATAAAAATGAAACAAATGAATTTAAACTTTTGCTTCACTACCTGAGATGTGTCCCGAGAGATGGGACAAAAAGCATTTCTCTTTCTTTTATTACCTTTATTCCAATCTAAAGAAGTTTATTTTTCTTTCTCAATATTTGCTTTGAACGGTCATGTTTCTCGACATTCGACTTTTATTCAAAAAGCAATAGAAAGCTCAAAAACATGTAAATGGGGGGGGGGGGGGAAAGTAAACAAACCATAAATAAAAAATGCATAAATGATGCTTCACTGTAATTACTTTCACGTTATTCATTGTTTCTTTTTAAATTTTCATGCTATTTTCATTTTTTTTTTTTTTTCTGTTAAAATTTCTTCTGCTGCATCTCGTCAAAACTTAAGTTTATAAAATAAATATATGGATTGAAAAATTCCGTTTCATTGAGTTGGAGGTAAAGGAAAATAGGCTAAAAATGTGGTTAGCTATTTTATGTAATGAATTCAAGAAAATAAGGTACTTTTATGTTAGTCAAGTGCAAATTTCGCCAATAACATTTTTTTCTCGCCAGTTGTAGCTTTATTTTTTTTTCTGTATAAATTAGAAACAAGGCATTGGTGTTGAAATAAAAATGGCTTGGTTTATGACATTATTTCTTAATATTTTCTTCTTTTTTTCTTTATTTCACTTGAAATGAGTGAAAGGTGTCTATTTTAAATATACGTAATGTATGTACCGTGTGTGCCAAAAGTTCGTTAAAACTTCAAAAACTCATAAAAAGGGAAGAAATTATGATAAAGGAGTGCGATTAGCAAGAAAGGGCTCACAAGGTAGTCGGATTTTTTTTAGCAGCAAAAAAAAAAAAAAAAAAAAATAGTTAAAAAATCACATGTAGAGGGCGCTGACGATCCGAAACACAATGAACAGGTACTACGACACAACCTGGTTGTGTCGTAGAATGTTCTGGAGGTCTTGTCGAACATTTGTTATTGGAAGAACAAATTAATAGAGCGTATTGTTGTTCTGTTCATTGTGTTTCGGGTCGTCAGCGCCCTCTACATGTGATTTTTTTAACTTTTTTTTTCTTCTAAAAAAATCTGACTACCTTGTGAGCCCTTTCTTGCAAACCGCACTCCTTTATCATAATTTCTTCCCTTTTTATGAGTTTTTAAAGTTGTAACGAACTTTTGGCTCACCCGGTATTTTAAATTAAGTTATATATTTTAAAGGATATGAGGGAAACGTTTGTGTTTGCGTTTTAGTGAAATTAATACAATGCCAATGATGGCGATGGGGACAATCAGTGGCTCCAACTTATACGTGCTCATGACGCGCGGGCCCACCCAATAATTTGATCTCTCAGCCCACTCAATTTCAATTGATTTAATTCGTAATCTATTTTTTTATTTATTTAACCGCTGAAATGAAATTTAGTTTTATTAAGGTTCTCAAAATAATTTTGTTTGAAAAATATTAAGGACATCAATTAGACTAATAGGACCACTGAAAACCATTTCAGCGGATGTAGGGTAACTCTAAGATAGATGGCCATAGAGGAGAGATGGTCAGTCTAAATATCTCCAAATTTTAATCATAGATTGATATATAAACATTGATACATAAACATTGTTCGTATGAAATAGTTCAACGTGTTTATTTATTGTAACGTGCAGTTGTGTTTTTCGATTATAAAAAGTAAGTGTAATTTTAATGTCAATTAAATAGGTGGTGGAATATTTTTTTTACTTAAGTATCTGAATGTTTTGCAGCATACGTACGTTATATATATTTTTTACTATATGGGCTTCTAAGGCACGTATATAATCTTTTCTTTACTTCTAAGACTAAAACAAAGCCACGTACAATGGCTATTGATGCTTTAAATTGGGAGTTCATCAGTCCTTCAATTTCAGGATACATGAAATCGAGGAGAGATGGCTACCTTTAATCAATATTTCAAAATTATACTTAGTGATGATGAACTAAATATAATTAATTTAAAATAAAAATAAAACGTTTACGTTTATAAATATATTAATTGATATAACTATTTAAATTTTAACTAATATAAATATTTTAATAATAATAATAATATAATAAGACCTAACGATTTATTTGTTTCTATGTGTTATAAATACTGAAAAATGTCGGAAAGTTTCATTACAGAAACTGATAAAGTTGATAAATAAATTAAATTAACATAATAAACTTACAATTAACGCGAAAAAAAAAAACCACTACAACTCCAGTAGCGAAGAAAACGAAATACATTTAAATTATCAGATTCTACAGATTCCGAGTAAATGGAATTGGATTAGGATCACTGTATTGGCTGTGCAAAACAATATATTATCACATCCAAAAAGAATGTCTGGATACAATGCATCATAAGGTACCTGAAGTGGTTCCATGAAACGTGAACAAATTATCAAGACCTTTGCCAAGCATGTGGTAAGATTTTACGAAAAATGAAGTATTGAAATTATACTTCAAATTTTGTTTATTCGAGTTTTCTTCACTCATTTTCCATCATATAACTGCATCTTTACAAATTGCTATATGTTTTTCATGATTAACTATATGAAATGTGTTATTTTTTTTCTATTTAAATTAATTTTTTTTTCTTGTATTGGATGGTCATCTGCCATTTAAATTTCAATTTTATTTAACACTTTTTGTTTTTAATATTTAATTATTTTTTGCATAAAATATTATGAGTATATGTATAAGAAAATATGCATCAATATTTCTTGTATTTGCATTCTAAGAATTTTTATTTCAATCTTTAAAAAATATGACCATCTATCCTAGAGTTAACCTATAGTTAAATTTCTCCCGAAAAAAAATTTCCTGTCGATTTTGCCATCTGTTTTGATGTCTTGAATTGATAAAGCAGTTGGGTGACTAAAGGGTATGCTTTTCTTGACACTTATTTTTTTGCATTTTTAATATAGTTAGCGTTTCCAATGTCATTTAAAATAAACATTAATGTATTTATGAGGAAAAAAGTATAATAATATAATTTAATAAAATTATTTATAAAATTATAATTAAATTAAAACAATTAAAAAATTTGCTTAGACAAAATATAATTTAATTTCTAATTATCATCTTTAGTCATTCGCTCTTCCCCTCTCTCACACACATACACATTAAGCGGGGGGGGGGGGGGGGGATTATGTGCATTATTTTACTAAAAACTTTTTGAGCTCACCCAATATTTTTGAAAAGCTGGCGCTACTAGGAACAATACTTGCCGGTTTATCCCCTGCGTACGGCAAACATAAAAGTGCACAAAATAACATACCCCACTTCAAAAAAGGGCAAAAAATCAAAATGAAACACCTGCAAGAATATAGAGGATTAAACTTCTCATCTAAATTTTGTCTTCCACTAATAAATAAACACGACAAGTCACCTATGAATCTTGGAATGTTTTTTATGATTTTTCTTACCCTTTAATGGGTTTGGGTACCCTTGCGGCTTGACCCCCAGACGCTGAACTCTTGCGTAAAAAACCCGGAAAACCTTTGAAACCCAAAACCGCCCCCTCAATCTCCTAACATTTGTCTTATAGTCGAAAGATTTATGAAGGTTGGGGAAGATTCTGGGATTTCCTTCCCGTTCCTTTATAGGAGATATTTGATGAGTTATTACTCTGGTTTTTAAGGCGTATAATTCGCGTAATATTTATTAGAAGAACACTGAATATGGGTTAGTTGAAGATGGTACACGGTTATGAGAACAAGGCGATATTAAGTTTCTCGAAGTAAAAAGCATCTGATTCTTCGATAATCCAGCGACAAATCTCAGGATAATACGCCGTGAGCCGTAAAACGCTTCAGATTTCTACATTGGGGCATTTCAAGGGGAAAATAATTTTTCGTAAAATTGAGGGATTTTTAATTTTTTTTTTCTTTTAGTTTAGGAGCAACATACATTTTTACGTTCATGTGAAATAATTTAGCTATTTTCGTTTTACATATACCGCAAAAATTCCAGTTATCGTATGCGAAATAAACTGTTTCCTTTCGTCGTTTAATTGCCTTTGAAAAATTTATCATTTATTGCTTTTTAGATAGCTGTCGGATTCATTTTAATTTTACACATGACACAAAAACATTAATTTATCACGTGGGAAAAAATTCGCAGTGAGCTGTAAAAAGCAACAGATCTCTGTACTGGGGCATTTCAAGGAAAAACAAATAATTTTTCGTAAAATTGAGATATATATATATATATATATTTTTTTTTTTTAATTTCAGGAGTAGCATGTATTTATACGTTCATGTGAAATAATTTCGCTATTTTCGTTTAACATGTACCATACGAATTCCAATTATCATACTTGAAGTAAACCGTTTTCTCTCGTCGTTTTATTGCCTTTGTGAAAAATTTATCATTTATTGCTTTTAGCTTTAGCTAGTTAGCTTTGATCATATTTAAGGCCGGATTCATTTCAATTTTACACATGACACAAAAGTATTAATTTATATCACTTGGGGGGAAATTTGCTGTGAACCGTAAAACGCTTTAGATTTCTTCATTGGGGCATTTCAAGGGAAAAATAATTTTTCGTAAAAATTGAGGTTTTTTTCCCCCTCTTAATTCAGGAGTAACATGCATTTCTACGTTCATGTGAAATAATTTCCCTATTTTCGTTTTACATACACCGTACAAATTCCAATTATCATATGTGAAGTAAACCGCTTCCTCTCGATGTTTTAGCCTTTGTGAAAAATTTATTATTTATTGCTTTTTAGATAGATTTGATTATATTTAAGGTCGGATTCATTTCAATTTTACACATGACACAGAAGTATTAATTTATCACTTGGGGGAAAATTTGCTGTGAGCCTTAAAACGCTTTAGATTTCTACATTGGGGCATTTCAGGAAAAAAAAAATTTTCGTAAAATTGAGGGTTTTTTTCTTGTTTTAGTTCTTTAGTTAGTAACATACATTTCTACGTTCATATGAAATAATTTAGCTATTTTCGTTTTACATATACCGTACAAATTCCAATTATCATATGTGAAGTAAACCGTTTCCTCTCGTCGTTTTATTGCCTTTGAAAAATTTATCATTTATTGCTTTTTACATAGCTGTCGGATTCATTTCAATTTTACACATGACACAAAAATATTGATTTATCACGTAGGGGAAAATTCGCCGTGAGCTGTAAAAGTATCAGATTTCTGTACTGGGGCATTTCAAGGGAAAAAAAAAATTTTTTTTTCGTAAAATTGATATATATTTTTTTAACTTTAGGAGTACCATGCATTTCTACCAGGGTTGTACTGGTTTTAACCAAGGGTGTTTTAAAACATGGTTAAAACCTGTTTTAATCGCCCCGGTCAAAATATGTTTTGACAAAACTCATTTTGACTCTTAAAAGAAATAAAAATTTATTTTTCAAAATGATAAATTTAATGCAACATTTGAAAGGATTTGACACAATAACATTTAACAATATATAATACAACATTTTCAAGCGTTTGCAAATTGTACTTAGTATTATACTTTAATTTATATTACTTTTCTTTAAACAGCAAAAAAAAAAAAAAAAAAAAAAAAAAAAAATTAAAGAAATTTTATTTAGAACTCAAAAAAGAATTGCAGGTATTGTATTAAAATAAGGCAATTTCATAGTTTATTCTGGATGAGATCGAACTTTGAAAATAACCTTTCTATTGGGGAAGAGTTAGCACAACCATTCACTAAGTGCATTATAAAATTTACAAATTCAAAATCAATATTTTCATTACCGCACATCAAATATCATAATGTATTAGTTACACGTTAAAAGAAAAATACGATTTCTGAAATGTATGTTTGTGGTATGAAAAATTACTACATAGAATACAAAAAAATTCCATCTATATTTAAGGTTAGTTGGGGTAACTGGAACCACGAGGTAACTGGGCTATAGGCTATTTTATAAAAAACTGTTGGTGTTTTTTAAGTTTTAGCTTTTGTGAACAATGCCCCTTAATCTCTACTTCCTAAAACAACGTGTATCAACTCAAACTCTCACTTTGCTGTGATAGGTTGTCAAAAATTTACGTTTCTTTTTTTAAAAACAACGTCTATATGGCTGAACTTCCTCGGCTGATTATAACAATACTGTAAGTACTTTTATTAAACAATCATATTTTTAAAAAATTAGACATATAACTACATTAATATTATTAGGTATCTATACATATTTACTTCATGTTTCAAATGTAAGCCCGGTGTCCCAGTTACCCCATAAATTTTTCAAGAATGGGGTAACTGGACCATGCTGGATCCAGTTACCCCAATAGTTATAAATAATTTTTTTGTGTTTCTCTTACTACGGGAAGTAAATTTCTCCATTGTTTTTTGCTCACAATAAAGAAAATGATAGAATACCTTATTAAAATTATGTAATGAAATAAAAAAAAACATATTGAGTGGTATCAAACCAAATTTCTTGGCCCCTTGAGAGGCGATGATGCCGTTATGGCATCACTTAATTTTAATTCCTAATTGCCACATTGGCACCTGAATTTTATAATGAAAATTTCACCTTTATTAAGTACGCGAAAATATACTTTTACTTGTTTTCAGATAGATTCTCTTGTAAATATTGGTGTCATTAAATTATTTCAACATTTTACGAATGCAAGTACCTTGCCCCTGAAAGCGAGATAGCCAGACCTTGAAATTGTACTATACACAGGGGTCGCATTCTATAGAGAAACTTTTATAGTTCCTACCACTATTTTGAAAATAATATCTTCATCGCACCTTTCTGTAAGGGTTCTGGTAGGAACAATAAAATTTTCCCTATATAATGCGACCCCTGGATAAATTACTTAAGTACTTACGTAGCCGTTTGTTCATAGATTTACCTAGCTATTTTTCCCCTTTAAATACCCATGGGACTTTTATACTTATTATCTATACTAAAGTACATAAGTACTTCCTTAAGTTTTATGTTTTTGGTATAAATAAATCTAATATTTTCACTTTTAGTGCTTTTTTAGACACATTGACAGCAAAGGTTTCCCTTACAACGCTGTTTATTGACATATAATTTACATGATCTGCCTGGTTTAAATTTTTTTAAGTTGTTTACACTTTTTCAAACAGGATCTGATATCCGATATGAAAACATATGAACACGTGTGGAACATAGACCCCCCCCCCCCCCGGTCCAGTTACCCCATTTTTGAGGGCAACTGGACCCATGAGGAAAGAAAGATGAAATATGCATATTTTTATATTTTTAAATATTAAAATGTAATTCTGAGCATTTCTGTCTGATAGAGGGAACCTAACTGAACACATTTACAGAAGTTCAGACTTTAATTCAAATGAATAGTTTTTTGAAGCTGAATTGTCAGAAGCTACAGAGTCACATTGTAAAATCATGTCTTTGTTGCCCCAACTAACCTTATTAATTATTAATAATAATTACATATATAAATATAATACAGCATTATTAATCACCTAAGTCTACCTATATTTTGATAATTTATGTAAGCTACAGTTATTTAAAAGAGTTTCGACCAATTTTGCGTGGTTAAAACAAATTTTGACCACTGTCCCGGTTAAATTTAGTTTTGACCGGCCAAAATTACAATCCTGATGTGTACGTTTACGTCTAATAATTTAGATTTTTTCGTTTTACATATACCATATAAATTCCAATTATCATATGTGAATCAAACAGTTTCCCCTCGTCGCGTCGTTTTATTGTCTTTGTGAAAAATTCCTCACTTATTGCCCATTAGCTACATTTAATCATATTTAAAGTCGAATTCATCTTAATTTTACACATGACACAAAAGTATTAATTTATCACATATGAAAAAAATCAGTCTGCATTTATTTCATCGACATTGCATTCGTGAAAAACTCACGAATTACTACTTAATCCATATTACCCCCCCCCCCCCCATCACCATTTTTGTGATGTCAAATGTTCGCTTCCCTACCGCCTTAAGGGTGGCAAGGAAATCATTTTTTTATAACTCTTCCCCTCATATGTGTAAGAGAAGAAAAAAAAAGATAGTTTTTTCTTGAAATAAAACATCATAAAAATAAATGTAAGAATTAGTTTAAAAACCGAAAAATCAAATCTGAATATGATAAAATGAAGCGATTGTTTAGAAAGCTGTATTTTTATATCTAAATTCGTGAAAATGCGGATATATTAAATAAATATATCAAGTAAAAGTAGTGAATTTTAACTGTCGTTCGAAGCATCATAAAAAAACATGATAAATCATTATTCGAATATGTACTATGTCTATTGTAAAAAGTACAAAAACATGAGAAATCTACACGTCTTATCTTAAAAAAAAAAAGAAAAGAAAAAGAAAAAAAAGAAAAGAAAAGAAAAGAAAAGAAATCATCATATATTTTAAAAATGGTATGATCTACACAGAAAAAATCAATTTTAATTCTCTAACAGTCTGGTATATAACGTTTATAATAGACTGTAATTCAATTTGATAAATTAAAACATGTGAAGAAAACATAAAAAAACCAATTCCATTAAAAAAATTCGCTAAAATTCCACTAAAAAATTATCTAAATTCGAATTTTTCTTGCATTACAAGATTAAAATCGTGCAAACTACTGTCTTTCAAAATGATCAAACAGCAAAATACGCAGGGTTCCCAAATAGCCCGCCAACTGAATACAATTTCATGGTAAGCGCATCATTTGGTAGCCTTGAACATGTGTAAAAGTCGATAAATTTAATCTTTTTCGTTAAAAATACCGTTTTTCTCGATAGCGGGTGCTCGAACGTTTTGTTAAAAATATTTTCAAATAATTTTGTATCGTCAGGAAAAATATTTTTTTGAATGTGGTATTTTTAGCTATTGATTAGGCTAAAAATATTTCTTTTGTTTAAAATTAATTTCTTTTGCTGAATTAGGAATATTTCTTAGGGAGCGGTTCATCCAAGGGTTAAAATCATACAAAACTAGTGCCTTATAGTACAACCAAATCTCAAAGTAGCGTAAAAATTAATAAAATTCCTTTAAAATTGTCTTTTTTCGTTAAAAAAATCGATATTTTCCTTTGTTTTGTTTAATTGTTACTTTTAATTAGGCTTTAACTTTTCAAATAGTAAAATATGTTTAGCGTCCATCGTATAGTTGAACCCCTCTCTTAGAGTGCGATGGAAGACCCCTTTTCCTGAAAAAACGCCATTTTGTCCGTCAGGGGACTTTAGAATCAATCTTGGAGAGTGCACGGTGGAGTTGGCGTTAGCGGTGGCGGTGGGACGGTCCCATCGCCGCCTAAGCTTGAACTCTTGTTTTCCTACTGCTATTAAAACTTTTGTTTTGAATAAAAAAAAAAAAAAAAAAAAAAAAAATGAACGTGCTTGAAATATTATTATAAATATAATATATATAATAAAATAACTCAAATATATTTTGAATCTTTACTTTCCAATAATAAAACATCAATGCTATTGATAAATTTATTTATTTATTTATTTAACATTGACAGATGTTTGAAAATTATTAAAACGTTTAATTTTTTTGCGCTTGAAAATTGTTGCAACTAAGAAAAAGATTTAAAATGTCGCATAAAATTTTTAAATGTACATAAAATTTTAAAATATATATGGTAAACTTTATAAAAGAAATAAAACTTTTAAAAATGGATTTAGTAATAACAAAATAACCCCTCAAATATCTTTTAAATCTTTACTTCCTGTTGTAAAAGAAGAAAAAATTAAATTCCATCGATGCATATGTATATTGTTTAATTAAGATTTAAAATTTATAGGAATATTATAAATTTTCCTTGGAAAATCTAACATTTGAAATTAATATGTAAAATTTAGTTCTTTTACTTCTTGTATTTAGTTTTTTAATTTGTAAATGTGAATATCAAGAACACATTTACATGAAATAATTATTTAATATAAATACTTTTGTTTTGAATGACAAAAAAATGAACATTCTTTAAATATTATTATAGATTTGTGTAGTAGGGAATAACTCAAATATACAGTAGCCTCCCTCTTAACCGGCCCCCTCTTAACCGGATCTCCGCTTTAACCGGCCGACTTTTCAGCCAAAATTCAGGGATGAAGACCTCGGGAACTCAGCTGATGCTTTTGAGTTGAAGTGCAATCCCGAGGAGAAGGAGACAAAATTCAGAAAGGAGAACACCGGTTCTAAATGGATGCTTTGACCTTTACCAGTGTTGAATTCAGGGTGTGACCTGCGGGGGGGGGGGGGGCAATCCCCTTAGGAACAATGGGATGTCCCCCCGGAAGATTTGAGATTTTGTGTTTTTAATGGTGAAAAGTACAATCTGCCCCCCCCCCCCTCCCCGGAACTCTATAATGTCTGATCTATCTGCCAACTGTTTTGTACAAACATTTAAAAAGCTTGAAGGATGCGAATAGATCATCGTAGAAAATGTATAAGAGTTGTTTGAGTCTGATAAAGATCTCAAGCATGAAGCATTATTTGACAAGGATATAATCATGACTGTAACTGATGTTGTTCAATACGAAGACGATCCTGATGATGGTCCAGTTGAAGTTGACACTGCTAAAATTCCTCATACGGAAAGGATAAAAGCATTAGAGTTGGCATTATGCTACGTTGAGCAGATGCTAACAACTTCTCGGTTAAGCGTATGATGCTAAAGATATGGAGAGATTATACTGCAAAATGTCGGACATTTTATTTTCAGCAGACGAAGGTCACTAATTTCTTTATGGTTGATTAACTTAAATATACACAATGTAGAACAATTTCAACTTCTTATAAAGGTGTGTGACATGATTTTCAACAATTTAGTTTGTGCTAAATATTTTTCATTATTTGTTATCAGTGATAATTTTTCTTTCAATTCAGTTACATATAACTAGTATTCATTTCACAAAATATAGAAAATATGTACTTTTTTAACACTACACAAATTGAAAAACTAAATTCATCGTATGGGTTTAATTAATTAAATTACGCAGATACTTATTTAATATTTTTTTACTTCTCCACTGTAACCGGTTTTTCTCTTAACCGATTAACTCTCGGTCCCGTTTAGGCCGGTTAAGCGAGAGGCTACTGTATTTTGAATATGTACTTTCCGATAAGAAAACAAAATTATGTTGCTAAATTTATTTATTTTTTAACGTTAACAGGAATTTGGAAATTATTTAAAAACATTAAAAAAAATTTCACAAAAAAAAATAAAATTTGAATTCAAATTGTAAGTATTAATTCTGTTATTTCTCATATTTAGTTGGTTAATTTGTTAATGAGAATATTTAAATTACATTTAGGATGAGATACAAAAATGTTTCATTTTTATTGCTTAAATATAAACATGCCTAAGGTATATGTAAAAATATTTTAATTTAATATTTTAGGAAGATCCATTGAATTATGGAACACAAGCTTTATATATATATATATATATATATATATATATATATATACATATATATATATATATATATATATTATATATTATATATATATATATATATATAATATTAATATATATATTATATATATATATATATATATAATACCTTCGATATAACGATATATAATACCTTCGATATCGATATATAATACCTTCGATAATATTATATATATATATATAATACCTTCGAATCAAAATTTATCTTACAAGTTCATATAACAATGTTAACCAAAATTCTTAATGAAGGTGGCATGTAATAATGTTATACATTAATCATTACACTAAAACAATACTAAAGTAACGCTAAATAGCATACAGAACCCACTAAGAAATTTCAAAACATTGAAAAACCTAAACAGTTTAATACTATATAATATTGTAAATCCTATAAAATAGTAGAATAAAACAAAAGTGAAAAAATTTAGTTTCAAAAAGTGGAGGAGCAATATTTGAAAGAGGAAAAATTTACGAAAGGAATGCAAAGATGAATGAATATCATTAATAGCAAGAATATGAATGACACTTATATTATCGAATTTTTCATCAGGAGCAATATCCCATATATATATATATCAACAAATAATTCTTCAGCACTCAATATTATATAAAATACAAAAAGTGCAAACAAAAGCATACTCTTTTAAGAGGATAAACAGGCATCAATAGGATAAACATAAATAATTTTTAGAATTATAGTTTTACATAACGCGATAAAAGAGATATATCTCCTTATACCATCCTTAGGACATACTTTAAAACACCTTTTTAATGACAAAATATTCGAGCTATCCCTTAAGTTTGGCCTATTAACCATTTGACATACAGCACCACAACCTCACATGCATGACAGACGATAATGATCGCGCATTTACTACGAGATTTTGGCAACATCCTTGCCTCATAGAATCTCAGACCTCGACAAGACTACCTTTGTTTCGTGTAACTCAAAAGTAACTTGATGTTTTTAATTTTGTGGCGTAAATTCTCGTAAGAAAGTAATTAATTTTCGTAGCTGTCATCTCGTCTGAAAGTGTTGCCACAAAACAATTGGAATTGTCAGTCAAAGTGAAATGGATGTTATAAAAGAAGATTTTTATCAACTTTCTTTGGTGATGTATATCCGTTCGAAAATGTGAAAATGAAAATAAATAGTTTAAGAGAAGAATTTGAATTTTAGCAGATGTTTAGATATAGCTAATTGTAGATTTGGATGTGCTACAGTATGTTTTGAACATTTAGCTAAAAGACGAACAGCTAAAATTAATGACTATCTCACTTCCGATATTGAACGAATTTTTCCTTATATATATTGTATGATGGGAAATAAACTTTAAGTGAAAAATATGCGACGAATAGGAAATACAGAACCACGAATAAGAAATTTTTTAACGAACATTTTAAACTACACTGCTTTATTGAAAACGCTGATTGTATCAGAAATAAAAAATGCCTTTATAATGTTGGAAGTATTTGCTAAAATATAATAAAATGAATTGCTTTAATAATTTATAAATAAATATAACAAAGTAACTATTCAAGTTTTTTAATAAGAATTAAACTTTTTATTTAAAAAGAATTAGATACGTTAGTTTTAAAAGGAAATGCGTGAAATGTTTCTTTATTAAAAAAAAAAAAAAAAAAAAAAAAAAATATGCTGACAAATTTTAGAATGATCCTGTTTGATTATAAATAAAAGAAAAAAAAATAAAGAAAAATAATGCTTTCTTAAAAATCACGATTATTTTTATGACAACAATTCATGCACATCCAAAACAATTTCCTTTACAAGACGTGTCCCCCGGATTATTGAAAATTCATACGTTGATTTACGATTGTTAGAAAGCGTGAACTCGTGAATTTATTTAAAAAATTGTAATTTTCGCACTGTTTCTTTTTTAAGATACGGCAACGGGAATGAAAAAAAAAAAAAAAAAAGCATTATTTAAACTATCTCTTTAGGATCTCTAAAATTTTTATTTTAAGCCACCTTTAGCCGGTATCACCAAATCGGGGAATCACCAAATAGGGTTATTTCATCTAAAAATTTGAGCTAACTTTTATGGGTCGAACAACATTCAAAAGTACCGACGATACCGGATAAAAGGGTTTCGCCGTAGAAAGGACATTGCACCCTGATTTTGATCTCGAATAAAAATTTATTTTTATTTTATTTTTAAATTTATTATTTTAGTTAAAATTATTATTAGAATTTTAAATTTATTAATATCAATGGTCATTTACAATGCTTTATTTACAATATCAATGCTTGTACACTATATGGCCAAAGGTGACCGGTCACTTGCGATTTTAGACGTTTTGTTAAATATCTAGAAAAATACATTAGGAATTAATCTGAAACTGCAAGTGTGTAAACAGTATAGTATAGGTCAAATATTTCCGCGAAGATTTTTTTTCCCGAAATCCCATAGGGGACTGTCAACAAATTGAAAAAAACGAATATCTTTTGGATAACCCTGTAAAAACTGATGTAGCAAAAGCGTTCAAACACGAGATTATTAATAAGTGGCTTATTGTAATATACTGTGTTCATTTTTATGGGGATAGCATATATACTCGTAGAGGAATTGAGGTTTTTATAAAACAGTCCCAAATTTCGTCAAGTTTTTTGCTTATAATTTGCGGAGTTTTTAATATAAAAAAAGTTATTTTTAGAAAATATGACAAACAAAATTATACACAATACTCTGCAATCAGAATTAAAAAATAATAAAAATTGGATGAAAAATGAGCAGGTTTACTAAAACATATTTCACTGCGCATGCGCGAATGCAATCAAAATATAATATGCATAATGTATTAGCTAACATAGGCGTAACCAGGGGTGGTGCCCTGGGTGCCCGGGCACCCCCCCGCTCGCGCAGACTCAAGCACAATTATTTTTAAAAAATCGAAATCTACAAAAGAAAAAAGAAGTGAAAGCAAAATTCAGTTAGTTTAACAAATTAGTTTAATTCAGAAATCTAACAGCCTAAGTTTTGAACTGTGATAAAAAACTAGTTGGGTGTGCCAATCCCAAAACTTTCTTCTATCTTATACATCTTAATATTTCAAAACCTAGTTACACATGTTAATACTTCAATATTATTAGTTCAATACTATACCAACTTTGATTTTCATCTTAAATTTCTGCTCAAGTCAATTAAACGGACTAAAAACGAGTTAATCTATATCATGATATTTGTTAAAATTATTAATTTTTCCTTATTCTGTCGTTATCAGCTGTTTGCGAATAGCCGGCATAGCAGGAAGCGAGTTCCCGCCGCTGCATGAGCCGCCGATGCACAATAGAACTACGAAAAATCAAGAAAAGTATACAAAAATCGCTAGCACGGAGCCCCTTTACCGCGATATATTTCCAAATTCAAGGAGACCTGTTGGCCAAAGCCAAAAACAAGCACAAACATTTTGGTTCAATTGTATGCATAATTTTATACGCTGTTCGATGGTACAATAATGAAAATGGCACAGAGATCGGAATTATAGCGCCCCCTTCTTTCGGAATTTTTTCAAGTTCAGGGAGGACTTGTTTGCCATAGCCAGAAACATGCACAAAAAATTTGGTTCAATTATATGGATAACTTCATACACTTTTCGATGGTACAATAATGAAAATGGTACAGACATCGCAATTATAGTGCCTCCTTCCGGCAGAATTTTTCCAAATTCAGGGAGGACCTTCGTGACATGACCAAAAATAAACACAAAAAATTTGGTTCAATTCTATGCATAACTTCATACACTTTTCGGCGGTACAATATTCAAAATGGCACAAAAATTGTACAAAAATCGCTATTACAGCGCCCTCTACGAGCTATTTTTTTACAAATTAAGGGAGGACCTCCTTGCCATAGCCAAGAACTTAATTTTTTTTTTTTTTGGTTCAATTCTATGCATAACTTCATACACTTTTCGATGGTGCAATATTCAAAATCGCACAAAAATCGCTATTACAGCGTCCCCTAACGGCGAATTTTTTGCAAATTCATGGAGGACCTGCTTGCCATATCCAAAAACTTAAAATAAAAATTTGGTTTAATTCTATGCATAACTTCATACACTTTTGGACGGTGCAATATTCAAAATCGCACAAAAATCGCTATTACAGCGCCCCCTACCGGCGAATTTTTTCCAAATTCAGGGAGGAGCTGCTTGCCATAGCCCAAAACTTAAAATAAAAATTTGGTTTAATTCTATGCATAACTTCATACACTTTTGGACGGTACAATATTCAAAATCGCACAAAAATCGCTATTACAGCGCCCCCTACCGGCGAATTTTTTCCAAATTCAGGAAGGACCTGCTTGCCATAGCCAAAGACTTAAAATAAAAATTTGGTTCAATTCTATGCATAACTTCATACACTTTTCGATGGTACAATATTCAAAATCGCACAAAAAACGCATTTACAGCGCCCCCTACCGGCGAATTTTTTCCAAATTCAGGGAGGACCTGCTTGTCATATCCAAAAACTTAAACTAAAAATTTGGTTCAATTCTATGCATAACTCCATACACTTTTGGATGGTACAATATTCAAAATCGCACAAAAATTGTTATATCAGCGCCCCCTACCGGCGAATTTTTTCCAAATTCCGGGAGGACCTGCTTGCCATAGCCAAAAACTTATACTAAAATTTTGGTTTAATTCTATAAATAACTTCATACACTTTTTGATGGTACAATGGCGACAGACAGACGGACACACAGACAGACAGACATTTTCTATAAACATGTTTTTTGGAATCTCTGACCCCTAAAACATGCAAATCCGTCGAAAACCGGAAGTCGAAAAAAATTTCGATTATAATACTTTCTTCTATTGAAGATAGAAGAAAGTAAAAAAAGAATTCCACGTTCTTTTTTTTTTTTAATTATGTTCTTTATCTCTTTTAAAACTAGAATATTTACAACAATCTGTATTAGTCAAAAAAGAGGTTTTATAATCCCACTTTGACGTCTTTTTTTTGTGGGAGATTTTTTTTTTAAACACCGTTCTTTCTATTGCATGTTTCTGCAATTTCATGAGAAATTAAAGCAAGTTCTTGACGAGGATAGAAACATAAATTATTTGTCTCTTTGATTGCGCAGTCTGAAGTCTAGAAAGAAGCAAAAAAATTTGAAAGGGAATGCAGATGTGAAACAGTAGTTGCAAATTACGATTAGCCGTGGTAAAGGTGGGGGTGCACAGACCCTGCCTCCTTTGAAAATGAGAAATAATAGCACAGAAAATTAAAATTAATCTGGAGTTGTTTGGTTGGCTGAATTTCGTTTTTCGCGACCATATTTTGACATTCGTAAAAGGAATATGGTTGCAATCTTCCAAGTCAATATAGTAATTTTTTTCCTCTGAAAATTTTTATGCGATTTTTGGATTTTCTTCTCGTTTTGCGGAGTTCTTTCGAAACTAGGAAAAGGACCCGGTTTTAATCTTTTAGCCCAGTGCAGTCAATTTTGACAAAATTCGCGATTTTATTCTGCGATCATTTCATGATATTTACAATTTTTCCCAAGATCATTTGACAAAATTCACGTCTTTCTGCGCGATCTTTGTCGAAAAGCGCACTTTTCACCACTAACATTTGACAAAATTCGTGTTTTTCACCGCGATCCTTTCATGAAATTCGCATTTTTTACCGCGATATTTTGACGAAATTGGGATTTCTTTAGCACGATCCTTCGATGAAATTCGTGTTTTCTTTACTTGATCTTTTGACGAAATTCGCATTTTCTTTCTGAGATCCTTTGACGAAGTTCTCGTTTTCACCGGAATCCTTTGACGAATTGTTTTTGGCGATCTATTCACGAAACTTATATTTTTACTGGGGTCATTTGTCGAAATTCGCGATAGTTTTGCGCGACCGATCGGGAAAATTCTCGATATCTTTCCGTACCATTTATCAAAATCTTCTACTCTTTTCCGCGACTTTTTGACGAAATTTGCACAGTTTACTCGTCAATCATAATTCGTGATTTTTTTTGCGCAATCTTTGACAAAATTTGCGATTTCTTTTTGCACTCTTTTATCGAAATTCACGATATTTTTCACGATCGTTTGAAGAAATTCCCAAATTTTTTTCGGGACCGAGTCACGAATTGATTTTGAGAAATTCCACAAAAGAAATAAAAATAGCGGACTTCAAAAAAATTTTTAAATACTCACTGAAGAATCACAAATCTGTGAAAGAATTTTAAGGGCGGATTTACTGCTCAGCATTTTTTATTATGCGAGACTTTTTCTTTTCTGTGCACAAATAGCGCGATCTCGCACGCTATTTCAAACCCTGCCCGTCAAAGAAAACTTCATTACTACTGGCGTTTCGCTGGTTGCTTTTTTTAAACGAACGTAGAATTAAAGAAATCTAGGATTTGAAGGGGGGGGGGGGGGAGACAGCCTTCGGCAACGTACCCTCGACCAAGCCTCGATCACTTCTGTCTCGAAACAAACGAATCCTGAATTATCGCGATTTTTTTTTTTTTGTTTCGAGACAAATTAAATTTTCAGATTTTCTTATAAGAACTGATTTGACATTCTTCCATTTCGAATTTAATCACGGCAATTGCAAAAATTACCGGAGTTCGTTTTCTGTTTAAAAAAAAAAGTCTAATAATCGCCTCAAAGTGCAAAAAACCCCGCTAAAAATCGCAATAAAAATTCGGAAAAGATTAAAAAAAACAGCTGGGAACGAAATTAACTAATTGGGTAAAATATTTAAACCTGATTCCTTTTAGGAACGCGAAAAAACCCCTCTAAAAATAACATTAAAGAAATGTTACAAATTGAAAAATCGCTGTAAGAATCTCGAAAAAACTTTATTGAAAAGAAAACAAAGTTTACTGGATAAAATATATAAATCGGATTGTTTTTAATTAATCTGAAAAAATTCGCATAAAAAATTAATTGAAAAAATTCCAGAAATTGTCTTCGATATGCATGATTTCAGGCAAACAGGTACTTTCCTGTCAAATCTTGCGGCTGTGAGGACTGCATTGTTTTTTCAGAGTTCAGCGCACGCGCGTACACACACACACACAGTGACAGACAAACACCTATCTTTATTATTACAGTCGTATCATGATAATATAATTTTTATCACCTTGACAAAAATTTAGTGTATACAGTAGACGCTTGATTTTGCGAACATCTTTTTTACGAATTCTTTGTTTTTACGAATTGATGTACTGGTCTCGACCAGCATCCTATTGAACTAATGTTATTCCCATTTACGAACTTTCGATTTTACGAACGCATTGTATGAGTCCACTCGAATTCGTAAAATCGAGCGTCTACTGTATTATCATGATCTGCTTTACCTAATACATTGGACACATTCTGAGGTAAAAAGATGAATTACTAATGAATATTGTAATTATTTATAATATTATAATAATTATTTATATGCACTTTCCTCCAAATCCTTCTTGGGTCCCCCCACTCCCGGTAATCCCTAAGAAGTCATGGAGTCACATTCGGAAAAACTTCCATGAGTATGTACTGGTGTACAGCATGTATATTATCTGAGATTTATCATCCGGCAAAATTTCATCTACAAGTCTTTGACCTAGATAATATTAGGTCTCATGCAATGCCCCTGTGCCTATAGAACTTTCCAGCATAATTAAAGGCCTTTTTTAATCTTTATAAGAAGTTAGAGTTGCAAAAGGTTTTACACTTGTGACCACACTTAGTCACTGTCTTATTTCACTGCTGCAAGGAGATTTACATATCTTTTTTTTTACCATTAGATTTAGTTTTGATGTTTTGAACCCTTTCTCACGCAAACAAAAATCGTATTTGAACCCTTTTTAAAAGAAATACCATACAATTATAAATTCTAAGAGGAAAACCTGTCTAAAACGGAAATTCGACCGGTTTCATGCGGTTCCGTTTCAGCAGGTTTTACGTTTTACTACATAAGATATTGTTTGTATCCAACATATTCAGATTAAAAAGTCTGGGCACCCCCCCCCCCCCCCGTTCAAAAGGCTGGTTACGCCTGCTAAGTATATAGAGCAACTTTTGTGAAAGTCTCAAAATCATAGCTTGGAAATTCTTAATATTATCGTCGATAAAATAAGCTCGAAATCCGTTGTTCCCAAAAAGAAGCAAAAAGATGGGGGGTTGTATCAAATATCTGTTGATTAGTGCCAAGATAGCGTACACAATATTGCACGTACTGCTATACTGGGTGATTCATAAATATCGAAACAATAGGCTATTTCCTTAAATATTGCCCCTAGACCCATACTTCGAATTGCAAAGTTTCTTAAAAAAAGGTGCAAAATTTAATGACATAACTTGCAACTCCATGGGGTGAAATTATTTATTTATTATGGGGTGAAATATTTGAAAAAATACGAAAATTAAATTTTTATACGGCCCCCGTAGTGTAAAAATTCCAATCAGGAAAACTTTCCTTATCCATTACTGAATTAAACACAAAAAACTGCATCTTCATATCTGAAAAACTCGCAGAGTTATGGCCGTTTAAATAATTCATCAGGTTTTAAGGGATTAGACACAAATTAAAATGCGTGCAATCCAAGAAACAATGTTACTTTAAGAGTTCTAGGAAACATGTAAAAAATATATTTGTTGAGTTAGAATTTTGATTTTTTTTTCTTTTTTTGTGATGGTTAACCATATAATTTGCAAACAAAATCACATCCCAATATTTCTCATAAAGTTTTTAAAAAATTTAAATGATTAGTACTTTTTTAAGCGGATTTAATTTAAAAGCTTTATAACTTGAAACATTATAAACCAGATTTAATTTTTTTTTTCATTTAATTAAAAAGGAAAGTAAAATTTTAGTTATGTCTGAGGATTTTTTACAATATTAATTTTAAAAATATTAAAAATATTTATTTAAAAAATTAGGTAATTTATTTTTAAAAAAAATTATATTTTCAAAAGTATAAAAATTTTTCAAATTTGCCGAAACAAAATTAATGTAAAATAATGAAAAAAGACATGTTTCAAGTTTACACCTTTTTTATTTATGATTCTTGATTTATAATAATTTAAAGACGAGAAATGGTAAAAAGAAAAAAAAAAGAAAATGAAATAAAAACATCATGCAGAATAACACATTTAAAGTTTTAAACATTGATTGGCTCCTAATAAAATGTTTAAATGCTTTTTAAAAAATTGCACGTGATAAAGTAACTTCTTTCTGTAGCTTAAACTTCCGATTCAGTTTAACTTTTGCCGTTTCCACCTCCTTTTTGCACTATTTAAATGTCCATAAATAAATGTTAAATGTCTAATTTGAAACAGTGCTTTTTCTAACATGCCGATTAAGAGTTTTTCATAATTTTAGCCCCCACAAATTCAGGCTTTTTAACGTCCCGACGAGGCCGTTAAAACAGTCTGTATTCAGGGGCCGGGACAGGCAGGGCCAGACCGGGGATTGGCGACTTTTTTCTGAAGACACGGCTAGGCCGGGCCTAACGTATTTTTTCATACCGAACCGGGTGTTGGTGTGATTTATGACGGCCAATTATCTACACGAGGGATATGAGCCCGAAGGGGGGGGGGGGGGGAGGTGCCTTCCGCAGAGGTATTTCTAAGGGAACCTAACCCATATTTACGCAAGGATATCCAAGGTTCGAAGGAAACAACTGAAAACTCCGAACAATTTGGCCGAAAGACGCGATTGGGTTCGAACCCAGCACCTCCCGTCTACCAGCTTTGAGAGCAGAACCTCTCAGCCACTGGTTACACCGAACCGAGACTGGCTTCCTTATTCCTAGGTCTCCCCTGGGCGAGGCTAGATTTGAACTTTTTTCCAGGCATGGCCGAACTTTTTTTCCTACGGGTCGGTTTGGGACCGGACCTAGATATTTCGACCCGTGCAGACCTCTAGTGTAGGCCACTAGCATACTTTGAAAACAGGTTTAACGTAAAATCTATACGCTGCCTATTTTATGTCCAAAGGAGAGGCACTGTCTTATATAGACTTTTAATAATGTACAATTTGTGGATGATCCCTATCTTGCATTCAGATTGAGTCAAAAACTCGTTGCTCAGAGGCATGGATAAATGGTGTAAGTCATGAATTTTGGATTTTGATATCCCTGCGAATTTTGAAGATATCGAGATGAATTATTTTGTGTTTAATTCAGGAAGGGACAAGGAAAATTTTCCTAATTGGGAAATTTACTCTACGGGAGCCGTATAAAATTTTATTTTTTGTATTTTCTCATATAGACCCCCCCATGGAGTTGAAACTTATCTCATCAAATTTTGCACTTTTTTTTATGAAACTTTGCAATTGGAAGTGTGTGCCTAGGGGCAATATTTAAGGAGATAGCCTATTGTTTCGATATTTATGAATCACCCTATATATGGATACAACCCCTCATCTTTTTGCTTCCTTTTGGAAACAACGGATTTCGAACTTATTCTACCGACGATAATTTTCAGAATTTTCAAGCTATGATTTTGAGACTTTCACAAAAGTTGCTCTATATACTTAGCTCAGACATTATGCACATTATATTTTGATTGCAGTCGCGCACGCGCAGTGAAACATTTTTTAGTAAACCTGCTCAGTTTTCATCCAATTTTTATTATTTTTTAATTCTGATTGCAGAGTATTGTGTATAATGTTGTTTGTCATATTTTCTGAAAAGAACTTTTTTTTTTTAATGTTAAGAACTCTGCAAATTATAAGCAAAAATTTTGAAGAAATTTGGGACTGTTTTTATAAAAACCTTAATTTTTTTACGAGTATACATGCTATCCTCATAAAAATGAACACCGTATATTACAATAAGCCACTTATTAATAATCTCCAGTTTGAACGCTTTTGCTACATTAGTTTTTACAGGGTTATCCAAAAGATATTCGTTCTTTTTCAATTTGTTGACGGTCCCCTATGGGGTTTCGGGAAAAAATCTTCGGGGAAATATATGACCTATGCAATGCTGTTTACACACCTGTAGTTTCAGGTTAATTCCTCATGTATTTTTCTATATATTTAACAAAACGTCTAAAATCGCAAGTGACCGGTCACCTTTGGCCATATAGTGAATTACAAGTACAGTAAAACCTCCCTAAAGCGACCACGTTCCGTACCAATAAAAATTGGTCGCTCTGAGAGGTGGTCTCTTAATGGAGGTCATGTTTAAATCTAGATTTTAATTGTTGAAAAAAGGTAACAATTAATGTTACTAAAATTTATTTTTCACATTAGGAAAAAATATGACAATTTAAGTATCAAAACAAAAGTTAATTGCATAAGTTAATTGCTGCAGACTTTAAAAAATGAATACATTGACGTTTGCTTTGATTTTACGGTTTTATCTTTCATAACTTTTATTTCCAAGTCCTTTCAAAGTTCAGTAAATAAAAGCAATTTTTTTTTTTTTTTTTTGGACGGGAACAAAAAATGACAATTTCATTAAGTTATCTATTTCTTTGAGAATTTCCTGACAGAATAGGGCAGGGGAGTTTATTGACTGCCATCCTTAATTTGTCACCAGAGTTAAATTCATTGCCTAAAAAGGCACAAAGGGGTTAAAACACTTAAAAGTTACCGGAATAAATAAAAAATCTAAACTGAGTTTAGAAGTTTGATGAATAATGCGCTCTCCGGAATTACTTTTCTAATGAAACCTTCTTCAAGCGACCAGGAAGAAATGAAATTTGTTTCATTTTCTTCAAAGAGATCCATGAAAAAATGGTCGCCCAGGGAGGTGGTCTCTTAATGGAGGTGTCGCCCAGTGCTTTGATTCAAGATCTCAGCATCTAACTACATGCGAGTGCTTTTTACAGCGGTCGTTTCGAGTGAAATAGCGGTTTGTTTAAGGAACTGTGCAAATTTGCGACTGTTTCTACAAGTGAGGCGAGAAAATAAATAAGCTTTTAGATCTCCAAAAAAGCGAGAAGTTGTTGGGGCGTCACACACTGTGACTGAGAAAGCCTATCCCTTGACAAATTGGTGACAACTCACTTTAAAGAGCTTCCATCTGGGATGCTGAGTGTGGTATCACTTTTTTTTTTTCGAGAACATAACATTAGTTGGAAAAATTTAGGGCCGTGATTTAACAAATTTGCAACTTCCTCGTGACTTTCGTGTTTTTCATGACATGTACACAACCCTTGCAGTCTATTCCCTAATTGATTCCATTTAACCCTTAAATGCGCGATTTTTTATTTTGTTTCGAAAAAATTATATATGATTCTCTGTAAGGTTTATTACACAGGAAAAATAATGAAAAAAATCAGAGATGCATTTTTCATATAATACGACAATCTTTTCTTCTGTTGCACATCTGCAATATAAGTAAAAACTACTGTCGTGTGGCTGTTTTACGCTAAAATATTGTAAATTAGTAAATATTTTAAGAAGTATGTCTCCAAATACCTTATTTTATATAATTATTTATATTATAAGCTTAACCTTTAACCCTTTAATTTCCATGATAGAATACGTTCTAGAAATTACGTAGTCCAGAGAATCTGACGTTACACCAGAAAGTTTCAATGGTGAATTTTGCTTTATTTAAATTCGGAAAGTTTGTTATTTTTTTGAAGCAAATATTGTTATTTTAATTTTCTTGTGTGAATTAGGTAGTATATATGAAGAAAAAAATCTATTAAATTCAAAACTCTGTTGTTTGCATATATGCAAAACTGCGCACTAAAGTGTTAAGGAAAAATCCATAAATAATTTGTATTGCAGAAAATATCGTTCAAATCCACTCAGTATTGTGGTGATTTTGTATCTATTGTTTTTGCATTGTAAATTTTCAGAATGAAGTATAAATACTGGATGGAACAATGAGAGTTTTTGAGCGCGGAATTTGTACGCTGTTCGGTGGTGTCCGCTATTCAGAGTTAATACTGTATTAACCCCTTGGGGACGAGCGACCGGTATACGTGCCACGTAATGTGCTCAGAATCCGTGATTATTCTCATCAGTAAATTTTTATTATGTAAATTTTGCCTTATTAAATCCGAGCATTCTTCCGATTCAATTAGGCAAAATTTTCTGTTTTGAAAAAATTGGTGATAAAAGATTAAAAATTCTATAAAAGAAGCTCGTCCCGAAGGGTTTATTATATAGGTGTTGGGTATCGAAAAAGTGTCCGTTAAACAGTGGTGTCCATTATTCGGGAGCTTCCGTTGTGGAGATTTTACTGTAAATGTATATATATATCACTGTTATAAAAAGGTAATTTATAGCAAATTGCAGCATAACTGTTGGAAAAAAATGAAAAATAATGTCAAACACGACTGTAAAATCTCATAAACAATGTGAAAAAGCTCAACAAAACAAATCGTCACTCAGGTTGCTTCAGAATTTTTTTTTCCATCAGCATCCAGCGTATACTTTTTATGGCAGTGATTGAGCGCTGTTTAGGGGTTTGTAGAAAAATTGGTGCTTCACTTGAGGCGTGAAAATAAATAAGCCTTGATTTTTATATCTAACTCAGGAGTTCATTGTTCAGTAAAGGACTATCCTCTGACAAATTAATTTAAATTAATTCGTTTGGAATAATATTTATTTTGAATGTTTGAAGAAACATACCTCAGCTTTTTTCGTTTAATGATTAGTAAGATTCAATATCAGTCGAGTTTGTGATTATGTATTTGTAAGCTTAATTTTAGCTAGAATTTTTTTTTTTTTTTTTTTTCCAGGAGAATATTTTGGATGCATCAGATGATAACATAATGCGGCAATTTTTTGCTCTTATAATTCTTTTGCGATTTAGTGATTTTGAATGTACTAATAAGTTTTGAATCAGTATCGAGAGAAGTTTTGAGGGGTGGGCGATTGTTATAATTCAGTCAGGGGTGATTCTGTTCCGAATTTTCGGAAAATTCGGAATAATTAAGGCAATCATTTCCGAAAGAAAAAAACAATCTCTCATAAATCCGAAAATTCGGATATAAAATATATCGCGAATTTCGATAAATGATCGCAGAAAAAGGACAATTTCGTCAATGGTTCGAAGAAAAATCGCGAATTTCGTCAGAGGATCGCTAAAACAACGCAAATTTCGTTAAAAGATCGAGAATTTCGTCCAGTGATGACGAAAAAAAGCTAATTTCGTCAAGGAATCGCGGAAAAAACGCAAATTTCATAAAGGATCGCGAAAACACCGCCATTTTTGTCAAAATATTGCGAGATTTCGTCAGAAGATCGTGAAAAAACAGCAAATTTTGTCAAACGATCACGAAAAAACGGCAAATTTTGTCAAAGGGGTGCGAAAAAAAACACGTAGTTAGTGCCTAGAATGGATTCCCCTCCCCATCCCCCCCCCCCCCTCTGTTGTAAACTTTCAGAAAATTTGCTGTGAATTTCAGATTTTTTTTCTTTTTTCTTTTTCTTTTTTTTTTTTTTTTTTTTTTTTTACACCGAATCATCCCTAAATTCAGTGATGTACTATGATATAATTCTACTTTTCAAATTTAGTGATCATATATATTACTTCCGATGTCAACATCCCTTTTCTATACACATACAAAACGCACAACGATGGATGAGATATCATTTGAAACTGTTTAAACAGGCTTTTGACATAGTAGACTCACGTATAATTAAAACATGTTGTGTGACTAAAAATTGCAGTTAATTAAAAATTAATGGAAAAACGTATCACAGAATGAGTTCAAAGATTGCAGTGCGGAAGCTTGGCACGAATCCACCTGTTTATTAATAACAGTAGAGCCCCGATTCAACGAATCGCGGTTTAACGAATTTCTCGATTTAGCGAATTTTTTTATGGTTCTGGCGAAAATGGAACAAAAATACTTCGATTTAATGAATTTATAATCCCGATTTAACACATAACTTTCTTTGTAAAAAAAGTGAAAAATTGAGGACATTATTTAATATTTATAAAATATTTTCAGTGTTCCTGATTATCGATTTTCTGGATGATCCGATTTTCTCATATGACGCAGAAATATCTATATGCAAAAATGTACATTATACCGAGGTTATTCATGCTGTAGTAATGGATCGGATGAAGAATATGAAATAAAGATGAAACATTCAACATTCAAAGAAGCAGTTAGCAAGTTTAGATTCTTTGAAACGGAATTTTATGGCTTATAATGCTGATAATACTATTTTCACAGCTGCAGGAAAAAATCGATAAATAAGTTTGTAATACAAAATTGAAATAAAGCAAACAAACAACTATAAAAGATATCTTATAATTTATCTACAAAATTTGAATAAATGAAATTTGTAAAAAAATTAAAATGATTGTGATTTATAGCAGTGCATAAAAAAAGAATACATTTTTATACAATGTATTTTCGAAAAGCAACAAATGTTTAAAATCGTTATTAAGGTAAGTGAGCAATGTTTTTTTTTTTTTTATTTACAGCTATTTTTTAACTTGTGCTGTTGTATAAAAAAATTCCTTTGATTATCCCGATTTAACGAATAATCTCGATTTAACGAACAAAGTTGCTAGTCCTGAACGATTCGTTAAATCGAGGTTTGACTGTATTAGTAGACTTTGTGTCAGTATATCTAGAAATGTATTGCAATGCAGACTGCAGACGATTACTTAATTCAGTTATGTATTGCCACCATTGTGATTTAGTAATTTTGAATACATTAATAAGTTTTTATGTTAGTATCGAGAATCTTTTTGGATGTTCAGTAATAAATTCAAGGGGTAACTCGAGAAACATATTCTTCACCAGAGCGTCAACGTGTCCCTATGGAAGATTTCAATGGTCTGAATTCCTGCTTCGTAACTCTATGTTTCCCCAAGCTACATACATCTCATCCGAAGAAAAATGTCTCAATTCCTTAATTGTGACCATAATTTTTGCTTTTGTGATTTGGAGATTTAGTACACATTAGTAACCGCTAATATTAGTTTCGGGAGAAGTTTTAAGGGTGTAAAAAAAATATTTTTCCACCCTCAGCAGCTCAAAATTTTTGGACACATTTTAAGACTCATTTTTAAAGGTGAAAACATGAAACTTACTGACATGATTTTTGAAGAGATGTATAAGCGGCCGTGTGTTTTCATTTTTCGCTCAATTAATTAGAACTTGATTTATAAACAATTATTTTCTCAACATAACCATTATTTTCGTTCCGAGCTCTCTCACTTCGGAAAATTTGGTTCAAAACACCAAATTTGACAGCTTTTCTTTTTTTTTATTATTGCAATATATTCTGCCTTTATCAAGAAATCGACACGCACGAAACATTATATAGTATCTGAATAAGGGAATCTGCCAATTTGATGCGTTTCAGAACAAGAAGGAATTTAAAAATGAATATGAAATAAGCAGTTTGGATTTGAGTACACGAAGACAGTAAGCATAATTCGGTGACGTAATGTCAAAATAATTCTACTTACATAATGTAGTAATGTAACGAATACTAGTAAAATAAAATGAAGCACAATAAATATTAGAAAAAAAAAACAAACAAAAACAAATTATGTTTTCTTTTCAATGATATATTATCTTCAACACAAAAAAAAAAAAAAAAAAAAAAAAAAAAAATGTTTTCGAAGCGCGTAAAACTTTCTTGTGTCAAGTATCAGGCACTAAAAAACATATTTGTCACTGTTATGAAAGGTAATTTATGTATAATTGAAGTATAAGCAAAAAATCAAAAATAATGTCAAACACGACTGTAAAATCTCATAAACAATGTGTAAAAGGCAACAAAACAAATCTACATTCAGCTAGTTTCAAGAAATCTTTTCTCGTAACCATCAAACGTGTACTTTTTATGGCAGTCATTTAGCGTAAAATAGCGGCTTGTTTAGGGCGCTGCAGAAAATTTGCGACTGTTTCTACAAGTGAGGCGATAAAATAAATAAGCCTTAATTTTCCCTCTAACCAACCCAGGACTTCATTGCTCAAAAAGAATTACTCTCTGACAAATTAGTAACGTTTCATTTAGAACTGCTTTCATTTTTAATGTTTGGAGCACCACAATTAAAATTTTGTAGTTTATTATTATTAAGCTTTGATATTAGTCGAGTATATGATTAAATTTAAGATTAGTAAGCTTTATGAGTACAGTGAAATGCGTTTAACACGAAAACGCTTAACATGAAAAATCGGTTAACACGAAATGATATAGTGGTCCGGACAGTATACTATGCAATTTAATACTTTTTTTTTTTCTTTTAACACGAAACAAAAATCGTTTAACACGAAAAAATTTCGCTTTCGACCTAGCTATTTTGAGTTGAAATTGGTGAATTTTGTGTTCAAACTACTGAACTTTGGGTGAAGATAAGTGAATTTCATGATTTTTTTGTACATTAGCTTATGTTTTATGAGCACAATGGCTGAGGAATCGGTCCGAAAGCAAACTGCTATTTCGCTTCGAATGAAAATGAAACTGCTTGGACATTTAGAGGCAGCTTTGATTATTTGATTCAAACAAGGTAGATCTCAGAATGCTGAAAAAGACACTTGAAATCGAAATAAAATTTGACGACGTCGAAAATATTTGTGAGTTTTGTTCTATTTTTTTTATGATTCTTTTAACACGAAAAAAAAAAAAAAATTCGGTCCCATCAATTTCGTGTTAAACGTATTTTACTGTATGTGATTAATTTTAAGTTTAGAAAATTTTCGTGTCAGCACACAGAAGAATATTTTGTGTTCAGAAGATAACATAAATTGGGCGCGTTTTTGTTCCTATAGATTCCGTTTTTGTGATTCAGTGATTGAAAATGTATTAGTAAAATTTAAAATCATTATCGAGAGTTAAAGAAAATGTATTTAGTGAGTTTCAAAATCAGTATCGATAGTTATTTAAAAAATATATTATTAAGTTTTAAATTCTGTATCGAGATTTACAGGAAATGTATTAGTACGGAAAACTTGGACTTACGCTGTCAAATTTAATGATTAAAAACTCTTATGATACTCATCAGCGTACAACATAAATGAAAACTACATTAAAAACAAATTAAAATTAATCCCAACGTTTCATGCTCTTTCTAATGAGCAGAAATAGCATGAAACGTTGGGATTAATTTTAATGTGTTTTTAATATAGTTTTTATTTATGTTGTACGCTGATGAGTATCATAAGAGTTTTTAATCATGTATTAATACGTTTTAAAGTCGGTAATATAGATATTTAGAAAATGCATTAGTAAGTTTTAAAACCAGTACCGAGAATTAGAGGTCTGCACGGGCCGGAATTTCCAGGCCCGGGCCGGCCCGGTGTAAAAATTGAAAGTTCGGCCCGATCCCGGCCCGGCCCGTTTACATTTTTACCGTTCTCGGCCCGGCCCGTACAAAAGTCAGTGAAAACAGGCCCGGCCCGACTAAATTTCTACAAAAAATTCCGTTTTTTCTTGACATACAATTAAGATTCTTTTAATGAATACTACATGCATATTTATGGGAACATTTTACAGTATATTTTAAATTACCATGTGTTCGCAAAATAGAAAACACACAATAGTAAACATTAACGATTACTTACAGTGTTTTAGTCAACATCTCTACAGACGTTTCAAAATTTAAATAAGGGTTCATTAAAAGAATATTGTAGTTTAGAATAAAGGGTTAAAAAACATGATAACTTTTGAAGCTTATAATAAAAGGTAGATTTGTGAAAATAATTCTGTCATTTTTAAGGCTTTTCTCAAATCCAAAGGAGCTACATTTTGATACATTTATGAATTCATTTCTTTTCGGAAACGCATGAAATTAGCAGATATTCTTATTCATAAACCATGTAAATGCCGTTTTTTTCTTAGATAAAAGTAATATATCTTTCAGAAAATACTGGCAAAGTTAGCGTTTTCAATCGAATTTCCGGAAGCGATAGCACAGGAAAGGAGAAAAACGTACAGTCACGTGACAAGAGTCTCTGTTATCTCTGTACGTAATTTATGAAAAATGGAGCCGCTATTCGATCCCAAATGCCTTCAATACTCAGGCCTGTCAATTTTATGCCTTTATAGTTAAAAATGAGTCAGAAAATGTGTCTGAGAGTTTCGCATTGTTGAGCAGTAAATATGAGAACCACCTTAAGGTATGTTTCAAAGATACTGTTAACAGAAGTTCATTATCGCTATTAATAATTTTACAAAACATAATGCCTGTCTTACACATCCTGAGAACGATTAATACCAGTTCCGTCCGGGCACAAGTCTGCCGAAAATTAAACCCGGGATCAGGCATCATGTAACTGTACGATGCCGATCTCTACGATGGACATGTTACATTTCTGTTTTGATGTTGTTAAACTCGCATCGGCTCGTAACGCACATTTATACTTCTCGAAAAACTCACATTCATTGGAAATGGCCTCGTATTTTATCTGCTACTCTCAAATTTTTATATCGGGCCGATAGGCCCGATTAATTTTTTTTTATCGACCCGGCCCGGCCTGCTTATTTTGTCTGTCGGCCTGGCCTGCGGGCCGGCCGGGTACGGGCCTCGGGCCAAGCCCGGGCCCGTGCAGACCTCTACCGAGAATTATAGAAAATGTGTTAATATGTTTTTAAATAATCATCAACAGTTATAAAAAACGTATTGATAAGTTTTAAAATCGGTATAGAGAGCTATGGAAAATGCATCAGTATGCATTAAAATCAGCATCGAGTGTTATAAAAATGCATTAGTAAATTTTAAAAACAGTATCGTGGGAAGTTTTGAGGTCCCTGCGATAATGTAATTCACAGTTGTACCGTTTCATAATTCTCCTGTTGTGATTTACTGATAAATTATACATTAGCTGTTTTTTTTTTTTTTTTTTTTTTTTTTTTTTTAATCACTACCCAGAAGCGTTTTTAAGCACAGACGATGACAGTGTTGTCACCCATAGTTCTGTCTTTATGATTTAGTAATTTAGAATATATTAGTAATCATTTCATTCCTAGTTGCCAAACTCCCCCCCCCCCCCCCCCCTCTTTTTTACTTTCTTCTATCTTTACAAGAAGAAAGTATTGGTTTCATGAAAATTTTCGAATTCCAGTTTTCGACGGATTTACACGTTTTATGAGTCAGAGATTCCAGAAAACATGTTTTTACAAAATGTCTGTCTGTGAGTCTGTCTGTCTGTCTGTCTGTCTGTCTGTCTGTCTGTCCGTCCGTCCGTCTGTCTGTCTGTATGTGACACAAATTTTGTGGGCGCTCTATCTCAAGAACTAATGGACGAAATTTCACAAAACTTCATATTTAGTTAGACCTTGATATAAACTGGAACTGATTAGTTTTTGGTGAAAATCGCCCAACAGGTGGCGCTGCTATGCGGCATTTTTAACGATTTCTGCAATAGCTGTATCTCAAGAACTACTGCACGGATTTTCATAAAACTTCAGATTCAGTTAGTCCAAGATGTAGTTTGGTGCTGATTACTTTTTTGTGAAAATCGCCCAACAGGTGGCGCTGGTATGCTGCATTGTTCATGATTATCGCAATAGCTCTAACTCAAGAAAAAATGCACGAATTTTCATCAAACTTCAGATTCAGTTCGTCCCTGATATAAATTAGTGTTGCTTAATTTTTGGTGCAAATCGCCTAACAGGTGGCGCTGCTGTGCTGCATTTTTCACGATTTCCACTAGAGGTGTATCTCAAGAACTATTGCACGGATTTTCATCAAACTTCAGATTTAGTTAGTCCTTGACATGAATTGATGTATAAATTAGTGCTGTTTAATTTTTGGTGTAAATCGCTCAACAGGTGGCGCTGCTATGCTGTATATTTTGAGATTTCCGCAATAGCTTTATCTCAAGAACTAATGCTTGGATTTTCAACAAACTTCAGATTCAGGTATACCTTGATATCGTTTAGTGCTGTTTACTTTTGGTGTAAATCGCTCAACAGGTGGCGCTGCTATGCTACATTTTTTCAGAATTTCCGCTATAGCTCTATCTCAAGAACTAATGCGCGAATTTTCATCCAACTTCAAATTCAGATATACTTTGATATGAATTGGTGCTAAATCGTTGTTATTTCTTGTACTATTTAAATGATTTAATTGACGTGATTTATATAGAAGAAAGTTTTGTGATGGCCACAACATACTAGTTTTTCTTTCAATTCAAATTAAGTCAGAATTTTCATTAAGAAAATTTAATTAATTAATACGAACAAAAACAAAAACATTTCATTAAATAATTTTTCTGCTTCAAATTATGTCTATTTGACTTGGAAAAACAAACAAACAAACAAACAAAAAAACAAGGGGAAAAAAAGGGAAAGTTGCAACTCTGTATTGGTATCGAGGATCTTTCGGTATGAGGAAGAAATCATAATTAAATACTGAATTGGCCACTATAATTACTGATTCAGTGATTTAGTATATATTAGTAAGCGTTGCTATCAGTATCGGCAGAAATCATGAGGGGTAGACAAGAAACACAATTCGGTGACGTATTGTCAAATAACTGTACTTGTATAATTTTGTCATTTAATGTATATTAGTAAAATAAAATGAAGCCCTATAAACGACAACAAATAACAAATGATGAAACTTTTTTAGAAATATTGTTTAGAAACAATAGGGAATTCTTTTTTTTTTTTTTTTTCGAGGTGTGTAGAACTAATTCTTGTGAAATATCTGATATTTTAAAAAAATATTTATTGCTTTTATGAAAAGCGCTGATTTATATCATATTGCAGTAGGGCCGAAACTAGTGTGGGGCAGAGGAGGCATGTGCCCAGGGCGCCAGAGAGGAAAGCGAACGGGGCACCAAATGAAGATTGGTTTTTGAGTTCTTAAGAACATACACTAGTCGCGCGAAGAAACTTGCAAACTAATGTTAAATCTATGGAAGCGTTCTTTTCAAATTTTTCGCTTGCATTTTAATATCTTTAAATTATTATTATTTTTTCTTAGGAAAGCTGATGGTTGATCTTTAACGTTGTTAGTTTATACGTTTTCAATTTTGGTTGTTTTTTTTTTTTTTACTTTTGGAACCAGTTCCGAAAGCGAAAGTAACTTTATCATAATAATAATAATAATAATAATAATAATAATAATAATAATAATAATAAAAAGCTGCAACCAAAATCGAAAAAGTAAACATTAAACCAATTAGAGATCAACCCCAGTTATCACCAAAAAAAAAAAAATCCATTTAAAAATAATAAAATGCAAGCGAAAAATTTGAAAAGAACGCTCCCATAGGTTTAACATTAGCTTGCGAATTTCTTCACGTAACTAGTGTAGTCTCTTAAGACAATGTGATTTATATCACTGTGACTTTAAACGCTTCATTTGTAATTTTACAACTATAATGGAATCCTGTCGTAAATGAAAAAAAATTACACGTTTCCAATAGAAAGAATACTAACAATTATACATGTTAGACAGAAATCTGTATAAAGCGGATTTTTTTTCGGTTCCTTTGGATTTCGTTTTCAGGGTTTTAATGAATCAATATTTGACAAAGATGATTACCTAATTCGGTGTTACGTATTTTTTTTTATTACGTATTTTAAATTTCAAAATAAGTCGGCTACTAGAAACTTGGTTAAATTATCTTTATAAATTTACTTTGCGGAGTGGGGGGGTGTTAAAATCTATGTTTGCCCCGGGTGAAAAAAAGGCTAGTTTCGACTCTGTATTGCAGTACAAGTGAAACCAAAAATAATGTCAAACACGGCTGTAAAATCTCGTAAACATGTGAAAAATGCAACAAATTAAATCTTTATTCAACTTTTTACAAGAATATTTTCCTCATTAACCCTTGAGGGTCAAGCAATTGCGTTTGCGTAATGCTGAATTCCCACCGGAAATTTAGAAAAAATTTCAAAATAAGGAAAAGCAATTTTACGTCTTTTTTCCACCAAAGTTAGAAAAGTAAAATTTCATAAAATTTTTCTGGTGTAAAACTTCATTAATCGTAGGTGGGATAAAATATATCCCGCCGCCCCTCAAGGGGTTAATAGCAAGTGTATACTTTTTATGGCAGTCGTTTAGCGTAAAAAAGCGGTTTATTTAAGGCGCTGCAGGAAATTTGCGACTGTTAGAGCAAGTGAAGCAAGAAAATAAATAAGCTTTAATTTTCCCAGTTAACACAGAAGCTCACTGCTCGACATTTTCTGTTTTACAGTGAAGAACTATTACAAACTTTTATAAATTAGTTACACCTTTTTTTGGAATCAATTCTATACTGGATATACTGATATCAAATTATACTGATATCTGATCCATACCAGAGATTTTGTTAATTGGTATTAGTAAATTTTGATATTTTTACTCAGAAGAATATTTTGAGTGTGGATATTAGCATAATTTTTGTTCCGATAATTTTGATTTTGTACTTCCCAGTTAACACAGAGGCTAACTGCTCGACATTTTCTTTTTTACAGTGAAGGACTATTACACTGTTTTATAAATTAGTTACACCTTTTTTTGGAATCACTTCCATTCTGTATATAAATACATATTCGTTAGCAAAATTATAGGAACAAAAATTATGCTAACATCCACACCCAAAATATCTTCTGAATGATGATATCAAAAATTACAAATACCAATTAACAAAATCCCTCGTATGAATTTATATACCAAAATGGAAGTGATTCCAAAAAATGCGTAATACATAATAGAGGATTTTGATATCGGCATAAACGGAAGTTTTGAGCAAGGATTGTACAATTTAATGATCTATTGTTAGTATAACTCTATTTTTGAGAATTATTGATTTAGAATATAATTTATGAGTTTTGATATCAGTATCAAGAGAAATTTTTTAGGTCGGACAGTAACGCAATTCAGTGATATCCTGTCCTTGTAGTTCTGCTTTTGTAATTTAGAATATATAAGTAATTTGATATTAGTATACAGAATGTTTTTCTGAATGCGAAAATTAACATAATTCGATGATGAAGCGCCCCTATAACTCTGCTATTGTGATTTAGTGATTTAGTATATATCAATAAGTATATATCAATTTAGTATATATCATCCGTATCCGTATCGATATAAATTTTGAGGGCAGACGATGAACATAATTCGGCGACGTAATTTTCAACATAATTTTACTTTCATAATTAGTTATTTTATGTATATTAATAAAAGACACTGGAGCATAATAACTTTTTTGGGGCAACCGGGGGCAACAGACAGCAAAATTTGTGTTTTTCTTTTCTTTTCTTTCTTTTAAAAAATAATAAGCCAGAGAAGTATTGTTAGCAACCTAATGAATCAATTTCTTTGGAATACGTAAAATTTCCTCTTGAATGTATTCAAAATTTGTGGGTTTTTTTCTTTCTTTTTTAAAAAATAAATCAAAGAAATACTGTTAGCAACGAAATGAAGCAATTTCTTTGGAATACGTAAAATTGCCTCTTGAATGTATTTGATATGTTCGAAATTATTTATGACCTTTATAAAAATAGAAATTAAAATCACACTGTAAAATGAGAAATAAATTTTGACATCAGTATCAACAGAATTTTTGAGGCCGGATAATAACACAATTCAATGGTATGTTGTCACTATAGTTTTGCTTTTGTAATTTAGAATGTGTAAGTAATTTGATATTAGTATACAGTATGCTTTTCTGGATGCGAAAATTAACATAATTCGATGATGAAGTGCCTCCATTACTCTGTTTTTGTGATTTAGTGATTTAGTATATATCAATAAGCAGTCCTATCAGTATCGAGATGAATTTTGAGACCAGACGGTGACCGACCTCATTTCAACATAATTTTACTTTCATAATTCGTAATTTTATGTGTATTAGTAAAAGAAACTCAAACATAATACTTTTTTCAGGCAACAGACTGCAAAATTTGTGGGTTGTTTCTTTTCTTCTCTTCCTTTTAAAAAAAGTAAATCAAAGAAATATTGTTAGCAATGAAATAAAGCAATCTCTTTCGAATTCGTAAAATTACTTCTTGAATGTATTTGATATGGTCGAAAATATTTATGACCTTTGTGAAAAGAGAAATTATAATCACACTGTGAAATCAGAAATAGTGTCAAACACAACTGTAAAATCTCATAAATTATATAGCAAAGGAAACAATGTTACAAGAAATCTTCTCTCATTAACATCATGAGTGTATTTTTTATGACAGTCGTTTAGCGTAAAATAGCGGTTTGTTTAAGGCGCTGCGGAAAATTTGCGAGTGTTGCTACAAGAGAGGTGATAAAATAAATAAGCCTTACTTTTCCTACACAACCCAGGAGTTCACTGTTCAGTACTCTCTGTTTACAGTGAAGGACTACACTTTGACAAATTAGTTACCTACACTTCATTTAGAACCGTTGCCATTTTGGATAAGTGAAATCCGGTGCGAAATGTGAATAAGTATTAGTAAACTTTTGTATAAATATTCAAAAGAATGTGTTGGATATGGTAAATCACGTAATTATATGAGCAATCGTTACCATAACTGTGAGTTTTGTGATTTAGTAAGTTTTAACATATGTGCCGAAAGAAAATTTCAGACGCGGACGATGACATAATCATGGAAAGGAATTTTCATCAAAATTCAGCTTTACTGAACTCAGCTTCCAATTTCCCCTCACTAATATAAAGTCTATGGGCATTTGATGCATTAGTCTATTTAAAATATCTCCTCGGGAAACTAATATTTTTAACTTCTATTTTTTTGTGTACAGTTCATAAAAGAGATCTCTTTTTTTCTTAGTTCTCAAAACATTTCTAAAGTATAGACTTAATGTTATAGGAAGTGTTAAAATCCTACTCACAGTTCTCTCGCTTTTAACACATAAAATATTAAATTCAGCATGGATTTTAGAAATATTTTGAAAAATAAGAAAAAAAAGAGCCATCCTATAAGAAGAGTACACAGAAAAAAGATGTAAAAAATAGGGATTTCCCGAGAAGATATTTTAAATATATGAATGCCTCAAAAGTCCATAGACTTAACATCTTCGGTCCCTGGGTCCCCATACGGGGACCTCTGTTCTTTTCCTTATAAAAACTAAAGTGTCCGATTTTTTTACATTTTCACATCACTTCTTAATAGCTAAATGTTTTTTTTTTTTTTTGCGTTTTAAGCAAACGAACAAATGACAGCATCTAAGCTGATTCCCACATAAAATAAATGTTATTTTCATCTGAGTTTGCAAAATGCCTCAAAATCAGTGCTGCCAGATCGAGCTACAAGTAGCGAATCGGGCTACTTTTCAACACTCCAGGCTACTGTTTTTTAAAACTGGGCTACTAAAGAAAAAATTGGGCTACATTTTGCTACTTTTAGATCTCCTCACTCCCCCTTCCCCCCCCTAATATTTAAAGATAAATTGTGTGAAAAACGTGGGAATTTTAGTAAAACTATTCCAATAAACCCAAAGCGATTGGCGAAAATTTGGCAGTTTTTTTCCAGTAGCTTTCGGAAACTTCGATCTCTCCCTACATTTGTCTGATTGATGGTTTGTCTTTGTATTTTTGTCCTGTGAGCGTGGATGCGGATTAGTACACAATAGGCGTTCATACTCAAAAACTTTTGCATTGTTGGTAGGAAAATTTCTTTGGACGTTCTATAAAACGATGTTTTGCAATTCAGTGTCTAAAGAAAAAATTTAGTTTCCAAAATTTATGACTTTAAATAATTTTTCCCCATAACAACTCTTCATAATGTATTATGTAGTTTCTTAAAGTGATTCACACCTGCTTTATTACTTTGAGCTTCATTAATTATTATTAAGAAAATTTGCGTAAAAATGTGGTTATTAAAAATACCCTAAAAATTAACAATAAAAATCTCTGCTTTATAAATAGCACTTTTTGGTTTTGAACTTAAACTTGTAAGTGTTTTAGCTCAATGTCTTTTTTAAAATAAAATTGGAAAATATTGCGTATTATCCCCCCCCCCCCTTTCCAAAAAAAGAGAGAAAAAAGTATCAATAGATGGCGCCACTTTTTTCCGCTTTGGGCTACTTTTTGCTACTTTTGAAAATTTGTGTGCTACTTTTCCAAAATTGATCTGGCAACACTGCTCAAAATGCCCAAAAGACAGTATGACCAAGAAAGTGAGAAATGTTCATAAATATTTAACTTAAATCCTTTTCAATAAAAAATTTTGAGGATTTTTAGATTAGTTACTTGTTTAAAGCTCTTAAATTTGTCATTGCTTTAATTTAGGTCAATGGTTATTAAATTGATGTTTTTAAGGGGATTTGTAGTTTTAGATCCATATTTTTGAACCTAAATTACTAAGCGCCTAAAGGATCCATTTCAGAAAAGATATTTTTTCAGTCATCTACGATGTCATTTTGTTTGAAAAAAAAAAAAAAAAAAAAAATGGATAAGCATTTATATTATTATTTTAGCTTCGAAACTGAAGTGGTTAATATTACGGAGGAGAATTCCGAAGCTGAGTGACCAGCCCCCTTAAATAACATCATTAAGTTTATTGACCTGGCTTAGCAATTTGCTTATGAACGATTACGTTTGTTTATTCTCTATCAAACTGTTCCTCTTTTTGAAAAAAAGAAAAGAGGTTTCTTGGAATAGGCAGGATGAACTAGTGGAAAAGAAAAAGAAGGAAAAAAAAAATCCCTTTCCTTGTTTTTTAACTTCTTCTCTTTGCTCTGCACTGTTTTCACGGCCATTTTATTTCGAGCGTGTGAAAAATGTCGCCCCGTAAATTAAGTTAATGGCGTTCGTATCACCTTCCCCAACCGAAATAGCGATTAGCGCCTAATTCTGTCCCGAACCCTCATTTAGTAGGTTGCTATTTGTTAGAGTATATCCCTCCTTTTCATCGCCCGATTAACTGGATGTGTAGCCAAAACGGAAGACGTGTCATAAATACAATATGACACTACGAAGGAAAAGAATTCAGGTATAATGCTCGAGGATTTGTCATAGTCAACAAGATGGCTTTATTTTTATTATTATTATTTTTTTTTTCGTGTTTTGCTTTGCCTAAATTACAATGAAATCTGCTAAAACGGAATCCCAAAAGGCAGTGTCTGGCTAGCCTTATGTGGGACCCTGGGATCAAGATCTAATTAGGGTTACTAATAGACCGATTATGTATGTTTCGTAAAAGGCCATATAGAGATAGAAAGTGTCATATATAATTTTACCTATTATTAGATTTCCTGATGTTGCGTAAGTGCAACACATATGCATACAAAAGGTCAAAAGTTATTTAAAGCTGTTCTTAACTGCTCTGCTCAACAAGCACAAACCGTTTTGACACATTTACAAATTCATTTTTTAACGGAAAGGAATAAAATTGGAAAGCTTGGCCATGGAAGCGGTTTGGAATTGAACTGTTTTTTCCATTTATTGATCAATCAATTACCTATTGAGTTATAAGGAATTTTGATCACGTGAATAAACACTTTCTTCGCCCGCTCTTGAGTCTTTCTTCCTTCGCGTGGAAATTCGGTTCAAAACGCCGGCTTTGACACTATTTTCTGAAAGATCTATTGCGTTTGCAAAAAATGAAAAAAAAAAACAACAACAACAAAAAAAAAAAAACAGCTCAATTACATAGTTTCTGAACAACAACACCGGCTAGTTTCATGCATTTTCGAACAAAAATAAATTAAAACTTATGTCAGAAAGTTGCCTTTTTGGATTTGAGAACAGCCTTAACCAATTACAGGAAGATCAATTATGTAAAACATATACTTAGAATACAGGGTTTTAAAGAGTGAAATGGAAATTTGCTAACTATACTTAATGGCAATTGTATTATTGCAACCAGTGATGTAGTCGTAAAAAAAACAGAGGGTATACGTTCTAAGCAGAGGGTATACGCTCAAGGCAGAGGGTATACCCTAGTGTATATATACTATAGCTTTCTTGAGAAACAGAGGATATATGGTGTTCCTTTAAAAAATCCAGAGGTTATACGGCGTATACCCCCGTATACCCTCCACTACATCCCTGATTGCAACTCATTAATACAGAATGTAAATATTATTCCGACATATTCAGAAATGATTAATTTAATTAATGCACACAGAGAAACACCCAGGATGTGGGAGGGTGAGAGGAGAGTAATGTGTGTACATCACATATACGTATAGAACAAGATGATGAAATTGTGAAATGTAATTTTGCTAACTATACTAACGAAAATCGTGTTACTTATGTGAAACTCGTTGATACAAAGGGTGGATATTATTTTGACAGATTCAGGAATGAATTATTTAATTAATGCACATAGAGATACAAGATAGATAGATAGATAGACGGAGGAGGACGCATGGGTACAAGAAGTTTATCCAAACCAAGACTGAAAATTTTACCGAGTATTACGTATAATCGAATGAAGATGGGCTAGAAGATTCTTATCTGTCATGCATTATACCTAAAATTGTTCTTTTATAATAAAAGCTAATGATCGGAAGTTTTTGCTTGTAAAACTGCTATTATTCAAAATAAATAAATAAATAAATAAATAAAAATAAAAATATATTACAATTTACTATCAGTCAAAAATATCTCCAAGACTGAAATGAGTCCTGAGACTGAAGATCTTACACCCATGAGAAGGAGGAGAAGGAGGAAGGAGGGAGGGAGTGTAGTGTGTGTAAATCGCATATGTAGTACACATGGACTTAAAAGGTGAAATATATTTCTTTCCAACTATAGTAATGGAGATAGTGTTATTTATATGCAACTCAATGATACAAAGGGTGAATTTTTTTTTTTTTTTTTTTTTTTTTTTTTTTTTTTTTTTTGACAGATTCGGGAATGTTTTAAAGTGTGAAATGTAATTTTGCCAAATATTACGATGGAAATTGTGTTATTTATGCGCAACTCATTGATACAAATAATAAATATTATTTTGACAGATTTAGAATTTATTTATTTAATTAATGCACACAAAGGTACATACAAAGAAATAGATAGATGAATAAATAGATAGACGGAGAAAAGGGATAGAGTGAGAGAGTAATGTGTCTAAATCATACAGATTTAAACATTATTTTTTTCCAACTACAGTAATGTCGATTGTTACTTATGTAGAACTCAATGGTTGAGAAATTCAAGGATGACTTTAAGGGAGAAATATAATTTTGCCAACTATAGTAATGGTAATTTTGTTAATTATCGGCAACAGATTTATGAAAATTTTAGGACAATTTTATTTTGACAGATTTAGGAATGATTTATTTAATTAAAGCTCATAAAGATAGAGAGATAGACGGAGGAAGCGGGAGAGAGAGATAAGATTCTTTTCGAGAATCACCATTTTAAACTGTAAATGGTTCTAGCAGTAAACAGCGCATGCTGCTTGGATTTTCATTTTCCATATTTTTTCTGAGAACGTCTTTAACGAAGTACGCTAAGAGACTTCAGAATGTTAATTTACTATCATCCTAATGTCACTCCAAGATGAAGAGGTAGTAATTTGGCAAGGGTATCCTCATTAATTTTGGGTGCGATATTTTTAGCAGCTTCGTAAAATTTCTCACCTTTTACATTAACATGTTTACGAACAAAGAATACTATATACCACATTATTTGAATTTCATTATTTTCATAAAATATCAGAAGAAATAATCGATTTTGACTTTTTTTAGCAGTGGTCCGATATACATAAGAGAAATTGGATTTCCCCAATATTGGTTTCGTAATATACAAGGTAGACTAAAAGCATTTGACACATTTTAAAATTAAATTGAAAATCAAGTAATTGGCTTACAAGAGTACAATTTGGAAAAAAAATGCTTCTCTTAATTTAAAGTTTTGTTTGTGCAAATACAGAAAATCCTCGCAATAACTACCCATAGATGGCGCTCAATCTGCAAAACTACATCAAAATCGTAAATTAAGCGAGATTTTGATCACAGATGTCGCCACTAGTAGACTTCGTTGTAGAAAAAAATTTAAATTAGGAAGTCATAACTTAAATTAAAGCAGAAGATGTGTGTATCACACAGAAAAAAAAAAATAATAACTAGTTTTAGTAAAAAATGTTTTACTCTTAACTAAAAAAATATTTAAAAGATTAATTATATAATTTATGAAATAAATGGCCATTACACCGATCATTTTTAAAGCGCGCCAATAAGATATGAACACTTCAGTGAGCACTTTAAATTAATTATTTAATTAATTTTTTAATCAAATTTTTAATAAGGTAGAAGTGCCAATAATGGACACCCTTCAATTTATTTGGTTTATAATAAAATAACCAATAAAAATTTTGCTTTTATTATTGTTTTTCATCACTTCCTCTTGCATGTTTTATAATCTGGGTTATTGTTGACACTCTTAATCAAACAAATCAGGAAGCAGAAAATAATGTTTCGAAGTTCCACTGTTTTCCATTGAAAATCTTAATGAATATGCTAATTTCACTTAATAAATTTATATTCTCCATTTTATTGCAAAATTTGCGTGTTTTTGTTTCGGTAATAATAGAAAACTTTGAATTTTATATACTAATAGCCATTTAGAAAATTTCATTTTTTAAAAAAGATTTGAAGACCTACTTCCATTACTGGAATGCTTAATTAGTCAATTTCCAATAATGGAAATACAGCGTAACACCCATGTATACATTGCATTTCTGTAATGTTCATAGTGCATAAAATCTTTTGGCTCAGTTGAAATCCTAAGTAATCAAGTTTTACTTTTACTAAAGTTTACAAATTTTACCAGAATGGAATAACACCAAAAAGTTTATAAATAGCTGCTTTTAATTAATTTTGTGTGGCTAGTAAATATTTTCAATATTTTAATCAAATTATTTCTTTGTAACTCTGCCTTTCATTTTTTATAATCTGGAAATCAATAAAACAAATCAGGAAGCAGAGAAATTATTGTTTAAAAGTACAGGGAAAAGAGGAACTCATAGGGCTCAATTCCTCCTAATTTAAATAAAAATAATTAAGTTGCAGAAGTTGTTAAAAATAAATCCATTATTTTCTGTCTTAAATGTTTGGTTGTTTATCTCTGACAACAACAAACATACATATATATATATTGTAATATTAATTAAATTTATAGTAGTAATTAAACTATTAAATATGCAGATAAATGGCCTGAAATATCAGTTCTGCAGTTTTATTCTGAACCCGCAGTATTATTTCTTTCATATTTGTAATACCAATTACTACAAGTAATATATCAAGTATTTTCGGGGTGTTTAACTGTTAAAAATAGTGGGAAATATACGAATCTATGCACTAATATTCCAAAACTTTTTTTTTGATTTTGTTATTATTATTATTATTATTATTATTATTATTATTATTAGTCCTGTAACCCCCCCCCCCCCCAATGTCTCAATAATTTGATAACTGTAATTTCCTCACATTTAGTATTTAAAACCATCTATCTAAAATAATTAAAATATTGATCTTGTGATAATCACAATTAATTTAAACAGTGATTGATTATCACAAATATTTTATAAATTATTGATATTCTAATTGTTAAATTCATTTGAAAGTAATTATTTTGTTTCAGTAGTATGCTTTCATTAAATTCTGATTCTAAATACAGTCGTAAAAACAATTACATATCTATTACTTTTTGTGGGGTGTCCATAACTGGAACAGAGAGTGTCCATTGCTGGAAAAATAATAGAAAACTTTGAATGTTATATACAGTAGAACCTCGATTATCCGAAGTAATTGGGACCGACCATCTTTCGGAAAATCGAGAATGCTTCAATTTTAAGATTAAGGAGAATATATATGCGCTATATCTTATTATGGTAAGAAGTGCTGAATAAAAATAACGAATAGCAAAATCGAAACAAGAATAAATTACCTGAATTTTAATTTTGAAATTAAGTACCTTTTATGTATTTCACAAGGGTTTGAAACAATGTTTTGTTTGTCGCAGTTTCGCTTGTCTTTGCTTTGAATTTCTATCACGAATTTTTTTATTATTTTTAGTTCACTAGTATCACAGTCTTTCTGCTGCTCCAGCCATGACAACCCTTTTGCAAAATAATCAAAAGCTTCAGAATGTCTAACTTGTTCATTTTCATCGTTCGTTTTGTTCATTTCACTCCGCAACTTACGGAAGCTCAAGTTAAATTCAAAGGAATTCTAAGAAAGGGGATCGAAAATATTTATATGTACTCGTGGTTCGTAAAGGACTGCTTGCACGCAAGGAATATGATAGTTAAAAAAAAAAAAAAAAAGCTTTCAAAATGGATTTTGCACACAAGAAATGTAACAGTAAAAAAAAAAAAAAAAAAAAAAAAAAAAGTTTTTAAAATAGATCTCGGTTAACCGAGGGTTTCGGTTAAAAGAGTTTCGAATAAAAGAGGTTCTATTGTACTAATAGCAATTAGAAAATTTCATTTATTTTTAGGGGTTGAAGACGTCCATTTCTCGAATTTAGGGTGTTTCGATGTATTTCTGTTATTATCAATAACATGTTGATTAGTATTGGGAAATGAGACTAAAAGAATGCTTAAATATTATTGATTAATATAATATTGAAAAAAAATGGAATATAATAATTATAACCAATAATTAAAAATTAGTTTTTAAAGAAACTCCTTAAGGGTGTCCATTTCTGGCACATCTACCATGTGTTTGAACTAGTTTTTAGTACAGTAGTACCCCGACTTACGTCCCCCGAATTTACGTCGTCTGGCCTGGAAAAAATTTCCTTAATTAAGACGTGGTTTGAAATTTTTTGAAGACTTTTGGTCCTATATGAAGGGAAACTTTCCCGCGACAGTCACGTCATAATGACAAACAAATAAGAACAGTCGGTAGAAAAAGCTTAGAACACTCACTCTGCTGTTGGTCATCACAAAACTTTCTGCTATATAAATCACATCCATTAAATCATTTAAATAGTACAAGAAATTACATCAACTTAGCACCAATTCATATCAAATTATATCTGAATTTGATGAAAATTCTTGCATTAGTTCTTGAGATAGAGCTATAGCGGAAATTCCGAAAAATGTAGCATAGCACTGTTGAGCGATTTACACCTAAACATAAACAGCACTAATTCATATCCAGGTATACCTGAATCTGAAGTTTGATGAAAATTCGTGCATTATTTATTGAGATAGAGCTATAGAGGAAATTCTGAAAAATGCAGCATAGCAGCGCCACCTGTTAAGCAATTTGCACCAAAACATAAACACCAATAATTCATATCAAGGTATACCTGAATCTGAAGTTTGTTGAAAATCCAAGCATTAGTTCTTGAGATAGAGGTATTGCGAAAATCGCAAAAAATACAGCATAGCAGCGCCACCTGTTGAGCGATCTACACCAAAATATATAAAATTTCAATTCATGTCAAAGTCTAACTGAATCTGAAGTTTGATGAAAATCCGTGTATTAGTTCTGGAAATTGAGCTATTGTGGAAATCGTGAAAAAGGCTGCATAGCAGCGCCACCTGTTGAGCGATTTACAGTAAAAACTAATCAGCACCAATTTATATCAGGAACGAAATGATTATAAATTTTTATTAAACTCTGTGCATTAGTTCTTCAGATAGAGCTCCCAAAATATTTGTGTCACATACATACATACAGACAGACAAACACCTTGTAAAAACATGTTTTTCGGAATATCTGACCACTAAAACGTGTAAATACGTCAAAAACCGAAAGTCGAAAATTTTCACGAACCCAATACTCCCTTCTTGTAAAGATAGAAGAAAGTAAAAATAAGAAAATATTGTCTGTTTAAACTTCATTGCAAGATTTTTTTACATATTTAAAACTCGAACGTGGCAGCTAGAAGAACAAATTTTAAGTTAACAACTTATTGATTTATTCCAAAATCTTGTATTGCAAATGAATTTTTCTGCTAATATTAAATGCATGTAATATAATCCCTAAATACAATAGTATACGTTCATTAGATTTTGGAGAATTTTCATTACTTATCCTTTTTTGTTTATCCAAACTTCCATTTACCTCGACTTACGCCGCTAGTCTTGGAACGAATTGCTGACGTAAGATGAGGTATAAGGGTGTATTTCAATCCAAACTGCTTATTTTCTGATTCATTTTTAAATTCATTTTTGCTCTTAAACGCATCAAACTGGGAAATTCTTTTATTTAAAAACTGCATAATGTGTCGTGCTTCCCGATTTTTGGATAAATGCAGAAAATATTGTAAAAAATGCTGTCAAAGTTGGCGTTATGAAACGAATTTTCCGAAGCAGGAGATCTGGGAATGAAAAAAAGGGTCATACTGAGAAAATAATTGTTTAAAAATCAAATTCTTATTAATTGAGTGAAAAATGAAATCACACGGCCTCTTATACATCTCTTCAAAAATCATCTCAGCAAGTTTCATGTTTTACTTTTAAAAATGAGTCTGAAAATGTCTCAGAAAATTTCGAGCTGTTGAGGGTGGAAAAATATTTTTTTGAAAACAGCCTTAACGCTTTGAGTTCTGAGCTACTCAACCACATATCTCCCACTGGACTGAGGGTATTTGGTACTTTTTATGATTTTTTGAAAAATACTTCAAAGATATGTACAGTAAAACCCCCCTAAAGCGACCACATTCCGTTCCATTCTAAATTGGTCGCTCCGAGAGGTGGTCTCTTAATGGAGGTCATGTTTAAATATAGATTTTAATTGTTGAAAAAAGATAAAAATTGACGTTACTAAAATTTATTTTCCACATTAGGAAAAAATTAAAAAAATTTAAGTATCAAAACGAAAGTTAATTACATAAGTTAATTACTGCAGAGTTTAAAAAATGAATACATTGACGGTTGCTTTGATTTTACGGTTTTATCTTTTATAACTTTCATTTCCAAGTCTTTTCGAAGTTCAGTAAATAAATGCACTTTTTTTTGGACGGAAATAAATAATGACGTTTTCATTAATTTATCTATTTCTTTGAGAGTTTCCTGACGGAATAGTACAGGGGAGTTTATTGACTGTCATTCTTAATTTGTCATCAGAGTTAAATTCATTGCCTAAAAAGGCACAAAGGGGTTTAAACACTTAAAAGTTACCGGATAAAAAAAAAAAAAAAAAAAAAAAATCTAAACTTAGTTTAGAAGTTTGATGAATAATACGCTCTACGGAATCATTTTTCTAATAAAACCTTCTTCAAGTGCCAGGAAAAAACGGAATTTGTTTCATTTTTTTCAAAAAAATGGTCGCTCATGGAGGGAGTTCAACTGAGATGGTGTCTGAATGGAGGTAAAATTAGTATTGAGCCTATGGGAATAAATTTCGTTCCATGAAAAAAATTAGTATTAAAATTACATTTAAAAAAGTAGTAGGGATTTCAAAAAATTCAATTTTTTTAACTTTTAAAAATTTTTAATTAAATATGCAGTTTAATTTTTTTTCTTCAAAATGTACTTTTAATTGAACATTGAAATGCAGTGAATTCACCATTTGAAATATATTTTTTAAATAAACAAAAAAGGATAATAAATTGGTAGTTAGAGCGCTTTTTGTAAAATATCTACAAGAATAATTAGATTCATTAACAAAAAATACAGTAGAACCTCGATTATCCGAAGTAATTGGGACCGACCCTCTTTCGGAAAATCGAAATTTTAGGAAAATCGAGAATACTTCCATTTTGAGATTAAGGAGAAACATATGCATTATTTCTTATTATAGTAACACGTTCTTAATAAAAATAAAGCAATAGCAAAATAGAAACAAGAATAAATTACCTGAATTTTAATTTTGAAATTAAGTTCATTTTACATGCATCACAAGAGCTTGGAAAAATATTTTGTTTGTCGCAGTTTCGATTGCCTTTACTTTGAAGCTCTATCACAGAGTTTTTTAATATTATTAGTTCCCCAGTATCACAGTCTTTCTGCTGCTCCAGCCATGCCAAACCTTTTGTAAAATATTCAAAAGCTTCAGAATTGCTAATTTGTTCGTTTTCTTCGCTCCGTTCCGTAGCTTACGGGAGCTCAAGTTAAATTCAAAGGAACTCTAAGAAAGCGGGTCGGAAATATTTATATGTACTCGTAGTTTGGAAAGCACTTCTTGCACACGAGGAATATGATAGGTTAAAAAAAAAGCTTTCAAAATGGATTTTGCACATAATGAATGTGATAGTGAAAAATAAAAAAAAGCTTTAAACATGGATTTCGGTTAACTGAGAGTTTCGGTTAAAAGAGTTTCGGATAAAAGAGGTTCTACTGTACTGTTATAGAAATCTCACAATTCGTATAAGAACAGTGTCAATAAATGTATTGTGATCATATCTGTAACTAAGAAGCGTTTTGTAATTGCAAATGTTTTGTATAACGTTTTTTAACAGGAGGAAAATTTCACCTATGTAAAAGGTTGAGGAAAAAAACTTTATTAAAAATTAGTTAGTTTCGACTGTTTGGCTGTGCTTTTTAAATGTGATCCCGCGAATAATTTTGTATGATAAGTACAATCTACTTTTATTAAGATCAGGGCTGCGGAGTTGGTGGGGAAAATGGACGACTCCGATTCCCGACTCTTTCGCTCAAAAATGAGCCTGACTCCAACTCTGACAACGCAGCCCTGCTTGTAAAATGGACGACTCCGACTCCGAATCCCAACTCTTTCGCTCAAAAATGAGCCTGACTCCGATTCCGATTCCCGACTCTTTCGCTCAAAAATGAGCCTGACTCCGACTCCGACAACGCAGCCCTGCTTGTAAAATGGACGACTCCGACTCCGACTCTTTCAAAAATGGGCATGACTCCGACTCTGACTCCGCAGCCCTGAATAAGACGAATTAAGGCTGTTCTTAACTGCTCTGCTCAACAAGAGCAAAAAGTTTTGGCACATTTACAAATTCATTTTTTAACGGAAAGATATAAAACTGGAAAGCCTGCACTGTTAAAAATTTGCAGCATTCTGGCAGGTCATTTGACCGTTTTTTCCGAAAACGGTTACACAACCGTAATTTTAACACTATTCTGACCATATTATTGGCCATTTTATGGTCAGAATATAGTTAAATTATGGTTATGAAACCATTTTTTCAAAAAACGGTCGAATGACCTGCCAGAATGCTGCAAAATTTTTAACAGTGTGGCCATGGAAGCGATTTGGAATTGAATTGTTTTTTCCATTTTTTGATCAATCAATTACCTATTGAGTTAGAAGCGTTTTTGATCACGTGACAGACACGTTTTTTGCTCGCTCTTGAGTGGATATTCCATTTTCGCGCGGAAATTCGGTTCAAAACGTACATTTTGACACTATTTTCTGAAAGATCTATTGCGTTTGAAAAAAAAACGAGAAAAACAGCTCGATGTCATAGTTTCTGGACAACGACATCAGCTAGTTTCATGCATTTTCGAACAAAAATAAATTAAAACTTATGTCAGAAAATTGCCCTTTTGGATTTGTGAGCACCCTTAAATAAATTTTTCTTGCATTTTCTTTAATGGTAGTTAAGAGTACCGTCTTATCATAAAGGGTTAAATCGGGTGTTGGCGTTGTTTATGACGGCCAATTATCTGCACGAGGGATATGGACCCAAAGAGGGGGGGGGGGGTGGGTTGCCCTCCATGTGTGTCTTTCTAAGGAAACCTAACCCGTATATATGCAAGAAAATCCAAGATTTGAAGAAAACCACGGAAAACTCCGAACGATTAGGCCGAGGGGCGCGATTGGTATCGAGCTCAGCACCTCCCGTATACCAGCTTTGAGAACAGAACCTCTCGGCCGCGGGTGGGGCATAGGTTAAATCTTGAAAATATATTGGTTTCTAGGGTTTCTAAAGATAAAGAACGCTTTTAGGAATTGTTAGTAACTGGGAAGAGATTATTGTACATTTTTATTTGTGGTTATAATCATATTTTCTTACATTAATAAAAATCTGTCTTTTTTTACAATAAATATTAAAGGGACGGTTTACCGTAAAATTGGTCAAAAAATCGATTTCCTTTTTTTTTAAATATTAAATGAAAGTTTGTTTATTTGTGAATATTTTGACACCTCATTTTTACCCATACGGCAGTTATATCGCGAGATATTGTAAATTTTGTTAATACACTCGGCGCAATTACCCACACAAATTAAAACCTTAAATGGCTTTTTCCCCATGTTCCTATTTTCATCACTTTCCTGTTTTAAAAATGCTAAGGCCTTTTTTAGGTGCGTTCGTAATTATATAAATACGTAGCACATTTAGTCGTCGTTCAGTCCGTCTGTCCGTCCGCATATAACAGAGCAAAAACTACCCAACCGAATGGTCTGGAATTTTAAATATATGATTGTTGCAAAATTTTGTCGAGCCATTTCAAATTTTATGAAAATCGTGTGTATAGTTTAATTACAGGGACATTCAAAAGTTTTTCTTTACATTACGGCCAATGGAAAAAAAAAATATTGCAATGCATTTTAATGATGTTACAGTCTTCCGCATGGCCGCATGGTCTGAAATTTTAAATACATAATTGTTGCAAAATTTTGTAGATCCATTTCAGATTTTATGAAAATTGAATGCATAGTTTGATTACAGGGACAGTGAAAAGTATGATGTTATAGACTAAGCACTTATGAAGTGAAAAAAAAATATACATTCAGTACAATATGGGGTGCAAAAAATATTTATAAAACTAGCTGTAGTACAAACGCACCTCATTTGCCACGTTTGACGATCAATTTCCTACTTGTTTGTATTTGAGATAGAGATTTAAACTTTTTGTACATGTTCTTTATTATATATGTGATAAATCTGCGCATCGAGTTAGCGTTCGGGTTCTTCTTTTTACTTTTTTTTTTTTTTTTTTTTTTTTTTTTTTGTTTTAAATAAAAGTATATGAAGATATGGTAGATTTCATTAATTAAAACTTTAAATGTCTCTTTCTCCATGTTCCTATTTTCTTCACTTTCCTGTTTTAAAAATTCTAAGGCTTCTTTTTAAATTTGAGATAGAGATTTAAACTTTTTTGTACATGTTCTTTATTATATATGTGATAAATCTGCGCATAGAGTTAGCGTTCGGGTTCTTCTTTTTACTTTTTTTTTTTTAAATAAAAGTATATGAAGATATGGTAGATTTCATTAATTAAAACTTTAAATGTCTTTTTCTCCATGTTCCTATTTTCTTCACTTTCCTGTTTTAAAAATTCTAAGGCTTTTTTTTTAAATTTGAGATAGAGATTTAAACTGTTTTGTACATGTTCTTTATTATATATGTGATAAATCTGCGCATAGAGTTAGCGTTCGGGTTCTTCTTTTTACTTTTTTTTTTAAATAAAAGTATATGAAGATATGGTAGATTTCATTAATTAAAACTTTAAATGGCTTTTTCTCCATGTTCCTATTTTCTTCACTTTCCTGTTTTAAAAATTCTAAGGCTTTTTTTTAAATTTGAGATAGAGATTTAAACTTGTTTGTACATGTTCTTTATTATATATGTGATAAATCTGCGCATCGAGTTAGCGTTCGGGTTCTTCTTTTTCCTTTTTTTTTTTTTTTTTTTTTTTTTTTTTAAATAAAAGTATATGAAGATATAGTAGATTTCATTAATTGAAACTTTAAATGGCTTTTTCTCCATGTTCCTATTTTCTTCACTTTCCTGTTTTAAAAATTCTAAGGCTTTTTTTTAAATTTGAGATAGAGATTTAAACTTTTTTGTACATGCTCTTTATTATATATGTGATAAATCTGCGCATCGAGTTAGCGTTCGGGTTCTTCTTTTTACTTTTTTTTTTTTTTTTTAAATAAAAGTATATGAAGATATGGTAGATTTCATTAATTAAAACTTTAAATGGCTTTTTCTCCATGTTCCTATTTTCTTCACTTTCCTGTTTTAAAAATTCTAAGGCTTTTTTTTTAAATTTGAGATAGAGATTTAAACTTTTTTGTACATGTTTTTTATTATATATGTAATAAATCTGCTTATGGAATTAGCCTTCGTATTTTTTTTCTTTTTTAAATAAAAGTATATGAAGATATGGGAGATTTCATTGTTTTACACTATATATATCAGTAAAAAAATTTTATTAAGAGTAATATTAGATGTATCTAAAAATCCATGCGCAGTCTTGTGTAATACATGTTTGAAAATCTTTTTTTTTTTTTTTTTTTTTTTTTTTAAGTTGGGTAAAAACATCAATATTTAAAAAAGTAGTAGGGATTTCCAAAAATTCAATTTTTAAACTTTTTAATTAAATATGCAGTTTAATTTTCTTTCTTCAAAATGTACTTTTAATTGAATATTGAAATGCAGTGAATTCACCATTTGAAACATATTTTTTAAAATAAACAAAATTGTTGAAAAGATAACATGTCCCATTAACAAGAAAAAAAAAAAAAAAATACAATTTACTACAAAAAGCATTCCCTTCTCCACGAAATTTAATTTTTCTTACATAAAATCTTCTTTTACTCTGTACATCCATTATTCGGGAATTATTTCAAGTTTATCAATCCTTTTTCTTTTACTCAAGAATTTATTACTTGAATTTTCCATTTCTTTCCAGCTCCTGAATCGCAGAATGCATCCTCGGTATCCAGCCTCGATTGCCTCTCTCTGATTGTGGAGAGCATCAGCCCGAATACCAACAGCCTCATTACAACAGTATCTATGGCAACCGACGCTAGGCCCATCTAGTGAGCAAGAAAAGAAATAAATAACGACCTGTACAAAGTTTCTGGTATCCATAAAGTGGCAAGAGTTTAATTTCAGGACACTGAACATTGAATTCATACCGATTGTTTTAAAATCGTTTACAAAGGATGAAGAAATAATGTTTAGACGAATTAATGTAAATTGCTCAAAAGAAATGGAAGATATTTTGAATAGAAAAGAAAAGGTGTCTAAACTAATAGAAAATATCTATTTTCTATAAAAGGAAATTATTCTTTAATTATCTTATTTGTGCAATATTTATAAAATTTTCAAGAGTGTTTGTTTTAATTATGACATTTTTAAATAAAGAATTCTTTTCATAAAGTAAGTTTTATTTATTTTTTTCTAGTAACACATTTTCTTCCATACACAGTATCTTTGTTAATGTAAAAGATGTATTAAAACTTCGCAAATATTAAAAGCAAATTCGATACTACATCATCCTTGGCATAATATTGCTCCGTTTTGGCTCAGTATTCGATTGAGTTGTTATCAAATAACCTAGAAATTTAAATTTGTTTCGGAAACGTTTTCGGGTAGTTTTTAAAGTGCAATAATTCAGGTTTCTCAACATGAAATATCTTTTTTTAAATGTTATCAATTCTCAAGTGAACGTTTACATGTTCAAAAGAAAATAAATATATATATATATATATGACCATTAAAAAAAATTACAAGTTACCAACAAACATAAAAAAAAAAAAATAAATAAATAAAAGAAGCAGAAAAAAATGGATATTTGTAGAACTTAGACAGAATCTTCAGGTTCCAAACGCCTAAAGTTTCACAAATAAAGTGTGTAGTTTCATCTTCATATTAGCCATAAAAAAGCTAAAGAATATGAATTTGTGACTACCAACACACAAAAAACAGAGAAATAAATTGTGAAAAACAAATAAGTTTAAAATAAAACATGATTAAAAAGGATTAAGAAATAAAATACAGATTACCATATTGAAAGCACTGCGGACTTAGAAAGAGGCAAGATTAAATACAAGTAAAGGAGATTATATGCACATGCTGCTAAAAAACTTTTTTAAATGTTGATGAACCAAGGAGTAATAATGTACAATATGGTCAAGCATATTCCTCAATATATGTGACCAGCGCCCTCTATAGATTATTTAAAAATGAATTCCACCATGTATTTCCAAAGAATCCGTGAAGTGAGTGCTGCAAACTTGAATGATTATATATATATATATATATATACATATATATATATAAAGAAATTGGCAAAGCTATAAAGATGATTTAGAAATGAACATAGGAAACCAGTATGTAAAATAGGAAACTATGAATGACCCACAGAATCGTCAGAGGAGCTTGTGAGTTCATTCATAGAAGATGCTTTATTTCATCCAATTTTGTCGGCATTAAGCCTAAAATGACAAAATTTAGCTCCTTATAAATCAAACATTACAGAAAATAGATAATAAAAATCTAAGAAATCCAAAGAAAGATACACCTCATACAGGATATTAAAAATTATCAGAGCACATACTATGAGTCAAAACTACAGCATATCAGGATGGGAAACATAGTTAAGACTATTTTAACATGTGAGCTACAGTTGAGCATATGACTGAAACCCATAACTGTGCTGCCATCTGGTGTGAGAAAGGAAAAATGTAAATTGGAACTGGATTAATAACAATAATGTTTAATGTTGCAATCGTTAGACCAAAAAATAATAAATAATAAAAGGAATGAAATTGATTGAAGAAATCAAGAAAAGATTAAATTAACTTTTAGTTAAAGTGGAATGAAAAAATAGGAATAAACTTAATAAGTACTGAGTGAATACAAAATAAAATAAAGAATAGGAATAAATTAATACAAAAGAAAGAAAGAAAGAAAGAATTATATAAAAATAAATAAAAGGGCAATTGATTAAATTAACTATTTTAAAGACAAAATATTGTAATATAAAAAATGAGAATATAAATAACATTTAAAAAGATGAGGAATATTTGAGATAGTAAAATATAGACTTGTATTATGTAACTAAATGTGAAAATTTAAAAAGCAATGAGGAATATGAGATAGTAAAATATATCCTTATATGATGAAGCAAAATGCGAAAATTTATGATGTTAAATGCATGATGCCCCGTATTTTTTTTATTAATTGTACATACAATATATAAGCACATATACATACACATATACACGCTCACACACATAAAAACATATAAGGTTTTAAACTTTTTTTAGCATTCCCGACCTCAACCCTCCGTAATGGTATTTATATTTTTTATGTTTTTTAGTGTATAATGTATGGAAAAACATGTACATATATCAAACTTTTTTTTTAATATATGTATATATATTATATATACATACATATAATTTTTTTGTGTGTATGATTTTTTATAATTTTTTCAGCAATTCACATCCCACCCTCCATAATAGTGTTTTCGATTTTTTAGTTTTTTTATAAACATGTTAAATGCCTATACTGGTAAGAAGTAGAAAAAAATGAATATTAAGATTTGAACCGTGCAGATATAAAAGAGATGGGATAATTATAAGACAATGCTAATTGCTTTAATTTAAAAATGTTAGGCTGTAAAAATTGGGAGGAACATAAACGTTTGATACGAAGACTATGATTAAGCAGAATATTTCTATATACTGAAATATGTAAGCAGGAATTGAAGTTAGTAAAATTAATTACATTAAAAGAAAATTCATTGCGTTTATCATAAATGTTGAATGTTAGGGTGTTATTAGGGAGAATATTAATTTTAACATCCACAAAATTGATACTAGAATTATTTGAAAAGGTAGTACTAAGTTCTAGATTAGAAGGGTACTTTACAGGAAGAGATATCGAATTATTATCTTTAATAGAAAGAATAATTACATCATCTATGTATCTGTAGAGCAATATATTATTATTAATAAATTTACGTTCATAAAAGTAAAGATATAAATCATATAACATGCTTGATGAAGCGGCTCCTTGAGGGATGCCCTGTATTTGAATAAAAAAAGCATTGTCTTGGAAAATAAAATTATGAAATAGTAGAAAGTTAGTCAAAGATGTGAAGTAGTCAGTATCAATGTTATCAGGTAAATTTAATAAAGGAAAATATTCTATAAATAATGAATTGATAATAGAATGCAAATCTTTTAGAATGACATTATTAAATAGGTCTTTGAAATCTAAAGTAATAATATTATTGACATTTGTTAATGGTTTTATTTTATCCACCAATTCAAAACGGTTTTTAATGCAGTGAGTGTTGTCTTTTTTAACTGACAGCTCATAAATTTGTGTAAGAATATTTAAAAAGAGTGTATTAGCACGAGTATTATATGTATTACAACCTACAGTGACAGTGCGGAATTTAAGAGGATTTTTGTGAAATTTTGGAATCATGACTACATAAGGATAATTGAGATTGCTATTTTTAATGCCTAGTAATTTGTGATAGCTTAATATAAGATTATTATTTTCCTTTAATGTAACATGATGAAGTTTGAAAATATTATTAGAAGTGACTGCTTTAGTTAGAAGGTGATGATAGTAATATTTGCAGATGATAGCATAGTTGTTAGCAGCCTTATCTACATATGTAATGATGAAATTATTTTGAAGTTCTGCAATATGTGGTTTAAGGGTGGAGAAAGAAAGTGAATTTTTGGCAATATGCAGTTCTAATAATTGTTGTTTCAAAAGAAAGATGACATAATGCTTCCCATCTACAAAATATTCAGTAGGTTTATTATAGTTGATAGCAATTTTGTAAATGAAAAAATCTAAATCATATATGAATTGTTTAATGATGGACTGTATATTATAATGTGAAGGAATACGATATTTAGTGCCATGACGCATCAAAGATCTTAAATGAATATTACTGACAATGTCTAAGTTACCAGTTATAACATGTCCATGATGGGCATTAATATATGTATTTAGATGGGGATCATTGCATTTACATGTAAAAGTATCTGTGTGTGTGAAAATTTTAGAAAACTTATTATAATTAAAAATTTTACGACCTAAACTAATAGGATATTTAAAAGAGCTTTTTAGATTAACACTTTGAAGTGAGAATTTACATTGCTCGTTGTGAAATAATTGATTAAGTTTAATTTTATTAAAAACAGGATTAGGTTAAAGGGTTACAGGATTTTATTAAAAACAGGATCAGATTAAAAACAGGAAAGGTAACGATTAAATGTGAATTACTTTTATTTAATTTTTGTGGTTTTTTGTTAATATTGACATTAACAGCAGTTAGCCTATAATGGAATAAATCAAAAAATGTATCACTAAAATGAGGACTGAATGTATTTGATGTAAAAACTTTGTGATATTGATTAATATGATATTCAGGAATTGCAAATATAAATTTACGAAGAGACATCCAGTTGTAATTACTACTGAAAGAAGATTGTAGGCGTATTAATGATTTTTTAATATGAGTATTAGTTAATTTAGATGATGAATGTTGAGTAGTAGATGATTTCCCTCTTTTTGTACGTGTGGTTTGCTTATATATTTTATGATTAAGAGAAAGATAGAGAGATTGATAGTTAATTGTATGTGATGATGTAGAATAAACGACGTGAGGTTTATTGTTTGAGAGTTGATTTAGTCCATATGGATAAAGTGTGTTATATTGTTTGATATAAATAGAATCCAGAAAAAGACGTTCATAAAATGTATTTTGTATATTAAGGATATGAATAGTAATATTACTAAATTTGTGCTTTTTAAAGTGCCTATACTCAACATTGCAGTTTAAAGGATTGCGAGAGCATTATATATATATATATATAACCATTAATTAAACATTACTGACCACCATCAATAACTGTGATAGTATGAATGAATTTACAACAATACAGTGTCCCCAAACACACTGAATGGATACCAAAAACATAATAAACAAGCTGCTATGTATAAAATAAAGTCCCTTGTACTACATAACAAGAATTAATAATGAAGAAAAAAAGAAGAATATGGATTTCGATAAAAATAATTGAAAAGCTTATGTATTGAATTACGTTATCAAGAGTACATAATTCAATTATATAAGCAAAATCAGTCGTTTTCTGAGAGAAAACAAGCTAAAAGCTGAATTTTTTTTTCTCCAGTACTCTAACGATCAATATAACCAAGAGAATAGTTTCAAGATGAAAACAGAATAAAATTAAAAGCTATGAAATGGAAAAAGCAATTCAACCTTTTAAATAATTAATTTATAGCAAGGAAAAATAGTAATATTACACAAAATACCTAATAAAATCCCAGTTATTTTATCCAAATACACATCAGCACATGGTATCCAAAAGCTAGATAAGTTTAAGGTTATTTTTACAGTTAAGTTTACACAGATTTAAAAACCTAATGTATACAATTAATCTATTTTGAAATACTGTGATAAATGCAATTAAAATAATATAAATAGAAAATAATTACATAATAATTAAATTACCTCTTAACACTTTTAATTTTTTTTTTTAATTTCTCAACTAAAGTAGAAAATTCCAAAACTATAAGTTTACAAAATCGCAAATAGCCAACATTAAGCTCCACCATGTGTTAAAAATTTCTATTATTACTCTATTCGAAGCATCAGGCAGAATCCAATTTAAATTTTTGAGCTGCCATCTATGATATTAACTCGAAACTAATATGAACAAATTGTCATAAGATTATGCTATTATAAGTTAATTCATTCATAATATACCAACTGCTATATCCCAGCAAATCCTAATATAAAAATACCATATTATATTTCATTATTCATATAAATATTAAATAAATACAAATGTTAATAGAAAGATTACAATATATTCTACTACCATACCCATTTAATATATACGGAAAATTTAAATAATTTCAAAACAATAATAATATAATATAGCAATATGCTATAAAACTAAATAATTTATATATAAAAAATTATATATAATAAAAATATAAACAATAAGAAATACTTTTAAATACAAAACATTAATTAATAAAATGAACAGGAAGAAAAAAAATTAATTAAAATAAATAAAAAGGATGTTGATATAATTATGTCAGAATCTTCATTTCCCAATTGCCTAATGATAAGAAATAAATTGTGTGGTTTATTTTCATATTAACCATAAAAAACTAAAGAATATGAATATGGGGTTAACATTCACTTAAAACCGTCAATTAATCATTTAATACTAAGTTCAAAATTAAACATTATTAAAAAGTATAGAGGAATAATAAAAAACTATTAACCCAATTTTAATACAAACTGTAATATCATTAGTTATATCAAATAAACTTATTATGCATATTATTCACCATAAAGATGGTATACTATCAGAAATTACTATGATATTGCCCCATATTATTATTATTCCTCTATTCTTTTTAATATTTATTATCGGTTTAATATTTTTGAATGTCCCACATTCATACTTTTTGGATTTTTATGGATGTCTGAAAACAATCCACACTCTATATTTGTGCTTTTTAAGTAATGGGAATTTAAGTATCATTTAACCTTCTATATACTTCCACATGTTTTTTATTTCCTGTTCATTTTATAAATATCTTATATATAATTGATTAAAAAATAATTTTTATATTATTTTTAATAATTATTTATATTAATTATTACTGAATTTATTTTGTTTTATAGCATATAGCTATATGCTATATATTATCAAAGTTCTAGAATTATTTAAATTCTTAGTTTAGTTTAAATAAGTTTGCTAATAGAATATATTGTATGCTTTTAAATTTTATTAACAATAGTTTTTAAATACATTGTGTGGTTTATATTAGGTTTATAATTCTCTATATATAAGGATATGTTTAGTTTTGCTGTTTAAACAGTTATTTACATTCAAATGCTTACAATTATCTTGCGACAGTTGTTTAATAAAAGTAATACTAGATGGCAGCACCAAATTTGTCTCTTTAAGATAGTTCTAAATATTAATTTTTCTAGCTCCATTTCAGTTATAATTTAATACACCAGGGGGTATTTTTAGCTAAATTTTGACAATATTGTTAAACAGTTATTAATTAATTTAATGGTGCATTTTAAATAATGTAATTACTATCTATTTATTTTATATTAGATTAAATGTGTTTAACAAGGTATTTCAAATTTTATTTCAAAATGTATTAACTGCATCCTTTGGTATCATTTACTGTGATTTCTTAACTGTTTTATTCACCTTAATCTTTATGATATTCTGGTAGCCATGTGCGCGTGGATTTTTGTAAAATACTGAAATATTAATCGGTATGGTGTTTATTATTTATATTTTATATCCTATAAATATTTAAATACGTTTTATTGATTCTTCCATTTCATATTATTTGTTCATATTCTGTTTTCATTTTTAATCAATTCACTTGATTTTAATGGTTGTTTGGGCACAGGGGAAAATACTTTTTAGCTTTAGCTTATTTTTCCCACAGAAAACAACCATTTTGCTTATATCATTGAATTCTGTGCCCTTGATAACGTAATTCAATGCATAAGCTTTTCAATTTTTGTCGGTGTCCACTTTTTTCTTTTTCTTCCATAATAATTCTTATAATTTTTTTTTTTTTTTTTTTTTTTTTTTTTTTTTATACTTACAGCTTTAATTCATAATAATTGACGGTGGTAGGTTATGTTTGATTAATAGTTATATATATATATATATATATATATATATATATTCTGTACTCTTGAAAACGTAATTCAATATATAAGTTTTTCAATTTTTTTCGGAATCCATATTCTTCTTTTTTTTTCTCTTCCATGTTAATTTCTTGTAATTAGGTATAAGGTACTTTATTTTATACATACAGTTCTATATTGTTGGTTTGTGGCACTTTGTTGTCAATCATTCACAATATTGCGGTTTTTGATGATGGTCGGTAATGTTTAATTAATGGTTATATATATATATATGTGCGTGTGTGTGTGTGTGTGTGTGTGTGTGTATAACCATTACACTTCGTTACAAATTACCAACAAAAATTGTGACATTTTAAATATAAAGAAATTTATTCAATGGCAAACAAACTATTCCCCTCTACATATTCAACATAGATTTTAAAAACATAGTAAAATAAAAGAAAAAAAAGGAGAAAATGAATAATGGAAATTTGTGGAACCTAGGCAGATTCATCAGGTCCCAAATGCTTTGAGTTCCATAAATAAAGTGTGGTTTCATCTTCATGTTAGCCATAAAAGAGTTAAAGAATATGAATTTGGGACTACCACACACAGTAAATATATAATTAAAACATTTGAAAAACAAATAAGTTTAAAATAAATCATGATTAAAAACGATTGAGAAATAAAAAGCACATTACCAATTTGAAAGTCTTTTTAACAAAGGAATGAGGCAGCAATAAAATCAAATGTAAGAGATTATTTGCACATGTTTCCAAAAAAGATTTTTTAAAGATATATTTGTTGTTGTTACTTTGCATGTAAAAATACTGTTACGCAGTTGAAAATGTTTAGTTGATAGCAATTGAAAAACCGGTATTTAGTGTTGAAAACACTAATTAATGTACTGTAAAAAGTGCTCAAGAACGTTTCCGAAAATTACGGACAGCAAAAGAAACTTACTCTGGAAATGTTTCTTTAAATCTGGGAATTCTTTTGGTTTCTGGGGCTTCGGAATATAAAGGAACACGTTTCGTAACGTTTTGGGTAAGACGGAAGAGGTCATATTATATTTTCCTAAACTGTATTAAATTCGTAATATTTCGGAAAGATTTGTCCCTTTTACAGACTTAAAACTCAAATATCTTTGTAATGTTGGAAAGTGTTCCCCAATGCGTGAGTGACGCATAATTTCTCTTTCTTGTCCAATAAATATTTTTGAGAAAATTATTAAATGCCAGGTCATTACGCTAATCCAGCACTCTTCCTTATGTTTCCATTCGTCAAAATCGGATACTTTAAACAAAATGGCACACACGCACAAGCAGAGCTCGATTAAAGCAACAGTGGACGTTCAAAAACGTTTTCTACAGTTTTTGCTCAACTGTTTTGAAATTTAATACACATATAATTTGTGCAATAATTAAGAAAATTTTCTTAATTTCATTAAAAAATATTAATATGCAAATGAGTAATTAATTAATAATATGCTGATTAGTGATACAAATTAAAATGCTCCATGCTCATTAAATTTTGTTTCAGAAACTTGTAATTTTTTTTAGGATAGCTTTATGATATTATATCAAAAATTGGTATACATTTTAAAATTATACTAAGTACCTTGGCAGAAAAAATTATAAACATATAATATTGATCATTTCGGATAAAATTCAATGATAAAATATTACTTTTTTAAACCTTTATATGAAATAATGTACACATATTAATAGTAAGTTTTGTAATAAAGTATATCAACATACCAAGTATTATGAAAATTGGTACTCAGTCGGCGAAAATTCTTATTTTGAGAAAACTGGATTTAAAGTTTTATTTTAAGTGTAGATTAACGATTGTTTACGTTAGAAAAACAGCTGTATCTCTGCAGAAAATTATCGGATTTGAATAATCTTTTTTTATTTAAAAGTAGAAGATTACCAGAACAGTTTTTCCCCCCAAAACAAGAGATTGATCTTTTTTTAAAATATTTTTTGCGATTTTGAACGTCTGCTGTCGGCTTAACCTCTGAAGTTATGGGAATCACAAGTGTCATTTCGGGGACTTCTTTCATTCGAGAAGAAATATTAATTTAACATCTAAACATTCATTTAACCCATTTGTGCCTGAATTTTGGTTTTCTCCAATGTTTTGGAAAAATCACTTTAAAATAGTGCAAAATGAACTGGAAAAATACTAAAAAAAAAAGCAATTTATCAAATTACAACGACCATTTGAAAAATCATTTTTTCGAAGACTAAAATTTAAGACATAAAAAGTAGCACGGAGTTGATCATACATTACGTACGCCATGAAATAAACATTAATAGTGTTATTACACGTAAAAATTCCAAGCGACAAAAATCGCCTGCGACTCGTACGTATTATACACCTGAAACTTATGTATTATCCAAGCATTTCATTAACTGTTCGGGAAAAGGCTTTTCCATCGTTAGATTTCCAAGAAATAGGACGACCCATTTTAAATGAAATTTCATTCTTAAACTTCTAAACATTCCACAATATTACTTTTTACACCGTCGTATATAGAGAAAAATATGTACTTTTAAATGCAATTTGTTTGAAAGCTGTATCTCAATTTGTTTCTGAGTTATTAATTTTTTTTTTGTAGTTTTTATTACTTTTTTGTCATAGTGGCAACAGAAGGTATCCATCTCTGTTGAAAGTAAAGGGAAATACAGATTACTGTGTAGACCAATCGGAAAACGAATAAAATGCGGATTAAACCAATAAAAACCTTCAGATATGCTTTTGATTTCCCATCCTGACGGGAACAATAACCATTTTTCCAAATGGTTAAAAAAATTACACTTAAATTTTTTTGTATTTATTTAATAAAACGTAAAAAAACTACATATGAGTATTTCTAGCAGATTGCATTATGCATAATTATATATTTTGTCTATATTTATATTAAAAAAGTTTTTAAATTGTATATTATGTATAAATAATTAGTATTTTTATGAACTATAAAAATATATATATATATATATTTATTTCTTTACAGAGACTAATAACATTATAACTATTATTAATAATAAAATAAGAATAATCGTATTACTGACTTAAAAACAATTTATTTCATAAATATCTTCAAAAGGAGATTACATAAATAGTTGTCTCCTAAATGTCCAACAAAAATATGTGCCCATTTGTGCCAGAACCCTATATTTTGCACGTTACCAAAATGCATAAAAATTAGGCTTGAACATTTAATTTCGCAATTTTAAAAAATACATATTTAAAAAAAGTCTACAATCTAAGATTATGACTTGCGATTTTGGGTCCTTCATAGCAAAAATTCGAATAAACTTACTTTTTATACTTCGCTATCTTGAAAAATGAAAAATTTATAAACACCGAAAAAATCCTTCATTTAAACAAATAAATATCCACCTTATGCTTTCATCTCTCGGTAATAGATAAGGACATTTATCAATAATTATTTCACAGAATTTTCATGTTATAAAGGAGAAGAAAAATATACTTATTCATGATAATTTGAAACGTCCCCAAAATGGGACGCTGGGCACAAATGGGTTAATGATATCTTTTTGTTGCATACTGCATTCAACAGTAAGAATGTCTTCGTGCACTTGTCCTCGTACGGGGAGAGAGGAGAGCAGACAGAACTTCTTATCAACAAAACAGGTGGACAACATTCTTTTTGCTTTATTTATTTGTAAACACAAGTATCATTTCAAACATACTTCGCATATGGTTTCTTGAACAGAGGATTATGTATGCACACATATATGTCAGAAGAATAGGAATGACAAACGTTGGGTTATTCCATATTTTAGAATTAAATAATTTTATAATTATTTAATGATGTTAATAATAACTTTGTATTTTCATAAAAATAGATAACAGACTAAAAAAAGTTAAAATATTATTTTGTTATAAACAGGGATGTAGTGGAGGGTATACGGGGGTATATGCCGTATACCCTCTGGATTCTTTTAAGGAACACCGTATACCCTCTGTTTCTCAAGAAAGCTATAGTATATATACACTAGGGTATACCCTCTGCCTTGAGCGTATACCCTCTGCTTAGAACGTATACCCTCTAATTTTTTTACGACTACACCCCTGGTTATAAAGACCAAGTTACAAATAAAAAGAGAGAATTTTTGTTGGATCAAGAATGATAACGATATCAAAATCCAACCCCTCCTTCTTGAGATATCTTATGATATCATGCGCCAGACCTCCTCCCTTCCCCCTAAAATGATAACGTTATGTACGCACAGTCCCTTACCGACTATGGACAGACATTGCTGAAAATAAATTTTTATTGCGTTGTTTGTTTTAAAAATGTTTATTTAGCTATCTCATTTCATTGTATGAACAAAAGAAAATTTCTTATCAGTATTCCGATAATGTTGGAAAGTTTATTATAACCTATGCTGTGATGCATAATTTCTGTTTTTTTCCCCTTTAAAATCGAGATCATTTTGTAATTTGTGCAATTAGTTAAAAGATTGAATCAAAACCAAAATAGGTTTTTTTCCCCTCCACCATTAAGTAAAAATTCTGTTTGCAGTTTTTTAAAGACGCTTACCAAAATACGTATTTTATTTCAGGAACTAATGTCATTTCAGTGTATCCCCATTCCCGAAATTAGAAGAAAGTAAATACATACATAAAATCTACCAGGAACTGTTCTTTTAATATAACTACTCTAATAAACTAGATGGCAGCACTATTTTTATTTTATATTTTAGAATGGTGTTTGGAATTAGCTAAAAAAAAAAAAAAAATAATAATAATAAAGAAAATGACCTACAGGGAAGCAATTGAAACACTAGATTAGTAAAATAATCAATTATTTGAAAAAAAAAACCCAGCGTAATATGTTGTGTAATAATTTAAGTATTTTATACATAAAATTTGTAATGGAAAATAACGGATTCAAACACAACCATTATTTTATGGTGGCGACATCTCTTGAAAAGATGAGTAACAGAAAGATACTAGATTAGTGAAATCATCATTTATTTGAGAATATACAACACAATATATTTATTGCATCATAATTTAAGGTTTTTATATTTAAATAATAATGAAAGGAAACTGCTAGACACTCTTTGTGATATGGAGGTTATATCGATTGGAAAAAAAAAACTAAGTAATAATAATTATTTTTTCTTGAATTTTGTGTTTTTCCCAATCACCTAGTTAGCCTTTCTTTTCCTATAACTTCTAAAACTTTTTATACAGAGATATCATTCAGCTTATTTCGAAAGAAATACTAAATGAAATTTTAACTAAACTAGCTAATGATACTTAGATAAAAACAAACTAATGGAAGCTTATCAATTATTTGAAAAAAGCAGCGTAATGTGTTGTGTGATAATAAAAAGTAACTGATTCACACACAACCATCAATGTTGTGGTGGCGACATCTCTTGAAAAGATGAGTAACAGAAAGATACTAGATTAGTGAAATTGCCATTTATTCGAGAATATAAAACGCAATATAGATACTGCATCATAATTTAATGTTTTTATATTTAAATAATAATGAAAGGAAACTGCTAGTCACTCTTTATGTTATGGAGGTGATATCTATTGGAAAAAAACTAAGTAATAACAATTTTTTTTTCTTGAATTTTATGTTTTTCCCAATCACCTTTCTATTCTTATAACTCTAAAACTTTTTATACATAGAAATCAGCTTATTTCGAAAGAAATGCTAAATGAAATTTTATCTAAACTAGCTAATGATACTTATCTAAAAATAAACTAATGGAAACTTAATTAGCTATTTAACATTATCCGTCGACCACTTTCCATTTGTTTTGTGAGTTTGTTTGTACATTTGTAATTCGTAGGGCAGGGTTTGCAGTTGCGTGCCAAATTTGATCAAAAAATATTTTACATGACTATGACGTGTCAACTAAAAAAGAAATTTTGTAGACGGAAAAATTAAAGGTTAAAATTATTTGAAATTTTCTATTAAGATTTAAAAAATATGAGGAACATGCATGTTGGTATTACACTATAATAATTATGGAAACTAATAAATTTTGAAATTAATAAAAACAAATTAATGGGATGTATGTAATTTTATTTATTTTGCTGCATCTTAATATCAGGTTAATTTTAATGCAAAATGAACCGGATTTATCTGACAAGTGCTTTCAGTTTGAGTTTTGTTATTATTCATTTGTGAAAACAGTGACTCGAAAGCATAGATAGGCAGAAAAACTGTTAAAATAGCAAATGGCAGTTTCTCTGAATAGCCAAAACTTTAACCATCGAAATTTAGTAATGTCTCATAACCAATTCTTGTCGATAGTTTTCAAATATCGTCTTTGTTTGAAAATATTTTCAGATCATAATTAATTCGATTGGAATATAATATGCCGCAATTAAAATTTTCAATTTCCATTTAATCAAATTTAGAAAAGATCAGACGCGATGTTGTGTAATCTCACTTTATTTTGTTTAGAGTCACAAGCAATGCCGTGCCAAAAGTCACATGTGTGTCATAGGTTCGCACTCCCTGTTGTAGGGGATAATACCTGGAACTATCGAACTTCGAAATGATGTGAAAATTAATGGTTCCAAAATCACGGTGATATCCTCTGCTCCAAGACAGGCTACATTATTACCAGTACTTTGAAAAGGATGCAGAAGTAAAAAATGTTCTTAAAATAAAGATTTTTAGAATACTGTGGGGTTAGAAACTTGAAATTTGCCATACCTTTCAGGACACTTCCAGAATACTTTAACAAAATTTCACTGTTTAATAAGGTTGACGTTTAACCCTTTAGTGGTTGTCCACAAAAAAGGACACCTAATTTTAAGAGTACTGGCACCAAAAATATTTAATAAAAATTTTCCTTTTATAAAGTACGGAAAAAAAAACATGTTTTTGTTCTCTAATAAATTCGTTTGTAAATTCTGATGTCAGTCCATTATTTCATCATTTTACAAACAGAATTATTTCGCGCCGGAAAGGGTTAAGGAAGTCTGGGACAAATTTAATTTTTTTTTAATTTATTGAATTCGAATTTTGAATTTTTTTTAAATGCTTAACCATATAATTTGTAAACAAAATCATACCATAAAACTTTTCAAAAGTTTTTAAAAAATTTTAAATTTATTTATTTTTTGAAGTGGTGTAATTTAAAATCGTTAGAACGCGAAATATTAGTATTTGTGAGATTTCAGAAATTTTTCAGCTAATTAAACAGAAATTTGTAAGTTTTAACTTTTAATCAGCATTTAAAAAAATATTGATTAGAAAATAAATGAAAAATATTTTTTACTAAATCAAAATTAAAGTAAAACAACTGAAAAAGACATATTGCAAGTTTGTACCATTTATCTTTATTGGTTCTTCACTTATGACAATTTAAATACCAGAAATGGGGAAAAAAAACCCATCATGCAGAAAAACGCATTTTCACAAGAAGTCGTTTTCATGACAACCATTGCTTGAAAGCTAGATTTTAAAAACAAACAAAACGAAAAAATTAATACAAAGCGATATAAGTAAGCGTCCTATCTTAAATGGGAGAAGTAACCGCAAGATTAAAAGCGAGGTCACATCAATCAAGGTCATGCGCCACGTAGCGGATGGAGTGTGAACTACAGGTAGATACCTAACTGTTTTCTTACTCACACCACTAAAATTGTAAAGTTTTTTTCACCTTGATTAATAACTGAAGAGTTCCTAATAAGGCGAAGAAAACTTCGTGGTGTCATGTGCATCTGGGTGTCCCTCTCCCTACGCAATTATTTTCCAATAAATGTGGCAAACAAAACTCATCTCCATGAGTGACCAAAGATTTAGAAAATACGCACCACACTAAAAGCTCGCGTATGTGAATTATCACTCCGTCCACAAGATGGCTCAACTGTGTTAATTTACGCCCGATTGCAGCATTAAGTTTGCACGCTTACTTATATCGCTTTGAAATTAATATTTCCTGTTCTTATTAGGATAGAAACATGATTTAATTGTCATTTTAAGCGAAAAAAAAAACTAACAAACAACAAAAAATAAAACAGAGATAGTTTTAATTCAATAAAATGTTTTTCGAAAATTTCCGATTTTTGTGCCCCGGACCCTCTCAAGGTTGTTCTCAAATCCAAAAGGGAAACTTTATGACATAAGTTTTAATTTATTTTTGTTCGGAAATGTATGAAACCAGCAGGTGTTGTTGATCAGAAACTATGTCATCGAGCTGTTTTTCCGATTTTTTTGCAGACGCAATAGATCTTTCAGAAAATAGTGTCAAAGTGGGCGTTTCCAATTGAATTTCAGCGCGAAATGAGAAAACCCACCCAAGAAAGGATGAAAAACGTGTTTGTCACTTGATAAAAATCGTTTCTAAGTGAATAGGTAACTGATGTATCGAAAAATGGAAACCACAGCTCGATTCCAAATCGCTTCCCTGGTCAGGCTTTCCAATTTTATATCTTTCCATTAAAAAATGAATTTGTGTCAAAACGTTTTACGCTTGTTGTGCAGAGCAGTTAAGAACAGCCTTAAGTAAACAATTTGGTGTTGGCGTTATTTATGACGGCCGATTATCTGCACGAGGAATATGGGCCCTAGGGTGAGTGCCCTTCGTGGGGGTATTTCTAAGGGAACCTAACCCGTATTTACGCAAGGTTTCCCAAGGTTCGAAGAAAACCACGAAAACTCCGAACAATTAGGCTGACGGGCGTGATCGGGTTCGAACTGAACACCTCCCGTCTGCCGGCTTCGACAGCAGAACCTCTCAGCCACTGGTGGGGGTAGTGAACAAGTTGCAAAAGGCATAATACTTTTTAAAACTCAATTTCGGGATTTATCATCTAAAGTCCAAATAAATAAATAAATATCCGAATTCGTTTGTGCAGGTACTATATGATCTACAGATTTGTATATACTATACTGCATAGCATGTTAAAATTCAGATCTGTTATGGAAACGTATAGCACAGTAGTAAATTCGTCGTCGGCATTTTCCGTCAATAAACGGATATGGGACATTCTCACAATCTTTTGACTTTTAAATCCCTGAATAATAATTTTTATTTTAGTACATATTCTTGTGTTTGTTTTTTATTTCATATACTGGGGAACATCCCATTGCATGATTGCATAACAATATTAACGAGATACTTAAATAAGTTTTGGTCGACGTTGGGGGTCCAAATACCAGGAAAACTCCTATACCGTCCCATGTAATTGATACAGATTTTTAAGTTTGGAACTGTCTGTATAAAATTCTTTCAATAAAAGTAATTCGATGTCATTTTTTTCCGAAACTGGAACAATTGTTTTATATAAATATGCAGCAAAAAATTAACCTGCACATATTTTTTACGGTTGATATTATTTTTTGAACTCTGTCCGTGAGTTTTAGATTTTTTACCATCCCTCTGCTAAAACTATGCGAAAATCACTTCAGATGCAGGCACATAATTTTTTTCAAGTTTTTTTTCATGCAAAAGTATGCTAGAAAAAGAATGTCTAAAATTCTTCGACAGGAAATTTACTGCAGAATTTAAATCAGCATTTAAATATCAATTTCAAGCATCGTGGCTTTATTGGTTAGTCTTACCGTCCCCAAGGTTTATTCCTGCACTTTTCGAGGTAATTTTTTTTTAATCCAATGTAAATAACTATTTTTAAAAATCAATGAACATTGTGGCTATCACTTATTTTTAACATGATTTGCCTAAAAATAGTGGTATTTTCCTTACCGTCCCCTTTTTTCCCTTCCGTCCCTTCTTTAACACAGACAATGTTATACCAAAATTTTGTACTAAAAATACTATATTGTTAATATTTCTTATTTGAATGGCCTGTGGGTACTATGCGAATTCATTATAAATAAAAATTTAGAAGAAAATAGAAAGCTATAGTAGTAAAATGGTAAGGCAAATTAAACTCGCAAGTTTAACTTAAACCTCAGTTTAAAAAAAAAAAAAAACTTTCGCTGCTGACCATTTTTTCTTTATTTTGAATCATTAAGGCATTCGTCCATCAGATTAAAATGTTCTTTTAGCAAGTTTAATTTCACCAGATTTTTATTCCTCAAAGTCAAAAAATTGTGAGAATGCCCCATATGTACTCGAGATCTTTCATGCTTCCCTGTATATGATCTGCAGAATTTATGCATACCAAGTAATAGACTAAATCAAAGTTGGCTAACCTATGGCAAGCGTGCCAAAGTTGGCACGTAAGACAATTTCTCAGGCACGCGAAAAAATTAAATTTAATATTCAACATACAAATAAAATTCATATTTTTCTGTTTTAATTAATATATACTTTTTCTCCATACGGAAGGACTATCACAAAGAATGCAATTATTTTTGCATGAATGGGCACTTCAAGGTAATTTTCTTTTTTTGTGATGCTATGCAGCGTTTGCGACACGTATTTTGCCTTTTTATGTGAATTTATAAAGGCTGTATCTAAATTTCATTAGAGAGTCAGAGTAATAAAGTGACCAATGGACCTAACGAAATTATGTACAGGCATCCCTCGACTTACGTTAATTCGCACTTACGTAAGAAATTTCGAAAATTATATTTATGAACATACTAGCGCATTTGATACGCATTTGCATACTTTTGATAATTGTTTTATAAATAAAATATGCAGATAAAAACCACAACAATAACACAGTTTTATATATTAGACATAGTTGTATTTTTATTGGAATATACAATCAAATCTTTAACAAAACAAACACAAATCTGATTAAAATGAGCCAAAAACTGTTTAACCGTTACAATTTTGTTAGCTGAATTCAAACAATAACGAAACCTAATTTTAAAGCTTCGGTGAAGAGGAACGAGTGTATTTTTTCTTCCAGCTTCAGAGCTGTTCTCGTTTGATGTAGATTCAAAATTGATATAAATTAATTCATCAATGTTAAATTTATAAATCCCATATTCCACAAGATAGTTTTTATTTGAAAAGTGTTCTTTCAGTTTGTTTTTAGGGTTTCGTTCATTATATTTTTTCATACTTTTATAGTTTATATCCAAGTAAATACTGCTGCATGCTACTTTATTTATAAAATAATACTGTGTAAATAATGTATATATTATATATATATAATAAATATTGCAGTTTCTGACGAAATTTATTAATTGTCTGGGTAGGGGTGAGTTCGGGATTTAGCATAAGCTGATAACCCAGTTTAGTTTAAATATTTAGTTATATTAAATTGATAAACAACAATATTGAAAGATAGAAGGTATTTTCTTACCTTTCTGGTAATCCGATGTAGAATATGATTCTTCTTACAGGATTATGTATCCACCTAGAATATTTATTTGATTTTATTTAAACATAAATGGTGATCATATGAGGTATTTGTCTTCAGTGAGGAGTCGGTCTTGTGAAAGAAAAACATTTTTAATTATCACACGCAATCTTGATTAAATACTGGTTACACTATAAAAAGTAAGATTAAATTATTAAAAAACAGCATTGCAAAACTTAAATCTTCATAGAAGAAGGAACGCTCCATTGAAACAAAGGATAGCGCACAAAACTTTGTGCGTGTTGACTTGACCAGTGTCAGTCCTTCAAGTAAAAGAGTTAAAAGGGTCCCAAAAAGTTATAGCAAAGTCAAATGTTCTAGAACAATAAAAAACCGCTTAATAAGCGATTCTCTTCTATTACGAACCCATTTCAGTCCTAATAGAAAGTTCACATTACTGGAAAACTTCTTTGGTGCTGCCATCTGTTGCCGCATCTTCAAAACATATATGTCCAACGTAAATGTAGATTAGTTCATAATCTTACGAAAAGTCGCTCGTGAAGTGCCGCCATCTTGTAGCATGTTTCACAAACAAATGGACAAACTATGTTGCATAATGTCACAAGTAAATTATCTTGTTACACGCGTGTGGATGTTTGGCATAAAACACCGATGTGCCGAGACATTTTCCAACACCCCCGCTTTTTATATCAAACCGACGAGCGTAAAATATTTAACTTATTTCTCAAGAACTCGAAATGATGCTTTGGCAACGTCTTGGTGAGTACGTCGGCTAACATTAATTTGGATGGGCAATAAGTTATTTTGATTATGCCATTCTGGCATAAATGTCTAATATGGTGATATTTCACTTCCACATGTTTAGTTCTTGTCTGTGCTTTTTTCGTTTTCAGTCAATCTTATGGCTGATAAGTTATCTTCGTACAATGTTACGGGTAGTTGTTGACACAGTTCGAGATCATTTAATAAGTCTAATAACCACGCGATTTCTTGACCTGCATTAGAGGCGGCGATATATTCAGCCTCCGTGGATGACAGTGCTGTACAACTCTGTTTCCTCGATGACCATGCCAATATATTATTTCCTAATTTAAACAAGTTTCCAGTGGTTGACTTCCTATCTATTCTATCGTTGCCCCAATCGGTATCGCTATATGCCGTTAGGATTGGAGGTTTTGTTTTATCTATGACAAATTTCAGATCTTTGGTAGTAAGTAGATATCTAATTAACTTCTCGATAGCTTGCCAATCGACTTCCCTTGGGGATTCATTCCTTCTTCCCAGGATATTAACGACTGATGCTATGTCGGGTCTAGTTAAAGTTGCAATGTATAGAAGCCCTCCTATAGCCTGTCTAAATTTTACATTATTTTCCATTAGATTCCCGTTTGGATCTAGATTAAAGTAGTTAGTATTCATGGGTGTATATGTAGGCTTACCATTTAACAAATTGAATTTTTCTGCGATCGGTATTATTTTGTGTTCTTAATCTAATTCAAGATTACCGTTTTCTGTTTCCTTTATGTTTATGCCTAAATATTGTGTTACTTGACCTAAGTTTTTGATTTCATATTGCTTTGATAATTCAGTGTATATTTCGCGTGTGTCTGTTTTATCTCCCGCGACTAAGATGTCATCAACATACACGATTATGTATGCGATTTTTTCATTTTGGACTCTTTTGTACAGACATTTGTCTGATGCACATTCTACGAAATTTAGTTCTTTTAGTGATTTACTTATTTTTTGGTTCCACGCCCTAGCTGCCTGCTTAAGGCCGTAAATTGCTTTGTTTAAACTACACACTTTATCTTCTGCCCCTTTTGTTATGTATCCCTCTGGCTGATGCATATAAACCTCCTCTTCTAAGCCGCCATGTAAGAAAGCAGTTTTAACATCTAGGTGGGTTATTTTAAGGTTTTTGTACACCACTGCGTTTAAGAACGCTCGCAGGGTGGTATGAGCTACAACGGGTGCGTAGGTCTCATCAAAATAGCTTCCATATTTTTGAGCATATCCCTTAGCGACCAATCTAGCTTTATATCGCTCTATTGACCCGTTGGCTCCCCTTTTTGCCTTGAACGTCCACCTACAACCTATGACGCGTTTTCCCGGGATAGGTTTTATTAGTCTCCAAGTATTATTTTGCTTCAGAGAATCTATCTCCTCACTAGTAGCTTTTAGCCATTTATTTTTAGTTTCCGCGTCATTGATGTTTTGTAGGTCTGTCCATGACTTTGGCTCCTGAATTTGGCACAGATTTGCGCTTATTCCAAAACGGTTAGGTGGTACACCGCGATTTTGTCTTTGCGATCTTCTCGGTTCAGGGGATTTGTCGATCGGGGTGTTAATGTGATCATCATCTTGTTCTTCTAGATCAATTTCGATATTATCTGTGGGAGTTTGTTCGTTGTTTTGATTTTCTTCGGCGGGTTTAATTTCCTCATCTTTTATTCCTTCTTCGAAGAATTTTACGGTTCTAGATATTATAATTTTGTTTTCACCCGTATATAACCTATAGCCCTTGCTCCTGAAATCGTATCCCAACATTATTCCCTCGATGGCTTTCTCATCTAACTTACTTCTTTTAGGTGTATCGACATAGGCAAATGCCTTACATCCGAATGTTTTAATGTTCGAGGGATCGGGTTTTCTTTTATGCCAAAGTTCATAGGGTGTCATGTTATTTTTGTTGGTGGACGGTTAATGAGGTAGCTGGCGGACACGACAGCTTCCCCCCAGAATTGTTTATGTAACTTAGCGTCCGACAACATGGTTCTAGCCATTTCCACTATCGTTCTATTCTTTCTCTCCGAGACGCCGTTCTGCTGGCTAGAATAGGGAACAGTCAATTGACGCTCTATCCCATTTTCGATCAGGCAGTTTTCGAATTCATCACTTATATATTCTTTAGCATTATCGGATCTTATTGACTTTATCAACTTTCCAAATTTATTGTTTGTTAGCGCTATGTATTCCTTCAATTTGTTAACGGCTTCCGATTTATGCGCGATTAAGTATGTTATTGTGTACCTGCTATAATCATCCGTGAATGTTATGAAGTACCTTTTCCCTCCTACCGTTTCCGTTTGCATGGGGCCACAAATATCGGAATGTGCAAGAGTACCGATTTCTTTGCTTCTGTTTGTGGCTACTTTAGGGTAGGGCATTGCGGAAAGTTTCCCTTCAATGCACTTGGTGCATCGCGTGTCATGTTTACAATTATTAATTGTTATCCCATCGGCTAATTTATGGTTAACTAGGTATTTAGTATCATCAAAGTTTTTGTGTCTGAGTCTTCGGTGCTACACTGAAATACAGTTTGTATTGTTACAGAAAGTTTGAGTACTGATAATATAGTCGTAATCATCTTCAGGGTTTAATAAGTAAAGATTATCATTTAATTTAGCTGTCAAGATTATATTATCATCTTTGACAAACAAGCATGCATTTTTCTCGAAAATTACCTTTATGTTATTTTCAATGGCCTTCTTAACTGACAATAAATTGCTTTTTAGTTCTGGGCAATATAATACATCTTTTAGAGTAATGTAGTGGTTTTTGTATGTTTTTATTTTCACGTCGCCCATACCTTGCGAATTAAGCCTTTTTCCATTAGCGATTGTTATATTGCCAAAGTTCCCGGCCGTGAATGTAGCGAAATTTGTTTTTGCTGATGTAACATGCCTGGTACAACCAGAGTCGATGATGTATGTGTTTGAATCTGTTGTTTGTGTTTGGTTAATTTTTACTGACTCAATTTCAAAATTATTTTCCACTGGGAAGAGAGGAATAATTGATTGGTTAACCTCATCCTCTATATTTGTTTTGCTGTTAAAGCAAAAATTCGAGGAGTCGGTTTTGCTACCTTTATATTGGTTGTTGGGGTTTACCGAATTGGCTTTAAATTTGGCGTTATTGTTAAATTTATTCCTGTTATAATTTTCATGTTTTTGGTAATTGTTTTTCTGTTTATTTTTTAATTTGTAACATTCTGAACGAACGTGTCCATCTCGTTGACAGAAATTGCAATACTTTTTGCTCCCTTTATTTATAATTTTGTATGCTGTGTCCCTTGGACATGTATTAGTGTTCTTATATTCAATTCGATGAGAGTACTCATCGATCAACTTGTTCTTTACGAACTCAAGGTCTAAGTCCTTTTCATCCCTAGCCTCCATGATTGTTATGAGAGGAGCGTAAGACTGAGGCAAGCTGCAAAGCATAATTGCGACTATGTGTGAATCATTTATCAGCTCTCCGATAGCAGCAAGTTTATCGCAGATAGTTAAAAGGTTGTTTATATGTAAATTTAAGTCCCCTTCCTCGTTTAACCTTTGGGAAAAAAGCTTTCTCAAGAGGAATAACTTGGACGATAAATTCGCCCTTTGGTGAACATTTTTCAGTTTCTCACATATGTCTTTTGGGGATGTTAAATTTCTTATATGTACAATTTGTGTATTTTCAATGCACAAACAAATGATGGCTTTCGCCTTAGCAGCATTTTTTGTGTAAGTATCATCGGGTGAAGAAGGCGGGGATTCTGTTACGTACTTAAACAGATCATCTTTAATTAATAAATTTTCTAACTTCAAACACCAATGATTATAACTATTATCGTTTAACTTTTCTACTGCTGTAATTTCTTTTGAAGCAGCCATTGCGTGTTATTCAAGTATTATATATTCTTTGATAACATATATATTTCACATAAAATAGTTCAGTGTTTTATATAAGAAGTTTATAACTTTCTTAATTTAATTTCTTAGAATATATATAAATGTAAATAAAATAATCACATATTCATAATAATCAATCATATATTCATATAACACACTCTTTTTTTTGTGTGTGTTATTATATATATCGTATATATCAGTTTTAATATTTATGAACACTATCAATATCTATGCACATTTATTTTCATATATATATTTCAATATCTCATATGTTATATGTGCATCTTTTTCAATTTTATCACAATATCACAATCAAATATTTTATTACTGGGTTTTATTTATTTTATTTATTTATTTATTTTCCCCTTCTAATCAGTCCTCATGATCTATTAATTGTCTGGGTAGGGGTGAGTTCGGGATTTAGCATAAGCTGATAACCCAGTTTAGTTTAAATATTTAGTTATATTAAATTGATAAACAACAATATTGAAAGATAGAAGGTATTTTCTTACCTTTCTGGTAATCCGATGTAGAATATAATTCTTCTTACAGGATTATGTATCCACCTAGAATATTTATTTGATTTTATTTAAACATAAATGGTGATCATATGAGGCATTTGTCTTCAGTGAGGAGTCGGTCTTGTGAAAGAAAAACATCTTTAATTATCACACGCAATCTTGATTAAATACTGGTTACACTATAAAAAATAAGATTAAATTATTAAAAAACAGCATTGCAAAACTTAAATCTTCATGGAAGAAGGAACGCACCATTGAAACAAAGGATAGCGCACAAAACTTTGTGCGTGTTGACTTGACCAGTGTCAGTCCTTCAAGTAAAAGAGTTAAAAGGGTCCCAAAAAGTTATAGCAAAGTCAAATGTTCTAGAACAATAAAAAACCGCTTAATAAGCGATTCTCTTCTATTACGAACCCATTTCAGTCCTAATTGAAAGTTCACATTACTGGAAAACTTCTTTGGTGCTGCCATCTGTTGCCGCATCTTCAAAGCATATATGTCCAACGTAAATGTAGATTAGTTCATAATCTTACGAAAAGTCGCTCGTGAAGTGTCGCCATCTTGTAGAATGTTTCACAAACAAATGGACAAACTATGTTGCATAATGTCACAAGTAAATTATCTTGTTACATGCGAGTGGATGTTTGGCATAAAACACCGATGTGCCGAGACATTTTCCAACAAAATCTTACCTAAGGAATTTACAAATTCGACTTATGCAAAAGTTTACGGAACGCATTACTTACGTAAGTCGAGGGATGCCTGTCTATTTATAAAAATAACAAAATTGGTACCAGGTATAAAACATTCTCCATCGTACAAAACGTACAAGAGTATTAAACTTTTCAGTGCATTGTAATTTTATTGTTTAATGCAAATTAGGTCATTATAACTGAGATGTTGCATTAAGAAGTCAAAAATTATTAAAATAAAAATTCTTATTTGGTTTCCTTATTAAAGTACTTACCCTATAAATGAATCCTATTTTGGAATAGAAATTTCATTCATTTAATGGTTGAATCCAGTATACAGACAGGGGCGCGCCAGCAGTATCCGGCGCCTGTGTGCAGAACTTCAGTTGGCGCCTCATATTCTTACCCCCCCCCCCTCAAAATAAAAAAATCAGTGAGTATAAATGCAGAGCTGCCAAGCCAACCTTCTGGTGTTTTTTTACAAATAAAATACACCAATTTTAAACCAGAAAATTTATTTAATGAAACTTGTCTTGTTTCTATAGGTTTCTTTTTTTTTATTATATTTATTAAATTAAATTTCAGGTTTAAAATATTTTTGTTTGTCTTTAAAAATAAGGAAGGTTGGCAGGTAACAGTGTATTTGTCTTAAATAGCTAAATATTTTTTGTGGGTTCATTAAAAAAATAAATAATTTAGCTAAGCAAAACAAGGCATGCTCGCACTATTCACTTTAAAAACTCACAAATTTATATGTAATTTGCTTTTACATTATTAAAAAAATAATTTATTTCATTTCTTAAAATACGTCATTGTTGTTATTTATTAGCAACTAACCAACTAAAATACTATTTATAAACATGATTTCTTCGAGAAAATTAAAAACATGTACATACTAAAATAAAACTATACTTTTCTGACGTCTGTCTCTGCAAAGTGTAAAAAATTTCGTAAGAACTCAAATTATCCAAAAAAGTTGTTCGAGATTTTTTTTACATAGTGTTTTTAAATACAGCTTTCAAAAAGAATAATTTAAGTTCGAATTAACTAGTATTTCAAATTATCCAAGTTCGCATTAAGAATAGCCATCAGTATAATGTCAAATGTATATGTAAAGAATGAGTAACTTACTTCATTAATTAATGAAGCATTAAAATTTACTTCTTAGATCCAATTATAAAATATGTATATTTTTAAATCTCTTTTTATTACGAGGGTGGTTCAATAATTATTGTCCCTAGTGTATATTAAATATTTGTAGTGCGATGGTTGTTGTAGAATATCGAAGCCTAATATCTTAGATGCCTATATGCTGAATTTCAGAACCGTAGCTGCTATATTGTCACAGTTTTGGAGGGAGGAGTGAAAGGGGGGGAGAGGGGTGAAAAGCTGAGTTTTAGCTTACGGGGCTAGATTTGTGACAGTGGATGAGATGGAGCTACTGTCATTTCGACTCGGGATCATAGTGATGTAGCCACATCTCATCCACTCTCACAAATATAGCCACATAAGCTCCAAACCAGCATTCCAACCTCACCCCTTCCCTCAGTCCCCCCCCCCCAAAAAAAAATGGGTCTTTAAAACTTCACCCCTCCCTCCAAAACTATGTTAATATAGCAGCTACGGTTCTTAAATTGAGCATATAGGCATTTAAGAGATTAGGCTTCGATATTCCACACCAAACATCGCAGTACAAATATTTTATATAGAATAGGCACAATAATTATTGAACCACCCACGTACATATACTTTAACTAAGTTGCAAGATCTTCAGAATTTCATGTCTCAGCAAAAGTGAGTTTGTTCATACTACGACGCCGATACAGGTTGGTGCCAATACAGTATCGTAGGATTTAACCCTCTAGAAAGAATGGTTGTTAAACAGAAAGAGAAGCATGATTCAATCTAATTTGACAAAAAAGCTCCGTATTAATTTCAATAAGTAATTTCTTCAAAATAATGCGACATTTCATTTTTCATATAGTTTTATTATGTTCCCACAACTAATATGATAATCGCAGAACAAATTATTTTATTTGCTTCAAAGTGTTACTTAAAAAGAAAAATCTAATTATATTCATAATCACATAAATATGGCTATTGACTCACATATTTATATATATTTAGCCATTCACAAAAATTTTTATGTAAAATTAGGAGTGCTAAATTAAGTAGCTTAAGAAAAAATGTATTTTTTTTCCTTGGGAGGGGGGAAGCGGAGATATTGTTCGAACGAACTGGTAACACCGAACTCAAAAATATATTTGTTTTACTTTTAGATATTATATTTTCAGAAATTCGTCGAAAATGTATGGAAAAATTATGTCCCCCCCCCCTCCTATTTCCGAACAGGGCTTAATTTCTAACAAAAAAAGTACCGGAGCCCTAATATTCTATAGTACTAAAACCGTAGAGTGCCCGTGCCCCCCTTCCCCATCGCCGTGATTCCGATCCGCATATTTATATTTCATACATTATTTGCAAATTTTAAAGCATCTTTTTTTTCGCAAGCAAAATAAACATTTTAAATATAAAAATAATAAAAAACCTGCATATACTTAACTGTCAAATATTCCGCTTTTTAGTTTATCGCTCCTTCCGAAGTCTTTGCGTAATTTTAATTTTAATTAACCGCAGAATTTTACAATTAAATAAGGTAAGGATTAAGATTCGGTAATAATGTTAACACACAAAAAGGAAAGATTCGATTATTTTATAGAAAAAGGCGAAACACTGCTAGATTGCTTTCTTTCAGAATAACAAACAATACATGGCAATTATATCTACATACAAATGAAAGTGATTTCGTAACTGTGCAGAGCAGAGCCTTAGCATGGGCAGCGTTCACGATAAAAAATAAATAGAAAAATCACTAACGTTATTTTCATACTCGTACACAATATGAGACTAAAACCTCTACGAAACAAAATCTCAAGCTGGTGCTCTTTAATTAAAAACAAGAAAAAACCCATATTCTTTTCAGGTTAGATATCTAAAAAATAAATAAATAAACAATCCAGTAAAAAAATTATCCTACTGTCCTTGTAAGCAAATTCACTGTTCGATCTCTTGAGTGGCGCTATATCAACACGTTGCCGCCATCAATGCCAGACATAAATCTGCAAATATCACTAGAATAGATAAACACGATTTCTGTTTCCCCATTCTAATCAAAATAGCATTAAAATGATTTGAAATGGAATACGCAATGTTTAAGGGGGGGGGGGGGCGTTCTTTTTATTTCTATACATGATTAAATAAAATTTTGAATGCAAGGCAGATTTACATTGAGTTCACCCAAGCCTAAAAACTGGTATGAAAATTGAACCCGTTTAATCTCCATCTCCTAAGTGCGCGACACATTCCTTCACATATAAGTGTTTTGATAGAAAAGAATGCAAAAACTTGGAGATGGCACGGAAAGGAAAAGATAATTTAAACTTCGGTTTTTCGGAAGCGCTATTGCACTGGGCTCCGGAGCCCTGTATTTATGAGCTCCGGTGAATTCCGACTAATATTTAAATATTTACTAAAAACATAGAAGTGCCGGAGCTGAGCTCCGGTGGGCTCCGGCGCAAATTAAGCCCTGTTTCCGAATCTACTGAAACTAACATTACGAAAAAATTAGTAGTAGGAATTTATTTAAACATTTCAGTAAAACTATAGCAATTATCCTAGGTCATATAGTTTTTCAGAAAAACGCAGTTTTCCGTTAAACATAAACTTTATTTTGCGGGAACTCAGTGAGGGAGTTGAGGGGAGTTCGAGGTACCTATGGGCGCGAAATCATCCAAGGATTGTCGATAATTATTTTCTAAAAGAATTGTCGGTAATTAGTCCAGGCAATAGGGAATTTTATCTAGCAAAATTAATGGTAGTTCTGGAAATCGGCTTTCTTTATGTTTTTTGAGTCGCTGAATCCGAATTTGTAACTTCCCACCAAAATTTCCCCCGGCAAGGCAACACCGCCCCAAATTTTGGTAAAAACACCCCCCCCCCCCCCTAAAAAGGTTTTTATTAAAAAAATCAATTTTTTTATTGTTTTAGAAGAAAAGTATCTAGAAATTCAGAAAGTAGACAAAACTTGCAACAAATTAGATATATGACATTATGACTTAGGATGAAGGGGAAGGGGCATCTGCCTCGGAACATGCGTGCGGTGCTACGTGGACTAAGTTGCGCAATTCCACGTAACCACTCACACGTTTACATTCGCCCTCCCATCTCCCCTTCGAACTTTTCTTATAAGGTTTACTTTAAGTTTTTTGGGTCGCTGAATCCGAATTTTTAACTTACCACCAAAATCCCCCCCCCCCGAAAACCCCCCAAAAAACTTTTTATTAACTTAAATTTCTTATTGTTTTAGGGGAAAAGCATTACGAAATTCAGAAACTAGACAAAATTTGCAACAAGTAGGATATATGACATTATGACGTAGGATAAACGGGGAGAGAGGGGGCTGCCTCGGAACATTCCCCGCGCCGCGTGCTTTTCTCAAATACAAATTTTTTTAAAAAATCAATTTTTTTTTTTTTGGGGGGGGGGGGTGTTACCGGGTGAAATTTTGGTGGGAAGTTACGAATTCGGATTCAGCGACCCAAAAAACATAAAGTGAGTCGAAATCCAGAACTAGTATTAATTTTGCCAGGTAAAATCCCCTATTGCCTGGACTTCATAACTTAGTGCACGTAGCGCCGCAGTGCATGTTCAGAGACAGTCCTCCGCCTCCCCGTTCATCCTACGTCATAATGTCATATATCCTATTTGTTGCAAATTTTGTCTAGTTTCTGAATTTCGTAATGCTTTTCCCCTAAAACAATAAGAAATTTAAGTTAAAAACAACTATTTGGGAGGGGGAAATTTTGGAGGGAAGTTAAAAATTCAGATTCAGCGACGCAAAAAACTTAAAGTAAACCATATAGAGAAAGTTCGGAGGGGAGATGGGAGGGCGAATGTAAACGTGTGAGTGGTTAAGAGGAATTGCGCAACTTAGTTCACGCAGCCCCGCGCGCATGTTCCGAGACAGATCTCTCCTTCCCCTTCATCCTAAGTCATAATGTCATATATCTACTTTGTTGCAAATTTTGTCTACTTTTTGAATTTCTAGATACTTTTTCCCTAAAACAATAAAAAATTGATTTTTTTAATAAAAACCTTTTTTGGGGGGGCATTTTACCAAAATTTGGGGGGGGTTGCCGGGGGAAATTTTGGTGGGAAGTTAAAAATTCGGATTCAGCTACCCAAAAAATATATAGTAAGCTTTTTCCCAGAACTACCATGAATTTTGCTAGGTAGAGCCCCTATACGGTCTCTATTGCCTTGACTAAATTAGCCGAGATATTAATTAAAAACTCTAGAAAAACGCGACACAGACCTAAGCGGCGATGTAACTTTGCGACCTGCTTTCGAAGCGTACGTGGCACAATGCTAAGCTTAAACTTTATACAAGGTCTTTGTTTTAAGTAAGGCGAATTACAATGATAAATAATCAATGTTTTTCATTCCAATTGAATTCAATTATTGAAGTGAATTATTGAAAAATATTTAATAGCATAATTCTAAGTTTTTTGCAAAGTCTTATTCGTTTAACGGCTATATTTTGTAAAATTGCAAATAGTAATTAATAAATTTATTGTACGGAGCCCTTTGTTCGCGAGTGAAACTCGTACCTGAGTGATTATTCTTTGTTCAAAGTAAATCTATAAAATGCAATTGAAATTTCAATAAAGCGTAATTCATTTTGAGGTTGTTCTCAAAAACATGTTTCCCTCCTGAATAATATAAAACTTTCTTATGTTCATGGAGTCTTTTTTATGCGTAAAAGCTGTTAGATGTGAAAGCAATGATAGACACAACTATTAGATTGGTTTGGAATCGAATGGCGTTTCTCATTCCTTTTTTTAAAATGTATTGCATTTTGAGTTATATCCTGTTTTATTTGTTTATTGTTTGAGTTATATGTAACCGATTGCTGTGATTGATTTGTGCCTTTTTTTTTTTTTTGGTAATTTAATTTTACATAGGAGCTGTGGTGGTGGTGGTGGTGGTGGTGTGTGTGTCTGTGTGTGTGTGTGTGTGTGGGGGGGGGGGTGTAATTGCTTTTTCGCCCGTCCATATCGTTGTTTGATTTGTTAGAGAAACTATAAACTTATAAATTCAAAGGAAACAAAATTCTAACAAACATTTTTGAGATTTTGTATTTTGATAACAATTGCTTCAGGCAATGCTGAAGTGTGGAGCAGTGCGAAAAACCCTCTAAAGGACAAAAGTTTATCTGTAGATAAAGTCACGCTGTATAATCGCCTAAGGGTTAAACAATCTAAAATTCAATTAAATGAATATGATCCTGCTGCACCAATAAAACTTTGGTGGGAAGATTCTATTAGGTCACGAAGGCAATGTGATTGATAAATATTAGTGTCAAAAATAGAACTTTTTGTAATACTTTATTTCATTGCAATTAATAGTAAAAATAAAATATTCAAAATTTTATTAAAATAATTCTTAAAATATATAATTTATTTGTCTCTTTTATACATTGCATTAAATATGTCTAAATATCTTCAAATATGTGCTTGACTTTTATTTTGACTGCAGTAATTTCTTGTTTATGTTTTTCTGTTAGATGTGATGGCAGTTTTTTTTTCAGTTGAGTGTAAAAAGATATTAGGGAATTACAGTGTTGAAGCATTCGCGGTCGCCTTTCTGAATGTTTGGTGTTTTAACTTTTTTAATGTATTTCAGGCGCTTGACGACGCCCTTAAACCTTCCAAGCGTTATCTTTCGACACCTTAGCGCCTTTCGGATTGATCCCCCTTCCCCCTCTTAAAGATACGCCGCTGACGAGCATCTGCGAATTTGATATATCTTAACAAGTTGGAAATTCCACGTCAAACATGGCAAATGAGGTGCGTTCGTACTATAATAAATTTTATTAATATTTTTTGCACCGCATATTGCACTGAATGTATATTTTAATGCACTTCATAAGTGCATATCAATTTCACTCTTGTAGCATCATTAAAATGCACTTGAGATAATTTTTTCCCACTGGTTGTAATGTAACGAAAAACTTTTGACTGTCTCTGTAACTAAACTATACATCCGATTTTCATAAAATTTGAAATGGCTCGACAAAATTTTGCAACAATCATATATTTAAAATTTCAGACCATTCGGTTGGATAGTTTTTGCATTGTTATATGCGGACGGACAGACAAACAGACGGACTGAACGACGACTATAGGTGCTACGTATTTACATAATTACGAACGCACCTAAAAATGAAAATGATTCCATGTGTCAGAAATGATCAACTTTCGATTAATATACTGCTTTAATAAATTTAAATTGGATAAAAGTTTCTCTAATATTTCAGCTTCTTGTAAAACATTTGGCGCCTTTACTATTCTGGCGCCTGTGTGCGGTGCACACTTTGCACACCGGGTCGGCGCCCTGTATACAGACTAATCGCATTTTGATTTTTAATATTTTTTAACTATTCATTATTATTGCATGAAAGTAAAGGATTTTCTAACTTTGTTTTTTGTATAAACATGAAACATCGGGCGCTGCAATTATAGTTTAAGTAAAAGTTTGGCACCTTAAAGTGTTGTGTAAATTGTTTGTGAATTTTTGGCACGCGTTCCTTAAAAGGTTCGAGGTGCCTGGACTAAATATTAGTTACATTTAAAAACCCTTACCACAACATTACAGTTTCAATATTGTAAAATATACGTGACTATTCTCTCCTCCTCCTCCCCTACCCCCCCCCCCTCACCACTAAACAAAAGATAGTTACAAAAACTGTTAAAAATTTTAAATATACTTTAAATGTTTGTTTATAAAAATGTGTCCATTTCTGATTCATGCATTGTCTTCCTGTAAAACTTTTCAGAGTATAGATGAATAATGAAAAAGTAATATTTATCAGAATTTAGAAAATACAGTAAAAACCTCCCTAAAGCGACCACGTTCCGTTCCAATAAAAATGGGTCGCTTCTAGAGGTGGTCACTTAATGGAGGTCCGGTTTAAAGCTAGATTTTAATTGTTGAAAAAAGGTCACAATTAATGTTACTAAAATTTATTTCTCACATTAGGAAAAAATCTGAAATTTTAAGTATCAAAACAAAAGTTAATTACATAAGTTAATTACTGCAGAGTTTAAAAAACACATTGACGTTTGCTTTGATTTTACGGTTTTTTTTTTCCAAGTCCTTCAATAAATAAATGCAATTTTTTTTTGGACAGGAACAAATAATGACGATTTTATTAATTTATCTATTTCTTTGAGAGTTTCCTGACAGAATAGGGCAAGAGAGTTTATTGACTGTCATTCTTAATTTGTCATCGGAGTTAAATTCAGTGTCTAAAAAGGCACAAAAGAGTTTAAATACTTAAAAGCTACCGGAATAATAAAAAAAAATTCTAAACTTAGTTTAGAAGTTTGATGAATAATGCGCTCTACGGAATCATTTTTCTAATAAAACCTTCTTCAAGCGCAGGAAAAAACGGAATTTGTTTCATTTCCTTCAAAGAAATGGGTCGCTCATGGAGGGAGTTCAACTGGGATGGTATCTGAATGGAGGTAAAATGAGTATTGAGCCTATGGGAATAAATTTCGTTCCATGAAAAAATGGTCGTTCGGGGAGGTAGTAGCTTAATGGAGGTGGTTGCACACGGAGGTTTCACTGTAGTTTTTTAGCTTTATTCAAACTGTCGAAGGGGGATAAAGTTCCCTATCTTGAGTCTATTAAAATATGCTTCTGATCCAAAATGGATGTGATTTTTTTTTAATTACCAGATAATGGTTTGCAAGTACATCTAAAATAATGGCTCAAAACTGTATTAACGGTTTTTTAAAAATAACAAAAATGTTATTTTTAGAAGTTAAAAAATAATTTAATTAAACTAGATCCAATTTCATCTATTTTTCTAGAGATTATACTTTCCTTTATTGCAATTTTTTTTTTCTTTACAGTCGGACCTCTATTTAACGAAGTATCTCGAAAAAAAGTTCGTTATGTGGAAAATTCGTTAAATAGAGATGAACTTTTTAAAATACTTTAAATTACACAAAACAGATTTTTAATTCATAAACACTAAACATTATTAAAAAACTTAACTAATCACACTCTTTTTTTAAAATCATATTCTTTTTTTATTATTATTATTCATTTTACCCATCACAAAGAAATCTGTAAGGACAACAAGAATTAAAAAAAATATTGTCCGGAAAAACACTGTATTTACAGTTTTGAGAAATTATTTACATTAAAATGAATAAATTTTAATGACATTATCGTATTTATTGCAAGTAATTTTAAGCATTTTATTACTACATGCGTCCTTAAATTTAATTACTGAAACTTATTTACTACAGAACAGCCCTTTTAAGTGTGAAAGGGGGATATTGAAAGTTTGCATTTCCTGGATGAAATGCAAAGAATGACGGGGATTTTACTGCTTTCATTGAGTTAGGCACCTGTTAAAACTAATTCAAGTTTATTGAGCATTATAAAATGTGTAAAAGAAAGAATAAGTTTGGAGTGTCCGGAAATATTTTGAGAAATAGAGAGAAAAAGAAATTTTGATCACAAGGAAAAGTTCGTTAAATAGAGAATACACTTCTCTATTTGGAGGTTATTTTACGAAGAAATTCGCAAAATGTTGTTAGTTCCGAGGAAAAGTTCGCAAAATAGAGAAATTCGCAAAATAGAGGTTCTTTAAATAGAGGTCCTACTGTATTTCCATCCTTCTTCCAAGGAAAGAAAAACGAAACATTAATTCATTCTCTCACGAAATGGTCAAAATAAATATTTCGTATACCAAAACGTATACTGTTACTAATATCATTTCCACATTTCTTATGTATATTTCGTTAGTTTTACTTTTTTCTTTAAAGTTTGTGTTGTATTAAAATTTAATATTACAGACTAATAATATACATACCGTTTCTTAAAAATAAATAAATAAATTGTGTCTAATCTTTTACACAATTTAACGACATAAACTTGAGGATTAAAAAAAGTATTAGCTGTTTATGAAAATAGCTTTCTACTTTTAAAAAATTGGTTCTTCGACTTATCTGCTTCCTTAAATAAATAAATAATCCTATCTTGCTAGTAGTAAGTTTTTAGCTGAATATTGCGGAGAAAACATCAGCACATAGTTCTCATCTTTAAGTCTGTTTTCAAATCCAAAAGGGCAACTTTATGACATAAGTTTTAATTTATTTTTGTTTGGAAATGCATGAAACTAGCAGATGTTGTTGTTCAGAAACTATATAATTGAACTGTTTTTTCCGTTTTTTTTTTTAAACGCAATAGAACTTTCAGAAAATAGTGTCAAAGGGGGCGTTTTGAACCGAATTTTCGCGCGAAAGAAGAATAACCACCCAAGAAAGAGTGAAAAGCGTCTCTGTCACGTGATGAAAATCGCTTATAACTCAATAGGTAATTTATTGATCTAAAAATGGAAAACAAATTCAGATTCCAAATCGCTTCCATAGTCAGGCCTTCCAATTTTATATCTTTCCGTTAAAAAATGAATTTGTAAATGTGTCAAAACATTTCGCGCTTGTTGAGCAGTTGAGAACAGCCTTAATCTTCATTTGCTACGTCACGAAACCAGTCGGTAAGACTTGACAATAGAGACGGTAATGATCACAAAGGAGCTGTTATATTGTTATAAGACTGTCCTATAACCTCATTTTTTTGTGTGTCCCTATAAATACACGATGAATGCTATGCACTCTAGATACTATAGTAAATCCCTTTTCAGTGCAATTCAGTGATATATATCAATTTCAACATGTCGGAAATAGTGTAGCATTGTTAATATACACAGAATACGATTTTTCACCATTATCCGTAATGTACCGGAATTCTTTTCAATGTCCCTGTAAATGAACTATAAATGCTACATTCTTCACTTTAAATACCGAAATTGCGATAAAAAAACCCCTTCATATAATGTATTAATTGATGATAATCCAAGTAACGTATTCAATTGCTAAGTATAACAGAATCTCGACAGAAAAGAAAAAAAATTAAGAAAGAGAGAAAAAAAAAAAAAAGAAAGAAAGAAATATATGCGAATAAGCAGCCTTATTAGATGTATTGACTCCAGTACGCGTCATAATAGATTCAGACAAATTATTCAGCAAATTATTTTGCTTTTGAGGTTGATCTTTAATAATTAATAATCTACAGAAAATAAAATTATATCATACGTGACCCACATGGCTCTATAAATTACTAATACTGTAAGTTTTCACATTTCAAACTCTCCTCTTAATGAGTAAAGTAAAATAATTAATTTTAATTCTTTATCTCTGTTATTGTAAAGAAAAAGTTGGAAATAATCAAGATTATGATTGCTTCTTAATTAACAGAGAAAGTTTGAGTTCTTTATTCTTTCTCTACAATCATTAATATCTCATTAGTATTCTTTTTGAACCATCTCTCTTAAATGAAATAATCAACATTGGATTGATTTCCAAAAATACATTTAATATTTATCTGCTCAAACACGGATGATTGTCTTTTTTAGGTGCGTTTGTAATTATATAAATACGTAGCGCCTACAGTCGTCGTATGGTCCGCCTTTCTGTCTGTTTTACGTCTGTCCGCATATAACAGCACAAAAACTACTCAACCGGATGGTTTGAAATTTAATATATATAATCATTGTATAATTTTGTCAAGTCATTTCAAATTTTATAAAAATCGAATGAAAACTCAGAAAGATATTAATAAAAGTTTTCTTCATTCTATTAAATCCTATCATACGTCATTAATTCAATGATATCCCATGATAGGTCCTGATTCTAGGTTGCCATGGTGCTCACGTCCTATTTAAGATGGAGTCCTCTTATTTCCGCATTACTGAATTATATATATATATATAGAATCGTAATAAATTTTGTATTCATGCATTTTTGCATAAGAGTGCAACAGCTATTGCACCAAGATCTGAATATTTATAAAACTAGTAGTACGAACGCACCTCATTTGTCACCTTTGGCGTACAATTTCAGAATTGTTGTTGCTTTAATTTACTATCCTAGAAGAATTTTTTGTTTATGTAGCTTAAGAATAAAACTTTATTATAATAAAATAAAAGTAGATTTTTTTTTATAATAAAAGTTTAGCTTTGTTGTGGATAGCCCACTTCTATGATATATTTTTTCATAAGAGTGCAACAGCTACTGCAACAAGATCTGAATATTTTTAAAACTAGTAGTACAAACGCACCTCATTTGTCATCTTTGGCGTATAATTTCCGACTTGTTGCTGGTTTAATTTACTGTCCTAGAAGAATTTTTTGTTTATGTAGCTTAAGAATAAAACTTTATTATAGCAAAATAAAAGTAGATTTTTTTATAATAAAAGTTTAGCTTTGTTGTGGATAGCCCACTTCTATGATATATTTTTGCATAAGAGTGCAACAGCTATTGCACCAAGATCTGAATATTTATAAACTAGTAGTACGAACGCACCTCATTTGTTACCTTTGGCGTATAATTTCCGACTTGTTGTTGGTTTAATTTACTATCCTAGAAGAATTTTTTGTTTATGTAGCTTAAGAATAAAACTTTATTATAGCAAAATAAAAGTAGATTTTTTATAATAAAAGTTTAGCTTTGTTGTGGATAGCCCACTTCTATGATATATTTTTGCATAAGAGTGCAACAACTATTGCACCAAGATCTGAATATTTATAAACTAGCTGTAAGAAACGCACCTCATTTGTCACCTTTGGCGTACAATTTCCGGATTGTTGTTGCTTTAATTTACTATCCTAGAAGAATTTTTTGTTTATGTAGCTTAAGAATAGAACTTTATTATAGCAAAACAAAAGTAGATTTTTTTATAATAAAAGTTTAGCTTTGTTGTGGATAGCCCACTTCTATGATATATTTTTGCATAAGAGTGCAACAGCTATTGCACCAAGATCTGAATATTTATAAACTAGCAGTACGAACGCACCTCATTTGTCACCTTTGGCGTACAATTTCCGAATTGTTGTTGCTTTAATTAAACTATCCTAAAAGAATTTTTGGTTTATGTAGCTTACGAATAAAACTTTATTATAATAAAATAAAAGTAGATTTTTTTATAATAAAAGTTTAGTTTTGTTGTGGATAGCCTACTTCTATGATATATTTTTCATAAGAGTGCAACAGCTATTGCACCAAGATCTGAATATTTTTAAAACTGGTAGTACAAACCCACCTTATTTGTCATCTTTGGCGTATGATTTCCTACTTCTTGTTGCTTTAATTTACTATCCTAGAAGAATTTTTGGTTTATGTAGCTTAAGAATAAAACTTTATTCTAACAAAATAAAAGTAGAATTTTTTTTAATAATAAAAGTTTAGCTTTGTTGGGGAAAGCCCACTTCTATAATATTTAGCAAGAAGATACTCCAACGAAGAAGAAATTATAATAATAAAAAAAATTTCAGACTTTTAAAAAATAAATTTTAAAGGTATTTCTTACTGCCCTTTTCTTTGCAATTTTCTATAACCAAGGTAACATTTCTCTTCCCTAATGGGAGTGGGAAGGAGAAGCCTTTTTTAAAACATTGGCGGACTTGAATTTTTTTCTTTCGCTTAACTAGTAGTTTTTTATAAACATTTTTTTTAATCTCACGCGCAAGAAGTTATGGGTAAAAGCTAATTAGATACAATTTATTATAATTAGCTATGCTAAAGATATGCATTATATATTTATGAGGTATCATAAAATAATCTTCATGCTAATACCTGGAATTCTCATCTCCTGTCTTTCATATTTTGCTGGTTATCTTAGAAGCAATTCCAATTAAATTATTCAAATTAAATTCAGAACACACACACCTTTGCTAATAGGAAATAGATTTGCTTAATTAGATTCAACGTTCATTGTTAATTACCGTCAGTTTAATTAAATCTGTTACTCGCATATGCGTTTATTGGCACTATTGTTTAGACAATACATGGAGTGTTTGAAGTATTGTTTATAGGGACAGGGAATGGAATTCCAGGTATTAGCAAGAAGATATTTTTTATGAGAAATAATTACATTTATAATTTGTTTTTCAGCGGATGGTAAGATGTGTAACATATGTAACAATGTAATTAAGCAGATCTATATCCTGATCTATATCTATTATCTGAGGTGTGTGTATTTTGAATTTAATTTGAATCACTTAATTGGAATTGCTTCTAAGATAACCAACAGAATATGAGAGACAGAAGATGAGAATTCCAGGTATTAGCATGAAGATTATTATATGAAAAAATAATTACATTTATAATTTGTTTTTCAGCGGATAATAAAATGTGTATCATAGGTAACAAAAATTAGAGCAATCAAGGCTGTGAAAACACGACTCCATGGAAGATGTGTGGGGGAGGGGGGGGGAGTCGGGGGTAAAAAGAGTTAAACCGTTCTTGGTCGGATTTGATTTCGAATTTCGGATATAAACAAGTTGGAAATTGCGCGTCAAACGTTGCAAATGAGGTGCGTTCGTACTATAACTAGTTTTATAAATATTTTTTTTTTGCACCGCATATTATACTGAATGTATATTTTAGTGCACTTCATAAGTGCATATCAATTTCATTCTGTTCGAAAGGCTGTAACATGATTAAAATGCACATTAAATAATTTTTTCCCATTGGCCGCAATGTAACGGAAAACTTTTGACTGTCCCTGTAATTAAACTATACATCCGATTTTCATAAAATTTAAAATGACTCGACAAAATTTTGCAACAATTATATATTTAAAATTTCAGACTATTCGGTTGGGTAGTTTTTGCTCTGTTATATACGGACGGACGGATGCTCTGTTATATACGGTCGTTTTTTTACGTGGATAGAGGGAGTACGGGAAGCAGAGAGGGGAAGCGGGACAGCATTTCCTTCCTGAATGTTTGAAAATATTAGGTTGTAATGAAAGTTTTCCGGAAAAAAAAGTTCTTAATAAAGCTAGAAAACAAACAAACAAACAAAAAAAAAAAAAAAAAAAAAAAAACGAAAGCAGTACTTTTAGTGCGGGTAGTAATCACCACCCGAATCTATGATTTTCTGCCAACGTTTTGGTACTTTTTCAAAGCCTTCGGCCCAGAAACTCGGGGGACGCGAGTCCAAAAATAGATCAACCTAATTTCGGACGTTCTGTGCAGAATTAAAGATAGCGGCTGCAAGATGTAGCTGCAGGTGAGAAATAAGATAGAAGCGATGTCGGGGCTGTATGGTGGGTGTGGCAAAAGCTCATTGGAGTCCATACAGAGTCCAGTCGGTGAATACAGACACACGGGATCTAGCATTATCTTGATGAAACAATACTTTCTTGCGCTGGAACTCATTTTGACGTTTTGCATTGACAGCAGCGTCATCACGGACTAGCATCTTGCTGTACACCTTACTGTCCATGGTTTTACCTTTTTCCAGATACTCTTTGTAGATAATACCACAGCAATCTCATCAGATACAAAGCATTATCTTTTTGTTAGTCAAATTGCGCTTTACGATACTGCCGACGGACTCACCGGGTGCAGACCAATTCCCTTTTCAGCCTGTGTTGAAGTAAATCCACTTTTCGTCACAAGTGACGATCCGGTCTAGAATTTTGTCCTTGCGTTGATATTCGAGCAGATTAGTGCAGGCCTGAACACGTCTGCCCTTATCTGCTTGAGTCAGCTCATGCGGCACCTAGCGATTGAACCAAAGCCGCCTCAAGACTACAAGCCAGACACGCCCTTCATTCCCCCACATGTGACGTCACAGCCCGGGGCTGGCTAACTGCCAACGCGCCAGCCCGAACATTTGAATTTTGTATCTTCCTATTTTACGTGCACGTGCGTTTTACTTAGCCTAATAACATATTTTTTTCAAGGTAAGTTTTATTTTCAAATTATATTTATATGTTATCAGCACAAGTTTTATTTATTGTGTTCAAAATCTTTTATTTTTAATTTCTTTGAAATAAATTAACTAGCAAATCCTAGTACGATTCTATCAATAATACCGTATCTCAAAACGAAACGATTTTATTGTAGTTCTGTTTCTTTCCACATAGAGCAATAATTTAAAATGGCAAACATCCCTAAATCGTGTCAAGACTTATATCATTTAATTTGTATCTTGTCACACCATCCTCTCTTTATAATTTGTTCTGTTTTCTCTAATTCATTAGAGTGACCTTTAATTAACGCCCATTTATTATAAGACACTTGTTGTGTGAATAGTAACTCGGGTTATTTTGTATGCAGAATTAGTTGGACTTTAATTTGACAACAAATTTATGTATATATATATATATATATATATTCATACTTAAAAATTTAAATATTCTAGAAATTTTCATAAAAGTTGCTGTGAATACATAGCATTTTTATCTTGTTTACTTCTTTTAAAGCAAACCCCGATCGATATACTTGTATCAATTTATTGTTGTTTTTTAATCTTAAACGTTTGCCATCTTAATAAAAATTCTTTTTATAATTTTTTGTTAAATTATAAATGCTTATGTACTGTGTAAATGGAGCTATGGGGATAATGTTTTTGAATCTCTCTATTTTTGCCACAAATGTAAACAATTTATTTACAAGACTAGAGGAAGGGTTGTTAGTACCCTTATGCAAAACAGTAGTCCCCCCCCCCCCACACACACACACCTTCTTCGCAAAAATCCTATGTGTTTTCATATACATTTTAATGTTTAATTAAAAATAACAATAAATAAAATTATTATTCTATAATCATAAATTTACTTTTAGATCTAGTCAGGAAATACTTTTCATCTCATAAAAATTGATTATTTTAAGCTTAAAAGATGTGAACAACAGAGTCAGATAATATAGACGAACACGCGAACGCCGTTCGCAGAAAATTTTCAAAGTTTGCAGAAAGTTTTGATGTTTTTTACAAATTTCTTTATTTACGAAAAAAAAAAAAAAAATTATCAAGACCCCGGTCGGAGAATCGGTACGATGCACGTCGCAGACTCTTGAGAAGGTCTGCAGACTATATTTCAACTGGAAAAAAAAAAGTTTTTAAAATTTTTAATAAACAGTCATAATATTAAGGAATGGTTTGTCTCAAAAACAGTAGATAAACTGGTGAGTAAGAGTTCATCTCTTCCATTCATGGACTAATAACTTTTTTATTTTAACATTCATTTATTTATTCAGTTATTTTATAGATTAATAAAATAACAGTTTTGTTGAGCAATCATAAATTGATATCTTTATATAAGTTAATGATTAAAAATATTTCACATTTTAATAAATATTTTCTTTTTAAATTTTCATTGGTTTTTCTTTCATTCATTAGTTGCCTGCATTAAGCATACCATTCAATACTACATTTCTTGACTGAGTTCTAACAATGCTTGTAAATTAATATTTTTCTTTTAGTGGTGTTGCTTAGAGGCATCCCACTCCCATAGAACTTTTCATTTTTGCTGTTAGCGAAGATATAGGAATCGGGAGGGGCGCGGTGTTTTTTTGCAGAAAATTTTAAAGAAATTATTTTAGTTCGCAGACAGTTTTACATTTTATCCAAGTCTGGTGAACAAACATTTAAGAACCCACACAACATTATTTTGGAAATGAAATATTTTCGTGGAAGGTTTTTGTGTTTTTCGATGTTTTTTTTTTTTATCAGCTATTACCTAAACATTCGAGGAAAATGAATATAAATTAGGAATATTTTAATTCCAATTGATGAAAGTCTTTTCTTTCTTTCTTTTATTTTTCTCTTCAAATGTCAATACATTTTTTAAAAAATCTATTGCCTGTACCTTGCATAATATATCAAACTAATACAAAACTAAATAATAATTTTATGTTTCATGAACTTGTGTTATTTTAGTATTATGACAGTTTTATGTTTTTTTATTTAATGGATTTTATGTGAAAATTACCCATTTCTGATAAGTAAAGTTTACAGTACGAAAATTTATTTATAAGAATACTTAATTTCATGTATACTTTAATTTTACTATTTATTATATGCAGGTTTCAAATCACTTAATATTTAATAGGATATTTACTGTATAATTTCAAGCCCAATTAAAAATAAAAATAGAACACAACTTGAATTTGTTTTCATTTAACATTCACTTTTCTTCCACTTTAATTTAATTTTTAAATGTGGGTTTTGATTGGCACACTTATTGTTATTTATTTATTTTGAAATAATTAAAAGCAAAATAATTTAATTTATGTGTTTAAACTGCAAATTTATATATATATGTATATATATATGTAATAATGTATAATGTCTTGTTTTTGAATATATACCAAATAGATAATTGATATTGTTTCTAAATTTCAAAGTAGAATAAATAATAAAAACTGTCTACTAAAATAAATTTAATACTTGGGATTTATTTTTCATTAACGAACAAATTTTCTTTAATGTATCTTTAATTCTGATGCACATTTTCATTGACACAGTGATATTATTTCATAAATATTGTTTTTGTGTTATCGTTATTATTGTTTCGAGTGATCGAAATTGATTAAAAAGCACTTAATTAGCGTCTTTAAACAATAAGTTTTTATTTTTTTCCCATATGCTGTGATAATAAGTTGAAATATGGAAGAAAGAATTAATGCTTTAAATAACGCATGTGCACTCCACGGCTGATCTAAGCCCCGCGTCGTGACGTCACGAAACCTTGTGTTTGGCTTGTAGTCTTGAGGCGGCTTTGATTGAACTCGTACGTCAAGTTTATGTGATGCATAGCGCGACTAAGGGACATGGTACTAACGTCTAACTCCTTAGCTCACGGAGTTCGCAGACGGGCCTCATCAACGTCACTAGGCCGGCCAGAGCGCTCTGCTTCTTGAATGTCATAGTCCTTGTTTTTGAAATTTCGGTACCAAACCTTCAGAGTGTCATATGATACAACAGTAGTACCTAAAGCTGTACACACGATTCGGTGACATTCTGTAGCTGACTTTTTGCAACAGAACTGGAAAGTAAATGCTGATTCTAATCTGGTAGAGTGATAGTTCCATTTCAGACTCCCATTGTACTTAATGATAACGAGATTTTTTTTTCAACTTTCACAACGCAGTGTTATAAAGCAAGTTCCTTTCTTTCAAATGCCAAAAATCGTTTGACAAAATATGAGCAAACACGTCAACGCGAACTATTTGAAAATACGATATTAGCTATGGCGGGAAACTTTATATATGAATTTTGAGCACTTTTGTCCAATTTTAATCGATATTTACCTTTTGAAATTCTTGAAAATCCTGATTATTTCCACGGGGGCCCTGTATAAAAGGGATCCCGGGGCAGATGCCCACATGCTCCTGCATTATTCAGTCCCTGGTGACATGGCTATCTATTGCTCCTGATTTAAACTTAATGAAACACATGTGATGGATGCTGGTTAGAGCAGTTTATTCAAGTGGAAAACAATATGTAACAAATTCTATTCAGAATTAACAGCTGCTGTCATTTCCCACTGGGAAGAAATCAACCGAAGGACATTAACCCCTTGGGGACGAGCGTCTTTTACAGAATTTTTAATCTTTAATCACTGGTTTTTAAAACAGAAATTTTTGCCTAAATGAATCGGGAAAATGCTCGGATTAAATAAGGCAAAATTTACAATAAAAGTTTACTGGTGAGAATAACCCCCGATTCTGAGCATCTTACCCGGCACGAATACGGGTCGCTCGTCCCCAAGGAGTTAACACTTTCGCTGTCAGGCGCAGCGCGTGATGACATCACGTGCTGGCGCGGGATCGGCAGGGAAAGTGATCAGAAATTTTAAATTGATACCGAAAATTTCGAAAGAAGATATTTTACTTTATGTTATCCCTAAATGTCTTTTATTAAATAAAGCGTAAGATACCATTCTTTATTTCTAGTATGAACACCAAATTTCTGGATAAAAAGGAAGGCCAAACTGGCAGATCTGTATGGTGGCACTCAACGTGTTAAGAGGCTCGATCTGCTCCATACTGATCGTTTCTTTTCATTAATTAAAAAATCTGGTGCATACACTGCTAACGAAAATTTGTCGAAGATGTATTTTTTGTCAGAGTTCATATCATTATGCAGCACGTCAAAATTGAAAAATACACTTTTCTCCACCTAAAAATGATCGTTTCAAATTTTTTTCCGACGGACGGACAGGCGGACAGACAGACAGATGGAACGAACGAGGACTATAGGTGCTACATATTTACCTAAACAGGCATTTTTTTTAATTGTAGAAAATTATTAATTCTAGTTTGAACGTGGAAACGCAAAATATTTTTGTCAGTGAGCATTTTTTTTTTTCCTGACTTACTGCTGGTTATATATGTAATATCCCATTCGCAGGTCTTCAGTTTTTCCTGCAATTCACCCTAGTTTTAAATTAAGAAAATAGTCTGATACTATATTTATCAAATCTGTTGTTTTGAGGTACACTGTAAAAAAATTACTGCCAGTTTTCCGGTAGGAATCGGAAAAATAATTGCCCTTACAGTGTAAAAAAACCACTGTAAATTTGCCAGCACAAACTCGATCACAGTTGAATGTACTGTATCTTCTTTGGTTTCCTGACTATTTAAACATGAAAAAAAGCCCTTCCGGCCAGTGCCGGGAGGAAGAGGTAGCTTTCATATTCCTTATTTTAATAAAGCCAACTTATATCATTCAAACACACGAAGCTCAATTTAGTGGAAACCTAATATAAGAGATTCAATACTAATTTTTATCAATATAATGAATGAAAATTTCGCGAAATTAGTCAGCTTTATCCAAGCTGCTTTTCTTTAAAAGTAACTTATACTTGGCTGCCAAATTCAGCGATTTCTTAAAGTGCGTGCCATTTAAAGACAACATGGTGGATGAGGCTAACCAGTGAACTTGGTCGAGACCTTAGTAATCGCTGTGCACATGCTCACTCACATCGGAATCGGTTGATATATACGAGTGCTGTCGCATGCAAAAAATCAGATTTTTCAAAATGTCACCCACAAAAGAAATTGAAACTGCTATATCTGAGCCATTTTTTAAGGTAAAGGCAAACAAAAAATGCTCCTGAATACTTATATCAAGGTCAAATACTTAAGAAAGAAACCTTTTCAAATTTCTAATTTTTTTGCACCTCACTTTAAATATATATATATATATATATATATTTTTTTTAATTTAATGGCCGCCATTTTGAAACAAGATGGCTGATGAATCTGGCCAGCGAACTTGGTCGAGGTATTGATGTATACTATCCACATGCCTTCTTACATCGAAATAAGCGAATACGTGTGTTATCGCGTGACAAATACAAGATCGTTTCAAAATGTTAGCCATGCTAGAAATTCAAAGTGCTATAATTCAACCATTTTTTAAGATATAAACAAAAGAACAAATTTTCAGAAACAAAAACTGCTCCGGAATCTTTGTATCAAGGCGAAACACATAAAAAAAATCTTTTTCATTTTCCAATTTTTTAATATCTCATTTTAAATTTTAAATTTCATTTTTTTAATGGCAACCCTTTTGAAACAAGATGGCGAATGAAGCTGGCCAACGAACTCGGTCGAGACATTGGTATGTACTATGTACAGACCAAGTTACATCCAAATCGGTTCATAAATACGCCTGTTATCGCGTGACAAAAATCAGGTCGTTTTAAAATGTCAACCACAATAGAAATTCAAAAGGCTATTACTCAGCCATTTTTTTAGATATAGACGAAACAAAAACTGTTCCGGAATCTTTGTATTAAGGTCAAACACATACGAAAAAAATCTTTTTCATTTTCCGATTTTTTGGTACCTCATTTCAATTTTTTAATTTTTTAAATTTTTTAAATGGCCTCCATTTTGAAACAAGATGGCGGATGAAGCTGGCCAACGAACACGGTCGAGATATTTGTATGTACTATGTACACACCAAGGTACATCCAAATCGGTTCATAAATACGCCTGTTATTACGTGACAAAAATCAGGACGTTTCAAAATATCAGCCATGCTAGAAATTCAAAATGCTATAACTCAGCCATTTCTTAAGATATAGACGAAAAAAGAAGCTGCTCCCGAATCTTTTTATCAAGGTCAAACACATAAGATGAAAATATTTTTTCAATTTTCAATTTTTTGATACCACACTTCAAATTTAAATTTTTCTTAAAAATTTAAATGGCCGCCATTTTTAAACAAGATACGGATGAAGCTGGCCAACGAACCCGGTCGAGACATTGGTATGTACTATATATAAACGAAGTTACATCCAAATCGGTTCATAAATACGCCTTTTATCGCGTGACAAAATGCAGGACGTTTCAAAATGTCAGCCACGCTAGAAATTCAAAATGCTATAACTCAGCCATTTTTTAAGATATAGACGAAACAAAAACTGCTCCGGAATCTTTGTATAAAGTTCAAATACATAAGAAAAAAATATTTTTCCATTTTTAATTTGTTGGTACCACATTTCAAATTTTAAATTTTTTTAAAAATTTTAAATGGCCGCCATTTTGAAACAAAACGGCGGATGAAGCTGGCGAACGAACTCGGTCGAGACATTGGTATGTACTATGTACACACCGAATTACATCGAAATCGGTTCATAATTACGAGAGTTACAGTGTGACATAGGTCAGATATATATATATATATATATATATATATATATAAATTTTGAACGGAGGGTGGTTTCGGGGTCTGGGGGTCATGATCGATGAAAATATACCAAAATATTTTGAAATCGCTTTCCTCCGAACGGCTGCAATAGGTAGCTTTTTGTTATGAAAGCTACCTAATACAGTAGTTGCGTAAAATTAACAGTACAATGTACTGGCAATTTCGACGCATTTGGACGACAGCACAAACTACTGGCGTCCAAATTGCCAGTACATAGTGCTGTTTACTTTACGCAACTACTGTATTTTCCATATTTAAATAGTCAGGAAACCAAAGAAAGATACAGTAAATTCAACTGTGATCAAGTTTGTGCGCGAGATGAACAGAACTTTGTACTGTAAAAATGTCGTTTTTTTTTTACAGTGTATCGTACCGGAATAATTTCCAACCGAGCTCGGAATAAAATCCGTAAATATAAGGAAATAGTCAGTAAAACGGTATTTTTCGGATTTTATTCCGATTTTACGGATTTTATTCCGAGCTGGGTTGGAAATTATTCCGGTACGATAAGGGCAATTATTTTTCCGATTCCTAGCTGAATACTGGCATTATTTTTTTTACAGTGTATTTAAGATAAATATTTGTATAAAAAGAATTATTGAAAATACATAAAACAAGTTTACGAAAATGGTTTTACAAACCTTATCGAGAAAAAAAGCTTTACAATATTCCTTGGTTTTCAGAGAGGAAAAAACACATTGAAATCACTTAGTGCAGATTTTTTTATAATTTACTTTGCAAAAAAAAAAAAAAAAAAAAAAAAAAAGCATCACTTTTGCTAAAAAGAATTATTGGCTCACCACATTCAATATGAATTATATTCTGTTTTTTGGTGGACCTTTCTGAATGTTCCAGCCGGACAATTCATCCATCTACACGGCAAAAAAAGCACTTGGGAGTAAGGATTGACCGAAACAGAAACTGTAACCGAATCTCGATAATCTTTCTATTTTCGGCCAAAAATGAAAAAGAAAATGTCAAAATAAATTTTAAATAATTAATACATACATAAATATACATACTTAATTTTTCGTGTTTATTAAATATACATAATTATTAATTAATTATACGTGTGGCCCAAGTTGCCCCTCTGTGCCTCTGACCAAAACTTTATATTTTCATATAAAATAAAACGTAATTAATTTATCAGCGAAACAGACTGATTTTCTAATTATACGAATATCATCGAATTAAGAAAGGTTTTAGGAACATATCGCTCGATATTTATCTTTTATAATGATTTTTGTAAATGATCATCTGTTATACTAGAACTTTCTCAAAGAGTATTCGAATCACTTCTGCAGTTGCAGACTAAAAAATTTCATCACTGTTAAGTCTGTAGCTTTTAATGAACACGTGAAAAGCGTCTTCAAAGTTTAGTTCTATAGGCATTGCTTGCTTGATATGCACTCACGTCTTTGTCAGTCATGACTGATAATTAATTATAAAAGTGAAGTTCATAGCAATAAATAAAGAGTGCTTCATTTGAGCCGATACAGCTAAGGGTAAGTTAAAAATTCGAATTCAGCGACCCAAAAAACTTAAAGTAAACCTTATAGAGAAAGTTCGGAGGGGAGATGGCAGGGCGAATGTAAACGTGTGAGTGGTTAAGTGGAATTACGCAACTTAGTCCACGCAGCATCGCGGCGCATGTTCCGAGGCAGATCTCCCCTTCCCCTTCATCCTAAGTCATAATGTCATATATCTAATTTGTTGCAAATTTTGTCTACTTTCTGAATTTTTAGATACTTTTTCTCTAATTTTTTTAATAAAAACCTTTTTTGGGGGGCATTTTACCAAAATTTGGGGGAGTTGCCGGGGGAAATTTTAGTGGGAAGTTACAAATTCGGATTCAGCGACCCAAAAAACATAAAGTAAGCCAATTTCCAGAACTTCCATTAATTTTGCCAGGTAAAATCCCCTATTGCCTGAACTATAAGATGTCTAAAAAAAATGCCCCCAATGGGTCATAATTATCGGTTTTAGCTTGCCTCGTTACGGGGGAAACGTCAATAAAGAAATTCTTTTGAAAGCAAAATCATACTAAGTTGATATTATAAAATTTTTAACGTTAGTTTTCTAATGATATAAGTTCGTTTTTTTTGAGTGGGTAGAGGATGTACGGAAGCAGAGAAGGGAAGGGGGACCGCACTTCCTTCCTAAAAAATATATGAATTAATATATATGAAAAATATATATGTCCTGTTTGAAAATATATAAATTTTGAACACTTTTGGCCAATTTTAACCTTTTTTTTTTGCCTTTTAATGAAAATCCCGATTATTCCCATGGGGACCTATAAAAAAGGGGGTCACGGGGCAGCTGCCCCACATGCCTCTGCATTATTCAGTCCCTGATGACATGACCATCTATTGCTCCCGATTTAAAATCAATGAAACACATGTGATGTCTGCTGGTTGAGCAGTTTATTCAAGTGGTATATTTATCCGATTAGTATATTTATCAGATACATGAAAAAAAACTTTCGAAGATACGAGTAAAACACAGAAAAAGAAAATACAGATAAACAAGAAAACAGTCTATGCCAGGGATGGCGAACCTATGGCACACGTGTCAAAAGTGGCACACGAAAGAATAATTTTGGCACGTTGTCTAAATCAATATACTACACAAAATACACGATCTTTAGATGATCTAATCTTGACTAACTTTCATTTATTGGAAATTGAAGAATTTTAATTGCGACTTTATAAAATACAGTAAAATTACACATTAGTAAATGTACCAATGATAAAATTATTTCAACTTAGAAATTAATTTCAGAGCTATTTAAAGAAACTTTCGTTTGATCTTTTAATATTTGTTACAGCTATCTATGTCCACACGGTCATTAGATTCCAAAATTAATAATACAAAATATCAAATAAAAAGCAGTTGCCATATAAATCCAGTTCAGTTTGCATTCTGTTGAAATTAACTGAGTATGAACCTGATATTAATCATTTTCTTTCCAAGATACATAAACACAATTAATCATATATATTTTTTAATAATTTCTAGAATTTATTTTTTTATGATTATTATAGTGCAATACCCCACTTGAATGATACACATTTGTTTTTTGTTTTTATATCTTAATGTTACTATTTAAAGATTTTTTAATCTACTAAATTTGTTGGCACGTCAAGGTCGTGTAAAAAATTTTTGGAAAGAAATTGTCACGCGCTTATACAAAGGTTCGCAAACCCTGGTCTATGCTAATCAAAAATAGCATATCTTTCTCCGATTTTGGAACACAGAAACGCATAATTAAATTAAGAATTTCCATAACATCCAATAAAGAATTTCTTTTGACAACACTAGAATACTAAGTTGTTATAATAAAATTTTAATCATTAGTTTTCTAATGATATAAGTTCGTTTTTTCTTTGCGTGGGTTAAGAGGCTCGATCTGCCCCATACTAATCATGTTTTTCATTAATTAAAAAATCTGGCGCATACGCTGCTAACTACAACTTGTATTTTTTGCCAGTGTTCATATTATTATGCAGCACGTCAAAATTGAAAAATGTACATCCCTTCATCTAAAAATGATTGTTTCAAAAAATTTTCACTGTAAAACATAAATATCTGCGCTATTTCTAACATTCCTGAGTCTTAATTTTTTTTCTTTGCTTTTTTATCCTTAAGGCTGTTCTCAACTGCTCTGCTCAACAAGCGCAAAACGTTTTGACACATTTACAAATTCTTTTTTTAACAGAAAAGTATAAAATTTGAAGGCCTGACTATGGAAGCGATTTGGAATCGAACTGTGTTTTCCATTTTTGATAAATAAATTACCTATTGAATTATAAGCGATTTTGATCACGTGACAAACATGTTTTTCACCCTTCCTTGAGTGGTTATTCTTCTTTCGCGCGGAAATTCGGTTCAGAATGCCCACTTTGACACTATTTTTTGAAAGATCTATTGCATTAGCAAAAAAAACTGAAAAAACAGTTCTATTACATAGTTTCTGAACAACAACACCTGCTAGTTTCATGCATTTCTGAACAAAAATAAATTAAAACTTATGCCATAAAGTTGCCCTTTTGGATTTGAGAACAGCGCCTTAAAAACCTGCATGTTCATCATATCATTATGAAACGCGATGTAGTTCTAAAGAACTTCCATTTTGAATACTTTTGCTTGAGAACATTTTCCCTAAAGAGAGATGGATATTCATCAGAATTACATGGCCAATAGTTAGTTAGACTAGACATAAAGAGGGGGTAACTGCACCAGAATACTTTCTTCTCCTGCTTAATCTTTTTCCTTTAATTTAATTTTACTTGTGTGAGATTTAATTTTCAGAAACTTTATTGATGCAATTAATTCAGTTGAAGTATTTAATTATTTTACTTTTTAAGTGAACACAGATTGGGTTTCTCCGTATTAATTATAATTGTTTCAGTAGCACTTAGAAAATCATATTAAAATTGAAACTTTTGCGCTTAGCGACAAAATAAAATGGAAATAATTATTCTTAATTTAATTATGCGTTCTGTGTTCCAAAATGGGAGAAAGATATGCTATTTTTGATTAGCGTAGACTGTTTTCTTGTTTATCTGTTTTTTGTTGTTATTGTTTTTCTGTGTTTTATCTTCGAAGTTCTTTTTTCATGATATTTTTTTTCATGTATCTGATACTAATTGTATTATTTTTTACACTTATAATTATCTCCGAAGCCATATTTGATTTCATAATTTATCACGTGTGTAATCTAATATATAAAAATGAAAATTTGTCTGTCTGTCTGAAATGCTATACAAATCCACAGTTCGGAAGCCAGAAATGTTACATGTTATGTACATATGTATTAAAACACGGCCGAGGCAACTAAAGTAATCCGGAATCGGAATAACTTATAGTTAATTTTTAATTAATAAAAATACACCAATTTAACAGCAATTTCCAAGCAAATTTGAACATTTTTCGTTATAGCTAAATAGCCAAGAATTAAAAATTCACAATGAAATTCTTACCACAACAAGTACTTTTCTATTGAAAGATTTCCACGTGAAAAATGAAAATGAAATAAAGAGTTTGACGAACTTTAAAAAAAGTGACTATTACGTCATGTTGGAAATATAATGGACGTCAGCAGGTAAATATATAACGTCATATGAGTTTGAAAAAGCGTATTGAAACATGATTAAAACCAAATCATGAAAATAGTGACCTATTTTAACATTTTGAGGTTCTCCGAATTTCTTTTCGCCATTTTTATATCTATTTCATATATATACGTGTGTGTATGCATGCATATTAGAATTTACTCAAAGTTTTAGGTCCCTAGAGTAGAGCTCATTCTTAGTGAAGAACTGAAATAAAGATTGCTTTATTGCTTCCTTTTATTGTTTATTTTATACTGTGTGTTTAATTTTGAAATTAAGTTTTCAAAACAAACATTCTTAAAACTCCGGGCAACGCCAGGTGCTTTAGCTAGTCTTTAAATAAAAATGAGTTTGAAAGATGTATGAGAGACAAAAACCATCAACAGTTATTTGAATTAAAAAATAAAATAAAATTGGAGGGCGTGCTACTTCTCCACATGTATAATCTGTCAGATCCACATGTATAATCTAATCAGAAAATCTGTCAGATTTTTTTCAGTTTCGCGTGCGTTGAGTAGGAGATCTTAACGACATATCATAGTTTGCATCTCTATATCCAAGATCGATGCCACATTCCATGATAGCCAAGTGGTAATATATTGTACAACAGTATCGAAAATCTGACATCTCTGGCCAACAACTAAAGCTCTCAAGTACAACAGGGTTCTTCTCGTCTACGTATCGGTTGCAACAAGAAACGTAGAGAATGTCGCCTATACTTAAAAGAAAGACAAATGCTTTTTAATCTAGAAAAATATAATAGAAGTGTCCATAAAAAATGTTCCAGATTCAGTGGTATATTATAACAGTTTCATTTAGACTACAAACAACAAATCATACATGAAATTGAAGGTAAGCTAACCTAATTTTTCTTAGAAACGTCCGATATGTGAACCTTTAGTTATACGGCGCACATTCAACCTAAAGTCCAAAGCAATAGCCTTTTCAATTCTGTGTCTCAATTCTGGCAAAACATTAGGAAACGGCGGCACGATCTTTTATAAAGCCCCGAAGGAAAGAAGTCGCATGGCTCTAACGGCTTTTAAATCTTCAGCCCAGCAATAACACTTTACGCTCAGCAGTCGCCATTTTGCGTATGTGGCCAGGGCCCGACTTAGACAGTAAGGGGCCCTGGGGAAAACATTATTCGGGGGGGGGGGCTTCTTTTTTTTATTTTAGTGAAATTTGCTGAAGTAACAAAAACTAAGCTTCATATCTGTTGTATATGTACATAAATTTCGCACCAAGTACTATTCACATCTATATACAGAATATCACAAGAAAGATAACTTTAAGAAACTAGAGAATGCAATTTTTTTTTTCTGTTTTAGGAGTATAAGGACAAATGTGAGCCGTTAAGATGTAAATACATTTCTTTCAGGCATTATTGAATATTTATGTTACTACTATTCCCTCTAACTTAATCTTTGTATTCAATCAATATGCATTTGGGCAATTTCATCATAAGGAAAGGCAAGTGGTGGCATGCATTTAATATAATAACAACAAATTTCAACACTTGTTACGTTGTTACTTGTTATGTTGCATAATTGCCATGGTTTGGAGAAAAGCTTAAGCTGAAAACAATGGATTACTAAGGTGTTACAATAAATTTTAATCATTAGCTTTTTTGATGATGTAACTGGTACCTTTAGGGGCGCATGGGGCACGGAAGCAGAGGGAAGAGGAGAAGAGAGCCCCCTTAAATCTGAAAAAGAAGAATTTTGGTCGGTTTTGGCCATTTTTTATCATTTGACTCCCCTTAAACGAAAAACTTATATATGTCATTGGGGGGGGGGGGATCGAATCGGGGAGCCCGGGGCAGCTGTCCCTGCGTTAGTCAGGCTCTGATGTGGCACTGCAAGTGGGTCAATAACAAAACAGTACTCATGCATGCGATTATCTAAAACTGCTTGAGTTACTCTTTATTTGTGATTTTAAACCAACGCTCTACAACACTTACAGTTGATACTTTAAACTTTATAACTGGGACATTCTTTTATAGATAGTCTTTGTATAACCACAAGCGAAATACAGTTATCAAGTTGCCCACAATTTTGAAAAGCGTTCTTCATCATCAGAAACTTTAGGAACTAATAAGTATATCTTCGAGACTTAAAAAGGTAAACGATGTTACTCAAACCCGTACAGCCGGTGGTTTGGGTTAGGTCGAGTTAACGTTTGTAATTTTGTTTGTCGGTTTAACATTTTTTTCGTTGCGGGTCGGGTTTGAGTCAGTTTAACTATTACATTATGTTATTAAATGGTTCCGATTCTGGTCTATCCGATTTTTCAAAAAAAAAAAAAAGTCCTGGATATTTTTCAAATAAAAAAACTATATATTTAAATATTAATGAGTGTGTGTGTGTGCTGATTTTTAAACAAAAAATATAAAAGTGATATTACAGATATAATTGTAGACTACTTTTTACCAACAATATTAAAATATGGATTGATTTTCTTTTATTTCGGGTTCGGATCGGATTTCGTGTGGACGAAATTTTTTTGTCGGTATCTGGTTGGCTTAAGGCTGTTCTTAACTGCTTTGCTCAACAAGTGCAAAACGTTCTGACACATTTACAAATTCGTTTTAACGGAAAGATATAAAATTTTTAACGGAAAAATATAAAATTGGAAAGCCTGGCCATGGAAGCGATTTGGAATTGAACTGTTTTTTCCATTTTTTGATCAATCAATTACCCAATGACTTATAAGCGATTTCGATCACGTGACAAACCCGTTTTCGTCCGCTCTTGAGTGATTTTTCTACTTTCGCGCGGAAATTCGATTCGAAACGTCTACTTTGACACTATTTTCGGAAAGATCTATTGCGTTTGCAAAAAAATGGGAAAAACATCTCGATGACATAGTTTCTGAACAACAACACCAGCTAGTTTCGTGCATTTTCGAACAAAAATAAATTAAAACTTATGTCAAGAAGTTGCCCTTTTGGATTTGAGAACAGCCTTAAGAATAATTTACGGTTTTGGCTCTGATATCCGCCTCTCACTGAACTCTAACCGAACAGTGCCAAACGATAATAGGCCTTCAAAGCTAACAGTTGATATTGTCATCTCTAATTTATTAAAAAGTGGACTATCATCTATTTTTCTCTTGATACCTTTAAAAGTCAAATGAATAACGATAAATTCCTTTCTGTAAAATTACGTTTGTGTTCTATTTCTTCTTTAAAATTACATGTTATTTGATTAATATATTACATTCACATCTCTTATTTAACTACATAAAGAAGAAATTTACAACTCATTATTTGATTTCTTTTTCTTTTTAAAGCCCAAGACGAGAAAATGATCTTTAATTGCTACAATATGTTTTTCGTCATCTAATGCTTTTTTTTTTTTTTTTTTTTTTTTCCACAGTCATTATTTTTACGAATTCGCATTATTTTAGAATCGTTTATTAAATTGATAACTGTGCCAATTAAGAAAAAAAAAATCTTCGGCAACGATTTTTTTTTTAAATTAAATTTGGAGGGATATTTAAAAAGTCCTTCCGGCCAGTGCCGGGAGGAAGAGGTATCTTTCATATTCCTTATTTTAAAAAAGCCAACTTATATTATTCAAACACACGAAGCTCAATTAGTGGAAACCGAATATAGGAGATTCAATACTAATTTTTATCAATACTAAATCATTATGAATGAGAATTTCGCGAAATTAGTCAGCTTTATCCAAGCTCGTTTTATTTAAAGTAACTTATATTTGGCTGCCAAATTCGGCGATTTCTTAAAGTTCCTGCCATTTTAAGACAACATGGTGGATGAGGCTAACCAGTGAACTTGGTCGAAACCTTTGTAATTGCTGTGCACATGCTCACTCACATCGGAATCGGTTGATATATACGAGTGCTGTCGCAGTCAAAAAATCAGATTTTTCAAAATGTCACCCATATTAGAAATTGAAACTGCTATATCTGAGCCATTTTTTAAGATAAAGACAAACAAAAAATGCTCTGAATCCTTATATCAAGGTCAAATACTCAAGAAAAAAATCTTTTTTAATTTCTAATTTTTTTGCACCTCAATTTAAATATAATTTTTTTTTTTAATTTAATGGCCGCCATTTTGAAACAAGATGGCTGATGAAGCTGGCCAGCGAACTTGGTCGAGATATTGATGTATACTATCCACATGCCTTCTTACATCGAAATAGGCGAATACGCGTGTGTTATCGCGTGACAAATACAAGATCGTTTCAAAATGTTAACCATGCGAGAAATTAGAAGTGCTATAATTCAACCATTTTTTAAGATATAAACAAATGAACAAATTTTCAGAAACAAAAACTGTTCTGAAATCTTTGTATCTAGGCCAAACACATAAAAAAAAGCTTTTTCATTTACCAATTTTTTAATACCTCATTTTAAATTTTAAATTTAATTTTTTTAAATGGCAACCCTTTTGAAACAAGATGGCGAATGAAGCTGGCCAACGAACTCGGTCGAGACATTGGTATGCACTATGTACAGACCAAATTACATCCAAATCGGTTCATAAATACGCCTGTTATCGCGTGACAAAAATCAGGTCATTTTAAAATGTCAGCCACAATAGAAATTCAAAATGCTATAACTCAGCCATTTTTTTAGATATAGACGAAACAAAAACTGTTCCGGAATCTTTCTATTAAGGTCAAATACATACAAAAAGAAAAAAAAAAAAACTTTTTCATTTTCCAAATTTTTGGTATCTCAATTTAAATTTTAAATTTTTTAAATTTTTTTAAATGGCCGCCATTTTAAAACAAGATGGCCGATGAAGCTGACCAACGAACACGGCCGAGATATTTGTATGTACTATGTACAAACCAAGGTACATGCAAATCGGTACATGCAAAAATTTTGGTATATTTTCATCGAACATGACCCCCAGACCCCGAAACCACCCTCTGTTCAAATTTGATGTATATATATATATATATATATATATATATATATCCATATATATATTAATGGTTATATATATATATATATATGTATACATACATATATATATCTGACCTTTGTCACACTGTAACTCTGGTGAACCGATTTGGATGTAATTCGGTGTGTACATAGTACATACCAATGTCTCGACCGAGTTCGTTGGCCAGCTTCATCCTCCTTCTTGTTTAAAAATGGCGGCAATTTAAAATTTTAAGGAAAAGTTAAATTTGAAATGAGCTACCAAAAAATTAAAAATTGAAAAAATATTTTTTTCTTATGTGTTTGACCTTGATACAAAGATTCGGGAGCAGTTTTTGTTTCGTCTATATCTTAAAAAATGGCTGAGTTATAGCATTTTGAATTTCTAGGGTGGCTGACATTTTGAAACGTCCTGATTTTTGTCATGTGATAACAGACGTATTTATGAACCGATTTGCATGTAACTTGGTTTGTGCTTAGTACATACAAATATCTCCACCGAAATCGTTGGCCAGCTTCATCCGCCATCTTGTTTCAAAATGGCGGCCATTTAAAAAAATTAAAAAAATTTAAAATTTAAATTGAGATACCAAAAGTTTGGAAAATGAAAAAGATTTTTTTTGTATGTATTTGACCTTAATACAAAGATTCCGGAACAGTTTTTGTTTCGTCTATATCTAAAAAAATGGCTGAGTTATAGCATTTTGAATTTCTATTGTGGCTGACATTTTAAAACGACCTGATTTTTGTCACGCGATAACAGGCGTATTTATGAACCGATTTGGATGTAATTTGGTCTGTACATAGTACATACCAATGTCTCGACCGAGTTCGTTGGCCAGCTTCATTCGCCATCTTGTTTCAAAAGTGTTGCAATTTAAAAAAAAAAATAAATTTAAAATTTATAATTTAAAATGATGTATTAAAAATTTGGAAAATAAAAAAGCTTTTTTTTTATGTGTTTGGCCTAGATACAAAGATTTCAGAACAGTTTTTGTTTCTGAAAAATTGTTGTTTTGTTTACATCTTAAAAAATCGTTGAATTATAGCACTTTGAATTTCTAGCATGGGTAACATTTTGAAACGATCTTGTATTTGTCACGCGATAACACACGTATTCGCCTATTTCGATGTAAGAAGGCATGTGGATAGTATACATCAATATCTCGACCAAGTTCGCTGGCCAGCTTCATCAGTCATCTTGTTTCAAAATGGCGGCCATTAAATAGAAAAAAAATTATATTTAAAGTGAGGTGCAAAAAAATTAGAAATTGAAAAATATTTTTTTCTTAAGTATTTGACCTTGATATAAGGATTCAGAGCATTTTTTGTTTGTCTTTATCTTAAAAAATGGCTCAGATATAGCAGTTTCAATTTCTAATATGGGTGACATTTTGAAAAATCTGATTTTTTGACTGCGACAGCACTCGTATATATCAACCGACGATGTGAGTGAGCATGTGCACAGCAATTACAAAGATTTCGACCAAGTTCACTGGTTAGCCTCATCCACCATGTTGTATTAAAATGGCAGGAACTTTAAGAAATCGCCGAATTTGGCAGCCAAATATAAGTTACTTTAAATAAAACGAGCTTGGATAAAGCTGATTAATTTCGCGAAATTCTCATTCATAATGATTTAGTATTGATAAAAATTAGTATTGAATCTCCTATATTCGGTTTCCACTAATTGAGCTTCGTGGGTTTGAATAATATAAGTTGGCTTTTTAAAAATAAGGAATATGAAAGCTACCTCTTCCTCCCGGCACTGGCCGGAAGGACTTTTTAAGATATAGACGAAACAAAAACTGCTCCGAAATCTTTGTATAAAGGTCAAATACATAAGAAAAAAATATTTTTCCATTGTCAATTTTTTGGTGCCACATTTCAAATTTAAAATTTTTTAAAAAATTTTAAATGGCCGCCATTTTGAAACAAAATGGCGGATGAACCTGGCCAACGAACTCGGTCGAGACATTGGTATGTACTATGTACGCACCGAATTACATCGAAATCGGTTCATAAATATGCCTTTAATCGCGTGACAAAATTCAGGACGTTTAAAATGCCAGCCACGCCAGAAATTCAAAATGCTATAACTCAGCCATTTTTTAAGATATATACGAAACAAAAACTGCTCCGGAATCTTTGTATAAAGGTCAAATACATAAGAAAAAAATATTTTTCCATTTTTAATTTTTTGGTACCACATTTCAAATTTTAATTTTTTTTTTTTTAAATTTTAAATGGCCGCCATTTTGAAACAAAACTGCGGATGAAGCTGGCCAACGAACTCGGTCGAGACATTGGCCTGTACTATGTACACACCTAATTACATTGAAATCGGTTCATAATTACGAGAGTTAGAGTGTGACATAGGTCAGATATATATCTATATATATATAAATTTTGAACGGAGGGTGATTTCGGGGTCTGGGGGTCATGATCGATGAAAATATACCAAAATTTTTTGAAATCGCTTTCCTCCGAACGGCTGCAATAGGTAGCTTTTTGTAATGAAAGCTACCTAAAACTGTTAGTTTAAATCTTAAATTCAAATATTCATAACCAAATATTAAAAAATCTTTGAATTACACAAAAATAATAATTAAGAATAATAATATAATAATAATCATTTTTAGCTCTCAGTCTATCAAAGCCTGAGAGCTAATGTGTCCGCAGGTTCTGTATGTACATACGTACGTACCGGGATAACTCTTAGATATATGCGATTTGCTTCAATTTTTTTTTTCTAGGTTCATTCTGATAAGGCGCTTCCCTGATTAGTTTTGGGGTTTCATTGTTTAAATATAAAGAGGGGAAAGGGGGTTGTTAATCCTCCCCTTAATTTAGGTAAATGGGATTTCATGCAGAATTATCCAATTTGCTTCAGATTTAGTATACCGGTTTATTCTGACAAACCGCTTCCCTGATTAGATTTGGAGGTTCATTGGTTAAGTATAAAGAGGGGAAGTGGGGAAGCTAATACCCCCGCCCCCTTAATTTATCTAAATGGGTTTACCATGCAGAATTAAACGATTTGCTTCAATTTGGTATACAGGTTTATTCAGATAAGGCGCTTCCCTGATTAGATTTAGACGTTCATTAGTTAAGTATAAAGTGGCGAAATGGGGAAGCTAATACCCCCCCCCTCTTCCCGTTAATTTATATGAATGGTTTTACCATGCAGAGTTATCCGATTTGCTTCAAATTTGGTATACAGGTTTATTCTGATAAGGCGCTTCCCTGATTAGATTTGGTGGTTCATTGGTTGAGTATAAAGGGGGGGGGGGACGAGGGACTAATCCTCCTTAATTTATTTTTCGAGGGGCATTATTCTTTGAAATAAGAGTATAATACACAATTAGTGTGAATAGCCTGTGAGCTCAATGCCACCAGTTTAACTGGGCACTTTTCTTTTTTATTTAAATATTTAAAGATATTCATGAAAACTTTTTAAATATTTTATCTAAGGAAATCATTATTTTAATCAGCATTTGAATGTCATTGAAGAAAAAATAAATAATTTTGGGGAAAATATTAACTATAAAAAAAAATAACCACACGTTTTATCGCACTGCCTTTGGCAACACACAATCTATTTTTATTGCATAAATAGTAGAAAACAAAGACAAATATACAGACAACGTCCCTGCTTTCCATTTGTATGTACGATAGATTTCAATATTATTTCTGTATTCGAAATAGACGAATCAACGAAAAAGCCTTTGTTTCCCTTGAGCAGAAAAAAGAAAGTGTTTGCAAAAATATTTATTCAGACGGGATAAATCTGTTAAAAGGAAACAATGTTTTGTATATGGGGCATTCTCACAATCTTTTAACTTTCATGTTTCTGAATAATAATTTTTTATTTAATACACTTTTTTGTGTTTTTTTTTATTTCATATCCTTGGGAACATCCCAATGCATGATTGCACAACAATATTAACGAGATAAATAAGTTTTGGACGATGTTGGGCGTCCAAACACATGGAAAACTCATCTACTGTCCCGTGTCCCTGGTGCTGATTTTGAAGTTGGGAGCTGTCTGGATAAAATTGTTTCAATAAAAATAATTCGATGTAATTTTTTACTGAAACTGGAACTATTGTTTTATATAAATATGTAGCTAAAAATTAACCTGCACACATTTTAAGGTTGATATTAATTTTTGAACTCTGTCCCTGGGTTTTAGATTTTTTACCATAACCTCTTCTAAAATGATACAGAAAATCACTTCAGATGCAGCGACGGAATTTTTTTCAAGTTTTTGCTCATGCAGAAGTATGCTAGAGAAAGAATATCTAAAATTCTTTGACAGGAAATTTACTGCAGAATATAAATAAGCATTTAAATATCAATTTCAAGCACTGTGACTTTATTGGTAGTCTTACCACCCGCAAGGTTTAATCCTGCAATTTTTGAGGTAAATTAATTATTTTTTTTTAATTTAATCCAATGTAAATAACTGTTTCTAAAAATCAATGAACATTTTCGCTACCACTTAGTCTTAACATGATCTGCCTAAAATAGCTGGTAAGTTTCCTTGCTGTTCCATCCTTACCGTCCCTTTTTTCCCCATTTTGTCCCTTTCCCCCCCATTTTGTTCCTTTCCCCCCATTTTCCCCCCATTTCTTCCCCATTTTGTTCCTTTTTTCCCCATTTTGTCCCTTTTTTCCTATACCATCCCCCTTTTTTTACATTACCGTCCCTTCTTTAACACCCTTTTAAGAAAATGTTATACCAAAATTTTGCACTAAAAATACTACATTGTCATTATTTCTTATTTGAATGTCCTGTGGGTATTCTGCAAATTCATTATAAGTAAAAAATTAGAAGAAAATAAAAAGTTATAGTGGTAAAATGGTAAGGAAAATTAAACTCGCAAGTTTAACTTAAACCTCAGTTAAATAATTTTTTTTTTCACTGCTGACCATTTTTTCTTTATTTTGAATCATTATAGCATTCGTCTATCAGATTAAAATGTTATTTTAGCAAGTTTCATTTCGCCAGATTTTTTTTCTCAAAAGTCAAAAGATTGTGAGAATGCCCCATATTCGCCATGCACTGTACATGGAAATACATATATTTGCATTACATATATTTGCATATACTTATCATAACACAAACAACATTAAAGCATGAACGAGAATTGAAGAGCTCGGATAATAAAGGTGGTGGTGGAAAAAAAAAATGTAATTATAATAGATAAAAGTGATATGTACAGTCTTGAGAAAAAAAGTAAACGACCAGTACTAACTCTTCAACAAAGGTTGCAATTAATATTTTTTTTATTATATTAATGTCATAATTCATATTATAAACTTTTTAACATTACAAATTCAATATACTTATGTTTGGGTTTTTCAATATTATAACCACACAAAAAATTATCGTGTTAGTACTACAATTTCAAGAGATATTAATAAAGATAAGAAAATGTAATTAAACATTAGAAGCTCTAAATTTTGAATGTTTATAATAGAAAACTTATCATCAAAATGACTTGAAATTTCGTTTCTAGGCACAATTTAAACCGAAGATTTAAAATATATTGTCAAGATTGGGCGTTGCCATAAAAAAAACAAAGTTTGGTCTGGATTTGATTCGTAGATGGCCCCCAAATCAAATTTTACATGCATCATTTAAATTGGACTTTATTTCCGGTCGTTTGGTACGAGTAACTTTTTTCTATTATAATTAGTAGCAGAGTTAGTAGGGATGTTTACTTTTTTTTCCACGACTGTACATTATATAGTACCTTTATCAACTGAAACAGAATACACATTGAACTCAGAAAAGTAGAACAAAAAGGAGTTTAACCTTTATTTAAACGGAAATAAATGTTTGGAACTTTACAGCTGATTGTCTCTAAATGATTTACCACCTTATCACCTGAGCTCTCCGATTATTTATGCTTAATGGAAATTAAAATTAAATTCTCAGTTTAAATTAGATATACTGTATATGGCGTTGAATAACGGCGTACTTTGAAACAAGAAAACCGGACATATGTGAGTATTCAGAATTTAAAATAGTTGGTTGTGTTTATGACGGCCAATTATCAGCAGGAGGGATATGGACCCTAAGGGAAGAGTGCCCTTCGTGGGGGTCTTTCTAAGGGAACCTAACCCGTATTAACGCTTGGAAATCCAAGATTCGAAGAAAAGCACGAAAACTCCGAACGATTAGGCCGACGGGGAGATTGGGTTCGAACCCAGCACCTCCCGTCTACCAGCTTCGAGAGCAGAACCTCTCGGCCACTCAGAATTTAAAATCGATTATTCCTTTTTAAACATTATCTGCATGCAATGCGATGCAGTGGTTGATAGTGGTGTTTGTGAATCAACCTACCTTATAAATGGAGTCAAGAAACTAATTTTACACAGGAAAACTCATAAAATAAAATAAATTGATCATAAAAAGAAACGAGAAACAGGACTGAGTGCGGTTTCAAAGTACAGTGGCCTCAATTAACCCTTTATGTACTGAATTATGAATTCACGAAAATTTTATCTTCTAAAGCATTTTTCGTGGATTGTTGAAACTACATAAGAAGATTTACATAATCATTTAATAAATTTAAGAAGGATTTTTGAAGGATTAATTAAATTTGAATTCACAGGAATTTTGTGCAATATTTTTAACTCAATTGAATCTTTTATTTTAAATATTTTTCTTAGTATTTTGAAGAATTAGGAAATGTACAAATACAATGTTCTTACAATAGAAATATTTCCGAATTGAAAAATTTCCCCTCTCTCCTCCCACCCCCTACCCAACGCCAAGAAAGCTGAAAAGATGCAAAGGCAAAAGAAATCACCCTTTTAAAAATATTTTTGTTTTGTGTAACCCATAATGCTTTTGAAATAATATAAAGTAATGTATGTAAAAGTCATTCTAAACTGTATTACTACTAATCGATGTTTTAAATGAATTTTATAACAAGTTATTTTAGCGGTACTTATAATTTCCTCCAGTAGATAACGGGTTAAAGAATAGGGCGTTAAAAGAGCAGTTATAAAGAATGTAGTGCGGCAAATCGGAAGCTTCAGATCTTATCTAGGAAACCTAGAGGAATGATTATAAATATATGACGACGTGAGTTTCAAAACTTTCCTTATCCAGAAAATCAAATTTTGGGAAATCGCAAAAAATTTCTGACTACGTCCATTGGTTTTTATTGTAAAGGAAGATTTTACAATGCCAGAAATACACGATAAAACTAGTTTTTTTGCAGACTGTAGTATTTTTTCGATGCAGGTTTACCAATAGAATAGAGAAAACTCGACTTTTAAAATTTTGGATAAGGTGAGTTTTGAAACTCACGTCCTCATATATACTATTAGGGCTGCCTCGGGCGACTATTTTTTAATTCTATCTCACACCACTTTCTCAAAACAGAAATCTTCCATAAACACTTTGGCAACATTTGCAAGAGAAATATGCTACAAAATTATTTTTTTAAAAATAGTGGTGCTAATAGAATATAAAAATAGTCGTCTGTGGCAGCCCTGCTCTATACATAATTAAAAATATAAATAAATTGCAGATTGTAGGACATTAAATAGGGTCAGTTGGGGTAAAATGTGTAATTAGAAAATATTGCTAATTTTTTTCAATTTTCTTAACATATTTATAGTTTTCAAAATTATATATGATTGTTTGATGTTTAAGCTTTTTTCTCTTACTTTATTTTTGTTTTTATAGTTTGTTCTATTTGAGTGGCAACAGTAAAACCGTTTGAGGACAATTTCATACCACATGTGGTCTGATTAAACGTCTTCCTGCAGCTCATAATATTTGATATAAACTCATTTGTTTGATCTCATTTTGTTCATTAAACACTTCTTATAGTCTTCCAAATTACAAACAATAAATTGTCTTTTATTTTTGTTGTTTTATCTTAAATCTTAAAATATTATCTTAAATGGGGTAAAATGGGTATAGTATTAGGCTTAGGGTTTGTAGTATTTTTAAAGTGTTATATAGAACTTTTCTGAATAAAATTCTTTATTTTACTGGAATTAGAATAGAATAAGTTTTAAAAATACTTTAAAATGTTTATATAATTCACAGTGCGTTATTCTCGAGATCGGAAAGACTTGAAATTCTCTGTACATAATTTAGTCATATAATTCTAGAAATATTCCATTTCTAGATGGCATATCAGGTGCTGATTGGATTTAAAATTTTAAGAGGTAATCGAAAGAGTTAGAAAATTAAAAACCAGAATTGTTGACAAAAGTCAGAGCAGTGTGGCTTTAACACTTCCTTGCTTTCTCGACAAATATAAATCTGCCACATCTCCAAATAATCTTAGTAAAAACTTCAAAGCTACAACATAAGCATGTTCAAGCAAAAGCAGATGAAGTTCTAACAAATGAAGACATTATGAAACAGTTAAAAAATGATTCTGATAACCGGAACACCTAAATAGTTAAAATAGACAAGAAGAGAAATTGTTAAATGGGGCTCAAATTAGACTGTAATGTGGGGAAGATGTCCCCGAAGTAAAAATAAATGTATCTGTGTAGGTGAATGATTGAAGGTCCTGTATTTGGTAAAAAAGACAAACAAAAAATTTATTGGCAAAATTAGTAATATTGAAGAAGATGAAACACGAAGTAAAATTCTTGGAAAAACCCAAGATTGGTCGCATTTTATGTTTTCTCTGATGCTGAAGGTACAGGGGTATACGTCCATTCATTACTCTTGTGACCATTAGAGCAAAGTTTCAGAACTACGTCCAATTATTTTATTATTAAGGTAAAAATTGATATGACTAGTTAAATAAAATTGTGTTTTACTCACATAAGATATATGTAATTTCAAACCAAAAGCATTTTACTTCTCTATATAATAAATCAAAATTTTGTAACAAATTAGACATATTTTTTGTGAGTGAAACACAATGGTATTTAACTGGTTATATCAATTTTATCCTAATTATATTTTATAATAAATAATTGGAAGTTTTTCCAAAACTTTGCTCTAACGTTCACAAGAGTAACAATGGACATTCTCGCAGATTATATGAAAAAAAAAAGCAGATAATAGAAACATTAAATGAACTAACATTTAATAATATGGGTCATTGTGCTTTTGATAGACTTTTAACACTTATAATGTAACAGGGTCAGAATAAAAGTTGAAAAAAAAATGTAGCCAGAAAATGTTTTTATTTTCACCTAAGCTTGATTCATAGTAAAGTTTCTCATTTATCAATTAACTTAAATTTCATATAAAAAAAATGACATTTTTTAATATTTATATAACATTGCTTTCCATATTACTTCATTATATAATCTCTCGCTAATCTATTTAAACAGTATTTATTGTTAAACTTTTATATACCCATTTTACCCCACACTATACCCATTTTCACCTGCATGGGGTAAAATGGGTATAGTAAACATGCATCTATTAAATGCTTTGTTATAGACATACTTTTGTTGCCTAATAGATAAAAATTGTGTATTTTCATTTCAAGAATGTGCAATGTAAAGAAAATACCAAAAAAAGTTTTAATTATAATTATTTAACATTTGCCAGAAAATTTTAACTGAACATCTAAAAATAGTGAATTTTATACTCATTTTACCCTACCTAATCCCAGTATGCAAAGTGTGATTAAAAATCAATGACTTGTAAAGCTGAGCTGACGTTCAGGCCTCCGTTTATTGTCATCATCATCTGCAGATTTACTAGTTTTAATGTTAATGCTGTTAATTTATCACGTTTGCCTGTAAAATATGTTTGTTGAGCATGAAAATGTTCACTTGAGAATGAATAGCACCCGAAAAACCCATAATTCTACTTGAGAAAACTTGTTAATACGCTGTAAAATCTACTTGAAAACATTTCCGAAAATCAGAGGTAGCAAAAGAAACTTTGTTTTATCAACGTTTCGTTATATTTAAAAAATAAGGTACCTGGGCCCATTATGGCCCGGTTCCCAATATGGCCCAGGTGGTATATTTCATTTACTTTCTTTCTAATTCAATAGATGACAGTATACGTTCGACCCCCAGCACGATAGAAAGTGGAAAAAACAATAAAGTCGAATTCGTATCACATGGGCGACGCTACTGGTTTTGAATTTTCGTGGAAGAAAAATTTGGAGTGAAATTTTCGGCCAAAAAAATTCGTGTTATTATTTCTTAAAGGTAAGAAATATTTCGTATTATTAATATTTGTTAGCATTTAATACAAAGTGAAAATGAATATAATAACACCGTTAATCTACTTTAAGATACTATCAATAGTTTTATCATTACTTATCCGTTTTTGAGGGGCAAAATAAAAAAAATGGCGGAGGTTCCCACTATGGCCAAGGTGGGCCGCATGTTTGTAGTGACTTGAAGCGTATATATATTTTTTACGAACATAATTTTGTTTCACTTCTGTTCTTCAATTAATACATTTCTTAGTAAAAATAAATATATTAAAAAAAAAATTTGTTTTAATTTAATTTTTTTTGTGATTTTTTTTGAGATTTTTCTGGCTTTCAAAAAATTTCAATTATTATATAGTATATTAAAGATGTGAATTACCACATTGCTAACAAGGCGTAAACCAACTTAGTGAAAAATGTCCAAGCCGGGAATCGAACCCGGGCCCCTGGAATAGATCTCCAGTGCCCTACCACTAAACCACAAGGACGATGCCCAGCTTGGCATCTCTCACTTATATAAGTCGGAGATATATAAAGACTCTTAGTCACTTATATAAAGAGATGCCAAGCTGGGCATCGTCCTTGTGGTTTAGTGGTAGAGCATTGGAGATCTATTCCAGGGGCCCGGGTTCGATTCCCGACTTGGACATTTTTCACTAAGTTGGTTTACGCCTTGTTAGCAATGTGGTAATTCACATCTTTAATATTCAATAATTTCAAGCGTAATTTCACTTCTGAAAAGTAGTTGAAAAATTAATTAAAAAAAATATTATATAGTATATGATATGTATATATAAATATATATATACAAATATATATATATTATATAACATATAATAATTGCAATTTTCTAAAAATTTACAAAGTGGGCCATATTGAGAGCGCGGTGTTCCAAATATGGCCCATATGACACATTTTACATTTCAGCTTATATAATTTTTAATAGTATAATTACAAGTTCTTTTCTTTTATTTACCACATTAATCCCTCTAAGAAACAGCAAAAATAGTTTCCGGAAAAAATAATACTGACATGGTGAAAAAAGCAATCAAACATTAGGGTGGCCATAATGGCGCCATGTACCTTATTTCGGTATCTGAGTTATTGTACATTTTCATCCGTAGTTATATTATATTTTGCCATATTAACACTTTGTATCGGCGCTTTGCATATCTGAAACATACCCAAAAGTCAGTGTTATTTACACAGTGTGCTTTAAAAGACGATTACATTTATTGCTGCTATCTCTGAACACAGCAATTAATATAAATTGTCCATAGAATTCTCAACAGATAGCGAGACTGAGATAATTTTTCACGTCCTTTTTATCTTTGAACAGTTTCGCACCGTTATTGCTAAAATGAACTTCGCAAATTTTATGAAATTAAAAAAGCTGGACACGCCCCAAAACCGATTTTCAGATGCGGTCGTAATTATTTAAATTAGTGATGGGCGATAACGAGATGTTTTTCTCGATTTTCTCGATTGTATGGACATCTCGATATTTTTCGATTGTGTAAATTTTTTCTCGATGACTCCAGTTTGCCAATTGCTTTTATACATCATATTTTATATATTATATACGTCATACATTTATCAAGAATCGTCTGCGGGTAAACTGGAATGAGTCGGTGTTAATAAAGACTAGGTGACTTCGCCCGCTAGCGGGCTTCTCCTTTAATCAGGACCTCTAATTTATACGTAATCTTGTAATATGAAATCACGAACAGGTTACCCGCTATATATGGTATCGTATAGCAGGCGTGGTGTGCACGCACTACAAAATCTTGTAAAAAAATATAATCTTGAAACGAACGAACCTCGGACCAGATAGATCTCTTGGGGGAGGAGTCAAAATGAGCTGAGGGGCACAGCAGCTGCATAATATGAATAAGTCGTCACAGGTCTTTAGGCCTTTCCAACCATATGTCACTTCAGGGGTCTGGATCTGAATTTATAAAAATGCCCTCCCCGTGGGGGCAAATTGGGGGGGAGCGGTGCGGGAGGTGGATAACATGAGTAACTGGTCATAGGCCTTTCCAACAATATGTCACATAAGGGGTCTCGGCTAAATTTAGAAAAGTGCCCCCCGTTGGGGAAAAGTGGAGGGGAGCGGTCACCGGAGGTGCATAACATCAATAAGTAGTCACAGACCTTTTCAACGATATCTCACATGAGGGGTCTTGGCTAAATTTGGAAAAAGTGCCCCCGGGAGGGGGAAAAGTGGGGGGACGGACACCGTAGGTGCATAACATCAATAAGTAGTCACAGACCTTTCCAACGATATCTCACATGAAGGGTCTTGGCTAAATTTGGAAAAATGTTCCGCGGGGGGGGGGGGAAAGTGGGGGGGGGGACTGTCATCGGAGGTGCATAGCATCAATAAGTAGTCACAGACCTTTCCAATGATATCTCACATAAGGGGTCTTGGCTAAATTTGAAAAAGTGTCCCCCGGGGGGGGGGCAAAGTGGGGGGACGGCCACCGGAAGTGCATAACATCAATAAGCAGTCACAAACCTTTCCATCGATATGTCACATGCGGGGTCTTGGCTAAATTTATAAAAGTGTCCTGAAATTTCATATATTATAAATAATATTTATCGGAGGGCTCCATAAAAAATCCGATCTAAAATGATAAAAACGGAAAAAACTACCCCCCGCAGTGGGGGGCCAAATTGTGGAGGGGAAGAAGAAAGTTTCATAATATGAAAGAGTCATCCGAGAGCTTTCCGATGACATATCACATGACGGGTCCAAAAAAAGTTTGAAAATTGCTCCCCTCCCTCCCCCAGTGGGTCCACTCTTTCGCGTCGGAATTCACGCAGCCCCCACTTTAAAATTTTTATGTTCAATAAATAATATTTACCGGAAGACTGCATAAAAAACCCACATCTAAAATGATACTTAAATTTATTATAGAAATCGGCGACGGTTTAAAAAGTTTTTCGCCCCCTCCCCACCCCCCGAATTTCACCTTCGGGGGAAGAAAGGTTCATAATATGAAAGAGTTGTCAAAGGGCTTTTCGATGATATGTCACAGGAAGAGTTCAGTAAAAATTTTTAAATTGCGCCCCGCATGTGTCCACTCTCACGTCCTCGGAATTCACCCGACACACCTTCCTCTTTGTAATTTTTATATTTAATAAATAATATTTATCAGAGGGCTCCAGGTATGTGAGAGCTTGGTAGGGCTAAAATAAGAGAAAATCAGAGCTTCATTTCACAGCTCATTGTCATGCTTATTTCTCTCTCCAGCTCGTCCCTCGATATCTCTTCTTGGCCCTTCTTGGCCGAGCGTGAAATGACAATCATCGAGAGTAACATTTCGAGAGAGGACGAAAATTGATTTCTCATTCTCGACAACGTCATATGAAATGTTGAGAAGAGACCGAGAGCGAGAAACGAGAAGTGACAATGGAAAGCGATGAGTTATAATCGATGGGTATCTCGAGGTAAGCGAGATATTTGCAACAAGCAGAGATTCTCGAAGTAAACGAGCAGTTTGCATCGAGGAAATATATCTCGAAGTGCGAGAGAGAGAGAGAGAGGGGAAGCTTTCAGAAGAGAACTTACCGCGCTTCTGGTGTAAGTCATAATTTCCCAAAGGAGTACATGTTCTTTTCCATTCGCTTTTGTTATTAACAGATATGGGTTAGGAGGCATAGACGTTTAAGCTATCAGTTCTGGTTTCGATTGTTGATATAGAAATTTTCTATTGAATTTGGCGCCAGTTTATCCTTGATTTTCAATGTTTCTCTTTTTTTAGCCCTCCTAAGCTGTCCCATATCTCTTAATATTAGAATGCTATTGTTAATAACAAAACTGCACTGCAAATTATGTGTTTTCAAGATTTTAAAAGTGTCGCCTCAGGAAAGAGGATTTTTCAAAATTATTTTACCCCAGTCATGTAATATATTAAAATAAGGGTAATCTCATAACCTTTCTAAATCTACCTTTCTTTTGTCAATCCACCGTTACTTTTAGACCCTGGGCTTAAAATGCTCTAAAGGAAGATACTTAGCGGCGGTTTTTTTCGTACTCTGGTACGGTATCTTCCACTTATAGGAAAATTATAAGACTAACATCAAATTGTGTCTAAAATCGAATAAAAAATATGGACACATGTTTCTTAATTTTAACTTCCTTCTTCGCCTCAAGAGGCGCTTTAAAGTTTTGTTTCTTCAAACCTTTAGTATACTGTTTGTCCAAAAATTTAAAAAATCACAAAATAAAGTATTTTCACTCTCCCCTATCTTCTTGTATCCATTTTATTTTTACTACCACCAGAGGGCGCCGCCCAGTGAAACATTTTACTTTTAGCTTCAGGCTATTGGTATTTATCTGTTTTTCTAATATTTTGTCTCATTGTTTTTCTTCATTGTAGATACTATTCTCTAAGTTCTGGACCCATTCTGACCATTTGGGCACTCATTCTGGACCAGCTGTGGACCATCGGGCCCCCTCATTTGTCTGTCTCTAATCACACGCTTCACTTGTTCTTTTACCATTTCTTCTTTTTCTTCAATTTTTTTCTTATTCAATGGTTTGGTTTTTTTACCATTCTCAACTTCCCCTAGTGCTCTCTTACATCAAGTTAACTTTCATCCTTGGTCTGCCCTACTGTCAATTTGGGGTCAAATGCCCCTTCGGGGGGTGGGGGGGTTCTTTTACCTTTTCCAGACCCATCATCTAATACCACGTTGGTAAGGATTGGAAGATTAAAATTATCCGAAATACCAAAAATGAAATCCGTTGAAATTTTATTTTAGTTATAGAATTCCCTATTAGTGGATATATTTGTCTGTTTACCTTTCTATTTTTCGATAACACTCCTTTGTTTCCGATAAACGGAGAAATTCAACAGCATTAGACACACTTTAGACATTTAGGGAACTTTAACTTGTATCAATCCTTCTGCCTTTATCGAAAAGAAGAAAATGCTAATCGATTCTAGCTAATGCGCCTAAAATAAAAAATGAGCTAGTAAATGTGTCATAAACTAGCTACTTTGGATTTCGATACAGACTTGAAGAGTCATACTGGAAAACAATTTCCGTGTTAGGCAGGTTCCCTCTCAGCAGTTATATATGTCTGGTTATCCTTATGTTTCTCGATAAACGGAGAAATTTCACAGCATTAGACACACTTTAGACATTTAGGGAACTTTAACTTATATCAAACCTTCTGCCTTTATCGAAAAGAGGAAAATGCTAATCGATTCTAGCTAATGCGCCTAAAATAAAAAATGAATTAGTAAATGTGTCAGAAAGTAGCGCCTTTGGATTTCGATGCACACATTAAGAGTCATGTTGGAATCGCTAGGCACTGGGAAGCAATTTCCGTGTTAGGCAGGTTCCCTCTCAGCAGTTATATATGTCTGGTTATCCTTACGTTTTTCGATAAAGCTGTCTTGTTTTCGATAAACGGAGAAATTCCACAGCATTTGATACACTTTAGACATTTAGGGAACTTTAATTTGTATCAAACCTTTTGCCTTTATCGAAAAGAGGGAAATGCTAATCGATTCTAGGTAATGTGCCTAAAATAAAAAATAAGTTTGCAAGTGTGTCAGAAAGTAGCGCCTTTGGATTTCGATACAGACTTAAAGAGTCATGTTGGAATCGCTAGACACTGGAAAACAATTTTCGTGTTAGGCAGGTTCCCTCTCAGCAGGTATATTTGTCTGGTTGTCCTTACGTTTTTCGATAAAGCTGTCTTGTTTTCGATTAACTTGTTTTCGATTTATTTCAGAGTAATTCCACAGCATTTGACACACTTTAGGCATTTAGGTAACTTTAAGTTCTATAAAACCTTTTTCCTTTATCGAAAAGAGGGAAATACTAATTGATTCTAGCTAATGCGTCTAAAATAAAAAAAAAAATGAGCTTATAAATGTGTCATAAAGTAGCTACTTTGGATTTCGATATAGACTTAAAGAGTCATGTTGGAATCGCTAGGCACTGGAAAACAGTTTCCGTGTTAGACAGGTTCCCTCTTAGCAGGTATCTTTGTCTCACTATCCTTACGTTTTTCGAAAGAAACTTTTGTTTTCGATCAATGGGGAAATTCCACAGCATTTGACATTTAGGGGAACCTTAAACTGTATCGAACTTTTTGGAGTTATCGAAAAAGTGGAAAGGTTATTTGATTCATCCAATGCGCCATATTTACGCGATTTGAACATTGCAGTTTCATAAAGAAGAAAGGGGAATTTATTCTAATGCAAAGAAAATCATTTTTAAAATACTGAAATTCAAATGAGATATCTTTATAAATTTCTTCCATAAGATTAGCATTAGCGAGCGGGTCTTTTCACTTGACTGAAGTAACTCCTTAAACCTAAATCAGGAGCAAATAATTACGATAGCAGAATTATCGATCAAGCCCTATCATTACTATGAAATTTTCGGCCAGAATAATAGCTATGTTTTCCAACAACTGTTTTTAGTTTCTCTCGTTATAATCGATTGTAAAACATCTCGATTGTAGATTCTGGGAATTAATCGATGGCTGTATCGATTGTGATTTTTTACGATGACGATTTTTCTCGATTGTCGAATTCTCCAGAATCGCCCATCACTAGTTTAAATGCGTAGCACCCATAGTCGTCGTATGGTCCGTTCGTTTGTCTGCATCTAACAGCGCAAAAACTACCCAAACGAATGGTATGAAATTTAACATATAGAATCGTTGCAGAATTTTCTCGAGGCATTTCAAATTTTATGAAAAATAGATCAAAACTTAAAAAGATATTGATAAGGGTTTTCCTCATTCTATTAAATCGTATCATACGTAATTCATTTAATGTTATCCCATTTAGGTAATGATTCTAAGTTGCCATGGTGATGACGTCCTATTTAAGACTACTACTATTTGTGTATTATTGAATTTAATATATATGCCATAATAAAATTTGCAATAATGTATTTTTGCATAAAAGTGCATCAGCTATTGCTCCATGATCTGAATATTTATAAAACTAGTTATAGTACTAAAAGACACATTTGCCACGTTTAAAGTACAATACTTTACAATTTTGTATTAGGAAATTGACTATGTTTATTAGAAGTATATACTTTTCTGTTTATTGCAAATGTGAAAACAGTATTTTAGGTAGATTTCGTATGAAATACCACCTATTGGCGTCGTTCCTATGTTGGAATTTCTGAAACTTTTTTGCATATCTACACCGATTATGACCCCTAGAACCCAAAACCACCCTCAGTAAAACACTTTTTCTATCTATCTATCTATCTATGTATCTATCTATATATATCACTTTCTTCTGGACGCGATAACTTCCACAATTCTGCACCAATCTCTTCCAAATTGATACATAAAATCAAGGGGCATAAAATCTCGGTCAAGTTCGTTAATGGGCAAAATCGGACCAAGGGAAGGGTTTTATAGAAGGGGAAAGAGGGAGGGGTTTTGTAAAAACCGAAAAAACCACATAACTTCTTAAATTTTGTACATATCGAATCAGTTTAAAGTTTTATTACTTCTAAAAATAGAGCCAAAAATTTATGTATCACAGATTTTTGATAAAGTTAAAAATGGGCTCAAGGGGCGTAAAAAATAGGGTTTTTGGGAGAAAAAAATTCATAACTTCGTCAATTCTCAAGATATCAAATCCAATTAATTTTATCATGAATCTCCTTAATATTATCTACAACCTTTATATTCACAAGTTTTTGATAGGACCAATTCGTACCGCAAAAAAAATTAAAAACGAAAACAAAAAGGGCGTTTGAAGAAGAAAAAAATTCATAACTTCGTCAATTCTCAAGATATCAAATCCAATTAATTTTATCATGAATCTCCTTAACATTATCTACAACTTTTATATTCACAAGTGTTTGATAGGACCAATTCGTACCGCAAAAAAAAATTAAAAACGAAAACAAAAAGGGCGTGTGAAGAAGAAAAAAATCCATAACTCCGTCAAATCAAAAGATATAAAATCCCCATGAATTTATCATATATCTTATTAATATTATCTACAACATCTATATAGACAAGTTTTGGATAGGACCAATTCTTACAGCAAAAACAAATTAAAAATACATAGCGGTTGAAGGAAAAAAATCCCTGCCGGCCCGGCCTACAGGCGGAGGTAGATTTCGAAGTTAAGTATACTAATTTCACAAACAAAAACCAAATCATGATTAGAGATAAACCCACTTTAACAATTTTATCTGGCCGCTTTTGACGAGTTTTTATTTCATTTTTATATAATAACTGGTTTTATCAGAATCATGTTAGGGCGGTATTAAAGAAAATACTTTTCCATGCTCAACAACTCGACATTTTCTGGCATAACTCCAGATTCATTGTTAATAAGAAAACATGAAACTTGTTGACGTGATTTTTGAAAAAAATTATAAGCGACGTGTGTTTTTAATTTTCGTTCAATTAATTAAAACTTGATACACAAACAATTATTTTCTCAGTAAGACAATATTTTTCGTTTGTAACACAATCGCTTCGGGAAATTCCGTTCAAAATGCCCACTTTGACATAATTTTTTGAAATGTATTCTGCCTCTGTCAAAAAATCGATCATTACGGTACATTATATAGTTTCTGAATAAGCGAATCTACCAATTGGATGCGTTTGAGAGCAAAAATGAATTTAAAAATGAGTCAGAAAATAAGCAGTTTGGATTTGAATACACCCTTAATACGATGATTATTTTCGTCAATCGCTATGTATTTTTAATTTGTTTTTGTTGTAAGAATTTGTCCAATATTATATATCAAGTTTTAATTAATTGAACGAAAATTAAAAACACTGGTCGCTTATCAATCTCTTCAAAAATCACGTTAACAAGTTTCATGTTTTTCCTATTAAAAATGAATCTAGAGTTATGCCAGAAAATTTCGAGTTGTTCAGCATGGAAAAGCATTTTTAGGTAGCTTTCTTTACAAAAAAGCTACCTATTGCAGCCGTTCGGAGGAAAGCGATTTCAAAAAATTTTGGTATATTTTCATCGATCATGACCCCCAGACCCCGAAACCGCCCTCCGTTCAAAATTGATATATATATATATATATATATATATATATATATATCAATATATATATATATATATATATCTGACCTATGTCACACTGTAACTCCCGTAATTATGAACCGATTTCGATGTAATTCGGTGTGTACATAGTACATACCAATGTCTCGACCGAGTTCGTTGGCCAGCTTCATCCGCCGTTTTGTTTCAAAATGGCGGCCATTTAAAATTTTAAAAAATATTTAAAACTTGAAATGTGGTACCAAAAAATAAAAAATGGAAAAATATTTTTTTCTTATGTATTTGACCCTTATACAAAGATTCCGGAGCAGTTTTCGTTTCGTCTATATCTTAAAAAATGGCTGAGTTATAGCATTTTGAATTTCTAGCGTGGCTGACATTTTGAAACGTCCTGAATTTTGTCACGCGATAAAAGGCGTATTTATGAACCGATTTGGATGTAATTCGGTGTGTACATAGTACATACCAATCTCTCGACCGAGTTCGTTGGCCAGCTTCATCCGCCATTTTGTTTCAAAATGGCGGCCATTTAAATTTTTTTTAATTTAAAATTTGAAATGTGGTACCAAAAAATTGAAAATGGAAAAATATTTTTTCCTTATGTATTTGATCTTTATACAAAGATTTCGGAGCAGTTTTTGTTTCGTCTATATCTTAAAAAATGGCTGAGTTATAGCATTTTGAATTTCTAGCGTGGCTGACATTTTGAAACGTCCTGAATTTTGTCACGCGATAAAAGGCGTATTTATGAACCGATTTGGATGTAACTTCGTTTATACATAGTACATACCAATGTCTCGACCGGGTTCGTTGGCCAGCTTCACCCGCCATCTTGTTTAAAAATGGCGGCCATTTAAATTTTTAAGAAAAATTTAAATTTGAAATGTGGTACCAAAAATTGAAAATTGAAAAAATATTTTCTTCTTATGTGTTTGACCTTGATAAAAAGATTCTAGAGCAGTTTTTGTTTCGTCCATATCTTAAGAAATGGCTGAGTTATAGCATTTTGAATTTCTAGCGTGGCTGACATTTTGAAACGTCCTGATTTTTGTCACGTAATAACAGGCGTATTTATGAACCGACTTGGATGTACCTTGGTGTGTACATAGTACATACAGATATCTCGACCGAGTTCGTTGGCCAGCTTCATCCGCCATCTTGTTTCAAAATGTCGGCCATTTAAAAAAATTAAAAAATAAAAAAATTTAAATAAGATACCAAAAAATTGGAAAATGAAAAAGATTTTTTTTGTATGTGTTTGACCTTAATACAAAGATTCCGGAACAGTTTTTAATTCGTCTGTATCTAAAAAAAAATGGCTGAGTAATAGCATTTTGAATTTCGCTTGTGGCTGACATTTTAAAACGACCTGATTTTTGTCACGCGATAACAGGCGTATTTATGAACCTATTTGGATGTAACTTGGTCTGTACATAGTACATACCAATGTCTCGACCGAGTTCGTTGGCCAGCTTCATTCGCCATCTTGTTTCAAAAGGGTTGCCATTTAAAAAAAATTAAATTTAAAATTCAAAATGAGGTATTAAAAAATTGGAAAATGTAAAAGATTTTTTTTATGTGTTTGGCCTTGATACAAAGATTCCGGAGCAGTTTTTGTTTCTGAAAATTTGTTCTTTTGTTGATATCTTAAAAAATGGTTTATTTATAGCACTTTGAATTTCTAGCATGGCTAACATTTTGAAACGATCTTGTATTTGTCACGCGATAACACACGTATTCGCCTATTTCGATGTAAGAAGGCACGTGGATAGTATACATCAACACCTCGAACAAGTTCGCTGGCCAGATTCATCAGCCATCTTGTTTCAAAATGGCGGCCATTAAATTAAAAAAATATAAATATTTAAAGTGAGGTGCAAAAAAATTAGAAATTGAAAAAGGTTTCTTTCTTAAGTATTTGATCTTGATATAAGGATTCAGGAGCATTTTTTGTTTGTCTTTACCTTAAAAAATGACTCAGATATAGCAGTTTCAATTTCTATTGTGGGTGACATTTTGAAAAATCTGATATTTTGCATGCGACAGCACTCCTATATATTAACCGATTCCGATGTGAGTGAGCATGTACACAGCAATTACTAAGGTCTCGACCAAGTTCACTGCTTAGCCTCATCCACCATGTTGTCTTAAAATGACAGGCACTGTAAGAAATTGCCGAATTTGGCAGCCAAATATAAGTTACTTTAAAGAAAAGCAGCTTGGATAAAGCTGACTAATTTCGCGAAATTCTCATTCATTATATTGATAAAAATTAGTATTGAATCTCCTATATTCGGTTTCCACTAAATTGAGCTTCGTTTGTTTGCATGATATAAGTTGGCTTTTTTTAAGTAAGGATTATGAAAGCTACTTCTTCCTCCCGGCACTGGCCGGAAGGACTTTTTTGAATACCGCCCTAACATGATTGTAATAAAACCAGTTGTTATATAAAAATGGAATAAAAACTCGTCAAAAGCGGCCAGATAAAATTGTTAAAGTGGGTTTATCTCTAATCATGATTTGGTTTTTGTTTGTGAAATTAGTATACTTAACTTTGAAATCTACCTCCGCTTGCAGGCCGGGCCGGCAGGAATTTTTTTAATACTTGTTTTTTTTTTATGTTCTAATTTTTTTTACATTTTTTTTTTAATTGCTTGAAATGATGTATTTTAGTATCCGAGTAAAAAGTTTTCAAATCTGAGTTGTTGAGTCACAGAGGGTTAAGAAACATTAGAAAACTTTAAAAATATATCCCGTATAAATGATTAATTTCGGTGCAGTACCTATGTTTATATTAAATAAAACCCCAACCTCACATGCGGCAGAGTTCTAGAGAACTGTCGTATAATTTTCCATTCCATTTGCAGGATGTATGATAATGGTATTCATGAATCAGAGTACCGCGGCAGCGGATTCCGAAGAAAAGTTTTAAAAAGGAAATGGCTTAAAACAAAATAAGGAGCACAAGTAAAAAATGATTTTTCATTCTTAACGGAACAAAACAAGAAATATGCAACGAAACCCGAAGCAGGTAAGAGTGGTTTTTCCAAAGATATTTCAGTGGTTATTTCTGAATAACGTGCAGGAGATGCTTTTCCAGAAATTTATTTTTCTTTTTGCATATGATTGTACAAAAGTACCGAACTAGCTTGTAATTTCCTCCCTTTTTCCATGCTTTTAATGTAATTAAAATAAAATGCAAAAGCTAAGAGAAAATATTTCGAAAACAGATTTCATTTTTTCTTTCTTTTTATCATATTTTGGAAAGATTTTTAGCTACGCTGTCAACTTTAACCGTAAATTACCAAATTTTTTATTTTACCAAAAGAAACTTTCTGTCTTTACAGTTTGTTTATGCGTAATAAATATATTACAAATTTTATTTTTAAAATCCCTCCCCCCCCCCCAAAAAAAAAGAAAAAGAAAAAAAGAAAAAGATTTTTTTTTCTTTGCCACAGGCCCTTTTCGACGTATCACATACGTTATGTATACGTATCACATAGTATGTGAAAAATCCCTGAATTTGAATATCACGATTTTCGAAGTAATTTTTATTTTACGTAATCACGAACATTAGATTATAACGTCATAATCACTTTTTTTTAATTTCGAAAATATTTTGGGTTTTGAAGTTTCTAAAGATTAAAAAAGCTTTTCGGAATTGTTATGAAATCGGAAGAGGTTTATTGTATATTTTTGCTCATGGTTGTGTTAAATTTTTCTATATTAAGAAAAATCAGTTTTTTAAATTGCACTTTTAAAATATATTCCGCATACATGATTAATTTCTTTGCAGTACCCATGTTTATAGGAAATAAAACTCGAGTTTCACATGTGGCTGTGTTCTAGAGAACCGTCATATAATATTCCATTCCATTTGAAGGATGGATGACAATGGTATTCATGAATCAGAGTACCGCGGCAGCGGATTTCGGAGAAAGTTTTAAAAACGAAATGGCTTAAAACAAAATAAGGAATATAAGAAAAAAATGATTTTTCATTCTTAAAGGAAAAAAACAAGGAAAATACAATGAAACCAGAAGCAGGAAAGAGTGGTTTTTGCAAAGATATTTGAGTGGAAGTTTCTGAATTACGAGCAGGAGATGCTTTACCAGAAATTTATTTTCCTGCATGTGGTTGTACAAAAGTACAGAAATAGCTCGTAATTTCCCCCTTTTTTCCATGTTTTTAATGAAATTAAAATAAATTGCAAAATCTAAGAGAGAAAAGGTTTCGAAAACAGACTTGATTCTGTTCATTTATTTTATTTTTATTCTTTTCTATTTTATCTTTCCTTTTATTTTATTTCTATTCTTTTCTTTCAAAATAAGATTTTTGGCTATGCCGTCAACTTTAGCCGTAAATTAGAAAATCTTATAATCTACACAAAAGAAACACATCTGTCTTTACGTTTTTCTTAAACATAATAAATGTACAGTCGTACCTCTATTTAACGAACCTCTATTTTGCGAATTTCTCTATTTTGCGAACTTTTCCTTGGAACCAAGCACATTTTGCGAATTTCTTCGTAAAATAACCTCCAAATAGCGAAGTGCATTCTCTATTTAACAAACTTTTTATTGTGATCAATTTTTTTTCTCCCCATTTCTCCAAATATTTCTGGGCATTTCAAACTTATTCTTTCTTTAAACACATTTTATGATGTTCAATGGCCTTGAACTGATTTTACCAGGCGCCTTCTTTGTCAGCAGTGAGAATTCGGTAAGTGCGGACGACGAAGATAATAATCCCTTAGAGTAACTTAAAAAAATGTGGATACAGTGAGAAAAAAAAGAAGAAATTAACCATGATGTGGTAATTGATGATTGTATTTCATTTAATTCTGACATTGAGACTTCGGAAACACTATCCGAATTGGATATTTTTGACAGTGTGAAATAAAAAACAATACAGAAATGAATTGCGATAAAGACGAATATGATGATGATGGAAATGATCATTATGCAGGAATTAACAAAACTTCGTATGATGAAATGCTAAAATCATTTGAAACAGTCCGACGTGGATTATACTTAGAAGGAAAAACGCATGAAGGGGTTTTTGGTGCATTGCAAAGATGCGAGACGTATTATGAGAGAAAGCACTTTTTTAAATAAAAAACTCATGCAAAACTAACAGAGTTTTTCAGAAATTAAGGTTAAAAACGCATATGTTAATGTATAGTTAAAATTATTTGTTGTAATAATAATAATAAATACGATAATGTCATTAAAATTCGTTAATTTTAATGTAAAACTATTTACTTTAAACAGAAAATACAGTGTATTCCCGGACAATGTTTTGTTTTCCTTGTAGATTTCAAAGATTTAAACACATAGAAAAAATGAATTGATGATGAATATTGGTGGGTAAAATAAATAAATCAAATCGATATAATTTATTAAAAAAAATGTGATTAATTACTTTTAATAAAAATATTTAGTGTTTATGAATTTAAAATCTGTTTTATGTAGTTTAAAGTATTTTAAAAGGTGAATCTCTATTTAACGAATTTTCCATATAACGAACTTTTTTCCGGGATTTAGCGACTTCGTTAAATAGAGGTTCAACTGTATTACAAATTAAAAGAAAAAAAAACTCCAAAGAAACAGAAGATTTTTTTCAAATTAAGATTTTCTTTTTGATTGTCAACGAACGCGCTCCTTTTCGACGAGCGGGATGAATACGTATCGTATATTATTCGCAAAACCCCTGAATTTGAATATCAATATTTTCGAAGTAATTTTTATTTTACGTAATCACGAACATTAGATTATAACATCATAATCACTTTTTTTAAAATTTAGAAAATATTTTGGTTTCTGAAGTTTCTAAAGATTAAAAACGCTTTTCGAATTTTGTTATGAAATCGAAAGAGGTTTATTGTATATTTTTGTTCGTGGTTATGTTATATTTTTCTATATTAAGAAAATTCAGTTTTTTAAAATGCACTTTTAAAATATATTCCGCATACATGATTAATTTCTTTGCAGTACCCATGTTTATGTGAAATAAAACCCGAACTTTACATACGGCAGAGTTCTAGAGAATCGTCATATAATTTTCCATTCCATTTGCAGGATGGATGAAAATGGTATTCATGAATCAGACTCGGAGTACCTCGGCAACGGATTTCCGTGAAAGTTTTAAAAAGGAAATGGCTTAAAACAAAATAAGGAACACAAGGAAAATACAATGAAATCCGAAGCAGAAAGAATGGTTTTTGCAAAGACATTTGAGTGGGCGTTTCTGAATTACGAGCAGGAGATGCTTTACCATAAATTTATTTTTCCGCGTGTGATTGTACAAACTTACAGAAATAGCTTGTAGTTTCACTTTTCGGGCCATTCTTTTAATGCAATTAGAATAAAATACAAAATCTAAGAGAAAAGGTTTCGAAAACAGACTTGATTCTTTTCCTTTCTTTTATTTTTATTCTTTTCTATTTTATCTTTCCTCTTATTTTATTTCTGTTCTTTTTTTTTAAGGAAAGATTTTTGGCTATGCCGTCAACTTTAGCCGTAAATTACAAAATTTTATAATTTACACAAAAGAAACACATCTGTCTTTACGTTTTGCATAAGCATAATAAATGTATTATAAATTAAAAGGAAAAAAAAACTCCAAAGAAACAAAAGATTTTTTCAAAATAAGATTTTCTTTTTCATTGTCAAGAACGCGTCCCTTTTCGACGAGCGGGATGAATATCTATTGTATATCATGCGCAAAATTCCTGAATTTGAATATCACTATTTTTGAAGTAATTTTTATTTTACGTAATCACACCGTTAGGTTATAACATCATAATCGCTTTTTTTTTTTATTTCGAAAATATTTTGGTTTTTGAAGTTTCTAAAGATTAAAAACGCTTTACGGAATTGCTATGAAATCGGAAGAGGTTTATTGTATATTTTTGTTCGTGATTAAGTTATATTTTTCTATATTAAGAAAAATCAGTTTTTTAAAATGCACTTTTAAAATATATTCCGCATACATGATTAATTTCTTTGCAGTACCCATGTTTATGTGAAATAAAACCCGAACTTTACATGCAGCAGAGTTCTAGAGAACCGTCATATAATTTTCCACCCAATTTGCAGGATGGATGAAAATGGTATTCATGAATCAGAGTACCGCGGCAACGGATTTCGGAGAAAGTTTTAAAAGGGAAATGGCTTAAAACAAAATAAGGAACACAAGGAAAAATAATTTTTCATTCTATAAAGAAACAAAGTAAGAAAAATACAAAGAAACCCGAAGCAGGAAAGTATGGTTTTTCCAAAGATATTTCAGTGGAAGTTTCTGAATTACGAGTAGGAGATGCTTTTCTAGAAATTTATTTTTCTTTTTGCATATGATTGTACAAAAGTACCGAAATAGCTTGTAATTTCCCCCCTTTTTCCATGCTTTTAATGCAATTAAAATAAAATGCAAAATCTATTAGAAAATATTTTGAAAACAGATTTCATTTTTTCTTTTCTTTTATCATATTTTGGAAAGATTTTTAGTTATGCTGTCAACTTTAACCGTAAGTTACAAAATTTTGTATTTTACCAAAAGAAACACTTTTTCTGTTTTTACAGTTTGTTTTTGCGTAATAAATATATTACAAATTTTATTTTAAAAAATTCCAAAAAACAAAATTTTTATTTTACTTGCCACCGAACACATCTCTTTTCGACGAGCGGAATATATACGTATCGCTTAGTATGCGCAAAATACTTTAATTTGAATATCACTATTTTCGAAGTAATTTTTATTTCACGTAATCAAAAACATTAGATTATAACATCAGAATCACTTTTTTAAAATTTCTTAAATATTTTGTTTTCTGAAGTTTCTAAAGTTTAAAAACGCTTTTCGAAATCGTTATGAAATCGGAAGAGGTTTATTGTATACTTTTGTTCGCGGTTATGTTATATTTTTCTCAGTGGTGTAGTCATAAAAACAAGCAGAGGGCATACGCTCTAAGCAAAGGGTATACGCTCAAGGCCGAGTGTATACCCTACTGTGTATATACTATAGCTTTTTTGAGAAACAGAGGGTATACGATGTTCCGTAAAAAAATCCAGAAGGTATAAGGCGTATACTACCGTATATCCTCCGCTACATCCCTGATTTTTCTATATTAAGAAAAATCAGTTTTTTAAATTGCACTTTTAAAATATATTCCGCATACATGATTAGTTTCTTTGCAGTACCCATGTTTATGTGAAATAAAACCCGAACTTTACATGCGGCTGACTTCTAGAGAACAGTCATATAATTTTCCATTCCATTTGCAGGATGGATGATAATGGTATCTATGAAACAGAGTACCGTGGCAGCGGATTTCGGAGAAAGTTTTAAAAAGGAAATGACTTAAAACAAAATAAGGAATACAAGGAAAAATAATTTTTCATTCTTAAAGAAACAAAATAAGAAAATACAACGAAACTCGAAGCAGGAAAGTGTGGTTTTTCGAAATATATTTTGAGTGGAACTTTTTGTCTTACGAGCAGGACTTTTCCAGATTTTTTTTCTTCTTGTATGTGATTGTAGAAAAGTACCAAAAGAGTCTAATTTCTCCTTCTTTTGTCATGCTTTTAATACAAATAAAATAAAATGCAAAATATAAGAGAAAATATTTCGAAAACAGACTTGATTTTTTTTCTATCCTTTTATCATATTTTTAGATATTCATCAACTTTAACCATAAATTATAAAATCTTGTATTTTACCAAACAGAAACACCTACTGTCTTTACATTTTATTTATGCATAATAAATATACTACAATTAAAAAAAATTCCAAAAAAGCGAGAGTTTTTCAAAAAAAAAAAAAAATATATATATATATATGTTCTTTTTTACTGCCACAGAACGCTTCCCTTTTCGAATAGCGAAATGTATATGTGCCGTATAGTATGCGCAAAATCCCTGAATTTGAATATAAGCATTTTCGAAGTGATTTTTACTTTACCCAATCACGAACATTGGATTATTACATTATAAACATTCCTTTAAATTTCGAAAATATTTTGGTGTCCGAGGTTTCTAAAAATAAAGAACATTTTTTGGAATAGTTAGTAACTTGGAAGACGTTATTGTATATTTCCGTTCATTGTTGTATATTTTCCTATATTTAGAACCATCAGTTCTTTACAATATATTTTTGAAATATATGCCACATACATAATTAATTTCTGTGCAGTAGCTATGCTTATGTTAACCCTTTATCTGCTGACGATACTTATAAGTACCATTAAAATAACTTGTTATAAAATTCATTTAATACATCGATTAGTAGTAATAGAGTTTGGAATGAATTATAGATGAATTACTTTATCTTGATCCAAAAGCATTATTGGTTACACAAAATAAAAATATTTTCAAAAGGATGATTTCTTTCACCTTTGCATCTTTTCAGCTTTCTTGGCATTGGGAGTAGGGGGGGGGGGGATTTTTCAATTCGGAAATATTTTTATATTTCTAGTGTAAGAACATTATATTTGCACATTTCCTAATTCTACAAAATTCGAAGAAAAATATTTAATATAAAAGATTTGAATGGATTTTTGAATATTGCACAAAATCCCTACGAATTTAATGAATCCTCCTAAATCCTTCTAAAATTTATTAAATGATTATGTAAATCTTCTAATGTAGTTAGAAAAATTCATGAAAAATGCTTTGGAAGATAAAATGTTCATGAATTCATAATTCAGTACATAAAAGGTTAAATTAAACACCAGCTTCATACGCGGCAGAGTTCTAGAGAACCGTCATATAATTTTCCATCCCATTTGCAGGATGGATGATAAGGGTATTCATGAATAAGCTTTCCTCGGCAACGAATTCCGGAGAAAAGTTTAAAAAAAGAAATGGCTTAAAACAAAACAGGGGACACAAGGAAAAATAATTTTTTATTCTTTAAAGGAACAAAACAAGAAAAAATCCAACGAAACCCGAAGCAGGAAAGAGCGGTTTTCGAAAGATATTTTGAGTGGAAATTTCTGAATTACGAGCAGAAGATGCTTTTCCAGAATTTTTTTTTATGCATGTGATTGTACCGAAATAGTTTGTATTTTCCCCCTTTTTTCCATGCTTTTAATGCAATAATATAAAATGCAAAATTTAAGAGAAAATGTTTCGAAAACAGATTTGATTCTTTTCGTTCCTTTTATCATGTTTCGGAAATATTTTTAGCTATGCCGCCAACTTTAACCGTAGATTACAAAATTTTGTATTCTACATAAAAGAAATACTTCTGTCTTTACATTTTGTTCATGTATAATAAATATATTACATTTCTTTTTTTTTTTTAATTCCAATGAAGCAAAAGGTTTTTTCAAAATAAGATTTTTTTTTCGTTGTCAACAAACTCTTCCTTTTTCGACACGCGGAAAGCATACGGACCGCATAGTATACGGAAAATACCTGAGTTTGAATATCCCTATTCTCAGGCCTCTGACGTTCAAAAACATTTGCTTAATCAAAGTTACTGTAAATTAATTTTATTTTCTTTATGTTTTGTATTTACAGTCGTCCTCGTTTAAACGAATATTGATGGTTCCAGAAATAATATTCGATTAAGCGGGGTATTTGATTAAACGGGGATTATAACTGTAATATTTTATGCGTAATAAAAAAGCAAAATAACCACCTACTGTATATATTATTAACAGCATAATAAATTTTTAATAGAATAACATAAAATAAAATATATACAAATGCTAATATAAAGTAAATGCGTATTAATTTAATGTCGGTACGTACATTTATATAGTTTACATCACACTTAATGCAGCTCGTTTGAATTGGGTTAAAACTTTGCTACTTATAATTTACGTTACTTATAATGCCTTAAAAAAATCGTTCAAAGTGGTTTAAGTGGAATTTTAAAGGAGTAAATATCGAGTTATTTTTCGAATGAGTACAAAATATCACAACTATCATCTCGAGTCTCGAAGTGACGGCGCATTGCTATCCCTGGTTCGAATCCTGGTCTAGAAATTTTTCGCCCTGTTGGAAATTTACATCTCATGTGATTTATTTACCAATTAGAATAATTGTGTTAAAATTGATCTAGACTTCTCACATTGTGTTCGGTATCATATATCTATACTGGTAGAGGCAGAAAATCAAATAAGGAGTTTTTATTTGCATCCTTAGGTTTGGTGGGCTAAAATTTGTGTGATAATTATCATTGTATTGGCAACGAACGACTACAACTGCTTTCGAAGTAATTTTTATTTTAGGTAATCACGAACATTAAATTATTGCATCATAAACATTTCTTTAAAATTCGAAAGTATTTTGAATTCTGAGGTTTCTAAAGATTCAAACGCTATTCGGTATCGTTATGAAATCGGAAATTTTTATTCGTGGTTATATTACACTGGTAAACAGTGGTTTTGTCCTAGAACTAAAATTAGTTGACTCTAGATCAGCTTTTGGCGCTGATTCCGAATATGCTTTCCGTTTATCTCTAGATAGTCCAAGTTTTGAGAAAATTGCATATTTAAATTTATGTAAATTTAAGCTTTTTTGTGCTATTTTATGCAAATTTTAGATACAATATATTTCACGTCTAATTACGTTTTCTAGATAATGGCTATACTTGACTATTTGCTTCAGATAAATGTCACGATTTGCATATTCTTAACATTTGTTTTATCAGTTATTAAGCCTAATTTGCATATTTTTCAATGGTGTAATGTTTACATCACTATCAACTTTAAAATAGTCGCCCCAGAATTGACGTAATGTTATCCTGGACAAGAGTTTTATGCTGATTTCAAATCTGCAGTCTGTTTTCTTATGTCATGTCTAGTTTTTGAGTAAGATGAATTTATACTTTTGCACGGCATTAACACAGGTTTGATATAAGATGCTTTTTAGGGGTGTGTAATTCATTGACAAGAAGGTGAACAGGGTCAGATTCATCTCAGAGACATAAGCAAAAATTTATATAATCGAAAAAAAAAATAAGTAGAATCTATCCTAAATATTTGAAGTTTATCATACAAAGTATCATAAAAAGCTATTTTTGGCTTTTTTGACCAAAAACTAAAATTTCACTTTTGTGAAAATCTAGATGTGATAGAAGAAAACAGATACAAGATTTGAAATCAGCTCCAAAAACTGGTTTAGAAACATATTAGCGTACTCGTGCGGCAGAAATATTTGAACGTCAAGAAACAATATTAGGAAACCATGAAAAATATGCAAATTAGGTACACTATTTCACAGTCACATGTCAGTATAATCTCAGAAATAACGTTTTTGTGAAGTAAATTAGGTAGTAATTATAACATAAAACTAAAAACCCTGTCTGATATATCTTTATACCTTAAATTTGGAAATAATTGTATAAAATTTACTAAATTTGCATAAATTGAAATATGCAAATATCTCTCAAACTTGACGTGCAGGAGTAAATCTAAACTAGATTCGGAATCAGCACAAAAAACCGCATAAAAAATAACTAATTTCTGTTTTAGGACAGAGCAAAAGTTCAAATTTGTTGACCAGTGTTACATTTTTCTATATTAAGAAGCATCAGTGTTTTTTGCAGTGTACTTTTAAAATATATTCCGTATACATGATTAATTTCTTTGCAGTACCCATGTTTATGTGAAATAAAACCCGAGCTTCATATGCGGCAGAGTTATAGAGAACCGTCATATAATTTTCCATTCCATTTGCAGGATGGATGATAATGGTATTCATGAATCAGCGTACCCCGGTAACGGATTCCGGAGAAAAGTTTAAAAAAGGAAATGACTTAAAATAAAATAAAGAAACAAGGAAAAATAATTTTTCATTCTTAAAGGAACAAAATAAGAAAAATGCAACGAAATCCGAAGCAGGAAAGAGTGGTTTTTCGAAAGATATTTGAGTGGAAGTTTTTGAATTAAGAGTCGGAGACTCTTTACCAGTAATTTATTTTTTTTCTTCGATATGATTGTTAGAAGGATGGGAGATATCTAAATCTGGAATTGTATACAAAGCTACAGTTTGTAATTTGACAGTTTTTGGTGCGCTCGTAATTACATAAATACTTAACACCTATAGTCGGCATCTTGTCCGTCCGTCTGTCTGTCCGCATATAACAGCGCACAAACTACCCAACCTGATGGTTTGAAATTTAATATATATAATAGTTGCAGAATTTTGTCGAGTTTTATGAAAATCGAATCAAAGCTTAAAAAGATATTAATAAAAGTTTCCTTCATTCTATGAAATCCTATCATACGTATTAAATTATATACTATCCTGTTATAGGTAATGATTCTAGTTTGCCATGGTGATTATGTTATTCTATTTAAGAGGGAGTTCTATTATTTCCGTATTACTGAATTTAATATATTGAATTGTAATAAATTTTGTATTCATGCATTTTTGCATAAGAGTGCAACAGCTATTGCACCAAGATGTGAATATTTGTAAAACTAATTATAGTTCGCATGCACCTCATTTGTCACATTTGGCGTACAATTTCCGATTTGTTTTTTCTGGGATTTTGATGCAACAGGAATTATAATGCAAGAAGATAGAGGAATTTTGATGCAAGGAGATACAGATTTTTTTTTTTTTTCAAAACAATATTACTTTTATTTTTTTTTATGAAATAATATTTCAGTTATATCGTCTATATAAAAATTTCAAATTATCCATATTCAAAAGAAACAGCTTCTAAATTTACATTTTTGTCCATGCTTTAATGATTGATGGGGATAAAAGGGAAATATTCAGGAGAGACTATAGAGAACAAGATTAACAAATAATTTTTTCCCTTGTTATTGCATTAAAAATAAGTATGAATATAAAATTATTTTTTAAAAAACACTCTTTTATAAGCATTTAAATTTCATCTTTGAAATCATTCCTAGTTGTTTGATTGTTATTCATGTTTTTTTCAAAAAAAAAAAAAAAAAAAAAAAATCTGTTACACAAAATACATTAATTTGGCGTGGACACCGAGCTGGATTAGGAAAAAAATACTGTTTTTTTTTCTTTTTTTAACGTTTTGTAGAAAGTGCCAGCAAGTAAATTTATTAAAAAATATAGAATTTTTGCTCTGTTTTTTTAAAGATAGGTAACAAAATTAATGAAATAAAATTGCTAGATTCTATAGTTTCACCTATTTATCTAGATATTATGAAACTAGTGGTTGATATATGATGTTATGAAAGATTACATATACAAACTAAAGTAATATTAATTTTAATATTAATGTAAATACTGTTAATTTATCATGTTTGTCAATAAAACATGTTTTATGAACATGAAAATATTTATTTTAGAATTGATAGTAACCGAAAAATCTGTGTTTAGGGTTAAGTAAACTAAATAATACACTACAAAAACTACTCTAAAACATTTCTGAAATCAGTGGCATTAAAAAAAACTTTGTTTTTACCACTGTTTCTTTAATTTTTAAAAATATATTGTTTTCTGAGCTTTCTAAGAATAAAGAATGCTTTTCGATGGGTAACTCGGAATGGGTTGTTGGATATTTTTGTTTCTGGTTACATTATATTTTTCTAAATTAAGAAACATATGTATATTTTTTACAATGTAAGAAATGAAGAGTTTAATTTGTCTTAAAAGAAGAAAAAAGAAACAATTTATTTCAATCGAAATCTAATGTACTCCGTGCATACACCCTAACGAGATTTACAAAGCTAAAATTGATGTTAATATATAATATTTATAGAAGAAAATCTTTTACTTGCGTAATACGAAGTGTTAGAAACATTGCATTTAAAGAAGAGTCATATTAACCGCGAAATATAATGTACTCCGTGCAAACACCCTGACGCGATTTATAAAGATAAAAGTGATATTTACATATATTTATAAAAGGAAATATTTTACTTGCATAGTAAAGAATTAGAAACATTGCATTCAAAGAAGAGCTATATTAATCGAAATCTAATGCACTCCGTATATTACAACCTAACGAGATTTATAAAGCTAAAAGTCATGTTCATATATGATATTTATTGAAGAAAATCTTTTACTTGCGTAATAAAGAGTTAGAAACATTGCATTTAACCCTTAAATGTCTGAGTTTTCAAAAATTCTTTTAAAAAGGTTTTTCGGCTTCCTTTTTTTTAAATAAATCATGGGAAAAATATTTTAAAAAATCATATTTTGTTTTAAGTATGGTTTACAGCTAAAAACTGTTTGTTATTAATCGGCAATACCGGTGTTTATTTGAAAAAAATAATTTCTCTTGATAAAATTCTATAATATTAAACACACAAGAATTTTGAGAACTATGATAAGAAATAAATTTTACTTGCTCACTGCAAAACGAAATAGGGTATTTCGAAAGCTTACAAACAAAACAAAAAGTACATGTAACAACAATTGAAAAAATAAATCTATCTTTATTCTTAAACTGCACAAGTGTTGCCATCTACATGTTGAAAATCGATTTAATAATATTTTCGGAATGTATTTTATTGGCAACATTAGGCATTACAGCTTCAATATTATTCTAATAGTATTTATAAGCCTAAATTGGGTATGTTGCCGAAAGGCAACACCCGGCATTTAAGGGTTAAAGAAGAGTCATATTAATCGAAATCAAATGTTCTCCGTGCATACATTCTAACGCGATTTATAAAGCTAAAAGAGTATTAATATAGCGTCGCGTCACAGCAATAGTAGGACATTTAGTAAGAATAAAAAATGAGATGTTTCACTCACTGCTTTGAATAACTGTGTTTGCATCGAGTGGAACAACTTCTGGAACACAAAGATATGTTTAATATTATATCTCAGATGTGTTTTATAAAAATTCCCTACTGTTCCACTAGATGCAGACACAATTTTCATAGCAGTAAGACAAACATAACATTTTCGATTATTACTATATGTCCTATTGTTGCTCATAGGCGATGATATCATATTTGTAGAAGGAAATCTTTTAGTTGCGTAATAAAGAGTTAGAAACATTGCATTTAAGGGGGTCTCAGAACTCTTAGTGCTTTAAAATTTTCGAAATTTTAATTTTTTTAGATGTTAAACTTCTATTTTTTCTGAACATTTTGATATAATTGTTTCCTTGAAATTTCCATTAGAATCGTAGTTATGGCTTTTAGAATTATATCCGCTCAATAGCTGAAGCGGCGTTTCCGAAACTTTGAAATCATTTTTCTCCAAATGACATTTTTGGGCATAACGCGCACGATATCTCAAAAACTTCTGACTATTTTTTCATGGAATTTTCAAAACATATGTTACATATAATAAAACACTCATACTACAATATATATGAAAACACACATACACACATAAATAACGACTGCATTCAACAGTTAAAGGTGATTCCCAATTAAAATTGTGTCTTAAAATCAAATGCATTTTAAGATATTAAATGCTGAAAATGGTCTTTTTTTTCCCTTTTTTTTCATATGTTACATGTTAGTCTGTATAAACTGAACCTAAAATTTCCTTTTTACTGTTAAAAAAATTTTTTTAGGTGATTATATTGTTGAAATTTTCTAAATTTTGCATTAGCTAAATACAACTTTGTACTAAAAATATAAAAATGCTTTAAATACAAATTTATTTAGGTTCAGGGCAATTATTACAGTCTGAAGTATAAGTAGGCACCAAAATTCTCATTCTAGTTGCAAAATTTATTTTGTAATCGTCCGCTTAATCTGTGATGCCGATTTTCTGCTCGTCAAATATCTGACAGGTTCAAGCCCCATGTAAATGTTAATTCTACATCTTGTACTTTTTTAAATATTTGAAATGAAAGTACATACTTATACCTTTCATTCCCAATTAAAATTGTGTCTTAAAATCAAATACATTTTAAGATATTAAATGTTGAAAATGGTCTTTTTTTCCTTTTTTTCAATTTTAAGAGTCCTGAGACCACTTAAAGAAGAACCATATTAATCGAAATCTAATTACTCTGATCATACACCCTAACGCGATTTATAAAGCTAAAAGTGACGTTAATACATGCTATTTATAGTAGAACCTTTTACTTGTTACTTTCTTCTGTCTTCAATAGAAGAAATTATTGTATCGAAATTTTTTTCGACTTCCAGTTTTCGACGGATTTACACGTTTTAGGGGTCAGAGATCACAAAAAACATGTTTATACAAAATGTCTGTCTGTCCGTGTTTCCGTATGTCCGTGTGTCGCCATTGTACCATCAAAAATTGTATGAAGTTACGCATAGAATTGAACCATTTTTTTTTTTAATTTTTGGCTGTGGCAAGCAGGTCCTCCATTAATTTGGAAAAAATCCACCTGTAGGGGGCGCTGCAATAGCAATTTTTGTGCATTTTAAATATTGTACCATCGAAAAGTGAATGAAGTTATGCATAGAATTGAACTAAATTTTTTGTGTATGTTTTTGGTCATGACAAGAAGGTCCTCCCTGAATTTGGAAAAATATCGCCGGTAGGGGGCGCTGTAATAGCGATTTTTGTGCGATTTTTGTGCATTTTGAATATTGTACCATTGAAAAGTGTATGAAGTTATGCATAGAATTGAACCAATTTTTTTGTGTATGTTTTTAGCCATGGCAGGAAGGTCTTCCCTGAATTTGGAAACATTCCGACTGTAGGGGGTGCTGTAATAGTGCTTTTTTTGCCATTTTCAAAATTGTACCATCGAAAAGTGTGTGAAGTTATGCACAGAATTGAACCAAATTTTTTGTGTATACTTTGACCATGGCAAGAAGGTCCACCCTGAATATTGAAAAATTCCATCAGAAAGGGGGCACTGTAATAGCGATATTTGTGCAATTTTCAATATTGTACCATCGAAAAGTGTATGAAGTTATGCGCAATTCTAATAAAAATACAAATAAAACTAATAAAAATGAATTATTGGTATTTGTAATAACTAGTGCTGTAAAAGTAACGACTAAATGAATACCCGTATGATGTCGTTACTTTCGAACTCGCTACCCGTTAGAAAGTATTCGTTACTCGTTACTTTCGTTACTGTTCAAAAACCGGGTATTAACAATCATCGTATGTACTACAAACCTGCAGCAATAGCAAATCTAATTATATACCGCACATGAGTCTTTTGAAGAATTCGTTACTATTTTAACGTAAAATATGTGCTGCCATCTGTACGTTAAAAATACATTTAATTTTCTACGTTTTAATGAAAAGAAGGCAAACAAAATTAAAATACGATGCATAATTGAATATAACATGTCTAAATTGTATAATTTCTTACTTATGAAATAAGGAATAATCGGAGAAAGCAATTTAGGAAGAGTAAAAGTTCACCAAATTTATACGAAAACTATGAAATATAATTACACAGCCAAAATATTTTACAAACAAATTTACTTATTAATTTTACACTAAAAGTAATTATGTATTATGAAAATTTAATTTCTGGAATAATATGAAAATATTTAAATATATATATATTTAATTTCTTACGTGATTATCCTATCAAATGACACTGTACTTCAGTCACATTATTATTTCTGAAATTATTGATTTATATTTAAAAATAACCTTTTTTCAAATATCAAATTTAAAAACATAGCAACAAAAATATTTTGCACAGATGTCATATACGCACCACACTAGCGTGATTTTTTTTCTGATGCCAATTTGGTGAAAACCTCGTTTTCGAATACAAGTTACATATATATATATATTAAATAGGGAATAACAATAAATAAAAAATGTTTCATTAATAACTATAGAACAAAACAATTTATATAATTAAAAAAAAGAAAATAAAAGTAACTATACAATTTATTAACAAATAAACAACATCCGAGTTACCATATCAAGCAAAATAACGGCACTTTTGCGCCAGTTAACTACCCCAGTGATTATATGACATTGGCCTCAGAAAAAAATTGAGCCAATATGGTGCGTATATGACATTTGTGCCAATTATTTTTACAAGCCAAACAGAAAAAAAAAAAGAAAAAAAAAAGCAATTTAACAAATTACAACGACCATTTGGAAAATGAATTTTCAAAGACTAAAATTTAAGACATAAAAAATCGCACGGAATTGATCATACATATTTCGTACGCCATGGATTAAACATTAACATTCTTTGACCAATTTTAAATGAAATTTCATTTTTAAATTTCTAAACATCCCACAATATTACTTTTTATATCGTCGTATAGAGAAAAAAATACATTTTTAATTGCAATTTGTTTGAAAGCTGTATCTCAATTTGTTTCTGAGTTATTATTATTTTTTTTTTTTTGTAGTTTTTATTACTTTTTTGTCATAGTGGCAACAGAAGTATCCATCTCTGTTGAAAGTAAAGGGAAAATACAGATTACTGTATAGACCCATCAGGAAACGAATAAAATGCGGATTCAACCAATAAAAAGCTTCAGATATGTTTTTGATTTCCTACCCTGACAGAGGACAATAACCATTTTTCCAAATGGTTAAAAAAAATTAGAAAACAGTAATTGTGCTTTTTGAGAATTTAGTGTCACCCCCGATGAAAAAAAAAATATATATATGTACATAAATATAGATAGTTCAGTTATAAGACTTAAAACACACGCGTTTATTTTGTATAAAATGACGTGATCCGCATCCGCTGAAGAATTTCTTTCGTTATTTAAGAAATTCGACAAAAAAAAAAAAAAAAAAAAAAAAAAAAAAAAAAAAAAAAAAAAAAAAAAAAGGCTATCTCATGATTCATATGCTTCCATTTGTTTGTAATATTAATGTAGATACTTAAAATTAAGTTCAGTTTATAAAAACTTCATGTTTTATCAGAAGTTATTAACTTATTCGAAACAGCAGGTATTTTAATTACCTTTTTTTTTCAGTTTTTATGAGAAAATGGCAACAAAAAGATATAATTGGTATTTTCCAACTATTTTTCCTGTACTTTTACTTTCTACAGAAATGGAGTACTTGAGTTACAAAAATTAAACAAATGGCATTTAAAACTACAAAAGAAAAAAAAAATTAATATCTCAAAAATAAATCGAGATGCAGTTTTCAAACAAATTGCATTTAAAAGTACTTTTTTCCCCAATACGACGGTATAAAAATTGGAAATGTGCGATGCTTAGAAGTTTAAAAAAAATGCGGTAAAGATTATTCCGTACAATGATACCTCTGCTTTGTTTTACGGCTGGCTTATACAACGGGGCGTGTTTTTTTTTTTTTTTTTTTTTTTGAGACGACACTTTATTAGCTTAGCTGGAAGAAAGAAATAGCATACCGGAGGTTAAAAAATTAAACGTTATCATAAAAACATTTTTACAAGCAATCTAAAAACTCGTCTTTATCATAAAAATATATATTTTTTTAAATTTAAAACATAAATACACGTACAAAGATATTTTTATAGGATAAAGAATGCACTGAAAGCAAACCTGTAAATTTTAGAACAGAATTTCTTGAAAATTTTCAGAATATTTAAAAGAAATGTGTTTCATTTTAGACTTTATCGTCTTATCAACCAACAGTTTACGGCAATCGCATTATTATTTTAGAAATCTTTGATTTATGTTTTAAAATAATATTTTTTCCATTCTTTTTGGTTTTAATGAAGCACGCCTTTCAGATAATATAATACCTGATTTTGAAAAAAAATTCTTTCAGATAGTACTGCAAGCTCAGGGTATAAAATAGCTATGCTTCTTTTTCTTTCCATAATGAAGGAATCAACAAGCCCCTACGAAATCAAAATCGTTTGAGATTTGAGAATACTAACAGAATGATACGCATACACTGATACGTAAACAACTAACGCCGAAATATCCGAGTCTGATTACAAATTCGCATCTTTTACCGCATCCGGCTATCTGCTCCATTCATGAATTATACAAACGTAAGCAGCGTTTGAAGTTAGTTTCATTTTGTTCGGCTGCGTATTGACGCAGTAACGACTAACGAGTCGTATACCGAAGTACCGATTCGGAATTTCGTATCTTAGAGAATACCCGTTACTTAGTAACGAATATGTGCGGTTTGCTACAGCTCTAGTAATAACATTTTGAAATATTAATATACATGAGATAGAAGAAAGTTTTGGGATTGGCACATCCAACTAGTGTAATAAAGAGTTAGAAACATTTAATTCAAAGAAAAGCCATCTTTCAATATCGATTTCTAATGTACCTCGCGCGATGATCCTCCTGTGATTTATAAAGCTTAAAATTATTGTTTACTCATATTCATAGGTTGGGTTTACTTATTTTTTCCCTCATACTTCCCCATCTTTTTTCCCGCATAGGAGAAGTAAAATTCATAAAACTGGTAGCGACGAAACACCATAGCAACAGCTATTCCCTTACTACGCAATTCATGGTGGCTTAATTTTTCCAGGAAAGATGCAAGATATTTGCATATTCAAATGCGGTTCTTAGGAAAGGAGAGTTCAGGGGATTTTAAACTTATGACAGGCGATAAGGAATGTATTTTGGTATTTTTGATTTTAAACAGTAAGGATAAGAGACAGGAAAGAAAAATTCAGCATAAAATGACGTATTTACGAAAATTAATTATGAAAGTTATTAGGAAAATAAATTACCTGCGTGCCATAACTTATTTTCTCAATAACCTTCGTAAACGCATGTGTAGATTTAATTATGAAATAACTAGAAGAAAAAATGACTTTATTTGCGCGTGAGATTTGTATTTTAATAAATATTTTTAATTTTTAAAATTACGAATACCCCACAGTTATCACATTATTCCTATATTTGCATACGTTTTTCGCACTGGTCGAAAAAAATAATTTTATTTTGTAGGGAGCTATAAGTACAACTTCTTTACAGAATATTTATAATTAATTACAACTACAACTACTTGTTCTAAAAAGTAGCGGCTACAAACTATTTTTCGAAAGTAGTCACTACTTCGTTACTTTCAGATTTTGTGAAAGTATTCAATCTACACTCGTTATTGAGATATTTAAAAAATACAGTGGCTCCTCATTATATCACATCCTCCGGATAGAATCAACAGGGGTCGATCCAGGCCAAATTTGGGGCCCGTGTAGACCCTCTTCTTAAAAATCCATTTAATAAAAGAGGCCCCTCCGCAAAATTTCTTTCAATAAAGTATGCCCCTCCACAAAATTCCTTTCAATAAAATAGTTCCCTTCGCAAAAATCCTTTTAACAAAACAAGCCAATTCACAAAATTCTATTCTAGAAAATCATATACTTCACTAATTATTTTTATGTTGTTAGGTTGTTTAAATGTGTAAATTGCAAAGATAACAAGTTCATTAGAAAGTTAAACTTTAGCAGAAGGACTTAAAGAAGTTATTATTAATAATAGATGTTATTATTATTAATATTGAGTTTCAGTAACTGAATTTCCTATTTCGTTACAAAAAATTACTTTTCACAAAAATAAATTAAATTTCCCCAAAATAACTTTTTCTTTTCACAAAATGGCCCCAAGAAAAAATTCCTGCATCGACCCGTGATGAAAGAAGTGCGATATAACCCATGTCATCAAAAACGTCCGTGTGCGAGGGAAAAATTGACTCCACTGTTGATTTTTGACGCTCAGCTCACCACTATTTTGCCGATGACGGCTAGTTGTGATGCATGTCTTTCTAACTCTCTATTATAGCTGCAGATTCACGGTCGCCAGTCGCCACGTGGTGAGTAAATTTTTTAATTTGGCGACTCATTTTCAGCGTCCAAGTCGCCATCGTTTTGCGAATTTCGGGGGTTTTTCCGCGATCCTTTGACTAAATTTGCTGTTTTTGCGATCATTTGATAAAATTCGTGTTTTTTCGGCAATCTGTTGACGATATTCGCGTTTTACGGAAACTTTTGGCAAAATTCGCATTGTTTCTGCGATCCTTTGAGAAAATTAGCGTTTTTTTCTGCTATCCTTTTATAAAATTAGTGGTTTTTTTCGTGATCATCTGAAGATGATTTTTCTGCGAAGATTGGCGAAATTTCCATTTTCCCCTCGATTCCTTAACGAAAAACATGTTTTTTTCGCCATTCTTTGACGAAATTCACGTTTTTCCCTGATCTTTTGACGAAATGGACGATTTGTCTAAAACGATTGGCGAAATTTGCATTTCTTTGCGATCCGTTGACGAAATTCGCGTTTTTTTTAATGAAATTTGCTGGGGGTTTTTTTGCGAATTCGCGCTTTTTTCTGGTGCGATTGACAAAATTGATTTTTTCGGCGACATTTTGTCGAAATTCTCGATACTTTTCCGTGATATTTTTTTATGCAGTGATGGAACAGTGGCGTAGCAGTTGACTGATTGCCACCATTAAATTTTTACAGTAATCATACAATCCTTGAAAAAAGGTCTCAGAAATTCTGTCCGGAAGTTAGATGAAAATTAATAATAAAATTTTGCGGTGTCAATTGATTCTCTGCTGCTACACTGTTCCATCACTGTTTATGTCTGAATTTTCGGAACCGAAAGCCTTAAATTTTCGGAAAATTCATGTTCGAATTGTATTTTGTATTGTATTAAAATTGAAATTGTATAAAAACAAATGTTCGAATTGTATTTTGATCTTTATAGTGCAAAATAATCTCACACATTCACATTAAAAAAAAAAAAAAAAATACGAACTTTTGTATGATAAAATGAAAATAAGAAATATTGTTTTCCTAACCCTACTACCATGATTGATTAGCTTATTGTTATAGATATATTCTTTTAACCTCTGTCTTGCCCCATCTTATCTGTATAGCTTACGATTTATACTATACTTAACCCATTAACGACCGAATTATTTTCTTCGTTAAAATATAAATTTTGGATTTGCCACCACTTTTAAAAGAAGAGTAATTTTCATTTTATTTTATCAAGGAATTTGTCTCGTGAAAGAATGTATATATATTTACCTTCAAATTTACCGGTGTGAAAAGCACTTTCTTGCCACCAAGCCTAGCGATCTAAAAATATGCCACTGGGCGTTAATGGGTTAATTTATATTCAAATTAAACGAATTGTGCGACTAAATGAAATATACACATTTGACATAATTAGTCTCTGTTTCTGTTGTACATGTGTAGATTATATTTCCCTTTGAATTTCTGAATTTTTTTTCCATATAAATGCTATTGCTTTTGTGCGTTTCTTTCACAATGTGGCAACAGGATTATTTGGATTTAGGAGCCACTGGCTCCTTAAAAATTTTGGGAATCTGCACTTATACTCTCTATGATTTAATCTTTAATTTTTAAATTTCTTCCTGATGATGGACCTTTAGAAGTTTTGAAACAGCTGTATGCACCATTTGTATACATACATTTGTTCTATTTAACATGGTTCATTTTTTCTTAACTTTAAAAATTTAAAAGAGAATGAACATATATACCAGAAAATGTTTTTGCTGAAATGCTAGTATAAACAGATATTACGCTTTTTTTTTTTAGCAAAATTAAGAGAGAGACACAATAAATAGTCATTTTACATATAGTTTGATAAAAAGGCGTTTAACCCCTTCTTAATTTTTAATTTTTTGCTACCGGTTTTTCAAAACAGGAGAATTTCTGTAATTTAATCGCTAAAGTACTCTCATTAAATAATGTAAGCTTTACAATAAATAAACGGTCAAGTGTTAGCATTACTCGCGTACAGAGGGTTCCGTAGAATAAATGTATGAATTTGTAATTGTATTATATATATGTATAAAAAAAAGTTGCTTAAAGAATACTAAAACTTTGTAATAAACTACACAACGTAGAGTTGGGTATAACTGTATATATTAGAAAAGTGTAATCGGGTATACCATTAAAGTTCAAAGAGATATGGAACCTAAATAATATCAAATATAGCTATACGTATAAGTCTTTTTTTAATATTATCCTAATCTGTTTATGATGAACTTAATTCGGTACTGTCAATAAAAGCAGTGCATAGTTAAACTTCATTTGGCATTTCATGAAACAAAATTCAGCATAGTAATAACCTTTATTTCTACAGTGTAGCTAAAACAAAACCTTTGTTAAAAGTTTAAATTTGGCATTGTGCTAAGCGCTTCGAATTGAGATCTCAAAGTTGCAACGCCGCCATGGTCAGAGCCGCGTTTTAACAGATAGGTGTTTAATTAACTTTTAAAGTCACTCGAGACGTATTGAGAGATACAATCAACGCAAAGTATCGCGAATCCACAGTATTTATGCTATTCATTCTAATTAAATCTTCCGAGGGCGATGCCCTTAAAAAATGGACACTTAATTTTAATTCCAAAACAGACAAACGGCACCAAGAATATTTAATTAAAATTTCCCTTTTATCATGTACGTGAAAATAAGCAAGTTCGCATTTTCTAATAAATTCGTTTATAAATTCTGGTGTCAGTTCATTATTTCATAAGTTTATAAATAGAATCACTCCGTGCCGGAAAGGATTAAGTGGTCGCAGGACTCTTAAAGCTTTAAAATAAGAAATTTTAATTTTTTTAGATGTTAGACTCCTATCTTTTCTCAATATTTTGATATAATTGTTTCCTTGAATTTCCCATTAGAACAGAAGTTTTGGCTTTTAGAATTATACCCGCTCAATAGCTGAAGCGGCGTTTCCGAAACTTTAAAGTCATTATTTTCCAAATGGCGTTTTTTTGGCATAACGCGCAGGATACCTCAAAAACTTCTGAATATTTTTTCATGAAATTTTCAAAACATATATTTCATGTTAGTCTGTATAAACTGAACCTAAAATTTCCTTATTATTGTCCAAAAAAATATTTTTTTAGGTGATTTTACTGTTGAAATTTTCAAAATTTTGTATTAGTTAAATGCAACATTGTATTATAAATATAAAAATGCTTTAAATACAAATTTATTTAAGTTCAGGGAAATTATTACAATCTGAAGTATAAGTAAGTACCAAAATTTTCATTCTAGTTGCAATATTTATTTTGTAATCCTGCGCGTAAACTGTTATGCCAATTTTTTGTTCGACAAATGTCTAACAGTTTCGACCCCCCTATAAATACTAATTCAGTATCTTGCAGTTTTTTAAATACATGAAACGAAAGAACATACTTATATCTTTCATCTCAATTAAAATTGTGTTTTAAAGTCATATACATTTTAAGACATTAAATGTTGAAAATGGTCTTTTTTTCATGTTTTCCACTTTTTAGAGTCCCGAGACCCCTTAAATTAGTATGTTTTTAACAATTTGACGTTCATTGCTTTTATACTGTAACTGGACATTGCATTACACATATATATCATTAAAAGTTGTTAACTAGGCATAGAATACGCCGCCCCTGTCCTTGTGTATGTCCAAACTGACCGTACCTTTAAGGGTTAATATCTCGGCTAATTACCGATGATTTTTTTCAAAAATCATTATAAACAATGCTTTTATACTTCTGCAACGATAGGTATATTCAGCGATGTCCGACAATTTTTCTGAATGCCCGTAAATCGAAATTTGTTTATAACAGAAAAATGCTAATTCCTCTAAAACTATGCGACCTAGGGTAATCGCTATAATTTTCCGGCAAGGTTTATATTAACGTCTAGTACCTCTAATTTTTTCATAATTTTAGTTTCAGTAGATTCGGAATTAGATGGGGGGGGGGGGGACATATTTTTGCGCTACATTTTCAACAATATCTTTGAAAATATAATACCTAAAATTAAAAGGAATATATTTTTGAGTTCAGCGTTTCAAAAGCTTTCACAGGATATCCCACATGATATACAAAGAAAAGATTTTTTTTTCAAGTAGCGTAATTAGCCCCTCGACTTTTTTACTAAATATATTTATGAATGTTTATTAATCTGAAAATATGTGGGTCAATGGTCTTTATTACTTCCCCGAATTTCAACTTTCCACGTTCCATAGTTTACGAGTAAAATGGCTGTGACAGACAGACAGACAAACACAGGATTGATGTGATCTTATAATGGTTCCGTTTTTACTTTTTAGATAGATTTCGTATGAAATACTACCTATTGGGATCGTTCCTATGTTGGAATTTCTGAAAACTTTTTGCAGATCTACACCGATCATGACCCAAAGAACCCAAAACCACCCTCAGTAAAAAACTTTATTACGTATTTTATATGTATTTTATGCGGTTTTTGATGATGGTGGGTAATGTTTAATTAATGGTTATATATATATATATATATATATATATCACACTTTCTTCTGGATACGATAACTTTCGTAATTCTGCACCAATCTCTTCCAAACTGATACAAAAAATCAAAGGGAATAAAATCTCGGTCAAGTTCGTTAATGGGCAAAATCGGACAAAGGGGATGGAAACAGGGAGGGGTTTTGTGAAAACCGAAAACCCCCATAACTTCTTAATTTTTGTATATATCAAATCAGTTTAAAGTTTTTATTACTTCTAAAAATAGGGCCAAAATTTTATGTATCACAGATTTTTGATAAAGTTAAAAATGGGCTCAAGGGGGCCAAAAATAGGGTTTTTGGGAGAAAAAAATTCATAACTTCGTCAATTCTCAAAATATCAATTCCAATTAATTTTATTATGAATCTCCTTAATATTATCTACAACTTTTATATTCACAGGTTTTTGATAGAACCGATTCGTACCGAAAAAAAAAAAAAAAAAACGAAAACAAAAAGGGGGTTTGAAGAAGTAAAAAATCCATAACTCCGTCAATTCAAAAGATATAAAATCCCCATGAATTTATCATATATCTTCTTAATATTGTCCGCAACAGCTATATAGACAAGTTTTGGATAGGACCAATTCTTACAGCAAAAACAAATTAAAAATACATAGCGGTTGAAGAAAAAAATCATCTAAGTAAGGGAGTATTCAAATCCAAACTGCGTATTTTGTGACTCATTTTACAATTCATTTTTGATCTCTAAGGCTTCCAGTTGGTACGTTTTCTTACTCAGAAAATATATAATGTACCGTAATGGTCGATTTTTTTATAGAGGCAGAATATATTTTAAAAAATGCTGTTAAAGTGGGCATTTTGAACCGAATTTCCCGAAGCGGATTGTGTTGGAAAAATCATTGCATAAAGGATGCACTCAAATCCAAACTGCTTATTTTCTGACTCATTTTTAAATTCATTTTTGCTCTCAAACGCATTTAATTGGTAGATTCGCTTATTCAGAAACTATATAATGTACCGCAATGATCGATTTTTTGATAGAGGCAGAATATAATTCAAAAAATGATGTCAAAGTGGGCATTTTGAACGGAATTTCCCGAAGCAATTGTGTTATCACTTTCTTCTTCACACGATAACTTCCGCAATTCTGCACAAATCTCTTTCAAACTGATACATAAAATCAAGGAACATAAAATCTCGGTCAAGTTCGTTAATGGGCAAAAGCGGACAAAGGGGATGGAAATAGGGAGGAGTTTTGTGAAAACCGAAAAAACCCCGTAACTTCTTAATTTTTGTACATATCAAATCAGTTTAAAGTTTTTTTTTACTTCTAAAAATAACGCCAAATTTTCATGCATCACAGATTTTTTATAAAGTTAAAAATGGGCTCAAGGGGCTCAAAAAATAGGGTTTTTGGGAGAAAAAAATTCGTAACTTCGTCAATTCTCAAGATATCAATTCCAATTAATTTTATTATAAATTTCTTTCATATTATCTACAACTTTTATATTCACAAGTTTTTGATAGGACCAATTCGTACCGCAAAAAAAATTAAAAACGAAAACAAAAAGGGGGATTGAAGAAGTAAAAAATCCATAACTCCGTCAATTCAAAAGATATAAAATCCCCATGAATTTATCATATATCTTCATAATATTGTCTACAACATCTAGATAGACAAGTTTTGGATAGGACCAATTCTTACAGAAAAAACAAATTAAAAATATATAGCGGTTGAAGAAAAAAATCATCTTATTAAGGGTGCATTCAAATCCAAACTGTCTATTTTCTTACTCATTTTTAAATTCATTTTTGCTCTCAAACGCATCCAATTGCTAGATTCTCTTATTCAGAAACTATATAATGTAGAGTAATGATCGATTTTTTTGATAGAGGCAGAATATATTTCAAAAAATGATGTCAAAGTGGGCATTTTGAACAGAATTTCCCGAAGCGATTGTGTTAGAAACGAAAAATATTGCCCTACTGAGAAAATAATTGTTTATTAATCAAGTTTTAATTAATTGAAAGAAAAATAAAAATACAGGTCGCTTATAAATCTTTTCAAAAATCACGTCAACATGTTTCACATTTTTTTATTATTAAAAATGCATCTGAAAATGTGCCAGAAAATTTCGAGTTGTTGAGTATGGAAAAATATTTTTTTTAATATCGCAAAAACATGATTCAGATGAAACCAGCTATTTTATAAAAAGGAAATAAAAACTCGTCAAAAGCAGACAGACAAAACTGTTAAAGTGGATTTATATCTAATAATGATTTAGTTTTTGTTGGTGAAATTAGTAAACTTAACTTCGAAGTCTACCTCTGCCTGTAGGCCGGTCCGGCAGGGATTTTTAAGTTCCGGAACCCTAAAAATAACTAATGGGAATCATGAAGGATTCTGAGCACCTTAATTGGCACGTATACCGGTCGCTCGTCCCCAAGGTGTTAAAGTACAGTATATTTCGTTTTTAGAAGACACGAAAATAGAGTCATGTATATCTTAACAATGATATAACGGGGGTGCTAACTTTGCACATAACATATTTATGATTAACCATATATGTCATAAATTTTATTTACTACTGTATTAAATTTTTTTTACATAACATATTTATGATTAACCATATATGTCACAAATTTTGTTTACTACAGTATTATAAATTTTGTACATAACATATTTATGATTATCTATACACCAATATGACTTCATCTTATAACTTATGTAAATTCAATATTGTTTTCATCTATGTATGTAAATCTTTGTTTAGTTTACTCCATAAACATATTTTCTACTTTCCTGCCGCATTTCGTGTCAATCGAAGCAGTACTCGTCGATTGTTTCGCATTTTACCGCTGCGTGCTTTAATTTTTGGCAGCGAGTATATTAACTCTTAAAGACACGGACGCTTTGGACATACATAAAGACATAGGCAGTGTACTTTGCACTGTTAAAAATCTGCATCAAAATGTCCAGCAGTTTGACCGTTTTTATAGAAAATAGTTACATAACCGTAATTTAACTTTATTCTGACCATAATATTGTCAATAATTTGCCCGTTAAAAGCAACCATTATCTTTAAAATGGTTGTGTTTTTTAACATTTAATAATTGATTTTTATGTATTTTTTAGCACTGAATACGAAAATGATCTTAATTTCTAACCATCACGTCTAAATTTTTCGCAAATCGTAAATTTCAATGGTGGAAAGAAAAAATATAGCGAAAATCTGATACTAAAAAATAGAAGAGCTGGTTGTGTTTTTTAACTTTTGATAACTGATTTACGTGTACTTTTTAGCACTGAGTCTGAATATGACCTTCATTTTTAACCATCATGTCAGGATTTTTCGCCAATACGCAGGGTAGGGGAGTACACAGTGAGACAGCAGCCACGTTGACATGTAGTTGTAACTTTTTCTTCAAGCTGGAACACACGCATAACGACCTCATCTTATGCAACACGTGGATGTAGTTTCGGCAATTCAGTTACTCGTCCGACAAAATAGTAAATAATTGCTTATTTTATAGTGGTTAAAGTTACATAAACGTCTATTTTAGAGTTCATTTCCTTCAATATGACATATATTTACTTAACCAAACCTAGCTATATCTAATAATAGACCATTTCGAAAAAACGACATAAACTTTTAAAAGCGATGAATTGATGTAACAGATGTGGCATCCATTTTGTTACAACGTTGCGAAAGTACACAGTGAGACACACAGTTGTGGTACACAGTGAGACGTGTCTTATTGTGTACTTACTATGTGGTTCTGATGTTTAAAAAAGTTATTTATTAATAAAAGAAAGTTTTTCTCTCACTCTCTTTCTCTCTGTGTGTGTGGGCGTGCGATGGCTAGGGAAATTTACTAAACGTAATAGGATTAAAATTTGCATGAAGGTAGTCCAAGGTCTGCCATTGTACCCCCGAGTCTCATATTTTTAATATTTTGAAAATCTAGAAATATTAATTAGAAATCATAAACTGCAGAAAATTATTGATAGAGTGTAAAAATGTACGATTTATGAACATATATACATTGTCTCACTGTGTACTACTTGTGGTACACAGTGAGACAATTTTCGATACTCCATTATGCTGCTTCTGTGCTTTTAAAAATAACTTTTTTAAAACCATTTATACATTAATGTGTAGCGCAATTGTGTAGCTTAAAGATGAAGCAAAAAATTTTTCAGAAGAATATAAATCGTCGCCATTTGTTAAGTAATAATAATTTTCGTCTCACTGTGTACTACCCTCCCCAGTGGCGTAGCCAAGGGGGGGGTCCAAGGGGTCCGGACCCCCCCCGAAAGTAGACCTGGTTTACTGAATCATGGATACAAATACAACGGTAAAATCTGCTAAGACAGAATCACAAAGGATCTATAAAAAATTCCGCTTTAGAGAGGTGTTCGTCTTAGAAGGTATAATTCAAAGGTATGTCTTTATTCGGGACTATGAACTTTTCCGTTTTAGACAGGTTTCCGTGATAAACACTTTCCGTTTTCACAATATCCCTTAAAACTGCCAAAACGATCTCACATCCCAAACTTTTTCTTTCACGTACTCCTTTCTTAGGTTTTTCATTTCGGAGTAACCCCATTTCTCATAAAAACGTCCCCCTCCCCCCCCTCCACTCAAGGAGATAACGTAAACATGCTTTTTTCCATTAGTAATCTTCTTATCACAACCATATAATAAATCGATGCAAATTACATTGATATTCCTAACATTTTTGTGACTTCCATTACCGATATTATTTTCACATACCCCAGCAGACCCGCCACGTACCCCCAGGGGTACGCTACCGCAGGTTGGAAACCGCTGCTATAACACCACCTCTGAAGAGCATAAATCTATTACAGGAAAATGTGTGAAGATGACCTATCTCAAATGAAAACAATTCAAGATTCGACGAAAACAACACTATATATTTGTGCTTGCTAACGTTTGAAACCTATCTGAAATGAAATTTGTTCCAATTGTGAATCCTTCTTGGCAGGTTTTCTGAAAACACGGAATCCTCTCATAAAAAAACATTTTAATGTCCCGAGACGGAAGGATAACTAAACAAGTATACCTGCTATTCCGTTTACACAAATTTACTGTAACTAGATTAAACGTAAAACTTCTTTATCTTGGACTTCGATGGGGTTCTGTTGTCGACCCTTATGGGAAAGAACGAGTTTATACGAACGCAATAACGGTACATTGGTTGGGTTTCGTGACCCTTATCTTTGTTCACATTATAAATGACAATATTAACAATTATTTTAAATCTACTGCCTGCAATTAATAAAAGTAACTATATTTTTGGACCGGTTTTTTGTTACCACTTTCAAAATACACTGGCGAGAAAAAATAAAGGAACAACCATAAAAAGGTGCTTTATGTTAATTCTATTAAGGGAACTTCCAGAAAGGTAACTCAATGTCAACGTTATCACGTAGTCCAATGGGATTAACATTCGCTACAGAAATACATGCAAATTTTTCAGCCTCAGCCCGTTCTTTCGGTTCACGTGTGAAAAGGAGCGCATGTGGGTAATTTGAAGTCTAATTTTAAGGAATGTACGTGAAATTAGGTAAAACTTTTCTTCTAATAGGTAGAATATGTCGTCCAGAAGACATTTGACCGATTTTGAGAAATTGCGTGCGATAGGGAGAATGGAAGCAGGACAGACACTCTTAGGGGTCTGTAAAGACTTATAAATAGCCAAAAGCGTCATGTCAAGAATCTGTAAATGGTTTAAAGACACTGGTATAATGTCCACAGCCAACCAAGTCAAGGTAGAAAACGCACCACAATAGGCTCTCAGTACTGTAATTTGCCAACGATTGCTAAAAGAAATAGGCAACTGACGTCAGTTCAGATTGCAGGGAGTTTGCTGCAGCAACAAGAACTCGACTATCCTGGTTTACTGTGAGTGACAGGCTGCATGCAAGGAAACCTATAATTTGTGTTCCGCTAACTCCAGTAGCGAAATGCGCCCGGTTAAAGTGGTGCAGAGATCATCGTCATTGGAGTACCACAGACTGGAGCGAGTTCTCTTTACCGATGAATCCCGACTTTGTTGAGAGAGTTACCACAGATGTGTTACCATATGGAGGAAGAAAATCACATGCAATAAGGCTGCAAACATCCGTGAAAGGCATCGATACAAGGTCGTGGAATTGTGGTATAGACGGACATCATTTTGAATGGCCGCAGTGACCGACACATTTTTACCAGTGCAACTGTGAATGCTGAAATATACAGAGTTGAGATTCTTGACTCTCCTGTCAAGTTGTTTAAGGGTGCAATCGGGAGATTCGGAATTTTATGATTATTAATAGTCTAGAAGGGCGCTACCCCTTTCCACGGAACTCCTAAGTATCCCTTCCAGAGCTGCATAAATCCGACCCGTCCGAAGCTTACTGCTCAACTTGGAGAATGTTCTAAAACTGTTTTGAACCATCTAAAATAAATTGGCTGGGAAGTACAAAAACAGAAACCACCATGAACCGTTTTTTACACATTCTAATACTTCCAAAATAGTGCTAATCCATCACAAATAAACTTCTTACAAAAATTTAACTTCCTTAAAGACGACCAGATATCGGAAGCAACTATTAGATCGAATATGGTATCAAAAGTGGCGAGACATGAAACATGGAAACCCAAAAGAATTATGGCTGAATAAGACAATTGTAACAAAACTGCTTTTTCCAGCATGAACTATATTTGATGTGTGTGCTTCTTACATTACTAGTTTCTGTAGCTGAAAATACAAGATATTTTTCTTAAAGTTGAAACGTTCCCACATAGCATTTTTAGTTTGCAGAAAATTTGCAACAGTTTTGCTTTGAAAACCTGCAAAGTTGCAGTAAGCGTAGCATGACAAGACTGAAAGGTCATAACAAGATAACCCAAACTCCGAAGTCACCACAATTTGAACTTGCAGCTAACTTGTCGTGCAAGTTAAATTCATACTGTATCAAATTCATTGCAAACTAACGGCAAACAAGTAATCAAAAATGATGCAGACTTACTGCAAAGTAGTAATCTTGGCATGTCACACTATAAGTTTAACCCCTTCGAAGGGGTCCATAGACCTGATCAAGTCTAGTGATGCGAAAGCGCCGTCAGAAGGTGCATGCATCGGTTTTATCACCACAAACAAGTTTAGGTAATATTTGGACTTTTCATTTCGAGCATTTTTCGGTATTTAATAAGTATAGCGCTTAGAAAAAGCGGTGCCTACCGAATAAAATTTCTGCAATTTCTGTGTATGTGCTGATTGTCTAATCTCTCAACAGAGGGATTTTTTGCTTTCGTCACTTTCGTGAATTAAAGACAGTCTTGCATCAGTTTCACAACAAACTACTCATGCAAGGTGGGTTATGGTATACATTGAGGGAGATTTGCTGCGAATTTCTCAATTCGAATTTGTCACGGCAAGATAATATCAGAAAAAATAAACTTGCTGCTAATGTTCATGCTATCTGGGTTATCTCAAAAGCTCGCATGGGGAGCGCGGTGGATCACATGAATGTCTCATGCGATTGACACTTATGTGAAATCATTATCCAATATCTATTACAGCACAAGTTCTTAATTCAATGGCTAGAAATTAAACATGGAAATTGCTGTTTTAATCTTAACCACTTGATCCTAACTTTATTGTAGGCAAATGTTATGTAATATGAAACTTGATTTAACCCATTCGTTGCCAAAACTATAAAATAATAATTTTCAATTTTTTTGTTAAAAGTCGTTTGCTACCACAAATTCAGAAAGGTAAATTTCGCTTTACTAATACAGCGAAGTTTCTGCCAATAAATGAGGCACTTTTTTAAATTCTAAAATAGTGGTGACAAAGTAATTAACAAATTAAAGCCATGAGTATACTCGTGGATGACAGCGAATGGGTTAATTAAGTTTAACTCTTCAGTATGCTCTCATCTTTTTTCATCATAGTGAATCTTTTTCATTGGTAAATATTAATGCAACTTCAGTGTATTATTAGTTGCAGTTATAGAGACTGACCTTACATTTTTTATCCATGCTTTTTTTTTTTTTTATTAAGAAATTAAATAAGGTTATACCTAAATTCTTAAAGTTACTCGAAATACTTCTATTATACATACACAGTCAAGACAAGATTCAAAGGGACTGGTAAAAAGTTCCATTTTAGACAGGTTTCCATAGAAAGAAGTGTAATTAATTATGCTTCTAAGATACACAACCTCAATAAGATCTATTGTTCGTTTCGCAGGGATTCTGAAACTCTTCCGTTTGAGACAGGATTGCGTTATAGAAAGATTCCACTTTCACAGGTTTCACTATGTTTCACTAAAGAACAATGAAAATCCCCTTTCAGACAGGTTTTCAGCAAATTTAATTGTATCGCAATTCATATTAATACCATGTAACGCTTCCGTTAAAGACAGGATCCTGTTATAGACAATTACTATTTTAACAAGTTTTATTCTATTCATATGACATAAATAAGTATATTTATATAAATACACAAAACTTGTAAAAATGGAACCTGCCTATAACGGAATTCTACCTTAAACAGAAATCTTCCGTGCTACGGGAAAGAATACTATACAAATACACCTAATAATACGAAAACCTGTGTAAAACGGAATTTTTCCAGCAATATTTACGATTTTATCTTGACAGGTTTTACTATATATATATATATAACCTGAAGGAAAATTTTTGGACCCCCCCGAAACGAAATCCTGGCTACGCCACTGACCCTCCCCTACATTTCAAAGTTACAAAGTAAAAAAAAAAAAATGCGATAATTGTGATATCGTTTGATATCACATATATTATTCTTTATAGGTAATTCATATGATCCCTATAGAGTTAAAATTTAATATTAACTATCAATATAAATATGCGCCGTTCAATTTCTTTTTGTATTTCTAAGTTTTAAATTAATCTATTTCCCTTTCACACATTACTTTAACGTTCCCATAAAAGTCTCTCTGCTCTTTTACTAAGAAAATAATAATAAAAAAAGAATATTATTCACAGCCATTTCATTTCGAAAGATAGATTCTTTTCGCATTGCATCTGCCTATAAAAATTTTCTCTGTCAAATTTTTAATCCGATGCTTTACTAAGAGATAGTCAAAACTTTGGTTAAACCAGTGGTTATATAATGATATCCAGATGTACTTCTAAACTTATGTCGCCTTTCATGTTACCGCACTCGTTCCAATGCTATCGGCAGCCTTCGAATTCTTCCTTGCTTTCTCACGTACTAACGCTTGGCTAATTATCGCCTATAAGACTTTTCGTCTAAATTTAAGCTGCCCCATGTATTCCAATGTAATGGTTATCCCTTAGCAAGATCTGTGTCTTACCCAATATCTATCTGTCGCCAAAACTTTACGAATGAAAATTGTGAACAATATCACTCTTTGCTTGCACTTGATGATGTAAAACAAGATTTGATTTTGGTGTGTCAGCGGAGTCACTCCCAAGACACCTATGTGTCTCTTTAAATCTTCATTAAAATTTCCTTTTTAAGCTACAAGTATTTATTTTTAAATCTTCTGGACCTGTGTCATTGTTTGGTACGTGCATTTGTACTCCATCGCGGAAATATTCAATTTTACTGAAATAATGCAAAAGACATTTTTATATTCATATCCGAAGTTTTTTATGAAAGAAAAACAACCCACAACAAAACCAATCGTTAGTACAATAATCTGATACTATAAAATAGATCTAAAACTTCTTTTATGCAATTTAAGTTTATTAAATTCAATATTTAATTCAATGTTTTGGCTTATATTGGGGACTCTTACAGCTAAACAGCTCAGGGATGCGATGAGGGGGGAGGGAGAGGGTTCTCTTTTAATTTTGAACTTTGAAATTTACGATTTGCAAAAAAATTCTGATGTGATGGTTAAAAAGGAAGGTCTTTTTCCGATTCAGAGCTTAAAAATATACAAACGTTAAAAAACGCAACAACCACATCTATTTTATAGCATCAAATTTTTGCTATTTTTTTACTTTTTAACTTTGAAATTTACAATTTGCGAAAAATCTTTACGCGATGGTAGAAAAATGCAGGTTATTTTCGAATTTAGCGCTACGAAATACATACAAAAAATGCTATAAAAAAGCTAATCAAAAATCAAAAAGCTAAATCAATCAATGCTAATCAAAAATCAAAAAGCTAAATCAATGCTAATCAAAAGTTAAAAAAAATGACACAACTTAAATTTTGCAGGCTTTTTTAATTTATAACCCACTATAGAATTGCATAGATTTGAAATAACAATGTTTAAAAGATCTGGAATGCAACTAAAACTAAATTTAGTGAATCATATCAAACTAAGCATGTATACATAAATTCCATAAAGTCATTTTCAAGCTACTTTTTACCAAATATAAATTTTAGGAGTGTAAATCAAGGTTACAAAAATAAATCATTCATTTTCAAACATTGCAAACTATAAAACCGTAAGTGATGTCAAATATTCAAAGCTCGTTCAAAACACCCGAAGGGAAGAAATATATTTTAGAATTTTAGAAATATTTTCAAGAGCTGGTTAAATATTTAAAAAAAAAAGAAAAAAAAAGAGTTTTTGCATCACACTTTTTCTTTTGATATTTTTACAAAATAGGAAATCTTAAAAACTAATAATAAAATCTAAGATATAAATCTTTTAATAATCCATGAGTGATGCATTAATTTTCTTTCTAGTTTATTCTCATTTTTTTAGGTGCGTTCGTAATTATATAAATATGTAGCACCTATAGTCGTCCTTCAGTCCGTCCATCTGTCTGTCTGTCCGTCCGCATTTAACAGAGCAAAAACTACCCAACCGAATGGTCTGAAATTTTAAATATATAATTGTTGTAAAATTTTGTCGAGTCATTTCAAATTTCATGAAAATCGGACGTATAGTTTAATTACAGGGACAGTCAAAAGTTTTTCGTTACATGACAACCAATGGGAAAAAATTATTGCAAGTGCATTTTAATGATGTTACAGACTATGCAATTATGAAGTGCAAAAAAATATACATTCAGTACAATATGGGGTGCAAAAAATATTTATAAAACTAATTATAGTACTAACGTACCTCATTTGCCACGTTTGACGAGCAATTTCCAACCCTTTTTTTTTTTTTTTTCCTGATACTCCATAGGAAGATATGAAGACTGGAAATGAACACTTACCAAAAGGAACTAAAGGAAATTACAAAGTGGTTGTCAATTGAAGATATAAAAAATCTATTTGTCCTCAGGTATTATTGATCTATTGAACATATTTTAAATCTATATTATAAAGAACAAATGTACCCATGCGTAACGCTGACGTCATTTTGACGGTGGCAACACCAGACGATTAAATTTAACCTTTACTGCATTTTTTAAAAAAAGTTTTGAAGATCGAACATTTAAAATTTTTACACCGTCGAAGTGGGTTAAAAATCGATTGCAAAATTCTCTCTTTTCATACAAAAAAAAAAAAAAAAAAAAAAAAAAAAAAAAAAAAAACCCAATAACAAAGAAAAAAAAACAGATTGAGTTAAACATAAAAAACATATCATTTAACCCGTTCAGGACCAGCATAATTTACACAAATTTTATTCGTTTTGCATCACTTTTTTTGAATTATTTGACTTAAATTTAAAAATCACGAAGGTGTCGTAATTAAATAAAGTCAATTTTACTTTTCTTTTTTACTGGTATCAAACTCAAGCGCTGTAAGGACTTTTTGAGGGTGCATATATGCACTTATGGTCCCGAACGGGTTAAAGTAATTAGGATTAAAATATTAAGTCTTTTTTAATCTTAGTACTCTGAAACATGAATAAAATTTACAAAAAAGTAATTTTCCTATATTTTTTTTATTTATTAGTATTGTAAACTGAAAAATGTGGGGGTCCATCCAACAGATTAAAACACATTTTATGTGACCGATATATATATATATTTAAAAAAGCAAATCAAATTTAATATAATACAGAAAAGAAAAAAAACTGGTTTTGTTATGTATTTAGCACCATATAAATTTTTATGCTTATGACAAGTGTTAATAGAAAAAAAAAAGTATACATTTGTAATAACCTCTTTCAGAAAAAAAGGCAGCTTCATAATCTAGGAATTATTTTTTAGAATCTTTTCAGCTATTACTTAAACTTTGTTTATAACTTCATTTGTTCTTCTTTTTTCAACAATGTCACATAAAATTTTGTGAAAAAGATATTTCAGTAATCTCCGAAAATACCTTTTGAAGGAGATTTTTCTTCCTTGTGATATTTATAAGTTTCTTAGGTTTCAGAAATATGCCAGTTTTTTTTTCTGAAACAGATTTTAACTTTGTACAAAAGATATAATTTTAGTATTGATCCGTGTATTTTTGTATATAATAGTTATTTCTGCAAAACATCGGTTGACATTGCGGAATCTGTCTTTTGAAAGATTTTCTCACAATATAGCTTGCTCGATAGTCTTGACCTTATTTATTTGTATCGATCGTTTTGGGTTTTCTATTTTACAAATCTTTTATTTATTAACCATTTGGAAAAATGGTTATTGTCCTCTGTCAGGGTAGGAAATCAAAAACATACCTGAATCGTTTTATTAGTTGAATCCGCACTTTATTCGTTTTCTGATGGGTCTATACAGTAATCTGTATTTTCCCTTTACTTTCAACAGAGATGGATACTTCTGTTGCCACTATGACAAAAAAGTAATAAAAACTACAAAAGAAAAATTAATAACTCAGAAACAAATTGAGATACAGCTTTCAAACAAATTGCATTTAAAAGTACATTTTTTTCTCTATACGACGGTGTAAAAAGTAATAGTGTGGGATGTTTAGAAGTTTAAGAATGAAATTTCATTTAAAATTGGTCCAGGAATATTAATGTTTAATCCATGTCGTACGTAATGTATGACCAGCTCCGTAGAAGTTTAAAAATTTACAGTACCGAAAATTGTAAAACTGAAATTTCTTTTAAAATTTGTTCATGATGGGCCCAGGAATGTTAATGTTTAATCCATGGCATACGTAATGTATGATCAACTCCGTGCGATTTTTTATGTCTTAAATTTTAGTCTTTGAAAAAAATAATTTTCCAAATGGTCGCTGTATTTTTTTAAATTGCTTTTTTTTTTTTTTTTTTTTTTTTTCTGATTTTCATTTCTATGCTGAGTTCGCGTTAGCATAAGAATCAATGGACAGTGCGTCCCCAAAAGATTAATTAAGTATTATTTCATTGTTTTATTATTTTTATAAAATATATTTCAATTTTGTACAAAATATATAATTTTAGTATTGATCCAGGTATTTTTGTATATACGAGTAATAGTTATTTGTGCAAAAAAATTGCAGCAAAAAACTGCTTGACGTGGCGTGATCTGTCGTGAAGGATTTTCTCACAATATACACTGTTAAAAATTTCTGTAAAAACACAGAAATAAAACCGAGACTCTCTGTAAATTTACACTAGTTCTCGGTTAAGTACATTCGATTGAATTTCTCGGTCAAGACACTGTAAATTTACACTAGTTCTCGGTTAAATGCATTCTCGGTCAAGACTCTATGTAAGTTTACACCAGTTCTCGATTAAATGCATTCGAGTGAATTTCTCGGTCAAGACTCTCTGTAAATTTACACCAGTTCCCAGTTAAATGCATTCGATTGAGTTTCTCGGTCAAGACTCTCTGTAAATTTACGCTAGTTCTCGGTTAAATGAATTCGATTGAGTTTCTCGGTCATCGTTTTACAGACATTTCCTTTATCTTGTATCTAATTCCCTTTAGGGATTTCCATGTCTTTCAATCAAATTTAGGTAGAGTAGAGAAATAGTCGAAGTTAAATATTTTCAAGAAGTGGTAATTTTCTTAATCATTTTCATAGTTATAATTTTTCTTAAAAAAGAAAGTTACATGAAACAATTTCAACTGCAAAAGCCTTTCCATTTACAGAGAGGATCATAATACATTTAAATACATTGCTTTTATAAGAATTGTGATACAACTATAAAAGTGTATTTTTGGTAATTAATCGGATTATTTTTGTAAATATTTTACAATAAACAATTAAATTTAAAAAATCAAAAAACCCAAAGGCGTAAAAAGCGAACTAATTAATTATTTCTCATCAATGTGAAACTATTTTTTTTTTCAATTCCTACTATTAGCTCACACTCTCGCTATATATATCTTGTTCAAATTTTCAGTCGTTAATAAAATTATTATTATTCATCCAATCAAGCTCAGATAAACAAACTTCTCACTCGCGCTTGCTTGTCGCAAAATACTTTTGTTTTCAATGGTAATTTCTTCCGTATGATTGACGGTTTGGCTATGGGTAATCCTCTTAGTCCAATTTTATGCGATATTTATATGCACTATTTTGAGGTCAAGCTTTTTGAAATCTTAAAATTTCCGTTCTATGTTCGTTATGTTGATGATGTTTATGTCCTGATTGAAATGAATTCGGATATTAATCATATTCTCTCTATTATGAATTCCATTGATCCCTGCATTCAATTTACCTCTGAAATTGAGACCAATAACTGTCTTTCTTTCCTGGATGTCCTTGTTATTCGTTGTGAAAATGGCTTTCAGACTACCGTCTTTCGTAAACCTTTTGCTGTCAGTCTCCCACCTCACAGGTATTCTTCTCATCCCCCTAACCAGAAATTCGCTGCTTTCAATACTTTTGTTTTTCGGGCTACTAATATTTGTTCCACTCCTCAGTTACTTAGTGCTGAACTTAATTACCTCAAAGCTATTGCTGTCGATCGTGGTTATTCCTCTAATATTATCGATTCTATTTATAAGAAATTGACGAAATCCGACCATTCTGAAAAGCATTCTAATTCCAACTCTAATACTTCAGTTGTATTACCATTTTTTCCTAAAATCAGTCAGCAAGTTGCTAAAATCCTAAGAAGGTTTGATTTCAAAGTTATTTTTTCTCCTGTTAATAAAATCCCCTTTTCAAATCTCAAACACCCCGTTGATCGCCTAGATAATTGGGGCATTTACCAGATCTCTTGTCAGTGTGGTCTTTCTTATATTGGTCAGACTAAACGTGCTCTTAGATTTCGTTTAAAAGAGCATGAAGGTTATGTTAAAAATCAGGAGCTCAAACGTTCTTCTATTGCTCAACATTCTTGGTCTTCTCAACATAGGTTCGATTTTTCCTCAGCCATCATTATCCAAAAATGTTCTTCTAACCTTGATCTTGATTTTTGGGAAGCTTACCATATCATTAAAAATTCTCACTCTTTAGTCAATGATTTATCTAGTACTCCAGATTTTCCAAGTATTTGGAAAGCGTTAATTTAATTCCTCCTTTTTTGGTTTCTTTTCTCTACTTCTCCGGTAGATGTCGCTACTTGTCCATCCAGTCGTTTCCACTGCTTCTCTCTCATTGGTTGTTTCGGCGCCTTCGCCACCCGCATAGGGTATAAAAGCCAGCGCGTCTCTGTCTATGATTTTGCTCAGCCTTGCTTTTTCTAGCACGCTGTTCCTTTTGCACTGAAGAAGAATCTCGCTAGTAGATTCGAAACAGCTGTTTGCTGCTTTTCATATATTATTTGTGCATTTTAAACGTTGGTTTTTCTGCTTTTTAATATTGTTGCACAAAGGCTTTATTTGCTATTTTCTGCTTTTCAGATAAATTTGTTTAAACTTGTAGTGGATGACACTTGATGTTAATACAGTTATTTTCAAATATCAATCAATTAATTAAATGAAATTAATTAATTTTCAATAATCTCTTCTTGATTAAGACATTTTAAGCCCTATTCAACAGGAAAGAAAAATGGGAGAAAAAAATTCTCTTCTTTACCTAAGTAGGAATTGACTTAAAATATTTTTTTTATATTACTTGTTTATATTACGTACCTATTTTTTTATATTTACTTGTATTGATGACTTTTAAGTTGTGTTTAATTGTTAGTTCTTATCTATAAACACTGTTTTGATGCAATCTATAGATGTCTATGATGGTTAGAGTTACAGTAAAGCTAGCGATCCACTATACATACACAACTTCCAGGTTGTATAATATTTTAACGGCGCTTCTGACTGTAAAATAGTCAATGAAACATCGTCTTCATTTTGAAAGACCTATCCAATGATATGCCACTAAATAGGGTGCGTAAATTTGTTTTCGTCACTATTGCCATTTTGTATTTTACGGCCGCTTTTTTGAATTTATAAAAACAAAACCTAGCCTATAACCATCGGGCCGTTAAGACGAATTGATAGAGACTTCATTAGTTAAAAATTCATCCAGCCGTTGGGATGTTTCGAGGGTATAAAGAAATCCACATACACAGATACGCGGGAAACACATAACCCTTCTTTTCAGTCGGATAAAAAAAGTTATAACTACCGATATATTTAACCAGTTTTAATGAAAAAATATACCTAAATTTCACATTATTACTATTTAAAAATTCCAGTATATCTTCAGATATTAAAGAAGATAATTATTGAGAAGAAGCAATTTCTTGATAAATAATTCTTTAAATAAAGGATTGAAAAATTAAATTTGATTAAAAAAATAATAAAAATTATGTATCAGTCCAAACTGAATTAAAATAAACCGTTTAAGAAATTTTCTAACGAATATATTTGAGGCGAAATCTTTGAAAAGCACAAATACAATAGATTTTTCCCCGCTGCATTATAAAAGACATCCTTTGTACACAACAGCAACTGCTCCTATGGCGCACTCAGTAAGGTGTTTTTCTCCTGCCCAGAGGTATCGGGTTCAAACTCCTGGCTGGCTAGGAACAAATTGTGTAAAAAATTTAAGGGTACAGCAGTTCAAATTTACTCGAAAAATTATGGTACTTCGAAGTTCTTAAATTAGCTAATTTCAAAAACTATGTTAAATTATTTTCATTAAAAATAAAATGATTTACAGAGTTTTGTGTACTTTTAAAGATGTTAATTTACGGAGTCTTGTGTACGGGCCTCCGCGGCCGAGTGGTTAAGACACCACGCTGCTAATCGCTTTACAGCGTAGTAGGCTTGTCGGGTTCGACTCCCGCTGGCTACATTGCACACTCCTTGTGGAGCTCCCGGATGTAAAAATTCTCTGTGCTGTAAATTTCATTGTGCTATCTCGTCCCTGTATATCGACGATGACTTATAAGCGGGCCTTGTTGTCAAGCACACAAGTCTGATGTATGTGTCCAATAAAACAAACAAACAAACAAGTCTTTGTATTTTTAACGATATAAATTTACCGAATAACTTCTCTGTTATTTAACAGAATCCCTGTAATTTTATATAAGACTTAAGATAATGGATTACCTGTAGATTCTCTGTAATTTCACAGAAAATTTTTTAACAGTGTAGCTTGCTCCATATTCTTGACCTCATTCATTTGTATCGATTTTTTTGGATTTTCTATTTTCCAAATCTTTAACTTTCTGATTTTCATTTCTATGACGAGTTCGGCGTTAGCATAAGAATTAATATACAGTATGTTAATTTGTTATTATTTTATTGTTTTATTATTATTTTTTTAAAATCTGAAATATATTTCAACGTTGTACAAAAGATGTAATTTCGGTATTGATCCAGGTATTTTTGTTTATAACAGTTACTTCTGCGAAAAAATAGTAAAAAACTGGTTGATATTGCGAGATATGTCTTTTGAAAGATTTTATTAACAATATAGCTTGGCTTAATACTCTTGACCTTATTTATTTGTATCGATTGTTTTGTGTTTTCTATTTTTCAAATCTTTTAATTTCTTGAGTTTTATTTCAATGCCGAATTCGGCGTTAGCATAAGAATTAATATATATAGTGCCCCCAAAAGATTAATTTGTTACCTGTAATAATTTTTTATCTGTTGGAGATAAGTAGATAATGTAAATTACAAAAGTGTTTAAAATATACTTTTAATTAAGATTATGTTGAACACTGATCTATCGATTATTTTCAAAAAGTTACACTTTTTACGTTTTTATACGGCCGTGGATTCTATAAGTTATATTTAGAAAACTTAAAAAAAAAAAAAACTCCATTTGCAACAATGTCCGAGCGAGGTAGCGTTTTCCATAGATAAGGAAATCCGTTTCTTTTGAGGCAGAACACTAGGGTCTGTTCCTCCCCAAAGAAGATAAGCCATGAATATCGAAGGGGAATACGAATTTGGTCAAGACCCGGCTAAAGTGAAATCGGCGGATCAGTCAGTGCTTGGGACAGCTAGGAGCAGGTCACTCTCTTAGGAGTTCTGTATGAGCAGAGTTAGTTTTTTTTTTGGCTATAAGCACGTGGCAAATGCTATGATATTAAAAGCCAGGATTTTAGCTTGTGGAGTTCTCGTTTGGTGAACTGATGTGATTACTTTCATTGTGCAGTCGTGGAAAAAAAGTAAACACCCCTACCAACTCGGCAGCAAATTTTTGTAGAAGAAAGTTACTGGTACCAAACGATTGGAAATGAAGTCCACTTTTAAATGATGTACATTAAATTTGCTTAAGGGGCCATCTTTTATCAAAAGGAAACCAAACTTTAATTTTTGCAATAGCAATACCCCAATTTGACACCATAAATTAAAACTGCTTTCAATTAGACAAAATCGAAATTTTCATGAAATTCATACGATTAATTTCTAAGAAATTGATTATTTTACAATGATCATATTTTAGGGACTCTATCCAAACTGAAGTTCGGTACTCGATTACTGAATGACTATGTCACTTCTATTAATGTATTATTTCTTGCCAATATGAACATTTCACTCAATTAATATGTCTCGACAATTACCAACCCAAATATTTCAATAAATTTGATAAAATATATTTTTTCAAATTATGCTTTTCTGCACATCTTAAACCAACATTTGCATTTTGACATTTTTTAATCATAATTCTAAAACTACTTGGAAAAAAAATTTGAAAATTTTAGTAGACTTTATTTCCAATCGTTTGGTACAAATAACTTTCTTCTATTGTAATTAGTTGCAGAGTTAGTAGGGGATGTTTACATTTTTTTCCACGACTGTACATGAATTACTGTTTGTTTTTCATTAAATTTGTTATGTTTTTCTATTAAAGTGCGTTTTAGGTATTTCAATTGTTTTATAAGCTGTAATGAACCTTTTTCGAGTGACGATATGACATATTCTTCTAAGACCAAAATTTATTGAGTTATCATACTTTGAATTTTATGAATGAAATTTTCTCCGTTTTACTTGTTAAAACACAGGAAAAAATCTTATAAATACAGTAAAACCTCCCTAAAGCGACCACGCTCCGCTCCATAAAAATTGGTCGCTCCGAGAGGTGGCCTCTTAATGGAGATCATGTTGAAATCTAGATTTTAATTGTTGAAAAAAGGTAACAATTAATGATACTAAAATTTATTCTTCACATTAGGAAAAAATATTAAAATTTAAGTATCAAAACAAAAGTTAATTACATAAGTTAATTTCTGCAGAGTTTAAAAAATGAATACATTGACGTTTGCTTTGATTTTACGGTCTTTTAAACTTTTATTTCCCAGTCTTTTCGAAGTTCAGTAAATAAATACAATTTTTTTTTGGACGGGAACAAATAATGACAATTTCATTAATTTATCTATTTCTTTGAGAGTTTCCCGACAGAATATTGCAGGGAAGTTTATTGACAGACATTCTTATTTGTCATCAGAGTTAAATTTATTACCTAAAAAGGCACAAAGGGGTTTAAACACTTAAAAGTTACCAGGATTTAAAAAAAAATCTAAACTCAGTTTAGAAGTTTGATGAATAATGCGTTCTCCGGAATTATTTTTCTAATAAAACCTTCTTCAAGCGACCAAGAAAAAACGGAATTTTCTTCAAAGAAATTGGTCGTTCATGGAGGGAGTTCAACTGGGATGGTCTCTGAATGGAGGTAAAATTAGTATTGAGCCTATGAGAATAGATTTCGTTCCATGAAAAAATGGCCGTTCAGGGAGCTGGTCGCTTAATGGAGGTGGTCGCACAGGGAGGTTTCACTGTATAAGTCATAGACCCCAGTGGTCCGTTTATAAAAATCAGAAAAGAAACTTTGTGGAAAACTATTCTATCAGAACTATTTCACCAACACAGACATAATTTCTACCTTATTTTGAACACTTTTTTCAATTTATCTTCTTAAAGTGTACGTATAATTACACTTTTGCAATTATAAGCAGGCAATTTGCTTTGCCTATGTATTTCAAATTTAAATAATACAAAGTTATAATAAATCAAAGTTCAGAAATTAAAGCGTGTTTTAATCTTTTTTAGGTACATTCTGTACAGTGGCTTATATGGGCTTATATGGGCCTATTTATTATGGGGACTTAAATGGACCCATGGGGTGCGAGCCCACTCAATAATTTGATCTCTCCGTCAACCCTATTTCAATTGATTTATTAATAATTTATTTTTTGAATTATTTAATCGCTGAAATGAAATTTAGTTTTACTAACGTTCTCAAAATAGTTTTGTTTAAAAAATAGTAAGGACAGCAATTAGACTTACAGGAGCACTGAAAACCCCTTCTGCGGGTGTATAGTTAAATTTCTCATGAAAACAAATTTCCTGCCTATTTTGCCATCTGTTTTGAGGTCTTGAATTGATAAAGCACTTAGGTGACTAAAACGTACGCTTTTCCTGACATTTAGTGACACTTTCAGTAATTAGCATTTCCAATAATATTTAAAATAAACATTAATGTATTATAAGGAAGAACTTATAAGAACATAATTTAATAAAATTATTTATAAAACTATAATTAATTATAATAATTTAAAAATTTGCTTATAAAAAAACATAATTTATTTTCGAATAATCTTTAATCATTCGCTCCTCCCTTCTCTCTCTCAGCACACATATACACCACTAAGGGGAAAAAAATTATATGTGTTATTTTATTCAAAAATTTTTAAGCCCACCCAATATCTTTGAGAAGTTGGCGCTACTGATACTGTATACATATATATAAAGAAAAAACGTACGCATGAATAACGCTGACGTCATTTTGACTGCTGGCAATACTTGACCAATCAATTTCACTTTTACTGCACTTTTTTTTCTTTTAACATAGCATAATTGAAATTTTCACATAGAATAGGAGAAAAAAATGTTCTATCAAATAAAATTCATAAGAAACATCTGCTTAAAAAAAGAGCTTTTCCATACCATAAGAAAGGTTTTCAAGAACCTTTCTAACTATTTCTAAATATCTATTTACAACTTTGCTTCTCCTTTCGTTTTCAACAATGTCACATAATATTTTGAGAAAAAGATATTTCAGTATTCTTTCCCAAAAGCTTTTCAAGGAATTTTATTCTTTCTTTTTTATAGGTTTCTTATATTTTAGTAGTACTCTGTTTTTTTTTTTGGAAATATCTTTAAGGTTAACAGATTCTCAAATTTTTGGCTTAACAACGCGAAATTTTCTGATTCGCGATTTGGAATAGAATAGTTTTTTCATTTTTTGATAAATAAATTACTGATCAAATTTTAAGGTACTCCTGCCACGTGACGACAAGTTTTTCCTCATTCTCGCGCTGTCGCGTCGGGAATTCGCTTCAACCTATTTCTATTAATATAGCAGCTACGGTTCTGAAATTGAGCATATTAGGCATTTAAGAGATTAGACTTCGATATTCCACATCAATCATCGCAGTACAAACATTTTATATACATTAGGGACAATAATTATTGAACCACCCACGTAACTGTAAATCTTTTCAAACCAGAAGTTTGGTATCAAATAAAAACATACTTTATACTTAAAAGGATTCTCATTTTTTTTGTCCCTTTACAAGCAAATACACTGGCCTCCAAAAGTTAAGGAGCAGGGACTGGATACTTTTGGTTGCACACGGTTTTTTTAATATCTACCAAAATTATTGGTGAATTGTGGGAAGTAAAGAACATGTTTGATTTCACATTTCTTGGTGAAGATTTAGTCGATGGGACAATTAGGGGGCTAATAATAAATTTAATAATAAAATAACATTTGAGATCACCTATGTAACTGAAATTGCTAAAAATGGTTTGTCACTGTGTTAAATGACTGTTTGGGTCCTGTTCAATGTTTGTGTTCATTTGTGTAAGCATAGCACTCATATTTGCGAAGATGTTATTGTGTCTGGGAAAAATTCAAAAGTTTTTTCTTTATAGCATGCAAAGTTTTCAACCAAATTTAACACAATTATCCGAAAACTTGACAAAGAACAGTAGCAATAGTATACTGCAATTAAAACATGAATATTTGATGACATATGGGCATTTGTATGAAATCATTTTTAACTGCGCATTTAGGGCAAATTGTATAAAAAGATATTTAAAAATATCGCGAAATTTCACAAAGGTAGGGGCGATACAGTGAGTTGCTTTCTTAAAATAGCGTTATTTATAAGGGATTTTCCACAACTTTTCAGTCAGCTCACTATATATCTTTCTCAGTTTACACAATATTTGACTGATCTTTTTATACAAGTTGCCCAAAATAGCTGACTACCAAATTATGAAATAAAAAATTTTAAATCTTCCATGCATGCGCAGTTAAAAATTATTTCATACAAATATTCAATATATTCATGTTTTAATTGCAGTAAACTGTTGCTACTATTCTCTGCCATGTTTTCGGAAAGTTGTGTTAAATTTGGTTGAAAACTCTGTATGCTATAAGAAAAAAACTTTTGAATTTTTCACAGACACAATAACATCTTCACGATTATCAGTGCTATGCTTACAAAAATGCACACAAACGTTGAACATGGCCCAAATAGTCATTTAACACAGTGGCAAACCATTTTCAGAATTTTCTGTTACATAGATGATCACAAATATTATTTTATTATTAAATTTATTATTAGCCCCCTTATTGTCCTCCCGACTAAATCTTCAACGAGATATATGAATACAAACCTATACTTTACATCCCAGAAGTTTAAGAACAATTCGCCAATAATTTTGGTAGATATTCGACAAACCGTGTACAATTGAAAGCACCCAGTGTCTGTTCCTTAACTTTTGTAGGCCAGTGTATGATTGGCACGTTAAAGAAGTGCGTTTAATGAATAAATGCATGAAATCTGCAGAAATTGATATTTATATGCCTACGAATCTAACAAAGTTTTTCGATTTCCTATAGTGTATGTTTAACTATAATCGACTCCTTCCTCATAACAATCTTTCGTGTTTGTCGTGATCCCAAAAATCGGCTTAAATTAAAAACACCGTTATTTGAAAAATCTGATGCTTTTATAGGAAAAGAGGAAATACTACTCCATTGCTTTTAATGAGAATAACATTAAAATTATACAGTAATACCCCGACTTACGTCAGCAATGCTTTTCAAGACTAGCGACGTAAGTTGAGGTACATTTAGATGAGCAAAAAAAGGATAAGTAACTAGAAAACATGAATTCTCCTTTGTCAGAATTTAGTGTTGCCCCCGATGAAAAAAATATTATATATAAATAGTACAAAACATATTTCAATTTTAAGACTTAAAGCGCACACTTTTATTTTATGTGAAATGACGTCATTCGCATCCGCTTAAGAATTCCACATTGACGATCCACTCTTAAACATCTACAGTAAAGCATGCATAGGATGTCACTATCGCAAAATTATACACAAATGAGCAAAAACATGCCGTCATTGAAGAAACTCGACAAAAAAAAACGGCTATCTAATGATTCATAGGCATTCATTTGTTTGTAACATTAATATAGATGATTTCAGTCGTGACGTCAGTCATGACGTTTTGGTTGGAAACTGACACCAAACAAACGGTTGCTATGTTGTATTTTCTATTTTGTTTGTGTGTTGCAGATATATCTGATATCTATATCTCATATCTAAGTGTTTTAATGCTTGATATGTACTGGTAACATTTTCCACGATTTATATTTAAAAAGAAATGACGCATAGCAACCGTTTGTTTGAAGTCAGTTTCCAACCAAAACGTCATGACTGACGTCACACTGAAAGCGTCTATAGATACTTAAAATTAAATATAGTTTATAATAATTCCATGTTATGACAGAAATTTTTCGTTTATATTTTTTCAAAATAGCACGGATTTTAATTACATTTTCTTTTGGTTCTTATGACAAAATGGCAACAAAAAGATATAATTGCTATTTTTCAACTATTTTCCCTTTACTTTCTACATATATGGAGCACTTGAGTTGCCAAAATTAGACAAATGGTGCTGAAAACTACAAAATTAATATTTGATAAATAAATAGACATACAGTTTTTAAATAAATTGCATTTAAAAGTACTTTTTTTTCCAATACGACGGTATAAACATTAAAAATGTGCGATGCTTAGAAATTTTAAAAATTGGTATAGAGTATTTAATCGTACTGCTTTGTTTTACGACTGGCTTCTGTAAGGTAAAGTTATTTTGAAGATGACACAAAATAAGTTATATATATAAAGAAATAGCATACCGTACCGGGGGCTAACAAATCCAGCAACCAAAATCAAATTAACATATTCTATTGCATTTAGGGATTATGTTACATACATTTAACATCTGTAAAGAAAAGGCGTTTGCAATACGAGAATTTAGAATAAATCAATAAGTTGTTAACTTACACTGTATTGTTCTTCTAGCTGCCCCATTCGAGTTTTTGAGCATATGAAAAAATCTTGCAATGGAATTTGAACCGACAATTTTTTATTTTTTCTCTTAGAAGCTCTTTGTAACAGCAGAGTGATTTTTATAAATTTTTTTCAAGTCGCTACACTTTGCTCGTCTAAATCAATATTTTCAAGAACCGTCATTCCAGCTTCAATAACGTTTAGTCCTTCGGTTAATTTTGCAACTGTCATAATCTTCTCCCTTCCCCCTACGCTCAAAATACACATCTATTTTTTCGACAGTACTTTGTTTCTTTAATTCGATAAATTTATCGATGGTTAATTCCGGATAAGGGGAATTTGTGAGTTCAACATCTTCAGCATCCTATGTCTAAGTTGAGTTCTTTTCCATTTTCGGCGATTTCATTAATTAAGAGAGATACAGAATCACAATTTTAAGATGTTTTCTTAGTCTCTGCGAAGGAAAAGTGGCATAGTCTTTTCAAGCATCTCTCAATTGTTTTTGCTTAAACTTCGGCCCATGAATCCCTATGACTGTGACTGAATCTGAGATGTTAAATTTCTTCCAAAATTCTTGAAAAAGTTCTAAGTGCGCCTTAATCAAGGAATTTTTTTTTCCAGTCTAGACGACGTAAATGCGGGGTGACGTAAGTCGGGGTATTACTTCAATAACTTTTAGTCCTTCGTTTAATTTTGCAACCGTCATAATCTTCTCCCTTCTACCTACGCTCAAAATACTTATCTATTTTTTCGACTGTACTTTGTTTCTTTAATTCGATAAATTTATCGATGATTAATTCCGGATCAGGGGAATTTGTGAGTTCAACATCTTCATCATCCTATGTCTAAGTTGAGTTCTCTTCCATTTTCGACGATTTCATTAATTAAGAGAGATACAGGATCACAATTTTAAGATGTTTTCTTAGTATCTGCGAAGGAAAAGTGGCATAGTCTTTTCAAGCATCTCTCAATTGTTTTTGCTTAAACTTCACCCTATGAATCCCTATGACTGTGACTGAATCTGAAATGTTAAATTTCTTCCAAATTTCTTCAAAAAGTTCTAAGTGCGTCTTAATCAAGGAATTTTTTTTTCCAGTCTAGACGACGTAAATGCGGGGTGACGTAAGTCGGGGTATTACTTCAATAACTTTTAGTCCTTCGTTTAATTTTGCAACCGTCATAATCTTCTCCCTTCTCCCTACGCTCAAAATACTTATCTATTTTTTCGACTGTACTTTGTTTCTTTAATTCGATAAATTTATCGATGATTAATTCCGGATCAGGGGAATTTGTGAGTTCAACATCTTCATCATCCTATGTCTAAGTTGAGTTCTCTTCCATTTTCGACGATTTCATTAATTAAGAGAGATACAGGATCACAATTTTAAGATGTTTTCTTAGTATCTGCGAAGGAAAAGTGGCATAGTCTTTTCAAGCATCTCTCAATTGTTTTTGCTTAAACTTCACCCCATGAATCCCTATGACTGTGACTGAATCTGAAATGTTAAATTTCTTCCAAATTTCTCCAAAAAGTTCTAAGTGCGTCTTAATCAAGGATTTTTTTTTACAGTCTAAACGACGTAAATGCGGAGTGACGTAAGTCGGGGTATTACTTACGAATGAATGTGACTTCGTAAATGTACAGAGATATGAGCAGCGTTCATGATGAAAATGAAAAATGAATATAATATGATGAAAAATGAATATAAGAATCTCTAATGTTATTTATTTTCTTATGAAGAATGATTATGAGTCGTACATAATAGAAGACTTAAAAAAAATCGCAAATCCCAAACTAATTTTTGTCACTTAAAAACATAAGAAAATATTCACTTCGCGTTAGATTGCTTAACAAACAAATAAATAAATAAATAAGTAAACAATCTAATTAAATAATATTTTCTGTCACAATAGAACGTCAAACAAGTAACAAACTAGTTCGTGCGTTTTTCGGCTGAGGCCATATCAACAAATCTTCTCTGGCAATACCCGACAGAAATCTGCAAATATCATACATGTCCTTTTAAATTATCCTTCTAATACAGTAAAACCCCGATAATTCGGATTAGTTGGGACCAGACTCAATCCGAATTATCGAAAATCCGGATTATCCGGAGAATGAGAAAAAAATGAAATAAAATAAAACATACTTACAGAAAATCACCTTTATATTAAACATATTGAATATTTAGAGGCAGTAAAAATGTTTACTTTGTAATTATAAAGTTTGTAATCTTCTGCTGTGCCAGTTTTGTATACATTTTGCGGGCCGCACGGTCACGCATCCACTTGAGCATAAATAGTTCGTCTCCACCTAACGTTCAAAATAAACCATTAATTGTTCTAAATGAGACGTTGCTTCATTATGACTAATAACTTTTGGTTGATCATCATTGATAATGGTGTTTTCGTCTGTATCATCTTCATTTTTGTTTTCTTCAATTGTGCACAAAGCGATTACTTCGTCATGTATAAGTGAGGCGAAACCGTCATTATTTTCTGCTTCTAACCAATTGCTAATGTCGCTGATATCAACATCTGAGCAACCATAATTTTTTTTTAACATGCTCACAAAATCTTCAGGTGTAATTTCTTTTTCATTCTCACTTATTCCTCCTTCTGTTTCAAGCTTATTCGAGAAATCACAATTTGCATGCCATAAATTCTTCCACGACTTTCGGAGAGTACTCTCAGCACCCTGATCCCAAGATTCAGCAATCATTTAGATTACTTTCTTGATATAGATTGATATGAGAATCTCTACCATTCCATGCTCTCCATCATCTTCTAAAATTTCATTCAGCATTTGTCGTTCATAAACTTTCTTAATGTTCTGAAGAACGCCTTGATCCATTGGCTGTACCAGCGCTGTCACATTAGGTGGTAAAAACTTTACCGTTATGTTTCCTTTTGTCAGTTGACATTCTTCGGGGTGTGTCGGGGCATTATCAATTAGGAGGACAGCTTTGGTGGGTAAGTTGCACGATTTTAAATATTTTGTAACACCCCGAACCATAAAATTGCCAAACTTAAAGCGATGTATTGTTGTTCCTTTGAAGGATAACATCAAAGAGTTTAAATAAGAATGCGGTATTCTTCTAAAGATTTCAGAAAATACTTTTTAATTCAGAATACGTGGATGAAATAAATGAATGTTATGGAAATTTGATGTTCGCGTCTCAAACTTGAAAAACAAATCGCCGAGACCGATCCGGATTATCCGGAGATCCGAATTAACGGGGTCCGAATTAGCGGGGTTACACTGTACATGATTTCTATTTCGCCTTCATTTTGATCAAAATAGCATTAAAAGACTTAAAAAGATAAAGGAAAGTTTTAAGAATAAATAAATAAAAATTGTTTTGATTTTTTCTATACATGAATAAATATAATATTCTCATTCTTTTGAATGAGCCCGAACCCGTCCGAGCCCAAAGATTCGTATAAAAATAGAGCCCGAGCCCGTGTTGGGACCGAGCTCGGGCTGAACCCGTCTCATTTCTAATACCCGACCGAAATAGGACTCCAGTACCGGCTGGAAATATCAAACACATCAAAAGAGGCATTTCATATCCTTTCAAAGAAAAAAGAAAACTAGTACACATTAGTCATGCACATAATAAATGAAAACATTATCTATGACAGCAACATTGAAAATTTATATGGCATTCGTATTTTGCCCGCGATAATTCTTTATTGTTTTGAAATTTCTGAATAATTCATTCAAATGCATTATCATCTTTCGGACTGTCTGGAATAGCGCTGAAGGTCAATAACCATGTTTAAAGGTATTCGAACTCTTTTGGATAATTTATTTTATTCATTTTTTATTTTTTACTTTCTGAAATGTCATAATGCTAAGTATATTTAGCACTGATATATAATGAAAAAATTTAAAATACACAAAAATTTCGAACAGTAAGAATGTAAATGTGTATAGTGATAGAAGTAGAACACGAAATCGCAATAAAGGTAAATATATAGGGTGACCAAAGCCTGGTCAACCAGTGATAAAGAGTAGTCTGATATACTTGAAAATTTAATATAAACGGATGGTGAACTTATGGCACGTGTGCCCAAGGTGGTATGAAAGACAATGCTGAATATCCTGTACTTACATTGAATTAACGACTTCCAAAAAAAACGATGATTAGCACACTCTCAAAATAAATACCGAAGTGAAAATTTTTTTCCGTTGATTATAATTCGCTAAAACTCAAAAATTTGCCCGTTTTCCTCGAAAATACAGAAAATATACCAGTCCAACGTAAACATTACCTTAAATTCACCAATATAAAGATGCATTTTTGCTAAATCGCAGGGGTTCTCTGGTAAATGTGTTGCATGGTACCTTTTCGTATTAGAGGCTGATTTTTTACGTATCTACTGTTTTCCACAAAACACGAAAAATCGTCGAACCTAAATTCAAAACTTCCAGATTTCTAGTCAAAAGACAGAGATTTCTTCAAATAACAGAAAAATCTCTTCCAATTACAGGAATATTCCAATAACTTGATGTCTGTACATTTTACGATTTTTGAGGAAATGATTTTTTGAGAATGCATGCGTCAAACACGTCCTAAAAACATCCAAATTATGTCATATTTAAGACAAGGGGATATCCTGGGGACCTATGAAATGGTCCTGTCGACAGTTACAGCACATCCCCTGGGTTTCGAAACGTCACACCTGTCTACATCCTGAGGATGACTTTTTATAGTGGTCCGAGGACCACTACAGACATCCTCTGGATTGCTTAACGATTACTGACTTCAATTTGCATTTTTTAAAATTCATGTGACATACATACGAGAATACATGGATGTATTGCCACTGAAAACCTTATTTAATAAATTCTGTAGTCTAAAATATCGTCATTTATTAGATAAATATTTTTTTTTTAATAAAGGTTTATTGAATAACCTTTCTTTTTAAAAATATTCCATCTAACAAAATGAATATATCATGGAATACATAATTCATTAAATAAAAAATGCTTTCAGTGACAGTATATCCATGCACATAAGAGTTTTAAAAAGGCAAATTGAAGGCAGTAATATATCTTTATCTTCTGGACAATAAGAGCCAAGGAATCGAACTGAAATTGTACAGTCGTGGAAAAAAAAAAAGTAAACACCCCCTACTAACGCATCAACAAATTATCGTAGACGAAAATTACTGGTACCGAACGATTGGAAATAAAGTCTACTTTTAAATGATGCATATAAAATTTGTTTAGAGGGCCATCTACATATTAAAACAAATCCAAACTTTACTTTTTTCAATGGCAATACCCGATTTTAACGAGATATTTCAAATCTTTGGTTCAAACTATGCCTAAGACACCAAATTTCAAGTAATTGGAATGATAAGTTTTTGAATTATAAACATTCAAAATTTAGTGCTTCTAATGTTAAATTACATTTTCATATTTTTACTTATATCTCCTGAAATTATGCTCCTAATGCGCTAATTTTTTGTGTAGCAATAATACTAATATACCCAAACATAAATACGCTGAATTTGCAATTTTTATAATTTTATGATAGGAATTATGAATTATGAAATCAATATTCGAAAAAATTATGACTTGCAACCTACAATTTTTTGATGGATTTAGATTTATTAACTCCTGCTGTATGGAAATCCAAAATTTCACATTTTTCTTCCAAGTAGTTTTCAAATTATGCTTAAAAAACGGCAAAATGATGTTTTAAGGGGCCTTCTATGATAGAAGTGACTAGATATTTTGAAATTTATTATGCTACCCTGTAATCTAGCAGGCTTCATTGACTGCTTGTGTAGCGCTTAAGGAGTCTTGATCAAGAAGGGGGCTCTCTCGGTTAACAATCGAGTACCGAACTTCAATTTGGATACAGCCCTTAAAATACGCTCTTTTTAAAATAATTAATTTCTCATTAACTTATCGCACGGATTGCATGAAAATTATTTTTTAGGCTAACTGAAGGGTGTAGAGTTCCTTTATGCTGTCAGAATTGTGTACTGCTATTGAAAAAAAACAAAGTTATGGTTCGTTTTATTATGTAGAGGCCCCCCTAAGCAAATTTTATACACATCATTTAATAGTAGACTTTATTTCCAATCGTTCGGTATCAGTAACTTTCTTCTACGATAATTTGTTGAGGAGTTAGTAGAGGGTGTTTATTTATTTTTTCCACGACTGCACATCAGTTTTAAGATATCCGCGGGTCGTTTTGGGGACAATACAACTGGAAAGTCCGTTCTTCAGTAATCTCTGGATTTTCACTGGATAGTTTTATAGGATATGACAACTATGGAATCTTTAGGACCAATCTAGAGCATCCGAAGGACGATTGTGGTTGTCCGGGGTCATGACTAGAGATCAATCGTGTTTCTTATTTTTAAACTTTATGGAAAACTTTGGGGATTTTTCAATTAAATCCAAAGCGGTGACTCTTTTCACATCTGCCATTACACCATTACAAGTGATAACAAGTCGGAAATTGTAGGTCAAATGTGGCAAATGAGGTGCTTTCGTACTATAACTAGCTTTATAAATATTCAGATCTTGGTGCAATAACTGTTGCACTCTTATGCAAAAATCCACGAATACAAAATTTTTTACGATTGTGTATATTAAATTCAGCAATACGGAAATAATATGACTCCGTCATCAATACGACGTATTCACCATAGAATCATTACTTATCATGGGATATCATTGAATTAATTACGTATGATAGGATTTAATAGAATAATTACCATGGCAATCTAGAATCATTAGCTATCCTGGGATATCATTGAATTAATTACGTATGATAGGATTTAATAGAATGAAGAAAACTTTTGTTACAATTTTTTAAACTTTTGATTAGATTTTCATAAAATTTGAAATGACTCGATGAAATTATGCAACGATTAGTATATAGATATTAAATTTCAAACTATTCGGTTGTGTAGTTTTTGCGTTGTTATATGCGGACAGATGGCAGAAAGATGGACGGACCAGAAGACGACTATAGGTGATACGTATTTATGTAATTACGAAGGCACCTAAAAATGGGTAAAATCCTTGTTACGCTGAATTGCAATAACTATAAGTGTCTTTCAGAATGAAGAAATGATTTGCATTATGAATGTCATGTATTTTTACGTTAATTTAATGATATAAAAATAATCATTACATGGCACAAAATCAACTTCCAAAATAAAAAATTACATAAGATAGAGGTCTGCACGGGCTGGAATTTCCGGGCCCGGGCCCGGCCCGGCCCGTTTGCATTTTTACAGTTCTCGGCCCGGCCCGGCCCGGCCTGTACAAAAATTAGTGAAAACAGGCCCGGCCCGTACAAAAATTAGTGAAAACAGGCCCGGCCCGGCCCGGCCCGGCCCGATTCAATTTCTATATAAAAAAAAATTCCGTTTTTTCTCGACATACAATTAAGATTCTTTTAATGAATACTACGTACATATTTATGGGAAAATTTTACAGTATATTTTAGATTACTATGTATTCGCAAAGCAGAAAACACACAATAGTAAACATTAACGATTACATAGTGTTTTAGTCATCATCTCTACAGACATTTCGAAATTTCAATAAGGATTCATTAAAAAGTTAATGTAGTTCAGAATAAAGGATTAAAAACATGATACCTTTTGAAGCTGTATGATTAAAAAATTAGATTTGCGAAAATATTTCTCTCATTTTTAAGGCTTTTCTCAAATCGAAAGAAGTTACATTTCGACACATTTGAGAATTCATTTCTTTTCGGAAACGCGTAAGATTGGCAGGTATTCTTATTCAGAAACTATGTAAATGCCGTCTTTTTCATAGATAAAAGCAATATGATCTCTGAAATCTGATCTTTCCCTGAAAATATTGCCAAAGTTAGCGTTATGAATCGAATTTCAGGAAGCGATAGCACAGGAAAGGAGAAAAACGTACAGTCACATGACAAGAATCTCTGTTATCTCTGTAAGTAATTTATCAAATATGGAGAAAGCTATTCGTTTCCAAATTCCTTCAATAGTCGGCCTGTGAATTTTATGTCTTTATAGTTAAAAATGAGTCAGAAAATGTGTTTGAAAGTTTCGCATAGTTGAGCAGTGAATATGAGAACCCCAGGTATATTTCCAAAGATACTGTTAACAGAAGTTCATTATCACTATTAATACTTTTACAAAACATAATGCCTGTCCTACACATCCTGAGATCGATTAAGACCAGTTCCGTCTCGGCACGAGTCTGCTGAAAAAAAATTAAACCCATAATCAGACATCTTGTAATTGTACGATGCCGATCTCTTCGATGGACATTTTACATATCTGTATTGATGTTGTTAAACTCGCATCGGCTCGTGACGCACATTTATACTTCTCGAGAAAATCATATTCATTGAAAATGGCTCGTATTTTATCTGCTTCGCTTGAATTCTTTTATCGGGCCGATGGGCCCGATTAATTTTTTTTATCGGCCCGGCCCGGCCCTGCAGGCCCGTTCAATTTTTTGCCTGCTCGGCCCGTTGAAAAAATTGTCCTAATTCTGCCGGCCCGGCACGTTGGAAAATTCGCCTTCATTCCGCCGGCTCGGGCCCGTGCAGACCTCTAACATAAGATGATTACAAAAATTAATTTTGATATACATGTGCGTAATTTTATTTACTTTGACGTATTTTACTAGTAACGGCTAATACAAGCACTTATTTACCCTGACAAAATTTAAAAGTCCTACATACCGGGTTACAGAATAGTGATGAAAACCATTTATTTAATTGATAAAATATATTAGATTTTTTACACGTAATATATATTTTTTAGACTACGCTGTAAAATTACGAAAAATCATATTTATATGAAAAATAAAATAATTAGTTGAAATAATTTTTTAAATTTATTAAAAGGAGTAGTTTTGTATTGGCTCCGAGCTAGGAGTTAACAGCAGAAGACCAAAGATCACTATTTAAAATCAGCTTTTTTTTCATTCTGATCATATTAGTGGTTTAAGTGCATACTTTGATCACATGTCTTAAATTTGTGTTTTATATTTTAATGTTTTATGTATTGATCGATGAATGTTTTAATTCCGTTATGTCATATAAGCTGGAAACAAATGCTGAGCTAGTTATGTTAATTTAAGTACAAATGGATTTATCTTATTTAATCGTCTTCACGTTATAGACATAGATTTTTTAAAAATCATGCGTGAAAATTATTTAAAAAACAATAAAATATGAGTAAATAGCGATACATTTTTCAAACAAATTTCATTTGGAAGTATGATTTTACCAATTCGACGATGTAAAGATATAAAATATGCGATGTTTAGAACTTTAAAAAAACTACAGTAAAAATTATATTTAATCGTTTGGTGTTGGCCCCCTCAAAATGACGTCAGCGGTACGCACGGACACGTTTGTCTTTTATTATATAGATAGATATCCCATTTAAAGAAAATCAACGTTTTCAACAAATCATTGCGTTTAAAATTGAGGCAAATCCATGGGTGCATACCAAAATTATGGCTATTATCAGCTAACAAGGATAACCCTACTACCTTTTAAATTTACATGTATTAAAACCACAAAAGATATACAACTAGAAAACAGGAATTCTGCTTTTTCAGAATTTAGTGTCACTCCCGATGAAAAAAAATATATATGCATATATAAATAGTACAAAACATATTTCAATTTTAAGACTTAAAACACACGCTTTTATTTTATGTAAAATGACGTCATTCGCATCCGCTTAAGAATTTCACATTTACGATCCACTCTTAAACATCTACAATAAAGTATGCATAGGACGTAAAAAAAAAAAAAAAAAAAAAAAAAAAAAAAAAAAAAAGAGGCTATCTAATGATCCATAGGCCTTCACTTGTTTCTAACATTAATATAGATACTTAAAATTAAATATAGTTTATAATAGCTCCATGTTTTAACAAAAATCATTCGTTTACATTTTTTTTCAAAATAGCAGTTTTCAAACAAATTGCATTTAAAAGTAAATTTTCCCCCAAATACGACGGTATAAAAATTGAAAATGTGCGATGTTACGAAGTTAAAAAATTGCCATAGAGTATTTAATCGTACAATGATATATCTGCTTTGTTTTACTGCTAGCTTCTGTAACGTAACGTTATTTTTTGGAGACGACTCAAAATAAGCTGGGAGAAAGCATACCGCGGGCTAATAAATCCATTAAAACGCCTTGAAATGCAAATCATTAAATATCTAGCAATAACTTAAAATGGACTCGAACTGATCTCAAAATCAACGGCTCATTCTGTGGACGAATTACATGCATGTCAAAATTTAGAAGAAAAAAAAAGTTATATGTGTTATGAATAGTTTTTGTACTGTACTATCTTTATGCAATACGACTGATCTGACATACAGGTATGCATTGTTTGTTACATTAAGGGATTTCAGGTCAAGACTCTTAAAATTGGGAACCCCCCCCCCCCCCATAAAAAAAACAAAACAAAAACAAACAAAAAAACAACAAAAAAAAAACAGACTATTTTCAACATTTACTATCTTGAACTGTATATTATTTTAAAACAGAATTTTTAGGGTGATGAAAGATACAAGTATGTTCTTTCATTTTATATATTTAAAAAATTACAAGATGCAAAATTAATATTTATAGGGAGCTTCAAACTGTCAGACATTTGGCTAGTAGAAAATTGGTATGACAGCTTACGCGCAGGATTAAGAATTATTTATGTAATTAGAATGAAAAATGTGGTACCTAATTATACTTCAGATTATGATAAATACCTTGAAACTAAATGAATTTGTATCTAAAGCATTTATATATTTTTAATACAAAATTTTATTTAGCTAATACAAAATTTTGAAAATTTCAACAGTATAATCACCTAAAAAAATATGTTTTTGTACAATAAAAAGGGTTATTTAAAGTTCAGTTTATACAGACTAAAATGAAACATATATTTTGAAAATTTCATGAAAAAATATTGAGAAGGTTTTGTGCGTTATTCCCAAAAACGTCATTTTGAATAAAGTTTTTTCAAAGTTTCGGAAACGCCGCTTCAGATACTGAGTCGGTACAATTCTAAAAGCCATAACTTCTGTTCTAATGGGAATGTTAAGGAAACAATTATATCAAAATGTTTAGTAAAGATAGGGGCTTAACATATAAGGAAAATCATTATTTCGAAAATCTGGAAGCTTTAAGAGTCCCGAGACCCCTTAAATATATGCTTTGGTAGAGTATAATCCGACCCGAACTTGTAAATATCATTTTAAGACAATCCACGAGCCAATCAGATCCCGGAAAAACGACTTTCGTTGACTCGAAATCTGACCCAAGCCCGAAACACTTTACTAAAACGGATCGGTTAACCGATCAAAAACAAACTTGAAAGAAAAATTATATCAAGTTTGAAAGCAATCATGAAAAATAAAATCGCCCACAATCATATAATACCGCATACACTGCATCCAACCACAAGAACCAAAACTAAACCCGAATCTAATCCAAAACAGAAAGATGCAACCCCGACGTAACCTGGTGCTGTATTAACATACATAGATTACTAGACACATAGAATTTTCAGATGTGTGACGGTAAAGAAAACAAAGAACGAAAAAAATAAGGCTTTTATTCATTTTCAAACTTTTTATTTTGCATTACTTTTCAATGTTTATTGCTTCAATGAAATCTACTTTATAGAATATTATTATTATATATATATGAATTAAATCTCATGTTATAAGTCAATTTATGCATAAATCCAATATGAACACAATTAAATATCCATCTGTTTTACTTTTCTGCTTCTTTAGAAACTGGATTTATGAGAATTAATTGCACAACTCTACACTCTGTATATCTACATACGGCATCCTCCATACCTATTCACATCATCCCACATTCACTTAATAAGTTATTCATATTTTGTCAAATTCTCTACAAATTCAAAATCGCTTTTTCAAAAATCTTATCTTACACAATGCTGAAGCAGTCCCCTAAAATACACATTGTTCAAATCTTTGATAACGCACGACTTGACTGAGAACATGCTAATAAAGACTCGAGAACTGATTATAAAAGCGGGAGAGAAAGAGAGAGAGCTCTCTGCCTCTTTAAAGTCAGTTTATTAGCATATGTGAATTATGAAATGCTACAAATCGAGTTTGAGTGCTGTTCAGCCAAAGACAAACATCATTTGGACAATAACGCTTGGCAAAGGATTCACGGTTTAGAAATTTATTAACGAAAATCTTTCAAAATTACTAATATAACTTGAGTACTTCAGCTTAGAAAGTTTTAAAAATGGAGCAACATAAGTATATTTTGCTTTAAATGTCTTTGTAAAAATTTTAACCAAAACCATTTTGGTACTTATACAGGGTGTAAGAAGAAACAAAATCTTTTTCTTTATTGTACACTCTAAAAAATAAATGCGTTAATTTACACATTAAAACAGGTGTGCTGATGATACAAAAAGGGTTTGTCTATGCGTAAAGTGGTGTGTAAATTTCCAAATACACACCGGGTGTCTAAATTTCAAAATATGTATATTATGCTGTGTATTTTGATGATAACACACTAAGCAGGAGCTTAACCCCTTCGCGACGAGCGTCTTTTACAGAATTTTTTATCTTTTATCACAGGTTTTTCAAAACAGAAAATTTTGCCTAATTAAATCGGGTAAATGTCCCGATTAAATAAAGCAAAATTTATAATAAAAAGTAACTGGTGGGAACATTCACTGAATCTGAACATCTTATGCTTCCCGTATACGTGATGCTCGTCCCCAAGGGGTTAAATGTGTAAGAATTTATCAGATAACTCTGAAATACACAGTTTAACGTGTAAATTGCATATAAGTACACGTATAGCTGTGTAATACATAAAAAAGACAGGTTTCGTACGCCTCACGGACTTTCAAGAACCTTTTACTAGAATTTTTGTAAAGCAATATTTGCCTTATTTAATGAAAATAAGTTCTATCACCAGTTAGCGATCAGTAATTTACGAAATTTCTGCTGCTGAAACATTTAAAATTTTCTGAACCCCTTGATGCGTACGAACCCTGAAGGATTGATTTTGTGTACATAGTACATAATCTTATAGTTTGGGTTGTAAATTTTAAACTAAATAACTGTATTTTAACATTATTAAATAATTGATTAATTATCAAATAATTGAACTTTATAATCGCAAAACAAATTTGTATGGAGAACAAACTCATATGCTTGTTCTCTTTCCAACAGAAGATACTAAGGCCACAGTACAGTGTAACTTTAATTTATAAGAAACAGGGTCGTCTGAAATTATATTTACAGCACAACACTTTTCTTTTAAAGTTGTTTTAAAGCCCTAAAACTGTGTGCACAATTTATGCACAGAACCTGTATAATCCAAATGAATAAATTGTAAAATAAAATTTCGTTAAAACACAGAAATTTGAGACGGCAGCACTATTTCCGTATGTTGTCGGATCTTTTTTAAGCAATTTCACTCACAAGTTTTCAAAGATATACTATCTACATCCAGAAGAGAAATTCTCTATTTAATTAAATCTACATTAAGGAAGCAACGGGATACGAACTGAGAAACTACAACTTTCCAAAGCACTGCCTTGACCATTCAGCTACTTTTACTAAAGCAAGTTTTCAAGTATCAATATTTATTGCGCTCATATAAGTACACATATTTCTGTGCAATATTATTACAGGGTGGTTCTCAAAAGGTGGGCACTGGACATACATCATAACTTTAAGCTTTTCAATAGATAAACTTAATTATCAGTGGCTTTAATTTTTTTTACAATGAGTTTTTAATTGTATTCTGTGATGTCGATCACATATTTCTGTCTTAAATTCCGTACGATGCATTAATTATTAAACTTGATAGCTTTTTATCAGTGATTCATTTTCTTCTGAAAATGAATCCATTTTCTAACATTAAACATTCTTTCTTTTTGTAGTTTATTTTTAATTCTTTAGAGAAGGCAGAGAAATGATTGTAAATTATTTAGAAAGCCGTTATATAATTGGTAAATAGAAGCATTTAATTTCCCGGTGATAGATTATTATTTGGTTTACTTAAAGCTATAATAATAATTTAGTAGCTCTAGATGTAACGTATTTCAAGTAATCTGTTTATATTAATCTCACGCCGGATAAATCAACTGGTATCATTTCTTTGTGCAATTCAAAATTACGTTATGCATTAATCATAGAATAACTTGCAATTTTCTTTTATGAAAACCAATTCATAAATCAAAAGATATAATTTAATTCATCATTTGGTTACAGAATCTGTTTTTATTACTCTTGATCTAAATCATTTAATGATTTATTGAATGGTTTGTAAGATTATTTGATGAGGTAATAAATTATATGTCATCAGATTTATTTCACTGGGATTTTTCATTTTCGCCAAATTGTGTCTTGTTTTTATGTTTTAGTGAAAATTTGGCGTGTTTCAGCTGATGTTATGCCAAATGAACAAAAACTGTAATACACGGCTTTCGAGGCAGAAGATTCTACAAAATTTGTATAATGTAACAGTGACACCTCCCTGCCTTTAATTTTACCTGGCCTTACGGCTGGGAATTTGTAAAGAATCGTCAAATAAACGAAAGTTGTTCGCGCTAGATGGATTGTGTGTTAATAATTAAGTTGAATTTCCTAGATTCAGCAAACCAAAATGTTTTCAGCTTTGATTCGCCACGGGATCCGAGCTCATTGATTGGGTTCTTGCGGGCGCAATGTATCTACCTGATGCTTTCGCGGCTTTCTCCAAAAATTGTAGGTATGGGGATTTTTCCCTATACCACATAATGGTGCCTCATTTTATGGATAATAGCTCAGTTTTAAAAAAATGAACGCAGGGAGGTGTCCGAAAAGTAAAAAAAATATGTATATAGCACAACTGGATTCAAAGAACTGCCAAGAATTTCTTCAGGACTACATGCTCTTCAGTCTGCTCTACGTGAGGCTGAACACATATTTACAAAAGCTGGTCTAAATGCTTCCTGGAGCCCATTCTCTCACTGCAGTTGTCTGTGCCATTGGAATTTCCATGCCTAGTACTACTATTTTTCGCAAGTATCTTTATGACACGTCAAAGTTGAAATTTACGAATACTCTTGTGATACCAGCACATTATTGCTACAACAGATGTCGTGTTTCTTCAGTTAACATCTCCGTGTCCCCATGGTTGTTCTCCTCCTCGCGCCCTATCTTTTGAATTTAATGAAATTGCTGTCTACTGCATATTGTTGCCTGGACCCTTCGTTGATATAGGATGTTATAGTTAACCTGCATTTCATCATCTGTTTTGCCTTCCCTGAGTGCTTGACCGGGAAATACTGTTCCATTTTCGTCTGCTGTTTGCTGCTATTAGATCGACTCGAAAGAAAAATGTCGCTCCTGGAATATAAGTTAGGTGCCATCTAAAGATATGAACTTCAAATTTTTTAGTGTAGTAGACTGCGAATCTAGTTGGACCCTATCGATGGCTCACTCATCAATATAGGACTTAACTGGCACACAGTGTCTCAGAAATTGGTAACATTTTTTTTTTATTTTTATGAGCATGACGAAAAAATTTATTTCTTTTAACATTTTATACTTTTCTTGGATTTTAAATTTAAATAATTTCTGTTCCAATATAAAGCTATAAAATTCATGGTCATGCTTATATTTATGTAGATAAGGCGGTTTGATATCTAAATTATTATCTATATTATATTTTATAATATATGAATCTAATTCTTTTTTTTTAACATTACAATTATAATTGGATAACCGAGTGAAAGTTGTTTACGGTTTATTCAATGTTGACATCATCTTAACAGCTGATACATAAACAATTTTCAAATCACTCGCAATCATTTAATGCAGTCTCTTGTTTTTTTTTTATCTTTAAAAAAAGTAGATTATAGAAAAGATGTCATCATTACAGTAGGAAATTTTTCGGCTAAATTGAGGTAAATTATGTTCTCATTTTTAATGCTAAGCGATATTTTAATGTTCCTATATGTATTTATAGTTGATAAGTGAATAGAGATGTTTTTTTTATTACCAAATCACCAGAGATGTAACATATGGAACTTTCAGTTGATGATATTAGTTTTTTTTTTTTTTTTCAGGAATGAGTGCAAACAGTTTATTATTATTTTGTTAGTTTTTTTTTTGTTCAGCATTAAGTAAAGTAAAGAATATGATCTAGGCATATATTTTTTGTAGACTGCATTGCAATGTTAAATCTCAATCATACGGTATTTTTTTGTTAGTTAATAATACTACTATTAACAATAAATACTTGCTTTTCTTTCGTTTTCATTTATATCTTCATGGTTTGCAAATGTAATATATTTTATTTTAAGTTTAACAATCCAATGTTAGATTTCATCTGGATTTCTTTGAAATTTCAATGATTTAAATGTAATCTTTTAAAATTTTATTAATGGGTGTTAAAATCTTAAGTATAATACTTTCCTAAATGTATAAAAAAGAAGATATTGTTAGGCATGCATTTCCGCAGGCATTTTTTTTAAAGTTATAATTAAATAATAGATATAATGGATTAGAATTTTATGTTCCTTCACTTTAACACAGAGATAAATTTTTGCATTGCACAGCAGATAAAAATATATAACATAAAGAATAAAGGTAAAATTTTTCTTGATGAAGGTACTAAAGTTTAGAATAAAGAAAATATTCTGATATTTTTATGCAGTTTTAAAACTGTAATAATTGTAGTAATAATAATAATAAAACACAGTGCATATATGAGGGAGACAGACTTCTTGGGACAAGTTCCAGATAAAAATTGCACCGTTCAGGGAGGTTTTAAAATATCAGGTAAGATTTTTGTGTGTACTGTCGTGTGACATTTGTGTCTTATTTAATACTTTTCAAGGTATTACTGCAGGGACGTTTTAAAATTTTTAACTTATATTACACTGTTATATGTATAATCATCTGCATAGCTGGAGTCAACCACTTTTTGAACGTGATGTTTCTCAATTTGATGTAACGTTTTACATTTTTACACACACTTTATGTTTTTTTTAAATTTATTAGTGCATTTATATTTAATGCGTATATTTTAGTATTAAATCTTCATGATTAACGGATCAGTTTTAATTTAATTTTTTACATGTTGTGCAGGAAACTTCTTCCAGTTGACTATTACCGCGGATGGTTAGCTGGTTGAAGATATGTTTTATGGTGAGGGAAGAGAACTGGCCATTTTCTTCATTTGCTATAGAAATTTTACCCTGCACATACATTTTTAGACGAGTTAAGTTTGTAACATTTTAATATTAATTTTTTTTTCTGGGTTTCCCAGACTTCATTTAGACCTTAATGGTTTTGAATTTTTATTGAAATCTCATCCATACACTAAATACACGTACCAGTAAGTTTACCAGTCAAGGGTAAAAATTTTTTTTATTTGTTACATTATCATTGTAAAAAATTTTATTGGATATTCTATTAGGCACAGTTGATTGTAGTTCAATGTTTACAACTCCCACATAAAATTATTTGAGGAAAGAAAATCTCTCATGTGCAATATAAATTGTACTTTCATATTACTTTTTGACTTTTAGATGGTAAAATAATACAGTTGAGAGAGTTTTTATGCTTGTTATATTACGGTAATGTCAGGTACAGTTATTTTTAATGTGGTAATTTTGGTATGCATTTTTTTTAATATTTACATGGATTTGTGGTTATACACTGGTTGACTCAATGCTAATCTAATCAACTCATAATATAAATTTTGATAGATATGTAACAGTTCATTTTAATTTTAGACTATTCATTTTAATTCATTTCAGATTGTATAATTTTACACTGTTATATTAAAAAAAAAAAAAAAAAAAGTTAATGTTTTGTTTTGCTTTTCAAAGGTGACATTTTCCTCAGTTTGTGGTTTTTTTCATACAATACTTAAATTTTAAATTTAATAATGTGCTTACATTAGTTGGTAGAAATTTTTTTAGTGCATCAGTTTCTTGGGTCATAAATTGGTGTACCTGTTCTGTATTTTGTAGGTCTATATGATTATCAATTACACTTTCGTTGTACACGCAGTGTGTATGCTAATGTTCATGGGTGCTTCAATCATACAAAGGTTATTTATACAAAGTTTTTTTTCTTTTGGAGTACTTATGGATGTTTGCAAATAACGCTTCCTCACGACAACTTCGATTACATGCAGCAGCTACAACGGTTTTTTACAAAGGTATAATTTTTACTGCATGCTATTCAGATGAAGGTTTACACATACATATATACATTACATGTGCAATTGTTTAGTTATTGGTCGTCGGTACAGTTTTTGCAACATTTGGTTGCTTGTTACAATTATAAAAACATTTCAATTTAAATTTAAAGTTCACTTTTTACTTTTTAAAGAAAAGGGTTATTCTATCATGTAGAAATTTTATAATTTATTTTTTTTTCCTTTTCTTGTCATTTAATATTCTTTTGTCCTAAAAATTAACGTTAACTTTTATTTTGGTCCATTTATACGATTTGTTGCGTCTGTTGGTTATTTTGCTATTGCTTAAATCACAATGGTGATAAACTTTTAAAGTTTTATTTGAACATTGGTGAATATTCGTCAGATCCTGTCTTTTTGAGCAGTTTAGCAGGCAGTTACTTCTTACAAAGGTTATTTCTTACAAAGGTTAATTCTTACGAAGGTTATTTACAATGGTTATTCATAAGTACAGCGTGCTGATTGTTCATTTAGATATGCAACATTCTTTTTATTAAATGGTAATTTCAAATTTTATTTAACTGTTATTCATTTATTTTGGACTCTATATCGTATTTGGCATTTGTTAATGAAAGATTCAACAGTATTTTTTTGTTTACACTTTCACATATAATTCATGGTAATTCTGACTTTCTTGTAGTCAGAGGATTTTGTTTTCACTTTCACACTTATTTCATGGTAATTCTGATTCTTGTAGCCAGAGGTTTTTGTTTACACACACACTGTTGAGTTTTTTTTTTTTTTTTCATTTACAAATTATACTACTGGCATTTTTTTTCTTTGTTTTTTTTTTAATTGTACACATGATGCCATATTGTTATACATAGTTTTGGTTACTTTAGAATAATTCATATTGTGAGCAATAAATTTTTGGTAGATATGTTACAAGATTCATATTCTTTGATAGTTTTGATTCATATTCTTTGACAGTTTTAAATATTTGATTCGCAGTTGCACTTCATGTCACACTTTGATCACACATTTTTGTATTTGGACATTTATTATACAGTTTTTTTAAATAAAAGTCCTTAATGGTATACAATTTCAAATTCATGTCATGGAAATTATCATACACCTATAAATACTAAATGGTTTTTCGAATCTAATTTGCTGGTGTTTGCATATTATAAAAAAAATAATTTTGTTGTAATTAAAAGTTACAGTAGTTCAGCGATAATTGTTTTAGATTTGTTAGATGCTTTCGAATATTACACAGATACATTCGTTATTACTATTATTATTTTTTTTTTTTCACACAAACATAATTTTTCACTAGTGGTAGGGATATGTACAAGGAAACATTAGAAGTTTTTACATATTACCATATATTTTTACATTTTTAAAGAACTTAAAATTTTTTGCACTTAGGTAATGTCTTTGGGTAATGTATGGTGTACAGAGGCACTCCATTTTTTTTTTTTTTTTTTTTTTTTTTTTTTTTACACAATTACAAGAGAGAATTTTCTACGGTCAACGATTTTTTTTTTTTACACACGTGCTTTCTGTACTGCCATAGTGTCTGATGTACTTACTTCTTCGTTTAAAAGCATTTATTTTAATATTATATTTGGCAACTAGATTCACATACATTCTAAATTTTACTTTTGTCATGTTCATAAAATTTCACATTATTATTGCCACATTTGATTACAATTTGGTATAAAAAAAAAAGTGATTTTGTATATTAGTTTTTTTTTTCGTCCACTGTAGCTTATACACACCAGCCATTTTTTTATTTAGTCATCTTGGTAGGATATTTGTACATTGTTAATAATTGCATGATATATACATCAGACAGTTATTTTACAGGCAAGTTTAATTGTATGAAGTTCATTGTGGTTTTTGGTCTATAACTAGTGTAATTTTGTATTACATGTCACATGGGCAGTACAGCACAACGCAAATTGCTATTTTTTTTGTAAGGCGATAATGTTTACATCATGTCTCTAGATTCGGTTGGTAAAATCCACCGTTATGCAATCATATGTATTGCCCTTATTCTTGCAAATGTTGCAAGTTAAAATGTTTATGGAATCTTTTGTGCACACTCATCGTTTTGATATATATATGAAAAGAAAAAATATTTTTGATTCCAATTTTGTATTTTTGAGCTCATTTTTTTTATTATTTAAGACATGTAAGTGGTACCCATTGTCAATTTGTCATGCTGGAATTATGCATGCGTTTATTGAGACATGACTCCAATCATGATCTGCCATTTGTCAAAAGTAATAGCATATACAAATATAAAAAGTTAGTAACAGATATACGGTATTTCTTTGAAATACAAATAGAGATAACATTTATTATGTGTTTTGCTAATTGTTTAAAATTCCTAAAATAGATAATTTTAATGTTATGGCAGTAGTGCTTTATTCTCTGCAAATAAAAAGGAGACACAATTTTGGCTTTTCCACACCAATCTTTCAGTTTTTTTTTTCAAAATCCAGTTGTGGCGGAGATATATGTGATGTCGATCACATATTTCTGTCTTAAATTCCGTACGAAGCATTAATTATTAAACTTCATAGCTTTTTATCAGTGACTCATTTTCTTCTGAAAATGAATCCATTTTCTAACATTAAACATTCTTTCTTTTTGTAGTGTATTTTTAATTCTTTAGAGAAGTCAGAGAAATGATTGTAAATTATTTAACAAACCGTTATATAATTGGTAAATAGAAGCATTTAATTTCCGGGTGATAGATTATTATTTGGTTTACTTAAAGCTATAATAATAATTTAGTAGCTCCAGATTTAACGCATTTCAAGTAATCTGTTTATATTAATCTCACGCCGGATAAATCAACTGGTATCATTTCTTTGTGCAATTCAAAATTACGTTATGCATTAATCATAGGATAATTTGTAATTTCCTTTTATGAAAACCAATTCATAAATCAAAAGATATAATTTAATTCATCATTTGGTTACAGAATCTGTTTTTATTACTCTTGATCTAAATCATTTAATGATTTATTGAATGGTTTGTAAGATTATTTGATGTGGTAATAAATTATATGTCATCAGATTTATTTCACTGGGATTTTTCATTTTCGCCAAATTGTGTCTTGTTTTTATGTTTTAGTGAAAATTTGGCGTGTTTTAGCTGATGTTATGCCAAATGAACAAAAACTGTAATACACGGCTTTCGAGGCAGAAGATTCTACAAAATTTGTATAATGTAACAGTGACACCTCCCTGCCTTTAATTTTACCTGGCCTTACGGCTGAGAATTTGTAAAGAATCGTCAAATAAACGAAAGTTGTTCGTGCTAGATGGACTGTGTGTTAATAATTAAGTTGAATTTCCTAGATCCAGCAAACCAAAATGTTTTCAGCTTTGATTCGCCACGGGATCCGAGCTCATGGATTGGGTCCTTGCGGGCGCAATGTATCTACCTGATGCTTTCGCGGGTTTCTCCAAAAATTGTAGGTATGGGGATTCTTCCCTATACCACACATTCAAAGACAGAAAATGACATAATTTATTGTAAAAGCTTTGTATAAATTTCTTAAAATTTTACTATTTTATGCTAAAGAGGCCAATTTTGGACATTCATAACGTTAACTGTTCCAATGTACCACCAAGAAAAAGAGTTTTAACTTATTTTCAGGTGGTTCTAATGGTAAACAACGAATGCATAAAGGAAACGGATGATTTTTTGAAAATTTCGTTAAGAGATGGCAGCATGGATTTATTGCTTTTTGAAGATAGAAAGACTTTTCTAGAAAGAATATTTCTGTATTTTGTTATGTCCAAAAGTAACGATCGTAACAAAGCTGTCTTTAACAGGAAAAATACGTCACGTAAGTACTTTAAAATCATTTAAAAGAAATTTTAAATTATTTGTATGTATTATTTGTAAGATTTTTTTTGCAATAAATGCACTTTTCTCAAATAAGAAACTGGAATGTCCGAATCGCGTAACGATTGAAACGCCAATTTTATTTTCAGAAAATTTATTTTTAAAGATGATTTGGTGTCCTGAAACGTATAAAAAGATATTTATTATAATGTTTTATCGTAAATAATTACCGTGTTTTGTATAAATAAAGTGTATTTAGTACATGTAATAATATAACTCGGCTTGAAGTATGCTCAACTAATGTGTGTAACGATCGACACAAAATGACGACCGCTGCGATCATTACGAAATTCCGGACATGCTTATTTAAAAGTATGATTTAAAATTAATAGTAAAACTCCTTTTTTTATTTCAAAAGTAATTCTTCAGTGATCTTACGTGTTTTTACGTATTTTGCAAAGTTTTCTTTGTAGCAAATATACCCCAAAAGATTATTTAATAACAATGTCTAAATCGTGGAACAACCTAAACATTAATAATTTTAATTTTCTAAACACATAAATAAATATATTATAACACAGTTCATTGTTCTAATATACATCTTAAAAAATAAAATAAATATTTTTTTTGTTAAATTATTGTACTTGAGTTCATTTTTTTTAATTCAAGGTTTAAGAATCCCCTCTCCTTAAAATTCCATTATTCCTCTTTGCTCCCCCACCAAAATACAAAGAAAATAAAAAGTTTAAGCCACTACGTGCTGTAACTTTGGTTAAAAAAAAAAAAAAAAAAAAAAAAAAAAAAACAGAAATTGCTGGAGGGTTATGTATGATGTTAGGAGTTTTTTTACTGTGATTATTGATTTTAGTTCGAATCTAAAAAAATAGATGGCGCTGCGAGAAATGGATGCTAATTCCAGACCCGATTTTTGATACTTCAGGATCCATTCAAAACATTTTAATCTCCTTTTTTCGCAAGGGTGAAGAGAAAGGCCGAAAAATCGAGACTGGATTTAGCGCCTATTGCTTGCAGCGTCATCTATTGCTGCTATTTGTAACTAAAACTGGGAATCGCAGCATAAAAACTCCTGACATCTTACATAGCCCTCCTGCACAGATTTTTTTAATATCTGTCACCGTTTGCAAGTATTGAATTTTAAAATCATCGGACATCTTTGGGACATCCTGTATTTTATCTTCTATACATTTTAGCATCTAACTTTCTATTAATAGCCTGTTTATATTTCGTCAGATTCTCTAAAAATTCCAAATCAGTTTTGAAAAAATAGAAAAAAAAACCAGCACAGTGCTATAGCAACCCTAGAAAATGCACACTGTTCGGATCTTTGATAGCGTACGAGTTGATTTCGAACTACTCTGTCTCATTAAAGGCAATTTTATAAGTTCATGTACACTGCTCAAAACAATTAAAGGATATTGTCAGTCTTATATAAAATAACGTTATAAACGAATTTTTTTTTCAGAAAATGGAAGAAGAAAGTCACAAATGCAAATTTTTCGCATTTTCAAACTTCGGAGTATGCAAATTTTGAGTTTGACGTCAAAAACGACGTTTTAGCGGCAGCGAGTGAAACTTGATTTTCAACTTACTGAAAAAAAAGAGTAAAATAATGATCGATATTCAGCAGGTGCTTTATTCCGAAGAGTGCGATGTCTCAACGATGTCATTTAACCAAATCAGAAGCTTGAGGAGTTGATGGTCGGTTAGAAGGGGTACCAACACAAACCGAACTAGCAGAAGCCACTGGAATTTCACAAAGTGTGATTTACAGGATCCGGAACCGTTTTTTGGAGACTGGAAATGCAAGCCGAAGCAGGGTCGTAGACGTGCAACAACGTCCAATAGAGATCGATATTTTACGCTTACGGCTCGGAGACACCGAAATGTGAATGCCAATGCCACTCTTCTTCAACAACACATTCGCTCGGTTACTGGTACCACAATTTCGACTAAAGCTGTCCTAATCCAGCTCCACGCTGTAGGTTTGTATGCTCGCAGACCGATGGTATGTTTTAAGTTAACAGCAAGTACCGTGGTTCTCGCAGGGTGTGGGCAACAGAGCATGTGAACTGGAGGAGAAATGAATGGCGAAATATTCTTTTTTATGAAAAGTCCCATTTTTCTGTTAATCCTGATAATAGGCGTATTTTCATCTGGAGGGAACGTGGCACTGGAAACAACCCTGCTTTCGTGGAAGTAACTTTCAGATTTGGTGGTGGTTGAGTGATGGTTTATGCTGGCATCTCTATTGATGGGGACATCGACCTTCAGATCGTTCGAAATGGAGGTCTGACAGGTCAGTGATATAGGGATGAGATTGCAGCATTTGAAGATGAATTCATGTTAATGGACGGCAATTGCAGGCCACATCGTGTCACTTGGTGGATGATTTCCTTTTCGAGGAAGGAATCATACGACTGGAACGGTCAGCGTGTTCTCCGGACATGAACCCAATAGAGCATGTTTGGGACATTCTAGGCAGAGGAGTTGCTGGCCGCCTACCACATCCATGAACTCTCCAAGAACTGGAAAGAGCTCTTCTGAAGGGGTGGGACAGAATACACCCCAGATCCTCATTAACAGTCTCACTCTCTCGATGCTTCAAAGGCGTTCAACGTTTCTGGCAGCCTGGAGAAACCATACTCCCTAATAAAAACGATTTTCTTTGAAGGAAACACCTTTTTTTATTTGTTTTTTCTCATATGCACAATTATTTTTTTTTCTTTTGTATCCAAATGCTCAATATAGTGCATTTTTCAGGCAATTTTTTTATTAATTGTTTTGAGCAATGTATATTATAAATTACTGCAAATCCAGTTGAAGTGCTGTTCAATTAAAGACAAACATCATTTGGGTAACAACGTTTGGCAAACGATTCACATATTTGAATTTTATAACCTAAAATATTTCGAAAAATTGTGATTGTGGATTCTCAGTTTCTACTTATTATTATTTTTTAAATGTAAGCAAATTAAGTATCTTACCTTAGATACAATATATTATACAGGATGCCTGATCAAGATCGACTAAACTCTGCACACAGAAAGATTCTTCGCTTTGAATACATAAACAAGTCGGAAATTGTACGCCAAACGTGGCAAATGAGGTGCGTTCGTGCTATAACTAGTTTTATAAATAGTCAGATCTTGGTGCAACAGTTGTTGCTCTCTTACGTAAAAATGCGTGAATACAAAATGTATTGCGATTCTATATATTAAATTCAGTAATACGGAAATAATAGGACGTCATCACCATGGTAACCTAGAATCATTACCTACTTGGGATATCATTCAATTAATTATGTATGATACGATTTAATATTAGAATGAAGAAAACTTTTATTAATATCTTTTTAAGTTCTGATTTGATTTTCGCAAAATTTGAAATGACTCGACAAAATTCTGCAATGATTATATAATATTAAATTTCAAACCATTCGGTTGGATAGTTTTTGTGCAGTTATATGCGGACAGACAGGCAGACGAACAGACGATGACTATAGGTTCTACGTATTTATATAATTACGAACGCATCTAAAAAATGCCCAAAGAACTATACCTCTACGATCCACAGCTTTCGAGAAAAATGCGAAAGAAAAGTATTACGTCATATCCCGTGCAAGAGAAATAAAACTTTGAGTTGCCATCTACTTTTCTGTCAACTAAACTTTGCAATTTGCCTATAACCTTTGCGTATAACTTTGCAATAATCTTTGCATTTGTAAATTTGAATTCAATGACCCAAATAAATATTAGTACAGCAAAAATATACCTGTGGTGCGTCAGACGCAGCGCGACCTTTACCGTAACAATATGCCGCGCGAACACTGCAGGGTTAAACGGTTGCATCTTGACCTACCGGTCCTCAGTGATGCATATCAATTTCATAATGTTTAAAATAGTTTAACATTATTAAACTAAATCGCAAACGATTTTTCAAGATAGGCGATAATGTAACGGCGTTCTTTTGCGTGTCCCTGTAAACTTACTATAAATGCTACACACTGCATTTTTAATAAAGAACATGCCATAATAAACCTCTGTAACTTATATAAACAATAAACTATATTGCAATCCGAGTATATTTATGCGTGTTAGAGCATGTGAAGGCAGTTAGACAGGCGATAGACAGACAGAAAGATGGCAGACAGATAAACCGATTTCTTAAACACTTTTGAACTATGTTGGAAAGCGTTAAAAAAGAAAGACAATAAAAGAAAAGAACTAGAATAGAAATGAAATCCGATGGAAGACTAGCCAAACATCATTTCATTTGTTGATTACAAAAATGTATGCTTGTTGTGAAATAAATATATAGCTGCATTACGAATAAAAGAATGTCTTTCGTAACTGATCCTTGCATAATATGAATCTAGAAATATTTTTCATAATAATTCTTCACATAGATTCATTTGTTGAATACAAAGAATATGCTCTTTTATGAAATATATCTGTGCCTATAATATAAATACAATAAACGAATTTCTTGTATAATGAATGTCATAAATATTTCCCAGAACTCGCAAATAAATTATAGCATACAGAATTTTTATCGCTCACATTCCTTAAAGAAAAATTTTCAGATGGAACTCATGAATTATTACTTACATTTAAGGCCGTATCATGATTAGAAATAAAAGAGATCAGGACATAAGCATTTATTTTTGACCCACCAATACGGTAAAAAAATAAAAGTTTTTTTTTTTTCTAAGTTGATTTGTTTGTTTGAACGTAATTAACAATCTATATTATTTATCTGATTGATTTTTGTTTGGAAATCGTCTAAGAACTCTTAAAGCTTCAAAATTTTCGAAATTTTAATTTTTTTAGATATTAAACTCCTATTTTTTCTGAACATTTTGATATAACGGTTTTATTGAAATTCCCATTAGAGCAGAAGTTATAGCTTTTAGAATTATACCCGCTCAATAGCTGAAGCGGAGTTTCCGAAATTTTGAAGTCATTTTTCTCCATAACGTTTCTGGGCATAACGCGCAGGATATCTCAAAAACTTCTTCACATTTTTTCATGAAATTTTCAACACATATGTTGTTAGTCTGTATAAACTGAACCTAAAATTTCCTTTTTATTGCTTAAAAAAATATTTTTTTTTTTAAAGAGAGAGATTATACTGTTGAAATTTTCAAAGTTTTGTATTAGCTAAATATTCTTTTTTCTTGGCTAAAAAAAAATATTTTTAAGGGATTATACTGTTGAAATTTTCAAAATTTTGTATTTGCTAAATACAACTTTGTATTAAAAATATAAAAATGTTTCAAATACAAATTTATTTAGGTTCAGGGTAAATATTACAATCTGAAGTATAAATAAGCACCAAAATTTTCATTCTTGTTGCAATATTTATTTTGTAATGATGCGCATAAGATGTTATACCAATTTTCTGCCCGTCAGATATCTGACAGTTTGGAGCCCCCTATAAATGCTAATTTCGTACCTTGCAATTTTTTTAAATACATGAAATGAAAGAACATACTTATATCTTCATCACAATAAAAATTCTGTTTTAAAATCATATACATTATATGATATTAAATATTAAAAATGGTCTTTTTTTATTTTTTCCAATTTTTAGAGTCTTGAGACCCCTTAACCCTGAAGACCTTATACCTGTGACCTAACATTCGGTCACTCCTTGACCGGCCTTCCCTTACTAGTTTTGACCGAACTTTTCTTTTTCTTACTTTGCTTATATTTTTAAAACTATTGCACTTTATTAAATTTTTAAACTTGCCAATTATAAATTTTTATTTTAAATAATATCTTTACGTAGTTTATATACTCCAGTTAGACCCTTTTAGTCCTAATGGCTGATTTATTATAAGGCAATCATCCATAGTTTGGGCGCAAAGTTGAAGTCAACCCGGAAGCCCTTCAAAGTGTTCAACTGTTAAGTTCAAATCATTTTTTTTTTTTTTAAACCAAGGCCGTATCATTATTAGAAATAAAGGAGATGGGCGGATAAGCGTGGATTTTAGCACATCAATAGGGTTTAAAAATTGATTTTTATCTTTAATTTAATTTGATTGTTTTGAATTAATTAAAAAATCGACATTATTTATCGGATCGATTTTTGTTTCGAAATTGGTTAACCCTTTCAGGTGCGGTTAATTGTGTTTTATAATGTAAATTCACATGCAATTTTACAAGTTTTTCTTTCAACAATGTCATATAAGTAAAATTTTTCTTAAAAAATTCTGGTACAAATCTTGGTTAAAATTAAGTAGTATAAAAAATATACCACAGGCTTTTTAAGAAGTTAAATGCGCAACAAATATTAATAATATGTGAAACAAATGTTAATGGATAAGAATTATATTAATTCAATTTTATTTCGATAGGAAGCGCTCATAACACTATCGTAATTTTTACAGACACAATATGCGAAAAATGAAGTAAAACAGGTGTCGATGGTGGGAAGGAGCTTCTTCACTCGCGTGAAAACACCCGCTGTTAATTTTATGGAAGGAATTTTTAAAGAAACAGTTGGATCCATTTAAGGGGGCTGGTCACTCAGCTTCCGATTTCCCCTTCACTAATGTAAAGTGTGTGGGTATTGGATGCATTCGTATGTTTAAAATATCTCCTCGGAAATAAATATGTTTGACTTCTATTTTTTTGTGTACACTTCCTAAAAGATGTCTCTTTTTTTCTTAGTTCTCAAAATATTTCTAAAGTATAGACTCAATTTGATAGGAAGTGTTAAAATCTTACCCACAGTTTCCCGCTTTTAACACATAAAATATTAAATTCAGCATAGATTTTACAAATATTTTGAAAACAAAGAAAAGAAAAGACATCCTTTAAGAAGAGTACACAGAAAAAAGATGTTAAAAATATGAATTTTCCGAGAAGATATTTTAAATATACGAATGCAAGAAGTTAAGATACGAATATACGAGACCATAGACTTAACATTACGGAGGAGGATTCCGAAGCTGAGTGACCAGCCCCCTTAAGATGCTCACCGTTGAGGCGCGATCCCGCTTAATATGTGAAGAATTTATCCAGTCCGTTGAACATCGCCCTTAAGATTAATATTAAAACATTCCATTTAATATGCGAACGGTTATGACGCGATACCGCTTAATACACGTACGGTTATTAAACGATCCCGCTTAATACGCGATAAAGTTCGGTTCTTTGGGTCAAAAAATCTCACTTAAGACGCAAATTCATAGAAGTACACAGATACGTATTTATTTGCTCTTCTCCAGTATTTGCCAGTTTAGTAGCTTTTAAAAAAAATTAAAATATATATCATTATTTTCGATTAGTGATAACCACCTTATTTAATTACTAGATGGTGAAAATAACTATTCGGAATTAGTGACAGACATTGCAATAAAAAATTCACTAAACAGACACTGCTAATTAAATAAGGAGAACATAAGAAACAGGACATATTGATAAAGACTTGAATAAAAAGCCTCGCTAAATTAGCAAATGGTGAACAAATTAGTAAAGGTTGAACAGTTGAACCAATACTGAAGCTGTTGAAGATTTTCCTTCAGCAATTTCCGTCGATAAACGGAAATGAATTCTTTTGTGGAACCCTGTATATGATCTGCGGAATCTCTACGCAACAAACAATATGCAGAGTCTCTGTAAATGGACGATAAATGTTAATGTACACCCTATTGTACAGTAAGCATCTTAGTGGCTGTGCATATATAACGTTAAGGGAGGGGGGGGGGGGCTGGCACTTGATATCGTAAGATATCTCTACGGGGAGGGGGGGGGTTGTTTTTGATATCGTTATCATTTTTGACGCAACCAAATTTTTCTCTTTTTACGTGTATCTTGTTACATTAAAATTGTACATTAAAACAGTCGGTTATTTTTTTAGTCTGTTATCTATCTTTTGTGGAAATACAAAGTTATTATTAAAACCATTTACCCTTTATCTACTGACGGTACTTATAAGTACCATTAAAATAATTTGTTATAAAATTCATTTAATACATCGATTATTTGTAATACAGCTTAGAATGAGTTATAGATAGATTACTTTATCTTGCCAAAAGCATAATTGGTTATACAAAACAAAAATATTTTTAAAAGAATGATTTCTTTTTCCTTTGCATCTTTTCAGCTTTCTTGGCGTTTGGGAGGGGGGGGGGGTGGATTTTTCAGTTCGAAATATTTCTATATTTATATTGTAAGAACTTTATATTTGTACATTTACTAATTCTACAAAACACTAAGAAAAATATTTAAAATAAGAAAATTGAGTGGGGTTATAAATTTTGCACAAAATCCCTATAAATTCAAATTTAATTCATTCTTTTAAATCCTTCAGTTCTTCTAAAATCCTTCTAAAATTCATTAAATGATTATTTAAATCTTCTAATGTAGTTTAAACAATTCAGGAATTGTTTTAGAAGATAAAATTTCCATGAATTCATAATTCAGTACATAAAGGATTAAATGATTACAAAATTATTCAGTTCCAAAATATAGAATACCCCAACGTTTGGCATTTCTATTCTTGAGTCATATGTGTATATCAGTATAATCTGCTGTTCGAGAAACCAACTGCGAAGTATGTTTGAAATTATACTTGTGTTTACTTGTAATAAATGAGAAAGAATGTTGCCTACCTGTTTTGTTGATAAGAGGTTCTGTCAGCTTCTTCCCCCTGAACCTCCACTCAACCATTGCAGGGCAAATACAAAAAAACATTATTATTGCCGAATGCATTATGTAACAAAAAGCCATTATTAAATGCTTTTAAACACTATTTCTTTTATGTGTTGTTTAATATAATGTTATTACATATACAGATATGTCATTGATTTCCCTTCATTTGAATCAATAAAATATGCGAAAAATAAATGTATAATCTGTATATCACACCAAACAAAACAACAACAAAAAAATCAAAAAATGAAAATTTTATTTTTAGATACTGATAACAATATCATTACGGGGGGCGGGGGGGGGGCAAGGGGGTCCAAAATTACCAGAAAGTTGATAACGTTATATATGCATATCCTTTACGCTCGAAAGAGTGTAACATTATCACAATACACTGCAAACGATTTTTGCTTATGCTGGACCAAAATGATACGGAATTCTTTTTAGTGTCCCTGTACATGAACAATAAGGACTACACAGTTCATTTTCAATGCCGAACAGCAATCTATACTAATAACAAAAAGTTTCACTCTGTCTGTGTGTGTTTGCCTGTGAACGATGACTGGCAAAATCTACGGGACGTACGAGACTGAAATTTTTGTGTGACTAACCCAAAGTGTCTGCTGATGCACCTGAGAACGAGAATTTTAATATTTTGTTAATTAAGCGAGATATTAATTAAAAACGACAAGGAACTCTCATCAAAAATTCACTTTTTTCATAGTGATCTCCAGATATCTCTCTCGAGTTCGCGCATGCCCACAAACCCATTAAGGCTACTGTCCCTGCCGGCGAAGACATTCACGAGTTAATGCTAAACCAATGGGGAGGGATTTTTCTAATATCTCGTTTGCATTTCGACATTAAAAAAAAATTTTTTTTGTATTGGATAGCCGAGGTCCGTCTCTACATTGAACTTTTTTTACTTTTTCTTTTTTTGATTGCAGATATTTTTTATAACGTTACTTTCACTTTCAAAACCGGTTCTGAAAATGAAAGTGTCATTCTAAAAAATATCTGCAACCAAAATCGCAAAAGTAAAAAAGGTGCGATGTAGAGATGGATCTCGGCGATCCAATGAAAAAGAAAAAAAAAAAAAAAAAAAAAGAAAAGAAAAGAAAAAGCAATTTAACAAATTACAACTGCCATTTGGAAAATGATTTTTTCGAAGACTAAAATTTAAGACATAAAAAATCGCAGGGAGTTGATCATACATTACGTACGCCATGAATAAAACTTTAACATTCCTGGACCCGTCATGAACAAATTTTAAAAGAAATTTCAGTTTTACAATTTTCGGTACTGTAAATTTTAAAACTTCTACGGAGCTGGTCATCCATTACGTACGTCATGGATTAAACATTAATATTCCTGGACCAATTTTAAATGAAATTTCATTCTTAAACTTCTAAACATCCCACAATATTACACAATATTACTTTTTACACCGTCGTATAGAGAAATAAAAATGTACTTTTAAATGCAGTTTGTTTGAAAGCTGTATCTCAATTTGTTTCTGAGTTATTAATTTTTTTTTTGTAGTTTTTATTACCTTTTTTGTCATAGTGGCAACAGAAGTATCCATCTCTGTTGAAAGTAAAAAGAAAATACAGATTACTGTATAGACCAATCAGAAAACGAATAAAATGCGGATTTAACCAATAAAACGTTTCAGATATGTTTTTGATTTCCTACCCTGACAGAGGACAATAACCATTTTTCCAAATGGTTAAAAAAAAAAAAAATATTTAAAAATGTCAAAATGCAAACGAGATATTAGAAAATCCCTCACCATACGATTAGCATTAGCTCGTGAGTGCCTTCGCCGGCAGGGACAGGAGCCTTAACGCACCGGTGGCAAATGAAGAAACGGGTTTTCATTTTATTTGTCTTTTTAAATACTTTTGTTTTAATAGAAATTGACTAAACTGTTCGGTGCAGTTAAAACTGAAAGACATAAGCCGAAAGATCGTTCTCTTACGTCACAAATACCGTAGTCAATTCGAAAAAATATTGAAGTTAACCCCTGAAAAAAAAAAACGGCCATTTTTCCGAAGAACGTTTTCTTCTCAATGCCCACGCCTCTCCAGAGCGCAATTTTAGAGGTACCAACAAATCAAAATATGTTGTTAAAGTTGAAATGTTCTTCTAATCGATGATGCAATTGGTTTTAAAAAATATGAATTTTAACTATTTCAAATACACTCGCTAACGCAGGTTACTTCGCGCCTCACGGAGAGGATATTTTTTTCTACGCCAAAAGTAACTAAACGTCGGTATTTTAACACAAACTTTTTAGAGCATTTTAATAGAAGAGCAGCTTAATAGACCAGATTTACATCACCTACAAAAATTTCGAAACGTTCGGACGGGTAGAAATATTTTTTACAAAATAAAATGTGTGAAAACTTTGTCTAAAACAATAAAAACAGAGGAATTTTAACGCGGTTATTCTCGACTTTGGTAAAAATTTTCAGTATTAAATATGCATATTTGTTTCATGAAAATTTAAAAAAGGCTTGAGTATAGTTATATTTACAATCTAATGAAATTTCAGAGAATTCGGATCATTATAACTATTTATTTTGTTATGCTTATGAAACCGGTGGGAAAAAAAGAAAAAAAAACTTTTACGCATCAGTTGGAAACAGAGTCTTAATTTTAACCATGTCCTTGTGATCATGGTATCTTTTTTAAAAAAAACCTATACTAATGTAAAAAAGTTTCGCATTTAACATGTATGTCAATGCATTAATATGGCAATAAATAAATAAATATATATTAATTATTCTTAACTTTAAAACAATTGAATTATTATAAAAAAATACTCATAAATGAATCGAATTAAAAAATACTACATTTTATAAATATTACTACACATCACATACTACATTGTCAAACGTATTTAATTAAAAGAAATTCCGTATTTTTTTCTACCATTTTAAGGATTTCGTTTAATAATACTATAATCTTTTAATATATTTCTTTTAATAATATTATTACATTTTAATAATATTAAATATATATTAGTAACATATATTGCAATCTATACTTATAAAAGAAAGTTTCGCTCTGTCTGTCCGCGTGCGATGGCTAGCGAAACCTACAGCACGTAGAAGTCTGAAAATTTGGGGGAGGATAGTATAAGAAAGGTCCTGATGCACCTAAGGCTCAGATTTTTAATTTTTTAAGACTCGGAGCCCCTGGGCCCCTTTAAGTTTTTATGCCCTAAATTGTTAATAACTTGCCTCCTTTTTATCCGATCTTCTTCGTTTTGGGGACCCTTCCTCTATTTAGTTATTCTACTTTCCAGTTAAGACCTGGCCCCTAGAGGCCCGATACAGGGTCGCTTGCACTTTTTCTGAGCTAAATTGTTAATAAATTTCCTTTCTTTTAATCCGATGTTCGTTTTTGAGGATCTTTTTGCTTTTAGTTATTTCCCCGTTTCTACATTCCAGTTAAGGCCCTGGCCGTTTTGGTGCGGATCACCCTTTCAATGCATAAGTTTAAATTTGAATCTTGGACTCCTCTCCTCAGGATAATACCGACATACTTTTATTGGGCCCTAGGGTCCTGTTTAATCATTTCCTTCCATTTTTTAGGCATTTCTTTAAAATTTTATTCTAATGATGCTTAATTTTGAATAATTGAAGATTTAAAGTGCTAAGTTTTAGGATCTTTTAACATGTTTTCATCTTAGGGCCCTGCTCTCAACTATCAGTTGGAAACTTTTGAGACCTCTATTATAGCTCCCTTGAAAATGATCCGATTCATTAGTTTTTTTCCCTAACAACTTCTTAAGTCCTCCAGCTACTACATGAACGACAAAAAATTTCTCAGTCTTCAGCTACCACCAATTTTGAATATAAACCTCCTACTTGGGGCGCAGCTTCTTTAAAAAAGATCCGATTCTCTAGTAATTTCCTTTAACATAGCTCTAGCATCCTCCAGCTACTTTATAAACTACTACGAAATTTCCTTATTCTCAACTATATTCCAATTAAAACCCTTCCCCCCTGTGGCCGGGTGCAGGACTCCTTGAAGTTTTTGTGCCCTAAATTGTTAATAATTCCCCCGTTTTAATCCAATATTCATTTTGGGTCCTTTCCATTCAGTTATTCCCCCGTTTCTACATCCCAGTTAAGACGTTGCCCTTTAGAGCCCGGTCGGGGCCCCCTTTGAATATTAATCGCTTACCTGGGGCTGTTGGTTCAGCTTCTTTAAAATTGATCCGATTCTCTTGCAATTTTTTTAACATAGTTCTAATGTCTTCCGACTACTTTATAAATCACTGAAAAATTTCTTTATACACGTGCTATCATATTTTTCACATATTAATCTTCTTTTTTAGCATCAACTTACTTACAGCCGTAAATTAAAAATCGCGTTTCTGTTCAAGATAAGTGGTTTAACCCGTAACTGGAGACGGGAGTCAGAATGACTCCGCGTTGTTCTTTGGCTCTGATTATCATGTATTTTTTGGCGATTTTGTACTTGAATAAAATCATTCCTCAGTACCGACAAGTAGTTCTATTATCATTACATGATTTCCAGAATATATTGCGCTTCTAAAAAAAATTCCAATACTGTTTACAAAAGACAAAAAAGGAAAATAACATTATATCTCTGAACGCGTAAGAAAATTCATGTTTCCAGTTACGGGTTAACTTTAGAGTAGTGGGAGGGGTGGGGATTTCATGCATAAATTAAATATTGCGTTAATGTAAAAAATAATTCGTTAAAGGACGATAGGGGAGGGCACCTTCCACCACTTTGGGGCGCATTATTTCCTCGGGTTCTATTGGCCCGATTACTATGGGGTTTGGCTCATTCAACTTGATTTTCATTGGGGTACCGGAAAGTAAGTGCATTTGTAACATTCTACGCTGCTGAAGGCAGTGCTGCCCCCGAAACTAAATTGATTTGAAAGATTTTCTGAAGATATAAAATCATAAACATTTGGGATTTGTTTAAAGTTATTATAACAGGTCCGAGCAACGCCGGCTGGTCAACTAGTTTTCGATAAAATATATCAATTTCATGACAATCCGAGTATATTTGCGTCACTTGGAGCACGGAGCGACAGAAAGACAGACGGCCAGACAAACCGAATTCATAAACTCCCTTTCAACTACGTTAGAAAGAGTTAAAGAAACCCGTATATTTCGTGCTTTGATTCCCATTTCCTATCCAGATCGCTCCAAAATATCTCTTCATAAAATTTGATAAAAATATAGACGAGGTTTTTCAAACGATAGGCTTTTTATTTATTTATTAGGTAGTAGAGCTTTTAAAACCAGAACACATTTTCCATTCCTAAAAGATACATAAATATTTATGTATTATAATGCAGTAACGAAAAGATAAAATTCTTTGAATATTTTTTTCCCTTATAAACAAAGAGAAACCTTTTTAGATTTCACATATCCTAGATTTTGAGAGGAATAAAATAAAATTCCTCTCTGAAGAAAATAATTTATATAGCGAATGCATCTTTATAAATAATAGAATATAAATGATTTTATGCCCACATATAGTAGTGTTACAAAATGAAAAACTACATCTATACAAAAATAATATCATCGCATTTTGAAAACTTCTTAAGGAAGAAAAATGTTACGAACTTTTGGTAAGACTTTTTCTAGATGTTATGTAACTATTAATTACAAAACTTATTTTTCGTGCTTTAATTTATTTTGCTTTTAGGTCAATGCAAGAAAAAGAAAAAAAAATCACCAAATCTGAGAAAAATTATACTTTAAATTTAACAAATAAGATTAATTATACTATATAGATAAAAATAATAGTTAACCTTTCATAACCATAAAATATGTTCCTTTTCCGAAAGATTTATAAATTTTTATTTATTGTAATTGATTAAGAAAAGATAAGATTTTTTAGAGTATTTTATTCATATAAATAAATAAAAACTCTTTTAAATCTCACATAAATTATAAGAAGGAAGATTACATACTTATGGAATTTTAATATCACTAGTATTAAAAAAACGGTATTTTATTGATATAAATATATAAAAACGTTTCTAAATCTCAGATACAGTATAATAAGGAAGATTACATACTTATTGAATTTTAATGTAACTAGTATTTGAAAAAAAAACAAAAACAACTCGGTATTTTATTCATATAAATAAGTAAAAACGCTTTTAAGTTTCACATACAGTATAAGAAGGAAGATTACATACTTATTGAATTTTCATATCACTAGTATTTGAAAAAAGATATTTTATTCATATAAATAAATAAAAACTTTTTAAAACTCACATACAGTATAAGAAGGAAAATTACGTACATATTGAATTTTAATATTATTAGTATTTGAAAGAACAGTATTTTATTCATATAAATAAATAAAATCTTTTTAAATCTTACATGCAGTATAATAAGGAAGAGATTACATACTAATTGAATTTTAATATCACTAGTATTAAATAAAAAAAGGTATTATATTTATATAAATAAATAAAAACATTTTGAAATCACACATACAGTATAAGAAGGAAGATTACATACTTATTAAATTTTAATATCAGTAGTATTTGCAAAAAACTTATCAAGAATAAAAAAGTTACGAAAGTATATTATTAATTAATTCTTTGTGGCTTTTCAGAAAACTTATAATTCGTAAATCTGTTCAGAATATTTTTAAATTCGTTATAAAATATTCTTTCATAAAATTTGAGAAAAATATCGCTGATATTTTTCTAAATGAAAACGCATTTATTATTATTTTTATTTTATTTATATTGTTAAGTTTTTGAAATAGACAAAACATGTTCTTTATTCAAAAGACACATATATAACTTAGTACCGAAAATATAAATCCCTGTGAGTATTTTGTTCAAGTATTTTATAAATAAAATGAAAATAAAATAGTGCAAAATACGTTTTTATAAAATAGTTAGTTAAACTTTTAAATAATAATAAATAAGTTAATTAGTTGTGGTAACTGAGATAAACACTAATGAGATTTAGATATACTTTTACTTCTTTTGATACTTATATCTCATGATTTGATTCACATTTTCTTTTTTAGTGGTTACAAAATACCTTTTATTAAATTTTGAGAAAAATGTCTTCGAAAATTACTAAGTGATGAGATTCTTTTTCTTTCTTTATTTTTAAACAGTTCAGTTTCCAGAAACCGCGGAATATTTTTCGAACGTATGTAAAAATATTTATCTATTATAATTTAGCTACGAAAAGTTATAACTCTTTAAGTATTAGTAATTCAATTAAAATAAATAGTATATAATAAATAAAATAATATAAATAGCAAATAAATTGGTAGCATAATAAATAATAATAGTTATAGGGGAGAGTAGCCATATTTGGACCGCCGCTTTAATTGGACCGTTGACATTCTGCCATTAATTACAGGAAGAGACTCCATCTACCGCTGAAATCTTACTCATCAGAATGACGTCACTTATGATTAGAAGAAGCAACCGCCTACCATGTGCTGTTTTCAGACAATTTTAAAAAACCTAAAGTAGCTGTTTTGATCTAATTTTTTCCTACTAAACGTAAGTGAATATTTTAAAACTAAGGTAAGTTGTTATGTTTTCATATGCATATATGAATTCATCTGTTTATTGCGCATATTTTTCACGCGGATTTGTTTGATTTCGTTTTTGTTCTTAGTCTTGAAATTAACTGTTTTAAAAAATGGCGCAGTTGCCGTAATTGGGCCAATTTAAGTTGCTTAAATTGGACCAGATATGCGATCATAAATTTGAAAAGTAAATAATGAATTTCGAGGACGGTACGCTTTGTACACTATTTTTTTATATTTTATAATGGATTACTATCTCCTTGCAAGTTTTTTTTTTTGTATATCTGGATTATTTTTTTTATACAGTTTAGACCTATATAAACATAAAAATATTTTTACATGTCTATGCAATAAATTTTGTTTGCAATGTCTTTTATCTTGTATGTAATTGTATTTATTTTCTTTGAATTCTTTATTCGTACGGCATATTTGATTTACAGAGTTGAATTCAAACATTTTCCTCTTGCAGGATATTTGTGACGGAAGACTTTTTACAGTTCTGGAGGGTGAAAATATATTTTTTTGCAATTAAAACGCATAAAAACTCAAACTTTGATGAAAATGTTGAAAAATACATAGACAAACTGTCTGAAAAAAAAAAAACACCCGTGACAGCAAAAGCTGTTAAAGATATAGGAAACAAAAAGCAGGCAGTAAGTTGGGAAGAAATTGACCTGCAAGAAGGCTGCAGCTACAAATCCTCCCCAAAAGCAAAAAAAATCATTAGAAATGTTACAGTTAAATCAAAGTACAGAGGGAGCTAAAAAACAGTTGTGTTAACATTATCGCCATATAAACGAAACCTTGAAATGAAAAAAAAAAAGACAAAAAGGAAGCTTTCACAGCTCAAAAGCTATTTGGAACATCGAGTTTTAAAAAATAGGCGTAATGTGTGCAATTAGCAAGAAAATGATGGAAGAGAAGAACTACAAACGTAAGGTAAACAAAACTTCTGTTGCAAAAAAAAAAAAAAAAAAAAAAAAAAGAAAGAAAAGAAAGAAAGAAAGAAAGAAAGAAAGTCTGATAATTCAGAATCTAAAAAGAAAAATTTAGACAGTGATGATTGGTTTTGCCTAATTTCTAAGAAAAATAAAATAGCAGAAATAATTCAGTGTTCAGATTGCCATATACGGTTCCATGTTGTGTGCGCTGGAAAACAAAAACAATAAACAAAATTCATGTGTAAGCTTTGCATCACTCCTTACATGATATTCAAGTAACTGACAATTACTTTCATAATTTCTATTCTTAATTACTGATAACTTTGATTTATATTTTGAATACATTTTGGTTTAAAACAATTACTCTTATTTTCAGATATTTGATTTTATTATATTTCATTGCTGTTATTTTGTTTGATTGTTTCGTTAATCGCAAACTTTGCTTTTAATAAAATTAGTTATATTCTCTAGTCATTAAAACAACTTGATATTATTTGGTCCAATTTAGGAGACTGGGGGTCCAACTTAGGCGACCAGTTGCTGAATTTGGACCACTTTTGACAAATTTTTCAAATTAAAATAAAATTTAAGATTTTCAAAATGAAATTGATCTAAAGATTTATTTAGTTAGTAGATGAATAGATTGACCCTGTGTAATGATCTTTTGCAGATATTCTAAAAATTAAGTGCGTTACACTTGAAAATAAGTGAAGTGGTCCGAATTATGCTACTCTCCCCTAATATATAATAATAGTATATTAAAAATAATAGTATATAATAAATATTAACAATAAAATAAATAATAATAATAAAATAGATGTTATATTTTGTTTTGAAATAAACAAAGAAAAATTTCAAATAAATAAAGGGGGAATAAATTCAAATAAATTTAATAGGAAAATAATATTCCTCGCAAAGTAACGTAATTTACACAGCGAATAAATTTCATGGGAAAATAATATTCCCCCCCAAAGTAACATAATTTACACAGCGAATAAATTTAATGGGAAAATAATATTCCTCGCAAAGTAACATAATTTACACAGCGAATAAATTTAATAGGAAAATAATGTTCCTTGCAAAGAAACATAATTTACACAGCGAATGAGAACTTTATAATAATTAGAAATTAATGTGTTTTTTCCTGTATATGAGGTGTATTTGTTACTTATACACACACAACATATATATATATATATATATTACATTACGAAATTCAATCTGCGTGTGATACATGAGGATGCGCAATTGTACTACCCTCGCTGCATTTGGAGTCAAGTGTCACAGCATGTGTTCGCTGGCGGGTCAGCTCGTCTTTAAATTTACGAATTGTCTTTAAATTTTCTGTGAGAATTTTAGTCTTATTAGTAACTAATAAATTTTAATAGAATAAAATAAGTTTGAAACATTTTTTCACCTTTTTAGTAAGATTTTTCTTTTTTTTTTTTTACCCAAATGAGATATTAGTGAAGAAGTTTCGAGTCTCTTGCACACAGGTGCGACACACGCGGGAAAATACAGCATTTTTTTTTTTTTTTACATTTCACATATATCGTCCTAATAAAAAAGGCTATATGTATTCATAAATTAAAATATCATTATTACTGGCGAAGCCTTATTAAAAATAAAAAGTTAGGAAATTTCGTCAACATTTCTAAATGTTTCGTAACTACACTGTAAAAAAAAAAACGACATTTTTACAGTACAAAGTACTGTTCATTTCGCACACAGTGAATGTGCTGTATCTTTCTTTGATTTCCTGACTATATTAACATGGAAAATACCGTAGCTGCGTAAAATTAACAGCGCAACGTGCTGGCAATTTGGACGCCAGTAGTTTGTGCTGTAAAAAAATGCGTCCAAATTGCCAGCACATTGCGCTGTTAATTTTACGCAGCTACTGTATTTTCCATGTTAATATACTCAGGAAACCAAAGAAAGATACAGCACATTCACTGTGATCAAGTTTGTTCTGGCAAATCGACAGTGGTTTTTTTACAGTGTACTTTCAAAATTTACTTTACGTGTTTACATTCACAATTTTTTTTTAAACTTCACAACCAAATTTTTTTCACGAAATCTATATTATAAGGCAAAAACATATCGGTGAGTAACATTGACGTCATATTGACGGTGGCAACACCTGACCAATAACTTTCGCCTTTACTGCATTTTTTTAAAAAACTTATAAACGCCCACAGTTGAAAATCTGCAGCAAACCGTCTAATCATTCAAAAGTTTGAGATATGGTTTATTTTTGTTGAGGTCGTTACAAAATATCCTTTTATAAAAGTTTAGAAAAATATCTAGGCGAATTTTTTTTTTCAAGTGAGATTTTTTTTTTAATAGCTCAGGTTTTGAAATCCAGAAAACTCTGTCTTTTTCTTGAAAACTACATAAATATTTAATTTATAAATTCCTAAGTAAAAAAAAATTATCTCTTTCAGTACTGATTTTAACCCTTTATGTACTGAATTGTGAATTCATGAAAATTTTATCTTCTGAAGCATTTTTCGTGAATTGTTAAAACTACATTAGAAGATTTACATAATCATTTAATAAATTTTAGAAGAATTTTAGAAGGATTGAAGGATTTAGAAGGATTAATTAAATTTGAATTTATAGGGATTTTGTGCAATATTTATAACCCCACTCAAATCTTTTATTTTAAGTATTTTTCTTGGTATTTTGTAGAATTAGGGAATGTACAAATATAATGTACTTATAATAGAAATACAGATATATTTCAGAATTGAAAAATCAACCCCCAATGTGTCTATAACTCATTCTAAACTGTATTACAACTAATCGATGTTTTAAATGAATTTTATAACAAGTTATTTTAATGGTACTTATAAGTACCGTTAGTAGATACAGGTCTAATATACAGGGTGAGTACAAATGATGGACCTGAATTTAAAAAATCATATTTTTGAAATTACTGCATCTATTACAATAAGTGATACATGAATTTAAAGAGGAATATACCAAGTTTTTTTCAGTCACAAATGTTGGATGCGTGACTCTCTTGTTACACGTCATACGTCCAATCTGTATTCCAGTTCGTTCCAAAGAATTTGTAGCATCACTCTGTCAGTGGTTCTGAATGCTGCACAAATGCGTTCTTTAAGTTCTGACAGTGTTTTCGGCATTGGTGATATATAAACAATGTCTTTGACGTAACCTTACACAAAAAAATCACATGGTGTTAGGTCTGGGGAGCTTGGTGGCCATGTGATTAAGGATAAATCACCATCACCCACTTGAGGACAGTACAGATTTTGTGTTTCAGCAGGTTGGAGCCCCACCTCATTGGTCATTGCATGTACGTAGTTACTTGAAGGAGGAGCTTCCACATCGGTGGAGTTTGGTACGGGTTTGGAACGAACTGGATTAAAGATTGGACCTATGCAGTGTAGCAAGAGGGTCCCACATCGAACATTTGTAACTGATTTTTTTTTTTTTTTTTTGTATATATCTGTTTAAATTTATGTATCACTTATTGTAATATGTGCAGTAGTTTCGAAAATACGATTTTTTCAAATATGGTCCACCATTTGTATTAATCCTGTATTTTAAACAGCGTAATTCAAATGTATTTTTTATTAAATGTTAATCCAAAATATATAATAAAATTAATTATTTTAATGAGTTCTAATCACTAAATTTCCTTAAAAATCATATAAAAAAACTTTTATGATAATTTTCAATATACTTAACTAAAGTAATTTTTTTTTTATTGTAGTAAATTGCAGTAATTAATGAAAAAGTAAATTAATATTTGTTCTATAGTTAATAATGAGATTCATTACGTTTCTAAAATTTGAGTATTCAGGAGAAATTTTAATATGTATATTAAATGTTTTTTTTTTTATGCCTTAAGATACTCAAAACATTTCTAGGGATTTAAACATAAGCGACAAATTCTTTTTTCACATCATATTTATATATATATTAGACATTTTTACAAAAAAAAGGCATTAATAAATTTTAAAATAGATATCTCTTAGTAAAATCTCAATCTTTATTTTCCTAAAAGGTAATTTACATTGAAATTTGTAATAATATAAATGTCATTTTAGAGCCCAAAATATGCCCTTAAAATTTATTGAGGTATGATTTTATCTTTATCTTCGTCTAAATGCATATTATATATACGAAAAATATATTCCGAGTTTTCTCTCACATATTCTTTTCAGGTCGTAGCAAAATACCCTTTCACGAAATTCCACAAAAATATCTTAAAAATAAACAGGAATACTTTTAGATTTCACATACACTATAATAAGAAAAACTCCACATGGTACATTTGTATTAAAATATAATACCGTTGGTTTTGAAAACCCTATAAGAAGTAAAAATGGCATAAGAATAAACCAATATTGCTAAATCCTTCTTGACAATTTACAAAACATAAATTTTGAATTTACTTTTCAGATCATAACAAAATATCCTTTCATAAAAGTTGAGAAAAATATCCTAAATTTTTTTCAAATGAGATTCTTTGTATTATTACAGCTCTCTTGAGCTTTTAAAATAGCAAAATATTTTCTTATATATATATATATATTTAGTTATGAAAAGATAAATTCTTTGAGTATTTAATTGAAAAATGTTATGTATGAAGTAAAAATAACATGGATGAAATGTATCCAATTATATGAATTGTTAAAATAAATTGTAAAATTAAATGATCTAATCTTAAACTCTGAATTTCATAACAAAAATAATGAAATGCTAAAAAAGTTATGTCAATATACAGGGTGATCGCAAAGTTTTGGAACCCTTGAAAAATATTTTGTTTACTAAAATACAAACATGATTCAAATTACAAACATAAACTAAATTGAAAGAGCAACAATACTGAGACACAAAACAGAACGAAAATTAACATTATTACAGAAGATATTGAAAATGCGACCTTTTTTCTTGGATACAAAGACGTATGCTTTTTTTCAAATTTGAGGTCATTCTTCTCAATGCTTGAACACTTATTTTTTTAAATTTTTGTTCAGTGTTTATTTTCAGGTCAACGATGGAGTGTGGATTTTTCGCAAAAACATGTGCTTTTAGGTGACCCCACAGAATGAAATTAGGAAAAGGGGGGGGGGCAAAGCAGTGGACCGTATGGGAAAGAGTTCTTTAAGAATGAGGCGGTGATTAAAAAAGCCAGTCGTTGTCTTATTCGGCGCCCGAAGATTTGGATGTAACTCTTTAAGGAATCTCAGGATTCTTAAAATTGTAAAATATGAAAAAAAAGACAATTTTCAACATTTAATATCTTAAAATAAGTACTTTTTTTCATTTCATGTATTTAAAAAATTGCAAGATGCAAAATTAGTATTTATAGGGGGCTCCAAACTGTCAGACATTTGTCGAGCAGAAAATTGGTATAACAGGTTACGCGCAGGATTACAAAAATAAATTTTGCAACTAGGATGGAATTTTTTGGGCCTAATTATACTCCAGGTTGTAATAATTAACTTGAACCTAAATAAATTTGTATTTACAGCATTTTTATATTTTTAATATAAAGTTGTATTTAGCTAATACAAAATTAAAAAAAAATCAACAGTATAATCATGTAAAAAAATATTTTTTTTTAACAATAAAAATGAAATTTTAGGTTCAGTTTATACAGACTAACATGAAATATATGTTTTAAAAATATCATGAAAAAATGTTCAGACGTTTTTTGAGATATCCTGCGCGTTATGGCCAAAAATCTCATTTGGAGAAAAATGCCTTCAAAATTTTGGAAACGTCGCTTCAGCTATTGAGCGGGTATTATTCTAATACCCATAACTTCTGTTCTAATGGGAATTTCACGGAAACAATCACATCAAAATGTTCAGATAAGATAGACGTTTAAAATGTAAAAAAAAAAAAAAAAAAAAAAAAAAAAAAAAAATCGAAAATTTTGAACCTTTAAGAGTTCTGAGACCTTTTAAACGCTTCAGTAACTTTAATGAAAGAGGTTGTTGCGAAATAATGTTTAACCATAAAAATTCTTTGTGCTTTGGAAAATTTCACTTCCATCATCGCCATCTACCACGAATCTTTCGGATTACAACATCAACTGCAACTGAAATTTCTACCGGTAAGTGAATTTGAAATGTATAGTGCTACCATCTATCGAAAAAAATTCCAGTATTATTTATTTCGGATTTTGTACAATTTTTGAAAATTTGGGTTGCGCGACTGTTCGATCACCCGGTATTTAATAAAAGAAGTTAAGTTTTAAGGATAACAAGTGGAAGGATTCAAATAACTTAAACAACCAGTTATTCGCCCTATTAACTTTATAAAGTTTAAACAGGAAAGTAATATGATGCGTCACACATAGACTATGAAACACTTTCCAACATTATAAGGATACTGTTGCAAAATTTTGATCTTTCAGTACAATATAAATAATTAACCTTTAACAATTTTGTTTCTAATTAAAAAAAAAGAAAAAAAAAACTTTTTATTCAGTGAATATTTATTAATCACAAATTAATGATAAAATTTTTCTTTCTCAAACTGAATCAAAACAGCATAATGCATAAAAGAGAAAACGAAAACAGAAGAAATTCAAGCCCAGTCTGATGCAGTTTGGATTAATACTTGGAATCCAAACATTAGCTTTGTGCAGTTGTCACTACTTTCTTATAAATATATTCTGTGGGTCACCAGCATATTTATGTAGTAGGAATTTTGGACATAACACAAAGCTGAAATTCTAAATCAAAAAAGGGTGTTTAAATTTGTGATAATAAATTTGATATACAATGGAGTTTCTAAACTGTTATTGGCCAATCTGAAAAAAAAATTATTTTGAAAAAAATTGTTGTATTTCTCGATTAATAATGATTTTCACCTATATTTGCATAAAGTGCATTTTAGTCTATAACATGGGGTCCCCGGGTTGGAACTGTTGGTGAATTAATATGACACTTTTGTGTCGTTTGTCGTTCGCCAGTTTCTTATTATCTAATTAACCCTTAAATGCCGGGTGTTGCCTTTCGGCAACATACCCAATTTAGACTTATAAATACTATTAGAGTAATATTGAATCTATAATGCCTAATGTTGCCAATAAAATATATTCTGAAAATATTATTAAATCGATTTTCAACATTTAGATGGCAACACTTGTGCTCTTTATGAATAGAGATAGATTTATTTTTTCAATTGTTGATGCATGTTCTTTTTGTTTTGTTTGCAAGCTTGCGAAATACTCTATTTTGTTCTGCAGTGAGCAAGTCAAAATTCTTGTGTGTTTAATATTATAGGATTTTATCAAGGCAAATTATTTTTTCAATTAAACACCAGTATTGCCGATTAGTAACAAACAGTTTTTTAGGCGTAAACCATACTTAAAGCAAAATATGTTTTTTTTAAGTATTTTTTCAATGATTTATTTATAAAAAGAATGCCGAAAAACATTTTTTAAATGATTTTTGAAAACTCAGCCATTTAAGGGTTAATTTAGACAGAACTCGAACAATAATGTATGCATTTTATTACATACTAGCTGTTTAACCCGTTCTATGCATGGGTGCTCATGAATTTAATTCTAAAACCAAAATTAAAAATAACTATTAGATTTAGAAAAATATTTTTCTACTACTGTGGCTCTTTTAATTGAATTTTAATTTATGATGTTACTATGGCAGCAAACGGTAAAACGATACCTTTTGAATAAGAGAATAAATAGAATAAAAAGTTCTGTTGATGTTTCTGATAAAATGTGTTTCTTTATTTTTTTTAAAAATTGTAACAATTAAGCGCAATTAAATAATCTCTAATTATTTGTATGTGAGGAGAAAGAATTATCCTAATACCCGCTACAGCTTTGCAGCGTGGCGTACGTAATATGCAACGCGTCTTGCAAATGAAAGGTAATTGTTCTGGTAAGGATTTTATTGTGGATTTTTAATTTTTAGCAACTTCTATAACGTAAAATGGTTAAATTTGATAAGAAATTGCTGTTAACGTGATAATTTTTTTATTAATTAAAAATTAACTATAAGTTATTTCGATTTCGGTTTACTTTAGTTGCCTCGGCCGTGTTTTCATACACATGTACGTAACATTTCAGAATTCTCGCTTCCAAATTGTGGATTTGTATAACATTACAGACAGACAGACAGACAAATTTTCATTTTTATATATTAGATTTTTTTTTTTTTTTGCTTGTGAAATTCTAAACACCAAACGAATGCATATTTTGCATTTAACAGCAAAATAATAATAATTATTATTATTATTAACTAATAGACGATTATTAAAAATTAATAAATGAAAACACATACTGTTACATTAGAATTCCGATTATAAGTGTAAAACGAAGTTATTAACAAATTTGTAAAATTGATGATTTAAGGGACCATAATTTTTATATTAATCAACTCAATTATTTTAAAGTTTGAATTTAAGCGAGATTTTTTTTCTAAATATCTTTAGAATATCAAACAAATAATAGCAACTTCTAAAACTTTGTATCATAACAACAAAGAAAGACGTTTCCTAAATTATAACAATAAAAAGAAGATTACGCAAAGCATTCCGAAGCGACTAATCTTTCTTCATCCATCTCAAAAGCACGTTCTAGAAAAAAGTTTTCTTTCTATTCTCGTATTGGTAGTAGGTAATACAAATAACAAGTACAACACACCAATTGTAGCATTTTGTAAACGAAAAAGAGAAACGATTTTCTCCAAAAACAATTATTAAATCGTTAAATTAAATAGTGTACAGGGTGTCCCAAATTTATTTTTACAACTTTGATCCTCTATAAAACCTAAACGAAATAAGATAGCGAAGTATGGTTTTATGTGCGTACAACAACAACTGATATAAGAGTAAGTAAGTACGAGTAATAAGCCTTAATTACGTTTACTAATAACCATATCACAATATATATTCCATACGGAAAAGACAAAACATATATTAAAATATTTATTTGATTAAAAGAATTAGCTTAAGAAGATAATCTACAGGTTTAATTTTTATTTATAATCATTTATAAGAGAGTCCATTGAAATTTATTTAAGGCTGTTCTAAAATCCAAAAGGGCAACTTTCTGACATAAGTTTTAATTTATTTTCGTTCGAAAATGCATGAAACTAGCTGGTGTTGTTGTTCAGAAACTATGTAATTGAGCTGTTTTTTCCATTTTTTTTGCAAACGAAATAGATCTTTCAGAAAATAGTGTCAAAGTGGGCGTTTTGAACCGAATTTCCAAGCGAAGGAAGAAAGAGACTCAAGAGCGAGTGATACACGTGATCAAAATTTCTTATAACGGAATAGGTAATTGATTGATCAAAAAATGGAAAAAACAGTTCAATTCCAAATTGCTTCCACGGCCAGGCTTTCCAATTTTATAGTTTTTCGTTAAAAAATGAATTTGTAAATGTGTCAAAACGTTTTTCGCTTTTTGAGCAGAGCAGTTAAGAACAGCCTTAAATGGGAGGTTCAGGAGTTTGTAACGACACGATATCTTTTCGCATCCCGAATATATGGGTTGAATGGTTGGACAGCTTGTGAAGTCGTAGTATAGACGGAAAACGTGCGATGGTGAAAATGTAGCGCGTTTTTAAATTTACTTGTTTTTATTCGATGATTTTTTTCCATTTTTCATATGCATTGTATTTGTAATTTCTGTTACACATTCTGATGACGACTCAGTGAAGGAGTTGAAACATAGGTTTTTAATTTACTTTTAATGTGTTTTTAGTAACGTCTTTTAAGCAAATGAATATTTTAACAGCTGATACAGTTTTATTTGTACTAAAAGGAATGTTTTTGCTTCAGGTACGACCCAGTAAGATCCATAACTGGTGATGGCTACACCACAGGAAAAAGCCCATTCATTGTGTGGTCTGATTCATAGAGAAGAAGTTAGATCTAATATCATCTTCCAGAAGGATGGTGCACCTCCGCACTGGGCACTTTGTGTCTGTCAATTTCTTGATGCAAACTTTCCTGATAGTTGATTGGACGGGATGGTCCAATTCCCAGGCCTCCACGTTCACCGGATTTAACCTCGCCTACACTTTTTCCTGTGGGTTTATATTAACCCTTTGTGTACTGAATTATGAATTCATGAAAATTTTATCTTCTAAAGCATTTTTCGTGAATTGTTTAAACTACATTAGAAGATTTACATAATCATTTAATAAATTTTAGAAGGATTTTAGAAGGATTGGAGGATTTAGAAGGATTCATTAAATTTAAATTTATAGGGATTTTGTGCAATATTTATAACCCAACTCAAATCTTTTATTTTAAATATTTTTATTAGTATTTAGTAGAATTAGGAAATGTACAAATATAATGTCCTTACAATAAAAATATAGAAATATTTCCGAATTGAAAAATCCCTCGTCCTCCTAACGCCAAGAAAGCTGAAAAGATGCAAAGGCAAAAGGAATCATCCTTTTAAAAATATTTTTGTTTTGTGTAACCCATAATGCTTTTGGAACAAGATAAAGTAATGCACATATAACTCATTCTAAACTATAAGTCGATGTATTAAATGAATTTCATAACAAGTTATTTTAATGGTACTTATAAGTACCGTCAGTAGATAAAGGGTTAAAGATAGTGCGTACCGCACACAGGTTAGGGATTTGGATGAGTTGAAGCACATGATTAAACCGGTCATCGCTACAATTCCTGTGGACATGCTCCAAAGAATATGGCAGGAGGTTGAATATCGTCTCAACATTGTTCGTGGAACCAAAGGTGCTCAAGTGGAGCTTTTCTAGCATAACATAAAACTTTGAAACTTGCTGTTTATTATGTAATAAACAGTTTTTTGCTATCGAATTTCGTTTTAAGTTTTATGGAGGATCAAAGCTGTAAAGATAAAGATGAGGCACCCTGTATATTGAATGTAATAAAATCTATTAGAGTTTTTGCCTTTTTCTGTACACCGTGCAGTATTCTCAGTCACCCAATATTCCCAAAAGCGTTGCTTTATCCTTAGAAACTTCAGAAAACAATTTAATTCCGAAATTTAGAGAAGAATTTATAAAAATAAATTTTTATTAGCTGTCGGTAATTTCCGTAAACGTTTTCGAGTAGCTTTTACAATGCATTAATCAGTTCTCTCTACCCGGAAAATGGATTTTCGGATACCATCAGACCTCAACTAAACATTTTCAACTGCATAATTGAAATTGTGCATGCAGTTGGAACAAAAAAAAAAAAAAATGTTAATTTTAATGTTACTGTTAATGCTGTTAATTCTATATGTTTTTCAGTTGAACATGTTTTCTAAACATGAAATTTTTTACTTACGACCTCATAGTATCCGAAAATCCGTTTTTCTGGGTAAAGAAAACTGATGAATGCACTATAAAAAACTTCTCGGAAACGTTTCCGAAAACTATGGAGAGCTAATAAAAATTTATTTTTATAAAATCTTCTTTAAATTTCAAAGTTAAATTCCTCTGTGAGGTTTCTAAAGATAAATGAATGCTTTTCGGAATCTTAGGTAACTTGGAAGAGGTTATTTTATATTATTGTATTGTATATTCCGAAAAGCGTTCCTTTATCTTTAGAAACCTCAGAAAACAATTTAATTCCGAAATGTAAAGAAGAATTTACAAAAATAAATTTTTATTATCTGCCCGTAATTTTCGTAAACTTTTTCGAGTAGCTTTTACAATGTATTAATCAAATCTATCTAGCCGGAAAATTGGTTTTTCGGATACTATCAGACCTCAACTAAACATTTTCAGCTGCATAACTGAAATTGTACATGCAATTGTAACAAAAAATTGTTAATTTTAATGTTAACGTTATTAATTCTATATGTTTTTTAGTGAAACATGTTTTCTGAGCATGAAAATATTTACTTGAGACCTCATAGTATCCGAAAAACCGTTTTTCTAAGTAGAGAGACCTGATTAATGCACTGTAAAAACTATTCGGAAGCGTTTTCGAAAATTACGGGCGGCTAATAAAAATTTATTTTGTAAAGTCTTCTATTTCAAAGTTAAATTCTTTTGTGAGGTTTCTAAAGATAAAGGAATGCTTTTCGGAATCTTGTGTGTGACTTGGAAGAGGTTATTGTATATTTTCGTTCTTGATTATGGTACATTTTCCCAAATTAAGAAACACCTGTCTTTTTTTACAGTGTGTAACCCGGAAAGACTGGCTTGAATTCCCTGGTGTTATTAAAAGGAAACGTGTTTTTTTTTTTTTTTTTTTTTTTTTTGTTCGAAATCCGCTTACACACGCACTTAATAAATAATTCAAGTCTATGCTATTTCGAAAACCTTCGGAGGAATAAGAATATAGCTTCATATATATATTTCTAACTATTCCCGAAAACATATTTAATGATCCGTTTCCTCTTTTCCTCCGAATAGAATAGTATAAAATTTAAAGAATAAATCTTTTGAAAAATCTTTCCAAAGAGATTTGTTAAAGAAAACATTTTTCTATACATCTTTAAAGTTAGAATAACCAAACATTTTTCTCTAAAATGAATGGGAAAATAGTACAAAATTTTTTAATCGGACCGTAATCTAATATATGAAAATGAAAATTTGTCTGTCTGTAATTCTATATAAATCCATAGTTTGGAAGGCAGAATTGTGAAATGTTTCATACATGTGTATTAAAACACGGCCGAGGCAACTAATGTAATCCGGAATCGAAATAATTTGCAGTTAATTTTTATTAATAAAAAACCACCAATTTAACAGCAATTTCTTATCAAATTTAAATATTTTTCGTTATAGAATTTGTCAGCAATTAAAAATCCACAATTAAATTCTTACTAAAACAGTTATTTTTCTATTGCAAGATTTCCACGTGAAAAATGAAAATGAAATTAATAGTTTAACGAATTAAAAAAAAAAAAAAGTTAATATTACGTCATTACTTTCCTATTGAAAGAATCCCGTGTGAAAAATGAAAAAGAAATAAATAGTCTGAAGAATTAAAAAAAAGAGGAATATTACGTCATATTGGAAATACAATGGACGTCAGCAGGTGAATATATAATGTCATATGAGTTTGAAAAAACGTATTCATGATAAAAACCCGATTATGGAAATATTGGCATATTTTAACATTTTGAGGTTCTCTGAATTTGTTTTCGCCAATTTAAAATCTATTCCATATATATACGGGTGTGTATGCGCATATATTAGAATTTGCACAAAGGTTTAGGTCCCAAGAGCTCATTCTTAGTGAAGAACTGAAATAAAGGTGGCTTTACTGCTTTTTTTTTTCATTGTTTGTTTTATACTGTATGTTTAATTTTGAAATTGATTTTACAAAACAAACATTCTTAAAATTCCGGACAATGTCGGTTACTTTTAGCTAGTATATATATTAGAGATGGGAAATGTAGTTGATAGGAAATTTAGTTTACTTTTGGTTAACAGGTTACATCGTTCCACACTTGTACAGGTAACAGGTTCCAACAACCTGTTATTTTTATAACATATAACTAATCGTGCGTATCCGGTCAACGGATGTTTTAATTAGAAGGGCTTTTAAACAAACTGTTTGGAATAATTTTTTGACATAATTATAAATGCTGTTTTCTATTGAGATGAATCAAAATGAGTTTGTGATTAAAAACGTAATTTTTGCAAGACGAAAACTTACCTAGTCATGATACTTTGAATTTCATGCATTTTTAGCGATTCCTAACACTAAAAACGTGTTTTCCATTTATGGAGATTAAAACATTGAAAATTCATAAAATTCTAAGTATCATAAGTCAGTAAGTTTTGACCATAAAAAAAATACATTTTTGCTGTTTTACTTGTTAGAACATGGAAAAAAGTTTTCTAGATAAAACTTATAGGGCAGAGGCATTGCATAAAATTTGTAATTTCTTATGTATTTGAAAAGTAATTATTGTAATGTAAATCGATTTTTATGTGATGCAGAACAAATTGCAATTGGAAATATACCTTTAAAACTAACGGTTTAGATATTAGTTATTGGAGATACCCTGTATAATAATTAACACAGTTTTAACAACACGATTTCTAATCCCACCACCCCCCCCCCCCAAAAAAAAAAAGAATCATGCATACAGCATAGATTATGAAGCACTTTCCAACACATTCAGAATACCATAACAAAACATCACAATTGACAAAGGTGGAAGATGACGTTTTAATGAAAAATTTGGAAAACACATAATGCATTTGAAAACACGATTTCTGCCATTACCATGAAGAGTCATTAAAATATACGGTTTTTTTGCAGCCCTGTATAGGATCTACAGATATGTATGTATACTACATAGTATGCAAAAAGTTAGTTCAGTTAAACGCATTATACATTTTAAAATTTCCGCTCAGCAATTTCAACCAATCAACGAATGTTGTTGAGAATTGTTGTTCGACCTTGTATATGATTTGGAATTGATATACACCAAGTAATATTTAAAAAATAGTTAAATTTAAAAACGCATACCACAATTGAAAACACTCTTCCTAGCAATTATCGTTCGTGGCTTTAAAAGTTGAATTATTGTTCATTTTCTTCGATATCCAAATACTTTTGTGTGTTCCTGTAAATAAACGGTGAGTTCTATGCACACCCTATTCTATAGTAAGAACCTTGTAGTACACCTCAGTGATTTATATCAATTTCAATATGTTTTAAATACTGTAATATCATTAAAATATACAGCAAACGATTTTCCCCATGTACCGTAATGTAATGGAATTCTTTTGAGTGACCTTGTAAATGAACCAAATATGCTATACACACTTCCTTTACAATACCGAACATGCCATACTAAATCCAAATAAGATATATCCATTTCATCGCAGTCGGCCTAATATTTACACGAGTTAAAGAAAGGACAGACAGACGGGCAGACAATCTGAATTCATAAACACTTTTCAACTACGCTGGAAAGTATTAAAAAAATGGAAATTTGATCCCCGATTTCATAGCAGTCATATCTATCAACGCATATTCAAAGCTAATTTCACAAGAACACAAAAATATTATTTATATACTTTTTTTTAAATTCAATTCATCCAAACAAATTTCGTTTATACAAGTATGTTTTTCAAATTAATTACAACTGTACTAAAATTAAATTTTCTCACAAATTATAGGAGGCTATTTTCTTTCTTTTTTTTCAGCAAATTAAAAAAATGACAAAACAAAAATAATAAAAACTTTGCCAAAAAACAAAATTTATAGTGCTGGAATCCCCTCGCCCCCACCCTATCCCCTAAAAAAAAAAAAAAAAAAAAAAAAAAAAAAAAAAAAACCTCCATGAGTACGTAGTAAAAACCCTTTAAATATTCAAATAAACCGCCAACGCAAAACGCTGCATTCTTTCAAACACATGAAGAGTAAATAAAAACTCTGAGTCAAATGTCATTTCACTCCGAAAAAATTACCCATTTAGATAAATTTATCCTCCAGCGTATTTTTCAATTTAAAAGACTGTTGTACCAAATGTTTCGAAATAAGCAAATGTTATATTGGCCGCAGAAAATTTTAACAGATAAATAATTGCAAAGATGTTCTTTATCTCTCTTTATTCAAAAGCTTATTAAGCGATAAAAGAACATTTTATATGTCAAGAACTACATTTACTGATGGCGTGATTCAGAATGAATAAAGGAATTATTTGTGGTTAGTTTCGGCTATTCTCAGTTGAAATCAATTGAAGTTTTAATGGACCCGTTTTAAATGTGATAATCATTTAAAAAATTATAAATTCATGGATTTTATTTGAATGTAGTTAAGAAATGTTTTGTTATTTTTGGAAATAGATTTCCTATCCAAAATCGAGAATTAAAATTTTTAAGAGATAAAATTATAAATAAATGTATTTTACTTAAATATTGCAAAAAGGTACTTTCTATAAATTTAATGATTCTGAACTCCTGTTTCGCCGCATTTTTTTTAAAGGGGGTGGGGGGAGGAATCAATACTTTTTTCATTTACATAACATAAATGAAATATATTGCAAAATTCAATAAAAATCACTCTTTGAAAATTAGAAGCAATCCCCCCCTCCCCCCCCCAAAAAAGCACGAAAATATATTTTTAGTTGAATAGAAATTGCTCAGATCAAAAATTAGACAAAACTTTCATGGGTTTTATAAGTCAAACTTGACTTATTGATATGGAAATGCTAAATGAAGACAATATATACGAGTCATGAGTACAAAACATGTCAAGCATGAGCTTTTTTCTAAGAAATTTTCAGGTGTTTTCCTGATTTGTGCCAGTGTTTCGTTTATGCTCTAATTTGCGCCATCAGAATCGGTGAAAGTATGTGATGATGCTGATGACCCAGCACCAGGCACCCAGCCGAAAAAGCGTTTAATTAGTGCTGCAAGTCATTACTATTCATTAGAGATGTGTCATTTGTTGAGGAACGACTCCAAAGGAACGATTCCGGCAGTGAAACTGAAGGAACGATTCCATTCTGTAAAAAGGAATCGGTCCTTTTCGGAACGATTCCGAAAAGGAACAACTCCTCGGAATCGGTCCTTTTCGGAACGGTTCCTCGGATTAGGTCCTTTTTGGAACGGTTCTTCGGAATCGGTCCTTTTCGGAACGGTTCCTCGGAATCGGTCCTTTTCGGAACGGTTCCTCGGATTCGGTCCTTTTTGGAACGGTTCCTCGGAATCGGTCCTTTTCGGAACGATTCCTCGGAATCGGTCCAAAATGTACCGACTCCGAAAAGGACCGAATCCTCGGAGTCGTTCCGAAATGTACCGACTCCGAAAAGGACCGATTCCTCGGAGTCGTTCCGAAATGCACCGACTCCGAAAAGAAACGATTCCTCGGAGTCGTTCTAAAAAGGAACGATTCCTTGGGAATCGGTTCTTTTCTTGTAGACTGGCCAGTTTTAATAAATTAAAATACGCTATTTTATTTCAAAATAACAGATTTTGATTCTATTAAAGCTGACTTTATTTCCAAAATATCATTCTAATGTGTGTGTCCCCCCCCCCCTCCTCAAAAAAAAAAAAAAGAAAAAAGAAAAGAAGGAAGGAAAAAAGAAATTGAAGTGCGGGGCAGAGTAGGGCGTTTAACAAACATTACTATTTGATCTTCTTGTGCTAAATTAATCTGAAAGAAATAATTAAAAAAAATATTTTATACGAATTGGATTTTTTCCACCTGAGTGAAAAAGTGCCCGAGATGGGATTCGAACCCAGAAACTTTACGTGCTTTACCGATTGAGTACGTGGGCCCCGAAGGTAATGGAACACCATGTGTACTTTAATACACTAGTACTTTTTCTAATTGGTAAATGTATCATACGAAATGAATTTTTTCTAAATGAATTCTTAAAGCTGTTCTCAAATCCAAAAGGATAACTTTATGACAAAAGTTTTAATTTATTTTTATTCGGAAATGCATGAAACGAGCAGGTGTTGTTCTGAATATATGTAATCGAACTGTTTTTTCCGGTTTTTTTGCAAACGCAATAGATCTTTCAGAAAATAGTGTCAAAGTGGACGTTTTGAACGAATTTCCGCGCGAAAGAGGCATAATCGCTCAAAAATGGGTGAAAAACATGTTTGTTACGTGATCAAAATCGATTATAACTCAATAGGTAATTTACTGATCAAAAGATGGAAAACACAGTTCGATTCCAAATCGCTTCCATGGTCAAACTTTCCAATTTTATAACTTTCCGTTAAAAAATGAGTTTGTAAATGTGTCAAAACGTTTTACTTTTGTTGAGCAGATCACTTAAGAACAGCCTTAAGAAAAACAAAGAAAATGCTTCTTTAATTAATAGTGAAAAATATTTTTTTAAATCTGATTAGAAACGAAACAGTTTTGAATAATATAAGAAATATATGTCACTAGGCCATAAAAACTGCATTTTAATAGGATAATAATAACTGATTTTCAATTATTTTAATAATTGTGGAGTTACGCACTTTCATGCATATTTCACTATTTCATGTTTTTTCCTCAAACATAATTTCAATTTGAGAATCCTCTTTGTCAAAAGAAATATATGACCAGCTACGAGCGCTCGAGTACCACTTTATTTCCACAGTTTGGCGTCTTGTTTTTCTCTCCTGAAGAAGATGATTAAAAAAATCTCGAAACTCTCGAAGATTGTTGTTTTAATCAACTTACATTGAGGTTTATTACATAGAGTAAAATCTGTTAGAACAAGGAATTTTTGTAAAACGTTTCTTTCTTTCTTAAGATAATGAATATTTCAAAAACATAATGTCTAATAATAATAATAAGATAACAGTAACAGTGGTGGCTGGGATTGAAATAATTTAACCGCGGTTCGCTCTCTTAATGGCCGTTTTGAGTATAAAAACGGGAAAGAAAAATCACGTGCTACATATAGATTACCGGACTTTCTCCAACACTGCGACATATATGTAAAGCTGCATATTTTATGCTTGTTTCGGTTTAATAGATTTATATTAACCCTCCTCCTACCAGAGGGGTTCAATGGCCCCGACAGGTACATTTATAATGATATTTCTAATTTATTTTAAAAACTGAAATTTTTGTAAATATGGGTTTTTTTCTGGGATGTTCTATCCTTTTGAATAGAGCATTCCAGAAAAAGTCACATATTTACAAAATTTTCATTTTTTTAAATGTGAAAAATCAATTTGAATGTACTTATCGGGTCTGTTGCACCGGTCTGGTATGCGGAAGGTTAATATTGCATTTAAAAAGTTTTACAATATACGAATTTAATTATTGGTTTCCAAAGAATGCACGTTGTGATTTTGTACAGTTTTTTCATTTGCTATTTTATTTCTATTTCTTGCTAAATAATTAGAATTTAAATAACTGTGACTTTGTTTTAATTCAACGTAAAATATAAGCAAAAAAAAAAAATCGTTTATCGTAATAATTTCCTTAATAATTCAGATTTCTTGATCGTTATTGATACTCACAAATCCCGAAATCAATGCCACGATTAATGCCTGTTACTGTGGTGATGGATAATACATATCTGAGTTTAATTTCGATCAAAGCAAGGCTCCCTTCATGCCAAACTAAATTTAATGTTTCAAGCCTAATACCAAACTTCCGTTTTTATTGAGGTAAAACTTACTGCAAATACGATACTAAATTTTATGTATTTTCCTTTCTTATTGTTATTCTTTTCACTTAGAAGATTGATTTATTTATTTTCATTTTTTTAATTACATAAAGTTTTCTGAAAAGTTCGAATTTAACAAAATGTTTTATCTATTTTAAATAGTTTTGACAGTAAAAAGTTTAACTCCGAATAAAAAATAGTCAAATTCTCAAAAAAATAAGGTTGGTATTATCTATAACACGTTTACAACAGATGTCTTTCATTCAACGGCCGAAACATCGTCAAAAGGATAGTTCTTTATATAGTACTACACTCTGTAATAATAATGGACATACTTTTAATTTGTTTAATTTAATTAAACCAATAAACCGTTTTTCAGTTAAAATGTTAGCAAATTTCAAATTTAAAGAAATAGAACTTTGAAGTTTAGTGAATCACTATATATTTTAGGGGAGGTAATATGTACTATATATGTATAAAATCATATATATTACTATATATATACATATTATAGTATTAATATATATATATATATAATATTATCTTATAAATATCACTAGCCATAGCCATGCTGCTAATGAATCTGTTTACAAATCATCTGAAGGAACTTTTACCCTTTCGTGTAACACAAGTGTTCCACGACTTCATGAGTTATGAAGCTCCAAAGATCCCTATCCCAAACAAACATATTAGCATCGCAATTCACTTACACCGAACTGAAGTTCAGTATAAGTAGAGAGGGTGACGGCGGATGAGGGTGTGAAATTAGAGAAATTCCTGTAGGCTCTCGTGAAATTGGAGATTCAAAAAGAGTTGTAAGTTTATTGAAATTCTACGTAATTAACAGCAGTTCACAAATAGCGATATTAGGGTATAAGACAAGACATACATCAGTCACTCAGGAAAGACAGTGTACAAAAACGTGCTTTACTTTTTAACCCTTTCCAATAAAGTTAGTGTTTATGAATGCGGTTTGTCTGTCCCTCAGACGCACACGACCCCTCTGTTCACGCTCTAAGGCAAGTCACACACTAAGGCGACACATAAGACATGTCACTTGAATTCGCTAGAAAAACTGGTTTAAAACAAGTTTGTAACAACTTCGTTCTTTCCCTCATAGCATGCATGGTCACGGTGACGTCGTTGTGACGTCACTGTGAGTCACTGTGGCCACGTCACATCTGTGACCAAAATGTCACCACTCAGTGATGTCACATTGTGACTGAGATGTGAACTTCTTAGAAAAATTTAAAAAATTACAAAAAATATTCAAAACATGCTATTTATGTAAAATTATATTTTCTGGCAATAAAAAAAAAATTGTGACGTTCCTGTTATGTCACTGCATGTAACGTACGTCACGTCACATATGTGACGAAAAAACCACCATATTGCAAGTCACAGTGTGACAAAAATATGAACATCAAAAATCTTTGAAAATGAACAGAAATATTTTAAACATGCCCGAGTTACAGCAACATAAGGAATGAAAACATATTAGTGGATAGGAAATAGTAAATTCGGACACGAAAAGAGGTGGGGGGCAAAAAAAGGAAAATGCACGGTACAAGTATCAACAAACTAGATTTTCATGCTATATTTTATCAATTTGTTATCTAAGACAGTGAAGTATACTTTTTTTTATGATTTCAATTTTATCTACCATTGCAATTTAATCCTTCACCGATTGTTATTATTATAAAAGTGTTTCTCGGAAAAATGGTACGTTATGAAGCAATTTGGATAACATATTTAGAATTAGGAATATTAAATCTGTACACTTTACATATTTAGTTTGCAGGAAGGAAGTTTTTTGTCGACCAGTGTTATTCGAAACACTTCTGTGGTTTCAAACTAAAATTTTCTGCTACAGTTAAGTCTGCAGCTTTTAATGAGCACGTAGAAAGAGTATTCAGAGTTTAGTCATATATGCATTTCTTGCTTTAGAATTTGCATTCAAGTCATATTTTTTCCTGTTAGTGTTTAACTATTTTAGATAACTATTTTTTAAAAAATTCTACTTCTTTCAGACTTTTTAAATAAAATTAGCATTTTCCGAAAAAATATTTATACAAATTTTATACAAAACCCATGATATAATTATTCATATTTTAAATTCGTGTTTTAGAAATACGACTTTAAAAAAAGCTATTTTACAAATAGTTTTATTCTACAGAAAATGAATATAAAAAAATGACAGATTGACAAAGAAAATTTTTTTATCCTGTATACTCTCTTTTGATTTATTAAGATGCCTAATTTGTATTTATTACGTGTAAAACAAACTTTACTTTAAAAAAAAAAGAAAGAAAAAAGGCAGATGTTTCATTCAAATAGAAAATTTTCATTACAGACAAAAATTATAATAATACAGTATAAGCACCTGCTTGCGCGTGCGCGTGCGCTATCGTCTGCGCTCGATTAAACCGTAGAATAAAATAAGGATCAGAACTTTTGACGCGGGAAGTATGTCTGACAATTTTGTCATTTTGTCAGAAATATGTCTGACAATTTAGGATAAAACACGGATATTATTAAACTATTTATGGAACTTAAAAGGTATGTCTTATTTAATTTAAATTTTTTATTCCCCTTTGATAGATTAAAGTTAAATAAGTTGTAGTATGTCATATGCAATGAGACTGATCTGCAATTCTTTTCCGATTCGATGCTGTAAAATATCTTAAATCTGCATCGCTAGAAGGGAAAAAAAAGCTGATGCAGAGACTGATTCTAACACAGTATTTATCGTCATTAATATTTTGGAGTTAAATATGATATTCGATTATAATGATATTAGGAAACTGTTTCAATTTTGAAATTAACATTATACTGGGAAAATATCTTTTTACATATTGTAGTAGTGAAACTTTTGAAAGATTTTTTTTTTTTCATTGTTAGTAATATTTTAAATTAGTATTTAAAATCTTAAATCTTCATACCAATGTTTTCAGATTTAACATTTGCCAAAATTATAAAATAGTAGAAATTCCTTATAACATATGGAAAGATTTTTGAGAAATTGTTAAATGCATTTAATTCATCTATTGTAGTTTGTTGTTGCTTAATAGTACAATTATAAATACTAATTATTTAGTGTTTTTCAAATTGATATATTTATTTTTTTTATTCTATTTAATCATTTTTTTTTTTTGCTGTTTGTGATTTTAATCGAACATTTAATTGTAGACATTCAGAATCAGTTATTAAATTTTCTTTGATTGTAAACTCATTTTCTACGTTTTCGATACATTTATTTTATTGGCAATAAAAAATAAAAAATAATATTTAAGCATTGAAATAAAGTGTTTTTCAGGCCCGATAAAGTTGAAAAGTGTTTATGACTTCGGTTTGTTTGGCCGTCTGTCCGCGCTCTAACTCGCGTAAATATACTCGGATTGACTTGAAATTTTTGGATGTTATTGACGTTTACCATAGCAAGGTCCCTATTTGTAATGAAGTTTGTAGCATGTTTAGTTCATTTACAGGGACAGTCAAAAGTATTCCATTACATTACGGCCTGTGGGAGAAAAAATCGTTTCAAATGATTTTTAATGATTTTACACGCTTTCAAACAGAATAAAATTGATATGCATTTATGAAGCGCACTAAAATGTGCATTCCGTAGAATATGCAATGCAGAGAATAGTTATTGTTTATTTACAGGGCTAAAAAAGGAATTCCAATACATAATGATATAGGGGTGGAGGGAATTGTTTGCGGCGTACTATATTTATGTTAATTTATTTGATATGTAATGAAATTGATATACGTCGTTGAGGTTTGCATACTATGAATTATGTTATGTATAATACGAAGTGTATATAGCATTTACAGGGACACACAAAATATTTCAGATACTATATTGTATCCGAAGTACTGTTCATTAGCGATGATTGCTGGAAATGCATTTTTAATTATGATATGCGCTTTTATGATTCACTACATTTATGCAAAGTATACACTCTCAGAAATGGATTCTCAGATTTCACGAAATTTTCTTCGTTTTTGACGAAACCATTTCCTGGGATATGCTCCGAGCGAATATTTCGTCAAATTGAGAAAATTACTTTCTTCACTTGTTTGAGGATAACAATTTCGTCAAAAGTGCTTGTTTGAAAAGCGCAATCAGTGGGCTGGTGGTGCCACCTATTGAACAGTTCAGAAGCTCTTGTATCGACAGGAGAAAAAATAATAGCTTCGGGGTGATTCGAACTCACGACCTCCGGTGTGGAAGACGGACGCTCTAGCTATTACGTTACTGAGTCCTCGAAGGGATATGATATTAGATGCATGTAATGGAATCTACTGTATATTTATATTTTTATAAGGTTGATTGTAATTTTATCGATGTTGTTATACTTATAATTCTTGCAAGTTTTAATTAGTAAGGCTAATTTATTATTATTATTTCCTATGGTTAATATGAATAATTATAATATGGCTTGATTAATATAATTTATTAAGGAAATTTTCTTTGCTCGATGAATGATTAAAATATGGTCTGGTTAATTTGTTGCTCAGAAATAACGAATTTTAAAGTGCATGTGGGGGGGATTTTATCAAATTGAGTATGTGGTTGAGATTTTAACACTTTACTGTTTACAGAAGAGAAGGGGGAGGGATCAATTATGCATATTTAATTTGATAGCTATATGAATATATTTCTTAAATGAAAAAGAGATCTTGGAATTTTAAAACTTTATTGACCAAATTTTCTTTTTAAACGATTTTGTAAAACACAGGAAATTTATTCTTTTCGAATTAAACCATAGCGAGCAAAGTAAAATAATCATAATAATAATAAACATTCTTAAAAACTTTAGGAGCTAAAAAAATAACTAATGCAGAAACAATAACTACCTGTATTTCAGCATTTTCTGAAAAGCGCTAAAAAGTGCATTTTTTAAATAAATTATGACAGGAATAACATAAACAAGCAAATATCTCAGATATTTGCTTGTTTATGTTTGCTTGTATCCTGCGACTTTAGCAAGCAGATATTATATCTGCTTGCTAAAATCGCAGGATTTGAGGAGGTACAGTTTCCTTAAAATGCATTGAGTCTGGCCGTGAGTGAAGAAACACCTTCGTCAAATATTTGAGAGTTTGCGTGTCGTTAAAAGTCACGTGATTTTGATACGAAATGATTGTCAAATACAACGAAATATAGCTCGAGGATTGCTGAATCGTCAAAATTGAGAGTTTTATTTCTGAGAGTGTATGGTGTATATATATATGCTATAATTCATATACAGGACCATACAGAAGTATTCGTAAGGGTTACTGGGTATTGCTTAAAGGTGTTTTTTAAATAAGTTATGCATTTTTACGCTGCACTGTATTTAATTTACTAAGAAATGTTTGTAGAATATAGATAAAATGATATACAGGGTCACGCAAAGAATTGGATACGTTGCCGTCTATAAATTATAATTTCTGGAAATGTGATTTCAGCAGTTTTAAAAGTGTTTTAGTTTGAATTAAATTTTAACTAAATAGTGGCGTGTAATAAAGGTTCTAGGTAAACTACAGGGTTGTACAAAATTACTTAAGTATGTTTCCATATATTAGTATAAATTGCTGAAAGAGAATTTCAACCTGTTATGCGTTTCCTTGATAAACTAAATTTTCCATTATATAGTGTATATATCAATCTACAGATCAAATACAGGACTGTTTAAAAGAATTGGAAAACATATTTGGCTATGGATGGTAACTGCTGAAAATGTTCAAATGTTTTATGCGTTTTCATGTTTAGTTAGTTATCTTGTTTACGTTATTTCCCCCGTAACGTAAATTAAAAAGCTTACACATTCTTAATATTAAGCTTGAATTCAAGATCAAGCTTAGAACTTAATAAAAAAAGATGTCAGTTGATAAGGATTGTTTTTTAAATGGAAAATTAAAAATATTTTAGAAGAATAGGACTCCAAAATAGGGATATCTTGTTAAAAAGTACGGTAAAAAGATAAGACTTTATATTTCAAACAAAACTTTACTTTAAAATTATCATAGTGTTTATGACAAGAATCATCACAATATTAATACTTGGAAATTTTTCCAAAGAGAAACATTCGCCCTGCATACAATATTTCAAATGAAAATCAAATTTCAAAATAATTGCTTAAAAGGCGCAAAGGCCAACATGGTGAAAACATTCCACGCCGGGACTCGATCCCGGGTCATCAGTATAGCGCACTGACATTCTACTGACTAAACCACATGGAACGATACCCGGACTGGAAAATTTCTCCCTATTACATGTTGGCAAGGCCACAAACGCAGCACAAGATGGAATATTTATCGTGAGCCACCGTCATGGGGCAAACACGAAACTTAATTAAATCCAGCATCGATCGAAACTATATTAATGCTTGGAAATTTTTTCAGAGAGAAACATTCGCCTTGCATACAGTATTTCAAATGAAAATCAAATTTCAAATTAAAATTGCCTTTTAAGCAATTAATTTGAAATTTGATTTTCATTTGAAATATTGTATGCAAGGCGAATGGTTCTCTCTGGAAAAATTTCCAAGTATTAATATAGTTTCAATCGATGCTCGATTTAATTAAGTTTCGTGGTTGCCCCATGTCGATGGCTCACGATAAATATTCCACCTTGTGCTGCGTTTGTAGCCTTACCAACATGTAATAGTGAGAAATTTTCCAGGCCGGGTATCGTTACATGTGGTTTAGTCGGTAGAATGTCAGTGCGCTATACTGATGGCCCGGGTTCGAGTCCCAGCATGGAATCTTTTTCACTATGTTCGCCTTTGCGCCTTTTAAGCAATTAATTTGAAATTTGATTTTCATTTGAAATCATCACAGTGTTTATGACAAATTCGTCACAAATGACACATATTTCACAAATTGGTCACAATGTGACTTCAAAGCATTGTCAATTTCGTCACAGGTTTGTCACAAAGTTAATGCCAAAATAGTCCCAAATGACACACTTTTCACAAATTTGTCACACCGTGACTTCACAGAGTGGTCACAATGTGACGTCACAAACGACCTCTAAAACGGCCATAACGACCTCGCATTCTAGTCACCATGACGTCACATCGACGGTCACAAAGTCACAGTGTGACTTCACAACGACGTCGCCGTGACGTCACCATGCCTTACGGGTTGTTTCGACCGGTTTTTGTACTTCATGTTGCGCTTTATGTCGTTCTGTCGTCTCAGTGTGTGATATGCCTAAATCCCGTAAATATACTCGGATTCCCATGCAATTGATATATGTTAATGATGTTTACCATGGGATGTTTGGTATCCAGTATGAAGAGTGTAGCATTAATAGTTCATTTACAGGGGCACTCAAAATTGTTTCGTTACATTATGGTAAACGGGAAAAAATCGTTTGCAGTGCATTTTAATGACATTAAGCTATTTCAAATGTATTAAAATTGATATATATCACTGAATTGCACTACAAGATGATTGCTATATAACTGGGTGTTCCACTTCTGAACCAGATCCTGAAGACAGTGATAATAATGTTGATGAATTATGTGAAATATCCTGTGTGTGTAAAGTTAGGGAACTGAGGAGCAAGACGATAAAGGGGATAAAGTTATTGAAAGTACGGACACTGGAATAAAACTAACTCTACTTTAACAAGTTGCATATCCAAACCAGTAGGGCCATCCAAATGAAAAATGAGATTCAGAATGAAAAATGAAATTAAGATTACCTAGAGGTAGGTTTTGAAGAGGAATCTATGAGACTAAAAATTCCTAGACTTTGGTGACAAATATCAGAGCAATAATAAAATTTCCTATACAGGATGTCCACTCTCAACGAAGTCCAATGGCTAATTCCTAAACCGTTAGTCATAGCCATATAGTTCCAATTACAAAAATGTTTTAAATGGGGGTAAAGAAGTATTTAAAAAGTGATTTGGGTCAATAGAATCATTTCCTGAAAAATTACGAAATTTAATTTTTTATACGGTCCCCGGTCTTTCAAGTTATAGTTAGTAAAACTTTCCTATTACACTTACAAGTAAGACAAATAAAAGTCCTATTATTCTACGATTAAAACTTACCGAAGTAATGCAGGCCCGTAGCTAGACAATGTTTCCAGGTCGGGCAAATGTTTTTCGAAGAAGGGCAAAATTACTTCTTCATTTTTTAGACTTTTACGATCCTTTAAAAATATATATTACATATTCAGATTCAATATAAGTTTGTAGCTCTTCCCAAAGTAGTTGAAAAATGATATTCTTTCATCTTGCTGTTAATCCATAAACTAATTTTTGTAAATATGGTTAAGATAATATGGATTTCCATAAAAATGCTGGATTTTGTTGAGAATTACTACAACAGCGTCACTAGCCAGTTGTATGTGGACACCCCCTCCCTCCCCCCACTGTTGTTCGCAGACAAATCTGGACACTTTCATTTTTATGTTTTATTAATAATAAACTAATAATACAGTATTCCAAGAAATTCATTTACAGTAAAACCTGTAAAAATGGAATCGCAAAGGATCGACAAATTATTCCATTTTAGACAAGTTTCCATCTTATGAGGTATAACTGCAGTGTGGAATTTAGGCACTTTTCTCCGGGAGAGATTACTGATGCTCCCGGAGTGGTAGACAGTATGGACTTTTAGGGTGGGAATCGTGGGAATTGCACTTTTACAACAATAATAAGCACAAAATTAGAAAGCTTCGGGGAGTGACATTTCGATGCTCAGGAGAGAACTCTCCTCCCGGGTTACCCCCTAAATTCATTATTTATTGTATGGTATTCATTTCAACAGGACCATGAAATGCTCTCATGTAAGACAGGATTTTGTTACAGACAGGTTCCATTTACACAGGTTTTACAGTGTTTATGGAATATTACATGATTTAAAATTTAATATAAAGAAGGCCTTGGTAATTATGTTGATAGATTCGTCACTTATTTACAAAACAGGTAACGATCGCACAATTAAATATTAATATATTTTACGAATTTTTTACACATGCTTTAAAACCATAATATGTGTTTACAACTGATAACATTTTCAAACAGTTTGGACAATAGAGAAAAAAATCACTGCCGGCTCAGCCTGCAAGCACAGGTAGCTCTCAAAGTTAAGTACTAATTTCACCAACAAAAACTAAATCAAGATGAGAGATAAACCCAGTTTAACAATTTTATCTGGCCGCTTTTGACGAGTTTTAATTTCATTTTTCTATGTTTATTTTATCATAATCATGTTAATGCGATAATTTTTTCTTCAACCCCGATTTTTTTCATCCCTTGAGAATATTTTTAGTGATATCATCCATTAGTAGAGTTCATCTTATCAAAAACTTGTTACTACAAAAGTTATAGATAATAATAAGAAGATTTATATAATAAATTTAAACCGTGTGGTGATTGTTTCATTAAATGAACCACACACTGAATTTTAAATTCTGACGTTCTCTTTATTAAGACACGCGCACGTTTAACCCGTTTGGAACCATGGGTGCATATATGCACCCTCAAAAAGAGCATACAGAATTTGTTTTAGGTACCAGTAAAACAGAAAAGTAATATTTAGTTTCTTTAATTAGAGCATTTTCGTGATTGTTTAGGAAAAAAAAAACTTTTTGAAGAAAAGTTGTGTCAACCGAATAAAATTTGTGTAAAAGCCGCCGGTCCCGAAGGGGTTAATAGTACAACTCTATATACAGAACCTGTGAGGGTTGTCAAAAATTTCCATCACGCCAATGGTACTTTTTTTATTGCCTTAGTGGTGGATTAGCGGAGATGTAATTTTTTTTTCTTCTACAACACCTCCATTTTTTATTTTATTTTATTTTATTATTGTGTGAAAGAGTTGGTCCTATCATATACTTGTCAATACGAAAGTTGCAGATAATATTAAGAAGATTTATAGTAAATTTAAGGGGATTTGATACCTTGTGAATTGACGAAGTTATGAATTTTTTCTTCTTCACCCTCCCCCCTCCTCTTTTTTTTTTGGGGGGGGGGGGGCTGTAAGAGTTGGTCTTATCAAAAACTTGTCAATATAGTAGTTGTAGAAAATATTAAGGAGAAGATTTATAATAAATTTAAGTGGATTTCATATCTTGTGAATTGACGAAGTTAGGATTTTATTTCTTCTTAAGACCCTATTTTTTTCGCCCCTTGAGGCCATTTTCATTGATATAAAAAATCTGTCATACATAAATTTTTGGCCCTTTTCTTAGAAGTAATAATAAGTTTAAACGGATTCGATATGTATCATAATTAAGAAATTATGGGGTTTTTTCCTGCTTTCACAAAAATCCTCCTTATTTCCATTTTCTGCCCCTTGATTTTATGTATCAGTTTAGAAGAGATTTATGCAGAATTATGGAAGTTATCGTGTCTATAAAAAAAGTGATATATAGATAGACACATAAAGTTTTCAATTTGGGGGTGGTTTTGGGTTCTAGGTGTCACGATCGGTGTAGAGCTGCAAAAAATTTTCAGAAATTCCGACATAGGGGAGAATGTAACAGGTAATGTTTCTTACGAAACTTGCTTAAAAGTCTTTTTACAGGCGTGTTTCCACTAAATATCAATAGTTTTCCATGAATCTTGTGCACAGGCTTTGAAACCATTATATCTATGACTCATAAAATTTTCAAAGAGTTAAGATAATAAGAACTACTTTTTTAGATATTAAATGTCTGATGAGAAAAACAAAATCCACGCATTTTAAAATTCCGAATTCGTTATTATTTTGTTGAAATAAAGAAAAATATATAACATCCTTTAAAGAGCGCACATTTTATTTTAAAATGTCGCATTCGGTATAAATATTGCGGGGCCATAGATATGAGGTTCATTTTGAATTTTTTATTTTTCAGTATAAATTTTTAAAAAATCGGATTAAAGATATAACCTAATATAAATTTACTAATAATAATTACATCACATCACGGGCGACAACGGGCTGGTCAGCAAGTATCACACAAATAAAAACTATTATGATAATGTATGTCAATATAATTTACTATTATTACGGTTCCATTCGAACTCTCTGTTCTCTAACACAATCACGAAAACATGTTTATGCTTAAATGCCATAAAGTTACAATTATTTTGATTCTGACCCCACGATAGCAAATAGCGTTTTATGTTTTCTATAAAGACAAAGTATATTTTAGGGGGGGAAATGCAACATAGGTGTGTTATAACCCAATTTTCGAGGCTAGGAAAGGTCGTCTGAGACACTATCGTTCAAAGCTCAAGATTCGATGCAGTTGTCAAAAAAGAAAAAATGCTATTCGATTCTAAACTACTTCAATAATCTTGCCTGCGAATGTCATATCTTTACAATTAAAAATAAGTCCGCGAACGCATTATAAAGTTTCGCAAAGTCTAGTGAACAAAAATATTTTTTACAAACAGGCGTACGTGATTATTGTTTGCAAACTGCAGCTATAAATTAAGGAAATACCAAAATAAAGATGAGTATTTCATAGATTTAAAATATTAATGTCCGTTTAGTATTTTTGTTACTTTTTCAATTTATATTTTCGCTTCACAATCTTACATTTATTTCTCCTTTTTCATACAGAAATTATGTGATATTTGGATATTTATATCGCATAAATAGGAAAAAGGAATAAAACAACTAAAAAGTAGAATAAATCAGGTTATATCTTTGTTAAAAAATAAAAATAAAGGAGTGTATGTGTGGGGAGGGGGGGGGGGCGGAAACACGAGAAAAAAACAAACACTTTTTATACTTATAAAAAGATAAATTAATTTCTGTAATATTATCATTCCTAAATTACATTTATATCTTTTAATTAATGTAAATTATTATATTCAAATAGTCACAGATGACATTTACAATGTAATTATAAAGCCCTTTACTCTGAAAACTTTTCTAGATATTGCAATTCTGTGTGATAATGATTTTACAAACGTTTATGATTTGCAACAGTGTCAAGAAGCTGACAAAGAACATTTTCCACTTTTTGTTGAAAAGCCCCCAGAGTGAAGTTAGTAAAGTTAACCATAGTGAAGTTAACAATGACAAAGCCACATGATTGTAACACATGATAGTTGCCAGTTTTGCGGAACCTGACGTGTCAAGTCATACAACTGCAAATGAAAATCCAAGCCTTTGGTTTCTGAACCAACTTTACCGGGTTTCAATAAATTTCATGTATGACATTTATACAAAGAAAACGATTTTCGCGGACATCAGAATGAGTTTGAGAAAAAGAGAGAAGAGGATAATCTATAAGCCCTATTATTCTCAAGGTCTGCAGTTTGATTCTTTGGGAAGGCAGTAAGGTAAATTTATACAAAGCAACAAAACGAAAAATGTCATGCAGCTCTTGGAATCAAAGAAATAAAAGTCTTTACAAATGAATTTTTTTTTAAGTTGTTTTGTTTGAATTGAGAAGTTTTAGGGGTAGGTGTCTGTTAGGTTCTCGGATAGGTTACGGTATATTCTAAAAAAAGTTTTTTTTTAAACAAGGCAAAAAAAAGTTTGGAAATTTAATGTGTCGACCAGGCTATCCAGTCAATTGTGCTAGGTCGGGCAAATATTTTTCCAGGTCGGGCCTTGCCCGACCTGGCCCCCACCTAGCTACGGGCCTGAAGTAATGGCTGTTTAAAGTTGGAGCATATTTTTTGCTGCGAAATAGGGGTACTTTACAAATTTACTAGAAATATAAATAATCTTCAGATATATAAAAAATATAGTTGATAGTAAAATTAACATTGCATTATAAATTTGAAATCTATAATCATTCTGAAATATTAATGCAAAATATACAGCTTGTACTAAACATATAACAGGAAAAAAATAATAGAATTTTCGTTAAATAAAATGTCGAAAAGCAACAGCCTCGATTCTTTACAAAATGACACATATTTTGAAATGTTATTAGATTATACTAGGATGCAAATTTGTGTTGTGTCATGTGTTTTAGCTTTTGATAATTAGTTCTTACGTATTTTGTAGCACTGAATCCAAAAATGGCCTTCATTTTTTATCACAAAGTACAGATTTTTTGCAAATCGTAAATTTGGAAGCTAAAAAGTGAAAAATTTACGGAAATCTGATAGTATAAAATAGACGTGATTGTTATTTCTTTGACTTTTGATAATTGATTTTTATGTACTTTTTACTATTGAATCCGAAAATGACCTTCATTTTTAACCATCACGTCAGGATTTTTTGCAAATTGTAAATTTCAAAGTTTAAAAGTTCAAAGTTTTAATTGAACCTCCCACATCATCGGATCCCCGAGCTGTTTAGCTGTAAGAATCCCAGTATAAGCCAAGAATTGAATAAATTCTTGAATTAAATAAGATTAAATTGAATAAAAGAAGTTTTACATACATTTTATAGTATCAGATTTTCGCTATTTTTTAACTTTGAAATTTACCATTTTCAAAAAAGTCTAACATGATGGTTAAATATGAAGGTAATTTTTACATTCATTGCTAAAAAGCACATACAAATCAATCGTAAAAGTTAAAAAATACAACCATCGACTCTATTTTATAGTATTAGCTATTTTTTCAATTTTGAAATTTACTATTTGCGAAAAATCCTGACATGATGGTTAAAAATGAAGATAATTTTCTGATTCAGCGCTAAAAAATACACAAAAATCATAATTTTAAAAATACATAATTTTAAAAATAAAAAAAGAACACAACCATCGCAGTCTTGTGTTATCTAATCTAAAACTTTTTAGTAAACTTGTTGGCAGTAATCTATCTGAAATTTGTTGTGCTATCCTGTAAAATAAGTACATATGGTAAGCACTGAAAATAATAATAATATTACATTGTCATGTGATTTACGTCAATATGTAAAATTTAACCTCGATCGCATATTTTAAAGTGAGATGAATTTCGAGTACACATTTTGAACTGAACTGGAAAGACATACATACGATTATTTCAAGTTAACCCATTACCCGCTGGTGTTGCGTTCACGCAACGGTCAAAATAATTGCTCATGCTTAAATTAATTACTTTGTCGCCACTATTTTACAATTAAAAAATTGCCTTATTTATTGGCAGAAATTTTGATATTTTAATAAAGCGAAAATTACCTTTCTGAATTTGTGGTGACAAGCGACTTGCAACAAGAAATTTGAAATTTCCTACTTTATAGTTTTGGCGGTTAATAGGTTAAATAAAAGCTTATAAAAATAGCATAATTTTTGTTAAAAAAATCATGAAAAGAAACAGCTTCAAATCCTTACAAAAATCTGTCGTAATGCGATTTCTTTCAAAGCGCAGCTACACATGAAATAAATCCTTCAAATACTTTAAGCACTTTCTTTACGACCCCTAGAAGCATTGCAAAAATCATGTGTATTCGGATGCAGAAAAGTGGCATAAGTCTTGCATTTCAAAGTTTCGTATAACTTCATGAATTTTAGTGTTAGATGAATGGGACTTTTTTTGTCTTTCTTTTAAGAGAACAGGAAATTTTTACTAAATATCACTTATAGGGCCGGGGGACCGTATAAAAATTAAATTTCGTAACTTTTTTAGAAATATTTTTATTAATCCAAACGACTTTCAGAATAATTTTTTACGTTATTTAAAACATTTTTGTAACTGGAACTATAGGTCTATGACTAACGGTATAGGAATTAGCCATTGAACATCGTTGAGAGTAAAGACACACTGTATAAAATAATAATATAAATGGACAGTCATTTGACGACATATTTTCAAGAGAAACCAATGATTACACTGGAAATCGAATAGACCTTGCGCCGCCCTTAAATTTCCAAGAGGAATTATGCTTTATACCATAAATCATAAAGTTAGAAATAACTTCAAATTAATTGCACACACTGATCAATGAAATGAACCTTTAAAAACAAAATCATCTGTCCAAAACATTACAAAATTAAGGCGACTGGATGCGTAAGAAAATGGATGGGTACATAAGAAAATAAATTAGTAAAAAATATTATGGATTGCATGTGGTTCTCTTTATCTCGGAAGTGTTTTTTTCCCCTTGGAATCCTTTATTTTTCAAAATCGTTCTTTTTTTCTCGGAATCGTTCCCTTTTTTCGGAACGATTCCGAAAGGAACGACTCCAAAAAACTCGTTCCTTTCGGTGAACGATTCCAGCTGGAACGATTCCTTAAAAGGAACGATATTGCCCATCTCTACTATTCATGCATTAGGGATTGGTGAAATACAAAATAAATTTTTAACACAACACACCTAACAGAGTTGCCCATAACTAGAGGGTGAAGATGGACCAAACTAGGGGCGCATGTCTGAAAAGAAACGATCGAGGACGTTTTTTGTTAATATTGTTCTATTTTAAAGGCACGAAATTGAATTCTTGATTAAGGCAAATGAATAAAGACGCTTCCATTTAAAATCATATGTTATTTAATTAACAGGGACTTTTCGGTAACATAATAATTCAATATTAGGTTCCAGCATAGTAACAGGATTTTTTTTATCCTTATACGTTAAATAATGCCCATCCCTATATTAATCCTATATATATCCCTATATATATATCCTAATATATATTAATCTCATTTTTTCTTTTATTTTTTTTCTTCAGTTATTCAATTTCATGGTTTATTTGATTTTCGTTTCATATGTTTCGTATAACTTCGTTCTCATGTTTATGTCTTAATCTTCTGGATACGGTTGATAGGGCATTTTCAGAATTAGCCTTCGAAGCTAAGCTTGCTATTCTTAATCAGAAATCAACTGTGTTTTACTTATATTTTGTAATAATGCCCCTGACGAGAATTTTGCAATATAAGTTTCAATTGTTATTCATGTTTTTACATTCCTTTTATATTTTTTTCCTAATACATCTTCAGTTATTCCACTGTAATATACAGCATTTTATATAATCAATTTTTATGGTACTTTGGAGAGAGTGGTGCCGCTGGGATACGAACCACGGATCTCATGATCAGGAGGCGAGAACGCTAGTGTCGAACAAAAGGCCAAGCTTGTTACTCTAAGCTAATAACTCGCTTTATACTGATAATGTGCGATGAAATCGCTACAGTATCATAAATGATTTCACTTTTATGCCCAATTTTTCATTTGTTAAAATGGTTTATAATTACAAAAAGTTTGACTATATAAACAGGGTGTTTCATAAAAGATGGGCAAAAATTTAAAAGGTTGTAGTACACATCCAAACAAACAACTTTCAACATTGAATGTATGGTCGGAATTAAAACGCAAAGGTGGTAGAGGGGGCCGAAGGTGATGTTGTTATATAAAGTTGTTATATAAGAAAATATAATGTTCTCACACTAGAAATATAGAAATATTTCCCAATTGAACCCCCCCCCCCCCCTCTTCCAACGCGAAGAAAGCTGAAAAAATGCAAATGCAAAAGAAATCATCGTTTTAAAAATATTTTTGTTTTGTGTAACCAATAATGCTTTTGGAACAAGATAATGTAAAGTATCTATAACTCATTCTAAACTGTATTACAACTAATCGATGCATTAAAAGAATTTTATAACAAATTATTTTAATTGTTCTTATAAGTATCGTCAGTAGACAAAGTGTTAAAAGGGAGTTAAATTAACAATATTAGTGAATCTTTTTTACACTCACCTACACTTATCTGGTTGGAAAAGAGTTATATATCGAATTGAGTCTCACCAATATTTTTTAAAACTCTGCGCCGATGTTGGTATTTTAGTGTTCTAAAGATAAAGAACGCTTTTAGGAATCATGGTTAATTTGGAAGAGGTTATTATATATTTTCATTCGTGGATATATTATATTTTTCAACATTAAGAAACATTTTTTTATAGATTTTTTTCTGTTTTTTTAAGACTCTGATTTTTCCTAAATGTACAGTCGTGAGAAAAAAAAAAGTAAACATCCCCTGCTAACTCTGTAACAAATTATTGTAGAAGAAAATTACTGATACCAAACTATTGGAAATAAAGCCTTCTTTTAAATAATGTATGTAAAATTTTCTTAGGGGGCAATCTACATATCAAAACGAACCCAAACTTTGTTTTTTTTTCACTAGCAATACCCAAGTTTGACACCATAAATGAATTCTACACCCTTCAATTAGCCTAAGTCCAAACTTTCATGAAATTCGTATGATTAGTTTAAGAGAAATTAATTATTTTAAAATGAGCCTATTTTAGGGGTTGTATCCAAATTGGAGTTCGATACTCGATTGTTGAAATGCTGCAGAATGACTATGTCACTTCTATTAATGTATTTTTTTTTCCCAATATGACCATTTCACTCGCTTAATGTGTTTCGACTATTGCCAGAACAAATGTTTCAATAAAATGCGTAAAATATATAGTTTTTTCAAATTATGCTTTGCTGCACAGACCCTTAAACCATCATTTTGATATTTTAAAATCATATTTCGTAAACCACTTGAAAGAGAAAATTCAAATTGAGAATTCACATAAAGCAAAACATAATCAATATAAAGCAAAAAAATTGTAGGTTGTAATTCATATTTTTTCCGAATATTAATTTCATAATTCATATTAAAATTTTTTAAATTACAAATACAATGTATTTATCTATGGTTTTTTTAGTATTATAACCATACACAATAATTATCACATTAGGATTATAATTTCAGGAGATATTAATAAAAATATGAAAATGCAATTTAACACAAGAAGTTCTAAATTTTGAATGTTTATAATTCAAAAACTTATCATACGAATGACTTGATATTTCATTTTTATGCATAGTTTTAACCAAAGATTTAAAATATAATGTCATAATTGGGTGTTATCATTGAAAAAAACAAAGTTTGGTCTGGTTTTGATTTGTAGATGGCCTCCTAAGCAAATTTTATGTACATCATTTAATAATAGACTTTATTTCCGATCGTTTGGTACCAGTAACTTTCTTCTATTATAATTACCGTTGCAGAGTTAGTAGGGGGTGTTTACTTTTTTTTCACGACTGTACATGTTTTGAGGTGCCTTAATACGATATGACTATTTTTGGATTAAAAAATTGTCGCCTGTCGTATGTTACACGAATATTTCGCACACTGTTATTCAAGAACTAGTCTACGAAATTCTATGGAACTTTATATTTTGTTAGACCTTGACTTAACCGATTAACTGCCGAAACTAAGATAGCGATTTTAAACTTTTTTGCTGAAAAGCGTTTGCCACCACAAATTTTGAAAGATAATCTTCCCTTTATTTATAGGTGAAAGTTTCTGTTATTAAATAAGCCAAATTTTTTATTTCAAAAATAGTGGTGGCTTGATAGATATTTGAACATGCGAATTTATTTTTACCGTTGCGCCAGCGCAACACCAGCAGGTAATGGCTGAAACCAGTGTTTAAAAGGTTTTAGTGTATGTCACCCTATAGATGACATTGCTGTGCTATGTTTTTACTGATTTTCGCGATAGCTATATGGAGGAGCCCTCGTGGTGGTAGTGGTGGGAGGGGGGGGGGGCAGCAATTATATATATATATATTTACGATCAAACAATACCGTGTGTGTAGAGTAAAAAATATATATTACTAAAAAAGGTTAACAGGAATCTATCCCTTATTAAAAATAATATTTATTATTTATTTCTTAAAAACTTGCCATTTTATTTACATATCTTTTCAATGTACTGAGGGACAAAGATTTTGTAACAATATCAAACTAAGAAAAATTATCTATTTTTTTAAATATGAAATACTAAGCAAGGTCTAATTATTAAATTAATTTAATACTCTTAATTAATAAACAAGAATTACACAGACAATAGGCTGTTTAATTTAATAACAGTGTCTTAGTTAAAAAAACCCGAATAAACTTTATTGATTATTTAAATGCTGGAATTCTAATTTCTCATTCCGAATTCCTGAACTTTTCCTTTAAAGGAAAAATTGGCCTTGAGGATTTTCTGGAATAGTGCCAAAGGTCACTATCCACTTAAGGGGTCATTTTAAAATTATCAGACAAATAATTGTAGTTCAAATATTAGTAGAATTTCGAAAAGACTTTAAAATACGTAAATCTTGGACTCATAAAAAATGATCGATTTTTATTAAATAACTAATTTTGCTTTGTTTGGATTCGCGAAGCATTATGTAATACGATAAATATTTGAAAGTAACAATATTTTTTATATTATTTTTGCATCTTTATTAAGCAAAAACGTTATTTTATGTTTTGGCCCAATTTAATTTTAGAAGTGTAAATTCAGCCAAATAACTAAGAACTTCCTCGGAATTTTTAATTTATGATATAATGAAATTTAACAATTAATTTTATTTGTTTACAATTCTTTTGTTGCCACTTAAAAGAAGAAAAAAAATCATAATATAATTCTTTTAAAATGCTAGTATCGTCTGCGTAATGATTTCACATAATAAAAATAAATTGTGTATTGGACTTCATAACACTGAAAAATACTTTTATAATTGAATGCAAATAATTGAATTTTCACAAATTTCATTCATTAAAAATATGCTATAATTTTCATAAAAAAAGGTATTTTAAAAATTTCATAAAAGAAATCGTGAAACTATTTAATTAATCATAATTCTATCTATAATGACTAATTCCATGATTTATTTTTTCTTCTTAAAATTTACGTGTTTCATTTTTTTTCGCAAAAATGCGTCCGTAATGGAAAAACATGTAAAATAAATTAAAATAATAAATTTTTTAGGTTATTCTGTAAAAAAAAAAAAAAAAAAAAAAAATAAATAAAAATAAAAATAATAGTGTGCAAATCTGAAGATCATAATTTATTTTTATGTTTAATTTCAAGTCAAAATACTGAATGGTTTTTTTGTAAAGTGTACGACAAAATGTAATTTGTATAGCCTGTAGAGGATTCGCTTCGCTCATCCTAACTAGTACACCCGTCCTGCGTTGACTGTGTCCAGCTCGGCCTGAATCTTCCGAGAAAAATTAATCTCGGCCGCAATCAAGCCTAATTTTGGTGTAAAAATGAAAGTATTAAAGTTAAAAATTCTTAACCATTTTTAGTTTTAACATAAGGATATATTTGTAAATTAAATTCATTCTAAATTATCTACTCCTTTATTCCAAATGTACGATCTCGTTTCATTACTAAAAGGCTATAAATTACTTCGTGTTTAAATTAAAACTGAATATCTCTGATATTATGGAAATATACTTTTAAAAATAAACATTCATGTCTCATCCTAAATGACTCTGATATTTATTTCAATTCCAATCTAATATACAGGGTATCCACTCTCAAATGTGTCCAATGGCTAATTCCTAAACTGTTAGTCATAGACATATAGTTCCAATTACAAACATGTTTTAAAAGAGGTAAAAAAGTATATTAAAAGCTATTTGGGTCAATAAAAACTTTTCTTAAAAAATTACGAAATTTAAATTTTTATACAGTTCCCCGGTCCTATAAGTTATATTTAGTAAAATTTTACTGTTACACTGACAAGAAAGACAAAAAAAAAGTCCCGTTATTCCACGATTAAAATTTACCGAGTAATAGCTGCTGAAAATTGGAGCATATTTTTTGTTGCAAATTAGGGGTCATTCATTAATTTAGTAGAAATATAATTTCGTCAGATATAATAAAAAGGACGGTTGGGAGTAAAATTAACATTGCAACATAAATTTGAAATCTTTAAACATTCTGTCATATTAATGCAAAATATACAATTTGTAATAAACATATAAAATGAAAAAAACCCAGAATTTTTGTTAAATAAAAGGATGAAAATTAACAGCCCCAGTTCTTTACAAAATGATATATATTTTAAAATGTTATTAGATTACACTAGCCTGCAAAAGTTGGGTTATGTCATGTTCTTTAGCTTTTAACAATTGATTCTTGTGTATTCTGTACCGCTGAATCCGAGATTGATCTTCATTTTTTACCATAACGTAAAGATTTTTTGAAAATCGTAAATTTTAAAGTTAAAAAAAGAAAAAAAAAGCGAAAATTTGATACTATAAAATACAGTAGAGCGCCGATTATCGGAACTCCAATTAACCAGGGTTCGCAAAAACCCGGGTTTTTTCAAAAGTATAATATATGTGATATTACATTATTGTATACTAATTATTTATATATTATATATACAATACAGCGAAAAAATATATTTTTTCCATTTCCATTATATACAGTATAATAGTAATGCTATTTTATAAATTATATGAACTTAAATTAATTAAATGATAGGGTTTCTCACAAATTAGTTTTTTACACAAAATATTAATTGTTAATTTGCATAAAAAGTAAAATTTTGATCTAGTTAGAAGTTTTATTTTCATCAATATAGTTCGTTTGAATTTTTTTTTATAAAAAGACATTCTTAACATATGCCTTTACCTATAATTATGTACTATCTGTAGTGGAGCAATTTAAAAATCATAGGGGGAGGCTGAAATAGTTTCGAACTCAGTATGATCAAAATAAGAGTAAAACTGAAAGAAACAATCAATGTTAAAGCGTCTCATTAGTAAGTAATTACGTAGATTAATTAATAATTAATTTTATTCATAATTAAAAATGTTTATGTGCATTATTTCAAAGTAGACATTAAGGAATAAATTAAACTTTACAATTTTGTGAAATATGACAGGAGAATACAAAAAAAAAAAAAAAAAAAAAAAAAAAAAAAAAATTCTACCAATTCCAATGCTACGGATTTTGAAAAAAAAAAATCACTTTTGTTGAACTTTAAGATACACCAAGAATGTTCGATTAATCCCAGTAAATAGTGTGAATAGAGATAGAACGTTCTCTGTAGGATTTTCAGAAATTCTTGCATTGGTTCCCAATATAAATCCCCCTTACTAGTATAGTCTAAATTTCTGGTAACATTCCGAAAATTTTGAAAGTGATCAGGTATGTTACTTGCCTTGTACATAAAAAAGTGGAACAATAAGGCAGATACGAAAAAGGTAGCAATTTCGTTGCAAAAGAAAAAATCATTTTTTCAATGTTTAGAATTTAAAGTTTACTTTAAAGGCGACGCTATAATCGAAAGGGAGGGAAAAAAGGTTTTTCCAATGCAGAGGAGGGGGGGGGGGCTTGAGCTCCCCTTTTGTACACACCCGTGTGCTATGTATGTTGCCTATTATGTTCTATGTTAGTAAAATATTTCAATGTGTTAAAATACAGGTGCTACACTTCAGGTGTTTATGTAATGTCTTTTGTATATATATATATATATATATATTTTTTTTCAAAGTTAACTAAAATGACTTAAATTCATTAAATGTATATACAATAGGCTCCCTGAAATCCGCAACCCTAAAATCCCCAAACGCTTAAAATCCGCACATCATCACAGATGTAAGCAATGAAATTTTCAATTCAGATGTAGAGGCAAAATTGCAGAATTTTTCAGTTTTGTATTATTCCATATGTATTTTAATATGTAATTATCGATAATATGACTGATCATCTTAATCATACATATTTAATTATACATTATTAATTATTTACTTGACCTTTACTTTTAATAATTTCTGAAATTATCTTACTTGTTACCATTTTAGTTTATTACTTTACTTAATTATTTCAATATTTTACTATATTGCACTCTTTCATAATAATTTCCATTGCATTATTACATTCAAATTACTATTTAAAAAATGTAAACAAAGCAGTGACCAGAAATCCACGAAATTCTAAAATCCGCACAACCTCTGCTCCCAAGCTGTGCGGATTTGAGGGAGTCTACTGTATTTAAAATTTTAGATATTAATAAAAATTGAAAAAACCCACATTATGGGTTTTTCGGTCGGCATTTTCAAGTGGGCCCAGTCTGAAAAAACCCCCAGGTTTGCAAACCCTGCAATTAACCGAACTTCGAATTATCCGAACAGCCTATTTTTCTCAAAAATTTTTTAACCGAACTTCCAATTATCCGAACAGCCTATTTTTCTCAAAATTTTCTTAACTGAACTTCCATTTATCCGAAAAACCTATTTCTCTCAAAAATTTTTTTTAATGATGATGAGATTGTAGATGAGATTTAAGGTGAAAAAGAAATTGAAGAAATAAAAACGAATGCTCAGAAAATGACCCAAATCCATCACATAACGAAGCCTTTGAATGTTTGGAAACAGCTCTGAAATGGCTCGAACGGCAGAGGAACTCTGATCCTTTTCAACTAACGTATTTAAAATGAATTCGAGATATAGCAGCATTGGACAGAACGTGTTCTTTTTGAAGCAAGCAACAATCGAAAGCTTTTTTGCTTAGATTATAATCTCTAGAGTTCAGAATTTGATAAAAAGAGAAAAAGAAAATTTCAAATGATAAAAAAGTAACAACAACAACAACAACAACAAAACAGCTTTTAAATACGCTTGCACTGACTGGTGCTACCAGTCCTAAGCCTGGATAAAATACGAAGGTTTTAGTGTAGTCAGGAACATTTCTTACATTGTCTATCCATCTATCCGAACTTTTGCTTACCCGAACTAGGGTCGGTCCCGACTTGTTCGGATAATCGGCGCTCTACTGTAGATGTGATTGTTCTGTTTTTAACTTTTGATAATTGATTTTTATGCTTTTTTTACCGCTGAATCCAAAAATCATTTTCATTTTTAACCATCACGTCATGATTTTTCGTAAATTCTAAATTTTAAAGTTAAAAAGTTCAAATTTAAAATTGACCCTCCTCCACCAACTCATCGGACCCGTTAAGCTGTTTAGCTGTAATAATCCTAGTATATGTTTTTAAAAAAATTGAATAAATTATTGAATTAAATAAAATAAAATTAAATGAAAAAAGTTTTACATCTTTTTTATGTTATCATATTTTCGCTATATTTTAACTTTGACATTTACGATTTGCAAATAAATTACGTGATGGTTAATAAACGGGCAAGTGCGAGTATTACTCGCGCTCAGAGGGTTGCGTTCAATAAATATATGAATTATTAACTCTATTAACAAAAACATTCGTTACTAAAAGAAAAATAAGACTTTGTAAAAAACTATAAAATGTAGGGTTTAGTATAGTTGTATACATACTAGAAAAGTATGAATGGGTACACCGTAAAAGTTCACAGAGATATGAAGCCTAAATAATATGTATTGCTATTCTGTATAACTCTTATTTAACTCTTATTCCAACCTGTTTATGATGAACTTATTTCGGCACCGACAATAAAAGTAGTGCCTATTGAAACTTCATTTTGGCATTTCATAAAACTAAATTCAGAGTAGTAATAATCTTTTCTTTTTATAGTGTAGCTAAAACAAAACCCTTGTTCAAAGTTTAAACTTGGCATTTTGCTAAGGGCGCTTCGAAAGGAGATCGCAAAGTAGCAACGTCGCCTTGGTCCGTGTCGCGTTTTTCCAGATAGGTTTTTAATTAACTTTTAAAGACACCGGAGGCGTATTGAGAGATGATGCATACTAGTCGCGAATACCATAGTATTTATGTGATTAATTCTAATTAAATAAGTCTGTTTTTAACAATTTGACGTTTGTTTCTTTTATACTGCGACTGCACTGTGCATTACACAAATGTATCATCAAAAGTTGTTATCTAGGCTTTAAAAGCCGATGGTATATAGAGTACGCTGCACCTGCCATTATATATGTCCAAACCGCCCGTGTATTTAAGGGTTAATATCTCGGCTAATTACTGAATTACTGACGATTTTTTTTCAAAAATCATTATCAACAATGCATTTATACTTCTGCTACGATAGGTACCTCCAGCGCTACTCAACACTTTTGCTGAATTCCCGCAAATCGAAATTTGTGTGTAAGGGGCTGTTCAAATATTACGTAAGCATGTTTTTGGCAATTTTTGAACCCCCTCCCCCCTTGTCAGCAAAAATAAGCAAATCGCAACCCCCCCCCCACCCCTTAATAATTACGTAAGCAAATTGTAACCCCTCCCCCACTTTTTTAACAGTAATAAATTAATTTTAAAAAATTAGGACTTAATTCAAATTTTAAAAAAACTCTACTCGACTTAAAAAAAATAATAAAAAAATGCTTGTTTTATTTCTTTACAATTCTATTTAAGAAAATGTCTTTGATCACAATTTTAGAATAACTTAGCCATTTGTAAAATTTAAATTTGAATATGCCCATATCTATTTCGATGCTGAACACGGGTACTCAAGGCGTTTTTCCATATCTGTTTCTGTTATGATATTGGTTTCCAGTTTTACTTGATTATCTTCATCGCTTTTTTTTTCGGATGCAGTCTTGATCAACTTCATCTTCATTGATCCATTCAACATCTTCTATATTTTCCACGAATTTTACGACGCACATAAGTTCATTTGCTCGACGAGCAGCAATTCTCAATGGTCGTATAAGGCAGGCCTTCTCGCTTTTTTCACTGTGTTGAATTTTTTTGAGTCTCTTTGCTGACTTATGCATAATATTGTCCACAACTTCCACAAGTTCTTGCGGATTATTGCGACTATATGGAAGGGCAAAAATAGTCATACGGCATCTTTAAAACTCCCTTTGCTGTAATATTCAGATTAAGGCCAGACGGAGACTTAAATCTATAAATTCCCCCTCCTCACTTCTAATGATGTCATTTGACGATTGTATCATTTTAATTGGAGGAGGAATGAATCGTTTTTTTAATATACGAAATAATCCATTACGTGCAGGAGAGCAACAATTCTTTTCTTTGCATTTCACAATTTGCAGCAAGTATTGACTTGCTTGTACGTGCTTCGAGTACCAATCCAAGACATAACCAAGAGAGTCTGGTTCGCCTGAATCAACATATGTGTCAGTAACAGGATAACCATCAATGTTTATTGAGTTCCAGATTTCTGCGAGAGTTTTACCAGCATATGCATTTCGCTCCATTTCTTCGTCAATAGTGCGACCGTTCTCATCGCGATGGGAACCATTATGGTCATGAGGGATTATAAGACCAGACAGTTCTCGACTGAATGGTACCATTCGCCTTTCTACTCGATTATATGAACTTCTTCCAGGAGCATTACACGCTATGAAAATTCCATCTAAATCATACTTTTTGAAATGGTTAATAGCAAACGATATAACTTTCTGGTAACGGGGATTCTCGTCTGGACCTCCATCAACCGTAACTATGATTACAGGTTTGATGAAACCCTCTTCTGTTTTCAATAATTTTTCAAAGACTTTGAGTGTTAATAGTTTCAAAATCCTGAGCATGAGTATTTGCTGTGGAAGAACTGTGTTTCCCACTTCTTATAGCTATAAACGTTGGACCAGAATAAGCTATGGCTTTACTTTGATCTGCCATTTTGGGAGCAATCACAATGCCAGCGTAAACAGATGGGATAAGTTTGTGGCGTTCAGCGATGACTCAGTAGTGGTCGGGTAAGGATACACGATACTCCATATGCATCAGTATCAGAGCCTGTTTACTGGCTGCTGTAATTCCCAAAGGTACACGTGCTTTGTCATCCTGTGAAAGAAAAAGCACTTGCATGGGTCCAAGAATTGAAGCTAAAGTTTCTAAATAGCCGATGGATGTTACTACAAATTGGGTATCAGTGTGAGATCGGTGATGGTTAGCTTGAGTCACCGGCACTGTGGTGACAAGTCTTCGACCCTCGATGGTTGAGGAATTTTTATGAAGCAAACGAAGATATGTTCCACTCCTGCTTATTGCAAAACCAACCTTTTTCAGTTCTGCAGTCAAGTCATCGAGAGTTTTGATACTTCGTATTGACTCGCTTCTTCTCTTTTTGATGACAATGGTTTGACAAAATGTTGGGAAATGGTGAGTGCAGAGATCCCTCTAATTTGGAGCATATCTGGGTAAGATTCTGAGCTGCAAAAGGTTGAACGCCTTTTGAATCTTTATTAGAAAATGGCAAGATTGGAAATGGCAGGTTTGGAAAATCGTTGGGAAATAAGGTGCAGAGATCCCTCTAATTTGGAGCCTATCGGAGTAGCAAATGGTTGGACGCCTTTTGGTCCTATCTTGGAAAATGGTCCATTGGCTAATGATATGGCATGGCGGATATTTCCTACTGTGAGCCAACGTGGAATTATAATTAGCCAATGTTAACTGATCCATTTTGTGCTACTTATAATGGAGAAAAATTACGTGCAGTGGTTTGATTTTCTCCTGCTTTCATCTTCAATTATTATCTTAGGAACGAATTTGCCCTAATAAGGGGCTTCGAATACTGTTACTTGAACGTTTCTTTCGTGCCCCATTAAACTTTTGTTTCTTAATATTCGGACAGATACGGAGGGCCACTGAAATATTCCCTGCAGGCCACGCACGGCCAACGGAATACAGGTTGAAGACCACTAATTTAAGTCAACATGATTTACAATTTGCTTTGACCAATTTTCAGGGAATTTACTGTTTAAACTTTTTGACTTTAATTGAAATTTAGTTTAGATTTTGACGGTGGCTAGTAATTTTTCGTTTTGAAAAGTTTAGTTTTAGTAAAAGAGTTGAGTTGGTTAAATTACTCAGTTTCTACTTTGAAAATATTTATTGCTTTTACTGTTATAATAATAAATATTTACTACTGTTAATTAAAAACTCGTGACATGAGTCTTCTACAAGACACTAGTACGCTGTAAAATATCATGCAACATTACTCCATAAAGTTGGTGGCAACATGCTGCTTCCGATTTCATGGAGTAATTTAACTTATATTATGGTGTAATTTAAACTGACATGACTGGTGCAATATTACGCATTAGTGTAACGTAACACCAGTTTTAGTGGTAAAATTACTCAATAAAATGGAGCCAGCAAGGCTGCCACCAATTTTATGGAGTAACGTTACAGAAATTTTTTACAGTGGTTCTTCGAAAAAAAAATGGTATAAGATAGCAGAAATATTTTTGGAATTGTGGAAAACTAAGCGTTGGAGTTTTTTTACATTTCACTTTAAATGTTTTTGCTTTTAGAGTTTCTTCTTATAAGGAAAAAGAAAACATACCCTAACGAGTTAGGTAAACAACTAATATATTTAGCTCATTTCCGCTGTTCATTCTGACAATTTAACGTCTGTAAGGGGGTCCGGGGCTAAAACTACTAAAAAAAAAAAACAATTTATTTTATTAGCTTAAAAAAAGAAAACTGAGTTTTTAGCGTTAAGTACCGCAAACCGCATGCTTTGATCTGCATTAGATCCATGCCTTGAGAAGCGATACACTTTAACTTCACTTTAACTGACTTTAACTTCATTTATCTCAGAATGAATTTTTTCACGATTTGTTAACTTTAAAAGAATATATCTAACGTTTCTTGCAAGATATATGTATGGAATTTTCAACAGCGATTTTATGCTATATTTCCAACAAATTGTTTTCAGGATTTTTAATTTTGAGGGATAATTGTGAAAATATGCTAATTAATGCAAAACTCACTCATAAAAAACTTCATTTTTTTTAATAAAATTCATAATCAAAATTTTAAGAAATCCTGAAGACAAATTAAAATGATACATTTTCTGTACACAAAAGTGTAAAAATTTTGTAAATCGAGTTAGTTCTTCCAGAGTTATATCAAAAATTAAATGTTTAAAATTTTAAAATTTAAATTAAAAAAATATTAAAATTTTTCCAGATTTTTTTTACATGCAATATTCTTATTATATTAAAATATATTTCAGAAAAAATTCATAATAAAATCTTCATAAATAAAAAAAATTGAATTTTGAGCCTCGGACCCTCTTAACCCGGGAGAACTCGCTGCATGAGATTTTCTCTCACAGTCGTACTTTTTAAGACTCTTATTTAAATCATTTTTCATTTTAATTAAAATTTCAAAATGTTTTTCAATTATTTTACCTATTTTGTGAATAAAAGTACTAAGCCAACCAAAAAAAGTTGATATTATATGAATGTAAAGTAAAAGAAAAGCAATTGGGCATTCTCACTAGCGAGTTCTCCCGGATTAAATTAGAAATAATTTTTCTAAACGCGACTTGCGCTGATAAATAGGATAACAAACTGAAGTTATAACGGGATTTGAATTTATTAGGATTATTTGTATCTTCAAAATAATATCATGTAGATATCACAAATTTCTGCTTCAGGAATGAACATTAAAGAAAATAATTAAGTCATTACTTCTTTCTCAAGAAAATACAGTGGGCAAACCAGCAGTGACATGCATATAAATAAGACAGTAATTATGGGATTTAATTCTCTAGATTTACAAGTTGGGGACATAACCGAATATTTTCTATTTTGTGTCGTTTTTCTGGAAAAGTAACAGCCTTAGGGCTTAATTTGATTTCCTAGAACGGAAAGAAAATCCCATCAATCACATCGCAAATGAGAGAATGTTAAAAAAAAAAAAAAAAAAAAAAAACATATTAAAAGATTCCAAAGTTTAAATAAATGTTGATGATATTGGAATGTAAAATGTTTCTCCTAATTCCAACATTATTCAATTCAGCACTGTTAAAAATGAGTACATAAAAATAGGTAAAATGCGTTAATTTTTAGATATTTTCTCATCTTGTGATTGACTTCTAGTATTTAATTCTCCATTTTTCTTTTTAAGTTACGATAACTTCCAAACGATACTTCCAAGAGCATCGATGAAGATCGATATTATGATAATATCGATCATTATGAGTTCTTATTTGTCGAATATATGTTATCTACCATTGTTGTAAAAATTGTATATATTTTTGTACTAATTGTCTACCGGATTAAGTGTTTAAACTCTTTTTTTAACCAGTTTTTAAATGCGACAAAGAATGAGTGATAAATATTGTGGCGATGTAATCAATCATTAAAACCCTCTCACAGTCTAGCAAAAGGACAAAATCGTAATGTTGTTTTCTCTGTATTTTGTTTTAAATGCTAAAAAAAAAGATGATTCTTTCAACTTTATATAAAAAAACTTAATTACGAATATGAATGTAATCCTTGATATCGTTGCTTAGTGTATTACAAATGCATTAAATAAATAGATGGGTCAAATCAGAAGGGTAAATTTCGCTTTACTAATACAGCGAAATTTCTACCAATAAATAAAGCAATTTTTTTAATTCTAAAATAGTGGTGACAAAGTAATTAATAAGTTAAAGCCACGAGCATACTCGTGGTTGGCAGCAAATGGGTTAAATAATGCTTGTACTCGTGCTGCAGTGAAATCTGCAGCTTAGTGAACATATTAACAAGGGCTTGTCAGTGAGAGGATTAATAGCCCAGATAAAAAGTCTTTAAAACTGAAGTTCCAGTGTTTGAATCCTACTGATTCATTGTGTCAAAAATTTATAATTTATTTAATCCTAACGTTCGGAAAGCTGAGTAGAGACTCTCCATATTTTTTTAGTGTATATAGGGTGCGTCATAAGTTGGGACAAAATTTTAAAAATCATAATAAAAAAAGTAATGCTCAGAAAAAATTTCAGTTTGCACGAATATGATCACAGGGACATTGGATTTTTTCCCATGTATATGTATATAAAATTATTTCAAAAATAACCGAAAGAGGGCGCCCACACGTCATACCGAGACGTTTTATAAAAATCAGGCGATCAATATAACACCTGACTGGAAATGGATTCGTCATTCGATCTCGACAGCATACTATCCTTACTAGATCGAGCGTTGATGGTTAAACTTTTCCACAAGAATGTTTTAGTTTAGGTTTTTAGTTCTAGGACAAATTTAGTTCTAGACTAATTTTAGTTCTAGGACAAAACCACTGTTGTACAGTATAATTATTGCACTGTAAAAGCCACCAAGAAACGTTTCCGAAAATGACGGGCAGCTAATAAAAATTATTTTTTATAAATTCATCTTTAAATTTCTAAAATAACTAGTCTTTTGAGGTTTTTACAGGTAAAGGAGCGGTTTTCGGAATCTTCGGTTACTCGGAAGAGATTATTGTATAATTTCGTTCTTGATTATACTACATTTTTTGTAGGTTAAGAAACATCTGCCATTGTTTACAGTGCACGTACTTGAAACTAACCTAGATGATATGTATAAATTTAATCCTATATCAGTTCATTTTACGTATGATTGCCAAGTAAAATCGTTTATTTTAACACTAGAAAGACGTCGAGCGATCATTTTGACCGCTATCAAATGAATATATTTCGGTTCAAACCAGAAATTTCTTTCTAGAACTAGTTTAAAAAATACAAAGAAAAAAAACTAGTAAAATCAATAAGTTAATAATTTAAAATTAAAATTCTGGTGTCAAATATTTTTATGAAATTTGAGTAAAATTCCCCGTCTTTCTAGTGTTAAGTGCATGTACGATTCAGAAATATTTTTCCGAATGGTTTGTAAAATGAAAGTTGCACACTTCAAGCTTAACGAGCTACATCTTCCGGCCGTGGAAGCTCTGTAAAATCTATATGTGACAGTGTATATCTCTTCTTAATTATATTCTTCTTTTCGCAGTGGCTTATCATGCACAAATCTGTAAAAACGAATAGATATGAGTGGAATAAACGTGTGCGTTTGGTTTTTAAAATGGAGACTTAAATACTATAATTTTTAAGAGCGGTAGAATACTAAAATTGGAGTATATTTTACCTATTTTTAAGAAATCTATTTTAACAGTTTATATTTAAAATAATATTTCCTAACGTGATCAGCGCGGTGAGAAAATAAGCAATAATAAAATCATTCTTGACATATACTTCTTTTACAAGCAGATAACGTGAAGCGACAAACAGTGACGTGCATATAAATGGAAAAGTAATTACAGGAAATAGTTGTATCGATTTACAAGCTGCAGACATAACCTAATACTCTCTATTTCGTGTCATTCTTTCGGGAAAATAACAGCTTAGGATTTTATATGATTTCCTATAAAGGAAGAAAACCTGTAAATATAATGAAATAACACAATGTTTAAAGAAAACCATTAGGGGGATTTGAATGTTAATGTAAATCTTGTTGATACTGAAATATAAAAAAGATCTTACTCTCAAAATACACACTGTTCATAAAACTGTTCAACTATGAGAAATTGAATATATTGGTTTTTGAAAATACAATTGTATAAGAAAGGAGGGCATAACATATTTAAATATGTATAAGTAATGAAACATAATTAAAAATAACAGCTGTATCGTTGATAATAGTTGTATCGATTTACAAGCTGCAGACATAACCTAATAATCTTTATTTCGTGTCATTCTTTTGGAAAAATAACAGCTTAGGGTTTTATATGATTTCCTATAAAGGAAGAAAAACCTGTAAATATAATGAAATAACACAATGTTTTAAGGGTGTACTCAAATCCAAACTGCTTATTTTCTTATTCATTTTTAAATTCATTTTTGTTTTTAAACGCATTAAATTAGCAGATTCTGTTAATCAGAAACTATATAATGTGCTGTGCTTGTCGATTTTTGATAAAGGCAGAATATTTTACAAAAAACGCTGTCAAAGTTGGTTTTTTTAACCAAATTTCTCGAAGCGACAGAGCTGGGAACGAAAATAATGGTCATACTGAGAAAGTAATTGGTTATAAATCAAGTTGTAATGAACTGAGGGAAAAATGAAAACAGACGGCCGCTTATACACCTCTTCAAAAATCACGTCAGCAAGTTTCATGCTTTTACTTTTAAAATTGAGTCTAAAAATGTGTCAGAAAATTTCGAGCTCTTGAGGATGGATAAATATTTTTTTGAATACACCCTTAAAGAAAACCATTAGAGGATTCTAATGTTAATATAAATCTTGATACTGGAATATAAATAAGATCTCGCTCTCAAAGTATACAATGTTAATAAAATTATTTCAACTATGAGAACCTGAATATATTGTTTTTTGAAAATTTAATTGTATAAGAAAGGAGGACATAACATATTTAAATATGTATAAGTAATGAAACATAATTAAAAATAACTCCTTGCTTATTAATAGAAATACAATCCAGTATTAATTCGTTTTACGTGTGAATTTCAAGAGAAATAGTTTAATATGTGAGGTAATGCACAGCTGATTTATCAAGTCCCTTGCATGTATTTCGTTTTACATATATTATATTCCTCGCATTGCAGTGGTACATCATGCACAAATTCGGAAAAGCAAAGCTAAAAGACTGGAAAAAAGGAGTACGTTTGTTTTTCAAAATGAAAATTCGGCCGATACTCAAAAAAAAAAAAAAGAAAAAAAAATTTCCCCAGCTCATCAACGTGAAATTGTCACATTTTCCTTCTTAGTTTTAAACGTAAAATCAGGATTAATAAAGTGATTTGTAATCGAGCAGTCTTTTCATGTTACTTTAAATGAATTACATCTTGAATTATAAGAATTATTGCATCAGGACGGATATTTTTTGCCTTTCCTACGCTGTCGCATCTGGAAATTCGTCTCAAAAATTTTCATCTTTAATAACATTTTCTGAAAAAACTTCTGCCAATACAAACCGAAAAGAAAAGAAAAAAAGGTGCGATGACATAGTTTCTACAGCACCTGGAAATTTAATACATTTGCGAACAGTAACGAATCAAACAAGTCGGAAATTGTACGTCAAACGTGTGGCAAATGAGGTGCGTTTGTATTACAGCTAATTTTATAAATATTCAGATCTTGGTGCAATAGCTATTGCACTCTAATGCAAAAATGCTGGAATTCAAAATTTATTGCGATTCTATATATCAAATTCAGTAATACGGAAATAATAGGGCTCCATCTTAAATAGGACATATTCACCATGGCAACCTAGAATCAATACCTATCATGGGATATTATTGAATTCATTACGTACAAGAGGATTTAATAGTTTGAAGAAAATTTTTTCTAATATCTTTTTAAGTTTTGATTCGATTTTCATAAAATTTGAAATGACTCGACAAACTTCTGCAACAACTATAAATATTAAATTTCAAACCATTTGATTGGATAGTTTTTGCTCTGTTATATGCTGACAGGCGAACAGACCAGACGACAACGAAAGGTGCTACGTATTTATATAATTACGCATGCACCTAAAGAGTGTCAGAAATTTTCCAGTTTGTATTTGATAAAAATTAATAAAAATAAATAAATATATTTTTCATACAAGAACAGTGATAAAACCTGTAGTGACCTGCATATAAACGGGACATTAATAACAGTAAAATGTTATATCGCTTTAGAAGCTGCAGAATTAATCTAATATCCTGAATTTCGTGTCATTCTTCTGTGAATAATAACAGATTGGGATTTTATTTAGGAAAAGCCCATGAATCACATCGCAAAGGAGACAATGTTTGAAGAAAAACATTAAAGGAATCGAATGTTAATATTAATCATGATGATATTGTAACAGAAATAAGGTGTCTCTCAAAGTTTACAACATTTTACTCAGTATTCGAATGTTGTTATATTTTTATTGAAATGCATTTGAATCATTGTTATGTATATGCTTGCATTTCATGATATACCAGTGCAGGAATTTCTCTTTTATTTCTAAATTTAGAAAGAAAAATCGTTACTTTATGTAATGAAGAATCGTCTGTAATTAAATAAAGTAGAAATTATTATTCAGAATTTCAAATATAAATAGAAAATTCTGAAATGCACACATATATGTGATGCTTATGTTAATCAGTTTGTCATTTGTGACGTTATTTACGAATTCTCATTCTTTTTGAGGATATCGAATAAAATGTTAAACTTTTATTTTTTGAATTCAATAAAAGGAGGTGATACAATTTGTATGCACCTGATAATCTTTTTAGAAGTTTTCCTTTCTTCATTAATTGGATACAGCAAAACAGTTTTCGAAAGAAAACATTTACACACAAACTGAAAAAAAAAAAAAAAAAAAAAAAAAAAAGAAAACCTCAATATAGTTTAAATATTATCAAAATATTTGAGATAATTTCGGTTAAACCTCTTTCAATTGTGCTGCCGTTGGTCCGGCGTCTCCCCCCCCCCCCCCCCCTCTAGCTACGCTACTGATGACGGGAGTCAGTTAACAACATTTAAATTTTTAATCCCGTTTAGTATTTTTCACTTTATTATTTTAAAGTACTGCATCGGATCAGGTAACCTCATTTCATTCAAATCGACCCGACTCGAGGGTGGTGACAGTTTCAGGTTATGTTTTAACCCTTTCGGGTGGCGTTTGGTTGACACGATTTTTTGAAAGAAAGTCCTGAATATTTTCAAACAAAAAAAATCTATATATTTGAATATCCGTCTAAGGTTCAGATTGTTCCGATTTTTAAAAAGGAATTCCTGAATATTTTTCAAATGAAAAAAACTCTATATGTTTAAATATCCGCTTGTGGTTCAGATTGTTCCAATTTTTCAAATTAAACTACTGAAATTTTCAAACGAAAAAAAATACTATATATTTAAATATCCGTCTAAGGTTCAGATTGCCCCGATTTTTCAAAAGGAAATACAGAATATTTTTCAAATGAAAAATCTCTATATGTTTGAATATCACTCTAGGGTTCAGACTGCCCCAATTTTTCAAAAGAAAGAATTACAAAAATGTTTTAAATCAGGTAAAGAAATATTTTAAAAGCGATTTGGTTTAATAAAAACATTTCTTAAAAAATTACGAAATTTAAATTTTTATACGGTGCAACGGTCCTATAAGTTATATTTAGTAACATTTTCCTATTACACTGACAAGTAAGACAAAAAAAGCCCCATTCATATAATGCTAAAATTGAGTGAGTTATGAAACTTTAAAAATGCATGATTTATGCCACTTTTCTGCTCTGAAAACAAATGAGTTCGGCTTGGCTTTGAGGAATCACATATAGTAGGAGAGCTGTTGAACATTTTTGAGTAGGTATTTGAGGCACCCTGAAAATTTGTGCAACACTTCTTTTGTAATGCCTGAATACAAAATCGAATGTCTGGCTGAAGGATCGTGGCCCAAAAACTGTGCCAGACACGTGTCAAGTGTCATTTGGCACTTGACACGTGTCTGGCACAGTTTTTGTGCCGACTAAAGTGTCTGTCATTTTCAAAATATTTTTTTCTAAGCATAAATATTATTCTGCCTCAATCTCAGCGTGCCTCAAATACCTTTTTTGGGTAGTCAAAAAATGGCACTTGACACGTGTCTGGCACTGTTTTTGGGCCGACTAAAGTGTCTGTCGTTTTCAAAATATTTCTTTCTAAGTATAAATATTATTCTGTGTCAATCTCAGGGTGCCTCAAATACCTTTTTTTTTGGGTAGTCAAAAAATGGCACTTGACACGTGTCTGGCACAGTTTTTGGGCCACGATCCTTCAGCCAGACATTCGATTTTGTATTCAGCCATTACAAAAGAAGTGTTGCACAAATTTTCAGGGTGCCTCAAATACCTTCCCTAAAATGTTTAACAGCTCTTGGACTAATACCAAGTGCGAAGATTTTATTTCATGTGTATCTGCGCTTTGAAAAAAAAATCGTATAAGTATTACGATTAAGATAAAATTTATTAAGTTTCAGATCGGCTAAAATAACATATGTTTTATTGTGTCAGGATTTGAGGCTGTTCCCGTAAGGCATGGTGACGTCACGTCGACGTCGTTGTGACGTCTCGCTGTGACATTGTGACCGTCGATGTGACGTCACGTGACGTCGATGTGAAGTCACTGTGACTAGAATGTGAGGTCGTTATGGCCGTTTTAGAGCTCTTTTGTGACGTCACATTGTGACGACTTTGTGAAGTCACGGTGTGACAAATTTGTGAAGAGTGTGTCATTTGTGACTATTTTGGTATTAACTTTGTGACGAATTTGTGACGAATGTGACAATGCTTTAAAGTCACATTGAGATCAATTTGTGAAATAGTGTCATTTTTGACGAAATTGTCTTTAACACTGTGATGATTCTGTGACGACAGCGACACTGCTTTGAAGTCACATTGTGACAATTTTGTGAAAATTGTGTGATTTGTGACAATTTTGTCATTAACGTTGTGACGAATATGTGACTAGCGGCAATGTTGTGAAGTCACACTATGACATACTTGTACAGTTGTAAACACGTATGCATGTCACACATAGTCATAATTATGCATGTTGTAAAATCATTTACATCTATAACGTTAATATACTTCGGCGATACATCGCAATTAAAACTTGGGGGCCGATATAACAAGGGTATACCAAAAGAATTTTATTGAATCAAAATGCAATGCCCCGCAGACTTCAATTTTTGTTGCACCTTTCTTTCCTATTGCAATAAATGAGAATATTGAAGACAACTGAATGATCGATCTATCACATTTTTTTTTCAAAATTAGCTATTTGTTAAAAGCATTAAAATTACCAAAGAAACAATTTGTTTAAATTTTCAAATCTTTATCAAAATAAAATTTGTGTTGAAAATATAATATTTTATAATATATACAATACTTTTTATATTCTTTAAACTATAGAAAATACTGAATGAAATTAATTTATTTCATTTAATACGCATTACAAACTCGAAGTCACTGGTGAGGTTGAATTTTTTTCGATTACACAACATTTATAATAAAAAAAAAATGAAAGATAAAAAGAAATACCGATGTTAAGTAATTAAATTTTATATGTTTTATGATATTGATTACCATAAAATATATATATATATATGATTGTAATTCAAACAAGTTGGGGCTGAGAAAATAGGAAACTTCTTTGTTATAGAGGCCCCTATAAATTTGATTATGCAAAAATTGCAGTAACGACATTGCTAAGATCATTGTGAAGTTTATGCATGCGTTATATACATATATATATATATACACTCGAAACGCTCATCATGTGCCATATAGTCATTATATATGTATTGTTTACGTCTTTTATGCCCCATACATGCATTACAAAATTTCCGAAGTACATTTTAGCAATAACCATTTGAAACTACTCAAATGAAAAATACAGCTTTGGTATAGAAAATTAACTGAGTATCACCAGTATCATTATGTTGAGAATTCTAAGAACAATTTCGGCAATAATCGTTATGTTGGAAGATAGCAGCAATAAATAAAATCGTATTTTTATGCTCACTGTAAAAGTAAATAAAACTTTTAGGTATGCATAGAACGGTGATACAAAGGGTTAATTTATTTTACATCAGGGTTTGCTTGGAGTAAAATCCATATATAAAACAACTTTTTGATTATTAAAAAATAACTTTAATAATTGATTGCCAAAATTACATTTTTATTTATGAAATTATATATTATAAAAATAACTCTTACTATCTATGATTTTTTAAAACAATAATACCTTATTGTTTATAAAACACAGCACCGCAGCTACTCTATTTTGCGTCTAATGTGAAAGTTTTTATGTTTTGCCAAAGATCTATCTGGCTGGATATATGTTGCCATGACATCTATAACTCTGATAGTGTCATAAATAGTACAAACAGATTAGAATCTACAACGAAATTTTTAGAATAAAGTCTGGTGAAAGTTTTATAAATACAGTAGAACGCCGATTATTGGAACTCCAATTAACCGAACTTCCAATTATCCGAACAGCATATTTCTCTCAAAGAATTCTTTTTAACCGAATTTTCAATTATCCAAATATTTGTCTCTCTAAAAAAGAAAAAAAACACCTAACTTCCAATTTATTTTTTGCTTAAATTATAATCTCTGAAGTTTAGAAAATGATAAAAGAAAAAAAATTAAATAATAAGTAAACAAAAAACAATTTAAAAAAAACAAAACAATTTTTAAGCACTCCAGTACTAACTGGTGCTGTCAGTCCTAAACCTAGATAAAGTGTGAAGGTTTTAGAATAGTCAGGAACATCCCTTAAACTGTCTGCCCATTTATCCGAACTTTTGTTTATCCGAACTAGGGTCGGTCCTGACTTGTTCGGACAATCGGCGTTCTACTGTATATATTGTATTAGAATTACAAATAATCATATTTATTTTTATATGACACAATAAAACAAAATAATGAACTCAGTATCAAATGGTTAACTACTTTTTAATGTAAATAAAGTATAAAAATTGAGCCCATAAACACAAAATAGAGCCACACATAGGTTCATTATTATTATTAATATTTTATTTACAAGATTATGGTAATTATAAAGAAGAAATCCATTTTAATCACGCTGTTTATAAAGAGTGTATAATATCGATACTTTGAAATTTATCTCGATAAAATCATTCAGGCGATAAAATGATAAAATTATCCAGAAAAAAAAGTAAATAATAAAAGATGATTATTACATTTTAGATTCATACCGTTCAAGTATTTGCGTTATTTTTAAAGTAAAATCATATTTAAACACTTACTGATTGCGTAACTTCTATATTTTCATTTGCCAACAGACTTCTAGTTCACTTTGAAAACATTTCAGTAAGAATGTTTAACAACTGAAAAGCTTTCAACCGCTATGACTTATAGATTTTAAAACATTTCTCAGGTTGAATAATACATTAAATAATCATTTTTTTTTCTTAACATTACATATCTACGATTTCTTTTAATAGTATACGTTTCCGTTGTGTCTTATTTTTTATAAATTCCTTTTCTGAGCAGATGCAATTTTTTTTAAATAAAAACATGCAATTCAAATTGTTTAAGACCATCACTTAATACAAAATTAAAAAATTACGTTTGCCAATAATTTTATTCCATAAAAAGACTTTTTTTTTTTTAAATAACTTAATTATCTTTAAATGTTTATTAATTATATTAATGACTGATTATAATACTTATCCATATACTTTCATATTTAGGACACTATGTAGTTTTAACCAAATATTTAAATAAGAATATAAACCACCAGATTAAAATGCAATTTAAATCACTAATTTTAATAATCTGATCAAAGCTGTTGAAAAGGAAGTTAGATATTTTAACAAAATAAAAAATAAATGTAATGAAATATTTGTGTTCTATAACATATTTATTAGAATATAACTAAAATCATTGTAAATAAATAAAAAAAGCAAACAGGGAAAATAATATTTTAGATATTTCAACAAAATAAAAAATAAATGTAGTGAAATATTTATGTTCTACAGCATGTTTATGAGAAGCTAACTAAAATTGTTGCGGTTAAAAGAAAGCAAACAGGGAAAATAATATTTTTACTTACCTAATTTCTTTGACGTTGTACGTGATACTTTGATTTTGGGGAACCAATTAAATCCGATAATAAGTACCATAGCAATGACTTGAATCATCTTCAACAAGTCAAAGCTACCGTAATTTTCTCGGGTTTATATTTTGTTCGCTGAACTAACTTGGATCCTGAGAACATACTTGTTTCACTTTTTAAATCCGTGTCAACACGTCTATGCTGTCCAGTGTCCACATAACTTCCCGCGTTTATTCTAAAAAGCTTCACTGTTACTTTTATCCGTTATTCTGCGGTGAGTCGTAACAACTGAAATAGTGCAGATGCAGACGATTTTTAAGTTTCGAAGTTCGAAGCAGATGTTTTTTCGGTTTTATTTGTTTTTCTATACAACAGTTTCGGAAGGAAATTAAATGCGTAATAATTTTATCAAATTGTCTCTGATTCAATTTCCTGTTTGAAAATGTTTTATTGTATTTCACCTTTTATTTTTATCAGGTTTATTGAATTGTAAAGTTTCATTTACGTAAATTATAATAATAATATTATCCATAATTAGAGTTTACTAGATAAAATATTGCTTATTTTTACTTTCTTCTATCTTTACAAGAAGAAAGTATTGGATTCATGAAAATTTTCGAATTCCGGTTTTCGACGGATTTACACGTTTTAGGGGTCAGAGATTCCAAAAAACATGTTTTTACAAAATGTCTGTCTGTGACTCTGTGAGTCTGTCTGTCTGTCTGTCTGTGTGTATGTGACAAAAATTTTGTGGGCGCTCTATCTCAAGAACTAATGCACGGAATTTAATAAAAATTGATATTCAGTTAGTCCCTAATACAAATTGATTCTGATTAGTGTTTGGTGCAAATCGCTCAACAGGTGGCGCTACTATGCTGCATTTTTCACGATTTTCGCAATAGCTCTATCTCAAGAACAAATGCACGGATTTCGATCAAACTTCAGATTTAGTTAGTCCTTGATATGAATTGATGATGATTACGTTTTGGTGTAAATCGCCCAACAGATGGCGCTGTTATGATGAATTTTGCAGGATTTACACGATTTTCCCAATAGCTCTATCTTAAGAACTAACGCACGGATTTTCATCAAACTTCAGATTCAGTTAGTCCTTGATATGACTTGCTACTGATTATGTGTTGGTGTAAATCGCCCAACAGGTGGCGCTTCTCTGCTGCCTTTTTCACGATTGCCTCAATAGCTCTATCAATAGAACTAATGGACGAATTTTCATCTAACTTCAGATTTAGTTGTATGTTGACACAAGTTGTTGTTAATTAGGTTTTGGTGTTAATCACCCAATAGGTGGCGCTGCTATGCAGGAATTTTCACGATTTACGTTATTGCTCTATCGCAAAAAACTAATGTACGGATTTTCTCCAAACTTCAGATTCAGTCAGACGTTGACATAAATTGTTGCTGATTAGGATTTGGTATAAATCACCCAATAGGTGGCGCTGCTAGGCAGCATTTTTCTGAATTTAGACGATTTCAGCGATAGTCATATCTCAAGAACTAACGCACGGAATTTCATATCGTTAGAATCCTCATGAGATGCATAGATTGCCATTTAATTTTGGCAGTGTGATAGCGGATTATGAAGTATTAACATGTATGAGATAGAAGAAAGTTTTGGGATTGGTACATCCGACTAGTTCAAAATGTGTATAAATTAATTTAATGGTAATAATGATGACCCCTCCTTTTTTTAAAAGTAAAATTTATATCACAGGTAATATATACAAAATATCTTCTTAAAAAATACAACAAGATTATCGAGAAGAGATGAGTTTTTCTTTGCCAATCTGTCATTATCTTAATATTAATTTTCTGTAGAATAAAACATCTTGTAAAATAATTTTTAAAGATATATTTTGAAAACAAAAAATAAAATATGAATAATTAATTATGTCATGGGCTTTGCCTAAATTTTGTACATTTATTTTATATTCGGAAAATGTCAATTTTATTTTAAACGTCTGAAAGAAGTAGAATTAAAAAAAAAAAAAAGTTACTTAAAATAGTGAAACACTAAGAGGAAAAAAAATGACTTGAATGCAAATTATAAAGCAAGAAATGCATATATGACTAATCTTTGAAGACGCTTTCTGTGTGCTCATTAAAAGCTGCAGACTTAACTGTAATAGAAAGTTTTTAGTTTGAAACCACAGAAATGTTTCGACTACTCTTTGAGAAACTTCTACTATAACAGATGATCATTTACAAAAATCTTTATAAAAGATAAGTCGGGGTCTGTTTACCTAAACCATTTTTTTAATAATATGAAATTCGCATAATTAGGAAATATTTTTGTGTCGCTGATGAATTAATTACATTTTATGTTATATGAAAATAAAAAGTTTTGGTTAGAGGCACAGAGGCAACTTGGACCACGGTTTAAAAAAATTTTAAATCCGGCAGAAAAATATTTTTTACAGTAAACAACATGATTTAATAATTTTTGTAATTTTTTAAAGTTTCTAAGAAGTTCACATCTCAGTCACAATGTGACATCACTGAGTGGTGGCATTTTGGTCACAGATGTGACGTGACCACAGTGACTTACAGTGACGTCACAATGACGTCACTGTGACCATGCATGCTATGAGGGTTTCTTTTATGATTTCTTTTAACAAATATGTTATTTTTTAAAGTTTTTATGTTACTTCATCGATTTTATGTATGTTTTTCCAGTTCAAAATTTTGTACTCGGACTTAAATAAAATGATGCTAAATTAACAGCGTAACAGCTAAATTAACTCACTTTTAAATATCGATCGAGATTACATTTTATATACTGGCGCAAATCCAATAACAATCTAAAATTATTATGATTTTCCGTGGTTACCATTTATACTTATTTTACAGGATAACACACAAAAATTCGGATAGATTACTGCCAAGAAGTTTAAGAAAATGTTTTAGATTAGATAATACAAGACCGCGATTGTTGTTTTTTTTTTTAACTTTTATGTATTTTATAGCACTGAATCCGAAAATTACATTAATTTTTTATTATCATGTCAGGATATTTCGCAAATCATAAATTGTCAAATTTAAAGAATAACAAAAATCGGATTCTATAAAGTAGAGGAGATGGTTGTGTTTTTTTAACTTTTGATAATTGGTTTTTACGTACTTTTTAGCACTGAATCTGAAAATGACCTTCATTTTTAACTATCATGTTAGAATTTTTATGCAAATCGTAAATGTGTAAGTTAAAATATAGCGAAAATCTCATACTATAAAACGTATGTAAAACTTTTTTTTTGTTTTATTTTATTTTATTTTATTCAATAATTTATTCGATATTTTTGCGTAACCTGGGATTCTTACAGCTAAATAGCTGAGTGGTCCGATAAGATGAGGGAGGAGATTAAATTTTAAATTTGAACTTTTTAACTTTGAAATTTGAGAAAAATCCTGATGTGATGGTTAAAAATGAAGGTCGATTTCAGATTCAGCGGTACAGAATACATAAGAATCAATTATCAAAAGCTAAAAAACATGACATAACCCAACTTTTGCAGGCTAGTGTAATCTAATAATATTTTAAAATACGTATCATTTTGTAAAGAATTGAGGCTGTTAATTTAGCATCATTTTATTTAACAAAAATTCTGTTTTTTCTTTCTTCTTAAATGTTTATTACAAATTGTATATTTTGCATTAATATGTCAGAATGATTAAAGATTTCAAATTTATATTGCAATGTTAATTTTACTCTCAACCATTTTCTAATATATCTGATGAAATTATATTGCGACTAAATTTGTGAATGACCCCTAATTTGCAGGAAAAAATATGCTCCAATTTTAAACAGCTATTACTCGGTCAATTTTAATCGTAGAATAACGGGACTTTTTGTGTATTACTTGCCAGTGTAAAAGGAAAATTTTACTAAATATAATTTATAGTACCGGGGAACCGTATAAAAATTTAAATTTCTAATTTTTTTTAAATGTTTTTATTGACCCAAATTGCTTTTAAAATATTTCTTTACCTGATTTTAAACATTTTTGTGATTGGAACTATATGTCTATGACTAACGGTTTAGGAATTAGCCATTGGACACCGTTGAGATCGGATACCCTGTATTTGAATATCCGTCTAAGATTCAGATTGTCCCGATGATTCAAAAGAAAGTCTTGAATATTTTTCAAATGAAAAAAAAACTATATATACGAATATTAATGAGTATATATGTGTTTGCTTTTCAACATAAAATATAAAATTGGTATTAGAGATATAATTGTAGTCTATTTTCCCATAATTCTCTTGAAACATGGGGTAATTTCCGTTAAGCTCGTGTTCGAGTTAAAGTGTATCGAGTTAAAGTGTATCAAATTTGGATCGGGTTTCTGGTAGAAGAAATATTTTTTGATAAGTTCGGGTCAGGTTTCTGGTTGATTTTAAGTAGAAATTTCGAGTTCGGGTCGGATACAAACAGAGCTGTGGGCAATGCAAAGATTTTAAGGGAACGTCCATTCGTTGCTTTTGCGACCATTAGAGCAATATTTCGTATGTATTTCCAATTATTTTATTACAAAATATAATTAAGATAAAAATTGATATAACCAGCTAAATATTATTGTTTTCCAGTCACGTAACATGTATCTAATTTGTAACAAAATGCATTTTGCTTGTCTATACACTAAATATTTTTTTTTTACTCTTATGACATTCTGGTCACAAGCATAACAAAATTTTGATTTATTATATGGACAAGCAAAATGCATTTTGTTAAAAATTATATACATTTTACGTGAGTGAAGCACAATGGTTTTTATCTGGTTATATCAATTTTTATTTTAATTATGTTTTGTAATAAAATAATTGGAAGTATTTATGAAAATTTGCTCTAACGGTCACAAGAGTAACAGTGGACATTTCCATAAATACTAAAAATTAACAAAATAAAATAAAATAATTAATAATTAATAATTAAGTAAAAATTAATAAAATAATTAGTAAAATATTCTGGTACTAAAAAATAAAAACCATAAGCACATGAAAGATATAACTGTGAAGAACTTATAAAGCAAACATTGTGAGCTAATAATTAAAAACAAAAGTGCAAGAATAAAAAACAGAAATGAAATACAGTAGAACCTCGATTATCCGAAATAATTGGGACCGACCGTCTTTCGGAAAATCGAAATTTTTGGATATTCAGAATGCTTCTATTTTAAGATTAAGGAGAAATATCTGCAATACAGTAGAACCTCGATTATCCGAAGTAATTGGGACCGACCATCTTTCGGAAAATCGAAATTTTCGGATAATCGAGAATGCTTCAATTTTAAGATTAAGGAAAAATACATGCGTTATTTCTTATTATGGTAACAAGTGCTTAATAAAAATAAAGCAATAGCAAAATAGAAACAAGAATAAATTACCTGAATTTTAATTTTGAAATTAAGTACCTTTTACACAAGGGTTTGAAACAATGTTTTGTTTGTCGCAGTTTCGATTGCCTTTGCTTTGAAGCTCTATCACGAAGTTTTAAATATTATCAGTGCCGAACCTTTTGCAAAACATTCAAAAGCTTCAGAATTGCACATTTGTTCGTTCCATTACGCAGCCTACGGGAACTCAAGTTAAATTCAAAGGAATTCTAAGAAAGGGTATCAAAAATATTTATATGCAGTCGTGGTTCGGTTGGTTGGTTAACTGTATCATGTTTTTATGGTGCAAAATCCCTTAAGGGACATTCTGCGCCAAAACACTCGTGGTTCGGAAAGGTAAAGGACCCCTTGCACAGAAGGAATATGATAATAGAATATGATAGTTTAAAAAAAAAATGCTTTCAAAATGGATTTTGCACACAAGAAATGTGATAGTTAAAAAAAAAAAAAAGCTATGAAATTTGATTTCGGTTAACCGAGAGTTTCGGTTAAAAGAGTTTCGGATAAAAGAGGTTCTACTGTACTAGGTAATATGTAATTAAAAGAAAATGTGATTAAATATAACAATTCTAAGGAAATTTTGCTTTACCTGAAGTTAACTCTTGTTATGCAAATATCGTGAGCAGATATGTACAGACAAATATATAAGAGACGTAAATAATAATTAAAAATTGTTGTATCGATTTACGAACTACAGATACAACCTTGTGCTGTTTAGACAGTGTTTTCATTAACAAAAAAATAATTAATTTATGATAATATCTGATTTTCTCGGTAAAAGGGAAAAAAACATTAATCAAACATTAGCGCAGGAAGAAAGAATTAGATATGTGTTTTCATGATAAGACAAATGTTGACTTTGGATTTAAAGTTGTAGAAACTTACAAACTGATTAATTATAAAATATTAATTTGAAATTACTGTTCACGTAAATAAACACGTGCTCATATATATTATAATTATTAATAAGGATGTTCAATGTGTGTCTGTCTATATTATATAGAAATATTTAGTAACGAAAATTTATAGTTTTTTTTTTCAACTGTAGCGAAATGCATAAAATAAAAAAAATCTATGCATTTGTAAATATGCAGAAACAACATTAAAACGTGAAAATTTTACTTATTTTTCAACTGTAGCGAAATGCATAAAATAAAAAAAATCTATGCATTTGTAAATATGCAGAAACAACATTAAAACGTGAAAATTTTACTTAATTACTCATTATTGTATTTTAAGCGGTAACGACTTTTAGTATTACGATTTTTTTTTAATCGATGGGTTTGTTTAGGCTTTCAATTTACGGAAAAAGTCCTATCTTTTACAATAAAACCATCCTAATCAAGGAAAGAAACTATTGCTGTTCCATTGTTGTAATGTGGAGAAGAATTTATTACTGTTTCACTTCTATAACAAACAGAGGGCAGAAATGGTGGTAACTGGGTATACCCAGTTATCCTTTTGGTCAAGATGTCAGGAAGGGGCATTATAAGGGGCTCAGATAAGTAGGGGCCAAGATAGCCAGCTTTCAATATTTGAATTATTCTGTATCTGAGTATTCCGCTCCTAGAACTCCACCACTTTCCTTAAAATTTTTATATGTTATAAAAAATATGCATCCGAGGGCTCCATAAAAAACTTTGACTTAAAGTAATGATAATTAGCGCAGAAACGCTACGATTTAAATATCTTGCGATAGGATTAAATGCAGATTACATTTTCTATTTCGTTATAGAAATCACATTTTTGATAAAATAAAAAGTTACAGGTGGATTTTTCCGATTTTTCGAAGTTCTGCAATACTTATTATTTTGAATATAATATACTAAAAAAAAAAAAAAAAAAAAAAAAGAAAGAAAGAAAAGAAAAACTTAGTTTTTGTAAATGAAAGAAAATAAGTTGAAACTGGTGTGAATTATATGAGAACTAAAAGACCTTCTTCTGTGATCGGCTGTTCTCTTTTACTTTCCTATTGGCTGTTGATTTCTAATTTCCTATTGGCTATTCCTTCAGCCTGTTTACCTTCCCTTATCTCTCATTTCAGTCTTGCTGCTGCTTTCATAGTAGAAGCATGTCTTCTTTGCGCCTGACGAAGAAAGACTCAGATCTTTCGAAAGGTCTAGCGCATTTAATAGTTTTTGATAGTGATTTAAGAAGTGCTTTTAGTTCTTTTTGTAAATGCTCTTTTAATTTTGGAAATAATATTGACTTCTAAAGATAAAAAACGCTTTTCTTAATCGTGATTCACTCAGATTAGGTTATTGAGTATTTTCGAGGGTGTTTATATTATATTTTCCTAGAATTAGGAAAACATTTGTCTTTTTTTTACAATGTAGAATTTTGGGCTAAAAGAACTTTCAAAAATTTAAGTAATCATTTTCTTCGAACATCAAAAGAACAATTCATTATTAAATTATCCAGTTATTTATTGTCTCTTCATCTCTTCATCTCTTCATTGAATTGTCCTTAAATTTATTTCGGTTGTGGACTTTCAAAAGGCACATTGGAAAATACTCAAATTTAATCAATTTTTTAAATGTTACTTGGAACCTGACGCTAGAGCGGTACCTTAGATACAGAAAATGTTCAGATCGGTGATAACGCACGATTTCAACGTTTAACCCGCTAATAAAGCACTAAGAGCCGATAATAAAAGTTAGTAATGACCGCCACGTGCTCTTAAATGCGGCTTATTAGCATTTCTGTATTATGAAAGCTGCGAACTCCATTGAAGTGATGCATACGCAATACAAACTTCATTCACAATGAATTTATTATGACACGTGTACGACTTATGTTTAAAGTAGTTTTAATCAAAATATCTTTGAAAATTATGTGGAGCTATGAATGTAATCATTTTAGAGAGTTTCAAATTATATAGCTGAAATCTGTCAACGAAAATATAGAGGTTGATTATATATTCAACATAAAATTAATATTAAGTTAAGGGATATTGCAAAATATTGAAATAGAATCAATTTTTAAAATATTATTTAAAATATAGCGCCAGAGAGGTATCTTAGATACAGATTGTTTTAATATTTGACATTCGCACGATTTCAACGCATAACCCGTCAGTTAAAGCAAAAAAAAAAAAAAAAAAAAACAACAACAAAAAAAACATTATATATATATATATATATATATATGTATATAATAAAAATAAAAATAAATAAATAAATAAATACAATAAATAAATAAATAAAATAAATAAATAAAATAAAATAAAATTTAAGGATAACGTAATTGTGGCTTATTAACATTTGCATTTTAGGAAATGTTCAAATCTTCTTGAACAGTGTTCAATTCAGGGAGTAGCTCGGCAGGGGGTCATCTTCCGTACCCCCCCCCCCCCCTTTGAGCAGCAAGCTGTTCCCCTTGTAGATCTTGAAGTTTATGCTTATTAACCCTCTAAGTGGTTTGCCCGTATTTTTGCGTTTCAACAACTGAAATGGCTGTAAACAAAAATATTTTTTACAGAAATGTATTTTAAGCTATATGTAAAAAAAGAGATATGGAGTGTAGTTTAGAAACAAACAGGGAAAGTTAATTTAAATTAACATTAGTTTTACGAAAATTTTTATGGGAATGCAGGGAAATTCTCGGATGCTCAGATGGATAATACATTGAAAAAATATATCTATAAAAAATATATCTAATTGTCTATAAAAAAATGCCCCAGTTATAAATTTTAATAGTATCAACTGTAAGTGTTGTAGAGCGTTGGTTCACGTCGCAAATAAAGAGTAACTGGAACAGTTTTTGCTTGCGGGAGTACTGCTTCGTTATTGACTTGCTTGAAATGCCACATACGGAAAATGGTGACTCCTTATCATGGAGTGTTATTACCGGGCTGAAGATTTAAAAGCCGTTAGAGCCACGCGATTTTTTCTTTTGGGGCTTTATAAAAGTTCGTGTCTACGTTCCACCGCTACCCAATGATTTGCCAGAGTCGAGACACAAAATCGAAGGAGCTATTGCTTCCACTTCTCCGGACTTGTTTATCGAAGTGTGGGAGGGATTGGGCTTTAAGTTATTTAGATATGAGTCGTATAAATAAAGGTTCACATATTGAACATTTCCAAGAAAAACTAAGTTAGTTTATTTTCAATTTGATGTATGATTTGTTGTAAATTGTCTAACTAGTCTAATAGTTAAACTGTTATAATATACCACTGAAACTGTGACGTTCTTTTATGGGTGAGTTTTGCCATATTTTTTTTCATCACTTCTTGTAAGAGGAAATATTTTGGATATCGAAGAGATGTGGTTTTACATTAGAAAGAAATGTCGCATTTTTGCATCAATTTATGGTTCATTTTTCTTTTGATACAGCACAAAATATTAATGCAAAAAGTAAAACTTCAACTAAAGAAGTTTTAAAAACATGTATAGGGATATATGTAATAAAGAGAGTTTTAAATTATTTTTTTTTAGTCGAGGTTTCTTAAATTATTAATTTCATTAATTTTTATTGTAAAGCAGATTTAAAATTATTGGTATCTATGAATAATAAGGAAAAAAACATTTAATGTTACTGTTACAGTATATAAATTATGATCGTTTTTGTTTAGAGATACTACTATTTTTATCTATATTTGCAAGCGTGTTCAACCAATCTTAATAGTGAAGAGTTCAATACATAGTGGCAAATAGTCCACAAAAACTTCATAAAGAATTCACAAAAAAATGTATATTGCAATGCTGTTTCAACGTAAGAAATATTAAAGAATTGAAATATTTTTGACAAAAGAAAAAAAAAATAATTAAAATTTGCACCGCTAGGTGTCGCTATATACACTATTAAAGGACAAAAAAATATAGGGTGTCCATAAAAAGAAAGCCCGAGTTCCAATGGTATATTATAACAGTTTAGTTTAGACTATTTACTACAAATCACACATCCAATTGAAGGTAAACTAACCTTTTGTTACAATTGTTCAACAGGTGCACCTCTTGTTATACGGCATGCATCCAACATATAGATCAATTGTTCCCACACTTCGGTTAATAAGTCCAGAGCAACGGAAGCAATAGCCTCTTCCATTTTGTGTCTCAACTCTGGCAAATCATTAGCTAGCAGCGGAACGTAGACATGATCTTTTATAAAACCCCAAATAAAAATAAATTGTATGCTTCTAAAAGCTTTTAAGTCTTCAGCCCACTAATAACGCTTTACGCTCAGGAGTCACCATTTTGCATATGCGGAACTGCAAGCGAATCAATAACAAATCAGTACTCCCGCATGCGCTTATCTAAAACAATTTGAGTGACTCTTTATTTGTGACCTTGAACCAACATTCGACAACGCTTACAGTTGATACTATTAAAATTTATAACTGAGTCATTCTTTTATCGACACTCTGTATTCACTTAATACAAAACGTATTTTATTTTCACTTGAGATTATTGTATTCTGTATTATCTTCTGAAGTGCAAATAAATACCCGATGAATAATCTTAATACAGTTGACGCTTATTATTACGACCGCCATTTATCGCGACCGTTAAAAATGACGACCGATGCAAAATTCCCCGAAATATATCCCCTTTATGCTGTTTTATTTTTGAATCCTATATAACGAACGGCCAGGAACTTATTTTCCAATATAGCGACCGAACTGACCTTTCTTCAGATCTTTTTCCAAGAAAAGATTGTCGTTTTCTTTCATCAAGAACTAATTGCCGAGTTCACAATTAAGGTCTGAAGGGAGGAGAAAGAATAGATTTCTCAATGGTGTTTAATTTAGTAATGACTCTCTTTGAACGTGATTCTCCTTGCCACAAGCATATGTGCATACGCATTCACTTTATTGGATGTGAATATTTCCCCAAACTGGCTCTTTCAAACAAACGAAATGCGATTCCCTTGTATACAAAATTAACAGTATTGACAGCGATTCATTAAAAATTTATGCTTAAATCTGAAATTGTTAAAACATTTAACTTACCAAAAAGCACTTTATTTACGATCATTCAAAAATTTGTAGTAATTTTGTATTATAGAATTTCCTGCACCTGATTAGAGCTTATCAATTTTTTTCGTACACTTTCGTTATAGCGACCTCCCATTATAACGAACCCTTTTCTTTTGTACGCGAGGGGTCGTTATAACGATCGTCGACTGTATTTTTGCATATATTTTTTAATAATGTGAAGGTTAATAACTCCACTTATCTCCGAAACTTTAAACTATTTTTTTGCTCAAAAAATCCAATTTTTTGTTTTTTTACAAGTCTTGTGGTGAAAAACATCCTTACAGAACATTATTTGTTCTTTTTTATGATTTTTTAAGTTTATACAGATTTTCTGGTTACAGTGTATCTAAAAAGAAAAAAGAATACTGTTTAGAGAAAAAACTCATACGATACAAAACATTTATACCACTACTCAATTTGACATTGAGATATTAAAAGTATTTTAAATACTCCTTCTTTTAAAAAGATGGAAAACAGCTACTTTTTCAAAAAATACGACGGCTTTATTTAAATCAAAAAACATATCTGAAAAGTATTAGACTTTGAAGATTTTGCATTCTTTTCCACCGTGTAACTTTGAGATATTTCTGTCATATATTGTAGCGCGATATATTTCGGATATTAGAGGATAATATATGGCTTTACACTAGATCTAGACAGAAACGTCACATTTTTGTGTCAGTTTGGTCTTACGTTTTTGTTTTACTGTTGCAACGTCATAAATAAGTAAGTTTATGAATGAGCTAAAAAGATTTTTAAAAACTTGAGTATGGGGATTTGTGATAAAAAGAAACAATTTTTATCTTTATTTATTTTCAAAGGCCATTTAGTAACGCTAAATATGCATAACGTTTTTTCTCTTGAACATATTACGCAATCATCAATTTTCACTAAATACATATTACACGTTCTCGCAGATTTAGGTATATTAAAAAAACGGTGCTACTTAGTTATCCCGTCAACCAATTTCGCCAAATTATATAAATCGTCAAATCACTCACCAAATCATACAAATTGACATAATTTTTATTTTAAATAACGAAAGAACAAATAAATTAGTATAACATTAATAAAAATAAAACGTCGAAATAGAAATCACTTGATGACGTAAAAACTTGTATAACTTGCCTAAAGTCAAGTGAATGTGACATTTACGATCAAACGTTATTGTCATTTAATCTTATAGTTTAGCGATAGATTTTTGGTCGACGGGATAACTAAGTAGTAAGAAGAAACTGATAACTCATTCAAATGAAATCTTTTCGGTCATCAGATATAAATAATTTTATTAATCATGCCCTATTTGACGCCGTTTATTTAATAAATTGTTGAGGGCTTTGCTATAGCTGTGAAAAGTGCGAATGGTATGCCTGCAAATTCAAATTACCCCATTAACTTGAATGCAATGTATTTTGTTTTTGGAGAATTTTCAACTCACCATGGCTTCATTAGATAAAACTTTGCACTAAAAATGAAAATGTCAGAAACATGCTTGTATTATAACACTCCTGCTAAGAGATCCTAAAAAAGAAAATGTCAGAGGCGATCCTTGGATTTACCTTATATCTTCGATCCTCGGAAATGTTGTCAAGAATAATAAATGTCTCTTTGGATTAATTTCACTGTCTTTGGAATTTTTAGCATCTACCTGTAGTCGTCTCTACGTCCAGGAAATGAACTGTGATGTATGACTATATAATCTTAAAAGGGTAATGTGCATTTTGAAATAAGTACAAATTCTATACCAACACGGCTTATTCTATCAAATAAAACTCACCCCGACCAAACACTCCATAATACCAAAGCACACCCAGACCGAAATAAATGATGCAAGGAAGAATCATTGTTAGATTTTTCCTATAACATCGTTTTGGTGTGGTTTTCAGTTCCTGTCAAGGTGCTCATTTAAGGGAAGATGGATTTTTAGATGCAAATTCTGTACCCTTCTTTTGTACTCAAATTTATTATTACTCGCATCCGTAATTAGGTAGATTTCGTATGAAATACTACCTATTGGGATCGTTCCTATGTTGGAATTTCTGAAAACTTTTTGCAGATCTACACCGATCATGACCCTAAATCCACCCTCAGTAAAAAACTTTATATATCACTTTCTTCTGGACACGATAACTTCCACAATTCTGGACAAATTTCTTCCAAACTGGTACATAAAATCAAGGGGCATAAAATCTCGGTCAAATTCGTTAAAGGGCAAAATCGGACCAAGGGGATGGAAATAGGGAGGGGTTTTGTGAAAACCGAAAAAAACCCATAACTTCTTAATTTTTGTACATATCAAATCAGTTTAAAGTTTTTATTACTTCTAAAAATAGGACCAAAATTTATATATCACAGATTTTTGATAAAATTAAAAATGGGCTCAAGAGGCGCAAAAATAGGGTTTTCGGGAGAAAAAAATTCCTAACTTCGTCAATTCTCAAGATATCAAATCCAATTAATTTTATTGTACATCTCCTTAATATTATCTACAACTTTTATATTCACAAGTGTTTGATAGGACCAATTCGTACCGCAAAAAAATAAAATAAAAATGAAAACAAAAACGGGGGGTTGAAGAAGAAAAATTTCCATAACACCGCCAATTCACAAGATATAAAATCCCCATGAGTTTATCAATCATATATCTTATTAATATTGTCTTCAACATTTATATAGACAAGTTTTTGATAGGACCAATTCTTACGGCAAAAACAAATTAAAAATACATAGCGGTTGAAGAAAAATATTATCTTATTAAATGTGTATTCAAATCCAAACTGCTTATTTTCTTACTCATTTTTAAATTCATTTTTGCTCTCAAACGCATCCAATTGGTAGATTCTCTTATTCAGAAACTATATAATGTATCGTAATGATCGATTTTTTGATAGAGGCAGAATATATTTCAAAAAATGATGCCAAAGTGGGCATTTTGAACAGAATTTCCCGAAGCGATTGCGTTAGAAACGAAAAATATTGCCCTACTGAGAAAATAATTATTTATTAATCAAGTTTTAATTAATTGAAAGAAAAATAAAAACACATGTCGCTTATAAATCTTTTCAAAAATTTCCGGAGCAAGTTTCACATTTTTCCTATTAAAAATGAATCTGAAAATGTGCAGAAAATTTCGAGTTGTTGAGCATGGAAAAGTTTTTTTTTTTTTTTTTTTTTTTTTTTTTTTTAATACCGCCTTAACATGATTCTGATAAAACCAGAAAAATTATATAAAAATGAAATAAAAACTCTTCAAAAGCGACCAGATAAAATTGTTAAAGTGGATTTATATCTAATCATGATTTAGTTTTTGTTGGTGAAATTAGTATACTTAAATTCGAAATCTACCTCTGTCTGTCGGCCGGGCCGTCAGGGATTTTTTTTTATTACTGTGTATCTTTTTTTGTGTTTTTCCTTATGTATGTTTTTCAGTCTTGTCTCAACTGCTACCTTGTTAAGTGATTTCTAAAATTAAGTGCGATATAGTAGGGCTAAACTTTTGTCTTGAACAGATATGCTAAAAAAAAATATTTCTGCTATGTAAAGTTTAAGATGTGTGTGTAATTTAGTTTAAGGGAGTACTCAAATCCAAACTGCTTATTTTCTGATTCATTTTTAAATTCATTTTTCTTCTGAAACGTCATCAAATTGGCAGGTTCTCTTATTCAGAAACTATATAATGTGCCGTGCTTGTCGATTTTTTGATAATAACAGAATATATTTCAAAAAACGCTGTCAAATTTGGCGTTTTGAACCCAAATTTCCCGAAGCGACAGAGCTGGGAACGAAAATAATGGTCATACTAAGAAAATAATTGTTTATAAATCAATTTCTAATGAATTGAGCGAAAAATGAAAACACACGGTCGCTTATACATCACTTCAAAAATCCCGTCAGCAAATTACATATTTTTACTTTTAAAAATGAATCTAAAAAATTGTCAGAAAATTTCGAGCTGTTGAAAGTGGAAAAATATTTTTTTGAATACACCCTTAAGAGAGTCTCTCCGCAATTTTAAGCAGCAATTTGCATTTGTAACTTACTGCAGATTAGTAACTAATAGTTGTAAACTATAACATATCTCTTAAGGATTATTAAAAGTAACTAAAAGTTGTAAACGATACAAATCTCTTAAGGATTATCAAAAGACACATGTTCCGTCTGACGGAATCGAAGGTAAAAGTTTCTTTTTGTCTTATTTTATTGTGAATTATGAAAAATATGATAATTCGTGGTTGGAGAGTATTTTGGTACTTTGCGTACTTTTTATATAACTAAAGGATTTTTACTTTCTAAACAAAAACTTTTAAAAAATTGAATAATAAGGTAATAATTATTAATTAAATATGCGCTGTAGTAATGTCTTAATCATTGTAATGATTTGATTTAATGTCAAAATAATTTATCATGTCAATTAATATAATCTATAAATTAATTGTAATCCTATCTATATATAAATTTTTCTTCTTTTCTAAAATGAGACTGAATTTATAGCTTGCCATTTTGCAACAACAACAGCGACGATTCAGAGTGGTTAATTAATGGTCACATGACCCGACCCATTCAGCAAATCAAAATTCAGTGATGCATAAGTAGCAATGCCATTGGTTTATTTTACGATGACATCTGCATTCAGCGAATCAGTTTTCTATTCAATATTGTCTTTTAGACATAGCAGAAAACGTTTTGCTTATATTTCGTTGTTGTCATACATAGCGTCTGTTTACTGTTTTTCAAAGTGTTTTAAACGAATTTAAGACGTGCTGTGCAACATTATAAACGAAAAAGTACATTTTTATTTGCATTTTCAACGAAGTTTTCCACTTTTTTTTTTTATACATTAAAATATTTGTAAATTTTATACGTTAAATTGATTACTGATAATATTCGTTCTAGCTAGAATTGATGGAAATAGTGGCGAGCGAGAGAATTGAAATCGCATAGCGGTCCCATTGTGAATTGTGTTGCAATTTACGGGTGCTGCCGAGCGTTAGCGAGCATGGGGCTGAGCCCCCTAGTTTAATTATGTTACGTTAATAACGCATTTCTATATGCTTAGATTGAATTTAACTGTTTTTAATATTATTTTTGTGTAAATAATGTAAATAAAGTATGTCAAGAAACATTTGACTTTTCAATATTACATCTTTTTTTTTTTATAGCGTATTATATGGTGTGAAACATCGCAGGAGCAATGAAAAAAACATTTTTTCGAAAATGAATATTATCCTTAACATACTTTCCTTCAAGAGAGATACACTTACTCCAACGATCGTGTAACATTTGGATATCTTTGATATAGTGCGATTTCTAAAAGGCTCCGAAGCATGCATCAATTTCGCGTGCGACGTCCTCATTTGAGGCGAATCTCTTCATCTGGAGCAACTTCTTCAAGATAGAAAATTATTATTAGTCGCTGAGGTCATATCTGGAGAATGCAATAGGTAGTAGGACTTCGTAGTGTAATCATGCAATTTTGCCATTGGTTTCATGGACGTGTGAGCCGGTGTGTTGTCTTGGTGAAGCAGAACTTTTTTTTTCGCCATATGCGGCATTTTTATTTTTATTTCTTTGTTCAAACGATCGAATAATGTTTTATAATATCCTCTTGTGATTCTTTTCCTTGTTCAAAATAATATATAAATATTATACCACTCGCATCCCAAAAAATACTGGTTAAGACGTTTGCAGCTGATTGTTGCGTTTTTGGCAGCTTATGCCTGGTTCCAACCCCTCAGGTGACTGTCTATTGAACTCTGGTGTGTAGTAATGAATTCATGTTTCATCCAATATTAAAAATCGGCAAAAAACTTCTTTTCGATTATGCTGAAATGTCTCTAAATCGCGCTCTAAACAAGCGAAACGTTGCTTTTTTGGTCTTTTCTTAGGAAACGTGGCACCCACCTCGCACAAAGCTTTGTAATGTTCATGCAAAATATTCCTCACATTTTCTGTCTATGCGTTTACGATATTAGCTACTTCTCACTTTTTCATTTTGCGCTCATTCAAAACAAAATGGTGGATTATTTTAATGCTTTCGGGAGTTGATACCTAAATTGGTCGTATTGGACGCTGAGCACCACTGATGTTTCTATGGCCCCATTTAAATTCACTAAACCACCAAAAAATGGTTGCTTTTAACAGAGCAGATATGCCTTAATGCACTACAATCTATCTTTGGATTTGGGCCATAAATCTTTCGCCAAAAAGCGATAGTTAATCATAACACGAAATTATTTTTCGTCCATTGTTTTCCCAAAAGCAAAAGTAGTATCATTACACGACTACAATCCGAAAAGAAATGCCCGGAATGTTATGAAAACTTGACTTTAAAATTTGAAGGATGGTACTTTCTAGGAATCAAGTGGGTAATTTGTTATTGCTGCCAGTTAATAGCGAATTTTCACCCTATATAGTACTAATGCTTGATTATATCACCGCAATACTTATCAGTTGCATACAGTTACAATCCTTGTTGATATTCCCTATGAAATCGGTTGGAAAACGGTTTGAAAATAGTTACAAATTGAATTAAAAGCTAATCCATCGGCCGATTTGCACACAAATCTATACCGTTCTTGCGACAGTGACTCATAACTTATTCACCAAATGGGAACTCAATCGGACGTATCGTTTGTGTGTTATCGCAATCAGTCTCAGGCAGACACGTACACACAAATCATGATTACAACTCTTCCATTACACTATGAGCGCGTTCAGAAACCGAAAACGGAAAATTGGGGAATGACGTCATATTGATTTCCCACGAGGCTAACGAGAAAGACAGGCTACCGCGGTGGGTCCGATTCTTCTTTTTTTACAGACCGCTGGAGTCACGTGATGCTCGAATGCACCAATGAAGGTGTGCGAAAAGAGCATCATGTGATTCCAGCGGTCTGTAAAAAAAGAAGAATCGGACCCACCGCGGTAGCCTGTCTTTCTCGTTAGCCTCGGATTTCCCAGTACAAGGTTGGGTTAAGAGGCTACTTCAGTCAAACGAAAAGATCCGTTCGCCAATGTTAATCCTATGGAAGAAATTTATAAAGATATCTCGTTTGAATTTAAGTATTTTTAAATGATTTTTTTTTTTGCATGTAATAGTTGAGATCGATCTGTACAAAGGCCGTTGTTTGCTTTTTCGATTTTCTTTACAGGTATTTTTCATGAGGATACTTTCATTTTCGAAACCGGTTTCGAAAGTAAAAGCATCCTTATAAAAATAATCTGCAATCAAAATCGAAAAAGTAAAAAACGGCCTGCATACAGATCAATCTCAGTTACCCATTACAAAAAAAAATCATCAAAAAATATTGAAATGCGACCGAGATATCTTTATAAATTTCTTCCATAGGATTAGCATTAGTGAACGCGTCTTTTCGTTTGACTGAAGTAGCCTCTTAAAACGGCTCAGAACACTTTTGGGTAAAAAGTTGTGGGTATTTCTTATTTACATTTACAAACAAGACGGGAGCTGAACTTTTGATTGCGCAAATGTTTTTTGAATATTCCTCAGATGAGGAAGATTATGACATTTTCCCGATTAACACTTTTCTTAGAAGGGAAAGTGTTCCAAGAGTTAATCTATACATCGAAAATACTGTCGCAACAATGTCTGATAGAGAATTTGCCAGCAATTTTAGGCTGAAATGGAGATGCATTCATTCGGTGGGAAATATTGTATGTTCAAATTATGTGCTTACTTTTTGTAAGATTTGTGCTCTAATTAACCAAAACTGTGCGAAAAAACGAATCAAAACTGAAATATTTTGGTTAACAGCCAAATTTAAGCTATAAAATGAGAAACAAACCAGATTTCCCAACCGGCTGATCACTTTACCCAACAAAATTCTATAGGTGATATGGGTTACCCGAAATCTGGGTAATTTCCGGCTCTGAATTCTACGGGTAACTCGCAAAACGTCACGTGACATCGGTCTATGAACGCTTCGGGTTACACATGTATAACCCTATGTAACTCAGATTGCGGTCTGTGAATGCACTCTATGTGTTACGAACAAAAAACGCAGATGATCTAGCAACTATTTTTAAAACTTACCGTGTGCCTTGATGTGACATTCATATTTTATAACGATTTTGCCTTTTTTTTTTTTTTTTTTACTTTCTTCTATCTTTACATCTTATTCTCTCTTATTCTCCTATCTCTTCTATCTTATTGGATTCATGAAAATTTTCGAATTCCGGTTTTCGACGGTTTTGCACGTTTTAGGGGTCAGATAACCATAAAAACAAGTTTTTATAAAATATCTGTCTGTGTGTGACACAAATTTTGTGGGCACTCTATCTCAAGAACTAATGAACGGAATTCAATAAAAATTTATGTTCGGTTAGTCCCTGGTATAAATTGGTGCTGATTACTTTTTGGTGTAAATCGCCCAGCAGGTGGCGCTGCTGTGCTGCATTATTCATGATTTCCACAATAGCTATATCTCAAGAACTAAAGCACGGATTTTCAGAAAACTTCAGATTCAGTTAATCCTTGATATAATTTGGTGCTGATAACTTTTTAATGTAAATCGCCCAATAGGTGATTATTCATCATTATCGCAATAGCTCTATCTCAAGAACTAATGCATGAATTTACAACTTCAAATTCAGTTAGTCCCTGATATAAATTAGTGTTTTTTTGGCGTAAACTGCCCAACAGGTGGCGCTACTATGCTGCATTTTTCACGACTTCCGCAATAGTCGTATCTCAAGAACTAATGCATGAATTTTCAGCAAACTTTAGACTCATTTAGTCCCTGATATAAATTGATCTTGTTAAGTTTTTGGTGTAAATTGCCCAGCAGGTGCCACTGCTATGTAGAACTTTTCACGATTTCCCCAATAGCTCTATCTCAATTAACTAATGCACGTATTTTCATCAAACTTCAAATTCAATTAAAAGTTGACATAAGTTGATGCTGATTAGATTTTGGTGTAAATCACCTAACGGATGCCGCTATTATAATGCATTTTTCAGGAAGTATTAACAGGTATGAGATAGAAGAAAGTTTTGGGATTTCCACATCCAACTAGTTAAACTTTAGAGTCGAAAAAGTCGGAAAAAAGTTACACGCACTGAAGAGAATCATGTTTAGATTCTAATGAATTTTATACGATACTACCATCAGCACATGTTCTTATTAAAAAAAATAACTATGAAAATCGACACATACGTCCGAAAGTTATATGTCGAGATGCATTAAAAAATAAATATACATCGGAATTATTAATCTTCTTTGTTTTTCTTGTTAAGAAAAATATTTATCTATATTTAAAATTTTTTAACAAAAATACCTAGCAATAGAAGCCATCTTAAAATAATCTCGAATTTCAGTTTGTTTGCCAGTCACTATAAAATTCTTTTTTAAAACGCAAAAAGTATTTAATTCAGATGATAAAAATTTATTTTTACTTTCAACAGTTTTATTTCGGAAATTATCTACAGAAATGTTTTTTCTTTCCTTTTCATCGATGTAGAGACAGAGCTATTTATAGATTCGCGATCTTGAACATTTTGTAATGATTGTTACGTAATTCCTCATTCTGACGTTCCATTGGATTATTATAAAAATCAGGAGTGATTAAAAAAGACTATTTTTTTCCGAAAGTCGTGCCTCATTATCCAGCGTGCCGGACTTTAGGATGCCGGATTAGAGGATGTTTATTGTACTAGTACTTATAACTTACATTTTTTTAGCATGCACCTTTTCGTTTCTATTTTTATCGGAATTTCGGATAATCCAAATTTTTTAATCCGAACTGGCACCGGCCCCGCAATTAGTTCGGTTTAGCAGGGTTCTAACTGTCGTTGTTTGACGGCGATGATTACAGTATTATCAAAGGTATAAGTGAATAAAATATTTCAAGAGCATATGTTTATTCCAATAAATTCTATATTAAATAATGTAATTTAAAACTCTTTAAACTTATAAAAACACAAAAATCAATTATATAGCTTAATATTTAATCTTTAATCAATTTTAAGATCTTATGTACCCTCATAAAATCCCATTGAAATATATAACCAGAGAGATAATTTAGACGGCATTTTCCATTAATAATTAAATTACTTCTATAATGGATGACTGTTTGCGAACATATTTTATTTGTTATATAAAATAAATTTTGTTTTTATAAGAAGAACCAGAGAATTAATTAAAATATTTAAGGATAGCGAACGTAAGTGGCTAATATTTTTTAATGTACATCATCAAGAAGGATATTTAATTATTTTTCCGTTTAAAAGCACTCGCCAAATATCGTGCGTCTACGCAAATTGAAAATTTAATGAAATAAATATGTTAATAAAAGCCGTTTGAAACCATAATTTCCATGAGATGAGGGATATTAAAAAAGAAAGATTGTAAAATTAATAATAGATTTGACTGAAGTGTCTTAACTTTAGTTTGCACATTAAATATAATTAATCTAAATTGTTAACATTTTTCAACATATTTTAATTTATCCATAAACATAAAGATGGGTGACAAAATAATACGAACATCCATGAAAAAGGAATGGTCCATTTAAAAAAAGCAGAACATGCATGTCACTTTGCACTCAATTCTGTCACATAGTGGTTATGAAAGGTAAGGTATCAGTCGCTCCGTATCAGTCATATGTGTTGCTTGCGCTTACCATACGCTCTGGAAAACTCAATAATGAATGACCTGTCAGAGTTCGAAAAAGGAATGATTGTTGGAATGCGGTGCGCTTGTTGCTTCATGACGGAAACAGCCAGTAATTTGGGGCGTGCAAGGAGTACTGTGTCAGCCTTTATGACAGCGTAAGCCATTGGTGTCATATGTCTTCGTATTATTTTGTCACCCATCCGTATTTGAATAACAAAAAATAGCTGAAATATTTTTTGAAGCAAGACTTTTTGTTTGAAGTAGCCATACAAGTACCATTTTTTGAATGCAAACGCGTCCTGGCCTTTTTAAAGATGAGAATAGTACATGGGAATGGTACATAAAATTTCATCTGATGCAGGTTCGTAGTAGCCAATAACACCCCCCCCCCCCCAAAAAAAAAAAAAAAAAAAAAAAAAAAAAAAGTGATCAACATGTTTCGAGAGATCTCTAAACGGTTTCAACTGAGCTGGTCGGAAATTATCTAATTCTAAATTTTGGTCCTATTTTTGAACACACCTTCTCGCCCTTAACTCAATATCATATTTTATTAAATTACCATTTTCCATTTTTCCATTGTTTACGGGGTCAGAACATGCATTTTATCGACTATGTTTTTATTAAACTCGTACCAGTTTGTGAAAACTATTTTCTTCCATACAATTAAATTATACTTCGTTATATTTTATAAAAATCTACTACAAAGAATTTGTTTGTAAATTGTGCTACGATTTAATGTGAAAAAGTCGCCATTCCTCGGCCGTAATCAAAAGGTTATAGTTAAAAGTTAGTCTATCAGTTACTTTAGTGTTTTCTCTAGCAAAATATTCTTGGAATCAGTAATTCATTTATGGCAAATAAATATCTCATTTTATGAAATGGATTTTGCAACCAATATGAATTTGTGAAATTATCTTTTAAAATATGTTTTATTAAAACCGAAATTTTGGTAACAGCTCTAGACAATTTTCCTAGGGTTCTCTTTTTGTTCATACCCTATTTAAACAATTTGTGTGTCTGTGTGTGGAACTTTACAAAAATGTCAGAGCAAATATTACGAGTAGAACTTGACAGATGCATTTATCTTTTGTGTTTTGAAACATTTTCCAGCAATGGTGTGCTGGCCTGCATATGCACTCTAAAAAATAAATTCGTAAATTTACACATTAAAACAGGCATACTGATAATACAAAAACGATTTGTCTATATGTGTAAAGTGGCACATAAATTGCAAAATACACACCTGGTGTGTCAATTTCAAAATACACATTGTCCTGTTTGTTTCGATGATTACGCATTAAGCAACGTAAGTGTGTAAAAAGTTATCAGAAAACTCTAAAATACACAGTTTAAAGTGCAAATTGCGCGTTAGTACACATCATCTATGTAATATACAAAAACGATAGATTTTGTGTACATAGTACACAACCTTATAGTTTGGGGTGTAAATTTTGAACTAAACACTTTTATGGTCGCAATACAAATTTGAATGAAGGTCAAACTTACGTCCCTGGTGTGTTTGTTCTATTTCGAGCAGATTTGTTTTAAGACCACAAAATAGTGTAATCACAAAATAGTGTTTACAAAAAACAGGATCGTCTGAAATTATATTTACACCATGCCATCTCTATATTACAGTTGTTTTGAAATCCTAAAATTGTATGCACAATTTATGCGCAGAACTTGTATCGTTTAAATAATACACTGTAAAATAAAATTTTGTTAAAAGACGTTAAAGTTTCGTTAAAATTGTGACGCCAGCACTATATGTCCATATTAATTGGATTTTTTTCCTATTAATTTCACTTACAAGTTTTTAAAGATACATCTACATGAAGAGGAGAAATTCTCTATTTAATTCAATCTACAGTAAACAAGTAATACTTATTGAAACGGGATACGAACTGAGGAACTATTACTTTCCAAAGCACCACCTTGACCATTAAGCTACTATTACACAAGTCAAGTTTTCAAGTACCGATATTTATTGTGTTCAGATAAGTACACATACTTCTGTGTAATATTCTGTTATTACACCTATGTCTGTGTAATATTCTGTTCTTACACCTATGTCTGTGTAATATTCTGTTCTTACACATACATCTGTCTAATATTCTTACACATAATCCAGTGTAAAGCTCTGTTCTTACACACATAACTGTTCAAAATTCTTATGTTTATTTCTGTGTACGAGGACCATCCAGAAAATAAGTTTCTTACGGCCCGTTAAAAGAAACATAACATAATTACTTTGAAAAATGTATTGCAATGTTTCAGGCACTGCTCAACGTAAGAACCACCGGAATAGTAACACTTTTCATAGCATTGGATAAGTTTTTGTAGTCCTATGACATAGGAGTCTGCCTACTTGGAATGGAGCCAGCTTGTCACCAGGGATGCAGTGGAGGGTATACGGGCGTATACGCCGTATACCCACTAGATTTTTTTAAGGAACACCGTATACCCTCTGTTTCTCAAGTAAGCTGTAGTATACATACACTAGGGTATACCCTCTGACTTGAGTGTATACCCTCTGTTTATTTTACGACTACACCACTGCTTGTCATAGTTGTCAATCCACGTCTCTTCACCGTTTACGATCCTGTTGAAGTACTTGTTGCCTTCATCGTGGTATTTTATGACAAAAGTGTAATTTTACAAATTTACACATGTAATTATGTAAAAGTAACTAATTTGTACATTTATTTTTTAGATAATGATCTATACAATTTATATACACCAAATAATAAGCAAAAGATTTGTTTAATTTAAAAACGCGTTCCACAACTTGAAACACACTTCGAACAATTATTGTTAATAGACAGCACTGTAATCGGATTCTTTTGTGTGTTCCTGTAAATGAACGATGAATGATATGCACACCCTATAACATAGTACACTGAGAAAAAAAAAATATACCGCCTTCGCCTAGAATGAATAGGTAGCCATTTTCTGTATCCCTAAACTAGAAATATAGATTTCCGAGCTATACGAATAGGGTAAAGAACTAAGCTGAATAGATGAAATGATCTAGAATTTCTAGTCTCTTGTTTTCTAGGTGACGAAACGATAAGGAATCGTTTCAATAGGGAGAAATTATCGCTTAATTTCTCGAATGGTTTCATAAACAAGAATTATAGTTACTAAAACTAGTCTCTTGTGTTTGCATCTATTTTCAGGGATTTTTAAATAAGTTTGACCACGACAATATAAGAAAACGCTCTTGCATTCTAGTAGGAGATTCTAGAACTCTCTATCAAAGGGAACTACAATTTATAAGGATGACATGGAACTATTTTTTCTAGAGCCACAATTTAGATTCTAGATGCCACAACTATATTTTTTTCTCAGTGTAAACCTCTTGTAGTGCAGTTCAGTGATATATCTCAATTTCAATGTGTTTGAAATAGCGTGACATCATTAAAATACATCTCAAACGATTTTTCCTCGTAGACCGTGATGTAACGGAATTATTTTTGTATTTCTGTGAATTATAAATATTGCACACTCCATTTTCAATACCGAACATGCTATAATAAACCTCATTAACATATATCCATTTCATGGCAATCCAAGTGTACTTATAAAAGTCCTTCCGGCCAGTGCCGGGAGGAAGAGATAGCTTTCATATTCCTTATTTTAAGAAAGCCAACTTATATTATTCAAACACACGAAGCTCAATTAAGTGGAAACCGAATGTAGGAGATTCAATACTAATTTTTATCAATACTAAATCATTATGAATGAGAATTTCACGAAATTAGTCAGCTGTATCCAAGCTGCTTTTATTTAAAGTAACTTATATTTGGCTGCCAAATTTGGCGATTTCTTAAAGTGCCTGCCATTTTAAGATAACATGGTGGATGAGGCTAACCAGTGAACTTGGTAGAGACCTTAGTAATTGCTGTGCACATGCTCACTCACATCGGAATCGGTTGATATATACGAGTGCTGTCGCAGGCAAAAAATCAGATTTTTCAAAATGCCACCCACGTTAGAAATTGAAACTGCTATATCTGAGCCATTTTTTAAGATAAAGACAAACAAAAAATGCTCCTGAATCCTTATATCAAGGTCAAATACTTAAGAAAGAAACCTTTTTCAATTTCTAATTTTTTTGCATCTCACTTTAAATATATTTTTTTTTATTTAATGGCCGCCATTTTGAAACAAGATGGCTGATGAAGCTGGCCAGCGAACTTGGTAGAGATATTGATGTATACTATCCACATGCCTTTTTCCATCGAAATAGGTGAATACGTGTGGTATAGCGTGACAAATACAAGATCGTTTCAAAGTGTTAGCCATGATAGAAATTCCAAGTGCTATAATTCAACCACTTTTAATGATATAAACAAAAGAACAAATTTTAGGAAACAAAAACTGCTCCAGAATCTTTGTATCAAGGCCAGACACATAAAAAAAAAATCTTGTTCATTTTCCAATTTTTTAATACCTCATTTTAAATTTTAAATTACATTTAAAAAAAATCGCAACCCTTTTGAAACAAGATGGCGAATGAAGCTGGCCAACGAACTCGGTCGAGACTTGGTATGTACTATGTACAGACCAAGTTACATTCAAATCGGTTCATAAATACGCCTGTTATCGCGTGACAAAAATCAGGTCGTTTTAAAATGTCAGCCACAATAGAAATTCAAAATGTTATAACTCAGCCATTTTTTTAGATATAGACGAAACAAAACCTGTTCCGGAATCTTTGTATTAAGGTCAAACACATACAAAAATAATCTTTTTCATTTTCCAATTTTTTAATATCTCATTTTAAATTTAATTTTTTTTAATTTTTTTTAAATGGCCGCCATTTTGAAACAAGATGGCGGATAAAGCTGGCCAACGAATTCGGTTGAGTTATTTGTATGTACTATGTACACACCAAGGTACATCCAAATCGGTTCATAAATACGTCTGTTATCACGTGGCAAAAATCAGGACGTTTCAAAATGTCAGCCACGCTAGAAATTCAAAATGCTATAACTCAGCCGTTTTTTAAGATATAGACGAAACAAAAACTGCTCTCGAATCTTTTTATCAAAGTCAAACACATAAGAAAAAAAAAATCTTCAATTTTCAATTTTTTGGTACCACATTTCAAATTAAAATGTTTCTTAAAATTTTAAATGGCCGTCATTTTTAAACAAGATGGCGGATGAAGCTGGCCAACGAACTCGGTCGAGACATTGGTCTGTACTATGTATAAAAGAAGTTACATCCAAATCGGTTCATAAATACGCATTTTATCGCGTGACAAAATTCAGGACGTTTCAAAATGTCAGCTTCGCTAGAAATTCAAAATGCTATAACTTAGCCATTTTTTAAGATATAGACAAAACAAAAACTGCTACGGAGTCTTTGTATAAAATCAAATACATAAGAAAAAAATATTTTTCCATTTTCCATTTTTTGGTACCACATTTCAAATTAAAAATTTTTTTTAATTTTTTAAATGGCCGCCATTTTGAAACAAAATGGCGGATGAAGCTGGCCAACGAACTCGGTCGAGACATTGGTATGTACTATGTACACACCGAATTACATCCAAATCGGTTCATAAATACGAGAGTTACAGTGTGACATAGGTCAGATATATATATATATCAATTTTGAACGGAGGGTGGTTTCGGGGTCTGAGGTAGAGCTCTGCACGGGCCGGAATTTCCAGGTACGGGCCCGGCCCGGCCCGAAGGAAAGCTATTTTGGCCCGGCCCGGCCCGGTGTAAAAATTGAAGATTCGGCCCGAGCCCGGTCCGGCCCGTTTACATTTTTCCTGTTCTCGGCCCGGCCCGTACAAAAATCAGTGAAAACAGGCCCGGCCCGGCCCGGTCCGACTAAATTTCTATAAAAAATTCCGTTTTTTCTCGACATGCAATTAAGATTCTTTTAATGAATACTACATGCATATTTATGGGAACATTTTACAGTATATTTTAAATTACTATGTGTTCGCAAAATAGAAAACACACAATAGTAAACATTAACGATTACATACAGTGTTTTAGTCAACGTCTCTACAGACGTTTCAAAATATAAATAAGGGTTCATTAAAAGATTATTGTAGTTTAGAATAAAGGGTTAAAAAACATGATAACTTTTGAAGCTTATAATAAAAGGTAAATTTGTGAAAATATTTCTGTCATTTTTAAGGCTTTCTCAAATTCAAAGGAGCTACATTTTGGTGCATTTATGAATTCATTTCTTTTCGGAAATGCATGAGATTGGCAGGTATTCTTATTCAGAAATCATGTAAATGTCGTTTTTTTCTTAGAAAAAAGTAATATATCTTTCAGAAAATACTGCCAAAGTTAGCGTTTTGAATCGAATTTCCGGAAGCGATAGCACAGGAAAGGTGAAAAACGTACAGTTACGTGACAAGAGTCTCAGTTATCTCTGTACGTAATTTATGAAAAATGGAAACGCTATTCGATCCCAAATGCCTTCAATACTCAAGCCTGTCAATTTTAAACCTTTATAGTTAAAAATTGAGTCAGAAAATGTGTCAGAGTTTCGCATTGTTGAGCAGTAAATATGAGAACCACCTTAAGGTACATTTCCAAAGATACTGTTAACAGAAGTTCATTATCGCTATTAATACTTTTACAAAACATAATGCCTGTCCTACTCATCCTGAGAACGATTAAGACCAGTTCCGTCCCGGCACAAGTCTGCCAAAAAAATTAAACCCGGGATCAGTCATCATGTAACTGTACGATGTCGATCTCTACGATGGACATGTTACATTTCTGTATTGATGTTGTTAAACTCGCATCGGCTCGTAACGCACATTTATACTTCTCGAAAAAGTCATATTCATTGGAAATGGCCTCGTATTTTATCCGCTACTCTCAAATTCTTATTTCGGGCCGATAGGCCCGATTAATTTTTTTGCCGACCCGGCCCGTTTGAAAATTCTCCTCCATTCCGCCGGCCCGGCCCGCGGGCCGAGCCGGGTAAGGGCCTCGGGCCAAGCCCGGGCCCGTGAAGACCTCTAGTCTGAGGGTCATGATCGATGAAAATATACCAAAATTTTTTGAAATCGCTTTCCTCCGAACGGCTGCAATAGGTAGCTTTTTGTAAAGAAAGCTACCTAAAAGTTAGAGCACGGACAGACAGTCAGACAGATGGCAGACTGACATGTTCAGCTAGTTGGGGAGGCCTACCCAAGCGTTGAAGCTCAACTAGCCCCACTAAATGACAAACAAACTAACTCAATTTACAAACACTTTTCAACTATATTGGTACGTGTTAAAAATGCGTCAGTGAGTAATACTGACGTCACAAACTATTTCAAATTTTTTGCAATATTTTTTAACATTTAAGGGTCACAGAATTTCCCTTTTTACACCCCGGAACCTGTAGAAATTTGTACTTTCAAGCCAATTAGTCTAAAAACTCTATTACAATTTACTGATTTTCATGTTTTTAAAACTATTTTCAAGCATGTTTTTTTCATAAATCAATCTCTCTAAAAAATCTATTACATGCCGATTATTAAAAATTAACCCGTTTGCACTTAAAGCAATATAAATTAGATCAGCATTTGCTTCTGTCTAATATTCTACAACGAAAGTAGGACTTCATCAATAAATAAATAAGTAAAATAAAATAAAATAAATAAAACACAAGTTTAGCAGATATGAAATCGATGTACGCGAGACTGCAATAATGAGAATAAAAAAAGTTGCTGTACATAGTAAATACGAATGCACCCTTCTTAAAAAATTTCAATCTATCATTCGATTACATAATTGATATTTTTAATATTAAAATCTTTTATGTTGTTATCAGAAAATAATCTAAAAAAATTGATTAAATTTTAAAAATATAAAAGAGATTTCACATAAAAATGATTTTTACTTTTGTTCTGCAAATCGAGATGTCATATTATATCTCCTGGTTGATATAAAATAAAAGGAAGAATATATCCAAGGATTTTCCATAGCAGTATATTGTCTTATACTTTATCCGAGTCATTACTCACCGATGTCGTTTCTTTTGAAGAGATCAGGGGATAAAGTAGAAGTCATTACAATAAGTAAGTTATTAAGTAAAATATCCTCAGGGATTTTCTTTTTTGTATTACAATAGTCGACGAACGCTAAAGCAAATGCTTAATTGATATAAAAAATGGACATTTTCATGGTCGTTTCATTGGTCATTTCATTGGACATTTTTCAACACATTCCCCTTTCACAACAAGTAATAACCAGACGTTTACATCTTTTATGTAATTTCTACCACTATTAACAAACTATTATCTTCATCATAGGTTTCTTTAACATGTAGAGTACAATTGAAAGCTACAATAAAGATTACGTTATTAAAATAGTGGTGGAGAATATATGAGAAATATAGGACACTGCTACTAAAGTAATTAAGCATAAAAATAAGTTATCTTAATGTATAATTGCACAAGAATTTTTAGGTAAATCTAAACTTTCAGTTTGTATTGCAACAAAAATTAAGTATTAATATTCAATATAATAATACTAGGGGGCTCTGCCCCCCTGGTCGCTACGCTCACCAACTCCCCGCGTAGAAAATAGGGATTGCTTTGCGATTCCTTTCGGAATCGCAAAGCAATCCCTATTTTCTAGTCAACCCCAGACGTAATTGTTTCGCGTTTCCATTCTGGATCGCTTCGCGATCCCTTATTTTCTATGCATTCAATTTGTAGAAATGCGCTCCACTTCAACTCCTGACAATTTTATTTCCTTATCTCCAAGCACATAATCATTAGAGATTACAGAGTTTCATAATTATAAGAATTATTAAATATAAAATTATGTATATAGTGTTACGAATATTGTAAATAGTTAGTGTTTGTGCTTAAAAATAATGTAAATAGTTCAATTAAGCTCTATTCATAAGCTAATATCAGTTTTTGCTGTATTGAAATATCTCAATTTGTTGACTTTTTGCAAGCAAGTAAACCCTATTGGAATTCAATGAGAGTCTATGGAAATTTGGCGAAATACTAAAATAGCGTCAAGTTGGCGTCACTTTTGGAGACTAATTTTGGTCGATAAATTTTGCGATATATCGCCAAGCTGGCAAGAAACTTGGCGATGTTTGGCGACAGAGCCTCCCCCTCCTTGGTAACGCTCCTTATAGCGTCAGAAAGTTCTGACCAATCAGATGCGTTTCGTGGTATCTACGCAGATTTTCACTGGTCCATTTCAAATTGTTACTTTTTTTACATATAGAAGGATGTAAATATTAGAAAGAAAAAACTCTTAATTTCTTGATATATTAAGTTTTCGTTTAATTCTAACTATATCCATTTCATTTTTTTCTGGAAATAATTCTTGCTGTAAATTGAAATATAAAACTAGATTCTTTCGTTTTCAAAAATTCTGGACAATATTGATAAATTTTGCCTGACTTTACGGTAGTGTTTCTTGAATGCAAAATAAAGGTGAAACTTATCTTTAAAAAATTTTAATCCAAATAATCTCTTCTTAATATGTTGTTGGCTGTTGGGTTATCAACATTCTACACATTTCTGAATATGAATTAACACAAAGTCTTATACACTGGCCTCCAAAAGTTAAGGTACAGAGACTGGATGCTTTCGATTGCACACGTTTTGTCGAATATCTACAAAAATTATTGGCGAATTGTTCTTGAACTTCTGGGATGAAAAGAACATGTTTGATTTCATATTTCATGGTGAAGATTTAGTCGGGCCGACAATTAGGGGGCTAATAATAAATTTAATAATAAAATAATATTTGCGATCAGCTATGCAACAAAAAATGCTGGAAACGGTTTGTCACCGCGTTAAATGACTATTTGGGTCCTGTTCAACGTTTGTGTGCATTTGCGTAAGAATATCACTCATATTCGTGAAGATGTTATTGTGTCTGTGAAAAATGCAAAAGTTTTTTGCTTATAGCAAACAGAGTTTTCAACCAAATGTAACACAACATTCCGCAAACTTGTCAAAGAATAGTAGCAGCAGTATACTGCAATTAAAACATGAATATATTGAATATTTGATGAGATATGGGCATTTTTATGAGATAATTTTTAACTGCGCATGCGCGGAAGATTTCAAAATTTTGGTAGTCAGTATTTTGGGGCAACTTCTATAAAAATTCCAGTCAAATGTTGTGAAAACTTAGAAAGATATGGTGAGCTGATTGAAAAGTTGTGGAAAATCCTTTATAATAAAGCTATTTTTAGGAAATAACTCACTATATCGACCATATCTTTATGAATTTTCGCGATATTTGATTGGACTTTTTATATAAGTTTCCCCAAAATAGCTGATTACCAAATTTTGAAATAACAATTTTGAAATCTTCCGCGCATGCGCAGTTAACAATTATCTTATAAAAATGCCCATATCTCATCAGACATTCAATATATTCATGTTTTAATTGCAGTATACTGCTGCTACTATTCTTTGGCAAGTTTTCGGAAAGTTGAGTTAAATTTGGTTGAAAACTCTGTATGCTATAAGCAAAAAACTTTTGCCTTTTTCACAGACACAATAACATCTTCACGAATATGAGTGCTAAGCTTACACAAATGCACACAACCGTTGAACAGGACCCAAATAGTCATTTAACGCAGTGACAAACCATTTCCAGCATTTTCTGTTGCATAGCTGATCGCAAATATTATTTTATTATTAAATTTATCATTAGCCCCCTAATGGTCGGCCCGACAAAATCTTCACCAAGAAATATGAAATCAAACATGTTCTTTTTATCCCAGAAGTTCAAGAACAATTCGCCAATAATTTTTGTAGATATTTGGCAAAACGTGTGCAATCGAAAGTATTCAGTCCCTGTACCTTAACTTTTGGAGGCCAGTGTACATTTGCCGTTAAAATTTTAAATAAATGTGGCCGCATCAAGCAAAATCTTAAAAGGCATGATATGGCCGTAGTATTTTTGAACCGAAAAACATTTACTTCAAAAAGAGCAGCTTATCTAAGTTATAAATCAAATACGCGGTCGTGACTAACACTGACGTCACATCGAAGATTACAACGAACTGACCAATCTACTTAAAAATTTTCGCAAATTTATGAATGTCTAAAATCGCACAGTTTAAACTTTTACACAGTTGAAATGTGGACAAATTGTTCTTTCAAATGAGCTGCCTAAAGTACCCTATAGATAAGGTTGGAAATTGCGTCATAATTAATGCATTACACGGCTTTTCGTCTTTGTTTATTGCTTGTGTCTGGTTGTCTCGTGAAACATCACTATTAAAACACGAGACGAGCGCATAAATTTTCAGAGTCAATGGCAATTTCATGACGAGAAGAAGATGTAGCTGTTGTTATCGTTCACTACAACGGGCGTTAAAAGTTAATTGCAAAATGACGAGGGAGGGAAAACTCCTTTAGGCCATTAACGTAATAATGAAAATGTGTAATTGACACGTCACATATTCCACTTAACCTGGAACAGTGTAGGGGTGTTTTGAAAATAAATGGAATCGCTGTTGCACATATTCTCAAGCAGATGATAGATTGTGAAGGGCTAGGACATATACCTGATTTCCTAGGAGGTTTAACTTGTAATTAATATATTAAATGCTTTATTTTGTAGAATAGCAAAAGTAGTGTTAGGAGAGGACTTAATTTAATACAATTTACTCATAGAAAGTTTAACAGGTCGGTTTGGAAAATATAATAGGAGTATAGTTTTGCTCTTAAATAAAATGGTTCCCATTTATCATCATCTTGTACTTTTTTCATGTCTCAGAAAATGTGTACTTATGATCGGCTATTTATTTTATTTAATCGAATTAATAAATATTAATTGTTTTATTTAACGTTTCGAAAATATCGTCAAGAATTAAGAAAAAAAAAGCACCTAAATAATATAAATGTTTCTTTGTTTATTCTAACAACAAATGTTAAAAAAAAAAAAAAAAAAAAAAAAAAAAAAACTGATAGGTTAAAAACAAATTAAACAAGAAAGAAAAAATCATACTTCGAGCAAAGATTATGTAACACTTTCCAATACATTCAGAATAATGTACCAACACTACCGGTTAATAAGTTAAAATATTATGTCTAATTCAATCATATTGAAACGCATAACACACTTAAAAACCCAATTTCAGCTGTTCATATTTATAATCGGAAAATTAACCGAATTCTTTGAGCAACCCTGTATATGATTATAGATTTGTATGTATTAACGACATGCATGCAAAAATTTAGTTCGGTTAGGAAATACATACCTCAGTTGAAATTTCCTCTTTAGCAATTTCCACTAATAAGGAGAATGATACCTGAATTCTTTTGTGTATCCCTGTATATGAGGTGCAGAATTTATATATAGTGAGTAACATGCAAAAAATTAATTAGATTTAAAAGCGCATATCGAATTTTAAACCGTACACTCCAGCAATTATTACTCAAAGACAGTATTGTAACGGATTTCTTTTGAGTGTCCCTGTAAATGAATAAAAAATGCCTTGTTCTAACGTGATCGTAGTAAAATTCAGTGATTTATATCATTTTCAATACATTTGAAACAGCGTAATGTCATTAAAATACAGAACGAGTAACATGAAAAAAAAATAGTTAAATTTAAAAGCGCATTTCAAAAATTGAAAACGCACTTCCAACAATTATGGCTCAAAGACCGTACTGTAACCGATTTCTTTTGTGTGTCCCTGTAAATGAACGACAAATGCTATGAATTCCCTGTTTCATCGTAATCATCTTGTACTAAATTTCATTGATTTATATCAGTTTTAATACATTTGAAATAGCGTAATCTGATTAAAATACTCTTTAAACGATTTTTCCCCATGTAAGATTATATAATGGAATTCTTTTGAGTGTCCTTGTAAATGAACTATTAATTCTGCAGCATACACTTCATACAAATACAATACCAAACATGCTATCGTGAGTATCATTAACATATTTACATTGCATGAAAATCTGAGCATATTTACGTTAGTTAGATCGTGGATAGACGGACAGACAAGCCGAATTCATATACGCTTTTCAACTTTGTTGGAAAGTGTTAAAAAAATAACTACTGCATAAGAATAACTATAAAATGTCAAATACAGTCCCTGGTTAGTTAAATGATCTGTTAAAACATAATGCGTTTCTAAAACCGCTTGTAACTATGCCGAATTAAGGAATCTACAGGCAAACAAAGAAAATATTTTTACGTATGCCAACTCTCTTAGATTAAAGATTTTAATTTAACTCTTGGAAAACAAATGTTGATATTAGGGGCTCACAATCATAGTAGATCAAGTCTCTTTATAAAAAAAATGAGATAGCTCATGTAGAAGGTGCAGTAAACTGTGTTTCATCTACTGCCATAGTGCACCAAGGCTGTAGTTCACATACTTTCTCATAGATTTCATCTGTGTCCAGAGTTGGTGAAGTAATACAAGAAACCTTCACAACCATACTGAATCAAGTCCATTCATCAGTGTACTACTCTGTCACTACTTTTTTATCTGTGACCCATTATTGTCTAAATCTTGCCTCATTGCTATAAAAAAAAGTTCTTTTTAAAATAAGTAGCGATTTCAAAATTTCTGATGAAAAATAAACGTTCGTGAATCAGATGTATAAACCATGAATAAAAAGTAATATTGTTTTTGATGACCTACCCCCCCCCTTCCCCCTCCTCTCTGTAAAAAAACTGCAAAAATACCGACAGCTTTTTCTTAAAAAAATCATTACAAGAAAATAACTCAAATCACATAGTTCCTTCCTAGAGAGGAAGGTACGACAAAGAATACGAACCCCGCCAAAGAGAAATTCTATTACAAAGTCTTCAGAAGAGTTTAATTTACACTTCAAGCCGCCAAGTACAGATACATGTAAATTATGTAATGACATATCAATCAAGCTCTCGACAAAAACTGGTGAAAACACTTGAAAAGTCTTGAAATCGAAGGAGAGCTCCATTTGCGGATAGCTAAATAGGCTAAAATGAAAATGAAAACTGATAAAATTTAAGCCTCAGATGAAACTTACTGCTGTACATTCGACTTGCAAAACGCACTACCATTTCTAAGCTTTCAACGAACATAGCTTATTATAAACGCAATCTATATGTTTATAACTTTGTGGTGCATTGCTTTAATACTAATGTGGGACACATGTACGACATATATTGTACAACTGGAATGAAATAGATGAAATAAAGAGAGGAAGAGGTTCTCACGACCTTTCTAGCATTGTTGCAAGACACCGATAGAAAGTTGTAACTCGATTGAAGCAGCAAATATCAAGAAACAAATCATCTATGTTCCTGGAGACTGGAAGGAAACTATTATGAATGCAAAGAGGAAATATTCTAAATTTTATGTCATTAAAAATAAGAATTCCGACTTTCTTTCTACTACAGCTTTTGAACAAAGTATCACAAACAGAAAGAAGGATACAGCGGGAATTTATTTTAGTGTTAGGTCGATATTGAATGGCTGGCAGTTGTGAGAGATTGTCTTTTAATGTTACTGTTGAAACAAACCCTCAATGAGGATCAACCGCTTCGCAAAATAAATTTGGAAAGTCTGACTCGTGGGTGCAAGTTACTTTCTTTGTCAAATGTCAGTCAAGATGCGTTGTACGTGGGCCGTAAAAAAATTACTTTGGCCAAAAAGAAAGATATGATGGATCTTCTGCAATACATTCCGCCAATTCATCACGTTTACTTCAAGAATCTTCCAGCAGATGTCAATACTAAGTTACAAGCTACTTCCTATAGACTACATCATGTGACGTTGATGATGTTGATAGTATTGTGTGAATGATTTACGATAACTGGTGATATCTTTCCCTCTTTTAGTAAAAAATAGAATAAATAAATATAAATCAAAATCAAGAGTTTTTGTAATCATAATAAACAAGTCTTTATTTACACACGGAAATTTCACAACCATACTGGACCAAGTCTTCATTTTTTTAAAAAAACGTATAAATTTGCAATAGAAATATTAATTTGTCATTTGTAAAAGTAGCGCTTTAAAAATGGTACTTTAAATTGAATATTACCGCATGTAATTCTTATAAATTACTTGGCCTGAATTAATTATTTATTATTTATTTATTATTTATTTATTTAAAGCTTTATTATTCACAATAAAAAAGTGGACTTCTACTATGGTTGTGAGCCCCTCATATATAAACAAGGCTCAACAAATGCGGTCGTCAGGTCATTATTGGCGACCAAAATATTTTAACTGGCGACTGAAAGCATCAATATTGAATAATTTTAAAGGTAATTCAATTGAACGGTTTACTTAATTATTATAGGACATAAAAAGTTACAAATAGGTGGTACTTTGCATTTTAAAAAATATATAGACATACAGAAGTAATTAATTAGTAGAGTTAGTAATTAAGAAAACTGGAAGAATCCGAACCGTAGTTCCAAGCTGCTAGCATGTGAAGTGTTTTCCTATGAACGGCCGAAACCCATTTGTTAGTCTATTCTTTTGTCGGCAGCTTTATTTTTTTTTAATTATAAGCTATTTATAATAATTTATATTTTAGTCACTCTAATATCAGGAAAAAACCCTGTAAGATTCTCATTAATAGCTCCCGGCAAAAAACATGAGAATTTATAATATATACTAACTATTTCTATCCGAAACACAAGTTCACTGTAAAAAAAAAAAAAAAAAAAAAAAAAAAAAAAAAAAAAAAAAACTAAAAATTACTTTTTTATAATAAAATAATGACTTTAATAATAATTAAAAAAAATTGTTTTTCTTATAATGCTGCATATTTTCTTCAGTCAAACTGTATACTAAAATAAAAGAATGAAATCACAAAAATATGTAATATACATGCATATAAGTTAATTGATTGCAAAAGAAGTCTACCTCAAACAGCTGCTTGCTCAAATATAGAAAACATGAAACTACATAACTGTTAATATACAGGGTGCAATATGTTATCTATCGCCGATCTTTCATTTCTCAACCGTTGGTCGTAGACATGTAGTTCCAATTACAAAAACGTTTCAAATGAGGTAAATAGTCATGTTGTGGCATTATTTAAAATAAAAAATCAATTTTACAAAAATTACGAAATTTAACTTTTTATGCGCCCCCCCCCCCCCCCCCAAACAGCAAATAATCCTTGGCCGAACTTCCGCCGAAAGTCCTAACTCGACTATATTTCGTCCTGGCGATCTCATTTTCTGGGGTCGGCAGATATGACTTCTTGTCCGCAAGGCAAATCACCCTTCGAGCATCGCCTCCCCACTACAATTGTGTCGGTTTTGAAGCTTTTGCGTATTAGTTTTCGATAATTTGGTCACTTGGTAATCTTTTACCGAGAACATTTCAATATCATATGATCTTTTGCCGATTAGCCAATCATATCGAATGGAAGAATTTGTACGATGGAAAAATAGTATTTACAACGTAAAACAATGTGTTTTAATTCAAAAAATAAATATTGTTAATTGGGAACATTTTTCCCTATAAGATGCAAAAACTTTTCCATATCGAGGATGTAACTAATTGAAATTCAATAAATCTTGTTTTGTTTAAAGTCAAAATATTGCTGTTAAATAATTTTACAATTAAAATTACAATTAAAATTACAAATAATTTTCTATTGTAAGTTACAAGTAAAATTACATTTAATTTAAAAATTATGTTCTTGCTTATAAGTGACTCACACTGTTGATATACAAATATTATTGTATCTTACAAAGAATAATTAACTGTAATATTCATCCCAGGATCAGCAATATTTAGAATTTAAATTGAACAAAATGTCTAACCTTTTCATTAATTACGCCCTCGATATCAAAACATTTTTGTATTTTACAGCGGAAAATATTTCCGTCTAACATTATTTATTGTTTGAATTAAAACGAACTTTGATACATTTTAATTTGATAATTTTTGTATCGTACAATGTAAAATATTCTCATTTAACATTGCGTCCTAGCTGTGAAAATTCCATCATTTAAATCGTCTCATTAAATTTTGGTTATGTATGGAAAAAATTTCTTTTTTTCTTTTTTTCAATATCTAAATAAATATTTTAACTTAAAGAAAATTTCAATCTTTTTTTTTTTTTTTTTTTTTTTTTTTTTTTTTTTTTTTTACTTTTAAAAGCTATAAAATGAAATTTATCACTATCTGGAGAAAAAAAAAAAAAAAAAAAAAAAAAAAAAAAAAAAAAAAAGATTAAAAAAAAAAAAAAAGATCAACTTCTTTATAATTTATACAATAACGTTATCTGATTTTTTTTCCACAAATAAATTAAATTTTTAATCAGAAATTTCTAATTCGTAACTAAGAAAATACATTTAGAGCGAATATTTTGTTGTTGTAATAGTCTAAATATATAAAATTAATAGAAAACTAAAATAAATAGTCTTCAGATATTATCCTGATATAATTTAAATTTCAGATTTTATAATTTTCAATTTATTTATCCAATAATTATTTTAATTAAAAAAATTGTTCAGTCATTTTTTTAACTTTTAAAAAGGTATAAAATTAAATTTATCACTATTTGGAAAAAAGAAAGATAATAAACTTATTTATAATTTATACAATACATTATCTGAATTATTTTTAAATAAATCAATTTTTAAATCAGAAATTTCTAATTCACAACTAAGAAACAATCATTTAGAGAAAATAGTTTGTTGTTGTAATAGTTTAAATTTCAGATATTACCCTGATATAATCTAAATTTCAGATCTTATAATTTTCAATTTATTCATCTGATAACTATTTTAATAAAAAAAAAAATGTTCAGTCATCTTTTTTTAAAATTTTAAATGTGTAAAATTAAATTCCTCACTATCTAGAGGGAAAAGGGATGATCAACTTCTTTATAATTTATACAATAACATTATCTGAACTGTTTCTAAATAAATTAATTTTTAAATCAGAAATTTCTAATTCATAATTAAGAAAATACAGTCAGAAGAAATAGTTTGTTGTTGTAATAGTCTAAATTTCTGATATAATCTAAATTTTAGATCTTACAATTTCCAATTTATTTATCTAATAATAATTTTAATTAAAAAAATGTTCAGACATTTTTCAAAACTTTTAAAAGGTATAAAATTAATTTTTTTACTTTTTGGGGGAAAAAAAAGATGATCAACTTCATTATAATTTATATAATAACTTTACCTGAACTATTTCTAAATAAATTATTTTTTAAATCAAAAATTTCTAATTCATAACTAAAAATACATTTATAGCCAATAGTTTGTTTTGTTGAATAAATTTCAGATATTATCTGATATAATTTAAATTTCAGATCTTATAATTTTTAATTTAGTTATCTAAATCAACAAAACAGCAAATATCTCTAATCATTTTATTAAGTATAATGTTAAGTATGAATGTCTACACGTTATTATTGAAAAAAAAAAATAAATAAAAAATAAATAACAAGCAAACGCTTTTAAATTGTTAGTTTACTCTTACACTAATTGCCCTGCTACCTGTAAGTTTTTAAGAGATTTAAGTTTACTGATTTGTAAATAATAATGTATTCTCACCAAAGAACATTTCTTGGAAAGTATTTTTTCCCTTATATTCCTTCAATTGTCCATTTAGAAATGATGTCCTTGAAACGTGAAAACGTATTTTGAGCGAAAGGGAGATAAGATATTGTAGGGTATTGGACAGTTTATTCACGTGACACACATCCCCTCCCTATCATCACTGCAGGGGGTATCTATACAGCGGAAACAAACAATAACACCTCAGTAAAAAGATTCATTTTTCATTACTTTCCGATTGCCGGCCGATTACATGCATAAGAATAAAGCCCAATTAATTGACTTGTAGTAATAATACAATATCCTGCCGACGTTTTCTCACGACATTGTCTAGATAAATCGCTAGATTTTGTTCAGACTATATTATGTGAAGCTCTCCATTCGACTACTCATTTGCCCACAATTCTGATATTAGGCCGAAATTTAGCCGATATCTCTTGCTACTGGGGCCATTCCCTATAGTTATATTTAGTAAAAGTTTATACATATCATGACAGATATAATATAAAAAGATTGGCATGTGTACTACAAAAATTGACACAGTTATTAAATTTCAAAGTTTGAGATTTTTGCTCATGATTTTGTCTTTCATTGAAGGATCAGTTAAAAGATGATTGAAAGTAATTCGTGATCAAAATCAGGGTTCAATGTCCTTTTTACGGTGAAACCATCTTTAGCCGGTATCGACAAATCCAAGAATCACCGAAGACGGTTATTTCATCTAAAAATTTGAGCTGACATTTAGGGGTCGTATACAAAGAGAAGAATGAAATATTGAAATTAAACCAAAAACTAAATATCAATATATTATAATACTAGAAAATGGTCTACTATAAAAAAATTATTACTTCAAACGCCGAAATCTACTGGAAATACTGCTCAAAGTGTTCTCCATTGGTGGCAATGCACAATTGAATGCGTCCTGGACACGTTAGAGCATAGCACGTGTGCAAACTGTGCGACAACCAAGGATGATGCGTCGCTTCAGATAAACCAGAGAAGTGGTTAACACTTACCTTGGGCCCACATACACTTATGCCTTGATGTAACTCCAGAGGTAGGAGTCTATGGAAGTCAAGTTCAGCGAACGCGGTGGCTACTCGAACCACAATATACAAAGATCTGTTGACCGAATTCGTTGGCCAGATACCCCCGGACGTTTGATGTTTTATGCGGAGAGTGCCCAATAATGTTGAAACCACACCCGGCATGCATGTCGGAGAGGCAGCTTTTTATATCAGTCACGTACCGTGTTTTGTATCAGATGCAGGTAACGATCGCCCGTTAAGGTCCCATCGTAGAACATGGACACAACACTCTGGGTCCCCCATATACCGCACCACACGTGTCGTACTGTGCGGGCGATGTGGAGGTTTTCCAGAGACCACTAATGCACATAGTGCACGTTCATAATGCCACCCCGTGTGAACATCGACTCATCTGTCCACAGAATGTCACAAAGGAAAGACGGATTTTCCGCTAAGGTGTTGAGCATGAAATTACAATGATCAAATCGTCGTGCGTGGTCACCCAGCCTCAATGCTTGCACCAGTGTCGGATGGAATGGATGCGCATCATGTGCATGTAACAAATGCCAGACATGCTGAATACATGTCTCTCTTATTTCCACCGTGCTCACTTGTGGGATTAAAAGGGCGAATGCCAGCACCTCCCCGGTGTCACTCGAACATTATATCTTGTCCGTATGCTTCTTCTGGGTCGTAGTGAAACAGAACCGGTTTTTCCAAGATGGTGCAATGCATCAGTTACAATTTCACTCAGACACAGGAAAGAAGACTAGACTGGGCAACACCAATTCAGCCTGTGTTAATGAATGAAGTAACTGAGAGCATGATCTAGGGATGTTTTCTGACCCTTCCAATATGGCGGCCAGTGCGAAAGCAGTGAAATTCAAATTAGCGATTATTAAAAATAAATTAACATGTATGCAATCCAAAGGGTTCTCGATTATTCCTGTTTTCATTTATGAGTAATGCTGTTAATTTCAAGTGATTTCTTAACTTTTATTTAATATGTATTGAGGAAATCCTTACTCGAAAATCTGAACTGAAAGAATAAAAATATCAACTGTTTAGATTGCTGCTGTTGCCATCTGTTGAACCAAACTTGATGAACTTGAATAAAAAATCTTTAACAGTAAAAATGTTTAAAAAATATGCTAGATTAAATGTTGTTAAATGATACTGAAATGCTCGAGAAAAATGTGTACACTGCCACTGAAGTACTAAAGTACTTCAGTTTTACTCAGTAATAAGAATATTCCTCCATCATTTATTTACTTTAGAGTTAAAATTCCAGATCTTGAGCTAGGAATTTTTTTTTAATTAATTTCATTAGCGTTAAGTATATATATATAAGAATAATAAAATTTAATGACAAATTTAATTATTATCCCCCCCCCCTCGAAATACCTTTTATTAATAAATTTATATCACATTAAATCAAAACTGATGTTTCTAAATTCACTAGATTTTGCCTATCAGGAAATTTATTAAAATAAACGTCAAAAGCCTGTGCTCTTAGATTTTAAACAGTTTTTTTATTGCATTAATTTCGTTACCTTAAAAAAATATTTTTTAGAATTCTCATTATTTTTTAAGTAAAATTATGAATAAGAAAGTGCAAAGACAAAATTAATTGCTAAATTATTATTCATAATTTTAGTTCACGTTAAATCAGAATTGACGTTTCTAAATTCTCTAGATTTTGTCTACTAGAGGGTTTATTAAAATAAACGTCTTTAGAGGTAGTCTTCAAATGACTAATCAGTGAATTAACAAATTTCTGCTTGATAAGTGATTTTTAATTATTTAAAAATTAATTATTTCGAAAAAATATATATATGTATATATATATATATCATTCGTTATGATTTGCAAATTATTAAAATACAATAAAAGTTTTGCGATAATAAAAAAACTATTCTATATTTTTTATAATAAAGATACTTTGAAAATAATTTTTAACACTTCATGATCCCTTGATTAGTTTTCAGCTTTACAAATCTTACTGAAGTATGAAATGATTTTTTTATAAAATTAATGCAATTCATTTAAACACTAGTAATAATTTTAATCTAGGTTCTATATTTTATTATTTTTTGTTAATAAAATTCTGGATTTAAACTGCAGCATTGAAAAGCTTACAAAATCAAATGAATGATTTTTATAAAAGTTATGCAACTCATTTAAAATATTTCTTATAAATAATGCACTGAGGTGCAATATATTGCATTTACAAAATAAATATCTATATATGCTTATTTAAGATACACATACATTTTTACATGTGAGATTTGAAAAAGAAAAAAGTCATTTACTAATTTGTATTTTCTTTTACCAGCAACAGATGGCGGAGCCAGTACATTTAGCTAATGATCTGTTCCTTCCAATATGGCTGTTCGGTTACAGTTGAGACTTCAACTTTTTGAGCTCTTGCCATATTTAGTTATTTCTTTAATCTGAGCAATTTCATGCGTTGGAAGTAGATCCTTAGGGAAAAGTTCTGAATAAACACTCGCAGCCTTTCTGCTATTCCTTTGACATTCAGCATAAATATCATTTCGGGATATTGCATGTTTGCGTAGCTTGCCATCACGATCTCAGCGCTGACCAGCATGTCCACTGATAGATGGCTTGTGTTTTATACAGAACGTGTGGCGCTGCGGTACTATTGTAATGTGCATAATCCCACTTCTCATAATGGTTATAGATCGGCTGTTCGTTTGCTTTCCGCTGCCATTTATCCTTAGTGAGTATATTTTATTTTCCGGTTGTAGATTCTATCTACTTTGACGTTTGAATGTTGTTCGACTCATAAAAGTTAGCTCAAATTTTTAGATGAAATAACCCTGTTTGGTGATTCTCCGATTTGTTGATACCGGATAAAGGTGATTTCACCGTAAAGAGGACATCGAACCCTGATTTTGATCTCGAATTACTTTAATTCATCTTTTAACTGACCCCTCAATGAAAGACAAAATCATGTGCAAAAATCTCAAACTTTGAAATTTAATAACTGTGTCAATTTTTGTGGTACAAATGTCAAACTTTTTGTGTTATATCTGTCATGATATGTGTAAACTTTTACTAAATATAACTATTGGTACTGGGGGACCGTATAAAAAGTTAGATTTCGTATATTTTATAAAATTGAATTTTTGCTTTAAATAATGCCACAACATGAATATTTACCTTATTTGAAACATTTTTGTAATTGGAACTATATGTCTACGACCAACAGTTGAGAAATTAAAGGTCGGCGATAGATAACATATTGCACCCTGTATATATATATATATTTACGTGTGCACAAGAAAAGAGAAGAACAACAAGAAAAAGTGTTAAATAAGTAATATCACTGTTAACTGACAGGATTCCTTTTTGCTTCATAATCGGAAAACGTACCATTTTATCATAACAGCACCTTGATCACGAGAAAATAATATCTAACGTAGTGTTGAGGTTAAAATAATGAATGATTCTACATTATCCACTATTACTTCTATTTATTGGTAAATGCGTTTAGGTTTGTTTTAATTAACCTCCTCACACCCTTGGCCACATTTGTGAACGTTTAGTCTTTTATAATTAGAATTACTGTCAATAATGAAAAGAACAAAAATTTGATAGTAATTTATTCACTACCGAATACTTTAATAAGAGAAGAAATTTTTTTTTTGGTTTAATATAAAACATATAAAAGAACATTTTAAAAAGCGGGAAGTAATTTTTCGCCAGTCAATGTTGACAAATCATGCAATTAAATACAATTGAATACAATTGAACAAATCATTAATATTTGATAAAAAGAATATCAGACATATTAAATATACAGTCGTACCTCGTTATCCCGACACCCGGTTTTCACGTCACTCGGCTTATCACGTCGGTTTTTCAAAGTCCCGATTTTCTGTATATGATTTTAATGTAAATAAACTCCGGATTTTACGTCGTTGAATAATTTTCCACTCCAGATATACCACTCCTATTTAGGAAATTGTCCATTTTCATAATTCATCTTATAAGCACGGAAACTAAGCGGTAAGAAATGTCTTAGCCAAACTTTTCACAAAAGTGTCTAAAATAACCATTGAGATAAATGAGAAATTTTTACTTCAATCGTTTATCTAAATAAATAAACACACACTATATGAATGACCCACTTGAGCTCCAGATAGACGTATCAGTCTACTCGCGGTCTTTTTGTTTTGGTCAAGTGGCGCTTTCTTGTGGTTACACAATGTTTTTCATCCGACTAGAACCGAAGCATTACATTGCATTGAAACGATAAAAAATTATATAATATCCATTTCTGAAACAACGAATATCGTTACAATTCATTGTATAATATTGAATAACGAATTGTAGGAAGCACAGCAAGGGGTAAGCAGCTACCGCTTTCATATTAGTGACTCGCTGTTCAATCAGACTCCATTGTAGTCGAGATGTAAATATTTATTCCACGTACGACGCGGACTGTAACTCCCAAGTAACTGCGAATTACTTTAGCAAACTGTAAACAGGCGAAAGTCTGCTCTCCGAGCTCATGCACTCGGTCTTATAGCGGGTTTGCACAGTAAATTCTATGCACTGCTTCAAGCCTCTCGTCGAATCAGAAGCCTGTGTTCAGCGGAACATTTTACTTATCGGAGTAAGAATTTTGAAGCGATAGGGTCTTAACATGGAGGAATGAAGACTAAAGAAGATGACATAAATGACGTAATTTGAAGGTGTTCCTACTCCCCTGTTTCCGCCATATTTGACTCCGGTGCATTCATCAATATTTTATGTAACAATAAAAAACAAGTCATCATAAATCTGATTTTTATTCTTTTCAATTTTGTTTTTGTGCTTATTTTATTTAATAATAATGTTTTATTGCTTAAAACTGCAGGAACAGTTATGAATTTAAAATTGTCCTGAATTAATTAAAAATACAGCTTTTCTAAACTTATTTTTCTCCAACTCCGGTTACCGCGATACTCCGCTTATGCGACACATTTTTCTGGTCATTAGAGTGTCGGGATAACGAGGTTCGACTGTATTAAGTTTTAATAATTTGTAGACATGCAAGAAAGAAATTTATTGTTTTTTTTTTATATAAGAAATCATTTCAGTCACAAGTTACCATTAACTCTCAGCGGCCACAAATGTGAGCTTTATTTTTTTGTGAGTTTTTATTATTTCTCCATTTTTTACCTGGCTGCCAAGAAGGGTTATGTGTTTCACGTGTATCTGGGTATGTGGATTTCGTTATACCCCCGAAACATCCCAATGGCTGGATGGATTTTAATGAATGAGGTCTCTATCGATTCCTCTTAACTGTCCGATGGTTATAGGCTAGGTTTTGTTTTTATAAATTCAAAATGGCGGCCGTAAAATACAAAATGGCAGTAGACACGAAATAAAAAATTTACGCACCCTATTGAGTGGCATATCATTGGATAGGTCTTTTAAAATGAAGACGATGTTTCATTGACTATTTTACAGTCCGAAGCTCCATTTAAATATTACACAACCTGGAAGTTGTGGAGGTAGGATCTCTAGTTTTACTCCAACTCTAACCATCATAGACATCTATAGGCCTCTTCAAAACAGCTTTTATAGATAGGAACTAACAATTAAACACGAGTTAAAAGACATCAATACAAGTATATAAAAAAATGGGCAAGTAATAGGTAAGTAAGTTTAACATTGATGAGAAATAATCAATTTGATCCCTTTTTACGCAGTCGGATTTTTTGATTTTTTAAATTTAATTTGCTTTTTGAATTCCTATCGATATAAAATGAATAAATCGTTTAAAAAATTGTCTTTTTTTATTCACTCTAAAAAAATCGTCCCGTTAGACGATAATAGGGATATTACGAGTAAAACGAAGATACTCAACAGCGTTAATATTTCAAAAAATATTCACTCATTAAACATATTAAAAAAGAAACTGCATCCCAATTGCTATAAAGTAACGATAAACTTGCACAATATTTCTTAGAAGAAGAATCCACCTTTTTTATTATTTCAAGTGAGAAAGTATACAGGTTTGATGTCAAGTATGAAAAGGAATAGTCAAGTGTAGGTCCTTAACTTTGTTCAAATGTCTCATGTTGAACAATGTTAAGGAGAAAAAACTGATGACGAAGAACTTTTCTTTAGGTGAATTAAGTGATTTTTTCACAGCATTACTGTAATTATTACAAAATATTTTCTCAAGATTATCGGTTTCCAAGAGTGTGAATTTTCTTTCTTTTCTCACCTTCCTTTTGAACATTTTATTCATTTTATCTCAATTTCAATTTCAGGTACTGTTTACTTCAGTATTGTTATCGAGATTAAAAAAAATACATGAAAGTAAATATTCCTTGATAATTTTAGGAATTTTCTTGTAAATATGCATGACATTTTCACTTATCTATGTAATATATTCTCTGAATATCGCCATTTTTTACACAAGAGAGTTGTTTATCGTTTTCATTCTTTTGATAACCCCCCATATTATGAATGATAAAAGCACCCGATCATGAAACAAACATGTTATTTTACTATTAAAAAATAAATTAGAAGTGAATATTTCTTGATAATTTTAGGAATTTTTTCGTAAATATTGATCAAATTTGCACTTATAATATGTAATATGTTCTCTGAATATCGCAATTTTTTTAAACAACAAAGTTGCTTATCGATTTCAAATAACATTTAATATTAAAAATAACAAAACATATTTAATATTATTAGGAAAACTGTTTACTGATTAATTTTCATATGTTGTTCATCTCAAATAAACATTAAAATCAATCAACCTTTATAAAAAACGAATAGCTTCATTGAGTTTTTAGTGGAAGCGCTGTTATAGAAAATTCCTCATTATTGCCAGTGCATGAAACTATAAAAAGGTCCTTCCGGCTCAGCCAGAAGAGTTATAATTTTTCTTTATATTTTTTGAAAGGGGGATACATTAGATTTAATATAAATTAAACAAATTGGTCTTACCCTTGTTTATTAAAATCGAATAAATTTAATATGTATTAACAATGAACAACCATTTCCCGTAATGTATAAAGGGCCATTATTTTCAAACGAATTTCTTATTCTTCTTGATTAACGAACTTATCCAAGATATTTGCAAGATAAATACACTGTCCCAATTTGTTTCCAATTGGTTTCGTATTTCGGACGCTATCGTGATGACAAAGTTTGCATTTTATATAGATAGATATAAATAGATAGATGCATGGAAAAAAATAGAAATACATTTACTTTTTTTTTACTACTGAGCTGGAGCATTTATATAGTGAAATATCACTAAAGCGTTGCAAACAATTTTTCTTATAGACAATAATGTTCCGGTTTTCTTTTTGTGTGTCACGATAAAAGAACAACAACAGCTACATATTATAAAGCAGAAAACCAACGTTTAAAAATGCACAAATAATACGCGAAAAGCAGCAAACAGCTGTTTCGAATCTACTAGCGAGATTCTTCTTCAGTGCAAGATAGAGCGAGACACAGCGTGCAAGAAAAAGCAAACCTCAGCTTTGCTTTTTCTAGCACGTTGTGTCTTGCTCTATCTTGCACTGAAGAAGAATCTCGCTAATAGATTCGAAACAGCTGTTTGCTGCTTTTCACTTATTGTTTGTGCATTTTTAATCGTTGGTTTTCTGCTTTATAATATTCCTGCACAAAGGCTTTTGCTATTTTAACAGCTATATACACTGTAAAAAAAAATCTGTAATTCCACGCAGGTAAAATTACGCGAATCTGTATGCTTACTGAAATTTTATCTGTACACTGTACAAAACAGGTGTGAATCTACTAAACTAGTTTTTGTAAAGCTACAGATTAAAATTACAGTAATCTTACTAAAATTTTATCTGTAACATGGGTTGCAGTTACATAAAAAGTTCTTAGACATCCCAGTTTCCTAAAAAATTCTTAGTAACCTTATAGATTTTTTGATTTTCGGTGTAAAACTGTATCTGTTACAAGAATTTTTGTTGTTGCCGTTACATAAAATGTTCTAGGAATCCCAGTTTCCAGAAAAATTTGAGTAACTTTACAGATTTTTTTTTTTACAGTGTGCTTCATTAGTGAGTTCATCTAACGAAATTTACAAGAGCAATACTCTGTCCCAATGTGATTCGAACTGGTTCAATATTTCGGATGTTATTGTGATGAAAAGTTTTAAATAGTATAAATCTAAGTTGTCCGACCAGGCGTCCTTTGGACGATTTCTTGGCGTGAATGTTTCCTGTACACTGTAAAAAAAAATCTGTAGTTCTACAGATCTAAAGTTACATGCTTACTAAACTTTCACCTGTAACTGTACGAAAAAAGCTGCAAATCTACAAAACTAGTTTTTGTAAAGCTACAAAAATCTGTAACTTTACAAATGAATCTGCTAAAATTTCAGTAATCTTACTAAACTTTTATTTGTAACCCTGGCTGCAGTTACATGAAAAGTTCTCGGAATCCCAGTTTCCAAAAAAATTCTTAGTAACCTTACAGATTTTTCGATTTTCGGCGCAAAAGTGTGTCTGTTACATGAAATTTTGTTGTTGCCGTTACATGAAAAGTTCTAGGAATCCAAGTTTCCTAGAAAAACTTTAGTAACTTCACAGATTTTTTTTTACAGTGTAGCTAACTTTTCTAAAATATATGAAATCCGCTTTAAGAAACCTTTTTAAAGCACTACATTTTAATTCATTAACGTTTGTATGCTGCTTTGTTTTATTGTAGGGAGCATCAATGGTTTTGGTTCTTTACTCTATAATACTTTTTGAGATATCCCCTCTTAGGAAAATGTAAGTCTAAATTTAGTATGATTTATAGTTATTCTGTAGTTTGTTTTTCCATGGACATGGCTATAAGCATGAGATGTATGTTCACCTTAAAACATGTGCGTGCGCCTTTAGAATGTTTCCTATGACTAGGTTTTTTTTAAGTTTAAAAATCCAATTTAAAAATGCTTTATTTTAAAATCATTAACATTTGCACGATTTTGTATTGTAGACAGCATTTAAGGTTTTTGATTATTTATCCTATGAAAGTTTTTGAGATAACAACCCTCTCAGAGAAATAGAATTCTAAGTTAATAATAATTTATATTTTTTTGCAGTGTATTTTTTACACGGGAATGGATATTACTATCAGATGTGTGTGCATGTAAAACACGTGAATGTATCGCTAGCACTATTAAAGTGAGATAATTTTGTGTATTTCCAGTCATGAAAATAATAAAGCCCTTCATTGTTTGCCCTTCATTACTGAGCTGCGACCATGCTTAATGAAAGGATGACCAGTGAACCCTATGCGAGGTATTTGCACTGCAACCTTTGAGATTATTTTCCGATAAATCCTTTTATTAACTTCTGACTAACTGCAATTTTTAAACAAATAACTAGCTGTTTAACCCGTTCTACGTACGGGAGTTCATGTTCAATAACTATCAGATTTAGAAAAATATTTTTCTACTGCTGTATATATTTTTTTAATGAAATTTAATTTATCATGGTGCTATGGCAGCAGACGATAAAACGATGTCTTTGGAATACGGAAATAAATTATGGAGGAAAGAGATAGATGGAGGTGCAGTAAGGTGACTGGCGATGACGCCAAAAGAGTAACCCTAAAATCCGCTACAGTAGGCTCAAACACAAGGACTTTCTTTCACGAAAAAAAGAAGAAATCTTTGAATAATACAGTTTTTAATTCATAAAACAATGGAATGCTGCTTTAGAATGCTTAAAAATAAGCAGATCATTTTCATTTACAGAAAAAAATGCACGGGTGATGTCAAAGAATTCGGTCCCTGTTGCAGGTGCTTGTTTTGCTTGGGCCTACTGTGGACACTTAAATTTGAGCGATAAGTGGTTTCATATTTCAAACCTTTTTTTACGGTATACTGCCTCTCCATCTATCTCTTTCCTCCATGGGAATAAATAGAATAAAAACATTTTGTTTATGTTTGTGATAAAATGTTTTTCTTTATTTTATTAAAAATATAATAATTAAGCGCTATTAAATAATCTTTAATTCTTTGCATGCGAGGTAAAAGAATTATCGTAATACCCGCTACAGATTCTTAATATTGCAGCGTGACGTACGTAATATGTATATCTCACATTGCAGTAAACATTTAAAACTGGTTAGATCCCACGCGATTACAGGTTGTGCATAAAAAAAGGTGCAAAAATTCGTCAAAAACATAAAATAACAAAAAAATCTATTTAAAATTTTCGAATTTTTTGCCCCAATCGTTCATGGGCTCCCTACCAGTAATCCGTGCGCCAAATTTCGTAGCTCTGTGCTCTGTGGTTTCCGTGTTTTTGAGGTTAGATATGCGCACGGATTTTAATAGGGTAGATGTTTTTTAACGAAATGTGAGTATATTATATCAAATCCTGTTCAAAAACTTACCCAAGCTACCCCATTCATTGTTGTGCGTTTTATATGCACTACAAATCTTTGTACACTTTTCAGAACACTTTTTAAAACACTTATTTTGTTACCTTTTTTTAGAACACTTTGAAGCGCACCTTTTGGAACAGTTTTTAGAATAGATCTCAAAACGTTCATTCTTCAGCGCACTTTTCGGACACTTTTGAGAACGAGTGATTTCACAAGTGTGCCCAAATGTATTCTCAATATGTCCTAAAATATGTTTCCAAGTTTAGATTTAACAAATATCTTGAGCAGAACACTTTCGTTACACTTTTGATACATTTTGTGAACACTTTTTTTTTTTAATTTTTTTTTATAGCGGAGCATATTCGCAACACATTTCAGTACACATTAATGTAACTGGAACACTTTTATTGAATCAAAGTGTTCCAAGTTGGTTTTCAACATGTGCTGGGAATTTGCAGCGTGTGCATAGAAAAAGTGCTCTGACGGCAGAAATAATATGTATGATATATAAGCAAAATTATTCCAGCAGGTCGATTTCTAAAGAACTTAGTCTAGCATTGCGAAAATTGCATACATTTTTAAAAGAAATATTAATAGTAAAAGTAATTTGATGATTTCATTCGAAACCATGCCTTGCTCCAAACCGGAATTGGACCATCAATTTTGCTTTTAACAAACCTAAAACCACAACTGCATTTTTTTTTGTTTTATTTTTAATATTTATTCCTCTGTTTTATTATTAAATTATTTATCATTAATACATTATAAAATATTATTTATTAGTAGTAATACTAATGGTGATTAATAGAATTTATGCCTATTATTTCCCGTGTGCATCCTGAATAGGGTAGGGGAGTACACAGTGAGACATGGTACACAGTGAGACTGCAGCCATTTTGACATGTAGTTATAACTTTTTCTCCTAGCTGGAACACACACTGAACCACCTCATCTTATGCAACACATGGATGTAGTTTCGGCACTTCGGTTACTCGTCCAACAAAATAGTAAGTAATTATTTATTTTACAGGGGTTAAAGTTAAATAAACGTCCATTTTAGACTTTATTTATTTCAATATGGCATATATTTACTTAACCGAACCTAGCTATATCTAATGATAGATTATGTCAACAAAACGACACAAGCATTCAAAGCTATGAAACTGATGATGAAACAGATATGGCATCCATTTTGTTACAACGTAACGAAAGTACACAGTGAGACACACAGTTGTGGTACACAGTGAGACGTGCCTCATTGTGTATCTACTATGCGGTTCTGACGTAAAAAAAATTATTTATTAATTAAAGAAGGTTTTTTCTCTCTCTCTCTATCTCTCTGTGTGTGTGTGTGGGGGGGGGGGGGGCGTGCGATGGTTAGTGAAATCTACTAAACGTAAGAGGCTGAAAGTTTGCATGAAGGTAGCCCAATGTCTGCCATTGTCCAACCGAGGCTCATATTTTTAAATTTTTTTTAATCTAGAAATATTAATTAGAAGTCATAAACTGCAGAAAATTATTGATAGAGTATAAAAATGTATGATTTATGAAAATATATACATTGTCTCACTGTACACCACTTGTGGTACACAGTGAGACAATTTTCCATACTCCTTTATGCTGCTTCTGTGCTTTTATAAATAACTTTTTAAAAACCACTTATACATTAATGTGTAGCGTATTTGTGTAGCTTAAAGTTGTAGCAAAAATGTTTTCAAAAGAATAAAAATCGTTGCCATTTGTTAAGTAATAATAATTTTCGTCTTATTGTGTACTACCCTCCACTATATATATATATATATTTATATATGCAATGAAAATAAAAAGTTAATTTTTGGAGTAAAAATATTTTTATTCAAATTTAAAAGAATTGTAAAAAAGAGTACAACTCAACAGCAGTGATGAATTATCAATATGAAATTTTCGTATTTTTATTCCACAAATTTTAGTCATTACAATACAAAATATTTCAGTCTTATTCTATTTAATTCTTTCATTCATAATTTTTCAAAATATAAATATTATTTAATTCCCTTGCTCAATTTTAAGTCTTGCGCTGCTCTTTAAAAATATCTGTAAACAATTTTCAAGAAATATCTCTGCTTTAAAGCTTTATTTGCCTTTTTACAGATTCTCCATTCAGAAAATACTTATAACAATCGGAATCAGTTAATTAAGTAATAAAGTTCTACATTTAACTACTTTTTAAAAAGATTTTAATTACATCCTTTAACTTAAAACGCTGTTTATTTTACAGGAAGCCTAAAACAGATAAAATCGACAGTTTTTTATCTTTTTTTCATTAAACGAATTTAATTTCATCTTCATTTAACAATAGGAATTATTTAATTAAATGATGCAAATTTACCTCGTTTATCTATTTTTAAAGACATTATTTCATTATATTATTAAATTCAAAGTACTGTTTACATTGCAGAAAGTTGAAGTTGCATAAAGTGGCCAGTTTTTATATTGTTCGTTAAAGGTTTTCAATTTTATTCTGATTTAATTAGAAAAAGGGTACATTATGACAATTCTTTTAATTCATATTTAAATGCCCACAAATTAATTTTTTAACATTCAGTTAAACTAATATACGACGAGTAAGAATAAATATCTTTCATCGTTTTAAAATTGACAACTTGATTAAAACCCTTTTATAAATGAGACTACATTAACATTGAAGGTACTCAATTTTTAAGAGAAATAAATTTTTCTCTTAACCCATTAACCGCCAAAACTATAAAGTAGGAATTTTGAAATTTCTAGTTGAAAGTCGTTTGCGACCACAAATTCAGAAAGGTAATTCTATCTTTATTAAAGTATCAAAATTTCTGGCAATAAATAAGGTAATTTTTTAAATTCTAAAATAGTGGTGGCAAAGTAATTAATTTAAGAATGAGAAATTATTTTGACCGTTGCGTGAACGCAACACCAGCTGGTAATGGGTTAATATGAATACTAACTTGTGCATACAAAAAAATAAAACAATTTAATAAAATTCTCATTATTATATTACATATTATTATAAAAGTATCTCGCACTATTTTTAGACCATTTTCACGTTACTTTGAGAACTATTCTACTCTTTAACAATACAAATATTTCTTAAATCTAGGAAAATATAAAGTAACCAATAATGAAAATATACAGCAGCTTCTTCAGAGTTACTCACGACTTCGAAAAGGTTTATTTATCCTTATAAATCTTCCGAACCAACATATTTTTAAGATTTAAAAAAGCATCTATTAAAACAAAGGTGCTTTTGTTGTTACTGATTTTCGGAAACGATTCAGTCGCTTATTTAGTGTATTCATCAGTTTTCTAAATCCAAAATATAAGTTTTCTGGATGCTATCAATTTATAGGTAAATATTTTAAAGTTCAACAAACATGTTTTATATACCAATACGTTAAATTAATAGCATAAACATGTTTAAATTCAGTTACTCACCTGAAGATGTTTAGGTGACAATTGATAGAATCCTGAAAACAGAATTTCCGGTTTTAGAAAAATGATTACTACACTATAAAGACTAACGTGGAATCGTTTCGAAAAACTAGTAGGAGCAAAGGAAACTTTATATGCACGGATGCTTCTTTAAATTTTGAAAATATATTAGTTGTAGTAGTTTTTAATGATAAAAAACGTTTTGTCCACATCAATTATGAAATATCAAAAGGACATTTTCACATTTTTATTCCACAAATTTTGATCATTACAATACAGATATTTTACTCTTATTCTATGTAATTCTTTCGTTCATAATTTACAAAATAAAAATTCACTTTAATCCCCATTCTCAATTTAAAATTTCTTGCACTGCTATTTAAAAAGATCTGTAAATAATTGTCTAGATATATCTCTGCTTTAACGTTTTAGTTGCCTTTTTACAGATTCTCCATTCAGAAAATACTTATAACAATCGAAATCAGTTAATTAAGTAATAATGTTCTACATTTAACTACTTTTTAAAAAGATTCTAATTACATTCTTTAACTTAAAACGCTGTTTATTTTACAGGAAGTTTAAAACAGATAAAATCGTCTGTTTTTAGGTTTTTTCATTAAACGAATTTAATTTCATCTTCATTTAAAAATAGGAATTATTTAATTAAATGATGCAAATTTACCTCGATTATCTACTTTTAAAGACATTATTTCATTATATTATTAAATTCAAAGTGCTGTTTATTTTGCATAAAGTCGAAATTGTATAAAGTGGCCAGTTTTTATATTGCTCATTAAAAGTGTTCAATTTTATTCTGATTTAATTAGAAAAAAGAGACATTATGACAGTTCTTTTAATTAATATTTAAATGCACACTAATTAACTTGTAACTTTCAACTAAACTACCATACGGCGAGTAACTATAAATATGTTTAATGGTTTAAAAATTGAAAACTTGATTAAAACACTTTTTTAAATGAGACTGCATAAAAACTGAAGGTACTCAATCTTTAAAAGAAAGTAACTTTTCTCCTTATATAAATAACTAGTGTAAATGCCCGTCCTAGGACGGTGGGTAAAAATTGTGCTTTTCACTTAAAATTTGAAAAACTGATAAAAAAATAATTGACAATATGGAAGGGTTTAGATGAGCAAAGTTCGGCTAGTTTCTGTTCTAATAAACACACAATTAGCATTTACAATATTTCTGGGTAAACCAGGTTTTCCGGCTAATATACTATAACAAAATTAAGATTTCTTAATAAAACAAAAATTTAATAAATATGCAATAAAAGTGCGTAATTAAAACAGTCTGCTGTAACTATTGAAATATTACTATTTTTTTAATAACACTTTGAAATTGTATTTTATCGTTTACACCCCCCCGCTTCCTCCCCCCCTCCAAATTTTTTTTACATGTATATTGATTAATAAATAAGTATCTCGGGTTGAATCCCAACCGTCTAATCCTCTAAGCTTCTGTCCTCCTGATGCAAAGCTATAAATCAAAAATTATTAATTTTACTTTTCGTATAAATATTAATTTTTTACTTTTAAAATATGGGATATGTTATTTTTTTTTAAGTTTAAATTTACATACACCTGTATATAGAAAAGGAAAATATAAGTAATGTGTAATTTAAAACTAAGCTACAAAATAAGAAGCCTAAAATATTTAAATTGATTACTTTTTTAAAAGAAAGTCAGTTTTATCAATTTTTTGCAGGGAATAAAAAGGGATATTTTTAAAAATACCATATCATTGTTTTCCGTGAATAACTTTATATGAGAAATAAATTAAAATTCCTTACATGTCGCAAAGAAAATTTAATATGATTGCAACTGAATACTTGAAATAATCTCAAGTGACACTTGGCGATTTATTTTGGTGGTGTAATGCGATGTGCCTTGCACTGATTTGTTAGGAAAAAGTGTCTACCACTGCTCAATTATCAGGACTTTTAACCTTGAGAAGTAATCGCGGGATTCTTGTTTCTTGTCAACCAATGGGAGAATGGATCCTTTTCCCCTTGATTCTCTTCCTGGGAGACTGGTAAGCCCGCCCAGCGTTACACTGCGTTTTATTATATAGAGATAACTTATTACGTATTATTATAGAAGATTACTAAAACACTTTATTAAAATGAGATTCGATAAAAATTGAAGGTACTCAATCTTTAAAAGAAAGAAACTTTTCCTTTTATATAAATAAGAACTTTTGATTAGAGAAAAATAAAACATTTTAATAAAATACTCGTTAATATGTTACATATTATTATAGAAGTTCATTAAAACACATTTAACAAATGAGACTGCGTAAGAATTGAAGGTATTCAATCTTTAAAAGAAAGAAGCGAAAGGAAAATAAAACATTTTAATAAAATATTCGTTATTATGTTACATATTATTATAGAAAATGATTAAAACACTTTTTTAAAACGAGACTGCATAAAAATTGAAGGTACTCAATCTTTAAAAGAAACTTTTCTCTTTATATAAATAATAACTTGTGACTAACGAAAAGTAAAACATTTCAATAAAATACTCGTTATTATGTTACATATTATTATAAAGATGATTAAAACGGTTTATTAAAATGAGACTGGATAAAAATTGAAGGTACTCAATCTTTATAACTTGTAATTAAAGGAAAATAAAACAATTTAATAAAATACTCGTTATTATGTTACATATTATTATAGATGTATATCGTACTGTTTTTTAGATCATTTCCATGTTACTTTAAGATCTATTCAACTCTTTAAAAAATACAATGTTTTTTTAAATCTAGGAAAATGTATAATAACCAATAACGAAAATATATAATAACTTCTTTCGAGTTGCACACGATTCAGAAAAAATTTCTTTGTCCATAGAAACCCCTTAAACCAATATGTTTTTGAGATATAAAGAAGCATTTATTTAAAAAAAAGTTTATTTTGTTGTCACTGCTTTTCTGAAACGTTTCAAAGCCGTTTTTATGTATTCACTATTCATGTTCAACCAACATTCTTTATAGACAAATATGTTAAATTAATAGCATTAATGTTAACATGAAAATTAATATTCGTTTGTTACATGTAACATGTTACATAAATGCATGTAAAAATTTGTTACATGTTTTGCACATATAAATTCAATTACGCAACTGAAAATGATTAGTGAGAATGGATAGAATCCTGAAAAGAGATTTTCCGGTTTGAAAAATAGGATTGCTACACTATAAAGATAACCTGGAAGCGCTTTCAAAACATTTTCTACATGGTGCCGTTAAAATAACACACGCATACGCACACACTTAAAACATACTATTTATTAAACATTTATAACACATTTTTAAAAATGAATGTTTTGAAAACACATTTTCTCCTCTTCTAATTTTTAACAACATTTTTTGCACAATCTTTTTATTTGGCGCAACACATTCACAACACAATCGAAAATGATTTTAGTTAGAAGTGTTAATTATTATGTTCAGTTAGTGTTACAAAAGTGTTTCACGAATTTGCACCGTGAACACTTCTTATTAAGTCTTCTTTTAAATACTTCTTTTAATTACACAAATTAAACACCGTACAATTAGAAAATGAGACATTGTCGTAGTTGTCATAATCCTCAAAAAATCTAAGTATAAAACAAAAAGGAAAATAGAATATATTTAAAAAATTATTTTTTAAGACAATACGCATGTTGTGCGTCACAAATAATAAAAATTAGTAGAGTTGTCGACAAATTTATTAAAGGTTACTGTTATTGCTACGGTGATTTCACGTATGCAAAATTGGTATAGACTTTACAAATGTGAGATTATTTTAATTTTTATAATAATCTCCAATAAATAAATAAAAAGGTTGAAAGAAACAAATGCTATATTGCTAAAAATATACAACACAAATTTCTTCAGTCCAATATTATATGTAAGATAAAATTAACTCTTCGGGGAAAACACATCAAATTGTGAAATTTGCAATGGATGAATCTCGTCAATAGTCTTTACTTTTCGGTATAGATAAATACAGGTTTTTTATTAACTACATTGGATAATGTGCTAACTCAAAAGCTGAGAGTATTACTTATCAGACTGTCTCAGAAAAGTCGCTATTATATTCTATAGCAAAATTTCATTTCATTTTTTAACATGAAATTCGACTATCGTAGATAAAAACAGGAATTATTAAACTAATATTTTATACATTAGATTATTTTCGAATTTGTAATCAGCATTAAGTTTGTTAACGCTTTTGAGAACTAATATTTATCGATCTCATCATTCGCGTTTAATTCCCATAATAATAGGCTCGATCCGTATTTGTTTTAGATCCGTATTTGTTAACCTAAATTACCAATTTTCTAAAGTATCAATTTCAGAAAAAAGGTTCTTTCTGTCTTCTGTGGTGTAATTTTGTTTGTGCAAAAGCATTGAATGTGTACTTGTAGTCTTACTTTAAGGTTGTTCTCAAATCCAATAAAGCTAATTTCTGACACATCTCTCAATTCACTTTTGTTCGTAAACCGCATGAAATTGGTAAGTGTTCTTATTCAGAAACTATGCAATCAAATGCCGTTTTTCATTTTTTAGTAAAGGCAGAAGAGCTTTCAGAAGAAACTGTCAAATTGAGCGTTTAAAGCGAATTCCCGACTCGGCAATACGAGAAATTTGTCGCTACGTGACAAGAATCGTTTATAAACCCGATAAGTAATTCATTTACCAAAAAAATGATAAACACAATTTCAAATCACTTTAATAGTCAAGCTGCCAATTTTATGCTTCTTCCTGTAAAAACGAGCCAGAAAATGTGCCAGAAAGTTTCGCGTTGTTGAGCAGGGAATTAAGAACATCTTAACTTCAGGTTTCAAGAGATAAAAAGTTTTGTTATTTTTTTAGACTGAATGCTGTAATAAAACATCCTTGCTGTTATATATATATATATATTACGCGACTCGCCATTTTGTCTTTGTGGACCGCTGCCGAGTCGCGGCCCGGCATTTGGGAAAACCTGCTCTAAAGAACTTACTGTACACACTGTTAAAAATTTGCAGCATTCTGGCAGTTCATTTGACCGTTTTTTCCGAAAACGGTTAAAACAACCGTAATTTAACACTATTCTGACCATATTATTGGCCATTTTATGGTCAGAATATAGTTAAATTATGGTCATGAAACCATTTTTTTCAAAAAACGGTCAAATGACCTGCCAGAATGCTGCAAAATTTTTAACGGTGCACGTGATGGTAAGAATGACAAGAAATTTAGTGCCCAGAGCTAGAACACTTCAACTGTGGCCCACCGAACTTTTATCTGCTGCCCGAAACATGGAATCGGTAATCGAACTTCGAAAATCTCTTAAAAAGTATTTAAGATTTTCACTACTGTTTTAGACTTTTTATGAGAAAAGAAAACCTGCCTGTTTAATAATCAATTTAAAATTATGCTAAAACATCTTAAATTATTTACTTATTAAAAGTTCTCTTATACACGTACTCCTGTTTGTGTTATAATGATGTATGTACTCTTTAATCTTCAACAGTAATAAACATTTATTTTAAATTAATTTGCACCGCATTTTTTTCACATTTAAAAAAATTGTACTGAGCGAAAACACTATTTATTAAAGAAAATACTTCTTTTTTTGCGTGTGTGTATTTAGGAGTTGCAAACTCTGAGCTATTATATTACTATGTTTCTTTATATAATTAATACTAATTATGTTAACTTTGTTATATTACTTTGTTGGTAATTTTATGCACCTGGATGCAGGTGATAAACCAACAAATATTGTTCCAATCGGCATCATTCGTATTGCCTTCATTTCATTTAAAATATAAAAGCTTTTCTCGTTTTATTTTACTTTTAAAAGGCATACTTTTAAAATACATGTATTGCATGCATTTGAAATACATGTCTTTCCCTAATTTAATTTAAAATACAAAGAAAAAAAAAGAAAACAATAAAAAAATAATAACATAAACCAAAACACTGTGTTTCAACATCAAAGCATTGTTTCGAATTTGCACAAGCGAAAAGTTGCTACTGGCAAGAAAAAAATGCTATTGGGTATATTTGCACTCGACTACCATAAAAGTACCACTTTGTTTTACTGCTTTATTATAAGAGAGCTTTAATTACATATTTTCTTATGTTATTACATAAATATAGTGTTTTGCGAACCGTCTAACAATAATATAAGAAAAAATTGACTACGGGTGCACAAGCGGAAGAAATACAACTTTGATTTTTTTTCTTTTTATCTACTGCAAAACCGAAGAGCATGGGATCAAGTTTACTTGCAGGAAACTTACTGTTTCTGCTATTCAAGTACTACTCTATATCTAAAAAGGGTTACGAAATTATAGGAAAAAATTTGTGGTTATTGGGGGAAAATGCTATAATATATTCCATTATTATTATTATTTTTAGATTTCTTCAAAACTTGATTTTTGGACTTACTCCTTCCTCAAACCTGATGATTCAATTTTACATTTTTTATGTAATGCAACCCAAGTAGCATTAAAAACATTTTATTATTCTGAAAGATAACTTTTAAAAAATAATCCTAAATTAAGGGGACCGGGAAAGCCCTATCTCCCCCATGTTAAATTCACCAACTTTATGTACACTTTTCTCAGAAATGGTGAAACATAGAGGTCTAGAATTTTTAGAGTAGTTAGAATAACATGATTTACGTATTTTAACATACCATTTTCTTTCTAAGTGAAACTCAAAATTAATTATTAATTATTTATTGAAAGTCATTTTTATATTAGCATTTTTGGTCAGATTTCAATGCCTAAAATAAATAATTCTCAACAAATCATTAAATCCCTGTGTTAAAGTACGCAATAAAGTATTAAAAAAAATATGAGTTCTTAAGTTTAATAGATATTGAAAAACAGGAACATAAACATGAAAAATCCAGGTTTTGAGAAAAAGTCAATTAAAGATTTAAATGGCCATTAAGGTGTGAAGTACTCATAGAAAAAATGAATAGTTTGAACACCTATTTTTTTCATATATAAACATGTGAAACACATGGTTGGAAAGATAAAAGTTTAAACTATTTAATGATATAAAAAAGTAAAAACAGATTTTTTGGTTGAATTTTACTTTCCCGGTCCCCTTAGAAGATTAATTAAAAGTTTATTTCTTATAAATAAACAATTCTTTCTTTTAAATTTTGTTTTAAGAAAGTTTTTGCACTTACATCTACTTAAAAAAAATCTGACAAATAACTGTTAAAATACCAAAAAAATATGCTTTTAAAATATCAGAAACCAAACATTACAACAATTTCGAATTTCTAATAGGCTTAATTACTTATACTTCAACCTGCTGAAAAAATATGTTATGGTTGGAATTATTAATAGAGATTTTCTAATTATTTAGCACATTGTGAATAAATTTCTTAACAGCTTACATTACATTTAATCAATTTTGCCGTCTGTGTTTGAATGTATTATTTTAGACGTATATCTTTCATACATAAAATAAATAATATTAATATATTTAAAAATCGGTTGATAGACAATACTACAGACGGAATTTTCTATAATATGCAAAACTAATTAGTCCTCAAAATTCTTACATTTCGAACTATTAGGTAGCTTTCTTTACAAAAAAGCTACCTATTGCAGCCGTTCGGAGGAAAGCGATTTCAAAAAATTTTGGTATATTTTCATCGATCATGACCCCCAGACCCCGAAACCACCCTCCGTTCAAAATTGATATATATATATATATATATATATATATATATCTGACCTATGTCACACTGTAACTACCGTAATTTTGAACCGATTTCGATGTAATTCGGTGTGTACATAGTACATACAAATGTCTCGACCGAGTTCGTTGGCCAGCTTCATCCGCCGTTTTGTTTCAAAATGGCGGCCATTTAAAATTTTTAAAAAAATTTAAAACTTGAAATGTGGTACCAAAAAATTAAAAATGGAAAAATATTTTTTTCTTATGTATTTGACCTTTATACAAAGATTCCGGAGCAGTTTTTCTTTCGTCTATATCTTAAAAAATGGCTGAGTTATAGCATTTTGAATTTCTAGCGTGGCTGACATTTTGAAACGTCCTGAATTTTGTCACGCGATAAAAGGCGTATATATGAACCGATTTGGATGTAATTCGGTGTGTACATAGTACATACCAATCTCTCGACCGAGTTCGTTGGCCAGCTTCATCCGCCATTTTGTTTCAAAATGGCGGCCATTTAAATTTTTTTTAAAAATTTAAAATTTGAAATGTGGTACCAAAAAATTGAAAATGGAAAAATATTTTTTTCTTATGTATTTGACCTTTATACAAAGATTTCGGAGCAGTTTTTGTTTAGTCTATATCTTAAAAAATGGCTGGGTTATAGCATTTTGAATTTCTAGCGTGGCTGACATTTTGAAACGTCCTGAATTTTGTCACGCAATAAAAGGCGTATTTATGAACCGATTTGGATGTAACTTCGTTTATACATAGTACATATCAATGTCTCGACCGGGTTCGTTGGCCAGCTTCACCCGCCATCTTGTTTAAAAATGGCGGCCATTTAAATTTTTAAGAAAAATTTAAATTTGAAATGTGGTATCAAAAATTGAAAATTGAAAAAATATTTTCTTCTTATGTGTTTGACCTTGATAAAAAGATTCGGGAGCAGTTTTTCTTTCGTCTATATCTTAAGAAATGGCTGAGTTATAGCATTTTGAATTTCTAGCGTGGCTGACATTTTGAAACGTCCTGATTTTTCTCACATAATAACAGGCGTATTTATGAACCGACTTGGATGTACCTTGGTGTGTACATAGTACATACAAATATCTCGACCGAGTTCGTTGCCCAGCTTCATCCGCCATCTTGTTTCAAAATAGCGGCCATTTAAAAAAATTAAAAAATAAAAAAAATTACATGAGATACCAAAAAATTGGAAAATGAAAAAGATTTTTTCTGTATGTGTTTGACCTTAATACAAAGATTCCGGAACAGTTTTTCTTTCGTCTATATCTAAAAAAAAATGGCTGAGTAATAGCATTTTGAATTTCTATTGTGGCTGACATTTTAAAACGACCTGATTTTTGTCACGCGATAACAGGCGTATTTATGAACCTATTTGGATGTAACTTGGTCTGTACATAGTACATACCAATGTCTCGACCGAGTTCGTTGGCCAGCTTCATTCGCCATCTTGTTTCAAAAGGGTTGCCATTTAAAAAAAATTAAATTTAAAATTCAAAATGAGGTATTAAAAAATAGGAAAATGAAAAAGATTTTTTTTATGTGTTTGGCCTTGATACAAAGATTCCGGAGCAGTTTTTGTTTCTGAAAATTTGTTCTTTTGTTGATATCTTAAAAAATGGTTGATTTATAGCACTTTGAATTTCTAGCATGGCTAACATTTTGAAACGATCTTGTATTTGTCGCGCGATAACACACGTATGCGCCTATTTCGATGTAAGAAGGCATGTGGATAGTATACATCAACACCTCGACCAAGTTCGCTGGCCAGATTCATCAGCCATCTTGTTTAAAAATGGCGGCCATTAAATTAAAAAATATATATATATTTAAAGTGAGGTGCAAAAAAAATTAGAAATTGAAAAAGGTTTCTTTCTTAAGTATTTGATCTTGATATAAGGATTCAGGAGCATTTTTTGTTTGTCTTTACCTTAAAAAATGGCTCAGATATAGCAGTTTCAATTTCTATTGTGGGTGACATTTTGAAAAATCTGATTTTTTGCATGCGACAGCACTCCTATATATTAACCGATTCCGATGTGAGTGAGCATGTGCACAGCAATTACTAAGGTCTCGACCAAGTTCACTGCTTAGCCTCATCCACCATGTTGTCTTAAAATGACAGGCACTTTAAGAAATTGCCGAATTTGGCAGCCAAATATAAGTTACTTTAAAGAAAAGCAGCTTGGATAAAGCTGACTAATTTCGCGAAATTCTTATTCATTATATTGATAAAAATTAGTATTGAATCTCCTATATTCGGTTTCCACTAAATTGAGCTTCGTGTGTTTGCATGATATAAGTTGGCTTTTTTAAAATAAGGATTATGAAAGCTACCTCTTCCTCCCGGCACTGGCCGGAAGGACTTTTTTAATTTCGTCTAGAGAGAAAATTGACGATCTAACGTTATTTACATTTAAATGAATGTTATTTAATTAAAAAACTTCCGTTGGAAACTCACAAAAGTAAATGTGAAAAAAAAAATAAATAAACAAATAAAACTTAGTTGAAATTTGAAAAGCAGATTAAAAGTGATAAAATATGAATGATAATTAATCAAATGGCTTAAATTTTTTCAAAAGGAAGAATATTTTATTCTTTATATCTTTATTTAAATTTCAGTAAATAAATGTTGTAAAAATAAGGTTAGAATGATATAGGGGAGAGTAGTACACAGTGAGACATGGTACACAGTGAGACAGCAGCCACTTTGACATACAGTTGTAACTTTTTCTCCAAGCTGGCACACACACATAACGACCTCATCTTATGCAACACGTGGATGTAGTTTCGGCACTTTAGTTACTTGTCCGACAAAATAGTAAATAATTCCTTATTTTATAGTGGTTAAAGTTACATAAACGTCTATTTTAGAGTTTATTTCTTTGAATATGACATATATTTATTTAATCATCTAGCTATATCTAATAATAGACTATTTCGACAAAACGACATAAAATTTTTAAACCGAAGAAATTGATGTAACAGATGTGGCATCCGTTTTGTTACAACGTAACGAAAGTACACAAAGGAGACATGCAGTTGTGGTACATAGTGAGACGTGTCTTACTGTGTGCCTACTATGTGGTTCTGATGTTAAAAAAGTTATTTATTAGTAAAAGAATGTTTTTTCTCTCTCTCTCTTTCTGTGTGTGTGTGTGGGCGTGCAATGGCTAGGGAAATCTACTAAACGTAAGAGGCTGAAAATTTCCAAGAAGGTAGCCCAAGGTCTGCCATTGTCCACCCGAGCTCATATTTTTAATATTTTGAAAATCTAGAAATATTAATTAGAAATCATAAACTGCAGAAAATTATTGATAAAGTGTAAAAATGTATGATTTATGAAAATATATACATTGTCTCACTGTGTACCACAAGTGGCACACAGTGAGACAATTGCCGACACTCCGTTACGCTGCTTCTGTGCTTTTATAAATAACTTTTTCAAAACCATTTATACATTAATGTGTAGCGTATTTGTGTAGCTTAAAGATGTCGCAATTTTTTTTTTCAAAAGAATAAAAAATCGTCGTCATGCGTTAAGTAATAATAATTTTCGTCTCACTGTGTACTACCCTGCCCTATATTTATTAAATTACAAATCACTGGAAAAAGATTGAGCTGTCAGAAAATACTGTGGGTTTTTTTGCATCAAGCAATATGCTAATACTACATTTGAATCTACTAATCTACATGTATACTACTTTTTTCAAACCTTAACTCTCGTATTTTCAAAATAATGCAAATATGTATTTGCAAAAGTATTTGAAAAAGTGTCCTCCTGGGAATTTCCTTTGCTTTCTTTAAACAGTTTTATTTGTATGCAACTCAAACTGCTTTAAGAAAAATAAAAAAATTGGTGCACAATTTGAATTCTCAAGTAACGTCCTGCAATAAAGAATGATAACATGCTGGTGTATTTAGGAATTTCACTTTGTTTTTCACTTAGACGTACAATAGTGTACATTACAAAATATAGGAAATATGTTGTTAATATGTTTTTAATATAATACGAGTGCTAATGCTATTTAAAAAATTACTTATTTATTAATATTTAGAAATAATTATTCACATAGATAAAATGCATTTAGTTCAGAAGAACAGACGACTTACTTCAAATACTCTTGTAAAAAATATATGAATAATAAGGGATTTCATATCGTATAGCACAAAATTCATCACAATACACCTCAAATGTAATAACAAAACAATCATTAATAATAATGAAATAGTGATTTAATTTAGCTAATCAAATAATTTGTTTATATACATCAACGAAAAGTTTATGATTTAGAAGAAATGTCATTGAATATAAGAGAATAATCACAAAACATTAACAAAATAATCATAAAATATAGCAAAGAAATTATTTAATTTAATAAAATAGATAATGTTCTTTAAATATCCTCTTAAACGTTATTAATTACAAGCGATTTCATTTAGTATATGTATAAGTAAGTGTAACAAAATATTTGTTTTAAATACGAAAGTTTATCGTTTATCATCTTGTCGCTATCTTGTTTAATAATATCACATTTTTCATCTACTCTAATTTAAGTAATAATTAGAACACCTTATTACTCTGGGAGAAAACTATTTGAAATAATTTGCAAATTATTAAATTAAAAGATTAATGAAAAATTTATCTCTTATAACTTAACAAACCTATCCTCAACATTTTGATTTATAGGGTAACTCCGGGAGAGTCGCCGCATACGGGATAGATGCCGCACTTCTTGTATTTCTTGTAATTATCTATAGATGGTCGTCAAACGCACAGTATAGGTGCACAATGAGATTATTTTAACCACTGCATAGCGTGAATCACATTTTGATGTTTACTTGTAGAAGTACAATCTTTAAATTGACGTAAGTGCATGATTTCACTGTCCAAACGTTATGTTTAAATACTTTTCATACACTAATTACTAAATGCATGCATGATTTCGAAGTCAAAACTAAGTGTAGCGTTTGTATAGAGTACTGTGCGTATGGTTACGCCATTCCCCTTAGCGATGGCAGGTAACTGTGATGGCAGACGTCTGCACCATGCAAAATGGGATACATGCCGCATGACTATTCCTGTATACATGCCGCAGTTTTTTTTTTTTGTACGGGATGATTAAGTGTTATTAACTTTTCCTTTTCTTTTTGCATAGACTAACCATGTTAGGCATGTTATCAAGTTTGCTAAAACCAAAGGACTAAAAGGGGAAAATAAAAAGTAAGAAGGGCAAGAAAGATGCAAGTCAAGATGATAATAATGAAAAATTGGATTACGCGTCGCGCAGGCGTTCTTTGCAAACTTCTCCAAAAAAGAGGAAGTGTAATTGGCTTCGTTGCATCATGTGTTTAAATGTATTTACATAAAGACTGTACTTTTTCGACACTTTTTCTGTAGATTGTAGTAAAAAAAACCGGTCTCTTAACCCATTTGGGACCATAGGTGCATATACCAAATATATAAGCACCTTCATAAAGAGCTTACAAAAAAATTTTCTGGCACCAGTAAAAAAGAAAAGTAATATTTGCTTTGTTTAATTAGAGCATTTTCCTGATTATTTAAATAAAGGTAATTTCTTTTAAAAAATGGTACCAACCAAATAAAATTTGCGTAAAAGCCACCGGTCCTGAAAGGGTTAACAAATAAATTATATAAAAACAGTTTTACTTTTTTTCTTTTCCCTTTCTAATACATTGATGTTACGTTGTTGCTGAAATAACAATTAAAATTTAATCTAAAAAAAAAAAAAAAAAAATATTCGAGAATTTTAATAGTGAAAGTAGGCAACAATTATTAATTTGAATCTACTAATACGTTTCATTGTACTCATTTAGTTTCATTTTGTTATTGCATCGTTAATTATAGTCGAAATATGAATATTTTTTTTTTCAATATTTTTCTTTATAATTTCATTCTGTTCTTATTACAAGCGCGGCATAACTACTGCACATGTGCGGCGTCTCAGCATGAATGCACGGGTGACGCGCCACAGTGTAATGTTTTAGAAAAAAATTGTTAAAAAATATTAATATTTTGTTTTGAATTTTTTTTTTGTCGCAGTACACGCGTTGTATATTTAACATTAAATACCACAGCATGATTCTTTTTATTTTATGTCCACCATGGGACTTTATACATAAATTCAAAAAAACGTGCGGCATAAATCCCGGAATTACCCTATATATTTTTACACTTTTATATATACTTCAAAGTAACTTTCGTAAAAAGTACCGATACAAATATACTTGATGAATATACATAAATAATGAAACATTTAACAATTTACACTGGATACATTTGTTTATATTTGGATTACATTGTATAGAAGGTGTAAAATTAATTTACGAAATAATGACGACATAATATACGAGATATATATGAATTTTTGTATTTAAAACGAATATTTTGTTTAACTCAATGAAATAATGCATATTAATAAACGATAATTATGTGATGGCAAAATGACAAATAACATTGTATTTTAAGATGAGTCATAATTATTAAATAAGCTGTATACGAGTTTTGGAAATTTAATTAGGAAGTTGCACACAAATTTCTCAACAACTTGTGTTCGAATAATTTAACAATTTGTATAATACTTTAACCTTTATGTCTTTCACATACGAAATGAATTAAATTAATACATTAAAAAGCTATTTATAGATTGTACTGCAAATTTAATTCCCTATAATCTGCAAGTTCGTTTTTTTCTCTCAAAATTATCTCATCTCAAAGTATTTTACTTCCATCTAGTGATAAATATGACTATTGCCGTTATTAATATTTAAATGAACCTTAATTAATTCGGAACCTTGTGTTAAATGTTATGCACCCAGCAAAAGTAAATATTGAAAAAGTCCTTTTAGCTGAATTTCGATCATAGATTAAAATTGATGAAATATGAATAATTAATTATTCAAAACTCTCAGACATTTCAAAAGGAATAAAATTAGGTTTTATATTTTTATTTAGATTGAAATGAAAAAAGGCATAAAATAAGTATCGAATATTAAAATATTATTCCTATGGTACCAATATCGACTTAATGTAGCATGGAAATTATAACAAATGTCATTACACGGAAAATATTTTTAATGGCGTCAAATTAATAATAAAATTATTGTCCTTAAGGATATAAATGTCTTCATGGTGTAAACAGTCTTAGAATGTAAATTAATGCTCTATCCTTAGAAAAACAATATATTCATAATACTGCACAAACATTACATTTATAGTAAAATTTTTCAATACCAATTAAGTATTAAAATGTTGGGCTTAATATATAAATATTCTTTAAAGCCAATTTATTTATTTAATTATTTATTATTTGTTGAACTTAAGAACCTAAGTCTTACACCCCCACCACCACCACCTACTTTTAATTTTCACTCCTGCCCAAGGAATCATACCTTGTCATCTAACTCAACATATCCAGTATACGGGGATGTGGGACATGAGTCCAGGGCTCCTCGACAAAAGGTCTTCCCATCAGATAAAACAAGTTGAAAATTGCACGTCAAACGTGGCAAATGAGGTACGTTCATACTATAACTAGTTTTATAAATATTTTTTGCACCGCATATTGTACTGAATGTATATTGTAGTGCACGTCATAAGTGCATATCCATTTCATTCTGTTCGTAAGGCTGTAACAGCATTAAAATGAACTTGAAATAACTTTTTTGCATTGGCCGAAATGCAACGGAAAACTTTTGACTGTCCCTGTCATTAAACTATACATCTATTTTCATAAAATTTGAAATGACTGGACAAAAGTTTGCAGCAATTATATATTTAAAATTTCAAATCATTCGTTTGGGTAGTTTTTGCTCTGTTATATGCGGGCGGGCGGACAGATATGCGGGTGGACGGACAGATAGACGGACAGACAGACGGACCGAACGACGACTATAGGTGTTACGTATTTATATAATTACGAACGCACCTAAAAAGGGCATTCGATAAAAGACTAATACTATACAAATATTGTATTCAATATGTTTATGTTAGAAATTTTTTTTATGCACACAAACATTTTACCAATAATATTGTTAAAATTGTTGTAATATTGTTAATATTGTAAGTATTGTTAAAAATTATTAAGACTATACTTCCGAAGTATAAACATTGCTATATTCAGGATATTGGCAAAGAAATTTTTTTTCAAGATTTTTCCAAGATTTATATAATGATGTTCTAAAAATATAAAACGTAAAGTAAGAAAAGAAAAAAACCTAACCTACTACTAAATATGATTTAAAAATACTTTTTTTCTTTTTAAAAATTCAGTTTCAAACATGCATACATACATTCCAAAAACTTCAAAAGAAATTTTTGGCTAAACTAGTGTTTGATTTATTTTTTCGTCTTTTTTTAGGATTAAAAATATTAGATTAAAAAAAAAAAAAATACTTTGACAAAATAGAAACCTTCAAAATATTACGAAAGGAGAAATATTACCGAGACTGCAATTCTCGGTAGCACATCTATTGTTAGGAGTAATACTATTTTAAACACCAGAAAGATTAAGAATATTTAATTATCTTTTTACAAAATTCACTTGCAAACATCTATATCTCCATTCTAAAGTCTTTAAAAAGAAGTTTTCCGCTTGCGTTTGATTTCTTTTTTTCTCTTTTTAGCATTAAATTATTAAATTCATAAAAATACTTTAATGAAAGGAAATAAAATAAACGAAAATAAGATAAAATATGCAAACTATCATGACCTGAAAAATATTACTGAGATTGCATTTCAGCATCTATAAGATTATTTTAAAGACTAGAAAGAATAAGATTAAGATTATTTAATTTTCTTTTACAAAATTCAGTAACAAACATGTATATCTACATTCCAAAAACTACATTCCAAAATTGTAAAAACTTTTTAGGATTAAGAATACTAAATTCCATAAAAAAATAATCATTTTAGCAAAATAAAATAAAATAAAAACCTTCAAAATATCATGAAGCGAGAAATATTATCGAGACTGCAGTTCTCGCTAGCATAGGTATTGGTATGATTATTTTAAACGTTAGAAAGTTTATTTAATTGTTTTTTACAAAACTCAGTTTCAAACATACATATCTCTAATCTAAAGTTTTAAAAAAGAAGTTTTCCGCTTAGAGTTGATTTCTTTTTTCTCTTTTTAGTACTAAATTATTAAATTCATAAAAATAATTACCTTAATAAAATAAAATAAAATAGAATAAAATAAAACATACAAAATATCATGAAGTGAAAAATATTTTTGAAATTGCATTTCAGTATCGATAAGATTATTTTAAATATTAGAAAGAATAAGATTAAGATTATTTGATTTTTTTTTTTTTTTTACAAAATTCAGTTTCAAACATGCATATCTACATTCCAAAAATTTCAAAAGACATTTTTGGCTAAACTAGTATTTGATTTATTTTTTCTTTTCTTTTTAGAATTAAGAATACCAGATTTCATAAAAAAAAATAATCACTTTAACAAAATAAAATAAAATAAAATAAAAATCTTTAAAATATCATGAAATGAGAAATATTGCCGAGACTGCAATTCTCAGTAGCATAGGTATTGCATTGGTAGCATAGGTAGCATAGGTATTGTATCGTACGATTATTTTAAACGTTAGAAAGATTATTTAATTTTCTTTTTACAAAATTCGTTTCAAACATGCATATCTTCATTCTAAAGTCTTTAAAAAGAAGTTTTCCGCTTGCATTTGATTTCTTTTTTTTTTCTCCTTTTAGCACTAAATTATTAAATTCTTAAAAATAATTACTTCAATGAAATGAAATGAAATGAAATAAAATAAGATAAAATATTCAAGTTATCATGAACCGAAAAATATTACTGAGATTGCATTTCAGTATCGATAAGATTATTTTAAAGACTAGAAAGAATAAGATTAAGATTATTTAATTTTCTTTTACAAAATTCTGTTTCAAACATGCATATTTACATTCAGAAAACTTCAAAAAAAGTTTTTTGCTAAACTAGTATTTGACTTATTTTTTCTTTTCGCTTTAGGACTAAAATATTAGACTTTAAAAAAATTACTTTGTCAAAATAAAATAAAATAAAAACTTTCAAAATATCACGAAAGGAGAAATATAACTGAGATTGCAATTCTTAGTAGCATATCTATCGTTAGGAGTAGGATTGTTTTAAACATCAGAAAGATTAAGGCTGTTCTCAAATCCAAAGGATCATCTTTCTGACATAAGTTTTAATTCATTTTTGTTCGGAAACTCATGAAACTGGAAGGTGTTGTTATTCAGAAACTATGTCATCGAACTGTTTTTCCCTTTCTCCTGAAAACACAATAGATCTTTCAGATGATGCTGTCAAAGTTGACATTTTGAACTGAACTTCCAAACGAAAGAAGAAAATTCAGTCAGTAAGGGGATAAAAATACCGTGGCACGTGATCAAAATCTCTTATAACTCGATAGGTCTGATCAAAAAAGGGAAAACACATTTCGATTCCAAATTGCTTCCATGGTCAGGTTTTCCAATTTTATATCTTTCCGTTAAAACAATGAATTTGTAAATGTGTCAAAACGTTTTGCGTTTTTGAGCAGAGCAGCTGAGAACAGCCTTAAGATTATTTAATCTTCTTTTTACAAAATTCACTTTCAAACATGCATATCTTCATGCAATCCAAAGTCTTTAAACAGAAAATTTCTGCTTGTATCTGATTTCTTTTTTTATGTTTTTAGTATCAAGATTATTAAATTCATAATAATAATGACTGGAATAAAATAAAATAAAAACTACAAAATATCATGAATTCAAAAATATTACTGAGATTGCATAAAGATTGCTTTAAGATTTTACTGAGATTGCATTAAGATTAATATTATAATTAATTTACTTTTACAAAATTCAGTTTCAAACACGATTAGTCCAGGCAATAGGGAATTTTACCTAGCAAAATTAATGGTAGTTCTGGAAATCGGCTTATTTTATGTTTTTTGGGTCGCTGAATCCGAATTCGTAACTTCCCACCAAAAATTTTCCCCAGCAACCCCCCCCCCTCAAATTTTGGTAAAAAGCCCCCCAAAAATATTTTTATTAAAAAAATCAATTTTTTATTGTTTTAGGAGAAAAGTATCTACAAATTCAGAAAGTAGACAAAATTTGCAACAAATTAGATAGATGAAATTATGACTCAGGATGAAGGGGAAGGGGGTTTCTCTCTCGGAACATGCGCGCGGTGCTGCGTGGGCTAATTTGCGCAATTCCACTTAACCACTCACACGTTCACATTCGCCCTCCCATCTCCCCTCCTAACTTTCCTTATAAGATTTACTTTAAGTTTTTTGGGTAGCTGAATCCGAATTTTTAACTTACCCCCAAAATAGTTGTTATTAACTTAAATTTCTTATTGTTTTAGGGGAAAAGCATTACGAAATTCAGAAATTAGACAAAATTTGCAACAAATAGGATAGATGACATTATGACGTAGGATAAACGGGGAGAGAGGGGGCTGCCTCGGAACATTCCCCGCGCGCTTTTCTCAAAAACCAAACTTTTTCAAAAAATTATTATTTTTTTTTTTTTTGGGGGGGGGGGGGGGTTGCCGAGTAAAAATTTGGTGGGAAGTTACAAATTCGGATTCAGCGACCCAAAAAACATAAAGTGAGTCGAAATCCAGAACTAGTATTAATTTTTCCAGGTAAAATCCCCTACTACCTGGACTTCATAACTTAGTGCACGTAGCGCCGCTGTGCATGTTCAGAGGCAGCCCTCCCCCTCCCCGTTCATCCTACGTCATAATGTCATATATCCTATTAGTTGCAAATTTTGTCTAGTTTCTGAATTTCGTAATGCTTTTCCCCTATAACAATAAAAAAAATTAACTTAAAAACAACTATTTTGGGGGGTGGTTGCGGGGGGGAGTTAAAATTTTGGATTCAGCGACCCAAAAAACTTAAAGTAAACCTTATAGGGTAGTTCGGAAGGGAGACGGGATGAGCGAATGTAAACGATGTGAGTGGTTAAGTGGAATTGCGCAACTTAGTCCACGCAGCACTGCGGCGCATGTTTCGAGGCAGATCCTCCCACCCCATTCATATTCATCCTAAATATCATGTATCTTATTTGTCGCAAATTTTGTCTACTTTCTGAATTTCTAGATACTTTTTCCCTAAATCAATAAAAAAATGGATTTTTTTTAATAAAAACCTTTTTTGGGGGGCATTTTACCAAAATTTGGGAGGGGGGTGCCGGGGGAAATTTTGGTGGGAAGTTAAAAATTCGGATTCAGCGACCCAAAAAACACATAGCAAGCCTTTTTCCAGAATTACCATGAATTTTGCTAGGTAGAGCCCCTATACGGTCTTTATTGCCTGGACTAGATATCTTCATTCTGAAACCTTTAAAAAGAAATTTTCAGCTACTATTTGATTTATTCTATCTCTCTCTCTTTTTCTTTTTAGGATAAAACATTTTAGATTTCGGAAACAAATAATTACTTTAATAAAATAAAATAGAATAGAATAAAATAAAATAAAATAAAAATCTTCAAAATACCATGAAGGGAAAAACGTTACCGAGAAAGTAAGTATTGGTAAAATTATTTTAAAGATGAGAACGATTAAGACTTAGCTTAAATCATTTTGCTTACAAAAAATCAGTTTCGAGCATATGTATTTCATTCTAAAACATTTAAAAAGAAATTTTACGCTAGCATTTGATTTATTTCTCTTCTTTTTTTCTGATTAAGAATATTAGATTTCATTAAATATATATATATATATATATATATATATATATATTTAAAGTATCATGAATGGAAAATATTACCAAGACTGCATTTTATTAACAGTAAGATTAATTTAAAGCTTATAAAGATTAAGATTATTTAATTTACTTTTACATAATTCCGTTTGAAACATGCACATCTTTATTTTTTTTTAATTAAAAAGATATTTTCCGCTATAACTTGGCTTCTTTTATACCATTTTATTATTTAGACTATTACAGCTCATAAATAATACATATTTTAATAAAATAAAATAAATAAAAGTAAATTAAAATAAAAAAAAAAACCCTTCAAAATATCATGATGGGAAAATATTACCAAGACCGCATTTCATTATCGATAAGATTACTTTAAAGCATATAATTATTAAGATTATTTAATTTACTTTTACATAATTCAGTTTGAAACATGCACACCTTTATTTTAAAAAAGTTTTAGAAAAATATTTTACGCTATAACTTGACTTCTTTTCTGCCATATTAATATTAAGACTATTAGATCTCATGAATAATACATACATACTTAAATAAAATAAAATAAAATAAAATAAAAAACTTCAAAATATCATGAAGGAAAAATATTTCCAAGACTGCATTTCATTATCGGTAAGATTACTTTAAAGCTTATAAAGATTAAGATTATTTAATTTACTTTTATATAATTCAGTTTGAAACATGCACATCTTTATTTTTTTTTTCAATTTAAAAGATATTTTCCGCTATAACTTGACTTCTTTTCTACCATTTTAATATTAAGACTATTAGATCTCATAAATAATGAATACTTTAATAAAAAAGTAAAATAAAATAAAATGAAATAAAATGAAATAAAATAAAAACCTTCAAAATATCATGAAGCTAAAATATTGCTGGGAACATTACCCTGCAGCATTGGTAAGATTATTTTACAGAATTGGTTCTCATTACTTCGATGCTGGGAGATTTCAATACATTACATGATGAGTTGAACTTTTTATAGTTTTTAGTAAAGTTTTCAAGATTTAGGCAGTGACATAAACAAGAAAAATATGTGGATTCAAACGCAGCTGGTAATACTCTTCAAAATACATTATGCAGGATGGTTTAAAAAATGTATTTTTTCTCTACATAATTTTCCTATTATCTTTTTATTCCTTGAAGGTTTGATTTCTTGATTTTTCTTAATGATAAAACTCAAATTAGTTAAAAACATGTACATAATTTCTCAAAAATTATCTTGTCTGTGTTACTAGAAGCATCCGGTTCAAAGGTTGATTATCTAGGCAAGTCTTGTCTCAAGTTCCGGGTAGATTACCTTTATCAGAGAGTAATGACATACAGAGAGTAAAACCTATTGGTGTAGAGTAGCGTTTCCCAAACTTTTTTCCTCGCGGTCTGGTTGACTGTCGTGCCGCTTCTTCACGGCACAGTAATTCATTTTACCCCCCCCCCCCCCCACACACACACACATCCAACTTTATAGGCATAACATTTTGGAAATTAACAAATCTATCTGCATAATAAAACCGAACATTAAAATGGCATATACAATCTTCAAATATTTTAATAAATAAGTATTTACTATTACAGGAATGTAAATTGTATAAAATGACAAATGTATCTACAAAAATATAATATAACCACTAATGAAAATATATAATAATTTCTTCCGAGTTACCCATGATTTTGAAAAGTATTCTTCATCATAAGTAACCTGAGAAATCAATCGATTTTCGATATTCAAAGAATGAGTCAACAACAACAAAAAAAAAATCAAGTTTCTTTTGCTGCCATTAATTTTCGGAAACGTTTCCGAATAGTTTTTACTGTGTATTAATACGTTTTCTCAAACCGGAATATCAGTTTTTGGATGCTATCTCATCTTACAATGAAACATTTTCAGCTGCATAATTGAATTTGTCCATATAAGAGCATGAAAATAATATTGATTTATCTGTTAATGTTAATGCTGTAAATTTACCATGTTTGTCTGTAAAAAATGTTTGTTTAACAAGAAAATTTTTACTCGAGAATGGGTAGGTAGAATCTGAAAAACCTATATTCTGGGTTTAGAAAACGAATTAATACACTATAAAAACTACTCGGAGACATTCCGAAAACAAATGGCTGTAAAAAGAACTTTGCTTTTATAAATGATTCTTTAAATCTAGAAATTTTCTAGAAATTTCCAATCGGAGCAGAGATATATGATTCAACAATCAGAGTCTGACCACAAAAGTAGTTTGGATTATGTCCTTTCAATGTAAAATTTAGAAATATACACATAGTTTTGATATTGATTATTTCTATAAATAATACTGTTATAAAATAAAAGTCTTTACAGCAATAATAGAGCGAGAATGATGTATTCAATCTAACACAAAGCTAATTTTAACGGAACATAGCTCGGTATTCACTGCTAATCTATTCTTATGCGTTCTAAACATATTAATTTTTTATTTTAGTTGATAATTTGTAAATTCAAATATAATAAGTCTGCATATCTTATATAATAAAACCAATTCTGAAATATTAATTATTAATTTGTAATTGGATTGTTTAAATATACACTTGATAAAATATCATTAGTTTACTACACGTTTTCTTACTACACGTTTTGTATTGTTTAAAATTCATAAATAGCAACGTGAACGGTAGGTTTAAAAATCAAACTCCCTAAACGCTTTTACCACCAAATTTTCGCAGAGAGATTCGAGAAGTACCATTAGAGCGACAATCGTGTCTCTACTTCTCGAATGTGAATGAAATTTTTGAAATAGAGGTTGTCTACATAGTAAAGTTTTTATAACTTTGACTATTACGATGGTAACACCCACTTTTGATATTTTGAAACTTTTAACTCAAACAACCCGAAAATTGGTGCTGTTTATTTACTTTTTCTTTCAAAATTGCATCATGTTCAAAATGTAGCTACACTTCTCTGTTGAGAGGTAGAAGTATCTGGGTAGAAGATATATCAGGTACTGTTTGTATTACATAATTATTCCATTTATTTATTTTTTATTTTTTAAAGTGCTACGTTTTATTTTATCTCCAATTTTAATGTAAAAAAAAAAAAAAGCAAAAAACATAACCTCAATATAAGTGTTTTTTTTATACAGATGGAAATTTGACGCAGTTATACAGTTGCACCTTCTCTTATTATAGTGTAAGAGAGATTTTTTTTTCCTTTAAAAATTTTTGTGACAAGTTTTTTTGATTTTGTTTTTTTTTAATAAAAACCCTTGATTTATTTATTACTATCCACATTAATTTTTTTTTTAATTTGTATATTATTTAAGATTATTTATCATAAATTTCATGTACCTATATTGCGTATACTAGATTTCCAATGGATAAAAGATCCCCTGGATTCAAAAAATGTAAAACCTCAATGATGGTGAATTTCAAAATACAATTAGAGAGAAATATAGTATTTCTTTTTTTAAAACTTTATATTGGAAAGAAAGAATAATATAAACATAAATGCTTTATTTATTTTTGTCTTACGTTTATGAAAATTTATTTTTAATACAGATGCAATTTTCATACATTATTTTACATATTCGAGTCAAATATAGGCTAAGATAAATTTCCTTATTTGGCAATTGTATCAAAAGGTTTTGTTTTCCATCAACGCTGTCTATAAATTAATATCCACATTTTTTTTTTTTTTTTTTTTTTTTTTGTGTGTGTGTGTGTGTGTGTGTGTGTATTATGTAATTTTCAAGTCATATGTCACGTATATATTACATAAAACGTTTATACGCATGGGAGAAATCTAATTACACATATTATAATCCATTGTGTAAGATAGTTTTTTCCCCTTTCTAATATTGCGAAAAGGTTTTGCTTTTCTTAAATGTACTTTGTTTATAAATTAAAATCTAAGTGAAAAAAATGTATTTCTATATTATTTAATTCCAAAACAAGATATTATGTAGGCAATTTAGATGTTCTGAAATTAGGTTGGATTCGCGCAACCTAAATTTCAACGTAGATATGATTACGTTTCCTTACACCATGCATTTTGATTCATCCTTGAACATGCTCGAACGTCTGAAGTTTTTTATAAAACATCATATACGTAATATAAAACATTTTATGCACATATATTCATATATATGTATTTATCTATACATATACATATATACACACATATTTTTATACATATATTGACAAATAATATCTAACAAAATGTATTCTAAATCGATATTGTGTAAGACAATTTTTTCTTTACTAATTTTGTGAAAAGGTTTAGTTTCTCCTGAATGCTATTTATTTACAAATTAATACATAATATATATATATATACATATGTGTGTGTGTGTGTGTGTGTGTGTATATATATATAATCCGAAAAAAAATATCACGTACTAAGACTGCGCTGGGTAAAAATTCTTGCATCCTAAATTCTGCTTAGTTATGATTATGTAATCTTAACGACCACGCATTTTAATTCTTCAATGAGCATGCTTGGGTATCTGAGATATTTTATAAAACCCATAGAGGAGAAAATGAGGAGATCAATGATCTCTGAAAATGCGCCCCTCGTTTGTGAGTGGACTTGCCCCATTCGGTTAGAGCGACGAGAGTAAGGACGCGTGACGTCACTGAGGCATCGTCATCATCATCATCACCGCCCCAGAGCCCCGTGCTCGGTGTTGGGTTGCTCTGGGTTGGCGAACAATCGCTCGTTTTTACATAAAACTTCCGTTTCCGTCTTCCGAAAGTTGGATTAGATAAGATCTGCTAGAATTACGGGGGTAATTAATTGGGAAAGAGGATGGTATGTAGAATAAATTTTGGTTTCTTTTTAAATAAAAAGGGTTGCGACGAATAAATTGAAATGAGAGTTTGAACAAATGAGGTCTCAAAGATTTTAAAAACTTAGAGAAGTGAACGCGTAGCATTTGAATGAACGATAATGCACCCATAAATATGCGAATTATGATATACTAGCGAAAGCCATGCTTTGTTTGGATTCGCGAAGCATTATTTAATAAGATAAATATTTGAAATTAACAATATTTTTTATATTATTTTTGCATCTTTATTAAGCAAAAACGTTATTTTATGCTTAAGCAAATTTTAATTTTAGAAATGTAAATTCAGCCAAATAACTAAGAATTTTCTCGGAATTTTTTATTTATAATATAACGAATTTAACAGTTAATTTTATTTGTTTACAATTCTTTTGGTGCAACTTAACATCAAAAAAAAAAATCATAATATAATTCTTTTAAAATGCGTAAGTATCGTCTGCGTAAATGATTTCACATAATAAGAATAAATTGTGTATTTGAATTCTTAGACCGCATTGTGAATGGATAATACCTAAGCAAAAAAGCAGTAAAAAAGACGCCCGTCTGACATTGGTCTTAACACTGAAAAATACTTTTATAATTGAATGTAAATAATTGAATTTTCACAAATTTTAATTCATTAAAAATATGCTATAATTTTCATAAAAAGGGTATTTTAAAAATTTCATAAAATAAATAGTGAAACTATTTAATTAATCATCATTCTATCAATAATTACTAACTCCATGATTTATTTTTTTCTTCTGAAAATAGATGTGTTTCATTTTTTATTTGCAAAAATGCGTCCGTAATGAAAAAACATGTAAAGTAAATTAATTAAAATAATAATTTTTTTAGGTTATTCTGTAAAAAAAAAAAAAAAATAATAATAATAATAATATTGTGCAAATCTACAGGTCATAATTTATTTTTATGTTTAATTTCAAATCAAAATAGTGAATAGTTTTTTTGTAAAGTGTACGAGAAAATGTAATTTGTGTAGTCTAGTAGAGGACTCGCTTCGCTCATCCTAATTATCGTCGATATGATATTGTTCATTATGATATGTAGACGTAAAACATGTTATATTGCATTATGTTTTGATATGACGTATTTTACGTAAGTATAAATTTTTAATTTATAAATCTAAAATCAATTATTGTATTTATAATTTATATGTAATTATGTAAAATGTTATATCCCTTTATATTTTGATATAGCAAATTTTGTATAAATAGAAATTTACAATTTTCACTAGTTACCACATAATATTACAGCATTTTAACACTAATTTCCATGTTAAGAATTTTAATCGACAATAATGTGCACAAAGGTATGCAAATTATGATATATTATGGTTGATATGATATTTTTCATTATGATATGTTTCTGAAAACATGTTATATTGCTATATATTATGATATGACATATTTTATGAAAATATAAATTTTGAATTTATAACTGTGAAATCAATTATCGTATTTATCACGTACGATAAATGCAAATGTTATATCCCATATATGTATAGTAAATAGGAACAAATATTATAAATTTAAATTTTATAGAATTGTAAATTTAAATAGGAACAAATTTACAAGTTTTAAAATTTACTTCATAATATTACAGCATTTAAAAACCAATTTGTGTTTTAAGAATTTTAATCGACAATAATGTAAACATAATAAACTGTAATATTTCGTGATATTTATTGAAAAGTGAATTTTTTTTTTATTTATGCAAAATGTGTTATATCAAAGTGTTCATTGGGATGAAAATATATCATATTTTAGATAAATGTAAATAAATGACAAATACACTAACTGTTTTTGCATTTATAAATTTAAAATTTATATTGTGCTATATCCAAATATAATGGAATAAATTACGTTTTACGCAAATGCAAATACTTTTTATAAACAATAATAAATACAAGTAATTCGTTTTATATTAATATATATATAATTGAAACATAAGGGAATGTAATGTATTTTACGTAAATGCATTGAATAAACAATTGATAAGTACTAATAATGCAATTTAAATTTATCCATATAATTAAGAATTTGAAATTAATGACCTTTATAGAAATTTAACATTTTTGAAATGAGAAAAAATTCTAAGGTTATATGATTTTCAATAAGAAATGCTTAAATTAGTTACGTTATAAGGCGATAGCTTGTGAAAACTAAAAGTTTACGTTTAATTAAGATTTATATAATGAAATACATTGAAATATGCAAATTATGATTTTTATTAGACTTTTATTAGCAACTTTGTTTTCGAGGTTACATTTTAATTACGCCGCTACTTTCACAGAATATTTTATTATACAATTATAAGTCAATAACGTAGATATATAATTTACTTAATATTTATGAATATATGACAATATTAAATTTTTATAGTACTTCATGTTTTATTATTATACTTTTAAAAATTAAATGACTGTATTTTTTGAGCATATTATTTTTATACGCGTTTTAATGGAGAAATGAAATACCAGAATTATTAAAAATAGCTTTATTGAAAATAAAGAATAATTATAATATACGATTCTTTTCAGGAGTATTGGTGTATTTGGAGTTAATTTGAGTTATATTAAACCACTTTTACATATTTCTTAAATGAATCGAAAATATATACATATATTAAAATACTTTACTTGCAGACCTCTGAAAAGGTTAATTAACTAGGTTTAAAAGTTAATTTGTTTACTTTTGTTTTCAATCATCCCTACAAAAGTATTATTTTCAGATGTTTTCTTTTTTCCATTTTTTTTTCTTTCAACCAAATATGCTTATTTTAATAATCTTGTGAGTTTAACATTCCTTTTTTCAAGAATTGAATAAATACAAAACAGTGTTCGCTAAATCAATGGTTTTAGACAAATTTTTTAAGTACAAAAATGTTTATTTAGTTTAAAATATATTTTGTAATTTATAGATGCATACATAATAAACTTGAATAATTTAATAGAATGACTTGAAAATACAACAGCTGAATAGATTTTACTGTAGAGAGTATAATATTTTTCAAGATAATAATTTTAAAAAATTTTTATTGAATAAAAATTTATTTCATATTATGACATTTTATTACGATTTCATATATTCAGACTATGAGAAAAACTATTTTCTCAAAGAATTAATATAAATATTAAATAATATAATATATTAATAATATATAATAATATATATAATACATTAATATATTAATAATATATAATAATATATATAATACATTAATATATTAATTAGATATAGTAATCTTTCGCATTAGAACTAAGGAAGGCTGTCAAATATATTTAAAAACAATTATAATTATTCACAAAGAATAAAATCATGTATTGCAATATTGTGTCCATTTATAAATAATTTCAGGAATTGTATTAAATTTTTTTTTTGTATTTATAGTTTCACGGATTGTTAATATGGAAATTAAATAAATAAGGAAATTTTGCATTGAAAAAGGTTTGTAATAAAACTGCCATTATTAAATTGAACGTTGATAATTAATTAAGCGAGATTAATTTAAATATATATATTTTTATTCCTTTTATATCTTTTTCTTTCATACCTTCCATTTTTACACCGCAGTTTTTCATTAAAAAAATGAAAATAATAACACGGCGTATTTTAATTCCAGTGTAAAAATATGTGTATGAATTGAGCTTTTTAATTAAGAAAATTACTGCTTCGATTTATTTATTCAACTTTGAAAAGCCAAAGTAGATTAAAAAGTAGTTATTCCTCCTTATGTTTGCTTTATTTGTTGATTTTCCCAATTACTTTTATGTTAATAAATAATTCACATGAAAAACCATGATAAGAAAATTTCAAGTATCTGGTTTGTTTTTTCACACATCTATGATTACAGGATTTAATTTTCTTTTTATACTTAAAGGGGCGGCGGGCTTTACGATGCAAAATCACATTTCATTATTTATGTTATTCGAATAATAAATTTTTCAAAGGAGTTTTCGGTACCACAAATTCAATAAATATTTGAAAAATAAAAATCAGTTTAATTAAAATATTTTAAACTTATTATTTATCATTTAAAAAATAATAAATGCTTCATGCCTTAAAATTTTCAAAGCATTTTCAACATCTCTCATTTTATTACTTAAAAGGAAAGTTATTAAAAATATTGTGCACCGAACTTTTCTTCCCCAATCAACACTTTAAGAACAATAATAATAAAAATCTGGCTCAAAACTAAATTTCTATTACAAATTCACATGTTACTACACTTTTTTTCTAATTTGAAGACCTTAAAAAACCAACATTCTAAATTGGATGCAGAGATTTCGTGTAGGATGTATTAATATTGCATTTTAAACATATTAAGACCTCTTAACAAAAATGAAAACTTTTGGATAATTTTAAAGAAATTTAGTATGCGAAAAATTAATTTTTGGAAGAATGCATTTGATATCATTACGCCATGTAATTTTCGTTACTGCCATTTAAAAAATATAAAAACACACTTTTTGGCAAACAGATGACAATATATTTTTTATTTTTTACTATGTAACAAACTAATAAAATAAAAACGTACTTTTGGTCGATTTTTTGCTCGTTTCAAAGTTTACAATCTCCTTGAAATTATAAATTTTTGTTTCATTTTTCTTTTCCTAGTTTCACGAAAAATAATTATTCATGTTTTTTTTTGTTTCTTTGTGTGTGTGTGTGTGGGGGGGGGGGGTCTTTCTTTTTCTTTTTGCTGCTTTACCCTAAGTGTAATTTACGACACATGTAAATTTTACAATTCTCTTTGAGCGAAAATTTACATATTACCAACACAAACTTTCACAAGGGCTTGGCGACGGAGTTCAACGACCAGAAATCCTCGCCAAGTGCGATTCCGGTAACCCTACCTGGCAGCTCGCTGACTGCGGTGTTGCTACTATTGTAAATCGAGAGTAAATTAAAAAACCAAATAAACCCTAAACCAGCACCGGCTAGATACCGGGATGTAGGTACCGTGTACCAATGTGAGAAAAATTACAGGTACCTAGGTACTTGTTTCGGATTTAACCATACTTAGAAATCCTAGTACATTTGAACTTCTCTGATCGTTTTTGCTCTTAGAGAATCGACATGTATGATTATGGCGGTGGTTCTCATCTTCGGAAATGGATTTATCCCGAAAATTTTGTGTACTTTTCCCGTATATTAAGCTTTTATTACGTATGGAAAATGAAATTTCAAGGAAAAATGCGCTGAAGGATTTACAAATGCCGGAAAGAGCGGAGGACTTGCGATTTCCGGATATATCCCAGCAGTGATTTATCAGAAGGTGAGTGCTGAGTCATTTTTGCTAAGATTTTGATTTATGAGTACAATAAAATGCATGTTTTCTAGTTCTTTTACAATACATATTATAATTTAATTTTAAATTTCGAATATAAAATCTCACCTATAATTTATAGTAAAAGATAACTGAATATGAGTCCTAGGAACTTTTCAAAACAAACATCATTAACTGTGATTTTCAATTACGTATACAATGACACATACATTTCTTTATAATTTTATAGGACATACTTTTGTTTAATTTCATTTAAAAATTAGTATGATACACATTTAGTATAATTTCTATAAGCATATATCTTACTGTAGGTTTTAAATATGCGGCTTAGAAGTTGTATACGAACAAACTTGGTAGACTATAAGTTACGTATGTAATAAAATGCATATGTTTTCCCATTTTCACATGAAGCGTAATTTAACATAAAATTTTAACATAAAAGTTGATGTTTAACCTCTACAAATATATATTCCACTTTAAGAATTGAAAGTGATTCTTATGTAGTTTTCAAAACAAACCTGATTGATTGCGATTTTTAATTATATTTTACAATGAAATGTGTAAATTTTCTAATTTTATCATATTGCTTACTTTAATTTGAAGTGTAAAGGATAAAAATCTTATGCATAACTTCTACAAACAGAAGATGCATGTAATTTATTTATACATTAAAATGTTTGTATTTTTCAGGTTTGTGCAATAAATAATTTAATTTAATTTAAAATTTGAGATATAAATATTTAGTATAACTGCTGTAATCAGACATTATATTATATATACCATAAAATAAATCATGCATAATTTATTTTAATTTGAAATTTTTAATATAGAAACTTTACGTATAATTTCTCTAATAAAATAGCCCATTGTGTAAACTAAATATAAGGCCTAGAAAAATTTTAAAAAAATTGTACAATGCATAATTTAATTTAATTTAAAATTTCGTACATAAATCCTTCCATCTAAGAAGCACGATTAGTTGCTATTTTAATTTATGCATACGATGAAATAAACTATAAAGAATTCCACTTAATTTGAAATTTTGAATACAGAAAAATTAAGTATCATTTTTATAAGATATTACATAGTGAGAATTGAACGTAAGGCCTAGGAACATTTAAAAACAGTTGTACAATGCATAATTTAATTTAAAATTTGGGATATAAATCCTTATGCATAACTTCAATAATTAGACATTGCACGGTAAGTATTCAATTCAAGTTCCAGGATATTTTCAAAACAAAGAAGATTAGTTGCGATTTTAATTTATGTACGCCAGAAAAGGAGTTAGTCATAATGCAAATTAATTTGAATTTTAGAATTCCGATAATAAGACACTCTTATAATTTCTATAATAAGATACTCATATAATTTCTATAATAAGATGTAAGAATTGAATATAAGGCCAAGGAACATTTAAAAACATGAACTATTGGCGTTGATTTTAAGTGTGTGTACAATGAAATATTTTCCACTCTTTTCATAACACATATTTTAATTTCAAATTTATTATATGCTTTGTGTATAGTTTCTATAAACGCAATATTCTATTGTAAATATTGAAATTCAGTCTTAATTTTTATTTGAAACAAAAACGATTGTCCGCGATTTTAATTCGTGTATGTAATATAATTTGTACGTTTTCCAGCTTTCGAATAATTCATAATTTATTTCATATAAAACTTGGAAAATAAAATTTTACTTACAATTTCAAAAAGTAGATATTTCACTGTAAAAATTAATACGATTTTTAAAAATTTTCACCACAAAATCATTTAGATGCAATTTTAAATTATGTATACAATGAAAGAAATATGCTATCCAAATTTCGTATTATACACTTTCTAATTTAATTAGAAATTTAGATGGTAAAACTTTACATAAAAATTCTATTATCAAATATTTTGCATTAAGAATTAAACAATAGTCATAGTAGTTTTTAAAATCAAACGAGATTATCTATAATTTAATAATATAGTTCAATGTGTATTTTCTAGTTCATATATATTCTCGAATGTAGTTTAAAATTTAGGATGTAAAACTTTTCATACCGTTTCTATAATCATGAACTGAACTCCACTTAACAAAGGATCCCCAGAAAAAAATTCAAAACAATCATTATATAATTTCTTTCTTACAATTATTGTTATGAAAATTTACTTTTCTACTTTTTGTATGTAAGTATCATAAACAGCAAATAGTTTCTCATAAAGATAGTTAGAAGGCAAAAGTTTTTTTTGTTGAAAAATTTATTATATTCAAGAAATAAATTTCCTTTTTCATTGAGTTAAACAAAATATTTATTAGTCTGAAAAAAATTTAAAACAATTGTGTAGAAGGAATAAAATAATTGAATAAAATTTGTTTCGTATTACGCATATTATTATGCATAAAGACTTTTCTATTTTTGCGCAGAATAACTGAACATAATAATTCGTAAACAGGCGAAAAATAAATAAATATTATTATTATTATTGTTATATTATTATTATTATTATTATTATTATTATTATTATTATTATTATTATTATTATTATTATTATTAAAATATTATTATAGATTATCACTATCAACATTATGATATGGATCATATTTAGAAAGCTGAAATAAAAAATATTAAAATAATGTGTTTCTTTTATACGTAAATAAATAAATATACAAATATACATATGAGAAATCTTACAGAAAAAGAATATATAGATATATATATATATATAATTTAAAAATTACATTTCATAAAAATAAAATTCATTTTGAATAAAAACATTTTTAATATAAATAAAATTCTAATTAAAAATTAAATATACATATATAGCCGAGCAAAAAATAAACTGTTAAGCTTCCAAATTTGAATCGTAATTAGAAAAAAAAAGGGGAGGATATTTAGATTACATTTGGAATTGTTATTCATTATCCGCCCTATAAAACTGAAGTGAAAAGTACGTTACATTTTTCTCAGTTGAATCAGTTTTGTAAAGGAAAAACGACATTTACAGGTATCGTAGAAAATATATTAATGAAAACTCGGGTAGAGGCAAAAAATGATTTTTTCTAACATTATTAAATATATTAAGCATTTTGAGGCAACAAAATATTTCTAAAACTTTTTGGATCACTTTTAATAAAATTAAATATATTTTTTTTTATTAAGAGCATTAAAAATTAAAAATTTATCCAGCTACAAAAAGCTTAAAGTAAATAATTATTAAATAATTTACCGAAAAAAGAGAAGCTTACGTTATTAAATAATTATTTACACTATTTAGGTTAAATAATATGCTATACTTATGCAATATTTTGTATATAATACTTATTTATTTTATTATTTATTATTTATTATTTATTATTATTTATTTATTATTTATTAAATTATATACCATTACTTTATTCGTTTTATATTTTTATATTACTGAAGAATATTTTTATTTTTTCGACGTGGTAAAATTTTAAGATGCAGCATAGGAAGTATATTAAAAATATTAATTAACTGACTTTAGAATATGTAATTTAATTAAAATAACTTTTCATATTTAAGGATCGGGATAAAAGAAAGAAAATAACATGTAATTTTAAGGATAACTAAAATACAACACTTACGATTAAAAATAAAGGAAAGAACTTACGATTAAAAATATTTAAAAAATCAAGTTCTCTTTTTTTTTTTTTTTTTTTTTTTTTTTTTTTTTTAATTTAATAAACTTTTATGAAAAGACGAGCATCAAGAATCCAAGTTCAAAATTTTTATGGGGAAAAAAACTTTTTTCTCACTAAACTTCTAAAAACTGTAAATTCTATTGTATTACAAAATAATATCTATTTTTCGCTCAACATCCTATAGCATTTTAAATAAATGAATGCTAGGTAATAAAAAATACCTGCAATACATTTTTTAGGGGCGACAAATATAAATCCTATTTCATTAACTTTTGAAAATCTCAGATTCAATATTAGCTAAAAATAATATATTAAAACTTATGTCACATTACATATTTACATATTGAATAGCAACAAAAAAAAAATGTAGCTAGGTAATGGAAAAATGAAAATATTTAAGTGCACAATTTATTATTTATATTAATTTAAAAATACATTTAAATGATAAAATGATATTTAATGTTTCACTTATAATTTTACTTTTTAGACTATTAATTTGAATGCAATAATGAACTATTTGTATTTAACTTTCTAAAGTATTCTTAAATTCATAAAAAAATGCATTTAAATATTTTTTCCCATTACCTAGCATTACATTTTGTTGCTGTTCAAAATATGAAGATGATTTCACGCAGCATTAGTTTTAATGTATTACCTTCCGCTTTCATTGAATTCCGGATTTCTAAAAAAAAATAATGAACCTAGATTTATATTTGTAGTATATATATTATGTCAAACATAAACCCCGATTCATTAAGTTTTGAAAAATCTTGAATTCAATGAAAGCGAGAAATAATACATTAAAACTAATGTTGCATGAAATCATCTTCAAATTTTAAACAGCAACAAAAAGTAGTACTAGGTAATGGAAAAGAAAAAAGTCCGAAATTGTACGCCAAACCTGACAAACGAGTTGCGTTCGTACGATAACTAGTGTTATAAATATTCAGATCTTGTTGGTGCAATATCTGTTGCACTCTTATGCAAAAATGCACGAATGCAAAATTTATTCCGATTATATATATTAAATTCAGTAATATGGAAATAATCAGTAAACATCTTAACCCATTTATGCCTAGCGTCCCATTTTTAAGACGTTTCAAATTTTAATGCATTTGTATAATTTTCTTCTTCTTTATAACATGAAAATTGCATGAAATCATTATTTATAAATGTCTTTATCTATAACCGAGAGATGACAGCACAAGGTGGATATTTATTTGCTTAAATTAAGGCTTTTTTCGGTGTTTATAGATTTTTAATTTTTCAAGAGGGCGAAATGTAAAAAGTAAGTTTATTTGTATTTTTTCTATCATGGGCCCAAAATCGCAAGTTATAATCTTAGCTTGTGGACTTTTTTGAAATACGTATTTTTTTAAATTGCGAAATTAAATGTTCAAAACTATTTTTTATGCATTTTTGTAATGTACAAAATATAGGGTTCTAGGCACAAATGGGCACATATTTTTGTTAGAAATTTAGGAGACAGTTATTTATGCAATCTCCTTTCGAAGATATTTATGAAATAAATTGTTATTAAGTCTGCAATACGATTATTCTCATTTTATTATTAATAAGTTATAACGTTATTAGTTTCTGCAAAGAAATAAATATATTTTTTGTAGTTTATTAAAATACTAATTATAGTACATAATATACAATTTAAAAACATTTTAAATATAAATATAGGCAAAATATATAATTATGCATATTATTCTACTAGAAATACTCATATTTAGTTCTTTTACATTTTATCAAATAAATACAAAAAAAAATTAAGCTTAACTTTTTTTAGTATTTTTCCAGTTCATTTTGCAACATTTTAAAGTGATTTTACCAAAAAATTTGATAAAACAAAAATTCAGGCACAAATGGGTTAAATAGGACGTAATCATCATGGTAACCTAGAATGTTACCTATCATGGGATATCATTGAATTAATTACGTATGATATGATTTAATAGAATGAAGAAAACTTGCATTAATATCTTTTTACGCTTTGATTCGATTTTAATAAAATTTGAAATGACAAAATTTTGCAACGATATTAAATTTTAAACCATTCAGTTGCGTAGTTTTTGCGCTGTTATATGCGGACAGACAGACAGACAAACGGAACAGACCACGACAGTAGGTGCTATATTTTTACATAATTATTAACGCACTTAAAAAAATATTTAAATGTATAATTTGTTATTTCACTAATAATTGAAGAGTTTAAATACCACTAGTTCATTCTTAGATTCAAATAAACTGTCTAAAAATTGAAAATTATAATGAGAACGTTAAACATTGACATATTAAATATTGCTTTAACAGTTAAAAGTATTTTTAAATTCATATCTGTTTGCTTAAAACACATGAAATATCTTTTCAGTTCCCTAGCTGATATTTCTAAAATTTAATATTTAACATTGAGTCGCATTCCAGTAGGAAACATTTAAATTATATCCGAATGAAATGAATTTTTACACGCTAGAAGTGAATAAATTTTTATCGATTATAAAGTATTTAATTAGCTTTTTAAAAAGAGGAAAAAATCTAAAGAGCTTGTCAAATATAGTTTAAAATGTCCTTGTGAATAAAAATTAAGCTAAAGGAATGTATAAAATCATGAATGAAATTTCACTCTATTTAGGTCGATATTAATTCATAAATTATATCTAAGCATTTAAGGAAAATATTCTTATGAAAGCACTTTAATTTTGCTCGTATTGAATGAATTATTGTGTCTACCTGAGATTAACAGTTAGTCAACTACTTAATGATTAGTAGCAAAAATATTGCATAGTTACTTACTTAAGAATTAAATTTTTGAAGCGCATCATATATAAATGTGAGTAAAATTTAACTGAAGTATATAGGAATATATTAGGTAATATTCTGTGTAAAATTCATCAATGATATCCAATTCATAATTAATTATTTGTTAGATTGAAATTTCGCCCTATTTAGGCCGATATTAATTCATAAATCATATCTAAGCATTTAAGGAAAATATTCTTATGAAAACACTTTAATTTTGCACGTATAGAATGAATTACCGTGTCTATATAAGATTAAAAGTTAGTCAATTACTTAATGATTAGTAGCAAATTATTGCATAGTTACTAATTTAAGAATTAAAGTTTTGAAGCGCATGGAATATAAACGTGAGTAAAATTTAGCTGAAGTACATAGGAATATATTAGGTAATATTCTGTGTAAAATTCACAAGTAATTAATTGTTACATTCAAATGAGCAGTCTAAAAATTAAAAAATTTAAGAGAAACACTAAATGTTATTTTACTGTTTGTTAAACGTATTTTTAAATTCACATCTGGTTGCTTAAAATACGCGAAATATATTTTCAGTTCCTTAAATGGCATTTCTAAAATTTAATGCTTAGTATGAAATAAATTTCTACATACTAGAAGCAAATAAATGTTTAACGATTATACCTTTATGGTATTTAAGGGGGCTGGTCACTCAGCTTCGGAATTCTTCTCCGTAATATTAAGCCTATGGACTTTTGATGCATTCGTATATTTAAAATATCTTCTCCGGAAATTCATATTTTTAACATCTTTTTTCTGTGTACTCTTCTTAAAAGATGTCTCTCTTTTTCTTAGTTTTCAAAATATTTCTAAAATCTATGCTGAATTTAATATTTTATGCGTTAAAAGCGGGTGAACTGTGAGTAAGATTTTAACACTTCCTATAAAATTCAGTCTATATTTTAGAACTATTTTGAGAACTAAGAAAAAAAGAGACATCTTTTAGGAAGTGTACACAAAAAATAGAAGTTAAAAATATTAATTTTCCGAAGAGATATTTTAAATATATGAATGCATCAAATGACCATAGACTTTACATTAGTGAGGGGAAATCCGAAGTTGAATGACCAGCCCCCTTAACCTTCCGTCGGCCGTAACTCTGGGACCCAAGAGTTCGGGTGCAATACGCTTGACAGGTGTATGTTAGAAGATCATCATTGGCAATTAATCGAGGCAATTCTAACGCTCTTAAAGTGATCAGTGACTTTAAGATGTAGAAAAAGAGAATAATTTAAATTTGAACAAAAAGCCCTTCTTTATTACACTCAAAGTATGTAACCCTGCGCGCTCTAGTTCCAGAGACGAGAACGGAAATAATTGTGCTGTGCCTGTCAGGGTTATTGCGACCGACGGAAGTTAAATTAGCTATTTATAATGGGAAGAAAATATCAGGAGTATGTTAAATATAATTTAAAATATACTTGTGAAAAAAAAAATGTGAGCTGAAAGAGCGCATGAAAACATGAATGAAAATTCAGCCTATTTAGGTCGATATTAATTCATAAATCATATTTAATTATGTAAGGAAACGTCTTATAAAAAACGTTTTAATTTCATACGTATGGAACAAATTATTAGGTCTGTATAATGTTAAATGTTCACAATTGATAATTATTAGCAAAGTTGTTGCACAGTTACTTATTTAAGAATAGTTTTTCTTTTATTTATTTTTTATTTTATTTTTTTTTTCTTAAGCGCTACGAACATAAATGTGAATAAAATTTAGCAGAAGTATATATAAATAATATATTAGATAAAATTCGCTGTAAAATTCATCAGTAATATTTAATTCATTATAAATTATTGTCCTCGGCTATTAAAAAAAGCTTCAAATTGATTCCCTTGCTATTTCAATAAGTAGTATACATTATTATTTAAATAAAATTTAATAAAATTTAAATATTTTAAGTTATCAGAATTTTTTTCTCTGTTTAAAACGTTTTAGGCCTTTAATTTTAAATAATTTTCGAGTAAGAATTAAAACAATTTTATACGTTGATAATTTAAATCGGATTTTGATGTTATGTTATCTGAGGTTAGGTAACTAATTAAACTGCTCTGACAAAACCAATATGAAAATGTGAAAAAAAAATCAAGTTTTCCCTTATATTTGATAAATATGGTTTATATCACATGTATCACTTGATTTAAAATTTAAAAAATCACGAATATTCATCATAAATTAGTTATAAAAAATTATTTAATCATAATTTTTTACAATCCTTACACAATATTTGTTTAATTTACTTATTTAATCACTACAGATATTACACTTTAAAAACATAGGCATATTATTTTATTATGACAGATAATTATAAAATGAAATTTTGATAATATTTTTGCTATTATTCATAAAGTTTTAACCGTTTCAGTACATTTCATTGACATTATATTTTTTATAAAGGTAATATTACCTTTTCGCTTTAACAATATAACGAAATATATGTATTTCTATATAAAGTTTTGTATCGAAAACACACACTTACAGAAAAAACAAGATTTCAACAAGTTCATCAAAATTTTTATTCAAAATAAGGCCTATGTTCTGGAAATTTTTTGTAACTTTCAGTTACAGAAAATATTAAATTGTAAATAAGTATTTTGCTTTCAATATTGTCAGAATAAATATTGTAAACGAACTACAGCAGAATCTCGTTAGAAATAATGTCATTTTTACGAATTTTTCAATTTAATGAGTATAATTTGGATTGTTAAAAAAAATCCTATTATCCTATTTCATTATAAAAACATTCACTTTAACAAACTTTTCAGTATAGCGTATTTATTCAGTGGTTCCCAGAGATTCATTATAACGAGATTTTATTGTATATAAAAGCTATCCGAACTCTATGGGTAATCACTGAAGCAATTCCTGGTCAGTGTTGTATTTTACAGTTAAAAAAACAACTATTTTTAAACAAAGAAAATTTTATGATAAATGAAGTTAATGATTGTTTTGATTTCTAAGCGTAGCTACTTTAGGTTATTCTTTAACTGTAACTTCAAAGCGTTTTTTTTTAACTTCAAGTAAAATACCTTTTCGTCTAATGATTTCTCCCTTAGTATGCATTTTAGTACATACTTTAGAAATATCTTGACAACTAGGAAAATTAGAGAAATCCTTTAAGAAGAGTACACAGAAAAAAGAAGTTAAAAATATTAATTTTCTGGGGAGATATTCAAAAAATAGGATTGTATTCCACGTTCATAACTTTAACATTTGTGAGGGGATTTTGAGATCTCATTGGTCAACACTCTCAAAATGTATTTCGAAAAACTTTGGCCCATAGATCGTAATGTATCCGAATTATTTTGAGTATCCATAAAAATAATTTATAAATGCTACACACTTCATCTTCGTTAGCGGCTATACTATGGTAAATCTCAATAGGATATGTCAATCGCGTTATTTAGATGAATTAGAACGGACACAGACATAGACAGATATACGGGGAGACAGCAGACAGAATAACCAAAGTTATAAATACTTTCAAACTCTGTTATTAAAAACCTTCTATGCTAAAAAAAACTATTGTAGTAACGCTTTTTAATTCGTACTATGTGATATAAAAAATACAGGCAAATTTAAATTTTATTGTCTGAAAATATTCAACGGTTACAGTAATTTTATAGAAAATAGACATATTGCTTTAAAATATATACAAATTTCTAGATAAAACTTTTATAATAAAAATAAAAGCAATATGATAAAGTTTAAAGCATATTTTGATAGGTCTGAAGAAAGAATACTAAATCAAAACTGTTGAACATAAAAGAAAGAAGTTTAAAAAATATATATTCTTTATTTCGACCCACCATTTTTTCCAAAAAGTTCAGTCTTAATTACGAAATATTAAACTTAAAAAGGGCAACGTTTTTAAAATGTTTATTGCAACTGTTTTGCCGTAACTGACAAGACACAAAATGTTAAATCATAAGGCATGCGACATGTTTTCGAACTCTTAAAACCCCCTCAATTTACTTTTATAAGAAAAATGTGAAAAACTTAAAGAACGGTATACCATTATGATTAAAAAAAAAATGTGAATGAATAGATTTGCAATTGAAGCAAATATATTCATTCACAAATATCTTTTAATGAATGAATAATATCTTTTAATGAATGGGTATCTTTTAATGAATGATTAATCTCACAATGAATAGATTTGCAAGTGAAGCTGAACTTTTTTACCGATATTCGGGTTATTCGGAAAGTTAAGTTCCGCGAATGTGTTAAAAGAACGGTATCCTAATGTCGGTACTGATACAAATTTATTAGCTATGGGAACACATTACATTATTTTTCTGGATTATTACCCAACAAATTAAGGTATTTATGAGAGACGTATGATGAGAAACGTATCTATATGCCAACATAACAAAATGTAGCCATCTGTGACGTTATTCATACTATCACAGCATCAATCACCTCGTTATCGTTATCATAACATTGTCGTCAAGCAGTTCTTAAAATAAAATGAAAGATTAACCCATTACTATCTGAATTTTTATTTTTCAAATTTTTTGGTAAAATCGCTTTAAAATAATACAAAATGAACTGGAAAAATACTAAAAAAAATTATCCTAAAGTATTTTTGTATTTATTTGATAAAATGTAAACATACTGAGTATGAGAATATGCATACTATTTGTAATAGTATAATATGCATAATCATATGTTTTGTCTAAATTTATGTAAAATAAGCTTTTAAATTGTATATTATATACTATAATTAGTATTTTTATAAATTACTAAAAACATATATTTATTTCTTTACAGAGACTAATAACATTATAAGTATTAGAAATAATAAACTAAGAATTATCGTATTTGAGACTTAAAAACAATTTCTTTCACAATCATCTTGAAAGGGACTTTACATAAATAACTGTCTTTAAATGGCTAACAAAAATATCCTTCCATTCGTGGCTAGTGCACTATATTTTGTACGTTACAAACATGCATAAAAAATAGGCTTGAATATATATTTTCACAATTAAAAAAAAAAATAAACACATTTCAAAGAAGTCTACAAGCTAAGATTATGACTTATTTATTTGGATACTTGATAAAAAAAAAAAAACACAAATAATCTTACTTTTTACATTTCGTCATCTTGAAAAATGAATAGTTTATAAACTCCGAAAAAAAGTCTTCATTTAAGCAAATAAATATCCATCTTATGCTGTCATCTCTCGGTAACAGAGAGAGATAAAGACATATATAGATAATTATTTCATACAATTTTCACGTTATAAAGAAGAAGAAAATGATACGAATTTATTACAACTCGAAGCGTCCCAAAAACGGGACGCTTGGCATAAATGTGTTAAAGTCACTATGCTGATACAGGCGAATCTATATTCATTCATCTCAGAGAGCTGGGTATTTATCGCTGCATTGTGCACATTTTATCTGCCTGAATTGAACATTTAAACTCATCTTTTAACCATTTCATCAATCATAACTGTACTCCGTACACCTCACAGATTTTTTTATGGATTTATATTGGTAACACATTTAAAAAACGAAATACAAAACAAATTCCACAATCGTCATAAACTTATCGTCTAAAACATTTTTAGCGCATGGCTGCATGCATCAGAATTTTACAACATACACTTTAGTCGCACAGAACATGCGATGCCGCGTGCACAGAGAAACGCCAATCCAATGATGTGGGAATTATAATATATGGGAATATATTTTCCAAATAAACCTTGTAGCTTAATTTGATGCCATTAAATTATTATTAGAGCATCAATAAAATTTTTTCTCGATTGTATTTTCCAATATAAATAAAAATTAAATTTAAATAATCAAAAAACCCAACGGTGTAAAAAGCGAACTAATTAATTATTTCTCATCAATGTTAAACTACTTTTTATGTTACTTACCTATTTTTTTTATTTACTTGTACTGATGACTTTTAAGTTGCGTTTAATTGTTAATTCCTATCTATAAACACTGTTTTGATGAGGCCTATAGATGTCTATAAAGGTTAGAGTTGCAGTAAAGTTAGAGATCCTACCTACACAACTTCCAGGCTGTGTAATATTTAAGCGGAGCTTCTGACTGTAAAATAGTCAATGAAACATCATCTTCATTTTAAAAGACCTATCCAATGATATGCCACTCAATAGAGTGCATAAATTTGTTTTTCGTCTCCACCGCCATTTTGATTATTTACGGCCGCCATTTTGAATTTATAAAAACAAAGCCTACCCTATAACCATCGGACGGTTAAGGCGAATCGATAGAGATCCCATTCATTAAAATCAATCCAGCCGTTGGGATGGTTCGAGGGTGCATTAAAAATATTAATACTGAAGTTACGATAGTGCGTAAGTTTTGTCCCTATAAAAAATTAACACTCTTTCAAACGAACAACATATTTTTAAAATCGTTTAAAACACTGTTAAGTTAATTTGTCAAAAACTGTCATTTAACCCTTCATGTACTGAATTATGAATTCATGAAAATTTTATCTTCTAAAGCACTTTTCGTGAGTTGTTTAAACTACATTAGAAGATTTATATAATCATTTAATAAATTTTAGAAGAATTGAAGGATTTAGAATGATTAATTAAATTTGAATTTATAGGGATTTTGTGCAATATTTATAATTCCACTCCAATCTTTTATTTTCAATATTTTTCTTAGTATTTTGTAAAATTAGGAAATGTACAAATATAATGTTCTTACTATAGAAATATAAAAATATTTCCGAATTAAAACATCCCCCCCCCCCCTCCCAACGTCAAGAAAGGTGAAAAGATGCAAAGGCAAAAGAAATCCTCCTTTTAAAAATATTCTTGTTTTGTGTAACCCATCATGCTTTTGGAACAAGATAAAGTAATGTAACTTATTCTAAACTGTATTATAACTAATCGATTTATTAAATGAATTTTATAACAAGTTATTTTAATGGTACTTATAAGTATCGTCAGTAGATAAAGTGTTAATTAAATCCCCTGATTAGAGACTTTTCCCTCTTTCACTTTAAACATTCTTAACTTCCGCTTTGTGAAACGAACTTTAATTCTCGCACTTCCGGAAACCAACACCTCAATGGATACGCATATTTTAGTGAACTACTGAAACTTCAGCAACCCAGAGGAAAACTTGAACTTGACTTTATTCAGGTCCCATGTAATAGGTATCTGTCAGTTAATTTGACAAGGACATGCTCCAGTAAACATCAAACAACTAAGTCAATGGAAATTAAGTAGCATCAGTAACAAAAAGATCTTTTTGACATTTGATATTTTAGAATAAATCGCTTGTAAATGTGTTTTATTTTATTTATTATTATTTTTTTTCAAGAATTAAAAAAAAATGAGTTTTTAGCTCACAGCCTATCAAAGCCTGAGAGCTAATGTGCCCGCAGGTTCTGTATGTACGTACGTATGTATGTACGTATGTATGTCGTAACGTGATAACTCTTAATAGAAGTATCCGATTGCTTCAAATTTGGATATAGGTTCATTCTGATAAGGCACTTCCCCCATTAGTTTAAGAGGTTCATATCCCCCGCCCCTTAATTTAGATAAATGGGTTTTTCATGCAGAATTATCCGATTTGTTTCAAATTTGGTATACCGGTTTATTGTGATAAGGAGCTTCCCTGATTAAATTTGGAGGTTCATTGGTTAATTATAAAGGGGGCGGGGGACTGGTGAGCAAATTTCCCACGACATAATTTAAGTAAATTGGGTTTTTTGTCAATTTCTTTATTTTTTGAGGGGCATTATCCTTTGAAATAAGAGTATAATATTCAATTAGTGTGAATAGCCTGTGAGCTCCATGCCATCAGTTTAACTGGGCAATTTTCTTTTTATTATATTTTTCAATTTTTATTTAACGGGAATGACCATTTTTTATGATGCATGTATGCCTGCAATGCACTTTTGAGTAGGCCAGCTTTTCAAATTGCTCCCGCTAAGGTTAAATCTACGGACACAGATGCATTCGTGTATTTGAAATACCTCCTCAGGAAATTAATATTTTTCACTTCTTTTTCGTGTACTCTTCTTAAAGAAAGTTTTTTCCCCCTTAGTTTTTAAAATGTTTCAAAAATATATACTTTGAAGTGTTAAAATCTTAAACACAGTTCATCAGCTACACATAAAATATTAAATTAAGCATGCATTTTAGAAATATTTTGACAACTGCGAAAAAAGTAGACGTCCTTTAAGAAGAGTTCACTGAAAAAACAAGTTAAGTTAAAAATAGCATTTTCTTGAGGTGGCATTTTAAATATACGAATGCCTTCTAAGCACATATAAATTAAAAATTAGCGATGGGAATTAGGGATCTGGCTGATAAACCTCCTTAAGGCGTTTCTCAAAAAATATTTTTCCTCACTCAACAACGAGAACCTTCCAGACACATTAACAGGCACATTTTTAAACGTAAAAATATGACACTTGTGGGTAGAACTATTGAAGTGATTTGTGATTGATCGATTTTTAATTTTCTATAAATTAGTTACATCTTGAGTTATACTTCATGATAGCAGTTTCATTTTTCCTTTCCTGCGTTGTCGCGTTCCGAAATGCAGTTCAAAATACCCATTTGACAGGATTTTCTTAAAAATAGTCTGACTTTATCGCAAAATTGAAAAAAATTTCGATTCTATACTTTCTGAATAAGAGCACTTGCCAATTTCATTCGTTTCTGGACTAAATGAATTCTGAAAATGTGAGAGAATATTGCCAATTTGGATTTTCGAATAGCCATAACCCTCCAACGTCCGTTGTCACCTTCAGGTGATACGTTTTTAAAAGGACCTGTAAGCTTAGATGTTAAGTGATTATGTACCACGGTTCCATTATCGGAATCCATAAGAGTTTACCTAATCATAGGGGAAAAATCTCATATCTCTCGGATTTTCTGATACGATACTATAACCTTCCAAAATATTATGCCTCCTCCAAACAAGCAAAGATTTTACACGAATTGTAATTTTCCAACTGAATGAAAAAGTGTTCAATCGAAGTTTCGAACCAGGGACTTTTTGGCTTAAGGCTATTCTCAGCTGCTCTGCTCAACAAGCGCAAAACGTTTTGACACATTTACAAATTCATTTTTTAACGGAAAGATATAAAATTGGAAAGCCTGACCATGGAAACGATTTGGAATCGAACTGTGTTTTCCATTTTTTGATCAATCAATTACCTATTGAGTTAAAAGCGATTTTGATCACATGACAAACACGTTTTTCACCCTTTCTTGAGCGGTTATTCTTCTTTCGCGCGGAAATTCGGTCCAAAACGCCCACTTTGACACTATTTTCTGAAAGATCTATTGCGTGTGCTAAAAAACGGAAAGAACAGCTCGATTACATAGTTTTTGAATAACAACGCCTGCTAGTTTCATGCATTTCCGAACAAAAATAAATTAAAATATATCATAAAGTTGCCCTTTTGGATTTGAGAACAACCTTAAGCAGCCAATTCTCTGCCGACTGAGTTATCCTGTACAAATATGGCTGTACAATTCCTTTGCCTTTTGAGATAAAAATGTCAGAATAAAATTGTCTTTCTCTCTTTACTTTTACCTGAACGTTAATATTAATTAAATGTTGAATTGATATTTGTAGGATTTCGAAAGTTTGAATATTTTTTGTTACTGTGATGCGATCTTGAGTTTGTACGCTACCCATATGTGATAGTCCATATTATCAGCTATACATATACGTTTTGATAAAATTTGTTTTTGATTACTCTTTTTTTTAGCGAAAACAATATAATAAAAGGTGTGAATTTTTTTAAAAATTATAAGTTTTTTATGGGCATTGGAGGGTTAATGAAAAGTTCAAGCATCTTCTGGATATTTAGGATTTTCAAAAATTATTTTCTATTTCAGCCAACCATCCTTTTATCTACGTGGTTTTATCACTTTGTTTTTACTAATTTACTTCAGATAACAGTTTAGTTAACAGGTATTTTATAGAGAGGCATTAAATAATTTTATTTCATTATAATATAAGAGTTGTAATTTTTTAAGTGTATTTTAATCACTTTCTTCTGATACATAACGTACTAAATTTCTATGTAATATCCAGGTTTAAAAATCCATTTTTATTTAACTGAAACTGTTGTGCGTGGCATTCAAATTATTTTGTAACGAATTTATAGCTTTTGAATTTAAAATAAAAATGAAAATAAAACATACGAACGGCACGAAATACGAAAGTTTCACTGAAAGATATTTTTCAGCAAATAAATATTTTGTATGATCTTTATTTTAAAAATGCATTTAGACGTTTATTACATAATGGATTTCCTCACAAATTACACGAAGAAAAATGTTATACATAATCACAATAATAATTTTCTCCAATCTATTATAAGAAACCTTTCTTGGAAGTGTGATTGTTTTGCTGATTAAATTAAGAATTAAACTTTCCTAATTAATTTTCAGTAATTCATATTTTAAATAAATATAACATTTTTTAGAACTAACTTAGTAAACTTAGTGTATAAATTTAAGATAATCCATTTTACATTAAGCAAATATTTCACTTTTACGATTAAACGTATATGATTATACGGTTAAGGGGTCTCAAGACCAAGAAAAAAAGAAAAAAAAGAGTCAATTTTCAACAATTAATATTTTAACATGTATATGATTTAAAAACACAATTTTTATTGGGATTAAAAGATAGAAGTATGTTCTTTCATTTGATATAATTAAAAAATTGCAAGATGCAAAATTAGTATTTATAGGAGGCGCCAAACTGTCAGAAATTTCTCGAGCAGCAAATTGGTATAACAGCTTACGCGCAGGATTACAAAATAAATTTTGCCATTAGAATTAAATTTTTTGTGCTTAATTATACTTCAGTTTGTAATAATCACACTGAACCTAAATAAATTTGTATATAAAGAATTTTTATATTTTTAATAAAAAGTTGTATTTAGATAATACAAAGTTTTGAAAATTTCAACAGTATAATCACCTACAAAATATTTGTTTAAACAATAAAAATGAAATTTTAGGTTCAGTTTATACAGACTAAAATGAAACATATATTTTGAAAAATTCATGAAAATATATTCACAAGTATTTGAGATATTCTGTGCGTTATGCCCAACCGTCATTTGGAGATAAATGATTTCAAACTTTCGGAAACGCCGTTTCAGCTGTTGAGCGGGTATCATTCTAATAGCCGTAACTTCTGTTCTAATGGGAATTTCAAGGAAAAAATCATATCAAAGTGTTCAGAAAAGATAGCAGTTTAGCATCTAAAAAATTGAAATTTCGAAAATTTTGAAGCTTTAAGAGGCCTGGGACCCCTTAAACATATTTTTAATTTCATCCAGTGAATAAAATACTTTACTGGACTTATGATGGTACACCAGAAAATAACTCCAATAGCTACTATGTTTTTTAATTATTTATTAAATAGCTTCGACTTTACATGTTACTTCACAATTAAATTTTGAAAACTAATTATTCCAGAAAGCATGCTAGTCAAATCGTACATTGCGAGGATGTAATTTTTGTCCGTAAAATAAAAAATAATAATATAAATAAAATTACAACAATTGCAAATTATCAACACAAAATACTGTACTCTATCAAATTTCTTACACAATTGATTTTGAGCATTTTGTCGGTCGTACTTCCTCCAATATTCGGTGAAGCTACAAAATGAAATGTAAACTAACTTCTCCCATGAGATCATTTTTTATTGTATGAATATGGAAACCACATTCTTATTAATATTTTTGTTTTAAAAGTTGATAAAAAAGGATTATAAAGACGCATTTTAAGAAGTATAACTTATGGTAATAAATAAAATTTGCTAGAAAATAATGCTTAACGCAATACTTAATCGTTAATTGTAATGCTTAATACATTTAATCACACACTTAAAAATATTTTTCACTTTCCTGTTAGTAAAAAATTGTTTTTTGTTTAAGATTAGTATTGGTGAGGAAAAAAAAAGCGGTAGATATTATTTTAAAAAAATAAGGAACATCTTCTTTTTTCTTTTTGAAAGAATTACTAAACAGCATCTAACAGAATTTGCGTACATTTTTATTATATTTCTGGTATTTTATTCGATAAATTTTAATATATTTTTAGTAAATATAAAAGAAGGAAGGTTTTTAAAATTTTATTTTAAAATACATATGCAAGGTGTTGCCAAATTCGATCGAAAAATTCCCGGCGATTTCTCTTCCTGCTATTTGGTGTCTTTAATTTCTGTAATTTCCCTTTTAAATTTGTCCGGTATTAATTTTTGATTTTCTTTTCAACTTGGCTTCCGCTAGAGTCTCTTATACTCGGAATGCTGTTGGGGACCTATGAACCTGGCTTCCGCAAAAGAGTCGGAATAAGAGAAGAAAAGCTTAATGGACCGCGGACGGAAAGAGGCCGCTCACCACGGCGGTTAAATCTGTAACCATCTGTAACGCTTCTGTACCCATATAGAACAAGGGATCGCAAACCACTCATGTAATCCAAAATACAGGGTGTTCTACTCTAACCTAAATTTGGTTGACGGTAATAATTTTCAGAAAACTGAAGTGTATTACAATAAAACTTTTAATAAATATACTCACCTTTGTTGTGAATATAATAACACCAAAATAAAAGTGGTAGAAGTTTCCGTTATACGCACAGCAGTATGCACTTGACGCTGCACATTTTGGACTGTGATTATCAGTTCATGCGGTACCATCAATTGCGTGAATATCCTGTTTTTCCAGAGCTTTTTGTGATGTTATCACATTTCATACAGAGCAAGGTACATATCGTTATATTTTTACTGCAATACTTTTATTTTTCGCAAAATTATTTTTGTCAAGCCGACTTCAGTTAGGGAACCCTGTATTTGTGACTAAATAAGTGGTTTGCGACCCCATGCTCTATGGCAATTTTTCATCCCCTTGATGCCTAGCATAACACCTCTGAACTTGTCGGTCGAATTTGGCAACACTCTGTTTATTTTAAAACTTTACACTGTACTGTTAAAACTGTGTCAAGCCGTGTCACTGTCCAAGTCATCAACCGTTTTTATAGAAAAATATTATATAACCGTAATTAAACTTTATTCTGACCATAACAGAGCCAATAATATGGTCAGATATACTTAATAATATGGTTGAGTAACTGCTTTAAAAAAGGCTCGAATGGCCAGACAGTTTTCTGTAGATTTTTACTAGTGTACAAACGGGATTTAACCAGTTTAAATTCATAAAAAATGCACTCCTGTGTAATTTGGAGGAAAGTGAAGTACTATCCGTTTTCGAAAGCAGCGCCTAGCACTCTAGGACGATTCTACTAACCAAAGGGGTGTCACGCTGAGCTGGGTATTTTCCGAAGTTTTTTATTTGTTGGTTGTCACTAGGATTGGCACTCAGCCAAACACAGCTAAATAAACGTAAATCAACCCTATTTTGACAAAATCAAAGAAGACCTGACGCATGCGCAAAAGCACGGAGGGTTTTGCTATCCGAAAACAAACAGTACAGTCATAAAAAAAAAGAAAACACTCCCTGCTAACTCTGCAAGAAATTCTTGTACTAGAAAGTTACTGGTACCAAATGATTGTAAATAAAGTTCACTTTTAAATGATATATATAAAATGTGCTTAGGAGGTCATCCACATAGCAAAACGAGCCCAAACATTGTTTTTTCCAATAGTAACACCCAAGTTCGACGCCATAAATAAATTCTAGATGCTTCAATTATCCTAAATCAAATTTTCATGAAATTCTTACGATTAATTTCAGTAAAATTAATTATTTTAAAATGAGCATATTTTAGGGGCTGCATCCATATCCTTTATTGAAGTTTGGTACTATATTGTTGAAATGCTATAGAATGACTATGTCACTCCTCTTAATATATTATTTCTTGCGAATATGACGATTTCACTAGGTTACTATGATTCTACTATTGCCAGCACAAATTTTTCAATAAAATGAATAAAATATATATTTTTGCAACTTAAACCACCATTTTGACGTTTTTTAATAATAATTTGAAAACTACTTGAATAAAAATTCGAAATTGAGAATTCACATAAAGCAGGACATAAGAAAAATAAATCTATCAACAAAATTGTAGGTTGCAATTCGTATTTGTTTCGAATATTAATTTCATAATTCATAATATAAATTTTTTTAAATTACAAATTCAATGTATTTATGTTTGGGTTTTTTAGTATTATAACCGCACAAAAAATTATCACGTTAGAATTATAATTTCATGAGATATTAATAAAAATATGAAAATGTAATTTAACATTAGAAGCTCTGAATTTTGAATGTTTATAATTCAAAAAGTTATTATCCAAATGACTGGAAATTTCGCTTCTAAGCATAGTTTGAACAGGAGATTTACAATATAGTGTCAAAATTGGGTATTGTCATTGACAAAAACAAAGTTTGGTCTGGTTTTGATTTGTAGATGACCCCCTAAGTAAATAATATATATACCATTTAAAAGTAGACTTTTTTTCCAATCCTTTGGTACCAATAACTTTCTTCTATTGTAATTAGTTGCAGGGTTAGTAGGGGATGTTTTTTTTTTCATGACTGTATATTATGGGATTGTAAACGATGACATTCGTAAAAGATGCGCTAGTATGTACTTTAAAGGAAAGTGAAGTACATAATTAATATCCACATTGTTGCGTAATGAGATTGATGAATAAATAAAAGAAAGCGACAGTTACGCTTGAAAAACCTATGATATAATTGAATCGCGCCGACACTGATTGATCAAAGAAACGAAAAAGATGTTAGGACGTTTTTCTTTCAAAAGCGACCCGTAGCACATAAAAATGCAAATTAATTTGTTCATCCATAATGGAAGAGAATTCAGTTGTTGTAAAATAAAGATAATCCTTGTACTGCGTTAATAGCGTGCAGATATTGTATTAGAACTGAACAAACGAATTAATCGAAAATAAATAATTCGTTGCACGCAATAAATTTATTTTGAAATTCCAAATTTTAACTCATTTATGCCTGAACTTTTATTTTCTCAAATTTGTTGCTAAAATCACTTTTAAACATTGCAAAATGAACTGAAAAAATACTAAAAAAAATTACGCTAAAATGTTTTTGTATTTATTTGATAAAAAGTAAACTTACTAAATATGGGAATATTAACAATATTTTTAATAGTATAATATGCATAATTATATGCTTTGTCTAAATTTATATAAAATAAGCTTTAAAATTTTATAATATATAGGGCATTTTCACAATCTTTTTACTTTCTGGAATAAAAATCTGGTGAAATTAAACTTGCTAAAATAACATTTTAATCTGATAGACGAATGCCTTAATGATCCAAAATAAAGAAAAAATGGTCAGTAGCGAAATGTTTTTTCATTTAACTGAGGTTTATGTTAAACATGCGAGTTTAATTTTCCTTGCCATTTTAGTACCTAAACTTTTTATTTTCTTCTAAATTTTTACTTATAATGAATTTGCATAGTACCCACAGGACATTCAAATAAGAAATAATAACAATGTAGTATTTATAGTACAAAATTTTGGCATAACATTGTCTTAAAAGGATGTTAAAGAAGGGACGGTAAGGTATAAAAGGGGGACGGTATAGGAAAAGAGGGACGAAATGGGGGGAAAAAAAGGACGGTAAGGATGGAATGGTAAGGAAAATCACCACCTATTTTAGGCAAATCATGGTAAGACTAAGTGGTAGCCACAATGTTCATTGATTTTTAGAAACAATTATTTACATTGGATTAAATAAAAAACAATTTTTAATTTACCTCGAAAAATGCAGGAATAAACCTTGGGGACGGTAAGACTACCAATAAAGCCATGATCTTGAAATTGATATTTAAATGCTGATTTAAATTCTGCAGTAAATTTCCTGTCAAAGAATTTTAAACATTCTTTCTGTAGCATATTTCTGCATGAGAAAAAACCTGAAAAAATTCTGTGGCTGCATCTGAAGTTATTTTCTGTATAAGTTAAGCAAGAGGGACGGTAAGGATAAAAAACCAAGGGACAGAGTTAAAAAAATAATATCAACCGTAAAAATGTGTGCAGGTTAATTTTTTGCTACATATTTATATAAAACAAGTGTCCCAGCTTCGTAAAAAAATTACATCGAATTACTTTTATTGAAACAATTTTATACAGACAGCTCCAAACTTAAAAATCATCATCAGGGACACGGGACGGTATAGGAGTTTTCCCGGTATTTGAACCCCCAGCATCGTCCAAAACGTATTTATCTCGTTAATATTGTTATGCAATCATGCAGTGGAATGTTCCCCAGTATATAAAATAAAAAAAAACCCAAGAAAATGTACTAAAATAAAAATTATTATTCAAGGACATAAAAGTCAAAAGATTGTGAGAATGCCCCATATGCTATAATTAGTATTTTTATGAACTACTAAAAAAAGTATTTATCTCTTTACAGAGACTCATAACATTATAAGTATTAGTAATAATAATCTAGAAAGAATTGTATTTGACGCTTGAAAACGATTTGTTTCACAATCATCTTGAAAAGAACTTTACATAAATAACTGCCCTCTAAATGGCTAATAAATATTTGTACCCATTCGTGCTTAGCGCCCTATACATTGTACGTTACAAAAATCTTTTAAAAATAGACTTGAACACATAATTTCACAATTTAAAAAAATACGTATTTCAAAGAAGTCTATAATCTACGATTATGACATTTATTTGGACAGTTAGTAGAAAAAACAAAAATAAACTTACTTTTTACATTTCGCCATCTTGAAAATGAAAAATCTATAAACTCTGAAAAAAGCCTTCATTTTAACCAAATAAATGTCCATCTTATTCTACCACCTTTTTAAAATTCGAAGCGTCCCCAAAATAGAACGCTAGGGGAAAAAATGTTAAGAAGCGAAAATATTGGTCTTAGAGGATATTTAGTCCTCTGAGCGGTTTGCCCGTTTAGGGTGAACTAAAAAAAGGCTGATTTAAATAATAATAATAATAATATGGAAGACTGTAATAACACTAGCCAGGAAAATTTGGTTTGCGTAATGTTTTTTAGGTTTTGATAACTGATTATTATGTATTTTGTAGCGCTAAATCCGAAAATGACCTCCATTTTAAACCAACAATTCAGGGTTTTTTCGCAAATTGTAAATTTCAAAGTTATAAGTTAAAAGTTAAAAAATAGCAAAAATCTGTTACTATAAAATAGATGTGATGGTTGAGATTTTTAGCTTTTTAGCGATTTTTCTCAAATCGCAAATTTTTAAATTTTTAAAATGTCAAAAAATTGCAAAAATCTGATACAATAAAATGGATGTAAAACTTTTTTTTCGTAATAATTTACTCATCCATTGTCTTATACTATACATTTTTACAGCTAAACGTGTAAAATAATGCGTATTTAAAATCCTTAGAATTTTATTCCATGTGTGGGAGTTTCTTTGAACCGCTCATGCTTTGCCTTGCGCTTTTCCTTTGTTGTATTTAAATGGTTGCATTTAAAATCCTTACAATTTTATTCCATGTGTGGGAGTTTCTTCGAACCGCTCATGCATTGCCTTGCGCTTTTCTTTGTTGTATTTAAATGGTTGTATTTAAAATCCCAACAATTTTATTCCATGTGTGGGAGTTTCTTTGAACCGCTCATACTTTGCCTTGCGCTTTTCCTTTGTTGTACTTAAATGGTTGTATTTAAAATCCTTACAATTTTATTCCATGTGTAGGAGTTTCTTCGAACCGCTCATGCTTTGCCTCGCGCTTTTCGTTTGTTGTATGTAAATGGTTGTATTTAAAATCCTTACAATTTTATTCCATGTGTGGGAGTTCCTTCGAACCGCTCATGCTTTGCCTCACGGTTTTCGTTTGTTGTTTTTAAATGGTTGTATTTAAAATCCTTACAATTTTATTCCATGTGTGGGAGTTTCTTAGAACCGTTCATGCTTTGCCTCGCGCTTTTCGTTTGTTGTATTTAAATGGTTGCATTTAAAATCCTTACAATTTTATTCCACATGTGGGAGTTTCTGCGAACCGCTCATACTTTGCTTCGTAGTTTTCCTTTGTTGTATTTAAATGGTTGTATTTAAAATCCTTACAATTTTATTCCATATGTGGGAGTTTCTTCGAACCACTCATGCTTTACCTCGCGCTTTTCCTTTTATATTGCCTATGGGGTTCATGTCGGTGTCCTCTTTTATTTTGGCGGTTGATTAGGCTGGGTATTTGTCGTAGATGTATTTAAAGAATTTAACTTCTTTTGGTAAGGTTTTGACACATTGCTTTGACAGATTTTCACTATTTTTTGACTTTTTAACTTTGAAATTTTGCGAAAACTCCTGATGGGATAGTAAAAAATGAAGGTCATTTTCGGATTCAGCGCTAAAAAGTACATAATAATCAATTATCAAAAGTTAAAAAACGAAACCACCGCAGGCTTGTGCGATTGATGGAACCGCTTCCTCTTACTATAATAGAAAGTAAGGTATGTGTGTTGAAAATATAGTAATATTATATACATTAATCGTAATATTGTCTATAAATATATCAGCTTTTCCGAAACGTTTCCGAGTAGTTTTTATAGTGTGTTATCAGTTTTCTCAACCTGAAATGTGAGTTTTTTAGATTCAAGCTATTATCAAGTAACCATTTTAATGTTCAATAAACGAGTTTTACAGACAAACAAGATAAATGAACAGCATTAATATTAACATTAAAATCAATATTATTTTGTTGCTCTTATATGTATAAATTCAGTTATGAACCTGAAAATGTTACGAATAGAGTTCTATAAACCAATATTTCGGTTTCAGTCAATAATTGCTACATTATAATATGTACTGGGAAACGTTTCCAAAAACTAGTGCATCAAAAGAAACCTTGTTTTCCTAAATGATTCTTTAAATCTCTAAAATATTATTTTTTTCTGCGGTCTCTAAAGATAACAAACGTTTTTTTTTTTTTTTTTTTTTTTTTTTTGAGGACTATAGTGTTTTTCCCTAAAATTGGCGGTTGGCCTTCAGGGTGTTTCTCTGATAACGGGTTCTGGATTCCCCAGATGTTTATTTTTCTCGCACTGCATTTGAGGTTGTCTCAGAGTTTTTATAGTCAAGAACGGAAAGAGTGAGAAAAACGAATTATCTGGTATTTCCGTGGAAGCTAGTGACGATGACTATGAAGTTCAACAGCCAGTTGAAAAAAAAAAAAAAAAGAACTGTAGGAACAGGTTTTATATATTTTCGTAGAAGAAGAAACATCCCCCCCCCCCCTACACTATAGGCAGTAGAAGAAAAAGGAAATTTTAAGGTTTTGCAGCAAGACTCGTGCAAATAATAAACATTACAGCCCTAAGAAAGCAAACCCTATATAAGATTGCCAACTTTATAATATTTGCTAACTGGGCGTGTCCTGCCTCTATAACCAATTTCGTCAGGATTAAGGAAAAGGGGAAATGAGAGGAGCGTAAGAGAAATTTCTTCAGGATAAATACATGTCATATTAGACGTAAATTTCCGACTGGGCGAAAAATGTCCGGACTAGGATTCGAACCAGGGATCGGATCTCTTGGCTGAAGCCGCCAGTGCTCTACTATCTGATCTATCCCGGACGAATCTGGTGGAACATTTTTTTTTTTCACCCAGCTAACCTTATTGATTATAGCATCCGGTTTGAAATCTGGTTCAGCTCAACAGAATAAATCGCAGGTAATGGAACTCTAGATATCGCTGGATACGTAATTACACTATATTAATTTTAACACAATCGCAGGTAATGGAATGTTGAGCTGAATCAGATTCCAGACCAGGTGCTATAATCAATAGGGTTAGCTGGGTGAAAAAAAAATGTTCCACCAGATTCATCCGGGATAGCTCAGATGGTACTGCATTGGCGGCTACAACCAAGAGATCCCTGGTTCGAATCCTGGTCCGGACATTTTTCGCTTAGTCGGAAATTTACATCTAATATGATTTATTTACCAATTAAAATAATTGTGTTAAAATTAATCTTAGTGTAAATACATGTCAATCTGATATCCAAATTAATATTTTGTGCATTTAGTAATCAGTTTTTCTTATGCCAGATATCACAGTTGTTAATGCCTTTAAAAGTTTTTATCTGCCTTAAAATCATTATAGTCAAATCTTAATAAAAATTATGTTGAAAATATGTGTCGTAATGCGTGCGCAGAGAAATGTACATGCGCAATAAGAATTTCTTTATTGCCTAAAATAATCAAATATTTTGCTTTCGGTTGCAAATAAGGGACTTAAAAAAAAAAATTTAAAGTCTAACCGTTGAAAACCGAGATATTGGCAACCTTAGCCACCTTAAAAGATAAAATAAAATAACTCATGTTAAAGGAAGATTAATGTGGTTAAAGGACAATGAGAACAGATAGTGCACCAGCGCTGTAATAGACGAGACTCTACCGTTACTATATTGCAGAATTACAAAAAAAGCCCTTTATTATCACTAAAATAAAATACATACGTGCATGTTAAAAGTGATTAGGGTGCATATAAAAATTTTCAAATTCCTTTTAAAAATCGACTAGACTAGTTTCTTACTCTCTAAGAATGACATTATTTAGCGGGCTAGTCATTCAGCTTTGGAATTCTCCTCCGTAATGTTAAGTCTAATGGACTTTTGATGCATTCGTATATTTAAAATATCTTCCCGTGAAATTCATATTTTTAACACCTTTTCCTGTGTACTCTTCTTAAAGGATGTCTCCTTCTTTCCTAGTTTTCAAAATATTTCTAAAATCTATGCTGAATTTAATATTTTATGTGTTAAAAGGGGGCGAACTGGGAGTAAGATTTAAACATTTCCTATAAAATTAAGTCTATACTTTAGAAATATTTCGAGAACTAAGAAAATAAGAGACATCTTTTAGGAAGTGTAAACAAAAAATAGAAGTTAAAAATATTAATTTCCCGAGGAGATATTTTAAATAGACGAATGCATCCAATGCCCACAGACTTTACATTAGTGACGGGAAATCGGAAGCTGAGTGACCAGCCCCCTTAAGGCCTGTCAATGATAAATAAACCGTTTTCTCATAAAAATGAACTTTTTATATGATAAGCAGGTATTATAAGACAGCAGTGGCCTCTATCTGTTATCATTGTGTTTTAAGACCAATCATTGTGTTTAATTTTTCTTTAACATGATTTATTTTATTTTATATATTTTTAAACTTACGCAGCAGCATCTCGCGCCAATTTCCAGATAATTCAGAATAAGTTGCTTCATTGCATATTTTCTGTATATTTATTATGTACGAAGTTCAATTTTATGCGAAATGTGTTACAGTGAAACCCCGATTTATCGTAACCCGTATTTAACGATTTCCCGCATATAACGTCATTTTTAGCTAGTCCCAATTAATTTCCTATGCTTGTAATGTTAAAAAATCCCGTATTTAACGTTTTGAATTATTTCCCGCATTTAACGTTTTTTTGAGCGATAAAATCTCAATGAAATTTTTCTAAATTAGTCAGAATTTGTGATTTAAAAAACTTTTATCAAAACGTTCAAAAATCCTTCAAAAGCCCTCCTCTTTTTCACCCGTACCTTTTTATTTTACTCGATTGTGCTTTCTGTACTACAACACAAGGTTACCTACAACGGAGCTGATAGAATTCGTTAGAGATTTTTCATAGCTTTAGATTGTATAGCGTCAAAAAGAAAGCTTTTTTCTTTACTTGAAAAATTGGAAGTTATCGCGAAAGCCATAAACTACAATTATTATGTTTAATTTGAATTTTGTATTCAAATTGTAAACAAATTTACACTAAGTAGATTTTTTGCAGCAAAATTGTAAAAAATGGAAAAACAGGCTAAAAAAAGAAAAAACGTCAAATCGTCACCGTTTAAGGAATTTGAAAATTGGAAGCCATTAGAACTTTCATAACACTGAAACAATTCTTTTGAAATACTGAAGACCAAGAGAAAAACTTACACAAACTCTCATACCTTGAGAAAGCGATTCGTGATGTAGCTGCTAAAAAAACAGAACTCAAAGTGAAATAAAATATTTATTTAAAACATAATTTAGAAACCTGATGTCTAAATCATTGTAAATCAAGAAATGAAGCGTATCTTACGTAAATTAGTCTTTATTTTATGGTCGGTGTTATGTTTTCATCTTACCCCGATTTAACGTTTTCCCGCATTTAGCGTTATTTCTTTATGGTCCCTTGAATAACGTTAAATCGGGTTTCACTGTATTTATATTTTGCGAGACCTTCATAATGTCACTAAAGTACGCAGTGCTTTTTTTTTTTTTTTTAAGGTTTTGAGGCCTTTATATATTCACCTAAAATAATGTATTTTGGGATTTAAAAAAAATGAAAGCTTACATTTTTCTTGGTAGAATCCACATGCACGTCAGTTAAATGACATAAACTGGTAAATATATCAAAATCTTCACTTTACATTGCAACACATAACACATACGTACAATAAATTAACACATCCGCAGAAAATCACACGTATGTATTTAAGCATACACATATCAGTTCTCTACCTGCATATTCATACAAACGTATGAATATGTGGTATATTTATATGTATATTTTAACTTCAAAAGCAAATGTACAAACGCACACAGACAGACAGATAGAGACAGGGATGAAGGAGAGAAGCTTTTGTGCATCCCGGGCATGAAACATTTTTTTTTTCTTTTTGAGCCTTAACCTAACGTTGCAATTTTATGTCTATTCTACCAGTCTGTTTTCATTTCTTTCTTCTTCGTGTTCTATTTCCCTTCTTTCTATTATTCTTTTTTGACATTGTTCTACATATGGAGAGTACTTCATTTACTTTGAGTTTGAACATCCTTGGATTTTTTTAATCAGGAACTGCAAGTTTAATTAGTTGCGTCTGTTCTTTCCTGTTGAAAAGAAAAATAAAGTTTCACTTCGTGCCCAACAGTTTAAAAAAATTCTGTCTTTACAAAAAACGATTCTTTTTTGAAATACAAATTATTTTTTGTGCGAAATAATAAAAATATGTGAAACATGTTCAAGAACTTACAATAAAGAAAAAAAAACAAAGTTAAATATCATACTATATATTTTAATTACTGATATTTTTTTATAATTATATTAAAAGTATCCTCATTTTTAAAACATTATATTATGTTTAGAAGCAATGGAAAAAAATCAGGCATTATGCATAAATTATTACATTTCCATCTCTACGTTTATCCATATACAGATACTCTACTTGAGCAAGTCTCTTTAAATAAATTAAGCATATGACGTATTAAAATAACACACACCATCACAATATGTTTGAAATAGTGTAACATCATTAAAATATGCCTTAAATAGTTTTTCTCCTTAGAGACCATTATGTAACTGAATTTTTTTGAGTGACCCTGAAAATGAATCAGAAAAGCTTTGCACTCCATATTCTTCAGAAAGCATTTTTCAGTGCCCCTGAGAACTTGAAATTAGTATGATTTTCTACCTAACTCTTTGTAACTATTCTTGTGAAAAACATTATTCCATTCGTCCATTTTCATATAATTTTTATTTTGTTTGTGATAGTGTAACATCATTAAAATATACCGCAAATGATTTTTCTCTATAAACTATAATGTAACTGAATTCTTTTGTGTGTGTCACCTGTAAACAAACCATAAAGAAGGAATATTACTTCATTTTTCAATTGCGAAAATTCCATAGTAGATATTAGTATAACATATATTAATTACTACAGGAAAATCTTAGTATCTTTACGATAGTTAGAGCACGAACAGACGACTGACAGACAAACCGAATTCATAAACACTTTTGAACTTTATTGAAAAGTGTTAAAATAAATGCCGTAAAGGATTTTAAAACATTTACGAACTATAAACGCAAAATAGTTCAACAGATTTCTACAAAATCTGAATTTATATTACAGCCTTCCAAAGTTTTATTTTTAAATGTTATTACTTATGTCATGAAATGTTTCTGATTTTTTTTAGGTGCGTTCGTAATTATATATATTCGTAGCACCTATAGTCGTCATATGGTCCGTCCGTTTGTCTCTCTGTCGGTCTGTCCGCATATAACAGCGCAAAAACTAATCAACCGAATCGTTTGAAAATTAATATATATATAATCGTTGCAGAATTTTGTCGAGTCATTTCAAATTTTATGAAAATCGAATCAAAACTTAAAAAGATATTAATAAAAGTTTCCTTCCTTCTATTAAATCCTAACATACGTAATTAATTCAATGATATCCCATGATAGGTAATGATTATAGGTTTCCTTGGTCATTATTCTATTAAATTCTATCATACGTAATGATTTCAATGATATTCCAATTCCATGATAGGTAAAGATTTTAGGTTGTCATGGTGATTACGCCCTGTTTAAAATGGATTAGCGCATTACTGAATTTAATATATTTAATCATAATAAATTTTGTATTCATGCATTTTTGCATAAGAGTGCAACAGCTATTGCACCAAGATCTGAATATTTTTAAAACTATTTATAGTGCGAACGCACCTCATTTGCAATGTTTGACGTGTCATTTCCAACTTGTTTTACTTTACAATAGTTGTTCGCGGGCTAGTTAACGATCTACGTATAAAGATAACTTGATTAACACTATTTCTACTTGTGTCAAATGGCACCTTTTAAAGATTTCGAATTGTTCGTTTTTTATTTGTAATTTTTAGATTAAAACAATAATAAATCATTTTTCGTTCATTGAAAAATTATTTTTCTACTTATCGGATTAAAAAATTACAAGCAAAATAAACATAAATCAAAACTTTAACATGTGTCGTTTCTCATCGGCAGGAATAGTGTTAATATCGATGGTACTTAACATTTCAAATATTTCCCTTTCTCTTTCCCTGTCTTTAAAAAAAAAAAAAAAAACAAGAAAGGAGGTTTAAGGGGGAGGTCACCTTCAAGCAGTTCTATATTCCATTATTTTAACACAGTATTAAAAATTTTTTGGAGCTGTAAATAGTTTTTAAATGAAACAGATTTTTAGAGTTGTACAAATCTTTGTTTGCGTATTCTTTTAAATCCTTTTAATGAAAAATAATTAGAATTTAGTTTAATTTAGACATACTAATTAAGAATTCTTAAAAAGATGATTTAACATACATGTGTTGCGCGCAGGATTATAAAAATATATTTGATATATCCATTTAATATTATATATATATATACATTCTTAAAATGCTGTACTTTAACTTCAACCTAAAATAATAATCAAGTTTACAGATGAAAATATTTTTTCAGACAATTAAACCATAACATACAAGATTTATGATAAAATATAAATTAAAATTAAAAAATTAAATATATTACAGGCACTTACTTGAAAATATGTAGAGGTCATTCTATGTTACTTAATTTTGGAAATATGATGCGCGCAATGTCAAAAATGACTTTTAAGTTCGAATTTATCTTTATATGGATAATTATCACTTCTCATTATTGTATCGTAAAACAGGTTCTAGTAGAAGCATCCTCATTTTTTTTTTTTGAAAGTTCTTATTTATGTATTTCGACAAAACAAGTCATCTGATTTGAAGAAAAAAACATCTGTCTTTTAACATTTTGCTTTAGTAAAAACAGTTTGTTGTTACAAATCAATAACTATTTCTAAAACATTCGTCATAAAAGTAATTGCACTATGTTTGCAGGAATTTCTCCATGTGCGTTTACGAATAAGTGAAATAAAAATGTCCAGACTTTTTGCGTAGCTATCTTGAGCAAACATTGGAGGATAACCCATTAAATTTATTATAGTTTTGTATAGATATGCATGGGATGATGTATTTTTTACTTTTACATTTAGTGCACTCGCATCTATTTCGATAATGTTAAGTATATCGATGCGTAAATAAGTTTTTTAAAGATTCTATTATCGGAAGTAAAGCACTTAAAGGGGCACTTCTCAGGACTCTTAAAATTGGAAAAAATAAAAAAACGACCATTTTCAATATTTAAAATCTTAAAATATATACAATTTAAAAAAAATTTTTTATTGGGATGAAAGATATAAGTATGTTCTTTCGTTTCATATATTTAAAAAATTGCAAGATGCAGAATTAGTATTTACAGGGCGCTCCAAACTGTTACGAGCAGAAAATTGGTATAACAGCTTACGCGTAGGATTACAAAAAGCTTTTTTGCAACTAGAATGAAATTTTTCGTGTCTAATTATACTTCAGACTATAGTAATTACACTGAACCTAAATAAATTTGTATCTAAAGCATTTTTGTATTTTTAATACAAAGTTGTATTTAGCTAATACAAAATTTTGAAATTTTCAACAGTATAATCACCGAAAAAAAACTAAAATAAAATTTTAAGTTTTGTTTATACAGACTAACATGAAACATATCTTTAGAAAATTTCTGGAAAAAATATTCAGAAGTTTTTGAGACATCCTGTGCGTTGTGCCCAAAAACGTCATTCAAGAAAAATGACTTCAAAGTTTCGGAAACGCCGCTTCAGCTATTGAGCAGGTATAATTCTAAAAGCCATAACCTCTGTTCTAATGGGAATTTCAAGGAAACAATTATATCAAAATGTTCAGAAAAGGTAAGATTTTAACACCTAAAAAAATTAAAATAAATTTCTTTTGAAGCTTTAAAAGTCCTGAGGCCACATTAGAGGTCTGCACGGGCCGGAATTTCCAGGCCCGGGCCCGACCCGTTTCATTTTTACAGTTCTCGGCCCGGCCCGTACAAAAATCAGTGAAAACAGGCCCGGCCAGGCCCGACACAGTTTCTACAAAAAAAAAAAGTTTTTTCTCAACATACAATTACGATTCTTTTAATGAATACTACATACATATTTATGGGAACATTTTACAGTATATTTTGCTATGATGTTCGCAAAACAGAAAACACACAATAGTAAACATTAACGATTACTTACAGTGTTTTAGTCATCGTGTCTATAGATATTTCAAAATGGAAATAAGGATTCATTAAAAGATTAATGTAGTTCATCAGAATAAAGGATTAAAAACATAACTTTTGAAGCTGTATAATAAAAAGTAAATTTGTGAAAATATTTCTCTCATTTTTAAGGCTTTTCTCAAATCCAAAAGAGCTACATTTCGACACATTTATGAATTCTTTTCTTTTCGGAAACGCGTAAGATTGGCAGGTATCCTTATTCAGAAGCTATGTAAATGTCGTTTTTTTTTCATAGATAAAAGCAATATATCTTTCTGAAAATACTGTCAAAGTTAGCGTTTTGAATCGAATTTCCGGAAGCGATAGCACAGGAAAGGAGAAAAACGTACAGTCACGTGACAGGAATCTCTGTTATCTCTGTAAGTAATTTATCAAATATGGAAAAAGCTATTCGTTTCCAAATGCCTTCAATAGGCAGGCCTGTCAATTTTATGCTTTTATAGTTAAAAATTTTGTCAGAAAATGTGTCTGAAAACTTCGCATTGTTGAGCAGTGAATATGAGAACCACCTTAAGGTATATTTCCAAAGATACTGTTAAGAGAAGTTCATTATCACTATTAATACTACAAAACACAATGACTGTTCTAAGCATCCTGAGATCGATTAAGACCAGTTCCGTCCCGGCACGAGTCAGCTGAAAAAAAATTAAACTCTGAATCAGACATCTTGCAACTGTACGATGCCGATATATACGATGGACATGTTACATTTCTGTATTGATGTTGTTAAACTCGCATCGGCTCGTGACGCACATTTATACTTCTCGAGAAAACCATATTAATTCAAAATGGCTCTTATTTTATCTGCTCCGCTTAAATTCTTATATCGGGCCGATAGGCCCGATTAATATTTTTGCCGGCCCGGTCCGTTTGAAAATTCGCCTTCATTCCGCCGGGCCGGGCCCGTGCAGACCTCTAGGCCCCTTAAGGAATAATATGTTTTGTAGGAAACAATTAATGTAGGTAGACAATTAACTCTTCGTGGTCCGAGTACTCCTCCCAGTCACAGGCATCTCTAACACGAATTTATTCGGTTTGCACGCCCTTTTTAGGTGCGTTCGTAATTATATAAATACGTAGCACCTATAGTCGTCGTTCAGTCCGTCTGTCCGTCTGTCCGTCCGCATATAACAGAGCAAAAACTACCCGACCGAACGGTCTGAAATTTTAAATATATGATTGTTGTAACATTTTGTCGAGCCATTTCAATTTTTATGAAAATCGGATGTATAGTTTAATTACAGGGACATTCAAAAGTTTTTCTTTACATTATGGCCAATGGGAAAAAATTATTGCAAGTGCATTTTAATGATGTTACAGTCTTCCGAATCGTCTGAAAATTTAAATATATGATTGTTGCAAAATTTTGTCGAGCCATTTCAGATTTTATGAAAATTGGATGTATAGTTTAATTACAGGGGCACTCAAAATTTTCCGTTACAATTATTGCAAGTGCATTTTAATGATGTTACAGACTATGCACTTATGAAGTGTAAAAAAATATACATTCTGTACAATATGGGGTGAAAAAAATATTTATAAAACTAGTTATAGAACGAACGCACCTCATTTGCCACGTTTGACGAGGTATTTCCTACTTGTTTTTTTCAAGAAACATTTTTACTTCAACGCCGACACTAGACCGCAAAGGGTTAAAAATCCACACTTACTAAAAGAAAAATAAGAAGTTCTTGATTTTTGTAGAAACCATGCTGGACAGTTAAATAGAAGAATTTATTTATCCATTGTAACTCGACAACTCCGAAGAGAAAAGTATATGGGGCATTCTCACAATCTTTTGACTTTTGGGGAAAAAAAAATCTGACAAAATTAAACTTGCTAAAATAACGTTTTAATATGATAGACGAATGCCTTAATGATTCAAAATAAAGAAAAAATGGTCAACAGCGAAATTTTTTTTTATTTAACTGAGGTTTAAGTTAAACTTGCGAATTTAATTTTCCTTACCATTTTACCCCTATAACTTTTTATTTTCTTCTAAATTTTTACTTATAATGAATTTGCATAGTACCCACAGGACACTCAAATAAGAAATAATAACAATGTAGTACTGTTAATACAGAATTTTTGTATAACATTGTCTTAAACGGGTGTTAAATAGAAGGGACGATAAGGTAAACAAGTTGGAAATTGCTCGTCAAACGTGGCAAATGAGGTGCGTTCGTACTATAACTAGTTTTATAATTATTTTTTGCACCCCATATTGTACTGAATGTATATTTTTTTGCGCTTCATAAGTGCATAGTCTGTAACATCATTAAAATGCACTTACAATAATTTTTCCCCCATTCCCCGTAATGTAACGGAAAACTTTTGACTGTCCCTGTAATTAAACTATACATTCGATTTTCATAAAATTTGAAATGGGTCGACAAAATTTTGCAGCAATTATATATTTAAAATTTCAGACCATTCGGAAGGCTGTAAAATCATTAAAATGCATTTGCAATAATTTTTTCCCATTGGCCATAATGTAACGGAAAACTTTTGGGTGTCCCTGTAATTAAACTATACATCCGATTTTCATAAAATTGGAAATGGCTCAACAAAATTTTGCAGCAATTATATATTAAAAATTTCAGACCATTCGGAAGGCAGTAAAATCATTAAAATGCATTTGCTATAATTTTTTCCCATTGGCCGTAATGTAACGGAAAACTTTTGGGTGTCCCTGTAATTAAACTATACATCCTATTTTCATAAAATTGGAAATGGCACGACAAAATTTTGCAGCAATTATATATTAAAAATTTCAGACCATTCGGAAGTCTAACATCATTAAAATTCACTTGCAATAATTTTTCCCATTGGCCGTAATGTAAAGAAAAACTTTTGACTGTCCCTGTAATTAAACTATACATCCGATTTTCATAAAATTGGAAATGGCTCGACAAAATTTTGCAGTAATTATATATTAAAAATTTCAGACCATTCGGAAGTCTGTAACATCATTAAAATTCACTTGCAATAATTTTTCCCATTGGCCGTAATGTAAAGAAAAACTTTTGACTGTCCCTGTAATTAAACTATACATCCGATTTTCCTAAAATTGGAAATGGCTCGACAAAATTTTGCAGCAATTATATATTAAAATTTTCAGATCATTCGGTCGGGTAGTTTTTGCTCTGTTATATGCGGACGGACAGACAGACGGACGGACAGACGGACGGACAGACGGACGGACAGACAGACGGACTGAACGACGACTATAGGTGCTACGTATTTATATAATTACGAACGCACCTAAAAAGGGGGATGGTATTGGAAAAAAAGGACGAAATGGTAAAAAAAGGGACGGTAAGGCTGGAACGGTAAGGAAATTAACCACCTATTTTTAGGAGAATCATGTTAAGACTAAGTGATAGCCACAATGTTCATTGATTTTTAGAAACAATTGTTAACATTAGATTAAATATTTTTTTTTTTTTTATTTACCTTGAAAAGTGCAGGAATAAACCTTGGGGACGGTGAGACTACCAATAAAGCCACGATGCTTGAAATTGACATTTAAATGCGATTTAAATTCTACAGTAAATTTCCTGCCAAAGAATTTTAGACACTATTTCTCTAGCATAGTTCTGCATGAGAGAAAACTGGAAAAAAATTCTGTGGCTGCATCTGAAATGATTTTCTGTATAATTTTAGAAGAGGAATGGTAAGGAATCTAAAACACAGGGACAGAGTTTAAAAAATAATAACAACCCTAAAAATGTGTGCAGGTTAATTTTTAGCTACATATTTATATAAAACAATAGTTCCAGTTTAAAAAAAAAACGCCGAATTACTTTTATTGAAACAATTTTATCCAAACAGCTCCAAACTTAAAAATCAGCATCTTGGACACGGGACGGTATAGGAGTTTTCCTGCTATTTGGACCCCCAACATCGTCCAAAACTTATTTATCTCGTTAATATTGTTATGCAATCATGCAATGGGATGTTCCCCAGTATATGAAATAAAAAAACACAAAAAAGTGCATTAAATAAAAAACTATTATTCAGGGACATGAAAGTCAAAATATTGTGAGAATTCCCCATATACATGTGTTATGAATTGAACAGTTTTAGCTAAATAGAAGTGTCCGCTTTCTGAGTATGTCCGTTATGAAAGTTTTATTGTATATAGATTTTGAACATGGAAAATATTTTTGACACTCTTTGGAAAAATTTGGTCAATCAGAACCCGACCCGCAAGAGAAAAAACCAAACCCGAAACCGAAACAATGATAGTCAATCCGACCAGAAGCAAAAAAAAAACAGAAGTCAACCCGATCCACAACGGAAAAATATAGCGCCAACCCGACCCGATGCAGGACTCTACCTTGAATTCAACTGAAGATTGTATGAAAAGGGTTAATTCATTTGATGGTGCCCACTATATCCATTAAATTTGTTAAGAAAGAAAAAAGCTTAATTGACAGGCGTTTTAAAATATCAAGACATAGTTAATGTAAAACATGCGCAAGACCCCTTAGTCGGACCACAGGTGTTTTTCTTTAACTAAAGTAATAAAAGCTGCTATCATATTTAAAGCCTTGTAACGTAACTTACGATTTTAAGAAATTTTTATCACGATTATGATTTTTTAATATAAAATATGAAAGTGTCCAATTTTCGGATATTTATCCCAGGTATGCTAGAATGCATCTTTTTAAGCATGAATAAATAAATAAATAAATATATATATATATTTGAAAATATTTTATATTTGGACATCTCCATCTTTTTCAATTTGGCAAAATTTACGAAGTTCATTTTAGCAATAACAATGCACAGCCGTTTAACCCTTTATGTCTCGACGGTACTTTAAAGTACTATTGAAATAGCTTGTTATAGAATTAATATAATACATCGGTTAGTAGTAATACAGATTAGAATGAGTTATAGGTATACTTTGTCTTGTTCCCAAAGCATTATTAGTTACACAAAACAAAAATATTTCTAAAAAGATAATTTCTTTTTCATTTGCATCTTTTCAGCTTTCTTGAGTTGTGGGAGAAAAGATTGTGGGGGGAAAATTCAGTTAGGAAATATTTATATATATCTATTGTAAGAAAATTACATTTGCACATTTTCCAATTCCATAAAATACTAAAAAAAATATTTTAAATAAAAGATTTTTAGTGGAGTTATAAATATCGCAAATTCCTATATATTCAAATCTAATTAATTAATTTTAATTGGTAAAATCCTTCTGAAATTTATTAAATGACTGTGTAAATCTTCTAATGTAGTTTCAAAAATTCACGAAAATTCTTTAGACGATGAAATTTTCACGAATTCAAAATTTGGGATATAAGGGGTTAAATGATAAACAAAACTTCGGCATGAAAAATCAACTCAGTATCGCCGCCTATCCAGAAATCTATGAATAATTGATATTAACTGCTGTGTTGGGAGAGGAGATAGTAGCAATCAATAAAATCGTTTTTTTTAAACGCACTGTATTAGTAACATTGAGTTTTGGATATGTAAGCAGATATGAAACGCAGTGATACAGAGGGTTAAAATGTTTTGCGTGTACTTGTGAGGAGATCGCAAATCTATTTAAAATGTATTAAGGTTGTTCTCAACTGCTCTGCTCAACAAGCGCAAAATGTTTTGACACATTTATAAATTCATTTTTTAACGGAAAGATATAAAATTGGAAGGCCTGACCATGGAAGCGATTTGGAATCGAACTGTTTTTTCCATTTTTTGATCAATAAATTACCTAGTGAGTCGTAAGCGATTTTGATCACGTGACAAACACGTTTTTCATCCCTTCTTGAGTGTTTTTTCTCCTTTCGCGCGGAAATTCGGTTTAAAACGCCTACTTTGACACTATTTTAGGGAAGATCTATTGCGTTTGCAAAAAAACTCGGAAAAACAGCTCGATTACATAGTTTCTGAACAACAACACCTGCTAGCCTCATGCATTTCCGAACAAAAATAAATTAAAACTTATGTCATAAAGTTGCCCTTTTGGATTTGAGAACAGCCTTAAAAACACTTTTTCCTAATCAATCTATTTCAAGAGTAGAAGATTTTTAAATCGGTAATTATCTGTATTACAGTAAATGAGTGACTATAACTTTCAAAACATGATGGAAAATTAAAAACTGAAAGTTTTATGAATTGGTAATTATGTGTATTATGTGTGATGATTTCTTGAAAACACAATGGAATATTAAACCATGTTAAAGTTTTATGAATTTTTAATTATGTGCATTATAATACATGGGTGTGAAGATTTCTTGAAAACATAAAGGAAAACATGGAGAAAATAAGGAAAAAATGAAAAGGAGAGAAAAAAATTTTAAATGTTTAATCATATACAACAATATGTATATAGTATATTAATGAGACAGTTCGGTGCTATAATTTGCGATACATTGTTCTTTTCTGATGCGTTGTTCACTATTTTGTCATGACAATAAGGGATAAATAAGTATAAAAGTAAAAATTAAAAAAAAAAAAAGAAAACACTCTTTTATAATCATCCAATGTTCATCTCGTCAAAAATCTCGTCTAATTGTTTGACTGCATTTCATGTTTTCACCCAAGAATTTCTGTTAAGTGACATTTACTCACATTAAGTGAACAAGGGACCTTCAAAATTAATTGCATTTTTAAATAAGGCACACTATATGAATTATGGCATATTTATCACACAGGAATTAAAAATAAAAATTTGGTGAGAAATAAGGGATTTTCTTCAATATTTTAAGCGTTATGAAGAACTTTTCAAAATGCCCCATGCGCACTCCATATCAATTAAAATCCCCAATATTTTTCACGCAAGTTTGTTTCATATATACCAGTACAAATGTGCATTAAATTTTACATATTTGAATATAAAGATACGAAAAAAAAATCTAAATTTTATGAAAATTTCAGCATTTGTGCATCCTGTTTCTGCAATTAACTATCTTTAACTTTTCCAATTATATTTACTTAAAAAAAACTATGCAGAGTTTTATGATACATATAATGACAAACAGCTATAAAAATATTGGGGATTGTAATTGATATGGAATGCGCATGGGGTATCCTGAAAAGTTCTTCATATCGCTTAAAATATTCAAGAAAATTTCTTATTTTTCTCTAAAATATTTTTATTTATTTATTGCGTGATAAATATATGCCATAATGCATATGAGGCATTCTCACAAAATTTTAACTTTCAGGAATAAAAATCTGGTGAAATTCAATTTAATAAAATGACATTTTAAACTTATAGACGAATGCCTTAATGGTGCAAAATAAAGAAAAAATGGTCATCAGTGAATTTTTTTTAATTTAACTGAGGGTTAAATTAAACTTTCAGTGTTCCTTACCACCCTACCACTCTAACTTTTTATTTTTTTCTAAATTTTTAGTTATAATGAATTTGCATAGTACCCACAGAACATTCAAATTAGAAATAATAACAATGTAGTATTTTTAGTACAAAATTTTGGTATAAGATTGTCTTAAAGGGATGCTAAGGAAGGAACGCAAGGGAAAAAAAGGGGCTACGGTAAGGGAAAAAAGGACGGTAAGGGGGAAAAAAAGGACGGGAAGGAAAATTACCAGCTATTTTTGGGCAAATCATGTTAAAACTAAATGATAGCCACAATGTTAATTGATTTTTAGCAACAGTTATTTACATGGGATTAAATTTAAAAAAAAATATTTACCTCGAAAAGTGCAGGAATAAACCTTGAAGACTACCACTAAGGCCACGATGCTTAAAATTGATATTTAAATTATGTAATAAATTATCCGTCAAAGAATTTCAGCCATTGTTTCTATAGCATACTTCTGCATGAGAAAAAAGTTGAAAAAAATTCTGTGGCTGCATCTGAAGTGATTTTTTGTATAATTTTAGCAAAAGGGACGGTAACGAATCTAAAATACAGGGAAAGAGTTAAAAATGTGTGCAGGTTAATTTTTTGCTACACATTTATATAAAACAATAGTCCCAGTTTCGGAAAAAAATTACATCGAATTACTTTTATTGAAACAATTTTATACAGACAGCCCTAAACTTAAAACTCAGCATCAGGAACAAGGAACGGTAAGGAATTTCGTGGTATATTTGAACCCCCAACGTCGTCCGAAACTTATTTAACTCGTTAATATTGTTATACAGTCATACAATGGGAAGTTTTCCAGTATAAGAAATTAAAAAAGACCAAGAATATGTACTAAAATAAAAATTATTATTCAAGGACTTAAGTGTCAAAAATATGTGAGAATGCCTCATATATTGTGCCCTTGAATATTATTTAAAGTGAAATTTAAAATATATATTAAATGAGTTTGGAGGATGAATGAGAAGGGATGAAGGATAAATGAGTTTGAGATTTCGTCACCTTAATTTGGCGCAAAAACTGAAATCTGTTATCAAAAACTCACTGTTTTTGTTATATTTGCGCAAACAAGTGAATTTGTTAAAAATATATATATAAACTTTGATCTGCTTCTTTTCAAAAGAAAAGAACAAACGGAACATTATTTAAACTATTTTTTAGGATTTCTAAATTGATATTTCAATGTATAATAGGAAATTAATTAATATTACACTATTAATTGATAAAAGTGCATTACACAACTGCATTAAAAAAATCGAATTAATATTCACTCAGTTTGGGTTTAAAGCTTATGTTGGGCTGTGAGTTAACGAAATGTATTCTTTTTCGAATTACGTAGGACTACACATTTATTTCGAATGAAATTTTTGCATGGTATAATCGTATAGGTTTGATTGGTTAAATGGAGTTTAATGTCTTTTTTACGGATACATTGTACTAGTAAAATCATGTCGGACTTTCTCTTGTGATATTCTCGTTTGTTATTTAATAAATATATTCGGATTGACATGTATTTTTTTTATGTTAATAAAGTTTACTATAGAATGCTTGCTATTGAAAATAATGTGTGTGGCAGTTATAGTTCGTTTACAGTGACAAACACACAAAAGAATTCCGTTACAGGATAATCTATGGAGGAAATATTTTGCGGTGCATTTTATTTTAAAAGTTTATTTAAATAACACATTCATTGTATGAATAAAATAAAATTTCCTAATAATATTCTGTTAGTTTTAAATTTGTTATAAATTTGTTTTTACGATAATTCAAAACTCACGTTTTTAGGTGCGATTGCAATGATATAAATACGTAGCACCTTTAGTCGTTTTCTGGTCCGTCCGTCTATCTGTCCGTCTGTATGCCTATAACAGCGCAAAAACTACCCAACCGAATGGGTTGAAATTTAATATATATAATCGTTGCAGAATTTTGTCGAGTCATTTCAAATCTATTGAATGTCGAATCAAAACTTAAAAAGATATTAATAAAAATTTTCTTCATTCTATTAAATCCTATCATACATAATTAATTCAATGATATCCCATGAAAGTAATGATTCTAGTTGCCACGGTGATGACGTCCTATTTAATGTGGAGTCCTTTTATTTCCGTATGACTGAATTCAATCTTTAGAATCGTAATAAATTTTGCATTCATGCACTTTTACATAAGAGTGCAACAGTTATTACACCGAGATCTGGATATTTATAAAAGTAGTTAAAGTACGAACACATCTCATTTGCCACTTTTAACGGATAATTTCCGACTTGCATCACTTGTGTCAATTTACAAAAAAATATGCAACATCCTCGCTTTTTTCTTTTCTTCTTCCGTTTTTGCTTTTGCATTTAATTCGTTGTGTCTCGTTTTTTTTTTTTCAAACGATGTAGTCAATGTTTTTCTTTTTCTTCCTTTGTTTCTCTCTCTCTCTCTCTCTCTTTTTTTTTTTTTTTTTTTTTTTTTTTTTTTGCAATTTACTCTTTGAGTATTGTTTTTTATAATGCACTCATTTTTGTCATGTTTCAAAATTCATGTTTTCCACTTGTGTCTGTTTATGTAAAAATGCAATATGCTCCTCTTTTGTTTTATTTTTTTCCGTTTTTGTATCTTGTAATTCATTTGTTTTTGATATATCAAAATTCAAGTATTTTTCCAATGTGTCACTCTTTGATCAAATGAGTAATAATCTACTTGATTTGTCCTCTCTATTTCACTATTTCACTCAAGCAGCGATATGGCGTTTGAGAAATACGTGAAAATTTTCAAGCGTGCTTTGTTTTCTTACGATTAATTTGCTCGTTAATTCAAACTCTCGGCGAGCGAGAAAAAAATTATTAAAATAATATTAAACTTTAAAGGTACACTTAAAAGCTTACTTTTATCGTTAATATATAAATATATTGTGGAGCAAACATTCGAACCATGCTTTCTCCTTTAGATACAAATTTTCAAAAAACATAAAAAACTTATAAATTAGAATATAACTTGTATTAAATTCTAATTTTTATTGTGTATTTTTTTACTGGTTATTAGAAAGAACTGAAAGCATACATAAGATATTAAACATCAAACAAATTAATAAAATACATTTAATATATGGAGAAATCACGTTTTGACCGAATTCAGAAGATGAAACATGTTTTGATCGTTTGATAAGTGGATAAAACGCTTTTTGAATGAAATAAGTTCTAACTCACGAATAATACAAAAGCATTGTTTTACTTGAGCAAATACCGAACTTCTGTTGATTATTGATAAAATAAAATGACAGAGTGTGGTATCTAGTAGTATTTATTAAATATTTACTAAATAAATACTCGTTTGCCCAAAATCCACTTCAAAGTTTAAAACCAATACCTTCATCTAGACAGTCACACACTTCTCCCTCTTCTTCATTGAGGGCTGATAAGTCATGGATAATGTGGTTGTACCATTTGAAGACATCATCAGGTTGATTTTGCGACTGTTCACCATACATTACCTTCAAAAGTTTGTCAACATCTTTTTTCTTTTCAACTAATATGGCGTGGCGAAGAGCAAGAGATTCTAAAACAGCCCTTTGAACACGCGCAACAGTAACTCCCTTTTTAAGAAGATTTGCATCATATTCTTCACTTAGAACTTGAAATCTATAATTCTGGAAGCCTTTAACCCTCCGAGCGTCTTGCAAAAGGGTAAAATTGTAATGTTATTTTCTTTGCATTTTGTTTTAAATGTTAAGAAAATATGATTCTTTCAAGATTATAAAAAAATCTCAATTAGAAATATGAATGTTATCCTTGAGAGTATTAATCATTTTTCAATGTATTTAAAATTCATGAAATTTATAGAATTATATTGTCTTAAATATTGCTTGTATTGCAGTGAAACCTGGAGCTTAGTGAACGGAATAATACGCCCCAAACACTTAGAGGGTTAACCTTAACAGTTCTCTTATTTTTCTCTAAAACAATCCGTTTCCATTATGATATGTATGGTAGGTTTTGAAATTACACATTAAGTGACAACTGTGATTGGCAGACTGGAGAAATCACAGTTTGACTGAATGCAGGCTTTGGAGGAAACACTCTTTGATTGAAACATAAAGTTTTAAAATTGGTTTATAATCGGGGAAAAATGTTTTTTGGTTAAAAATGCCGTTTATTTTTACCGTGCAATTTAACACAGAGTTCATAAAACTAACAATAACTCATTTTTAATTCTTTTGTGAGAAAACACGGTTTGAATGTTTGCTCCTCATATTAATAGAAATGAAGCAGGTATAAATGAAATCTACAATGAACTAGTTTTTTTATGAAGATAGATTATATATTTGAAAACAAAATCAAGTGATGTTTGTGGCATTTGTTATACCAACTAGTCAATCTTTTTAAATCGAATAACCATTTGAGTTATTTGTTTACCGAAGACACCAGCTGAATAAAAGTATTCAAAATATCAGTAGCACACATTACTGATTTTTCATTCGAACTTTTATAGATGTTGGAAGTCTTTTTACCGGCGTTTTCTTCAGAAAATTCTCACTTTTGTTTTAACATATTAAACTTTCTATTTCAAATTTACCGAGAAATAAGTCTGAATTAGCAAACGAGATTAATATTAGTGCACACTCAACATTTTCGGGACTATTTGATTAGTTCGAACTAACCGGATTCGAATAATCGCGAGTACATGGAATATATACAGAATGTATATTGCAAACTGCTAAAAGTAACTATAAAATACTAATAATAATTTATTTGAATGCACTACTTTATTCGATATTTAAAATCAGTCACATTGTTTTCCATGCATGACAATCAATGTCAGTTCTGACATTTAAATTAAATTCTAAAAGCAGAATAGCTAAATCAATATAATGCTCTCGGATATTTTGTTTAGAGACTATTGTCAAGAAAAATAGTCATGCCGAAGGCACACTGTTCTTCTTCTTTTGTTCTTTATTCACATATTATCAGCCAATTGTTTGTTCAGTTTTGAAATGTTGTTTTATCAGAAAATTTCATGTTTTTTTCCTTCTTCTTTCATAAATATGCAGGAACTTTTGGATCTAAAGTCCATTAATATTTATTAAAAATTCAAATAATTTCGACACGAGAGTAAGGTTTAGACGAAAATGTTTTTTGTGATTGAAAGTTTTCTTAAAAAAAAGTTCAAAATTTTTTTATAGTTGGCGCTATACTTTCAAAGTTAGAAAAAAACAGCAAAATCTCAAGATAAGGACTGCATTCTAATTATTTTGTGCAATTTGCTATACTATATTTCAATGTGTAGAAAAGAACTGAGTGCTCTTTGGATATGGTTAAACTACAAAAGGTGCAAACGTTGAAATATGGTAGTGATTGTGAAAAATAAATGGCGTACAATGGCAGCTGCCCCTACTTTAGATTCCTATGCTGATTTTTTTTTTTAAGTTTTAAAGGTGCAGTTTCATCTATGAGCAATATTCAGAACAATTTTTTTTCAATTTGCTTAAGAAATCTTTCAATCATGATAAGCATTTTCAACTAAAGCGCATAACTGTAAAAAATGCTTTAAAAGAAAAAGATTAATTCTCACTTATATGGAATTTTAAAGAAAAGCATTCGTTTTACATATGCATCCATGCGTCTTCTAAAAGGACATAAAAAAATATTACAATGAACAAAATTTAAAAAGGATTTCTAATTTATTTTATGATGCAATTACAAATGAATTGTATGTGTTATTTCAAGCTGTCAAAATTAGAAAACTCATGTTTCCGGAAAATGTTCAAAGGAGACATAAAATGTAAAAATCAATATTCATTATGCAGTCTAATGAGTTCAGTGTCTAAATAAAGAGAAAATAAGTCAGTAATCATAAAGAGATGCAGTTATTGATTACCCAATAAAATATACAAAAAAAGAGGGAGGAAATACTGTGTTAAAAAGCCACTAGTTATTTTTAAAAAGGAAAAAAATATACTGATTATAAAAACATGTATAATAATCACTCATAAACAAATTAAGTTAAATAATGCTATAAAAAGTGATAGAATATCTTTATTAAGACTTACGATCGTTTCATCGCACAATCGGCGACATTTTCAAAATCAATCATAATAGAAAATATTTTCACATAACTTAAAAACAATAATATAGTAAACAATGTCACGAGACATGAAGCATAATGAAAATATTGCAACCATAAAATAAAATAAAAATTAAATTACCTATTTGCGAGCGTGGATTAATTTTCACATAATTTAAAAACAACATGGTAAACAATGTCACAAGACATCAAGCATACTGAAAAACATTGCAAAACATAAAATAAAATAAAATTAACTTGGCTATTTGCGAGTGTGGATTAATTTTTACTATTGTTTCTACAATTACTTAGTATCTCTTTCCAAATTCTAGGTAAATCAAGGGACACAGAATCATTGCAAATATTCTCGTTGCGTAAAAATATTTCTATTGATTCTCGGACTATGGATGGTAAATAAAATCTTGATGGATAAATTAACTTGCTATTTTTAAATTCAATCTGTAAAGGTTCTTCGCTGCATAATCTGGCCAAAGTTAGGTTCTTCTATTGTATTTGATGTCTGCTATATGTTCTTTGATTCTAGTTTTAAGTTTTCTGCTTGTCATATACTGATTAATTATAAATTAAACAAAAAGCAAAGAATTTTATTAGTAATTGTGGCTCAAAGAAAATTCCTTCATGTTATCTTTTTAGTTCTACAATTTTAAAAAAAATTTATGAGTTGAAATTTAAAAAAAAATCTTTTATTATAATCTTTGAACCATTACAATTTGAAGTTCTTTTTTTTGTGTGTAATTTATTGCAAACTATATTGATAATTCATGGACAGATGCATAAACTGCAAATTACAAACTATAACAAAAAAAATGCGGCTTTTAACTCAACAACAGACTAAAAATTAAACATCAAGTATTGACGCTATCATCAATTTCATTTTTTTTTTAAATGGAAATAGCAAAAGTATTTACAACGAGCTATGCGAGGCCCTCTACCATTTAGTAATTAGTATAATAATTTTATTTTTATGATGACATTTTATAATGAAGAATTTGCTTATAATATTATTTATAATGTCCTTTTCCATAGATATTTATTCCTTCCCATTTTGATACTAAATTCAATATTTCGCTCTAAAGTATACAGGGTAAGTCAAAGTGATTGCTTGGAATACAAATGACAATAACTTCATATAAAAAATGATAAGAAAAAATAATTCAAACACAATACAGAACAAAACTCAAAGTTGAGTTTGAGGGTGATTTTCAAAAATTATAGTGTTTTACTGTCCTTTCACATTTGCACAGAAAGATAGTTAAATATCATAATTTTTTTAATTATTGCATTTTAACTATCATGTTATTTTAATGATAATTTACATATATATTATTACTTATGAAAAATTTAAAAATAAGAAATTCATTCTTTTGTAGTCAAAATGCCATTACCGTAGGTTGTCCCAACAAGCAATTTATTAGGTAAAGATTTGAGTAAATTCTATTTAAAAGAGATGGTTAAATTTTTTTAATACATTTTTATTTATTAAGATGCTACTAACTAAAAAAATATTTATTTTCATTAATTAAACTTATCTATAATTTTTAATAATTATTTTAAACCGCGTCCTAAGAAAGAGTGTCATTGCCATGCTTCTGACAAAAAGTTCATCCAGAATTTTTTAGAGGGCAGTACATGCCTTTTTTATCAAGGCAAAAATACTCCTTTAAAAGTCAACTTTTTATCAGGTTTAGGTGAATAGAGTAAATAGTTTTATAGTTTCAATAAAACAAGCAAAGACTTTGAATGTTCTGTTGAGTATTTTTTTGTACGTCATTACCGTGCCCACTTCTAATTGATAATTAAATGAACTTTTATTTATTAATCTGCTTTTTTTTATATAAGAAATAGAAAATCATTGTATGGGCCAGAAGATATAATGGCTGCTATTTATGCCTGGGGAAAAATAAAAACATTTTGCTTCTTTTGTCATTACCGTGCTCACTTATGCTCATTAAAATTTAAAAATTAGTTTTAAAATGTTAAATTAGTAATTTGGTATCTGCTAATGCTTGTATATTAATGTTTATAAGGTAAGGTAATTATTTACAAAAAATTAAAACTTTCTGATTACTTCTAAAAATTTTATTTTGTTATTCCAAAACAGGGACAGATTGTGAAAATGACCCTTGATTACTTCGTAACTACTCTATGTGACTCTCCTCGATAACAAGAACAAATCTTAAATCAATGCTTTATAGGCGATTTTGAAAAAGAAGTTCTGCGGTTGTTTTTTCTTCCCTGAGGCAATTGTTACCTGCAGCAGTTATTGGAATATGCTACAGATATGACTCGTGCTCGTGCAGTAATTTTTGATACAGACGCTCGAGCGATAATGATTCCTCTGGCTAAAAATGATAACTTTGCTGTAAAAAATAATGGGAAAAGAAACAATTCGAACACAATTGAAAGTTGTGTTTGAGTACTTCATAACTGTTCTATGTGACTAGGCCTGAAACATAGGAAGAAATGGTTGGGGTTGATTTTTGAAGGCCGATTATCTACTCGAGGGATATAGGCCTTGGGAGAGTGCGCTCTGTGAAGGTCTTTCAAAGGGAACTTAACCATTTACGCAAAGTTTCCCAAGGTTCGAAGAAAACCGCGAAAACTCGATTAGGCCGACGGCCTCGATTGGGTTCGAACCCAGCAACCCCCGTCTACCAGCTTCGATAGCAGAACCTCTCAGCCACTGGTGGAGCAGGAAGAAATGGTAAGTGAAAGTTTTTGCGGACAATTTTAAAAGAAAAGTTGTACGGTTCATTTTTCTTTCGTGAGGCAATTGTTGTATGCATAGCCGTTATTCCAATATGCTACAGATATTATGGGCTCATGTCATAATTTGATACAGATGAATCAATGGTACTATTCAGAAAATCTGTCTTGCTGCCATTTGCATTATGTCCGTGTAGTCAAGCAGATTCACAAAATTTTAGCTATACGATACTAAAAAATACTTTGAATTACCATATTGTGTTCAGATTGCTTCGTTCTGTCATTGTTTACAACATAACAATAATATAATAATTTATAAACAAGGCATTTCATTTTACTCATCCTAGATATTAATTTTTACATTTAATACGTCTTTTGGACACATTCAACATGAATAAATTTATTAAGGGGTATCAGGAGTCTTACTTTTCATTGATGGTGCAATTTAGCAACGTGTCGCATTTAATTTTATTTCACATTCCGTATAGCACAGAAATACATAATTTTTTTTAAACTAATTCAAGCTTAATATCTGTTCTGTGTAGCATAATAATTTCAATGTTATATAAATATTATTTTACACTTTTTAAAATGTTTAATTTTGAGGAAAGTTTTAAAATTGTTTTTTGACTTACATTCATTGCGCGCAACATTTCTCAAGAACTAATGAAGCAATTTGTACAAAACTTGAAACATTTATTCACTTTGATATAAGGAATAACTTATACCTCAAATTTATTAATATAATTGTATTGAATATTTAAAATTATCATTTTTTCAACAAAAAATGATTTTTTTTTCAAAATTTTATAATTTAAATGTATCTATTTAAAGAAAATAAAATTTTAATTGCTTTAAATTGAAATATACGTTCAAAGTACATTAGTTTTACATCATTATAAATATTATTTGGGATTCTAGAACCAATAGTTTCGCTACAATCTTGCGCGCAGTAGATGCAAGTAAAAATGCAATTTTAATTTTTTTTATAATAAATAAACATTTAAAAAATAGTGAAATATCAATTGCATAATATTGAAATAATTATGCTACATAGAACAGATAGTTAGCAATCAGTGGTAAAAATTTTATGCATTTGTGTTTCATAGGAATCAGAAATAAAATTAAATGTGACATGATACTAAAAGGCATCTTCAGTGAAAAATTAAGACTCCTGAAACCCCTTAAGTCATCTTATTATATTTATCAATTTTTTGCAAATATGAACTTAGAGACATAGTTAGTTTGCAACTGCCTTTTAAAATGAATTAGAAGCATTTCATTGGGTTGATTGAAGTGTTTTTAAAACGATGAGAAAGATAAAATTATCTTAATATGAAACTTCAATATACGAGGGGGGTTCAATAGTTATTGTCCCGTGTGTGTAAAATATTTGTACTGCGATGATTGATGTGGAATATTGAAGCCTAATGTCTTAGATGCCTATATGCTCAATTTCAGAACCGTAGCTACTATATTAACAAATTGCTTTTCGTTTTAGGCGTGAGAGGTGGCAGCTAGCTTGAAAGCACCACCCCTCACTTGAAAGGTGTGGGGGTGGTGGAGCTTGTGGAGCCAGACCTGAAGCAGTTCTGTGATAGATTTGTGACAGTGGATGTGACGTGGCTACATCACTATGATCCCGAGTCCAAACGACAGTAGCCACATCTCATTCACTGTCACCCGCGAACCCCCCCCCCCCCCCTTTTAAGCTAAGTGCGACCTCTCACACCAAACACGAAAAAAAAAATATGTTAACATAGCAGCTATAGTTCTGAAATTGAGCATATAGGCATCTAAGACATTGGGCTTCAATATTCCACATCAACCATCGCAGTACAAATATTTTATAGACACTCGGGATAATAATTATTGAACCATCCTCATATTATGGCAGTGGCAAGGGTACTCCCTCGAGGAGTACGAAGAGGGAAGGAGGATTTTTTAGAGAGAGTTGGAATTGATCTCTGAAGAGAATCCATTGGCGAGAATCATAGGTAGAACGGACTGCTTCGGGGAGACCTGAACCAACATTTCTAGGAGTGATTCTCAATATGAGAAAAAGAGTGTGAATACCAACCCGTTGTCTAATTCTTCGATAGACCCAAAGAGATGCACCAATCTCAGACTAGAACTTTTCCATTTATTTTTAGAAACACAACCTATGCAATGTTAATGTGTTCCAGAATTTTTTATAAGTAAATTTGAAATGCATTTAACATAAGCACTCTTGCTGTAACTGATTTGATCTTTCGTGTACATTGTATTATGCTCCCGGACCTACATTCTTTCTACATTTAACTTTTATGCATAATTTTCAATGAATTGGGGAAGACCAATATTTATTTTGAATAAAGTTCTTTGCCGGTTAAGAGTCTACTTCACTCACGCAAAAACACCCCTTCGCTAAGGTGAATCCTATGGAAGAAATTTTTAAAGGTATTTTTAACCTTTTTTTTATTATTACCTAACTTATATCGATCTGTAAAAAGGCCGTTTTTTTACTTTTTTATTTAGTTTACAGATTTATTTATTAGGATCTTATTTTTACCTTCGGACGGGTTTCGAAAGTGAAAGTATTCTCATAAAAAACCTGAAAAGAAAAGGAAAAAAGTAAAAAAAAAAAAAAAAAATGGCCTTTGTACAGATAAACCTCAGCTACTCAGTGCAAAAGAAATCATTAAAAAATATTGAAATGCAAATGAGCTATGCTAAAATAATCCTTCCACAGTACTAACTTCAGCGAACGGGTGTTTTCGCGTAAGTAAAGTATCCCCTTAAACAAAAATTCGAGCGACTCCATCCTATCCCAACACGAACACGCCACACGCTCGGGTCTTTACAACTCTTATTTTTTTTTACTTCTGAGAGTCATGAATGAAAAATAGATAGAAATAAATATAGCAACAAATGGATACAAATAAACATACTGTTATTTGTATTTAATGTAACTTTACAAGTAGCAAGTTTTTCAGGGTGTCGATTGCATTTTTTAACACTTGACAATTTTTTGAAATTTCGTTGTTAATTTGCTTTATCTTTATCTTTAATTTTTAACATCTACTCAGTGTTAAATGATGACCAATGAAAACTGAAAAGAATCATTTACTTGCATCATGTTCTACGTTTGTTGTTGAAGCAGACTCTCTCGTGTACCAAGGGTTATGCGTACCACATTTTCAAAAACCCTGTATTATATTGGGTGCACCAAAAGTCTTCCCTGATTACAAATATTTATTGTGTTCAAACTATTATAATTAGACATATGTTTGTTTGGACACATTGTAAGTATTGTTATACATTTTTTATAAGACCAACGTTGAAACGTACCTCGGTACATTTCAACCTGAGCCCCCTTGGTAGCTTGGGGAATGTCTAAGCGGTATTCTAGTTCCCGCCAAGTGTTCTGTTACAGTACACACAGCAGTTTGTATCCTAGTCTTCAGTTCTTCGACTTCAGTAATTGATGTGGCAAAGATTCTGTTCTTGATATAGCCCGCAAAGAAAAAATCCAGAGGATTAATATCTGGAGAGCGCGGAGGCCGGGGTGTTAGTACATCCCTTCCAAACCATCGATACGGAAATGTTTCGTTCTATTGCACAAAAAAACTACTAAAACTAACCTATCCAATGATACAACAAGTTATATTATTATACAAATGGTTAATTTGTAATGAATTATTATAATCAGGGCAAGACTTTTGGTTCCCCCTGTACTATTTACTAGATTATTTATATCATGCTTACATTTTCCAAACATACATATTTGCACTGCAAATGTAATTGATAAAGGATTTTATAACAGCACACAACATTAGAAAGCGAAATTAAAGCCGATTCACATTAAAATCCCTTTATTCTCTTCAACAATATGATAAAACTTGCTACAATCAATCTAAATAAAATTCATTGTAATTTAAAATGCAGTTACAAGTGAAATACATTTGTAAACTACAGCCTGCAAAGTTAACAAGCTAATGCATCCAGAATATACCCAGAAGGCGGATAAAGTGTAGAAATCAATATGTACGCTAGAGACTAATAATGAATTCGGTATCTAAATAAAGGGAATGGAAGTCGAATGAAAAAGAACCCGCTAATAATGAACTGATGTAGTTACTGATTAGCCAATAAGGGAAAGAAAAAAGAGAACGGGGAGATGCTTGATTGAAAAGCCATCTGTGCATTAAAAAATCGGAAATCAAGGTCCCCATTAGTGATAAATGAAACAAAAGTAATTTAATTTTATTATTGTGATGCGTTTCGGGAATTTTCTTTGTTATTCCCTTTGAGAATTCTGTAATAACAGTAAAACTAAAGAAAAAAAAAATACTTTGTCTCACACTAAGTAACAAATTTAAAATTTGAATTATTAATGTTTGCAATAACAATGTATAAAAAAAATGAAGGATTTAAAAACCACAAACATTTTCGCTGACGTAAATTTAAAGAAAAAATCGATCCCTGAGACCAGGCTAAGCGACACCCGAAATTTCAAGATTTCTATATCAGATGTATATAGTAATCCCTTAACATTCGCGAGTTTTTATTATACGCGAAATAAAAAATGAAGAACTTTTCAACGTTCGCGAATATTTAACTTAGTTATTCGCGAATTTTGTTTTGTAAATAATATTTTTTTACAAAGTAAACTTTGTTTTACCAATTTCATAAACTATTTGACACTGGACATCTGCATTGTACTGTATAGCCTAAGTTCCGAGGATTTCAAACCTTATATTGAGACAAAATACAGATCAGTAATTACGAGAAACCTGAAACATGACTTGATGCTACAAATAAAAAATCCTAAATTTTCTAAAATTCAAAATTTTTATTGCAAGTGAAAATTTTTCTGAAAAGATTGGATGGGAAATTGTAAAGCAAAAGCAACTACTTGTTTAGAAAGCAATAGAATGCGATCCTTCTTTGGTAAGGAGTCTTAAATTTAAAAGAGAAATCCAGACCACAGCTTTTCTTTACATGGAATTTTAAAGCAAAAGATCTGTTCTTCCAAACAATCATATAACAATAAATTTTTCAGCCATCAACTAGCAACTAAACTTTGTACAATATGTTTATAATTATTCAAATTTATTGACAGCATATGCTTTTTAAGGCTTAATAAATACATATTAATATTTGGAAATTTTTCCAGAGAGAAACATTCGCCTTGTATACAATATTTCAAATGAAAAGCAAATTTCAGATTAATTGCTTAAAAAGGCGCAAAGACTAACCTAGTGAAAAATATTCCATGCCGGGACTCGAACCCGGGCCATCAGTATAGCGCACTGGCGTTTTACCGACTAAACCGCATGGAACGATGCCCAGCCTGGAACTTCTCACTTTTACAGGTTGGCAAGGCTACAAACGCAGCACAAGGCGAATGTTTCTCTCTGGAAAAATTTCCAAACATTACTATGGATTCAATCGATGCTGGATTTAATTAAGTGTCTGTGCTTGCCCCATGTCGGTGGCTCACGGAAAGTATTCCATCTTGTACTGCGTTTGTAGCCTTGCCAACCTGTAGAAGTGAGAAGTTCCAGGCTGGGTATCGTTCCATGTGGTTTAGTCGGTAGAGCGTCAGTGCGCTATACTGATGGCCCGGGTTCGAGTCCCGGCATGAAATCTTTTTCAATAGGTTGGGCTTTGCGCCTTTTAAGCAATTAATTTGAAATTTGCTTTTCATTTGAAATATATATTTACATTTCAATTGCTTTTTTCCATTTAAAAGAAATCATAAAACTTAACCCCCTTTTATGCATGGGAAGATAGTCTTAACATTAGTGATTTTGACATTCGCGGAGGTTTCCGAGAACATAACTCTCGCAAATATTAAGGGATTACTGTATTTTAACCAGAAATATTATTGAAAGAAAATGTATCTAAGTAGTATTTATTTAACCCAATTAGTTATCATTTTATAAGGTTTAGTATGTTAAGCTTTGGTACGAAGCATATTTATAGAAGCATACTTGCCAACCTCCAGATATTCTTTCGTAAAATGTGGGTTAATTTAATATAAATTAAACACGTTTCAAACCAGAAAAAATTATTCGATGTTTCATTATTTGAGGACATCAGTTTCAAAACTCGCCTGATCCAAAATTTAAAAAATCGAGTTTTCTCTATCAATCTATTCTATCGCTAAACCTGCATGGAAAAAACACTACAATCTCAAAAAAAAAACTACTTTTATCGTGTATTTCTGCCAATGTGAAATCTTGGTTTACAATGAAAACCAATGGACGCAGTCAGAGGTTTTTCGCAATTTCCCAACACTTGATTTTCTGGATAAGGCGAGTTTTGAAACTCACGTTCTCATTTAGTTTCAAGTTTCTGTTTAAAACATATGCAGTAAAACCTCCTTAAAGGGACCACGTTCCTTTCCAATAAAAATGGGTCGCTCCGAGAGGTGGTCTCTTAATGGAGGTCATGTTTAAATCTAGATTTTAATTGTTGAAAAAGGGTAACAATTAATGTTACTAAAATCATTTTTCACATTAGGAAAAAATATGAAAATTTAAGTATCAAAATAAAAGTTAATTACATAAGTTAATTAGTGCAGAGTTTTAAAATGAATACATTAACGTTTGCTTTGATTTTACGGTTTTATCTTCTGTAACTTTTATTTCTAAGTCCTTTCGAAGTTCAGTAAAAATATGCATTTTTTTTTGGACGGGAACAAATGATGACGATTTCTTTAATTTAACTATTTATTTGAGAGTTTCCTGACAGAACAGGGCAAGGGAGTTTATTGATCGTCGTTCTTACTTTGTCATCAGAGTTAATTTCATTGCCTAAAAAGGTACAAAGGAGTTTAAACACTTAAAAGTTATCGGAATAAAAAAAAAATTCTGAACTTAGTATAGAAGTTTGATGAATAATGTGCTCTCCGGAATTATTAATCTAATAAAACCTTCTTCAAGCGACCAGGAAAAAACGGAACTTGTTTCATTTTCTTCAAAGAAATTTGTCGCTCATGGAGGGAGTTCAACTGGGGTGGTCTCTGAATAAAGGTAAAATAGTATTGAGCCTATGAGAATAAATTTCGTTCCATGAAAAAATGGTCATTCAGGGAGGTGGTCGCACAGGGAGGTTTCACTGTACTGCCAAGAATTCGCACTCCCGTTAATCTCCTCACTCTGCTCAGTAACGGGGATATGTGGCATGGGCCGCAGGCTCTTCCTTATATATCTAGAAGTCTTTTGTTTAAAATATTTTTGATTTTCTTTCCAATAAATTTTTTTGTTCGAATCGTGTTTAACCTGGGTCAAATTAATCCATATTTTACGGAAGATTAGTGTGAAGTTGGCAGGTATGTAGAAGGAGCTTCCTTGTTCAAAGCAAAAATGATATATGCGGCGCAGTTAACAAACATAGTATGAATCGTACATGGCTAATACGTTTGGCGGTTAAGGTACACTGGTGTCCAAAATTAAGGACCAATCACAAAATGCTGATTTTCAAATACGCGAATACTCAAAAAGAAATAATATAATTCAAATAATTACTGTCTCTACAACACAGCTAGTCCATGTAACAACTCATTTATGTCACACATGGTCACAGGTGTCACAGTCACTAAGGTGAAGCAAAAAAATAGGAAATTCCATACATCTCATCATGAGTCTCTAATGATCACATATGTGACTTCACTGAGATTTCACTATGACTTCTGCTTTGTGACAAGTCACCATGTGACTTTACAATGTAGATACATTGCGACTCTCAAGTGGCTGTCATCTGTAGACTCAATTTCAAAGTCATCGTGAACATTGTGATAAGTTACCAAATACTGTCATATTAAAGTCACATGATGACTTTCAGGTGATAGAAAGACTACTGTAAAGTCACCATTGTGCTCTTTTGTGAAAAGTCACCATGTGACTATAATGTGATATTATTTGGTGACTTATCATAATGCAACGCTCATGATGACTTTGAAATTGAGTCTAAAAATGAGTCACACGAGAGTCACAATGTAACTAACTACATTGTACAGTCGACTCGTCATAAAGCAGCAGTCACATTGTCATCTCAGTGGAGTCACATATGGTGATAATTTAATACTCATAATGAGACGGGTGGAATTTCCTATATTTTGTTTCACCGTAGTGACTGTGACACTTGTGAGCATGTGTGACATGAATGAGATGCTATATGGATTAGCTGTGCTGTAGGGATAGTAATTATTTGAATTACATTATTTCCTTTTGAGTATTCGCTTACTTACAAATTAGCATTTTGTGACTGGTCCTTAAATTTGGACACCAGTGTATTAAAGCAAAATAGAAATAAGTATTTCAGTTTGACCTGAGACTTTTTAAAATTTTTCATCAAAATTAAATTACGCGCAAAACGCTGTATAATTTAAATATTAGACTCTTACGGGCAAAAACTGAAAACAATTTTTATTGACTGTTGACAATCGTACCACAAGTTACAGAAATATTCCTTTGTGGTAGATTTATTATCCAAACAAATATCTAAGAGATCATTTTTCAAAATAATACACGTATATTTACGTATGTTCTGATGGATATCAAAGGGAAATGACTGGAAGCGCCTACGTATATTTCGATTTGAACAAGAAATTTCTTTACAAAAGAGTTAAATATACAGTGAAACCTCCCTGGGAGACCACCTCCATTAAGCGACCACCTCCCTGAATGACCATTTTTTCATGGAACGAAATGTATTCCCATAGGCTCAATACTAATTTTACCTCTATTCAGAGACAACCCCAGATGAACTCCCTCCATGAGCGACCCATTTCTTTGAAGAAAATGAAACAAATTCCATTTTCTCCTGGTCGCCTGAAGAAGGTTTTATTAGAATAATAATTCCAGAGAGCGCATTATTCATTAAACTTCTAAACTAAGTTTAGAATTTTTATTTATTCCGGTAACTTTTAAGTGTTTAAACATCTTTGTGCCTTTTTAAGCAATGAATTTAACTCTGATGATAAAGTAAGGATGACGATCAATAAACTCCCCTGCCCTCTTCTGTCAGGAAACTCTCAAAGAAATAGATAAATTAATGAAATCGTCATAATTTGTTCCCGTCCAAAAATAATTGCATTTATTTACTGAACTTAGAAAAGACTTGGAAATAAAATTTATAGAAGATAAAACCGTACAATCAAAGCAAGCGTATTCATTTTTTAAACTCTGCACTAATTAACTTATGTAATTAACTTTTGTTTTGATACTTAAATTTTCATATTTTTTCCTAATGTGAAAAATAAATTTTAGTAACATTAATTGTTACCCTTTTTCAACAATTAAAATCTAGACTGAAATATGACCTCCATTAAGAGACCATTTTTATTGGAACGGAAGGTGGTCGTTTTAGGGAGGTTTTACTGTATATATCACACAAAAATAAGTTAAGTAGTTAAGTTAAAAAGTTTTAAATAAAAATTCTGATGTACATTTTTTTTTATAAAACGTGAGAAAAATTTCCGACGCTTCTAGTGTTAATATCAAACATTGATAATTTCTAATAATATATCTATCTCATCCACACATGATTTGAACAACCATATTAAACAACCATTATAACAATTAGATAAGTGTTAAAATAACAATGAACAGAATTAGGAAATTAAATGAAAACATTTTTATATTAAAAATATTTTGTCCGCTACAAGAATATGAATATACTACACAAACAACATAAAAATAATAATGTAAATGCAAAATGCATCAAACATGCATCGCAAATATAGACAAATGAATTTCAAGTTAGAGCCTACAAAATTAAAAAGCTAATAATACATGTGGGATATTCTCAAGCGCCAAATGAAATGTAGAAATCAATATATACCCTGGAGCTCAACAATGAATTCAGTATCTAAATAAAAGGATTGAAAGTCCAACGAAAAAGAACCCGATAATAAGGAATTGATGTAGTTACTGATTAGCCAATAAAGGCTTACGAAAATGGAAGAAGTTGGATGCTTTATTAAAAAGCGATCTGCGCAGAAAAAGGCAGAAATCATATTTTTATAAATGATAAATGAAACAAAGATAATTTAATTGTATTAAGGTATGCCGTCTCATTGAATTTACTTTATTATCTTTCTCCGATATTTTCCCAAATGAGGTAACATTTGAAAATCTACTTTCTCTCGACGAAAGAATCAAATTACTAGAATTTGAAGTCAGAATTTTAATTATTAAGATTTACAAGAACAAAGTACAAGAACAAACATTATATTAACATATTTAATTTGAAATTATATAAATGATTCAAAGAGGATTCAGCGCAAAATTATTCGGTTATAGAAGTAAAATGTGCTTTTTTAATTTTATTTCAAATATTGTAGTAGTATTTACTCTTATGTATAATACATATTTTCTAATAATTGCCATACGTTTGTACAAGTTGAATACATTTGTAGAAGTGTTCAAACGATCTTCAACAGACATTTAAATAATTAAAAATCATTTGAAACCTTCAGGGTTCGTACGTTTCAGGGACTTTTCCAAGAGTAATATCAGTATATATACACACACACACACACACATATATATATATATATATATTTGTATAGAAAAATAAACCTGGATTAAACACGCGAAATTTCGTCTTATTTAAGGAGAGATTTTCTATAAGAAAATGCTGGTACCAAAGAATTTTCTGGTCGGAAAATTCCAGGACCCATATGAAGCCAGAACCATTGAGATGTTCAGAATGGGTTATATTTTAATACGGTAGATAATACAGATTTGGAAAGGAAAACTATTTATTTTTCTTCATATTTGTTTAAAGAAAACGTTTCCAGGTGATCTAGAGAAATTTTTTACGCAACCCCTAAAATATTTTAACCATACTTTGATAGAATTATTTAGTAGATAGGGAAAAAATCTGAAAATATTTTGTAAGTTAAATGAAAATATATTCGACGTACCTCATCTTACTTGCATTTTCTACTTCTAGGCATCTACATGTGAATACATATATATAGGATTCTGCGAATACAATTAGACTGGATTCTCTGAATACAGTTAGAGAGTAATTAAAAAATAATTAATATCAGAAAAAACACTTATTGTCAGATCTTTTTAAGTGTTAGAATGATTACAATTAACAAATACTTTTAAATTACCTTCACTTTCTATAAAGTGAAGTAAACTTTTTAAACAGACATTCTTTAGTTATTTTTTTAAATCTGAAATACAAAACCACTATTAAATAACAATAAACTTGCATTTTTCCAAAGAAAATTTTTTTTTATAAAAATTTTATACAAATGTTTATAACAAAAGTTTACTTCTGATTGATCAGGGATATGTAGGAAATATTCTGGCAAGATTGCAAACAATAATATGTAGTATAGTTTCTATAAAAAGGTACATCAAACTTCAAAAAGCAACATTTTGAGACAATTGAGTTTAAAGCTTAAGTATGTAATGTTTATTTATGATGTAAACAAACGGATTTACTCAAAACATTTTAACTTCTTCTTGTCGTAGAAGCAAAAGTAATATACCATTCGAAAGGTGGAAAATAAAGGATTCAAAATAATTTAAAAAAATTTAAATAAAACCGACTTTTTTTCACGAACTTGATTTTCAACTGCCCTTAATACATAATACTTACATCTTTACATACTTCCATACACATTGCATATGAATCTTAGAAATTTACAACTACCTTACATACTTACGTACATCGCAAAATCAATATAAGATCTAAACATATAAGGTATCTCAAATTAAATAACACATTTACGAGAGGGTTACAGCAAAAATTACTCATCAGAAAATGATGAAATATGAGTAACGCCGCAAGAAAGTTATATGGTAACTTTTTCTAGAACCAAAACAAGTTCACAAGAATCTATCTTCACTGTAATCAGTCATTCAACATGTTACGTTACGATTCCACATGGTAGCACACAATGGTGATCAACATTTTAGTCGTGTTTTGTCTTCATTAGACGTATAAACTGCCTAGTTCATGTGATATATTCTGTATAAAGATATTATACACCCTCTATAGGTTGTTGTTGGAATTGACCCACATTGGCGTATTTTCGCGAAATCTTGGACAAAACTCAAGTCATTTTTGCTTTGCTGAGTTTACTTCAAGAGAAAGCTAATAGTCAGAATCAGAAATTGCAGTACTAAATAAATAGAAAATCAGTATTCTATAAAATATAGGGTTTACTGATAAAAATATTTCTCTTACTTATTAATTCGACTGATTCGGATGGTATCAAAATTCTTCCATAAAGATATGTAAGGAAATATTTAATCGCCACTCCTGTGGTAGCTTTTTCAACAATCCTTTAATCCTTAAGATAAAAACCTACTAATACGTATTTCTTGAAAAACTGTCCATCATGAAACACTAAAAATTATTGCCAAAAAAGATTGATTTTTATTGTTATATTCTGAAAAAGGCAGATCATTAATTTTCCTGTGTTCAACATCACGATAGTATCAGCTAATATAAGATGTATGTCTGTATGTAATAAAGATGAACTAATCATATCTAAAGGACATTCATGTACAATTATGCAAATTTGCGCATAGAAATAATGAATATTTACTATTTATCGGTTTGTCTGGCATTTTCAGAAAATCCACCACTATGTATAATGTTTTTTACTGTAGAAAAAAAATCTTCACCACTTCCTTAGGACACTTCTCAAATCTCATGACTTTTAAATGAATACTTTTTGCTGTAATCCATAAGATCAAAACCTACTTATGCATATTTCTTAAAAAATTGTCCATCATAAAACACTAAAAATTATTTCCAGAAAATATTGGTTTTTATTATATTGTTCTGAACAATGCCGATCATTAATTTCCGACTGTTCAACATCACGATGGTATCAGCTAAAATAAGCTGTACTGTCTTTACGTAATAAAGATGAACTAAACGTATCTAAAGGACATTTAAGTACAATTATGCAGAGTTGTGCTTAGAAATAGTGAACATTGAAAATCCACCACTATGTAACGTTTTTCACTCTAGAAAAAATTCTCAATCACTTCCGTATGACACTCTTGAAATCTCATGACTTTCAAATCAATACTTTTGCTGTAATCATCTCTGAAACAGATTGTGTATTTTAGAATACCTTATATTTCACACAAAATACTTAAAATTCATATATAACATACAAACCTTTTCCAACAAATGGAAGGTATAGCAGACACCCTCTCGATAAAATGGGGAATATTCTAAGCGAAGAATTTTCCATAACCTTTTCTATAATTCAACTAAAATTTAACAAATACATATTTGCATTGAAGTACCTAACATAATGTCCAATAACTACTGTATAGATAAAAGATCTGTTACACATTACATTTGTTTTATCCTCTTCAACACCATGAGAATGCTTCAATCAACATAAATGAAATCCATTCCAATATATTTTACAAAGCCGTTACAAATAATTTAAATCAGTTAGCTCGAGTTTAGAAAATTAATGCACTAATACTGTAGGAATATCCCCAGAAGGCGGTAGAAATGTAGAAATCAATATATAAATGAGTTCAGTGTCTAAATAAATTGAATAGACGGCGATTGAAAAAGAACCCGATGATAATGAACTAATGTAGTTATTGATTAGCCAATATAAACTGCAAAAGCGAAGGGGGAATACTGAATTAAAAAGACACCGGTGTTTCACAAAAAGCGAAAATTATTTTCATACTGATACGAAATTAACATACCAAAGATTTCTTTTGTTAGATAAGTAACATCTCAAAATAATATCCTTATTATAAATTTCTTGTATCTTCACATAGAAAAGGCATTCACTCAGAAAATGTAAAATTGGCTAAAAAAATTGTTTTAATCTTTTAAATTTAGAGAATGCAATTTTCTGAAAAACAATGCGCATCAGGATTTTATTACTCTACATTTTTGTCTTTGTATTTGAGACCTACTTATACTGCAAACAGTGTTTGATAAATGTCCGATAAGCCTGAAAAACAGTGCGCATCAGGATTTTATTACTTTTCATTTTTTTCTTTGTATTTGAGACTTCCTTATACTGCAAACAATGTTTGATAAATGACCGATAAGCCTGAAAAACAATGCACATCAGGATTTCATTACTTTTCAGTTTTCTCTTTGTATTTGAGACCTACTTATACTGCAAACAATGTTTGATAAATGGCCGATAGGGCTGAAAAACAATGCACATCAGGATTTCATTACTTTTCAATTTTCTTTTTGTATTTGAGACCTACTTATACTGCAAACAATGTTTGATAAATGACCGATAAGCCTGAAAAACAATGCGCGTCAGGATTTTATTACTTTTCATTTTTGTCTTTGTATTTGAGGTCTCATTATTCTGCAAACAATGTTTGGTACATGACCGATAAGCCTGAAAAACAATGTGCGTCAGGATTTGATTACTTTTCATTTTTCTCTTTGCATTTGAGACCAACTTATATTGCAAACAATGTTTGATAAATGGCCGATAAGGCTGAAAAACAATGCACATCAGGATTCCATTACTTTTCAGTTTTCTCTTTGTGTTTGAGACCTACTTATATTGCAAACAATGTTTGGTAAATAACCGATAAGCATGAAAAACAATTCCCAGCAGGATTTCATTACTTTTCCTTTTCTCTTCGTATTTGAGACCCCCGTATAGTGTCCGATAAGCCAAGCAATATCAGTAAAAAAAGAATATGCCATGTCCACGGAGGAGACAATAATTAAGTTTTGAATTTTTAAGTCCTTTGGTTTTCAGGTTGCTAAAATGATACATTTCTTTTTATTAGATGTAACGTTAAATATGTCTAAATTTTGTATTATGATTATAAATTAGCGTTTTCTTACAATATTTATGATAACCACTGAGAACTTTGCCAAACTCCAAATGAAACTAATAAATTGGAAAAATTCAATAATATCGCAAGAGAAGAACAAAAAGTTATATCTAAAAAACAAAAAGGCTTTCATTCTTCCAAACTACCTAATGATGATTTAGCAAGTAGACATGGTTTATCTATGGTATTTTTTTTATTATCATTTTTCAGTGTCTAGGGAGGGAGATTATTTTGGCTAGGAATAAAGTTTATAAATTAATTCTGTAGTAAAACTAAAGCTATTTTTAATAAATATCAAGTTAGAACTTAACTAAAGTCTTTTAATTGGTTAGTAATGAAAATAAATTGTAAAAGAAGTTTAAATTGTTTAAACGTCAGTGAAATGAACGTTAGTGTTTTAGATGGAGGAACGTCTACAGAGGGAACTTACGACATATATTCATTAAAAGGTTATAATTGAGTATTAACTTTCTACTTCCCACTACAAGAATTACTATGGAATTTTTTTGTCTTATTTTGTGCTATTGTGAGTCAAATAAAGTTAAATTTTGAAAAAAAAAAAGAAATTTTGTTATATTTTAAAGGATTTATGTATGGTATCATATATGCTACCGTGGGCAGATTAGGATGAAATATGAAATATTTTACTACATTTCAAAATTACATATTTTGTGAAAATAAATATTTTTTTACACTGGTATGACCTAAAACAACCTCTTTCTTTGTTTATATATATATATATATATATGTTTCTCTCTATACATATTCAACTTTTGTATATAATTTTACCCCCCCCCCCCCTCCGTTTTTCCAATTTTACCTATAGACTGAGAGGCTTATCTACAGACCATCATCTCATCGAGTTGTCGGCTAAAATCCAAGACTAGACAGAACTCGATTAGCATATTAAAATAAAACTGGTCTGCTACGGTGAATACCCCTTGCAGAATCAATTTTAGTGGTTGATCGGTAGGTCGAGCATTGTGCTTTCCTGCAACCAAAAGTATGAAAATATGGAGGAGAGGATGCAGGAAAATACAATGATAAACCTACTAGTCAACGAGTCAACCACTAAAATCGGGTTTACAGGTGTTTATAACCAAGATAGGACTTGGAAGATCAGTTGCATTTTAATATGCGAATCGAGTTTTACCTAATCCTAAAAATTCAACCTTCAACTTCATGAGGTGGTAGTTTGTGCAGCCGCTTCCCAGCGTAATAATAATAATAATAATAACGAACTTATTTGACTTATTAATTTTACTTTTTGATTTTGAATGTTATTTATATATATAAAACACCGATGTAGTATGTAGCGGAAAAAGAACGTTTATTTTTTTGCCGATGGGAACGAGTGTTTTGTTTATCTAATGCACATAAAAATGAAATTTTGTAACTATCTTTCTAAAAATATACTGAATTTAGAATCTACAATCGTGAAATTTTATATAGAGAAAATCTTTATAGCTTCTAAATTACTGAATATAGAATTTTGAAATTTTAATTACATATTTATGTTTTTTTAATGGTGCAAATAAAAAAAAATAATAGTTTTTTTTTTTTTTTTTTTTTTTTTTTTTTTTTTTTTTTTTTAAGGATTACAGTGGTCCCTTACGAAGGTAGTATCTGAGAAAAATGCCCAAAAGGCAGATAAAATGTTCAAGTCAATATATTTTCTAGAGGTTAATAATGAACTCAATGTCTAAACAAAGAAAAAAGATAAAGGTGGGAAAAAAACCCTATAATAAACTGAGGTGGTAGCTATTGATTCGCCAAGTGAGGCCACAAAAAAGGAAGGGATAGAGGCTTTATTAAAAAGCCAAAAGTGGTTCATTAAAAACAAAGAAAACTAACAAACAAATGGTCTATTAACGACACTAGTTGCGTAGCAACCCGTTGTGTTGCTTTTGAATTGCAGGAGATCATTCGATTCTTTTGTGGAAAATGAAATTTAACTTTATTGTACATTTACAAACCAATTATGGCATTAATTTTATCGAATACAATATTTAAAAAAATAAATTAAATTTACAATTTAAATCAAAAGCTTTCCCAATAAAAATGCACTGATTTTATAACTTTATTTCCCAAAAGCTTTTCGATCTTCCAAGATTTGGCTTCGAATTTTGGAGCTGGTAGAATTTGGATGCCATTTGGGTCAACTTATGCGAAAATTACTTTGTTTTAAGGAATTTATTCAGAAGCATTTTTTAGTAATGAATTAAAATAAATACTTAGAGAAACATTTTTTTTTTCCGCTGAAACATTTTGTTTCTAATGTCCGCTTCTGAAAAGTTTTAATCGTTCCTTTAAGGATATAGTTTAAAATCTATTTTTCTACTTTAAATTAAATAAAGATTTGATTTTTTTTCTTTTGACGTCAGCAGAATTTATCTCACTGTTCCAGTCGACAGACGAATTTTCACTTTCTAAAATAAACTGAAGCTTGAATAAGTGAAAATAAGTTTGTATTTCTTGAAATTTTCTTTAAAAATACAATTCAATCACAATATTATTATCACTATTTATTCAAATAAAAGCTAATTTCAATTTTAAAATGATGTCAAACAATGATATCTAACAATACCCATCATTTTCCCCTTTTATCTCTTTTATCCGCACAAATGGAGTAATTTAGTTGTCATCATTACAGAAATGTCATTAAAAATAACGAAAAAAATTATATTCCGAAAACTCATAGAAATTTTAAAACTCTACAACCAATTTTGATATCCACGGATCCATGCAAATGACAGGCGTTAATTTGATCGCCCAACGTTCCATATTCTAAGTAATGTAGCTGTGAAATATTAACGGACAGTCACTTTTTAATATAATAGATTGATGAAGTTTTAATTTCGCTATGAAAAATTAGCCAATGACAAATGCTGAACAATTTATATTGTTTTAAGTGCAAATGGGTTATTTCCTAAAGAACCCTTTACGCAATAGAGATAAATTAAAAAAAATGCTTGAGAATTATTTAAAAAGCCATAATAAATCAATGAAGATAAGGTTTTCAAGCACATTGTATTTAAAAGTATATTTTACCCTATATAATGGTGTAAAAATTGAAAATGTGCGATGTTTAGAAATTTAAAAAAAGTAGCAAATATTGAAAAATCGAAATTTAATCGTCAAATATTGCCATTCGGAAATTGACGTCAGTGTATTTTCAAGCTTGAAGTCACGTTTGTCAGCTAAAATTTTGCATGTGAAAATTCATTCTTTTGAATTGAAGTTCTAATCTTCGTACAGCCGCGTACTAATTCCAGAAACTGATGTCTTTTAAATGCATTCGTGGTAAAATATATAGTTTTATCAAAGAAAAGGATTGTTTTCTTTTAAATATGGCACTTATTGAAGAATTACACCAAGTGTCTCATACTCAGTATCAGAGAACGAAAATATATTGAAATTTAACATAGCTTTATGAGGGAAAATGTGTGTTTTTTAAACCGTGACGTCATTTTCTGTTCAAACTTAAAAAAAAAAAGTTATTTTAATTGCAATGAGAAAACGGCATCAATAAGGATAAATAAACCCCATTATATCTTTTTTTTCTGCAACAATGAGAGTAATACAATTGCCCCCATTTTGAATAAATTTTATAAAAAAACTTTTCAAATTAAATTTAAAATATAAAAAAAGGGAATATTTAGAAAAATAGATAGTGCAGGCACATCTACAAATGAACATCTTTCATTAAGTAAAGCTTCAAATAATAAGCAAAATTGGTTCAATAGAAAGTTCAGAGAAGGTGTCTAAAAAAACTGTCCTGTATTTTAAATATATAGATTTTTTTCTTTTACTTTAATGGTTGCCTACCAACTCTATTCCAAAACTCATCTATTTCATACAAATTACATTTCAAAAAACATATTTTTCCGAATTCAGCTACGTAAAATTTAAAGTCTTCGATTAGATATGTTAAATTCGTATTATTATTATTATTATTATTATTATTATTATTATTATTATTCCTTTATTTATTTATTAATGAAGCTTTAATTTCGCTGTGGAAATTTATGTAAAAATTGTTTATTATTATTATGTAATGAAGTCGGCTCGCGATAGAGATAAATAAAAAAAAATCATACTTGAGAATTACATTATGATGTATGGGGGCAAAATCTTTTGCGGTACATTTTAATGATGTTGTGATACTTCAAACAAAACGAAATAACTAAAGTGCACGACAAGATGTTTTCTATAGATTATGCAGAGCATAGCGTTTATTATTTATTTACAGAGACACAAACAAGAATTCGATTATAGAACTGACTAAATTTGATAATTACTCGAACTGTGCTTTCCCCAACCGTGTACATTTTTAAACTTATCTAATTTTGAGTGTATTAGGTGGTGTGTATACATTCTTTAAATCGCATACAGAGCTAGACGAAAGAATTCTCACATGTTACCGGATATGAACAAAATGCAAGTGCCGACTGAGCTTATTATTATTATTATTATTATTATTATTATTATTATTATTATTATTATTATTATTATTATAGTTTCTTATTTAGATAACTCATTTGATCTAGAAAAAAATCAAAACTTCTTAATAATATTCTTTTAGCGTATTTAATAATCTATGCCTTATTCAGGATTTTTCATTCTTGTTAATTTTAGTTTGAAAAGATATATCTTACGCCACCCGCTAGTAAATTTTTAAAATTTTCATTTAACAGTCTTTTTTTTCACCCTTTCATAATCAGCGACTTTGCACCTTTCCCCCGATCACAGTTTATTGAATTCTTATGATATAGTATGCGAAATCAATCTTTAAAAAATAATAACAATGATTTAACTACAAGAAAAAATTATCTTAAATGAAATTACACATTTCTTCAGAAATTTTATTTCATTGTCCTTGTATTACTTTATATATTTTTAAAAAGTACATCGATTCGACTAAAACTTAATGAATATAAACTGAGAAATCGTTCATAATCGGCATATTCTACACTTGGTAATACTGGTTTTTTAATAAACGAAAACAGAAATCTATTATGTTGCTTAAAATATGCTAAAATTATTTTTTTCTCCTTGAAATCTTGAATATTTCACCTTTTAGAGCTTTTAATATATTTTCAAAATAATAATAATAGGAGTCGTTGCATTTATTAGGAGTATAAAATTAGAATGATCTCTTTAGAAAAAATACCTTGATTGATAACTCTGTAGTAATGTGGGTCTTAATTAGATATCGATTAGCCAGTAAAGGTTTATTTATTGTACTCCAGATGCGATAGTTTAGCAAGAATAGACTGGCTCCATAGAAGGCTTTATGTGAGAACATTTTATTGCCCTCCACATTTATTTTAAACCACATTGTTGCCAGCATCGTAGATGTTTGATATGTAGACGATCATATATTTAAAAAAGTCCTTCCGGCCAGTGCCGGGAGGAAGAGGTAGCTTTCATATTCCTTATTTAAAAAAAAGCCAACTTATATCATTCAAACACATGAAGCTCAATTTAGTGGAAACCGAATATAGGAGATTCAATACTAATTTTTGTCAGTATAATGAATGAGAATTTCGCGAAATTAGTCAGCTTTATCCAAGCTGCTTTTCTTTTCACCACCAAACCTTTTAGGTAGCTTTCTTTACAAAAAAGCTACCTATTGCAGCCGTTCCGATTTCAAAAAATTTTGGTATATTTTTATCGATCATGACCCCCAGACCCCGAAACCACCCTCCGTTCAAAATTGATATATATATATATATATATATTACCATTAATTAAACATAACCTGCCACCGTCAATTATTATGAATTAAAGCTGTAAGTATTAAAAAAATATTATAAGAATTATTATGGAAGAAAAAAGAAAAAAGTGGACACCGACAAAAATTGAAAAGCTTATACATTGAATTACGTTATCGAGGGCACAGAATTCAATGATATAAGCAAAATGGTTGTTTTCTGTGGGAAAAATAAGCTAAAGCTAAAATTAATTTTCCCCTGTGCCCGAACAACCACTAAAATCAAGTGAATTGATTAAAAATGAAAGCAGAATAGAAACAAATAATATGAAATGGAAGAATCAATAAAACGTATTTAAATATTTATAGGATATAAAATAGAAATAATAAACACCATACCTATTAATATTTCAGTATTTTACAAAAATCCATGTGCACATGTCTTCCAGTATATCAAAAAGATTAAGGTGAATAAAACAGTTAAGAAATCACAGTAAATGATACCAAAGGATGCAGTTAATACAATTTGAAATAAAATTTGAAATACCTTGTAAAACAAATTTAATCTAATATAAAATAAAATAGATATTAATTACATTATTTAAAATGCACTATTAAATTAATAGATAACAGTTTAACAATATCGTCAAAATTTAGCTAAAAATACACCCTGGTGTGTAAATTATAACTGAAATATATATATATATCTGACCTATGTCACACTGTAACTCCCGTAATTATGAACCGATTTCGATGTAATTCGTTGTGTACATAGTACATACCAATGTCTCGACCGAGTTCGTTGGCCAGCTTCATCCGCCGTTTTGTTTCAAAATGGCGGCCGTTTAAAATTTTAAAAAAAATTTAAAACTTGAAATGTGGTACTAAAAAATTAAAAATGGAAAAATATTTTTTTCTTATGTATTTGACCTTTATACAAAGATTCCGGAGCAGTTTTTGTTTCGTCTATATCTTAAAAAATGGCTGAGTTATAGCATTTTGAATTTCTAGCGTGGCTAACATTTTGAAACGTCCTGAATTTTGTCACGCGATAAAAGGCGTATTTATGAACCGATTTGGATGTAATTCGGTGTGTACATAGTACATACCAATCTCTCGACCGAGTTCGTTGGCCAGCTTCATCCGCCATTTTGTTTCAAAATGGCGGCCATTTAAATTTTTTTTTTAATTTTAAAATTTGAAATGTGGTACCAAAAAATTGAAAATGGAAAAATATTTTTTTCTTATGTATTTGACCTTTATACAAAGATTTCGGAGCAGTTTTTGTTTCGTCTATATCTTAAAAAATGGCTGAGTTATAGCATTTTGAATTTCTAGTGTGGCTGACATTTTGAAACGTCCTGAATGTTGTCACGCGATAAAAGGCGTATTTATGAACCGATTTGGATGTAACTTCGTTTATACATAGTACATACGAATGTCTCGACCGGGTTCGTTGGCCAGCTTCACCCGCCATCTTGTTTAAAAATGGCGGCCATTTAAATTTTTAAGAAAAATTTAAATTTAAAATGTGGTACCAAAAATTGAAAATTGAAAAAATATTTTCTTCTTATGTGTTTGACCTTGATAAAAAGATTCGGGAGCAGTTTTTGTTTCGTCTATATCTTAAGAAATGGCTGCGTTATAGCATTTTGAATTTCTAGCGTGGATGACATTTTGAAACGTCCTGATTTTTCTCACGTAATAACAGGCGTATTTATGAACCGACTTGGATGTACCTTGGTGCGTACATAGTACATACAAATATCTCGACCGAGTTCGTTGGCCAGCTTCATCCGCCATCTTGTTTCAAAATGGCGGCCATTAAAAAAAATAAAAAAATAAAAAAATTTAATTGAGATACCAAAAAATTGGAAAATGAAAAAGATTTTTTTTGTATGTGTTTGACCTTAATACAAAGATTCCGGAACAGTTTTTCTTTCGTCTATATCTATAAAAAAATGGCTGAGTAATAGCATTTTGAATTTCTCTTGTGGCTGACATTTTAAAACGACCTGATTTTTGTCACGCGATAACAGGCGTATTTATGAACCTATTTGGATGTAACTTGGTCTGTACATAGTACATACCAATGTCTCGACCGAGTTCGTTGGCCAGCTTCATTCGCCATCTTGTTTCAAAAGGGTTGCCATTTAAAAAAAATTAAATTTATTATTCAAAATGAGGTATTAAAATATTGGAAAATGAAAAAGATTTTTTTTATGTGTTTGGCCTTGATACAAAGATTCCGGAGCAGTTTTTGTTTCTGAAAATTTGTTCTTTTGTTGATATCTTAAAAAATGGTTGATTTATAGCACTTTGAATTTCTAGCATGGATGACATTTTGAAACGATCTAATATTTGTCACGTGATAACACGCTTATTTATTAACCTATTTCGATGTAAGAAGGCATGTGGATAGTGTACATCAACACCTCGACCAAGTTCGCTGGCCAGATTCATCAGCCATCTTGTTTCAAAATGGCGGCCATTAAATTAAAATATATATATATATTTAAAGTGAGGTGAAAAAAAATTAGAAATTGAAAAAGGTTTCTTTCTTAAGTATTTGATCTTGATATAAGGATTCAGGAGCATTTTCTGTTTGTCTTTACCTTAAAAAATGGCTCAGATATAGCAGTTTCAATTTCTATTGTGGGTGACATTTTGAAAAATCTGATTTTTTGCATGCGACAGCACTCCTATATATTAACCGATTCCGATGTGAGTGAGCATGTGCACAGCAATTACTAAGGTCTCGACCAAGTTCAGTGCTTAGCCTCATCCACCATGCTGTCTTAAAATGACAGGCACTTTAAGAAATTGCCGAATTTGGCAGCCAAATATAAGTTACTTTAAAGAAAAGCAGCTTGGATAAAGCTGACTAATTTCGCGAACTTCTCACTCTTTATATTGATAAAAATTAGTATTGAATCTCCTATATTCGGTTTCCACTAAATTGAGCTTCGTGTGTTTGCATGATATAAGTTGGCTATTTTTAAATAAGGATTATGAAAGCTACCTCTTCCTCCCGGCATTGGCCGGAAGGACTTTTTCAATTTCTAATTTTTTTGCACCTCACTTTAAATATATATATATATTTTTTAATTTAATGGCCGCCATTTTGAAACAAGATGGCTGATGAATCTGGCCAGCGAATTTGGTCGAGGTGTTGATGTATACTATCCACATGCCTTCTTACATCGAAATAGGCGAATACGTGTGTTATCGCGTGACAAATACAAGATCGTTTCAAAATGTTAGCCATGCTAGAAATTCAAAGTGCTATAAATCAACCATTTTTTAAGATATCAACAAAAGAACAAATTTTCAGAAACAAAAACTGCTCCGGAATCTTTGTATCAAGGCCAAACACATAAGAAAAAATCTTTTTCATTTTCCAATTTTTTAATACCTCATTTTGAATTTTAAATTTAATTTTTTTAAAATGGCAACCCTTTTGAAACAAGATGGCGAATGAAGCTGGCCAACGAACTCGGTCGAGACATTGGTATGTACTATGTACAGACCCAGTTACATCCAAATAGGTTCATAAATACGCCTGTTATCGCGTGACAAAAATCAGGTCGTTTTAAAATGTCAGCCACAAGAGAAATTCAAAATGCTATTACTCAGCCATTTTTTTTAGATATAGACGAAAGAAAAACTGTTCCGGAATCTTTGTATTAAGGTCAAACACATACAAAAAAAACCTTTTTCATTTTCCAATTTTTTGGTATCTCATTTAAATTTTTTTATTTTTTAATTTTTTTAAATGGCCGCCATTTTGAAACAAGATGGCGGATGAAGCTGGCCAACGAACTCGGTCGAGATATTTGTATGTACTATGTACACACCAAGGTACATCCAAGTCGGTTCATAAATACGCCTGTTATTACGTGAGAAAAATCAGGACGTTTCAAAATGTCAGCCACGCTAGAAATTCAAAATGCTATAACTCAGCCATTTCTTAAGATATAGAAGAAACAAAAACTGCTCCCGAATCTTTTTATCAAGGTCAAACACATAAGAAGAAAATATTTTTTCAATTTTCAATTTTTGGTACCACATTTCAAATTTAAATTTTTCTTAAAAATTTAAATGGCCGCCATTTTTAAACAAGATGGCGGGTGAAGCTGGCCAACGAACCCGGTCGAGACATTGGTATATACTATGTATAAACGAAGTTACATCCAAATCGGTTCATAAATACGCCTTTTATCGCGTGACAAAATTCAGGACGTCTCAAAATGTCAGCCACGCTAGAAATTTAAAATGCTATAACTCAGCCATTTTTTAAGATATAGACGAAACAAAAACTGCTCCGAAATCTTTGTATAAAGGTCAAATACATAAGAAAAAATATTTTACCATTTTCAATTTTTTGGTACCACATTTCAAATTTTAAATTTTAAAAAAAATTTTAAATGGCCGCCATTTTGAAACAAAATGGCGGTTGAAGCTGGCCAACGAACTCGGTCGAGAGATTGGTATGTACTATGTACACACCGAATTACATCCAAATCGGTTCATAAATACGCCTTTTATCGCGTGACAAAATTCAGGACGTTTCAAAATGTCAGCCACGCTAGAAATTCAAAATGCTATAACTCAGCCATTTTTTAAGATATAGACGAAACAAAAACTGCTCCGGAATCTTTGTATAAAGGTCAAATACATAAGAAAAAACTATTTTTCTATTTTTAATTTTTTGGTACCACATTTCAAGTTTTAAATTTTTTTAAAAATTTTAAATGGCCGCCATTTTGAAACAAAACGGCGGATGAAGCTGGCCAACGAACTCGGTCGAGACATTGGTATGTACTATGTACACACCGAATTACATCGAAATCGGTTCATAATTACGGGAGTTACAGTGTGACATAGGTCAGATATATATATATATATATATATATATCAATTTTGAACGGAGGGTGGTTTCGGGGTCTGGGGGTCATGATCGATGAAAATATACCAAAATTTTTTGAAATCGCTTTCCTCCGAACGGCTGCAATAGGTAGCTTTTTTGTAAAGAAAGCTACCTAATATGGAGGCGTCCCTGTAAAAAATCTGAACGTGATGTGATCACTAATTTTAGACAGTGAAATATTACCTTAATAACCTTATCCCATTTTACTAATATTGGTCATTTTATACAAAAATTAAAGCAGTCAAGGAAACAGACATCAGGCAAACATATCTTTATCGGATGTGAATCAAATTTATATACACGTATATTAATCAGCAAAACCAGTCCTTTTCAATAAAAAGAGAGTTTTCAATGTTTTAAGATTCGTTTATACTTTAAAGATGAACATAGCTTTAATATATATATATATATATATATATATATGCAAAAAAGAAAATTGCGAAACTGCCTTTGTTCGAAGTTTGTTAAAGAGAAAACTGACTCGTTCATCATAACTGAAAACATCGTTTTCTTTAAACGGCTCGAATGGAAGTCTCTTAAAAAGAAAAACTGACACTTGCATCTTAATTAAAATTAACAATTTCTTTGTATGGCTCAAATTAAAGTCTGTTAAAAAGAGGGGAAAAATGACGATTGTATCATAACTAAAAGTATGAATTTCATTAAACGGCTCAAGATTAAGTCTATTAAAAAGAAATATTAATACATGTATCATAATTATACGAGCTTGAACCACGGGGAATAATTGAAGTCTGTCCAGTGTTTTTAGTCCTTTTTATATTTATAGTATTTAAACTAACTAGATTTATAAAATTTTTGATTTCCGCTGTTTGATGAATTTACACGTTGTGAAAGTCTTAAATATGACGGGACTATTTTCGGACCGTGGTTTGCCTCTCTGGCCTCTGACTTTACAAATTTTGTGATCGATGTAATTCTAGTCATACCCATAGAAATTCCTTAACAGGTAGCGGCAACTATACAGTGCTTTCCAGAATTTTCTTGATAGCTATATTTCGTACGAATACAATAACATTGCACTAAATTTAATCTAGTTTGAGTTATAATTTGCTCAGTATCAACTAGGCTTATTCAATTTTTGTTTGATTATTCGAGAGGTACCTCTTCCTTGTTATGCTTTTTATGATAAACATTATAGATGTATCTTAATTTCTATTGAATAGAAATATATTTTGTATGCGAGGTTATTAATTAAAAGTATATAAATTGACCCAATTTTGGATTTGGATATCTTTCAAGATGAATGGTTAAGCTGTAATTTTTTTTGTTTTTAAAGTAATCACTGTAGCTCTATCTTTTATTCAAAGAAACAGCCTATATTTTCTCTTCGCAATTATTGGTACATAACTGTAGTATTTAAAATAATTTACTAGAATAATCTAGAAGAATGTTATGTAGTGAAAACATGAAACTAGTCAATGGCAATATACACTATTGATTGTTAATTATTAAAAACAAATAGAGTAAAATCTCGTTACAACAAGTGTCACTTTACCGTATTTGTCAATTTAACGAATATTATTTGGATTGTTAAAATAAATCCTATTATTTAATTTCATTATAAAAAATATTCACATTAAGGAATTTTTCAGTATAGCGAATTTAATCAGTGCTCCCAAGAGGTTCGTTGAAACGAGATTTTACTTTACTTTTTTTTTAAATTAAAGTTACTACAAATCTTTAATTGCTAATAAATCTATATATACTAACCGTATTTTACATTAATTATGAATCAACTAATTGACATCGATCTTGTCTGTATAACGATGCACTTTTCTGATCTTTCCAGCATTGTTATAGACAGTTTGTACAGTATATAAAAAACAGTTTTTCTTTTCCTGTAATGAATGCTATATCCATACAATATTGCAAATTTCTTCTTATTATAGGGTCTCAGGACTCTTAAACGTTTAAAGTTTTCAAAATTTTAATTTTTTCAGATGTCAAACTCCTATCTTTTTTTAATATTTTGATATAATTGTTTTCTTGAAATTCCCATTAGAACAGAAGTTATGTCTTTTAAAATTACACCCGCGCAATAGTTGAAGCGGCGTTTCCGAAACTTTCAAGTCATTTTTCTCCAAATGACGTTTTTGGCATTAACGCACATGATATCTCAAAAACATGATAACTCAAAATATGTTTCATATTAGTCTGTATAAACTGAACCTAAAATTTTCTGTTTATTGTTCAAAAAAATATCTTTTTAATGTGATTATACTGTTGAAATTTTCTAAATTTTGCATTAGCTAAATGCAACTTTGTATTAAAAATATAAAAATGCTTTAAATATAAATTTATTTAGGTTCAAGGTAATTATTACAGTCTGAAATATAAGCAGGCTCCAAAATTTTCTTTCTAATTGCAAAATGTATTTTGTAATCTTGCGCGTAATCTGTTATGCCAATTTTCTGCTCCACAAATCTCTGACGATTTTTAGCCCCCTAAAAATGCTAATTCTCCAACTTGCAATTTTTTAAATACATGAAATGAAAGAACATACTTGTATCTTTCAATTCCAATAAAAATTGTTCTTAAAAATCAAATAAAGTTTAAGATATTAAAGGTTGAAAATGGTCTTTGTTTTCGTTTTTTTTTAATTTTAAGAGTCCTGAAACCGCTCAAGAAAAACTTTTGCATAAATGAACGAAACTAATTTCTCTAGAAAGCTAACGTTTACCGCTTCCTTTGTATTCGATCATTTTGTATAAACAACGAAAACTCAAATGAAGATTTCTCTTAAAAGAAATAGGATACTGGTCAATAAACATTCTTAGATAATAGAATACATAATTCAAACGTATTTGATTAAGTATTAGATCTTACATAATAACCTTAAACAAGATTGAAGGCGGCTTCTAGATAAAAGTATTTTCTACTAACACGCAATTATCTAATTTCGGAGAAGCATTTCAAGAGAGTCTTCCAGTCTAAATGAAAACGCTTTTGTGCATTTATCGAAAATAAAGAGCGCTGTGATTAAACATTGAGTGATCGATTATTTTGTATAAACTCTCAATATTGGACATAAATATATCCCATACTTTCTTTTTTCTTGAATATAATTATTTTACAACCATTCTTCTTCCGTTGTATCAGTAAGAATTTTTTTTATCTAGAATAGCAAAATAGAATTTACATAATTTTAGTAAATCTATATATTTATGGGAATAAATATTTTATATAATTTTTAATAAAACTCCTATATAATCTTTCACAATCTACATAAATGAATGCACTTGTATACTACTACTCTAAACTCTGTGGCTATACAACCCAAGAAGGATCTGGGCCGACAGTGCCCATCTCTGTTTTCTTGACCCTGGGGACAGTGGTGCTATGCAGCATGCGTCCCGGCCAGGTAGTCAACCTAACGCGAGACCCTCGGTGTTTAGTTCTCAAGCAAGCTAGGTACTCATTTTATCGACCCCGAAGGGATGAAAGGCTGAGTGAACCTTGCCCCTGTCGGGAGTCGAACTCTCGATCTGCGGTGCGGCAGACAGGCGTGCTGATCACTACACCACTGGGCTTCTGCATTTGTGAGAGAACATCCTCTACCAACTCTGCTGGTAATCATCGTATAAAAATTTGACTGGTTCAGAATGGAAATACACAATTAAATTTAAAAAATCAAAAAACCCGACTGCGTAAAAAGCGAACTAATTAATTATTTCTCATCAATGTGAAACTATTTTTTTTTTCAATTCCTACTATTAGCTCACACTCTCGCTATATATATCTTGTTCAAATTTTCAATCGTTAATGAAACACTTATTATTCTTCCAATCAAGCTCAAATAATTTTTTTAAACTGGTAGTGGATGACACTTGATGTTAATCCAGTTTTTTTTTTCAAATACTAATTCATTAATTAAATTAAATTAATTAATTTTCAATAATCGAGAGAGCCCTTTTCTTGATCGAGGTATTTTAAGACCGAGAGAGCCCTCTTCTTGATCAAGGCATTTTAAGCGCCACTCAAGAGGAAAGAAGAATTGCAGAAAAAAAATTCTCTTATTGACCTAAGTAGGAATTGACTTAAAATATTTTCTTTTTATATTACTTGTTCATATTACTTACCTATTTTTTTATTTACTTGTATTGATGACTTTTAAGTTTGTTTAATTGTTAGTTCCTATCTATAAACACTGTTTTGATGATGTCTATAGATGTCTATTATGGTTAGAGTTACAGTAAAGCTAGAGATCCTACATGTACACAACTTCCAGGTTGTATAATATATAACGGAGCTTCTGACTGTAAAATAGTCAATAAAACATCGCCTTCATTTTGAAAGACATATCCAATGATATGTCACTCAATAGGGTGCGTAATTTTTTTTTTCGTCTCTATCGCCATTTTGAATTTTACGGCCGCCATTTTGAATTTATAAAAACAAAACCTAGCCTATAACTATCGGGGCGTTAAGGCGAATTGATAGAGACCTCAGTCATTCAAATCCATCCAGCCGTTGGGATGTTTCGAGGGTATAAAGAAATTCACATACACAGATACGCGTGAAACACATAACCCTTCTTTTCAGTCGGGTAAAAAAATAAACATCCTCTACTAACTCTGCAACAAATTATCGTAGGAGAAAGTTATTGGTACCAAACGACTGTAAATAAAGTCTACTTTTAAATGATGTATATAAAATTTGGTTAGGGGACCATATAAATATCAAAGCGAATCCATATACTTCCTTTTGATCTATAGCAATACCCAAGTCTAGAGTAAATCAGTTCTGCATTTCCGATAATCTGGCCATATTGTTCTCCAGACCTTAGTTCATGTGATTTTTTGCTGTGGGAACACTTAAAAACTCTTGTTTAACGAAGACGTCTGGTGACATCGGTATTCCTGAAAGAACGCCGCTTCTGCTTGTAAGATCCTCTACTGCTTCTTGAACTTGTTGCTATGGGCAGTATTCTCTTGACGTCACAGGGGGAATCACGTGGTGTAAAAATAGCGGCTAGCGCGTTTGTTTACCTTATTGCGTCATTTGATGCAGCAGAAATACAGGTAAATGCATGCGTAAAATACTGCAGATTTATTTTGTACGAAATATTTTCGATCAATACTTACATATATACTAATTAAAATCCATATATACGTATTAACTAAAATTTAATTTTCTTATTTTATAAATAAAATGAAAATATGCATGGCGTTACTTTAAAATAGAGAAAGACTTCATGTATAACCCATACCTGCCCCTGAAAAGGTCTAAAACTCCCTATAAAGTAAAATATAAGCATAAAATTTCTAAGCACAATGCTTTTCAATAGCGCGGTTATGAATGTTATTCCCAAGCAGAAGAATTTTTGTAGTCTCGAACCAAAGGGGAGAATATGGTCCATTGTGTCTGCTTCACTCTCAGAAAACCCCGTCAATACACACTAAATTATTCCTCATTTTATACAAATAGTTTCCGTATTCCTAGAAAACATGTTTTATCCGTGAATTCTCCCGGAACGTCCAAAAAAGAGGAATAAAGTCCGTTCATTCCTAGCACGCATGCGTATTGGGTCTAATAACAATAAATCCGAATTTATTACTTTCTTCTATCTTTACAAGAAGAAAGTATTGGATTCGTGAAAAATTTTGACTTCCGGTTTTCGACGGATTTATACGTTTTAGAATGCACAGAACACGATTTGATGGTTTTTAGGAAATGTCTGTCTGTGAGTCTGTCTGTCACTCTGTCACTCTGTCTGTGAGTCTGTATGTGACAAAAATTTTGTGGGCGCTCTATCTCAAGAACTAATGCACGGAATTTCACAAAACTTTATATTCAGTTAGACCTTGATATGAAATAGGTCTGATTAGTTTTTGATGAAAATCGCCCAACAGGTGGCGCTGCTATGCGGCATTTTTCACGATTTCTGCAATAGCTATATCTCAAGAACTACTGCACGGATTTTCATAAAACTTCAGATTTTGTTAGTCCACGATATAGTTTGGTGCTGATTACTTTTTTGTGAAAATCGCCCAACAGGTGGCGCTGCTATGCTGCATTAACATAATTATAGCAATAGTTCTAACTCAAGAAAAAATGCACGAATTTTCATCAAACTTCAGATTCAGTTAGTCCCTGATATAAATTAGTGCTGTTTAAGTTTTGGTGTAAATCGCCCAACAGGTGGCGTTACTGTGCTACATTTTTCCCGATTTCTGCAAGGGCTGTATCTCAAGAACTATTGCACAGATTTTCATCAAACTTCAGATTTAGTTAGTCCTTGACATGAATTGACGTATAAATTAGTGCTGTTTATTTTTTGGTGTAAATCGCTCAACAGGTGACGCTGCTATGCTGTATTTTTCGCGATTTCCGCAATAGCTTTATCTCAGGAACTAATGCTTGGATTTTCAACAAACTTCAGATTCAGGTATACCTCTGATATCATTTAGTGCTGTTTATTTTTGATGGAAAACGCTCAACAGGTGGCGCTGCTATGCTACATTTTTCAGAGTTTCCGCTATAGCTCTATCTCAAGAACTAATGCAGGAATTTTCATCCAACTTCAAATTCAGATATATTTTGATATGAATTGGTGCTAAATCGTTGTTATTTCTTGTACGTTGTTATTTCTTGGCCACAACATACTAGTTTTTAAATGGAAAACCAAAAATTCTATAAATTAAGATTTCTAATTTAATTAAAAAAGGCAAAAAAATTTTCGAATTTCAAAATAAATAACAATTACTTTTCTCATTCATTCAAAAGTACTTATAATTTATTTTTTTAAGTTGAATAAAGTTAAATAAAGTTGAATTTAAAAGTTGTTTATAAATACATTGACGTGATTTATATAGAAGAAAGTTTTGTGATGGCCACAACATACTAGTTTTTAAATGGAAAACCAAAAATTCTATAAATTAAGATTTCTAATTTAATTAAAAAAGGCAAAAAAGTTTTCGAATTTCAAAATAAATAACAATTACTTTTCTCATTCATTCAAAAGTACTTATAATTTATTTTTTTAAGTTGAATAAAGTTAAAGAAAGTTGAATTTAAAAGTTGTTTATAAATACATGTTCGCATTTAAAATATAATTTAAATGAACACATTTAAAAGATATTTTAATTAAGAAAATTAAATGGAAAAAAATCGATATTACTCAAAAAAAAAACCCTTATCGAATAAAAATATAATATTTTACCTCTAGCAATCTACCTAAAACTATTTAAAATTCATGTTTTTATACTATATTAGCACTAAAGTATAAAAACCCAGCCACCATCTCATTAAAGACAAAATCTTCCCGAAATGAACTTCAAAATTAAAAGCTTTAAAGAAATTGATCAAGTTATACACATCTGAAGCAAACATATTTACTTCAAAGCGATTTGTTGCTCTACAACTATAGCTCAGTGCTAGCGCGTTTGTCTCGTAACGTTGAGATGGCTGGTTCGAATCCAACGTCGTCTGGTTTTTGCTTTTGCCCAACTCTCTTCAATTGTCGGATATTTTACCCCTTTAACGGAGGGGAAAAAACGGATATTCGCAAATTCACGGAAATATGCCGGCAGCACTGCTGCCAGTAGAATTTCCGTGAATTGAAGAAAGTTTATTTGAGAGTGTTGTACTCTGCTTGTAAGAAGCATCTCAATCAATTAGTTAAGATCTCAAGTTGTACAACATGTCCCACAGACCGCAGATTTTACATCTTCAAAATTGAAATAAGTTTGAACAACATTCCGTGCGTCGATAAGACCCTTGTCACTTGAGCGTTTGGTACGTTCAAATAAAGTTTGTAGAGATGTATCTTTTCAGCGCAATTGTACAACGCCATTTATCGGTGATTTCTTTTTTTTTTTTATCGTAATCCGTTTCCCCATGTCTTGAATAGCATTTGTACAAAATTTGAAGGTGATACACTTAGTAATTCAGTAGGAGAGTTCGTAGTTCGTAGTTAAGCTCGTATAGAGCGGTCGAAGTAAGGGTGTTTTAATTCTGGCAAAAGAAAAAAAAATTCTAGAAAAGTAACGTTTGGCATTTTCTTTATATTCAATCATTTTGAAATAAATAAATAAATAAACGAAGAATTCTTTTAACCTTTAATTCTTTAAACGGTACTTTAAATTACCATTAAAGAAAATACAATATAAAATTTATTTAATTCGTCTACTAATAAATTTATATTGCACTTTTCATACACAATTCTTTGCCGGAGCGAGACAGTCGAAACTAAATAATTTTTAATGCTGTTATTTTCTCGCCCATTTACATAGGTGTAGTTTTTCTCCTATTAAAAGAATGTTAGTCGAAAAATTTACAACTACAAAACGCTTCTCAGTTACTGATAGGATCACAATATATAGTATAACCTCGAAAATCCGGCATCGTCGGGACCGGGACTAAGCCGGATTTTTGAAAATTCTGGGTTTCTGAATGAATATCAAAAGTGCTTCTGATATTCTTAATGCTGCCTTTATTCATAATTTAGTTCTTAACAAAGTGATATTTATGTGAGAAAAAGAGAAAACTAAATATTAAAAATGAACTTACTCAAATGGATATTTTCTATGTTCGAAAAATAATTCTCATAAACCGTGAAGTTCTTCTCGTCTAATTTCCAAAACATCGATGTCAATTTTATTTGCTTCATTTTTTGGCCGTTTTTTAACAAGTTTTTTTTTTCTTTTTTAAAAGTGAAGAATATCGATTTCAGAAATACAGTCTTGTTTCTCTAAAGTAGTTATTAATTTTCCAGTCAAATTTGTACAATTTGCCCAGTCATTACACCAATTCCAGTCAAAATTGAATTTCTCCCAGTGATACCTTTTGTTCTGTCCCACGTTCTCGTCCTTCTGAGCTACTACAAGTGTTATCGACTGTTCTGTATTTAGTACAGCATTAGCGATTTCGCTATCTGCTAATCCATTGCTTTCAATCTCGAAGTTTTAATTTGTAAACAATTGCTATTTTCCTTTTTCTCGTAAGTTGGAAGTGTAAACAAAAAATGAAGGGGCTGATGACTTTGATGCCGGATTTTTGATGTCACACTGTACTTATTTACATTGTTCTTACAAGAATTGTGAGATTTCCATAACAGTATTTTTTGTTAATCTAATTATTATTGTAAATATTTTACAAAAAGAGCTCTAATTACCAATTTATTAAACCAGTTTTAGCTTAAAAAAATCTAAAAATAGAATTATTATTATATAAGTTATTTCGGATATCTTTAGACATTAACAAAGATAATTATTCAGGCGGAGCAATTTTTTTATTTATAATCAGGGACACAACGTGTTAAAATATATATGATGCTGATCAATAAACATATTCTTAGATAATAAAATACATAATTTATAGGTATTTGATAAAATATTAGTTTTTATATAAGAACTTTAAGCGAGACAGAAAACAGCTTCTATGTAATAGCATTTTCTACGAACACGCAATTATCTAATTTTGAGAAGCATTTCAAGAGAGTGTTTCATTTTAAATATAACCACTTCTGTACATTTATCGAAAATAAATTTCGTTGTGATTAAACTTTGAGTGATCAGTGTTCAATACTGGACACGAATGTATCCCAGATTTTAGTTATTACATAAAAACTTTCATCAAGCAACGAAATGGTTTAATGAGATAAAAATATTCTCTCTTAGCGTGCAAGTACCCTAAATACAAACACTTCTTTACATCAGACGAAAATATACAACAATGTGTTTAAACTTTGCGTGGATAATGTTCGATATTGTGCACGAATATTTTTCAGGTTTTTTTTATTATTATTCTGTCTAATTTGTTTATAAACAATCTTTATTATATTTCAATAAATATGTTTAGTAATTTTATTATATAATTAGATTATTATTTCATAAGGAGATTAGGTTATTATTTTATTATTTAGATTACAATTTTATTAGAAATTACATTAAGAAAATATATTTCATTAACATTACTGATAGCTAATTATTAAATATAAATAATATTTTATTAATTCAAGATACAAGTTTCAAAACTCGCCTTACCCAGAAAATCAAATTTTGGAAAAAACTCTTACTGCGTTTATGGATTTTCATTGTAATCCAAGATTTTACAATGCCTAAAATACACGATAAGACTATTTTCTTTTCAGATTGTAGTATTTTTTTATGCAGGTTTACCAATAGAATAGATTGATAGAACAAACTCGATTTTTTAAATTTAGAATAAGGCGAGTTTTGAAACTCCTGTCCTCAGTTAAAGTTACTGCAAATATTTAATTATATTTCAAATATTGATTATACTATGGTTACATCAATAAATATCATCCACACATACACACATATATAATGTTTTCTAATCTACATGTATGAATACATTATTAATAAAGTTATTCATTTAGAGTGCAGTAACTTCTGTTGCATGCTAAATATTATAAGCATTTTAGATGCATTATTAAAAAGTTAACTGTTAGATACCAAAAAAGGTTAAAATTTCGTTTACAAAATGTTTATTTATATTTTTATATGCATATTGAATCTTTGTGTAAGTACAATGAATATTAAAGTGTGACCACTTTTATAATAAAATTGAGGCCTTTTAATGTATAGCGTCTTAGGTACTACAATGAGTAATTTAAAAGTATTTAAAAAATATATAAAATATTTATTATTATATGAAATATAAAGCACACTTATAAATAGTATCGAGATTAAATATTTACCCTTAGGAGTCTATTATTTCATTTCGGATGCCATTTCAAGAACAACTTTCTTTATGAAGTTAAAACTTTTCATGCAGCATGTTTAAAACCTTCATGTAGCAAATTTGAAAGTAGATAGAGAACATGCATATGAAACACATTCATATAAAAAGGCGAAAACGGATGGGTGGTTCTATACACTAATAATTTTGCTTCACATGTTGAACCTTTCGTGTAACCCACAACACTCAGCTGATTTATCTAATTTCTTTATCTTTCTGTAATGAATCTACAGGCTATTGCGGACAAAACGCCAATTGTGACGTGGTGCAAATATCTTAAAAATGGTCACAGCAACTTCACAGTAGAGTCACGTTCTTCTGAGTATTATAATGTGTCGAAATAAAGGTGCCATCTTTTAGTCACTACTGTGATAGTGACCATTTCCGATGATTGTGGCATCACGGTGCAATCACATCCACTATAGCAGCGTTATTTGGATAGTAATTATTGCTGCTAATATTTGGAAGATCACGTATATTTATAAATGATTGACACGCGGAGTCAATGCCAGAGAAATGAAAAAAAAAAATTCAGCATCACTTGTAAAATAACGTTGCCCGTCCATTACTTTTTATTTATTCATATCTTGCATTTTAAAAAATAGTATGTAGAACACCTCACTTTAAACTGTCATTAAATAACGCGAAAATCATAAATTGTAAAAAATGATAACAATCAAGTATCTAAAAAATAATAAATAGCGGAATTGAAGTACCGTTGTGAAACCACAGTATCTGTGCACCAGTTGATATTTAATAAAAAATGTACGATATTGAATAAATACATAATTTTTTCTTTATTTGTAATACAGAGTGATGAAAAAACGTAAAATTTTAGCAATATCTCGAGCACATTTTTAAAAATTGGGGGTGGTACTCTTTCTTTTAGCAAAATTACATGCTTACGCCAGACACCATACACTCACTTCAACTAAATATATTTGAAATTGCTTTGCACTACATACTACTTACCGAACGAAGAGTTTTACAATGTATTTAAAATTAATTGAAATGTTTCAAAATATATCAAAAAATAGATATATATATATATTTTAATTACCCTTTTTTATATTCGAGTATCTATAAAATAACTGTATTATCACATTGAGCTTTTAGTTCAGAACATAGTGAGTACTATGGAAAGTATTCCGACAATTTTTCGCTGAATATGTTTAAAACATTTTATGCAATGAAATACATGGAAATAATAGAAAAATTGATTTTCTAAAAATCGTCTTTAAAGATTTCTTTTATATCGTTCAGATAGATACAAAATTGATCTAGAAATGTCAATTAAAGTTCATTAGTGTTTTTATCTAAAAGACCTAAGAAATCATTGTTAAGATTTCTTCTGGCCTTCCTGATTACTTCCGATATCTGACACATAATTTCCTGTTTATTAAATTAAAAAATCAACATCGTATCAATCCCGTAAAATCAACAGTATGCAGTATTTCACTGCTGTTGATCACGCAACTGAGATTACATTCTCCACCACTTTCAACGTTTGTCCTATTCATAAGTGTAATTATTAGTCTCCTGGTCTGCAAAGTGTTAAAATACAAAACTACATTGTGAAAATAGAAATTCCTGTAGATTATTCGACAATATTCTGCTCCAGTGTTTCACAACTTTTTTTTCAATCTCGCAGAATACTTGGTCTCATGATTATACTTCTGCGACATACTACGATGAAGATGATTGAAAAACACTAGAACGAAATATCTTTTATAATAATTATCAACAAGCAATCCCTATTTTCTAGCCAACCCCAGGCGTAATTGTTTCGCGCTTCTATTCTGGATCTATTCGCGATCCTTTGTATTCTATGCATTCAATTTTTAGATTCCAAACGCTGATGCCCCTCCCCCTTTCTCATTAGTTAATGGAAATGATCTTCTTCCTGTAAAAATCACTTTTGCCATCGACCCCTAAAAAAAACTAAAAAACAACAGGCTATAGAAATGCAGAAGATTCTTCCCTTTCCTCGCCCATCTTATCTAAATTCTCTACTTTCATGGTTTTCGCCAAGCACAATTCCTGCTAAGAAAAGAGAGTAAGCTCTTATCAATCAGATGCATTTCGCGGTATCTACGCAGATTTTCATTGGTCCATTTCCAAATTTTTTGGCCCATTTCCAAATCGTTACTTTTTTATATATATATAGAAGGATTGCAATTGCAGAAATAAAGTACCTTTGCAATTGATAGAAAACAAAGAGATTGTAATACCATTATTTTCAAATTAATAATATTAATTATTTTCATTCCAATTATTTTTTATTTCTTACTTCTGTTTACTTTTCCTCACCGTTAGCACGCATAAATATTTGCAGACATGCATGCACATTGCGTGTAAATGGGACATTCCTCTTCTATTATAGATATATTATGTAAAGCAGTCGTGGGTGGGTTGATGTATTCTACAAAATTTGTGTGTATAAAGTTTTTTTCACTCACTTTCTAATTTATATTTTATCACTATTTTGAACATTTCTACCCTATTTTATGATATAACCTATTATTTTTACTTATTTTGTTTAAACTTATTTTATTTTATTTATCTTTTATTTTATTTATTTAATTTCCTCCCAGAAAGCAATATATTTTTCTGGATATGTGAGGCCATAATTTTTCATAATTTTTCAGTATTCAAGTACTAAACCTCATTACATAGTTAACTACAGAATTTTTAATATTGCATTTTGAAGAAATAATATTTTTGTTAATTCACAATAATGTGATATAACTTTACTGAAAATGTTTGTTGTTCTCTCACAGCACACCAATGTGACACGCCATACTGGTTGAGAACCACTGATCTTGACTCTGGTTAAGATTAACTTTACTCTGGCTCTATACTGGATACAAACTTTTTCTTTCAAAATATATTTTAATACCTGCACTTATTTAAATTGTCTATTTATATACGATACATTGTATTTTACTATCTATAAAAATAATTTAAGACAAACAACATATTGTAGATGTTAAATAGCAAGTTTTTTGCTACACAAAACTGCAGTGAAAGGTAATTATAATACAATGTATATTTTCTAGGTGAAGCGCTAAGTTTTTAATACCGGCCGAAATTTAGATCATTTTTGTAATGAAGCCACTATATCGGTGTACCACGATAAACATTAAGAAGATCGCCTCAGTTTTCCTCATTACTAAAAGGGAAATCTCCTTGCATCGTATTCTTGTTCAATCTAAAAACACCCAGTGAAAGGACTTTGCGTACCACGGATTTTACGTGCACGCACATGACATATACATGAGTCAACAACATGTGGTGTTGTATAAGTGATTACCTACCAAAGTACTGAGCATATCACATGCCGTTTCATTCAAACGATCAAACTGGAGTCTGCGTTTTAAAGCATGACTGAACAATTTGCTTATAAAACTATAAATATATATGACTCAAATTTACATTCAAATACGAGGTATTTTAAATTGTAATTTTTTGTAAACCAAAATAAGTTAAAATTGAAATTTTTAAAAGATTAAATTCACTTTTATTATAGCAAATTTCTCAAGACTTGTTATTTTATTACTATTATTATTATACTTTACATATAACCTTTTTTATTTGTGCGCAAAAAAATTCAAACAAAAAATGTTGAGAGTTTCAAGAGTTCCACTTTATAAGCAGGGTTTAAGTTTAAAGTTCTCAATTTGAAGCATTTTCCACAACTCATTAGTTTTACTTCCAGTAAAGTTCGTAATTTTACCTTTTTTCAAAAGAGCATAACATGTCCTAAAGTTCTTAAAGACTTGAGTTCCTGTTATTTTCTTGTAATAAAATAACACCTGGGAAAATGCGTTACCTCAAAAGAAGAGCTCTTGTGATAAAGATGGATATAACATTTTTTTCGATGAAAACATGAAAAGAGAAATTTGAAAAGAATAAGAACTTAAATGTTTCTATCACTTGAATTTTTCCTCAGACGATGGAATGTTAAAAATATGATTTTATTTTTTTCCATTGTAACAAGAATTGTAAAAGACATTATATTAAAATTTGTAAAAAATAAAACTTCTATTTTCCTTTTTCTTTATAATCGTCTTCCTGTAATCATTTTAAAGTATTATTTGTCCATGTAAAATTTAATAAAATTTAATTCATTGTGGTTGATTTTATATTGCTCTCAGTTTAATAACTTATTTAATAACTAAGTAATAAATGTATAAGGTAGTATATTGAAAAACTTACTTTGAAGTATGTATGATTAGGTTATTTATATTACACCTTTAGTTTGATATCATTAGAAAATTATTAATATTACACTGATACGTACCTTGCCATTTCTTTCAATTGTCTGGTTATCTAAAATATAGTATAACCCGATAATTTAATTCATTGGGGATGATTTTATATTGCTTTTAGTTTAAAAACGTATTTATTAACTAAGTAAAGTATTAAACATATAAGGTAGTATATCGAAAAAGTTACTTTTCAGGAAGTATGGTTAGGTTACATATATTAAATTTTTTAGTTTGATATCATTAGAAAATTATTAATGTTACACTGATGCCTTTTTATTTCTTTAAATTGTCTGTTTATGTAAAATAACCCCGAGTTAACGATTTTCTGAATTTGAAATTAAATGAAAATGGTCCAGATTTATTTTTATTTATTTCTATGTTAAACGAAGCTCGTTTCAACGATGGTTTTGCTCTGTTTAATGATAATTTTGATGACTTTCAAATTTTTGAACACTTTGTTATTTTGAAGAATTGTTAGTTTTTACTTTCAGTTTTTTATGTAATGACCAATGTGTTTTGATTAAAAATTTGACGTAGAAGAAACTAAAAGATTAGTTTAGTATGACGTTTCGTACAAGAACGTTCCATTGATACATAGATTATGTAAACTATTATATTCTCATGTTCTCATTTGTTAACTATAGATTATTTAAAAATTTGTGAGAAAACATGCAAATTACTTCTAAATTAGGTTAAGATTCTGTCACAGAACCTGATGAAATTTTAAGAATTATCCCGGTTAAATCAAATACTAGATTAAATGTAGTGAAAATATACTTAAGGGTGTATTCGAAAAAATATTTTTCCACCCTCAACCGCTTGAAATTTTATGAGACATTTTCAGGCTCATTTTTAAAAGTAAAAAGATGAAATTTGCTGAGGTCATTTTTGAAGAGATGTATAAGAGGCCGTGTGATTTCATTTTTCGCTCAATTAATTAGAACTTGATTTTTAAACAATTATTTTCTCAATATGACCATTTTTTTCATTCCCAGATCTTCCGCTTCGGAAAATTCGGTTCAAAACGCCAACTTTGACAGCATTGTTTTACAATATTTTCTGCATTTATCAAAAAATCGAGAAGCATGGCACATTATGTAGTTTCTAAATAATAGAATTTCCCAGTTTGATGCGTTTGAGAGCAAAAATGAATTTAAAAATGAATCAGAAAATAAGCAGTGTGGACTGGAATACACCCTTAAAGCGATTTGATATGGATGGATATTCATAAATTGCTTTTGGAACAACTTAAAAATCCATGTTTATAATGGAAAGGCAAAGCAATTTTCATTTTTTTTAAATAAGTTTATTTAATGCACTAAAAGAAGAAATATGTAGCTGAAACCGAAGTGCAGATAAATTCTTTAAAATTTAATAACCAACATTTATGCAGTTTTTATTTTAATACATTCCCCGATTTAAAAGTAATTTTCAGGATAACCCTTGCAATCGTTAAATCAAAATTCCATTCTATATTAGGATTTAAAATTGATATATAGAAATATCCCAAAATATGCAGCATTTGGAAAACAAAAGACATTTCTTTCTAGAAAAATTTTATTAGATATGATTCAGGCATTTATTTTAATATTCAATACATGGTAAATTAAACATCAAAACTGTCGATTAAAAAAAAAAGTTTTCATCTTTTTATCTTTATTATTATTGTTTCATATTTTACATTTTTTTCGTTTGTAAAAAGTCAACTAAGAAAGGTAAGTAGAACTATAAGGGAGTACTTTTGAATCTATTTAAAATGCAAAGATGATTAATTTAACTTCTGAGTCTATGTTTGTAATTTTACCTCTTCTCAGAAGATCATAATTCATCTTAAAGTTCTCAAAGAGTTGAGTTACTGTTATTTTCTTGGAATGAAAGAACGCATGGAAAAATAAGCTACTTCAGAAGGAAGGAAATTATAATGGTGAACTAGATGAATGAAAGTTCTTTTTTTATGAACAGAGATTTTTTTTTAAAAGATAGAATTTTAACTTATTTTATATATTTTTCCGGCAACAAAAATAAATATCTTTCGATCGCGTACAGTTTTACCACAATTTTTTTTCTCGTTTTAACCGTACTAAAAATTCTGTAAATTTTTCTGCGCAATTACGAATTCTTCTATTTAAATATTAAATAGAATTGTTTTTTTTTTTTTTTTAATCTTAAGCAGCGGTAGCAGACTCCTCGTATAATTTCCAAACAGTCTCACTGAGAATAATGACACTTTCAAATCTGAGTAAATCTATGTTTTCATTTTATTATGAAACTTTTTGTTTCAAATATGCAGACCCAATGCTTTAAATTCTAAAATACCAGAAATACTCAGTTTCAAACAAAATTACTGAGCAGTCGTTAAAGGTAGTAAATTTCACAAGAGGGGTTGAATTTATTCATATTATTTCATTTGTTATGATTTCGAACGAAACGCTCGTTTCAATAATAATTTTATAACACGAAATGTGGCGAACTACATTTTTATCGTGTTCGAGGAAGAACACTTAAAAGCCATCGTAATATAATCGCGAAAGGGTAAATTTTATCCTCCAGCCTTTGAAATCCAAGAATGGATAAATTCGTAAAGGAAAGACTTCGGAGGTGGAATTTGACAACCACCAACAATATATAAATACCAATATCATGTATAATCGTGAATAAACATCATGAATAAAGCGTTATGTGCTCATATTTGAGTATGTCCATGTTGTCAGAAATGAGTATATACATGTTTCAAACTTCAGTAATTTTGATTCGGAGCCATTTTGACTATGCGGCATACTCAGATATGAGTATTTTTTACTCAGTTTTGAAAACATCGTTTTTAGAGTCTACGCCCCTTTCTTTCACATGAAATATCTTGATCTTCTAAAAATACGATTTCAATCGTGCCCATTTCGAGAGAGCCTTGTAAAACCCTTTTACTATTTGAAACAATCATACTAATTGTTAAATAAATCAAACGAATTGTAAATTTTCCAGTTCAGTGAAAATGTGTCCATGCCGGGACTCGGATCCAGAAACTTTTGGCTTTGATTGGGAATGCTCTTCCGATTGAGCTACCTGGACGTGAGTCCAGTCATCACAATTCATCCTGAAAACTATTTTGGTAATGATATCTTGTCTGTTATTTTAAACAGCTCGACAGAAAAAGGTAAAGGAACTTAAACACTCAATGGATATGTAGTTACACCTTTAAAGTTTTAAAAACAATCATACCGATTAATGAAACAATCACTATCATTGTTTTAAAATAATAAAAGACTCTTAAAAGTTAAACTTTTCTTTTTATGTTTCCGAAATGTATTTTTTTGTTAATCTTTTCCAATTGTTATATTTCATATTTATAAAAATTCATTCATTGTATGATTCCGTAATATTTTATGTTTAATAACATTAAAATGTTTACTCCAAATACAATGTAACTCCAGTAAGCAATACATATGTAATTACACGTTTATAATTTTAAAACAATCATATTGATTAATGAATCAATCACTATTATTGTTTCAAAATAATAAAAGACTCGTAAAAGTTAAACTTTTCTTTTTGTGTTTTTGAAAAATTTTTTTTTTGTTTTGTTAATCTTTTTCATTTGTTATATTTCATATTTATAAAAATTCGTTCATTATATGATTCCGTAATATTTTAAGTTTAATAATATTAAAATGTTGGAAATCATATTGATTAAACAAACAATCAGTATCATTGTTTCAAAATAATAAAAGACTCGTAAAAGTTAAACTTTTCTTTTTATGGTTTCGAAATATATTTTCTTCTTAATCTTTTAATCCACCAAAAATTCATTCATTGTATGATTCCGTAATATTTTAAGTTTAATAATATTAAAATGTTGGAAATCATACTGATTAAAAAAACAATCAGTATCATTGTTTCAAAATAATAAAAGACTCGTAAAAGTTAAACTTTTCTTTTTATGTTTTCGAAATATATTTTTCTTGTTAATCTTTTCCAATTGTTCTATTTCATATTTATAAAAATTCATTCATTGTATGATTCCGTAATATTTTTAGTTTAAAAACATTAAAATGTTTACTCCAGTTACAATGAAACTCCAATAAACAATAATTTGTAATTACACTTTTATAATGTTAAAACAATCATACTGATTAAAGAAACAATCAGTATCATTGTTTCAAAATAATAAAAGACTCGTAAAAGTTAAACTTTTCGTTTTGTGTTTTTGAAATATATATATTTTTTTTGTTAATCTTTTTCGATTGTTATATTTCATATTTATAAAAATTCATTCATTGTATGATTCCGTAATATTTTAAGTTTAATAATATTAAAATGTTGGAAATCATACTGATTAAAGAAACAATCAATATCATTGTTTCAAAATAATAAAAGACTCGTAAAAGTTAAACTTTTTTTTTTGTTGTTGTTTTCGAAATATATTTTTCTTGTTAATCTTTTTCAATTGTTCTATTTCATATTTATAAAAATTCATTCATTGTATGATTCCGTAATATTTTTAGTTTAAAAACATTAAAATGTTTACTCCAGTTACAGTGAAACTCCAATAAACAATAATTTGTAATTACACTTTTATAATGTTAAAACAATCATACTGATTAAAGAAACAATCAGTATCATTGTTTCAAAATAATAAAAGACTCGTAAAAGTTAAACTTTTCTTTTTATGTTTTCGAAATATATTTTTCTTGTTAATCTTTTTCAATTGTTCTATTTCATATTTATAAAAGTTCATTCATTGTATGATTCCGTAATATTTTTAGTTTAAAAACATTAAAATGTTTACTCCAGTTACAATGAAACTCCAATAAACAATAATTTGTAATTACACTTTTATAATGTTAAAACAATCATACTGATTAAAGAAACAATCAGTATCATTGTTTCAAAATAATAAAAGACTCGTAAAAGTTAAACTTTTCTTTTTGTGTTTTTGAAATATATATTTTTTTTGTTAATCTTTTTCAATTGTTATATTTCATATTTATAAAAATTCATTCATTGTATGATTCCGTAATATTTTAAGTTTAATAATATTAAAATGTTGGAAATCATACTGATTAAAGAAACAATCAGTATTATTGTTTCAAAATAATAAAAGACTCGTAAAAGTTAAACTTTTCATTTTATGTTTTCGAAATATATTTTTCTTGTTAATCTTTTAATCCACCAAAATTTCATTCATTGTATGATTCCGTAATATTTTAAGTTTAATAATATTAAAATGTTGGAAATCATACTGATTAAAGAAAAAATCAGTATCATTGTTTCAAAATAATAAAAGTCTCGTAAAAGTTAAACTTTTCTTTTTATGTTTTCGAAATATATTTTTCTTGTTAATCTTTTTCAATTGTTCTATTTCATATTTATAAAAATTCATTCATTGTATGATTCCGTAATATTTTTAGTTTAAAAACATTAAAATTTTTACTCCAATTACAATGAAACTCCAATAAACAATAATTTGTAATTACACTTTTATAATGTTAAAACAATCATACTGATTAAAGAAGCAATCAGTATCATTGTTTCAAAAAAATAAAAGACTCGTAAAAGTTAAACTTTTCTTTTTATGTTTTTGAAATATATTTTTCTTGTTAATCTTTTTCTATTGTTACATTTCATATTTTGAAAATTCATTCAATATGATTCCGTAATATTTTAAATTTAATAACATTAAAATGTTTACTCCAATTACAATGGAACACCAATAAACAATAGGTATGTAATTTCACTTTTATAATTTTAAAACAATCATACTGATTAAAGAAACAATCAGTATCATGGTTTCAAAATAACAAAAGACTCGTAAAAGTTAAACTTTTCTTTTTATGTTTTTGAAATATATTTTTCTTGTTAATCTTTTTCAATTGTTCTATTTCATATTTATAAAAATTCATTCATTGTATGATTCCGTAATATTTTAAGCTTAATAACATTAAAATGTTTACTCCAATTACAATGGGACTCCAACAAACAATAGATATGTAATTACACTTTTATAATTTTAAAACAATCATACTGATTAAAGAAATAATCAGTATTATTGTTTCAAAATAATAAAAGACTCGTAAAAGTTAAACTTTTCTTTTTGTGTTTTTGAAAATTTTTTTTTTGTTTTGTTAATCTTTTTCATTTGTTATATTTCATATTTATAAAAATTCGTTCATTATATGATTCCGTAATATTTTAAGTTTAATAATATTAAAATGTTGGAAATCATATTGATTAAACAAACAATCAGTATCATTGTTTCAAAATAATAAAAGACTCGTAAAAGTTAAACTTTTCTTTTTATGGTTTCGAAATATATTTTCTTCTTAATCTTTTAATCCACCAAAAATTCATTCATTGTATGATTCCGTAATATTTTAAGTTTAATAATATTAAAATGTTGGAAATCATACTGATTAAAAAAACAATCAGTATCATTGTTTCAAAATAATAAAAGACTCGTAAAAGTTAAACTTTTCTTTTTATGTTTTCGAAATATATTTTTCTTGTTAATCTTTTCCAATTGTTCTATTTCATATTTATAAAAATTCATTCATTGTATGATTCCGTAATATTTTTAGTTTAAAAACATTAAAATGTTTACTCCAGTTACAATGAAACTCCAATAAACAATAATTTGTAATTACACTTTTATAATGTTAAAACAATCATACTGATTAAAGAAACAATCAGTATCATTGTTTCAAAATAATAAAAGACTCGTAAAAGTTAAACTTTTCGTTTTGTGTTTTTGAAATATATATATTTTTTTTTGTTAATCTTTTTCGATTGTTATATTTCATATTTATAAAAATTCATTCATTGTATGATTCCGTAATATTTTAAGTTTAATAATATTAAAATGTTGGAAATCATACTGATTAAAGAAACAATCAATATCATTGTTTCAAAATAATAAAAGACTCGTAAAAGTTAAACTTTTTTTTTTGTTGTTGTTTTCGAAATATATTTTTCTTGTTAATCTTTTTCAATTGTTCTATTTCATATTTATAAAAATTCATTCATTGTATGATTCCGTAATATTTTTAGTTTAAAAACATTAAAATGTTTACTCCAGTTACAGTGAAACTCCAATAAACAATAATTTGTAATTACACTTTTATAATGTTAAAACAATCATACTGATTAAAGAAACAATCAGTATCATTGTTTCAAAATAATAAAAGACTCGTAAAAGTTAAACTTTTCTTTTTATGTTTTCGAAATATATTTTTCTTGTTAATCTTTTTCAATTGTTCTATTTCATATTTATAAAAGTTCATTCATTGTATGATTCCGTAATATTTTTAGTTTAAAAACATTAAAATGTTTACTCCAGTTACAATGAAACTCCAATAAACAATAATTTGTAATTACACTTTTATAATGTTAAAACAATCATACTGATTAAAGAAACAATCAGTATCATTGTTTCAAAATAATAAAAGACTCGTAAAAGTTAAACTTTTCTTTTTGTGTTTTTGAAATATATTTTTTTTTTTGTTAATCTTTTTCAATTGTTATATTTCATATTTATAAAAATTCATTCATTGTATGATTCCGTAATATTTTAAGTTTAATAATATTAAAATGTTGGAAATCATACTGATTAAAGAAACAATCAGTATTATTGTTTCAAAATAATAAAAGACTCGTAAAAGTTAAACTTTTCATTTTATGTTTTCGAAATATATTTTTCTTGTTAATCTTTTAATCCACCAAAATTTCATTCATTGTATGATTCCGTAATATTTTAAGTTTAATAATATTAAAATGTTGGAAATCATACTGATTAAAGAAAAAATCAGTATCATTGTTTCAAAATAATAAAAGTCTCGTAAAAGTTAAACTTTTCTTTTTATGTTTTCGAAATATATTTTTCTTGTTAATCTTTTTCAATTGTTCTATTTCATATTTATAAAAGTTCATTCATTGTATGATTCCGTAATATTTTTAGTTTAAAAACATTAAAATTTTTACTCCAATTACAATGAAACTCCAATAAACAATAATTTGTAATTACACTTTTATAATGTTAAAACAATCATACTGATTAAAGAAGCAATCAGTATCATTGTTTCAAAAAAATAAAAGACTCGTAAAATTTAAACTTTTCTTTTTATGTTTTTGAAATATATTTTTCTTGTTAATCTTTTTCTATTGTTACATTTCATATTTTGAAAATTCATTCAATATGATTCCGTAATATTTTAAATTTAATAACATTAAAATGTTTACTCCAATTACAATGGAACACCAATAAACAATAGGTATGTAATTTCACTTTTATAATTTTAAAACAATCATACTGATTAAAGAAACAATCAGTATCATGGTTTCAAAATAACAAAAGACTCGTAAAAGTTAAACTTTTCTTTTTATGTTTTTGAAATATATTTTTCTTGTTAATCTTTTTCAATTGTTCTATTTCATATTTATAAAAATTCATTCATTGTATGATTCCGTAATATTTTAAGCTTAATAACATTAAAATGTTTACTCCAATTACAATGGGACTCCAACAAACAATAGATATGTAATTACACTTTTATAATTTTAAAACAATCATACTGATTAAAGAAATAATCAGTATTATTGTTTCAAAATAATAAAAGACTCGTAAAAGTTAAACTTTTCTTTTTATGTTTTTGAAAGATACAGTAAACACTAATACTAAAGGGACCACGTTCCGTTCTAATAAAAGTTGGTCGCTCCGAGAGGTGGTCTCTTAATGGAGGTCATGTTTAAATCTAGATTTTAATTGTTGAAAAATGGTAACAATTTATGCTACTAAAATTTATTTTTCACATTAGGAAAAAATATGAAAGTTTAAGTATCAAAACAAAAGTTAATTACATAAGTTAATTACTGCAGAGTTTAAAAAATGAATACATTGATGTTTGCTTTGATTTTATGGTTTTATCTTCTATAACTTGTATTTCCACGTCCTTTCGAAGTTCAGTAAATAAATGCATTTTTTTTTTTTTTGAGGCGGGAACAAATAGTGACGATTTCATTAATTTATCTATTTCTTTGAGAGTTTCCTGACAGAATAGGGCAGTGGAGTGTGTTGACCGGCATCCGTAATTTGTCATCAGAGTTAAATTCATTGCCTAAAAAGGCACAAAGAAATTTAAACACTTAAAAGTTACCAGAATAAATGAAAATTCTGAACTTAGTTTAGAAGTTTGATGAGTAATGCGCTCTCCGGAATTATTATTCTAATAAAACATTCTTCAAGCGACCAGGAAAAGACGGAATTTGTTTCATTTTCGTCAAAGAAATGGGTCGTTCAAGGAGGAAGTTCAACCAGGGTGGTCTCTGAATAGAAGTAAAATTAGTATTGAGCCTATAAGAATAATTTTTATTCCATGAAAAAATGGTCGTTCAGGGAGGTTTCACTGTATTTTTCTTGTTAATCTTATTCAATTGTTATATTTCATATTTATAAAAATCCATTCATTGCATAATTCTATAATATTTTAAGTTTAACCCTCTCGCTGCGTAATTGTTTTAACAAAAATTTTCGTCTGATTCAATCGGGAAATTTCTCCGATTAGATAAGGCAAAATTTAGAATAAAAAAATAACTGGTTGGAATGATCAAGGAGAGTTAATTAGACGGAAAAATGCATCCCCGATGAAATCTCGGGTTGCGCAAATTTTGCTACTTTTACGTTGCGAGAGAAACTCTCGGGTTGCGCAGCGAGAGGGTTAATAAAGTTACAATGCCATTCATTTTGCGTAGGTACGTATGTCTCAACTTCTTTAAATGGAATATTTATTCATAATATACAGGGTGTCCATAAAAGAATTTCCCAGTAATAAATTTTAATAGTAAATTTAAACTGTAAGCTTTGTAGAGTGTTGCGGACACAGAATGGAAGAGGCTATTGCTTCCATCACTCCAGACTTGTTAACTGAAGTGTGAAAAGAATTGGACTTTAGGTTGGATATGTGCCGTATAACTAAAAGGTGTAGCTATTGAACATTTGTGAGAAATACTAGGATAGTTTACCTTCAATTTGATGTATGATTTGTTGTAAATAGCCTAAATTAAACTGTTATAGTATACCATTGAAACCGGGACATTTTCTCATCCACAACCTATACTATGCTTTGTAAAAGATTTATAAAAATATGTGAAATACCAGCAACATAGTTTAAGCATGTTAAACATTTAGCTTTGCATACTGTGACGTTTCACCTGAGCTCATGCAAAAACCAGATGACCACTTAACTTAGTAAACACTTTTTAATTGGCCCCTCCAGATGCCTAAACTATAAGTCGCATGTCAATGCATTCATGATCTCCAGATATGAAGTTGTAAACTGTTTTTAATGATGTAAATAATTCTCGGTGAAAAGTGCTGACTGGCACTTGGAGAAATAAACTTTTTTAATAAGATGAATCAGATTCACACGTGGTCACAAATTAAAACGGACTGAAAAGTCGAAGAAGGCCCCGTGGATGAGAGGCGTACCTGTAACGACGGAGAACGGTCGCTTTTGGGCCGACCACAGGGGGGCGAGCAAGCTCCGACAGACATTATGTTTTTATATGTTCTCGTGATTGTTATATGTGTGCTGTGCTGTGTTGTCCTACAGTGAATAAAAAAGTTTAAAAATGCACGCCAGTTCTTCTGAGTTAGATGTCTAAGTCTTAGTCTTCAATAGGTTTTGATTTTTTCACGTTACAATACATAACGTATCTTTAATTATAATCTATTTATATCTAATCTAATTACATCTAATGTAATCTAATTATATCTATAATCTAATTATATCTAATGTAAAGCAATGATTTCATGAGATTCTATACATATTTTATAGTCAATACAAAGTGAATTAAATTTAGAAATTTAAAATCTCAAGTTCTTTTCATTCAAAAAAATTCTTTATAAAAAAAAACTATTAAAATACATATAAAAGCACAATTAATTGTACAAAAATTAATTTAACGTGCAGACATATAATATAAAGATATTTAAAATACAAATTAAAAATATCTTAACATGCATTAGAAAAACCCAGAACGTTTTCAACCATTACAAGGCCGTTATCAGTAGGATTTAAATGTTGTTTTTATTTTCTTTGCGCTTATTCGAGAATTATTAATTCTCGGGTCAATTATTATAGACATGAATGATACGTACATAACCAAATTATCAATTCTCGAATAAGCGCAAAGAAAATAATAACAACATTTAAATACTACTGATGACAGCCTTGTAATGGTTGAAGAAAACGTTCTTGATTTTCCTAATGTATTTTAAGATATTTTTAATTTGTATTTTAACAATCTTTATATTATATGTATGCACCTGAAAGTAAATTTTGTACAATTATTTGTGCGTTTATATGTACACTGGCTTCCAAAAGTTAAGGTACAGGGACTGGATGCTTTCGATTGCACACGGTTTGTCGAATATCTACCAACATTATTGACGAATTGTTCTTGAACATCTGCGATGTAAAGAACATGTTTGATTTCATATTTCTCGATGAAGACTTAGTCAGGCCGCCAATTGGGAGGCTAATAATAAATTTAATAATATAATAATATTTGCAATCACCTATGCAACAGAAAATGCTGGAAACGGTTTGTCACCGCATTAAATGACTATTTGGGTCCTATTCAACGGTTGTGTGCATTTGCGTAAGAATATCACTCATATTCGTAAATATGTTAACGTTTTTGGGAAAAATTCAAAAGTTTTTTGTTTATAGCGTACAGAGTTTTCAACCAAATTTAACACAACTTTCCGAAAACCTGACAAAGAACAGCAGCAACAGTAACTTCAATTAAACTTATTAACGCTTCAATTAAAACATGAATATATTGAATATTTGATGAGATATGGGCACTTGTATGAAATAATTTTTAACTACGCATGCGTGGAAGATTTCAAAATTCTTATTTCATAATTTGGTAGTCAGTTATTTAGTGCAACTTATCTAAAATGTCCAGTCAAATATAGAGAAATTTCACAAAGATAGGGCGACATAGTGAGTTGCTTTCTAAAATAGCTTTATTATAAGGGTTTTCCCACAGCTTTTCAATCAACTCACTCTATCTTTCTGAGTTTTCACAATATTTGACTGGACTTTTTAGAGAAGTTACCCAAAATAGCTGGCTAGCCAAATTATGAAATAAAAATTTTGAAATCTTATACGCATGCGCAGTTAAAAATTATTTCATACAAGTGCCCATATCTCATCAAATATTCAATATATTCATATTTTAATTGCGGTATACTGTTTCTACTGTTCTTTGTCAGGTTTTTGGAAAGTTGTCTTAAATTTGGTTGAAAACTATGTATGCTATAAACAAAAAACTGTTGAATTTTTCACAAAAACGTTAACATCTTTACGAATATGAGTGATATGCTTACGCAAATGCACACAAACGTTGAACAGGACCCAAATAGTCAATTAACGCCGTGACAAACCATTTCCAGCCTTTTCTGTTACATCGGTGATCGCAAATATTATTTTATTATTAAATTTATTATTACCCCCGTAATTGTACTCCCGACTAAATCTTCACCGAGAAATATGAAATGAAACATGTTCTTTACATCCCAGAAGTTCAAGAACAATTCGCCAATAATGTTGGTAGATATTCGACAAACCGTGTACAATCGAAGGCATCCAGTCCCTGTTCCTTAACTTTTGGAGGCCAGTGTATTTTAATTATTTAACTCAAGGTGACTATACCACTAGAATTTTAACTTTCCTTTATTGAAAAAAACTATTATTGAAATATTTATGTCTTTCCTTTTTATTGAATATTTGCATTCACTCGCAAAAATTCAAACAACAAATGTTAAAAATTTCAAATCAAAGTGTAATTATAAATCAAGTAAAAATTCCCATTTTGAAGCGTTTTTGCAGACTTTTTAGTTTCACTTTCTGACCATGGCCGGTAATTTTACCTTCAAAAAAAAAAAAAAAAAAAAAAAAAAGGAGAACATAAGATGTTCTAAGTTCTTCAACAATTGAGTTTTGTTATTTTCTTGTAATAAAAGAACACCAGGAAAAATAAGGAACACAGAAAAAATAGTGCTTGTGATAAAAAACAATTCTAACATTTTTTTTTTTTTTTTTTTTAAAGCGAAAACTTGATTTTTGAAATTTGAGAAAGAAAAATATATAAGTGTTTGTATAATTTAACATTTCTTCAAATGAGACAATGTAGCAAAATGCAACTGAATGTTATGAAAAACATCTTAATCTTGTAAAAATATGATGTAAAAATTCTTATTGTGAGAACTAAAAACTTTTATTCCTTCAGTATGTTTGCTTTCACACAATTTTTAGTTGAATATCATTACAAAATTATTGATATTGAGCAGTTGTCTGTTTATGTAAATTATATGATGATTTACAATAAATTTCTAAACGATGTGAATGTAATAGGGAAATATAGCAGCACATTTTAAGTACAAAGATATTTTCTGTAAAAGAGTGGTTAAAAAAATCTATAAATAAACTTGATTCCAAAATATATTTTATATTCAGTACTTGGGAACATAAATTTCAAATTTACAAATTTCAAATTCATTTTCCATTCAAATATTTTTGCTTCTTTTTTAATAATATTTTTATTCATACATAAAAAATCAAGCAAAAAAGTTTACCTGGTTTACTTTTAAATCAAGTTAAAGTTCTCAATTTTAAACCTTTTTTCTAGTTTCTCTTTTGGACAGAAGTTTGTAATTTTAAGCTTTTCACAAAAACGTAAGGTGTTCTACAATTCTCAAAAGACTTCAGTAACTGTGATTTTTTTTCGTAATAAAAGAACGTCTGGAAAATAAGACGCATAAAAAGAAAAGAACTTGCGATAAATGTGAATCCAAATCTTTTTTTTTTTTATGAAAGAAGAAATTTAAAGAAAATATAAATTAAAATGTTTTTATCACTTAACTATTTTTTCAAACGAAAGATTGTAAAAAAACCCCCTTTTTATAAGAGAAAATTTAATCTTGTAAAAAGCAAATTCTATTTTTCCCATTTTGAGAATAAGATACGTAAAAGATAAAGTTTAATTTATTTGATATATTTTGTTTTTAAATATTTTTCTTAATCATTCTGGATTGTTATTTATAGTTCATAAAAATTCATTTTAGTCCGGTTAATTTTGTAGCACATTGACTGTAATAACTTTCATTTTACCTAAGTAATAAACGATTGATGTAATTAATATATCTAGAAAGTTCATTTTTAAACATGTTTGGTTACTAATATTGGAACATGTCATTCCTTCATATTGCGACACAATTCGTGTTAAGACACGAGCTGATTCATTTTCTCACTTTTTATGTAAGTATTTTTTACTAGTGAATTAAAATCGAAAATATTAACATCTAAATTTAATTTCCTTCAACAAAATTAGAAATGCATTTTCCATTCAAAAAGGCTTTCCTTATGATTCGGAATTTTAATTTATTACATCTAACAATTTAGCATTTTTCATTCGTTTGTAAAAAAAAAAAAAAAAAAAAAAAATTAAGTAACAAATAGATTCACTTAATCAAGATATAGTATGAAATCAAACAAAAATTTTAAAGTCTTAATTTGAAACTTTTCCAAAGTCGTTTGTAATTGTACCCTCTTTTTCAGAGTTTCGTTCATCTAACGAAACCCTATTCGTCTCACTCCTCTGTCTGTCCGTCCGTCCGTCAAAGAGCCCGTTCTCAGAAACTATATATGTTGGAGACTTGTTTATTTTTTTTTAAGCCTAAAATGTTCTAACGTTCTCAGAAACTTGAGCTTCTCTCATTTTTTTTCAATAATAATAATAATAACCCAAGAAAATAAGTTACTCCAACAAAAATAAAAAAAATTCTTGAAATAAAAAATGAATCAACACATTTTTAATATTTTTTGTGGAAACCTAACATGATAGGAGAAATTTGAAGTGAAAAAAAGATTAATAATATTTCAATTCATAAAACTTGATTTCAAAAGACTTTTATTTAATAATATACTTTGTAACTAAATAATAAACGATCATGTAACATGTAAAAGTCAATTTTATATATGTATGGTTACTTATTTTAGAATTTGTCTCTAACTCGTTTGTGGTACAAATATGCTTCAAAACACGAGAAGGTCCAGGTTCTAAATCTTTGAGTAGATTTTATTTTTAACAGTATAGTGAATTAATTTGGCAGATATAAACGTCTAAATTTACTTTTATACCATAAAAATTTCCACAAATAATTTCATATAATATTTTTCATTTAATTTTGCACTTTTCGAATAAATAATGTAATGAAATTATTGTAATCATGATGTATGTGCGTGAGAGTAATGTGTCGGAAGAACAGTATAGCTTTTCGTATAAATCGGCGGACAGATTAAGTATTTAAACTATTTTCAAACTGTTTTGCGACCGACTCTTTAAGGAATATTACGAAGGAAAGTAACCTGTATTTACTACAAATTTTCTGTTATTTTAACAGATTTCGCCCAGAAGTTTTATAATACAGCCAGATTTTTACTGGCGTCCTGGATGACAGTTTTTTTTTCTCTACATTCATCAGTTTTTTTTTTTTTTTCCTTACAGCGTCCATTTAGAAAGAAAAAGCAAAGTTTTTTAAGAGACACATCGAAAGTGTAATTTTGAATTAAGTTAAAGTTAAAAGTTTTCTAAACTCATTTCATTACTCCTCGACCGAAGTTTGTAACTTTACACCTTTTTCAAAAGAGCGTAAGATATTCTAAAATTCTCAAAGACTAAGTTACTGTTATTTTTTTGCAATGAAAGTACGCCTGGAAAAAGAAGTTACGTTAAAAGAAGAATTCGTGTGATAAAGATGAATCAAAGGTTTTTTTTTTTCTCCGATGAAAAGGTGAAAAGGGAATTTTTAAGAAAATAAAATCGTAAGGGGATCAGAAAGATTTTAAAAGGGAAAAATTGACGGAAGTTTGATCATGGATTAGGGAGGATGTAATTAGTTTAGATTATTAATTCTTATGACATTTATTTTTTATGTTACATAGAAATAAAAAATGATTGTTAATATGCTAAAAGCAATGAAAAAAAGTTTTAATATTGTGCGGAGAAATTACTCTTGTAAAACTAATTTGTCACAATTTTGAAATCCATATTTTGACTGGTCTTTTCTTCTTTATGCTGCTTATTATGTTGCCTCTTGATAATAACTGAGACAAAAATTTAAAACAATTATAATTAAGAAAAAATCAGAAACCATAAGAATTTATCATATCTATTTTTTAAAACTTAGAAAAAATCTTTCCAGGCATAGTTTGTAGTTAATTTTATTTCCTTTATTTAAAAAAAAGAGAAACATGTAAATGCGTTAACGTGTTCAAAAAATATCCTGCCAAAACCGTTGAAAAACCGCGTTTTGGGATAATTGAGTTTAAAGTTTTTCTTCGTAGGTATCAGAGTTGTGCGGCTCAACGATTTCAGTACGATCGTAATTTTAGGAATTGTACGTCGTTCTTAAAGATTCAAACGTAATAATAATAATAATAATAATAATAATAATAATAATAATAATAATAATAATAATAATAATAGTAATAATAATTAAAAATAATAATAATAACAATAATAGTATAATAATAATAATAGTATTATTAATAATAATTTAATTAAATAATAATAATAAGGCATACTTTTTCTTATCATTTTACTATTTCTGGTCTTCTTAAGTGTTTCTATCACTTTGTTTTTCTCTAATAAGACAATACAATAAAATGAAATCCCTTTTATAATAAAAGTTTTAAATCTTGTAAAAATATAAATTAATTGTTCCGTTTTTGATAACTGAGTTCAATAATGAATTTATTCTGGAGTGAATGTGTGCAATTCTGTATGAATTTAACCCACTGACCACGACGATCACCATAGAAAACCTTCACTGGCTCTCGTTTCAGAAATACATATGTACATCGTTGAGGGTTTTTTTTTTTTTTTTTTTTTTTTTTTTTTTTTTTTTTTACTGATAAAGAAGTTATAGAAGTAAGTTTTTTTTCTCTTTCTTCGTAAATTATTAATAAAATCACGATAAATACACCAACATATTATTAAATTTGTACAAAATGGTACTGAAATGAATGTATAGTAAACATCTTTGCTTCATATGGCATTTTTCGTACTTCTCCGTCACGCAAAATTGGAAAGTATGACAAAGAGTAACATAAAAAGGAAATATTACTCAATTTAATTTTGAGTGTGTCAAGGTTACAGTTGTTATTTATGATAAATTCAATTAAATTTTTTTTACGATTTTTTTTACAATAAAGTCTAAAAAACGATAGGAGGAGTAGCCGAATTTGGACAACTTCAGTTATTTCCAAGTGTAACTCACTTCATTTTTGGAATATCTGAAATATATCACTATACGTGGTCAATCTATTCATCTACTAACAAAATAAAGCATTAGCGCAATTTCTTTATGAAAATCGTAAGTTTTATTTTCATTTGAAAAAAATTTCAAAAGTGGTCCAGCGGCTGGTCGCCTATGTTGGACCCTTAGTCTCCTAAATAGGACCAAATAATATTAGGCTGTTTTAATGAGTAAGGGATATAACTAATTTTATTAAAAGCAAAGTTTGTGATTAATGAAACAATCAAAGAACAGCAATGAAATTTATTGAAATCAAATGTCTGTAAGTAAGAGCAATTACATTGTATGAAAATGTAATAAAAATATAATTCAAAGTTATAACTAATTAAGAATAGAAACTACGGAATTAATAGCCAGTTACTTGAATATCGTGTAAGAAGTGATGCAAGGCTTACACGTGAATTTCTTTTGTTCATTTTTTATTCCAACTCACACAACATAAAAATATATTTGGCAATCTGAACATTTCTGCCATTTTTTTTTTTTGTTACAAATTAGGCAAAACCAATCATCACTGTCTTGAATTTTTTTTTAGACTCTGAATCATTAGACATTTTTATGCAAGAGAAGTTTTCTTTAGCTTATGTCTGTAGTTCTCCTTTTCCATCATTTTCTTTCCAATTGAAGTAGGCCTATTTTTTTAAAACTTGATGTTCCAATTTCTTCTTTTTTTTTTTTTTTTTTTTTTTTTTTTTTCAAGGTTTACTTTATATGGCGAAAATGTTAACACAGCTGTTTTTCTGGCTCCTTTTGTAGTTTGACATAACTGAATAATAAAAAAATAGTGTCCAAAGAGCACGGGCCTCGAAATGCATTACTTACTTTTCAAATTTATGATCGTATATCTGTTCCAATTTAAACAACTCAAATTGGTCCAATTTAGGCAAGTACGTCATGTTTTAAAACCGATAATCTCAAGACTAAGAACTAGAACGAAAGCAAACAAATCCGCGTGAAAAATATGCGCAATAAACGCATGAATTTAGATATGTTTATGAAAACATAACAGCTTAGCCTAGTTTTAAAGTATTCTCTTACGTTTAGCATGAAAAAATTAGATCGAAACAGCTAATTTCAGATTTTTTAAAATCGTCTGAAAACAGAACGTGGAAGGTGGGTGCTTCTTCTAATCATAAATGACGTCATTCTGATGAGTAGAATTTCAGTGATAGAGGGCGTCTCTGTCTGTAATTAACGGCAGTTTTAAAGCGGCGGTCCAAATATGGGTACTCCCCCCTATATAGAGCGATAGATGTATGAAGATGTTACATGTAACTGTACATTACAACGTAGGAAATTTAGCTTCTTTATGATCATATTCATATTAAACGCATCAAATTCTTTAAAAATTAAGCATTTTTATTTCGGAAGCATTAACTTCATAGGTTTTTGTTGCACAGTGTAATAAGACCTGTAAAAAAGATATTTATTTTTAATGTTTTAAAATAACTTTCTTATTCATTTTTTATTGCTATTTGTAATAATGTATTTTAATTAAAACAAATTTTTATTGGGTTGATTTCGTGACACTTTTACTTTCGCAACTTATTTTATGTTCTATTAATAAACAGAGTCTGATTAGTGCCTGGGCAAACACACACCACCTTTTTGAAAAAAGTAAATTTCGCTTACATTTAATAGTATATTTCTGAGATTAAATAATGCGAAACGACTCTACGAAAATAATAGCGAAAGCTTGCCTAGGCGTTAATTAGTCCATGTAATAAAAGTATGATATAACTAATCGAAAAATTATTTTTTAAGAATGTACGATTACTGTTATTTTAATTTTTTTAATTAATTAATTTATTTATTTTGGTAATTAAGATTTTACAAGCCGCAAACAGCGTAGCCAAATTTAGCAGAGTTTTCATGCATAAAGTTTGAGTTCACACCAGAAAATTTTTAATGCTAATTTTTACTTATTTTATTCATGAAATTGTTTTATTATAATAACCTTAAATAATTATTCAAACTTTCTAGGGAGAAATTAGAATTACTAAACGATAGTTTTACAAAGGACGCATAAATCCGTCAAGCGGTCTGTACAGTTTTAAGAACGCCTGGGAAAATAAGTTTTCTCAAAACAAAAGTTCTTGTGATAAAGATGAATCAAAGGGTTTTTTTTTCGGTTAAAACGTGAAAAGGAAAAATATTTAAATTTAAATGTATAAACACGTGAATTTTGACCTACCAATTAATTTTAATTACATCTACAAGCAACTTCACAGACGTCACTCAAAAAAATTATAACCACTTCAGAAACAAAGGAAGCCACCACGATAAAAGTTATAAAGGATCAGGGTCCATAAGCCGCGTTTTTGGCCCATGAAATAGACTAAAATTCGATTATGTTATACTGACTTAATTACTTCACTTTTAATATTACAAGACGCAATTTCTGCTAATTTTTACTTCAATTTACTCTCTAATTTTAATATTTTACCATGAGCGCATCTTTGCAACACTTTTATTTTAACATATTTTGTATATTTTTATGTGTTTTATAATATATGTCAAGAAGAAAGTGTTGACCGATTGCGCTCATATAAATAATTGAGTTTAAAATAGCAGAAATTGCGCATTTTTCATCAAAACTACGAATTATACGAACTTTGAGCTTGTGCAAGTCATATAAATCCGAAAAAAAAAAAAAAACTACTATTAAAATCGTACAATATATACATTCTAATATTAAAAACTGAAATAATTAAGTCAGTATAACAGAATCGAATTTTAGTTTATTTCATGGGCCAAAAACGCGGCTTATGGACCCTGATCCTTTCATTTGAATTGTTAAATTTTTACTCAATTTTCGAGAAGATTTTAACAGATAAAATCATAAATTAAGTATATATTTTAGAAATATGCAACAAGAAAAAAAGAAACATCCTTTAAAAACAGTAAGCAGAAAATTTTTTTTAAATATTAATTAGATATTTTAAAAATACGAATGCATCACACGCCCATAGATTTGACATTGGCTAGGGGAATTTGAGGTGTCACTGCTCAATAACCATAAGTTCACAAAAGCATAAAAATATTTCACCTCCTTGACTGAGACATTTACAGTTATACTGTCCATTATACAAACGCTTATTATACAGACACTTAATTGAAGTTTCACTGATATTTACGACTTACAATGCAACAAGTAACACCATCTGTTTACAACTGTTGAATTTAAAATATCATTACATGCATTTGAACTTTCTGTGATGATTTCAATTGTATTAATAGGCGTAATTAAAGTTATTAAAATTTGCAAGTCTATCTACATTATACACTATATTGCCATTAATGACCGGCAACTTTCAATTTTAGACATTTTGCGGAATATTTAGAAATATACTTGACAGATTCTTCTGGAATTTCAGGATTGAAAAGAACAGGTATGACATCATATTTAGCAATGTCGATTTGATAAGGGGAGCAATTAGGGGGGCAACAAAAGATCAAAGATAAAAATAATACTTGGGATCACCCTGTAAAGTAAAATGCACGAAATGATCTATCGCTACCGAATATAAATAAACAGACATTGTGCAATATGTGTATGCTTTTGTGTACGAATAGCATATATATTAAGAGAGATATAGCGATTTATTTAAAAAATTTAAAAAAATCTTTATGTTTTTTGCTTATAACATGCAGGGTTTTCAACGAAATTTAACGCCGATTTCAGAAAAATTGACAAAATATAGTCGAAACTATATAGTGCAATTCGAATATAAATATATTAAATATACTAGGAAATGTGAGCAGTTGTATGAAATAATTTTTATCTGCGCATGCGCGAACGATAACAAGGATCATTTTGCATAATGTAATAGTCAACTCTATGGAGCAACTTATTAAAAAAATCCAGTCAAATATCGTAAAAATTCAGAAAGATATCGGCGTTAAAGTGAGCAAATTTTTAGTTGTTCTCTAAAAGCGGTTGAATGATAAGGGATTTTACACACAAATTGTCATTTTTTATTAACTGACTTTCAGGTAAAAGTTAGTATTTAGTGAGTATCAACTAGTAGATTTGGAAAAAATGCTTCGATTTTGATACTTCTTTTGATCATGGTATAGGCTCTTTCTGGTGGTTAGCCAAGAAGAACTAAAGCATCAATAAAAAATGAAAATTAAAAAAATTAAAAATTAAAAATGACAATTTGTGGAAAATCCCTTATCATTCAGCTGCTTTTAGAGAACAACTAAAAATTTGCTCACTCTAACGCCGATATCTTTCTGAATTTTTACGATATTTGACCAGATTTTTTTTAATAAGTTGCTCCATAGAGTTAACTATTAAATTATGTAAAATGATCCTTGTTATCGTTCGCGCAGGCGCAGATAAAAATTATTTCATACAACTGCTCATATTTCCTAAAATATTTAATATATTTATATTGCAATTGCACTATATTGTATCTACTATATTTTGCCAATTTTTCTGAAGCCGGAGTTAAATTTGGTTGAAAACCCTGCATGTTATAAGCAAAAAACATGCAAGAATTTAAATTTTTTTAAAAATAAATCGCTATATCTCTCTTAATATACACGCTATTCTTACACAAAAGAATACACTTATTGCACAATGTCTGTTTATTTATATTCGGTAGCGATAGATCATTTCGTGCATTTTATTTTACAGGGTGATCCCAAGTATTATTTTTTTCTTTGATTTTTTGTTGGCTCCCTAATTGCCCCTCTTACCAAATCTACATTGCTAAATATGAGGTCATACCTGTTCTTTTCAATCCTGAAATTCCAGAAGAATATGTCAAGTATATTATTAAATATTCGACAAAATGTCTAAAATTGAAAGTTGCCGGTCATTAATGGCAATATAGTGCAGATGTCAGTGTTCAATGGGGATTCTTTACTATTCTAAATTCTTGATGTTTGTAAATGGTTAATCCTTACAATATCTGATCGGATTATTTGAAAAATAAGCTAATTTGGAGTACTTGGAACATTTACTCCAAACTAACTTCACTCACTTATACTATAACTATAATATTGTACTATACATATAATCATATTATGCTATAATATACTTATAATAATTATAACTTACTTCATATATAGTTTTATAACATTTACTTCAATTTTTTATTATTTATTTTTCATTTTCTGTGATACATCACTCATAAAAAGTATTGAATTTGTAAATTTCTGCATCTTCTATGCTGGCTGGATTGTATTATATATAGCGAAAGCTTTATCAGTTATACTTGTTATTGTTTTATTAGAGTATCCTACTCTCCTAGCTGTTTTTTCGATTGTAGATATTTCAGTATCATGAATTCATCTGATCAGCACACTCTTAACGCTCCGTGGATACGAGTACAATTGTTTATGGCTGGAATTTTATGTGGTAAAGATATTCATAGTATATTGAAAATATATCGACATTTGAGATAGGTTTTCTATACGGTTGTTTGAAGGTTAAATATCAATAAAACTCCAATTGAGCGTTTGTATAACAGGCAGCATTAATGAAGATGCCTCAGTCGAGGAAGTGAATATATAAAAATATGAAAGTAAATGATTTGTGCTTAGATGCTGACGTCTTCCTTTTTTGTAGAAGCTTTTTTTCCTGTAATAGGTCTTGTGAAGTTATTTGTGGATGGAACTTAATGTTTAGAATGAATTGATAAGTCATCGAGCGTTTATGAATTTTAAATTATTATTATTGCTTAAATATGAACTAAGTTTAAATATTGTCACCACTTAAAGACTTTTTCTCAGACAAAAAAATATAACAAAAGGAAACTCCGCTTTTATAAGACTAATTAGCTAATTTTGATTTGAAAATAGCCTTAATAAGTGCTATTCAAAAGGCCAGAAGTTTTTATTTGCTAGCAGTAAAGTAGTTAGAAAACTATCAAATGTTTTAAGGCATGTTTTTTCTGATTCATTCTGTATTAAAGCTTTTCTCAAATCCAAACTGGTTATTTTCTGATGCATGTTTTAATGGTTTTTGTCCACAAACGTATTAAATCGACATGTGCTTTTATTAAAAAACATTAATCGAACTGTTTCTTCGCTTTTCGGTAAAGGCAGAATTTTTTTCGAAAATGCTGTAAAAATACGTTTTGAATACAACGTTTCGGGAAACAACATCGCAGGGAGAAAAAAACTGTTGTTCGGAGATAATAATCGCTCGTAATTCAAGATTAATTCGGATTTATCGGAAAATGAAAAAAAAAAAGATCGATTACAAATCAGTTCAATATCCATGACTGCGTGTATTATGCTTTTATACTTAAAAATGTATCGAAAAATGTGTTAGAAAGTTTTGCGTTGCTGGCGAGGAATTTTTTTTTTTTTTAACGCCTTAATATAATTTTTTCCCGCTAAGCTACAACATAATGAAGGAAAAAAAAATCACAATTATGAAACTCTCAACCGCTTAATTAAGCCTCGTGAAAAGATAAGTTAAAAGCAGCCTAAAAAAGTGGGTTTTTTTCTTGTCTTCTGCATATTTTATATAAAATTCGCCTTTCCCTTTACAATTCATCTTCCCCTAGAAGGGGTAGAAAGAAATTTGATTTGTTTTAAGTTCGGTGAAGGGGACTTTTTCTTTTAAAGAAGTTTCTAAAAGGAACATAGAGATTAATTCTTGAAGTACTTTAAAAATATTATGTGGTTTTCACAAATTACATTTTACACATCTTTATTTCCTTTTGTTAAAATTTTCTGGATCTTTATTACAATATACCGGTTATCCCAAAAATGACCGATGATTTAAAAATTTAATAACTTGACAACGGTGACAGATATTAAAGAAATTCTTGTAGGAGAGTTATGTATGATGTCGGGAGTTTTTTTTACTGTGATTCTTTATTTTAGTTCGAATTTCAATCAATAGATGGCGCTGAGAGCAATAGGTGCTTAGAGATCCTACATTAGAGAGAGATTGGACATTGAAGAAATGTCCGCCATTTCCGTTACAAAGTAGATGGAACGCCGTACAACGCAATGCATTTTTATCAGCGTCTAAAACTTTTTATTCTATTAAAATTATGAAAATTTCACTTTATATTTCATTTAATGTTTTGATAAAAATACTCATTCTAACACTATATATTTACCAGACTTCTGTATTTAAAAAGAATATCAAAGAGAAGTAACAATACGTAGAAACTTATCATAAAATATTTACAGCGCATATATTAAATTAACTTTGAATGGCATACATAGTTAAATAGGAGTGGTATATGATATGTTCAAATTTTATTGTTTCTAAAATTATCAATACGAAGATGGTGAAAATTATAATAATTACAGTTGTTTTAAAATGCGTAATAGATTATAGATAGTTTTAAAAAATTGAATTCTATAGTTAATTTTCTATCTGATAATCGTTAAAAAAAATTTTCTCAAATATTGCGAAATTAAAATAAAGTTCTTACATGCCCAATCTTCCTCTGCCCACTATTTTAATTAGTAAAAAAAATAATAGAGTAAAAAATGCATTTTCTGAGAATTCTTACTCATTAAAATGGAAATGTGCTCATATTGTGTTCTGAAAGACTCTTTGAAGGCATATAAAATGAAATTTTCTTAATTTTAATAGAATAAAAAGTGTTAGACGCTGATGGAAATGCATTGCGTTGTTCGGCGTTCCATCCACTTTGTAACGAAAATGGCGGATATTTCGTCAATGTCCAATCTCTCTCTAATGTAGGATCTCTATAGGTGCTCAATCCAGACCCGATTTTTGGTACTTCGGGGTCCATTCAATATATTTTAATCTGCTTTTTTCGCATGGAAGATGAGAGAGACCGAAAAATCAGCCTGGATTTAGCAATTATTACTTGCAAGGCCATCTATCGATGCTATTTGTAACTAAAACTCAGAATCTCAGCATTCAAACTCCTGACATCTTACATAACACTCCTGCAAGAATTTTTTTAGCATTTGTCACCGTTTTAAAATAATTGAATTTTAAAATCATCGGTCCTTTTTAGTCCTTACACCCGGTAACATATTATTATTGCATAGTATACGAAGGTAATCCAGAAAGTAAGTTCGATTAAGCAATTAAACAAAGAGAAGCGATTATTAGAAAAAAATGTTTATTGCATAATGAAGTACAATACTTCGAGTTTTTTTACAACGTAACTGCCACCATTGTTGAAGCATTTATCACAGCGGTGTACGAGCTTTTGTACGTTCTCCTCGTAGAAATTTGCCACCTCCGATACAGTTTTCTGGGCACAATTCCATGAAGACGTGGATGGAAAATCGGAGGAAAATGCACTGACAGTGTCGTAATGGTGAATCTTCTGTTTTCCATTATCTTCTATTCAACTTCTGTAAGGAAATCATCATCAATCAGAAACGGCCTTCCACTTTGTTCTTCATCGTGAACGGTTTTCACGCCTTTCATTGAAACTTAGCACCCAAGCTCTTTACCATAGAATCACTCATCGCGTTTTGTCCGTAAACATTATAAATTTGTCCGTTAATTTCAATTGGTTTAGTGTTACTAGTATTCAGAAAGCAGATGATAGACCGTAACCCGCATGCGACAGTATATTAAATTTTTGAAAACATTTTAAACGCTCAACATACGCAATAATCAGCGATATACAAATAACTTCAATTGTTTGCCAATGAGTCAGAAAAGTAGACGTGCATGCATGAAATCAGGAACTCAACGCCTCACGGGCAAAAATTGAAAACGGAACTTACTTACTGGATTCCCCTCGTATATAATGGAAATGCTATTCGATTTCTTGATAAACACCTGATTTTTTTTTCCTAAGTGAAAAAAAGTTTTGTGGACGTATCAGAAATTAAGGAATTTGAAATTGAGAATTGACCATAAAAACTACAATTTGAAAGGGCTTATATTTATATTTGTCCGCAGTAAAGTGTTATTTTTGGTACCCATTAAAAATTTGAATGTACTTCACCTCTTTTTGTCTTAATATAAACTTTTACCTCTACGATATACGATAATGATGGAAAAATCTTAATTACGAAACTTTCTGTCTCTTAATTAAACTATGAAGAAATATAAATTAAAAGAGAGAGAAAAAAAAAAAGAAAAAGAAAAAGAAGAAGAAATTCTGTTTCTCTACTATCTTTCTATAAAAATAGCTCTTCCCTAAGACTTCATTTTCCTCTTTCAGGGATAAAGGGATATAAAGTTCGATTCGTTTTAAGTACGTTGTTTTAAAAAATAAATCAAAAAAACCTAGAGATTAATTTTTGATTGAAGTGCTTTAAAAAATATTGTGGGTTTCTAAATTTTTTCTTTTCTCTTACAATATTTTAAAACTTTTTACAACATTTCAAAGTATTTGACAAATTTAAATCTTTTATTATAAAACATAGATTGAAAATCATATTTCCAAACAATCATAACAGTCATTTTTGAATGAATTACTTTAAAAGTTAATTTTACTTTTACTATAAACAATCATTTTACTTAGCCTTTTTATGCAGATAATAATCGATTATTGAAAATTAATGTATAATTATTTATAATTTTTTTATCTATCAACTATACAATTTTTCACCGCTTATTTCAAAACATGGATTTTTTAATCTTATACATTTTTGCAAATGATAATGTTCTAAATGTTAAATTTACTGAGTCAAAGTATATTTCTTAAGTATGCTGATATTACTTTTACAGTAAAATTTCGTTACAATGAATTTCTGGGGAGCACTGATTAAATTCGCTATATTGAAAAATTCGTTAAACTGAATACTTTTATAATGAAATAGGATAATAGGATTTTTTTTAACAATTCAAATTGCATTCGTTAAATTGAAAAATACGTTAAACTGGCATTCGTTGTAATGAGATTCTACTTTATGATGTTACATATTCATTTATCATCAAAATTATCTTTTATAACATTAACAATTTTGATAGCATTAGTACATTTCAATTTCGAAAAGTAAAATTGCCTAGGAACATTATATAAAAATATATTTTATTTTGCTACGAATAAATATGTTCTTCTTAAAAACTTTAAGATTTGTTACTTTTGGCTAAATTTAGCAATGAAAAAAAATTTCCCCCTTTTTAATATTTTTTATTTAGTTCTGTAAAAATTATCATATATAATGCACCTAGCAAACACCGCGGCTTTGCTCGCGTAATAGTTGAAATATGCCAAGTGATATTTGCATGTCTAATTTTTATTAGAAGAAATTATACTTTTAGGAATAATTCAAAAATTGCTAATTAAGCCACAGTTTGACAAAACGTTATTATTGCACTGCATTAGGCAGAAATGAGACTTAAATTAATAAAGATAATTAAAACTAATTCTAAATAAATGATAATTTAGAAAGCATTTAAACTTTTCATGACCATTTCATACGCTCATTTTAGTATTAATTTAAAGTTTTGAATTTTTTTAGAACCCATCTCCTAAGGACTCATTTACATGTTAAAATTAACCATCATGTCAAATTCCAAGCTCCTTGTCTAACGGTCTACCACTTCTCTGTTGGTAGTAGCACCAACATAAAATGCCTATGTTCAAACAGGGACTGTCACCATTAATTTGCCAACATTAATTTTGAAATCGGTTTGGTATTTCCTAATATTCCATAGAAAACATAACTTGGAAAGTTTTAAAACACTTTTTTAGAAATGTTGTTGTTCCTGCCAACCCGAGGGGGTAGGGGCACCGACATAAAATATAACCTGTGTACGATCAGAAACTGTCACCATTGATTCGCAATCATTGCTTTTGGAATCTGTTCATTATTTTTTGAGATTGGATGGAAACCGTAATTTAGGACTTTTTTAGAACGCTTTTCCCTCCTTCCTTTCGCCTCGCCCCTTTTTAATTTAGAATTTGTTTTCGACAGTTCTAAAAGGGCATTTATATTTTATAAGTAACTACCATGCCATAATTCAAGTTTCTAGGCTCTTCAGTATCACATAAATCGCAATTTAGAAAGTTTTTTTGCTCCTGAAACCCTCTAGTGGTAGTGGTAACGACATAAAATATAGCTTATGTTTGAGCAGGTTCTATCATCACCAATTTGCAACCAGTATTTTTTAAATCGGCTTGATATTTCAAAAGATTGCATAAAAATCGTAATTTAGGACATTTTTAGAACGCTTTTCGCTCACTCCATCCTGTTAAATTTGGAATTTTCTTTCGACGGTTCTTAGAATACATTCAAAATGTTAGCCCTCTCAGTATCCCGAAAAACGCAATTTGGAACATTTTTTGCTCCTGCAACTCCCAGATGGTAGTGACAACAACATAAAGCATTATAGCCAATGCTGGAGCAGGGACTGTCTCCATCAATTTGCAATCATTACTTTTGAAATCGGTTTGATATTTCCTGAGATTGCGTAGACATCAGAATTTAGAACGCTTTCAGAACGCTTTTCGTGCATTTTTACTCCTTTTAAATTTCGAATTTTTTCGAAGCTGTTCATAGAGAACATTTGCATCTTATAAGTAATTACCATGCCAAATTTCAAGTTGCTAGCCCCTGCAGCCCGCGGTATTACAAAAATCACAATTTAGAACGTTTTTGACTCATGCAACCCCCAGGTGGTTGTGACACAGATCATTTATATCTTATAAGTAACTACCATGCCAAATTTTATATTTCTAGTCCCTTCAGTACCACAAAAATTGCATTTTTAGAATGTATTTTGGTCTTACTCCCCCCTTCGACGTAGTGGCACCGACATACAATATAGCCTATATTAGAGTAAGGACTGTCATCATCATTTTTACACCATTACTTTTTAAATCGATTCGATTTTCCAGAGATTGTGTAGAAATCATAATTTAGAACGTGTTTAGAGCGTTTTTCGTTTAAATTTCGAATTCTTCAGAAAATTTTCTTAGAGATCATCTATACCTTACAATTATCATGCCAAATTTCATGTTTCTAGGCCCTTCAATAACACAACAATCGTATTTTTAGAACTTTTTTTTCTCCTGGACCCCTTTTTTGGGTTAGTGGCATCGACATAAGATATAGTATCTTGGAACAGGAACTGACACCATCATTTTGGTACCATTACTTTTGAAACCCGTTTGGTAGTTCCAGTGATTACCCTCTACAAATAAACAAACTTTACTTCTATATAATATTAGTATAGATTAAATAAAACAGTCATTTATTAATAAAACATCATGTACATTAGTAAAATTTAAACAATTAACATTTCGCCATTCTTTGATAAACTTTCGGTTAAAGTTTGCGATGAATGATATAGAACTGATTTTAAGCGTAAATTTTTCACAATGTAATTTTTTTATTTATAAAATTGGAAACTTTATTTAGAAAAGAATCGTTTACAAGTGTGTATATGTTGCTGTGTGCATGCTGTAATAGTAAATTTTCTTTGGTAAGAATATAACTAATAAATCTTTTTCTTTTTATGAAAAAAACGAAATTACGAAAGCTTAAACCCTTGAAGGGCAGTGATACCGCTATGGTATCACATAATTTTAATCCATACTTGCCACATTGGCACCCGAATGTTTTTATGAAAATTTCACTTTTATTAAGTACGCGAAAAAATACATTTACTTATTTACAAATACATTTTATTGTAAATACTGGTGTTACTCAATTATTTCAACACTTTACGAATACATTTACCTTGCCCTTGAAAGAGTTAAAACACATAATTTACATGAAAATACTTACAAACTAACAAAATTCACCAACTAACGTGTATCATTCTTCTTTTAATCTATAGTCGTGCCCTTTAGCAAGGCAAATGTTCAATTATGCTATTTTTTAATTTTTATAATTAATTGTAATAATTTATTAAATCTTTAAAATTGCTATAAAGTTAAATTATCCCTTTCAATTGAGCTAAGAAAACGTGATCACGACACAAAAGGTAATCTTTTAAAAAAACAAGAAAGACAAACCTAATTTCCAGTTATTTTTCCATGATAATCATTCATCCTCCAGATTAGAATCTTCCTATACTAAGAGAAAGAAGAACAAAATTCCCTTCTTTTTAAATTCAGTAAAGTGGATTTAAAGTAACTCCACCAATAACGTAGAGATTAATTCTTCGCTGAATTGCTTTCTTTTTGTAACAGTTATGTTTTACCGAATTATATTTTTCTCTCTTTTTTGTGATTTTCCTGCTTTTATTTATTTTTTTTAAATACGTAATTCTATCTAAATAATCATTGCATGAGTAAACATATCTTTTCTAGAGAGACTTTGATTAAAATTATCTCTCATAAAGATCAACCTGAGTGGGGAAACCGAAGTATTCCACTGTGCCCAACTCTGCTGAGTGCGATTGGAATATGCCCCAAGAGTTTTTAACCCTTAAATGTCTGATTTTTCAAAGAATCAGTTTAAAAATGTTTTACGGCTTTCATTTCTTAAATAAATCACGGGTAAAATACTTTTTAAAAATCATATTTTGTTTTAAGTATGATTTAGGGTTAGTTAAACAGTTTGTTGTCAATCAACAATACTGGCCTTTAATTGAAAAAATAATTTTTCTTGATAACATTTTATAATATTAAACACACATGAATTTTAAGAACTATGATAAGGAATAAATTTTACTTGCTCACTGCAGAACAAATAGGGTATTTCGCAAGCTTCCAAACAGAACAAAAAGCACATGAAGCAACAATTGAAAAAATAAATCTATTTTTATTCTTAAAAAGCACTAGTGCTGCCATCCACATGTTGAAAATTGATTTAATATTATTTTCAGTATGTATTTTATTGGCAACATTAGGCATTAGATTCTAATAGTATTTTAGAAGACTAAATTGAGTATGTTACCGAAAGGCATCGCACGGCATTTAAGGGTTAAATATAATATCTAAGGCATGAAAAATTATTCATAAATAGAATTTTCATTGAAATACTTTGTTTTTTAGACACACACACGCACACACTTTAGTCAAATTATATCCTTTATTTCTCAACGGGAACGCAAGTTAAATGTTGTGAAGAAGCATCTATGAGCGCAGATGAGTCCTTTGTATTAGGATACGCTAGAATTAAATATCAATAATCAGTGTTTAACACAATGCATCAGTGTTTATTTAGAAAATGGACAATTATATATGTGTATGCGTTGTTGTGTGCATGCTGTAATAGTAAGTTTGCTTTAGTAATAATATAGTTAATCGATCTTTTTTTTTATTAAAAAACTGACTTTCTCAATAACAACTCAATAAACAACTGACTAATAAATGACTTTCTGAAAACTCAATACAATTTACATGAAAATACTTACAAACTGACAAAATTTCTTTCAAATAACGTGTAACATTCTTTTAGGTAGCTTTCTTTACAAAAAGTCCTTCCGGCCAGTGCCGGGAGAAAGAGGTAGCTTTCATAATCCTTATTTAAAAAAAGCCAAATTATATGATTCAAACACACGAAGCTCAATTTAGTGGAAACCGAATACAGGAGATTCAATACTAATTTTTATCAATATAATGAATGAAAATTTCGCGAAATTAGTCAGCTTTATCCAAGCTGCTTTTCTTTAAAGTAACATATATTTGGCTGCCAAATTCGGCAATTTCTTAAAGTGCCTGTCATTTTAAGACAACATGGTGGATGAGGCTAAGCAGTGAACTTGGTCGAGACCTTAGTAATTGCTGTGCACATGCTCACTCACATCGGAATCGGTTAATATATACAAGTGCTGTCGCAGGCAAAAAATCAGATTTTTCAAAATGTCACCCACAATAGAAATTGAAACTGCTATATCTGAACCATTTTTTAAGGTAAAGACAAACAAAAAATGCTCCTGAATCCTTATATCAAGGTCAAATACTTAAGAAAGAAACCTTTTTCAATTTCTAATTTTTTTGCACCTCACTTTAAATATATATATATTTTTTAATTTAATGGTCGCCATTTTGAAACAAGATGGCTGATGAATCTGGCCAGCGAACTTGTTCGAGGTGTTGATGTATACTATCCACATGCCTTCTTACATCGAAATAGGCGAATACGTGTGTTATCGCGTGACAAATACAAGATCGTTTCAAAATGTTAGCCATGCTAGAAATTCAAAGTGCTATAAATGAACCATTTTTTAAGATATAAACAAAAGAGCAAATTTTCAGAAACAAAAACTGCTCCGGAATCTTTGTATCAAGGCCAAACACATAAAAAAATCTTTTTCATTTTCCAATTAATACCTCATTTTGAATTATAAATTTAATTTCTTTAAAATGGCAACCCTTTTGAAACAAGATGGCGAATGAAGCTGGCCAACGAACTCGGTCGAGACATTGGTATGTACTATGTACAGACTAAGTTGCATCCAAATAGGTTCATAATTACGCCTGTTATCGCGTGACAAAAATCAGGTCGTTTTAAAATGTCAGCCACAAGAGAAATTCAAAATGCTATTACTCAGCCATTTTTTTAAGATATAGACGAAAGAAAAACTGTTCCGGTTGATTAATTAAAATTGATATATATATATATATATCAATTTTGAACGGAGGGTGGTTTCGGGGTCTGGGGGTCATGATCGATGAAAATATACCAAAATTTTTTGAAATCGCTTTCCTCCGAACGGCTGCAATAGGTAGCTTTTTTGTAAAGAAAGCTACCTAAAAGCTACCTATTGCAGCCGTTCGGAGGAAAGCAATTTCAAAAAATTTTGGTATATTTTCATCGAATATGACCCCCAGACCCCGAAACCACCCTCCGTTCAAAATTGATATATATATATATCTGACCTATGTCACACTGTAACTCTCCTATTTATGAATCGATTTGGATGTAATTCGATGCATACGACCAATGTCATACATACCATACATACAAATACATACCAATGTCTCGACCGAGTTCGTTGGCCAGCTTCATCCGCCATTTTGTTTCAAAATGGCGGCCATTTAAAATTTTTTTTTAAATTTAAAATTTGAAATGTGGTACGAAAAAATTGAAAATGGAAAAATATTTTTTTCCTATGTATTTGACCTTTATACAAAGACTCCGTAGCAGTTTTTGTTTCGTCTATATCTTAAAAAAGTTATAGCATTTTGAATTTCTAGCGAAGCTGACATTTTGAAACGTCCTGAATTTTGTCACGCGATAAAAGGCGTATTTATGAACCGATTTGGATGTAACTTCGTTTATACATAGTACAGACTAATGTCTCGAACGAGTTCGTTGGCCAGCTTCATCCGCCATTTTGTTTAAAAATGGCGGCCATTTAAAATTTTAAGAAAAATTTAAATTTGAAATGTGGTAGCAAAAAATTTAAAATTAAAAAAATATTTTTTTCTTATGTGTTTGACCTTGATAAAAAGATTCGGGAGCAGTTTTTGTTTCGTCTACATCTAAAAAAATGGCTGAGTTATAACATTTTGAATTTCTATTGTGGCTGACATTTTAAAACGACCTGATTTTTGTCACGCGATATCAGGCGTATTTATGAACCGATTTGAATGTAACTTGGTCTGTGCATAGTACATACCAATGTCTCGATCGAGTTTGTTGGCCAGCTTCATTCGCCATCTTGTTTCAAAAGGGTTGCCATTTTTTTTTTTAAAAATGTAATTTAAAATTTAAAATGAGGTATTAAAAAATTGGAAAATGAAAAAGATTTCTTTTATGTGTTTGGCCTTGATACAAAGATTCTGGAGCAGTTTTTGTTTCTGAAAATTTGTTCTTTTGTTTATATCTTAAAAAGTGGTTGAATTATAGCAGTTTGAATTTCTATCATGGCTAACACTTTGAAACGATCTTGTATTTGTCACGCGATACCACACGTATTCGCCTATTTCGATGGAAGAAGGCATGTGGATAGTATTCATCAATATCTCGACCAAGTTTGCTGGCCAGCTTCATCAGCCATCTTGTTTCAAAATGGCGGCCATTAAATTAAAAAAATATATATTTAAAGTGAGGTGCAAAAAAATTAGAAATTGAAAAAGGTTTCTTTCTTAAGTATTTGACCTTGATATAAGGATTCAGGAGCATTTTTTGTTTGTCTTTATCTTAAAAAATGGCTCAGATATAGCAGTTTTAATTTGTAAAGTGGGTGACATTTTGAAAAATCTGATTTTTTGCCTGCAACAGCACTCGTATATACCAACCGATTCCGATATGAGTGAGCATGTGCACAGCAATTACTAAGGTCTCGACCAAGTTCACTGGTTAGCCTCATCTACCATGTTGTCTTAAAATGGCAGGCACTTTAAGAAATCGCCGAATTTGGCAGCCAAATATAAGTGACTTTAAATAAAAGCAGCTTGGATAAAACTGACTAATTTCGCGAAATTCTCATTCATAATGATTTAGTATTGATAAAAATTAGTATAGAATCTCCTATATTCGGTTTCCACTTAATTGAGCTTCGTGTGTTTGAATAATATAAGTTGGCTTTTTAAAAATAAGGAATATGAAAGCTACCTCTTCCTCCCGGCACTGGCCGGAAGGACTTTTTTAATCTAAAGTCGAGCCTTTAAGTAAAGAAAAAGTTCAATTATGAATCTCTGCCCTTTCCAATTGAGTTACAATAATGTGATCAGGTGACAAAAGACATCTTTAAAGAAAAAATAGAAAGAAAAACCCAATTTCAAGTTACTTAAAAAAAAATCATTCATACACAATTAGAATCTTCCTATTCTAGGAGAAAGGAAAACAAATTTCCTTTTGTTTTAAATTCAGTAAAGTAGATTTAAAGTAATTTCAAAAAACAGATTAGAGATTAATTCTTCGGTAAACTGCTTTCTTTTTGTAACAGTTATAGCTTACCGAATTATCTGTTTACTCTTTTTTCCTGTTTTTAATTTTTTTTAAATAATTTAATCTAAGTAACAAACCATTGCATAATGCGTTCCACTGTACCTAGCGCTGCAATTATGCTCTATGCCCAAGCATTTCCCCCCACACTGACAAGCCCGTGTTAATACGTTCACTAAGCTTTAGGTTTCACTGCAATACGAGCAATATTTAAAGTAATATAATTCTACAATGTATTTTTAATGTATGATTATTTATGATTACAATGATTTAACGTATTTTTAATACATTGAACAATGATTAAGGATTGCATTCATATTCGTTATTAAGTTTTTTTTTAATATAAAATATTGAAAAAATCATCTTTTTTTAGCATTTAAAATAAAATGAAGAGAAAACAACCTTACAATTTTGCCCTTTTCCAAGACTGTCAGAGGGTTACAATATAATTTGTAATGCGTGAAAAAAATCATAAATCAAATTCTCATTGAAATACTTTGATTTTGATGCATACACGCACATGCTTTATATCCTTTATATCATTTATTACTCTATAGGAACGCAAGTCAAATGCTGCGAAGAAGTATCTATGAGCACAGATGAGACATCTGAAACGTTGCACACAGGATACGCTCGACTTCATTTATTAAGATTAATAAAATATCCGTGCTTGCAGAAAATTATTCATAGCATCATTCTTTTCTTAGTTAATGTATTGTTTATTTCTGTAACACTACAATTCACAACAAAAGTTCTTGTTTAATACATAGGGGAACGTCCGTTCGTTACTCTTGTGACCATTAGAACAGTTTTTCATAAAAAATACAGTTATTTAATTACAAAATATAATTAAGATAAAATTGATATATTTAGTTAAATACCATTATGTTCTACTCACGTAACATATATCTTATTATTAACAAAAATCATTTTACTTCAGTATATATTAAATGAAAATTTTGTTTGGCTACAAGAGTAACAAAATTCTGATTTATTATATAGACAAGCTAAATGCTTTTTGCAGCAAATTAAACATGTTTTATGTGAGTGGAGTAAAGGTGTATTTAACTGATTACATCAATTTTTATCTTAACTATATTTTGTAATAAATAATTGGAATTATTTATGAAAATTTGCTCGAATGGTCACAAGAGTAACAGTGGACGTTCCCATAGGTAACTACGTCTGTTTAACGCTTTGTCTGTTTGCCACACAGCTTTATTTATTTCGTTTATGAATCATAAAATATGTTTTATCTTCTCTAAAATTATGCTAAAGTAAATTTTTTTGCTCGCATTATACTATATTTCCTTACGCTTTTAAAAACGGATTTCAAAAATATATATTTGCTATGCTTCGAAATATTTTTAGAAATATGTTTTAATTGAACACCAATTAAAAAATACATATCCATCTATGATACCTTTTTTGAAACATGTTGCCAGAATATTTCTCAAATGCTTTTAATTGTTTCATCAGTTTGCCTGACTAATCCTTTATATATTGACGGCACTCTTAAGTACCGTTAAATAAAATTCAATGTTAAATTTATTTAATTCGCCTACTAATAAAAGTAGATTGCACTTTTCATACAAAATAATGTGCTTAATCCTATTTAGATAGCACAGTGAAACAGTCGAAGCTAACTATTTTTTAAGGTGGTTATTTTCTCAAACATTTAACTAGGTTTTATCCTCTATGTTGAAATTTTACTGTATTAAAAAATTGTTATACGAAAAATTTGCAATTACAAAACACTTTTCTGTTACAGATAAGATCACAATACATTTATTGACACTGTTTTCATAAGAATTGTGATATTTCCATAACAGTATTATTTGTTAATTAATCTAATTATTCTTGTAAATATTTTCAAAAAGAGCTCTAACTACCGATTTATTAAATCAGTTTTAATTAAAATAAACGGTCAAATGATTAAGTTCAAAAGAACATTACACAACATATTAAAGTTATATTTTGCGAATTTTTGCATTAACAAAAATCCTATTAAATTTTCTTTTTATTAAATAGTGAATATTTTTTTTTTCAGTTTTATGAATGTTTTTACCAGAAAACAAGATAATTAATTTCTAGACTACAAATTAAACTTCTAATAAATTCTAATTCTAAAATTTTATGGATTGTGCAGTTTGATTTCAATGATTTATTTTTCTTTTATTTCTAAATCAATAGCAATTTTTCAATTTCGAATTTCGTGAATTGGATTGTTCTGATAAATTAATTTTTCTTTTTTTTTCTTCCAAAACTAGCAGATTTCTTGATATATTAATTTAAGATCACTGCTTTTTAACCAGATTGATAAAGCTAACTATAAATTTTTTTTAACGCTGAAGCAGGTTCATTGACTTGATCGAAAAACGCGTGATAAACAACTTTTTAACATAATCATTCAAGCCATCCCACTGCCACAGATACAGCGCGAATCGATTAATGTCCATTCATTCCTTCCATTGTATAGGAGAGTTGAGCTTCAAATTGCGCAGCTATTTCATGCTTTATCAGCTTTACAGCTCATTACATTATACAGAATTGGCCAATTTTTATTATTGTTATTATTTGCTTTTTAATATGGCATTATATGTACGCTTGATTATATATACCTATATATATAATCCTAGGCATTATATATATGTATTATATACATTTTAATCCACTTATAGCGAATTGATATTAATGTTTAAAAGCAATAATTATTAAAATGGAATATAGCAGCATTTATCTATTTTATTATTTATTTTGTATTGCTTCCGTTTTTTTTTTTTTTTTTTTTTTTTTTTTTTTTTTTTTTTATGTACTTCAAATAAGTTATTTAAAAATTAAAATTAATCAAATTACCATATATGTACGAAGTTCAGTAACAGAATAGCCATTCATATAGAAATTATGCCGTGTTTCAAATTTTGCTTAAAAAATAAGATTAGGAGGTTGTCTTCATATTGATGCGAAACTCTGAAATTTTCAATACGAACACATAATTTTAATGTCATATTCGGCTTTTTGGATGAGTTTTACATTAAAATAACAAAAGCGATGTCATTCGGTGAGATAATTTAGGAATAGTGAGCGTTTAAAGTTTGGAACTCTTAATGTTAACACTCCGCATACGGCTCCCGCAACTTCCGCGGGATAGAATGTTAACCAGATTTATTCACTTAGCACCCCCCTTTTTTTTAAGAAACGCTTTTAATTTTACAACATTTGCAAGAGGAATTTGCTAAAAAAATTAATTTTAAAATATAGTTGTGCGAGTAGAATAAATTTGGTTAACTCATTAACCAATGGTGTTGCATTCACGCAACGGTCAAAATAATTACTCATGTACTTTACCACCACTATTTTAGAATTAAAAAAAATTGCCATATTTACTGGCAGATATTTTGATATTTTGATACATCGAAAATTACCTTTCTGAAGTTGTGATGTTGAACGACTTTCAACAAGAAATGTGAAAATTCCTGCTTTTTAGTTTTGGCGGTTAATGGGTCAACAATCCCGCTGAAATCACGGAAACCGTAGGCGGAGGGTTAAAATCATTTGTAATCATTGCAATGAGAGTAATTTTTTAAGCATAGCTCAAAAGCTCTGCGGAATGATCTGTAATTTTGGATGCGCATATTTCCGAAGCTTTTAAAAATCCATTTCTGAATTTTAAAAATCATAGGTTACAATTCATATATTTTCGAAAACTGATTTCATAAAATATATATTTTCGACATAAATTTTTGAAAACAATATGAAGTATAACATATAAATATTTTAAAAGAAATCAATTTCTGGAAGCTTCAAATATGCAAATCTAAAATATCGCCTCATTCCGTTAAGGGGACTGTCCACAAATGATGTCACGTTTGGAGGGAGGGGGCAGGGGTTCGTGAAATTGTGACAGTTTGTGACAAGGGGGTGAGAGAGTTAAGATGAAGTGTGACATCACACATTTTGGTTAAAATAAAAGCATTAAAAATTAGCAGAATAAATTTTAAAATTATTTTGAAATTAAAGTATTTTGTGTTCATAAAGTAAAGATAACATTTAAAGCCAAATATATTGAATTCTATTTCAAATTCTAAAATACTACTGTTTTCAACTGCTCTTACATATTAATATGTTATGACTATTATATATTAATTATGTTTTTTGTTGTAAACCTTAATCTTATTTCATACAAAACAAGTACACGAATCATTTTCATTGTTGTGCTCACAAATGTCATTAAAACATATAATTAAAAGTTTAAAAATAAAATTTGAAATATGATCTATAACGTAGTGCTTTGTTTCTGAACTGCAAGTATATGTTTATGTAATATAGCGGGACATGTGATAAGGGGGGGGGGCGAAGGTATGATGCAGTGTAACACTTTGTGACAAAGGGGGGCGGGGAGGGGTTCAAAAATGTTGAAAAAAAGTGTGACATCATTTTACGGTTGGCTAAAACTCGGTATAAAAATAAAATACATATACTTAATTTTCCTAAATGCAGCACTTTTCAATAGCCCGTCTCTCAATGTTATTCCCACACAGACGATATTTTGTAGTATTGAACTGGAAGAAAGAACATTGTTGACTTCCCGTCCATTGATCAAGCAGAGGACTTAATTTGTATGCATTATCATAAAGAGACAAAGCGACGTTCCATAACAATTAAATACATGCAAAAATTAATTTCCAACAGTATCATCATTTACAGCATAATTAATGACGGAAGATACTGCAATTAATTTTAAAGAATTTATAGAAAGTATGCTAATTAAAATATTTTTCTAGGCATTTAGTTTATCAATTTCAGTGTTATCGGGGTTTTTTTCTTTCAGCTTGATTCGTTGATTAAATGATCACAATATTCAATCGAACAATCAATCGAAATGCTGAATAAAACCTAATCGTTACAACTATAAACTTTAACATTCTAAAGCAATTACTTTAATTACTTTTAGTATTCGATAACTCTAATAAAATATAATTAAAATTTCTGTACTTAAAGTGGTGTAAATAATCACATTTAATTTGTCTCAGAAATGCACTCTGCAGAAATTTTAGCAAAGATCAAATGAAATGGAAAATGCTTCGTAGCATATAAATTGTAACTACTCTTTGGTCAAATAGTGTTGTTAGAGTAGAAACGTTATTGAGAAAAAATAGTTTAGCTGAAAATTGTGAGATTGAATTAAATATGTAAAATTGATTTATAACATCTTCATTTTATAGCGGGATTAATCAATGAAGAAATAGTATTATTTAAAATACTAATCGCTTTAGTCTGTCGTAAATATTCTAATTAAAATATTTTTCGAAGATTTTTTTTTTTCATTTTTAGCCTACAATTTTTAATTATTTAAAAACATCATTTCCTTCGGTTACTTAATTCCGTTAGTTTTCATTCAGCTGTGGCGGTATGTATTATGCAGCATTTGAGTAAATGTAAAATTTAATCTCTAACAACATCTTCATTTTACGAGCGATTCATCACTGAAGCAGGGCTGCTACAGGCGACTATTTTTGTATTCTGTTCGCACCAGTATTTTCCTAATATAAATTTTGAAGTATATTTCTCTTGCAAATGTTGTCAAAGCTTGTGTTAAGGATTTCTGTTTTGAGAAAGTGCCAGTTAAAATAAAAATATAGTCGCCTATGGCAGCCTTGCTGAAGATATTTGCCTAATTTTAAAGTATCTATAAAACATAAACTAATTAATTAACTTTCCTAGGCTAAAGTATTTTATCATAGTTTTTATCAAGTGTGAAAATTATATTATTCCATTCGGTTGACCAATCAAATGACCACTAAATTCAAAGTAACAATCAAATGCTCCTAAAGCATAAGTAATTGTTTCAGTGTTGTAATGTTGATGGATGAATTAGATGGAAGTCGGGCGAATTTCAATTTTCTGAGCTGCTCAATAAAATCTAATCCAAACAGTTTCCGTCTAATTCATCCGTCAACAACATTACAACTCTGAAACAATTAACCCATACTTTAAAAGTATTTCATTGTTTCAAAATAACTTCATTTAACTGAAAACTGATCCAATTTCTGTACCATACAGAATTGAAACAGTGCAACACTGATCTATTGATTTCAGTGTAAAATAATGTTTGATCTATACAAACACAGGAGAAGATTAAGTGAAGTAGCAACTGCTATATAGCATATAAATTCGAGCTGTTTCGTTGCGTAGGTCGTAGTTCCGGTGTAGTATAGGCATACTATTAAGGCTGTTCTGCAGTCCAAACAAACTAGACACAATTCTGAATTAATTTTTTGTTCGCAAATGCTCTAAATTACAAACTACGTAATCGAACTGTTTTTTTTCCTTTTCATTTTCGGTTAAGGCAGATGTTTCAGAAGTTTGCGTTTTAAACATAATTTCGGATACGACAGTGCGATAAAGGAAATATGTGACGTCTCGAGACAGCTATCGCTTATAACTTAAAATGTAATTCATTTACCTTAAAATTAAAACAAATAATTGTTCGATTCCAAGTTATTTCAATATTCATGCTTGGAAATGTCATGCATTTACGTTTAAAATCATGTTATCATTTTTATGATTTTTCGTATATTTTCTCTATGTTAAGTTATAAAAGTAGCTGTAAAATTTCATAAAGTTCACATGTATGTAAACCAATTGTTCATTGCACAGCATCACATAAATTGCAACCAATGCATTTTTTTTTATAACTAAAACCATAATTTCTTGAGAAAAAACTTTTTTCGTAATAGACTGGGAGCCGGCAGCTCAGACAATCACCTCATCGAGTTCGCGGCTCAAATTCCAGAATTAATTAAAACTCGACAGGGCCTGACTAATGCAGGTGTATATGAGGGACAGCTGCGCCGGGCCGCACTTTTTAGGGTGCCCTCATGAGAAATTTCAGGATTTCCATTAAAAGGTAAAAAATGGTTAAAATTGACCAAACGTGATCAAATTCATATATTTTCAAACATTTAGGAAGGAAGTGCTGTTCCCCTCTCTGCTTTCCGTACTCCCTCCACCCACTCAAAAAAAGGAACTATATCATTAGAAAGCTAATGAATAAAATTTTATTATAACAATTTACAAGGGAACCACTTTTGGTGTTGCTTGCACCTAGCATTGAGACCTGGTACATTTTAAAGCCCTATATTATGAAGTTTGAGAATCGATAAAATTTTTCTGTTAAAATAATATTTCTTGATTATACAGCTGCATGACTTTTTGAAAATGCAATTTTCGAGACCACTTATCGAACTATTAACCTTGATTTTTTTTTAAAGAAAAGCATTTAAAAATAAATATTAGTTAATAATGAGTATAAAATATTGAAAAAAGTTTGAAAATTCCTTCAAAAACCCTCGAATTTGATTTTGAAAAATTGCCACTGTATATTCATATTTTTGGCGGGGAAACAGTTGGCTTTTATTTTCAAAAGTAGAGCTTTCCGAAAACCCTAGCCAAATGTCATAGCTGAATTTGTAATAGCTAGGAATTGCAATGTCCGACCTATTTCGCCACAGTAATATTTCTAAATTGTGTAAAAATATTAATTTACTTTATGATTACTTTACCGAAGGACTATTTAATACAGCAACAATTCATTTTAAACATTCGAAACTTTATTTCATTCGTTGTTTTCGATAAGAAAATAGTTTGCTTATTTTGTATTTCACTAAAAAATAGTTTTCAATGATCTTCAAAGCTTTATAGAAATTTATTTATTACTTATATATTTATCGTCTGCATAGAAAAAAAAATAAAAACCTAATATTTCTTTCTTATGCTATCAATTATAAAAAAGAAATCGCAATCTGATATAATTCTAGTAATATGTTTCTGTACATTTTCTCTTTGGATAAAGCGGGCGGGAAAATTGTAGCGCCCTATTTGGCGACTTAACTCACTTTTGGCGTGAAATAAACAAATAAATATGTAATAATAAAAAATAAAAAGTATAAAAAGTACATAAAATATTATTTTAACAGAGAAATTTTTTCGGTTCTCTAACTTTTATGTATAGGGCTACAAAACGCACCAGGTCTCGATGCTAGGTGCCAGCAACACCGAAAGTGGTTCCCTTGTTAGTATTACTTACTATTATTTTCAAAAGGAATTCTCTATTGACTTTTTTTCGTAACGAGGCAAGCTAAAACCATTCATTTTGAGCAATCGGGACATTTTCTTTTAGACATCTTGTAACATAAGTAGATAAGCAAAGTAAAAGTTTGCAAACAAATACTCCTTTCAACCAATCCATCATTTTTCCTATTATTATCCTACTGGTATTTTTTTTCTTAAATTATATATCCATTTATTAGTGCCTAATCTAATTTTTTTTAATCTTACTATAACATACACTCTTAAAACGAAAGAGCCATAATAACTCAAGTTGAGCCGAAATCCACTCATCTCATGATTTGAAAGTCAGCTTCTCATAAAGAGTTGAAACAACTCGAGTGAATGAGTTGTTTTTAGGCAACTCATGATTGAGTGGTCTCTATTTTACTCATACTTGAGTGAAATCAAATATAGGTACCTATAGGTACCAACATTTTGGGTTTTTAAAAAATCAAATAGCAGTAGAAATCGTATTAAAGAATAACAGTCAATTAATAGCCACATTAAAAAAAACATTTCATTAAAAAAAATTCTGGTCCAAGTAATGTTTATTTGAATGGAAAAAAATTGGATTTTTGGAAGCTATACAAAAAATATATTTATTTTTCCAATTCTTACTAATAATTTTGGTCTTAAAAAATATTAATTTTTGAGCATAAAAATTTCAATAAATAAAGTTACCCAAAACATTTTATACTACTAATTTCTATAATTCATCTTTCACTTCTTTTAAGCTTTATGTAAGCGGTCGCAGTCTTTTTAGCATTTGGTGCTTAATTTATTTTATAAGGGTTCAGGCAGCGGTTGGAATTTAATCACTATCAAGTGACGAAACTACAGTAGTTGCTATTTTTGCCGATAATTTGCAATTGCATTTTGAAAGAAAGTAATATAGTGCAGCACGTTACAAAAAATCAGTATAGTTTAAACGAAAAAAATGTAGAAATAGCAGTAGAAATCGTATTAAAGAATAAGAGTCAATTAATAGCCACATTAAAAAAAAAAACATTTCATAAAAAAAAAAATTCTGGTCCAAATAATGTTTATTTGAATGGAAAAAAATTGGATTTTTGGAAGCTAGATAAAAAATATATTTATTTTTCCAATTCTTACTAATAATTTTGGTCTTAAAAAATATTAATTTTTGAGCATAAAAATTTCAATAAATAAAGTTACCCAAAAACATTTTATACTACTAATTCCTATAATTCATCTTTCACTTCTTCTAAGCTTTATGTAGGTGGTCGCAGTCTTTTTAGCATTTGGTGCTTAATTTATTTTATAAGGGTTCAGGCAGCGGTTGGAACTTAATCACTATCAAGTGACGAAACTACAGTAGTTGCTATTTTTGCCGATAATTTGCAGTTGCATTTTGAAAAAAAGTAATATAGTGCAGCACGTTACAAAAAATCAGTAGTTTAAACGAACAAAATGTAGAAATAGCAGTAGAAATCGTATTAAAGAATAAGAGTCAATTAATAGCCACATTAAAAAAAAAACATTTCATAAAAAAAAAAATTCTGGTCCAAATAACGTTTATTTGAATGGAAAAAAATTGGATTTTTGGAAGCTATATAAAACATATATTTATTTTTCCAATTCTTACTAATAATTTTGGTCTTAAAAATATTAATTTTTGAGCATAAAAATTTCAATAAATAAAGTTAACCAAAACATTTTATACTACTAATTTCTATAATTCATCTTTCACTTCTTTTAAGCTTTATGTAGGCGGTCGCAGTCTTTTTAGCATTTGGTGCTTAATTTATTTTATAAGGGTTCAGGCAGCGGTTGGAACTTAATCACTATCAAGTGACGAAACTACAATAGTTGCTATTTTTGCCGATAATTTGCAGTTGCATTTTGAAAAAAGTAATATAGTGCAGTGCGTTACAAAAAATCAGTAGTTTAAACGAACAATAAAGCTGCTTTTAACAACAATGTGGCACATAAACAGATAACAACTGATTCTGGAAAGGGATACCTCCTGATTCTAAATATTTTTATAAAATGACAAATGCTACTATATATAATAGAAATTATTGTGCATAATTTTATTGAAACGGCGACACAAAAGGCTTGCAACAGTAATTCAAACCAGAGTCTGCACGGGTCGGATTGTAAGAGACACGAACTAAAAATTTCTACTTAAAGCCAATCGAACCCGAACCCAAAATATTCAAACCAGAAACCGAAGAGAAAGAAAATTTATCCATATTTAAATACAATTATGTAAAAATAGTCTACAATTATATCCCTAATATCAATTATATATTTTTTGTATAAAAACTAACACATATGCACTCATTACTTTTCAAATACGTAGTTTTTCCCCCAGAAAAATATTCAGGACTTTCTTTTGAAAAATAGGGTCAACCCGAATCTAACCCGAAAGCGTCAAAACCTAACCCGAAACCGAGTCTAAGCCAACACATTTAAAATCAGTCCGAAACATATCGAAAAAAGTTATATCGGATAACATGCGGGTTTTTTAAATGAAATTTACTTTACATCTAAATGAATTTTCAGAGAAAACTATTTTACTGAATGAATAATATATTTCTGACATTCGCATAATGAATGATGATGTTAATAGAGAAAAATGGATTATTCACGAATCATCAATTTTCATCAAACATATATTTCAAATGTGTTATATTATGTGAAAATTCTAAAACATGTTTTAAATAATATTCTATCAAAACTTTACGACCATGTACCGAAAAAGCAAAATCTTTTGTAGAATGATCTCACAAATCAACCATTATTCCAAACACGTAAACCTAAAACTGTCATAAAATCCCTTTTAAAATTATCGTCCAAGACGAATAACCATTCAAATGGAAACCGAACAAACGTATCATTTCATTTCCCAGAAATTCAGTATCTGAAGTATTGTCTGGAAAGATTCTCTTTAAAGCATAATGAATCCGCATGGTTCATTATCTCGATCTTAGAAGAACCTAAAGGTAAATGTAGATACGTACTTCAAATCGCCTTTAGACGAATGCCTCTAATCTGTTAGCAGATGAAAATGGTCCAGACTGTTAAAGAGAAAAGTGAAGTACGAATGAATGTCACGTGATGACCAATCAATATTCGATGTGGAAAGGAAGAGAGGAATACGTTTAGCAATGATAAATATTCAGTCAAATAAAGAATTGGTATTTTCCATTCATAAACTGTTAGCAGACTTCGGTTTTTCATTTTTGTTATAAGGATATCTAGCAAAATAGTAGGTGTTTAGCTTTAACGGATTTACCACATACCGCTAAACCTATAAGTAAAAACTGTTCTTCTTAATATTTTTCTTACGTTTAATTGTTTGAGAATGGTTGCCTTTATGTTTAATTTTTTTAGCATTTGCGTTTTTCTTCACAGAGATAATCAGTATAAACCCGTATTTTTTTATGTTGGAAAAAGAAATCTTGTTTAAAAAAAAATGTGTCTCCCAGAATTTCGTCATTGCCAAAAAATATTTACATATTAACCTTTCACTCAACAGATGCTTATAAATTAGCCGTTATTCCAAATGTAAAATTATTATTATTTAAACTCTATTCAAAAATCATCAATTATTATGGAAGAATAACGATTCAAGTGGAAATCGAACATGTCTTATCCTCGAAAAACAATCATTCTTTTGCAAAAGCCTATTGAAATTAAAATAAATCCACCTGTTTTATTATATCATTTTGAAGCTGGCAACAAATCTAGAAATCTTTACTTGCATTTGCTTTTCTGACCTCTGTTCTCTGAGCAGAAGAAACTGATTAATAAGAATCATAAACAGATATACACTGTTAAAAATATCCCTGTAAAATTACGGGTCGGGGTTGGCAGCAGAGATTCTATTCATACCCAGTAAGAAAAAAAAATCCATGCCAAGCATTTTGTGCTGCCCGTAAAACAGGATATAATGTACTTTAAAACAGAATAACGCTTTACTTACTGTTTCGTAGCACGTAGCAAGTTAAATAATCATCACAGAATAGCTTTTTTGGAGGGTGAAAAAATATGTTACGGTCGCGATTAAGTGACATTATTTTTCGAAATACGACTAAATGAAGGCTTTCACCTTATCGGAGGATAATGTATGGGATCGTACCGTATTCTTGCTAACAGATGGGCTAGAACTGTAAGAATATATGGATCTTCCTTAATTTTCTAAGTATCTATGCGATAAGGCTGCTTATTTAATAGATCAGACCGTTTTTCATCAAATAAGGTTGTTGCCCGTGAAAATTGAAGGGCAAACTCTCATAAATTTACAGTTTTTTTTCTGAGAGTATAGACACGAATGCAGAACGATTACAGTAAATATGAATGTCATGTGACGAGTTATGGAACTACAAATAAAGAGGAGTTGACATATCCACAAAATGGTGAAGCTTTAACGATAACTGGTTCCGCAGGTTAGAGATTTGCATGGACCGGGCAGGCAGAATGAAGGAAAATTTTCAAGCGGACAGGGCCGGACCGATAAAGAAAAAACGGGCCCGTCCGGTAAAAATTAAAAGGGCCAGCCAGACAGATAAAAAATTTAAGCGGGCCGACTGGCTTGATAAAAAAGGATCAAATCAAACCAAGTGGAAGTGACTATAACGAGGCTAAATATAAATGTGCTGCACCAACCAATGCTAGTTTGTCAACATTAATACAGAAATATAACGTGTTCAGCGCAAAAATCGGCATCGGGCAGATATATCGTGCCTGAACCCGGCTTAATGTTTTCAGAAGACTAGGGCCAGGCCAGGATCAGACTTACAATTTATTCTACATACTCGGGTCCGACCGGAACTGGACTTAATTGTTCTCAGGACGTGCCGGGTAAGAAACTTGTTTTGTATAAATAATAATAACGATAATTCACTTAAAAAAAGGAAGTACTCGAAAATGAGTAAGTCGATGTACTAATATCGAACTGAGTACTTTTGGATCAAAAATGAACCTATGCTTTCTCAATTTTGAAACATCACGTGCTATCAAACTCAAACGAGACGATAATTCTGTACTTTATAATGGTTTATTTTATGCAAAACGGTATAAAAAATATTCATTAATGTAAATATTAAATTATGCACAGTATTTTAAAATAATTTAAAAGTGCTTGAAAATAATGTTCTTCTCATAAAAATATTTGATTTGGGTATCTTGATAATAATTATGCTACTTTTTCTTTATAAATAATCAATTAAATGTTTTTTGTTAATAATTTTGGACGTGAAATAAATGTCAGCATATTTTTGCTTTAATCTATAGTAAACGGGAGGTTCAGGGGGCGGTACATAACAGTTCATATTTGAACACATCCATAGAATCAAAAATGAGTACACGTGTTTCTCAATTTTGAGTACATTTGGATCGGATCTATTATGAATATGTGAAGTATTTAAAATTGAGTACTTTTACTCAATTTTTAGTACCCATTACTCTCATAAATTTAGTTTTTTTTTCTGAGACTGTAGATACGAATGCAGTACATATTAATACCATGTGATGAGCTATGGAACTACAAATAAAGAGGAATTGACATATCCACAAAATGGTGAAGCTTTAAGGGTAAGGGCAGGCAGAATGAATGAAAATTTTCAAGCAGACCGGGCCGCTAAAATCCAAACCCTCAAGCGTACAGCACTTTGGCGAAATTCGGAGAATACCAATTAATTTTGCTAGAAGAGCACTTTCCGCACATGCGCTTATTGACATTACTGACAGTACATTTGAATTCTCGTTGATTCAATTGTTGCTCTGTTTCCAAAATAAAAAAAAACTTTTCCTTACGGTTTTACAACTCATAGAAATAGAGATATGACATTTTAAAAAATATCCTTTTGTAAGAAGAATTAGAGAACCATTCAGATTTATGGAAATTTACAATTTGATCTCCTCTAATAATTTTTTTTAATGATTCATACAATTCACGCACATGTAAAATGGAAATTGATATATTTAAAACACAAATACAAATTGCTAAATCTGACTCTATTATAATATATGATCATCGAATAATACTGCTCAATGAAAAAGTGATTTTGAAAAAAAAAATCTATCCAGTGTTAGTAATATACTGTATTACTAAACAATAAATTTATCAAGATACTTTTAATGAATGGTAAACTTTGAAAATACGTAAACTTTCTTTTTTATGAGAAAGGGCCAACAAATATCTGTTTGATTTAATTATTTCTTTGATAAATTATCTGGATTCATCTTTAATCAATCAATCAATAACCGACAAATTGAAAATGGTTAATAAATATTTAACTTTCAATGAAAATACGCGTTGAAAAGGACTCTTCTCGCCTTATCATTTGGCACTCTTTGACTTTCGCCAAAGGTGTTGTACGCTTGAGGGTTCAGACACACTGTGCAATAGTGGTTTTGTCCTAGAACTAAAATTAGTTGATTCTAGATCAGTTTTCCGCGCTGATTCCGAATATGCTTTCCGTTTATCTCTAGGTAGTCCAGGTTTTGAGAAATTTGCTTATTTAAATTTATGCAAATTTAAGCTTTTTTGTGCTATTTTATGCAAATTTTAGATACAATGTGTGTCACATCTAATTACGTTTTCTAGATAATGATTACTTGACTATTTGCTTCAGATAAATGTCACGATTTGCATATTCTTAACATTTATTTATCAGTTATTAAGCCTAATTTGCGTATTTTTCAATGATGTAATGTTTACATCACTATAAACTTTAAAATAATTGCCACAGAATTGACGTAATGTTTTCCTAGACTAATTTTTATGCTGATTTCAAATATGCAGTCTATTTTTTTATGTCATTTCTAGTTTTCGAGTAAGATGAATTTCTACTTTTGCACGGCATTAACACAGGTTTGATATAAGATGCTTTTCAGGGGTGTGTAATTCATTGACAAGAAGGTGAACAGCGTCAAATTCATATCACAGACATAAACAAAAATTTATGTAATCGAAAAATAAAAAATAAGTTGTGGAATCTATCCCAACTAGTTGAAGTTTATCATACAAAGTATCATAAAAAGCTCTGACTTTTTTGACCAAAAACTAAAATTTCACTTTTTTCAAAAACTAGATGTGATAGAAGAAAACAGATACAAGATTTGAAATCAGCTCAAAAAACTGGTTTAGAAACATATTAGCGTACTCGTGCGGCAGAAATATTTGAACGTCAAGAAACATTATTAGAAAAACATGAAAAATATACAAATTAGGTACAATATTTCACAGTCACATGCCAGTATAATCTCAGAAACAACGTTTTTGTGAAGTAAATTAAGTATTAATCATAACATAAAACAAAAAACCCTGTCTGATATTGCTTTAAACCTTAAATTTGCATAAATTGAAATATGCTAATATCTCTCAAACTTGACGTGCTGGAGTAAATCTAAAACTAAATTCGGAATCAGCACAAAAACCGCATAAAAAACAACTAATTTCTGTTTTAGGACAGATCAAAAGTTCAAATTTGTTGACCAGTGACATTAGCGGCCCGGTCGCTAATCATGGATTTTTTACAATTAAAAAATCTGATAGAACCATATTATTCTAAAACGTCGTGTCTTGCTTATAATAACATGGTTCTATAATGAAAGAACCATGTTATTCTTAATTTGTATAACTTTTCATAGCCTAACAAAGTGACATTAGGTTAATTAATTCGAAAAAACATCAATGGGTAGTAAAATATTTATTAATAACTATATTTTAACACAATTACAGGAAATTGCTGCTTCCACTTATTCATACTAATTAATAGATTAATAGGTTAATTTCTTCATAAAACTAATGAATTTACATAAGTTGAATATATTATTCAACTGAACAAAAACTATCTTAAATATTTAATTATGTTAAATATAAAGTTATGAATATTAAAGTTATGTAGTACAGGGTATACGCAGGTATACGTAGTATATCTTCTGTATTTTTTTAAGTAGCTCCACATACACTCTGTTTCTCAAATAAAGCTAGACATAATGTTCATGACTTCTTTAGCGTATACCCTCTGGTTTGCTTACGATTACAACACTGAACTTCTGATATAACTAAGCCTGTGGCGTTATTATCCATTAAGGATCCAGGCTTACAGTGCCCAAACTGTTTTCTCGACCGCGGGTCCTGATGTTCTATTCGGCATATATCCCAGCAGGTGGTCAGCCTAATGCGTGACCCTCACAAGTAAAGGTACTATAGTCTGTGGCTGCGAATTTCGATTTTTATAGCTCATTCGATTCGTCCCATCGAGCTTAGTAATTTTATAACGCGCATATCGTCTATTGAGTTTTTATAATGGCAGAAGGCCGGGTCAAAATTCAAAATTTCGTTCATTGAAAAACAGATGCCTTCAAATAAATAAGTGAGATTTAAGTTTACTAATTGTTTTTACAGTGCCGTACATTGCCAATAACTACTATAAGGTTATATTATTACTGTTATTATAACAATTTGTAATTGCAGATAAAAAAAATTATGCAACTTGACAGGCAGGTTTTCGCAAGTTATGATGTCCTCGTCCAATTAAGTGTTGTCAGCGGGCTACTTTCTTGATTGGCACCACTTTTCTGAAATGGTAAAATTCCCTTGTTTCCTCCTTAATTAATATGTCATTAAATAAGGCGAATTTTACTATTTCAAAAAAGTGGTGCCAATCAAGAAATCTGAATTTTAAAAATGTATCCCACTGGCAACACTGGTCTAGTTTTGTTCATCCTGTCAATACCTTTTCCCGAATTACGAGCAAAAATCTTTGCAACCACACATTGTAGGTTCTTTGTCAGTTTTTCAGTCACTTCGCAACTTGCGGAATGTCTGCGTACGGTTGCATGCGAAGAAATTTTCTGATACTGTTGTATTTGCGGCAGCTCGCATTATGCAAATTTTTAAACTTTGATCCGGACCCCAGTCATTATTAAAACTCAATAGCCGATATGCGAGGTAGCAAATTACTTAGCTCGATGAGACAAATCGAATGAGCTATAAAAATCGAAATTCGCTGCCACAGACTATAGTACCTTTACTTGTCAGCGTTTAATTCACAAGCAAGCTTGGCACTAAATTTATTGTCCCCGAAGGGATGAAAGGCTGAGTGAACCTTGCCTAGCCCGGAGAATACTGCTGATATATTATCAGATTATTCTTGTGGCGATCGTAAACTTTCAGATGTTGACAGTAATTACTCAGAGGTTAGCTACATTTTTCAAATGTGAAAACGCCCACATACCTATCAGTGATTCAGAAGCAAGTTATTAAAACTTTGCGGTCTAACCTTCAGTCTGGCTCGGGATAATTTTTCTTTGCAAAATTTGCCTTTGGCACCAGTAATAAAGGAAAATAAATTAGAGCATTTTGAAAATTGTGCCCTATCCCTTCTTTTATGAAGCCCTAATCAGAGCCCGATTAAGGTTCTAAGGGGCCCTAGACCCAGCCTCATTTCGGGGCCCCCTCGCACCAAAATAGTAGCTAGATTTTTTTTCCCAGGGAGTATTCGAGGGGTTATCATTAGATTATCATACGGTTGGCAAGTTAACCAAAACCGTTTTTGTTTTTGAGAAAATAATAGCAAGAAACTGCAATTTAAGAATTTTTTTCTAAATCATTTTATTAAATTTGTGCCCCCCTTAGCAGTGGGCCCTAGGCCACGGCCTAGTTGGCCTGTGCGGTAATCAGGCCCTGGCCCTAATATGTCATATCATAACAATTTACTTATATACAATGCCTGCAAACTTTCAATTGTTACCTACGGCTGCCGATGTGGGGGCTTCCTCTGGAAAACTGGTATGGATAAGCTTTCCTAATTACATAACAAACAACTTAGACGTATTCGAAACGGCTCTAGATATTTTCGAAATATTTAATTTTTATTTATTATATTATTTATTTAGAAATGATCTTAAAAGTTCTTCTCTTGTTAATCACATAAAATGTTTATCTAAAAAATTCCATAGCCAAATTTATAAAATTCCTAATGACATCATGTACGAACTCCCAGATTATCATTTTCTCAGTCTTTCTAAACGCAAGAGACCCCGCTGTACTTACCATATTAGAAGAGTAGTCGCGCTCTTCGGCTAATACTTATTTTGTCTTTTCTTTCTTTTGTATATTTAATATATATATATATATATATATATATATATATATACATATATATATATTCCCATTATTATTTTACTTTGGTAAAGTTTGCTAAACTTATATTAACTTTTTATTTAAAATGTATGGCAATGAAAACAGCCTTTTTAGGTAGATTTCGTATGAAATACTACCTATTGGGATCGTTCCTATGTTGGAATTTCTGAAATTTTTTTGCAGATCTACACCGATCATGACTCCTAGAACCCAAAACCAACCTCAGTAAAAAACTTTATATCTATCCATCTATCTATCTATCTATCTATCTATCTATCTATCTATCTATCTATCTATATATATATATATCACTTTCTTCTGGACACGATAATTAGAGATGCACCAATCTCTTCCAAACTGATACATAAAATCAAAGGGCATAAAATCTCGGTCAAGTTCGTTAATGGGCAAAATCGGACCAAGGGGATGGAAATAGGGAGGGGTTTTGTGAAAACCAAAAACCCCCATAACTTCTTAATTGTTGTACATATCAAATCAGTTTAAAGTTTTTATTACTTCTAAAAATAGGGCCAAAAATTTATGAATCATAGATTTTTGATAAAGTTAAAAATGGGCTCAAGGGGCGCAAAAAATAGGGTTTTGGGGAGAAAAAAATTCATAACTTTGTCAATTCTCAAGATATCAATTCCAATTAATTTTATTATAAATTTCCTTAATATTATCTACAACTTTTATATTCACATGTTTTTGATAGGACCAATTCGTACCGCAAAAAAAAATTAAAAACGAAAACAAAAAGGGGGTTTGAAGAAGTAAAAAATCCACAACTCCTTCAATTCAAAAGATATAAAATCCCCATGAATTTATCATATATCTTCTTAATATTGTCTACAACATCTATATAGACAAGTTTTGGATAGGACCAATTCTTACAGCAAAAACAAATTAAAAATACATAGCGGTTGAAGAAAAAAATCATCTAAGTAAGGGTGTATTCAAATCCAAACTGCGTATTTTCTGACACATTTTACAATTCATTTTTGCTCTCAAAGGCTTCCAATTGGTACGGTTTCTTACTCAGAAACTATATAATGTACCGTAATGGTCGATATTTTGATAGAGGCAGAATATATTTCAAAAAATGCTGTTAAAGTGGGCATTTTGAACCGAATTTCCCGAAGCGGATTGTGTTGGAAAAATCATTGCATTAAGGATGCACTCAAATCCAAACTGCTTATTTTCTGACTCATTTTTAAATTCATTTTTGCTCTCAAACGCATTTAATTGGTAAAGTCGCTTATTCAGAAACTACATAATGTACCGCAATGATCGATTTTTTGATAGAGGCAGAATATATTTCAAAAAAATATGTCAAAGTGGGCATTTTGAACGGAATTTCCCGAAGCAATTGTGTTATCACTTTCTTCTGGACACGATAACTTCCGCAATTCTGCACAAATCTCTTCCAAACTGATACATAAAATCAAGGGGCATAAAATCTCGGTCAAGTTCGTTAATGGGCAAAATCGGACCGAGGGGATGGAAATAGGGAGGGGTTTTGTGAAAACCGAATATCCCCCATAACATCTTAATTTTTGTACATATCAAATCAGTTTAAAGTTTTTATTACTTCTAAAAATAGGGCCAAAATTTTATGTATCACAGATTTTTGATAAAGTTAAAAATGGGCTCATGGGGCGCAAAAAATAGGGTTTTTGGGAGAAAAAAATTCATAACTTCGTCAATTCTCAAGATATCAATTCCAATTAATTTTATTATAAATCTCCTTAATATTATCTACAATTTTTATACTCACAAGTTTTTGATAGGACCAATTCGTACCGCAAAAAAAAATTAAAAACGAAAACAAAAAGGGGGTTTGAAGAAGTAAAAAATCCATAACTCCGTCAATTCAAAAGATTTCCCCATGAATTTATCATATATCTTCTTAATATTGTCTACAACATCTATATAGACAAGTTTTGTATAGGACCAATTCTTACAGCAAAAACAAATTAAAAATACATAGCGGTTGAAGAAAAAAATCATCTAAGTAAGGGTGTATTCAAATCCAAACTGCGTATTTTCTGACTCATTTTACAATTCATTTTTGCTCTCAAAGGCTTCCAATTGGTACGTTTTCTTACTCAGAAACTATATAATGTACTGTAATGGTCGATTTTTTGATAGAGACAGAATATATTTTAAAAAATGCTGTTAAAGTGGGCATTTTGAACCGAATTTCCCGAAGCGGATTGTGTTGGAAAAATCATTGCATTAAGGATGCACTCAAATCCAAACTGCTTATTTTCTGACTCATTTTTAAATTCATTTTTGCTCTCAAACGCATTTAATTGGTAGATTCGCTTATTCAGAAACTATATAATGTACCGCAATGATCGATTTTTTTGATAGAGGCAGAATATATTTCAAGAAATTATGTCAAAGTGGGCATTTTGAACGGAATTTTCCGAAGCAATTATGTTATCACTTTCTTCTGGACACGATAACTTCCGCAATTCTGCACAAATCTATTCCAAACTGATACATAAAATCAAGGGACATAAAATCTCGGTCAAGTTCGTTAATGGGCAAAAGCAGACAAAGGGAATGGAAATAGGGAGGGGTTTTGTGAAAACCGAAAAACCCCCATAACTTCTTAATTTTTGTACATATCAAATCAGTTTAAAGTTTTTATTACTTCTAAAAATAGCGCCAAAAATTCATGCATCACAGATTTTTGATAAAATTTAAAATAGGCTCAAGGGGCGCAAAAAATAGGATTTTTGGGAGAAAAAAATTCATAACTTCGTCAATTCTCAAAATATCAAATCCAATAATTTTATTATACATCTCCTTAATATTATCTACAACTTTTATATTCACAAGTTTTTGATAGGACCAATTCGTACTGCAAAAAAATTAAAAACGAAAACAAAAAAGGTGGGTTGAAGTAGAAAAACTTTCATAACTGCGTCAATTCACAAGATATAAAATCTCCATGAATTTATCATATATCTTCTTAATATTGTCTTCAACATTTCTATAGACAAGTTTTTGATAGGGCCAATTCTTAAAGCAAAAACAAATTAAAAATACGTAGCGGTTGAAGAAAAAAATCATCTTATTATGGGTGCATTCAAATTCAAACTGTCTATTTTCTTACTCATTTTTAAGTTCATTTTTGCTCTCAAATGCATCCAGTTGCTAGATTCTCTTATTCAGAAACTATATAATGTACAGTAATGATCGATTTTTTGATAGAGGCAGAATATATTTCAAGAAATGATGTCAAAGTGGGCATTTTGAACAGAATTTCCCGAAACGATTGTGTTAGAAATGAAAAATATTGCCCTACTGAGAAAATAATTGTTTATTAATCAAGTTTTAATTAATTGAAAGAAAAATAAAAACACAGGTCGCTTATAAATCTTTTCAAAAATCATGTCAGGCATGTTTCATATTTTTTTTTATTACAAATTAATCTGAAAATGTGCCAGAAAATTTCGAGTTGTTGAGTATGGAAAAATATTTTTTTAATATCGCCTTAACATGATTCTGATAAAACCAGCTATTTTATAAAAAGGAAATAAAAACTCGTCAAAAGCAAACAGATAAAACTGTTAAAGTGGATTTTATATCTAATAATGATTTAGTTTTTGTTGGTGAAATTAGTATACTTAACTTCGAAATCTACCTCTGCCTGTACGCCGGGCCGGCAGGGATTTTTTGTTTAAGGGAATTGGTAGCTTTTCTATCTAGCTTTGCTTCGTCCGGTTATGTCGGATATTGGACAGTGTAAACATTTATTTTTTATTAAACTCACTTTTACTTTATATTTTATTTTAATCCTTCATTTCGTTTGCATTTAATTTCACTTTTATTTTCCTACTCTCGGATTACCCTTTCAAAAATTTTCAGCCTTTTTATATTTTTTATTTTTCAATTTTATTTCTTATATTGTAGTACATTTATATGCTACGGCTAGACTTTAATTCATGGATCCTCTATGATGTCATATACACTTACTCATTTACAGGGAGTGAAGTAGCACTACTACTGGGTATCCCATTGAACTATTCTCCTGTTCACTTGTTCAAAATTGAGTAATTGAAGGTAACTTCTTTTAAAAAAAGTGGTGTCATCCGAAAATTATTTGTGTAAGAGTCACCAGATAGAAAAGCGTTGAGGTGATTCACATGTACAATAACTGAATAGTCCGCTAAACGTTCAAAAACCCTGAAAATGGCGTACATCTACAAAGTGTTAACGTATTGAAAAACGAGTAATTGAAGGTAACTTCTTTTTAAAAAGTGGTGCCAACAGAAAATTATTTGTGTAAGAGTCACCAGATAGAAAAGCGTTGAAGTGATTCACATGTACAATAACTGAATAGTCCGTTAAACGTTCAAAAACCCTGAAAATGGCGTACATCTACAAAGTGTTAACGTATTGAAAAACGAGTAATTGAAGGTAACTTCTTTTTAAAAAAGTGGTGCCAACCGAAAATTATTTGTGTAAGAGTCACCAGATAGAAAAGCGTTGAGGTGATTCACATGTACAATAACTGAATAGCCCGCTAAACGTTCAAAAAACCTGAAAATGACATACATCTACAAACTGTTCACGTATTGCAAAACGAGATACTTTTTATAGGAAGATCAACCGCTATGGTTCATTATCTCGGTTTTCAAGAAAGCTGGCGACATATGTTGAAACGAACTTCAGATCTCTTTCAGATGAATGCCTGTAATGTGTTTGCAGATCAAAGTGGTCGGGAAGAATGGAGATGATTTTATGAAGTATTGTCATGTGATGGCCAATCAATACTCTGTGTGAATCGGATTGGTGAAACACGTTAAGAGAATGCTAGTAATTTAGTATTTGCAGAATGGACATTTTTTATTTGTAAACCGTAAGCGGATTTACCTTTTTATTTTTTGTTATAAGAATTTTCAGCAAAATAAAAATGGCTTGTTTTATCTGACGCAACTGGCCACATAAAATGAAAGTATTTCAAAATAATTTTGTTCGCGTTATTTCCTTTAATTTTTTGATAATGCTGCGAATTCTTCTAAAAACAATAAATATACAGTGTGTCCATAATTAAACGACCCTACTTTAAAGTTATCTACATACAAAACTATGGTTCAGAATGTTGTGAAATTTTGTGGGGGACATAATAAAGGTATGGGAATTTGTTCAAGCAAAAAAAAAAAAAAAAAAAAAAAAAAAAAAAAAAAAAAAAATTAGGAGGCAGCTTTTTAACGAATAACTTATTTAGCATACATTTACGATAGTTAACAAATTTGTTATAACCAAACATGTTCCACATGACGGTGATCATTTTCAGATACCTTTTGGAATCGTAAGATAACATGTTTCACAATTGATCGCAGTGTGTTCTGGGATATGCTAAGAACATGTCGTGAAATGCTGTCTTTAGAATCAGGTTAAGTTAATAAATGAAATTTCTAAACTATCGTAATGCTAAATGTGTAATTTATTAAAAAACGCCCTCTGGTGCCGTAATTTTGAACTTTTTTTGCCTAAACAAATTCCCACCCCTTTATTATGTCTTTCACAAAATTTCCCAACATTATGAAGACTTGTCTGTAGACAACTTTAAAGTAGGGTCGTTTAATTATGGACACTCTGTCTATAAATTCAATAAAATAACATATCTTTAGTATGAATTGTGCATATGAAACCCTTCTTAAGATTCCATATCATATTCATAGTTTTTTTTTTTAATTTCTGAAATTACACTCTTTATTTTTTTATGTTTTTTAAATTTATTACTCCAATTAATTTCCCACATGTGATTCCAATTTATTATATACAAGAACAGCCATTTTTATAATTATCTACTAGTTTCTCAAGTAAGAAACATGATTCGAAATTTAGATTAAAAAAATAATAAAGATAAAAGTCTACTCAGATTTTATCTAATCAAGTTTTCAGATATATTTTTCTTAACCTGGTGCAAAAAATAAATCGCCTAATATTGTATGAATTGCAGTTTTTAAAATTGAATTATTTTTTAAGCTTTCTAATATTCCTTTCATGTTTAAATTAAATATTTTTGTTTTATAATATTATCTCTCATTAAAGCGGTTTTTCTTTCTTTTTTCTTTTAAGGCTGTTCTCAACTGTTCTGTTCAACAAGCGCAAAATGTTTTGACACAAATTCATTTTTTAACGGAAAGATATAAAATTGGAAAGCCTGGCCATGGAAGCAATTTGGAATCGAACTGTGTTTTCCATTTTTGGATCAATCAATTACCTATTGAGTTATAAGCGATTTTGATCACGTGAAACGGCATTTTCTCCCCTTATTGACTGTTTTTTAACACTTTCCAACAAAGTTGAAAAGTGTTTATGACTTCGGTTTGTCTGTCCGTCTATCCGTCTGTCCACGCTCTAACTCTCGTAAATATGCTCGGATCGTTCTGAAATTTTTGGATGTTAGTGACCTCTACCATAGCACGTTCCCTATTTCAAATGAAGTTTGTTGCATGTTTTATCCATTTACAGGGACAGTCAAAAGTTTTCCGTTACATTACGACCAATGGGGAAAAATCATTTCAAATGATTTTTAATGGGGTTACACTCTTTCAAGTATAGTAAAATTGATATTCATTTATGAAGTCCCCTAAAATATGCATTCTGTTGAATATGCGGTGCAAAGAATAGTTATTGTTCATTTACAGGGCTACACAAAAGAATTCCGTTCATAATGGTATAGGAGGAATTGTTTGCGGTGTATTTGAAAAGATTTCAGATACTATACTGTATCCGAATTACTGTATATTAGTAATGATTGCTCGGAATTCATTTTTAATTATGATATGCGCTTTTTTCACTATATTTATGCATACTATAAAGTGCGTATAAATGCTATAGTTCATATACAGGGCTACAGAAATGAATTCTTAAAGGTTGCTGAGTATGATAAATTGCTTAAAGGTGCGTTTTAAAGGAGTTATGCTTTTTTACGTTGAACTGAATTTAGTTTACTAAGAAATAGTTGTAGAATATCTATAAAATGATATACAGGGCCACGCAAAGAGCTGGATACATGGCCGTCTATAGGTGATAATTTCTGGAAATGTACTTTCAGTAGTTTTAAGAGTGTTTTAGTTAAATAGTGGTATGTAATAAAGGTACTAGGTAAACTACAGGGCTGTATAAAAATATTCAAGTATATTTCCATCTATTAATATAAATTGCTGAAAGATGAATTTCAACCTGTTATGCATTTTCTTGCTAAACTAAATTTTCCCATTATATAGTATATATATCAACCTACAGGTCAAATACAAGGCTGTTCGAAAGAATTGGAATACATATTTAGCTATGAACGGTAACTACTGAAATCAGTTTTTCAAATGTTTTATGCTTTTAATAAAATGTTTACTTAGTTATCTTACTTACCTTATTTCCCTAAATAACGAAGTTTTGTTAAAGCATTCAGGAAGTATTGGAAAGTGTTTCATGATCTATGCTTAACGCATGATTTTTCTTTCTTGTTCTTCTTTAGTTCAGCAGTTCAGTTCAAAATGCCAACTTTGACAGTATATTCTGAAAGATCTATTGCGTTTGCAAGAAAATGAAAAAAAAAACCAGTTCGATGACATAGTTTCTGAATAACAACATCTTCTAGTTTCATGCGTTTCCGAACAAAAATGAATTAAAATTTATGTCAAAAAGTTGAGACTTTGGATTTGAGAACAGCCTTAAATAAAATTAGTAACAGTTTTCTTTTGTAGTGTTTGTATTATTTTCTAAGTGATATAGCCGTTTCAGTTCTTTAACTAATGGTAATAGTCGAGATAAAATGACAAATGACAACCTTTTTGTCCAAAATGACAATAAAATACCAAATTTTATTATCAAAATTCATGGTTATATCAATATATTTTGCATATAATTGACATAAAAAATCCATGGGGTTGTTTTTAGGTGTATTCGCAATTATATAAATACATAGCACATATTGTCGTCGTGTAGTCCGTCCGTCTGTCTGCATATAACAGCGAAGAACTTTCCAACCAAATGGTTTGAAATTTAATATATATATATATATATATAATTGTTGCAGAATTTTGTCGTATCATTTCAAATTTTATGAAAATCAAATCAAAACTTAAAAAGATATTAATAAAAATTTCCTTCATTCTATTAAATCTTATCAGGCGTAATTAATTCAACGATATCCCATGATAGGTAATGATTCTAGGTGCCCATGGTGATGACGTCCTATTATTTCCGTATAACTGAATTTAATATGTATATATATATATATCCAAAAACCAAACCAAAAATTCGAAACTACGGAACTGATCCAACAATAAATAAACTAAACCAAATGACAACAACAAAATAACTAAAATCAACTAACTTCAAAAACAACATACTTTAAAAACGGCAAACTTTAAAAACATTCAAACTAAAACCAGAAGAAATTGAATCCATGGAGACAGGCGGCATGCACTTGCGACATGCAACTGCGGGGTTAAAACCAGTTTTTATGTGCACAACGCTCCCCAAACAACCTGTCAAGACCAAAAAGAAAAAACTAACAAATCGAATGAGCTGCCTAGACCTATACCTGCCTAGACCTGCCTATATATATATATATATATATATGTATGTATGTATATATGTTTATTTATTTATTTATATATATATAACCATTATATAATATACAATTCATCATCTCGTTAAAAAAAAAATAAAAATTAATAAATTGAGTATCAATCCATTACATTGACATTATAATTAATAAATCTGGATTTATTAATTTAACTAATCATTAATGAATATATTAGTATTAAATATAAAAAAAAATAAATATTGAACAATTAACTTAATAATAGTACAGTAATATAATCATTTTGAATATGAAGTTTAATAGAGACCATGAGAGATGATAAACTTGCAGCATCAAATGGAATTTCTTACAGAAATGCATCGTGTGGATGACTTTCTGTAATTGTAAATGTAAAATGGGTGGAAACTACATAAGTAGAAATCAAATATATATATATATATATACATACATAATATTTAAAAAAAAATTGCAATCATTCATTTTTGCATAAGAATGCAACAGCTATTGCACAAAGATCTGAATATTTATAAAACTAGTTATAGTACGTATGTCATTTGTCACATTTGATGTACAACTTTCGACTTGTTGAAATTAGCTGGGGCATACAGACAGACACTTTTAGGGCCTCCTGCTTTATAATACACGATCATCGAAAAATAATGCCTAGATTTTAAAAAATCGGAACATCAAAACCTTTTATGTTAAATGAGTAATTCTTTCACTACACGATAACAAGTGAACGCAAGTTTAGATTTAGTTCATCGGAATTCGTTTGCGTGTCTGTGTTATGCGCGGATTAGTTGCGCAGTCATCAAGGTCAACATACGCGCCAGACTGCAGCTGCTCAGTACGATGTTGACCGTGCAGCAAAAAGCACAGTGCGTGATTTGATATGTGGAGTCAAAGTCAATAGTCAGTGTACAGCGGCTTTTTCGGAGCTTTTTCATCGTACTAAGCTGCTGCAGTCTGGCGCGTCAGCTGACCTTGACGACTGCGCAACTAATCCGCGCATAACACAGACACGCACACGAATTCTGGTGAACTAAAACCAAACTTTCGTTCACCAGTTATCGTGTAGTGAAAGAATTACTCATTTAACATAAAAGGTTTCAATGTTATGATTTTTTAAAATCTAGGCATTATTTTTCGATGACCCTGTATATATGATATAGAGTATATGTATACACAATGGACTCTTTTTAATGTCTCTCCCTTAAGACGTATATCTCCGATTAATGAAGGCAATTAAATTTTCTCCATCATTTTCTATTTACAATTAACCTTTTAACTGCCAACGAAATCTCGCGCGACCTCCAGTGCCTTACTTAAATCGCATATTTCTGAAATTATATAAGGTGTATATTAGTTTTCTGAAATAACAGTAAGAAAATGCACATGTTATACTGTTATATATAATGGCTCAGGTGGTGAAAATTACCTCACTATAATTGGAATTCGCCATCACTGTAATAGATGCATGCATTTTCTAAAGACGTATGTATACGTCCGAGTCTGTTAAGGGGTTAATGTTAAATATATCGCTTTAATCGTACCCCTAATCAGATAAAATGGATAATTTTTTTGCAAACTGCCAAGCAGAATCAAATCTGCCTTTGTACATTATTTCTTCAAGAGTACTAGGTGTGAATAATCTTAACACTATACAGGCAGCTGGCGCGTTTATGCGTCATTTATAAAACTATCGTTGAGAAATTCTAAATTCTCTCCAGAAAGTTTTAATAATTATTATTAATTATTATAATGATAACTATTTTGTCAATAAAATAAAGGAAAATTAATATTAAAATTTTCCAGTGTAAACTGGAAATTTCTGAATAAAAAAACTGTCAGATTTGGCAATAATGTTTTCAACCTGTATACTGTATAGCAGGCGTGTGTACAACCTTTCAGTAAGCAGGGGCGCACCTCAGCTCTTGGCGCTAAATGAAGGGCGCCATTATTCACATGACTGAAAACATGCGGCAATATTATCGCGCAGTATTAGTATACACGCTCGTCTTAACCCTCTCGCTGCGGAACCCGAGATTTTCTCGGGGATGCATTTTTCCGTCTAATTAAACCTCCTTGATCATTCTCTCCAGTTATTTTTTTATTGTAAACTTTGCCTTATTTAATCGGAGCATTTTTCCGATTAAATTAGATAAAAATTTTTGTTTTGAAAAACCGGTGACAAAAGAATAAAAATTCTTAAATACACAATTTTTGAAGCTATTTTGATAAAACAACTACGCAGCGAGTGGGTTAATGTAATGCAAATGAAACTTACAGTGGTAGACAAAAGGCCTCTACGGTCCTGGAGTTACAGATATTCAATTTCAAATTATATATTTTTCTATGTGAGGTCTACCTCAAAAACATTTGTAGGATAAGTTGGCAGAAACTTTAATCGCGCCAGTAATAACAACAATAACAAAAAAAAAAAAAAAAAAACCACATGAAAATCGGAGATATTGCTAGGTTTTTTTTAGGATGTGAAAATACGCTCTGACTTATTTTGAAGGCATGAATTTACTTTTATAAAAGTACAAAAAGAAAAACAGGCATGATAGTAACCAATCCATAAGGGTGGTTCTAGAGAGATAGTCTGGAAGTGCTTTCATAGATGGAAATCATTGTGCACTGTTTTATTAATTCTTCTGAATTGGGCAGTGTGACAACAGCAAAAAGAAAAAATCTGAACTTCCATGCACACGTGTCTTCAAACGGGCGGGAGAAGGTGAAAAAGTTTATTTTTCTGTTACTTCTTAAATATTAAAAAGAGCTATTTCCGAATTATTACCAGATTTAACCATCATAATTATACTTCATAAACAATAACTACAAATCGTGAAAATATGCATGATTAAATTTTCAAAGTATGTTTCTGGTTTTTAACGAGTTTTCACAGGTTTTAAGTATAAAACATTTTTTAAGTATAAATCTATAGCTAAACAGCACCGAAAACTGGCGATATGAAACAATTAAAATAATAAAGCTTCATAAAAAATCACCATAAAATAAAACAAAACATAGGACGCATTTCCAGATAAAAATATCAACAGCTCGTCATCAACTCGTCAGTCATTTTTTGACCGTGTTATTTCGGACACGTGTTTACGGTAGCTGATGACGAGCTGTTAATATTTTTAGCTCAAAACGGGTCCTATGTTTTGTTTTATTTTATGGTGATTTTTTACAAAGCTTTATTATTTTAATAAATGTATAATAACAGGAAACCTTCAGAAGGGCGCCAAGAAAGTATTGAAAGGGCGCCATGGCCCCCGCCGCGTTGGACAGCCCTGTTGTATAGTGTTAATAAACTGCTTTTCAATCATTGCTAAGCAAATGATAAACACGAGGACGTTTTTCATTGGAAAATTGTCTATCCTTGGAGAATTTAATGTCAGCAGCATCTGAAGGTTCACGATCGCTACAAGAATAACTTGACAATTTATCAACAGTAATGCTAAATCTGGCGAATTTTTTATTCAGCAATTCACAATTCGCAGAAGAAGATTTAAATATTTATCGCTTATTATGACGATGCCATTCCGTAATTGTTTATAAAAGTTAAATTTTTTCTGGTTTGATTTTTGATTAATAATCACACAACTGAGATTATAGTTTTCCGTTTTCAATGTTTGTTTCATTCAGGACCAGTGTTGCCAGTGGGCTACTTTTTTTTTTAAATTCAGATTTCTTGATTGGCGCCATTTTTTTTTTGAAGTAGTAAAATTCGCCTTATTTAACCTTATTTAATGACATATTAATTAAGGCGAGAAGAAAGGGAATTTTACCTTTTTAAAAAATTAGTACAATCAAGAAATCTGAATTTTAAAAAAGTAGCCAACTGGCAATACTGGTCAGGACTGGGATCACAGTCTCCCGCCTAATAAAGTGTTAACAGATGAAGATGATCAAAACGAATAAAGAGATAAAAATTAAATGCGAATGAATGTCACGTGATAACCAATCGATATTCCATTTGAGCAAGAAGAAATATATATGTCTTCTAGGGAATGATAGAAATTTAGACAGATAGAGTATTGCCATTTCTTTTTTTTTTTAATTGAAAACGAATTTAACTTTTTTTCTTATCATTGCTTATTAAACGACAGAATTGCTTATGACATTCGATCGCCAAAAAATCATTAAAAAAAAAACTTTCGTATAAAAGAAACTTTGAACGTGGAAAAAAACTGTATCATTGCTTTATTGTGGAGGAAGGTTTATTGCCGATATATTAATGCGTGTTATTATCCTTCAATTAAAAATGAAATTATAGTAACTTCCCAGCAAAGAAAGAAACAGTGGGCCATCAGCTGGAAAAAAGATGGCAGCCAGCACTGCCATCAGCGGTAAAGTGCAATGGTGCCATTACTTAAACCTATACAAAAGTGTCCGAGCCGAATGCAGCTGGCCCATCAGTGATGGGCAACAGCAGGCCAGCATTGGTATGCCATCACATTACTTCAATCCGGCATTTTTTCTGCAGTGCTAGCATCTTTCCAACTGCTATTCCTTTGCTGGCCTAGCACTTTCCCTTACAAAAATTTCTTATAGAATTCTATAGAAAAACTAAATTATGGCTCTTTTTTCTATAAGCTAGTTTCATCAAGAGCTATAGAAATATCTGTAGAAGTGTTTATAATAGAAATGTCTATAGAAATATTTGAAATTTCAGCGGTTTCCATGTGGTCACCCTCCCAAGTACGAACCGCGCTCGATGCTGTTTGGTTTTCGTGATCGGACATGAACAAGCACTTTCAGCGTACAGCGGACTGCTCGTAGGTTTTAAGCTCTCATTACACTATTTCAAGTTTGTTTCTTTTGTGATTTATGTTCCCAATCATTAAACTGGTATAGAAATTATTCTATTGTATAGAAATCCTATGTATTTTATACGCTTTTTTTTTTAATTATTGATTGTGAACTGTGTAAATTATGAAAACCGAAATCCTTTGTAACCTAGTAAAACCAGATTTAAGGAGAAAAAAAAAGAGTATTGAAATAAAGAATTTATTTATTTATTCACTTACTTATTTATTTTGTTGGCGGCAGTGGTGCTATATTTTTTACAGTTAAAAAAAAAAATTAGCTTCACAGCTTAAATTATGTTAAGATATTCATTTCAGATTTGTGTTCAAATATTCAATGTCTTCGATATTCGCAGCGCCACCTAGAGTAAGGGTTCCCAGCAATAATACTGCAAAAGTTCGTGCACTTCCATGTAGTGGTGGGCCAGCACATGAGATAAAATGGATGCCCACCAGAATTTTATCTGATGATTTCCAACAGCAAAGTTGACTGAAGCTGTCCAGCAGTGGTCATGCAGTGGTAGACCATCAGCCAGCACTTCTCATTCATTGCCAGCACCTATCTTGCTGCTGGCCAGCAATTTCCTCTTTGCTGGGTTATATGAATTTCTAGTTGAATTATGAAAGTTTCCTCATTAGTCACATTTACATTCTTTTGTTGAATGACAGTGTTTTATGTCGATTATGTGTATTGAAGCAGTTGTACGTAAATAGGTATATTTCATAAAATGTTAATAATTATATGAAATGGATTCAAACATGAAAGTGTCTGTATGTATATAGGTTAGGAAAGGATATATGTAAAAATGGAGATCATTTAGCACTTTGTCTGCGTAGGAAGCGGATTTGAATCTATACCACATATAATACCTATTGCCTTCAAGGTCTGTTTCCCTATCCATACCTTACATCAATAACTATTGTAACGTCGCATTTGTCTGACTTAGAGCTCTTTTTTTCGTTTTCCCACGCTACTTGAGATCAGTAAAAAGCTTCGTCCTGTATTAGATTATAGCAGTTGGAAAAACGAAACCGATGTCTCGCGTCTTAAAGTACCATAACAACGAAGGGATGAAATGAGGAGAACGGATGTCCTTGAGAAGCCAATTGAAATTACATAGAGTATAGTGGTACATTAGCGCGTAGCGACGGACGCAGATTCTCGTCTAGTTCACAACCGGACTCCACCAGCTCCAAGACTTGGTTACAATGCATAATTTTATTTAGCTACATTGTCAATATTTAAATAAAGCATCCCATTTGCCGTGTTTGTCGCCGTTTATTTGTGTTTGTGTGTGGGTATTTCCGTGATACGAAAATGTGCGATTCTTGGCCAAATGGTATTTACGAAACCTTTGGCTCTTTATATTTATCAGTAATTTTGTTTTTTTATAGAATAATATATATATAATAGGACTTAATGTTCTAAATTATTTTAGTTTTGTTGAATAAAAGAATGAAAATAAATCAGATCTGTCTCGTTTATTCCAGATACTAGTGGACGCGAACCCACATGCGACGATGAAATGTGGACAGATAAACAATAGTACTAACGATGCGAAAATGTGTCCAAATAGTAAGATACATCAAAATGAGTTAATGTGCCATCTGGGTGATACTAATAAAATTTTCTTCGCCATATGGACTTTTCTTGCCTCAAAACAGAGGTCGTACTTGTCCTGAAATTTCACGACCAAGAAATTCTTCGGTACCACTATTTTTTTTTTTTAAATAGAAAATCTCTTCTTAAACAAGGCAATAATTTTACGCGTTTAAGCTAAATTTATATTTCTTTAAACAAATACTGGTAACTGTACTAAATTTTTTCATGTAGAGCACAGTAGTAGTACCCTTGCATAAAACCAATAGCCGCGACTACAGATAATGCTCGCTGTCAAAGTAAAAAGTAAAAATAAATATTTATTAATCTTAATCGTGTGCATTATGATACAAACGGTATTTTTTTTCAACCTCCGATAGGGTGAAAAATAAAGACAATTGTTAATTACAAAATGGTTTTATAACCAGGTGTCAAGAAGAATGAAAGTTACTTTTCGACATAGTCAATATGAAGATCGAGACATTTGTCATGACGAGTTTTCCAATACCCTTTTCATAGATGGTTGCTGCCAGCGTGTGGAGATAGGTCTCTACGGTTTCTTGGAGATTTTCGTTGGGATGGAACCGCTGTCCTCCCAGACATGTCTTCAGCTCTCGCAAAAGGTGACAGTTACTCAGTGCCAGATCGAAATCGAAGTGGTGGCCCAACAGCTACTTTCACAATTTCGAAAGGAAGTGTTCGAGCCCCCCCCCCCCCCGTATAGCCCACATCTGGTACCGAGTGACTATCACCTTTTTCGAGAGCTGAAAACACGTCTGGAAGGACAATGCTCCCATCCCAGCGAAAATCTCCAAGACGCTGTGGAGACCTATCTCTACACAGTGGCGGCAACTTTATTTATTAAGCACATACATCTGATTTGTGTGCTTGACATGAGGTGTCCGCTTATAAATCATTCTCAATATACAAGGACGAAACAGTCACAAGGAAATTTTCAACACCAGATAATTACAACCGGGAGCTCCACAAGGAGTGTGCAACGGAGCCAGTTGGGGTCCCACAGCCCACCAACACTCGCAAACGATTAGCGGTATCAATGTTAAATTCAGAGCGTGCCGGGGGGTATAATTCCCGTCCCGCCGGAGCCACAGAAATCCCTCCCGGAGAAAAGTGTCTGAATTCAATACGGGGTGATGTGGTGCCTTAACCACTCAGCCACAGTGGGCCCGCAGAAACCTTGTGAAGAGGGTATGGACCTTATGCACGCGACCTGAGGTCGATGCTAAAATTCGTCTGCTGGCGGTATTTACTGACGATGTTTAGCATAGCAGTCTATGGAGTGTGAGTTATTAATGCTTGTTTATTAAAAATACTGCAAAAAAATTCTTTGATGAGGCAGCATATACTTAATATACTGTATTCTAAATTCAAAATGTTGTTCTGTATGCGAGAAAATTTCCTACGTTTGCAAATTTTCAGTTAAAATGTATGCACTCAACCTGGATAAAGGCTAAAGTTGTCTGCTAGCGGTGTTTGCGCCTGCGCATACTGGCATTCTACCGGTGCAGTAACTAGAATAACAGATCACCATACCGCCAGCTCTGGTGTCTGACGTCATCTGAATAGGGTCCATTGGAAAACTCGTTCACCGATATGACAAATGTGTCGATCTTCACAGTGTCTATGTCGAAAAGTAACTTTGATTGTATTCGACTCCTTGTTGTAAAATCATTTTGTAATTAACACTTGCCGTTATTTTATGCCCCATCGAAGGTTGCAAAAAATACCCCTTGTATTTTTTTTTATTACATAGAATAAAGAAAATCTATCCATTTTATATTAACAAGGCTTAGAAAAAAGGCTCCTTACTGTTTCGAAAACTGTATTCTGTCTATTTTTGTCATTGCCAGAAAATCTACTCTTTTCCACTTATCCTTCCAAATCATATACGAGGGAGAATGAATCTGCATGGCTCATTATCTCGGCTTTCTCGAAGCTGACGGCAAATGTAGATACGGATTTCCATTCGTCTTCAGATGAAAGATCCATTCTGTTTGCAGAGGAAAATGGTCCAGACAAATGTAGGAAAAAAAATGAAGTGCGAATGAATGTCACGAGATGATAAATCAATACCCATCTGAGTAATAATAATTTAAAAAAACTAAGGAATGACAGACATTCCAGACAAATAGCGTATTGCCACTCATGATTCCTAAATTTCAAATTACTGATATTTTCATTTTCTTCAAAATGAAACTGACTTCTCTCAAAGAATTATCAATAAAATAGATATGCATTTAATTAATTTTTTTATTTTATTTCGTTGAAAATGATATAAACGTAGAGCTAATGTGCCCGCAGGTTCTGTATGTGCGTAACGCGATAACTTTTGATAGAAATATCCGATTTGCTTCAACTTTTTTTCTAGTTCATTCTGATAAGGCGCTTCCCTGATTAGTTTTTGGAGTTTATTGGTTAAGAATAAAGGGAGTTACGGGGGGGGGGCTAATCCCCCCTTAATTTTGATAAATGGGTTTTTCGTGCAGAATTATCAGATTTGCTTCAAATTTGGTATACCGGTTAATTCTGATAAGGCGCTTCCTTGATTAGATTCAGAGGTTCATTATTTAAGTATAAAGGGGAAACGGGGGCTAATACCCACCTTAATTTAGATAAATGGGTTTTTCTATTCGATTTGATTCAAATTTGGTATACCGGTTTATTCCGATAAGGCGCTTCCCTGATTAGATTTGGAGGTTCATTGGTTAAGTAGAAGGGGGGAACGGGGGCCTAATAATCCCCCTTAATTTAGATAAATGGTTTTTTTATCTGATTTGCTTCAAATTTGGTTATTAAAAACCGGTTTATTCTGATAAGGCGCTTCCCTGGGGAAATTTGGAGTACAAAGATGTGAAACAGTGGAGGGGGAGGGTTAATTCCCCCTTAATATAATTTTCGAGGCGCATTATTCTTTGAAATAAGAGTATAATATACAATTAGTGTGAATAGCCTGTGAGCTCAATGTCATCAGTTTAACTGTGTACTTTTCTTTTTATTACTCATATTCTTATTTGAAACTAAACCTATGCATGATTTGAATTATATGTGAAAAAATTATTCTATTCACATAAACACATTCTATGACAGAAATATGCAGTGAATTTATAATCTGAAAACGAAAATAGAATGTTACAAGACATTTTTTAATTAAAATTGATAATTAAGGTACATATGGATTTTTAAAAAAGTTACATTCCGGTATACTTTTGTATTTAAAACGTTAAATTAAAAAATAATAGCTATTTGTGAAACTTTCTGGTAATTTCGAATAAAATTCTAATCAAATTTCTTGCAACTCTTTAACAAGTTTAACAAACTTGCATTATCTTATGCGTCTATGTATTGTGTTCTTTGTGTCATTTACACCCAATTATTTTTATTTTGCCTTAAGGACATATTTTGTTTTAATGCAATCTGCCAATTTTTTCGAACAGTCTGAACACTTGTTAAACGTGGCCGCTCACTCTTGGCTTTCGGTAGAAATTAATATTTCTAGCACGTATTTGGTTTATCCTTCTCTTTTAACGTTTTAAAATTCTAGCGATTTCAATGAAGGACATTCCTTTCGATTTCAACTAAACATCTAAAGTTTTTGTGAATTCCACAGCTTTCTGTATTTTTTATAACCAATAGGAATTAAATATTCTTTATTATACTGCTTAGGGTAACAGTTCGTTTATTGGAAAGGTTGGTTGGTTGAAACCAATCCAGTATTTTTTAATATGTTCATAATGTGCGTAAATTTTCAAGACAAAAATTAGTAATTTTTGTAAAAAAATAGAAAATCGTCATTTTTAAATAAATAGTGGTGATGTAACCATTGCAATATTTCTACAATGTTTTATTTCAATTGGAATTTGATTATTTACCGTGGACTTATTCTGTATATATCTCCTTCGAATTTTACTGTCCTATTTTAATGTGTGGCTATACTTTTCAAATGGAAAATATGTAAAAAGAAGATAAAATTAAAGTGTTAAGTTGTTCATACTTTAAATAGCCATAAGTGTTCCGTACTGTTCAAGATTATACTAGATCTTTCACAAAAGTACACGAAGGTAATTGGAAAGGAATCTATCAAATGGAAAATATATAAAAAGAAGATAAAATTAAAGTGTTAAGTTGCTCATACTTTAAATGGCCATAAGTGTTCCGTACTGTTCAAGATTATACTAGATCTTTCACAAAAAGTACACGAAGGTAACTGGAAAGGAATCTATCAAATGGAAAATGCGTAAAAAGAAGATAAAATTAAAGTGTTAAGTTACTCATACTTTAAATGGCCATAAGTGTTCCGTACTGTTCAAGATTATACTAGATCTTTCATAAAAAGTACACGAAAGTAATTGGAAAGGAATCTATCAAATGGAAAATACGTAGAAAGAAGATAAAATTAAAGTGTTAAGTTGTTCATACTTTAAATGACATGTGTTCCGTACTGTTCAAGATTATACTAGATCTTTCACAAAAAGTACACGAATGTAATTGGAAAGGAATCTATCAAATGGAAAATATGTAAAAAGAAGATAAAATTAAAGTGTTAAGTTGTTTGTACATTAAATGGCCATAGTGTTCCGTACTGTTGAAGATTATGCTAGATCTTTCACAAAAAGTACACGAGGGTAATTGGAAAGGAATCTATCAAATGCAAAATACGTAAAAAGAAGATAAAATCAAAGTGTTAAGTTGTTCATACATTAAATGGTCATAGTGTTTCGTACTGTTCAAGATTATACTAGGTCTTTCACAAAAAGTACGTGAAGGTAACTGGAAATGAATCTATCAAATGGAAAATAGGTAAAAAGATAAAATTAAAGTGTTAAGTAGTTGCTCTTACTTTAACTGGACATAGTGTTCCGTATTGTTCAAGATTATACTAGATATTTCATAAAAAGCACATGAAGGTAACTGGAAATGAATATGTCAAATAGAAAATACGTAAAAAAAAAATTAAATTAAAATGTCAAGTTGTTCATCCATTAAATGGCATAGTGTTTCGTACTATTCAAGATTATACTACATCTTTCGCAAAAAGTACATGAAGGTAACTGGAAATGAATCTATCTAATGGAAAATACGTAAAAAAGATAAAGTTAAAGTGTTAAGTTCTTTGTACATTAAATGGGCATAGTGTTCCGTAATGTTCAAGATTACACTAGCATAGGTGCCAACCTCAAAGTAATCTTCCGTAATATTTGCGTTAATTTGACCCTGATTTAATACGTATCGAACCAGAAAATTTCTTAAGAAATTAAATTAAATATGTTCCACGTATAAACTTGCAATTAAATGAATAAACATTCATGAAATAAATTTCTTGGTTTGAAACGTGGTTAACCTGGGTCAAATTAATCCAGACATTACGGAAGATTAGTGGAAGGTTGGCAGCTATGCACTAGATCTTTCACAAAAAGTACATGAAGGTAACTGGAAATGAATCTATCAAATGAAAAACTGGTAAAAAGGATGCTTCTAGGTTAAATATAATATTATTTGCACTTATATATATATATGCATGTGTGTGTGTACGAAAACCAATTAAAGAGCTTGCTTTTTTCTGAAATCGATTGAAAATTGTTCTGAAATGCTGAAAAGTTTAAAAAACATTTCTCTTAAAAATAATTCATATATTATTAAAAAATAAGATTGTATGAAAATTATTTTTTACTGTTACCGGAAAACATACATGAAAATATTTTAAATAATTTTTAAAAAATTACAGATAATAACAGGGAATTTAGAAGCATAATAAATCATGTAATCGTGCTGTCCTCAGAGACGGCTTGAAAAAGATTAAAAGAGACCCTTTGTGTTACGGGAAGTTAGTTGAGTTGGCCTAAGCTGACTAATAATATAATCAACTGTCAAAAAATATGTTATTAGTGAAATTTCAAAGGTCCCTTTTAGCAGTAGCCCCAACTTTTGAAAAATATTGGGTGGGCTCAAAATTTTTGAGTAAAATAACACGAACAATTTTCCCCTTAGTGCGTTTGCGTGTGGAGACAGACGGGGGGGGGTGAGTGACTAAAGATGATAATTCGAAGTTAAATTATGTTTATTCAAATCGAAATATAAAATTATTATAGTTATAATTGGCTTAGATGCCGTATGTTCCCTCCGCCGTTGTTGTTTTGAAATGTTTGGCGATTTTTTGTTGGCGTGTTGACGGTGGTTATGGATATGGCAACCTCGATATGTTGAATGTCGTGTTTTTGTGACGTGTCGTTCTGGCAACCGAGAAGTTAATGTTGGAATATTGTGAATGTATTTTGATATCGTATTGTATAGTTCTGCCTTTTTATTTTTATGTGAAATTTATTGAATGTATTTGATTAAGTACGTTTTCTGTAGTCCGTTTAAACGCTGTTGTTGAAATAATTAGGAAATATGAGGAAATTTTGACAAGAAAAGAAGGTTTGTTTATAGTTTGTGAATACGTATTGATAAGCCTATTTAGGAAAATGTCGGCGATAATATTTCAAGCTGGATCTTTCAAGAAAGCAGATGTTTGTTAAGGTATGTTGATAATTTTATGTATTTTACTGCTTTTGAGTTTTTTACATTTTGTGATTGCTAGAAAGCGAGAATTGCTGAATTTTGAGAATTCTATATCGCGAGAAATGCTGAATTCGGCGATGTTTTTTTTCAGAAAATGTGCGCGAAGCGCACATACAACGATTGCTGGTTGCCATTTTAGCGAATTTTGTTTTTTATATGTATTTTTGCTTTAAAAGTTTTTTATATTTTGAGATTGCTAGAAAGCGAAAACTGCTGAATTTTGAGAATGCTATATCGCGAGAAATGCTGAATTCGGCGATGTTTTTTTTTCGGAAAATGTGCGCGAAGCTCACATACAACGATTACTGGTTGCTATTTTAGCGAATTTTGTTTATTATTTACATTTTATTTTCGTTAAGCCAAACATGCGTATAAACCGGTGCTTGGCGACATTTACTACTTGGCGGAAAAAGGGTTTTCACGCCAAGAAAATTCCAAGATGGCGGTAGGGGGGAACTTATGACATCTGTTCCTTATAATTTAATAAATAATTTTATTAAGTTATATTCACGCAAGTTCTTCCTTATAAATAAATTAATATTTATTATAAATAACATCAAAATTACTAACTATTGAAAGTACAAAAAACTAAACGTCAAGAAAAACATACAATTTAGTCACATAATTGTTTTATCATTTCAAGACACAAATTGGCAAAATATGCAGGATATTTGGTTTTGAGAGAAATTTAATTATACACCAATTGGAGGGACATTTAGTACTCTTGTAAAGCGAAATGATGTTCTTTATGTTTTCCAAATAAAATTATTTCTCGAGCATCAATAAAACCAAATTTCATTTCAGCAATTAAATAAATAAATAACAAATTAAATCAATGGAAATTGGGTGGACAGAGAGATCAAATTATCGATTGGGATCGTGCCCCACGGGCCCATATCAGTTGGCGCCGCTGCCTTTTACTACATATTCGTGCATAAATCTCTAGGATTGCTGACATGGAAATGGACATATTTCTTCCATATCGAAATTATGACAGGTATCATAAGCATATATAAAAGCATTGCTACTTTGGAGTTCAAAACCTTTCCTTGATGAAAAGATGCAACACTTGGGTTTTCTGGTTTGCTTTCCATGATTTGGATGTCGTCATATCTCAAGCATTGCGTTGCTGTACATCCAAATGTGCGCCAATGGCTGTATGGCTCTCTAAATATCGGCAGGTTATGTAATTTTACAACTGAAAATCCCAATTAATCATTTGATAATACAGTATCTTTACTTGAACACAATTTTACCACTAACTGGGTATTTTATGACTAGGAAAGTGTCTGTTTCCTCATTTTTTAAAGATTTATATTCGAAAAGCCTGGAATTTTTAAAGCTGAATCATCTATTTTTCATAAAAAGGTTATTTTAGTATCACAGTGTATTTTTATAACAAGTGGGTAAGTGTAATCACAGATCGCACAGAGGGTTTCGTTTAACATTCCTTTCAAAACACTTTATCCTTTTGCAAAATTTGTTAGTTCCACATTTCTCAACCACGGGGCGCACTGTATTCCAAGCAAACCTCTATCCGAAAGGAATTCCGTTTTACAACAGATCCATACATATATTAGTCGAGGGGATTGGGCCCATCGCACCCGAAATAGTTAGGCACCCCCTGGAGGTAAAAAGCGGAACTAAAATATGTGCATAGTATGACAGAGTGGTCAAAGGGGTGTCGGCAAATGTTATCACCCTGGGTGAAAAGGGAGTAGGTTAGAATAATTGCTTAAAATACACAAGTTAGAGATCGGAGGGGTAAATATAAGACTTTTTGAAATTTTTATGATTTGTCGTGTGATCGCAAGTGTTCAGCTATAAGTATTCAAAATTTCAAGTCTTCAACTTTATTAAGAGCTCTGTTAGAAAAAAAAATTACCTCTTAAATACACAAATTAGAGCCAGACAAGTAATTATAAGACCTTTTCAAACTTTTATGATTTGTCGTTTGATGTGAGATGTTCAGCTGTAAGTATGCAAAATTTCAAGTCTCCAACATATATAGTTTCTGAGAACGGGCTCTGTGGCGGACAGACAAACAGAGGAGTGAGAAGAATAGGGTACGTCAGATGAACGAAACCCTAAAAATGTATTCTATTCTTCGTTTCACTGCATTAAATATATAAAAATATGCCGTTTTAAGTTATTCGATATCATTAATTTGGAAATAACAAATATTTGCATTGTTTGTCTGAAAAACTGCGCATTCCTGATAACATTTAGATTTAGTGTTGTCTGAAAAAATATTCGAAAAATGTAATAAAATAAAGACATTCGTGAGTGCTGAAGGGAACTCATATCGTTTGGATATATGTAACTACGCCTACAGAATATCTTTTTGCATTTTATGTTATTTCTCAAAAATGTACACAACGTTCGTATTTATATGATAAATGTATTATGCTTATAAGTAAGACAGTAAAAAATAGTATCATTTTATGCACACACACATATATATACTTGTAATATAAACATGAAAATAAAAATTATTTTGTTAAATAACGATACCTGCAAGAGTAATGCCAATAGGCGGGACTTAGTTAAAACCAATGAAATCACCCAGCAAAAAGGAAATTGCTGGCCAGCAGCAAGATAGGTGCTGGCAATGATGAAGAAGTGCTGGCTAATGGTCTACCACTGCATGACCACTGCTGCACAGCTTCAGTCAACTTTGCTGTTGGAAATCATCATATAAAATTCCGGTGAGATTCCGTTTTATCTCATGCGCTGGCCCACCACTACACGGAAGTGCACTAACTTTTGCAGTATTATTGCTGTGAACCCTTTACGCTAGGCGAATATCGAAGACAATGAGTATTTGAACACAAATCTGAAATGAATATCTTAACACAATTTAAGCTGAGAAGTAAATTTTCTTTGAAAATGTAAATAATATAGCACCATTGCCACCAACAAAATAAATAAATAAATGAATAAATAAATAAATTCTTTACTTCAAAGCACTTTTCTTTCTCTCCTTGAGTCTGGTTTTACTAAGTTACAAAGGATTTCGGTTTTCATAATTTACACAGTTCAGAATCAATAATAAAAAACGCGTATAAAATATATAGGATTTCTATACAATACAATAATTTCTATACCAGTTTAATGATTGGGAACGTAAATCACAAAAGAACAAACTTGAAATAGTGTAATGAGAACTTGAAAGCTGCGACCGGTCATAGCACATGCTGAAAGTGCTTGTTAATGTTCGATCACGAAAACCAAATAGCATCGAACGTGGTCAGTACTTGGGAGGGTGACCACATGGAAACCGCTGCAAGTTAAAATAGTTAAAAATAAATAATATGTCATTAAATAAGGCAAATTTTACCATTTCAAAAAAGTAGTGCGAATCGAGAGAGCTGAATAAAACAAAAGTAGTTAGTTCACAAGCAACACTGGTGCAAAGATTAAAAAACAACTTTTCTACCATAAATGTAAATAAAATATTAAATAAATGACTGATAAATTATAAATAAAAAGTTATTTATTTTATGATTAAGAACCTACTCTTATAACGCGAAGATAGACGAAAGATAATGTTAAACCAATGGGAGTGTTCTTTTCAGGTTTCTTGTTCACGTTTTAATATTTTTAAATATTTTTCTTTTATTTTTTTTTACATGCGGTGATCTCAGATCGATTTCTCACTGGGAATGTTTCCACTTATTGATTCCGATTGCAGTCTTTTTCTTGTTTTCTGCGGACACTTTAAATTTTAAAACAATTCTGAAACTGAAAGTGTCTACAAAGGATTTTAAGAAAAATGTCAGGGCCGAAAGGATTAACGCACCAAATGTCAGAAATATAATTTAATATGAGCTATTACAATTTACTTTATAACGTTTCGATTCGAACGTATTGTTAGTTAAAAAAAACAAAAAAAAAAAACAATTATTTTCGCAAAAATAAATAAATAAATAAATAATTCAATATTTTTTTTTTCAAAATAGTTTATTTATCATTACTGATTTTGAGAATGTCCTCGCTCGTGTGTACAAAACTTGTAGGTATTGTTAAGGCCTTCGCGACGAGCGTCTTTTACATAATTTTTAATGCTTTATCACTGGCTTTTCAAAACAGAAATGTTTGCCTTATTTGATGGGGAAAATGCCCTGATTAAATAAGGCAAAACTTACAATAAAAAATAACTGGTGGAAATACATCAATATTCTGAGCACCTTATGCAGGTTATCCTTTTAACCCTCTGTCTACCAGAAGGGTCCAATGGACCCGACATGTACATTCAAAATATTTATTCAAACCAGAAAATCTCTTCAAAACAAACTAAATGTATAAATAAGACAATAATAAGTTAAATAAACAAATTAAATAGTTTTAAGTAAAAATTCTGGTGTAGAATGTTTTTATAAAACTTGAGTAAAATTTCCGGTAGTTCTAGGGTTAAGATATAAATTTTTATTTTGAAAAGTAGAAAGTTGGTAGCTTAATGGATAACGTTATCATGTGGAGTTATTTTTATTTTATGCAGTCATACAGTGATAGGCAATCGGTGAATAATTAAAAAACAAATATTACTCTTCAAAAGTTTCTGGTATAGATTCGGAAATTCAGACCAAAAAATCTGCCAGATTTTTCAATATTGTCTCTAAAATGTTTTAAAAATTAACGTAAACATTTTTTTTTTTTGCCCCATTTTATATCACATTTCCTATATTCTTTTCAAAGAAATAGGATATTCTTCATTTTGAAGATATGTCAGGCGGGACAAAATAAAGATCTTGTGCAAGTTCCATATTTTTATCCTCAAAGTCCTTGAAGTTACATGAGTTTTTAGACTTTACCTTTATTTTTAAACAACAGTAAATATAGTTTTTTTTCTTAATAGCAGCAGGCTAGATTCGTACGCAGTTCTGTATTTTTCTCTGTCATTTAAAATGTTCAATAGAATTCATTTATAAATTTATTATTTACGAACGATGAAAACAGTTCAGATAGATTAACATTAAATTCATTCATCACTCGATTAAGTGAACGTACAAAAGAAAATAAATTAAACTTTGTAAAAATTTGTGGCCATCAATCAGACTATATTAATTGTATGTGTTGGTCAAAGAAACATGAAAAATATGAATTTCCTTTCTTCGTCCTTTTTCTTACATTAAATTTTTCATACTCATGCATTTGATTTATAAATGTAAAAGGAGACCAGACACGAAAATATTTTATTATTAGATTTAAAAAAAAATCATTTTTCTTTTCTAACTCAAGAATTGTAATATTTACTGTTAAAAATATTTATTCGAATATGAGAAAAAGAACATTCTTTTTTTTTAAGTACAATTATACAGGGTGTCAACAAAGAAGTTGGGCAATTTCGTAAGTTAAGAACTTCCGAAACATTAAATGAAATTAACTAGTTGAAAGTCAGACTAGTTGTAATATTTACGAAATTTATCCATAGATGGTGTTCGGTGTCATAAAAGACGCTATCTCTTAGCGAGCATAAGTGTTATTTAATGGCCATCACGATCACAAGATCTTTCATCGCTTGATTTCGGTGTATGGTGTTTTGTAAAGAATCGCGTGTACAAGCCACCACTTCCTGCATCCATTCCTGAACTGAAATCACGAATTTGCATTGCAATTAATTTCATCGACGAAAACATCCTGACAAATCTGTGGCAATAAATGATTTACCGATGGGAGATTTGCAGAGTCACGAAAGAAAGTCACATCGAACATTTGTGAAAATGGTAAACTTGAACTATTTTTCTATCTTACAACAATATGTACTTTAATTTTTTTTCCTGTCAATTCCACTCAATAAATCATTCTTTTTGCCCAACTAATTTGTAGACACATTGTATCATAAATTAGAGAGCATCTTACTCAAATGCAAGTGCAGTCGGACCCGGTTAAGAGAGCTCGTGGTTAATACGCGATCTCGCTTAATACGCGGATTTTTCCAGTTATTTTATCATAGCCCATAAGACTAACGCAAAAATATCAAGTTTAATGCGCGAACTGTTAATATGAGATCCCGCTTAATTTGCGATAAAGTTTCCGTCTCTTGAGGCAGAAAATCTCGCTTAACCCTTTATGTACTGAATTATGAATTCATGAAAATTTTATCTTCTAAAGCATTTCTCGTGAATTTTTTTGATTAAATTTGATTTTATAGGGATTTTGTGCAATATTTATAACCCCACTCAAATCTTTCATTTTAAATACTTTTCTTTGTATTTTGTAGAATTAGGAAATGTACAAATATAATGTTCGTACAATAGAAATATATAAATATTTCCGAATGGAAAAATCCCCCCCCCCCCCTCGCAACGCCAAGAAAGCTGAAAATATGCAAACGCAAAAGAAGAAATCATCCTTTTAAAAATATTTTTGTTTTGTGTAACCCATAATGCTTTTGGAACAAGATAAAGGAAAGTGTCTATAACTCATTTTAAACTGTATTGCTACTAATCGATGTATTAAATGAATTTTATAACAAGTTATGTTAATGGTACTTATAAGTACCGTCAGTAGATAAAGGGTTAATACGTGAATTCATAGATCAAGATGTGATTTTTTTTCTCTCTGCTCCACCAGGGTTCGCACGCTCTTAAGCCACGCCCCATTTTGTAACGATTCTTCTGCCGGTAATCGCGTAAAACTATCTTCTAGCTAATGAGTCGTGAGCTCATTGGGAAAAAAATGACCTTTATTATACATTGGTGGTAGAATCCTTACAAAATGAGGCGTGGCTTAATAACGTGCGAACCCTGTCTATTGTGGCAAATTTTGTGGCATTTTATTTAAATATCTCCCACTCTTTTTCGAATAGTAATAGTCTCCTTATTTAATGACTAATTAACGCAAATTTTTTCTAATCGGAAATAATGGTAAATATTTGAATAAAAAAATCCACCTAAATTAGCGACACTGGGACTGGTCTCTCACTTTGTGTACACTGTATGGCCATTAATGACCGGTCACTTTCAAATTTAGACATTTTGTCGAATATTTAGAGATTTATTTGTCGGATTTTTCTGGAACTTCAGGATTATTAAGAATATGTTCAACTTCAAGGGCGGATTGATCAGAAGGACTATTAGGGGGTCAACAAAAAATCAAAGAGAAATAATGAAGTTTGGGATCATCCTGAAAAATAAAATGCCCGAAATGATCTATCATTATAGCTTACGAATAGTATATGGATATTGTACAATATATCTATTCATTTCTGGAAGAATAGAACGAGCCGATGGAGATAAATCGATTTTTTTAAAAAAAGGTTAAAAAATATTTGCGTCTTTTTTGTTTAGATCATGCAGGGTTGTCCACCAAATTTAACGCCAGTTTCAGAAAATTTGACAAAATGAAGTAAAAATAATCTGGTGTCATTGGAAGGTGAATATATTAAATATTTGATGAAATATGAGCAGTTGAATGAAATATTTTTTATCTGCGCATGCGCGCACGATAAAAAGTTTTTTTTTTTTTTTTTTCATGATTTCATAGTCAACTCTATGGAGCAACTCATAAAAAAAAGCCAGTCAAATATCGTGAAAATTCAGAAAGATATCGGCAATAGACTGAGCTGATTTTTAATTGTTCTCTAAAAACAACTAAATGATAAGGTAGTTTTCCACAAATTGTCGTTTTTAATTTTTACTTTTTTAAATTTTTATTTTCTATGGATGCTTTAGTTCTTCTTGGAAAATCGCCAGAACGAGCCTATTCCAAGGAAAAAAGAAGTATCAAAACCTGAGCATTTCTTCTAAATCTACTCGTTGACATTCATTAGGTACAAACCCCTTTGCTGAGAGCCAGATAATAAAAAATGACAATTTGTGGAAAATCCGTTATCATTCAGCAGCTTTTAGAGAGCAACTAAAGATTCGCTCACTATATTGCCGATATTTCTCTGAATTTTCGCGCTGTTTGACCAGCTTTTTTTTATGAGTTGCTCCATAGAGTTGACTATCAAATCATGAAAAAAAAATATTTTTTATCGTGCGCGCATGCGCAGATAAAAAATATTTTATTCAAATATTTCATCAAATATTTAGTATATTTACATTCCAACTGCATCAGATTATTTCTAATACATTTTGTCAAATTTTCTGAAACTGGCGTTAAATTTGGTAATAAAACCTGCATGATACAAACAAAAAACATGCAAAAAACTTTTTAACTTGTAAAAAAAAATGATATATCTCCATGAATATGCGTTCTATTTTTCTACAAATGAATACATATAATGCACAATATCCATAAATTCGTAAGCTATAGCGATAGTTCATTTCGTGCATTTTATTTTACAGGGTGATCCAAACATTATTATTTTTCTTTGATTTTTTATTCGCCCTTAATTGTCTTTCTGATCAAATCGCAGTTGATAAATATGAAGCCGAACATATTCTTCATAATCTGACAAATCAAAAAATCCGACAAATATATCGTTAAATATTCCACAAAATGTCTAAAATTGAAAGTGTCCGATAGTGTATCTTTTTACAGAGAAGGATAAAATAATTTTTGTCGTTTTTGTCATTTATTCATCTTTCTTTGATTATTGTATGTTGTCAACTGTTGTTTTTTTCGCCTCGTACACCGCAGTAAATAGTCTCCTTTGTACTGTGTGCGTTTAAATGCATTTAAGAGGTCTCAGGAGTCTTAACCCTTTCCGGCACAGCGTGCCCGGGTCGGGATACCTAATTTTAATTCCAAACTTACGAACGGCACTAAGAATATTTTAGTAAAATTTTGCATTTACGATGAATAGTTAAAATAACATGTTTTTAATTTCTAAAAAAGTTGTTTTAAAATTCCGGTGTCAGTCAATCATTTCATCATTTTACAACAAAAACTGCCCGTGCCGGAAAGGGTTAAAGCTTTTCGAAATTTTAACTTTTTTAAACTACTATCTTTTCTGAACATTTTTATATACAGTAGAGCGCCGATTATCCGAACAAGTCGGGACCGACCCTGGTTCGGATAAATGGACAGACAATTTAAGGGATGTTCCTGACTATACTGAAAACTTCATACTTTATCCAGGCTTAGGACTTTTTAAATAAAGAAATGTGTTTTTGTTTTTATGAAAAGTAAAGAGAATGTAAATTATAAATTTCGATTTTAATATGTAGAAAAAGCAAGATAAAAGATTTTTTAAAATGAAAATTAAGTGTCATGAGTCTTTATATATTAATGTTAAACACATGTGGAAAAAGTGTCTATACTAATGGCTACTATAATGCCTGAAATATTGGTATAAGAAAATTTAAGTGTAATATGGGCATTAAATGAGACAGTGATTCCTGTCGAAAAATGCTGGCTAAAAAAAACTTTCGATTGTTGCTTCCTTCAAAGAAGACGTTCTTTTGAATGCTGCCATATCTCGAATTCTCCTTAAATACGTTAGCTGAATAGAATCAGCGTTCTTCTGCCGTTCGAGCCATTTCATATCTGTTTCCAAACATTCAAAGACTTTGTAAAGTAATGGACCTTCAGATGGAATTTCAGACCATTCGTTTTCCTTTCTTCAATTTCTTTTTCATATTAAATCTCATCCATAATCTCATCATCATTTTAAAAAAAAGTTGAGAGAAATACGCTGTTAGGATAAATGGAAGAGTTCGGTTAATTATTATTATTATTTTTTTTTTTGAGAGAGAAAATAGGCTGTTCGGATAATTGGAGTTCCGATAATCGGCGCTCTACTGTATTTGTTTTCTTAAAATTCCCATTAGAACAGAAGTTATGGCTTTTACAATTATATACACTGAATTGCTGAAGCGGCGTTTCCGAAATTTTGAAGTCATATTTCTTCAACTGACGTTTTTGGGCATAACGCGCACTATATTTCAAAACCTTCTAAATGTTTATTAATGAAATTTTCAAAATATGCGTTTCATGTTAGTCTGTATAAACTGAACCTAAAATTTCCTTTTCATTGTTCAAAAAAATATTTTTTAGGTGATTCTACTGTTGAAATTTTCAGAATTTTGCATTAACTAAATACAAATTTGTATTAAAAATATGAAATGCTCTAAATACAAATTTATTTAGGTTCAGGGTAATTATTACAATCTGAAATATAACTAGGCACCAGAATTTCCATTCTAGTTGCAAAATTTATTTTGTAATCCTGCGCGTAAGCTGTGTCACCAATTTTCAGCTCGTCAAATGTCTGACAGTTTGGAGCCCCTATAAATGTCAATTCTCTATCTGGCAATTTTTTAAATACATGAAATGAAAGAACATACTTATATCTTTCATCCCCCCCCCCCCAAAAAAAAAATGTTTTAAAATCATACACATTTTACGATATTAAATGTTCAAAATAGTCTTTTATTTTTTATTTTTTTTCATATTTTAAGAGTTCTGAGACCCCTTAAAAAGAAAGGGAAACGTTCTTTCATTTTCATTTCTATTTTTTCGTTGCTTTCTTCTGATTCCTGCTTTCTCCTGTTTCATTCATGTCCGGCAAGTCCGAAGAGTTGTATGAAAAGTTGGCAAATGTGTTAGTCTTTCAAAAGAGAAAAAAAAGCAATTTGTTCTTAAATGAAAGACTCATTTTCCTTTTATCAGTGAAAACCATGATATCATTGCATGGACCTATTATTGTCGTTTTTTACGGTTCCCAATTCAAGAGTTCTTTTATGTATTGCGTTTTACTTACCCATCATACGTAGTATAGGGTAAGTCTTGTAATCGTTTCAAAAATCGAAAAAATTTTTTGACGGATTTACACGTTTCAGACACTGGGGATTCCGAAAAACATCTACAGTAGAACCTTGATTATTCGAAGCAATTCGGATTGACCATCTTTCGGAAGATCGAAATTTTCGATTAATCGAGAATGCTTCCATTTTAAGATTAAGGAGAAATATATACGCTATTCCTTATTATGGTAACAAGTGCTTAATAATATAAAGCAATAGCAAAATAGAAACAAGAATAAATTACCTGAGCTTTGATTTTGAAATTAACTACCTTTTGCCTATTTCACAAGGGTTTGAAACAATGTTTTATTTGTCGCAGTTTCTATTACCTTTGCTTTGAAGCTTTATCACGAAGTTTTTAAATATTATTAGTTCGCCAGCATCATAGTCTTTCTGCTGCTCCAGCAAGCCAAACCTTTTGCAAAACATTCAAAAGCTTCAGAATCGCTAATTTGTTCGTTTTCTTCGTTCGTTCCACTCCGTAGCTTGCGGGAGCTCAGGATAAATTCAAAGGAATTCTAAGAAAAAGGATAGAAACTATTTATATATACTCGTGGTTCGGAAAGGACCGCTTGCACACAAAGAAAATGACAGTTTTTAAAAAAAGTTTTCAAACTGGGTTTTACACACAAGGAATGCGATAGTTTTAAAAAAAAAATCTTTAAAAATGAATTTTGGTTAATCGATAGTTTCGGATAAAAGAGGTTCTGCTGTATTTAGATAAAAGGTATTTAAAATTTTCGAAATTGTTTATTTTAAGGAGTGAATATAAAAGACAATCAAAAACATAAATTTTGCATAAAGAATGAAATCGATCGAATAATTAGTTGCCGAGATATTTGTAATCGTATTTTCCACAATCTTCGATTTTTCATGACACTGTATTTCATTCAAATTTCAATTCAAATATATATTTTATTTGGAAATGAGATGCATAATCCTGCGTAGTAAACTGTTAGTTAATATGATTATCATTTTAGGAGTTATAAGGATGTTTATTTTACGCAATTGAGTAATAGAGCATTTAAAGTTTATGACATCATCAAGCCACGATTTTAAACACTCTATCTACCAAACAAATTGACAATAAATACGTTTAAATTTTATTTTGGAATTGCAATGCATTTTCTAAATAGTTTACAGATGTTTTATTTTCATACTGTATATTATGCATATCCATGGTCAGTATTACGGTGGCCCCCAAGGACTAGTTTAGACATAAAATGCAACCCGCTTCTGTACAAAATCGGCATGCATGTTATTTTCCACCAAATAAAGAGCTTGGGAATAGAATGACTTTGAGAACTCTTTGTACCACCAACAAACAACAGCCATTAATCTTAGTTTCAATTAAAACTGTGTTCAGAAACACCGAAGTGCAAAGATATCCGTATGTAAATCACATTAAGCCCTGTAAACTTGCTTCCCTTCACAAAGCACGGCTCGGTGCATCCAGGGCACTGATCCTCTGCTTGTTCCTCCTTGGTTCCTCCATTCATTTTTATTACGATTCGAGTGGAAAAGAGTTGTAAAGTGTGGTGTTCGAGTTGGCGAAGTGCCAGGAGTAACTCTTACTCCCGGAGAAATTGATTTATCCCCCTCCTCTTAATTTTTGCAAAACGTTCCACGATGGTTTTCGATGCAACATCTCTTTTTAAAGTCATATCTTTAAATTGGTTTTAAGAAATCGCATTCTTAAAACGAAATTTAATTAGAAAATATTTTGAAACAGAAGGTCACGGTTGAAGTTAAAATAGCTATGTTGTTGAATTGAGATGTTTTTCTATTTATGTGAAAAGGGGATGATTCGTAAGGTATGGGAGAATTAATGCCAGGATGTAAAACTGTAAAAGATATATTTGATTTTAATTTATTTACTTAATAGAAAATTACGTCACTGAGAAGAAATCAATTTAATAAAAATAAAAACGAAACTATTTTTGTGCATTCAAATTTTAGTAGTAAGTTCTGGTGTTTATCTGACGCTTTTCGAGTATCGTATGATTCGATATGAATTATCCGAAGCTTTGCAGAATTAGCTATTGTAAGTAACTTAGCACAGGGAGCCAACTGGTAATCCAGGGATATAGTTCCTATAGGCCTCCCTCCATACAGGGACTATTGTGCTATGTCCTTTTGTCCTATTGTGCTATGTGTGCAGCGCACACAGGCGCCAAGCAATTCAAGCGATGAAGAAATATTTAAATATTACTTATTCTTTAATTTTGTTAAAGCTAATTATTATTAAACTTAATTACTAAAATTAATTATTATTAAAATTAATTACTAAAATTGATTATCATTAAAATTAATTACGAAAATTAATTATTGAAACTTTAATTACATTTTATAAGCTACCTCAAACAACTTATAATCGCTTATATGTTATTATTGTTTAAACTATATGCGATAGATTAAACAATTTCAAACGGTCCACAATATCTTACAAAATAAACTTTGAAGTCTTGCTATCATATCATCAGAGCAAGATATTTTAGATTAACTTATGCATGATGTTTTTCAAAAATTTACATTGATGAAAATAAAAATGAAAAATTAATTACTAAAATTAATTATTATTAAAATTAATTACTAAAATTAATTATTATTAAAATAAATTATTGAAATTTTAATAACATTTTATAAGCTACCTCAAACAACTTATAATAACTTTTATGTTATTATCCTTTCAAATATATGCGATAGATTAAACTATTTCAAACGGTCCCCAATGTATTACAAAATAAACTTTGAAGTCTTGCTATCATATGATCAGAGCAAGATATTTTAGATTAACTTATGCGTAATGTTATTCAAAAATTTTCCTTGGTCAAAATGAAAAATTAATTATTATTAAAATGAATTATTGACATTTTAATTACATTTTATAAGCTACCTCAAACAACTTAAAATCACTTATATGTTATTATTCTTTAAAATATATGCAATAGATTAAACAATTTCAAACGGTCCACAATATCTTACAAAATAAACTTTGAAGTCTTGCTATCATATCATCAGAGCAAGATATTTTAGATTAACTTATGCATGATGTTATTCAAAAATTTTCATCGATGAAAATGAAAAAAGTCCAATTCAACAAGAAACTTTTTTTTTCAACATTCATTTATCTACGTCTTTGTTAAATAATGCTTATTATTTATTATATGTTCCTATTTTTTATGCTTGTAAATGTAAGTTCAGCTGTTTCTTATTTATTACCAATACAAAGGGCGAACAACAACAATGATTTCATTGCCAAATAAAATAAAATCCATGTATGTATCAAATATATTTAATATTTTTGTTTTAATAATGCTGTTAATTTACTTATAACTATATAAGGTTCAATTCATAAATTAATTATTTTATTTTATAATTTTTGTACTTTCTAATGTATTTTTTTTTCTTTTGCACAATCTTTTTGTAATTTCTGCTTTTATATATATATATATATATATAAACGTATAATTAGTATAGTGTGCATTTCATTTGTGCTCGCTGATAAGTTTTTATAAAATTATAGATTTTAGGAGAAGGATATAGGGCGCATTTTGCGTTTTGGGTACAGGTTCGAACACGGGTGGCACACCGCTGCCTCCATACATGTATAGGCGGGAAAATTAGAAGTGGTTAATATAATATTTATTAACTTATCATTTTAAAAGGAAGTTAATTTTTAATTTATTTATATGTTTTAAAATTTTATTTTCGATTAAAAAATTTAATTAACAATTCGTATTTAATTTAATTTTAAAATAAAATTAATGTTAAATGAATAATTATGTACTATTTGTAATTTCTATGCAAAAAACTATGCGCTTGGAATTTCCTTTGTTATGAGCTATAGAAACAAATTGAGTAGAATTTTCCAAACAAACTCAAACAAAAATTTTGCATGTAACGCGTTGCATTATTTTTATACGAAATGTTTTGCGTTTTATATACGAAATAGATACATTTTTTTCTTTTTCTTTTTCTGTTTTAAAACAAAATGCACATCATACAAATGTAAATTCGATAATATCATCTCGTCAGTGGAAAGATGGTTATTGTCCTCGTCAGGGTAGGAAATCAAAAGCATATCTGAATCGTTTTATTGGTTTAATCCGCATTTTATTCGTTTTCTGATTTTTCTATACACTAACCTTTACTTTCAACAGAGATGGATACTTCTGTTGCCACTATGACAAAAAAGTAATAAAAACTACAAAAAAAAAAATAATAACTCAGAAACAAATTGAGATACAGCTTTCAAACAAATTGCATTTAAAAGTAAATTTTTTTCCCTATACGACGGTATAAAAAGTAATATTGTGGTATGTTTAGAAGTTTAAGAATGAAATTTCATTTAAAATGGGTCGTCAGATTTCCAAGAAATCTGAAGATGGAAAAGCCTTTTCCCGAACAACCAATGAAATGCTTTGATAATACGTAAGTTTCAGGTGGATAATACGTCAGTTTCAGGAAATCTGACTTGTCGCAGACGATTTTTGTCGCTTGCAATTTTTACGTGTAATAACACTATTAATGTTTAATTCATGGCGTACGTAATATATGATCAACTCCGTGCGATTTTTTTATGTCTTAAATTTTAGTCTTTGAAAAATTCATTTTCCAAATGGTCGTTGTAATTTGTTAAATTGCATTTTTTTCCCCTCTGTTGTCGTTTCAATTAAAAACTATATTTTTGCTAAAAAAGGGGGGGGGGGAGGATTGTACTTTGCGCCGATATATTAAGAAAGAGAAACAACTTATAAAGACACAAATAAAATATGTTTTAAAAGCATACAGCTGTTTCAAAACCTCTGTTTCATCATCAGTGCTTAATATAAAAAGTAAAATTAACACACTGTGTAAAAAAAAGGGGGGGGGGAGGACAGAGAGTCAGAAAGGCGTACCTTTCAGCTCTACTGCCAACGGTAACTGTGTATGCTCGTGAGATCGACTCCGTAGCTGTTTGTCAGCCGTATGCCGCATTTCACCGTTAGCAGTAGAGCTGAAAGTTACGCCTTTCTTACTCTCTGTCCCCCCCCCCCCCTACCACTTTTTGCACAGTGTTTTAATTTTTATTTTAAGCACTGATGATGAAACCTTAGAAGTTTTGAAACAGCTGTATGCTTTTTAAACATATTTTATTTGTGTCTTTATACGTTGTTCTCTTTCTTACTGTATTTTTGCACAGGTTTATGTGTATTTTCATCCTTTTTTTTCATGTGTAGTTTCATAAATTTTGAAAACATGCTTGTCAAATGCATATCTAAACATCATGTTCTTAAATTGTTTTTATCTCTTTCAGGTAAGCTAGAAAATTTCGTTCTCTCCTCCTACATTATTATGGTAAGACATTATATACATGTTTTTATTGATATATATTTTAGTTGTTTAGAAAATAAATACTGCATAGAGTATAAAAGTTTAAAAACCTTTCTTGTAACGTAGAAAAATGTATTGACGAATATAGGTGCTACGAACGCATCTAAAAATTGTTAGAAATTTGACAACAGTCTCCTTTCAAAGTCTGATTATCACAATTTCTTTATTGTATTTTTTCATTTAAATTTGTAAATACAGCTTTTTGACGTCGCAGCTACATCACATTAACTTAATAGTGTGATTTGTTTTGGATTATTATTTGACGTGAATGCAACATTGCAGTGAGATAGCTGCGACGTCACTTTGACTAATTCGATTTGTGAAATCGGTTAAAAATGCAAATTTATTTGCAAGAGAATTGATAATGGTTGAGTAAAAGTTTTACGTAGAAATAATTTTTGTTAAATATATATTTCGAACTGTTTTTAATTGAATAAAATTAACCTTGATGTAACCCTAATGGCATCAACTCATGCATGAAATCATCCATATTTAATTAGCTATAGACATCGATTCCAAACATACTTCACAAAGTGTCTACTAACTGATATTGTTTAGAACAACTTCTAATTACAGTTTAAAGAAATATTAAAATAAAAATAGGAAAGTTTTAAAATTTTGAAGTTTTTATTTCATTTAATGTTAACAAAAGTATTTCTTTAAAAAACGAATAAGATGTTTTACAGGGGTTCTTAAGGCTCCTACTATCATCCTAGTATCATCGTTTCCGAATAGTATTATTCGTCTCCTTTAATCGAAGAATTTCTGTTATTAAATAATGCGAAGTTTAGTGTTTAATACAAAATACACTGTAAACTCTGTTTTGGAACAAAACATAAATAAAAATGGATCTATCAGGCTAAATTAATTACTCCTTTTAGACCGGGACTACTATTCTGAAATAATGGTTCTCAAAAGTACAAATTTTGTGAGCCCTATCTTTCTAAGTGCAATTTAAGCAAATTGAATGACATATGTTTGTACCGTTTACAATTTGGTCATAAGTGCTACGTAAGAGCGCATCGGAATATTTCTCTCAAATATCATAATCACATTCATAACGATTTTTAACATCACAAAACGCACAAGCTTTATTTGTCCAGTTCCCACTGCGATGTACTCAAATACGTTACTGTGAAATTCATGAATTCAAATAAAGTTACAACATCGCCTTTGCTGCCACGTTTGCTGCATAGGATATATTTCTCCTATGCTTCATATAGATAAGTTGTTTAAAATACTATATGATTTCACTAATCAAAAAGTTTTAATTTTTTTTTCTGTATCTCGCTTGTAAATCGGTGCAATTATCTAATTTTAAGGCGCTGAATTCAGTGGAATAATCATATTCTCTCAATCACGCCACATTTATTAAATAAAGTACAGTTACTACAAGAAAAAGTGAAATGTTTGACAAAAATTGACCATTTGAAATACAAACGAAACATAATATTCCTGAGTAAAAATGTTTTCTTGATTACTTAATACAAACTATGAGCAAATACGAGTAGGAAACTGTTGCATAAAATCCCATAATGTTATTATTAACAATTTAATTTTTCAAAATAGGATGATGTATTTCTTGATGACAGTTCTGAATACTTCGATTGCAACTTTTTTAGCAGAATTCATACAAATAAAGGTTTTAACATACAGTGAAACCTCTCTGTGCGACCACCTCCCTGAACGACCCTTTTTTCATTTGAACGAAATTTATTCCCATAGGCTCAATACTAATTTTACCTCCATTCAAAGACCATCCCAGTTGAACTCCCTCCATTAGCGACCCATTTCTTTGAAGAAACTGAAACAAATTCCGTTTTTTCCTAGTCGCTTGAAGAAGGTTTTATTAGAAAAATAATTGCGTAGAGCGCATTATTTATCAAACTTCTAAACTAAGTTTAGATTTTTTTAAATTATTATTCCGGTAACTTTTAACTGTTTAAACCCCTTAGCGCCTTTTTAGGCAATGAATTTAACTCTGATGACAAATTACGAATGACAGTCAATAAACTTCCCTGCCCTATTCTGTCAGGAAACTCTCTTAGAAATAGATAAATTACTAAAATCGTCATTATTTGCTTCCATAAAAAGAATTGCATTTATTTACTGAACTTCGAAAGGAAATAAAATTTATAAAATATAAAACCGTAAAATGATAGCAAACGTCAATGTGTTCATTTTTTAACTCTGTAGTAATTAAGTTATGTAATTAACTTTTATTTTGTTACATAATGTTTTATATTTTTTCCTAATGTGAAAAATAAATTTTAGTAACGTTAATTCTTAGCTTTTTTCAACAATTAAAATCTAGATTTAAACATGACCTCCATTAAGATATCACCTCTTGGAGCGACCAATTTTTATTGGAACGGAACGTGGTCACTTTAGGGAGGTTTTGCTGTATATATTCATTTATTTTCTTGTTATTTGACCACAAAATGTAAATTATAATTTACGTTTCACCACGTATTTTACCTGTATGTAAACAATAAATTTTAAAATTTGTAAAACCCGTACGAGACAGAAAATTTCTGATAGCAGATTCGGATTCTACATGCAAAACTACATAATTTTTTTTTATTACAAATCAGATACGAAATGGCTGTTGACTAGCGTTAATATTTTTTATGATATATTTTTCGTTAATGTATAAAAAAAGAAATACTAAAACAATTTAGAGTATTTAATCAATATTCGAAGGCTTGTTGCCATTTGGGTTTTTAATTTAACCCATGATACAAAATTCCGTGTTATCAATTAACGTTTATCGAATGGCACTCTGCCAAAATCAGAATGGATAAGCAGGAAGATAGTTCACTCATAAAATTCTATACGGCCATCCTTGTAATGTAGTTCAAAAGCTTAATGTTTGATTTTTATCTAACAAATAGAGCGTGTAGAACTTTCGTTAGAAAAAAAAAAGACAAATGATTTTTTTTAATAGTCGACGAATAGAAATTTGAAGTAAAATTTTCACTTTTACATTTTTCAGAATTATCAATGTTTTTCCACATACAAGTATTGAATTCAGGTGTTGACCCGAAGCGGTTGAGGGTAACGCACACAAAACGTCGAAATACACTCTTCCACAGGATTTTATGCTTTTTATAGTTTTAAATGTGCAATCATCACGTTCCGCCCAGAAATCCACAGTGACCCTGTGTCTAAAATTGTCTGAATTCAACACCGACAAATATTACCAATAACAATAATACTAATATCTTATATGTTGTTACAACTAGCTGATTTCAGACTGTAAATCACTTATTATTTCACGAATGAATGCGCAAACACACACACACGCAGACTCAAACAGAGAGAGAGAGAGAAAGGGCGGGAAACAATATGCAGCAACATTTTTATGCAATAAATATGTATGAGTAACACGCACAAAGACAAAGTTCACGTAGTTAGGATTAAAATGTGTTCTGAGTAAAAGGAATTGCATCAAGATTTAAAAAAAAAAAGTATTTTTGTGTTATTTGAAAGAGACCAAGTCGATTGTTTAAAAGTTGTTTGATAGGGTAACTCCGGGGGAGTCGCCGCATACGGGATAGATGCCGCACCCCTTGTATTTCTTGTAATTATCGATAGATGGTCGTCAACCGCACAGTATAGGTGCGCAATGAGATTATTTTAACCAGTGTATAGCGTGAATCCCATTTGGATGTTTACTTGTAAATGTACAATCCTTAATTTGACGTAAGTGCATGATTTCAGTGTCCAAACTTTTCAGCACGTCATGTTTAAATACTTTTTATACACTAATTACTAAATGCATGCATGATTTCGAAGTCAAAACTAAGTGTAGCGTTTGTATAAAGTACTGTGTGTATGATTACGCCATTCCCTTTAGCGGTGGCAGGTAACTGTGATGGCCGACGTCTGCACCATGCACAATGGGATACATGCCGCACTGCTTTTCCGGTATACATGCCGCAGTTTCTTTGTACGGGATGATTATTCGTTATTAACTTTTCCTTTTCTTTTGACAGACTAACCATGTTAGGCACGTTATCAAGTTTACTAAAACCAAAGGAGAAAAGGGGGTAAATAAAAAGTAAGAAGGGCAAGAAAGATGCAAATCAAGATAATAATAATGAAAAATTGGATTACGCGTAACGCAGACGTTCTTTGCAAACTACTCCAAAAAAGAGGAAGTGTAATTGGCTCCGTTGCATCATGTGTTTAAATGTAGTTACATAAAGACTGTATTTTTTTAGCACTTTTTCTGCAGATTCAAGTCTATCTCTTAATGATTCGGGACCATAGATGCATGTAAGCACCTCCATAAAGAGCTTACAAAATTTGTTTCTGGCACCAGTAAAAAAGAAAAGTAATATATTTGCTTTGTTTAAGTAGTGCATTTTCATGATTATTTAAGAATAGGTAACTTCATTTAAAAAAGTGGTACCAACCGAATAAAATTTGTGTAAAAGCCATCGGTCCCGAAAGGGTTAACAAATAAATTATGTAAACACAATTTTACTTTTTTTTTTCATTTCCCTTTCTAATACATTGATGTTACGTTGTTGCTGAAATAACACTTAAAATTTAATGTAAAAAAATAAGTCGATAATTTTAATAGTGAAAGTTGGCAACAATTATTAATTTGAATCTACTAATACGTTTCATTGTGCTCATTTAGTTTCATTTTGTTATTACATCGTTAATTATAGTCCAGCTATGAATGTTTTTCTTTTTAATATTTTTATTTATAAATTCATTCTGTTCTTATTACAAGCTCGGCATAACTACCGCACAAGTACGGCGTCTCAGCCTGAATGTACGGGTGACGCGCCGCAGTGTAATGTTTTAGAAAAAAATTGTTAAAAAATATTAATAATTTGTTTTGAATTTTTCGTCGCAGTACACGCGTTGCATATTTAACATTAAATAGCAGAGCATGATTTATTTTATTTTATGTCCACCATGGGACTTTATACACACATTCAAAAAAATGTGCGGCATAAATCCCGTAATTACCCTATATTAAGGGAGTTATGAATAACGAGGAGCAGACATGTAATGTACTGTCTACGAGTTGCGAGTGAAGTAACTGAGGAGGTTGTCACAAGATGGCGGCTGCTTTTTTTGAAGTCGGATCTACAGTTTCTGAATAGCGTCGGGGTAAACTTCCCATCAGTAAAATTGAATAGAAAATTTTTTCTAATTTAAGCGTCTTATTCATGGAAATATTTCCTCACAAATATGTTTAAAACTTCTATTTATTTTTACTGGTGTCAATCTGTCTGGTAAAACAGTCAGTTTGTTTCACCGTTTGTCACAATATGGCGAGAACATGGCGCCTGACTACCGCAAAAGTAAACTTCTACCTATAAAAATGCAAATCTGTTTCTGCCATTAGTTATGACTGAAATTCTGCACTAATAAGGCCTTTAAATACGCAGAAAATTTCTATATAAATTTAATCATGGAAGTTTCCGCCAAAGGTAATCAGCCCTCGCGAAAGCGGTTACAGTTGAACCTTCACTATTTTTAGAATATGTCAATTCCTCTTTATTAATAGTTCCATGGATATATTCGCGGAGAAGTTACGAAAACACGAAGAAAAAGTTGAATTCATACTAAGTTAGAGTGAATTCATACTACACTGGTGTCCAAAATTAAGGACCAGTCGCAAAATGCTAATTTTTAAGTAAGCGAATACTCAACAGGAAATAATACAATTCAAATAATTACTATCCCTACAGTACAGCTAGTCCATATAGCATCTCATACATGTCACGCATGGTCAGAATTGTCACAGTCACTACGGTGAAACAAAAAATAGGAAATTCCACACGTTTTATTATGAGTCTCAAATGATCACTATATGTGACTCCACTGAGACGTCAATGTGACTGCTACTTTGTGACGAGTCACCAGGTGACTTTACAATGTAGTTACATTGTGACTCTCATGTGACTGTCATTTTTAGACTCAATTTCAAAGTCATTATGAACGCATTATGATAAGTCACCAAATAATATCACATTATAGTCACATGGTGACTGTTCACAAAAGAGTACAAAGGTGACTTCACAGTAGTCTCTCTGTCACCTGAAAGTTATCATGTGACTTTAATGTGACATTATTTGGTAACTTATCACAATGCAGCGTTCACGATAACTTTGAAATTGATTCTGCAGGTGACAGTCACATGAGAGTCGCAATGTAACTACCTTGTAAAGTCACATGGTGACTCGTCACAAAGCAGCAGTCACAGTGATGTTTCAGTGGAGTCACATATAGTGATCATTTGAGATTCATAATGACATGTATGGAATTTCCTATTTTTTGCTTCACCGTAGTCACTGTGACACTTGTGGCCATGTATGACATGCATGATATGTTATATGGACTAGTTGTGCTATAGAGATAGTAACTGTTCGAATTATATTATTTCCTTTTGAGGATTCGCGTACTTGAAAATTATCATTTTGTGATTGGTCCTTAATTTTGGACACCAGTGTAAGTTAGTTAATAGAGTGCTCAAATCTTCGGCCTTTTGCATTTCTGATGTCTATGAAATAGGAATAGGCTCATAGAAAGCGACACATACGTTTTCGCATGCCATTAGTGATATGTGCTTCATTAGATTCATCTTTTTCTCGACGGTGCCGCTTGTCTCTTTTTTCATATGAAGATTGTTTTATCTTTTCAACCATCAAAGAAAATATGCTTGTAATTTTACTATCTCCAAGATCTTCCTCCTCCTGTATCTTCTTTCCAAGTTTCTTTTTCTGTCTCCTGACCTTGTTTTTATCTTTGACACGATAATTATTTCCTGTTGTCACAATTCTCGCATCATGAAGCACAGATGAAGCTCTTAACGCAATTTGCCTATATGATATACCAGTTCTTAAAGCGGCAAACGCTGTGTGAGAAAGGGATATGCGTTTGGGAATGTTTGCTTTTGAATGCCCTGGTTCAAATTCTGATTCAGACGAACTATCTGTTTTGAATGTTCTGAGAATATGTGTATTTTAGAGCAGAAAAATATTACCATTCCATCTCGCAGTTTCTCTCATCTCCTATTTCCTCCCTCATCCTCATGATGACTGCTTGCGTTTTCATTGGTTTCTGCTCCACATTCTCCTCTCCTCCCAGAATTGCTGTCAAGACATGCTGTAATCCGTCATACAAATGTGCGACTCTGAACGCATCAAAAACAGGCGAAAGAGCGAGGAACATAATCAAAACAAAAGACAGAAACCGACGAACGAACCAAACAATACTTACAATTTTTGCTCACTTTTTCGCGAAAAGGGTATAAAAATAGCCTAATTTAAAATACACACAACTATTAAATAATACATAATCAGAACTTACTTAAACATTTCGTACACTAATCATGACATTTCAAGTAAATTCAGCTAAAATATATTTAAATTAACATTTTTATAATTTTTGCTAAAAAAGTTCAAAAACCAGCATTTTAGCAAAACTTCAAGCCATTTGCGGCAAATCAAGGACTTGTTAAAAAAATCTCAAATTTTTTATGTGCACTAAGTGCCACCATTGGCAACTTTTCCGCACTATCCATGATCGAAAATCGAAAATTTTTTTGGCACACCTTACTGTAATTCTATTCTGTACTCCATTTCTGTACTCTATACTATACTCCATTTAAGGAAAAAATTTTTAAATAGCTGAAAAAGAAACTGAATTCATTATCTGAAAATTAAATAAAAATTTACGGTAATGTTTCTTTACTTAAATGTTTTTTGAAGTTTCATATGTTTATCTTCAGAAGTTAATTATTTTTAATACAAAATATAAGAAAAATAACTGAAAGAGAAAACTTTTAGCGAAACTTTTATTTTCTGGCTGTAATCCGAATGATTACTCAAATGATGCAATCAAAAAAATTTCGTACTACTAATACTAATAAAATCTTTCTTTTATCATAAATCATATTTTCATTACCATTGTTTTTTGTAATCAAAATCAAAATTCTCATTTTTTTAATTACACTTTTATCAATCATTACACAAATTCACTTTCATAAACGGTAAGCTGTTCAGCTATAAGAAAAAAGATAATGCGAAATAGCTCAAAAAGAAACTGAATTCATTATCAGCAAATTAAATAAAAATTTGATTCTTAAATCTTTTATGAGGTGAAATGGGGTCACTTGCCTCGGTTATTTATAAATAAATTATATAACGAAAACAAAAAAATTAACTGAAGTGAAAAACTTTTTATGTGGCTGCAGTTCAAACAATATTCTAACTTTAAAAAGGAAATTTGTATTTAAAAACCATTATCATTTTCATAACTCATTATGTAAATTCCATAAATAATGAATAATATATCAGATAAAGAAACTTAAAAAGATAATAATATTAATCAAAAACTTTCTTTTAGGATAAATCCCTTTATGAGAGTTTTATTTCTAAAGAAATAAAAATAAAAATTCACAAAAACTATAAACCTTTATTAACCTCATAAATATTCAATATGAAATTAATTTGCAAAAACTGTAAGCTATTCTGCAATGAAAAGAGGGAATGGGAAGCAGCTGAAAAAGCAACAGAATTCATATTTCCATTAATTCTGGAAAAAATAAAACATTAAATTCAAGCAATTTAATTTAAATTTTGCGATAATGTTCTTTTATTTAAATACTTTTATCATTTTAAATGGGGTCATCTCTAGATCTCAGTAATTTTATTACAAAATATTAGAAACGAAGATAATTGAGACTTTTTTTTCCGAAACTTACTGTTTGGCTGCTTTTCCAAATGATATTCTAAGATATCTTTCGCGTTAACAGAGAGAAATTTGTATTTCATAGCGATTATTATTTTAAAAAACCTATTTCAAATCTTAAGAAATTAATAAACTAAAATGTTCAAAATGTTTGTAATATTAATTAAAACTTCATCTTTGCATAAACGGCTGTTCATTTCATTATTATTTTCTTTTTAATCAAGATAAGATTTCGAATAAAACATTTCTTAGCCATAATTTTCATAAATGATTATGATAATTCACTTTTAAAAACTTCAAGATATTCCGAAAAGGAAAAAATGAACATAAAAAATAGCTGAAAAAATAATCAAATTAATCTTGGTACTATTAAGTAAAAAAAAAAAAAAACACATTTCGAAAATTAAATCGGAATTTACGTAATTATTCTTTTACTTAAGGCGGTGCTCATAAAAATATTGCTTCCGCTTCACAAACTTTTGGCAAACTTTTGGAAACTTTTTGGCACGTTTTTCTTACTCATATTTAAACATAAAATCATGCTATTCGCAGGAATGGTTATTGCAGTGATTTGTCACCGAACTATTTTTTTTCTGATAAATGAATTACATCTTTAATTATAAGTGATTTTTTTTTAAATCTCAGAAGGACATTTCTTTTTACTGCACTGTCTAGTCTGGAAACTTTGACAGTATTTTCTGAATAATCTTGTGCCTTTATTAAAAAACGGAAAAATTTCTATTACATACTTTATAAATAAGAGCACCTAAGAATTTGATAGCTTTATAAACAAAAATTAATTAAAAAGAAAATAAGCAGTTTTGATTTGAGAGCAGCCTTAACACCTTGGGTGCATTCGGCGACTGAGACTCGTCAAGCCTATTTTTATATTCTACTCATACCACTATTTAATGAAAAAACATTTTTGTAGTATATTTCTCTTGAACATGTTGTAAATGTTTATATATGAAAGACTTTTGTTTTAAAAAAGTGGTGCTACATGGAATGAAAAAAAAAAAAAAAAACCTGTGGCAGTCCTGAAACAAATGCGTACCCAAGGGGTTAAGTGCTTTATGAGATGAAATAAGGACATCTTCAGGTCTTGGCTATTTTAATAAAGAATCCGAGACAAAAAAAATCGGAAGTAGAAAACTTTTTCGAAAACTTTCATTTTTTGTCTGCAATCAAAACGATATTCTAACACAATTTCTTTAAAAAAAGAAAAATACATTTAAGAACCATTATTATTTTCAGAATTGATTGAGTGATTTGCCAAAATGTATGGAATCACATCAAAAAAAAAATAAATAAATAAATAAATCGTAATGTTAATCAAAAATTGTGCCAACGAAAAATATAACCCTCTTTTTATTGCCGTTCATACTTTTAGACATGAAAACTTGTATAAAGAACTACTAACCATTACCGTCAACCCATTAACCATTACTTTGGGCCTTGCGGGGTTACTTTGGTCCATCCCATAAAAAAAAAAAAAAATATTCTTTATATTGAACAAACAATACAAGATAATTTCGAGTTTTTGCCCTTGAAAAATATTTTATACCCTTCTTATAGGGTATTTGAATAGTTTGGGGGTAATTACAATTTTTTTAGTGGCAACACTAGATGTGTTTGTGAACAACTGTTTTCGTGTGGGAATTTTAACTCTCCAAACTTTCTATAGTGAAACAATCTGGATAAGACTTACAAATAAGGTAAGTGTCAAAATATTACCTTTAGTAACCTGTAACCCATGTGTGATCATAGTTTTTCCTTTAACTTTTTATTTTGGCAGGAAATGTTTACGTTTTCATAAAGCTAACATGAAAACTAGTATTTCGGGGCTACTTTGTGCCAGGTCTTTTTTGGTCCGAAAATAGACCCAATTACATAGAAATGCCTTTTATACAACCAAATCTCTTAAAACATGTTTTTAGTAACCTTTTTTTCAAATGTTACTGTAGCAAAATGTTACATTAATTGTTTTTGTTCCAGTTGCTGAGGATAACATGACGAAAACTGTTTCTCGTTTCTTTAATATTAGCCCTTACCGGCGCGGAGTAATTCCGTTTATAAACTGATGAAATAATGGACTGACACCGCAATTTATAAACGAATTTATTAGAAAATATGAACTTGCTTATTTTCACGTACATTATAATAGGAAAATTTTAGTTAGATATTCTAGGTGCCGTTTGTCAGTTTTGGAATTAAAATTAGGTGTCCTTTTTTAAGGACACTGAGCCGGAAAGGGTTAACAATTGGTTTATTGTGTTTAAATGCTAAAAAAAGACATTTGTTTACCGTGTTTGCAGTGTTAATTTATTAGCAAATGCTATTGCAGGGGTGTTTCAATAAAAATGTATTCATTTACATATGAAATGTATTCATTTTATATGAAACTAAGTGAAGGACCAAAGAAGCCCCCAGCAGGGGCTACTTTGTTCCAAAACTTTAAAAATCGTTAAGGAAAAAAAATATATTTCCTCTTAAAAACCATACAGTTTGATTCATAGTTTTATGTTAATTGTTTACAACTCCATTTCGACGTTGAAAAATCACATATAATATTTTTTAATAATGGAAATGTGAGTGGAACCAGGAAAAAGTGGCCCAAAGGGCCCGGTTGACGGCATCATTTTCATATATCATCATGAAAATTCATCTTTGAAAACTGTTAAATGTTGAGCAATAATACTAAAAAGACCCATGACAACAAAATGAAAAAAATAATTTTCGCATTACCCTAGAAAAAAGGAAGCATTCCTGCAAATTAAATTAAAATAATTTACGGTAATGTTCTTTTACGTAAATGCTTTATGAGATATACTGAAGTCATTTTCAAATTTTGGTTATTCCTAATGGAGAATATAAGGATAAAAACTAAAGGGGAAAACTTTTCCGAAACTTTAATTTTTTTTTTTTTTTTTTTTTAATCCAATTGGCATTTTAACACAAAATTCGACATTAAAATGAAATATACAAGGTGTTTCATAAAAGATGGGCAAAACTTTAAGGGGTGGTAGATAGTACACATCCAGACAAACAGATTTCATCAAAGAATGCATGTTCGGAAATTAAACGCAAAGGTGCTGGCGCATTTTTAAATTTGGTCCATGCAAACGTTAAATCTCAATTTTGGTTGCGCGTTATCGGGAGAAGAACGACACTAATAGCTTGTAAATGTAATATGGAGAAGATGAAGAACGTGTGTGGAAAATTTCGCCTCGATTAAAACATAAAAGCCGCTGATCCGAGTGTGCAACTGTCAATCGCGAGAGGAACATATCGAAGATGTTGCCTTTCACTAATAGGAAAAAAGCTGATATGCATTTTATCTAGGAAACAGCAAATGGAAATGACTCAGATTCTCTACGATTGTACAGAGAGCATTTTTCCACGTGGTTTTGTCACTAAATCGTACTTTGTGTGTTTTTGCCTCGTATAATAACATCACCTTTCAGCGCCCCCTAGCACCTTTGCGCTTTATTTCCGACTATACATTTTTTGATGAAAGTTGTGTGTTTTTGGATGTGTACTATTACCTCTTAAAGTTTTGCCCACATTTTATGAAACACCCTGTATATGCTAAAAGCGATTACAGCTAGTTTTTAGTCCTAAATTTATTTATGTTTTTGTTTTTTATTATAAGGCCATGTATCTATTGAATTTTTGTATAGTAAACTTTCAGTTACATAGTATTTGGCACGAGGTGCTAATTTAAGGGCAAAAACTGAAAGAGAAAACTTTTCCAAAATTTTTATTTTTTGGCTCAAGTCCAATTGATATTCTAACACAAAATTCGACATTAGAATAAAATATATATGCTGAAGGTGATATAGCTAGTTATTAGTTCTAAATTTATTTATTTTTTACTATAAGGCCATGTATCTAATGATTTTTTTAAATTTATTTATTTAAAATTATTATACTAAAAATCAATTGCATAAATGTAAATACCAATATTTTGATTTATATCAATAAATTTTGATATAAATCAAAAGATTAGTGCTGCCATATATAATCAATTTAACATAATGCGACTTATAGTGCCACCAACTAATAAGACATTTATTGAAGTTATTGATACAAACTTGAAGTACTAAGGAAGAACATTTTTAAAAGATATTATTATTATTATTATTATTATTATTTTAATTTTGATTCAAAAATAGTAAATTTTAATTCAAATATAAATGAAAAGTGTATGCTTTAATAATATTTGTTCATTTGTTAACAGAGATGGGCAATTAAAGTGAGTTACAGTAGAATTTGAAATACCTAGAAATTGGCACGAGATGCTTTATAAATAAAAAAATAATAAGATAAAGTAATTCATGTTAACGAATGGTCCTTTTTAATTAAGCACTTCATTTTATTATGCCTGTGATCTAATGAGTTTTTTTATATTTATAAAATTCATTTTTTTTATCACTATTGATCTTGAAAATGTCGCCGATTGTATGTACAATAATAGTAGATCTGTTTATTAAAAAGTGTTTGAAAGCATTTAAGCGCACTGCAACCACTTTTATCATATACATTTTACTTTAATGATAATAAGTGATTTTTCTTATATAACTATACAAAATTCAACTTCAAAAAAAAGGAAAAATATTTACTAATCATTATCATTTTCAAAATTGGCTGCGTAATTGAACTCGGGCGCTTTAATAGTTCATAAAAGACTACCAAAAACTATTTTTAGCATACATTTGCTTTCATTACTATCATTTCTTTCCCCTTTTTTAAGAATTTAAAATAAAAAATCCCATAAAAACTAATAACCATTATATTTTCATAAATCATTATGGAAAGCTGTCAAAATTAGCTGTCAAAAACTGTAAAATATTCTGTGTTGTAAAAAAAGCATGAAAAATAGCTAAAAAAAATGGAATCCCTTTTTTTATTACCCTGAAAACATAATGCATTAGACACATGACAGTTATATATATATAAAAAAAATCGGTAATGTTCTTTTACTTAAATGCTTGAAATAAGGTCATATTCAGAATATGGTTATTTGCATTGAAGGATATAAGAAAAAAAAAACATAAGGGAGAAAACATTTTCAGAAACTTTTTAGTTCTGGAATTCAGTCCAAACTATAATCTAGTATGGAATTCAACTTTTAAAAAGAAAATTCTATTTAATAACTTTTTTCGTAACTGTTTGAGCGTTAACGTTGTTTCAAAAAAGATTATTTATAATCTAATAATAAAAAAAATATTTTTAAAGTTTTCTGAAAAAAATTTATTAACCAAAATAAAACAAATCGGAAATTGTACGCCAGATGTGACAAATGAGGTGCATTCGTACTATAACTAGTTTTATGAATATTAAGATCTTGGTGCAAAAGCTGTTGCACTCTTAGGGGCGATCCATAAATGATGCCACACTTTTTTTCAATATTTTGACCCCCCCCCCTCTTGTCACATGTCACGCTATATTACATAAATATATTACTTGCATTTCAGAAACAAAGCACTGCGTTATAGATCATATTTAAAATTTTATTTTTAAACTTTATCTATGTGTTTTAATAATATTTGTGAGCATAACTATAAAAATGATTCGTGCACTTATTTTTTATGAAATTAAAGGACAAAAAAACATAATTAATATGTAATAGTAATAAAATATTAATATGAAAGAGCAATTGAAATCAGTAGTATTTTGGAATTCGGTACGGAATGTAATATATTTGGCTTTAAATCTTATCCTTACTTTACGAATACAAAATACTTTAATTTTAAAATAACTTCAAAATTTAATCTGCTGATTTTTAATGCTTTTATTTTAACCCAAATGTGTGATGTCACATTTCTTCTTACCCTCTCACACACCTTTGTCACAAACTGTCACAATTTCACGACCCCCCCCACCCCTCCCTCCAAGCGTGACATCATTTGTGGAAGGCCCCTTATGCAAAAATTCATGAATACAAAATTTTTAAGATTTTATATATTAAATTCAGAAAATAATATGACTTCATCTTAAATAGGACATTATCACCATGGCAACCTAGAATCATTACCTATCATGGGATAGGATTGAATTCTTTACCTAGAATGAGGAAAATAATTATTAATATCTTTTTTTTAATTTTAATTCGATCTTTATAAAATTTGAAATCACCCAACAAAATTCTCCAACGATTCTATATATTAATTTCAAAGCATTCGCTTGGAAGTTTTTGCGCTGTTTTATGCGGCAGACATAAGAACGTATCAGACGACGACTATAGGTCGTACATATTTATATAATTACGAACGCACCTGAAAACAAAGCATTAGAGGTCTGCACGGGCCCGGGCTTGGCCCGAGGCCCGTACCCGGCCCGGCCCGGCCCGGCGGAATGAAGGCGAATTTCCAAACGGGCCGACTTTTTCAACGGGCCGGGCCGACAGACAAAATAAACGGGCCGCGCCGGGCCGGCAAAAAAATTAATCGGGCCTGTCGGCCCGATATAAGAATTTAAGCGAAGCAGATAAAATACGAATCATTTTCAATGAATATGATTTTCTCGAGAAGTATAAATATGCGTCACGAGCTAATGCGAGTTTAACAACATCAATACAGAAATGTAACATATCCATCGTAGAGATCGGCATCGTACAGTTACAAGATGTCTGATTCCGAGTTTAATTTTTTTTCAGCAGACTCGTGCCGGGACGGAATTGGTCTTAATCGATCTCAGGATGTGTAGAACAGTCATTGTGTTTTGTAGTATTAATAGTGATAATGAACTTATCTTAACAGTATCTTTGGAAATATACCTTAAGGTGGTTCTCATATTCACTGGTCAACAATGCGAAGCTTTCAGACACATTTTCTGACAAAATTTTTAACTATAAATGCATAAAATTGACAGGCTTGCCTATTGAAGGCATTTGGAAAGGAATAGCTTTTTCCATATTTGATAAATTACTTACAGAGATAACAGAGATTCCTGTCACGTGACTGTACGTTTTTCTCCTTTCCTGTGCTATCGCTTCCGGAAATTCGATTCAAAACGCTAACTTTGACAGTATATTCAGAAAGATATATTGCTTTTATCTATGAAAAAAAAACGACATTTACATAGCTTCTGAATAAGAATACCTGCCAATCTTACGCGTTTCCGAAAAGAAAAGAATTCATAAATGTGTTGAAATGTAGCTCCTATGGATTTGAGAAAAGCATTAAAAATGAGAGAAATATTTTCACAAATATACTTTTTATTATAGAGCTTCAAAAGTGATCATGTTTTTAATCCTTTATTCTGAACTACGTTAATCTTTTAATGAATCCTTATTTCCATTTTGAAATGTCTGTAGACACGATGACTAAAACACTGTAAGTAATCTTTAATGTTTACTATTGTGTATTTTCTGTTTTGCGAACATCATAGTAATGTAAAATATACTGTAAAATGTTCCCATAAATATGTATGTAGTATTCATTAAAAGAATTTTAATTGTATGTTGAAAAAAACGGATTTTTTTTTTTTTTGTAGAAATTGTGTCGGACCGGACCGGGCCTGTTTTCACTGATTTTTGTACGGGCCAGGCCGGGCCGAGAACTGTAAAAATGCAAACGGGCTGAGCCGGGCTCGGACCAAACTTCCAATTTTTACAGGCCGGGCCAAGATAGCTTTCGTTCGGGCCGGGCCCGGGCCTGGAAATTCCGGCCCGTGCAGACCTCTACAAAGCATAAAGAATATTTTTTTAATTCAGAAAATAGCGTAAATATGAAATGCAGATAATAGCATAAGACGAAACGCAATTTTTCACCTTAGTTAAACATAAAATAAATAATGTGAACATTAAAAAGGGCCATAATCTTACTTAAAAGGCGACTAATGTAATGAAAAAGATATTACAAGTTTAAAATATACATTTTATTTAAAACTTCTTACTACTTGCAAGCCTTCCAGGCTCATTATCAGAGAATATCTTGATAACTAAATGTTGTTTAATTATACAAATACGTCACTTTGTTTTGAAAATGACGTATTTGTATTGAACATTTGTATGAAAATGTTCTACTTTCAACTCTAGTAATTATTAGCTCTCTCATTTTCAATACATAGTGACGTATTTGTATAAATAAACAACATTTAGCTATTAAGATATTCTCTGATGATGAGCCTGGAAGGCTGTTCTGAAATCCAAAGGGTCAATTTTCTGACATAAGTTTTAATTCATTTTTGTTCGGAAACGCATGAAACTAGAAGTTGTTGTTATTCAGAAACTATGTCATCGAACTGTTTTTTCCGTTTTCTTGTAAACGCAATAGATCTTTCACAAAATATGTCAAAGTTGGCATTTTGAACCGAACTTCCGAACGAAAGAAGAAAATCCGGTCAGCAAGGGGAGAAAAATGTTTGTCATGTGATCAAAATCGCTTATAACTCAATAGGTAATTGATTGATCAAAAAATGGTAAAAACAGCTCGATTCCAAATCGCTTCCATGGTCAGGCTTTCCAATTTTGTATCTTTCCGTTAAAAAATGAATTTGTAAATGTGTCAAAACGTTTTGCGTTTCTTGAGCAGGACCTTTTTAATGTTCACATTATTTATTTTATATGAAATGCAGTTTACTTATGAATGTTATTAAAGTTTATTTTTTAGTTATTTATATATTAACATTGAAAATTTAATATTTTGTGAAAGCATCACCAGAACATAACTATATTTCTGTATTATACATTGTAAAAAAAAAAAAAAAAAAAAAATCTTCTATATACACTGGTGATTTAATGTAAGATTTATGTCTTTTAACGGAATTTTTCTTTTTCTGTGGAAATCGTACGTTTTCCTGGAAACAGAAAAATTGCTTTGTATAAATTGTATAGATTGCAAATATTAATGAACTCGGATGCCTAAGAAAAAGAGAAATAGCAGTATTAATCAAAAACTTTCTCTTCGCATAAATCTGTTTTCATTTCTATTAATATTTTTAGAAATGAGTATAATAATTTGCATGTAAAAATATTAACTATTATTATCTTCATAAATCATTATGGAAATTCGATTTTAAAAACTGTAAGATATTTAACAGTGACCAAAAACGAAAGAGAAAGAGAGTATGAACTGGAACTGAAAAACAATAAAATTGAATTCTTTTATTTCTGAAAAAATAAGACATTAGGCTCCTGCAAATTAAATCAAAATTTACGGTCATATAATCTTTAAAAAAAGAAAATAGCAGTTTTAATCAAAAACTTTCTCTTCACATAAATCTGATTTCATTTCCATTAATATTTTTAGAAATTATTATGAAAATTTGCATGTGCAAATGCTATTAAGCATTATTATTTTCATAAGTTTTTATAAAAATTCGCTTTTAAAAAACTGTAATATATTTCACAATGGAAAAAAAAAAGAGAGAGACAGAGAGAGTACGAAGCGAAGCTGGAAAACAATAAAACTCTTTTTCGCATTACGTCTGAAAAAATAAGGTATTAGGCTGCTGCAAATTAAATCAAAATTTACGGTAATGATCTTTTACTTAAAGGCTTTATGAATGAAATGAGGTCATCTTTAGATCTCTATTATTTTTTAAAAACTGTATGAAAAAACTGAAGGAGAAAAGTTTTCCGTAACTTTTATTTCTGGCTTCAGTCCAAATGATATTCTAACACAATAAAAATCATTTCTCAAAGTTCTTTTCTGGAACATACCGTACAAATTTTAGAACAAAAAATTATCTATGGGGATCACTTATTCATTACAAAACGCAAAATATTTATTAAAAAATTATAACATAAAATATTATAATAGAAAAATAAGAAAATATTTCTGGTACAAATCATGTATGGATTTATTGATTTATTTTTAAAGGTAGTACAACGAAATATTAATTTAATGAAACTACTTTTAGGTAATTGAAGAAACTTTGAAACTTTTAATGAAAATATAAAGTTATTTTTGATTTATGAACCATTTATGTTTTGTAAGTTGGGATCATTAATTTTGAGTTGTAATTTCACTTTAAAATGTTATGTTTTACATCATAATAACTTGGAAAATATTTTTAATTAATGAAAACTTTATGAAAGACATTTATAAACAAAGTGTGATATATATATATATATATATATATATATATATATATATTTACCACGAAGAGCAATTTATTTATTTTATTTAGTATTTAGGGAGAATTTATAATTTTCGTAAAAGTATCATCGCATCGAAAATATATTGTTGTTTTCGATTTATATTTCTAGAAAATGCAGTTTGCTGATAAACTCAGAACAGAAATTCCTATTGTAGGAAAAAATAAGACTTACTCGTGGAAATTAAATGATTTTTCTGCTAAAATGTTCATTTACTTATTTGTTTTATAAAACGAAATAAGGTCGTCCCAAAATTTATTTTTAATGAAATATTTTAGAAAAACAATTGAAGAAGAATCATTTTCCAATTTTTTTACTTTTTGGCTGTAGTCTAAATAATATTTCCTACACAGAATCAATATGGAAAAAATTTTCATTGTTATTTTTATAATTCTAAAAATTCATGATACTAATAAATAATCAAGCTTATAAAATTAGTAAAACTAGATTGAACCCATCAAAACTTGACGGCAATTAAAAAGATGGAACCATATAAAAAAGTTCATGACATCTTTAAAGTGTTAAAAATTTTTAGAGAATAGTTAGTAGCAGAAATTCAAATAGAAATTGTTTTAAATGAGGAAGTTTAAAAAAAAAAAAAAAAAAAAAAAATCTGAATTATTATGCGTACCTAAATCATGATTGATTCATTATGAGAAAAAGAATATTGTTTATATGAATGCATTTTCAAAGAACCAAAGTCACATACGTGCACACAAAAAATCGTGTGTGATTTTTCTGTGCTGTGTTATTAAATGAAATAGTGATCTTAAATTCTTTGACTTGAACTACATGATGATATGCATCAGCAAGATACGCTACGAGCATGAATGCACATAATAAAATTACCTTCTTTTATAATTACGTCAAATAAACAAATAATTTCCCCTCCACATATGAAGCAATAATTCTTAGATGCTTGTTATTCATACTGCTGTTTCGTATGTATGGTAAGTGGAAAGTAGTATAGCTGTTGCTTTTAAATAAAAAACGTGTTTATTCAATTTATTATAATTTGTAGAAGCGTCCATTTTGAACGCTCACTATTTTGTTAATTTTAATTTTTTTTTTTATGGAGTCGTAAGTTATTAAACAACTCCATTTGTTATTTAGGCTAATGGTACAGAAAATCGTTATTCACAGCGTTCAGTTACAACATTACTTATGTTTTAGCTTAATATATTTAAAATATTTTATGACACATTAATAATGATTGTGACAGTGCCTTCTTGAAAGAAATTATAAGAATAACAGAAAATAATACTTCTCTGTCCCAAATTAGTTGCTACATTTGATTACTTTTGTACTGATTATGATACTGATGATTTTATGATTTTGTTTGAACATTTTTCAGAGATTTCAGGGTGCTATGCTATCAATCAACAACATTTACTTATCAAGCATTCCCTCCGTCTGTCTTTAAATAAGTACCAAATTAGTTAAAAAAACCCAGGGCTTGCACGCTCTTAAGCCACGCCCCATTTTGTAAGGATTCTTTCAACAGTAATTGCATAGAACTACTTTCTAGCTAATGAATTGTTAATTCTTTAGGAAGAAAGTTATCTTTATGGTATACTGGTGGTAGAGTCCTTACAATATGACGCTATACTAAACTGCATCGGAAGTTATTTATGACTCCACCCACTTGAAATGTTGCAACTAATTTGGGAGAAAATTTTCGACCTAAATGTTGTAACTAATTTGGGACGGAGGGAATAATAATTATCATTGGAGTTTCATAATACATTACGGAAATCCGCTTTCAAAAACTGTAAGATATTGCTCGGTGAATAAAAAAAGCCATGAACTGGAGGTGAAAAACAAAGAAATTCATTGCTTCTGGATAAAATAAGACACCATTTCTCAAGACATGACAGGATATTGACTCATGCAAACTAAATAAAAATCCCTTCATTTTCATTGTCGATATCATTTTTTAGAACTCAAAATAAAAGTCTACACACACAAAAAAATAATAATCCTTATAATTTTCATTAAATCATTCCGAAAATTCTTTTCAAAATCTATAAGATATTATTCAGTGAATAAAAAGAACATGAATTGGAGTTAAGGAGTATGAAATCCAGTACATCCGAAAAAATAAGGCACCATATTTCAAGACGTCACATGATATTGACTTCTGTAAATCAAATCAAAATCAACTTCGTTTTCGTTGTTGATATTACTTTTTAAAACTCAACATAAAACGCTACACACAGAAAAAAAAATAACAGTCGTTATCATTTTTATAAATCACTAGCAGAACTACCCGGCTTCGCCCGTGTCAATTATAAGAAGCTTTCCAGGTAAAATAAATTAAAAGGAAATAATACGGCAATCACAATAACTGAAATTTGTGCATTCCCATCCACAAATCGTTATAAAGGCAATCAAAAAACATGGCGTTATTTTCTTGCAACCATAGTAAAATCCCTGAGCTTTAATAACAGAATGCACGTTTTCTCTGGCGGGTATAAGAGAAAAATATGTGATTTTCCTGACAATACGAAAAAAAGAAATTCCTCCAAATCGCGCAGCACTTAGTGAAATTCTCGTTTGTATGGTATTATCTGCATTATAAAGTAAAAACACTATGCCAGTGCCCATAAATTGTAACCCATAAAATGTGCCTTTACTGCAATTTTTCTAACTTTTAAACATCACATTTTTTACAATGTCGAATAGAAAAAAGTTCTCTCAAATGAAATTTCTTTGAAAATTGTATCTCAGTTTTCTGATTTTAATGGATTTTAAAGTAATTTTTAAGCATGGATATTTTTAAAGTTGAGTGCAACCCGATTACGAAAGATGAACCTGTTTACACTTAATGTAATAGTATAAAGAAAAGACATGTCTATGAGTAACGCTGGTATCATATTTTCGGTGGCAACAACCTAACACAACAAATTTCCTTTTTATTGCAGTTTAACGTCTAAACATTGCACATTCGATTGTTCCAACGTATTATAGAAAACAAAAGTACTTTCAATGATACTTGTTTGTAATGTCTATCTCAATTTACGAATTTTTTCTTGGTTTTAAAATAATTTTTAAGCATACATATTTTTTAAATATGCTTGCAACCCAAATACAAAAGATTAACTCAATTGTTCAAAAACATTGTAAATAATTCAGAATTTGTTTGCTTTCGCGTAATATTCAATAACTAAATTGGCAAACGAAATTAAAACGCCAAAAATAAAATAAAATAAAACACGAATTTAACAGGTATCAAATCAAACTACTCAAAATAACCTGATAAGTATATAAAATTTAAATGGGAATTTCGTTCAGGATGCATGTAACTTGAATTCTTCAGAACAGATTTCCATGCGACTTGCACTATTAGTTTTTTAGGGAAGATTTTAGTGCGTAACATATTGCTTTCCGTTGCTTAGTCATAGAATTATAGGGGAAAAGGGAAAGTTATATAATCATGTGAACCCAATTATGAAGGATTAGTCTTATTAGCTGAATGAAAAATGCAGAACTATTTTTATCTCTAAGTATATTGACGGGTTTATCTTCAGTAATGGGGCTGTGCGCTAGGGTATTCTTATTTTAATGAGTGTGCCTGACACCTATTATGGCATGCACCTTTGTTTAAAACAATATAGAATAACCCATGTTTTAAGCGACTACCTGGAATGCAACTTGATTACAAAATACTAACCTGCAAATGCTTAAGGTGCTTCTCCAGTTCCCTGCTCAACAACGCGAAACTTTCTGACACATTTTCTGACTCATTAAACGTAAAGGCTTAAAATTTGTAGGCCTGACTATTGAAGCGATTTGGAATTGAAATGAGTTTTTCCTTTTTTCATAAATAAATTACTTATCGAGTTATGAGCAATTGTGTTTGCGTGACGGCCGGTTTTTATCCTTTATTGCACTGTTGCGTCCGAAATTCAGTTCAAAACACCAACTGAAAGAGCTTATACCTTTACCAACAAATGGAAACTATCTTTCCATTACATAGTTTCTAAATAAGAACTCCTGTCAATTTCATGCGTTTCCGAACAAAAATTAATTAAAAAATATGTCAGAAAATAGCTCCTTTGGATTTGAGAACAGTCTTAACTTGATGTTTATGAAAAAATTCACATTTTTAGTTTTAATTTTGGAACTCGCGAAATTTAAATTCAGAAAAAGGATGTTCTTTTGACACATTGTGGTAATTTTTTTAACTTTTAAAATTAAAATACATGTTTTCTTTGACGCGCGTAACAGAAGTATACAATATCTTCACAATACGGGGGGAAATGCAAAAAAATACATCCAAATGAGGTAGTAGTTACTAAAATTTTATTTGGAAAATTTTAAATTTTATTGAAATTAAATTTACAATGATTAGATGAAATGATGTCATTTTCCATAAATTTAAAACAAGACATCTGTCAAGATTTTTTTTGAAAATGTAAATAACCGCTCTCTTTTTGCTATAAAACACAGAAAATGTTAGCACTGAATCTAAACCAATACAACACTTAGCGATAACGTATAGCTATAAGATATGGCTGTAGTATACAATCGAAGTAGTAAGCAAAATATAGGAGCCATATATTTACAATGAGTTTGATTACGCGTTGAAAAGATTTGATAGAATGTGACGTCATATCTAGCCTTTTTTTCTTTTTCTTAAATTGTTTTCATGAAATTTGACTGTTTGTATTAAAATAGATGTTTTAATAAAAAAAAAAGAAAAAACATTCAAATTGAGGTGCTACGTTATTTTCCCGCTCTTATAGTTAAAGTTTTTATTTTATATACAAAAAAATGTAAATTTTCTGTTTAGAATGACGTCAATATCAAACACGCAAAAATATAGCAAGAAAATCTGAATTTTTATTGGTAAATAGAAACAAAATACACGCGTTATCCTTATTTTTTTCACATTATTGTGTCATTTTTTAGGGTTTGGCAACAGGAAAGAAACGTTTGAATTAAAAAAGATTTAAAAAGAGATATTTCTATAATGTTAAATTATGGAAGTGGTAGAAAAAAGGGATAAATAGTGATCTGATAATTTTTTAAAGTAGACAGTGATCTTTTCCACGTTCTAAAACGTATGTACGTCGAATTTCGTGCAAATCGGTCAAAAATTAAAGATTTGTATAAAGGACATACACACAGAGAACGGCTTTTATATATATATAGATTATAGAAATTTGCTTTCGAAAATTGTAAGATATTATTCAGTTAACAAAAATAATATAAATTGAAGTAAAAAAAAAAAATCAGATTAATTAATTCTGAAAAATGCGGCACCATTTTATAAGATTTTCACATGGTATTGATTCTTGCAAATTAAATCAAAATCCCCTTTGTTTTCGCTGTTTATATTATTTTTTAGAACTCAAAATAAAAGACTACACAGAAAGAAAAAGATAATCATTATAATTTTGATAAATCATTACGGGGATTCGCTTTCAAAATCTGTAAGATATTATTCAGTGAATAAAAAAAAGCATGAAATGGAGTTAAAAAACTATAAAATTCAGTACTTCCGAAAAAATAAGGCACTATTTTATAAGACATCACATGATATTAACTTCTGTAAATCGAATCAAAATCAACTTCGTTTTCGCTTTTGATATTAATTTTTGAAACTCAAAATACACACACACACACACATAAAATAATAATAATCTTTATAAATTTCATAAATTATTATGAAAATTTGCTTTCGAAAACTGTAAGATATTATTCGGTTAATGAAAAAGAACGTGAAATGGAATTGAAAAAACAATTCATTCTCAAAATATTTCCGAAAAAATAAGGCATGATTTTATACATGGCATGATATTGACTCCTGAAATTAAATCAAAATTTACGGAAATATTCTTTTAGTCAAATACTTTATGGGAGAAATAAGGTCAGATCTCCTTCAGATAACGATTATTTTTAATAAAAAATATAATAAAAGAACTAACGGAAGACTTTTTCTAGGAAACTTTCATTTTTTGATTGCAGTCCCAATGATATTTTAACACAATAAAAATCATTTCCCAATTTTTTTGTCGAACATTGAGCACATTTTTTTAGAAGAAAAAAATATCTGAGGACCTTACTGATTTATCGTAAAATATTAAAATAAATAAAAAAAATTTGGAAAACAATAAAATAAAAGAATATAGAAAAGATAAAATTTTCTTGCGACATTGCATAGACTGATTTATTGAATTTATCATTTTTTGAAATCCCGATAATACAACAAAACATTAATTTAATGTAACGTCATGTTAAATCAAACAAAATTTTCAATTTTTTACGAAAATATTAAGTTATTTTTGATAAATGATGCATTTTACGTGTTCTAAGTTTAGATCATTAATTTTGAACTGTAATGTTGTTATTAAAAAAGGTTATTTATATTATCTAATAATAAATGAAATATTTTTAAACACATCTGAAAAAATGATTCATTTTTAAATAAAATGAAAAACAAAAAATACAGAATATTTTTTAGTTTAGAAAACTGCGTAAACACGAAAGCAGATTACTTCTTATTGTTACTATTATTATAATTATTATTATTATTATTATTATTATTATTATTATTATTATTATTTGTATTATTATTTATTATTGATTGATTGAAAATTTAAGATTACTTTTCCGAAGCATCTCCAAATCATAAATATATTTCTGTATATAGTCTTAACCCATAAAAACCAGAATTGTTTTTCTCTTTAAAACGGAAATATTTCCTTTCACGCTGCTTTTTCTGAATAGAAATTTTTGTCTTATTTTATCGCGGATATTCTGCTATCAAAAAAACTAATATTTCTCTTCACCATTGCGAACAACAAACGTATTGATATATATGCTGTTACCCTGAATTTAATCCCTGCTTCAATGGATTAAAATTATCTTGCGAATCTTGTGGCTACAACTGCGTACACAAGTCACGTCATAACACGCGCAGGGGTGGGGGGTGGGGGGTAATTTTAAACCTATAGGAACGTTCTTTCCAGTTTGATCACTTACATTTTAAGGGGTCTCAAAACTCTTAAAATTTGAAAAAATGAAAAAATTTTTACCATTTTCAACATTTAATATCTTAAAATGTATATGATTTTAAAACACAATTTTTATTGAGATGAAAGAAATAAGTACGTTATTTCATTTTATGTATTTAAAAAATTGCAAGATGCAGAAATGGCATTTATAGGGGGCTCCAAATTGTCACATATTTAAAAATAGCAAATAAATCCTTTGTGCAACAATATTAGCAGAAAAAACAACGTTTAAAATGCACAAATAATGCTTGAAAACCAGCATGCTGGTTTTCATGTATTATTTGTGCATTTTAAACGTTGGTTTTTCTGCTTTTTAATAATGCCAGATATTTGACCAGCAGAAAATTGGTATAACAGCTTATGCACATGATTACAAAATAAATATTGCAACTAGAATGAAATTTGTGATACCTACTTATACTTCTGATTGTAATAATTACCCTGAACCTAAATAAATTTGTATTTAAAGCATTTTTATATTTTTAACACAAAGTTGTATTTAGCTGATACAAAATTTTGAAAATTTCAACAACATAATCGCTTTAAAAAAAAAAAAAAACAAATTTTTTTTCTTTGGAGAGTAAAGAGCAAATTTTAGGTTCATTTATACAGAGTAACATATGTTTTGAAAATTTTATTAAAAATATTCAGAAGTTTTTGAGATATTTTGCGCGCTATGCCCAAAAAAGTCATTTGGAGAAAAATGACTTCAAAGTTTCGGAAACGGCGCCTCAGCTATTGGGCGAGTATAATTCTAAAAACCATAACTTCTGTTCTAATGAGGATTTCAAAGAAACAATTGTATTAAAATATTCAGAAAAGATGGAAGTTTAACATCTAAAGAAATTAAAATTTCGAAAATTTTGAAGCTTTAAGAGTCCTGAAACCCTTAAAATTTGTAAAAAGATTTTTTGGTACTTCTCCATTATCCCCTCGACCACTTCCCATTAAAAACGTTATCGTCAAACTATAGGATTTAACGTAAAAAATGCATAATCGTGGCGTCACATTCACTTGACGCCAGATGCTTTATACGTGTTTGTTATGTCATTAAGGGATTTTTAATTCGACGTTTATTTGTATTTTTAATGATGTTTTGTTATTTTATTAGTTATTTCGTTAATTAGAATCACAATTACATCCTTGAAGATTACGTTATAATTCTAAAAGCTAAAACGCATTAAAAAAAAGTTACTATGCATAGTTACGCGTTCAAAAGATCAGTTTTAACTAACGTCACAAGCATTCTCCAGCCGAGAGGGATAATTAAGAAAAATAATGTAAATAAATAAATACCCAAGATTGTAAATAAATAAATACTCAAACATTTTACTGTTTTTATTAATATATTGTTAAAGTTATTGTTTAAAGTTACGGAACGTCTTGGGACGGGAAACCCGGTTTTAACCTTACCCAAACTGTATCCCGATTCTGCCCTTCTCGGAACGGGTTACTTTCTCGTAACGCGCCGACAAAGTGATATTTTCCAATTCTGCCCCTAACGTGTTGGAATTATTTCCCATTCACCGGGGTTGCCTCGTCGTAATTCATCCCGACTGCTATCAGCAGCCGGAAAGCATTACTTGTGTCGGTTTAAGATGGCGTTTATATATGCATCTCTTGTAAATGAGGATAGATAGACCTAATTTTTGTTAAATGTATATTCGCATTGTACTATTGTTATTATTATTATTCAGTTTTGTTAGGTTCATTACTAGAAATAGTTTTACGTTAAATTAAATGTAAATTAATTGTGGGTGAAGCATAGTTTTTCAATTATTTGGCTAATACAGCTTGTATTTTAAAACTTATATTTTAAAAAAAAAATCTTTATGCTAAAATATATTTTTGAGATTATAACTTATTGCACTAATCCAAAAGTGCAATTACAAATAATTTTTGCTTAAATAATCCCTTGATTTTGATCTAAACAATAAAAAAAATATATAATAATGTATATATACATAATGTATAATATATAAAGTTATAATATATAATGTAACATAATTATGAGTGAAACTTAATTTTCCAATTATTTGGCTGATAGAGCTTGTCTTTTAAAGCTTGTATTCAAAATAATAATAATAATAATAATCCTAAATAATACATTTGAGACGATTAAAACTTATTGTACAAATCCAAAAATGTAATTACAAATACTTTTTGTATAAATAATTTCTTGATTTTACTCTAAATAATAATAAATATTATATCATTGTAAATGTAAGATAATCACGACTGAAGCATAATTTTTTAATTATATTTGACTGATATAGCTCGTATTTAAAAAAAAAAAAAAAAAAAAAAAAAAAAAAAAAAAAAAAAAAAAAAAAAAAAAACCTTCACGCTGAAATATATTTTTGAGAAGATTAAAACTTGTTGTAATCCAAAAGTATAATTACAAATAGTTTTTGCTTCAATTCGTTTATTTTATTCTAATAATAAAAATTAAAATATAAATGTAAAATAATTATGAGAAAACATAAAGTTTCAATTAATTGGCCTAGAGATTTACCGTAGCTTGTATTTTAAAACTTGTATACATAAAAAAAAAGCTTGTATTAAAAAAATTAGTATTACAAAGTGTAATTACATAAAAAAAAAAACCTTCATGGTAAAATATATTTTTGAGACGATTAAAACTTGCTGTATTAATTCAAGAGAGTATTTGCAAATAGTTTTTGTTTAAATAATTCCTTGATTTTACTTTAAATAACAATAAAAAATTATGTAATTGTAAAATAATTATGAGTATGCATTATTTTTCAATTATTTGGCTAATATAGCTTGTATTTTAAAACTTGTAAAAAAAAAAAAAAAAGAAAAAAGAAAAAGAAAGCTTTCATTGAAAAGGTTAGTTTAAAAAGCGTACTCACATAAAAAGAAAAAGACTTTATGATAAATTTATATTTGAATTAATGCAGTGAGTTTTAATCTTCACAAAAGAGTAATTACAAATAGTTTTTGTTTAAATAATCCCTCGATTTTAATCTAAATATTAATAAAAAAATTATATACCGTATATACTCGCGCATAAGTCGACCCCCTCCCCCTCCCAATTCTTAAGCAAAATTTTGAAAAAAAAATTGAATTTTCGTGTATAAGCCGAACCACATTTCTGGTAGCATGTTGAAAAATGATTTGTAATCGAGGATAGAAAATTTTAATAAATTTTCATTAAATTAGTAATTTTTTTACGTTTCTAATCAGAATTTTTTTTTTAATTCAACGTTTTAAACCTGTATTATGTATAACCGAAGAAGCTTAAACTATTTTGAAACCTATTAACATCAATTCAATGATACTTAAAAAGATAAAATTCTTTCAAAAATCCATTCAGGCATTATTTACAAGGGTGAACAACTTCTTAGACTGCTAAAATATAGTACTTCTTTGTACTGTAGGACTTTTAAGAAAGATATCTAGAAGCATTCTCAAGTTGGATTCTTTTTAAAAAGGGGATTAAAATGCTGAAAGGAATATATTGAAGGGTTTTTTGTCACAAGAGAAAATGGGTGCAAAACAATTACAGGGACATTGAGCTTTGTTTGTCAGTCACTTGGAAATGACCATTGTCCGCTTTTATCTCTCATGTAATTACTTAAAAGACTGAAAAAAACAATCGCAGTAGTCTGTTTTTTTTTTTTTTTTTTTTTTTTTTTTTTTTTTTACTTTCTCGTGTATAAATCGATCCCCCATTTTCAACTCCCAAATTTTGTCTAAAATTCTTCGACTTATACACGAGTATATACGGTAATTGTGAATGTAAAATAATTATTATGCGTGAAACATAATATTTCAATTATTTGGCCGATATAGCTTGTATTTTAAAGCTTATATCGAAAAAAAAAAAAAAAGTTCATGCTAATATATTTTTTAGAAGATTAAAAATTGTACTAATTTAAAAGTGTAATTGCAAATAGTTTTTGTTTAAATAATCCCTTAATTTTACTCTAAGTAATATTAAAAATTATATAATTGTATCTTAAAACTTCGTAAAGATTATTTATAACTCACCACCTGTTAAAACTTTACACACTGTTTATAGCGATATTATATAATTCACTTTATATATCTATAAAAAATCAATATATAATCATAGTGCCAATTAAAGGTCTCTTTTTAAAGGGGTCGCACGTAAACACATATCTTCGAGTTTCAGATAAATAAAGAGAACACATGTGTCCTTGGAAGCGATTGGTCGAAATTCTAGTCGAAACTCGTTAACCTTGTAATTGAGAGGTCAAACGCTGCTCCCCTATTCCGTTTGGGGCAGAATTGGAAATTGTTGAACATCGGTATGGATTACGTGAACGGGAGGTTTCCTACTCGGTTTGTTCCGTTAAGGGCAGAATCAGGTCTGGACCGGGTTGGCGCTAATTTCTTTTGTTGCCAGTCGGATAGAGTTTAATTGTTTCGGGATTGAATCGGTTTGTTTTTAATTGTTTTGGATCGATTTTAAACTCTTTCCGTCTAGGAACGGGTTTGTATTAAATTTGTTTCTAAAAAAATAATAATAATAATTTTAAAAAATCTGGAACATTTTTACTTTCTTCTATCTTTACAAGAAGAAAGTATTGGATGCGTGAAAGTTTTCGAATTCTGGTTTTCGACGAATTTACACGTTTTTGGGGCCAGAGATCCCGAAAAACATGTTTTTTACAAAATGTCTGTCTGTGTGTGACATAAATTTTGTGGCATGTTTTTACAAAATGTCCTGTCCGCCTGTCTGTGTGTGTGTGACACAAATTTTGTGGGCGCTGTATCTCAAGAACTAATGCACATAATTTAATAAAAATTTATATTAAGTTAGTTCCTAATACAAATTGATGCTGATTAGTTTTTGGTGCAAATCGCTCAACAGGTGGCGCTGCTATGCTACATTTTTTACGATTTCGCAATGACTCTATCTCAAGAACTAATCACGGATTTTTATGGAACTTGAGATTCAGTTAGTTCTTGATATGAGTTGGTATTTATTGCGATTTGGTGAAAATCGCCCAACAAATGGCTCTGCTATACAGCCTTTTTCGCGATTTCCGCAAGGGCTCTATCTCAAGAACTAATGCGTGGATTTTCATCAAACTTCAGATTCAGTTAGTCCTTGATATGGCTTGCGCTGACTATGTTTTGGCGTACATCGCCCAACAGGTGACGCTGCTATGTTACATTTTCCCTGATACCCGCAATAGTTTTACCTCAAGAAGTAATGCATAGATTTTAATCAAACTTCAGATTCAGTTACCCAGTTGACTTAAGTTATTGCTTATTAGGTTCTGGTATATATTGCTCGACAGGTGTCGCTGCTAAGCAGAATTTTTTACGATTTGTGCTATAACTCTATTTAAAAACTAATTCACGGATTTTCACGAAACTTCAGGTTCAGTTAGAAGTTGACATAAGTTGTTGCTGATTAGATCAAATCTGTAAATCATCTAACCGGTGGCACTGACGCTATGCTGCATTTTTCAGGAAGTATTAACATGTTATGAGATATAGGAAAGTTTTGGAATTGCCACATCCGTCTAGTTTTTTTTATGAGAAAAATATATTCGAATATGAATGAATATAACTATACGTATTTTTCAACAAGAAAGGTAACATTGACATTAGATGTGAAATTGTAGAATTTTTTTTAACTGTATTTAAAAAAAGATTTCCTTTTGAGTTTTGTATTAAAGTGCGCCTTGTTCGAGTCGTGTTTCCATTCAACGAAAAATGTTTTGCCGAATTCAAGTTTTATATAACCCGATTTATGCAGGCCTCTGCATCAAATGCAGCTGCATCTCCTATTTAATAAAGCAGAAAAGGGTTAAGGGAGCAAGAAGTTCGCCTTCAACCGATCAAAGATGCTAGAAAACTAATTCAATTTTCATACCTTTTCACAAACTAACTAATAAAGCAAATTCAATGAAGTATTTGGGTTGCATTACTTGTTATCAAAAACAAAACAGATTTGCGAAAAATATTTAAATTAATTAGGTAAACTTAATTAAGTGACCTACTTTTTTTTTTTTTTTTTTTTTTTTTTTGCCTGTGTATCACTGCGAGCATGATATCTTGTGTTCATTTTAATTTATTAGCTTTAAATAGATTTTAATTTAAAGATAACTCTTCGCGTAACATAATGAACTAAAATCGTTTAATTATCTCCATTTTTAATATTTATAATTAATAACAAAAATTAAAAAAAAAAATCTGTAAAATTTCTCGCATATTTTTTTAAACGAAATTTTTATTATTTAAGATAATTATAAAATTTTAGTTCATTTTATGCAGGCATATAATATCAATGCCCTCACAAAATTTTAACCCATTATCTTTAATAGTTTTTGAGAAATCGTGCGCACAATGATATATAGTAATTACGAAAACAACAAAAAACAACAAAAAACAGTCGGTTACTTAATTAATTTAAATATTTATTTTCTTAATTAATTTAAGTATTTTTCATCAATATGTTTTGTTTATTGTAACCAGTGATACTAAACTTAACAATCCAAAAAATTTCATTGAATTTGCTACATTAGTTAGTTTGTGAAAATCAGTTTTCTAGTATTTTTGACCGGTTGAAGGTGAACTGTCTCCCTAACAATTCAGTAGAAAATTAATATTATTTTCATGAGGAATAGTTTGTTTCAATTGCTCCTGAATAAATTTAACGCTGTTTTCATTTTCCTTGGAGAAATTTTTACCAGAAATTTTATAATTGTGTCAATTTGTCAATTATAAAGTCGGAAGATTTTGTGAATTACAATGATTTTGTTCTAAAAAGCCCAATACTTGCGCGATGTCATGGAAACTATAAAATTTTAAGAGAAAGCAGTATAATTGGATAATTTGGTTATGGGACTTTTTTTCAATATTGACATTTAAGTTTAAACTTTCGTCTATTTTTATGTGTACGAATATCTCAGCTCAGGGTACAATATGAAATAAATATACGGGGTGTCGCTTCTTATCGTTGATTTAATTCCTGAATGGTTAGTTTTAGAGGTCTTGTTGCAATTGCAAAAATGTTCTTCTTAATCTTATGAAAAACCACCTAGATCTTTTTTTTAAGTTACAAAATTAAAAAATTTTTACTGTCCCTAATGGTGCAACGAGTTATATTTAGAAACCTTTAGTGCATGCTCTAAAAAATAAACAGTAAAATTACCATTTTTGTAGGGCCAAAACTTTCCCAGTTTAGATTTTATTAATTTATACGTTTTTAGGTACGTTCGTAATTACATAAATACGTACTTATAATTGTCGTCTTGTCCGTCCGTCCGTCGGTCCGCATATAACAGTGCAAAAACTACCCTACCAAAGGATTTGAAGTTTAATATACATGTTACCGGCCAAACCCGATTTTAGGCCAAACTAGTTTATCCTAATGCGCATCTGATAAACTGGTTTTTCCTAGGACAAACTAGTTTATCCTAAGGCCCATAGGATAAACTAGTTTTTCCTAGGCCAAACCAGTTTATCCTAACGCCCATAGGATAAACTAGTTTCTCCTAACGCCCATAGGATAAACTAGTTTCTCCTAGGCCAAACTAGTTTGGCCTAACGCTCATAGGATAAACTAGTTTAGCCTGCTATTCATTGGTCTGAACTAATTTATCCTAGGTCGATCTAGTTTATCCTAGGCCAATTCAATTTGGCGTGCTTTTATTGATCCCCAAAACCGCTTCCGCGCCAACCTTCTACTTTATCCTAGGCAAATCTTGTTTATCCTACGCGAATTCAGTTTGACATTCTTATATTAATGCCACAAAATGAAAAAAAAAGAAAAAAAAGAACCGAACCGAACCGAACTAATTCAAACTCAAATTCAATTTCTCAAAAATGAGTCAAGTTCAAGCTCAAATTCAAAATTATTCAAACGAATCCGCTCAACTCAAACACATCTATGGAAGTCCACTAAAAACTCGTATTTTTAATTATTATTTTAAAATATAATAGAAGTTTAGCGACCAAATTTACAAAATTTTGTAAGCTAGTCTTTGGTTATTCGATGTAAAGGTCTCTACTGGCCCGCCAAATTTTCCTTCTCGACACTCGGTCCGGGCTTGGTTTGGGATTGCTTTTTTCGAGAGGTTCGGACCGAGATGGACCGGGACTCAATTTTTTTTCCGGCTTAAGTCGGGACTGGACTGCATTCTTCTTTATGTCTGCACAGGCAGAAATGTTAAGTCCAATTTCCAACCCAGCTCATATGAAAATCATTTGGACCCATCTCTGGTCTGTTCAGTAAAAATATCAGTAACATTTGGCACGTCAAAACTTTTTTTATGCACGTTTTTTTAAATCGATATTATTCCACAATTAAAATTTATATATTTATTGTTATTTATTTTTTTTACTTTATTCTATCTTTACAAGATTAAAATATTGGATTCGTGAAAATTTTCGACAGATTTATTCGTTTTAGGGGTAAGAGATTCCCCAAAACATGTTTTTACAAAATGTCTGTCTGTCTGTATGTACGTGACACAAACTTTGTGGGCGCTATGTCGCAAGAACTAATCCACGTAATTAAATAAAAATTTATATTCAGGTAGTCCTTGATATAAATTGATGCTGATTCCTTTTTGGTGTAAATCGCCCTAGAGGTGGCGCTGCTATGCTGCATTTTTGACGATTTGCGCAATAGCTCTATCTTAAGAGCTAAAGCACGGATTTTCATGAAACTTCAGATTCAGTTAGTCCTTGATATGAATTGGTGATGCTTACGTTTTGGTGCATATCGTCCAACAGGTGGTGCTGCTATGCTGCATTTTGCAGGATTTACACGATTTCTGCAATAGCTATATCTCTAGAACTAATACACAGATTTTCAACAAAGTTCATATTCAGCTAGTCCTTAATATGAATTGATGCTGATTAGGTGTTGGTGTAAATAGCCTAATAGGTGGCGCTGGTGTTCTGTATTTTTCACGATTTCCTCAATAGCTCTATTTCAAGAACTAATGCACGTATTTTCATAAAACTTCAGATTCAAGTATACTTTGATTAATATTGTGGCAGATTATGTTTTGGTGTAAATAGCTCAACAGGTGATGCTGCTGGGCTGGATTTTTCACGATTTTCGCAGTATCTGTATCTCAAAAACTAATACGCGTATTTTCACCAAACTTCAGATTCAATTAGACGTTAACATAAGTTGTTTCTGGTTAGGTTTTGATGTAAATTACTCCACAGACTGCTATGCTGCACTTTGCTGGATTTACACGATTCCAGCGATAGTCATATCTCAAGAACTAATGAACGGAATTTCATATCTTTAGAATCCTCATGATGAGCATAGATTGCCATTGAATTTTTCACTGTGATAGCGAATTTTGAAGTATTAACATGTTTGAGAAAGAAAAAAGTTTTGGAATTAGTACATCCTACTAGTTTTAACATGAGTAGATGCATTTTTAGGTAATACAATTAAAGTACGGTAAAATCTGAGAAAAAATAACCAGCCTATGACGAAATCCCGTGTTTAACAAAAAAAAAAATATGTTGATCTCTGTAAAATGAGGATAATAGTTACTTGTAAAAAGAATATAATGCATTTACAACAGACGATGAACGTTCTAATAAGGGAACCTGCCTATAACGGATTTTCTTCTTCCCTGTGCAATTCCGTCTTAGATGATTTTATTGTATAGGATTTTTAAAATTTTTAAATCTCCAAGCCACAGAATGTGTATTAACGATATTAATGATTCTATTATAAACTATATTGATTTTTTAATGAATATCTATTTGTATGTAAATATCTGAATACTTACCACTAATTTTTTTTACGCGGCTTGGAGACTTGAAAATCTGAAAAACATTATATAGAAAAACCTTGAAAGTCGGAATCACATAGGAGTGAAAAAAACTTCGTTATACTTAAGTTCCTTTTTTAGCAGGCCCATCGTCTCTAGCAAATGTATTATGTTTTTTTCAAACGGATTATTGTATCCAATTTGCACCGATTAAAAAAAAAAATTGTGTTTAATACAGAATTTCGTCATGCACAGATTCTTCTAATAGGTTTCACAGTACTGTATCCACATCGTATAAAGGTATATGTACTATTCTTTAACGAGAATCTTAATTGTGAAATAATGGTAGCTTAAAAATATATGTATTTTAGGCCAAACTGGTGCCTTTTTGAAAATTCCAGATTCCTCTACTAAATTTTATGATAACCTCTCATCCCATTCTTTGGTACTCCAGCCCACAATTTGTCAAATAGAACATATTTTGTAACTACCGACGGCGGAAAAATGGGAAAATAGGGGGACAGTATCCCACTCCTCATCAAATAAATTTTATTATACGGGGGATGACGGCAATACTACTTTGCACAAGGTTGGCGCCGGAGCGGTAGTTGGGATCAATAAAAGCACGTCAAATTGCATTGGCCTACGATAAACTAGATCGGCTCAGGGTAAACTAGAAAGTTGGCGCCGTTGCGGTCTTTGGTATGAATAAAATCACGCCAAATTGAATTGGCCTAGGATAAACTAGTTCGGACCAATGAATAGCAGGCTAAACTAGTTTATGAGCGTTAGGCCAAACTAGTTTGGCCTAGGAAAAACTAGTTTATGCTATGGGCGTTAGGATAAACTAGTTTGGCCTACGAAAAACTAGTTTATCCGATGCGCGTTAGGATAAACTAGTTTGGCCTAGGGCAATCTAGTTTGGCCTAAAATCGGGTTTGGCCGGTAACATATATAATCGATGCAGAATTTTGTCTCGTCATTTCAGATTTTATGGAATCGCATGTATAGTTCAATTACAGGGAAAATCAAAAGTATTCCGTTACATTAGAGGCAATGGGGAAAATATTGTCCCCTTAAAGTACGCATTTCTCCTATTAAAATAACTGCAGAAAGGCATTAAAGTACACATTATTTTCAACAGATATTAGCAAAAAAATGTAGCTTAATGTATGTGTTTATAATGTTGCGAAATGTAGAATGACAAATAACGAGAAATAATTTCACTTTATTTTATTCATATTGACATAGCTCAAATTTAGCTGTTTCAAAAACACTGTTAAAAATTTTAACTTTCATCAATTTCCTCTCACAATATTATTTCAAGCAATTTGATAAAATTATAGAACCATTTTCAATATCGTTTCTTTTGACAAAATTAACGAACCATTCTGAGTATTATTTCTTTCCTTAATAACAATGCATATCCTTGAACTTATGTCAATGTCGCAAAGGTCACGGTCCTAGAACGACGAATCGAAATAAAAATAGAACTCAAATAATTCTAATGTATGACTATCTTCCCTTTTGGAAAGTTTCCAAATGATACTCCAGTACAATGAAATAAATGGCCTTAAAAACTTAACGTATATATCAGTCCGTATGGAAATGATGCCATCTTTCGGATGTTGAACTCTCCTGTTCGTTGCCAAAGTTGTAAAGCAAATATATAGGGATAAAAAGGAGGAAAGTTTCCATGGCAGAAACGAGAAGTAAAAATAAGGCAAATAAATTGCGCTAAACTATCATAATATTTTTTTAAATATGTCTCGTAGCACCCCCCCCCCCAACCCCATTATGATTCAGATCATAAAATAATTCAAATGCTCCCATCAAACCTAGATTTAAAATGGATGTGTACATATGTCGTTTTCTATTAAGTGGAAGGCAGATTTTTCATTGACGATTTGGCGATTACTTATGCATGTTAAAACTTTCATTAAAGTATATTTCACAAATGAATGTGTATATAGTATGTTATAATACCTTATTGGATCATTCCTTGACTTAAATTAAACGTATTTTAACGAACTTATTATACTTTCATAAGAATTAAGAGAAGGAAAGTTTGTTTAACTGGATAAATCATATTCATAATTGGAGTAGCACAGTTGAGATTTATTCCAATCACACGAATTGAATATTTCCAACTGAACGAAAAAATGCCCAGGCTGGGAATCGAACTCGGATCCTTGGCTTACACGGCCAATGCTTTAACGTTTAAGCTAACCGGGCCGAAAACCAGCCAGCATATTTTGCTCAGAAAACCTTATTGGTAGTAACATCTGGTCTGTCATGTAGGCAGCTGAACAGAATAAACCGCAGGTAAAGGAACTCCATATAAACGATGGATAGGTAGATGAACTATTATTTTAACAAAATCAAACTGATTGATAGAGTTATCACACGAATTGAATGTCTCCAAGAGAGCGATAAGATGCCCAGGTTGGGAATCGAACACAGATCCTTGGCTTACAAGGCCAATGCTTCATCGTTTAAGCTAACTGGGCGAAAACTCTGAGCGAAATATGCTGGCTGATTGTTGTCCCAGTTAGCTTAAATGGTAAAGCATTGTCCTTGTAAGCCAAGGATCTGGGTTCGATTCCCAGCCTTGGCGATTTTTCGCTCAGTTGGAAATATTCAATTCATGTGAAAAATTTACCAATCAGTTTGATTGTGTTAAAATAATACTTTGAGCGAAAAATGTCCAGACCAGGATTCGTACCTGGATACCTTAGCGTGCCGTGCCAATGTTCTACATTTAAGCTATCCGGACGATACCTGGCTGATATTATTCACTCTTATTTGTTGGACATAGCTGCGAACTGCAGCGCTAGCTACATTCATCCGAGCTATAATTATATCATTTACACGATGAAAGCTTTTTGATAACACGGAAACCCCTTCAGGAGCATCCGTGTTATCAGCTTAAATGGGAGCATTGGCACGACACGCAGAGGTATCGAGGTTCGAGTCCTGGTTTGAACATTTTTCTCTCAGTTGGAATAAATCTCTACCGTGCTACTCCAACTATGAATATTATTATTATTTTCTAATAATAACTTTGTTTGGTATTTTTTTAAATATACAGGGTGTCCCATCGAGACCGCCAAACTCTGCATAGACAGATTCTTCGCTTTAAGAACATGAAGAATGCCTAAAGAGCCATACCTCTACGATCCATAGTTTTCAAGAAAAATACAAAACGAAAAAATGACGTTAATTCCTTTTTTTTTTTTTTTTTTTTTTTTTTAATTTATTGGAAACATGAACATTGGTATTTGAATATGTTTGCAACCGAAGATATGCAAATATTAACCGCGCACATCCGGACATGCATGTGCTCGACGAGCAATGACCTCAAGTCACGACTTAAGTTACTACAAAAAGTGACTTAGTTGCTCATGTTCATGCTGCGTGCACTTTTGTGGACGCGACGGTGCTGCAAAGTGTGCAGTCAACCATACTACGGCGCACGCATGCCTCGATATGCGCGGTGGACATTTTGAAAACCTTCTTACGTAAACACATGCAAGAACCGATGTCCTTGATTCCAATAAAGATTTTTTTGTTCTTGCACCGGATATGATATCATACTTTTCCTTCGCATTTTACTCGAAAACTATGCATCATAGTTGGTATAGCAATTTGGGCATTTTTATGTACTCCAAGCGAGGAATCTGGCCTCGTAGAGTTTGGGCAGTCATGACGGGGCACCCTATATTAACATTTCCCTTTTCTCATTATGAAGAAATGGCAAAAACTGCTCTCAAACACCAGAACAGTGTTAGCAGGGAAAATAGTTTTACAAGGAAAGAAGAGTATTATTCAATTTTGTGCAGAGTTAATAATCTAGCATAGTTCTGTTCTTAATACTTTTATTCCTATTTATTCGATGTATTTTTGCTTAACCCTTTATGTACTGAATTATGAATTCATGAAAATTTTATCTTCTAAAGCATTTTGTGAATTGTTTAAACAATATAAGAAGATTTACATAATCATTTAATAATTTTAGAAGGATTTTAGAATGATTGAAGGAATTAGTAGGGTTCATTAAATTTGAATTTATAGGGGTTTTATGCAATATTTATAACCTCCACTCAAATCTTTTATTTTAAATATTTTTCTTGGTATTTTGTGGAATTAGGAAATTTACAAATAACATGTTCTTACAATAGAAATATAGAAAGATTTCTGAATTGAAAAATCTCCCCTCCCCCCCAACGCCAAAGAAACCTGAAAAGATGCAAAGGCAAAAGAAATCATCCTTTTAAAAATATTTTTGTTTTGTGCAACCCATAATGCTTTTGAAACAAGATAAAGTAATGTATCTTTAACTCATTCTGAACTGTATTACAACTAATCGATGTATTAAATGAATTTAATAATAAGTTATTTTAATGGTACTTAAGTACCGTGAGTAGGTAAAGGATTAAAGCACATAGTTATTTACAAATAAATATTTTTTTCAAAGAATTGTATTTTTAAATATGAACAGTGTATTTTCTTATGCAATCGTATACCTTAATATTTTTTTGTGCATAGTTTTTTTGTGGATTGTATTTTTGTCCGGACATTTTACGCATAAAAATATTTGTGTTTAAGTTATTTGAACTAGGATTCAACACTTGTTTTCATATCACTTTATTTACAAATTTGTAATCCAATCGATAAAGTAATAATCTGATTCATAATTATATAACTCTTTAATCCTCTGATCTGATTAATACGCTGAATTATAATCAAATAAAAGTTGATCATCTGATCAGATTAATGATTATGTAACCGACATTTCCGACTTTGAAAATATCGAGTTACCAAAAGAAGAAAAAAAAAACTATAAAACAATTTTAGAAACACGTAAATGAATTTATTTTGTTCATAAAAAAAATTTAAAAATTTAAAAAATTAAAATTATAATATAAAAACACATTAAACAAATAAATTCAATGAAACAGAAAATGTTACTACTGATTTTTCGAGAAATTACCTTTTTACATTTCAACAGTATGGCTTTGTATGTTAGGCTGTAAGGCTTTATAGGTGCGTTCGCAATTATATAAATACGTAGCACCTATAGTCGTCGTTCAGTCCGTCTGTATGTCTGTGCGTCCGTCCGCATATAACAGCGCAAAAACTACCCAACCAAATCGTTTGAAAATTAAAATACATAATTGTTGTATAATTTTGTCGAGTCATTTCAAATTTTATGAAAATCGGATGTATAGTTTAATTACAGGGACAGTCAAAAGTTTTCCGCTACATTACAGCCAATGGGAAAAAATTATTTCAAGTGCATTTTAATGATTTTACAGCCTTTCGAACAGAATGAAATTGATATGCACTTATGAAGTGCACTAAGATATACATTCAGTACAATATGCATTGCAAACAGTATTTATAAAACTAGTTATAGTACGAAACGCACCTCACTTGCCATGTTTGACTTGCAATTTCCAACTTGTTATTTTACTATTCCAACACTATGGCTTTTATTTATTTATTTATTTATTTATTTATTTATTTTGTCCTTTTACAGCATTACTAGGTTTTTTTTTTTTCATATAGTTTTTCGGCATATTTTGCAATACACTTTTGTTTCAATAACGTAAATAATGTAATACAAGGTGTGTGTAAAAGAATGTTCCAGTTTCAATGGTACATTGTAATAGTTTAATTTTTACTATTTACAACAAACTATGCATCAAATTAAAGATAAACTAACCTAGTTTTTTTTTTTGTTTTTTGTTTTTTTTTTACAAATGTTCAATATATGCATCTTTAATTATACGGTACACATCCAACCTAAAGTCCAATTCTTTCCACATTTCGGTTAACAATTCCGGATTAATGGAAGCAATAGCCTCATCAATTCTGTGTGTTTTTGCCACATGAGGAAGGGGGGGGGGGATCAAAATTAAACTTTAAGCGAAACGCACGTTGAACTGAAATTACAGATTCACTCTTAGCAAATTGCAAAACGTGAAACGTTTTACGCTCAGGCATAGGCATTTTGCGTCACTGCAAGCGAGTCAATAAACAAAGCAGTACTCGCGCATGCGTGTATCATCAAAAACTGTCTGCACGACTCTTTATTTGTGACTTTGAACCAACACTCTACAACGCTTACAGTTGATACTAGTAAAATTTATAACTAGGACAGTCTTTTATAAACACCCTGTATAATAGTGAAATGAAATAATATATAAAATTCTTAATAAATAAATAATCTTTAAAAACTTAATACAATCTTTAAATATGTAAATACATTTTTCTAATATTTGTATATAATGCACATAACTGATATGCCATGAACTGATAAACCATTTTATAATTTCACATAGAAAAAAAAATACATTTTCCAAACCTATATCAAATATAATTTGAACTCGGGCTATAAGAATTAGGATTCAACGCTTATTTTATTGAGTTTCTGGTTAAAATTGTGAAATCCAATGCATAGCTTATTGATATGTAAATGATTCTGTAAACCTTTAATCATCTAATATGATTAAAAATTAATAATCTCATAATAATTAAAAAAACATCTATTATGTATTATTTATTATGTATTATAATAATAGTACGTTAATTACGATTCTATATCAGTTTAATGTTTATGTACAGCCATGAGGAAAGAAAGTAAATATCCCTGCTAACTCTGAAATAAATTTTTCTTAGAATTTACAGTAAATCAAAATGATCAATTATACAGCCCCTAAAATATGATCATTTTTAAAATAATTAATTTCTCTGAAACTAATCCTACGAATTTCATTAAAATTTGCATTTAGGCTAATTGAAGGGTGTAGAATTTATTTATGGTGTCAAACCTGGTATTTTAATAAGACTAAAAATTAATGTTTTTCTTTAAACAATCTTTTTAACAAGACTCAAACTTCATAAGACTCGGTATATAATAATTAACTCATATATATGATATTATCTATTACATCTATACATTATTAATCTTCTGATTAAAAACGTTATTGAGGAATATGAAACCGATTTTTACAATTTTTTTTTTTGACTTAGGTATCTGAATATTTTGCAGTACGTACGTTGTATATATATTTTACTATGTGGACTTTTAAGGCACTAATCTTTACTTCTAAGACTAAAACAAAGACGTATAATGGCTATTGATGCTTTAAATTGGGCTACCATGAGTACTTCAATTTCGGGAGAGATGGCCACATGAAATAAAGGAGAGATGGCCACCTTTAATCAATATGTCAAAATTATACTTATTGATGTTTTTAACTAAATATAATTAAATTTAAAATAAATATATAACGTTTGCGTTTATAAATATATTAATTGATATAATTATTTAAATTTTAACTAATATAAATATTTTAGTAATAATAATAATAATATAATAATACCTAACGATTTATTTGTTTCAGAAAATACTGAAAAACGTCGGAAACTTTCATAACAGAAATTGATAAAGTTGATAAATAAACTAAATTACCGTAATAAACTTACAATTAACGCGAGAAAAAAAAAACACGACAATTCCAGTAGCGAAGGAAACGAAATACATTTAAATTATCAGATTCTACAGATCCCGAGTAAATAGAATTGGATTAGGATCACTCTGTTGGTTGTACAAAACAATATAACATCACATACAAAAAGAATGTCTGGATACAATGCATAAGGTATCTGAAGTGGTTCCATGAAACGTGTAGAAATTATCAAGACCTTTGCCAAGCATGTGGTAAGATTTTACGAAAAGTGAAGTATTGAATTGAAATTGTGCTTCAAATTTTGTATATTCGTGTTTTCTTTACTCATTTTCCATCATATAACTGCATCTTTACAAATTGCTATATGTTTTTCATGATTAACTATATGAAATGTGTTATTTTTTTGCTATTTAAATTAACTTTTTCTTTCTTTTTTTGGATGGCCATCTCTCCTCGGCTTTAAGGAGAGATGGCCATCTGCCATTTAAATTTCAATTTTGTTTAACACTTTTTGTTTTCAATATTTAATTATTTTTTGCATAATATATTATGAGTATATGTATAAGAATTTTAAATATGCATCAATATTTCTTATATTTGCATTCCAAGAATTTTTATTTCAATCTTTAAAAACTATGGCCATCTATCCTAGATTTACCCTACATAATCGTTGCAGAATTTTGTCGAGACATTTCTAATTTTATGAAAATCGAATCAAAACTTAAAAAGATATTAATAAAAGTTTTCTCCATTCTGTTAAATCCTATCCTACGTCATTAATTCAATGATATCCCATGATAGGTAATGATTCTAGGTTGCCATGGTAATAACGTCCTATTTAAGATGGAGTCCTATTATTTCCGCATTACTGAATTTAACATATACTATAGAATCGTAATAAATTTTGTATTCATGCATTTTTCAGTAAGAATGCAACAGCTATTGCGTCAAGATCTCAATATTTATAAAACTAATTATAGTACGAACACACCTCATTTGTCACGTTTGACTGGCAGTTTCCGACTTGTTTTATTTTATTTCAGTGTTATTTGCCATTTGAATGTAAGGAAAATAGCTTTTCTACACTGTAAACTGAAATGTCTGAAATTCAGACATTTAAGTGTCTGAAACGCAGTGTTCAATTTTCAGACGTTTTAAAATGTCTTAAAATTTTCAGACACTTCTTGCGTCTGAATTTCAGACACTTAAGTGTCTGAAACACGAGTGTTCAATTTTAAGACGTTTTAAAATGTCTTAAATTTTTCAGACACTTCTTACGTCTGAATTTCAGACATTTGAAATGTCTTAATTGCGGCCATCTTTGAGCCTTTTTTTTTTTTTTTTTTTTTTTTTAGCCAATATGAAGCCATCGTTGACCATTTTCTTTCTAAGTCATATACGCAGCCATGTTTGACCACATTGAATCATTTTTTATAAATGCGAATAATTTGTTACCATACAGCAGAGCTGATTGCAGCGTGGGAAAACTGGGATGCTTCTCTGCCCCCTGATTTTAGGGTACCCCAAATTGGGTATGAAAATTTCATAAAGCTGATATTTTAAATCAGTTTTGACCTTATGAGGATTGTAATCAGTATTTTGTAGTTTTAGAATAGGATAATATATATATTTCTTTTCACCTAAATATGTATTTATGTGTTATCATATATGCCCTACGGCATCAAAAATGTTTATTACTTTTAGTGAGAACTTCAAATTGCTTCTAGTCCAAAGACCTAGTATTCATTCACCCCCACCCCCCCTTGCCTTCATATACTGTTACAAAAAAAAATAAGCCTATTCGATGCCGTCAAATACATATTTGGATAAATATATCATTTTCTTTAGCATAATCATGTTCTAAAAGTGCAAAATATTTATTAAAATAAGTGTAAGATCAAAACGAATTTAAAATATCAGCTTTATGGAAATTTCGTACCAAATTTAGTGGCCCGTAAAGCTAAAGGCCCATAGAAACAGCCCAGTTTGCCCATGCTGCAATCAGCTCTGCTTTATGGTAACAAATTACTCCCAAATATAAAAAATGATTCCCTGCTTCAGAAAGAATCCCATCCCTGCTATGTTGTGCCATTTTTTCCCATTTAAATAAGATATTCCCAGTAAATTAGTTAGGCATTTTTATTTCTGTGTTAAATAAAATCTAACACTGGATTCCCCCAAATTTACAGTATATGAGTATTATATTGTAATATTTATTAATCAATATTTATTATTAACCAATATTATGAATTTCTAGAGTAGAATAAGGTTAAAAACAAAATATATTTGTCTTAATACAGTAAAACCTCTCAATAGCGGACACCTCGGAACCGTGGAATTTGTCCAACGTTCGGAGGTGTCTGCTTTTCTGAGGTATAAGTGTATAAAAATTTTGCATATTTCAGTAAAAAAATGTGTTTCCTAAATAGTGGTCTCCTTTATTTAGGATTGTCCGTTATGGAGATTTTACTGCAAAGCCTTCATACGAACTCTCACCTTTCACTCGTCTTTAGCGAACACTCACCCTTATCAATATACAGTAAAACCTCCCTAAAGCGACCACTTCCGTTCCAATAAAAATTGGTCGCTCCGAAAGGTGGTCTCTTAATGGAGGTCATGTTAAAATATAGAATTTAATTGTTGAAAAAATGTAACAATTAATGTTACTAAAATTATATATTTCAAATTAAGAAAACATATGAAAATTTAAGTATCAAAACAAAAGTTAATTACATAAGTTAATTACTGCAGAGTTTAAAAAATAAATACATTGATGTTTGCTTTGCTTTTATGGTTTATCTACTATAAATTTTATTTCCAAGTCCTTTCAAAATTCAATAAATAAATGCATTTTTTTTTTTTTTTTTTTTTTTTTGTCTGGAACGAATTTTGACGATTTCATTACTTTATCTATTCCTTTGAGAGTTTCCTGACAGAATAGGGCAGGGGAGTTTATGGACCGTCATCCTTAATGTGTCATCAGAGTTAAATTCATTGCCTAAAAAGGAACAAAGGGGTTTAAACACTTAAAAGTTACCGGAATAAATAAAAATTCTAAAGTTAGTTTAGAAGTTTGATAAATAATGCGCTCTCCGGAATTATTATTCTAATAAAACCTTTTTCAAGAGACCCGGAAAAAACGGAATTTGTTTCATTTTCTTCAAAGAAATGGGTCCCTTATAGAGGGAGTTCAACTGGGGTGGTCTCTGAATAGAGGTAAAATTATTATTGAGCCTATGGGAATAAATTTCGTACCATGAAAAAATGGTCGTTCAGGGAGGTGGTCGCTTAATGGAGGTGGTCGCACAGGGAGGTTTCACTGTATATATATTTACCTCATAAAAGCTAACACAATCGAATAGCAGACAGATTCAGCGTTCTGAAGGTGCCCGCGATTAAGAGTTTTTACTGTATTTAAAATTTTTTGTACTTAATTTTTAATCTTATTCTACTTTTTTAGTTCAAAATACTGATTATAACCAATATACAATGTCGAAACACATTTAACGCATAAGCTTTAAAAAAATTGCATATCGAATTTGGGGCAGCAAAAATCGTAGGTGGTGGGGGGGCGGGGGGGGGGGGACATGTCAAAGTTTACCCTTGCTTTAATCAAGTCCTTCTTCTAGAAAAATTCCAACTCTGCATTTGTGATTCAGTAAATATAGAATAATTCAGCTTTAAGTGCAAAATCTTAGTTATGCTTAAGTATTTATAGTATAAAATTCTATCTTTTTACTGATATTCATTTTAAATTTCAGATTTCTTTTTTACTAAAAATAATCAAAAAATCAATATTATAATTGATTTCAAATGAAATATAGCTGTATATATTTACCGTATTTTTACAATTATGTTAACAGCACATAATTACATAAATTTAAGAATTTACAAATAATCATTATGACTAATACAGAGATTAGGCAAGAACATTTTCTAAATCGTTAAATAAGAAGATTTATTGAAGACGCCAACAAAATTTTCTCCGCTTTACGTCTACAGATTTCAGACGATTTGTGATGAGTCTTCAAATTGTGGTGTGAATCACCGGGCTTGAAAATGAAAACATCTGAAGTTGACTACTTTCAGTATAGGAAATAGAATTTCTAAAATGCTCGGAAACATCAAAAGTATATAGCAGAAGGAAAAAACAGATTGGGGAATTAATGATATGGGTAAATGGAAGGATTTTCGAACTATATTCTTTGAAATAACTTTAAATTTATCGCGGTGTATAAAATCTGAGACGAAAGAAAACGTCTTCAGACATGAAAAGCATACATAATAAATAAAAATTAAATAAGGATGTTTACTATAAAGAGTTGGGAATTTCAGTACATATCACATATTAAACCTATGGGAAATGTAAAACCGATGTGAACGTTACAAATGCTGTCGCATTAAATGCTTATAAAAATATTTTATACATAAATAAAACCCATATAAAAGGTACTCCTGTGTAATGATTACTCTAAGAAAACGCTGTTAAGATAGCCTTGATGGTAATTAAGAAATTATGAGCCGATCAACAGGTGCTGTCACTACTATTTTTAAAGTAATGGCGTGCGAGTAGACAGAGAAAGAAGGCTTGGGATGGTGTATCTCAATAGATTCAGTAACAACTAATACACCATGCAGACTTGGCAAAACTTATTTTAAGGATAACATCGGATGTAAAATAATACAGAAACATGATTGCAGATGATTTGAATAGTAGAAATTTAAATATTAGCAAGATAAAATTTTAACATGGAAATCCCATAGGCAAAATGCTTTAAACAAATTTTGGCATAACTCAGGAACTAGTGAAGCTATAGACTCGTGTGAGGTCTCTATTTAAAGAGAAAACATTCGTAGAGAGTTTTCAATACATAGTGAAGGGTCCACTTACCTGGAAAAAGGTCTGATTATTCCAAAATCACATCCACCCAGGCGACGTCCGGATTGGAGGCTACGTTAGTATCCGTGAGTTAAGCAGACTGATATTTAAAAAAGAAAATCCCTTTGCACATCCGGCTAGCTCTGTTAAAAGAATGGAATATTTCCATCCTAAAAACATAGCCCGCCAGACAACAGTTCTCTTTACCTGCTTTGACGAGACGAAGAACACTATATTATTGTTATTGCTTGACACCTTTCATTAATATGGAATATCACTATGTCGATACGGATTAAATCCTGGAACTTCACATTCCGCAAAAACCGAATCAAGTCAAAATAAATTATTAGTTAAAATGTACGCGTACATAAAACAAACGCTCAGTTTGAATTACAAACGAACATCCAATTCGAACGAAAGGCATCTAAAACGCATGCGCAACTAGAGTGCCCCCTGGTGGTTAATGCGGAACGGAGTTACAAAGTGTCTTAAAAGTAGACACTTGCAGATTTTTTAGACACATTTTTCAGTTCGTTTACACCATGATCATAGTAAGACACTTATATGTTTTAAATTAAGACATCTGCCATGACTGAATTTTCAGATTCAGATACTTAAGTGTCTGAAATACCTTTTCAGTCACATATGTGTCTTAATTTAAGACGCCTATATTTGCAGTGTACATATTTTTTTCGATTAACTTTTTCCCGAAGTAGAAACAAATAAATAATTCTTTACAAATAAATAAAATCATAACGAAATCTTTAAATATGCGCTGTGCATTTTTCAAATCATACAATACGGGACACTAATAGGTGTGCAGTATTTAACCATATTAAATTTTATATTAAAGACAAAATAGTGTCCAAACATCGTCCGAAATCTATACTCATATACAATGTTTAACGCATTTGCATTTGAAGGGTGCATTTCAGAAATTCGTTTGTTAGTCAAGAATTCCCAATTCATAACAGAAATTCTGAATGGTAATTTTCGTTTTATTTAATAACAGACATTTCGTCGTTACATAAAGTAAAGAAAATTGTGGAATTTCCGGTATGAATTTGGAATTTCTGAGTAAAAAACAAATTCCTCAAATGAATGTATATATGCACCAATGATGAAAATGGATTATTATTGAATAATTAAAACTAGAATAAATTATTCTCTTCATTGATGCATACATCATAAGCGTATAATCAATCAATAGCTTAATAATCTGATTAATATGCATATAACCCTTTAATCACATAATCATATAATTACTCTGTTTAATAAATAAATAGCATAATGATCATCTAATCAGATTAATAATGGGATTAACAAGTATAACCGATTTTTTACAACTTTAGAATCACTTAATGAATAAAGATAACCAAAAGGAAAAAAAGATATAACTAAAAGAAAAACAAGAAAGAAAGAAAAGAAAAGAACCGGTAAAGTGCCAGTATTACTCGCGCACAGAGGGTTCCGTAAAATAAATATATGAATTAGTAATTGGACATTGCATTACACAAATATATCATTAAAAGTTGTTATCTAGGCTTTAAAAGCCGATGGCGCATAGGCTACGCCGCCCGTGCCTTTATGTGTGTCCAAATCGTCCGCGTATTTAAATGTTAATATCTCGGATAATTACAGAGAATTTTTTTTCGAAAAGCATTATCAATAATCCTTTTATACTTCTGCGACGATAGGTACCTCCTGTACCTCTCAACTCCTTTGCTGAACACCTGCAAATCGAAATTTGTGTGTAACGGAAAATGCGATTTACTAAAAAACTATGTGACCTATGGTAATCGATATAGTTTTCCTACAACGTTTAAAAACTTCTTCTATTCTTAATTTTTTCATAATTTTAGTTTCAGTAGATTCGGAAACAGATGAAGGGGGGGGGGGCGACATATTTTTGCGTTATATTTTCGACGATATCTCTGAAAATATTACACTCAAAGTTAAAAGAAATGTATTTTTCAGTTCAGCGTTACGAAAGCTACCACACGATATACAAGGAAAAGATGTTTTTTTTTTTTTTTCAGATAACCAAATTAGCCTCTTTACATTTCCTAAATGTATTTGTGATTGGTTAACAATCTATAAATATGTGAGTCAAAAGCTTTTATTACTAAAGCTAATTTGAAATTTCCATATTCCATAGTTTACGAGTAAAATGGTTGTGACAGACATACAGACAGACACAGGAGTGCTCTTATAATAGTTCCGTTTTTACTTTTTAAGTACAGAATCCTTAAAAAAAAGAAAGAAATCCGAAGCAATTTAAATTTATCAAACAACACAATAAAATAATAATACAAAAGGACATTACACAAATAATCTACAGCATGCGAAAAAAATTCCTTTCGGATTTTTCGAGTGATATCCTTTGCATGTCTAATAAAAATTTCATTTATACAGAATTATTTGCTTATTTTATTTTATTTCAAGTTTATATGATATTTGAAAATAACAAAAATAGTTTTTTTCGCGTACTTTTCGATGTACTTTTGCATTAAAGAGACAAAATTAATAATTCCTTATTAAAAAAAAGAAATAATTTTTGAACTCTCAACGAAAATCTGTAAACGCATGCTGTGCATTTTTCTACTATATTCATACTATTACATACTGATTACTAATATTTTGTGCACTGATAAATCATATTTTTTACATTATATTTAAGATAAAGTAATGTCCAAACAATGATAAAAAGTTTTTAACACTGAAACAAAAAATCAAGTTATTAGATCTAAAACAGTGGTTTTCAACCGTTTTATGGTCAGCCCCCCTCCCCTTTCCGAAACATCTCTAAATTCATGATGCCCCTCTTTTAATTGTAACATATGATTCCTATTGCTTAAAAAGTCAGGTTTTATTCACACGAAGGCAATTTAAGGGCAAATACAAATGCAGGTCTCACAAAAAAATTTATAAAACAAGATTATACCTTAAAAGGTGTTTAAATATGACAAAAACCTGCTTCATAATTATTCCGGTTTCCTCTGTATTGTGAAAATTTGTATGAGAAGTTTTTAAAACTTGAATAAAAGATTTCGTTCTTAATCTGTCTAAAAAAGAAAAAAACGGGGGGGGGGGGGGGACAAAATGAACTGACAAGGAATGGGTTAAAAATATAAATAATTGCCATTCCCCTTAAAAATGAAACTGCCACCTTTTGAGTGTATCCAAGTTGGAAATCATTGATCTAAAAGTCAACAATTGTTTCCTTTATGCTCTGATTAAACATAGTGTAATCAATTAATAATAATTTTGAAATCCTTTGATCACATAATCTGAATAATATCCTGAATAGTAATTGTATATTATATTGATCAGACTAATAAACTGATGATACTGGTCAACAAATTTGAACTTCTGCTCTTTCACAAAACCGAAATTAGTTGTTTTTATGCGGTCTTTCTGCTGATTTCGAATCTAGTTTTAGATTTAACCCAGCAGGTCTTGTTTTTGAGGTATTTGCATATTTCGATTTATGCAAATTTAGTAAATTTTGTACAATTATATGCAAATTTAAGGCCTAAGGGATCATGGTACTGGCGTTTTTGTTTTATGTTGTGATTACTATCTAGGTTACTTTACGAAAACATTGTTTCTGAGATTATACTGACATGTGACCGTAAAATAGTGTGCCTAATTTGCATACTTTACGTGTTTTTCTAATAATGTTTCTTGACCTCTAAATATTTCTTCCACATGAGTACGCTGATATATTTCTAAATCACTTTTTTGCGCTGATTTCAAATCTGGTGTTTTCTTCTATCACCTCTAGTTTTTGAAAATAGAGAAATTTTACTTTTTGTTCAAAAAATCCAGAAATCGCTTTTTATACTACTTCATGATGTACTTCAACTAGTTAGGATAGATTCTACTACTTTTTTCAAGAACATTTTTCTATTATATAAGTTGTTGTTTATGTCCCTGATAGGAATTTGACACTGTTCATCGTTTTGACAATAAAGTACACACCCCTAAAAAGCATCTTATATCAAACTTGTGTCCGTACTGTACAAAAGTAGAAACTCATTTTACTTGAAAATTAGACGTGATGTAAGGGAACAGATTGCAGACTTGAAATCAGTACAAAAATCTAGTCTAGAAAAACATAACGTCAAATCTCTGGTAACTACTTTAAAGTTGATAGTAATGTAAACATTACACTATTGAAAAAATATGCAAATTAGGATTAATAACAGACAAATAAATGTGAAAAATATGCATATTGTGAGATTTCTCGGAACCAAATAATCCAGTAGTCATTATCTAGAAAAGTTAATTCAATCTAACATTTATTGTATCTAAAATTTGCATAAAATAGCACAAAAAAGAAATTTGCTTAAACTTAAACATGCAAATTTCTCAAAAACTGAAACACCTAGAGAAAAACGGAAAGGATATTTGGAATAAGAGCAAAAGACTGATCTAATCAACTAATTCCAGTTCTGTGACAGAAGCATACACTATTGAAAAATATGCAAATTAGGATTAATAACAGACAAATAAATGTGAAAAATATGCATATTGTGACATTTCTCGGAACCAAATAGTCCAGTAGTCATTATCTAGAAAAGTTAATTCAATCTGACATTTATTGTATCTAAAATTTGCATAAAATAGCACAAAAAATCTTAAATTTGCTTAAACTTAAGTATGCAAATTTCTCAAAAACTGAACCTCTTAGAGAAAAATTGAAAGGATGTTTCGAATCAGAGCAAAAGACTGATCTAATCAACTAATTTCAGTTCTATGACAGAACCAATGTTGTCCAGTGTAATTGATAATGTAACCTGATTAAACGATTTTAAAGTGAAGCGATAAACAATTATATACAGGGTCATTCTAAATTCAAGGTACAAACTTTAAAGTTTGGTACAGGGCACGGTAACAATCATTTATTGTATAGGAATGTATGGGCGCAAATGACGCGTTGATGTACAAACATCAGGGGGTGGGGGCTTTTTGTATTTCAGAATTTCTCATTCATACCAGAAAATTCTTATGATATTCTTTTCTTTATTTAAGACAGAGCTTAGAGATTAGATTACTGATTAGATTTTTAAAAAAATTCTTTCTTGAAAATTTTCGGTATGAAACCGAAATTTTTGAGATTTCAAACCGGAAAGTTTCAAAGAATTTTTTTCTTTATGTAATCATGAAATGGCTGTTTTAAATAAAGAAAAGAATAGTATAGGAATTTTCTGGTATGAATGACAAACTTTGAAATTAAAGAAAAAGGGCCAATTTGGGCCCCGTAGTGTTTGTACCACAACGCGTCACTTGCGCCCATACAATCCTATACAATAAATGATCGTTACAGTGTCCTGTAGCAACCCTTAAAGTTTGTACCGTGAATTTAGAATCACCCTGTATATATGAATATATGTTTAATAATTGCTCGCCAAAAGACACAAAAAATAAAACCAAAGTTATAAATCATTAGTATGCACGAAAATTTTCTATTCTGATTTATGGAGTAATATTGTTTGCTATCTCCTGTCTATAAATTTTTTGTTTGTACAACATTATCTGTTTATTTAATATTCAATTCTGTTTATTTTGTTTCAATTTCTTGTACCGTTTGAATATCAGCAAAATGGCTTTACCGCATATTTTTACAATGCACTTTTTCATCTAGAGAACAAAAGAAATAAATAATTCTAAGGTTACTAACTTGATTTCTAGGATTTCACGCCAGAATTTCTTTGTCTTTTGGAACTGTGCCAAATCGAGGTAATCGCCTTGGAGTCTCTCTTCCAAATTCCGAACTTGATCTTGCCGCTCACTGCTGTTTTTTATTGAGTTGTGTGTGTCAATGAACCTTTAGCGCCTGTTTAGCAGATACTTAGCATTTAGCAAACAATCGTTCATTAACATTTTTTGTGCAAATGAAAAACACCATTTTAAAAAAAGTGTGGTAGAAAATCTCTTTTGCTCCTGTATTTAGTGCATTTTTTTAATTTCTTTTTAGCCTGGTGATTTTTTTGCTTAGGTTTCCAAAGGGGGAAAAAAAGTTACATTTATTGTTCTTGGAATTCTTAAATTTTTCTGTTACTAATTTTAATATTCTTCTCTTTTAAACAGTTATTTTATTCTTTCTTTTTTAATAAAATTATTTATTTAAACTAGCACATTACTTCTTTATTATGTAGGGTATCCTGAAATGAGGTGACATAAAAAAAAAAAAAAATCAAATAGAAAGTAAACAATGAAATTTTTTAAAGCTACCCTTCCAAGATATAATGTATAAAAGCGGGTATTTCTTTAGTATTCTTCTTTGTTTTAATACAAACGTCAATGGCAGATGGCACTGTACAGTCTGAAACAGCGTGAATGTTGAAAATACACTTCATATTTAAAAATGCAAGCTTTTTTTTTATAGCATCTAAACAGAATATAGGTCAAAAACTGATTGAACTTTTATCCATCTTTATGCTTAGTTTGAGGAATGTGGCAACTTGAGAAAGAGCAGCGTCATTTTGTTAGGGATATTTGGTACTAAAACAAGGAAGTGTATGGACAGTGATAAATCGAGATAATCGCCTTGGAGCCTGTCTTCGAAATTCCAAGCTTGATACTGCCGCTTACTTTTTTGTTGTTGATGTTGTTGTTGTGTCAAGGAACTTACTGATAGCCTTTTTACAAGATACTTAAAATTTAGAAAAAAATCTTTAACACGTTCACGCCGGAGCGGTGGGTCACACTCGACTGTCTCAGAGCTGGCAAGACTCCGGCCTTTTGGATACCAGTATTTTAATACAGAAAATTTTGTTTTATTTAATTAGAGCTATTGGGCGATTTAAAGGAACAACATTTTCTCTAAAATAACAGTGTTGTGCAAAAAGCCGGAGACTTGGCAACTCTGAGACAGTCGAGTGTGATCCACCGCGCCGGCGTGAACGTGTTAATGAACATCAAAACAGCATTTTAAGCAAGTGAAGTAGCAAATGTCTCATGCTTCTGTATTTTAAACTAAACCAGTGGCTGCAGGATCCATGAAGGATCACAGCACATGTCCCGGTCAGGTGGTTAGCCTAACGCGGGACCCTCGGTGTTTAGTTCCCAAGTAAGTTTGGTACTCATTTTATCGAACCCGAATGGATGAAATGTTGAGTGAACCTTTGCCAGTCGGGAGTCTACTCTCGACCTACAGCGTGGCAGTCAGACGTGATGACTACTACGCCACTGGGCGGGGAAATATACACTGGTCTCAGTATCATTCTATAAATACCTGGCGTTTTGAGTTTGTAGCTTTTGTAGTTTATGTTTAGCGGAAGCCTAAAGTGAAAGGAAAATTGTGCGCCAACCTACCCCGTCAGGGGTAAGTTGCCAAACGCTTTATAAAAATTTAAATGAAACTCAAATACGACACGCAGTTAAGAGAAATCAATTTCATTATTACCAGTAAGTTTAAACAAAGGCGTTATCGCCGTACAATGTAAATTCTAAATTATACAGACATAAAAATAATGAATAAAACATTTACAGGGAGTAACTTCTATCCTACTCTATATCATCATCAGAGTTACAGTTGTCACAAATATAAAATTGAGTGTCTCCGTTTGGGCAGGCCTCGTGTGCCCAAAATCTTGCATTTCAACCACTTTTCTCGGTGTTTGTTGTTTTTCAAGCTACCAGCACACACCAGAAACCGAGCCAACTGACCACGTGTTCAATGCGCCTACTAGCCCCATAATAAAATTCTTCACAAAAGGGACACGTAATCATCTAAGCATAAATAATCCATGTAAATCACATATGGGGTAGTTACAGTTAATCATACACTAAGAAAAACTGCACAAGTTAAATCGCAATTATTAAGATAAGTATTAGAAATTAGGAAAAGAATGAAGCAACAAAAAATTACTTATGAGTGCAAGAAACAGAAAAATCGTAATAAATGTCGTGTCCAATGCGCCTACTAGCCCCATAATAAAATTCTTCACAAAAGGGACACGTAACCATCTAAGCATAAATAATCCAAGTAAATCACATATGGGGTAGGTACGGTTAATCATACACTAAGAAAAACTGCACAAGTTAAATCGCAATTATTAAGATAAGTATTAGAAATTAGAAAAAGAATGAAGCAACAAAAAATTACGTATAAGTGCAAAAAAAAGAAAAATCGTAATAAATGTCCACTGCATGTAGGTAACGCTGCAAAACTACAATGAGGATTGTAAGAAGAAAGAAGAAAGGTACTCTGTCACTAGTTGCGCAATCTATCCACAAACAGGCGATTTATGAGGACTGCGCCTACTTACCCCTGTAGCCAACTAGCCCCGGTCTCCCTAATAAAAACCACAAATGGGGTTCGAAAACAATGGTTTTATTGCTTTTGCAGGACGTTCAGCCATTTTTGCTTTCTAAATTCAGACTAAGGCTGCGCACGCACCATCCTTCTAACTGTTATCAGTGTGGGCTTCGTTTTTTGTGGCCACGCGGTGTCTTTGATTTTTAACGACTTTAGCAGGAAAGGGACTGACGTCCGGAGAGGAAACCTTTCCTTCAAGTAGAGTCGAGCTCCTTATCTCCTGACCCATTGTTCATTCCCCTCATTCTTTTGTGAATAAACCGCAGATGGATTCAGAATAAAAGATTTTGCAAGAAAACTAGAGAAGTAGGCAAAATACGTGTCTTAACGCAGCCTTAGTTTCCAAGCAAGCTCGGTACTCATTTTATCGACCCCGAATGAACAAAAGGTTGAGTGAACTTTGCCCAGCCGTGAGCCGAACTCTCGACCGGCAGCGTGGCAGTCAGACGTGCTGATCACTATGCCACCGGGCATGGAAATATATATGTGTGTATATATATGTATGTGTGTGTGTTATGATAATCACGATTTTTTTCTGTATCTGTCAATGAATAACTGAAAACCGTTTTAGCTGATACTTAACATTTAGAAGGCAATTTTTTTTTAATATCAAAGACAACATTTTAAGACTGTTCTCAACTGCTGTGATCAACAAGCGCAAAAGGTTTTTACACATTTACAAATTCATTTTTTAACGGAAAGATATAAAATTGGAAAGCCTGGCCATGGAAGCAATTTGGAATCGAACCGTGTTTTTCATTTTTGGATCAATCAATTACCTATTGAGTTATAAGCGATTTTGATCACGTGAAACGGCATTTTTCTCCCCTTATTGTCTGGATTTTCTTCTTTCAATCGAAAGTTCAGTTCAAAATGCCAACTTTGACAGTATTTTCTGAATAACAACATCTTCTAGTTTCATGCGTTTCCGAACAAAAATGAATTAAAACTTATGTCAGAAAGTTGACCCTTTAGATTCGAGAACAGTCTTATTCAAGTGAAATAGCAAATCCTGGCTGCTTCTGTATTTAATGCAATTAATATTGACAGTACTCCTGAGATTTTTAAATATAGATTTCCTTTTTTTCTTTCTTTCTTTTCTTTTTTCATTACCGTTTTTGTTATTTTAATATTCTCTGTTTTGCTCAGTTATATTTAAATGCACAACTTCAGAATGGGCGAAATGATTTTGATAAGCATTTTTTAGTTGAGAGAGTACGTTTTATAGTTGGTCTCGTTATATTTTTTATCAGTGTAAAATTGCGTTTTACAACTTTAGAAAAGCTTAATGAATTAAAAAATATATACATAAAGCAATTTAAAAAGATCCTAAGCAATTTAAATTTCCCAAAAATATTATAAAATAATAATTCGAAAATCCATTACACAAATAATAAGTAGCATACAGAACATTTCGTTTCTGATTTCATATTATGTGTTTATTTTATTTCGTTCAAATTTCATGTTCAATTTAAATATCAAGAAAATAGCTTTACCACATATTTTTCCAATGCACTTTTGATTCATGAAAACAATCGAAATAAAAATTAAATTTAAAAAATCAAAGAACCCGACTACGTAAAAAGCGAACTAATTAATTATTTCTCATCAATGTGAAACTCTTTTTTTTTTATATTACATACCAATTTTTTTTTATTTACTTGCATTGATGACTTTTAAGTTGCTTTTAATTGTTAGTTCCTATCTATAAACACTATTTTGATGAGGCCTATAGATCAGTGGCGTGGCGTGAAAATTTTCGGTGGTCATCGCAATTATTTAAGTTTGTGGTGAAAAATTATTAACTCTAAAATTCAATGGTTGAATGTTCAAAAAAGAAACTTTAAATCTTACCTTCACTTATACATGAACTCCAAATGTTCTGCTAAAACTGGATCGTAGAGTTTTAACAGCTTATTAAGAGTTTTAAAATATTGCTTGGTCATCGCCGCATCCAGCGATCACCGGACGCCACGCCACTGCTATAGATGTCTATGATGGTTAGAGTTGCAGTAAAGCTAGAGATCCTACCTACACAACTTCCAGGCTGTGTAATATTTAAACGGAGCTTCTGACTGTAAAATAGTCAATGAAACATCGTCTTCATTTTGAAAGACCTATCCAATGATATGCCACTCAATAGGGTGCGTAAATTTTTTTTTCGTCCCTACCGCCATTTTGTATTTTACGGCCGCCATTTTTAATTTATAAAAACAAAACCTAGCTAATGACCATCGGACGATTCAGACGAATGGATAGAGACCTCATTCATTAAAATCCATTCAGCCGTTGATATGTTTCGAGGATATAAAGAAATCCATATACCCAGATACGCGTGAAACACATAACCCTTCTTTTCAGTCGAGTAATAAATAATTCAAAGACTGCTAAAATGATTTCAAAGATATCACGCCAAGATTTTGTTGTCTTTTGGAACCGTGCCAAATCGAAGTAATCACCTTGGAGATTTATCTTCCAAATTCCGAACTTGATCTTGATGCTCACTGCTGTTTTTTATTGCTCCATGTGTGTCAGTGAACTTACTTAGCAGACTCTGTTTAGAAGATACTTAGCATTTAGAAAACAATTGTTCATTAACATTTTTTATGTAAATTATAAACACCATTTTAAACAGGTGCCGTAGCAAATTTCTGGTGCTACTGCATTGAATATCTTTTATTACAGGTTTATTGTATTGACTTATTCAGTTGAAGATTTTTTTTAATGCCTTCTTACTCTGAGTTTTTTTTTTAATATTGTTTGTTGCCGATTTCAATAAACTCTCTTTTGTACAGCTTATTTCTTTTCTTTATTTTAATTTTATTTGAAATATTTAATTAAATGTATGCATTATCTCTTTGTTACATATTATGGGCTTGAGTGTTTGCTTTGTTACCCAATTTCACATCGAGTGAATCTATTTTCATAATTAGTATTTCTGGGTAAGGGACATCTACCCCTCCTGGACCCATCTCAGAGCCTCAAACTATAGCTCACGGAAGATTTGAGATTTTAGGCTTAAATATGATGCAAAAATGCAAATTCAACCTCGAAACTCTGTAATACAGGGTTCGTAAGCATAGGTGTATTCAGGGGATTTTAGGTGTTTCAGTACCATAAATTTCGTAACGTACTGGTCTCTATATATGAAGATTGAAATTTTTTTCGTTAAATAAGGCAAATATTACTTTACAAATATTCTGGTAAAAGGTTCTTGAAGCGTACGAACCCTATAATATCCCTTCTTAAGTTGCAGAGTTCTCTTTCGGAGAAAAATTTCTTTATACAACATTAATGAGACGTTTATACAAGTTTCATTACGGACTATTAAATTTTTTTTCCAGGTCGAACCAACTTTTAGTGGTGCAGTAGCAAGAACCATAAAATAGTGAAATCTCGCAGAGCCTCAAAATATCGCTTATACAAGCGATACAAAATGCTTCAAAAGTCTCACTTAAAAATGTTCAAAAGCCTAAAATCGCAAAATGATTTTATGTGAATGATGCAAATATTATATGATTCAAAAATACAAATTCAACCCCAAAACTCCGTAATATCCCTTCCGCAGCTGTAGAGTTGTCTTTCGGAGAAACATTTCTGAATACAACATTAATGAGACGTTTATGTAAGTTTCGTTACGCACTGTTAAAAATTTTTGCTGCACGAAACCAACTTTTGCTGCAGCAAGTTCAACCATAAAATGGTGAAATCTCCCAGAGCCTTAAAATATCGCTTATGGAAGTTTTGAGATTTTAGACTTAAATATGATGCAAAAATGCAAATTCAGCACCGAAATTAGCTCCATAATATCCCTTCCGAAGCTGCAGAGTTCTCTTTCGTAGAAAAATGCCTTAATACAACATTAATGAGACATTTATAAAAGTTTCATTACGCACTGTTAAAAATTTTTGCCGGGTCGAAATAACTTTTGGTGTTGCAGTATTAGCAACCATAATATGGTGAAATCCCGTTCCAACATTTGGAGCCATGGTTCAAGCAGAGCGTCAAATGTTGGAACGAGATTATGGTTGCTGCTATTGAAGCACTGAGACTTGATTCAACCCAGCACAAAATGTTTAACAATGCACTGTTAACACACTTTTCACTTTATTGGTAAATAAATAATATATAACTGAAAATAATAATAATATTTAATGTAAAATAATCTGCAGATTGAGTAAAAAGAAGGAAATTAATCTGGGTCATTCAATTCTCGTCTCGCATTTTCTGTTCTCGATAGGAGTATCTAAGACAGTTCTGTATCTATGACAGAGTCATAGATGTTTTTATCGGAACACTTAATGCTTTCCCATCAACAAAAATCAACAACTTTTTTTAACACCCAGCCTACCAGACGGATCCAACGGACCCAACAAGTACATTCAAAAGGATTTTTCTCATGGAAAAAAAAAACTGTAAATGCACAGTGCGTTCGAAAAGTTCCAGGACTATTCGCACACAGAGCACATAATACAGACATTATGCTTACATTTCATATTAAGCTTCTATGTAGTTTCCTCCCAATTCCATACAACGCCTCGAACGAGTGTATATGCCAATAAACGCCTTCTGGAACGCTTCAACTCAACACTACTGACTTCTGATGTCACAGCCACTTCAATGCCAACTGTAGATATTTACCGTTGTCCCTTCATCTTCAATTTTAACTTGGGAATAAAAAGTAGCTCGGAGTAGACAGATCTGGTCACACAACCTGTCTTCTCGTCAAAAATTGTTGCACAAGGATAGACTTTATGAGGTGGTGCGTTGTCGTGTAAGAAACACCAATTTTTACTGTCAGCAAATCTGGCATCAGACGCCGCATTCGTTTCAAAAGCCGATGCAACATGTCATTGTGGAATGCACCAGTCACAGAGGGCGGTCTGATGTCACCAACAACTGCACATGCTGAACATTTCCCTCATTTCGACTTGAGCATGAACGACCTGATCTCTCATCGTCTTCGGTGGGCTCTTTTCCAAACTGAAACCTCGAAAACTACTCAAATACGTGCGAACGACTCATAGCATCGTTACCATTCGCAGATTTAATCATTTCGTACGTTTCTGTGTCCGATTTTCCCAATTTAAAGCAAAATTTGATGTTCCTTCCCATTTTTTTTTCGATGACAATGACGCACACACACGCTTTACGGAAATGAACACTACCAAGCCGCACGTTCACAGAAATGAATGGAACCACTTGGTACACATGGATGAAGGTCGTTGATAGGTCATCCCGCCGTTTTCGCAGATATAGAGCCATCTGTGTTTTTTTACGAGTGGGAGTCCTGGAACTTTTTGAATGCACTATGTATGTGACTTTTTCTGGAATGTTTTACTCTATAGATAAATATTAGTAGGCAATAAGCAGTTATAATTTAAACAATGCAATTGATTGTCAAAATTAATATTAATTAAACAATTATTTAAATTAATATTAATTATAATATTGTAAAATGTTCCAGTATGTCCCTTTGTATAAAAAATCAACTGATATTGTATCAAAATCTATTAAAGGGTAATGCACCTACGACAGACCTATTAGTAGAATAAAACGAAAAATGAATTTTTGCAAGATGTGTCACTTTTCTTGAGAGTGAGTGACATGTAACGAAATCGCCTCTCACGATACTCTTTTCAGCTTAGAACCCGGAACAATTGTATCCCCTCCTTTTTTGTGAGCACCTCTGGTTAGAGGCTCTACTTTAAAATGAATTTGGATAATTTATCAATGAAGGAAACTGGGCATTTCTCCTTTACAGCTGTTTGTTTTTCACGTAACTACTATTTTCTTCTTCTTTTCAATGATTCTTGTTCTTTTCACCCTTTCGTGACGAACTTTTTTCACAGAATCTATAATTTTTTCATGCCGTTATTTTTTTTAATAAAAAGGTTTTATTAAATAAGGCAAATTTTTCAATTAAAAATTACTGGTAGAAATACTCAACAATTCTGAGTGTCACGTTATCATGATGCTCATCTAGAAGGGATTAAGCATACTTGCCAACTTTCCCTTAAACTTCCGTAAAATGTGAGTTAAATTGAACCAGGTTAAACACGTTTCGACCCAGAAATTTACTAAAGATATTAATTCAAATAGATTTCATAGAGAAACATGATTTTAAATTTATAATGATAAATCAAATAAATTTTCTGTTTAGTAACGCATATAACCTGGGTCAATTTAACTCACATTTTACGGAAGTTTAGTTGAATGTTGGCAAGTATCGATTAAGGTATCTCAGGATTCTTAAAATTGGAAAAAAATGAAAGAAAAAGACCATTCTCAATATTTAATATCTTAAAATGTATATGATTTAAAAATACAATTTTAATTGCGAATGAAAGATATATGTATGTTCTCTTTCATTTCATGTATTTAAAAAATTGCAAGATGCAGAATTAGTATTTATAGGGGGCTCCAAACTCTCAGACATCTGTCGAAGTGAAAATTGGTATAACAGCTTACGGCGCTGGATTACAAAATAAATTTTGCAACTATAATGATTTTTTTTTTTTTTTTTTTTTTTTTTTTTTTGCATGATTACACTTCAGATTATAATTATTACCTTGAACCTAAATAAATTTGTATTTAAAGCATTTTTGCATTTTTAATACAAAGTTGTATTTAGCTGATACAAAATTTTGAAAATTCCAACAGTATAATCACCTAAAATAATATATATTTTTTAACAATAAAAATGGAATTTTAGGTTCAGTTTATACAGACTAACAGGAAACATATGTTTTGAAAATTTCCTGAAAAAATATTCAGAAGTTTTTGAGATATCCTTCGTTTTCTGCTTAAAACGTCATTTGTAGAAAAATGATTTCAAAATTTCGGAAACGCCGCTTCAGCTATTGAGTGGATATAATTCTAAAAACCATAACTTCTGTTCTACTGAGAATTTCGAGGAAACAATTATATCAAAATGTTCAGAAAACATAAGAGTTTAACATCTAAAAAAAATTAAAATTTCGAAAATTTTGATGCTTTAAGAGACCTCTTTTCCGAGACACCTTAAATGAAATTAACTGTCTCTCCATGATGAAAATAGAGATTTTTCTTGAATAAACTTTTTACCTATTTATCTACAAATTTCTCTGTTATTGATTTAGAGTTAAAAAATTCCAGTCATGAACTTTGTACGCAGTAGCCTTAAGCTTAATGGTTTGCGATAACGGTCACATTCAAATAAATTAACAACTTCCCTTTTCTGCAGCTCACGCAAAGTAATGGCTAAGTGGTTCGAATTCTAGTATCTCTAATTACCGGCCGACACCGCGCCAATTAACCAATTAGCGTCAGTTATGCTCTTGATGCAGGCATTAGTATTGTGTAGTGTCGGAAAGGAAATGAGAATGTTTTATTTCCAGGAGAACTAATCTGCCGAAGTTCCATTAAAGTAAGAGATTATTGCCTGGAGAAAAATGTTTGGGAAAAACTAAAGGGAGTAGTGCTTTCTTTTGGAAACTTTGATTGCTTCCTTTAAAGTTTATGAAATTGACAACTAATTAACCACCTATAATTAAGTAATTAGCATCTAATTACAACATTAAAAAAATTATAATTCTACAGATGTAAAGTTAGAGAAATCTGTATGTTTACTAAAATTTTATCTGTACTCTGTACAAAAAAAGATGTAAATTTACAAAACTAGTTTTGTATAGCTACTGAAATTTGTAGCTTTATAAAAGAATTTACTAAAATTGCATTAATCTTACTAAAATTTTATCTGTAACCCGGGTTGCAGTTACATAAAAAGTTCTAGGCATCCCAGTTTCCTAAAAAAATCTTAGTAACCTTACAGATTTTTTGATTTACGGTGCAAAAGTGTATCGGTTACATGAATTTTTGTTGTTGTCGTTACATAAAAAGTTCTAGGAATCGCAATTTCCTAGAAAAACTTTAGTAACTTTACAGTTTTTTTTCTTTTTATAGTGTAATAAATTGGTATCAGTTATGGTTATAAATATGTTCTTGAATTATTTCCATTAAAATCTATTAAAATAGCACAAATAAATTTACCCTGTGACTACTTAGAAACTAATTAGTAACAAATTAGGGTTAGTTAATGATTTTGAATATGCTCTTCAATTACGTCAATTTAAATATATTAAGATACCATCTATAAAATTACCAACTAATTATTTAGAAACTACTTATAAATTAGTATGAAGCTCTTGATTTACTTCCAATGATATAATTTAAATAACCAATTAACTAAACATCTAAAAAATTACCAACTGATTAACTAATAACCAACTAACTAAATACGAACCAATTACGGGAGTTTTGTTCTTGATTCATTAACATTGTATAATTTCATAGAGGACATGATGATATTTTTTTCAGAAGAAATAATCAGCCAAAGTACCATTACTGTAAAAGATTATTGCCTGCAGGAAAATGTTTGGGAAAAACTGAATGGAGTGGCGCTTTCTTTAAAAAATATTGATTACTTCCTTTAAAATTTATCAAATTACCAACTTATTAACATCTATTACTAACGAACTAATTAGCATCTAACTCATTATTAACCAATTAGTATCAGTTATGTTTTTGAATATGCTCTTGAATTATTTCTATTCAAATTAATTAAAATACAATATATAAAATTACCAACTAACTATCTTAAGACTAATTGCTAACAAATTAATATTAGTTAATGTTTTTGAATATGCTGTTCAGTTGCTTCCATTTAAAACCAACTAGCTAACTAATAATCAACTAATTAGTTACTAAACAATACGGAGTCATATTCTTGTTGTATATCTTGTTCTTGTATTATGTTCATCGTTAGTTTTGTGTAGTTTCGGAAAGGCAAACAGAATGTTTTATTTCCAGAAGAACTCATATATCGAAGTTCCATTAACCCTTTCAGGAGCAAAGCATTTTCAATGCTAAAGTGTTAAATAAATGATTGGCACCGGAATTTGCTAAAAAAATTATTTGTAAATAAGAAAGAGACTATATTTCACATACTTATTAAATTAAAAATATTTTACTACAATTCTGGTGCCATTGTAGCGTTTGCGAATTAAAATTAAGTGGTTTCATAAACATGCCACTGCCCTGAAAGGGTTAAAGTAAGACATCATTGGCTTCAAGAAAAAGTTTGGGAAAAAACAGTGTGAAATTGAGTATTTAATTATTTATAGGAAATTTTGATTTCATTTTATTCATCCTTATCATCAAATTTATAGTGTATAATTTCTTCATGCTGACAATTATTCCCATACGCAGTTTGTCTGATATACTTTGATATACGGTAGAAAACCTTTCGTACTGAACACAGTGTTGAATTCAGAAAGGTGGCCCGGGGGGGACATTCCCCCGCCCCGGAGCAATAGGATGTAACTCCGGGAGATTTGAGATTTTGTGTTTTCAATGGTCGAAAAGTGCAATTTCTCCCCCGGAACTCCATAATGCCCCCCCCCCCCGGAGCCACAGATATCCCTCCTGGATAAAAGTGTCTAAATTCCGCATTGACTGAACATCGCACATTTTGAATTTTTACATCGTCGAATAAGGAAAAAATATACTTTCAAATGCATTTTGTTTGAAAACTGTACCTCAGTTTACGAATATTTTTGGAGTTTTTACAATAATTTCAAATATTAATTTAAAAAGAAATCTATCTCTATCGTCTGCAGCCCGACCCGATTACGGCAAATTAACCCGTTTGAATTTAAAACAATACAAATAGTTCATCATTTGTTTACGGCTAATATTCCATAATGAAATTAAAACCTCATCAGTAAATCAATAAATAAATAAAACAAAAATTTAACTGGGAGGTAATCGAACTGCGCTATGTTTCAGCTAAAAGCTGTTCCACTGATTAAAATGAGCATTATGCCAATCATGTGTAAATAAATATCAAAAGACCAATCAATGTAAATACTCAGGCATCGATTTATCGCTGTCCCAATATTTATTAACGATTTTTTTGTTTATTCGTTAGCTAATGCTAAAATTTTTAAAAGCATATAACACATGAATACATGAAGTTGAATAGTCCATTAACCGCTTTCAGGGTGGTAGTACATTTTCATGCCACTTAATTTTAATCCTCAAGTTCCACAATAGTACAAGTATTTTGCAATAAAATTTTTCTTTTATAATGTGCGTAAAGAAAATCTTTTACTCATTTTCAAATAAATTTGTTCATAATTTCTGGTATCATTGAAACATTTTGTCAACAAAATTGTTTTGTCCTTGAAAGGGTTAACTAACAGTATATTAAACGGGTTATTCATTTGAATGATCCTGCTTTAAGCCGGCCTCAGGGCGGCCCCTTTTTTGCCGACCACTTTTTCCGAATAATAATCTTATTTGCAGATATCTACAACATTTGGAAGAAAAAATATTCAAAGTGAATTTCTATATTTCAAAAAGAAATCTAAAATGAAAATTATTTTTTAAAAATAGTGGTGACCAAAAAGCAATCACTCCGAGATCTGCATTGAACGGAATATTCCTTTGACTGGCATTAGATTAAGCGGGATATTCTTTTATTTGACACTGCATTAAACGATATAGTATTCCTTTCATTTCCAAGGTGTCTCAGGACTTTTAAAATTCGAAAAAATGAAAAAAAGACCGTTTTCAACATTTAATATCTTAAAATGTATATGATTTAAAAAAACACAACTTTTATTGCAATTAAATATATAATTATGTTCTTTCATTTCAAGTATTTAAAAAAAGATGCAAGATACAGAATTAGCATTTACAGGGTGTTTGTAACTGTCAGACATTTGAAGTTCAAAAAATTGGACTAACAGCTTACACGCAAGAGTATAAAATAAATATTGCTACTAGAATGAAAATTTTGGTGCCTACTTATACTTCAGATTGCAATAATTATCCTGAACCTAAATAAATTCATATTTAAAGCATCTTTATATTTTTAATACAAAGTTGTATTTAGTTAATACAAAATTTTGACAATTTCAGCAGTATAATCACCTAAACAAATATTTGTTTGAACAATAAAAATAAAATTTTATGTTCAGTTTCTACAAACTAACATGAAACATATATCTTCAAAATTCCATGAAAAAATATTTAGAAGTTTTTGAGGTATCCTGCGCGTTGTGCCCGAAAACGTCATCTAAAAGGAATTAAGATTTCGATAATTTTGAAACTTTAACCCTCTCGCTGCGTAATTGTTTTATCAAAATAGCTTCAAAAATTGTGTATTTAAGAACTTTTATTCTTTTGTCACCGGTTTTTCCAAACAAAACTTTTTGTCTAATTTAATGGGGAAAATGCACCGATTAAATAAGGCAAAATTTACAATAAAAAAGTAACTGGTGGGAACGACCAAGGAGGTTAATTAGACGGAAAAATGCATCCCCGAGAAAATCTCGGGTTCCGCAGCGAGAGGGTTAAGAGTCCTGAGACTCCTTAAATTAAGTGAAATATTCTTTATTTAACGCTGATTTAATCGGTCTCAACTCTACCTCAAAAGCTAAATTAAGCATTGTCCTTTTCGAGCAAATCTTTCTTCCTTTTCTTTCTTTAATGCAAGATTTTTATGACTGATTGTTATCTGTAAAGACAAAGTGTAGTAAAAAAAAAAGTAAAAAGAATATTGAATAGCAAGCAAGCTGTCATTTCCCACCATTAATAAAAGAAACCTAATAGGAAAAGTAAAGCAAAATGAAACAATGCAAAATATATTAAGCTAAAAATAGCAGTAATATAAAAAAGAAATGAAATTGATTAAAGGGCACATTTTTTTAGGGTTTTTTTTCTTTTTTTTTAGTAACTGATTAGCTTTTATTTCACAGTTTCAAAGATCATTGTTAGTACATCAAGATAAAAATACAGAATTGACATGTATTTAAAACTGTACGATTGAAGATTAATTTTACAGACTTATTGTATAATTCTAAGCGAAAAGATATTAATTAAAAAAATTATCAGCTTTTTGAATAAAAGACTAAGTGCAATTAATATTGTAAATTAAAATGAGATGCAGAGTGGGCCTATCTCATGTTTGCAGCGGCTCTCACAGTTTCTGGTTTCAACAGTGATTCAACAGAGCGCCGAGTATCCGAAAAAGTCGGGACCGAACCTAGTTCGGATAAATGGACAGACAATTTAGGGTATGTTTCTGATTATACTAAAACCTTCACACGTTATCTAAGCTTAGGATTGGCAACACAAATTAGTGCTGGCATGTGTAAAAATTGTTTGTTTGTTTTTTGTGTTTTTAATTTTTTTTTTGTTTACATTTTTATCATTAATTTTTTTATTCTTTTTATCATTTTCTAAACTCCAGAGATTATAATTTGCAAAAAAGCTTTTGATTGTTGCTTGCTTCAACGAAGACATTCTTTTCAATCCTGCCCTCTATTTCTTCTTAAATAGATTAGTTGAATAGGATCAATGTTCTTCTGCTGTTTTCGCAAAATTATTACCGACAAGCCAACTAGCCTACTTCAGTCACGCGAAAAGACCCGTTCGCTAATGCTATTCCTATGGAAGAAATTTATAAAGATATCTCGGTCGCATTTCAATATTTTTAGGTGTTTTTATTTTTTTTTTTTTTTTTTGCAGTGGCTCGCTGAGGTCGATCTGTACGCAGGACGTTTTCTACTTTTTCAATTTTCGTTGGGGATTTTTCTCAAGAAGATGCTTTCATTTTAGGAACCGGTTCTGAAAATGAAAGTGTCCTGATTAAAAATACCTGTAAACAAATTTGAAACAGTAGAAAACGTCCTGCATACAGATCGACCTCAGCTAGCCACTGCAAAAAAAAATCATCAAAAAATATTAAAATGCGACCGATATATCTTTATAAATTTCTTCCATAGGAATAGCATTAGCGAACGGGTCTTTTCGCGTGACTGAAGTATGCTCTTAGGGGGAAGCATTCTGTTTCTGTGACTAAATAAGTGGTTTGTGACCCCATGTTCTATGGCGAAATTTTTTATCCTCTGGATGCCTACTATCACTCCTCTGAATTTGTCGGTCGAATTTGGCAACAATACCTGTATATATTTAAATTTAAGCAAATAGCTATTAGATTTCTATTATTATTATTATTATTCATAAAGAAGAAGAGGTATTGTCTTCTTTGAAGAGCAATTTCTCTTGAAATTCTTAAAGAAAAAAAAAAAAAAAAAAAAAAAAAAAGCTTTTCCAATGGCTGAAAAAGCAATAAAACGAATTCAAAAAACACTTAGAAAATCTTTTAAAAATTATTATATTCCCACAAACTGCAATAAAAAAAGTAAAATTCAGAAACTAACCCATAATTAGCCGACAAAATCTTCACAAATTATTTTTAAAAACTTCCCTTTTAAGTACACATGTGTATATTATTTCAGCGTCTATTAAGAACACAATCAACATTCTTAAAAAGCTTTTTTATTCGAAATATCTCATCGGAATTTATAATTTACTTTCTAAATATTTCCTGCTAGTAAAAACTCATTATACTCGGCTTATTTTTTAAAAAACTTTCTAATGATAATATTAAATCTTTTCCTTAATTTTAATTATCTTAATTATCTTAACTATATTAACATATTTGCATGCACAAAAAGACAATTATCTCTTTTTAAATTATTTAGAAATTCTTAGGAAAAAAACCCCTGAAAAAGTGCTGAAGAAAATAATAAAGTCATTTCAATAAAGATGGTTTAAAAACCTCTTTAATGTGCTATGTGTTCATAAAATACAATACAGTATATGCTGCAATGTATAAAATAACGAACAATAAGCCAAATAATGCCTAAAAAAATATATTTTTAAACCTCACATTTACGTTTCTATACTAAATACACTAATTTGCGATTCAGTCCACATTGTTAAAGAGATTATTTTAATGAAGGTAATTTTCGGAATTTTTATTTTATTTTCTAAGCTCTTCCCGTCAGTACAAATTCCTTAGACTCGGAATATTGTTTTTTAACATATTCTAATCACTATATATGTACCTCTAATCCGAATCCCGCTAATCCGAAATTCCTGTTAATCCGAACCAATTTTATTTACAGGATGAATATCGGGGGAAACGTGTAGAAGATAGAATAAAACAAAAAATGGCAGTAAAGCATGTTTTTTATTCTTAAAAACAGCTTGAATAGATTAAAAAATACTCAATAATATAAATGTACACGAATATAAAATTCAAACGTGCACTGTAGGCCTACTTGTAAAAGCCATCTTTAAAATATCTCAAATATCAATTTGTTTTCCAGTCATTATAAAACTCTTTTCTAAAATGCTAAAAATTTAGTTTTCCTTTCAACAGTTTGATTTCGCAAATTATCTACGGAAATGTTTATTTTCTTCTCGTCGACGTGTTGTCTGAGCTATTTACAGATTAGCGATTTTCAACCGTTTGTAATTCCTGATTCTGAAGTTCCATTGGATTATTATAAACATCAGGAGTGATTAAACAATGTATGTATACTAATTTTCCGAAAATCGTGCAGGATTTTGCAGCATGCCGCACCTTAGGATGCCGGATTAGAGGATTTTTATTGTACTACCGAGTACTTATAACTTACATTTTTGTAATCATGTATTTTTTCATTTCTTTTTTTATCAAAATTTCGGGTAATCCGAAATATTTGTAATCCGAACTTGAACCGGTCCCAATTAGTTCGGATTACCGAGGTTCTACTGCATATATATATATATATATATATATATATATATGTGTGTGTGTGTGTGTGTGTGTATAAGCTTAAATAAATTAACAATTTTACACATAAAAGTTTTTTTTTCCATAAATTATAGTCCCGTTTGGGGAAAAAAATATTTCATTTATTTTTAATTTTTACACTCTGACTTACAATTTTTTTTTTTTTTAATGTCACGTATTTTTAGAACGTAATTTAAAATGTTTAGTTAATCATATAAAAAAATATTCTGATAGTTTAAATTAAAAAAGAATTTATATTCTGCATCATTATACGTTAAAAGGCTGTATGGACAAAAGCATGTGTATAGTTTTCGATCTCTTTTACACTTAACTTTTTTCTAAAATGTCAATTAATACCCAGCGTTTCAGAAACTCCAATTAAAAAATAATAAACTAGAAATAATGAACCACTTTTTTTTCGATTGTTTCAATATTTTATATTTTATCCTCCTTTAAAAATATCAGTTATGGTTTAATATTTTCTAAAGACTAAGTTAAAATATTTAGAATATAAATAATTAAACGTTTAAAAAATAAAACATGTCAGTTTAAAAAGATTAATTTAGGAAATTTAAGTTTATTAAAGTTCTTATTTTTAGATTTTTTTTTAAACTGTTATTATTATTCATAAAGAAGATATGTCATCTTCTTTAAAGAGAAATTTCTCTTAAAATTACTAAAAAAAAATGCTTTTACAATGATAGAAAAAAGCAATAAAACGAATTAAAAAAACACTTATAAAATCTCCTAAAAATTATTATATTCCAAACTGCCATAAAAAAAAAGTAAAATGCAGAACTTAATGCATAATTAGCCGACAAAATCTCTAAAATTATTTTTTAAAACCTTACTTTTAAGAACACACGTGATTAGTATCTCAGCATCTATTTACAACTCAATCAACATTGTTATTCGAAATTATTTATCGGAATTTTAAATTCATTTTCAAAATATTTCCTGCCAGTAAAAATTTATTATATACTTGGCTTATTGCCCGACTGAAAAGAAGGGTTATGTGTTTCACGCGTATCTGTGTATGTGTATTTCTTTATACCCTCGAAACATTCGAACGGCTGGATGGATTTTAATGAATGAGGTCTCTATCGATTCATCTTAACCGTCCGATGGTTATAGGATAGGTTTTGTTTTTATAAATTCAAAATGGTGGCCGTAAACTACAAAATGGCGGTAGAGAAGATTTTTTTTTTTTTTTTTTTTTTTTTTTTTTTTTTTTTTTTTTTTTACGTACCCTATTGAGTGACCTATCATTGGATAGGTCTTTCAAAATGAAGACGATGTTTCATTGATCATTTTGCAGTCAGAAACTCCGTTTAAATATTATACAACCTGGAAGTTGTGTACTTTGGATCTCTACCTTTACTGTAACTCTAACCTTCATAATAGACATCTATAGGCCTCATCAAAACAGTGTTTGTAGATAGGAACTAATAATTAAACACAACTTAAAAGTCATCAATACAAGTAAATAAAAAAAAAAGGTAAGTAATATAAAAAATAGTTTCATATTGATGAGAAATAATTAATTAGTTCGCTTTTTACGTTGTCGGGTTTTTTGATTATTTAAATTTTAAATTTAATATTAAAATATTTCTAATGATAATATTAAATATTTTTCTTAATGTTAATTGCATTTTTAACAAATTGGAATTAATGTGTTTTCTTATTTTATAAGTAATAAGGATTTTATATTACTTTGATTCATCTTGGAATCTGCAATTGCATGGATTTGAACAAAGCTGAATTTACATATTAATAAATGATAAATAAATATTCGGAAATCTCACACTGCACGTAATAACAATAAAAATGCAAATATAATTAAGTGAGGGAAATAATTTTTAAATGTAAATTAAACTGTTTAATATGTTTGTTGTATGTAATTTTGTTTATCTTGGAAGTTTTTTATTGAAAATATAAATGACAATTTTACTTAGAAGAACTTTAAGAGGAAATTTTGCGGAACTATGATACACTCAAATATGATAAATATCTTGATAACTTTTCTATGCTCATTATACTTTTGAAATCGTTAAATAGCTTTGTCAGTTATCAGTTATTTATTTTATAAGAATTAAAATAAATAAATAAAAATACTTTGGATTTCAGTTTTTTTTTGGTTTTTTTCCAGTGCAAAAAAATTTAGTGCCTTACAGATGATTAAAAAAAAAATCATATTTTTATTAAGTATTTGGTGAAATAGGCATTAATCATTTACATCTGTACCTTAACCCTTAAATATTTGCATCAATTAACATATAAAACTTCCAGTGCGGAAGAAGTCTGACTTGGCCTTAAGATTGCCCCACAAATTATGATTTTTAACAGAAAGGTTCAAAATAAAATTATGCTTTGACCCTTTCCTTTCACTACCAGCCCCACCAGTGGGTGAGAGGTTCTGCTCTCGAAACTGGTAGACGGAAGGTGCTGGGTTCAAACCCAGTCACGCCCGTCGGCCTAACCGTTTCGGAGTTTCCGTTGTTTTCTTCGAAACCTTGGATTTCCATACGTAAATACGGGCTAGGTTCCTTAGAAAGACACCCCACGAAGGGCACTCTCCCTAGGGCTAGGGTCTATATCCCACGAGTAGATAATCAGCCGTCAAAACTCAACCAACCTTTCACTACCAATCACTCTCCACATCCCTAGCTTTACGTGCCGCATCGCCCCAATCTGGTAAAAAAAAATGTGTATACATATATATTTATCAATATCTTGAATTTTTACAGCTTATCTTCTTTAAAAACATCAAATAACGTCACTAAATATTTTCTAAAGAATAACGTAAAATACTTAGACAAGAAATAATTATTCATTTTTAAAATATGTTAGTTTATAAAGAATATTAACTGTATTTAGATATATTAAATGTAGCAAAATGTTTACCATTAATATGCAAATTTTACATCATTCAATAGATAAATATTCAAACTATTCTCAATTTATTTATAAATAACAAAATGCATTTATCCTCTTTCTAAAGAAACCCCCCTTCAAATTCCTTTAAATAAAATGAAAAAAATATATTGATGTACCGGAAAGATAATAAAATAAAATCTGTAAATACTTAAAAAAAAAAAAAAAAAACAAGAAAAGAAATCCCTGTTAATTTATTTTACATCCATAAAATACATAAAAAACTATGGTGAAATGCATAATCTTATGCCTAATTAGCGGACAAAATCCTCAAAAGTTATTTTTAAAACGTCACTTTTAAGAAAACGAATGTTTACTATTTCAGTATATAATTACAACTCGATCAACATTGTTAAAAAGATTTTTTAATGAAGGCACTTAGCGGAATTTTTATTTTATTTTCTAAATATTTTCAATCAGTAAAAATTCATTAGACTCGGATTATTTTCTCGAATCCTTTGTAATTTTAATAAATATATTTATTTAAGTTACTTAATTTTAAATAAAGAAACTAAACAAACATTGTTTTTTGGTTTTTTAAATAATAATTTTATGATTTTTAACTCATATCAGAGTTTCTATTTTCATCGATATCAAAATAGAATAATTTATGTATTATTAAACGATTAAAAAGAAAGAAGAAAAAACCACTGTATTAAGAAAAATTGAAAAACCCAAATATAATTAAACAAGATTTTTTTTTACGAAAATAAACCCTTGGATTAAATGGAGGTATTATTTAATTCATTTTTGATTTTTCCTTGCAAGTAAAAAAAAACCAAACCTATTTACAAAAAAAAAAAAAAAAACTTAAGTGATGCATAGTGATTTGAAAAAAAAAAAAAAAAAAAAAAAAAAAATGTTATAGCTTCGGATCATTACAATTTTTACAATTTATCTTCCATCTAAATATTAGTCGAAAAAAATTTCGGTTGAAGATAGAAGTAAGCATTGTAATCGAACATTTTTTCGACTTCCGGTTTTCGGCGGATTTACCCGTTTTAGGAGTCAAAGATCCCCAAAAAGTCTTCTATCTTCAATAGAAGAAAGTAATAAAACATTTGGATGAGATCGAGGCGCAGATTTGGTTCATCTTTGATTTTTCCTTATAACTGAAAAAAAAAAAAAAAAACTATTTTGCAAAGAGTTGATGCTTTTTCAAAAAAAACTCTTTTGAAATTGATTTCCGATTTCCAAAATGAATATTATAGTTTTCGATTATCACAATTTTTGCAATTTATCTTCCTTTTAAATGTTAGTGATATTAACGCATTTTGAAAATAGCAATTTAAAGTAAAAATATAATTAAAAACTTAAGCGATATATAGAAGTGACGTTCTTTATCTCATCATCCTGAAAAAAAAAGGTCACTTCTGTATCGAAAATTTTAGGCATATTTAAACAAGCATCAACTTAATTATGAAAGGAATTTTATGTTGCAAATGGGTAATACTAATTTAAATTATACGTAGTTAGGTTACCAACGTAAAATGAATGTTTTACATTCGTAGTAACGAAAGTCATGATATTTTTTCATCACACTTTATTTTTCCATACGTTAGATTCCACTGTTCGACTCTAAAATTCTAGCTATAAAAACAATGGCTGATTCATATTGATTTCGTGTTCCTAAATTAAGATATGGCAATCAAATTTCTGTTTCACGTCCTATTTTTACGTTCTTCTATATTTACAAGAAGAAAGTATTGGATTTGTGAAAATTTCGGCTTCCGGTTTTCGATGGATTTATACATGTTAGAATGTTTTGAACACGATTTGATGGTTTTTAGAAAATGTCCGTCTGTGAGTCTGTATGTGACAAAAATTTTGTGGGCGCTCTATCTCAAGAACTGATGGACGGAATTTCACAAAACTTTAGATTCAGTTAGATCTTGATATAATCTGGTTCTGGTTACTTTATGGCTTAAATTGTCCAAAAGGAGGCGCTGCTATGTTGCATTTTTACGATTTCCGCAATAGCTATAACGCAAGAACTACAGCACGGATTTTCATAAAACTTCAAATTCAGTTAGTCCATGATATAATTTGATGCTGATAACTTTGTGGGGAAAATTACCTAACAGGTGGCGCTGCTATGTTGCATTATTCATCATTATCGCAAAGCTCTATCTCAAGAAAAAATATAAGAATTTTCATCAAGCTTCAGATTCAGTTAAGCCCTGACATAAATTAGTGCTGTTTAACATTTGGTGTAAATCGACCGGAAATCGCTTCTACGCTGCATTTTTCAAGATTTTCGCAATAGCTGTATCTCAAGAACTAATGCATGAATTTTCCTCAAGCTTTAAATTCAGTTGCTCCCTGGTATAAATTGGTCCTAATTAGTTTTTGGTGTAAATCGTCCAACAGGGGGCGCTGCTGTGCAGAATTTTGTACAATTTCTGCAATAGCTTTATCTCAAAAACTAATGCACGGATTTTCATCGAACTTCAGATTCAGTTGCGAAGTTGACGTAAGTTGTTGATGATTAGATTTTTGGTGTAAATCATCTAACCGGTGGGACTGATATGCTGCATTTTTCAGGATGTATTAACATGTATGAGATAGAAGAAAGTTTTGGGATTGCCACATCCGACTAGTTTAGTTAAGGAAAGGAGCTTGCTTTTAAAATTAACTAATTTGTGTACTTCACTGACACATAAATGAAAGTTCCATAAATAATAATATGTATATAGTAATATGTAAATAACCCAAAAATTAAGTTATATAAACATTTGTTGTGATACAGCGACAGAAGGAATGAAGGTACCGGGTGTCCTAAAAAGGACCGACTGATTTTAAAATTTAATAACTTGCAAACGGGGACAGATATTTAAAAAAAATCTTGCGGGAGAGTTATGCATAAGGTCGAAAGTTTTTTTTACAGTGATTTTCGTTTTTAGTTCGAATTAAAAACAATGGATGGCGCTGCGATTAATAGGCGCTAAATACAGGCTCGATTTTTTGGCATTTCTCTCCTTCCATGCAGAAAAAGGAGGATGAAATGTATTGAGTGGATCCCGAAGTACCAAAAATCGAGCCTGGATCTAACGCCTATTGATCGCAGCGCCATCTATTGTTTGTAATTCGAACTAAAATCGAAAATCACTGTAAAAAAAACTTTTGACCTTATGCATAACTCTCCTGCAAGAATTTTTTAAATATCTGTGACCGTTTGCAAGTTATTGAATTTTAAAATCAGTCAGTCCTTTTTAGGACACCCGGTATGTTAGCAGATATTGGCACTATTACTAAGTCTACATACGGAAGCCAGGAAGAAAAGGAAAAACAAAGCAAAACAAATGAAGCTATCGCACGACCACAGCGGCTTCGAGCTCATTACTAGCCTACTATTACCTACTATAACACCGAGCCTATTACTATATTACCTAGTCTATTATTAGTCTACTATTGCAGCCGCAGAATTCGTGGAGCGCTGCGTTCCGCGTGTCCGTCCGAGATCATTACTTGCGTTCCTTTTGCCGAGACTCTTGCGTAAGCCTGGAAGAAAAGAAAAAAGAATTGAAAAATTGAAACCGGACAAATTTAAAAGGAAAATTAATAGCGGCTTCGATCTTATTATTAATCTCAGTCGGCGGTCGGGGGAGGCACTATTAGATATTATTGTCCGGGAGGCAGCTGCACAGAGTATCCCCTCACCCAGTTGACCGCTGAAATTCCAGGATTAGATAGAACTCAATTAGCATATTAAAATGCAACTGGTCTGTCAAGTCCTATCTTGGTAGAAACCACCTGCAGGTCCGATTTTAGTGGTTGATCGGTAGGTTTATCATTGTGTTTTCCGAACCCAAAGGTATGAAAACATGGAGGATTCGGAGCAGGAAAATACAATAATAAACCTACCATTCAAACACTCAAATCGAGTTTGCAGGAGTTTTCCACCAACATAGGACTTGGCAGACCAGTTGCATTTTAATATGCGAATCGAGTTTTAACTAATCCTGGAATTTCAGCGGTTAACTGGGTGACGGGATGCTCTGTGCAGCTGTCTCCCGGTGAAAGTGACAGTATCTTTTTCATATTTTTACTGTTATCTAGCAATGTAAATTAAAGTAACAATCCTCCACAATTTGCTGTTATTATTAAATCAAATCTCGGAAAAATGTTACGCGCTGGCGCAATTTGACACGATATATAGATTTAAGAATACCTATAGATTCTTATTACATAGATTTAAGAATATATACACTGGTTTCCAAAAATTAAGGAAAAATCACAAAAAAGCGATAACTCGTTAAAAAAGAAACCTATCTGTACGAAATTGGCATATGTTGTTAACTAAAAGATGCTGAATAAAATTACAAATCGCAAATTAACGGCGCTGCAATCGGGTTGCGTCATCTGTGAAGTGCATAAAAATGCATGCTAGAGAGTACGACTGCAGTTGCCGTTGTGATTATGAGATAAGAAAACTGAGATAGCCATTTCATTAGTATAACTTAGAGGTAGGTATCTTTTGTCCGCAGAATTGCGTTATGGATCTATTGGACGATTGGAGGCAGGTCAAAATCAAACAGATGTCGCCAAATGGCCAAATTTGAGTCCTTCTGTTGTTCATAGGCTTTGGCAACAATTTCAAACCGCTGGTTTGAACTCCAGAAGATTCAGCCAAGGACGGGCAAGAGCTACGGCAAGCATCGACGACCGATATTTGCGGTTATGTCTACGAATGTATAGAACAGCAACACCCTCTCATATTAGAGCCTCCCTTGCTGCAGCCATTGGAAGATTAGTATCAACGTCTACTGTGCGTAGAAGGCTATATGAAGGTGGTCGTTACGTGAGGCGACCAGCCATTTATGTGCCGCTCAACTCACGTCACAGGAGGAAACGTTTAGGTAGAGCACTTTAACATGTCCACTAGACGACTGATCAATGGAGGCATTTTCTCTTCACGGATAAGTCCCGGTTTAGCCTCCAAAGCGATAGTAGCCGTTGTTTGATATGGCGAGAACAGGGAACACGCTATCATCCATTAAACATTCGTAAAAACATTCATACGGAGGAGGCAGTGCCTGTGTTTAGAATGGTATCTCTTTGGGTGGACGTACATACCTCCATACCTTTCCATGTGAATGCTCATGTCTATAGAGATGACCTTCTTGATGCTTATGTGTGCCCTTATGCCGGCGTAATAGGTAATTATTTCCTGTTGCAGGACGACAACGCTAGACCGCACAGGGCTCGTATCGTGGAAGATTCCCTTCAGCTCCAAACAATTCAGCGCATGGAATGTCTAGCTCGATCACCGGACGTGTTGCTGCTCTCAATCCACTTCCTCAGACCCTTGCTACGCTTACAACTGCTTTACAAGAGCAATGGCTCGCACTTCCCAGCAAACCTATTGATCGCATTATTGACAGTATCACACATCGTTGTATGTGCTGTATTGCTTCTAGAGATGATCATACTCCATATTAAACCTGCTTTTCCTATACCAAACTGACACATTTATTTTGCTTATTTTATAATTGTATTAATTTCTGAAACACCACAATCGCCTGGTAATTTCTTGTAATGTCATTTAATACCTTATTATATGTTGTATATTGTGGCCCAGTTTTATTAAAATCCGCATGTAACATTTGGAATAATCGCTACTTTTGTTGTTTTTCCTTAATTTTTGGAAACCAGTGTAGTTCACATATTTGTCTTTCAGAGGAGCAAAAGTTTTAATTTATTCCCGGGCAGTGTAATCTAATCTCTTTTTGTCAGTCTCATTAATTAAAATGCCTACAGTATATTTTATTTCTAAACTTGTCAGCAAAGCAGTAACGGGACAATATTTTTTGCATTGTCTAATATTGGACAATATTGGAAAAACTGGCATGAAGTATCGCCTCAACATTACATTTTGTTAAAAATGTTTTATAAAACAAGAAAGCGAAATGTATAAACATTCAACGGATGTTAAAATAAATTTAAAATTATGATATTTTCTAGGAAAACCGAGACACAAAAATAATTGCAAAAAAAAAAAAAAAATGGGAATTCAAAATTGCCAGCGTAAAAACATTTAATCAGAAAATATAAAAGAATCGAAACTTTCCCAAGAGAAATATTAAAAGCTTTTAGAGCATAATACGTTAATAAGATCATTCAATTACAGATAACTTGGAACTACTCTTTGCTTTTAATGCCAGAAAAGCTTTTCATGTTATGAAATTTTACAGGGTTTTTTATGGGATCTGGAAGCATTTTCAAAGTGTTAGAGGCTCTTTTTTCTAATTAAAAATTAGGTGTATTAAAAATGTGATAGACAGTTCTAAACAAAATATCTAACACTATTTTAGATCATTTAATGTGAAAAGTCATAAAAGCACTTTACAAGAGTATTCAATTTTGAAATACCTTTTAAAAGTTCCTTTTTATGGTTTACTCCTATAACTTTGTTTTCTAATTTTCCTGTGGATACTGCTAATTAAATTTTGATACGACATTTAAATACTAGAAAACAAGAATTCTTCTTTTTCAGAATTTAGTGTCGCACCCGATAAAAAAAAATAAAAAAAAATAATATATATATATATATATATATATATATATATATATATGTGTGTATGTATGTATGTATATATATATATATATATAAATGGCAGCACCTCACTGATTCATTGGAATGCATGGTGGAGTTCAATTCTAAATTATATATAGAGGACGCTGGTTATATATATATTGGGGAGTGTGCTTGGCTATGCTGTACATTGTTGCTCCTTAGTCCATGGTCCATCATAATTTAAAAAACTTTTTTGGCAACATGTGCTGGTGATTTCCAATGCTTGTATTTTGTGTTGCCTCATTCTTAGACAAAGTGGCTTTTAATTTGAAAATTTGTTGGGGAGTTTTTTTGTTTGTTTTTTATCTCTATCCTGTTTAATCTAGTTATTTTTTTAACTTATTTGTTTTTCAATAATCTATTTCTCTATTTTATGGGTGTGGTTGTCCTAGATTCATATTCTTTAGCTATTAATGGCTAATATTAAAATGTGAACCATACACTTTATTTGGGGAACTCTAGACATTTGGGACCTGACGATTCTGTCTAAGTTCTACAAATTTCCATTATTAATTTTCTGCCCTTTTTTACTATGATTTTGGAATCTATGTTGAGTGTGTTGGGGGAAACTGTATTGTTCTCACTTAATTGATTTCATTTTATTCATAATTTCACAGTTTTTGTTGGTAGTTGGTAATGTTTTTTAATGGTTATATATATATATCTATAGATAGATAGATAGGTAGAAGTACAAAACATATTTCAGTTTTAAGATTGAAAATACACGCTTTATTTTATATAAAATGACGTAATTTGCCTCCGCTGAAGAATTTCACATTTATGATCCAGTCTTAAACAACGTTTATAGAAAAATACGCATATAATGTCGCTATCGCGGAATAATGCACAAACCCAGCATAAAGCTATGTCGACAAAACAATTTGGGCATCTAATGATTCATATGACAGCATTTGTTTGTTAACATACTGAAAATTAAATATGTTATTACACACGGACAAATAAAATTACATTCTTTCAGCTTTTTGATAGGAATTAAGTGAATGCGGAGAAAATAAGTCACACAAGTATTCTTTAAAATACATTTTTATAGCAGACGATATTCTTGGTATAGCACGGATTTTTCAGCTGCTATCAGAAAATGGCAACAAAAAGATATAGTAATTACTATTTTCCACAGAGTAAAGAGAAAGAATAGAGATGTAGTATGCCATAAAAATGGTTTGCAATATGTAGCCGGTTATCGCTCAAATTTCAATGTCCTCATTCGTCCCAAGCAAAACAAGCTCATGTAACAGACAGAGACCGAATTCCTTGACGTAAATCGAGCATTTCTCTAAATGAAAGTGATCTGTTTATGTTTAAGTTTCTAAAGTAGCATTTTATTTCACAAGGGGGGGGGGGTGATTTTGTATTAATTAGACGAATTCAAAGACATCAATTAGTATGTAATTGTGTTTGGGCCAAAAGTAACGGATTCAGGGTTGCATTTTCGGCGTCATGCCCAGCCACCACACTTCATCTCTATTCTTTACTCTGTGACTATTTTCCACAGAAGTGAAACACTTCAGTTACTACCACTACACAAATGGCATTAAAAACTACAAAAGAATTAATATCTCAAAAATAAATTGAGCTGCAGTTTTCAAACAAATTGCATTTCAATGTACTTTTTTCCCCATATGACGGTGTAAAAATTGAAAATGTGCGATGTTTAGAAATTTACAAAATTGCAGTAGATTATCAGTATTTTATCGTACAATGATACGTTTGCTTCGTTTGACGTGTGGCTTATGGTTAGGTGTAACGTTATTTTTTAGTGACGTCACTTTAACTGGTGTCAGAAATAGGATATAAGTTGCTAATAAATTACAAAGTTGCATGATTATTCAATTTTTCAAAATATACAGCTCATATTTTTACCTACAGTTTCCCTATATTTACCAAATTTTAGCAAGTTAGCACGCCCAGTCGAAAAATACATTGGCAAATGAAAACGTATTTTAGCAGACTTTATACGGTATTAAGCAAATATTGCAAAAGATTTTAATGAAATAAGAAACTATTTAAATATTCCGGTGTAAATGAAAACATTTAACTCTTAAATGCCGGGTGTTGCTTTTCGGCAACATACCCAATTTAGACTCTTAAAATTCTATTAGAATAATATTGAAGCTATAATGCCTAATGTTGCCAATAAAATGCATTCTGAAAATATTATTAAATCGATTTTCAACATGTAGATGGCAACACTTGTGCTGTTTAAGAAAAAAGATAGATTTATTTTTTCAATTGTTGCTACTTGTTTTTTTGGTTTTGTTTAGAAGCTTGCGAAATATCCTATTTTGTTCTACAGTGAGCAAGTAAAATGTATTTCTTATTATAGTTCCGAAAATTATCGTGTGTTTAATGTTATAGAATTTTATCAAGGAAAATTATTTTTTCAATTAAACACTAGTATTGCCGATTAGTAACAAACTGTTTTTTAGCCGTAAACCATACTTAAAACAAAATATGATTTTTTTAAAGTATTTTTCCCATGATTTATTTAAAAAATGAAAGCAGAAAAACATTATTACAATGATTTTTGAAAAATCAGGCATTTAAGGGTTAATATTAAAATTATAATATTTTTGTTTTAATGCGTAAATCTGGATATTCATAAATAGCGAAATCTAGCGTAAATAACTTTACTAACGTAATATTCGAAAGTAAAATTTAAAAAACTGAGAGTTTAAAATATTTAAAATAAGCTTTCTAATAACGATGAAATATATTTTTCATTGTAATCGTTTTTACTTTATGGATGTACATAGTGTAAAATAAATATGATAATCATGACTTGTATGTGTGTAAGTGAACACGACAATTCTTAATTGGTACTTTCGATTGAGCTCCCATTTGACAAATAGGTTATTCGTCGCATCAGGGCAATATAGTACGACATCTAGTAATAACAAAAAATGAGATGTCTGGCTTACTGCCATGAATAACTGTGTTTGCATCTAGCGGAACAACTTCTGAAACACAAAGTTATGTTCAATGCTATATCTCAGATGTGTTTTACAAAAAATTGCTACTGTTCCACGAGATGTAGACACAGTTTTTCATAGCAGTAAGTCAGACATCTCATTTTCGATTATTACCAAATGTTGCCCTGAGGCGAAAAATACCCGTAGAAAGAACTATACAGATTTTCATAAAAATCGGTCATCGGATTAAATATAAAATCCATTTCTGAACCATTTTGAAACCCATTTTATCAGAAAGAAAATCACCAAGAAAATGTGACATAGTATAAGTGATAAATATAGCGTCGATGTCACCAAACATTAGAAGCACACAGGTAATGCTTTCAGTTTCAAAACGGGATGAACATCGTTTGAATCCAACCGGTTCCATTATGTCAGAAATTTATATCGCATGCCAATTTGTTTGTCCATGACACATGTATTCGCTCTGATTGCGGTCGCATCTTTGCATTTTTTACTTGGTCAGTTGTTTTATATATCTTTAAATTTATTATCTCTTTTTGTTGAATTTGCCTGTATCTCTTGGCTATCTTAATTTCTTTCAATCCTTCGTTTTTCGATATTCTATAAGGAGCTTAATATTGTCATTTTCAGGCTTAATGCTAACAATAATCGACGAAATGACATATCTTTAATATTTATTATTCTTATTAAGCTCCTCCGTCAAGTCCATTAGATATTCATAGTTTCTCATATATGCAATTTCAATTTACTGCGCTTAATTTTTGTATTATATTTTTCTTTGATTTTTACACAGGTGGTTTCAGTTTAATTTTAAGACACTTACACCAGTATTCAGAAAGTTGAGTATAGTCACTAAAGATTTTTTTAAATTACTGGTCATTCAGTCATTAGATTTATGCACATTCATATTTTATAGTAGAACCTCTTTTATCCGAAATTCTCGGTTAACCGAAATCCATTTCTTTATTTTTAAATTCTCAGATTCCTTGCGCAAAATCCATTTTGAAACCTTTTTTTCTAACTATCATATTCCATGTGTGCAAGCGGTCCTTTCCAAACTACGAGTGTATATAAATATTTTCGATCCCCTTTCTTAGAGTTCCTTTGATTTTAACTTGAGCTCTCGTAAGCTGCTGAGTGGAACGAAGAAAACTAACTAAGTAGCAATTCTGAAGCTTTTGAATGTTTCGCAAAAGGTTTGGCATAGCTGGAGCAGCAAGATGATACTGGGGAACTAATAATATTAAAAAACTCCCTGATAGAGCTTCAAAGCAAAGACAATCGAAACTGCGACAAACAAAGCATTTTTTCCAACCCTTGTGATACATGTAAAATGTACTTAATTTCAAAATTAAAATTCAGGTAATTTATTCTTGTTTCTATTTTGCTATTGCTTTATTTTTGTAAAGCTCTCGTTACCATAATAAGAAATATCGCATATATTTCTCCTTAAACTTTAAATTGAAGCTTTCTCGATTATCCGAAAATTTCGATTTTCAAAAGAGGGTCGGTCGCAATTATTTACAGTAATCGCGGTCCAACTGTATTATTATTGTTATTATTGTTTACAACTTATTATAATTATTCTGGTTTTAATTTATCTTTATAGCAGCGTGGTATTTCATCCTTTTCTGCGATTGAAAATTTAATTCTCAAAATGCTCCGCCTTAACACTAGAACGGCGGCAAGGGGTCATTTTGACCCCTGCCAAACGAATACATGTCGTTTCGAACCAGAAAACTTTTTATAATTTAAAATTAATATATGCTGCACAAAAATAACTTAAATAAATAAGTTAAATAGTTTTAAGTAAAAATTCTGATGTGAAATATTTTTATAAAACTTGAGTAAAATTTCCCGCCGTTCTAGTGTTAATCATATAAAAACGCTCCACACGCCCTTTTTTAGGTGCGTTCGTAATTCTATAAATGCCTAGCAACTACAGTCGTCGTCTGATCTGTCTGTCCGCATATAACAGCGCAAAAACATCCTAACCGAATAGTTTGAAATTTAACTCATTAATGCCTAGCGTCCCATTTTTGGGACGTTTCGAATTTTAATAAATTTTTATCATTTTCTTCTTCTTTACAACACAAAAATTGTATGAAATAATTGTATATAAATGTCTTTATCTGTTCTCGAGAGATGACAGCATCAGATTGATATTTATTTGCTTAAATGATGGCCTTTTTTCGGTGTTTATAGATTTTTCATTTTTCATAATACACTGTTAAAAATTTGCAGCATTCTGGCAGGTCATTTGACCGTTTTTTCCGAAAACGGTTACACAACCGCAATTTTAACACTATTATGACCATATTATTGGCCATTTTATGGTAAGAATATAGTTAAATTATGGTTATAAAACCGTTTTTTCAAAAAACGGTCGAATGACCTGCCAGAATGCTGCAAAATTTTTAACAGTGTAGTGAAATATAGAAAGTAAGTTTATTTGTATTTTTTGTATCAAGGATCCAGATAAATAAGTCATAATCTTAGCTTGTTTGACTTCTTTAAAATAAGTTTTTTTTATTTTTTATTGCGAAATTATATGTTCAAGCCTATTGTTTATGCATGTTTGTAACGTACAAAATATAGGGCGCTAGGCGCAAATGGGTACATATTTCTATTATCCATTTAATGGACAGTTTATTCTGTAAAGTACTTTTCAAGATGATTTTGAAATAAATTATTTTTTACCCTCAAACACTATTATTCTTAATTTATTATTAATAATACTTATCATGTTATTAGTCTCTGTAAAGAAATATATATTTTTTAATAGTTCATAAAGAAAAACTAATTATAATGTATAATATGCAGTTTAAAAGTTTAATTTATATAAAGTTAGACAAAACATATATTTATGCCTTTTTCCACATATGGATATTCCCATATTTAGTACGTTTACATTTTATCAAATAAATACAAAAATATTTTAGCGTAATTTTTTTTAGTATTTTTCCAGTTCATTTTGCAACATTTTAAAGTGATTTTACCAAAAAATTTGAGAAAACAAAAATTAAGGCATAAATGGGTTAATTATATAAAAACGCTCCACTCGCCCTTTTTAGATGCGTTCGTAATTATATAAATACGTAGCATTTACAGTCAATCAGGGTAACTTTGATCCGCATTTTCTCTATTTTCATATGCCACACTCTTATTTGAAGAATATTGTCGCAACTAGAGACATAAAAGAGAAGAAATGATCCTAAATTATTGTTTGACTATAAAAAATTAAGGAATAATAAGGATAAAAGCAATAAAAATGGATTTTTAATCTGGTTCAAAGTTACCGAGCCATTTAGGGTAACTTTGCACCATATGATAAATTTTTATATAAAATAATTAATTATAAAAAAAAAGTATTGTAGTCAGGACAACTTTAAACACCAAAAAATGTTTTCAGATATGTAAAGACTGCGAATTTACATTTCCCAACATCACAAGATTTGTATAATTTATGATATTACAACAAATATCAGGCATAAGAAAAGTGGAAGAAGAGAACCATGAACATTTAGAAATAAAAAAAACCCTGTTTATTGTTCATATAAAACATAAAAATGCAGTGAAAAACAATTTTCAGTGTTTTAACTCTATAATATATCCATAGTTACGGTAATACATACAAGTACTAGTATTATTAAAACAAGAATAAAAAACGTCGAACGTTTGAAATGTAAAATTTGAGTAGCTCCGCCCCTAAACACGTCTCTAAATGAATTTTATGTATTTTACACCTATTTGTAAAAATATTTACATGTCATATCTAATGCACACTTTCGGCATTCATATAAAATATACGTGCAAATATGGGAAATTTTCGACAGTAGCACCTATAATTAGTAAATTATAAGCATCAGTGTAGTTACCCTGAAAATGCGGTAAAATGCTAGTGCCTTCTTATTTTACATTTTATTAACTATTAATAAATAAATAATCACAAAATAGTAACACATTTACATCATTTAAATAATAATATGTCTGATTAATGAGTATATTGTTACTTACTATGAAACTTAATTGGATTACAACTTCAAAACAACATTCAAAATTAACTTGAAAACAGTACTTCACAAAAATAGTTAGATGATGCAATTAATTGCGCATAATGCTGCTAATTTATTTTCTAAAATAAAGAGTAGAAATCCCAGTTTAGAACCTTGCCAACAGAGCACAGTTCAGGAGTTTGTTTTGTCATTTAGAGTCAAAAATATTGAAAAATAGGAGGTGGTGCAAAGTTACATCCCGTGGTACAAAGTTACCCTGATTGACTGTATAGTCGTCGTTCAGTCCGTCCGTCCGCATGTAACAGAGCAAAAACTACCCAACCGAATGGTCTGAATATTTAAATATATAATTGTTGCCGAGTTTTCTCGCGTCATTTCTAATTTATGAAAATCGGATGTATAGTTTAATGACAGGGACATTCAAAAGTTTTCCGTTCCATTACGCCCAATGGGAAAAAATTATTTCAAGTGCATTTTAATGATGTTACAGCCTTTCGAGAAGGTTGAAATTGATATGCACTTATTGAAGTACCCTAAAATATATATTCAGTATAATATGCGGTGCAAAAAATGTTTATAAAAGTAGTTATAGTGCAAATGCACATTGTTTGCCACGTTTGATGTACAATTTCCAACTTGTTTTAGGTGCGTTCATAATTCAGTAAATACCTAGCACCTAGAGTGGTTGTCTGATCCGTCTGTCCTCATATAACAGCGTAAAAACTTCCCAACCGAATAGTTTGAAATTTAATATGTATAATCTTTGCAGAATTTCGACGAGTCTTTTCAAATTTTATGAAAATCGAATCAAAACTTAAAAAGATATTAAAAAGTTTTCTTCATTCTATCAAACGCTATCATACGTAATTAATCCAAAGATTCCCCATGCGAGGTAATGATTCTAGGTTGCCATGTCGATTATCCTATTAAATCCTATTCTATATAATTAATTCAATGATATCCCACGATAGGTAATGATTCTAGGTTGCGATGGTGATGACTTCCTATTTAAAATGGAGTCCTATTATTTCCGTATTACTTAATTTAATATATAGAATCGTTATAAATTTTGTATTCTTGCATTTTTGCATAAGAGTGAAACAGCTATAGCACCACGATGTGAATATTTATAAAACTAGTTATAGTACGAACGCGCCTCATTTGCCACGTTTGGTGTACAATTTCTGACTTGTTAGTTCAACGTTTAACAGTTTTCTTTTTCTAGCTTACATTTCGGATTAATTTTGTCACTGAGCCGAGACAATTTATTTCAAATGAAAAATAAATAAATAAATAAATAAATAAAAATTTCTGAGACAGAAGGATTTCACACACTTACTGAACACTAATTGAACATTTTTCTTTAAACCCTCTTATTTCAGCTACGTATTTTTTTTTTTTTTTTTCTAAGAAGGATTAAAACTCTTTTCTATCGGTGAAAGTTAAAAGTTTAATAGCAAAATGTAATCAAGCTTTTTTTTTTTTTTTTCCTTTAACATTTGAAAAAGCATTGAGTGGAACTTATTAAGTGGTATGTTGACTAAAAGAAATATACTTCTTGATCGAAAGTTTCCTTGATCTACTCTTTTTACAAAGAAAAGCCACAGACGTTTCTTTTGTTTGTCTTTGTAAAGTAAAAACGCTTCTTGTGAGCTAAATTTGATCTTTTTACTTTATTCGGCATTACTTTTGAAGTTACTTTTGATATTTACTTTATTAAGTACTGTAATCGAAAAAATTTTCAACTTCCGGTTTTCGACGGATTTACATGTTTTAGGGATCAGAGATTCCGAAAAACATGTTTATACAAAATATCTCTCTGTCTGTCCGTATGTCCATGCCTCTTTGAATCATCGAAGAGTGCATGAAGTTATGCATAGAATTGAACCAAATTTTTTGTGTATCACTTTTGGCTATGACCAGCTGATCTTCATTGAATTTGGAAGTATTCCGCAGGAAGGGGATGCTGTAATAGCAACTTTTCGTGCCATTTTCTTTATGGTACCATGGAAAAGTGTATGATGTTATGCATATAATTGAGCCAAATTTTACCTGTATGTGTTTTACTATGGCCAGCAAGTCACCATTGAATTTGGAAACATTCCGCCCGAAGGGGGTGTTGTAATAGCGATTTTTGTGCCACTTTCATTATCGTTCGATCGATGCATGAAGTTATGCATATAATTGAACCAAATTTCATGTGTATGTTTTTGACTATGACCAGCAGGACCCACTTGAATTTGGTAACAATCCGCTGGAAGGGGGCGCTGTAATAGCAATTTTTCTCGATTTTTCAAAGTTCTATTTTACACCAGCTGTTCGTGTAGCGACGAGCAATTCGCATCCCGACTCGTTTTTATTCCGTTTAGTACAATGAAGCAGAAACTTAAGATGTAAATCAAAGTTGATGTAATATTGAAATAATAACATTGAAGTATTAACATGTGATAACACTTTTTAAAATATTAACATATATAGAAAGAAGATAGTTTTAGGATTGGCGCATCCGAATAGTTTTCTTTTATCATTCTAGAAACCAAACGGTACCAAACAGTAGAGAAATTTTATCTCTGCCTGAATGTTTCTGTTCGATTTTCACAACAAAAGGCGTGTTTACAAAAGCGCTGAAAAATCTGTCTTAAGTCAACTATTAAGTTTTGGTTGGAATTTTAAAAATCTAAAATTTGTCTTCATAAGATAAAAAGCGTATTTAGATATGAATTCTGAAGTTACTTAGAAAATAACAGAAATTGCGCTTCCTGATTTAAATTATTAGTACAAATGCGCTCGTTTCTGATTTTGTAAAAAATTAAGATATATTTATCGTTATATAAAGTTATACACAGTTTAAAGTTATATACAGTAGATATGCAGTTTCATTTTTATACATTCGACATTTTGTAATTTCGTAGTTATATTAAAAAAAATTTTAATTATTTCATTACTAAGAAATGTAAAATTAACTTACTCTTCATTTTTATTAGGGTAATATTTTGTCTTAATTCTTTATCCAGATACAGATACATTTAGTGAAAAGCTGTGAATGGACATTCATAGAAATTCAATTTACAAACATTTCACAGTTATATTGAAAGAAATTGCAAAAAAATATTTCATTATTAAGAAATGTAAAATTAATTCATCGTTCATTTTCAGCAGGGTGTTTCGTCTGTTTTATTATTATTATTATTATTATTATTATTATTATTATTATTATTCGCAATATAATTTTGATTTTTTTTGTTTTTTGTTTTTATAAAGCAAAACTTGCGTAAAATTTTGTTTTTGCCTCTCATTATTGCAACCCTTTTCATTAAGTTTTACAGAAAGTGGAAAGAATTTTTTTCAAAGAAGAAAAAAAACTTTTTCAGAATGTTAACTTTTTTTTTCTTTTTGAATGAACGATTTTTTCATACTCACAGAACTTTTTTTTATCGAACACGTCTCATTGAGTACTCTTGTTTTAAAGTTTTTTTTCTTTTATAGAAGGGTTAAAGTGTGTTTTTTTTTCTCTAAAAGTAAAAAGTTTAAAAGTAAAACTTAATCAAGCTTCGAATTTCTCTTCAGCATTTTTGAAAAGTATTTGATAAAACTGAGAGAAAAGTAACATTTTTCATTAACTCTTTAAGGAAGTCGGAGAATTTATTAAAAAAAGGAAGAAAAAAGAATCTTTGCAAGAATTTTACCCCAAAAATAAAAATTTTGGAATAACGATTTCACTTCTTGCCGAACGCTTCTCATTGAACAGTGTTGTTTAAGATTTTTTTTTTTTTAACAGAACTGTTAAATTTTGTTTTAATGTCTAAAAGTTCAAAGTTTGAAAGTAAAATGTAATGAAGCTTTGATTTACTCTTAAGCAGTTTAAAACATATTAAATAAAATTGAGAGAAACTTAACTTACTTCATTAACTCTTTACCGAAGTCGGAGGATTTATTAAAAAAAGGAGCATTTCAAAAACTTTACCGAAGAAATAATATTTTTGAAAGAACGATTTCACCTTCTTATAGATTCTTTTTTGCAGAACACTCTTGTTTTAACGAATTTTTATCTTTTATAGAAGTGTTAATGTTTGTTTATTTTTACCCTAAAAGTTAAAAGTTTGAAAATAAAATGTAATCAATCTTTGATTTTCTCTTTAGCATTTAAAAAAATATTAGATAAAATTAAGAGAAACGTAGCTTTTTTTCATTAACCCTTTAATAAACTTGGGGAATTCATAAAAAAAAACATAAAGAAAAAGAAAAGAAGGAAAGAGAGTGAGAAAAAAAATGACAGAATTTTGCCTAAAAAATTATATTGTTTGAAGAACGGTTTCACCTTCTTAAAGAATTCTTTTTACCGAATACTTCTTATTGAACCCTCGTGTTTTAAAGAGTTTTTTCTCCTTTAATATTAGGGTTGAAGTTTTTCTAAAATCTAAAAGTTAAAAGTTTGAAAGTAAAATGCAATCAAGCTTTGGTTTACTCTTCAGCATTTTGAAATGTATTAGGTAAAACTGACAGAAACGTAACTTATTTCATAAACTCTGTAATGAAGTCGGATGATTTATTAAAAAAAATGGAAATTTTCAAAAACTTTACTTAAGAAATAATACTTTTAAAAGAACTATTTCACCTTCTTATAGATACATTTTTACAGAACACTATTGTTTTAACGAATTTTTTTCTTTTACAGTTTTTCTTTTGATGTTTTTTGGGGGGTTTTTTACCCTAAAAGTTAAAAGTTTGAAAATAAATGTAGTCAAGCTATGATTTTCTCTTTAGCATTTTGAAGAATATTAGATAAAAGTAAGAGAAACACAGCTTTTTTCATTAACTCTTTAATAAAGCTGGAGAATTAAAAAAATATATATATAGGAAAAGAAATAGAAGGAAAGATAATAGAAAAAAAAGACACTTTTCAAGAATTTTGCCTGAAAAATAATATTTTTTGAAGAACGATTTCACCTTTTTATAGAACACTTTTTACCGAATACTGTTTTTCCCCCTTTAATAGAAGGGTTGAAGTTTTTCTAAACTCTAAAATTTAAAAGTTTGAAAGTAAGCTGTAATCAAGCTTTAATATCTCTTTAGCATTTTGAAAAATATTAGATAAAACTAAGAGAAATGTATCTTTTTATCGAGTAGTGAGAATTTATTTAAAAGAAAAACAAAATTCAAGAATTTTATGTAAAAAATGATATTTTTGAAAGAACAATTTCACCCTCTTATAGATTTTCTTTTGCCGAACACATCTCATTGAACACTTTTGCTTTAAGGATTTTTTTACAAAAGGGTTTTAAAAAATTGTCTTTAAAAGTTAAAAGTTTTAAAGCAAAACGTAGTCGAGCTTTGATTTTCTCTTCAGCATTTTGAAAAGTATTAGATAAAACTAAGATACAAGAGAGGTATACTTTTTGATCTAAAAAAGCAAAACAAAAATTTACTCTATTGTTTTGAGTGAATAAAGGACACAAATGTTTCTTTTGTTTGTTCTCGAAAAAATAAAAACACGTCTTTTAAGCAAAATCTAATTTTATTTTGTACCATTGGAGAAACTAAGCAATGCTAACAAGAAATGTTATTCCAACTGTAACGTTTGTGTTTGTTTTGAACCACAAGAAACTTGTTTGCAATAGCGCTAAACAAACTATCTTCTGACTATCTTGAAAGTTTTGGGTAAAATTAATAAATCTAAAATTTTTTCGTTAGAAGCCGAAAGCTTTTTTAGACAACTGAAGTTTGAGATTTTTTCAGATTTATACTGTGTGTTCAACGGTGTGGCTCGTATCTGATTTAAATAAAATTAAAGTCAACGAAGAATAATATGATTTAATATTCTATTTAATTAATAAAACTTTATTTTTAGCTTTACTACTAATATTTTATCTTACACAAAAATATGTTTTTTGTACATGAATCAAAATTCAACAGCGAGCTAGTTCCTTTGCACTGCACCTTTTCATTAATTTTGTCATTTAGTCCATAAAATTGTTTCACAGTAAAAAAATTCCAGATTTAACTTTTTCATAATAACTTCACACAGAATAATTTTTACGTCCACACTCTTATATCATTTGCACGCAGACTGAGTGCGCCGGGGGAAAAGACTGGCAGTGCGCAGATATAATGCGCATAAAAAATGTTCGCTCGCCTTTAAACCCAACACACCCCTCCTGCAAGAGATACATTTTTTTTTCCTCTTTAAACAATTCCAAAAAACACATATACATATACATACAAAAATTACACACAAATTACATACAATAATTACACATATCATAATAGTGAAATACTTTCCATAGAATATAACAACTTATCTTCATTTAAACCTTTAGTAAGGAAATCAGAAATAATATGTTCACTTTGAACATATTCCAATGAAATAATACCTTCTGACAATAAATCCCTGACAAAAGGAAATGTTAAGTTCATGTGCCTAGATTTATTTGAGGATTTTGTACATTTAATCCACTGTATTGCTGCTTGGCTATCAGTGTTTAAAATGATGGCATCTTTTATAAATTGGTTACAATTTAACTCAGACAATAAGTTTACAGTCCATATTATATCCTTACACATTTCTGAAATAGAAAATAATTCTGCTTCACATGTAGAAAGACTAACACTTTTTTGTTTACGACATTTCCAAGATACTAATGACTTTCCTAATAATACAACTCCCCCTGAAAAAGACCTTCCATTTTCTCCATTTCCCCAACTAGCATCTGAACTACTATTTAAATACCCAAATTCGTTGCTGTAAAATAATTTTTTGTCTTTTGTACCTTTTAAATACCTTAATACTATTTTAGCCAAAATGTAATGCCTTTTCTCAGGTTTGTGATTAAATTGAGACAAATAAGTTGTGACAAATGATATATCAGGACGTGTTCTATTGGCTAAATATAAAAGCTCACCAATAATTTCCTGATACATAGTTATGTCAAACAATTCATTTGTTGGAGGAAAACTTTTATCTTCACCTTTAACAATAGGTGTTTTCACAGATTTACAGTTTTCTAAATTATGTTTTACCAACAATGATTCAATATATTCAACTTGTGACAAATTTATACCTTTTTCATGTTTTTCAATTTCTATACCTAAAAATTTAGAATTCTTATTTTCGTACAATTCAAATACATTTTTAATTTTAGAAGCAATATTTTCATACATTATTTGGTTATTACAAAATATAGCTAAATCGTCTACATACATACATAATATAAAAATGTTATCATTTTCAACTTTAATGAATACACAGTTATCAGAAGCTAATTGATTTAATCCAATATTACCGAGTTCCTCTTTTATTTTTAAATACCAATTTCTACCCGATTGGGGTAATCCACAAATACTCTTTTTCAGTTTACAAACTTTATTAACCCCTATCAGTTTTTCATAACCAGGTGGTGGTGACATATATAAAGTTTCTTCCAAATCACTGTATAAATATGCTGTTTTTACATCAAAAAACTTAACAATCAAATTTAATTTAGCTGCAAGTGCAATTAGTAATCTAAATGACTCTATATTTACAACAGGTGAATACGATTCAGTATAATCTTTGTTTTTAATTTGATTAAATCCAGCTGCCACTAATCTGGCTTTATATTTTATTTCCTTACTGTTGCCCTCTTTTAAAGCATAGACCCATTTACTTTTAATCAATTTCGTTTTTTCTGGCATATCAACGATTTCCCAAACATTATGCTTAATTAAAGAATCCAATTCATTTTTCATAGCTATTCCCCAAACACGTGAATTCACACTATTTATTGCCTCTAAATAATTGCTCGGGACATTATCAGTTAAATTAGCTGACGAATATTTACTTTTCAATCTTTCTGACCTTCGAACTTCAGTCATATTTTCACTTCGGTCTTTTATTTTGTTGTTTCGATTCCTTTTCTCCGCGCCTTCATGTCTAGCTGGAGACAAATTAAGTTTTGTTAATGGGGTTGCGCAACCGTTTTTTATTTCGCTTGTGTCAGAAATTTCTAAATTGAGAGATTTATTCTTTTGATTTTCACGAATTTCATTCTCTTCCGGAAAATTTTTATTTATTAGCGGTTCAATATCCCAACACTCTGAACATTTACTTAATCCAAAATATCTACTTCCCTTTATAGTTTCATTGAACTTAACAGAACGTTCCTCGATCACTTTCTTATTTTTTACATCATAAATACGATATCCCCTCCTATCTCTAGCATATCCTAACATAATTCCACTTCTTCCTGGTACATCGAATTTATTTCTCATTGTTTTAGGAATATGAAAATAAGCTAAACAACCAAATTTTCTTACATAATTTAAATTGGGCTTTTTACCTGTCCAAATTTCTAAGGGGAGTTTTTCTTTTCCTTTACGTGGTGTTATATTAGATACCTGTGTACTGCAATTGATGGCTTCTGCCCAGAATTTGGCGGGAAGTTCGCTTTCATATAATAAAGATCTAGCCCTTTCTAATAGAACTCTATTCTCTCTTTCAGCCTTTCCATTGCTTTCGCTGTTATATGGAACAGTTTTTTCGTGAAAAATACCTGCATTAGCAAGATAATTGTCAAATTCCGTATTTACGAATTCGAGCCCATTATCACTTCTCACATTTTTAATTCTTTCACCCATAAGATTTTCATATTTAGCTTTAAATTTATAAAATACATCAAATGCTTCATTTTTACTTTTGAGGAAATAAGTAAAATACATTCCAGAAAAATCATCCACTAGTACCATAAATATTTTGCCCCACCAAGCGATTCGGGTTTTATCGGGCCACATAAATCCAAATGAAACAATTGCATAATGTCAGAACTTTGGTTCAATATCAATATTTGGATGACTTTTCCTGGTTATTTTACTTATGTCACATGTATCACACTTAAAATCAGACACATTTACATCTTTAAGATCAATATACTCTTTCATTTTTAACATATATTTTGAATTTAAATGGCGCAATCTGTTATGCCACAATTCATAATTACTAGCACTCTTATCAGTAAAATTACACTCAGAATTATAGGCAGGTTGAAGTTTAATCTCTAATCGATTATCATTTTTAAATGCTTTAGTTAGAAATTTATTATATTTGTCAAAAATTAGCACACAGTTATTTTCAGAAATAATTCTACAACCCTTATCCATTAAAGCAGTAACAGATAATAAATTATATCTCAAATCTGGTACAAAACTAACATTGTTTATTGTTAAATGTATAGAATCATTTTTACTTACCGTATCACATGATACCGTACCTGTACCCTTCGAAATTATTTTGGAATTTTTACCTGCTTGATAGATATCCTTTTCTTCAGGAATTAGATTCCTGAACCATATTTTATCTTTACACATATGCGAGCTGGCCCCGCTGTCTAATAACCATATATTATCACATAGTTCACATTGTTCCGATGAAATAGTAAGTACCGAATTGTTTCTGTCCTTAACTGAATAATTTACATCGTGGTGCGTTTTTCTTCTTTGTCGATTTCCATTGGACCTATCATTTCTTGAAATATTATTCCTATAAAAACAATCCTTGGCTATGTGATTCGGACGTCTGCAAATGTAACAAAGTCTCGGACTTTTGTTTTTCCTGGAGTAGAATACTTCAGCGGCGGTCCCTTCAGCACGAGCGGTATTCGTCAGTTCTTCTTCCCGTAGAATTTCTAGTACTTCATCCATACTTTTCTCACGTTGAGTTTTTAAAATATCTCTTACTTTCGAGAACTTTCCTTTCAGACCTCGTACCGTGTAGAATACAAGTTCTCTATCTGTTATAGCCAATCCAAGTGTTTGACATTTTGTTGAGATGCCTCGAGCTCTGGCTATATAATCATTTGCAGATTCATTTGACTTTATTTCTAAATTCTTTAATTCGTTTCCGGCATCTATTCTTCTATCTTCTGCTTGACCGGTAAAAGTCGATCTTATTTTTTCCCATAATAATTTCGCATTTTCTTCTGCTGCAAACTGTAGCGCCTGTTCATTAGACAATGACAGCTTTATATATGCGACGGCATCGCTATTTTTTTGGTCCCATTCGGCAGAATCCTTCTCACTCAGCCCTTCTGCTTTTACTTCGGATATGAAAGTATCCAACCTTTTAAGGCTTAAAGCAGCTTTAATTTTTAGACTCCATATAAAATAATTAGTTCCGTTTAATTCGGGGACGTTTAACTTGTCCATGGTTTCTTTTAACAAAACTAATTTCGATTTAGAATATCAACCGCGCTCTGCTACAATTTTGTTGTTCTCTCACTAATATTAATTTTCACTAAGTCCGTGGATATTCACAGAACAAACAGTTTATTAAACGAAAACACTGCACAAACACATAACAATTAATTTAAAGATAAATTTCTCACACAGATTACTTTTTCATAATAACTTCACACAGAATAATTTTTACGTCTACACTCTTCTATCGTTTGCACGCAGACAGAGTGCGCCGGGGGAAAAGACTGGCAGTGCGCAGATATAATGCGCATAAAAAATGTTCGCTCGCCTTTAAACCCGACACACCCCTCCTGCGAGAGATACATTTTTTTTCTCTTTAAACAATTCCAAAAAACACATATACATATACATACAAAAATTACATACAAATTACATACAATAATTACACATATCATAATAGTGAAATACTTTCCATAGAATATAACAACTTATCTTCATTTACACCTTTAGTAAGGAAATCAGAAATAATATGTTCACTTTGAACATATTCCAATGAAATAATACCTTCTGACAATAAAATAAATATTTAAGTATAAGTACTTAAATATAAGTAAGTATCTAAGTATAAATAAATAATAAGTACTTAAGTTACAATAAATAATAAGTACATAAGTATAAATAAATAAGCACTCAACCCTAAATAAGTACTTGGTTACTTTTTGCTGTTAAACATTTCAGTTTTAAGGGTTAAAGATAATTGCTACTGTTTTAAAAGGAAGTACATAACAAATAATAAGTACTTACTTGAATAATATGTGCTTAGGTATGAACTAAAATTAAATATTAACTAAAATTAAAGTACTACTATTTTCTAAGTACTAGCGGTAACATTTATAGTAGCAGTATTTTAAAGTATTTATTCTTAAATATAAATAAATAATAAGTACTTAAGTATAAATAAATAATAAGTGCTTAAGTATAAATAAATAATAAGTTGTGCATGTATAAGTTATTAGAGGGCTAAAAGAAATCTTTTATTTGTGTAAAAAATTTGAAACAGAGAAAAGATACAAGTATTTATTTCCCTTTAAAAAATACAAAACTGCAAAACTTATTCTTTTCAACTAAATTTAATCTTATATTTTTATTATTACAGTGACAAATAATCAGTACCAAAGTGAAGGTAAAAAATATTATCTGGACATCAATGTTTCGGTTTGTTTTGAGTAACAAAAACGTCTGCAAAAGCCTTGAGAAAACTTGATTAAGTCAACTGTAAAGTTTTTGTTGGAAATCCGAAGTCTAAACTGTTTTTTGTTTAACCCTTAAATGCCTGATTTTTCAAAAATCATTGTAATAATATTTTTCGGCTTTCATTTTTTAAATAAATCATAAGAAAAATACTTAAAAAATTCATATTTTGTTTTAATTATGGTTTACGGCTAAAAAAGAGTTTGTTACTAATCGACAATACTGATCTTTAATCGAAAAAATAATTTTCCTTGATAAAATTCTGTAATATTAAGCACACAAGAATTTTAGTAACTAAAATAAGAAATACATTTTACTTGCTCACTGCAGAACAAAATAGGGTATATCGCAAGCTTCCAAACAAAACAAAAAGGACATGTAGCAACAATTGAAAAAATAAATCTATATTTATTCTTAAACAGCACAAGTGTTGCCATCTACATGTTGAAAATCGATTTAATAATATTTTCAGACTGTATTTTAATGGCAACATTAAGCATTATAGCTTCAATATTATTCTAATAGTATTTTAGAGCCTAAATTGGGTATGTTGTCGAAAAGCAACACCCGGCATTTAAGGGTTAAGATGAAAGCGTCTTTAGACAAAATTGAATTCGAGCTAACTTGGAAAATAACGAAAATTATGGTTTTGGGTTTAAATTACATGTAGAACTGTACTAGTTTTGAATTCACTCAAAATTTTATGGAAGAAAAGTTTTTTTTAAGTAATTCTTTACCTTTAAATTTTATGTTAAGCGAAATTATATTTTGTAGTTTGTTAAAGGTTGGAAATGTGAATTAATAAAAATTCAATTTAACTAAATTTTAGGATAATAATAATAATAATAATAATAATAATAATAATAATAATAATAATAATAATTTGCAAAAATCATACACACATATACACAAACATATATCTATATAAAATTTTAATCTATAATTTTAAAGGGCTAAAAATACAAATATGCCGTTTATGATTCGTCTCTTTAAAAAAAAAATCTGTCTAATTTTTTTTTATCATGATTGATACCAAACAGTTTTCTGCTCAGCAAAGAAATAGAAAGTTTCTTAGAATTATTAAATTAAAAAAATTAAAAGTTTTCTACATCAATTTTTCATTCTATAGGTTACTAGTTATAAAATTATTCTCATAATAAATGAAGAGAGAATACTTATTTTATTCTTAAAAATATATTCATGCTAAAAATTATTACCACACTCCTCTCAAAATTATTTCTTCTTCTTATAAAATAAAAATAAAATTACAAAATTTACTTTTTCTTCCCGTTTGCCTCCTATAAAATCCTTTTGTTTCATAAAGAAATTGATAAAAACTTAACTGCGCTGTCATAACTGTCCTTCTTTCCTCTTATCTGCAAATTCCGTGTCTACAATGTCAAAAAATATCTCGGGATTTCTTAGGTCTCAAATCGCTTGTTGAAACAATAACAGTCAAAACATGAAAAAAATATTGCCACTTAGTAACAGTAAACCGTTTTTGTTTTGTTCATACGTATCTCAAGGGAAATATTATTTTAAAGTTTTACATTTCAAATATTCCTTGAGGAATGCTTTTTTTTTATTATTCAAAAATGTTTTATTTGATATCTGAAGGCAAAAAACAATACACATTTAAAACTTTTCTGTGTGACATTGATCATTTTACTTTAAGGGGACTTGGTACTCTTGAACATACAAAAAGTTCCAATTTTTTAAATGTATTTGTATAGATATATTTTAGAGTAATCATTTCTGAACATTTTTAAATACAAGAACGCAAAATCACGCCTTAAGCATAGATTATGAAACACTTTCCAACGAATTCATAATTCTATAACAAAGATTCACAGTTTAATAATATGAAAAAGATGTCTAAATAAGCAATTTGTAAAACGCATAATACATTTGAAAATATAATTTCATCAATTCCTATCAAAAGAATTTTTTGCGCAGCTCTGTATATGGACTTTAGATTTATCAATCACATAATACATAGTATACTAAAATTTAGTTCAATTAGAAAGCGCATAGCACACTTGAAAATTCCCCTTCAGCCATTTCCATCAATAAACGGAAATGTACTTCAGATGTTTTGTGCAGTCTTGTATGTGATGTGTAGAATTTATACACACTAAGAAATATTTAAAAAAGAAGTTTAATTTAAAAACGCGTACTACAACAGAAAATGCACTTCCAGCAATAATTGTTCATAGAGATATAGATCATATATCAACGTATGCAACATCACATATCATCATGTGACATCTGTACCCGAATTATTTTGTGTGTTCTTCCATATCAGTGATGAATGCTTGCATATCGTATTTTATATAGTAAATATTTTGCAGTGCACCTCAGAGATATATATCAATTTCAACATATTTTAAATAGTGTAACATGAATAAAATACACCGCAAACGACTTTTCCCAGTACACCATGATGTAAAGGAATTCTTTTGAATGTCTCTGTAAATGAATGATGGATACCATCCATACCATATCGTATAGTAGGCATCTTGTAGTGAATTTCAGGTATATATGTAAATTTCAATAAGTTTGAAATTGTGGAACATTATTAAAAATCACCGCAAACGATTTTTCCTCATAGGCCATAATGTAACGGGATTCTTTTGAATGTCCCTGTAAAGGAACCGTAAATGTTATAAGCTTAATTTTTAATTCCGAACATGCTATAGTAAATATCAATAACATATATCAATTTCATGGCGATCCAACAATATTTACGCGAGTTAGAGCTCGGAAAAAGATGACAGACAGACAACTGAAGTCATAAACACTTTCCAACTATGTTGAAAGTGTTAAAAATGAATGGCTATCTTAATAGTTGTTAAATATGGAATATTTTCAAAGAGAGATTTTTACAGCCATTTTTCTCAAAATGTGATTTGTGGTGCAAACAAGGTACTTAAAAAACTTCACTTTATAAATTTTCCAGGGTATTTAGTGTATATTAAGCTTGATAAAGTGATCTTAAATCTTCATCTTCTTTTGTTGAAAATACATTTTTTCATTTGTGTTGTATTGCTAAATTTTTAAAAAAAAATTATAAAAGCAAGGTACAGTTTTGTTTTTTAAGTATAAAAATGCCATAATTTTTTTTTTTTTTTAGGTTCCATATAAGCACAAGACTCTCAAGTATAATTAGATTCTAAATTTTTTTTTTTTTTTGCGTGCAGAAATTCTTTTTTAACCACATGCGCAGAATTCCAATTTTCACTCGACAAGTTAAAAAAAAAAAACCCTATAAAAACTATTTTCCTCATTATTATCTGAAAAAAATATATGAAATCAACGAATAAACGTCTATCTATTACTACCATAAAAAATTGTGCTTTATAAGGAATACTTTTAAGATATGAAATGACAAAAATTGCAATTTTATTTATCATTTTTACACATTTTAAGAGTCATAAAACATCTTGAGAGATATGAGGTAAATAGTAAAAAAACTCATAGCATGCTAGTAATTTTAATACAGTGTTTTATAGCTCCATCACAAATTGTTTTTTAATTAATTGAGAGACTAATAGAGCCAAACTCTTTGACTTTAAACACTTGTTATTGGAACATCGATCACTGAAAAAAATTCTGCCACTGGCATCTAGAAAAAAAATTGTGGCTCTATAAAAATAGTTCCATGTCATCCTTATAAATTCTAGTTCCCTTTGCTAGAGAGTTCTAGTTATTCCAATTAAAATTCAAGGGAGTTTTCTTATATTATCGTGATCAAACAAATTTAAAAATCTCTGCAAATAAATGCGAACACAAGAAGTGAGTTTTAGTAACTATAATTGTAGTTTCTGAATTAATTATAGAAATTGAGTGATAATTTTTCGCAATTCAAACGATTCATAATATAATGCATCCTTTCATCATCTAAAAAACTATAGACTTGAAATTCTTGATCATTTCGTCAATTCAGATTATTTGTTTACATATTCGCATAACTCGGGAATCTATATTTCTAGTTTAGGGATTTAGAAAATCACTACCAATTTATTCTGGATGAAGGCGGTAAATTTTTTCTTCCAGTGATCGGAATATCCATTTGTAACGACCTATTTGAGTTAAAATCTCCGTAATTACCCTTTTTTTTAACAAAAGATTTAATTAATATTCTTAGATATCTGGTTTAATAAAATTAAAAATTTAGCTGAAGTTTACTGATTAGAGGAGTAGCAAAAATGTCACAGAATTATTAAATTAAAAAATCAAATTAAACTGGCTAAACTCTCCTAAAAAGTATCAAGTTCTCTTGAAAAACTATCAAAAAGCCGCAAAATCCATTCCTAACTTTTTCTTTAATATAGCTCTTTGAAGGTTAATAATTTATTATTCTACCATCAATAAGCATATAATAAATTAGTTGAAGTAAAAACTGCCTTACCAACTCATTTTTTTAAAGGCTTCAATTAATATTTAAAGAACTTCGACTTAATAAAAAGACATTTAACTAAAGTTTACTTACTAGTGAAAAATAAATTTACAGAATTTTAAATATGAAAATTCAAGTTAAAGTGGTGATAATTTTCTAAACATTATCTAGCTCCCTTGCAAAACAAAAAGAAAGTTTTTTTTTTTTTTTCAAATTTTTCGGTTAAAAAATATTGTAGTTTTGGAAAGAAATGTGTAAACACATAACTGCGCTTTCATAACTGTCGTTCAATCCGATTATGTACAGATTCCCTGTCTACAATATCAATAAATTTCACAGAATTTCTTATGTCTCAAAAATATTTTCGAAGCAATAGCAGTCAAAACATGGAAAAAACTTTGCTCGGTAACAAAAAACCGTTTTTTGCTTTGCGTTTCTCGAGGGGAAAATGTTAGCCTCTCTTTTAATGATTAACATATCAAACATACCTTGAGGAACATTTGGTTTTTCGGGTTTAGTATTGCTGAATTTTCAAAAGTTTTTTTTTTTTTCTTTTACTGAAGGCAAGGTAAAAAAATCGCTTTTTTTTTTTTCAAGTGGCAAGATTTTCAAATAACACATAAGTCGAACATGTTTTACTTAAAAAAAATAAGTTCTAGATTCGTATTTTTTTTTTTTTTTTTTTTTTTTTTTTTTTTTTTTTCACACTCATGTTACAAAATTAAGTGTAATAAATGAATGAAGTAAAATAAAATTCGTGTCGCAACAAGCATTTTAAGACCGATACGCGTAGTGATAATAGTTTAAAACAAGTCAAAAATTATATGTCAAACGTGGCAAATGAGGTGCGTTTGTACTAAAACTGGTTTTTAAAATATTCAGATCCTTGTGCAATTTGTGTTGCACTTTTATGCAAAAATGCATGAATACAAAACCTATTACGACTCTATATATTAAATTCAGCAATACGGAAATAATGTGACTCTATCTCAAATTATAGTAATCACCATGGACACCTAGAATCATTATCTATCTTGGGACATCATTAAATTAATTACGCATAATAGGATTTAATATAATGAAGAAATCTTTTATTAATATCTTTTTAAGTTTTGATTCGATTTTCATAAAATTTGAAATGACTCAACACAATTCTGAAACGATTATATATAGTACATTTCAAACCATTCGGTTGGGTAGTTTTTGCGCTGTTGTATGCGGACAGACAGACAGATGGATAAGCCATATGACGATTACAGTTGCTACGTATTTATATCATTACAGGCGCATCTAAAAATAAAAAAATACTTACTTAAGATTGAGAACCAGAATCTGCTATCTTTAATTACTGTTACTTATTGTGCATGAAATGCTGAAACGTAAGAAATAACTCAAACTTAAAAATAATCTCTTCTCAATTAGTACTTTATAATATCGCTACTTTATGTAAAGCGTAGATTTAAATAGAAATTGTTTAATAAATGTGCATATACAATTTGGAAATATTTTGTCAGACTAATTAAAGAATAAATGTTCTGTACTTCAAGTTTGACTAACTATATATTTTGGCAGATGTATGAAGTTAATTTGTGACTTATATGTGTCTGGCGTTATTGACATTTCTTTTGACTCCATAATTTATCATGCACACATTCGTAAAAGCGCATTTATATAATAGCAATTTGTATTTAAGGGGACGAGGGACCTTAAAAAACCTTAAAATTCAATTCTTTATTTTTTGAAATTTTGACTTTAAATATTATTCAGGGGTACATTATATGCATTATGACAAGCATTTATCAAAAAAAAAAATTTTTTTTAATTATTTTTGAGAAAAAAATGGAGTTTTACGCGTCGTCTTAGAAATCTTCGAAATGCCCTATGCGCATTCCAAATTAATGAAAATCCCCAATATTTTTTATAAAAGTTTGGTTTATATATATAAATAAAACTGTGCATCGAATTTTATATATTTGAATATAAAGGTAAAAAAAAAAATTAAATATTTCAAAATTTTTTCGAAAAATTTTCAAAAATTTTGATTTTTTTTTTTTTTTTTTTTTTTTTTTTTTTTACACCTACATATTCAAATATATAAAATTCGATGCACAGAATTATTTATATATATAATCCAAACTTTTATAAAAAATATTGGGGATTTTCATTGATATGGAATGCGCAGGGGGCATTTCGAAGATTTCTACGACGACGCGTACAATGCCATTTTTTTCTCAAAAATAAATTTTTTTTAAATTTTTTTTGTGATAAATGCATGCCACAATGCATATAATGTACCCTTGAGTAATATTTAAATTAAAATTTACAAAAAAAGAAAAAAATTAAAAAATTTTGAAATTTTGAAATTTTTTCGAAATTTTTCAATTTTTTTTTTTTTTTTACCTTTATATTCAAATATATAAAATTCGATGCACAGTTTTAATTATATATATAATCCAAACTTTTATAAAAAATATTGGGGATTTTCATTGATATGGAATGCGCAGGGGGCATTTCGAAGATTTCTACGACGACGCGTAAAATGCCATTTTTTTCTCAAAAATAATTTTTTTTTACATTTTTTTTGTGATAAATGCATTCTACAATGCATATAATGTACCCTTGAGTAATATTTAAATTAAAATTTACAAAAAAAAAGAAAAAAATTAAAAAATTTTAAAATTTTGAAATTTTTTCGAAATTTTTCAATTTTTTTTTTTTTTTTACCTTTATATTCAAATATATAAAATTCGATGCACAGTTTTAATTATATATATAAACCAAACGTTTATAAAAAATATTGGTGATTTTTATTGATATGGAATGCGCAGGGGGCATTTCGAAGATTTCTACGACAATACGTAAAATGCCATTTTTTTCTCAAAAATAAATTTTTTTAAAATTTTTTTTGTGATAAATGCATGCCGTAATGCATATAATGTACCCTTTAGTAATATTTAAAGTTAAATTTTCAAAAAAAAAATGAAAAAAAATGAAAAATTCTGAAATTTTGAAATTTTTTCGAAAAATTCCAAACTTTTTCAAAAAAAATTTTTTTTAACCTTTATATTCAAATATATAAAATTCGATTTTTTTATATACATAAAACAAACTTTTATAAAAAATATTGGGGATTTTCATTGATATGGAACGCGCATGGGGCATTTCGGAGATTTCTAAAACAACGCGTAAAATTCCACTTTTTTCTCAAAAATGACTTAAAAAAAATTTTTTTTTGTAATAAATGCATGCCATAATGCATATAATGTACCTTTGAGTAATATTTAAGGTGGAATTTACAAAAAATAAAAAATTTATTTTTAAGGTCCCTCGTCCCCTTAAAGCAATCATTTGCTCAATAAGATGGATACGCGTGTTCCTCAAACTGTAACATATTACAAACTGATAATAGACTCAACAATGAGTACATTTTGCTTATTTTAAGTATTCATTTTTATTGGTGTCCATTCAATGTCAAAAAATATTGCAGAAAATTATGTATCTAAAATGTCTTCTTTGAATCAACAGTCAAAACATTTTTAAAAATAAAAGCGTACTTTTTAAAAAAATTTACATTATTTTTTAAGTATTTATATTATTTTTATGTTTATTTTATTTCCTACTTTTTAGGGAAAAAAAATTCATTGTTACAGTTTCACAGCCAGTCGGTAAATTATAGATTGTTGTAACTCGCATACAATTGCAAGGTAACCATTAGGAATATTTGGGGATTCATCACCTGCACCCTGCTAACCGAAAAATGCCTTATAAATTGCCTTATTAATTGCCTTAATTAATTTATCAATTTAAAATTAAGTTGTAAAAATATTAAAATGTTTTAGTGTCATCGGAAACTAACCTGTATACATATTTTTTATAGTTCTTGCATATCAGGAAGTGGATGAAAAAACGATCACAAAATTCCATATTTGCATACATAAATCAAGAAAGTTAAATAAAGGAGTGTAAAAATTAAAACTCTCTAAAATTAAGTTTTCTCTCCCACCCACATCTTCCTTTATGGAACAGTTTTAGCCTATATTTTAACCTCTTGAAAGAGGTTTTTTTATGGTGAGAAAATAATGACTGTATTTTATTTATTTATTTATTTATTTATTTATTTATTTTTACGATTTATTCATTTTATATTATTAGGAATTCAAAAATCCAAAAAAAAAAAGCCAAAAAAAAAGCCAAAAAAAAGCCCCCCCCCAAAAAGGGGGGGGGGGGGGGGGAAAGTATAAATATTCACAAGGAAAAAAAAAATAACGCCCACATTTGTGGCCACTGAGCGTTAATGGTAATTTATAAGTGAAATGATTTTTTATAAAATAAAAAACTAATAGTAACATTTAGAGAGTAACTGATTTTCCGAAAGCGTTTTCTTTTCTAACGCAGGCAAGGAAAAGTAATACGTTCCATCCGAATTGGTAAATTTTTTAGAAATATTTTTAAAAACACGTAAGCCGAGATATTTTACTTGAAATATGTAAACTGTGAATTTGAAAACATTTCAACAGTTTATTTATCATATCTGAACATATTGATTTTTACACGGTATTATGACTGACTGGTTATCAGATTTTTTTTTTTCTCTAAGGAAATCTATCAAATTAAAAGCACATATAAACAAAACATAAAAAATAAATGCATATTGAGTTAAGAAATGAAAAATATTTATTATTATTTGAAGACAGAGTAAAAAAAAAATAATAATAATAAAAGAGGTAGGGTTTTAGAGAGAGGAGAGAGAGAGAGAGTGGCATTTCTAAAAAATTGAAGTGAAAACTTTCTGTTGTAATTTATTTTCTTCGTGGTAGTACATATCTAAAATGTTAACACGGGTTTCTAAATTCTCTCAGAAAACTTATCAACATTCTATTACTAATATATATATATATATATATATATATTGTTATTACTGTATATCCCGGCGTATAACAGATACTGTCACCATTTGCAAGCTTTCGAATTTTAAAATCCGTCAGTTGATTTTAGGACACCCAGTATATGAATATTAGAAAAGGTACAGTAACAAAAGGAATTAAAATATGTAAGTTGGTAGTGCTGGACGCGAAAGAGGGACAGGCACCAAAAGAACAATGCAGAAGACAACAACCTACAAAATATATTTTCATATTGCATTTTATAGATTTGTTATCCAAACCAGTAAAAATGCACTTTTCATGTTTTTAGGTGTGTTCTCATTTATATAATTACGTAGCACCTGTAGTCGTCATCTGGTCCGACCTGTCTGTCTGTCTGCCCGTATATAATAGCGCAAAAACTACTCAACCGAATAGTTTGAAATTTAATATGTATAATCGTTGCAGAATTTTGTCAAGTCATTTCAAATTTTATGAAAATCGAATCAAAACTTCAAAAGGTATTAATAAAAGTTTTCTTCAGTCTATTAAATCCTATCATATGTAATTAATTCAATGATATCCCATGATAGATAATGATTCTAGGTTGCCATGGTGATAACATCCTATTTAAGATGGAGTCTCATTATTTAATATATACTGAATTTAATATATAGATTCGTAATAAATTTTGTATTCATGCATTTTTGAATAAGAGTGCAACAGCTATTGCACCAAGATCTGAATATCTATAACTAGTTATAGTATGAAAGTAACTCATTTGCCACGTTTGACGTACAATTTCCGACTTGTTTTTATACTTATTGTATTTTACGTTTTATGTTTTTTTTTTATATATATCTTAGTTCAGTTTGTGTATATTCTCAACTAATATTGTGTTCTTTTTTTTCCAGGTAAGTCAAATTTCCATGGTCTATCTCCACTGTTAATGTGAGTGAAAATATATCAGAAATTCATTTTTAATAATTTAAGTTTTAGAAGTTGAAGTATTGTTTATTCAATAAATGGTTAGTCAGTACACATATACATTATACAAAATAGTACACACATGCACTATACAAAATAGTACACACATGCACTATACAAAATAATACACACATAAACGATACAAAATAGTAGGGGAGAGTGGGGAGGAATGGGACACTTTTTACAAAAATAAGAAAATCAACTTTGTTTTACACAAAAACAAGAAGTTCAATTTATAGAATGCAAGATGAACCACTTTTTACCCAAGCGTCCCATTTTTTGGGAAAGATTTAGAATTTTACTATATTTCTACAATTTTCTTCTTTTTTATAACATGAAAATTGTATGAAATAATTATCTATAAATGTCTTTATCTGTTACCGAAAGATCACAGCAAAAGATGGATATTTATTTGCTTAAATGAAGGCTTTTTTCTGAATTTATAGATTTTTCATTTTCCAAGATAGCGAAATGTAAAAAGTAAGTTTATTTGTGTTTTCCCTACCAAGGATCCAAATAAATAAGTCATAATCTTTGCTGGTACACTTCTTTGAAATGCGTATTTTTTTAAATTGTGAAATTATGTGTTTAAGCCTATATTTTAAACATTTTTGTGACCTAAAAAATATATGGTGGTAGGTATGAATGGGTATATTATTTTCTGATCCATTTAGGGGACAATAATTTATATAAAACGTTCTTTTCAATAAGATTATGAAACAAATTGTTTTTAAGGCTCAAATACGATTATGCTACGATTACTAATACTTATAATGTTATTAGCCTCAATAAAGAAATAAATATATAATTTTAGTAGTTCATAAAAATACTAATTATGGTATATAACAGGATTGGCGAACCTTTTTATAGCCGCCTGCCAAATTTTTTTTAGAAATATTTTACATGACCTTTACGTGCCAACTAATAAACAAATTTAGTGGATTAAAAAAATCTTAAATAAAAATCTCTTATTAAGATTTAAAAAAAAAAACATGAGTATTATTACAATGTAATAATCTTAAAAACAATTATATTTTAGAAATTATTTTAAAAAATTGTGTGATTAAATGTGTTGTTGCATCTTAGAAGAAAAATCATTAGTATCAGGTTCATACTCAGTTAATTTCAACAGAATGCAAACTGAACTGGATTTACTTGACAACTGCTTTTTATTTGATTTATTGTATTATTCCTTTGCGAAAACAATGATCTTCCGGTCATAGATGGAAAAATTATTAAAAGGTCAAACACCAGATCCTTTAAATAGTTCTGAAATTAATTTCTTATTTGCAGTAATTTTACCATTGGTACTTTGACTAATGCTGTAATTTATGGTATTTTAAATAGCCGCAATTAAAATTTTGCTATTTCCAATTAATCCAGTTTTGAAAAGATTAGAACATCTAAGTTTGTATATTTTGTGCAATATCAGATACTGTATATAATTTAGAGTCACAAGCAACACCGTGCCAAAATTATTGTTCCGCGTGCTACCTTTGGCACGCGTGCCATAGGTTCGCCATCCCTGGCATATAATATACAATTTAAAAGCTTATTGTATGTAAATTTAGACAAAACATATAATTACGCATATTATACTATTAGAAATTTATGCATATTTCCATATGTAATAAGTTTACATTTTTATCAAATAAATACAAAAAAATTTTAGTCTAATTTTTTTTTCTATTTTTTTTCAGTTCATTTTGCAACATTTTAAAGTGATTTTACCAATAAATATGAGAAAACAAAAATTCACGCACAAATGGGTTAATGTCCCTGACTGAACAATGTAGAAACATAAAATGCAAAAACAATTTTATAACTAAGGAAATTGTAAAGTTCAAAATGTGTCCCATACCTCCCTACTAAGAAGGAGGTATGGGACAGCTATAAAATAAAATAATGATTTTTTTGTTCAGTTTTTTTCTATATAGTAATAAACGTTAATTTAATTTGACGGTGGGGTTTGAAAAGAGCAGAAATACGAATTTATGCTTTTGTGTTAAATTTTATTGTTACAATGTAAAATACAGTCGGACCTCGTTATCCCGACACCCGGTTTTCACGTCACACCGCTTACCACGTCAGTTTTACAAAGTCCCGATTTTCTGTATATCATTTTAATGTAAATAAACTCCGGATTTTACGTCATTGTATAATTTTCAACTCCGGATATCCCGACGATTTAGGAAAATTGTCCATTTTTCATAATCCATCTTATAAGCACGTAAATTAAACGGTAAGAAATGTCTTAGCCAAACTTTTCACAAAAGTGTCTAAAACACCCACTGAGATAAATGAGAAATTTTACTTCAATCCTTTATCTGAATAAATTAACCCAAACATTATGAACGACCCACTTAAGCTCCAGATAGGCGTATCAGTGTACTTACGGTCTTTTGTGCTGGTCAGGCGGTGCTTTCTTGTGGTTACACGGCGTTTTTTATCCGACTAAAACCGAAGCATTGCATTGCATTGAAACGATCAGAAATTATCTAACATCCATTTCTGAAACAACGAATATTGATTACAATTCATCGTATAAAATTGAAAAAAGAATTGTAGAAAGCACATCTAGGGATAAGCAAACCTTAGTTCATCAATATTTCATGTAACAATAAAAAAAAAAGTCATCATAAATCTGATTTTTACTCTTTTCAATTTTGTTTTTGTGTTTATTTTTTTTAATAATAATGTTTTATTGCTAAAAACTGCAAGAACAGTTATGAATTTCAAATTGTCTTAAATTAATTAAAAATACAGATTTTTATAAACATTTTTCTCCAACTCCGGTTACCGCGACACCCCGCTTATGACGACACTTCGTTCTGGTCCTTAGAGTGTCGGGATAACGAGGTTCGACTGTATATACCGGGTGGTTCAAAAATGACTGATGGATTTTAAAATTCCATTACTTGAAACGATGACAGACATTAAAAAAATACATGCAGGAGTGTCGTGTAAGATGTAAGGAATTTTTATGCTGCCATATTCAGTTTCAGTTACAAACAGCATCGATAGATGGCGCTGCAAGCAATAACCGCTCAATCCAGGCTCTATTTTTCGGCCTCTCTCTTCTTCCATGCGAAAAAAGGAGATTGAAATGTTTTCAATGGATCCCCGAAGTGACAAAAATCGGGTCTGGACTGAGCGCCTATTGCTTTCAGCGCCATCTATTGTTTGAAATGTGAACTAAAATTAAGAATCACATTACAAAAACTCCTGACATCATAGATAATCCTCCTGCAAGAATTTTTTTAATATCTGTCACCGTTTGGAAGTTATTGAATTTTAAAATCTATCAGTCATTTTTGGGACACCCGGTATATATATATGAATATATATCAATATACTAAGCAGAATGTGTCTTTTTAGGTTCGTTTGTAATTATACAAATACGTAGCACCTATAGTCGTCGTCCGTCCGTCTGTCTGTCTGTTCGCATATAACAGCGTAAAAACAATCCAATCGAATGGTTTGAAATTTAATATTCATAATCGATGCAGAATTTTGTCGAGTCATTTTGAATTTTATCAAAATCGAATCAAAATTTAAAAAGGTAATAATAAAAGTTTTCTTCATTCTATGAAATCCTATTATGCGTGATTAATTCAATGATATCCCATGATAGGTAATGATTTTAGGTTGACATAGTGATAATTTCCTGTTTAAGATGCAGTCTTATAATTTCTGTATACTGAATTTAATATATAAAATCGTAATAAATTTTGCATTCATGCATTTTTGCATAAGAGTGCAACAGCTATTGCACCAAGATCTGAATATTTTTAAAACAAGTTATGGTACAAACACACCTCATTTGCCACATTTGAGATACAATTTCCGACTTGTTATTAATTATTATTAATTGCTATTATTTGTTATTCTTATTTATTTATATATTGTTTATTTAATTAATAAAACAATTTAATAATATTATCGATTTTTTTAAATTAATATTTTAATAACAATATTTTATTTTATTAATAGTATGTTTGTCCGACATTATTTGTTAATAGTTGATCTAAACCTAATGTATATAGGAAATTTGGACATTCCACTTTAAATAGTTATGCAGAATTATACATAAAAGATCACATTTATTCATCACTACGCAAACCTCGTTATCTTTTATTTAATGAGAAATGAAATTTTCCCAATAACAAAAAGTAATCTTCGATTTTTTTTTTTTTACTTTATCTCTTAATTTTTACAAAGTAAAAAACATAACTGTCATTTATTTCTATTATCTACAGATTCTTTATCTAGAATGTCAAAAAATATCACTGAAAAATCTTATGTTTCAAATCTTTTCTTAAAAAAAAAAAATAATACTCAAAACAGGGGAAAAAATATTACCACTATGTAACGATAAACCGTTTTTGTTTTGCTCACACGTATCTCTAGGGAACAATTTCAGTATCTGTTTTAAAGATTAACATATCAAATACACCTCTAGGGGAGGATTTTTTCCCCCCGAATTTTGTATTGCTGATTTTTCAAAAATGCATTTTTTGATATCTGAAGGCAAGGGAAAATATGTTATTGCTTTGAAAGTTAGTATCTAAACTATACGAATATACATTAGTACATAAAGTTTTATGTTTTTAAACTGCTTCAACATTTCCATTTTTTATGAAAAGTATATTTTGATTTATTTTTGCGCCAACGTAAAGTTTTTTTTTTCTTTTTTTCAGCCAATAGATGCTCTAATTAGAATTTTTTTCGAGATGCAGTAAAAATCCTCTCATTCGGCAATCCTAAGATTCGGTATGCTGGATAATCCGGCACGACTTTTCCATTTTTTATGAAAAGTGTATTTTGTTTTATTTTTGCGCCAACGCAACGTTTTTTTTGTTTTTTTTTTTTTTTGTTTTTTGTCAGCTGTTGGATGCTTTAATTAGAATTTTTTTCGAGATGTAGTAAAAATCCTCTCATTCGGCATCCTAAGTTTCGGTATGCTGGATAATTCGGCATGACTTTTCCATTTTTTATGAAAAGTATATTTTGATTTATTTTTGTGGCACCACAAAATTTTTTTTCAGCCGTTAGATGCTTTAATTGGAATTTTTTTCGAGATGCAGTAAAAATCCCCTCATTAGGCATCCTAAGTTTCGGTATGCTGGTAATCCGGCATGACTTTTCCATTTTTTATGAAAAGTACATTTTGATTTATTTTTGCACCAACGCAACTTTTTTTTTTGTTTTCTGTTTTTTTTTTTTTTCCAGCCGTTAGATGCTTTAATTAGAATTTTTTTCGAGATGCAGTAAAAATCCTCTCATTCGGCATCCTAAGTTTCGGTATGCTGGATAATCCGGCATGACTTTGCCATTTTTTATGCAAAGTATATTTTGATTTATTTTTGCGCCAACGCAACTTTTTTTTTTTGGGGGGGGGGGGGGGGGGCGTTTCAGCCGTTAGATGCTTTAATTAGATTTTTTTTTTTGAAGATGCTGTAAAAATCCTCTCATTCGGCATCCTAAGTTTCGGTATGCTGCATAATCCGGCATGACTTTTCCATTTTTTATGAAAAGTATATTTAGATTTATTTTTGCGCCAACGCAACTTTTTTTTTTTTTTCAGCCGTTAGATGCTTTAATTACAAATTTTTTCGAGTTGCAGTAAAAATCCCCTCGTTCGGCATCCTAAGTTTCGGTATGCTGGATAATCCGGCATGACTTTTCCATTTTTTATGAAAAGTATATTTTGATTTATTTTTGCTCCAACGCAACGGTTTTTTTTTTTTTTTTTTTTTTTTTTTTTTTTTTTTTTTCTCAGCCGTTAGATGCTTTAATTAGATTTTTTTTTCGAGATGCAGTAAAAATCCTCTCATTCGGCATCCTAAGTTTGTGTATGCTCGGTAATCCGGCATGACTTTTCCATTTTTTATGAAAAGTATATTTTGATTTATTTTTGCGCCAACGCAACGTTTTCTTTTTCTTTTTTTTTTTTTTCAGCCGTTAGATGCTTTAATTAGAAAATTTTTTTCGAGTTGCAGTAAAAATCCCTTCATTCGGGATCCTAAGTTTCGGTATGTTGTATAATCCGGCATGACTTTTCCATTTTTTATGAAAAGTATATTTGGATTTATTTTTCGCCAACGCAACTTTTTTTTTTTTCTTTTTTATTTTTTTTTATTTTTTTTTTTTTTTTAGCCGTTAGATGCTTTAATTAGAAATTTTTTCGAGTTGCAGTAAAAATCCTCTCATTCGGCATCCTAAGTTTCGGTATGCTCGGTAATCCGGCATGATTTTTCCATTTTTATGAAAAGTATATTTTGATTTATTTTTATGCCAACGCAGTGTTTTTTATTTCTCAGCCGTTAGATGCTTTAATTAGAATTTTTTTCGAGATGCAGTAAAAATCCATTCATTCGGCATCCTAAGGTCCGACATGCTGGATAATCCGGCAAAACATTCGGCAAAAATAGTATTCCTTGTTTAATCACTCCCGATGTTTATCATAATCTGATGGAGCTTCAGAACTAGAAGATGTTTTAGGTTGTTTGCCTTTAGAGAACCCCATGTCGCAACTGAATCGGGAAGAAATAAAAGAAGCAAATTTTGACGAGCCGACACAGGAAATTTCGACAGATGAGGCCAGTGGCACCAACTTATATGGGCCAAGGGGAGCGAGACCACCCAATAATTTGATATCTCCGCCCACTCAATTACAACTGATTTCATTCGTAATGTATTTATTTATTTATTTAAGCGCTGAAATGAAATTTGGCTTTATTAACATTCTCAAAATAATTTTGTTCGAAAAATAGTAAATACATCCATTAGACTTACAGGGGCAATAAAAACCCCTCCAGCGGTTGTATTGTTAAATTTCTTACGAAAACAAATTTCCTGCCTATTTTGCCATCTGGTTTGATGTTTTCAATTAATAAAGCACTTAGGTGACTAAAATGTATGCTTTTCTTGACATTTAGTTTTTTTGCACTTTCAATATAGTTAGCGTTTCCAATGTTATTTAAAATAAATATTAATGTATTTATAAGGAAGAACTTATAAGAATAGAAGTCAATTCCATCGTAACTGACGTAACACTTTATCATCGAATTTTGTTTTCAAAACTGTGTATAGAATGTACTAATAAAGCTAGAACAAATTTTTTATAATTTAAAATATTTCTTACTAAGGACTTAATACCCAAATACCTGCAGATTATTTCAATCTCTCTTTCAGTCCCAAAAATTGCAATTCAAAATTCTGTAACTGACGTAATATAAAATAGACAAACAGTTTTTCTGCCTTCATTGAAGTGTAAATATTATCAAAACTATCCCGGTAAAAAAAAAAAGTGATATTATGATTTCAATAATACTAAGTAATGAGAAATTATAACAGTAACTAGTTAATTTTTGAACAATAAAAAAAAATTGCATTTACACGTGTAACTGACGTAACTTCTATTGTGTAACTGACGTAACATTATGACTTTCCAAAGACAATAATGGTACATAACTTATTTTGTAAACAGTAATTTACAATGCCTTTTTATTAGGATTTTATTATAGAACATAAAAATATCAAGCTTTCTAATCACACCCTTAAATTAAACATATTGTAAATTTTATTCCCCCCCCCCCCGCCAAAAAAATGATAATTTTCTGTGGAATTGCTCTATAATTGAATAAAATTATTTATAAAATTATAATTAGATTACAATAATTTAATGATTTGCGTAGAAAAAACATAATTCAATTTCTAATTATCATCTTTAGTCATTCGCTCCTCCTCCCACTGTCTCTGCACACACATACACACATACACACTAAGGGAAACATAGTCAGGAGGGTAATTATGACCACTTTTTCCATTTTCAACTTTTTTTTTTTTTTTTTTTTTTTTTTTTTTTTTTTTTTTTTGCTTATTTCTATTTGGAAAAGTGCTGTCTTTAGTACATAGGAAGTAACTTTGATCCTTTAAGAACACATTTTAAAAGTTTTAATTCTCATAGCTGTTTTTCTTTTAACGTTAAAAGGGTGGTTATAATTACCCCACCAAAAACTCACAATCACATAAGTTTGGGGTAATTAAGACCACTAATGGGGAAATTATGACCACTATATCTTCTCTTTATACTTGCCAATACACATTTGTTTGGGGTAATTATGACCACTTTGAACTCCAAAGTAACAAATCCGTTTATCAAAAATTTTATAGACTTAGTTTCAAATTGCTATTTGGATCTCAAAAAGGCTTCAGACTAGTAATAAAGAATACCTAAGATGAAATATACATTATGAGGTTAATATCTAAGCTTGAAACAAAATTTTACCATCACAGTTTTCTCCAATATGACGGCGGTCATAATTACCCCCACCTGACCCTATATGTGCTATTTTACTCAAAACTTTTTTAGCCCACGTAATATTTTTGAAAAGTTGGCGCCACTGGATGAGGCCATCATTCAGAGTGTTATCAACCCAACAACCCCTAAAGACGTTGACTTTGATGAAGATGATGTGGACGATTCACACAACATCAACATCAGTAAGAAGCTGATGTCTTCAAGGCCGTACCCAGAAAAATGTTTTGTAGGGGATTTGATCATTATCTCAATTTGGATTTTTTTTTTTTTTTTTTTTTTACTAACTCAATAGATACGAGCGTTGACAATCTTATTAAAATTTATTGTGAATTCAAGTAATTCAATGGAAAATTGAAATATTTTTCATTGCAAATAAAATTACAATCTCATGTAGATGATTTTTGGGTGACCAATTGATTTTGGTGTCAACTAAACTATGTTTGGCGTCTTTTATGTATGTTTTATTGATGTTTTAGATAACTTTCATTGCATTGTTTAAGAATTTGGGCTACCAGGCTATTGTAGTCATTTTATTTTAATTGCTTTAACATTCGGCTTTTACAGAGTTCCATTCCCGAAAACTTGAGGGAAATTTAAAGCTTCCTTAGAAATTGCATTTATTTTTTTCAACCTATTAACGAAATAAAACAATGAAGATATTCTAGCGTAGAATTTTGAATGTATAGTAGAGTGCCGATTATCCGAGTCCCGCTTAACCGTGTTTCCTCTTTAACCGAGTCATTAAAAAAAAAATATGGACTTTTTTTCCCCCCATTCTGACCAGAAAATCAGAGTTCTAACTTTTTATGACTGCTCTTTCATCTTCAATTAACACTTCATTTATAATGGCTGTTTCATAATAATGGAAGCCATCAGTCTATCAGAAGAAAATGATCCATTCCAAAGTTCGATTGAAAAAAACTCCATATTAACCTGGATAATCGGGACTCTACAGTAGTTGATTTTCGAATCTTGACTGTGTTAAGTGATAGTTAATAGCATATTTATAGTCGACAGAAATTTAGAGGGGGATCAAACCCCTCATTAGCTACGGCCTTGGATGTCTTGAATACATTTATCAAGTTTTTTGAACGCAGCAGTTCGTTCAAAGATGTAGAAATTATGAAACTCCCCATCAATATAAATGACTTCCTAAAAAAAAAAAAGAAAAAGAAAAGACTACTACAAAAAAAATATTCGAGATTTGTTTGAGATGGCTTCTACGAGAAGGCCTCCTACAGTGCACGTTTTCCTTTTATAATGATGTACATATATTGTACTTTACATTATTAATTAATTTATTCTATCCAAGCTGTTTAAAGAATAAAAATGTTTTTTACTGTCATTTTTTGTTTAATTCTAACTTCTACACGTTTTTCTCGACATTCATCCTGTAATCCGGAAAATTTCGTAACCCAGCATGTTTCAAGTCCTGAACAGGCCGGATTAGAGGATGTTTATTACTGTATTAGAAATAGTAGCTCATTTGACTGAATTGTTTCAGTATTAAACTTTGCACAATACATGAGTTATCTAAAATATATGCATCACTTTCTGATTTAAAATGAGTAAAAAGCATTTATTTTAAATTATTAAATATTTAAACTCAGAATTTAAGGGAATAGAATTGTTTAAATGTTCTTTTAAAGCTATGTGCAAGTTTGGAAGAACATGATGTTTGATTCAGCCGTTAGATGCTTTAGTTAGAAAATAATTTTCGAGGTATTAAAAATACTACCTTATTCAGCTGAATTGTTTGAGCATTATACTGCACACAATATATGAATTTTTTGACATATACGTACGAGTTTTTGATTTAAAATGAATAAAAAAGATGTTTGTTTTAAATTATTCTGTTTTTAAAGTCACAATTCAAAAGAATAGAATTGTTTAGTTGTTTCCTTAAGGGTTCAGGTAACCTCTGAAGCGTCCAAAAATCAATTTTTTTTTAAAAAATAGCTTATAATTAAATATGATTCTTTAGGATAATTTAAAAGCAACCCCCATACAAAAATTCGCATTAGAAGAGAAGTTACGTCTAAAACACTTTGAGCTTTATCAACGGGTGATTCAATCTTTAAAGCCAATTTTCTCAATACAGCTATTTTGATCACTGCATGCACGATTTCTGAAAAACGGTTACCTAGAATTTCACGAAATGTTTGGTGGATGTATTAAACGTACAGAAGCGCAAAATGACCTATTATTATGTTTCTCAAGTAAGAAGTTTAGAATTCACGACTACTTTTGTATAAAAAAAATCTCGATATTTCGAATTACTTAATTTTTTTTTTTTCTTGGGATCTACAAGTTTTATTTTTTTCATTGTAGGTCATTTTGAAAACACTTTATATCTGTACTCATTTAAAAAATCTTGGCTTGTTTCAACCATTCAAATGGGAAAAATCATGCGCGCAATGCATGGAAGAATAATTCTTTCGTAAAAATTGTATTATCTTTAAAAATAAATAAAAAAAACTATATGTGTGTATACCTTTTCTAACAACATTAATTGATAAAATGAATCTTTCCTAACCTGTGTTTTCAATTTTATAATTAAAAGTTAACTAAATAAAGAGTGACTGCAATTCTTACAGAGGTCACTTTTCCATGTACTTTATTGGTTCAAAGGGTACCTGACCCCTTAAGGGTCCTGTCCCTGCCGGCGAAGACACCCACGAGCTAATGCTAATCCTATGGGGAGGGATTTTTCTAATATCTCGTTTGCATTTCGACATTTTTAAATAATTTTTTTTTGCATTGGATAGCCGAGGTCCGTCTCTACAGCGCACCTTGGTTACTTTTTCGATTTTGATCGCAGATATTTTTAATAAAGTTACTTTCATTTTCAAAACCGGTTCTGAAGATGAAAGTGTCATTCTAAAAAATATCTGCAACCAAAATCGAAAAAGTAACCAAGGTGCGCTGTAGAGACGGACCTCGGCTATCCAATGCAAAAAAAAAATATTTAAAAATGTCGAAATGCAAACGAGATATTAGAAAAATCCCTCCCCATAGGATTAGCTTTAGCTCGTGAGTGTCTTCGCCGGCAGGGACAGGACCCTTAAGGGGTCTCCGAACTCTGAAAGCTTTAAAATTTCCGAAATTTTAATTTTTTTAGATGTTAAACTCCTATCTGTTCTGAACATTTTGATATAATTGTTTCTTTGAAATTCCCATTAGAACAGAAGTTATAGCTTTTAGAATTATACCTGTTTAATAGCTGAAGCGGGGTTTCCGAAACTTTGAAGTCATTTTTCTCCAAATAACGTTTTTGGGCATAACACGCATGATATCTCAAAAACTTCTGAATTTTATTTTTCATGAAATTTTCAAAACACATGCTTCATGTGAGTCTGTATAAACTGAATCTTAAGTTTCATCTTTATTGTTCAAAAAAATATTTTTTTAGGTTGAAAATTGTTGAATACTGTTAAAATACTGTTGCAAATTTCTAAATTTTGCATTAACTAAATACAACTTTGTATTAAAAATATAAAAATGCTTTCAATACAAATGTAGTTAGTTTCAGGGTAATTATTACACTCTGAAATATAAGTAAGCTCCACAATTTTCATTCTAGTTGCAAAAATTATTTTGTAATCATGCGCGTAATCTGTCATGTCGATTTTCTGCTCGTGAAATATCTGACATTTTGGAGCTCCCTGTAAAATCTAATCCTATATCTTGAAATTTTTTTTAATGCATGAAATGAAAGAACATACTTATATGTTTCGTGCCAATATAAAATTGTTTCTTAAAATTAAATACATTTTAAGATATTATATGTTGAAAATGGTCTTTTTTTCCTATTTTAAGAGTCCTGATACCCTTAAAGCTTTTTGCTAGTGGGTCTAATAAATTTTAACATAACAAGATTAAAAACTTTTACTTTCCCCTAACGTCTTAAATGAACCTGACTTCTTAAAGAATCGTTATAATCGGAGAGGCGACTGCACAGACCACCAACTCATCGAGTTGACGGCTAAAATTCCAGGAGTAGACAGTTAACTCAATTAGCATATTAAAATGCAACTAATCAGCCAAGTCATATCATGGTGGAAACCGCTTGCAGACCCTATTTTAGTGGTTGATTGGTAGATTTATCATTGTGTTTACCTGCACACAAATGTATGAAACATGGAGGACTAGGAGCAGGAAAACACAATAGTAAACCTACCAGTCAACCACTAAAATCGAGTTTGGAAGTGTTTTCCTCCACCAAGATATAACTTGGCAGATCAGTTGTATTTTAACATGCTAATAGAGTTTTAACTAATCCTAGAATTTCAGCCGTCAGGCCGAGATGATGGTTTGTGCAGCAGCCTCCCGGTATAATAAAGAGTAGCAATTAAGGCTCTTATAAAATAAAAATTCACTATATATAGTTTCTGACACATCCAAAAAGTCATTTTTTAGGGTTTCGTTCATCTGATGAAACCCTATTCGTCTCACTCTCTGTCTATCTGTCACAAAGTTCGTTCTTGGGAACTGTAAAAGTTAGAGACTTTGTAATTTTGTATACTTATAGCTGAATACCCGGATCAAACGAAAAGTCATAAAATTTTTAAAAAGTCTTATATTATTTTAATTAAATTAATCACATCCTACCATTTTTGCGATTTTAAAATCTTAATTTCGATCTTTTTCGCCTAGCTTAGATGTGGCTCTGTTGTAGCGTATTTGCCTGCTATTCAAATGGTTAGAAGCTTGGCGTTGATTTTTCCCCCGGAATACATTTTATTTCTAATATATTCAATTTTACAGATTTTTTTTTTCCATTTTAAGACCAAAAGTTGAAAATTTCTACTTTTTCCCTCGCACCAAATTTCATTCTACGATAGATTTGTTTAAAAGTCTTACTTTACTTATTTTAAGGGTTTCTTTTTTTTAGTTAAAATTAAATCATGTAATTAAATATGTACAATAATATAAAAAATATGTACAAATACGTAATTAAATATGCTTTTCATATGTACAAAGATATGCTGTTACAATTGTCTGAAAAGCAGTAATTAAATATTTTTAATTTAATTAAAAAATGGTTTGTAATTACTTTAAAATAAAAAAAAATAATGGTACTGCTATCTATGTTCTTATTTATAAAGAATGAAGTATTTTTAAAGGATTCCTAAACAAAACACTTTTTACCCGACTGCCAAGAAGGGTTATGTGTCACGCGTATCTGGGTATGTGGATTTCTTTATACCCTCGAAACATCCCAACGGCTGGATGGATTTTAATGAATGAGGTCTCTATCGATTCATCTTAACCATCCGATGGTTATAGGCTAAGTTTTGTTTTTACGAATTCAAAATGGCGGTAGACACGAAAAAAAAATTTACGCACCATATTGAGTGACTTATTATTGGATAGGTCTTTCAAAATGAAAACGATATTTCATTGACTATTTTACAGTCAGAATCTCCGTTTAAATATTACACAACCTGGAAGTTGTGTAGGTAGGATCTCTAGCTTTACTGCAATTCTAACTATCATAAACATCTATAGGCCTCGTCAAAACAGTGTTTATAGATAGGAACTGACAATTAAACACAACTTAAAAGTCATCAATACAAGTAAATAAAAAAAAGATAAGTAATATAAAAAATAGTTTAGCATTGATGAGAAATAATTAATTAATGCGCTTTTTACGCAGTCGGGTTTTTTTGATTTTTTAAATTTAATTGCTATCTTAAATCACACTTACCCATTTGTTCTATTTAAGTTCACGAAATTTGCAGGAATCCTTATGTAAACACTCAGAAGTCGGACGGCGTATAAAATCAGAAGATATTTAAAAAAAAAATACTATCAACGTTGATAGTTTATGTCAATTTTTGAAACAAACAGTCTGGTAAAGGTCGTCATTGCAGAGCAATCGATTATAACTTAATATATAAAACAGTTTTTCAAAAGAGGAAAAAGCTATTCAATTCTAAAGTACTTCAAGAGAATACTACCGCCAGTAGATTTCATGCTTTTATATAGAAAAAAGACTTTCTGAATGTGTCAGAAAATTTCTCATTGATGAGTGGAGAAATTTAAAAATCTAAGAATACTGTTAAAAATTTTTTAGTTAAAAAGGCAGATTTGGAAAAGGGGCGTTACATTTGACTTGATTTCTTGGACGCGTTTATGGAAAAGGCAGAAAATAAGCTTCTAGCTGTTATCTTAAGCCGCCGGAAAGCTCTTTCAAAATAAAACTCTACAAGAAAATGCGTAACAAATACATTCTTTATAAAATACTTTAGTCTTGTAATCTTTGCTAACAAAATACCCGGTGCTGTTGAAGCTTCAATTTTCTCTACCGTTAAACCGTTTTCTCTTAAAAGCTTTTGAATGCCGTCGACTTGGCGTCCATAATTCTATAATCTTCGACTTAGGTCTCAAACATTTTCTATAGAAAAGATGGCTTCCCTCCCCTTTTCCCTAAGTGGATTATGAATGTTCTCGGGGCTTGCTTGGACAGAGCTGGAAGATATATTGGCTTGGAATAGCGCCTGTGTCGGAAGAAATAAGTATTTAGCTATCTCGGAAGAATCGAGATATTAAAACAATTTTGAACCCTTACAGATGGCTTATCATTTATGATTTTAATTTATATATAAAGATAATGTTCAAAAAGAAAAAAAAATTAGAAGAAAACAGAATACATGTAGATGTACAACAGTTTGATTATAAATGGAAATAAAGTAAAAATAGTACAAGCATTTAAATGTCTATGTTCAGTTGCAGAGAAGAATGGAACGTCTGAGATGGAAATAGATTTAAAAAATGTCTGGAAGCAGGGAAATTATAAGAAAGCTAATTCCCATATTTTGTAGTAGAAATATACAGCGAACTTCCATATAACAAATTTCTCTCTATCATGAATTTTTGTGAGAACAGTTATTTTTTCCATCATTACATAAAAAATAATCTCCATATAGCGAAATATCAATTTCCATATAACGAATTTTCCTTCAGTTGTTCAGAAAAAGCTTCAATGGATGGTGAATAACAATCTCATTGTTGTGCAATGTCCTTATGATAGTGACATTTTAAACAGCGTTGCGAACGACAATCAGTGTGAAAGTGAAAACTTACAACAAGAAAAACAAAAAATATTCCGAAGTGAAATAGTGAGTTCATGTCATGTTATAAGGTGAGGACTTCATATTAAAGAAAGTGTTTAATTCAATTCTGTATTCCTTGTTAAAGTGTAAAAATTTCCAAGAATTACAGATTTCTTCGACTAAAACAAATGTTTTTCTTCTAAAGCAAATGTTTTTGCCTTATGCGTTTTTTCACCATGCTTTCAAATAAATTTTTATTTTCCTTTTTGAAACCGAAAAAATAATTAAAAAATAGAGTATCAAGTTAATATTTAGAGGGAAATATTTCAAAATCTTAATTAAATACCTCAAAAAGTGTCTTCTTTTTCTTTTTTATTTACACATTAAATAGGAATTTTTATGTCATTCTCTATGTAACGAATTTTTCTATATAACGAATTTTTTGACTGGAACAATGGTTTTCGTTATGTAGAGACTCGACTGCACTTGAAAAAAAAAGCTTGCAGCAAATAAACTTTTTACTGTTGTTTTAAGTCATCTAAAAGTTCCTTCAAACTAAGACGCTTCAAGATATTGCGTAAAATATTGTATTTCTTGTTAAGTACTTTTGATTTTGCCATCGTATTTAACAAAAATACCCAATGCTTTTTAAACTTCAATTTTCTCTTCCTTTAAACGGTTTTCACTTTAAAACTTTCGAGTGCCGTCGACTTGGCGTCCGTAATGCCTTAATCTTTGACTTGGGTCTCAAGCGATTTCCATAGAAATGATTGCTTCCCTTCCCTTCCCCTTTTCCCTAAATGGATTATGAGTGTTCTCGGAGCTTGCATGGACAGAGCTGGAAGATTTATTGGCTTGGAATAGTGCTTGCGTGTAGGTGCCGGAAGAAATAAGAATAGGGGAAGATTCTCTCTGGGAAGATTCAATATATTAAAACTGTTTTGCGAATATTAGATGGCCGTAAGAGAGGGCTTTTCCTTTATGAGTACTTTTCGTCCAGGGTGCAGCTGAACTGTTGGACATAATCATGAGGAAACAAATTACTGTAGGGAATATAGGGAATGACGTGCTGGCATATCAAGAATAGTTCTACATATCAATACTACATATCAAGAAATGTTCTACATTCCATGACAGTTCTACATATCTAGAAAAAAAATGGTATTTAAAAGGAGGGTTCAATTATACATTTTTTATGGAAAATGCAAGATATATAACTGGCAAACCCCTGAATTTGTTTTTAGTCAAATATATATATTTTGAACCGGAAATTTTGTTTAATAGATGAAATCAAATATGTATCACATAGAAACCAGCTGCAATTTATTAACACGTTCACTACCAAAACTATAAGGTAAAATTTTCAAATTTCTTGTTGAAAGTCGTTTTCCACTACAGATTCAGAAAGGTAAATTTCGCCTTACTAATACACCAAAATTTCTGCCAATAAATAAGGCAATTTTTGTATTTCTAAAATAGTAAAGCAATTAATAAATTAAAGCCACTAATAAGCAATTAATAAATTAAAGCCACGAGTATACTCGTGGTTGGCAGCGAATGGGTTAAATTTGTTGTTGTTTACTGAAGCCGTATTTTCGGACATAACCATAGGTGTGGAGTTGTATGGGCTTGTACGACCAACCATTTATAAAACAGACTTTTTTTTTCTTCCCCGTAAGATAAAAATAGTTTTTGTTTTTTGACTTTCTAATATTTTACGGAATTTTTAATGTGCCATCTTTTGGCAGTTAATTTTGGTCTTGAATTTTGCCATTTTTCTTCTTTTTTGTTATAGGAATAAACGACATTAGGGTGTGTTGTGTCGTTTATGACGGCCAATTATCTGCAGGAGGGATATGGACCCGAAGGGGGTGAACCGGACCAGGGCCGAAACTAGCCTTTTTTGCACCCGGGGCAAACATGGATTTTGGCGCCCCCCCCCCCTCTCCTCTCTTCCGCAAAGTATATTTACAAAGAGAATTTTACAAATTTTCTAATAGCCGACTTATTTTAAAATTTAAAATATGTAATATTGAACTACGTAATCTACAATGGCGGATTCAAGGGAGAGGTCACGAGGGTCGTGACTCCCCTCTGAACACCAACAAAAATATTCTAAAAATCATTTTTTAAATGAAATATACAGTAGAGTCCCGCTTATCCGAGACCCGCTTAACCGATTTTCCTCGTTAACCGAGCTTCCGCTTTAACCGAGTTATTTTCTTCTGATGGGCTGATGGCTTCCATTATTATGAAACATTCATTATAAATGAAGTGTTAGATGAAGTTGAAAGAGCAGTCGTAAAAAGTTAGAACTCTTTTTTTCCCATTCTGACCTGAAAATCACAGAGTTCTAACTTTTTACGACTGCTCTTTGATCTTCATCTAACACTTCATTTATAATGAATGTTTCATAATAATGAAAGCCATCAGTCCATCAGAAGAAAAGGATCCATTCCAAAGGTATAATCCTTCATTCGGCGCCCCTTTGTTCTTTCGCCCGGGGCAAATGCCCCCCCTTAGTTTCGGCCCTGAACCGGACCACGGAAGCCACGGAAAACTCGGAACAATTAGGCCAACGTGCGCGATTGGGTTCGAACCCAGCACCTCCTGTTTACCAGCTTTGTGAGCAGAACCTCTCGGCTACTGGTGCCTAAACGACATTAGGAAATGTTTTTACATTTATGTTCCATTTTTGATTTAAATTAAATTGCTAAAAGTTTGAACTTTTGATATAAAAACGAAAAGAAGAAAAGAAATCGATATTCCAAAGAAAAAAAAAAAAACATGTTACTCAAAGTCAATGCTTTTTTGATTTTATTATAAAAGATTCGCAAATAGCAGCGAGTATAACTTATAATAAAGCGAGAACCCCTAACTGACTGACTGAGTGACTCATCAACGCAGAGCTGAAACGACTGAAATCAGGATCACGAAATTTCCAAAGTAGCTGTTATGACCTAAGCAAGATGGGAGTGCCATAAGTTTTAGATCATTTCGCCATATCTCAGGAGCAGTTTTAGGTAGGAATGTAAAATTCAGCATAACAAATATACTAAAAAAATAGTTAAACACGTATTTTATAGACATTTCAAAAATTCAATCACTAAAGAAGTTAAATGGGGGATCTAAAGTTTTAGGCGATTTCACCATATCTCACCAGTTCATCTATACCAGTTTCAGGTTGGAGTGTGAAATTCACTATGACAAATCTTCCAAATTTTATACTTTTCTGATGAATAGTTTCGACTGCAGATAACTCTGAATAAGTGAACATGTACACCCTGTATCTTCGATAACTCCGATTTTACCTATACCAATACTTTCTTTTAAGTATTAGTGATTCGATGTTTTTTCACAAATGCCTTAAATATTAAATAAAAACAATATGCAGAAACAAAGGAAAAATTTTTTAGACAGATTTAGAAAAATCACACGCAAAAAAGGACATAAACTACTTAAAGAATTCGAGTAGCAAGTCTTCAGATATTTTACCCCCGTCAACTTGGCGTCTTTTCTATTGTATAATCTCAGTCCTCCGAGCTTCCTCCCAACCCCTTTTTGAAAGCAGATTATTGAACATCTTGGGGATCTTTAGAACACAAAGGAGCCCTTTGTTTGCCGCGTCAAAGAAAACTTGGAAATAAAGATAATATTAAACAGATAAAGGAGAAAAAAAGGGCGTGATTACATTTTGATGCCACGTTTCATAAAAGTAGTTTATAAGAGATACAATAATTTGATAAGATATCAGTTAATGACAGAGTTTTTTCCCCTTCTTACATGCGTAAGTGTGCGTATAAGAAGTTAGACTGTTCAACGAATTTTAACACATTTTATTTTTATAGATTTACTTTGCGCCTTTCATATAGATTTTCGGGCGTTAAAGAAGAAAATGTTAAAATTTTTCTCACAGCCTCCAATTTTAAGGAATTTTACTTTCAATTTTTGGACTATATGGATACGTGTATAATTTATGATAGTAATACATAACTTAACTTTCTCTTTGTCGATGTGCATTGCGTATTTCCAATGGTTTTGAAGGCACTAAAAAGAAATGTAATTGAAAATTTTCTATCATCGTCCAGTTTTAAGAAATTTTACTTTCAAATTTTGAATTATATCGGCATTTCTTATATTGTAATTATGTTAATATTACATAAAAAAAAATTCTTTTTATCGATATACATTGCGTGTTTCCTATATATTTGAGGACTCTAAAAAAGAAAATGTTTTTACAAATTACAAATTTTTAATCACACGGAAACAATTTTCTATCACCGTCCAATTTTAAGAAATTTTACTTTCAACTTTTGGATTATATCGACATTTGTATATATAGTAATTATGATAGTATTATATAAATTTCTCTTTGTAGATGTACATTACATGATTCCTATAGTTTTGAGGGCATTAAAAAAGAGAATGCTGTTAAAAATTGTCTATCACCCTCTAATTTTAAGAAATTTTACTTTCAATTTTTGGACTATATGGACCTTTGCATATATGGTAATTATGACAGTATTAACTAACATAACTTCTTTTTGGTCGATATACATTGCATATTTCCTATACATTTGAGATCGCTAAAATAGAAAATGTCTTTAAAAAATGTTCTACCACCCTGCAATTTTAAGAAATTTTACTTTTAAGTTTTTGACTATATGACCATCTTTAAAGAGAAAGTCTTTCTAAGAGAGCATAGCTCATGTTTAAGGAGCGCTTTTACAGTCTCGAAGAATAAATGCTATAAGAAAACTCCTAAAGATTATATCAACGAGCGCAGGATGCGTTCAAATCCAGCACTTCCTGTCTACCACCGTTCAGAGCAGAACTTCTCAGCCTCTGATGAGGCTAATACAAAACTCTTTAAATCGCACACTGTAAAGAAAAAAAAATTAAAATTTTTTAATCTACAAAAATTTAATATAATTTGTAATGTAAATGTAATATAACCGATCATTAGCTTGCATTTTCAAATACTCTATTTAGCCCTAATTTTATACGCACAAACAGTTTTTAAATACTTTATGCTCCAGTGGTACTTTTAAGTACCATTAGAGAAAAGTTAATGTAAAATTAATTTTATTTGTCTGCTAATAAAAGTAGATTTTACTTTTTATGCAAAATACTTTACTCGATCCCGTTTAAATTATACAACGAAACAGTTAAAGCTAAATATTTTTAAATCTGTTATTTTTTTTCTGTCATCTTTTCCCTATGTATCACCCTGTTCCATATCTGCAATATAAGGTCATTGTGCCTAAATGGGACTACCCATAAGTACGATAATTTTCTTTTACGTAAAATATTAACCCAAGAATCGTATATAAATGCTATACAATGAAACATCCAAGCTTCAGAAAGAAACCCGAAACATGTAACTGCATTAAACACGTTTTCTTTAAAAACATTTTAAATACAATTCACACCGTTCATCGCCCCACATTTTCCCTAAATGCGTTGAAAAATCGCGAAAATGGATCAGTTTTAATTTTTCATCTTTGAAAATCAAATAACTGTAACAAACGAAAATGTACAATAACCTCTTCCGAGTTACTCAAGATTGAGAAAAATGTTTTTGATCTGTAGGAACCTCAGAAGCCAATATAGTTTCAAGATATAAAGAAAATGTTATAAAAACATAGCTTCTTTTGCTATCGAAGATTTTCGGAAACATTTCCGAATAGTTTTTGCTGCATATTAATCAGTTTTTCCTAAACTGGAATATGGGTTTTTAGAATGCTATTAACTCTCAATTAAACATTTCAAGCTATTTAATTGAATTTATGCTTGCAATAGTAAGAAAATATTAATTTTAATACTAATATTACTGTTGTTAATTTATCATGTTTGCCTGTAAAATATGTTTGTCAAAGATGAAAATATTTAAAGAATATAAGATTATATGAAAATGTTTACTTCAGAATGGATACCATCCTAAAACCCGGTGTTACTGTTTGAGAAAACTCATTAATACGCTATAAAAATGACTCAGAAACGTTTCTGAAAATCACTGACAGTAAAAATAACTTTGTTTTTAAACGTGTGTAACTCGGGAAATGTTACTTTAATTTTTCGTCGTTTCGTTTTCCTAGTTTCAGAAACATTTGTCTTTTTCTTGTCCAGGCAGTAGGAGATTTTACCTGGCAAATTTAATGGTACTTCTGGAAATCAGCTTACTTTATGTTTTTTGGGTCGCTGAATCCGATTTTGTAACTTCCCACCAAATTTTCCCCATCAACCCCCCCCCCCCCCCCAAAAAAAATGGTTTTTATTAAAATAATCCATTTTTTTATTGTTTTAGGGGAAAAGTATCTAGAAATTCAGAAAGTAGACAAAATTTGCAACAAATAAGATATATGACATTATGACGTAGGATGAATGGGGAGGGGGGGATCTGCTCGGAACATTGGCCGCGGTGCTGCGTGGACTAAGTTGCGCAATTCCACTTAACCACTCACATCGTTTACATTCGCCCTCCCGTCTCCCCTCCGAACTTTCCCTATAAGTTTTACTTTAAGTTTTTTGGGTCGCTGAATCCGAATTTTTAACTTCCCCCCAAAATTACCCCCCCCCCCCAAATAGCTGTTTTTAAATTAATTTTTTTATTGTTTTAGGGGAAAAGTATGTAGAGATTCAGAAAGTAGACAAAATTTCCAACAAATAGGATAGATGACATTAGCACGTAGGATAAACGGGGAGAGGGGAGGGGGCTGCCTCGAAAAATTCCCAGCGCGCTGTTCCCAGAAACCAAATTTTTTCAAAAAATATTTTTTTTTTGGGGGGGGGGAGGGGTTGCCGGGTGAAATTTTGGTGGGAAGATACAAATTCGGATTCAGCTATCCAAAAAACATAAAGTGAGTCGAAATACAGAAGTAGCATTAATTTTGCCAGATAAAATCCCCTATTGCCTGGACTTGCGCATAACTTAGTGCACGTAACGCCGCAGTGCATGTTCAGAGGCAGCCCTCCCCCTCCCCGTTCATCGTACGTCATAATGTCATGTATCTTATTTGTTGCAAATTTTGTCTACTTTCTGAATTTCTAGACACTTTTCCCTAAAGCACCGGGGGAAATTTTGGTGGGAAGTTAAAAATTCGGATTCAGCGACCCCAAAAACATATAGTAAGCCTTTTTCCAGAACTACCATGAATTTTTCTAGGTAGAGCCCCTAGAAAAATTCTTTATGTCTATTCTATATTCTATTCTAATCTAAATATTCTATATAAATCCAATATTCTCTATCTATCCTATATAAATCGATCTATCCTATATAAATCTAATAACTATTCTATATAAATCTATATAAATTTAATATTCTATTCTAAAAATTTTGGATTATAAGAATAAAGTTTAGAAACCGCTGATCTACAGATTAAGATGTTTAAAGTTCCCTTTCCTGCAAAAGTGAAATACCCGAGAGGAACGTCTCATGGTTTCACATATTGAAATACGAGTTTTCCTGTTCATTCAAAATTTGTTCGATACTATTTATTGTTTATTACCTGTGGCTAGCACGCATTTCCAAATGCTCGTTTTCCGTTTTACTTAGCCCTAACTTTATACACACAAATAGGTTTTAACCTTTTATGCTCCAGCAGTAATTTTAAGTACAATTAGAGAAAAATTAGAACAGTAAAGCGCCGATTATACGTCTTTCAGGGGACCGTTCTAAAACGACGTATAACTGAGAAGGACGTATAATCGAAATTGTAGTCGCCTAAGGTGCAAAATCTTTCACTGTAGAAATACAATGCTGCAATCATACAACTTTAATTTTGCTACTATTTTCGGTTGCAAACATTGAAAAAATGAATGTTAAAAAAAAAAAATTAAATAATAATTTCTAAAATTTAAAAATAAAAGCGAGAATTACCTGACCTTATATCTGTTGCCAGGGCACGACTTAGGCTGTGGGGGGCCCCGGGGCAAGCATCATTCTGGGGGGCCCCCTTCTGTCTATCTATAGAATTTTTCTGAGAATAATATGGAAGTGGCTAGTACTAAATTTCATACAAATTGTATGTATTCATGAATTTTGTACGCGGTACTGCTCACATCTGTATACAGGGTATGACAAAAAGAGGGTCACAACTTTAAGAAAAAATACCAGTAGGATAATAGTAGAAAAAAAATGATAGAATGGTTGACACGAGAATTTCTTTGCAAACTTTTACTTTGCTTATCTACGTACATTATAAGATGTCTAAAAGAAAATGTCCAAAATTGATCATAATTAATGGTTTTAACTTACCACGTTACGAGGAAAACGTTAATAAAGAATTTCTTTTGAAAACAATAGGATACTAAGTTATAATAAAATTTTAATCATTGGTTTTCTAATGATATAGTTTTTCTTTTGCATGGGTGGAGGGGGTACTGGAAGCAGAGAGGGGAACGAGGACCACACTCCCATCCTAAATGTTTGAAAATATATGAATTTTGGTCGCTTTTAGCTAATTTTAGTAATTTGGCACTTTTTAATGATTCCTGATTACTCTCATCGGGGGCCCCTAAAAAGGGGGGAGGGCGGGGCAGCTGCCCCGCATGCCCCTGCATAAGTCGGGCCCTATCCGTTGCGGAGCATGAATTGCACTTTTGTTTATTCCATTATCGAACGTACGAACAGATTTTAATTAAACTAATCTTTAATCATCGTTTGACGTGCCAAGTTACTTAGAGACTTTAGCAAAGCATTATGTATGGATTTCCTGGAAAGTTTTCACACTATTGTTGTGAGAAACAAAAATGATTCTAAGTGTGTCACTGTCAATGCAGTCTACCCATTGTCCATTCTTTTCGCCCTAACCCTTTCACAGATTCCACGAACATGAAATAATTCCTGTAACAGTCCCACATGTCCTTTCACTTTCATCTTTCTTCAAATATCTCTAGCATAGGGATGCACAACCTGTGGCCCGCGATGGGTTAACTCGTGGCCCGCGAATTTCGTCAATTTATAACTGGAAAAAAATTGCATTTTTTGTCCATATGTCGCTGGAAAAAATCGGGAATTTCTCCAATTTGTCGCTGGAAAAAATTGCGAATTTCGTTGATCAGGTTCGGAAAAATCGCGAATTTTGTCGATTATGTGTGGGAAAATCGCGAATTTCGTTGATCGGCTGCAGAAAAATCGCAAGTTTCGACAATTTGCCGCGAGAAAAATGGCGTATTTCGTTGATCGAGTGCGAAAAAAATCTCGAATTTTGTCGATGGGGTGCTGTAAAATTCCAAATTTCGTTGACCGGCTACGAAAAAATCGCGTGTTTAGTCTTTTCATCGCGAGAAAAAATAGCGAATTTCGTCAGTTTTTCGAGGGAAAAAATTACAAATTTCGGTTAGTTAAGAATCACGAATTTCGTTGATCGGGTTCGAAAAAAATCGCGAATTTTGTCAATCATGTGCGGAAAAATCGCGAGTTTCGTCAATTTATCTAAAAAAAATCGCTGACTTCGTTGATCGGACGCGGAAAAATCGCGTATTTCGTTGATCGAGTGCAAAAAATCTCGAATTTTGTCGATGAGGTGCTGAAAAATTCCAAATTTCATTGGCCGGCTGCGAAAAAATCGCGTGTTTAGTTGTTTTATCAAGAGAAAAAATGGCGAATTTCGTCAATTTTTTGCGAGGGAAAAATACAAAATTCCCAGTTAGTTAAGAATGACGAATTTCGTTGATCGGGTTCTGAAAAATCGCGAATTTGTCGATCATGTGTGGTAAAATCTCAAATTTCGTTGATCACTTAACGAAAAGTCAAGAGTTTCGTCAGTTTATCGTGAGAAAAAATCGCGAATTTTGTCAATTTGCTGCGGGAAAAATTACAAATTTCATCAAAGTTAGTTAAGAATCGTGAATTTCGTTGATCGGGCGCGGAAAAATAGCAAATTTCGTTGATCAAACGCGGAAAAATCGCAAATTTCGTTGATCGAGTGCGGAAAAATCGCGAATTTCGTTGATCGAGTGCAGAAAAATCGCGGATTTCGTTGATCGAGTGCGGAAAAATCGCGAAATTTGTCAATTCAGTGCAGAAAAATTGTAAATTTCGTTGATCAGCTGCGGAAAAATTGTGAATTTCATCAGTTTATCGCGAGAAAAAAAATCGCGAATTTCGTCAATTTTCCGCGAGAAAAATTTACAAATTTCGTCAGTTAATTAAGTATCACGAATTTTGTTGATCGGGGGCTGAAAAATCGCAAATATCGTCAATCAGAAGTAGAAAAAACTCAAACTCCGTTGATCGGCTGCGGAAAAATCGCGAGTTTCAATTTATCGCGAGAAAAAATCTCGAATTTTGTCACTCAGCCGCGGTAAAACAATTACGAATTTCGACAGCTGTTCGAAAAAAATTCAAATTTTGTCAATTGGTCGCAAAAATATCACAAAATTCTTCAATCTCTCGTGGAAAAAAAGTCGTGAATTTTGTCAATTTTTTCCATTTATCAAGAAGGAACAGTTAGTCTTGTATTGTTATTCATACAGATGTGAAGAAGCCCTGCATACAATTATTTATTTTTATTTGTTTATTTTTTGTACAGACAAAAAATCATTATTCTTCAAGAATAAAGAGTTATCCCTACCCCCCCCCCCCCAACCACCCCAATATAGAATTCTGTCTGAGTTACTGATGTGGCCCTCGACAACCCAAACGTTTTTGTAAGTGGCCCTTCTCTCAAAAAGGTTGTGCACTCCTACTCTAGCAGAAAACCAAAAAGAACGAAGATGGGAAAAAAATTCTGTGAAAATCGACTACGGCATGAAAGAAACGACGTATAACCGACGTTATGCGTCGTATAAACGAAACGTTACAACATTAAAATACATAGGGATAAATCGGGACAGCACTGTAACAACGTATAACGGTAAAAGACGCATAAATGAGAAACGTATAGACATCGCTTTACTGTATAAAATTAATTTTATCCCTCTGTTAATAAAAATAGATTTTAATCTTTATACAAAATACTTCACTCGATCACATTTAAATTTCAACACAGTCGATCGTTCAACACAGGCAAAACAGTCGAAGCTAAATATTTTTTAAAGCGGTTATTTTTCTCTGTTATTTTTTCCCCTTTGTATCACTGTTCCATATCTGCAAGATACCCAAATATTTCCTAAGTGAACTTTAAAAGGAGAATTTATTGATTGCTGCTATCGTCCAAAGTTGTAGCTAATATACATTTTTCGTAGAATCTCCAGAAAATGGTGATACTGGGTTAGTTTTTTATACAAAAGTTTGATTTATCACTCGAGCTGTTTCATATGATTAAGGATAAAATAAATTTTGTCAATTTAGTGAAATTAAAAAGGCTAGAAACATTCAAAAATACTTTTTCATAAATTTATGTTTACCTATTTTACAATTTTGAATTAGAAAATTTACAATCTTTATGAAAAGTTATTTAATTTTCTTCTTGTTGCAGATATGAAAGAAACATCTTTTTGTCAAAAACTTTTGTATTTTCCACATGCTTGGAATGATGCATTTTAACATCCGAGTGCACATTTATCAAACAGGAGTTGTTGCGCCATAAATAGCTAAGGTATATCGCGTACACTGTAAAATAGAGATGTAAATCTAAACTAGTTTTCGTAAATCCACAACACTAGTTTTTGTAAATCTACAGAGATCTGTATGCTTACTAAAATTTTATCTATAAACTGTACAAAAATAAGATGTAAATCTACGAAACTAGTTTTTGTAAAGCTGAGAAAATCTTTATGCTCACTGATATTTTATCAGTAACTCGGGGTAATCACATGAATTTTTTTCGTTGAAGTTGCATAAAAAGTTATAAGCATCTCAGTTTCGTACACTGTAAAAAAAAATCTGTAGGTCTACAGATGTAAAGTTACATGCTTACTAAACTTTCAACTGTAACTGTACGAAAAAAGCTGCAAATCTACAAAACTAGTTTTTGTAAAGCTACAAAAATCTGTAACTTTACAAATGAATCTGCTAAAATTTCAGTAATCTTACTAAACTTTTATTTGTAACCCTGGCTGGAGTTACATGAAAAGTTCTCGGAATCCCAGTTTCCAAAAAAATTCTTAGTAACCTTACAGATTTTTTGATTTTCGGCGCAAAAGTGTGTCTGTTACATGAAAGTTTGTTGTTGCCGTTACATGAAAAGTTCTAGGAATCCCAGTTTCCTAGAAAAACTTTAGTAACTTCACAGATTTTTTTTTACAGTGTAGAAAAGTCTTCGTAACCTTACAGATTCTTTGTTTACAGTTTAAACATAAATCTGTTACCTTATTTTTTTTTTTTTTTGAAGTTACATAAAAAGTTCTAAGCATTTCAGTTTCCTACACTGTAAAAAAAAATCTGTGAAGTTACTAAAGTTTTTCTAGGAAACTGGGATTCCTAGACCTTTTCATGTAACGGCAACAACAAACTTTCATGTAACAGACACACTTTTGCGCCGAAAATAAAAAAATCTGTAAGGTTACTAAGAATTTTTTTGGAAACTGGGATTCCGAGAACTTTTCATGTAACTGCAACCAGGGTTACAAATAAAAGTTAAGTAAGATTACTGAAATTTTAGCAGATTCATTTGTAAAGTTACAGATTTTTGTAGCTTTACAAAAACTAGTTTTGTAGATTTGCAGCTTTTTTCGTACAGTTACAGGTGAAAGTTTAGTAAGCATGTAACTTTACATCTGTAGAACTACAGATTTTTTTTTACAGTGTAGAAAATTCTTCGTAACCTTATAGATTATTTTTAAAGTGTGGCAGTTTGGAAACCACTGCTCTACAGATTCGGCCATTTAAAGTTCCGTTTCCTGCATCTCCTTTATTATAAAGAGGAAAGTAGTTTTACAGTAAAATTACCCAAGAGAAACGTCTCGTGGATAAACCGTTTTCCCATGCTGAAATACGAGTTTTCATATTAATTAGGATTTGTTTAGTTCTATATGGTTTGTTTATTACCTACAGCTTGATTTTTTTTTCGTTTTTGCTAGGCCTTAACTTTATATACACAAGTTTTAACGTGGATTTTAACCCTTTATGCTTCTGCGGTACTTTTAAATACCATTAGGAAATAAGTTGTTATAAAATCCACTTATACATGGATTGACGTCAATACAACTTAAGATGAGTTAAGTATTTTTTTTTTTCGTTATCATGTTTGAAAAAGCATTATTTGTTGTACAAAAACATTTTTAAATTGATAATTTCTTTTCTAACAATAGCTATTCGGTTTTCTTGGTGTTGCAAGATATAGGCTGGAAAGTATTATTGCCGAAAATTTTCGATACTTATATTTTCATGCCGTTATATTTATGCCTATTTTAATTCAATAAATTCACTAAAAACAATATTTTTACAAAATGAATTGATTAGACTTGTAAGTACACCTCACAATCTCTATAATACCGATTTAGTTTATTTATTTTGATGGACGAAATCCTTCTAAAATTTATTTAAGAATTGCGGAAATCTTCTAACGTATTTTCTTAGAATCAGATAAAAACCTTTGGAAGGCGAAATCTTCATTAGTCCATAATTTGGGACAGTAAAGGTTGAAAACAAATTATATAAAACTATAACAGTTGTATGCATTCATAATAATAAATAATTATTTAAATATAAATAAGTAACAATAAATACTACTAGCAGTATTTGTAAACTACTGCTAGTAGTGTTCATAAAGTACTAATAAGTATTTATACTGAGGTAATTAAGGATAAATAAGTATTGAGACGTTTAAAGTTCCGTTTCCTGCACCTGCTTCATTATAAAGAGGAAAGCAGTTTCACAATGAAATAACCCAAGAAACAACTCGTGGATAAACCGCTTTTCCATGCTGAAATACGAGTTTTCCTATCCAATCGAGATTTGTTTAGTTCTGTATGATTTGTTTATTACGCATCACTAGCTTGCTTTTTTTCCCCATTCTTGTTAGCCCTTATCTTTATGCGTACAAGATTTAATGTGTATTTTAACCCTTTATGTTTCGACGATATTTTTAAATACCATAAGGGCAGTTGGAATGCCCTATACTTACCATGTCAAGGTGTACCCAAATCTAAACTACTTATTTTGTGACTCATTTTTAAATTCATTTTTGCTCTCAAACGCACCCAATTGGCAAGTTCTGTTATTCAGAAACTATATAATGTGTCGTATTGGTATGTTTTGATAAAGGCAGAAAAAAAATACTTTCAAAGTGGGCATTTTGATCGAATTTCCAGTGGCGGTAATGCTGGGAACGAAAAAAAATGGTCGTATTGAGAAAACAATTGTTTATAAATCAAATTCTAATTAATTGAACAGAAAAATAAATGACCATATTTATCGCTTATCATAATTTCGCTCATAAATTCATTTATCGCTTATCGCTCTTCATAAATCACGTCAGCAAGTTTCATGTTTTTACTTTTAAAAATGAGTCTGAAAATGTCTCAGAAAATTTCGAGTTGTTGAGCGTGGAAAAATATTTTTTTTAATACCGCCTTAAATTAATGTACCTTTTCTCAGAAAGTACAAAGATATTATCTTGATTTTTTTATATACGTAATATGAATAATTGTGTGAATTATCCTAATAAAATGAGGTCAACTTTATAAACAGATATTCTTTAGCTGTTTAAAAAAAAGTCTGGAATAAAAACCACTTTTAAATTTAAAAATCTTTTGTTTTTCCAAAGAAAAACTTTGTTATAAAACTTCTGTACATATATTTGTAACAAAAGCTTACTTCAGATTGATCAGGGGTATGTTTAAAATATTCAAGAATGATGACAAACAGTAATATGTAGTAGTTTCTATAAAAAGATACATCAAAGTACAGAAAACAACGTTTTGACAAAATAGAGTTTAAAGTTTATAAATGTAATGTATTTGTATGAAGTAAAAAAAAACAGAATTTCTTAAAAATTTTAAACTTCTCATTGTCGTAGAAATAAAATTATATAGCATTCGAAAGGGGGAAAACGAAGGATTTAAAATATGGGAAAAAAGACTTTTTTCACGAATTTACCTTCTAACTGCTGTTAAGAAAATTTTATATAAAAATACTTTTATCCGTCTATTAATAAAAGTATATTTTACTTTTCATAAAAAATACTTTGATCGATCACATTTAGAATATACAGTGAAATAGACGAAGCTAAATATATTCAAATGCGGTTAATTTTCTCAACCGTTTACATAGGTGTAGCTTTTATCTTATTTAAAAAATATTTTATGAAAATTTTGCAACAGCAAAAACCTTTTCATCCACAGATAGGACGCAATGCTTTTATTTACATCTAATTATATAAAATCCAACTCTCTGTGTGGCCCTCACAATTCCGGTAGGACCGCCTCATTGTAATGAGTAATTGTTGAAAATTACTAATGCAGGGTTACCCAAGTAGCACCAAATGTTTGCCAACTTGGCGAAATATTGCCAAATTTGAAGAAATATCGCCAAATTTGGCGGCAAAAATACGTTGTCATTAATGAAGCCAACTTGGCGATAGTTAGCTAATTTGGCGAAATTCCCATTTAAGACCATTAATATTTCATAATCGAAGTTACCGCAATTTAATTTAAACTCCGCGCTTTTAAAGTTTTTTTTTATTTTCAAAATCTATAGGGGAGAATTTGAAGTACGAAATTGATACGAAAATGTACATCTTTACATTTTCATCCCGATGCTACTAATAACATAACAGCCACGCGTAACAGTACACAGCGCTGTACTGTCTGAGTTCATAACTGACCGATTTTAACGTGCTTTAGGTACTTTTCCAGTATACGGGCCTTGGTGAGATAGAGAAAATGAAATTTGGCAACGTATCTTTAGCAACTTATTCACTGTTTCATATACATAAATAATTTTTCAAGATTTATACAAATTATTTAATATAAAGAAGCCATTTAACTATTTTCGTATACAAACTGAAGTAAAATGTATATAAAAAAACAACAATAATATAGATATAAGTAATATGTTTATAGATTATACAAATAAACTTAAAAAATTCATTAATTTTGTTGTCATAGCTGTTTATATCATTTGGCAAAAAATCTCACTTCTGAAGCCCAAATTATCGCAAACTTTAAAAAAGTACGCCAAAGCCCCTATACTGGAAAAGTTCCGTGCTTTATATAGTCGGACCCAAAAGTTAAATTCTCGGTACTTTTCCACTTTAGGGATCTTGGCAAAGAAGGAAAAGTGACAACATATTTTCTGGCAACCTATTCGCTGTTTCATTTCATATACACACGCATTTTTTTCAATATTTATACAATTTATTTAGCATAAAGGAGCCATATATCTAATTTCATAATATAGACATGACCTGTAATCCGCAAAAAGCCTCAAATCCGCACAACACTCGGAACCAAGCTGTGCGGGTTAGTGGTCTTCTACTGTATCACAGTTTTCCATAAATGAGTTTTGTTTTTAAGATCTGTCATTTTCATCTATCACTGCGGAACAAGCTGAAAAACTCATATTCTTGCATATGTGTTATAATATATATCTTTATATTTCCTATTCCGTCATTTTTGACGGGCTATCTTTCTAGATGTTTATATAAGAATCAAGTGATTTCCATAACAGTATCTTTGTTAATTAATTTAATTATTTTTTCAAATATTTTTCAACTACCGATTTATTACCCCTGTGCACTTCGTTGTCGCCGCTGCGGCGACATCATCTTTCTTTCCAAAATTTGTTTTTGGCACCCGTATTAAAGGAAAATAAAATTTGCCTTATTTAACCAAAGAATTTTTTAAATTGTCCACTTGAAGTGACTTGAAGTGAATTACTTCTTTAAAAAAAAAGTGGTGCCGTCCGAGTAAAATTGATGTAAGAGACGCCGGAGTCCAAAGGGTTAAATTAGTTTTTATGAAAAAACTTGACTAAATCTTATAATATTAATACTATATCAATATTAAAATATATCTTCAGACATTGACCCTTTATGGACTGAATTATGAATTCATGAAAATTATATTTGCTAAAGTATTTTTCGTGAATTGTTTAAACTACATTAGAAGATTTACATAATCATTTAATAAATTTTAGACGGACTTTAGAAGGATTACTAAAATTTGAATTTATAGGTATTTTGTGCAACATTTATATCCAACTCAAATCTTTTATTTTAAATATTTTTCTTAGTATTTTGTAGAATTAGGAAATGTACAAATATAATGTTCTTACAATAGAAATATAGAAATATTTCCCAATTGAAAAATCCCCCCCCCCCCTTCCAACGCCAAAAAAGTTGAAAAGATGCAAAGGCAAAAGAAATCCTCCTTTTAAAAATATTTTTTTTGTGTGTGTGTGTGTGTAACACATAATGCTTTTGAAACAAGTTAAAGTAGTGATCTATAATTCATTCTAAACTGTATTGTAACTAATCGATGTATTATATGAGTTTTATAACAAGTTATTTTAATGGTACTTATAGTTAGCGTCAGTAGATAAAGGATTAAGGAAGATAATTCTTGAGGTAATTGCTTGATTCAAAATTTGTAGTATAAAGTGTTAAAGCCTTAGTCTATATTAGAAAAAAAAAATGAAACTAAAGGAAAGGGGTATTTATTTGCTTTATACGGGTTTGTTGACTATATTCCATCGTCTTTTTCCCCTAATTTCTTCATATTCCTTTAAAACTTTTATATTGCACCTTTTAATTTCATTATTTTTGTTGTACTGTTGCTGTTTGTTATTAATTATTTCAATTTGTATCTATTTTTTCATTCATTTTTGATTTTTTTCATGTTTTTTTCATGTCTTTTTTATATTAGCGACAATGATGGACGCCATATTTTTCAGACGAAGATAAACGTATTGTTGGATGGAGGAATAAATAAAAATAGAATCGATAGAACACAGCTGCTTCAGATCATATAAAATTGATTCTTCATCGCTGTCTTAGATATTCACAATTATACAGATAATCGAGTCTTGATAAATATAAATACCATTTTACACACGACTTTACGATGATTTATGTAAATATATATTTTTCTAAAAATCTTACATTTAGCAATGTTTATATTTCATTAAATACAATTTTATAATTTAATTTTATTACTCCAAATACATTGATAAAAAGGTAAGCCTCAAAATATATCTTTAAAAACTTTATTTTCAGTTTCTAAACCTTTCTCCTTCAGTATTTTAAAGCACAATTTTGATTAACAAATTTGCATATCTGTAATAAATCCCGAGAAATTTCGAAAATGAAAGTTTTTTTCAATCAAACATAAAGCTTCCTACATAAAAAAAAAAATAAGGAGAGATTGCAAAGCCTCAAACACAGAAGTATTTTATTTAAAAACGCAAAATAAAATATAAAAATAAAAACGTCTTCGGTGCAATTCATTTTCCATCGTGAATATTCCAAATTCCATTATGCTTATGCAAGGAAATTTCATTAAAAGATGAAAGGTGGAATATTTTACCGATTATTTATGTGATAATAAATTAAGAATGCATAAAAAATGGAAAATTCATAATTATATTTTTATGTATTTTCGCTATATATTCAAAATACAAAGATATATTTTGTTCCAATTTAAAAAACAAAAATGCATATGTATTACGATTTAATGTTATTATATTGCAATTTTAAATTTGTTTCATATGATGGTGGGCGAACCCAGAAAATAATAATAACACTGGAATAAAAGTGTAATTGTAATTTACTGTACTGTCGTACTTTACTATAGAAACCATGTAGCTTTATATTTCATTAAAGAAAATATAAAACTATATAGTTCAAATGTTTTTTCTGTCCAAGGAAAATTTTCTGCAATTTTGCATTTTACTAGTTTCTTACTATCTGGCGGTTGACAAACATTTACCAACTACGGGTATATTCATGGTTCCAAAATACTATGTTAACCATTTATCTACTGACGGTACTTATAAGTACCATTAAAATACTTGTTATAAAATTCATTAAATACATCGATTACTTGTAATACAGTTTAGAATGAGTTATAGATACATTACTTTATCTTGTTTCAAAAACATTATGGGTTACGCAAAACAAAAATATTTTTTAAAGGATGATTTCTTTTGCCTTTGCATCTTTTCAGCTTCCTTGGCGGTGGGGGGGGGGGGGGGGAATTTTTCATTTCGGAAGTATTTTTATATTTCTATTGTAAGAACATTACATTTGTACATTTCCGAATTCTACAAAATAGAAAGAAAAATATTTAAAACAAAAGATTTGAGCGGGTTATAAATACTGAACAAAATCCCTATAAATTCAAATTTAATTAATCCTTCTGAATCCTTCAATTCTTCTAAAATCCCTCTAACATCTGTAAAATGATTATATAAATCTTCTAATGTAGATTCACGAAAAATGCTTTAGAAGATAAAATTTTCATGAATTCATAATTCAGTACATAAAGGTACTTTCATTATTTATATTTTGTAGAGTGCTAAATGCTAGATACATAATGTTTTTACTTTTTTTTTTATTTTGATGTTGTGTATTAATTTTTTTAATGCTCGTCATAATCTGTATTATACATAAAACTTCCTCGTCAAAATCCATCCTTTATTATTATTATTATTATTATTATTATTATTATTATAGAGAAGTTTGTAATTTGCCAAAGAAGATAGTCTGATAGTAATAAATATAAATTATTTATCAATATAAATTATAATAATTTTCTTTAAATATACTTTTTACAAAAATGTTACTTTTTATAACGTGTATCTATATTCTCAAGCAAAAACATATTAGTGGATAACGTTGACGCCATATTGACGGTGGCAATAACCTAACCAATACATTTTGCATTCACCGCTATTTTTTTAACTTCTGACATCACACGATTTCAATTTTTACACAGTCAAATAGAAATGAAATGTACTTTCAAATACAATTTTCAGGAAAAATTAAATTATTATTTTTTGGTTTTAAAATTATTTTTCAAGCATGATTTTTTTTTTAAATATGCGTGCTACTCAATTAGACCGTTAGCACTTAAAACAATTTAAATAATTCAGTATTTGTTCGTGTCAGTGTAATATTTCATAACTAAATTGTCAAACGAAAGCTAAACGTTACTAATAAATAAATATATTATTAAATAAATAAAACACAAATGAACAGAAATGTAACCAAACTAGGCATTTAAACACTGAAATAACCAGAATCTCCTTCTTGAACGCGCGATTAAGCACTGGCATGGGGCTATTATGATACTGTCAAATATGCTTTTTGCTGTAGCTGTTGTGTATGCTAGAAAAATATACTAAATGTAGAATACTCGTATGTTCACTGGGTAATATATAGCGTATCTTGAAAAGCCATTAGATTGGGATAGTCTGGTATGTGTACATTTTTGAATTACTACAAAGCAATATCTTTACAACAAAAAATATCGTTAAAATTACGGAATTAGTAAAAAAAAAAAAAAAAAAAAAAAAAACTTAAAACAAGACAATTATTGCACTATTTAATTGAAATGCATTGATAAAATATTAAAATGTATGTTAGCCTCGACATTTCTTTTTGAAATTCTATATTCAAGTTTTTAAATTGTTGCTACTAGTATCTTAACACGCCTGCGGCCAGATTTGCATATCTATAATAAAATCCGAGAAATTTTGAAAATGGAAGTTTCTTCCATGAAATCTAAAGCTGCATGTATTAAAAAATAAATAAAATAAAAGACGATTGCAAATTTCTCGATTACAAGAATATTTTATTTGAAAATAAAATAATAAATTCTTCTTCATCAAATAAAATGTGGCGAAATTCATTTTGCTGCATGAATATTCTAAATTCCTTTTAGCATGCGCCATGAAATTTCATTAAAAATGAAAGAAGAAATATCTAATCGGTTATTAATTTTATAATAAACTAAGAATGTTTAAAAAATAAAAATTATTATTACCATCTTATATTCGTTTATTATGTGTTCAAAAATATATATTTATAAAGAGGTGGTTGTCTTGTTTTAATTTTTTTTTCTTTTACTAATTCAGTAATTTTAATGAAAATGTTGGTTGTAAAGATATTGCTTTGTAGTAATACAAAAATTTACACATACAACAAATGAAACAAATAACGAAACTTACAAATGACCCCTAAAACGTGTAAATCCGTCGAAAACGGGAAGTCGAAAAAAATTTCAATTACAATACTTTCTTCTATTGAAGACAGAAGAATCTATCTTCTATCTTCTATTGAAGTTAGAAGAAAGTAATAATTTAAAAAATGTATTTGGGATATAAATTTTAACGAAATAGTTTTCATCCACATTCCTTACCCGGGATACTCCGGTTCATATTCTTATTTTAGTAATACCAAAAAGTGACATTTTTAATGTCCTTCAGTGCATAAATTTGTTTTTAATCTCTCAGCAAGTGGAATTCTCTCTTCTTTAAATGCCCATAAGTTTTTTTTTTTTTTTTTTTTTTTTTTTTTTTTTAAAGGTGTGCAACACATAACATCTTAAATGATTTGTTAAAGGAGCAAAATAAAGAAAAGTCTGAAATTAAATATTTTTAAATAAAACGTCATATTACTAGTCTGAAATTTTTTTTAACCAGTTGTAATCCTTTTTCCGCATTACAAAAGCTTGCGGTTAAATGATTGGTTGCGTCTTGCTGTGTAAAGCAGTGTGGTATATAAATATATAAAAGCCTTAAAATGTTTATGTTCATTTTTTGAAATTATTAAATTAAAAATATTCTACACTGTAAAAAAAAAAATCTGTAATTCTACAGATGTAAAGTTAGATAAATTTATATGCTTACTAAAATTTTATCTGGACACTGTAAAAAAAAAAAGATGTAAATCTACGAAACTAGATTTTGTAATGCTACAAAAATCTGTAGCTTTACAAAAGAACCTGCTAAAATTACAGTAATCTTTTTCTAAAATTTTATCTGTAACCCAAGCTGCAGTTACAGAAAAAGTCCTAGCAATTCTAGTTTCCTAAAACATTCTTAGTAACCTTACAGATTGTTTGATTTACGGTGCAAAAGTGCATCTGTTACATGAATTTTTGTTGTTGTCGTTACATAAAAGTTCTAAAAAATCAGAGGATTCTAGAAAAATTTTAGTAACGTTTTTTAAACAGTGCAGTGCATAAATTTATTTTAATGTCTCAACAAGTGCAATTCTCTCTTCTTTAAATGCCCATATCTGGTATGAGAAAAGGTTTCGCCTCCTTCGTAAGTTTTTTTTAAAAAAGTGCTCAACAAGTAACATATTAAATGATTTGTAAAAGGAACAAAGTAAAGAAAAGTCCCAAATTAAATATTTTTAAATAAAACTTCACGTTACAAACCTGCATTTTTAAAAATCAGTTATATATTTTTTTTTCTACACTGTAAAAAAAATTCTGTAGCTCTACAGATGTAAAATTACATACTTACTAAACTGTCATCTGTAACTGTACAAAAAAAGCTGCAAATCTACAAAACTAGTTTTTGTAAAGCTACAGAAATCTGTAACTTTACAAATGAATCTATTAAAATTGCAGTAATCTTACTAAAATTTTATCTGTAAACCTGGCTGTAGTTACATGAAAAGTTCTAGGCATCCCAGTTTCCTAAAAAATTCTTAGTAACCTTACAGATTTTTTGATTTTCGGCGCAAAAGTGTGTCTGTTACATGAATATTTGTTGTTGCCGTTACATAAAAAGTTCTAGGAATCCCAGTTTCCTAGAAAAACTTTAGTAACTTTACAGATTTTTTTTTACAGTGTACATTACTAATCTTGCGATTAAATGATTGGTTGCATCTTGTTGTGTAAAATAGTATGGTATGTAAATATCAAAGCCGCAAAATGTTTATGTTCATTTTTTGAAGTTATATGAAATTAAAAATATTGTGATATATCTTTAAAAATAGCTTAGCAGAAAATTAAACTTTAGTAAACGAGCAAAATAATCTTTCTTTTCTTCTTTTTTTCTTCCTTTCTTTTTTTGTACATTTGTTTAAAACAAATAAACCTTTCCTAATGCAGAAACGTTTCTTTTTTAATAATACCCAGTAGTGGCATTTTTATTCTCCCTTAGTGCATACAGTTGTTCCTTAATTCCTGAACAAGCGCAATTCACCTATCTTTCTAATCCTACATGTGAGAAAAACTTTATTTTTTTCTACATAAATAGATAAGACTGTTTAACAAGAAAAAATTTAAATGTTTTGGTAAAAATGACAAAAAAAAAAAAAAAAAAAAAAAAAAAAAAAAGTCTGAAATTAAATATTTGCAAATAAAACTGCATCGCTACAAATCTGTATTTCTTTTACCCATTTATAATATATTTTTCCCTACATTTCTAATACTTGTGTTTAAGTAATTTAAAAGAAAAGTATGTCTGGTAACTGGAAGAATTCCGACACCGAAGGCTTTCATTTATTTCACGTAATAAAGGATTTTTATTATCTGGGGTTGTGGGTTTCGTTATTAGTTTCGAATGTTGCTAGTTAAAAAAAAAAAGAAATTAAAAAAATGTAACTTTAAGAATACTGACGCAAGGTTTTCGTTTATTTTACGTAATAAAGGATTTGATTATCTGGAGTTGTGCGTTACATTATTTGTTCCATTTTGTAATACTACAAAGTAATATCTTTAAAACAAACACTTTCATTAAAATTACTGAATTAGCTAAAAAAGAAAACAGTATCTAACAGCCAACGTTAAAATGGCCGTTTTTGTGTAAATTTGTGATTTTTTTAATTATTTTATTCCAAATCTGTTTCAATTATATTTTTATAATTATTATAAGAAGAGTTATGGCCAATTTAATAAACAGGAATAAATGAGTCAAATACTGGAATTGGACATAAGCGGGCCAGGGGACATGTGAACAATGTTTCTACGCTGAAAAAAAAAATCTGTAAAGTTACTAAAGTTTTTCTAGGAAACTGGGATTCCTAGAACTTTTTATGTAACGCCAACCAGGATTACAGATAAAATTTTAGTAAGATTACTGTAATTTTAGCAGATTCATTTGTAAAGTTACAGATTTCTGTAGCTTTACAAAAACTAGTTTTGTAGATTTGCAGGTTTTTTGTACAATTACAGATAAAAGTTTAGTAAGCATGTAACTTTATATTTGTAGAACTACAGATTTATTTTTTATTTTTTACAGTGTATGCATCCGTTTCTTACGTTTTTTACATAAAAGCAGTAATAAACCTTAATTGACACTTCTAGATTAATTTTGTACGTATCTGAAAGATATAAAAGAAATCCTTAAATGCGATTTCTGGAAAATCAATTTTTCCATTATCTTCCGATAAACTTCATTACATAAAATGTTTTAAACATATTTCGGTGAAATTTTGACAGAATGCTTCCATGTTACTCACTATGTTCTGCGCAAGAATCTAAGCTCCATGTGATAATGTGATTATTTGATAGATACATAAAAAAAACGGTAATTTCTAATAAAAACATGTGTACTGTTTGACATACTTTGAAATATTTCAGTTAATTTTGAAGATCTTGTAAAACTCCTAAGTTCAGTGCGCAGGTAAGTGTAATTGTAGTGTGTAGTACAAAGAAAATTGAAATATATTGAGTTGAATTAAGGATACGCTGTCTGGCGTAAACATGAAATTTGGCTAAAAAATGCAAAACATCGCAATGTTTTTTTTTTTTTTTTTTTTTTTTTTTAAAAGGTATGAAGATAGTGCTAGGATTTTATTTTCATCTTTCTGTATTACAACTGAACTAAAAACATGTGTATTTATTCACTGCAAGGCTTACAGAACATAGGGGAAAACAATTTTTCAAAAAATAATAGCTCTAACAGATTTTTTTCATTTAATATATTGTTTTAGATGCTTACTAACAATAAGTAACAAAGTGATATTTATTTGAAAAATAGGAATTATGCGCTTAAATAATGTTTTGAAATTTATTAAAAGCTATGCTTTCGTATTGGCTTTGTGCCAGGAGTTGACAGACGAAGAAATCGCCAAAAGATGACTATGCACAATCAGCCTTTTGATCCTGATTATTTCAATGGTGTGAGTGCATAGTTTAATTATGTATCTTAAATTTTTCCTTTTTCGTATGGTATTTTATTTATTTATTTATTTAATTATTGGTGAATGTTTTAATTTCGTTATGGACGATAAGCTGGAAACAAATGCTGAGCTATTTATATTAATTTACATACAAACAGATTTATTTTTCTTAATCGCCTGCACGCAATAGAGATAGATTTTTAAAAAAGTCATTCTTGAAAAATATTTAAAAAACCATAAATTTGAGTAAATGGTGATATACGCTTTTCAAATAAATTTAATTTGAAAGTACACTTTTCCGTATTCGACAGTGTAAAAAGTTAAAATGCATGATGTTTAGAAGTTTCAAAAAACAGCAGTAAAAGTTAAATTTAATCGTCTGGGGATGCCATCGTCAAAATGACGTCAGCGTTATGCGCGGACACGTTTGTCCATTGTAATATAGATTGTACATTTTTTTAAGAAAAGCGTCTGGTTAACTAGAAGAGTATCGACGCAGGATTTTTCAGGGTACCATGGCCCGTCTCGCGGAATCAATGCACGACACTCAAAAAAAAAAAAAAAAAAAAAAAAAAAAAAATACGAATTCTCATGATGCAATTTTTTTTTTAATTTACTTTAGTACTATGCTATTCGTTAGCCTACTTTCAGTGGAAATTAAGACAGTCATTAAACGTAAAAATTTCATATTTCGCTAAAGGAGAAATAGCGTACAATTATAATTAATCTGAAACCTCTTCAAAACAAAATTTTGTTTCGGTCTCCATTAAGACATTCCATTTAAGACAGGTTTCCGTATTATCGGGTATATTTGCATGGTATTCCTTCCGTAAGGATCAGGATTTTTTTATGTTTAAGACAACATTCTGCTATAGACAGGTTCTGTTTTCATTTTTATGCCCTGATTAAGAGGTCTCGGGACTCTTAAACCTGGAAAAAAGGGGAAAAATAGACCATTTTCAAAATTTCAAACATTTACTATCTTAAAATGTATATGATATTAAAACACAATTTTTATTGGGATGAAAGATGCAAGTGTGTTCTTTCATTTCATGTATTTAAAAAGTTCAAGATGCAGAATTAGTATTTGTAGAAGGCTCCGAACTGTGGCATTTGTCGAGCAGAAAATTAGTATAAGAAATTATGCGAAAGATTCCAAAATAAATTTTGGAAGTAGAATGAAATTTTTTGTTCCTACTTATACTTCAGATTGTAATAATTTCTCTGAACCTAAATAAATTTGCATTTAAATAATTTATATATTTTTAATACAAAGTTGTATTTAGCTAATACAAAATTTTGAAAATTTCAACAGTATAATCATCTTTTTTTTTTTTTTTTTTTTTTTTTTTTTTTTGGAACAATAAAAATGAAATTTTAGATTCCATTTATACAAACTAACATGAAACGTATGTTTTGAAAATTTCATGAAAAAATATTCAGAAATTTTTGAGATATTCTGTGCGTTATGCCCAAAAACGTGATTTGGAGGAAAATGACTTCAAAGTTTTGGGAATGCCGCTTTAGCTATTGAGTCGGTATAATTCTGAAAGTCATAACTTCTGTTCAAATGAGAATTTCGTGGAAACAATTATATTAAAATATCCAGAAAAGATAGGCGTTTGACATCTAAAAAAATTAAAATTGCGAAATTCTTGAAGCTTTAAGAGTCCTGAGCCCACTTAAGAAGACGGTGTCCCACTTTTTCTACCTCCCTGTCCATCTGTTAAAGACAGTGCAGATGGTAACACTAATTTCAGCACAAGGCTTTCGTTGATTTCACATAGCAAATGATTTAATTAGGTTTTCGATAATATGTATTTTCGTTATTTATTTCATTTGTTGCGTATCTAAATTTTTTTAATTACTGAAAAATAGTATTCTACGAAGTATTACTACGGATATTGAGACAACTAAGGTACCTGTACCCAATATGGACACCCTAAGGAAAATTGATTTTTTTCACCCCCGTGTACACGTCATAGTACTCCAAAAATATATGACCACTATCCCTGGACTGTTGACTATGATTATTAAAATTAACGACCTTGTGATTATTCTGGTTTAATTTTAATGATAAAAACAAAAAATGTTTACAAATGTCCATATAAGGAACCACCTATACCTATTATAGACATGCATGTCCATATTAGGGACAGGTGGTTCCTTATTGACGTACTACGCAGTGTATAGAAGAGCCACTCTTCCAAGGGATTTTAGAGGAGAGGGGATAAAAGAAAGATATCTTAAAGTATTGCGGGGGAGGTGGGGCACAGTAAATATCTTTAGAACATGCACTTTAGAAGGGGGGGGGGTTGTCATTTTCGGTTGTGGCTCTCCGAAGACTCATGCAAAGCACCTCGGTTACTACAAAATATTATGAAATAATATAGTTGGTTTTGCTTAGCTTTATTGCATCTGACTGCAGAATTTACATCTCTATTTCCAATGTGGACATAAAGTGTCCATATTGGGAATCGGGCATAGTTTTACTAAATCTTGTAATAAATAAATAAATAAAACATTTGTAAGCAATATATGCAATAGCAATAGAAAATATGTTTTATTAGCTTTCTAAAACACTCCACTTTTCAATATTTAAAGTAATTTTACCATATCTAATAAGAATTTAAACTTACCTGTAATTACGATCAGCACACCACGGAACAACAAGTTTCCTTCCAAATGGCGAACAGCGCGCTTTTTTGCACTTTCCAGGCTTAATTATCTTGTCAACTGCTTTTCTTCACAGACATGTAGCGCCATCTCTCGATCAAAATCGTTATTTTTAAAGATATTAGGGGTGTTCATATTGAGAGCACCGTCCATATTGTGTACAAGTACCTTAGTATTAGATCGATAGAAGTACTTCACCATATTATTGTTGCAAAACTTTCAGATTTTTTTTTATACAGGGAAAATATTTTCTTTTTAACAAAAAAATAATATTTTTCCTTTCAAAAATATATTTACAGTTTCATAGTATTCTATCAGTGACATTTTTCAACTCCTTTGGTGAATAAATTTATTTTTTATTCTCCAACCAAGTACTCCCCTTCTTAAATGCTTATATCTGACGTGAGAAAAGCTTTCGCATTCTACATGAGTAAGAAAAAGAGTGTTCAACAAGTAACAGCTTAAATGATTTGCAAGTGAAAGAAAAAAAAATGTCGGAAATAAAACGTTTGCAAACAAAACTTCAGCGCTACAAATCTGTCTTTCTTTTACCCAGTTATATATTTTTTTCTACTTTATTAAAGCTTGCGATTAAGTAATTCGGAAGAAAATCATTTTTGTTAGCCGGAAGAATACCGTCACGCAAGGCTTTCGTTGATTTCACGTTACAAAGAATTTCGATTGGTGTCTTTCGTTAATTATTTCGATGGTTGTACGCGTAAATTTTTACATTACTACAAAGTAATGCCTCTAAAATTGACACACCTCATTGAATATACTAAATTAATATTTACGTTAATTTGCATGTTAAAATAACTCATGAAATCTTAACTAATGTGATAGAGTTTCAGTACCTGTATTTCATATCTTCTGTATTGTATACCAAAATGTACAGTCGTGGAAAAAAAAGTAAACACTCTCTACTAACTCTGTAACAAATTATTGTAGAACAAAGTTACTGATATCAATCGATTGAAAATAAAGTCTACTTTTAAATGGTATGTATAAATTTGCTTAGGGAGCCTTCTACATATAAAAACAAATCCATTTTTTTTCAATAGTAATACCCAAGTTTGGCACCATAAATAAATTTTACACCCTTCATTTAGTCTAAATACACATTTGCATGAAATTTGTACCATTAGTTTCAGACAAATTAATTATTTTATAGGGACTGTTTCCAAAATGAAGTTCTGTACTCGATAGTTAAAATGCTACAGAATGATTATGTCACTTCTATTAATGTATTATTTCTTGCCAATTGGGCCATTTCACTCGTTTAATATGTTTCGACTGTTGCCAGCCAAAATCTTTCAATAAAATGAGTAATATATATTTTTTTCATATTATGCTCTTCTTCACATCATAGATGTGAAGAAGAGCCTTTAGCCACCATTTTGATCTAATAATTGTCGTACAGGAGTGCGGTTTGAATTAAAATGATTCTCACGATGAAAAGTTTTTTTCAAGTGAATAAAAATAATTAGTTCCAAGCTTTGATCATAGATGGCACCCCTTTTCTGTACGTTTGGTTTCGGCCATGCTTTTTTACTGATTTTCAGATACGTTTTAACTCTGTGACACAGGAATGACTCCCAGTGAAAAAGCTAATTGCGTAGGTTGGTACTTCGAAGTCAAATTGAAACTAATCTGAAAATTAGAAAAAACACATGTTTGAAACCAAACATACGGACAAGTGGCGCCTTCTATGATCGAAGTTTGGACCTAATTGTTTTATTATCTTGAAGAAAACTTTTCATCGTGTGAAGCATTTTAATGCAAACCGCATGTCTGTGCGAGGCAATTACTTGATTTTATATTGAATTTTAAGCTGTGTCAGGGGCTTTTGGGACACCCTATATTTACCATATTTTCTCTTTTGATTTACTCTTAATGCCAGGAGTAGCAATTTTAATCTCCCTCAGCACACAAATTCATTTTTTAATCTTCAGGACAATACAATTAACTCCTCCCTTACACGCCTACGTTTGTTATCGGCGACGCTTTTTTTCTTTTTTTAAGAAAAAAGAATTGAACAAGTAACAGTTTAAATTATTTGTAAGTGGAATAAAGCAGGAAAGTAAACATTTGCAAATAAAATTACATCGCTTCAAGTTTTTTTTTTCTTTTAGCCTGTTAATTTCTTTCTGCATTATTAATGCTTGTAATTAAGTAATTGAAATGGAAAAAAAAAATTCAAGTAGATGGAGAACACCGACGTGTACATACATTTTTTTTCCAGAATAATATAGATAGAGGAAGTTAGGGTATTATGGGATACCATTTACATTTTTATTTATATCAACATAATCCTTTCAACAATCATTCAATCAACATCAATTAATTTGTAAAACATTTTATCAACATAAAAATCTGAGCTACATTAAAAGTTAGTAAAAACATACATTGATTATTTTTTAACATTTTAATACATTTAAATTGGAAGGAAAAATACATATCAATGCTTAGTTTTTAGAAAATGTTATACTTTTCGGGTAATAACAACCAGTCGGGTAATAAGGAATAGGGTTATAAGGAATATTAAAATTGCAGGAAAAGCCACTATTTAAAAGAATAACCAAAATTATTTAATGAGTAAACCTTATTACATCCTCTACATCATCAATCCATCAGATTCTTTGAAAAATTGTTTTACTTTTTAGACACGTCCTGAAACAGTTGTTTAGTTGATATATTCCATATTACCCGACACATCATCTTGAAAAACATTATCTCTTCACTACAGGCGTAGATCCCCAAGGGGCAGATAGGCTCATAATCCCCAAAACGACCAGTCGCCACATTGTGAAACACACACATAAAAACAGTAGCATTTACGTGATAAAAAAATTAAACAAAAAACTTAAGAATTAAAAATACAGGTTAATCTTTTTAATATATACCCATGTACAGAAAAAAAAACACAATTGCATCAGATGTGTCTATTTAATTTAATCATAAAATTCTTGAAATTTGAATATTAATTAAGTATAATATGAATCATCTAAAATATGTACAGTTAGAAGATAAATAAGCTAAGCATTCCTGATAGTGGGAAATATTAGGAAAACAATATTTCTTATTTTGATTTTGTCATACAAAAGTACATATAAAAAAATTGTGAATGCATAAGATTATTTTGCAATTTAAATATCAAAATAAACTTCAACCGCCCATTTTTTTAATAGGAAAAATTATCCTAAAAATAAACAAATATGGCGACTTAAACATTGAAAGTTAGTGGCCACAGCAAAAAATTTAGTCGACACGTGGCGACTGGTGACCGTGATTCTGCAACTATACTCTTCACTCGTCAACACGTTAACATAGAGAAAAACTGACTAACACAGCAATAAATATAACTGTTAAACTTTATATTGAACTTGGTTAACATCACTAACAATGAGATTTTATAATTATTGCGATTTTTTTTTTAAATTCACATAAAAACCTGCAAAAATCGAGAATGAGATTTTATTTCAACGCGTCGGACAGGTATCCAAAGAGAACAGAACACAGTATCTCATGGGAGTACTCGGAAAGGTTATGGCAGATTTACGCTTGGTTGTAACACCATATGTGCCGGATATTGACGTATTCCATAATGCCCAAACTTCCTCTCTATATATTACTTTTAGAACCTCTATCTGCATAATGATCAATAACTGATCCAAAAAGACTCGTTTTGCAAAGTTGTGAAAGTTTATGATCTCTTTATGCTTATTAGGTCGCTGCAATCATCAATATGACGCAAGCTTTACTCGCAGATATGTTTGTACTTTATAATATAGACGTTGAAATATCAAGTATTTTATTTTAAAAAAAAAAAAACTAATTTTAAAGACAATAACATACGATGGTGGATTTAAAAATAAAGTTTCCTTGGGCGTTATTGACCGTGTTGTTATTCAAGATAAACAATAAGCTGCGAATATGAAAAAATAGACTAGAGGTCTGCACGGGCCCGGGCTTGGCCCGAGGCCCGTACCGGCCGACAGACAAAATAAACGGGCCGGCAAAAAAATTAATCGGGCCTGTCGGCCCGATATTAGGATTTAAGCGAAGCAGATAAAATATGAGCCATTTTCAATGAATATGATTTTCTCGAGAAGTATAAATGTGTGTCACGATCCGATGCGAGTTTAACAACATCAATACAGAAATGTAACATGTCCATCGTAGAAATCGGCATCGTACAGTTACATGATGTCTGATTCCGAGTTTAATTTTTTTTTTTTAGCAGACTCGTGCCGGGACGGAACTGGTCTTAATCGATCTCAGAATGTGTAGAACAGTCATTGTGTTTTGTAGTATTAATAGTGATAATGAACTTCTCTTAACAGTATCTTTGGAAATATACCTTAAGGTGGTTCTCATATTCACTGCTCAACAATGCGAAGCTTTCAGACACATTTTCTGACAAAATTTTTAACTATAAAGGCATAAAATTGACAGGCCTGCCTATTGAAGGCATTTGGAAACGAATAGCTTTTTCCATATTAGATAAATTACTTAGAGAGATAACAGAGATTCCTGTCACGTGACTGTACGTTTTTCTCCTTTCCTGTGCTATCGCTTCCGGAAATTCGATTCAAAACGCCAACTTTGACAGTATTTACAGAAAGATATATTGCTTTTATCTATGAAAAAAAAACGACATTTTCATAGTTTCTGAATAAGAATACCTGCCAATCTTACGCGTTTCCGAAAAGAAAAGAATTCATAAATGTGTCGAAATGTAGCTCCTTTGGATTTGAGAAAAGCCTTAAAAATGAGAGAAATATTTTCACAAATATACTTTTTATTATACAGCTTCAAAAGTTATCATGTTTTTAATCCTTTATTCTGAACTACATTCATCTTTTAATGAATCTTTATTTTCATTTTGAAATGTCTGTAGATACGATGACTAAAACACTGTAAATAATCGTTAATGTTTACTATTGTGTGTTTTCTGTTTTGCGAACATCATAGTAATGTAAAATATACTGTAAAATGTTCCCATAAATATGTTTGTAGTATTCATTAAAAGAATTTTAATTGTATTTTGAGAAAGAACGGATTATTATTATTATTATTATTATTATTATTATTATTATTATTATTATTATTATTATTATTATGATTATTATTATTATTATTATTATTATTTTGTAGAAATTGTGTCGGGCCGGGCCTGTTTTCACTGATTTTTGTGCGGGCCGGGCCGGGCTCGGGCCGCACTTCCAATTTTTACACCGGGCCGGGCCAAAATAGCTTTCTTTCGGGCCGGCCCGGGCCCGGGCCTGGAAATTCAGGCCCGTGCAGACCTCTAAAATAGACCTACTTTATTTTTCTAAATAATCGCTAATCACTGCTTTTACGTAAAGTTTAAGAATGTTTAAAATCTCTTGCGTACGGGATAACTGCTTAAGGTTGTTTGCCAATAAACTCCCCAATTTCCCTTGCTAATATTAAACCTATGGTCGTGGGATGCAATCCAATACTTTAAATATCTCTCTATGAAATTCGAATTTTTAACTTCCTTTTTTTTATTAGTTCTCAAAATATTTGTAAAATATGTACTTAAGTTTATTGGAAGTGTTAAAATTTTACCCACAGCCGTTATCTTTACGCATATAATATTACATTAAATATATATATCTTAAAAATATGATATTTTGACAAATAAGAAAAAAACATAATTTTTTCAAGGAAAGTGCACAGAAAAAGGAGTTAAATATATGAATTCCCTGAGGCGATATTTTAAATAGACGAATATATCCAACTCCCATAATTTTAGCACTAGCGAAAAGAAATAGGGAGTTGACTGATGAACTGCCTTAAAGGCTGTCTTCACGTTTTCATTGATTCAGAGTGTTTTCTCTTGACAACATTTTCCGTTGTGGAAGTCGCTTTGTGCCAGACCTCAATTGCAGGGCTGATGGCCAAGCGAAATTTGACTTTCCATAAGACTTTTAGCATTAGTTCGAAATCCGACAATTTCATTGGCTGTCGGTGAACCGAACTTCTTTCCCTGAAAGGAAGAAATCCATTTTACGAGTAACAGCGCTGCTACTCATTTCATCAAATGTACTTCTTGATAATAATAACTTGATGCATTAAAAAAAAACTTATGTATTTCTCATACTGAGCACAGAATCAATTGTTATACAGTTAATAACATAATATATTATTAATTATTAAATTTGATATAATTTTCTAGTAAGAAAATTGTTAACAATTCTAAAACAACAGTGACTTAGTTAAATTATGATAAAATAATGAGTTGTTATAATAAGCTGCTTAGAACTTTTTTTTTTTTTTTTTTTTTTTACTCAGATGTTTGCAATCAGTATTAAACTTCTAACAGCTTAACTAAAAATAAGTAATTGAAGCTCCATCTAGATATATAAAAATATTTTTCTATGTCAGTTTAAAAGATACTATTATTACATTTAAATAGATATTTTATTTTAATTATATAACATTAGCTCTTAAGTGTTATTATGTAGTAAAATTTAATCACAATAATATATTTCCAATAAAAATTGTAAAGCTACTAATAATAAATTAATAAATACAGATAAAAACAAAAATCTCCATAATAATAATAAAAATAATGGTTATTTTAAATATATATATATTGCAACTAATAGCAAAATATTTTGCATTGTTCATGTTTGATGTATATTACATTTTTATTGCAACATATATATGTATATATATATATATATATATATAATAAAACCTTTTGCGAATAATTATTAAATCAGATATATATATATATATATATATATTGTTTTTGTTGCATTTTTACCATACATTCAATTATATAAAGTATAGAAATTTACTGTCTTCAATGGTTAAATTATCATTGAAATATATATTATTAATGTAATTTGTATATAAAGGATAAATAGTTATTTTTTAAAGATGAATAATTTAATTCTGTTAATTACTATTTATATGTTACTGGAGTTCTAGCATAAAAGTACTTTTCATGAAAGTTTAGAAGATATTAAAATTAAATTTTAATAAATATTTATTTTAAACATACAGTTTATATATGATAAGAATTTAGTAGTATTGAATATACAATAAAAAAAAAATTAGAAAACAGCTGATAAATTGATAAATATTTTTATATATGAAAGATAATACTTAATTTTGAGAAATGAACACTTTAATAAATTACTACTGCTAATTATATATGTATATATAACTTACTAAAGTTCCAACAAAAAAAATATTTTTAATGTAAGGTAAGAATATATTATTATTACATTATTATTAAAAAACAGATTAAATGAATTTTTTTATTTAATTATTTAAATTTATTTAAAAAAATCTAATTGACAATTTTTTTTTTTTTCAAAGAAACTGGTGATAAAGATCAACTGATTTTAACTAACTGACTTAAGGGTGTTCTCAAATCAAAAAAGGCAACTCTCTGACATAAGTTTTAATTTATTTTTGTTCGAAAATGCATGAAAGTAACTGTTGTTGTTGTTCAGAAACTATGTAATTGAGCTGTTTTTTCCTTTTTTTTTTTTGCAAACGCAATAGATCTTTCAGAAAATAGTGTCAAAGTGGACGTTTTGAACCGAATTTCCACGCGAAGGAAGAAAGAGCACTGAAGAGCGGGCGAAAAACGTGTTTGTCACGCGATCAAAATCGCTTATAACTCAATGTTATCAAAAAATGGAAAAAGAGTTCAATTCCAAATCGCTTCCATGGCCAGGCTTTCCAATTTCATACCTTTTCGTTAAAAAAATGAATTTGTAAATGTGTCAAAACGTTTTGCGCTTGTTAAGCAGAGCAGTTAAGAACAGCCTTAAGAAAATATTATTATTACTCTTTAATTATTAAAGAAATTTATTTATTCGAAAAATACCGTATAAGTCATATGAATTTTAAAATTTAATTCAATTATCTGTATAACATTTACAATTAAAAAAAAAATAGTAATCTAAATAACAGATAAATTTAAAATGATCAGAACTTTATAAAAATCTAACATGGAAATACTTTTAATGTAAGCCTCGGAGATTTATTATTGCATTTTAATAAATGTTTACTGTAATTATTAAAAAATAGATTAAATGAATTTTTTAATTTAATTATTTAAATTTATTTAAAAAAATCTAATTGACAAAAAAAATTACAAAGGAACTCGTAATAAAGATCAACTGATTTTAACTAACTTAAGAAAATATTATTATTACTCTTTAATTATTAAAGAAATTTATTTATTAGAAAAATACCCTATAAGTCATATGAATTTAAAAATTTAATTATCTGTATAATATTTACGATAAAAAAATTCAAAGCAATCCAAGTAACAGATAAATTTAAAATGATCAGAACTTTATTAAGTTCTAACATGAAAATACTTTTAATGTAAGCCTAGGAGATTTATTATTGCATTTTAATAAATGTTTACTTTAATTATTAAAAAATAGATTAAGTGAATTTTTTAATTTAATTATTTAAATTTATTTTAAAAAATCTAATTGACAAAAAAAAATTACAACGGAACTCGTAATGAATATCAACTGATTTTAACTAACTGACTTAAGAAAATATTATTTTTACACTTTAATTATTAAAGAATTTCTTTATTAGAAAAATATCCTATAAGTCCTATGAATTTAAAAATTTAATTTAAATATTTGTGTAATATTTAAAATAAAAAATTATAAAGTAACCTATCATAAATTAATAAAGACTTTTATGTCTCAAGGATAATTTTAAAATAAAAAACCCTGAATATATTAATTCTGATGATTTTGCATTTATCTGTTATTATAGTAACAGACAAATTTAAAATGATCAAAACTTTATAAAGTTCTAACATGAAATTACTTTTAATGTAAGCATAGGAAATTTATTATTGCATTTTAATAAATGTTTACTTTTATTAGAAAATAGATTAACTGATTTTTTTAATTTAATTATTTAATTTATTTTAAAAAATCTAATTGCTAAAAAAATTTACAAAAGAACTGGTAATAAAGATCGACTGATTTGAACTAACTGACTTAATAAAAATCAAAACAATACTCTAAAAAAATGAAAACGCCAGCGAAAGGACAGAACTCACAACTTTAGTATTACAAATGTAAAATCATAACCAGCCCTAGTCTTGACCACTGGACTAGATCATTCATACATTTGAGATACCAAAATACCATCTGCCGGCTTTACACAGTATTTTACTCTTGTACTTGTCCTTTCAGGGAAAGAAGTCCCGTTCAATTTCATTGGCTATCGGTGAAGCGTCAGCCAATGAAATTGCAGGATTTCACACCAATGCTAAAAGTCTTATGGAAAGTCAAATTTCGCGATGGCCAAGGCGATCTCTGACACTTGGATCATACGTTTTCATGTCATGGTTACGGATTATAGCACCTGATATTTCACGAGACCATTTGTTTAACACAACAGCTCTTACTTCGTTCTTTGTTCACGATTTCGAAACATGTCTGCTCTCTATATCTGTGGAATGCAGATGTCCCACTCATGCGGCTCTTTTGCTAGCGTCACACCAGTGTCTTTTTCATCATCTTGGCTGTACGTCACCAAATGGCGGAGGTATGATTCTCGAATAAAACCGAATCCTTGTTTGGTTCATTGTTGTTCGATTTAAAAGAAATATAACAAGAAAATTCTCTTTCGACTTCCTCTCGTAATTTTCGTATACATAAAAAAAAAAATCATACAGAAATTGATTAATATGTTATGTGCATTTGACAATTTTAGTATTATTTTAAATTAATACAGTAAAATGTATCAAAACAAATCGAACACATTATATTACGGATTCCTGCCTATTTCACGATTCCAGTAAAAACAAGTTTTATCCACAAAATAAAGCATACTCTCTAAAACGGAATACATTTGCAGCCAATTTCAGTTCGGTTTTTGTTGGTTTTATGACATTTATAGAAAGCAAATTAACTGAAAAATAAATAAAATGGAAAGAAAATGCTACCGTATCTTTTCCCTTTCTTGTGTAAAAAAATACTTTTTAAATATTTTCTCTTTTAATAATACCAGGTAAAAGATATTTATTCTCGTGTAAACCACGATTTTGTTTTTAATCTCCTAGAAAGGGTAATTTTCTTTTATTTTTAATGCCTACATTTGAAATGGGGAGACATTTGTTTTCTAACATACGAAAAAAAAACATTCAACAAGTAACAGCTTAAATGATTTGTAAGTGGAAGAGGGAAAAATTAGGAAACTAAATATTTGCAGATAAATTTTCAACGGTACAGGTCTACAAATCTTTCACCCAGTCTTTATATATAAATATAACTTTTTTTTTTCTTTGTTTGTTACACTTTATTTATGCTTGCAAGTAAGTGATTTAAAAGAAAAACATTTCTGGCAGCAAGAAGAACAGCGGCACGTACGTAAAAGAGGATTTTGATTTTTTCAGGGTATTATATGTTTCGTTGTTTTACTTTTTACTTTCTTCTATGAGAAGAAAGTATTGTAATTGAATTTTTTTTCGACTTCGCTATTCGACAGATTTACACATTTTAGGGGTCAGAGACCCCGAAAAACATATTTACACAAAATGTCTGTCTGTTTGTGTGTCCGTGTATCGCCATTGTACAGTCGTGGGGAAAAAAAGTTAACACCCCCTACTAAACTCCTCAACGAATTATCGTAGAAGAAAGTTACTGGTATCGAACGATTGGAAATAAAGTCTACTTTTGAATGATGTATACAAAATTTGCTTAGGGGGCCATCTACATATTAAAACGAATCCAAACTTCATTTTTTTCAATGGCAATACCCAATTTTAACAAGATATTTCAAATCTACGGTTCAAACTATGCCTAGACACCAAATTTCAAGTCATTTGAACAATCAGTTTTTGAATTATAAACATTCAAAATTGAGTGCCTCTAACGTTAAATTACATTTTCATATTTTTATTAATATCTCCTGAAATTATGCTCCTAAGGTGCTACTTCTTTTGTGTAGCAATAATACTAAAATACCCAAACATATATACGATGAATTTGCATTTTTTATAATTTTATGATATGAATTATGAATTATTAAATTAATATTGGAAAAAAATTATGAATTGCAACCTACAATTTTTTGATGGATTTAGATTTATTAAGTCCTGCTTTATGGAAATCCAAAATTTCACATTTTTCTTCCAAGTAGTTTTCAAATTATACTTAAAAAACGGCAAAATGATGGTTTAAGGGGCCGTCTATGATAGAAGTGACTAGATATTTTGAAAATTCTTATGCTATATCCTGTAATCTAGTACTTTTCAATGACTGCTTGAGTGACGCTTAAGATGCCTTGATCAAAAAGGGAGCTCTCTTGGTCAACAATGGAGTACCAAACTTCAATTTTATACAGCCCCTAAAATACCCTCGTTTTTAAATAATTAATTTCTCGGAAACTTATCGTACGAATTGCATAAAAATTAAGCTAATTGAAGGGTGTAGAGTTCATTTATGCTGTCAGAATTGTGCACTGCTATTGAAAAAAAACGAAGTTATGGTTTGTTTTAATATGTAGATGGCCGCCTAAGCAAATTTTGTATGCATCATTTAAAAGTAGACTTTATTACCAATCGTTTGGTACTAGTAACTTTCTTTTACGATAATTTTTTGCAGTGTTAGTATGGGGTGTTTACTTTTTTTTTTCCCACGATTGTACCATCGAAAATTGTATGAAGTTATGCATAGAATTGAACCAAATTTCACATGTATGATTTTGACTATGGAAAGTAGGTCCTCCTTGAATTTGGATATATTCCACCGGAAGGGGAAGCTGTAATAGCGATTTGTGGGCCGTTTTCATTATTGCATCATTGAAAAGTGTGTGAAGTTGCGCATAAAAATAATACAAATTATATATATATTATATATATATATATATATATATATATATATTTGGCTATGAAAAGCAGGTCCCATTTGAATTTTAAAATATCCATCGGAGGGGGCACAGTAATAGCGAGTTGTGTACTCGCTCTTTCGTAGTTCTGTCGAACATCGGCGGCTCGTGCAACGACGGGAACTTCGCATCTTGCTAAGCCGGCTATTCGCAAAGAGCTGACGTACTGATTTTATTAAATATCATGATCGAATTTTACGCATTTTTACTTCGATTCATTGATTAAAGCAGAAATTTAAGATGAAAGTCAAAGTTGGTATAGTATTGAACTAATAATATTGAAGTATTAATATTTGTAACTACTTTTTGAAATATTAAGATGTATGAGATTATTTAGATTATTAAAAAAGTTTTATGGTTGGTACATCCAACTAGTTTAATGTGTTAAATCTATCAGACATTTTTTGTATTGTTACAGTCTAACTGCGTTATAACAAAGACAAAGGGATTACACTGTTTGCCCGTTATAGTGGTGTTTTTAAACTAACCAATTTTGAGATATCATATAATGAAACGTAATAAACTGAAATAAAATGTTCAGATGACTGATTACTGTGATAGATGTAGTTTTACATTTATGTGTTAAAAGAATGAAATAAAAATACTAAAGGCAACTAACCATTCACTTACTGTCGGAAGATAATTGTTAAAGAAGATATGCTTAGTATGTATTTAGTAATTTAACTCTTTATGCACCGTCGGTACTATTAAGAACACTTAATGGAAAGTTAATATAAAGTCTACGCAATCCGTCTATTAATAAAACCAGATTTTACTTTTCAAACAAATTATTTTGCTCCATAGCATTTAAAAAGTACAGCGAAACAGATGATACTAAATATTTTTTAAAGTAGTTATCTCTTCAACTATTAAACACCTCATTCCATCCTCATTCACACCATTAAACCATTAAACCATCAACCCATGCACCTTTTCTGAAGCCTTGAAATACCAAGAATTTAAACTGTATGTTTTTTCCCTTCTAAAATTTAGAACAGTTAACACATTCAGGTATGTTCATTTTATAACTGCACACCCAAACTTATAATAGCACATTCTTAATTAGGTTTCTGAGACCTTTGATTTTAACATACTCATAAAAAATAGTTTTATTTAAGAAATGACTGTCTAATTAATTATCCTTAATTATTAATAATGGCGTTAATAATATTTATTATTCATTTACACTAAAAGATTATTAAGTTTTGTTTTTCCAATGGGATTTTTCTATAGATACAGAAAAATAATAGATATAACAAAACAGCTTTATTTCATGAAACAAATTGCTCTAATGTACCACAAAACGAAATTCTGTTCAGAAATTACGTTGGATACAGAGAAATTCTATCTATTCAACAGATTTCCCCTGTCAATACTAAGGGAAAAAAAAAAATAGTTCCATACAGAGAAAGTCCGTGTCGGATAACAGGTTTCCCCTGCCTATACGATGCAGACATTATGTTGCATACAGTCAAAGTCTGTATCAATTTGACCGATTTTCTCTGTACGAACTGCAGCGAAAGTCTGGTAACCTAGCTGACATATTTTTTCCGTTATCTACAGTTTTTTTTTTAATTTATTTTTTTATAAGTGTAGACGTAGCTTTTCTCTTATTGAAAAATGTTATATGAAAATTTTGCAACTACAAACAATCTTTCCATTTAAAGATAGTCACACAATGCATTGTTTTTATAAGAGTTGCCAGATTTCGATAGCATTCTTTTTTTGTAAATTAATATAATTATTCTTGTAAATGTTTTAAAAGTCTACTAAACATATTAAATCAGTTTGAATTAGAAAACTTATTTAAATTTCATATTATTACAATGTGAATTTTCTAATATATCTTCACATATTAAGAAAGGTAAATATTGAGCTGGAGCACTTTCTTGATTACAAAGTATTGTCATAAAGGAATAAATAGATTTTTTAAAGCATTCTTCTTTAAGTTTTTAATTGCCGAAACGTCAGTGAAGGCTTACTGTGAAGACCCGAAATTTTTTGGTTTCCATCTGTTTGTTTGTTTGTTAGTTAGTTAGTCTGTCTGTCCCGCGATAACTGCCGTAAAAAGCATCCGATTAGCTTGAAATTAAGGATGTATGTTGGTGAGCTCCCCGGATTCAGCTGTATAGTTTTGGGTTAAATTTGGTTCATTCGTTTGGAATATATAGAACATTTTATTTTATGACATAATGCTTTTCTATGGTGAAGTCAGACGATTTTCAAATTTTCATTTGTTGAAAGAAATCGCTCATATGAATAATAGATTTAAATGGTAAATTTTGGATCCTGAAATTTTTAAATAAGAGTATTAAAATATTCCTTTTAGTTTGCAATTTTGTCAAAACATTTGTCAGAGCTTTTAAATTAGGTGTATAACTTAAGATGGAATTTTATACATGTGTTCGAATAATATAAAACATTTTATTTTATGAATTTACTTATATTTCATTTTTTTCTTTTAACCGTTGCGTAGCAACTGCATCTCATCTAAAAATATCATAAATGTGAAAGTATGTATGGTTTTTTAAGTCAAATCAAAGTTAAAAGGAATGAATTAATGAATGCCTTTGTATAGATATTTGCATATAGATTGACTTAAACGCAGAAATGAAAATAGTATTTATATACTATATAGAGTAATATTTTTATTTATTTATTCAACTATTTTGATAATAAATGAAAAAGTTTGTTATTTTCATACAGAATAAACTGACATTATTCTATTAAACTTTATAAACTTTATTGTTGCCAAAAAGGGGGGGGGGATAACAATTTCTCCCAAAGAATTAATTTTAATTTGTAAGATTTTCACGTGCAAAAGGAAAATGGAATAAGCAAATTACAAATAATAAAAAAGATAAATAGGACAGGAATGAATACATATAAACATTTCACACCAAATACCGCCTAAAATAATTTTTGTAGTAGTATTTTCCCAGTACTACGAAGAAAGACTCCTCGATTTACACGATTTTGCTCGGCCTTCCTTTTCTCATTGGTTGCGATTTCATTTTCGCAATTGTGTTTATTAATTAGGACAAAATTTTACATTTTTATGACTGAGGTATATGTAAGGCCATACAAATAAGAAATTTCGTATTGTCTCCTATAAAATGTGATAAAGTGTTGGTTAACTATATATGTTTCTATTAAGAGGAGCAGAGCTGCCAAGCCTCCGGTGTTCTGGATGCCAGTATTTTAGTACAAAAAATGTTACTTTATTTAATTGAAACATTTGTGCGATTTAAAAGAACAACATTTTCTCTAAGATAATAGTGTTGTGCAAAAAGCCTGAGACTTGGCATGTCTAGTGTGGGAGTGAAATGTTTTATTTAATGCATTTATCTCTATTTTAATGTTACGTGAACAACGTCCCGTGTAACAGCTTGTAGAGTGTAAAATAAATTAAATTATTAAAATAATCCCTATTACGAAAAATGAAACAGAATGTCCGGCTAAGGGAAATAAAAGGTTAGTTAACCTTTCGTAATTTGACCTGAACATAGGTGTACGTCAAATTTCAACGGTATTTGTAACATCACGATTTTAAATTAAATGTGGATACTAGTAAAAGGCTGTTACAAAAAATACTTAACGGCGCCAAATCACGTTTATCTATTTAGTTAATTGGAAGTGGACACGATGATGAATTATTAACCGTTAAGTTTAGAAGTCCCCCTACTTTAGGGTGGTTTTAGTAAGTTAATGCTATCGAGTACATTTTTAGATATTTAGATTAGATCTTAGATATAAATATTGCAGAATGGTAAACAAAATTATTTTTTGGAAACAAAAATTATAAAGGTATTAGATTTCTAAATAAGATGTCTCAGTTTACATTTCCAAAAGTTCTTTATCCATTATATACAGGTGTTTGTGGTTAGCAGGCAAGTGAATACTGCTGTATGGATATTAGGATAACGTAAAATGCTTGACCAAATTGTTGCTTATCCTTATAAATCGCAGTGTAAAAAGGAATGTAAGATATAGGATAATCATTAACTCAATCAATAGAAAATTACAAATGCAAAATAAATTACACAATGGGGGGGGGTTCAGGGGGGCAGAACCCCCCTGAAGAAATTTGCTTTGTTATATAAAAATTACTAGAATAAGTAGCTCGTGAGAATTTCAGAATATCATTACATAACAACGTGTTTAATTTAACGCTTCTAATGTCTGAAACCATCGAAATATTTTTTTCCCCCTTTTATAAATGTTTGTGTAATTAAAAAAGTTTATTTTTTTTTTGTAGAAAGATTAATATTACGCAAAGTTTGCTAAAAACAATAAATTGCAGAGATGGCGTTGAGGCTCTTGATCTGCAGATTTACTAGTTATTATTATTCCGACACGTGAACAATATACAACTACAATTTGTTTGTCAAGAAAAGGTTAACCATTTTATAAAAAATGACTGCAAAATTGGTTGAAATCAATGTTACATGAGCTTTTCAAGGTATATTTTTTTGTATTTTTTTAAAAAATATACTGAACAACATAGTAATACCGTTTAGATATATGTTTAGTCTCTAAAAAATTTGCAACATCATGAAAAAAAACTCTATTTTATAATAAATGTACTCAATTCAAAAATTAATCTTTTGTATTTGGAGTAAAAAAAAAAAAAGGTAACAGAGGTTATATTTAATAAAATATTTTTTTAACCCTACCAAAGGTACATCAATAAATAAATTTGTTAATTTCAGGTAAATGTTATCTTTAAAGTAACATTTAACCCCTTAACGGTCGCATTAAATTACGGTTTAAAAATTCAAATTGCTTATTGACACCACTTTTTTGAGAAAAGAAATATTCACCTTATTTAATGACAGGTAAAATGATACCATAATAAAGCTAATTGCACAATTTTATAAAACAGGTGGGAATCAGACAAATCTGTATAAATCTGAAAAAAGACGCAGCCCGTCGTTAAACTAAAACTGAAGTTACAGAGAAATACACGTTCTGAAAAACTAGTTTCCAAGTAGTATTTACAGTGTAGTAATAAGTTTACTCTATCCTTAATATCACTTTTTCGGATGCTATCTATTCTCAGGTAAACATTTCCAACTGCATAACAGAATTTATATATTCAAGATAAATAAACTAATATTAATTTTAATGTTAATGGTATTAATTTTAACGTTAATATATCATCTTTGTAACAGATAGCATCTGAAAAACGGATATTTCGGATTCGGAACACATATCAGCACTGACTGTACACTTATCATTACTGTAAAAACTACTCCGAAAAATTCCAAAAAATTATCAGAAACACACAAAATTTTTTGTTTCAAAAAGGCTGTTTTAAATATCGGAAATCTAATGGTTTCTAAGGTTTCTGGAGATAAAATAACGTTATTCGGAATCGCTGGTAACTCAGAAGAGTTTATATTATATCTTTTAAACCTTAAAAAAGGTAAGAGCTAGAATGAAAATCTTTTTATAGTGTAAATGGGAATAATAAATAAAAACTTTACGTTGTATATCTCAAATGTGAAAGCAAAACAATTCGTTGCTATCCAGCGTACATTTTTCCCCCGAGATTTTTAGCAAAAGTGTAAAAATTAAAATCATAGTGATAAAATTTATACGCGATGTTTCGGTTTATTTTTAAAACCATCTTCAGGAGTTTATTGTCTTAAGTACAAAACGACAAAAAATTATATACATGTTACATTATAGAAGCCCTATCTAAACTGACAGAATCAGAAGTACCTGGGATTTCACAAAAACGTTTAAAATAACCTAAGTGTTCTCTTATCCAAAAATAAAATAAAACAACATTATTGGAAATATTTAGAGTTTCATTTTCAACTCCGGATGTTTGGATCAGCATTTTGAAGGATCATTGATTTCTTTTTTTTTTTTTCAAGTTATTTCCAGTACTGTTGTTTTCATTTATTTTTGGATAAGAAATACTCCACTGAGCTTATTTTAAATGTTTTTTATAAAATTACAGTTACTACCCGATTCTGTCAGTTTAGATTAGCTTCGATAACGTAACATGTAAATAATTTTTTGTCGTTTTGTATTTGAGAAAATTAACTCCCGAAGATGGTTTAAAAAATAAACCGAAACGTCGAGTATAATTTTTATCTTTGTGATTTTAATTTTTACACTTTTTTTTTAAATCTCGGAAAGTTGGATAGCAACTGATTGTTTTGTTTTCATGTGTAAGTGGGAAATGAATAGAAAAATTTAAAAAATGCAAATATTCCCCTCCTTTATTTATATATAAAAAAAATAAAAAACAGAGAGGAGGCAGAGTGGAGAGAGAGAATGATGAAATGAGAGAGAAAATGAAGCATAAGCATTTATAGTTTATTTACAGATATGCACAAAATAATTCGGCTACAGGGCGGACTACGATCACCCTGTAGCCGGCGGAAGTGCGTTTTCCACTGTGGTATACATTTTTATATTTATCTCATTTTTACTGTACTTCGTGGTGTGTATAAATTCTATAGATCATATACAGGGGTACACGAAAAAATTTGCACTTATTACCGGTTATGGACAGCACTTACTGAAAATTGATTTTAAATGGATTAGGTGTTTTTTAAGGGGTCAAGACTTAACTGTCACTTTTTTTTTTTTTTTTTTGACACCATAAACTAAAAACAGGGAGATAACACCACTTTTTAAGTACAAAAATATTTGCCTTAAACAATCGAGAAAAGTCTGCCATTTAAAGAACCGAAGATTTCAGGTAAAAATTAGTGGTCTGGAAAAGCTTTTAGTAACGAAGCAAGCTAACTTTTCTTGCCCGAACTTTGTTCGGGCAAAACAGTTAAGTGGTTAAAGCCTTAAAATTTTCGAAATTTTATTTTTTAGATGTTAAAATCTTTTCTTTTCTGAACATTTTGATCTAATTGTTTCCATGAAATTCTCATTAGAACAGAAGTTATGGCTTTTAGAATTATAACCGCTCAATAGCTGAAGCGGCGTTTCCGAAACTTTGAAGTAATTTTTCTCCTAATGGTGATTTTAGCGATAATGCGCACGATATCTCAAACACTTCTGACTATTTTTTCATGAAATTTTCGAAACATATGTTTCATATTAGTCTGTATAAACTGAACCTAATTTCCTTTTTATTGTTCAAAAAAATATTTTTTTATGTGATTATACTGTCGAAATTTTCTAAATTTTGCATTACCTAAATACATCTTTGTATTAAAAATAGAAAAATTCTTTAAATATAAATTTATTTAGGTTCAAAGTAATTATTACAATATGAAGTATAAGTAGGCAGCAAAATTTTCCTTCAAGTTGCAAAATTTGTTTTGTAATCCTGCGCGTAATCTTTTATGCCATTTTTCTCCTTGACAAATGTCTGACAGTTTAGAGCCGCCTGTAAATGTTAATTCCAGATCTTTCGATTTTTTAAATACGTGAAATGAGAGAACATACTTATATCTTTCATTTCCAATAAAAATTGTGTCTTAAAATCAAATACATTTTAAGGTATTAAAAATGGTCTTATTTTTTTTTTCATTTTTTCCTATTTTAAGAGTACTCAGACCCCTTAAATTACTTATTTAGGAATAAGTAATATGATAATTTATTTTTCATTTATTATATTAAATTACTCATTTTATTGTATGGAAAATGAAATCTCTTAATAATATCTTTAGTGTTGGACAGTGTTTTATAATCTACTCCTGATGCATGTTTTTTCGTTCTTGCTTAATCTTATGAATATGTACAATTCACTTCTACTTTTAAGTATATATCTGTCAAGAAGAACATTTTGTTTTCTAAATTAAGAAAAGAAAAGTTTTTCATAAAGTAAAAGCTTAAGCGATTTGTAAGAAAAAGAACAAAACTGGAAACAAAATATTTCAGATAAAATTTCTACATTGCATGTTTGTATTTCTTTTATCCAATTATTATAATCTCGCCCCTACACACATGTATATTATTAATGCTTGCAATTAAGTAATTTAGATGAAAAACGCGTCTGGTAATTGGAAACCACATGGAAAAGAAAATGTTTTTTCGGAATGCGTTTCTTTGTTAATTTTTTTATATGAATTATAGACTAATTTTTACATTCTTTCAAAATAATACAAAGTAAGAAAGCGAAGTAACTGAGAAATGAAATTTGCAATTTTCTTTTTATTTATTATATATATATATATATATATATATATATTTAAAAAAGACAGAGAGACAAATTATATATTATTGATGTTTGTCGGAAAAATATTTTTAATAAATATAATAAAATAATCTACTTACAGAAAATACACCAATTTAAAGAGATACTTAATAAGTATTAACTGTATGTGATTATTTTTTTAAATGTCAGCTAATCCATTAGGAATAAAGTAAAATTAAAATTGAAAGTATTTTAATTTCAAATTTAAATTGCTTTTCTTCTAATTAAGACGTAACATTTTGATTTTTTTTCTCTTTAATTTATATTTATAAATTTATATTTTGTACGTCATAAAGTGAAGAGAAATCCCGATTGTGGGAAAAGGGACAAGCACTCTGACTATGGAAAGAGGATGAAAGGGAAATTTACAAAAATTAAAAGTATAAAGAGACTATACTTTGAAAACAATAATAATCTTCTTCATCTGCAGATTTAATTGATATACCAGAGGGGCAAAATATGCACTTTAAAATTAAAAAGCACTTAGTATTTAATTGCCCCGCCCCCCTGTTTCATGTAAGCAAAATCTTTCAGTAGGGCAGTTTTGTTCTAATATATTTTCTCTGACATACAGAGTTGCAAAATTCGACCCACAAATTAAGAGGGGTGACAAAAGGTATCAAGAGGATAAAAAATTACCATAAAACATGGGGTCGCAAACCATGTATTTAATCAAAAATACAGGGTGTCCTGACCTAATTCAATTTGTGATGACGGCAATAACTTTCAGAAAACGGAAGTATCTTATTATAAAACTTTTAATAGACATTCTCGCTTTTGTTGTAAATGTGAGAATATCGAAAAAAGTGGTAGAAGTTTCCATTATGCGAGTCGGCACTCTGCACTTGACGCTCCACATTTTGGACTGCGGTTGCCAGTTAATACGATATCATTGATTGCTTGAGCACCCTACTTTTCCAGAACTTTCTTTAATGTTATAACATTTTACACAAAATAAGGTACATATCGTTGTATTTTTACCCGACTGCCAAGAAGGGTGTTTTAAGTATCTGGGTAAGTGGATTTCTTTATACCCTCGAAACATCCCAATGGCTGGATGGATTTTAATGAATGAGGTCTCTATCGATTCGTCTTAACCGCCCGATGGTTAATAGCTAGGTATTTTTTTATAAATTGAAAATGATGGCCGTAAAATACAAAATAGCGGTAGGGACGAAAAACAAATTTACGCACCCTATTGAGTGGCATATAATTGGATAGGGCTTTCAAAATGAAGACGATGTTTCATTGACTATTTTACAGTCAGAAGCTCCGTTTAAATATTACACGACCTTGAAGTTGTGTAGGTAGGATCTCTAGCTTTACTGCAACTCTAACCTTCATAGATATCTATATTCTATAGGCCTCATCGAAACAGTGTTTATAGATAGAAACTAACAATTAAACACAACTTAAAAGTCATCAATACAAGTAAATAAAAAAATAGGTAAGTAATATAAAAAAATAGTTTCACATTGATGAGAAATAATTATCTCATTATAGACATTTTATAGACAAGTTCGCTTTTTAAGCAGTCGGGTTTTTGATTTTTTTAAATTTAATTATTTTAATGTTTTGATTTTTCACAAAATTATTATCGTCAACGCAAGTTCAGTTAGGATGAAACACCCGGTATTTGTGACTATAAATACGTAGTTTGCATGTTCTATGGAAAATTTTTCATCCTCTTGATGCTTCTGTCACTCCTCTTAATTTGTCCGGCAAATTTTGGAACACTCTGTATTTTCTCTTTCAGTAATACCATAAAGGGCATGCTTAATTTCAAATTCAGTATAAATTGGTTTTCAAATCTCCAAACAAAATCAATCCACTTTTCTTGCCGTGTCTACATTTAACAAGGAAAATCGTTTCTACATAAGAAAGAAAATTGTGTTCAACAAGTAACAACTTAAATGATTTGTTAGAGACCTAAAATATATACACATATATCGGAAATTAAATATTTGCAAATAAAATACTATTGATGTAAGTTCCTACTTCTCTTATCCAGTTAAGATTGTTTCCCTACATTATTAATGCTTGCGATTAAGTAATTTAGAAGAAAAGCATTTTTGGTAGCTGGAAGAACGTCGGCACGCAACTTTTCCTTCGATTTCACGTAGTAAAGAGGATTTTCGTTTCATTCTTATATAATAAATTCTCTTATTTGTTATATAAGATTTGGCGCATATGCGATGTTCACGGAGGAATTTTTATATTATGACATCCACAGTAAAATTGAGTTTCAACGAAAAATGGCAATTTTGAGCGATTTTATTTAAATATGTGAACCAAAATCTTTTGTATTACTATCCACAGTTTATTTAGTTTAATTTATTTTATAATGATTTAAATGCTATATTTTGTAATACTATAAGCAAGGATACATCTACGAAGCATACAAAAAAGCAATGTTTTGCTTTATAATGCCATACTTATTTTTGATAGGATAAGATTTTTGAAATATTAACATGTCTCTGTATGAGAATGGCGATATACGGGACATAAAGTTTGATTGGTTAAGACAATTTTGGACAAAACGTATCGCCACGCATTTTGGCGCCATAATCACCAAGCTAATGCTTGTAAACTTGCCTTCCTCGTCTAGTCAAACTTGTCGGCGCGAGTATCATCAAGTTCTGGAATGTAGGTTTGCCATAGTTTGGACAAAAACATATGTGCGAGCCATGAACATAAATGTTCCTTCTATGTTCGCGGTCTGAGCACAGTCTGAGCATTCGCCATTTGCGTATTCCTGGTGAATATCTCAAAAAAGCTTTATGTGTAGTATGAATTAAAAGTTTCTTTTTACTAAATAAATGATTCCTACACTTTAAAATAAGGATGGAGGATACTTAAAGATCATGCGCTTTGTACTTCAGCGAGAATACTTCAAAGTTAATAATGACTGACATTGTGAAAACTCCCACTTAACAACTTGTGGTTTACCCAATGGACACGTCGCTTAAACGAGTAGCAATAGAGACAAAAATAAGATAAAGTAGAAGTTTATTCAAAGTCACTGAAGAACGATCAATGCAGTCGAGTCGAGCTGAGAAAAATTAAGCTAACACTAGTCAATAAAATCTCAAATAACAAACTGAATGAAGTTAATTAAATTTAAATTCAACTTACGTTAAAAATAGCTACTCTAACAGACCGCAGGAAAACTCCCCTCATATAGCTAGAAATGAGGAAAACATTATATTATAACATCGCTTGCAAAAATACCGTGTAGCACTAAACAGAATCCTGTGGCTTCTAATTTTATCTTTATAGGAAGCTGTGAAGATTATTATGACTCACACATTTAAAACTAAAAGTTTGGCCGGTGATGTAAATGTGGAGTACATTGGGATGTCTCACAGAACCCATTTTGTTTTGAGCTCTCATCCCATTAACTGCGAACAGATTCAGCAAAGTAAAGATAAAGATTTTATTGAAGAAATGTTGACATAATATAATGATGGGGTGGGCCGCTTAGAAAAAGCGTGACTTTACACAGTCAGAGTATCAGCCCGAATGATACACTTACATATCGAATACACGCCACATTCACTGGAATACTAAGCCAATATGAGAGTTACGCAAACGCCAAATTATCCGTTGCATAGAAAAACAATGGGAGAGAATTTAAATTATTGGCGAATAAACTGATAAAAGACAAAATCGTGAAAATAACTTCAAGCAACCCTACATAACACTAACAATACGTAAAATTTATTTATATTATAGATGTCAAATATAATTTTATGATTAAATTTATTGCCTGGGTTAAAATGCAAGAAAAGGATAACATCCCCTTGTTAATAAAAATGATCGCTTTCTTTTATAAACAAAGCAAAGGAAAATTACCCACATAAATATTGTAACTAAAATAGATTAGTATTAAATTAATATCGAAATGACAGAAATGTAATTATCGTAAATCAAGTATAATTTAAGCTGTTTACTTGCAGATATAAAATAGCGAAATCAAAATGATAATGAATCATTTCGTTAAAAAGACATGTTTATTATTTAATGTTTTACTTCCGCATGAAAGAGACGAGAAATGAGCCTGAAATTACTTTTTAAGAAATCCAGTTATGACTGACTGAATACATGGAAAGAAAAAGAAAACATTAATTTAAAAAGTATAAAAAGACAATATATGATGATTGCATCATCATAGAAGCATTAAACTTTTAACATTTTACCACGACGTCAAAGCACCCTGTCGAAGAATCACTAGAAAAAAACAGCTTAAAACAGGCTCAAGCTAATAAGCAAGTGTAGGTTCCAACCTCGAAATACGCAAGCAACTGAAGCGCTGATCTCAAATTCCACGCAATGATGACATCCAATCCAAATCCGCTGGATTAACTTTCTACACTCGGATTTATACTGTCTAATTGATTACGACGACCACCTAATTAGCATATTATAGCACAAAATAACCGCAGCAATCAGATTCAGGGAAATTAATACGTACTTTTTGAAAGAAAAAGAAATGCTAGATAAGTGGCATTTTCACGCACAAATGTTAGAAGTCGGACAACACGTGCACAACAAAAACTACTTTACCCTTATAAAAAGAGTAGCCCAGGCACTTGCAAAAAACTGAAATTAAAAATGGATGTCTCCTTCCTATGTATATTTTTATTATGTGAAGAATGCTACTATGTTTTGGACATTATTGGCAAGAAGGCACAGACTTGTCCGGTAACGATGAATGCAAAAAAGTTTGTGACAGTAATTAAATATAGATACATATTTTAAGCATTTTCTTTTTCTTGACAAAATGTAATTTACATTCAAGACATTTTCAGAGACAATATTTACTTTGAATAATATATTGATCACGTTCACAAAATAGATGAAAATGCTAATAGAAGAAATTAATTGCAACATGCTGCGGTGGTATTCAAGCATCTTTGCATTCATTAAAAAATAATAACAGAAAAAAGTCTCGAATCATCAATCTGCAAGAAATATATAGTCTTCATGTGTTATATTATGTAAAACCACTAAACATTTCAAAAGTATATTCTGTCAAAAATTAACTACCATGAACGTAAAAAAGATTTTTCATTTATTGTCACTAAAAAATCTGGTTATTTACTTTTTGCTTTAGTTAGCAGTGAAAAAAAAATCCAGGAACCGCATTCTATTTTTTTGTGAAGAAAGGTAGTTAGGATATTAATAAAATATGAAATACAGTCATAGTAAAATCGTATATATTATTTTTGATATCATCATCCCCTTTTTTATGTTCATACAAAATGCACTATGATGACTCTCATACCATGATTTACTCATCATATGAAAGGTTTTTGATTAGGATTTTGACCTTAGTACACTCACTTCATCTCATACATTTGTTTCATTAAAAATTTCAGTTAATCAAAAAACAATGAAAACACATTTCAGCATATAATCTCATAGATTGCAGTACGAAAGACTCTCACAGGTCTGCTGGGGTTTTTTTTTTATTAATCTTTAAATAACATATGTATATATATACCATGTTATCTTAAACCAACATAATAACTTTGATAAAATGGAGGTATCGATCTCGCAAAATAAATTTAAATTGAAAAAAAATAGATAAAAATCTTATGCATTGTAAAAAGTATCCTTTGTGTACGAAGAAAAAAGAACTATAATCTTTTATAAACATTTGCTCTTCTTCACAGTAAAATAATAGTAATAATAACAAAGCAACAGCACCTGTAACCAGAAATAAAAGCTTTGTTGTTTGTTCTCTTACCTGTTTCTGTTAAAAATAAACAAAGTAAAAACAATTTAAAGTGTTGACACATTGTATATTTTTAATGGCGTCCGGCTGTTCTAACAAAAAAGCTGAATACGTATTGATTTTTAGCGAAATAGTGTCTATTGTTTTCGTATCTTGAAAAAACATTGTTATAAAATATATAAAACTAAAACTAAATTTTACCGTATGTTTACTTTACAGTTGTTTAAGATTTATAGATTTTGTAGCAATAAAATTTAGTTATCAAAATATAAATGTATGTGATTTTAATGTTGGTTGTAATTTTTTCAAATGAGTGAAATAAATCCCCAGCCCGGGATTCGAACCCAAGAACTTGACTTAAGCTGTCAACGCTGTTTTAATTAAGCTATCTTGGACAAATTAGGGCGACACATTTTATTCAGAGAACATTTTAACAATGACATATCGCTTGTTATTTTAAAAAGTTTAACAGAATAAGCCGCAGGCGAAGGAACGGCAATAAATTTGGATGCGCAATTACATTTAACCCCTTTGCGACGAGAGAACTTTGCTTAATTTGTAATCTTTTACCACCGGTTTTTCAAAACAGAAAATTTTCTGTAATTGAATCGCGAAAGTTCCCTGATTAAATAAAGTAAACTTTACAGTAAAAAATAACTGGACACCCTAAGTCGCACGTATACCGGACGCTCCTCCCCAAGGGATTAATTATTTTAACACATTCATATTGATTGATAACTAAAAAATGTTCATACAGTTGAAAAAATTGCAAATCTTGGGATTTCTCGATCAATCAGGATGATGGGTTGTGTTAAAATAATTGTTAATTTAAAAATTTACAAGATTATATGTGAATAAATTACTCATTAATATTCATGTAAAATTCAGTACAATAATGCGGTCATTCATGAAGTAGTTGCGGTGATTTAGCATAATTGGTATTAAACAATGCAACTTTTAATACAATTCGAGAAATATTTTTTGAAAATCATTGTGGTTCTTAAACGTAAAATATATAATGTGAACATTTAAAAAATGTATATTCTAATTTTAAATAAAATGTATATTTTAAACTTGTAACATCTTTTTTATTACATTAGTCGCCTTTTAAGTAAGATTTTGGACCTTTTTAATGTTCACATTATATATTTTATGTTGAATCAAGGTGAAAAATTGCGTTTCGTCTTATGATATTATTGGTTCTTAAATGTTTTTGTGTTATATAGAGAGTAAATAAAAGAATGCTACAGTTTCAATGATATATTATAACAGTTTAATTCAACATTATATATTTTATGATTCAACATTATATATTTTATGTTGAATCAAGGTAAAAAATTGCGTTTCGTCTTATGATATTATTGGTTCTTAAAAGTTTTTGTGTTATATAGAGAGTAAATAAAAGAATGCTACAGTTTCAATGATATATTATAACAGTTTAATTCAACATTATATATTTTATGATTCAACATTATATATTTTATGTTGAATCAAGGTAAAAAATTGCTTTTCGTCTTATGATATTATTGGTTCTTAAATGTTTTTGTGTTATATAGAGAGTAAATAAAAGAATGTTACAGTTTCAATGATATATTATAACAGTTTAATTCAACATTATATATTTTATGATTCAACATTATATATTTTATGATTCAACATTATATATTTTATGTTGAATCAAGGTAAAAAATTGCGTTTCGTCTTATGATATTATTGGTTCTTAAATGTTTTTGTGTTATATAGAGAGTAAATAAAAGAATGTTACAGTTTCAATGATATATTATAACAGTTTAATTTAGAGTATTTACAACGAAATCATACATCAAATTGAAGGTAAAAATGCCTAGTTTTTCTTGCGAATGTTCAATATGTGCACATTTACTTATGCAGCAAACATGCAACCTAAAGTCCAATTCTTCCCACACTTCAGTTAACAAGTCCCGAGTAATGGAAGCAATAGCCTCTTGAATTCTGTCTCTCAACTCTGGCAAATCATTAGGTAGCGACGGAACGTAGACACGATCGTTTAAAAAGCCCCCAGAGAAAATATCGCATGGCTCTAAGGGCTTTTAAATATTCAACCCAGCAATAACGTTTTACGCTCAGGAGTCGCCATTTTGCTCATGTGGCACTGCAAGCGAGTCAATAACGTTCCTCCATTATCTATAACTAAGCAACGTAGAATGATATTTAATTTTTTAAAACCTTCCCTATATATTATCTAACTAACAGTGCAAGTCCCATCAAAATTCATTCAGCAGAACTCAATTTCTAAGCACCCGAAATAAAATTCCCATTTAAATTTTATATACATATATATAGTAGGGTAGACCGGGGCTAGTTGGCCCGCTTTTTCTCCTAATAATTTAAAAAAAATTACAATTCAACATTTTAAATTTCTTTTTATGTTACCAGTATCAGTGTATTTTCAGGAAGAAGTCACAACAGTAAAACTTGAAAATATTAACTATAAGTATTAGTTTAGAAGCTCAAATTGACACCAAGTCGCTTGTGCCAACCTGCCCCGATTGCGGGATAAGTTAGCCCACGTCACTTTTTAAGGTTCAGATAGTGTAGAAGTTTAAGAAATGATCAAAATTTTACCAAATCTTAATTTTTATTTCTTGCGAACGATAACACAATATAGCTTCCTAAATTAAAATAAAAATTTTGAATATTGAAACGGTGAGTTGTGTTATTCAAATTATTAACTTCGACCAAAAATTGCTTTAAAAACTGCTTTTATTTTCTCATAAAAAATGTCTTTAATACATTACGGAACAGTAATAAATTTTAATAAAGGCATGATAGGTTTTAAAACACCGTAAATCTTAGGTACAGTAATTTAAAAAATCATTCATCCTTAATTAGATGATTTATTATAAACATCAGATGATAAATAAATTATATCAAGGCCTATGTACATCTGTTAAGTGCAATAATTATTTTCTTTCGTTTATAATGGTTTTCTAACGCAATATTCCCTTCAAATCTCTGTCAGTAAAATGTAATATTGCTTCATGATTCTTTGGATAATACAGCTTCTTTGAAATACGAGGTAAGAGGTTTCCACTTCATAAAATGTGATGCTATTAAAGCATTATTTGTGGCAAACTCTTCTCTGGACGGGGGAACAATGCGATTTTATTAATAATTGAGAAATATCAGAGTCGGGTAGATTTTGATTGTTAGATTTGTTACTTTTAGAGGTAGTATATAACACTAGGAGGCCGAACTTTAAAGTAGATTTCGTAAGAAATACTACCTATTGCAATCTCCCATATGTTGGGATTTTTGAAAAACTTTTGCAGATCTACAGCGATCATGACCCTTAGAGCCCAAAAGCAACTTCAGTTCAATTATATATATATATTCAATATATATACATATATACATATATATATATATATACAATATATATACATATATATATATATATATATATATATATATATATATATATATATATATATATATATATATATATATATATAACCATAATATTTTTAATATGTTTGCTAACGTTGCAAAAACATTAAGCTAACAGGAATTATATATTTATATAATATATAAAAGATACCACAATAAAGAAAATGCGTTTCAAAAAATTTTTTTTAATATATATATATATATATATATAACCATTAATTAAACATAACCTACCACCGTCAATTATTATGAATTAAAGCTGTAAGTATATATATAAAAAAAAAAAAAAAAAAAAAAAAATATATTATAAGAATTATTATGGAAGAAAAAGAAAAAAGTGGACACCGACAAAAAATGGAAAAGCTTATATATTGAATTACGTTGTCAAGGGCACGGAATTCAATGATATAAGCAAAATGGTTGTTTTCTGTGAAAAAAATAAGCTAAAGCTAAAAATTATTTTCCCCTGTGCCCAAACAACCATTAAAATCTAGTGAATTGATATATATATATATATTACTTTTTAATGGACACGATAACATATCCAATCAGTTTAGAGTTTACAAAACTTCTAGAAAAGGGCCGAAAAATTATGCATGACAGATTTTTGATATAATTAAAGATGGCTTCAAGGAGTGCAAAAAATAGTGTTTTCAGAAGAAAAATATTCAAAACGTCAATTCTCAAAATATCAAATTCATTTAAATTTATCATAAATCCTCTTAATATTATCTACAACTTTTGTATTGACAAGCTTTTGATATGAGCAACTCTTACAGCAAAAAGAAATTAAAAACAAAAAAAGTGTGTGTGGGGGTAGGGGGTGGAGTTGTATAAGGTAAAAAACACATTTCCCTTAATCCGTTAAATTCTTGTGAAATTAGTACTTAACTTCGAAATCTACCTGAGCCTGTAGGCCAAGCCAACAGGGATTTTTTTTTTTTTATAATTATGAAAGTTATAATTTTTTTTGTATAACAGGAGCAGCTGATTTAATTTGAGGGGGTGGTGAATAGCATTATAACTTCATTTTTTAAAAAGATTGACTAGATTAACCAGGAATTCAATTAATAAAATAATTCCTTACTATTAATTAATAATAAATTAATTATAATAATAATAAATGTTTATTGAAATAATTCATTAACACTATCAAAATTCAAATAACAGAGAGCCAAATTCCTACGCGGCATGTTGGCACACCGGGCCAACATGCCCCCTGCCAAATGGGCCAACTAACCCCGTATCGCCATTTTTGTTTTTCGTGACTGTAAGGAATTATTCTGAAAGTATTTCAATAAAACACATGCCCTACAATAACTACAAACAATTATTTTTCTGAATTATTATATATCAAAATCTAAAATATAATCTACAAACAAGTAAAAACCGATTATTTATAAGAGAGGAAATTTACCCGCCTTTGCAAATTTTTGCAAATTCTCAATAATTCTTTAACGGACGCTCCGAATTCAATGGTGCTGATGTTGGAGGAGGAAAGCAAAGCGACGCATATTTGGCTGGACTGTCAATGTCACCGAACGCAAAGTTTAAAAATTATCACGACTGGGCCAACATGCCCTTATGGCCAACTAGCCCTGGTCTACCTTAGAAGAGTTATTTTTTGCACAGGATATTTGATCCAGAACAAAAGTGAAGCTAACTTATTAGTAATGCATGTGAAAAGTAACTTGAAATCAATAAATATAATTGGGTAACAATATCTGCACTGATTGTTCATTTAATATTTTACAAAGTTTAAAAGTGATATATCCTATATTTAATATAAAATAACTGCTGAGCAACGTCAACGTTCATTTTTATAATACCATAAACATTTCAATTAAGCTTACAATGAACATTTCAAAAAACAACACATTCTAATTTAATTAAATGCCACGTTGCAAAATAAAGTCAATATTTTTACTAGGAGCTTATTAGAAGCATAATCTAAACAAAAATAGAAAAATTCTTAAGTCACCACGTTCCTTTATTTATTTAGGTTTTGAAGTGTGATGCAACTTTGTCTTCAGAAACATAAAACAAATATTAATACTTTGTTAGTTTAACTATTACAAAATTAATTAAGAGCGCCAAAAAATATTTTTTGTTGTATTTGAAAAAATTGTTACGATAATTTTCAATATAAAATACATAAAAGAGGACACAGAGTTTTTAGAATGAATATTTGTTTACAAATATTGTGCGATTTTGTATGATTTCCTAGAAATATATTAAGTACTAGCGAACTTGCCCGGCGTTGCCCGGGTACGTCAAAAAACAGCAGGAATTGCGAAAAAGCTCTGAAAATCACAATAGGATATCGTGAAAATTTTTTAAATCTCTTCTCAAATTTTGAAAAGAGAAAAAAAAATTATATATTGTGTTCGAAGATTGCAAGTTGATTCCTTTCACTAATGTGGAAAAATAGCAGCAAATCGCTAAAATACACTAAAAATCACATACAAAATTCCCGAAAAATTCGAAAATTGCTATTCGAAATCCGAATAAACTTTATTGAAATGAGGGCAGAATGTACTTTAGGTCAAAAATGGAATATCAAAAAATTGCAGCAGATCGCGAAGAAACGTAAAAAACACATTAAAAATCACAAAAAGTTCAAAAATCACGAAAGTCAAAATTTACTATAATTGGATAAAAGTTTCAAATCTAATTCCTTTGACCTGTGGGTTGTCTTAAAATTTATGTTTTGGAAATCATGCTAAGAATTAGATCATGTTACTTTTATTCGTAATTAATTTACTTGGACTCCCTTAAATATAATTAAAATAATCCATTAAGTTAATATTAGTTTTTGTTGCATTAAAATATCTCAATTTGTTGATTTTCTGTAAGAAAGTAATCCATATTGGTTTACAATGGAAGTCTATGGGAATTTGGCGAAATATTAGAGATATCGCCAAGTTGGCGTCACTTTTGGCGACTCATTTTGGTCGCCAAATTTGGCGATATACCGCCAAGTTGGCGACAAACTTGGCTGCATTTGGCGACAAAACTGTGTCCCTCTACGTTAACCTCGTTATAGGTATGGAAATGCATTAAATGCTGTTCAATAATTGCATAAAAAATCGCTAAAAATTCAAAAATCGCTGCACGAATTCCGAATAAACTTTTTAAAAAAGAGAACAAAATTTACTATATTGGGTTAAAAGAAAAAAACCATATTCTTCTCACTTATATGGAAAAATCGCCTCGAAACATAAAAAAGCGCTAAAAATCGCATAAAAAATTAAATGAAAAAAAATCTAATCAAAAAATCGAAAATCGGGCTTCGAGGGGCAAAACTTCATATATAGACGTACCTTTTCCCCAAATTTTGTAGCTCTACGTGCAGTGGTCTCTTCAGAACACCGTCGACACACTCACTCTCTCACTCACACACAAACTTCTTTCTTTATTATTATAGATACTTAAGTACTTTTGATGTCGTGAGCAATATTCTAAATAAATAGATAGACAAATAGTTAGAAAGCCAAACAGATAGATAGATATTTTTGTTGTTAAATTTTTGGAATATATTTGGTTTGTACTGGCTCTATTTTTATTTTATTTTTATCATTTATAATTTTTCTACGATATTGTTTAGTGTTTTATTCGTTATTTGCTTTAGTTTAGTTATATTTATATACATAAGTGTATACTCGTATATCTAATATATAAAAATGAAAATTTGTCTGTCTGTCTGTAATGCTATACAAATCCACAGTTTTGAAGCCAGAATTGTGAAATGTTATGTACATGTGTGTTAAAACACGGTCGAGGCAACTAAAGTAATCCGGAATGGGAATAACTTATAGTTAATTTTTAATTAACAAAAAACCACAAATGTAACAGCAATTTCCAATCAAATTTAAACATTTTGCGTTATAGCTATTGCCAACAATTAAAAATATGCAATAAAATTCTTACCACAACAATTACTTTTCTATTGCTGGATTTCCACGTGAAAAAATGAAATAAAATAAATAGTTTGACGAATTAAAAACAAAAGTGAAAATAACGTCAAAATTTTTCTGTTTTATGGTTTCCATGTGAAAAATTACAATTATTTAATTAATTTGACGAATACAAAATGGAATATTGCACCATATTGGAAATACAAAGGACGTGGTGAATATATGTCATATAAGTGTGAAAAAACGTATTGAAACATGATAAAAACTCGATTATGGAAGTATTGGCGTATTTTAACTTTATTGCTCCAATGATGAATGGAAACGAGTTCAATTATAGCTGTATTAATTTGCATCTGTTATATAAATTTATACATTTTTATATTGGGTTTTCACTTGATTCATGTGTACACCACTTCGACTGTTTATTTATTTATTATTATTATTATTATTTTAATGTTGTATGTTAAATTTTGAAATTGGTTTTTCAAAACAAACATTCTTAAAGTTCCGGGCAGCGCCGGGTACTTTAGCTAGTATATATATAATTGAAAGAAAATCACATGTTAGAAAATGAAAAGGAAATGATTAAATTTTTAATGCAGTATTTTTTATTTTGTTCGGAAACATTAAATTTGAGTCTATTTTTGTTAATTATCTACTAGTTCCCAAAAATATTAAAAAAATCATTCATGTTTCTGTTGGAGATAATGTCACTACTGAGTTACATAACAAAAATTGCTCAAAAAATGCTAATTTTAAATTATAGACTTACTTTAAAGCGTTTACACTGCACATTAACAACTATTCAACGACACAATAACATTTATAATGCTTTTAATTGTTTGCAGAATTAATAATGACTACCTTATGAAGATAAAGAAAAAACGCCAGTCGAGCACTTTTTGTTCTCATTTCTATTAAATAACTACTGCACAACGTCAACTTATTTTGTTTAATATCATTGACATTGCATTTCAGATTTCAACCACCATATCAAAGAGTTTATGTAAGTGTCGCTTTGTAAAACGACAGTCAATATTTTTACCTGCTGCTCGTTAAAAGTATAGCTTAAAGAAAAACTGAAAAATTCATCAGCCGCCACATTCCTCCATTTAATGAGCTTCTGAAGGGTGGTGCAAATTTAGCTTCAGAAAAGTAAATTTTAACAATCTGTTAGTTTAACTATTACAAAATTGTTATGTCGGTGCCGAGAAAAAGTTTTGTTTTTACTTTACTTCCAGCAGTTTTTCTTTATAAAATGCATAGAATGGGAACATAGTTTATGAGAATAAATATTTGTTCATAAATGTTCACATCATTCTGGGAGATTTTCCAGAAATATATAAAAGTTTTATTTATTTATTCTGGACACGATTATACGAGGAAAATATTTATGTTTTCAAATGTCTGGACAGAAAATAAAGGATGTTTTTTATTAGAGGTGTGGTTTTGAAATTAGCAAAATTGTTTCTAATCACAGGACAGCTGATGGATGATTTGAGCTCAATATCTTTTACCATTTCGCCATGTATAAATTTATGTCAAAACAATGCTTGCAAATTGTGCAAAACACCATCAGTTTACTGCGAGAGACATTCGGTGAGAGCATAATTTCGCTTCATGGACCTGTGAACTGGCCTCCGTGGTCATGTGATCTCACACCAATGGATTACTTTCTGAGGGAATATGTGAAGTTGTTGGTCTACGCCGATAAACTGCAGACGTTGGACCACTTGGAAATAAACATTCGCCGCCTAGTTACTGATATACGGACCCCCCTGCAAGATAAAGTGGTTGAAAATTGACTTTCAGATTGTGCTTCATTCGAGCCAGCCCATACGCCCGAAATCATTTTTAAACACTAATGGCATAAAATTATTTATTTAATAAAAACTAATATCATGGCAATTAACATTATTTTTATGTGTTTTTTGTCTTAAATTTGTATACCTCTAAAAAAACACCCTTTACTTTTGAGTGTTTCAATCATAGAAATTGTTCAATATTTTATATTTCTTAACACGTGAGTTTAACCCCTTGAGGGGCGGTGGGATATATTATATCCCACTTGTGATTAATGAAAATTTGCACCAAAAAATTTCATTAAATTTTACTTAATATCTTTGTTGGAAAAAAAGGCGTAATATTGCTTTTCCTTAATTTGCAATAACATTTTTGGAAGATTCCGGTGTGAACTCGACATTACAGTAACACAACTCTTTGCCCCTCAAAGGGTTAAAGGGTCAGTAAAGAAATGTGGTAAACTGTTTTTCTCCTCATTTGTGCTGTTGTCGTTGCAGAAACAGCTTTTTACAGGCTCTACACTTCATAAAGTATAAGATGTTGCTTTACAAAATGAGGCCTTGGCAAAAAATTTTCACGGCTCTCCTAATTTATAAAAATGGCTTTTTAAAAATAAGTAAAAAGTACAATTTGTGTATCTTTTTGTCTCATTATAGATTGGAGTACTTAAGTCCTCATTTTGAAAAACCTACGTACTCATATTTCTGTCGCTTTCAAACATACTTGAAAGTATTTATGTTTTCCGTTCGTCTGTCTGTCCGAATGGCTATAGTACTCTAACTCTCTTAAATATACTTTTAGTTACACGGTACTGATACATGTTATTAAGGCTTATTACTGCATGTTCCCTCTTAGAAATGAAACGTATATCTGTGGGAGGAGACTCCTTTTTATAGATCATAACTCACTTCTAAGACGAACACTGACATTTATTAAGACGAAGACAAAACAGAAAGGATTTCTCTTTTACTGGCATTTCAGGTTTGACTTTATGAAATTTAGTGTTCTCATAGTCATGTCGAATTTTGTCATAAATTTTGAGCTTTTGTTTGAATTCTACAATGGACTGGCATCCATATAATATTGATTTTCTAAAAACAGGGTCGGGCATACCATTTATGATATATTGCATTAGTGCGGAATCATCGATGTTACCACGCGAGCATAATTGTTTCATAACAAGAAAATATTCTTATATTGATTCATTTTCTTGCAATTTTCGTTTATTTAATATATCATGTAACTCGGCAGAATTATAAGTGGTACTGAATTCTGAAATTAAGAGTTGTTTAAGTTTGCCATATGAATTGGTATGAAATTCTGTCTGTACTAACAACTGGGCTTTTCCTCGTAAGGATCTTTTACAAAATATCAATTTATGAAAGTCAGATAAGTTAAACATATTAGTGACATCGTCGAAATTACTGAGACAAACATTTATATCTTGAAAAGAACTTAGGTCAAAAGGAGGTACAACACTTTCAACATCAGTAAAACTAATAGATGATGGCACAAAACTTTTAACTAGAAGCTGCTTGTTTTTGTCAACATTTGATAATTCGGTGTTATTACTTGAAGTATTATTTGAAGGCAATTCGGGTTCCGAGTCAATGTCACTTTCATTTTGTATAATATTAGTTTGTAGTAAGCTCAAGTCTGAAAGATATGTAACTAATCGGGTTGCAAGATCATTTAAAGATCCTTCATTAAAAATACAAAGTAAATTACACACTGTAATCAGGTCATTTAAATAAAAAACAGTTAGAGCTTCAGTTATTTTATTTTTGAACTCGGTGCTGTTGGTTTGAAAACCGAAACCAATAAAATCACGTATTATCTTACTATTAGATCGATCACCTTCAGCATCAAATAGGAATTTATGTAGTAATTTAATTTTATTTGTTCGTTCATTTTTAAATGCAGGTTCCAGTTCAGGTATGTCAACTAACTTCATAATAAAATATATAACAATGGACTCACCGTTAGAATAATATCCGGCGTAAATCTGTAAAATGGATAATTCTGACAAATGAATAATATTGGTGGGTTAACTGTCACTTTTGACACCACTTTGTGGGACGAGACTCCTATTTATAGATCATAACTCACTTCTAAGACGAACACTGACATTTATTAAGACGAAGACAAAACAGAAATACAGATAGTACCCCTTTTTACAATCAATATTTAGCTTAAAAGCAGCAATCTTTGGCTTTATTTACATAACGTCGTTGAATATTTCCTAAGATGTTTATACTTCATTAAATCTTTTATTTAATATCGTCGAAAAGATTCTACTGTTCTTTTTCACAACTTCTGTCGTCGAATTCTTTTTGCGTTCTCCTTATTTTTTCTACATTTCCGCTTCACGCAGCTTCGTTATCTTTTTAATCTCGAAGCGGAGGACAGCGTCGGGAACATTCAGTCTGAATGCAAGTGTTACTTGCGAAATTTTTCACATATCGTTTATAGTGCATTTACAGGAACATTAAAAAAATTCGCATTCATTACATATGTATGAACTACATTTTAATATACTTCAGATAAAGGTTAAATTAATATTTAAAAATATTTAAAAACTATTATTTTTAAATTCCTCGAAATAATTACTTCACAACGCAGATGATCTTTGTTTAAAAGCTTGAAATTTCCAGTTAAACTTTTCAGCGGCAATTTAAATAATTATTACATTCTAATTTAGTTAAATGCCGCATTTCAAAATTAAAGTGCATAGTACATTTACCATCAGAAGCTGATTAAAAACACAATCTAAACAAAAACATAAAAATACTTGAACCGCCACGTTTCTTTATTTAATTAAAATTTGAAGAGTAATGCGGAATTAGCTTATGAAAAAAGCTATCGACAGTCTATTAGTTTAACTATTAGAAAATTAATTATGCCTGTTCCTCCCCCCCAAAAAGGCCTTTGTTTAGATTAAATGTTTCGGCAGTTATTAATTATAAAATGCATAGAAGGCTACATAGTTTCGTATAATAAATATTTCTAAACAAATATTAAACATTTTTGCACGATTTTCATAGAATATATGTCATTAAATTGGGCGTTAGTATGCAACAAATAAAGTTTTGTTTTTTGAAGTGTCTACCGAAAATATATTTCAGTGTTTTAACATTATAGTAATGAAACATGTCATTAATATATATTTTTCATAAGTGGGTTTAAAAACTCAAAACAATATATTTTTATAAAACATTGAAAGCTGTGTTTTGTGCTGCAGTTGTAACATAAATAGTTTTGGAGACCATACACTCAATAAAGTAAAGAAAGTTGTTTTACAAGACATGGCCTTCATAAAACATTTCGCGACTTTTTTCATTCTTAGGAAGAAAGAAAAAATCATGCGTCAAGCATAGATTATGTAACACATTCCAACACATTCAGAATAATGTAACAAAATTGCACCGTATAATAAGTTAAAATATTATATCTAATTCAACCACATGGATACGCATAACATATTTGAAAATCCAACTCGCTGTTCCAAACTACAATCGGATGATTACCAGAATCCTTTGAGAATTGAGAAGCCCTGTATATGATGTATAGATTTGTGTGTATTAATTACATGCATGCGAAAATTCAATTCAGTTAGGAAATACAAACGTCAATTGAAAATTTCCCTTGAGCAGTTTCCGCTATTAAGGAGAATGGTGCGTGAATTCTTTCGTGCAGCCCTGTATACGAGGTATAGAATTTATATACAATGACTAACATGCAAAATATTAGCTAAATTTAAAAGCGCATACCGAAATTGAAAACGCACTTCCAGCAATTATTGCTCAACGACAGTACTGTAACGGATTTTTTTTTCTATGACACTGTAAATATACGACAAATGCTATGGAGGCCCTATTATTTCGTAATCTTAGCGAAATTCAGTGATTTATATATGAATTTCAATACATTTGAAATAGCGTAATGACATTAAAATACTCTGCAAACCATTTTTCCCCATATATTACAATGTAATGGAATTCTTTCGGGTGCCCCTGTAAATAAAATATTAACGCTACACACTTCATATACAATATCGAACATGAAATGGCAAGCATCATTAACATATTTCATTTGCATAATCATCCGAGTATATTTACGTGAGTAATATAGCGTGGACTGATGGACAGATAAACCGAATTAATAAACACTTTTCAACTTTGTTGGAAAGTGTTAAAAATGGGTATTTAAGAAAAAGTAAAAAAGAACTTGTCGTGTATTCCCATCTTATAATAACTCCGAGTATTCGAGTATCCACTTTGGACAAGACACGTGCTCATTTTTATATCACTTTCGAACATACTGGAAAAGTATTTATGACTGTAGGTTTGTCTGTCTGTTTATCTGCCTATCCGCGTTCTAATTTCTAATATATTCCTATATGTTGTGTTTACATTTGCTATAATATTATCCATGTTGAAAATCTTGAGTATGGCCCTCAGATTACATTTACATAGAAACTCTAAAAAAGTATGTTTATGAAATTATTTATATCTAAAAAAGTAGTGTGTATTACAAACAATGGGTAATACTTGTGTGAAGAACATTTTAGCTTTCTTCAAAAAATTGTTAAATTAATAATTTACAAAGTTTAAAAGTGATTTGTTGTCTTATTTACATAAAATAACAACTGCACAACGCCGACATTCTTTGTTGAATACCATAGACATTTTAATCCAGCTTTCAACTACCATTTCAAAAAATAATATACTCAAATTTAGTTAAATTACAAAAAAGAGTCACGTTGAAAAATTAAAGTCAATATTTTTATCAGGAGCTCATTAAAAGTTATAGTCTGACGAAAAATAGAAAAATTCTTGGCCGCCACGTTCTTCCACTTAATTAGGTTTTGAAAAACGATGCAAATTTGGCTTCAGAAAAGTAAATTAAATATTAACAATCTGTTAGTTTAACTATTACAAAATTAATTAATCCACTGCCAAATAGAGAGGATTTTTTTAATGTGTTATTTGATTAATATTTTTGATAGTTTGCCTTATACAATGTATAAAATGGGAACATACATTATAGAATGAATATTTGTGCACAAGTATTGAACCATGATTTCTTAGAGATATGTGAAAATATATTCAACCCTTTCTGGCGGGATAAACAAATATTATGTATATGTAACTGCATAAATAGATAGACAGATAGATAAGTAGATAGATAGGCATGATTTTCTAGTTATATTGGATGGATATATGTTTGAAATGATTTGGAATGCTTGGAATATCTTTCCTTTTTCCTGGTTGTCACCTTTTTTCTTTTTTTTTTTTTTTTTTTTTTTTGTCATTTAAAAATTTTCAACAATATTTATTTGGAATTTACTTGAGTTTAATTACATTTATGCATATATGTAAATAAATACAGGCATCCCTCAACTTACATAATACTCGACTTACGTAAATTCGCACTTACATAAGAAATTTCGAAAATTACGTTTATGAAAATACTAGCGCGTTTGATATGCATTTGCATACTTTTGATAATTGCTTTATAAATAAAATATGCAGATAAAAACCACAATAATAATATAGTTTTATATATTAGATACAGTTATATTTTTATTGGGATATACAATCAACAAAACAAACACAAATCTGATTAAAATGAGCCAAAAAAAAAAAAAAAAAAAAAAAAAAAACTGTTTAACCGTTACAATTTTGTTAGCTGAATTCAAACCATAACGAAACGTAATTTTAAAGTTTCGGTGAAGAGGAACGAGTGCAATTTTTTTTCCAGCTTCAGAGCTGTTCCTTTGATGTAGATTCAGAATTAATATAAATTAATTCAACAATGTTAAACTTATAAATCCTATATTCCACACGACACTTTTTATTTGTAAAATGTTCTTTCAGTTTGTTTTTACATTTTTTCATGCTTTTATAGTTTATATCCAAGTAAATACTGCTGCATGCTACTTTATTTATAAAATAATACTGTGTAAATAATGTATATATTATATATATGTAATAAATATTGCAGTTTCTGACGAAATTTTACCTAAGGAATTTACAAATTCGACTTACGCAAAAGTTTACGTGGCGCATTTCTTATATATATATATATATATATATATATATATATATATATATATATATCAAAATTTATCTTACAAGTTCATATAACGATGTTAACCAAAATTATAAATGAAGATGGCGGGTAAAAATATAATAAATTAATCATTATAAAAAATATTATAGTAAAGCTAATCGGCATACAGATCCCACAAAGAAAACTCAAAATATTGAAAAACCTAAATAGTTTAATATTATAATAAGAAAAAAAACAAACTTGGAATTAGATGTTGATAGATGCATTTTGAATTTACAAAAGAATGTGATATGCTGCATTGATACAGAAAACAATGATATTATTAAAGGTATATATAAATATTATACAGACATATATACAATAAATACAATAAACCCAACTCGAGTGAAAAATTAGCCAGAGCCAGGAATCGAACCCGGGACTACATTACATAAGAATGCTGCTCAAACCACTGAGCTACTCCGGCCGATACCTGAGTCTGCAATTTTTCACTAATAAACCATGTTGGGGAACCCACCAGCCATCTATACGACAGCCCTGGATGACCGGACAACGATGAATAGATTTTACTATTACACCGATCTACGATAAATATAATAAAACACACATACTACAATATATATTAAAACACACATACACACATAAATGCTTATGTGTGTATGTGTGTTTTAATATACATTGTAGTATGTGTGCTTTATTATAACAATATTATTGTTTAAAACATAAATAAATAAATACGTGTTATAATGCGCTAAGGGGGTTAAAAGGGGATCGAAACTTTTAGAACATGAGGCCATATCTCAGCAGCCGCTTTAGGTAGAAGCATGAAATTACAGAAAATAAATCCACAAAAAAATAATTGAACGCATGTTTCAGCGATTTTAGAAATTCCCCTCCTCCATCATTCATCGCTGTGCCTTTGGTATGTGAACAGAAAAAAGGATGCTGACATTACAAATAATATATATGATGGTCGGGTAACATGTCCATGAAAATTATTTTGTGTTGCTCGGATCCGATTATGGTTCTTTGGAATAATTTTGTCGGGTTCAGATTTGGTTCGCGTCAGATTTCGTTCTTTATTTTTCAAATTGAATTTTTAGGTTTTGGTTGGGTAGCATGTCCTCAGAAATTATTTTATCTTGTTCGGATCAGTTATGGTTCATTGGAATATGTTTGTCGGGTTCAGATTCCGGGTTTTTTTCAAATGAAATTTATAGGTTCGAGTCGGGTTGCATGTCTTCAGAAATTATTTTGTCTTACTCGGATAGGTTATGGTTTATTGGAATATTTTTGTCTGGTTTAGATTTGATTCGGTTCAGATTCTGCTTTTTTTCAAACGGAATTTTTAGGTTCTGGTCATGTTGCGTGTAGACTGAAAATATTTTGTCTTGCTCGGATCGGGGTACGGTCTGTTGTAATTTTTTTTCCGTGCTGGGGTTCCGTTATGAGTTAATAAGCCAAAACAAATCACCCTGATTGTGAAATAAGTGGTCATTTTTCAATTAGCCTAACGGTGTCTACGCTTTTTGTAATAAGCCTGAAAAATATCAGGCTAATTGGAAAAAGGGAGATGATCTCCAATTAGCCAGGCTCTTTGCAAACAGCCTAGGCTCATTACAAAGAGCCTGGTTTCTCAATTAGCCTACGACACACACTCATATATATATATATATATACTACACGGCATTAAGTATTCCTGATAGTCTAATTATATATTATAAGAAATACTATACATCCCCCCACCCACACCCAATGTCTTCAGAGTTCAAAGAATTTCAAAATAAACTTTTTTTTATTTTAACTACCAATAGATGGCACCAACAAAGTACAAAAGTTTACAATGAATGCGATACAAACGAATGTTTACTTATGTGAGGGAAAGATCGAGCTGCCATACAAATTTCAACTGAAGTTATCTCAGAATATATACATAATTGAATGTAAGTATCTCTCAAATGTTAATTTACTTTGAATAATCTTTCTAGAAATGTAACTTTTATGAAGTTTTATTCGAAAAAATAATTTTGAATAAAAATGGCCGAATGGAATACGCTAAAGCAAAGTAGGATCATGATGAGTTCCCTCCGGAAGCGTTATACACTTAACGCTATTATATATATAATGATGGTTTTCACCTATATTCTGTAACCCGGGAGGCTCGAGTTTATCCAAACTTGCATCGATAAAAAAAGAAAACTGAAAACTACATAATAACTATTTAAATAATTGTGTAACAATACTTACCCTGATTTTTAAATTAATATTTTTCAAAGGTTAAAAGTGATTCGCTCTTATTTCTTTGAAATAGCTACTACACAACACGCACTGTTTTTGTTTAATATCGTGGGAATTGCGTTTCAGCTTTTCTCCAACACCATTTAAAAATAATAATAATAACAATAACTTACGCTCTAATTTAGTTAAGTGCCGCGTTGCAAAATTAAAGTCAATATTTTTACAGGAGTTCGTTAAAAGCAAACAAAAATAGAAAAATTCTTAAGCCACTACGCTCCTTTACTTAATTAGGTTTTGAAGGGTGATGCAAATTTTGCTCCAGAAAAGTTAAATATATATCAACAATCTGAAGTTTTAACTATTACAAAATTAATTAAGTTTGTTTAAAAAAATGGTTTGTCTTTGAATAATAGTTTAGACAGTTTTAGGTAGCTTTCTTTACAAAAAAGCTACCTATTGCAGCCGTTCGGAGGAAAGCGATTTCAAAAAATTTTGGTATATTTTCATCGATCATGACCCCCAGACCCCGAAACCACCCTCCGTTCAAAATTGATATATATATATATATATATATATATCTGACCTATGTCACACTGTAACTCCCGTAATTATGAACCGATTTCGATGTAATTCGGTGTGTACATAGTACATACCAATGTCTCGACCGAGTTCGTTGGCCAGCTTCATCCGCCGTTTTGTTTCAAAATGGCGGCCATTTAAAATTTAAAAAAAAAATTAAAACTTGAAATGTGGTACCAAAAAATTAAAAATGGAAAAATATTTTTTTCTTATGTATTTGACCTTTATACAAAGATTCCGGAACAGTTTTTGTTTCGTCTATATCTTAAAAAATGGCTGAGTTATAGCATTTTGAATTTCTAGCGTGGCTGACATTTTGAAACGTCCTGAATTTTGTCACGCGATAAAAGGCGTATTTATGAACCGGTTTGGATGTAATTCGGTGTGTACGTAGTACATACGTATCTCTCGACCGAGTTCGTTGGCCAGCTTCATCCGCCATTTTGTTTCAAAATGTCGGCCATTTAAAAATTTTTTAAAAATTTAAAATTTGAAATGTGGTACCAAAAAATTGAAAATGGAAAAAATATTTTTTTCTTATGTATTTGACCTTTATACAAAGATTTCGGAGCAGTTTTTGTTTCGTCTATATCTTAAAAAATGGCTGAGTTATAGCATTTTGAATTTCTAGCGTGGCTGACATTTTGAAACGTCCTGAATTTTGTCACGCGATAAAAGTCGTATTTATGAACCGATTTGGATGTAATTCGGTGTGTACATAGTACATACGTATCTCTCGACCGAGTTCGTTGGCCAGCTTCATCCGCATTTTGTTTCAAAAAGTCGGCTATTTAAAATTTTTTTTTTAATTTAAAATTTGAAATGTGGTACCAAAAAATTGAAAATGGAAAAATATTTTTTTCTTATGTATTTGACCTTTATACAAAGATTTCGGAGCAGTTTTTGTTTCGTCTATATCTTAAAAAATGGCTGAGTTATAGCATTTTGAATTTCTAGCGTGGCTGACATTTTGAAACGTCCTGAATTTTGTCACGCGATAAAAGGCGTAATTATGAACCGATTTAGATGTAACTTCGTTTATAGATAGTACATACCAATGTCTCGACCGGGTTCGTTGGTCAGCTTCACCCGCTATCTTGTTTAAAAATGGCGGCCATTTAAATTTTTAAGAAAAATTTAAATTTGAAATGTGGTACCAAAAATTGAAAATTGAAAAAATATTTTTTTCTTATGTGTTTGACCTCGATAAAAAGATTCGGGAGCAGTTTTTGTTTCGTCTATATCTTAAGAAATGGCGGAGTTATAGCATTTTGAATTTCTAACGTGGCTGACATTTTGAAACGTCCTGATTTTTCTCACGTAATAACAGGCGTATTTATGAACCGACTTGGATGTACCTTGGTGTGTACATAGTACATACAAATATCTCGACCGAGTTCGTTGGCCAGCTTCATCCGCCATCTTGTTTCAAAATGGCGGTCATTTAAAAAAATTAAAAAATAAAAAAATTTAAATGAGATACCAAAAAATTGGAAAATGAAAAAGATTTTTTTTGTATGTGTTTGACCTTAATACAAAGATTCCGGAACAGTTTTTCTTTCGTCTTTATCTAAAAAAAAATGGCTGAGTAATAGCATTTTGAATTTCTCTTGTGGCTGACATTTTAAAACGACCTGATTTTTGTCACGCGATAACAGGCGTATTTATGAACCTATTTGGATGTAACTTGGTCTGTACATAGTACATACCAATGTCTCGACCGAGTTCGTTGGCCAGCTTCATTCGCCATCTTGTTTCAAAAGGGTTGCCATTTAAAAAAATTAAATTTAAAATTCAAAATGAGGTATTAAAAAATTGGAAAATGAAAAAGATTTTTTTTATGTGTTTGGCCTTGATGCAAAGATTCCGGAGCAGTTTTTGTTTCTGAAAATTTGTTCTTTTGTTGATATCTTAAAAAATGGTTGATTTATAGCACTTTGAATTTCTAGCATGGCTAACATTTTGAAACGATCTTGTATTTGTCACGCGATAACACACGTATTCGCCTATTTCGATGTAAGAAGGCATGTGGATAGTTTACATCAACACCTCGACCAAGTTCGCTGGCCAGATTCATCAGCCATCTTGTTTTAATATGGCGGCCATTAAATTAAAAAAATATATATATATTTAAAGTGAGGTGCAAAAAAATTAGAAATTGAAAAAGGTTTCTTTCTTAAGTATTTGATCTTGATATAAGGATTCAGGAGCATTTTTTGTTTGTCTTTACCTTAAAAAATGGCTCATATATAGCAGTTTCAATTTCTCTTGTGGGTGACATTTTGAAAAATCTGATTTTTTGCATGCGACAGCACTCCTATATATTAACCGATTCCGATGTGAGTGAGCATGTGCACAGCAATTACTAAGGTCTCGACCAAGTTCACTGCTTAGCCTCATCCACCATGTTGTCTTAAAATGACAGGCACTTTAAGAAATTGCCGAATTTGGCAGCCAAATATAAGTTACTTTAAAGAAAAGCAGCTTGGATAAAGCTGACTAATTTCGCGAAATTCTCATTCATTATATTGATAAAAATTGGTATTGGATCTCCTATATTCGGTTTCCACTAAATTGAGCTTCGTGTGTTTGCATGATATAAGTTGGCTTTTTTTAAATAAGGATTATGAAAGCTACCTCTTCCTCCCGGCACTAGCCGGAAGGACTTTTTCATTATAAAATGCTTGGAGTGACGACATAGTTTAGTATAATAAATATTTGTGTACAAATGTTTGCAGGAACGTGTCTACTTAACGTTCTAGGAATATATGAAAATTAATTGCTTTGGTTGTTAGTTTGCAATAATAATTATTATTACTATTATAATAATTATAATAACAATAATAATAAATTAAATTAAAAATAAAAAGGGTTTTTTTTTCGAAATCTCCACATAAAATATATTTGAGTGGTTTTTATATGAATAGTGGAACATTCCATAACAATAATAACGAACAAAAGTTACTATAATAAACATAATAATATCAATAACAGTAATTAAATAAATAAAAAATAAAACTTTTTTTTTCGAAATGTTTGCAGAAAATATATTTGAGGGTTTTTCATATGAATAGTAGAACATTTCATAATAATAACAACAAACAAAAGTTAATATAACAAACATAATATTATTAATAATAATAATTAAATAAACAAAAAATAAAACTTTTTTGTTTTTCAAAATGTCTGCAGAAAATATATTTGAGTATTTTTCTGATAAACATTTCTTAATAATAATAACGAACAAAAGTTAATATAATAAACATAATAATAATAATAATAATAATAAATAAATAAAAATTTAAACATTTTTTATTTTTTCAAAATGTCTGCAGAAAATATACTTGAGTGCTTTTCATATGAATAGTGGAACATTTCAATGTTTTATACGTTTTTAATAAGTATGTTTAAGAAATCAGTAAAGAAAGTTTATCTTTTTTTCCCCTCATTCATGTTCTAGTTGTTTCAGAAACGGTCTCAGAAGTTCTACGCTTAATAAAGTACAAAATGATACTTTACAAGATAAAAAAGACTTTGCGGCTTTCTCTATTGTTAAAAATCGGTATTTAAAAATAAGCAAAATATACTTTTTTTGTATTTTGTTGACTTATGGTAGCTCCGTATATTTATGTCTCCATTTTGAAAAATATACATGCTCAAATTTTAATCCTTTTCCAATATACTTGTACAAAAATTATGATTTTTGTTCGTCTTTTTGTCTGCATTCTAACTTTTGTAAATATAGTTTAATTTTCAAGATTCTTATACGTTATTGAAGTTTATTGCAGAATTTTCTCTGTAGAAAATGAAGAATGTACGCTACAAAACGTACACACTCTACCCAACGTCTCACACGTATACCCAACTAAATGTGTACTACCCATTCTCAATTAAATATTTTCATCTGCGTAATGGGATTTTTACATGCAAGAGTAACAAAATAATATTAATTTTAATGTTAATTTTAATTCTGTTAATGTTCTTTAAAACGTGTTTGTTAAACATGAAAATATTTACTTGAAAAAAGATAGAATCCAAACGACATAGATTCCAGGTTAAGAAAACTGATTAAGGGGTATCAGGACTCTTAAATCTTAAAATTTTTCGAAATGTTCATTTTCTTAGATGTTAAACTCCTATCTTTACTGAACATTTTGATATAATTGTTTCCTTGACATTATCATTAGAACAGAAGTTATGGCTTTTAGAATTATATCCGATCAACAGCTGAAGCGGCGTTTCCGAAATTTTGAAGTCATTTTTCTCCAAAGGACGTTTTTGGGCACAACGCGCAGGATATCTCAACATCTTTTGAATATTTTTTTCGTGACATTTTCAAAACAATTGACTCATGTTAGTCTGTATAAACTAAAACTAACATTTCCTTTTTATTGTTCCAAAAAATATTTTTTTAGGGAATTATACTGTTGAAATTTTCTAAATTTTTCATTAGCTAAATACAACTTTTTTTTTTAAATATGAAAATGCTTTAAATACAAATTTGTTTAGGTTCAGGGTAATTATTATAATCTGAAGTATGGCACCAACATTTTTATTCTATTTGCAAAATTTATTTTGTAATCCTGCGCGTAATCTGTTATGCTAATTTTCTGCTCGTCAGAAGTCCAACAGTTTGGAGACCCCTGTAAATGATAATTCTGCACCTTGTAATTTTTTAAATACATGAAATGAAAGAACATACTTGTATCTTTCATTCCAATAAAAATTGTGTCTTAAATTGAAATACATTTTAAGATATTAAATGTTGAAATGGTCCTTTTTTTTCATTTTTTCCAATTTTAAGAGTCCTGAGACCCCTTAATACAGTATGTAAACTAATCGAAAACGTTTCCGAAAATCAGTGGCAGTAAAAGAAAGTATGTTTTTAGAAATGCTTGTTTAAATGTCAATAATATATTGGTTTCCGATGTTTTTAAATGTTAAAAACACTTTTTGGATTCATAGGCGTTTTGTAAGAAATTATTGTATATTTTCGTTTTTGGTTATACGATATTTAACTAGACTAGGAGGCTTTACCCCTTACGAGCTACGCTCGCCGACTTTCGTTCAGACACCCCAGACTCTAAAAACACGCTAATTAGATCGGTTTTAAAAAGATTATGGAATATTGAATTATAATTAAAAAACCAGTGGCGATCTTCTTGTAAACGGGTTTCTATTCATTTCTCCTTTATTGGGGAATTTTAAAGCCGAATCAGTTGCTTTTAAGACATCTGATGGCTGTTTTCGTGATTGGTTAAATAAGATCAGTTAAAAATTTGAAAATAAGATAATTTAAACTGAGTAAAAAGAATCTTTGCCTCCCGATAAGTTTTACAACGCTATATGACTCACCAAATTTTTCTTTGTTTTTAATATTCACGTGAAAAATACTTTTGTTGTTAGAAAGTAAATATTATTATTTGCGCTGTCTACAAATCTGATTGGATACAATAGTTTAAAAGGTCATAACGAAGTACGAAATAAATGTATCGTGTAAATACATTTTTTAATTTAAACTGTTTGGAAATATTATTATTTGGTCATTTTAAATATGACGTAATTTCTCCCAAATGCTGCTTTTAACGCATATTAATGAATTTATTATTTTAAAGTTTTCTTTCTCTTTTTAATATTCACGTGAAAATACGTGTTTGTTCTTCGAAAGGAAATATAACTAATTGTGCTGTCTTATAATTGCCAACAATTGTTGAAAAGACCATCGCGAAATATGAAATAAATGTTTTGTGTAAATTTATTTTTAAATTTAAATTGTTTGGCAATATATTGTTATTTGGCCTTTTTAAATATGACGTAATTTCCCTTAGTTACTTTTTTTTTAACACATATTACTGTAATTATTATTTTCAAGTTTTCTTTCCTTTGTAATATTCTCGTGTAAATACAATTTTATGACGTAATTTTCAATATTTTAATTCTTTTAACACGCAATCATTTAACTTTAATTGGAAAGTTTTTTCTGTTTCTAATAGTCACGTGCAAATAAATTTTTAATTGAAAGGAAATATTATTCTTTGCGCTGTTTATACAATTGGCAATAAGTTAAAATAATAACCTTTTCTAAACTATGAAGAAAAAAACTCTTGAAATGATGAAAATTTGAAAAAAATGAAAAAAACCTAAAAAAAAGTCAAATTAAAAAAAACAAATGCAGTCTGCACACCGCAAGTTTGTAATGTATATCCTTAGAAAAAATTATTAAATTCCTGTGTATTGTTTTTGCTACTAAAAGCTTTTTTAATCGAACGATTTTGACCAACTTTAACATTAAATACCTCTTAAAATAATTCTTTGATTTAAAAAATGTCTGCATCAGAGTATTTATCAAACATTTTTTCTATAATACTACTAATTTTCATATTTTTGTATGCTATAGTTTTCTTAATATTAACGAAGAAAGACTTTCAGTCACAAAAAATTCATTATGGCAGCGGTGACAGCGTTAGTTACTTTTTTTTTTTCGAATAAAGAAATTAGGAATTTTTCTTTTTTTTTGTAGTGTTGCATTTATATTGCGTTTAAATGTAAACTCTAATAAATTCTTGTACATTGAGGTCTGTGGGCGATAAATTAATGTTTTACAATATATAAAAATAAATCATTCTAATTTCTCCGGAATAAGTTCTAAGAACACAAAAAGTTTGTGTGTTTAATATCATCGAAATTGCATTTCAGCTTTGAACTATCATTTCAAAAAATAATACATTCTAGTTTAGCTAAGTACCATGTTGTAAAGTCAATATATTTAGTAGAAGCTCATTAAAAACATTTCCTAAACAAAAGCCGAAAAATTCTTGATCCCTCGCGTTTTCTTCACTTAATTGGGTTCAGAATGCAAATTGGGCTGATGCAAATTTGGCTTCAGAAAAGTAAAATAAATAAATTCAATCTTAGTTTCACTATTACAAATTTAATTAAAACTGTTCAAAAAGAAACAGGGATTTCTAATTAATAGTTTCAAACGTTTTCACTATGAAATGTATGGAATTGTGACATATTTTTTAGAATGCGTATATGTCACAATTGTTGATCATTTTTATATGAATTCCTAGAAATATAAAAATATGTTTAATAACTTTTAAAGTTAAGAATAAATATTCCAAATATAGGATGATTCTAAATTCATGGTACAAATTTTAAGGGTTGGTACAGGACACTGTCATCACAATCATTTATTGTATAGGAATGTATAAAAACACCAGGGGGCCAATTCGGCCCTTTTTTCTTATTTCTAAATTTCTCATTCATACCAGTAAATTCCAATACTACTCTTTTCTTTATTTAAGACAGACATTTCATGATCACATAAAGTAAAAATTCTTCTTTGGAAATTTCCGGTATGAAACCCAAATTTTTGAATTAAAAAAACGCAAAAAGCTCCACTCCTATTTCCTGTATTTCTGTATTTGACAGATTTGCCAGTTTTGCGGGGGTGGGGGTGGGGGTGGGGGGGTATTCAAAAATTTCGATTTTTTTTTTTTGCAATCATGGAATGTCTGTCTTAAATAAAGGAAATAATAATAAAAGAATTCTCTGGTATGAATGAGAAATTTTGAAATAGAAAAAGGGCCAAATTGCCCCCTCGCGTTTGTACCTTATCGCGTCACTTGTGTCCATACATTGCTATACAATAAATGATTGTTACAGTGTCGTGTACCAGTCCCTACGTTTGTACCATGAATTTAGAACCACCCTGTATATATATAGAAGTTTTTATGTTTTATAATCTTAGAATATCTTTGTTTTGTCTTTCCCTCACCTTTTTACCTTTTTCCGCCAATTTTTTGTATTTTTATAATTTTTTTACCGTAATAACTAATGTTTTATTCATGATTTATTTTAATTTATCTATAATTATGTGCATCAAAAAAGGTTAAAATATGATTTATAATAGTTTTTACACCACGTATTTTAGCAGGCTGAAATTATTTTATCTCAATAAAGAAGAAAGTTAAAACTAACATTAAAAGAGCAAAATTAATTGTCTAGCAATACTTGTGCCGGTTGTCAAGTTTATGTTTTACTAAGTTAAAAAGAGATTGCTAATTACCACGAAATAATTAGTGCTAAACACCGACTTTCTTTGTTTAGTATTGTTGAAATTGTTTTTCAAATTTCAACCAACATTTAAAAAAATAACACATTCTAATTTTGTTAAATGTCGCATTGCAAAATTAAAGTGTATATTTTTTTTCTTTACTAGGAATTCGTTAAAAGCTCAGTCTAAACAAAAACGGAAAAATTCTTGAGCAGCCACGTTCCTTCACTTAATTAGGTTTTGAAGGATGACGCAAATCTGTCTTCAGAAAAGTAAAATACATTTTAAAAATCTGTTAGTTTAATAATTACAAAATTAATTAAGTCTGCGTTGCAGACAGATTTTTTTTAATATTTGAATAGTAATATTTTGAAAGTTTTTCATTTTAAAGTGCATAGAATTTGGACACAAATGTTTTATAATAAATATTTCTGCACTTATGCTAAACAAATCTGATTGATTTTCTGTAAATATATGAAATTATATATATAATCATTTAATGAAGTCAGTATACGAAAAGAGAGAAAAAAAAACCCTTTATTTGTAGAAATGCCTGTGCCAAAAGATATGTTGTGTTTTAGATTAAGGGATCTTGTAACTTTTAAACTCGCCAAAAATCAACAAAAACATTCAAAGTTCGAATTACTGTATCTTCAAAAAATATTTATGCATGAACTAGTGATGGGCAGAATGGATGATTTTAATGTTAGAACACTGAAAAAAAAATGAAGTACTCAAAAATGAGTAAATCGATGTACTCATAACGAATTGAGTATGTTTGGATCAAAAATGAACCTAATGCTTTCTCAATTTTGATACATCACATGTTATCAAACCCAAACGAAATGATAATTTTGTACTTTGTAGTGGTTTATTTCATGACGGCTTAAAAGATGTCCTTTAATTGGAAAACAATGTGAACCATGGAAATCAGAGGTATAATATTACATTTTTATTCCTTTGAAGGAACTATATCCCGTATCTCCTTTATAATGCGTAATATTACATTGTGTTGTTGTTATTGTTTATTAGTGCTTCGAAAATTCGGACTGGTTTGTGTGCTAAGTGAGATGGATTTGTTCGTAAAAACAAAGATTAGAAAAATGGGATTTTCAATATTTCGCCGACAACTTTGAAAGTAAGTGCTCTCTGTTAAATATTCAATTCCTTTTTTTTCTTGTTTAATGTAAATAGCTGTACCTCCTATAAATATTATATTAATGTAAATATTAAATGATGCACAGTATTTTAAAATGATTGAAAAGTGCTTGGAAACAATGCTCTTGTCATAAAAGTAATTGCTTAGCTTATCTTGATAATAATTTTGCTATTTTTTTCTTCGTAAATAATCAATGTAAATGTTTCTTGTTAATAATTTTGACCGGGAAATAAATGTCAGAAAATTTCTACTTTAATCTGTAGTAAAGTATATCGGTGATGGTGGTGGTTGGGGGAGGGGGAGCTTTGACAAGAGATATATATTTTTCCATTTAACTTAGTTTAGCTTTGAAAATGTTTTATAAAATGTTTGTCTTTTAGCCCAGTATCTTATTTTGGTTTCGCACGTGTTACTAATCGGCCATCTTAGACACCATCTTGTTTTAGTTCATATTTTTATAACAGAAGTGGTGTTTTCAAACAATTTTAAATTATTTTAAAATACTGTGCATAATTAATTATTTGCATTAATGTAATATTTACTGAGGTACAGCTGATTACATAAAATAAGAAAAAGATGAATATTTAACACACAGCATTTACTTTCATGTTCTTATTTGAATACATACATGGGATCAAAAATGAGTACATAAACACTTCATATTTGAACACATCCATAGAATAAAAAATGAGTACATGTTTTCCTCAATTTTGAGTACATTTGGATCGGAGCTATTTTGAATATGTGACGTATTTAAAAATGAGTACATCCTTTTTACTCAATTTTGAGAACCCATTTTTTTCAGTGAATGAATCGCTGGGGCACGCGCAAAAGCATAGCTGCCAAACTTTTTTAAATTCAATTTCTACCAGAAATTTTGTATCGAAAAAAAATTTTCATTTTAATTAATTAGAATTAATTTAAGAAAGCTACATAAATAATAAGAATCCCAAACTTAAAATTATACTACGTGCAAAATTCTTAAAAGATGACAAAAATATTTAAAAATTTTTTTAATTACTTTAATACTTTTTAGTACTTTCAGTTATAAACACAGCCTTCGTCAGAGAATTGCTGAAGTCAGAGTAGAGCGACGAAGGATGTGTTTATAGCTGAAAGTACTAAGAAGTACAGTAGTACTTCGACTTACGTCACTCCGCATGTACGTCGTCTGGCCTGGAAAAAAAAAATTCTTAATCAAGACGAATTTTGAACTTTTTTTGAAAACTTTTGGTTCTATGAAATGAAACTTTCCCGCGAAAGTCAAGCAGTAGTGATAAATAAATAAAAAAAAAAGTCGCTAGCAAAAGCTTAGAAAACTCATTCTGCTATGACAAAAAGCTTCCAAGAGTAAAAAAGAAAAATTCGTCGGTTCAAACTTCTTTGCAAGATTTTTTCGCATTCTCAAAGACACGAACGAGGCAGTTAGAAGAACAATAAATTGTAAGTTAACAACTTATTGTTTTATTCCAAATTCTTGTATTGCAAACGCGTTATTATTATTTTTCTTTTGTTAATGTTAAATTCATGTAACATAAACCCTAAATACAAAAGAATATGTAGGAAATTTTGGAGAATTATTATTACTTATCCTTTTTTGCTTATCTAAATGTAACTCGACTTACGTCGCTAGTCTTGGAACGAATTACTGACGTAAGTCGAAGTATTACTGTATTAAAGTTTCTCTGACGAAGGCTGTGTTTATAGCTGAAAGTACTAAGAAGTATTAAAGTGACTTAACACTTTCAGGGGCAAGGTATACTTCTATTCGTAAAATATTGAAATCAGTTAATAGCACCAGAATTTACAAACAAATTTCGAAATGCGAAAATGCTTTTGTTCACTTACTTAATAAAAGGAAAATTTTCATTCCACTATTCTCGCGCCAATGTGACAGTTAAGAATTAAAATTAAGTGGTCCAAAAATGAACCACCGTTCTTGAAGGGGTTAACATCTTTTTAAATATTTTTGTCATCTTTTAAGTATTTTGAAGATTGTGTAATTTTAAGTTTAACTTTTTAAACATGAACCTAGCATTCTATTTATGCATTTATTTGAAGATAAAAATCTTTTTTATCTTCAAAATTAAGATAATTAATAAAAAAATTACGAAGGCTGACAACTATGATTTTGTTACTTTTTTTAAACTAAATTTCTGGTGGAATTTGATTACAAATATATCCATCTCTACTATAAACATGAAATCTTGACTTGGTTAATCAGATTGTGTTTTTCAATGTAGGTTGACCCCGCCACTATTTAATCGCAATGAATTGCAAAACGCGATAGTATGTTCACAAATGTAATTTTTGAGATTTACTACGTAACTGCGAATTTACGTAAGTCGCGTAATACGCAAGTCGAGGAATGCCTATATATGTATAAGGTAGGGTTTTATGATACGTATTTCGGGGCAGCGTATGAAGCAACCTCTTCATGTGCACAAAATAAATAAATAAATAAAAATGTTAATAAATATTATGTATTTTTATTGTTATTTATCATTTTTTTTATTCTATGTATTATTTTTTTTACCATTTTTTTTGAAAACGCATCTCTTTATATATGCGCTTTCTGCACGAGCTACCGGACCCGCTCCAATGTCAAAGCCCAGGGAGCCAGTTTTTACCCGGCGAGGTACGGTAGAAAGGCGGAGTCTCATCCCCCCCTAGCAACGTTAAGTTTTCCTAACAATTCGGCCCAAAAATTAACACATGGTGCAATTTGTCTATCTGCGGAGCCCCTTTTCTTTGTTTCTCTAACCCCCCCCCCCCCCCCCTATCCCAATTAGATCGGACAGCGGTGGTCAAGCTGGTAGAGCATTATACTCGTAGCCGTTGGTCGCCGGACCCAGACTAACTGCCGGCTAAAATTCCGTCATGTACGCTAATGGCGCCAGGTGCATGTAAAATCCGTCGTGGGTGCAAAGTCCTCCAAGTTACCTGTGAATTATACCTCTGGAGGTGCCTTGCCAGGTGAAGGTCTCGTCATCTGATCAAGGTTCTAAATTACGAGACCAACTTGAGTAGCAATGTGCAGGTGCCAAACAACAGGATATAACGTTAAGCAACCGGCAAAACAAAGTATACACAAACGAGCAGTAGGCACTGTAGATAGGATGACGATCGAGGCAATGATGTTAGGTTTACTATCGCTTCGCGGCGATTAGGCGGTCACCCGCCCCGATGTCAGGTACTAATCCCGTTAAGCTGGGGCAACCCGTCAGGTAATGGCCTGGTCATCGGTTAGAAATAAAGAAATGTAGGGTGATTCCGCCAGTAGTTGATCAGTGGCAGGTAGGGGCCTGGTCATCGGTTAGAAAGAAAGAAAGTAGGGTGATTCCGCCAGTAGTTGATCAATTTTTGAAATATTGCGCCATTTCAGGCGGAAATGAGTTTTACACGTGGCGCTAGACATAATATTTTTGTTTGAACGTTGGAGCACCTATTGCCATCTTGTTGTCAGCTGCCTGCTGTAAGGGAAGCCATTTTATGATTTTTTTTTTTTTATTAGAAAATGTAAAAATTTAGTTTTTCATTAGTTGGAGACAATTACGGTAAGCTAAAATAATTCATTTCCATCTTGTTTATTTCAAATAACAGTTTTATTATGTGGTATTGCTAATCACAGGAATAATGTCAAACTATTTGCTTATAATTTTGTTGCTATATAATTTCAGCAGATTTCCTTTTGGTACATTTTAGGACGTTCATTAAGTATTGCAGAAAACATGTTAGTTTGCTACCAAAACTTAAAAGGAATGAATTATAATAATAAACCCCGTAGCACCGACCTTATTTGATCAACTACTGGCTGGGTCACCCTACTACCATTAAAAACTGACTAGTCTTTTACAAAATTTGTGTATTGTTCAAATGAAATTCTCTATCTTTTACTCCCGATTTTATTGCGCACTTAATAGCTTGAGAACGTATGCATGGATTGTTATGGAATTTGATAGATAATAAGCTCGTATGTATTTTTAAAAAGATCTACTCTTAGGTCAAAATGTTTTCATAAACCATGTAAAGAAAAATTTTTTGTAAAAAAACATTCTAAATTTTATCTTTTTTAATCAATAACAAGTAAAAATTTAATTTAAAAAATCAAAAAACCCGACTTCGTAAAAAGCGAATTAATTCATTATGTGTCATCATTATGAAACTATTTTTTATATTACTTACCTATTTTTTTATTTATTTACTTGTACTGGTGACTTTTAAGTTGTGTTTAATTGTGATAGTTCCTATCTGTAAACACTGTTTTGATGAGGCCTATAGATGCCTATGAAGGTTAGAGTTGCAGTAAAGTTAGAGATCCTACCTATCCAATTTCCAGGTTGAGTAATATTTAAACGGAGCTTCTGACTGTAAAATAGTCAATGAAACATCGTCTTCATTTTAAAAGATCTATCCAATGATATGCCACTCAATAGGGTGCGTAATTTTTTTTGTCTCTACCGCCATTTTGTATTTTATGGCCACCATTTTGAATTTATAAAAACAAAACATAGCCTATAACCATCGGATGGTTAAGACGAATCGATAGAGACCTCATTCATTAAAATCCATCCAGCCGTTGGGATGTTTCGAGGGTATAAAGAAATCCACATACCCAGATACGCATGAAACACATAACACTTCTTGACAGTCGGGTAAAAACAGTCATAACTAAAAATTTTATCACTGTAAATACTTAATCATTTAGATCATTTTATGGCCACATATATAATTATATATATCAAATTTCATAAAAATCCATACATGGGCCATTCCATGTAAAACGGGCAAAATGTTTTGCACATAACACTTACATAAATACCTATATCCAGGGACTGACAAAAGTTGAAAATTCTTAGGCGCCAGGGAAAATTCTTAGGAGCCAGCTTGAAGAATCATTTCTCTGACATGAACGCATTCAGTTCAAAATGGAACACTGGCTACTCATAATCGTATTCGGCTATTTTTGAGTGATCTATGTGTCATTTTGAAGTGAACAAGTTAACTATTCAATAAAAAAATCAAACTGAGAAATTTTTTAAAGATAATACCACTTTTACATTGTAAAAATTAAATAGAAACAAACTATGAAATTAAACATTAAAACAGTAGACAAATTAATATCATTACCTTTAATTCCCAACAAGAAATTATATACATAAATTAACATTGCTTTTGAGACTTTGATTTAAAATACCATTTGTCATTTTTGTGAGATATATCTGACAACTGTACATTTTGGTACATTCCACTTAATGAAACATCATCATTTTTTTTTTTCATTTTCAGCTGGAGTATTTTTAAGGTTTTCTAATTTAAGCAGTGCTCCTTCAACATGTACTTTAGTTTGACTTACCAAAAACTCTGATTTCTGAAAAATTAGGGAGAGTTGTTGCGCCGGTATGGTGTATTTTCTTCCACTGCAAATAATCGCGCTATTAAAAATAAATATTTTCGTACATGGATTTTTTTTTTTTTTTTTTTTTTTTTTTTGGTTAAAGGAAAAAAATGAAAATTAATAAGTAGGTAAAAAGTTAGTCGTCAAGAGGAATTTTTTAGTCGTTCGGGCGACCTGGCGCCCGGTGTTTGTCGGACCCTGCCTGTAACTTATAAGTTGTTAGAATATAAACTATACTTTAAAAAATAACAAAAAAACGTAGATTTTCATATTAGCATAGTTGTTTTAATTTGAGGATACAATAGCATTCTTAAAAACAGCAGTTATATGTAGAAAAGCTGCCCCATACATGATATGGAATGACCCTTTAACAAGTTTTAAAAACTCCGCAATTTAAACTCTAGACCTAAGTAAGCTGCCTGTTTCAGGGTCATTCAAAAAGGGGGAAAAATGTCCTGCCCGTGAAACTTACATCAATACCTAGAACTATAAACTTATAAATTTGTTAAGATATAAACTATACATTTAAAATAAATTTTATAAATTTAAAAATTCAAAAAACCCGACTGCGTAAAAAGGAACTAATTAATTATTTCTCATCAATGTGAAACTATTTTTTATATCACTTGTCTATTTTTTTATTTACTCGTATTGATGATTTTTAAGTTGTGTTTAATTGTTAGTTTCTATCCATAAACACTGTTTTGATGAGGCTTATAGATGTCTATGAAAGTTAGAGTTGGAGTAAAGCTAGAGATCCTATCTACACAACTTCCAGGTTGTGTGATATTTAAACGGAGCTTCTGACCGTAAAATAGTCACTGAAACATCGTCTTCCTTTTGAAAGACCTATCCAATGATATGCCACTCAATAGGGTGCGTAAATATTTTTTCGTCTCTACCGCCATTTTGTATTTTACGGCCGCCATTTTTAATTTATAAAAACAAAACCTAGCTATTAACCATCGGACGATGAAGACGAATGGATAGAGACCTCATTCATTAAAATCCATCCAGCTGTTGCGATGTTTCGAGGGTATAAAGAAATCCACATACCCAAATACGCGTGAAGCACATAACCCTTCTTAGCAGTCGGGTCAGGGCCAAAACTAAGGGGGGGGGGGGGGGCATGTGCCCCGGGCGCCAGAACAAAGGGGCGCCAAATGAAGATTATACCTTTGGAAAGGATCATTTTCTTCTGATGGACTGGTGGCTTCCATCATTATGAAACAGCCATTATAAATGAAGTGTAAAAAAAATTATGGCCATTTTTTTTCCCATTCGGACCAGAAAATCAGAGTTCTAACTTTTTACGACTGCTCTTTCATCTTCACCTAACACTTCATTTATAATGGCTGTTTCATAATAATGGAAGCCATCAGTCCATCAGAAGATGAAAATAACTCAGTGAAAGCGGAAACTCGGTTAAGCGGGACTCGGATAATCGGGACTCTACTGAATATGTCATTTTAAAAATGATCTTTAGAATATTTTTGTTGATGTTCAGAGAGACCTCCCCCTTTGATCCGCCACTGTAGATTACGTAGTTCAGTATTACATATTTTATGATTACATATTTTAAATTTTAAAATAAGTCGTCTATTATAAAATTAGTAAAATTCTCTTTGTAAATATACTTTGTGGAAGAGGGGGGGCGCCGAAATCCATGTTTGCCCCGGGTGCAAAAAAGGCTAGTTTCGGCCCTGAGTCGGGTAATAACAAAAAACCATACATTTTTATATTAGCATAGTTGTTTAAATTCGAAGACATAATAACATTCTTAAAACATCAGTAAAATGTAGAAAAGCTGTCAACACGTGACATGGAATGGTCCACATACTTTCTTAAGATATGATCGCAAATTTTTGTAGAAGGCTAGTCAATTTTTAATAGTAGTTTATTAGAAAGCCTAATCTGTTTAATCAATAGTCAAATTTCCATTTTTGTACATAATAAGATTTTGAAGATACACTCATTCAGAATTCGAATGTTTCTGTTGATTTTCTTTGCGTTGAAAAGATATAAGATTCCTTAAGGCTGTTCTCAACTGCTTTGCTCAACAAGCGCAAAACGTTTTGACACATTTATAAATTCATTTTATAATCGAAAGATATAAAATTGGAAGGTCTGACTATGGCAGCGATTTGGAATCGAACTGTGTTTTCCATTTTTTGATCAAAAAATTACCTATTGTGTTATAAGCGATTTTGATCACGCGACAAAGACGTTTTTCATTCTTCCTCTAGTGGTTATTCTTCTTTCGCACGGAAATTCGGTTCAAAATGCCCATTTTGACACTATTTGCTGAAAAATCTATTGCGTTTGCAAAAAAAAAAAAAACGGAAAAAACGTTTCGATTACATAGTTTCTAAACAACAACACCTGCTAATTTTAGGCATTTCCGAACAAAAAAAAATATTAAAAATTATGTCACAAAGTTGCCCTTTTGGATTTGAGAACAGCCTTAATAGTTTCGCAAGTTTTTCATTACAGAATGCATAGAATGGCTATGTAATTTGTTAAAATGCTCATTTGAGCCCAGATATTAAGATCGTTTATCCTATTTTCTAGGAATGTAAAGAAAAATTTATTTGTTTTCGACATGAGTATAGATTTTATTTTTCGATATGTCTGATTGTTTTCACCATAGCAACTATATTAAATGAAGTTAAAGAATATTACACGGCTGGGATTATGTGCGCGACACGAACTCGAAAATTCACGAATTAATAATTTATTTTACTTATGTTAACAATCTTAATTAATTTTAATGCATTCCTTATCTAAACTTAATTAAAAATTAATCAAATTTCAAGATAATTTTAAATTACTTTAATAATCTTATTCTCAATTTAAATTCTACTACTTAATAATATTTTCGTGTTCATAATTTAATAATACTTTATCCTTAATTTTAATGATTGTAATAATCAAATTATAATGCGTTGCTAATCTAATTCTAATCTAATGTTATTTAAGTATTGCGCGGCAGCGCAATACTTATTTATTTCCAGTGTCACTTCTTAATTTCCATTTAACATAGAAAAGCCTATGGAGCTCACAACTTTTTGACTTTTTCTTGCCACTTTTTTGTCCCTAATGCCACAAGTTTTCATCCTTTGCAATTTTAATGATATTGTAAATTTAAAGTAGGAAAATGTTTGCCTGACGTCAGGGTCAAAACGGATGGTAAAATAACTTTGCACATGGGTGAGTTATAATGCAGAGAGCAACATAGCCTAAACTTTATTTATATTATTCAAATGTTTTTCTTAATAATTCCAAATTTCGCTTTCTTTCATTGAGAATCAATGGACCTTTTTGTTATAAAATTGAACATTTTTTTTTTCTATTGTTGCAAAAAAATTCAAAAGCCGTAATAATAATTTATCTACAGTAATTGATTTTCAGTTAAAATATTTCCACGTGAGAAATGGAATTTGAAATAATTTTTTTACGAATTAAAAAGAATATGAATATGGCGCCATACGGTAAATAAAACGGATATTTTCGAACATGTGTTAGTAATACAAGAAGCATTAATAGGAGTAAATACAGAAAGAAGGTCACTATGACGTCAAAAAATTGAAACATATTTTACCGATACTGATTTTTAAGCATGGATATCAAATACATACAGATTTTTAATTTCGTTAAGGAATACTAGCCGGATAGAAATACTGAACTCTTTATATCGTTTTAAGACTGTGTAAAAATTGAAATCGTCGGATGCTTAGAAGTTAATAAATTTGCAAATAACAGAAATTTATTTTACAGGTTTCATCATAAATATGACGTCAGCATTACACACGGGCATGTAATATTTATATTGTTCATATGCAATTTCTTTTTGTGGTATTAAGAAATAAAAAATAATTATTTGTAAATTTTAAAAAGACAGAGACTTTTAACGTTAAGTAAACTTAACGAAGTATGTTTAAATTAACCTAACGTTAAGTAAACTTAATGTTATTACCGCATTTTTTATCTAAAATTATTCTTCAAGGTCTTTTGTCATTTATATTTCTTTTGGTAGCCTGAAAACGACTGATGTTGATGATAAATAAATATCCCAAGTTAAATTTAAATAACAATTTAATTTTGCATTTACATCGCCCCTTGGCAGGAAATAGGTAGCAAAATTTAAATAAAACTGTTTTTTTTTTATGTTTTACTCTGTAACAGCTATACTGTTGTTATAATAATAGAAGTCAAAATTTAAGGATATTTTTGCATTCAGAGCGTACCAGAGTAGAAAATGGGGGTAACTAAAATTAAGTAAAATTGTTTATTTTATGTTTTTATTAAAGATTTTTTATGCTCAGACTGGAAGTTTTTGTCCAAACTTTGCACTACTGCACAGATGAAACATTTTGGATTAAACTGTAGCGATCTCATCTCACATGATCAGTATAAAGCGAGTTACTAGCTTTGAGTAACTGGCTTGGCCTTTTGCTCGATTCCTTGTAGCTCAAACCTGATGATGATGATACATCTATCTAATTTTTAAATGAGTTCGTATGAATACAGTAGTTATTAAAAAACTTGACATATTAAACAAAAACATAATTTGCCGAACAAATAAAAGAAAAAACAGATTTATTTCCTACATTATTTAAGCCCGAGAAGGGACAGATATTAAAATATTTCATTCAGTTAGTTCTACATTTCATGTTAATTTTTTGTAACAAATTAGTTCACCAAGTGAAGTTTAAAAAGTAAAAAGGAAATTCAAGCAATATGATACTTAAACACCCTAAAAACTTAGATTCCGTTTAAACGAAATCGAAATAAATCTTAGATTTTTTTTGGAAGGTTTGTGTTTTAGGTGTGCCTAATCATTTGTTTTCACCTACCGTAAACGTAATACAAAATCAGCAGTACAAATATTTGCAACTTAAGTTTGGAAAAATGTCTAAGATTTATTTCGATTTCGTTTGAACGGAATCTAAGTTTTTAGGATGTTTAAGTATCATATTGTTTCAATTTCCTTTTTATTTTTTAATCTTTACTTGGTTTAACTAATTTGTTACAAAAATTTAACATTAAATGTAGAAGTAACTGAATGAAATATTTTAATATCTGTCCCTTCTCGGGCTTAAATAATGTAGGAAATATTTTTTTTTTTTTTTGTTCGGCAAATTATGTTTTTGTTTAATTATTATTCTACTCTTTAATCTTATTTTTAATTTAAGGAACTTAAATATTTTGTAAAAGCAAAATGTGTAACACATTTGCTATTTTAATAATTAGCATTTAATCTATATAGACGTTATTTGTTTTCTATTTTTTAGAACATCATGAACTAAGATATTTTTGAAATTTAAAGAAGTATTCGTAAAAACGAATTTTTATTTTGTTGCCACTAATTTTCGGAAGTATTTCAGAGAAAATTTTCTAGTTTATTAATTAATTTAGTTTTCTCAACCTCGAATATAGGTTTTTCGGGGTGCGATCAATTGTCAAGTAAAAATTTTCATGTTCAACAAACATGTCTTGTGCAGAGAAACATGATAAATTAACATCATTAACATTTAAATTAATATTAAGATGATTTTGTTACTCTTGCAGGTACAAATTCAATTAAGCAGCTGAAAATATTTATTTGAGAATTGAGTACAGACTAAAAACAGATATTACGGTTTGAGAAACTGATTAATGCACTCTAAAAACAACTCGAAGACGTCTCCGAAAATCCTTTGCAGAAAATGAAAATGTGTTTTTCTAAATGCTTCTTGAAATCTCGAAAAAATTTCGGTTTCTAAGGTTTCCAAAGGTAAAAAAAGCTTTTCGGTATTTATCATGGATAACTTGGGTAAGATTATTGTACGGGGTGTTTCTAAATGAATATCGGTGTTTTAACGCTTGGTAGTATTTATTACGTGAAACTTAAATTATAATTAATGCATAAAGTGAAAGAACAACTCAAACAGTTTTACCTACAAGCTTACAAGAGTTCAATGTGTTTCGTCACACGGCAAACATCAAGTCGATAGCTCAGTTCTTCTCAACAGTTGATTAGCACAAAAGTTTTGTTCAGACACCCACCCGATCAGACGCCATGTGATTTCTATCTGAATCGCGTGTATGTGCCTCCACTACCAGCTGACCATTGCAGCTGTTGCAACAATGACCCTACAAACACTAATCAACGTTTGGGAAGAACTGAGCTATCGACTTGATGCCTGCCGTGTGACGAAAGGCTCTCACATTGAACACTTGTAAGCTTGTAGGTTAAACTGTTTGAGTTACTCTTTCATTTTATGTATTAATTATAATTTTACATTTTATGTAATAAATACTACCAAGAGTTAAAACCACCATATTCATTTAGAAACACACCGTATATTTTCGTACGTTGTTATATTAAAGAGTGCTTTTTTAGAGGTGTGGTTTTGAAATTGGCAACACTGATTCTAATCACAGTCAGTTTGACAGCTGACAGACGATTTGTGCTCAGTATGTTTTACCATTTCACTATGAACAGACTTACGCCTGAACAATGCTTCGAAACTGTGAAAACACAGCAGTTTATTGCGGGAGACATTTGGTGGGTGTATAATGGACCTGTGAGCTGACCTTCACGGTCATGTGATTTGACACCAGTAAATTATTTTTTATGGGGATATGTGAAGAAGCGGGGGTCTACGCCGATAAACTACAGACGTTGGACCACTTGGACATTAACATTAGCCGCTTTATTGCTGATGTACGGCACTAGCTGCTCGAAATGGACTTCCAGATTGCGCTTTATTCGAGCCAGCCATAGCCATATGTCCGAAGTCATCCGAAGGGGACAATAGACGTTTAAAAAAAGTCTTTTAATTTTCATAATAGAGATTAGAAATTTTGTGCAAATATACATTTCACCATAAATATATAGAAGACCTTAAAAGAAATTTCCAATCTTATTATAATTTTAAGATCTTTTTTAAAATTAAAAATTTTAAAACGAAAATTTAAAGTGCTCCTTGCGTTTTAATTTTATAGACATTTCCTCGATTTTGGATATCAATCACGTAAAACTCTATTACAAAGAAATCTGTGTATCGATTTTTTAATCCCTTAAATAGTTAATTTTTAGAGATATTTATTGAATTCCATATCGATTTTCCTCAAAATTCTACCTTATAATAAGTTAAAAATGAAATTTAATTGTCTTAATGAAGTGGAATTTTAAAATGCATACACAGTTTCTTTTTAAGCAATATCAGGATTCTTTCTTAACACTTTCAAGAATTTTGATAAAAAATTAAGTAGCAAGGCGCATTTCAAAAAGTTAAAAAAAGCTGAAACATCAGTATTGAGAAAAACAGATTTAAAGTATATTAAAAGGCCGAAAAATGGTTTGTAAACAAAATTTAAAAACTTATAACATGGCGTAAAATCATCGCATCTGCATGCATTTTTCCGCGAATGACGTAGTACAAATTCGAGAATATTAATACACACGAAAAGAAATGTCCATCTTGGTGTCGAGTTTTGCTCGAATAAAGTTCAACGGTCCCTTAAACACTAATGGCATGAAATTATTTATTTAATAAAACCAATATCATGAACATTAACATTATTTTTATGTGTCGTTATGTTTCCGTTTTAAATTTGTATGCCACTAAAAAAAAACAGACTTTATATTTTTTTTAAATGGGAAACACTTGTCCTTTTTTGCAGTGAAAATCGATAAAAATTCTAAAAATGAATACTAAATCTGCCGATTATTGTAAAAAAGTGTATCAACACTTATCGTAAAATTTAAATAATCTCATTATTCGTTTGTATTTTTTTTTCTTCGATTTTATCTGATTGATGTTGTTGTATTTTATTTCCTTTAAACGGATTTTTAAAAAAAGACTCAAAACGAACAAAGATTTTTTTTCTTCACAAAAATGTTCATATTTCCTTTTATTCCACGATGTCGATGGAAATCATTAAAAAAAGCCTTAAAAGCCAGAATATTCTTTGGGTTCTAGTTAGCTCTTTAGAAATGAGATTGTCAGGTAATTAATCATTCCATCACATTCAGGTCAATAATCATCCAGCTGACTTGCTTTTGACATACATTATCTAAAACATTTTCTTATAGGTAGTCATTAATCATTCATTTAAAAACCCATTACACCATAAAAAAAAACCTTTTATGCATGCATTGATTTTTTTTATTTTAACACAAAAAACAAATTTGAATTTAAATGTTGAATAGAAAGGGGTTTCTTTTGAAATGTTGCCTTATAAGAATCTATGAAAATATCGACAAAACAATTACCCTAATAATTAATTACGGTATAAGTCGATCCCCAAATTCAAGAGGAATAATAGGTTGATAACCAGTAATTCTGAATACCTTTCTTCGGCTTATTTAAACGCAGAATTCGTAAGGAATTTCTTCGATTAAACAAAGCAAAAATAAGTACAGTTGGACCCCGCTGGTCCGAACCCCGGTAATCCGAAATTCCTGTTAATCCAAACCGATTTTATTTTCGAAAATTATTCTTGAACAAATTAAATGAAAAGATTAATTTACGAAATTTTCGGAATTACAGGATGAATATCGGGAAAAAGTGTAGATGTTAGAATTAAATATAAAATGGCAGTAGACCATGTTTAAACAGCTTGAATAGAATTAAAAAATATACATAAGTACAACATATGTACACGAACATAAAGTGAAAACGTGCGCTGTAGTCCTACTCGTAGAAGCTACCTTTAAAAAAATCTCGAATATCAGTTTGTTTGCCAGTCATTATAAAATTATCTTTTAAAATGCAAAAAGTATTTAATTCAAATGACAAAAATTTATTTTTACTTTCAACAATATGATTTTGCAAATTATCCACAGAAAAGTTCATTTCTTTCCTCCTCGTCAAAGTGGTGACTGAGCTATTTGTAGATTCGCGATTTTGAACCGTTTGTAATGGTTTGTTACGTAATTCCTTATTCTGAAGTTTCATTGAATTATTATAAACATCAGGAGTAATGAAACAAGGAATACTATTTTTTTTTCGAAAGTTGCGTCAGATTATCCAGCATGCCGAACCTTAGGATGCCGGATTAGAGGATGTTTATTATGTTACTGTGTACATATAACTTGCAATTTTTGTAGCACGCATCTTTTACTTTTCTATTTTAATCGGAATTTTGGATAATCCGAATTTTTTGTAATCCGAAATGGCACCGGTCACAATTAGTTCGGATTAGAGGGGTTCTACTGTATATGGAAATATTGGCGTTAAAATTGCAATTCCTCTTTAATTTGGAAATTGACCTGTACACGAGTATATACAAAGCTAAGCGATAGAGTTGTTAATCGCCGTCGTGCCATGGCAGCACACGGATCATGGAATGCGAACCATTGTTGCAGAGATTGTTATGTTGCTAAGTTAAGATTATGGAAATTTCCGCATCAATCACTAATACGACGATTATTTGAATACAGGTTTCTGTACATAATATATATATATTGTATATACCGGTTTCCCCAAAAATGATTGATGGATTTTAAAATTCAATAATTTGCAAACGGTGACAGCTATTTAAAAAATTTTTGCGGGAGGGTTATGTAAGATGTCAGGAGTTTTTATGCTGCGATTCCCAGTTTTAGTTACAAATAGCATCGATAGATGGAGCTACAAGCAATAGGTGCTAAATCCAGGCCCGATTTTTCGGCCTTTCTTTTCCCCCATGTGAAAAAAGGAGATTAACATTTTTTGAAATGGATCCCAAAGTACCAAAAATCGGGTCTGGAATTGGCCCCTACTTCTCGCAGCGCCATCTATAGTTTCAAATTCGAACTAAAATCAAGAATCACAGTAAAAAAAACTCCTGACATCATACATAACTCTCCTGCAAGAATGTTTTAAATATTTGTCTGTTAAAGTTACTGAATTTTTTAAAGTCCATCAGTCATTTTTGGGATATCCGGTATTTAATCCGTTTATGTAAAAGGATTTACCTAATGAACTGATTTTAAATGCATTTGCAAGTTAGTTAAATACCTCATGCATAAGAACGTCATTTGAGGTCATATGGAAAAACGATGAATGTACATGTTCTCTTTATTCATTTAGTTATTTTAAACATATACCAGGTGTTTCAAAAGTTCAGTGCGAAAGCAAAACGCGATAAAAAAAAAAGATCTATGGGTCGAGGAAACATGCGGTTTGCAGATAAATATTCAGCGTGGTACGGGATTTTGTATGACACAAACAAAAAAGTAGTTCAAAATATCGAGAATAGAGGGCGCTATTGCAATAATTCCATGGAATAATTCCATATTGCTTACAAAACGCAAGATTTGGATACAAAAACATCATTAGAACTGCATGTGCATTTTTTTGTATCCAAATCTTGCGTTTTGTGAGCAATATAGAATTATTCCATGGAATTATTTGCAGTAGCGCCCTCTATTGTCGAGATTTTGAACTACTTTTTTGTTGGTGTCTTACAAAATCCCGTACCACGCTGAATATTTATTTGCAAATCGCATGTCTCTCCGATCCATAGAACTTTTTTTATCTAGTTTTACTTTCGCCTCGAACTTTTGAAACACCTGGTATTTCTACTCAATAAAATAATATTTGCTTATTCTGATAATTCTGAGCGCAAGACATATAAAGTGAATTAGTTTATTAAAAAAAAGATTAAACTTCAAATTAAATAAAAAAATATATACTCTTCTAGACTCTTTTTCAGAGCATTAACCGTTAGAATAAATCTCTCTTAACGTATGTCGTAAATTGTCAGTTTAAAAAGCACCAGAACTCTTAAAAATCTAAAAATATGTATTTGTTTTAGCTACTATGAGTCGTAAATAAAACCTTCCAATGAGGATGTTTCATTCATTCTTTTTTATTTATTTATTTTTATTTGTTTTTATTTTTTCTCTTCTTGAAATCTCAAATAAAGTGATGATTGGACGGAAATTTTAAAAATCATTGCACACAAATAAAATGTACAGAAAGAAAATTAAAATGATGAAGTGCCTACGTAAAACTTGATGTTACATTTACTTTTTAGCTTAACTAATCCGTATATTTTTTATTTAAATTATTTTTTCATTATTATACAACTATACGTGCCTTATGTGTGTTGTGTTTTTTAACTGTATTTTTAATTTTTACCTGTAAGTTTTTTTTTCTTCAGATTCAAGTACGCTCGTGAAATTTCTTCAAAATGTTTACAAGTACTGATTTTCTTTATTTTCTTTCGTCTTCTGGTAACTAACAAAAACTGGAACTTAATTAATTTCTTCTAAGTGCTTTTTAGTACTAATTAAAGCCACTTTTGTTTAGAAAAAGGCGTTAATTTTATAAATGTATTTCAAAAATAGAAAAATAAATTTTAACGCACTCAAAAGATTCAAATGAAGGCTTTAAATAACATTTTCTTTAGTTTTAAAAGATTATATTTTAAAAAGAGAAGTTAAAACAAAAAGCAAAATAATGAATAGAATTTTTCTATAAATCAACATGATAAAAGGAACTCTAACATATTTATGTAACGCAATGATTTCCAATCTTAACAGGTTTTCTTTCTCACATTTACTTAAGTTTATTAAAGATTAAAAAGATAACAATAATTGTATTTAAGGGTAATAGCTATAAAACATAGTAAAAGAATGATTTTAAAGGCGTTTAGTATGCATTTCTAATTGATATTCTAACTAGCATACATGGCTAAAGTATTGGGTCTTTCGGAAAGTCGTGTCCGTTTGGGAAAATCAATTCGTACCGAAAAATTCTGCCCTGTAATTATTAGACATTAGATATCGGAATCAATGTCTAATAATTAAATGATAGAATTTTCCGGTACGAATTGATTTTCTCAAACGGACAAGACTTTCCGTACGACTCAATATAAGAGATTATAATGGTATAGCTGTTACTTGAAAATCGCATAATCACCTCTACTTTTATTACCTTTTTTCGAATCAGGTGGGAATCGATGACGATTAAAGATACATCTCATTAACCCCTTCGCGACGGGAGCCTTTTACGAAATGTTTACTTTTTTGCTACCGGTTTTAAAAAACAGAAGTTTGTGCCTTTTCAAATCGGTAAAATGCTGGGATTAAATAAGGCAAATTTTACAGTAAAATTTTACTGGTGAGGATAAACAAGGATTCTTAGGCCTTTTTCCGGCACGTATACGTGTCGCTCGTCCCCAAGGGGTTAAAGCTAATATTAATAATAAAAAAATGCCCCTTTCTTAGACATCTGAATGAAAATATGAGGGGCATTTATTTTTTCCCAACCTCCGATGGGGCATAAAATAAAGGCAAATGTGAATAACAAAATAATTTTAAAACCAGAAGTCAAGTACATAGTTACTCTTCAACATAGTCACTTTGAAGATTACGACATTTGTCATACCGGTGGACGAGTTTTCCTATATCCTCTACATAGAAGATTTTTGCCAAGCATGTGGAGATAGGTCTCTACGACGTCTTGAAGATAATATAAGTTCATATAATTGATGAAGACTCGACCGGAAACTTTCGTCTTTAGATTTTAAATATTTCAACATCATATTTATCCTGAAGACGACTGCAGAAGCAGTTCGAAACGTCGATATTATGCTTTATCATTAATTTTATTCGTACAAGTTCATACAAAAGTTCTTGTGTATGTGTACCATTAAGCAAGTTTATGTGTTTTTAACATATACATCTCATTTATTACATTTTATGATGCAATTTTCCTACATTGGCCAGCAGCTTCTTTCACAATTTCGATGGGAAATGTTCGATCACACGGCGTACAGCCCATATTGTATAATGATACCTCGATTTTCGTCGATAATCCGTTCGAAAAGAGCCGGCGAAATCCGAATCCGACGAAAACCAAGGCAATTATTTTCATATGAATCTATATAAATCGAATTAATTCGTTCTAAACACTCCAAAATATGTACCAAAAGCACATTTTATAGCGAATAAGTATAGTGTTTAATATTAAAAACAATAAGAAATTAATATAGTTTTCTTGGCGTATGGTATCAAGACACTATTTCTGTGGTCACTTTACTTTTTGGTGCTTTAGCAGAAGGACTAGCTTCAGAATCAGAGGACCTATGCCGCTCAAAAATGTGGTCTGTTTCTGCCGCCTCTTTAAGATTTGCCTAAAATGGGGCAAGACATTATCCCCATTAAAACATTTTATCTTTTAATTAAGAGAATTTTTTCCCCACAAAGCCCTGTACCTCACTCCATATAGTGAAGGTGTCCTTAATCTCTGAAGAAGGCACATTCATCCCTGTCTCTTTCTCAAATTTTTCGAGACAAATTTTTCGCGGAAAAAAACGACGATAACCGAAGTCAACGAAAACGGAGGTTTTATTGTATTTCATATTCTTAGAGAACTGAAGACAGGTCTGGGAGGACAACGCTTCCATCCCTACAAAGATCTTCAAGACGCCTTGTAGACCTGTCTCAAGACGCTTGTGGATACCTTCTATGAAGAGAATGCTGGAAAACTCGTCCACCGGAAGACAATGTTTCAATCTTCACAGTGACTATGTCGAAAAGTTACTTTGATTGTACTTGACTACTGGTCATAAAACTATTTTGTTATTCATACTTGTCCCTTTTTAGGCGCGCTCTTAATTATATAAATACGTAGCACTCATAGTCGTCGTTCAGTCCGTCTGTCTGTCCATCCGCATAAAACAGAGCAAAAACTACCCAACCGAATGGTCTGAAGTTTTAAATATATAGCTGTTGTAAAACTTTATCGAGCCATTTCAAATTTTATGAAAATCGGATGTATAGTTTAATGACAGGGACAGTCAAATATTTTCCGTTACATGACGGCCAATCAATGGGAAAAAATATTTCAAGTGCATTTTAATGATGTTACAACCTTTCGAACAGAATGAAATTGATAAGCACTTAGGAAGTATATATACAAAATATACATATACTAAAATATACATTCAGTACAATATGCAGTGCAAAAAATATTTTTAAAACTAGTTATAATAGGAACGCAACTCATTGGTTACGTTTGACGTGTAATTTACAACTTGTTTATGCCCTATCAGAGGTTGAAAGTAAAATACCCCTCGTACTTGAAATTGGGCTACTAGAGAGAATGCAACTAGAGACGAAAATGACTTTCTTGTCCTCACCAAAATTCCTTTTCTCGAGTGAAGAATAAATAAATTTTGTGAACACCCTTTCATAAGGCCAATCTTGTCAGCAAAATCTAAAAGAAAAAAGTATATAAATAAAATCAATGAAAGCTCTTCTTTTGTAGAACAACATGATACGTTTAAGAACATATGAAATTCCAATACTTCAATTTTGTTCTGATGCTGTTTCTTTGCTTTTAAACGGAACGGGGGAAAAGAACAAAAAGGTTTTATCTCCAGTTACAGGTGCTGTTTTTTATTTTTATTATCATTTCGGTCTTAAAAAGAACAAATGTTTATACAACAGTCCAAGCTCCTTTTCTTCTAATACAAAGGGTGTTTCTCACAATGTTTAATAAGATTTGTATCTATTTTGATTTGTTTTTGGTTTACATTTATACAGTAAGAGAGGAACTATTCCATTTTAATAAAGTTAACGTGTTAAATTAAGGCTGTTTTCAAAAGGGGCTACGTCCTGACACATTTTTTAATTCATTTTTATTCGGAAACGCATGAAATTGGCAGGTGATCTTATTCAGAAAACGTGTTTCAAAAACTATTGCGTTTTCCATTTTTTGGTAAACACAAAAGACCTTTCAGAAAATATTGTCTAAGTTGACGTTTTTACCTAATTTTCGGGCGTGGCAATGCGAAAAAATGAGAATACCTGTCGTCACGTGATAAAAATCGCTCATAGATCGATAGGTAATTTATTTACCAAAAAATAGATAACGTAATTTGATGCCAATTCGCTTCAATAGTTAGGTGCCTGCCAATTTTATGCATTTACGTTTAAAAATAAGTCAGAAAATGTGTCAGAATATTTCGCGCTTGTTTATCAGGGAATCTGAGAACAGTCTTATTAACCCCTTGAGTACGAATTTATCTTTGATTAGAAATTGCTGCAACTGGCAATTATTTTTTTTATTCTAACATCACTTTTTAAAACCAGGAATTTTATGATGCATTCCTAGGATAATTTTAAGAAAAATGTAACATAAATAAAATATTATAAAACTAGTGGCATGAATACAATATAAAAATAGTCGCCTATTGCTGCAATTTCGAATTAACTGCAGGACGAGTCTCAGTCGTCATATGTACCCAAGTGGTTAATAACAAGTCGGAAATTGTAAGTCAAACGTGGCAAATGAGAGCGTTCGTAATATAACTAATTTTATAAATATCTTGGTGCAATAGCTGCTGCATTCTTCAGCGAAAATGCTTGAATACAAAATTTATTGCGCTTATATATATTAAATCCAGTGATACAAAAATAATGTGACTCCATCTTAAATAGGACGGAATCACCATGGCAACCTAGCATCTTTACGTATCATGGGATATCATTGGATTAATTACGTATTAAAGGATTTAATAAAATGAAGGTAACTTTTATGAATACCTGTTTAGGTGCGTTCATAATTATATAAATACGTAGCACATATAGTCGTTGTTCGGCCCGTCCGTCCGCATATAACAGAGCAAAAACTACCCAACCGAATCGTCTGAAATTTTAAATATATAGTTGTTACTAAATTTTGTCGAGTCATTTCAAACTTTATGAAAATCGGATGTATAGTTTAATTACAGGGACAGTCAAAATTTTCCGTTACATGACGACAAATGGGAGAAAATATTTCAAGTGCATTTTAATGATGTTACAGCCTTTGGAACAGAATGAAATGGATATGCACTTATGAAGTGCACTAAAATATACATTCAGAACAATATGCGGTACAAAAAATACTGATAAAATTAGTTATAGTACGAACGCACCTCATTTGCCACGTTTGACGTGTAATTTCTAACTTGTTAAGTTTTAATTCGATTTTCATAAAATGTGAAATGACAAAATTCTGCAACGATTAATTAAATTTCAAACCATTGGGTTGACTAGTGTTTGCTCTGTAATATGCGGACAGACGGACAGACAGACGGACGGACGGACGGACGAGACGACGACTATAGGTGCTAAGTATTTATATAATTACGAAAGAAACCTGACAAGGTTCATGAGCATTTTAAAACAATTAACACAGTGACTGCCATGGCACACGATTACGTGCGCGAGAAATATGTCCCGGGGCATCATATCACACGAATACGTGTGCCATCCATATTCTTATTGAAAACAATTTATTGATGTGAAACGGGACTATTGATAATTTATTAACATGCATTTAAAAGGAAAATGCCGTGCTCATCCAGCCATGTTTAGGCTAATGTCAGACGGGCGTCTATTTACACGCTTTTTTGTTTCAACATGAAAAAGAAACACATGCAAGCGAAGTTGTAAAAAGGCTGTAGGAAAGAAAAAAGCGTTCAAATAAACGTTCGTCAGACGATAAGGACGACGATAACGGTCATCAGATGAAAGTTATCATTCTTAAGATAAATATTCTCATACATTCAGCTAGGAAAATTAAAGCGAGTCATCCCCCTATACATTCTACATTATATCCTGAAACTAATTCTGATTCACCTTCCGCAAAATCATAGGGTCTGTGGCTATTTGCACGTTTTTTTCCTTCCTACAGCCTTCCTACACCTTCGCTTGCAGGTGTTTATTTTTCATGTTGAAACAAAAAAGCGTGCAAATAGACGTCCGTCTGACATTAGCCTTACTGATTTCAATTCAGTGTTCAACGTGTAAAAATAATTAAAATTTCATATTTCTTAATTAAAAATGTATAAAATAAACAGACATTGCCGCGATTGAGAAATATGGACCGACTCGAAAAACACTGAAGACACCTTTGCCTGTGCTTGCTTTCAATTCCAATGATTTGATGAACGAACAAAATTGAAACGTGTTCATGAATTCGGTTTGTCTGTCAGTCTGGCTGTCTGTCCGCGTTCTAACTCACTCACATACACTTGAATTTTAATGCAATGGAAATATGTCAGTGATACTTACCATGGTATGTTCGGTATTGTGTATGAAGTGTGTAGCGTTAATAGTTCATTTATAGGGGCGCTCAAAAGAATTCCATTACATTATAGTACATGGGGGAAAATCGTTTGCAGAGTATTTTAATGACATTACGCTACTTCAAATGTATTGAAACTCATATAAATCACTGAATTCCACTTCAAAATGATTACGACAGAATAGGACATTCATAACATTTGTCACTCATTGACAGGAGCACACAAAAGAGTCGGTTACAGTACTGTCTTTGAGCCATACTTGCTAGAAGTGTATTTTTAATTTCGGTGTGCGCTTATAAATTTAACTAATTTTTTGTATGTTACTTGTTATATATAAAATCTATACCTCGTAAGGGCAGGTGGTAATATTTGAAAGCGGTTGCTGGTAGATTAAATAACTGACTCGTGACCTCACTTTTCAGTAAACTTCGTTTATTAAGCACATTTGCAGTACAAGAGATTCGCGAGTACGCCGGAGGCCCCGAGATACCATACTCTTTCCTGTGTCACATTATGTAGGTATTAGAGTACGCTCAAAAATCTCCAAAGTGAGCTCTTCGGCTGAGGAACGAGTTTTGTTATGAATTTTGAATATTTTCCAGCAGAGGGCAAAAGTGTCAACTTGGGAGGAAACTTTAATTTAATTGGCTCAATGTTCTTTAACAGGTGTGGCAACAGGCTTGACTCAAGCCTGATTGCATCACTAATGGTAATTTCCACCTATGAAACTAATGATTTAGTATGTTTTAATAAAATGATTATTTATGTTTTAATAAATGTCAGCTAGAGGAAAGTTACTTAGGATTTATGACCTATCAATTACTTATTTTGGCATTGATTATAATTTATAACTTAAATATAATCATGAATCTACAAACCGTCAATTTGAGGAAAAGTATTTAGAATTTATAGATTTAATGTATGTAATCAACTCTCATATTCGAAAAAGTAAATCACTATTTATGGTTTTAAATATTCATTTAATGTTTATTTTAAATCTAGTTTGATTTTATGAGCCCAACAACTGTCGTAATGATAGTTGATTGTGATTTATGGTTTTAAGTATTCATTACAGCTCAATCAATGTCAAAGAAGTTAGAAATTTATAAAAAGTTTAAAAAAGGGTTTGATTTTCATCCTTTCATACATGTCTGCACAAAAGAATTCACGTACGATTCTCCTTCTTAGCGGAAATTGCTGAAGGGGATTTTTCAACTGAGATATGTATTTTCTAACTGAAGTAAATTTTTGCATGCATGTATTGATGGAAATCTATACATATATCATGTACATGGCTGCTGAAAGAATTCGGATAATTATCCGATTGTAGATGGGAATAGCTGAAATTGGATTTTCAAATGTGTTATGCGTTTCCATAGGGTTGAATTAGACATGATATTCTAACTTATTAAACCGGGCATTTTTCTTACATTATTCTGAATGTGTTGCAAGTGTTACATAATCTATGCTTGACGCATGATTTTCTCTTCATTGTTTAATTTTTAATATAAATCTATCGTTACACTATGAACCAGAAAAGGTTGGCAATCTTTCAAATGTTTAAATAATTTTTAACTAAATATTTTAAGTGTTAAAACTACTATTTTAGGTCATCTGCAAATCAAAATATATAAATTTTGTTATAAAATTGGTTTGTTATAAAATTTTACACTTCATAAGTATAAAATGGCTGCTCGCTCACACACAGCATTCGAACAGATTCTCCGATTTCTGGTTTTGTCATGTTATCTGATTTTCTGATTCACTGTCCCGCTGTGTTTTAACTTTCGTAAAAATAGCTCAATCTGCATGAAATTTGGATAAAATAACGTTATTTAAACGAATTAACGTCATAAAAAACATTATTTATTAACATTTTTAAAATTATCACCTTAGCGAATACAGATTTTTAGAAGGAATACTACCAAAAAGGTTTAGCTTACATCCCTGCCGGTAGGGAGTAAACTTCTGACACACTGGAATTGATTGCATTCGAATTACGGCTGCGGCACTAAATCTTTGGTATGTCGTCACAATATACTTATTGCACACACTTGTTATATGCGCACACACTTATACAGTATCACATATCCTGGGTGATTTCTCTTTAGAATCGATTGCAAAATGTTTTAAAATGGTTTTAATATGTGGTATGTACAACTAATCTGTCGTCGATTTTTATGAAAATGTATACCGTTCTTGCGGCAGTGGTCTATAATACATTCGCCAAATGGTAGTGCAATAGGAAGTACCGTTTAAATGTAATAGCGTCCATTCAAGCACCCCCACACGCAAATACTGATTACAAAAATCTACTTAGTAGAAAATCGAATGGCGAGAACGAGTTAACACCTTCTCTGTCGACGTCGCATGTCTACTTTGTGTGTGTGTGTGTGTGTGTGTGTGTATGTGTGTGTATGCGGTCCGCATCACTTGCCGTGTGACAAAGAAAAAAATTGCCTCGTCGAAAATAAATCCGCGTTATTTTCTGCTACAGTTTTTCGCATCTCTTCACATTTGTGAACATCGTAAAGAAAAGATGCAAACTATTGCCACTATTTTATTTTTAAGTCCACCATTTTTGTTTGTATTTTCTCTAATGTCGGCTTTCGTTAATAATTGTTGCATATCAAAATGGCTAAGATGGATTCAGATCGAGTCCAAGTTCGGAAATTCGATATCTGTGCGTTAAAAGATGATAGTTCTCATTTATCTGTTGTTGACATTTTGTAAATATAATACCAGACAACAGTTTTTTATTTAAAACTTGGGTGCGTTGCAGGAAAAACTGGAGATTAACCCCTTCGGGACGGGAGCCTTTTACGAAATTTTTAATCTTTTGTCACCGTTTTTTAAAAACAGAAATTTGTATCTTGTTGAATCGAGAAAATGCGCTGATTAAATAAGGCAAATTTTACAGTAAAATTTTACTGGTGAAGAAAAACAAGAATTCTGAGCGCTTCATGCGGCACGTATACGTGCCGCACGTATACGCTCGTCCCCAAGGGGTTTATCAATGGGATATTAGGATATTACATGCACGACTACCAGTAAACTGTAAAAAGAAAAAAAAAATCAGTAATTCCACAGATGTAAAGTTATCTGCTTACTAAAATCTTATCTGTACACTGTACAAAAAAGATGTAAATCTACAAAACTAGTTTTTGTAAAGCTACAGATATCTGTAGCTTTAAATGAATCTGCTAAAATTACAGTAATCTTACTAAAATTTTATCTGTAACCCGGGTTGCAGTTAGATAAAAAGTTCTAGGCATCGCACTTTCCTAAAATATTCTTAGTAACCTTACAGATTTTTTGATTTACGGTACAAAAGTGTATCTGTTACATGAATTTTTGTTGTTGCCGTTAAATAAAAAGTTCTAGGAATCCCAGTTTCCTAAAAAAAATTGTAGTAACGTTACAGTTTTTTTTTTTACAGTGTAGGTCAAGCAAAAAATTACTTACTGTGACTATACATTGATCATATTATAGTTAGAATAAAGTTAAATTATGGTTACAAAACGGTTAAAATACGTTTTCTATAAAAACGCTCGAATGACTAGACAGTTTGCTGCAAATTTTTACCACTGTTAGAAAAAAATTTGGTATTTTTAAATTCAAAATAGAACATATATAAATTTTCTGCAATTAAAAAAAATTTCTTATATTAGCAAATAAAAAAATTACATTATTTTCCCATATTTTATTTCCCCAATGTTTTCCGGATCTAAAAATTTACTTTCACTTTCACTCCTTTCGACACCAACTACGTCAAATTTGAAAACAAGACACTTGTATTTTTGTATTCTCTAGGAAGACTGTGTGTATAGTTGAAAGTACTAAGGATATTAAAGTAATTTAACATCTTTTTAAAGATTTTTCATCTTTTAAGTAATTTGCACATAGTGTAATTTTAAGTTTAAAAAAAAGTTTTTTTATTGGAGAAAAAATCCGTATAGGAGGAGATAAATTATAATTGTATAGAAAAGTGTTCCAGTAAAACGGAATCCTTTCTATCAAAACTCAAAAGAAAATACTTATAAATAAACAAAATGAGATTTCCTCTACTATCTTAGTCTCGGAACAACGTGATGCCTGTAAAAATATACACGCTTCCAATACTCCTATTTTGTTTCTTTTGTGTGGGACTGTTTTTAAAAAGAACAGGAAAAGGGACAACAAAGCTTTTATCTCTCGTTACAGGTGCTGTTGCTTTCTTTTTTAATTTTGTTGTCAAGAAAAGCAAATGTTTATAGAAGAGCGTCAAGTTTCTTTTCTTCCTGAACAAAAGATTGTAGACAATGCATTATAAGAGTTTTATCTACTATTATTTTTCGTTTAAATGTAATTTTGATTTCAGCATTTCTTTTTCATTAGGTTTACAAGGGACCTTCGAACTAATTTTTTTTAATTTTTTAAAATTGCACTTTAAGGTATCCTACGTTTGAGGCGTCAATTTCGATGAAAATTCGCAATTTTTTTATTTGATTTTCCTATAGAATGAACATTTCTGTTTCTAAATCTGTTTTTATTTTTCCTGTACGCCTATTAGAAATATAATTAGACCCCTTAGTAAAAAAAAAAAAAAAAAAAAGCAGACGACGTTACTTTAAAGCGGAAGTGGAGATATCTAAACCGGAAGTAGATCGAAAATTACAAAAAGTGGATAAAAATATACAAATATGTGTAAAATAAGCAAGTAGAAGGCTAAAGTTATAAACTTACTGGTTTTTAAAGTGTTTATTTAATTTAAAAAAGTTATTTAACAGAGATCGCACGCCATTAATACACGCCTCATTTTCTAAGGACTCTACCACCAGTATTATTATAAAGATCATTTTCTTCACGATCCATTAGCTAGAAGGTTGTTTTATGCGATTACTCGATTGCTGGTGGTAGTATCCTTACAAAATGGGGCGTGGCTTAATAGCGTGCTAAACCTGTTTTAAAGTCATTCATATGAAAACTTTAAATGCGTTTTCTCACAAATTAGATTTTCATCGGAAAAGGTAAACGAATCTTGTTCTAACTCAAAATTTTATTATCCTATAAGCATGAAATTTTTTGTGTGGGTTTTCGATAATTTCTAGTGTAATGAACTAAAGAATTAATTCTAAGTGACTTATTTGTTGATATATAGCTATTTTTATGAAGAATTACACGTAAAATTACTGAAATTCTCTATGTAATAATCAGCTGTATCGGCAGCAAGTTGCTGGAACACTCCTATAATTAAAGGTATTTTTATGTTATTTTTAAAAAGTTAATGCAATTTTGAGGTTCGGTTCCGAATTTTTTGTCTTTTGAGTGAAAAAGGACAGATGTAAAAATTCCGTTTCTAATACACAAAAATAAACACAATACAGCAGTCGGAGCAAGTCATTTATTTGATGGAAATACAGCTTTAGATTGGAAAACTGAGGTAAATTTTACGTTAGAATTTTGTGTATTTTAAGAGGAAATGATCATAACTCAAAGCGGAAATTTTTGCGTTTTAACAAAAAAAAAAAAAAAAATCTTTAACTCACGAATTATTATTATTTTCTTCTTCTTCTTCTTCTTCTTCTTTTTTTTTTTTTTTTTTTTTTTTTTTTTTTTGAAAGATTTACTATTCGGCAATAATTTGTTTTCGACAGTTGTTTGTAAGCAAAACAGTCACGAAAACATTTGACCAGAAATATCCGAAAGCTCTCAAATACTAGAACAAAAATTGTTGCTCTGAAGAAAACTCTATCTTATGATGAAAATATTGTTCATTCATTTTGTTTGTCATTTATACGTCTCGAATAGCAAATAAATACACCTGGAATGTAAAATTTATTTCATTTTATATTTTAAAAAATTACTTTTGTCTGTAAAGGGAATATTTAATAAGTAAAGAATTAAAAAAAAAGACATTGAGGAATTTAACTGCAATTTTTCTGTCAAAATATATAGTTTTAAGCTTTTAATGTTTTACACATAATAAGTGTCAATTTTAGATGAAAGAACATTTTCACTCTGTATTAAAATATTACGGCATAATTGAATATAAATTAATTTCAAAAGGCAATGTTCAGTTAAATCGTTTGGAATTGGTGTGCTTTATATTTAATCGAAATCATTCGTTTAATTAAAATCAATTCATTAACTGAATCATTTATTTAATTAAATCTATTGAATAACTGACTCATTCCGTTAATTGAATCAATCTATTTACTGAAACCTTCATCAAATTAGTTGTTTTTAGTTATTTTGTTTATATTTTCACATAATTATTCGTAACAATTTCTAAATATTTGCAATTAAATTTTAAAATGTTTGTTATTTTTTTATCGATGAAATAATTGCATTACAACAAAGAGTTGGCGGCAAGTACATTTATTTAATCAAATCATTATCTTGATTAAACATTGGAAGTTCTTGTGTTACATATTATTAATTTGTACGAGAAATTTTATTTAAGCAAAGTTTATGGAAGCAAATGTACCTCCAGTTAAAGTCATATGAAATTAGTTGCCTTTGCATTTAATCTGAATCATTCATTTAAATGAACAATTCAATTGATAGAATTTGTATTCAATTTAAATCATTTAATATCAGAATCATTTCTTTAATTACAAAAATTCATTAAGTGAATCATTCTTTCAATTGAATCATTCATCACAAGAATCTCCGATTTAAGTGAATCATTGAGTCATTCGCTAATTGAATAATTCATTAACTGAATTGTCATTGAGTTGTTCGTTTTTAATAAGTTTAATTACTTTCATATATAAATTTTATATTTAATCGAAAACATTCGTTTAATTTAAATCGATTCATTGACTGAATCATTCATTTAATTAAATCCATTGATTAACTGACTCATTCCGTTAATTAAATCAGTTTATTTACCGAAACCTTCATCAAATTATTTATTTTTAATTATTTTGTTTATATTTTCATATAATTATTCGTAACAATTTCTAAATATTTGCAATTAAATTTTAAAATATTTGTTATTTTTTTTAATTGATGAAATAATTGCATCACAACAAAGAGTTTGCAGAAAGTACATTTATTTAATCAAATCATTATCTTGATTAAACTTTGGAAGTTCTTGTGTTACATATTAATAACTTGTACGAGAAATTTTATTTAAGTAAAGCCTATGGAAGAAAATGTACCTTCAGTTAAAGTCATTTTGAATTATTACAGCCTTTGCATTTAGTCTGTATCATTCATTTAAATGAATAACTCAATTGGTGGTTTTTGTATTCAATTTACATCCTTTAATATCAGAATCATTTCTTTAAATACAATAATTCATTAAGTGAATCATTCTTTCAATTGAATCATTCATTACCGGAATCTCCGACTTAAGTGAGTCATTCGCTAATTGAATCATTCATTAACTGAATTGTCATTGAATTGTTCGTTTTTAATAAATTTAATTACTTTCATATATAATTTTTATATTTAATCGAAATGATTCGTTTAATTAAAATTGATTCATTAACTGAATCATTCATTTAATTAAATCTATTGATTAACTGACTCATTCAATTAATTAAATCAATTTATGCAATTAAGTGCAAGAAGACATTATTAATGTTAAATGCATTATGTAACAAAAAGCTATTATCAAATACTTTTAAATAGTAACTATTTCTTTTAAGTGTTATCTGATATAAAGTTATTTCATATATAAAGTGTTATTTTATTGACTTATCTTCATTTGAATCAAAAAAGTATGCGAAAAATAAATGTAATCCTATTTGTAAATCACTCCAAACAAAAGAAAAAAATTAAAAAAATCGAAAGAAATTTTAGACATTGATAACGATGGGTAAAACAGGTCATACGTTATATTTGTTAATGCTCTACACTGTAAAAAAACCCTGTAAATTTTAAACTGTAAATTTGCCAGCACAACTCAATCACAGTTGAATGTACTGTATCTTTCTTTGGTTTCCTGACTATTTAAACATGAAAAATACAGTAGTTGCGTAAAATTAACAGTACAATGTACTGGCAATTTTGGACGCATTTGGACCACAGCACAAACTACTGGCGTCCAAATTGCCAGTACATTGTGCTGTTAATTTTACGCAACTACTGTATTTTCCATGTTTAAATAGTCAGGAAACCAAAGAAAGATACAGTACATTCAACTGTGATCGAATTTGTGCGCGAGATGAACAGTACTTTGTACTGTAAAAATGTCGTTTTTTTTTTTTTACAGTGTACAGCAGTGGTGTAGTCGTAAAAATAGCAGAGGGAATACGCTCTAAGCAGAGGGTACACCCTACAGTGTATATACTATAGCTTTTTTGAGAAACAGAAGGTATACGGTGTTTCTTAAAAAAATCCAGAATGTATACGGCGTATAATACCGTATACCCTCCACTACATCCCTGCTCTGCAGGCTCCTTTGTAAAAACGTTTGACGAATAATAAAATTCTCTAATATGTGTTTGCAAATAAAATCTGGAAAAAAAATATTTATCTTTAGTTATTTGTTAAATAAGAATCTGAATTTATCTTGTAAATTAAGTAAAAAACTAATTTTCATTAGTTACTTATTTAAAAGAAAATAACCTGAAATTTTCATACAAGATTATCAATTAAGACAACGTTAATTGTGGAATTTCTAATTTCCTTTTCTGTTGAAATTTTGCTTCGAAATTTCACAAGTAGTTTACATATTTATTCAAGTACATAATGAAAAACCGCTAACCTATTACAGTAAAACCTCCATAACGGACACTCCCGAATAGCGGACACCTCTATTTAACGAACAGTTTTCTAATCCCCACTCCCCAAACCTAAATTTTTGTATGTTTAACCTCTGAATAACGGACATTCCAAATAACGGACAGTAATTTTGGCGATAAAGGGTAAAAAAATATTTTTTAAAGAGAAATAAAAAATTAAAAAAAAGTAAAAAGCCGCTCAATTTATCAGAGCAATGTGTCATAAATTCTGTGATCACAGATAAATGTAGGTAGTGGGCTGGAGAAATCCCCTCCCACGTGCCCACATCCGAGAAAGAAGACTGAATGACTCCTTGAAAGATTTAGGATTTTCTGCTGATTAATGTCTAGAAGTACAATTTTTTTGATCCGCAGAATTCCATTACATACACCTTTTCAGTTTTATTGCTAAAAACAAAATTTTTATTTCTGATTAATCATATAATAGAGGTTTTAGGACAATTAAAAAACCATTAATGAAACATTAAGCATTTCTTAGTAATTTTTTAATCTCTGAGGTTTTCCCAATAGTGGACACCTCCAAATAGCGGACAGTTTCTGCGCTCCAGAGGTGTTCGTTATGCAAAGGTTTTACTGTATTTAAATCTAATTGGGTGAAATCTATATTATAAAGCAAATGTGTTTGAGTAACGTTGACGTCAAACGATATAATTAGGGGGAGGGGGTGTTCGAGAGACGATATCGTAAGGGGGAGTCCAAATTTACCAAAAAGTTGATAACGTTATATATGTACAGCCCCCTACCAAAGTGAAAACTTCTTCGCTGTTTGTCTTTTACGCGTCAAATAGCAAATACATGCATCTGAAGTATAAAAATTTCTACCTCTACTAAAAAGAAACATATGTACTTTCTTTAAATCAAGCTCTCTATCCTCGAAGGAGTACTATTCACTTCTTTAAAATAAATATCGAAGTCTCAAAGCAGGAATTTTAAATCATTTTAAAACTATTTATTCTGCGAAAGCGAAAATTCTTTTTGACTGCAAAGAGAATTCGTAATGAGTAAAGATTGAAGAAAAGAATTGAGCAACTGTAATTTTTCTGTTAAAATGTTTAGCGTTTTAATATTTTAACATTTTACAATCAATCAGTGTAATTTTTCACTGCTACTTTATCTTTTAAAATGTACATTTTCTATTTCCAAAGCATTGTTACATAACTGTACTATAATTTAATTTAGCCTTTTAAAATTAGAAGGTTTGTTAAAATCGTTTGCAAGTTGATGGATATTTCGTTTAGTCTGTATCTTTTATTAAATTACTTTTTGTTTCATTAAACATTTATATTATTTGTAATTTTGCAAAAATATTGGTATTTAAACTTTACAACAATATTTGTTATGATTTGTAATAATTTGTAAATCTTTATTTATTTATACTTTGATAAAATAATTGTGTTATGAAAAAGAGTTTTCAGAAATTATAATTTTTTTTTTTTTTTAAATGTTTGATCTCTTGATTATCTTGATTAATCTCTGACGGTTATTTTTTAATGCTCTTCAGACTCCTTTGTAAAAATGTTTGACGAATAATAAAATCCTCTAATATATGTTTACAAATAAAATCTGGAAAAAAAATTTATCTTTAGTTATTTGTTAAATAAGAAAATAAATTAACTTGTAAATTAGATAAAAAACTAACTTTCATTAGTTTCTTATTTAAAAGAAAATAACTTGAAATTTTCCTACAAGATTATCAATTAAGGCAGCATTAATTGTGGCAATTCTAATTTCCTTTTCTGTTGTTAATTTGCTTGGAAATTTCACAAGTAGTTTACATATTTATTCAAGCATATAATGAAAAACCGCTAACCAATTATTTAAATCTAATTGGATGAAATCTATATTATAAAGCAAATGTGTTTGAGTAACGTTGACGACATGTTGACGGTGGCAACATGTGACCAATAAATTTTGCATTTATTGAAATAAAAAAATTCTAAACATCGCACAATTTAAATTTTTACACCATCAAATAGAAGTAAAAATGTCCTTTTAAATGCAGTTTGTTGGAAAACTGTATCTTAATTTTGCTCCTTTGAACTTAAAACAATATAAATTGTTCAACATTTGTTTTCTGCTAATACTCTATAACGAAATTAATAATTCATCAATCAATAAATAAAATAACACAAATTTAATAAACATGCAATCGATCTACGCCCTAAAACCATTGGAATGATCATAATTAAAATGGCTACTGTAAGTGGCGAAATCTTTCGCAATTTCTCCGGCATGATGCTAATACGATTACATGGTTTTTAATAAATTTAAAAAACTTTATTTGAATATATTATTGATATTGTTCATATAAAAATGCTTTTTGGTGCGGAAAGTCTAACAAAAAGGTCACAAACGATATAATTATGGGTAGGGGTTGTTCGAGGGATGATAATGTATGATATCGTAAGGGGGAATTCAAAATTACCAAAAAGTTGATAACGTTATATATGTACAGCCCCCTACCATGATGAAAACTTCTTCCCTGTTTGTCTTTTACACGTAAAATAGCAAATACGTGCATCTGAAGTATAAAAATTTCTACCTCTACTAAAAAGAAACATTTGCACTTTCTTTAAATCAAACGCTCTTTCCTCGAAGGGGCACTATTCACTTCTTTAAAATAAATATCCAAGTCTCAAAGCATGAATTTTAAATCATTTTAAAACTATTTATTCTGCGAAAGCGAAACTTATCTTTGGACTGCAAAGAGAATTCGTAATGAGTAAAGATTGAAGAAAAGAATTGAGCAACTGTAATTTTTCTGTAAAAATGTTTAGCGTTTTAATATTTTAACATTTTACAACCAATCAGCGTAATTTTTCACTGCTACTTTATTTTTTAAAATGTACATTTTCTATTTGTAAAGCATTGTTACATAACTATATTATAATTTAATTTAGCCTTTTAAAATTAGAAGGTTTGTTAAAATCGTTTGCAAATTGATGGATATTTCGTTTAGTTTTAATCATTTATTAAATTATTTTTTTTAATTAAAAATTTATATTATTTGTAATTTTGTAGAAATATTGATATTTAACACTTTATCTACTAGTGGTACTTATAAGTACCATTAAAATAAATTGTTATAAAATTCATTTAATACAGCGATTAGTTGTAATACAGTTTAGAATGAGTTATAGATGCATTACTTTATCTTGTTCCAAAAGCATTATTGGTTGCACAAAATTAAAATATTTTTAAAAGGGTGATTTCTTTTGCCTTTCCATCTTTTCAGCTTTCTTGGCGTTGAGGGAGGGGGATTTTTCAATTCGGAAATATGTCTATATTTCTATTGTATTCTATATGTTCCATTATATTTCTAAAATCCTTCTAAAATTTATTAAATGATTATGTAAATCTTCTAATGTAGTTTAAACAATACTTTTATTTATTACCAATTTTTCCCAGGCATTATTTCAAACAATGGGCTCCATTATACATGTCTGTGTTATATGATTATCTCTATAAATAGTCATAATAAGTTTTTTATTCATCATTTGTAAATATGTTTACTGTTGTTTTTCAACAAAAAAATTCTTTCTACAATTTATCTATAAAATCAGTATTCTGCATTGGTATAATAAAATAGCAAAGTTTTACTTTTATTTCTAAAAATACATTCTTTTAAAATAGTTCACGTTCCAATAAAAATTACTAATTGGTTAGTTCTGTAGAAAACTAAAGGTTCATTTAAGAACATAAGTCTCCATAAGTACATAAAATTCCATTAAAATATATATTTACTCTGGTCAATCAAACTTCATCAGACAGTATTCTCTCCCCCTTTTCTTTTTGAATAACGTTTTCACCTTTATCTAAGGTATCCTCAGTTCAAATGAAACAATTAATAATAGTTTAAACAATTCACGGAAAACCCTTTAGAAGATAAGACTTTAATGGATTCATAATTCAGTACATAAAGGGTTAAACTTTACAATACTATTTGTTATGACTTGTAATAATTTCTAAATCTTTATATATTTATATTTTGATTGATAATATAATTGTGTTATGAAAAAGAGTTTTCAGAAATTATAATTTTCTTATTGGTTGATCTCTTGATTATCTTGATTAATCTCTGACGGTTATTTTTTCTAATGCTCTTCAGACTCCTTTGCAAAAACGTTTGACAAATAATAAAACCCTCTAATGTATGTTTACAAATAAAATCTGGAAATACATTTATCTTTAGTTATTTATTAAATAAGAATCTAAATTTATCATGTACATTAGTTTAAAAAACTATTTTTCATTAGTTACTTATTTAAAAGAAAATAACCTGGAATTTTCATATAAGATTATGAATTAAAACTACGTTAATTGTGGAATTTCTAATTTCCTTTTCTGTTGTTATTTTGCTTCGAAATTTCACAAGAAGTTTACATATTTATTCAATTATATAATGAAACACCGCTAACCAATTATTTAAATCTAATTGGGTGAAATCTATATTATAAAGCAAATGTGTTTGAGTAACGTTGACGACATGTTGGCGGTGGTAATATGTGACCAAAACATTTTTCATTTATTAAAGAAAAAACTTCTAAACATCCCACGATTTCGATTTTTACACCATTAAATAGAAGAAAAAATGTTCTTTTTAATGCAGTTTATTGAAAAACTGTATCTTAATTTTATTCCTTTAGACTTAAAACAATATAAATTATTAAACATTTGCTTCCGGCTAGTATTCTATAACGAAATTAATAATTCATCAATAAATAAATAAAATAAAATAAAATAACACAAATAAAACACAAATTTAATAAACATGTAACTGATCTACGCCCTAAAACCACCGGAATGATCATAATTAAAATGCCTAATGTAAGTAGCGAAATCTTTCGCAATTTCTCCTACATTCCGCTAATACGATAATACGGCTTTTAATAAATTTAAAAACTTTATTTGAATATATTATTGATATTGTTCATATAAAAATGATTTTTGGTGCGGTTGTGGGCAATCTAAAAAAATATATTAAATGTTGCTTTTAAAGTCTAACAAAAAGGCCTTTTAACAATACAGATTGACCACTTCTCAAAATGAATAAAAAAACATTTCATTTTTTTTTCGTTTACAATATGATCAAAATTACTCACATACTGGCGGCTTTTATGTAACCTACAAACATAAAACTTTAATGTTAGCCTTGTAGCAGTTTATAAATCGCAAGTATAAGTGCAAATTTAAGATGCAAACATCAAAGGGGAATCTGTTTATATGCCATTTTATTGACTTAAAATTTATTACCTCGCCATGAAATTATATGTAGAATAAATATATTTTATTAATATGAGGTATTTTCATGAAAATTTTAAAGTTGGTCTCCATTTTAGTATATAGAAGATTCTCAAAACTTAATTACTTAGCTGAGTAGAAATTTGTGTAGACTCTTTGCAAACTGAATTACTTTGATTAAATATCTAGTTTAAATAAAATGCCATATAATAGAAACAATACATAATTACTACATAGTTGCTATCGGACTTATCGTCCTGAGAAGTGCTTCGCTGAAAAGTCAGACCACAACTGACTCTACATTTTAATTACACTCAGCAATAAAGGGCTGAGTTTTTACTTTCTCGTGCAAATAGAGATACGTCATAGAACCATGTTGAGGACAGCCTGTTACCATGGTCCACTGTCATACTCACATATACAGTAAACTCCCGAATATCCGGCCTAATGTGGAGGAAGGGTAGGCCGGAGTTCTACAAATATTTACTAACTTCGTGCCCTCCCCCCGTCATGAAATTAAAAACACATATTACGCATATAAAGATAAATTTTCTATATGCTGTACATACAGTTTCAAAATAAGCAAAACATTAACATAAAAGTAATCCTTATTTTACTGTTTATTAATAAATGATTGCACGAATATGAACAGTTATGCATAAGATAAGGTTGGTTGGTCGGTTGTGTTTATGACGGCCAATTATCAACACGAGGGATATAGGCCCGAAGAGGGGGGTGCCCTTCGTGGGGGTCTTTCTAACGGAACCTAACCCGTATTAACGCTTGGAAATCCAAAGTTCGAAGAAAACCACAAAAACTCCGAACGATTAGGCCGACGGGCGCGATTGGGTTCGAACCCAGCACTTTCCGTCTACCAGCTTCCAGAGCAGAACCTCTCGGCCACTGGTGGGGCCTGCATAAGATAAGAGTCAAAACTTGCAGTTTTTAGTTTTTGAAAAAAGTCCTTAATAGAGGATTACTTCTCTTTGTTAGCTCTCTTCCGCGACGCAGTGTCCCTCCATTTGCGCAAGTAGATGATATCAGGTGGCGTCGATTCCTACTGACTAATGTACTGCAGTGCTGCCTTAACCGACTTGAACCCTTGCGAATGTGGAATGGGATTTTTCCTGCAATCTTTTTATCTTTTTCTTCTGATATTTCAATCTCTGTCAACACTTCTACAATATCGTTTTCAATTAATTCCTTAACTTCGTCATTTGCCATCCATTCTGTAATGTCTTCTGAACTGACATCGTCAGACCCCAGTATATTTTTCAGCAACGGAAGAAGCCTATCGTTCTCATCTCTTTTTGCAGTTTCCCACACGACTTTATGTCTACCCTTTTTTGGTCCAAAAGAATGTTCCAAGACCTTACAATTACTGTGTTTGGAATTTCTTTCCATGCTTTTGGTACCCACCTGGACGGGCACCTGCCTGCCTTGGCCGCTTGGAACATTCGTCATGTTTTTTAATAGGCCGGATAGTACGGAGGGCCGGATAGTCGGGAGTTTACTGTATTTGAAAATTAAAAATATAGATTTAACCATTTTTCGATATAAAACAAAAATGATATTAGAGGTATAATTGTAGATTACTTTCATAACTGCAATAAAACGTTATTTACTTTCCATTCATCTCGGGTTCGGGTCGGGTTGCGAGTCGCCGAAAATATTTTGTCGAATTCTGGTCGGGTTGCAGGTCGAGGAAATGTAATTTTCGGGTTCGGGTCGGGTACGACCCGACCCACGCAGAGTCTACTTTGGACTTTTTTTTTCTATATTTGCCTTTAAATGTGGTACACATTTCGTTTATTTCCAAGTTTTAGATTATTTTCAGGTTTGAGATTTTAGAATCATGGTCGGTCTCGGGTTAAAGAAGTTTCATTTTGATTCGATTACGGAGTCAAAGAACAGCCTTTATTTATTTATTTAATTATTTTAAATATTACCCAAATAAAAAAGCCTGTTTTTTTTTGGTTTTGTTTGTTTGTTTGTTTCTTTTTAGAAAAAACTAAGCTTAAAGATTTTTAAGTCAAAATGTAAATCCTAAAAACCTAAATCAGTATAAATAATGAAAAAAGCAATAAAAATTATAAAAACTTTAAACTAACATAGATATTATGTAAAACAAAATATTAATAATTTTTTAGCTGTTCTGACAGTGATATTTTATATATTTTAGTATTTTCAGTGGCGCAAATTCCTCGGTCGCTCCCTCTACTATAGTGTCATTATTTTTATTTACACTTTCTCTGTATTGTTTATTAATCTCTCATTAGTATTTCATCACAGAAATCAACTGCTCAGAAACTCGCCATTAAGGGTGCACTTTATGCTGAAAACATAGAAAAGATCTTTATCATTTAGTTACAGCTATACTAATTAAAAGCAAAAACGCATAATACAACCATAACAAAATGCATAAACCTTAGATTTACCTTTTAACACAACATAAAAAATTGTATTATGTTATGAAATGACGCATTACTTAAAGAATTTATTAAAAAATCAAATATTTTTTAACATTTGATGTAGTTTGTTTATTAAGCGTTTTGTTCAGAACTTTACAAAAATTAAGCAATAACTTGACAAACTCATTAAATTACTGAGAGGTTATTAAACATTCCATATCATAAACTTTTAATGCAAATTAAAAATTCTTCTATTTTAACAAGGCTTCCTCAAATCCCGCGTTTAACAAAAAACGAAAATATTTTAACTATTAACTTAATTATATTTCAAACAAGAAAGTAAATGTATGTGTAGATGGGTTTTTTTATTTAAATAAATAAATAAGTGTTTACTTTCTCTGTATAGTTAATTTAATTTAATTTCGTTCTTTTAGCAAAAATAAGGCTAAGAAAGAAGTATTTTCTATTAAACTGAATAAAACTTATTCGTGAATATTCCATTTTGTAACAAAAGTGAAGAGAAATGTATAATTTAATTTACATAAACCTTTTACAAATAAAAATGTAGACATTATATAATGATTTTTATTTATACAAACAGTTGAATATAAAAATAAGCCACTATGTAAGTTTATAGTGAAGCATATCCAGGGGCGTAGCTACAGATATTTTTTCGGGGTTGGAGAATTCGAAAATTTCCCAACTTGAAACAAATTGCTCCAATTTTCAACTAAAGTGATATACACAACGTGTGTAATAATGATAAGGAAACTTATGCATAAAAAATTTCTTTCCAAAGAAAATTTTTTAAACTAGAAACATAAAAATTGCAATTATTGTTTTTTTAATAAAAAAACCAACCAGCTTTTTACTTTCTTCTATCTTTACAAGAAGAAAGTATTGAATTCGTAAAAAAAACCCGACTTTCGACGGATTGATATTATTGGTGCAGATTCACGATCACCAGTCGCCACGTGGCGACTTAATTTTTTGCTTTGGCAACTAATTTTTGGCAACTAAGTCGCCATCCTGTGGCGAATTTCGCATTTTTTTCCAGCGATCCTTTGACAAAAATCACATTTTTTTTGCGATTCTTTTACGAAAATCACGGGTTTTTTCGCGATGCTTTGACGAAATTCGCGGTTTTTTTTTAAATCCTTTGATAAAATTCGCATTTTTTCCGCAATCTGTTGACGAAATTCGCGTTTTTTCTGCAATCTGTCGACGAAATTCACGTTTTTCTGCAATCTGTTGACGAAATTCAAGTTTTTCTGCAATCTTTTGACGAAATTCACGTTGCCTGTTTTGCGACCCTTTGACAAAATCATCGTTTTTTCCGAGATCATTATAGAATTTGTGGGGGTTTTTTTTGTTATCCTTTGACAAAGTTGATGATTTTTCTGCAAAGAATGGCAAAATTTCGCATTTTCCCCACAATTTTTGATAAAAAGACGCGTGTTTTTGGGGATTCTTTGACGAAATTCGCATTTTGCCCCTGATCCTTTGACGGAATTCGCGCTTTTTCTTGCTAACGATTGACAAAATTGATTTTTTCGGCGTCCATTTGTCGAAATTCTTGATATTTTTCCTCACCCCTGTAATAATCTGTGATAAGATTGTTTTTTAAGATAATTTTTCTTGTGTATTCTTGAAAAACAAATGCTTGAATTCTGTTTTGACTTTTATAGTGCAAAATAATCTTACACACTCTTATTTTTTTCTTTTATGAACTCTTGTATGGCAAAATGAAAAGAAGAAATATAGTTTTCCTAATATTCCCCACTACCATGATTCCTTAGCTTATTCTTATAGATATATATTTTTTCACCTCTGTCTTGCCCAACTTTATCTTCTGACAGTACATAGCTTAAGATTTATATTATACTTAATTTATATCCAAATTAAAAGAATTGAGTCATTAAATGAACTATTCAAATTTGATGTAATTAGTCTGTTTCTTTTGTACATTTGTAGATTATTTTTCACTTTGATTTCCTGAAATTTTTTCTCATATAATTGCTATTACTTTTATGCATATCTTTCACAATGTGGCCACTGGATTATTTGGGTTTAGGAGCCACTGGCTCCTTAAAACTTTGGAAATGTGCACCTATAATTGATACGTTTTAGAACGATTTTACTGTTTTTAGAAAATATCTGTCTGTGTGTATGTGACTCAAATTTTGTGGGCGCTCTATCTCAAGAACTAATGCGCGGAATTTAATAATACTTTAGATTCAGTTATAGCTTGATAAAAATTAATGCTGATTAGTTTTTGGTGTAAATCACGCAAAAGGCGGTGCTGTTATGCTGAATTTTTCACGATTTACATGATTTTAGCGATAGTTATATCTCAAAAACTGTTGCACGGAATTTGATCAAACTTCATATTCTGTTAAACCTTGGCATAATTTGGTGCTTATTAGGCTTTTGTGTATATCATATAACAGGTGGCACTGCTGTGAAGCATTTTTCACGATTTTTGCGTTAGCTATACCTGAAAAACTAATGCACGGAATTCGCCAAATTTCATATTCAGTTGCAATTCCTTATTAGGCTTGGGTGTATACTGTCCAAAGGTATCGCTTTTGTGCTCTTTGGGTGTGGAATTTTGCTTGCAGACATCTAACAGCGTGTGCGCCCAAATTCAATTATTTGTTGGAAAAATGCGATGCTTCTATCTCCTTTTTAAATTCACACAATTAAACGGATCTATTCCTTTAGAATCCGTTTTGCATTGTGATTGCAAATTTTGAGGTATTAACATGTATTGGATAGAATAAAGTTTTGGGATTGGCACATCCGACTAGTTTTCATTTAACATTAATTCTTCTGGTCTTCAAAGAAGCCAACCTGATGATAACATCGTCCAGTTTAATAAAATCAACTATTTCACTTTCACATTTTAAAATCATTAGGCTGTCAAGTCTGTCATCCCTCTTTGTAGTTTGCAATATATATTTTTTAAATTTTTATTTGACTAAAGATTCTTTCATTAGATGCAATGCCATAAAGATAAGCTGCTGTGAATGTTAAGATATGAGTATATAGTTTGACGGCGTGTTCAAATAGTATTTGAATTTCAAGGCATGAGAAAAAGGTTTTTTAAGTGAATTGGGATTTGGTTTATTTCTATTTGACTCTGCAAGTCATGTACATCCGGTTTCTCATATCCAGGTGGAAACATTATAAACTTTCCTAAGTTAGTGATACTCAAATTTGCCTTGCACAATTGTAATTCAAATATGAAATGTATTGGTGCAATATTCTCCTGATATAGGGAACATTGTCATTTAAGCCCATTACTAAGTTTTATTTTTGTATTTCTTATAATTCTTTCCTGTAAAACTTGTGTGTATCAATGTTCATTGCTGTACTACTATTTTTATCTATTCCCTTTGGTGAAACCATTTCTCTACGGTGCTTTCGAAAGTCAGCTTCTTCAGTCACATTCTAATATTCATAACTGTTTGTGAACTTGTCTATGGGGAAATCTTTATTGATTCAAAAGTTTATTCAAGTGCAATGTGTCAGTGTTACAATGCATGTCGATTTTTTCTTCAGTTGATGGGCTGCGTTCATGGTCATATTTCTGTTCCAAATTCAAATGGTCCACTTTCTACCTTTTTCATCCTAGAATGGATTTTTATATGCTCCAAAACCTTGCACGAAAAATCTTTTCCTTATTATGAAGGGTTCTTTCGTGCTGAGATTTATAGTCATTTTTTAGTACAGTTTTAAAGACACAACACTGGATTTTTGGTTTAAAATTTCATAAACACCTATAAATATAAACGAACAGGACTGATATATATTTCCGCACACAAATAACTGTAAAATGGGACAAATTGATCTGAACTAGCGACTTCTTATATTCATATTCGCTCGTATAAAGCTTTTTTCTTGACAGCGAAGGGTTGACTAATTTTTGCGGAAAAAATCATGAGAATGAGTAAAAGATTGTCCAAAAATCACGCAATTAGCTCAAAAATTAGTGCAATTTGTGAAAATTCATCAAATCTTCTTGCCCAGCTGTTGTTTCAAGTAGGTAACTACATTCTTTCTCTTGTGCTACAAGTGATCTCCAATTTTCAAAAGAAGATGCAATCCCTTTGGATTAAGATAGCTGGATTCTCTTTTGGGACGAGAAGGGGACGTAGGGTGAAATTTTTGAGAAAGGAACAAAGTTTTGGAGGAAATAAAGGAACTGGATTGTCAGCTATTGATGGATAGGAGTAGAGAAATTTAGGTCTGGTAGATGTATAATATTTTTGTAGAACTGAAAAACACAATGATAGATTGAGTGTGGCTGATTTCTTTTTGTATTTCTTTTGATAATTTAAAATGTTTACTGCTACAGTACTCAGAAACATAATCACCAAAAACAAAAATTTCGTAATTTTTTTACTAAAAAAGGAAATGTCTCAAAAATCTAGAATTTCCCAACTCTAAGCTCAAATTTCCCAACTTTACATATATTGGGGGGGGGAGGCTCCCCCCTAACACCCCCATGGCGACGCCCCTGAGCATATCGTCTAATCTATCTATCTATCTATATTATAAAGGAGAAACATATCTGTGCGTAACGCATACGTCATTTTGCGAATGGCAACACTTTGAAATTTGGAATAAAATTTTGCTTTTGAAATTTTCGCTACTGCAAAATTTTAAACTTCTAAACATCGCACATTTTAAATTTTTACACCGTCGTGTAAGGAAAAAAATGCTCTTTTAAATGCAATTTGTTTGAAAGCTGGATCTCAATTTATTTTTGAGATATTAATGTTTTTGTAGTTTTTAATACCATTTTTCTTATCGTGGCAACAAAAGTATCCCGTTTCTATTGAAAGTCATTGAAAGTAAACAGAAAATAGTCGAAAATAGGAGATACTGTATCTTTTTGTTGCCATTTTTTCATAAAAACTGAAAAAAGTTGAAATTAAAATATGGGCTATGTCTAGAATATTGTCTGTTATTCCGTGATAATGACGTCAGATGAATACTTTTCTATAGACGAAGTTTAAGACTGGATTGTAAAAGTAGATTGCTTTAGCTGATGCAATTGACGTCAGTTTATAAAAAAGCATGTATTTTAATTCTTAAACCTGAATTATGTTTTGTAGAAGTGCGTCATTTTCACAGCCCGGCTGCTTTGAAATTCTTCACAGGTAAAAATGCTTCACTTTTGAAAATAATTTAATCGAAATCGCACACTTATAAAACGCAAATTTTTACAAAAATTTAGAATGTCTTTATAGAAGAGTGGTGACATGCAAATAATAGCGATTTTTATTACAGAAATTGATGATTCTCTCCTGGATGGATTTGCTTCGCCGAGTTAGACAAGCAAACAAATAATTCGTGGCTTAAAATAATATCACGCTCCTGAAGTTTTGTCCAAAATTTTCTCGAATAATGAAATTTTAATGCTATTCTTTAGAACATTCTACTATAATTTTATCAAAATAACATAATGTGCTTAATTTAATTTTTCCTAATTTTATATCTACCCTATATGTATATATAAAATCATAATGAATCAAATTGAAACGAATTTATGTAACGATTCTATGAAACGACTGATTAAACAACTGATTACGTTTCATGGCGATTTCTCCTAAAATATGGAATAATTTGCGATGAAATTAACACCAAAAATCCGTATTGATCCACAGATCTCAAAACTGGTATTAGAATTTTAAATTTAGAATTAGTTTTCGAAATATTAATTTTTTTCTAATTTTAAATACTTTTGTTCTAATTATGGCAACTCAAATTTTAATCATAACAGATATTTTTTTTTTCATATTTTAGAAAAGGTTATTTTAAATTAATTTGGCGATGAGTTTGGCTTCCCTTAAATGTATGCTAAGAAATGCATCATGTTACTTTTATTCAGAATTCATTTTGTATTTCATTATAATTTTATTTAATACAAAAATTTCACTTAAAATTGAAACCTTTAAAATAAATGGCTTTTATTTCAGTCTGTTTTTTAAATGAAACGAATAAAAAAATATTAGACACAGATGTACCTAATCGGCGCCAAAGTGGCGTTATTTTGCCTGACATGGTAACCCGGCTATTGTTGCTTATTTATTAATAAATGTTTTTTTGAATTTATTTTCTTTTTATTTACAAAAAATGTTATAAATTGTTTTGTTCTATAGTTATTAATTAATTTTTTTATTTATTGTTATTTCATTTTAAAAATAGCAGAAAATAATTTAAAAATACATATGTAACAGGTATTTGAAAACGAGGTTTTCGCCAAATTGTCGTAAAAAAAAATCACGCCAAACCCGGTGCGTATGTGACAATGCAACAAATCATGAGATTTAATTTCCACTTCAAAGCAACGTTTTAATGTTATTACTTCTCCCGTCGACCAATTTCGCCAAATTATATAAATAGCCAAATTATACAAACTGACATATTTTTTTATTTTAAATAACAAAAGAACAAATAAATTAGTATAACATTAATAAAAATACAAATAAAACGTCGAAATAAAAATCACTTGATGGCGTGAACATGTGTAACTTTCTTAAAGTCAAGTGAATGTGACATTTACGATCAACCATTATTGGCATTTAATCTTATAGTTTGGCGACAGATTTTTGGTCGATGGGATAACCAAATAGCGCCGTTTTAATTTACCACTCGAAAAATAAAAAAATGCTAACTGGCGAGCTAAAAAAAAAAGCTATTGGCGAGATTTTCACCCGGCTAACATAAAAGTACCAGGAATTCTTTGTGATCATGGCAACTTTGTAGTTTTATTCGAAAAAATAATTTTGATTCTTTAATCACAATGGAAAACTTTCTTATGAAAAGCGAAGGAATCAACCCGTTGTTTATGGCAGTTACATGACTTGGACTATTATAATATAAACGAAATAATGGGGATAGAATAATATTCGGCGACTTATCACACCTGTGGCTGGCTAACATTAAAGTACCAAAATGGCCGCCTGGAATATAAAAAGCGAAGGGATCCGCCTGGAGCTGTTGATGATAGTCACATGACTTAGGCTATTATTATAGAGATCGTTTTCAATTTTAAAAACAGCGCAAAGAATAATATTTCCTAACGATTAAAAATTTATTTTCACGTGACTATTAAAAACAGAAAAAAAACTTTAAAATTACTATTAAATGAGTACGTGTTAAAGGCAGGAAAATATTGAAAATTATGTCCTGAAAATTGTATTTACACGTGAATATTAGAAGGGAAAGGAAACTTTAAAATAATAAACACATTAATATGCGTTTAACCCTTTCACGAACAAGGCACTTCTATTCGTAAAATCTTGAAATCAATGAATGGCACCAGAATTTACAAACAAATTTCGAAATACAAAAATGCTTTTGTTCACTTACTTGGGACACCCAACCAGGACGCCAACCGCGAGGTTAATGGAATTAATGTCCTGGCGGGAAAAAAGAACGCACCACTATCCAGCTCTACCACAGCCCGAACGGACCCGAACAACGGCAACATTAGAACTTACTAAAGTGAAGCAATGGCATATTCAAATATGCTAAAAAATAAAAACTCGCTATGTTACAAAAAAAAAAAAAATACAAAATACAAAATACGCATGTTTATGGTAGCCATGCAACAAAATAACAAAAATGATGGTTTACAGGAATGGTTACAGATGGTTTACAGGTTACGATCATCAACTAAAATATAGACCAAATAACATTAAAACAGGATTGCCAACACGGCCTGAAATGTTTATAGGTAACCTACAACTTATGAAGAACTTCATAAAAAGAACACTGAAGTACACTGAAATGACAACATACTGTAAGGCAAGCATCAATGTTCAAGGTCCATATCACAATGGGATTAAGTATATGAAATGCCCAAAGCACCACAGAACAGAGAGAGAGACACATTGTAAATTAAAGTCACTTGAAATGCTGGTACTTCTCAGACATTAAATATGTTGACTTTTCCAAAATGTTCCTCAACAAGATATATATTTGTATCAAAGTTATTGAAAATCAAGCTCAGTGTTCAATTGAATTGCTCAGTGTTCAATTGCACATGCTACATTGAATCAAAAGACAATGATCTCAATTTCTAACGCAATTCTAGCTAATTACAGCCTCAGAATTTATACCTAATAAACGAATATAATTCGTTTAAAGAATTGTATATATTGCAAAGTTTCTTATAATTGTCTTTGTCAAATACTACTCTCCTGAGATTTTGCCTGATGCTTAACGAGTTGTCAAAGTTGAAGAAATGTGGGAGAAAAGGACAGCGTCCATACAAATAATGCAGTACATTACCCACTGTGCCACAGTCACAAAGTGCATTTCTTCTCTTTCCAATCCTAAAAAGGAACTCTGGGAAACTACCATGTGCTGTTATAAAATACTGCATAACTTGACTCGTACACACATAATCGGTATTTACTTTCCTGATAACCTTATAGGTGTCTCTACCCTTGGTACTTGATGTCCATTCTTCCTGCCATTGTCTAATGGTATTCTCACTACAGATTCTCTTAACTAAAGAAATTGGAAATAATACATCAGCAGTTATGTCAGCCATTGATGAATCTGTTGCCTCTTTCGCCAAACGATCTGCTCTTTCATTCCCAACGTTTCCAACGTGTGCTCTGGTCCATCCAATAGTGACCATTTTTCCGGATGACTTTTCATATTATCATAGATTTCTTTAACAATGGCGTTTGCAGGAAAATTTCTCTGTATAACCAAAGTTGATGCTCTATTGTCAGTAAAAATGACAGCACTGTTATAATTAGAGTTTATTACCCAATCTACTGCATACTTTATCGCAGTCAGTTCAGCTTGATATATGCTATTTAAAATATTTAAAGAGATCTTATAATCCAAGATACATTCACCATTTACAAAAATTGTGTATGCGGCATCTACTCCACTGGCCATTTTTGACCCATCTGTATATATTAATGGCATGTTAATTCCCTGATATTCACGACTATCCTTATCTGTGATATGAATGTTACTGAGAGCTCCATAATCTGGGTAGTCCATTGTCACCAAGTTGATCATAATATTATCTTTCTTGATCTTTGTTCCATTCTCTATGATACTGGCATTCCCATGAATAGTTCTATATTTCACCACAGAATGTTTGAGTGAAATGTGTAATGGAGCAACACCAGCCAATACACACAAAGCGTCCGTAGAGACTGTTTTATATGATGTGATAATTGATAATAATCCAAGCCTCTGGCATGATCTTAATTTATTAAGTGCATCCACTTTCAAATCTGGAAACCAAATTTCCGCACCATATGTTATCTGTTTTTCTATCACAGAATTATACCAAATCTTTCTATATGATGCTTGTAATCCCCTATCTCTCTGCACTGTTTTCTTTATATTTGAAGTAAAATTTCTCACCCCCTCTCTTACTTTCTCAAGGTGTCTAATCCAATTTAATTTACTGTCAATAGTTACACCGAGGTATACAACTGAGTCTTTTACGGATATCGATGATGTTCCAATCTTGAAAATAGGATGCCTGTTTTCTAACAAATACCTGCCAAATAAAATACTTTCGCATTTTTCCTTGCTTATTGTTAAATGTAAATTCTCGCAGATCTCTGCAAACCATGCTATGCGTTTGTTCATTTCTTCTTCTAATTCTTTTCTTGTGTCTGCACCTGCAAAAACTACGAAATCGTCAGCGTAGGATAATATATCGCCATGTCTTAATCTATATCTCTTCAATAGGTAGTCTGCAACGATCAACCAGAGAAGTGGACCAAGGCAACTTCCCTGGGGACAGCCTTTAAATAATATATACCAGATAATTCCATACGTGAAACTAAATCCTATTCTTCTACGTGATATATAATTTTTCAGAATATTCTTTAAGTATTGAGCTATTGGTAACCCATCTATCAACATAGCCAATATCTGCCAATCCACCGCATCAAATGCTGCCTGTATATCAACCGACGTCATTGCAAAATATTTATAATTATACAGATTTATGCGAATTCTTTCTCTTAGATCTTCCAAAGCTGTGATAGTGCTCCTTCTTTCTCTGAATCCATGTTGACCATTATCCCAAAATTCTTCTTTTTCCAGCTTCAGCATAATTCTAATTTTAATTAACCGTTCAAGGAGCTTACCAAAAATACATAACAAAGTTATCGGTCGGTATGACCTGGCAGACCTACCATCTTTGTTCCTTTTACGGAAGAAAATCACCTTACCAGATTTCCATGCCTCTGGGAAGTGACCATGTTTCAGACATTTTCCAAATAGTTTCTTGACATAATTCATATTGGTTCTACAAATATTTTTGACTATCAAAGCATCTAAGTCGTCACAGCCTGGTGCCTTATTATTTTCTTGTTTGCTCATTACGTATTTCAATTCTCTCGTTGTTACCTCCATAAATCCATCTTCTTCGATCTTATCCGAGATAAACTCATAAATATTCCCCGGAACTTCGTCAATACCGAAGTGTTCTGCCATCAATGTCCTTGCCACATCATCATATGTATCAAAGGGTTGTGATTCTTCTAATCTGGTAAATATGAAGTCTGTACATTTCTTCGTCTTACCAGAAATATACTTGTATAAATTTCCAAACGATTGATTTGTCTTCTGACAAAAATTTTTCCACGATTCTCTTTTAGCGTTCTTCACATTTCTATTGTATTCCCTTTTATATTTCTTATAGGTTTCTCTCATATCTATATCTTCCGGATATTTAACACACCTTCTATACATGGCAGCAACTCTGTTTCTTTCGATCCTTAACTCTTCTGAATACCATTTCACCGTTGGTTTATGTGATAGACTTCCTTTCCTAAAGCATCCCCTTGTGATATCGGACACCTCTTCCACGAATTGATTCACATGTTTTTCCAAGTCTTCTGTATTCTTAATTTTCAGGAGTTCGTTCAACCAGTAATCTTCCTTTTTCTTAATATTATCATTGAATTTTCTGAAACTCTTATTTTTTGTCTTGTATCGTTGATTCGTCTTATTAGAGGCAACGTAACCCAGAGAATATCTTATATATCTATGGTCACTGAATGAGTAATTCTTTTCGTCGACATACCAATTTTCAATCTTTCCACAGATCTCGAGACCTCCCAATGTTAAATCGGGTCTACCCTTCAGCGAACCTTGAACAAATGTATGAGCGGCATCAGTATCATTTATAATCCGCAGATCTTTCTCCAAGAGATGTTCCAGGAACACATCAGTTCACACGGATTGATAAGTATATCCCAAGTCCAGTAATGGAACATTAAAGTCCCCTGCTAATAGTACTTTGTCAAAATTCTGGAAATGTTCGCCAATATCTTCAAAGTCTTTATCTATATTTCCGCTTGGGGGAGAATATTGCGAACCAATGAAAATTTTATCATTATTTACATTTAAAGATACAAACACAGCATTATCTAATACCAAATTACTGATCGTGGCATATTCCCTATTAGTAAAAATGACAGCAGCATTAAATGAGTTAGAATAAAAGATAATCCATTCTGGTGGAATACCAGGGGCAGTACCATCAAGAATGTAAGGATCCTGGCATAAAATTATATCAATGTTATTATTAATAGCATAGTTAAATAAAGCTTCATTTGCATCATTACAGTGGTGAAGATTAATTTGCAACACATTCAAATTACCAACAGAGGGGCCACCAAGCGTGCCCTTAACTACGGTTCGGCAATAGTCCATCCCTATAACTCAGGAAGACTGGACAACCACTACTATCTGCCCTGTGACTACATTCTCCACCAGCATCGTTGAAATAGCAATTGGCGCAACATAAGGTTTTCGATTTACAGTCTTTCAACACATGGTCTCCGGCACATTTTACACAATGGGTTGCTTCACTACATTTATTTGCCATATGCCCAAATTTTTGACACTTGAAACAACGCATGATTGAGATAAACTCAACCACGCGGTATCTTTCAAAATCAATGCAGATGCGGCGGAGTCCAAGGAGGGCCTGTTTGCTGTCGGCATCCACATCTAACAACCAGTTATTCTTTCCTTGTTTCGTTTGTATTTTTCTTATTATTCTTACTTCAGCATCCGACTTATATAAAAATCCTTCAATAAGAGAACGTGTAGTACCCTCAAGATGAACAGCCAACAGTCTTTCTTTAAAACTGCCACTAGATATATCTGCATCCATTCCCCGCAAAAGCCTCTCAACCTCTCTCCCAACCTCCTCCTCCTCTAACTTTGGGTCCACACTTAGGATCAATACTCTGTCCCTTCGCCTAACCGGTACATTTACCTTTGACATATTCTTGATTTCCTGTGCCTCCGTTAGCGAATCTTTCATTATCTCAACTTCTTTTTTATTACGATATTTCAGAATAACTTGATTAGATTTTGTAACAATTACGTCATTAGGGGTCGGGAGATCACTTCTGCCTTTACAAATTTCCTTAACTTTATCCTTAACCACATCCATATCCTGATTCTCAGTATTAGGTGTTATTATTACAGAGAATTCCTCCCTTCTCTTCTGTTGTGTCTCCTTTTCCTTGACCGGCATCTCATCAACCGAGTCAATAGATGGTCTTGTGATTTTCTGCGCCAGGTCACTCAACATCTTTGTATATTCATCTCTGTCCTCCAATCTTGTTTTCATCACTTTACTCTCCTCACTAATTTCGGTACATTGTTTAAGTAGAAAATCCATGGCCTTCTTTATATTTGCCACTAAAGGCATCGTAATTTTGTGATCCTTTGATCTTTTATATTCCAATAGATCCATAATCTTAGCATGCATATCTATTACCAGTTTTATAAATTTCTTTCCCTCAACCTCTTTGATCCATTTATCTACATCATCATTAGCCATAATTACTCCGAAAGGCACCAAAAGTACTCTAAAACACAAGAAAATCCAAGACAAAACACACCAAATGACCCTCTACCCTATGAAAACCAAACTACCGACGATCCACCAAGGGCCGGTAACAGTCAGAATAAACTTTCACCTTATGTAGTACGGACCAATGGTCTGAAACAAACCTATTGATCCAACCGAATGACAAAGTAGACAGCCTAATCCAATCACCAATGAATATCCACTAGAAATCAGCCAATTAATCACACAATACTACAGATACAAAAAAGTCCCTACTCATGTGACACAAACTGATAATGACACAGCTCAGTAACCGGCCTACCAACAAAGGAGGCCACAGTTAGACAAACCAGCACAGTTAGACCAATAATATTACTACTAATAATCAAAATCACCGAGGTAACCAATATATACAAAAATAATTTAACAGCTAAACTAATAATACTGCAACCGATTCAACCGTAACTATGACAACTCCATTAGTAACATAAACACTATATACTCAATAAGACCAGAAGCAAGATTGCCCATGAAAAATTTAAAAGGCTCCAACCCTGACACGTGATCGCAAATAAACCAAAAAGAACCACAATTATAAACGGTACTCCAAAGATGCGAGAGATACAACTAAAATAGTAACAGAACTAGACAACGCGCAAAACACAAGTAACCAGATAAAAATAAATACTGAAAGACAGCACACAAACTACTCAACACAACACAGCTACAAAATGGCCACCATAACAAATGTAAGTGGTTTTTTAATGTAAGTGGGCGGCCTAAAAAATTTATTGCATATAAGAAAATTATTAGTTTTCAATTTCAAAAAATGTTTTCACCTATATTCTCTAACCCGGGAAGCCCGGGTACGATCCCCTAGTATATTTAAAAGAAAAGGCTGTTTCTTTAGTCATCTCGCCTGAGCTTTTTACTGAACCGATTTTGCTAATTATTTTTTTAAATGAAGCTGTTAATTTTTAAATGTGCCCGCACTAGCTGTTTTTAAAAATATTCCCATTTTTTATTTTAATTTTAATTTAAAATTTTCTTTATGACAATTCTTTACACTGGTGGCAATCGGCTTACTTCCATTGTCCAAGAGATAAGTAAAACAATGGGAATTACCACATCATTACGGATCCCATTTTCGCATTAGAATTAAAAATAACTTTTTAAAAATGTTTGAGAAGAAAATGACGCAACGATAAAACAAAAAAAAAAAGCCCACAGTTTTACTCATAAAGCTGTTACATTTCAATAGTTTTTTCATTCCGCTGAAGCTGAGGTTGAAATGCTAATCTCAGAGGGCTTCAGTGAGGAAAATAACGTCATCAGTGAAAATGAAATGAGTATTTTCTCTGGTAAAACTAAATATTTTACTACGAATGTGTCGTAACGAGTAAATTTCCGGATTTCTCCGGCACTCACATTACAATTCCCAAATCAAGAGTGCGAATGCTCGCATGCAAAATTGTAACTGGCAAACGCAACATCAAGTTTGGGAATATGTTTATTAATAATCTATTGCACGTTAAAATATTTTTAAAATAGTTAATATGAATATGAAAAGTGTGCATGTAAATTTTGCGACGGTGAAAATTATGTTATTTTTGGTTTTCGTTGAAAAAAAATTATGATTGCGTCATAGTGGAACAATTTTGGTTGATTTTTTATTGCGTAATATCAGAGATGAAAAACTCAATTTATAACGTCTTAATTTCTTAATTGCGTGTTACTGATTACGTATAGGAAAGTTTAATTTTCAGTAACCTGAAAAGTTGAAATTAAACTTTAGTAAAAATAATATATTTTTTAAGAGTTGGGCCAACCAGTATAAGACTGATTATTTATTTATTTACTTTTGTGATTCTTTTTTATAAATTTAATCAATCAGTTCTTTTAAACATTTTCATTCGTCGAATTCGACGGGTTTCGACTCGTAAATTTTTAACCCTTTATGTCAGGGCATGAAATTTCAGTTGAAAAGGTACTAGACAGACTAAAATTTTTGCTCGCCACTATTTTACATTCATCCAGGTAGTGACTTCGGCCACCACACCTGCGCAGAAAATTAATTATATATGGCAATCTGAATTTAAATTAACCATTGTTAGAAGGAGCTGTCTGTTAAATCCAGAAAATTTGACAATCATGAAAAATATGAATTTTTTTTAAATCTTAACAGATGTAGTATGAAGAACTTTCTGGTGAACAAAATCATAAAAAGAATGTAGAAATTGAAAAATCGAAACATACTTACTGCAAAATAAAAAAATATTAACTCAAAATAAGATTGCCATAAGGTTTCTCTGGTTACAGAAATTGACACATACTACTATAAAATCATGAAAGAAAAATTTCCTGTATTTTTAGCACTTCATGTTTGTGTAGTGCTGCCTTTCTGCACTGAAATACCATTTGTCAATCACAGCTTTAGGGTCACACTCTGTCAGGGTGGGTCCGTTAATAGAAATTCTGAGCCAATCTTCGAGTGTCTTAGTCTTCAGAAAGTTCCTGTATGCAGTCTTGAGTCTGTTGTGACAGCTGAATCCTCTCTGACACGAAGCTGTGCTCACTGGTAGAACAACACAAAATGTTAGAAGCAAATCTTGCTGAACACTTTTCACTTTAAACTTCTCCAGCATATCTTTCAGTGTTAGTAAAGAGAACAGCAACTTGAATTCTGTCCACTTTGCCAATACAATAGCCTATTTTTAATTAAAGAGACTTCGGTTCAAATACATGAAGAGCTTCTTAATTTATTCTATCCCAAATTCAAGAATTTTTTCTTTTGAAGACCAACCCAAAGTGTCAAAAGCATGCAGAAATTTTAACACATCTGTTGACATAGATTGCAGTCTTTCTGTGATTTAATCTCCTCCTTAAAGTCTGAAACTCTTGATCCCCATTTTTAATATTTGTCAACTGCACATCCTTGATTATCCCTGAGATGGATAGTTGGTTCAAAAACTCCTGTTCGCTTGGTCCAACACTAGATTCGAGATCTGTCAGAACTGAGTTGCAATGTTTAACTTTTATTTTCAAAGATGAAATGATAAGTTCCTTGTTTTTTAATGCCACACTTAACCCTAGATCTACCGGGAATTTTATTCAAGTTTTAATAAAACGTTCTACACCAGAATTTTTATTTAAAACTATTTAACTTATTTATTTACCTTATTTTTGTCTGGTTTATATACTTAGTTTATTTTAAAGAAATTTCTGGTTTGAATGAATATTTTGTATGTACCTGTCGGGTCCAATGGACCCGTCTGGTAGACGGAGGGTTAAAGGGTTCAATGTTTTGTAGAGATCCAAGAGGAAGTACGGAACTTTAAGAAATTTATAATCCTTCAAACTTTTCAGCAAACCTTTAGCTTTAGCACTGTCATTGTCTTTTACATAGGCGACGGTGGGGAAGTAGATGACGCCGCATTTTTTCTTCTTTTGGAAGATAAATGCTGTCGCTTGATTTTAAAACACTTCAGTGTATCGCTTAATTGAGGCACGATATTCTGAGTATGTATAGTTTGATTTGAAGCATAACTTTATAAAAGACTAAACTTACTTGCCAACCTTAAATATTTGCTCGCCAGTGGCGAGCTGGCGAGTGGAAATTTCGCGCCCTGCTTTATGTACTGAATTATGAATTCATGTAAATTTTATCTTCTAAAGCATTTTTCGTGAATTTTTGAAACTACATTAGAAGATTTACATAATAATTTAATAAATTTTAGAAGGGTTTTAGAAGGATTGAAGGATTTAGAAGGATTAATTAAATTTGAATTTATAGGGACTTTGTGCAATATTTATAACCCCACTCAAATCTTTATTTTAAATATTTTTCTTTGTATTTTGTAGAATTGGGAAATGTACAAATATATAGTTCTTAAAATAGAAATATAGAAGTATTTCCGAATTCAAAAATCCTACCTCGCCCCCCAACGCCAAAAAGCTGAAAAGGTGCAAAGGCAAAAAGAATCATCCTTTAAAAAATATTTTTGTTTTGTATAACCAATAATTATTTTGGAACAAGATAAAGTAATGCATCTATAATTCATTCTAAATGTATTACTACTAATCGATGTATTAAATGAATTTTATGACAAGTTATTTTAATAGTACTTATGAGTACCGTCAGTAGATAAAGGGTTAAACGAGTTTAAGGCGAAACGTAAATACTCAAGAATTTGTTAGAGATGTTCTTTTAAATGACGGTTCAACTATATTCATGAATTCTCATTCTCATTATGATTGAAAACTGGAGTGTGACTAGTGCAATCCTTTCAATGTTCCGTAATCAAATGATAATTCTAGATAAAGTTGTTTCAATTTGAGCGCAGGAATAAAAGTTAAATAGGTAACTGGTTAACTATTTTTCTTTCTCCCGTAAGTTGATAGTGTAAAAAAAGTGAGTGAGTGTGTGAAGGGGGGGGGGGGGGGGGGCAGAACTTGCCGGATATGATGCAGCATTATTGAAGTTGCCGCATTTCTGAAGGCCGGATTTTTGAGGTCATACTGCATTCCACTTATTACACAACGGACTATGTACATAAAAAATAAATGATTCTATTTCTAAAATGTTATAGCAATCAAGCAATCGGAATTTTTAAAAAGTAGTGGAAAAGTAGCGTTTTCCAACTCCTGCTCAACCTTAATATGCAAGGAAAGAAGTGGACTTACTAGAATTATTTAATTTTAAAAATGACCTTAAAAGATAATTTTTTTGGAAATGTTTTGTTTGTTACTCAATATTTTAATTACATTAAATAAAATATTTATGATACTGGTTTCTTGTTATATGAGAAGAGCAGCCCTCTCATATAACAAATAATTTTCACACAAATACACGGCTTAAATATTAATGCATGCAATCATATTTCCTGTTTAAATTCTTAAGAATTAAATCTAGGAATCCAGTACTTTAAACTGATGTAAATCAAAACCTGATCGATATTTTATACGAAACTTTAAAGGTTTGAACTGTTTATAAAACGTAATAAAATGCCTCAAACCGCGTAAAAATCCGATAATTACACATCTCTGTAGCCCTATCAAAAGATCTTTTGAGTGATCCTGTAAACGAAACGTAGATGCTACAATTCTGTTATACAATAAGAAGCTAACGTGGATCGACTGAAGTAACATATCTTAATATCATGTGTATATACGACTAAAATATTAAACAAAAAAAAGTGTCTTTTTCTTCAATGAAATGTGGAGCTTTTCGTATAAATCAGAAAATTCCAAGAAAAAAAATAACTTTGACAGGTATTATAACGTACATACGAAATAAACAAAAAACATAAATAAGACATTAAAGATGTAATAAATAAGTAAATACTAAATAAAAATAATTTTTTTCCCGCAAAAAAATAAAGTCATACTAACTTCTTGGAATAGTAAATACCCTTATATCCCAACCCATAATGCGTTACAAAATCGAGCAAAATCTTATCTTAAACTGTTTATTAAATGCGTCTCGTGCAGAAATGAGAAAAAGCGGGATTTACAACGTTGATTACTATCGTATCAGCAGTTTGTCAATGAATAAATAGTTTGCTTAGGTTATTGGATACAAGGGGAAGCCTTACCTAGCCACTGATTGACGTGTTTTCTATTTTCATTCAGCAGATCTCCTTTTCTCATGATTTTTTTTTTTTTATAAACGTTGGCTTAAGCAGACAATTTGTTTTCTGTTAAGGCTTCAAGCATCTTATCCTGCGCTTTGTGCTCGAATTTTCGTGGTTCTAGAGGAATATCAATTAATCCTTCACTTAAAAGGTGTCCAAAGCATGAAAGCGCTTTTATTTCCATTGTGCCTATAAAAATCTCTAGAAAATAAAAAATTTCCTTTCTCGAGAAATTTACACTGAAAAAAATGGGTACTCAAAATTGAGTAGAATCTTTATTATAAAATCTTAGTATATTGAGTCAATTCTAAATTCGTCACATACTCAAAATAGCTCCGATCCAAATGTACTCAAACGAATTAGGTTCCCTTAGAAAGACCCCCACGGAGGGCACTCCCCCCCTTAGGGCCTATATCCCTCGTGTTGATAATTGGCATCTCAAAAATCAATCAGTCAACCAAATGTACTCAAAATTGAGAAACACATATACTCATTTTTGACTCCATGGTTGCTTTCAAATATGAATCTTTATGTATATCCCCGCTGAATCTACAAATTAAAGTAAAAATGTAATTACATTTATTTCCCATTAAAAGTTATTAAAACGAAACGTTTAATTGATTATTTATTAAAATAATAGCAAAATTATTAACAAAATACCCAAATCGAATATTTTTATGACAAGAGCACTATTTGCAAGCACTTTTAAATTATTTTAAAATAGTGTGCACAATTTAATATTTACAAAAATAAACATCTTTTATGCCGCAATAAATGAAATAAACCATTATAGAGTACAAAATTATCGTTTTGTTTGGGTTTCATAACATGTGATGTTTCAAAATTGAGAAAGCATATGTTCATTTTTGATCCAAACATATTCAATTCGATATGAGTACATCGATTTACTCCTTTTTGAGTACTTCATTTTTTCAGTGTAATAGTCATTTTTTGCTGCGTTCGTAATTATGTAACTACGTAGCACCTAAACCCGTGGTCTGGTCCGTCCGTCTGACTGTTCGTCCGTCCGCATATAACAACATAAAAACTACCCAACCGAATGGATTTAAATTTAATATGTATAATCGTAGCAAAATTTCGTCAAGTCATTTCAAATTTTATGAAAATCAAATCAAAACTCAAAAGATATTAATAAAAGTTTTCTTCATTTTGTTAAATCCTATCATACAAAATTAATTCAATGATATCCCATGATAGGTAATGATTCTGCAATTCATGATCACCATGGTTGCCCTGATGATTACGTCCTAATTGAGATGGAGTCCTATTATTTCCATATTACTGAATTTAATATACAGAATCATAATAAATTTCGCATTCATGCATTTTTGCATAAGAGTGCAGCAGTTATTGCACCAGCATCTGAATATTTATAAAACTAGTTATAGTACGAATGCACCTCATTTGCCACGTTTGACGTATAATTTCCGACTTGTTTTTGTAAGGAAAGTCTACATTATTGTTTCGGATGAAAACACTATATCTTTAAATATATGAGTATATGACCGAATGATTTAATGAGCGCATGTGATTGAACGGGTCAGAGGAAAAACACAACATTCCAAAAATATGGAAAATGAACTGAAATAGCCATTTTGAAGTTTTTACTGTAGGCAATCTATTGGGCCAAAAACGGTTATATTCCAGCCTCCCACAATCAGTTTATTTAGCTTTGAAAATTTTGTTCAGTGAAAAAAGGATAACATTCGCAGGCTGCGAACCTTCTTCCACTGAAAACGATGCCCTTGGCAACATCATTTGAACTGTTAGAAATTGATATTTTCATATCAAGAAATCCAAATAGCATGAACATTAGCAGCAAGTTTGATTTTTTCTGATATTATCTTGCTGTGACAAATTTGAATTGAGAAATTCGCAGCAAATCTCCCGCAAGGTATACCATCACCTACTTGCATGAGTAGTTTGTTGTGAAACTGATGGCAAGACTATCTTTAATTCACGAAATTGACGAAAGCAAAAAGTACCTCTGTTGAGAGAATATAAAATCAGCAGATATGCAGATATTGCAAAAATTTTATTATTTATTTAATTTTATTCTGATTGTTTTAACTTTATTTTGATGTGTTTGTTTATTCGCTTAGTTAGTTGCTTAGATGGACAGACAGAGAGTATATTTTATTAAATTTATTTCTGTTTCAAATGAAAGATTGTTAAAAATTCTTTTACTATGAGAGAATATTGTCAGGATATATATATCATATGCACCAACAATATAATTAGAATTTTTCATTTTCTCGTTCTTTCATTTCTTTCATTTCGTTTTTTGTTTCTTTCATTTCTTTCATTTCGTTTTTTGTTTCTTTCATTTTCTCAATTTTTTATTTTCTCGTGATTTTTTTAAAAAATTAATTTTGCCTTAAACAGTTCTTTGTCTTCTATTATGGTATCTTCTATTTAGTATCTTATCTCAGAATTTATGCTTATGTATTTTGCCGTCCTAGAAGAAGAATATTAATTACTTCTTCTTCTAATAGACATATAACACACGAAATTTTTTTCCATTTCAATACGTTTAACAAGAATCTTAAAATGAAACATTTTTCCACACGGAAAAAATCGATCATATTGATTATTTTTGTTATATCAAAAAGGTATAGAAATAACTTTATTATCAAAAGAAATATGCAATAGTTGCGTATAAGAAGCCAAATTGCAGGAAATAGTCAACCAGTAGTCAAAGTCAGAGGAAATAGTCAACCTTAAAATTTTCTGCCTTGAGGACATTAGTGTGCGGTTCCTATAAGCAATGCAAGCAATGCTTGCACAAGAAATGCTTACAGTTCTTCTATGGGTCAGTTCTATAACTACTCTATAACTTGGCACTTGAAGAATGACGTGTACCTGGCGTACCCCTTATCTTTTTTAACTTCTGAGTGTCTAGAAATGAGAAATGAAATAAAACAAAAAACAATGAACTAATACAAATAATAATAACTTTTACTTTACATTTAATAGAAACCTTTGCTTTTAATATAAACTGAATTTGATGTAAGTTTTCGATGTGACTAGTGTACTTACCAACTCCTGCATATATACTGAATGATTAGTGCTTGTTTGATAAGGTTAAGTTGTAAATCATCTTCAGCATCTACGGTATTTTATATTTTGTTTTTAAATTCGTGTATGTTGAAAATCCTATTTCTGTAATTCATTTAATAGCATCGCACCCCAAATTGGTTGTCGAACAGATTTTTCCCTTCACTTATAGTCTTGGAAGCAGTGACATCTTTTACTTAAATATTTTATCCAAGCTGATCTTCAAATATGCAATTGATCTGACTTTAATCAATCGCGAAAACAGTCATCAGTTGTCGCGACAGCGGTAAATGTGACCTTGAGTGCTGCACCATCCTCCCTACTAAGAGGAAATGAATTGCAACCCGATTGCGAAGATTGAAAGGATCGATCTTCCGGTGTTTTTTTTTTTCATTTTTTATATTATTAAAAAAAGAATATTTAATATTTATTTTAACACCAGAACAAATACACTGAAAAAGGTTTAAGAAATTTATAATCTGTGATGCACTTGTATCTGATGCACAATATTTCAAATAATCAAGTAAAAAGACTGTCATTCTAGATAGCCTTTCTGCATGTCACAAATTAAATGTTGCACAATCTTTCTAACAGAACAATACACCAAGATACTAAAACCTGCAATTATTAGGCTCCATTATAAACAATGAAATGCTCAGTATGAATTCAATATTCGGCAGCAAAACGTTTATTCTCGAAAGTATCACAAATAAATAAATACTCAAATATAAGAGTAGTAAAGAATCTGTCATGCATTCGTTAAAAGAAAAGTAAATAAAGCCTAAAGCTTCCCGATAATATGAACTAGGCTCCAAAAAATAATAAAAATCACAGATATGTTGTTCGTTGTTGTTTAAAATTTTAAATTATAACTGCGTCTTTCTTTACATTTGCAATCGAAATTAGAAGACTATATCCATAATAATGTAACATAAATTAAGTTGTATTTTAATAAGCATAGGCATGTCGTCTCAACTAAATATAACAAACTGAAGAATGATAATTATTTTTATTTTGAGTTATTAATGACAAGGGGACCACCAAACATGGTACTCACCGATTTTGCTGATTTTAAAATATGTTGAATTCTTATTCGTAACTATGCACAGGAAAAGATTTTTTCAAATGGCCTTAGATTTTGAGAAATTGGGGATACAAATCGGGTTCAGCATACATTTCAAATGTCTATTAATTTTCCCTTCTCAATGAGGAATTCTTAGCGTCGAGGTAGAATGTTCGCATGCTGATGAGAGGGTCTGATTTCGATCCCACCTTCTGCCTCTTTTTCAATTAATTATATATTTTTGACACGTTACAACTTTTAAGCATTGTTATCAATTGCTGCAGCTTTAAACTTTTGATATTTTTCTAACAAAATAGATTTACGTTTTCGGTTTTTCATGAAAATTTCTATTTCTATACTTTTAAATGAACTTCTCTGCTGATGAAAATCCAAACTAACTTGTGTCTACAAAATTTGTTTTCATAAAATTATCATTATTTACATTTTTACATTTTAAGCACAGATTAGAAAAAAATTTACAAAATAACATATCTTTTCAATAACTGTTTGTTCCAAATACGTTAAAAAATGTTAAATGATGAAATGCAGAAATGTTTATCATTACTTACATTGGCAATTTAGTTTAGTAAATATGAAATTAATCGGGTGACACATATCATAAAAATATTCAAAACGGAATGAGCATACTGAAAATTTTTACTATATATAGCATAACTTCTTACCTGGTACTTCTCTACGAAAGAAGCGAAAATATATCAATAAAAAGAAAATGTATTTATTTATTTATTTTCATATCATTATTATAAAATCCAGCAGATGATTTCTTACAAACATATTTTTTATATGTATCTTAACACTAGAAGGACCTTGAGGGGTTATTTTGACCCCTAGCACATGAATATATTCCGATTCGAACCAGAAATTTTATTATAAATAAACTTCTCAAAGACAAAACGAAGAAAATATGTTAAACAGTTTTAAATAAAAATTCTGGTGTAAAATATTTTTTATAAAAGTTGAGTAAAATTTCTGGGCTCTCTAGTGTTAAGTTTTATATGGGATCCGCAGACAACTTTTGCATTTCCTGTTGACATTTTTTTAATTATCATTATTTGTTAGACTGAGAAAATATTTTGAAGTATAATATGTCCATTTTTTTAGGCAAAGTAAGAAAGTAAACGTTTGAGCTTTCCAGATAAATGTACATAGAGAATACAAAAAAAATGTGCAACTGTTAAAAATTTACAATGAACATTGTAATTTATTTATTGTATTATGTATTATAATCTCAATTACTATTTTAACATTTGTTTTTCCTTTTGAAAGTTATGTTATTGAAATTATCTAATGCTAAATACATTTGAGATATTTGACGTCAGAATTACTGTTTATAGTGTGGCCATAATTAAAACACCCCTCCTTTGACCTTCTCTATACAGGGTGTCTCAACAGGTCGTTTACAAACTTAACATGCTGGTCTGTCATATCATGATAAACAACATTTACATAGGAACTTGTGTTCGGAAATGGAAACTGCGACCGCTAGAGGGCTATGAGCACAGGCTTACGGAAGAGTGGGAAACGTAATCATTTCAGTCGAAGACGTTGCAGGAGAAGGATAAATCGGTTTAGTAACGCAGAATTAGCCAATATGCAGTACGTATATGGCGCCGCGGATAAAATGCAGGAATCGAGGTACAGATGTACCTTGAGCGCTTCCCAAACAGACGTCAGCCAAATCGGACTTTTTTGGACAATTGCATCTCAAATTGCGTGATGAAGGAGTTTTTGCAAGTAAGTAGCCACACCGGACGAGAACGCATTACACGCACACCTGTCGTAGAGGAAGCTGTGCTACGGGAATTTGAGAGGAACCCACAAAGAAGTCTCCGAGAAAGGGAACGCGTCCTGGATGTCTTTCCAGCATCATACGCATATTGCACGAGGAAAGGCTACACCCCTAGCACGTCCAAAGAGTACAGGCATTGTGCGATGCCGATTATCATCAACGCGTCGCATTCGAACGCTGGTATTTGCAAAAACGAATCGTGGAAGCGTCGGCATGTGTCCGTGACACACCTACCCATCTTGAACGGGTCCATGATTCCATGCGTCGACGTTGTGAAGCATGCATTGCGGCGAATGGAAGGAATTTTGAACACCTTCTGTAAATTAACCCATGTTGTTTAATAAAAGTCATATTAATATCTCTTTCGATATCTTTTCTTTCTCCCCTCCACACCTGCGCTCATCGTCCTCTAGCGGTCGCAGTTTGCGTTTTCGAACACAAGTTCCTATGTAAATATTGTTCCTCATGATATGACAGACTGGCATGTTAAATTTGTAAACGACCTTTTGAGGCACCCTGTATATTGAACTAATCTATATATTGTATGACCTTCAAATTTTGTGGACATGCTATTTAAGACAAGGTGAAATGAATTACGCGAAAAAAAATAGATTCAGGAACCAAAAGAATAGTTTCAAGTTTTTTTTTTTTTTTTTTTTTTTTTTTTTTTTTTTTAGTACTTTTCCAGTTAATTTTGCAACATTTTAAAGGGATTTTACCAATAAATTTGAGAAAACAAAAATTCAGGCACAAATGGGTTAATACAATAAATTATAGTAACGAGTCGATTAGAGGTGGGTAGATTAAAGAAAAATACAGTTTAAAGTTTATGCCGGAATATTGTACAACACTCACTATCTTGTGTCTTATCTATTTCTAAAAAAAATTGTTTAAAATTTAACTTTTAATTTTCACTAAATCAGAAAGTAAAATTACACATTTATTAGAGAATCGCACATACCCAATTGGATATCTGGCGTGTTTTTTTTTTTATTTGATTTATAATTGATGAATAGTCCCTCTGTCCCAAATTAGTTGCTACATTTGAGTACTTTTGTAATGATTATTGATACTGATGATTTTATGATTTTGTTTGAACATTTTTCAGAGATTTTAGCCTACTATGCTATCAATCAACAACATTTACTTACCAACCATTCCCTCCGTCTCTCCTTAAATAAGTACCAAGTTTGTTTAAAAAATCCAGGGTTCGCACGCACTTAAGCCAAGCCCCATTTTGTAAGGATTCTTCCACCAGTAATCGCATAAAACTACCTTTTACCGAATGAACCGTTAATTCTTTAAGAAGAAAATTATCTTTATGGTATACTGGTGGTAGAGTCCTGACAAAATGGTGTCGATCTACTAAACTGCATCGGAAGTTATTTATGACTCTACACACCTGAAAAGTAGCAACTAATTTGGGACAGAATTTTCGACCTAAATGTCGCAAATAATTTGGGACAGAGGGAGTACTATGATTTAAATATGGTAGTCGCATGAAACTGACTTTATGAACACTAGAAGGACCGTAAAGGGTAATTCCAAATTAATATATTTCGGTTCGAACGAAAAAAAAATTATGAAATCAGTTTAACCCTTTATCTACTGACGGTACTTATAATTATCATTAAAATAACTTGCTATAAAATTAATTTAATACATAGCTGCCAACTTGTACGGATTTTTCTTACCACTAAAATTTAAAAGAAAATTTTGCCTAATTGAATCTCCGAAAACTAGCGATTTTTAATGATTTAGTATGGCAAAAATTTCTTTTAAATTTTAGTGGTAAGAAAAATCCGTACAAGTTGGCAGCTATGTTAATACATCGATTAGTTGTAATACAGTTTAGAATGAGTTATAGATACATTACTTTATCTTGTTCCAAAAGTATTATTGGTTACACAAAACAAAAATATTTTTAAAAGGATGATTTCTTTTGCCTTTGCATCTTTTTAGCTTTCTTGGCGTTGGGGGAGGGGGGGGGGATTTTAAATTAGGAAATATTTCTATTGTCAGAACATTATATTTGTACATTTCCTAATTCTAGAAATTGCTAAGAAAAATATTTAAGATAAAAGATTTGAGTGGGGTTATAAATATTGCACAAAATCCCTATAAATTCAAATTTAATTAATCCTTCTAAAATTTGTTGAATGATTATGTAAATCTTCTAATGTAGTTTAAACAATTCACGAAAAATGCTTTAGAAAATAAGATTTTCATGAACTCATAATTCAGTACATTAAGGGCTAACATAGTCAAAGAAAATAAGTTAAATAATTGAAGTAATAATAATTAAATAATAGTAAATTGAAGTATAATAACAGTATTATAATAGAAAACTACTATTATAATAGTATATTAAAGAATAATAATTGAATAGTAATAAAGTTAAACAATTTAAAGAAAATTCTTCTGTGAAATATTTTAATGAAACTTGAGTAAAATTTACAGCTTTCCCAGTGTTAAATTTTAAATTTTAATTCATTCAGTTTCGAGTCACCTGACAATAAAACAGCGAAGCGACTTATTTCAAAAAATCATCTTTTAATTATTTTAATATTACTATTTAAATTATTCAAATGAGTTACTGATATTTTGATTTATATTCCAGGGTGGTTGAAGGGGAGATATTCTTTTTTAATTCCTGTTCTTTATTAGAAATAAGAACTATACGTCTTTGAATAAAACAAAATCATAAGACGAAATGTAATATTCAACCTTGATTCAAACACAAAATACACAATATTAACTTTAATAAGCTCTCTGTTTTGCTTAAAATTCGACAATAATAATAATAATATGGATGTTACAATAATTATCAAGATGGAGCTTGGTGCAGTATAATAGAAATGTAAAAATAACTACGTTAAAAGCACCAAAAAGTTTAAATTTTAAGCAAACCGGTTTTGGTAGCACATAGCATACCTTCCTCAGTGATTTATTGACCAATTTTATTATTTATTTATTGACCAATAGGAAAACAGAGGATTGCAGGTAACAGCCAATCCTCTGTTTTCCTATTGGTCAATAAATCTTTAACTTGAATCTCCATCGTTCCTATATATGTGAACAAATTTCCACCATCCTTAGCACTGAGGAAGTTATGCTATATGCTACCGAAACCGGTATGCTTAAAATTAAAAATTTTTGGTGCTTTTAACGTTGTTATTTTTACATTTCTATTATAGATGTTACAAGTTAAAAAATACGTACTTTCGGCTTGCAATTCCCGCAGTCTTCGTCAGAGAATATTTTTGTTATTAATTGCTGTTCTATTTATACACATACGTCACTTGTTTGAAATGAGAGTAAACCTCCATTTTTCAAACCTCCCATTACAAACAAAGTGACGTATTTATGAATGGAACAGCAATTAATAATAAAAATATTCTCTGACAATGACCGCGGGAATTGCAGGCTGAAAGTACTAAGAGATTTAAAATAAAAATATTTTAAACTTGCGACATCTATATTATTATTCTTATTTTTGCCGCCTTTTAAGCAAAACAGTGCACTTTTAAAAGTTCTTATTCTGTATTTTGTTATATGTTTTTGAGTTTATGTAATGCATTAATAATTTTACTATGCTTTTTCGTGAGCTGTTTTTCTCATTTTTGAATTCTCTTTTAGGGCTGGTCGCAGTCCTTTGGCCATGAAGTCTGTGGCCATGGACACGACGGAAGACAGCCTCAGCCAGGCCAGCGACGAACTACTCGTCTCCTTACAGATCTATGTTCCGGAACTGGTGGTGCAGGTAACCTCTCTTACTATCAAATAAATGTTGGTTGTATTGGTTCGCGATATCGAGCCAACATTGAATTTATAGGAAATGCATCATTGAAATCGCAATATTGGTTGAATATTTGCTTTACATTAGAAATACATGCACTGAAATATCTTTGTTACATAAACATTGGCTTTAGATTGGAAATATTTGCCATAAAATGCCAATATTGCACAAATGTTTGTTTACAATGAAAATATCGGCAGTGCAATGATGATACTTTTCTTGCAATTATTGGTTCTTTGTTAGCAAAACGTAAACAACCAAATGTTTGGGTAATATTTTATACTAAAGTTGCCAATATTAGCCGAGTTATGAGCAATGTATAAAATATTAGCAGCATATAATATTTTAGAATATATATATGTTCAAACATATTCCAGATATATTCTGTTTGTATTAGTCCAAACTCCTTCTTTTGTGTGAATATGACATCACAATGAATTCTGAAGTAAAATATTTTTGCTCACTTCAAAAATCAACGAGGTTCACAATTGTTGTTTGGGACATTTTCTGGCAAATTCACTGCTTACACTACATCTGGATTGTTGAAATTTATTTTAAATGGTTATCGATCCAAATCACTAATAGTGTAATAAATATTCTGTTTACGTTTCTGTCGATACAATTTTGTTACTAAATTCTTTAATGATATAAATTCTATTCTAGAAGCGTGTCACGTGAAGCAATAAACCGGGAGAGAATTTTTAAAACTTACGTGAGTGCAATAATATTGAGTTGTTTCGAAACAATAAAACTTAAATTGTTGGAATTTTAACCTGCGATACGTGTAATAAATTATTTATTCTTGTGTTAGTTGAAGTTTCTTATTTGTGCGCCATTCAGCAATAATTATTGTCCAATTTAAATAGATTTAGTTGCGGTTAAATACGTCAACCAAGATTTATCCTTGAGGGGACGATAGACGTTTAAAATTTTTCTTTTAATTTTCATAATAGAGATTTGAAATTTTGTGCAAATATGCATTTCACCATAAGTATATAGAACACCTTAAAAGAAATTTCCAATCTTATTATACTTTTAAGATCTTTTGAAAATTTTTAAATTTTAAAACGAAATTTTTAAACTCTCCTTGCGTCTTAATTTTTTAGATATTTCCTCGATTTTGGATTTTAATCAAGAAAACTCTACTACAAAGAAATCTGTGTATCGATTTTTTAATCCCTTCATAGTTAATTTTTTAAAGATGTGTCCAGAAGACATTTTCCTGAATTCCGCATCGATTTTCATCAAAATTCTGCCTTATAATAAGTTTAAAATCAAATTTAAACTTTTTTATTTAAGACAAAATTAAATTTTGGATTTATGAAGTCGAATTTTAAAATGCATACACAGTTTTTTTAAGCAATATCAGGATTCTTCCTTATCAGTTTCATGAATTTTGATAAAATATTAAGTAGCAAGGAGCATTTAAAAAATAAATGAACAGCTGAAACATCAGTATTGAGAAAAACAGATTTAAAGTATATTAAATGGTCAAAAAATTGTTTGTGAACAAGATACCTTAACACATCTAACTTTGCGTAAAATAATCACATCTGCACGCGGTTTTCACGAATGACGTAGTACAAATTAGAAAACAATAACACACAGAAAAAGAAATGTAGATTTTGAGTTTTTTTTAAGCAATATCAGGATTCTTCCTTATCAGTTTCATAAATTTCGATAAAATATTAAGTAGCAAGGAACATTTCAAAAATAAATGAAAAGCTGAAACATCAGTATTGAGAAAAACAGATTTAAAGTATATTAAATGGTCAAAAAATTGTTTGTGAACAAGATACCTTAACACATCTAACTTTGCGTAAAATAATCACATCTGCACGCGGTTTTCACGAATGACGTAGTACAAAATAGAAAACAATAACACACAGAAAAAGAAATGTAGATTTTGAGTTTTTTTTTAAGCAATATCAGGATTCTTCCTTATCAGTTTCATAAATTTCGATAAAAAATTAAGTAGCAAGGAGCATTTCAAAAATAAATGAAAAGCTGAAACATCAGTATTGAGAAAAACAGATTTAAAGTATATTAAAAGGTCAAAAAATTGTTTGTGAACAAGATACCTTAACACATGTAACTTTGCGTAAAATAATCGCATCTGCACGCGGTTTTCCACGAATGACGTAGTACAAATTAGAAAACAATAACACACAGAAAAAGAAATGTCGATTTTGAGGCCGATTTTTGCTCAAATAAAGGGCCACGGTTCCCTTATCAACTCATGTGATAGTATGCTTATAGAGGGAATAGAATACAGTATAACTTCAAAAATCCGGCATCATCGGGACCGAAACTATGCCGGATTTTTGAAAATTCCGGAATTTTGAAGGAATGTCAAAAGTAGTACCTAGAAATATCAAAAGTAGTACTGTATCCTTAATGGTGCCTTTAGCCATAATTTAATTCATTATTAAGTGATAAATATGTAAGAAATACAGAAAATTAAATATAATTAAACTTGCATTAATTAATATTTTCTATGCTACGGAAAAAATCTATTAAAGAGTGAAATTATTTCTTCTCGTGTAATTTCGGACACATCGATGTCAATTCTGTTTGTTTCAATGTTTTTGGCCGTTCTTTATTAAGTTTTTATTGTATTTTATACAAATAAAGAATCTCTATTTCGGAAATACAGTCTTGTTCTCTAAAGCAAATATTAATTCTCCAGCCAAAGTTATGCAGATTTCTACTGACACCTTTTCTTCTGCTTGTCGTTCATCCTCCCCTTCGGAGCTGTTACTAGCGTTATTGGAGGTTCTATTTAGCACAGCGTCACAAGAGAGACTCCAAAGAACTTGTGTACTAATCACCACGCCGTTTCTGAGAAACGGTGCCGCTCTCAGAAAATTTCGTCAGAAAATAATTGCCTCTGGCAAATGAAAAAAATGTCAAATATTATTTTTTTGCACTTTTACTTTCGAACTTGAATTTTTTAATTCATAAACTGTTGCTATTTTTCTTCTACCGTAACTTAAAAGGGTAAAAGAAAAAGGTAGGAAAAACATGGGTTTTATGCCGGATTTTTTGAAGTCGCACTGTATTAGAATACCCATACTCAGCCTATTTTTCTCGCGGGCCGCAAACATATGGGGCATTCTCAGAATCTTTTGACTTTTGGGGAAAAAAATCTGGCGAAATTAAACTTGCTAAAATAACATTTTAATCTGATAGACGAATGCCTTAATGATTCAAAATAAAGAAAAAATGGTCAGCAGCGAAAATTTTTTTATTTAACTGAGGTTTAAGTTAAACTTGCAAGTTTAATTTTCCTTACCATTTTACCCCTATAACTTTTTATTTTCTTCTAAATTTTTAATTATAATGAATTTGCATAATACCCACATGACATTCAAATAAGAAATAATAAAAAACTAGTACTTTTAATACAGAATTTTTGTATAACATTGTCTTAAAGGGGTGTTAAAGAAGGGACGGTAAGGTAAAAAAAAAGGGGATGGCATAGAAAAAAAGGGACGGAATGGTAAAAAAGGGATGGTAAGGATGGAACGGCAAGGAAAATTACCACCTATCTTTAGGAAAATCATGATAAGATTAAGTGATAGCCACAATGTTCATTGATTTTTAGAAACAGTTGTTAACATTTGATTAAATTAAATTTTCTTTTTAATTTACCTCGAAAAGTGCAGGAATAAACCTTGGGGACGGTAAGACTACCAATAAAGCCACGATGCTTGAAATTGATATTTAAATGCTGATTTAAATTCTACAGAAAATTTCCTGCCAAAGAATTTTAAACATTCTTTCTCTAGCATACTTCTGCATGAGAAAAAACTTGAAAAAAATTCTATGGCTACATCTGGAGTGATTTTCTGTATAATTTTAGAAGAGGGAAGGTAAGGAATCTAAAACCCAGGGACAGAGTTAAAAAAATAATAACAACCCTAAAAATGTGTGCAGGTTATTTTTTTTTTTTGTACATATTTATATAAAAAATAGTTCCAGTTTCGGAAAAAAATTACATGGAATTATTTTTATTGAAACAATTTTATACAGACAGCTCCAAAGTTAAAAATCAGCATCAGAGACACGGGACGGTATAGGAGTTTTCCTGGTATTTGGACCCCCAACATCGCCCAGAACTTATTTATCTCGTTAATATTGTTATGCAATCATGCAATGGGATGTTCCCCAGTATATGAAATAAAAAAAAAAACACACAAAAAAGTGTATTAAAATAAAAAAATATTATTCAGGGACATGAAAGTCTAGAGATTGTGAGAATGCCCCATATGTATGCGATGTCAGATGAGCCGCAACAAACTTAAAAAAGGGTTAAAAGAGCAATTAAAATAGTACGATTATAAAAGTAGTATAACAAAGTTTAAATTATCAGTAAGGTTGAGCGTTTGTCGCAGGCAGAAGAATTGTAACCAAATAAATTTTAACAGCACTATTTCCAAACAACAAACTTCGTCGTAGATTTCTATCACAAATGCTTTACAGATCTGCCGCAAAGCTGGTTGTTTGAAATAGTTGCGTACACATTTTTTCCTCGAAAAACGTGTCCTAAAAAAAAAGAAGATTTTCTTTTATAATTCAATGCGTTAATGTAAAAATATTTTATTTATATTTTAATTGCAGAAATACGTGTGCAAATTTAATTAATCTGGAATAATGTTTGATTAGAATTGAAGATTAAAAAATATGTACAATACTGTAGAACAAATAAGACTTCATGATAAAAGAACTTTAGATCAAGAAAACGGCATTTAATACACTTTTGCATAATAAATATAAATAACGGGATTGATTTTGTCTTCCCATGAAAATATATAAAACAACAGTGAAGATCATAAATACATTTTATCTATTGGGTCGTTCGGAAAGTCGTGTCGGTTTGGGAAAATCAATTCGTACCAAACAAATCTGCCCGGTAATTCTTAGAAATTAAATATCGGAATCAACATCTAATAAATAAATGATAGAATTTTTTGGTACGAATTGATTTTCCCAAACGGGCACGACTTTCCGAACGACCCAATACATCTTCATTAATTTTATAAATATGGATTAATGATTATGTCATTATGTGTCTCGGGGCGGACATAAAAGGCTACATGCGAGCTGCAAGTTGAGTATAGATGCACTAGAAGGTAAACCCGAAAAATGTTTAGAAAAAGTACAAGAGGAAATTAATAAAGCTATAGGTGTCCCTCGCTTCATGTGGTTTTAGATGGTGCAGTTTTCAGTTCCTGCGATATTTTCAGACACTTCCTCGATTAACACTAGAACGGCCGGCCCTTTTACTTAATTTTATAAAATTATTTTACACCAGAATTTTCACTTAAAACTGTTTAAATTATTTATTTAAAATTTCTGTGCCTGATATTTACTTTACAATGGCATTTCTGGTTCGAATTGACTACCACTCAGGGGTCATCTTGTCCTGAAATTTCACGACCAGAAAATTCTTCGGTACCACTATTTTTTTTTTATATAGAAAATATCTTCTTAAATAATTCGATATTTCCTAGATTAATTTTTCATTAAACAAATACTGATAATTGCCCTGAAAGTTTTCATGGAGCGTACAGGGCTGCCAGTTTGGCTTCTACTTTTAATTAGAAATTTCAAGTTCAGACCAGAAATAAAGAATAGTATTTTATTCTTTATAAATTGTCAGACATTTAGCGATGATATAAAGTAAAAATTCTTCTTTCAATATTTCCTGTGAGAATTTGAAAATTTGGATTAAAATTGGAGGCCAAACTGGCGACCCTGGTAGAGTACGACCCATGTGTTCTATTATTGATGCGGATAAAACTCGATTAGCGTGCAAAACACAGGATGGTTGGTCTAATTTTCGGCAGCCAAATATTGTCGAACTTTTATGAAAATAAAACCAAATTACTACCAATGACACGACAATCGGATAAAGATCTTTGTTATTTAGAATTCAACTTGCTGGGATACATGTACGCGCACAAAAGAACCAATAAGATGCTCTAAACCTTTAGAAAGCAATACTACGAAAATTGATCTATGATTGGAAACAGTGTTGCCAGTGGGGTACCATTTTTATGAAATAGTAAAATTCCTCTTATTTAATGACATATTAATTAGGACGAAAACAAGGGGAATTTCACCGTTTCAGAAAAGTGGTGCCAATCAAGAAATCTGAATTTTTAAAAAGTAGCCCACTGGCAACACTGATGGGAAACTCTTATCCCACAATATATAAGCATTAAAATTGAAAAGATCTCTCCTGTCATTTTATGAATGGTTAATACTAGCGAGCCAACGTTATGTTTATGAATTTCCTCACAAGCATTGTTGTTACTATCGTTACAAATAATTGATGCATTATCGTCTAAACAGCAAAATCACTCCGCCTACAAATTGTGTTTCTCCACGGATTACGAACCAAGTAACTTTTAACTGAAATTTAATATAGTTTTTAATGTATAACATTGAGAGTATGTAGTTTAAATACGGCATTTCAAATCCAAAGAAAGATAATTTAAGAAAAATATAGTGATCTTATTTTAAATTTTCAAAGTTCGTACAAAAATAAATATGTATACGATCTCAAATGAAAATTTAAACATAATAGTGGTGGATAAAATTACATTCAAGGTTGTTTGGTTGTGTTTATGAAGACCAATTATCAACACAAGGGATATAAGTCCTAAGGGGGGGGGGGTGCCCACCGTGGGTGTCTTTTTAAAGGAATCTAACTCGTATTTACGCAAGGAAATACAAGTTACGAAGAAAACCACGGAAAACTCTGAACGATTAGGTCGACGGGCGCGATTCGGTTCGAATTCAGCATCTCCGTCTTCCAACTTCGAGAAATAGGGGAGATGAGGACACATGTGAACATGAAGCAGATGTGAACATCGCAACTTTTCAATAGTTATTATAAGTTTTTTTATTTGAAAAACAATTACTAAAGATGATAGTACCTGTAGACATATGATAAAAATATCTTGAAGCTCTTTGATATTTTGTTTGTCCTCTGCAGCCAAAAAACACTGTTTTTAGATCTCAAAAGTAAAATCCTTGTTCCAACTTGATAAGCGAATAACTTTATTTATTTATTCATTTATTTGAATTTGAGTGTTTTAACATATACTCTGAATACTAATAAATATTTTTGATACAGTTCTTTTTCTTCTAAAATTGAGAAATGTTAATGATTTATCAATTTAACGGAAGCATCAATGTGAGGCACTTGTGAACAGACTAGTTGGGGCAGATATGAACAGTTCATAAGTGCTCCAATAATCATTCTGTGATTCTGTTCCTTTCAGTTAACTTAATAAGAAGTAATGTCAGTTGCATTATCTATAATTTTCCTGAAATAGAAGATATTTCCCGCACACGAAGTTGAGTTTTTATTGAAACTTCCACAAACACATCTTTCAGCAAATAAAGATTAACAAGATCCTTTACGTTTAATTGTACTTTAAATAAATTTAATGTTTTCTAAAATGCAATAAGTGTTATGTATTATTTTACTAAACGGCTTACAACAATATTTTTTATGAATTGTTAATACAAAAGTATTACCTTGAACAACTTTGCGATCTTTTTTTATTAAATTTTTTCTAAACTTGTAATGATGGCTTACTTCCATCTCTAAAACAGTTATGTATATGATGCTTTGAACGGAGATAGATATCAGTAATATTTTAAGAAAGTAAATTTTTAAACTGATAAATACCGTAAAATCCCGATTGTAACCACCGTCTTTCAAAAGCAAAAGAAGTTAGGGGAGGAAGGGGAGTTATAGTTGAGAATTTTTTAATCATTAAAAAAACATCTTTATCTATAGTTTACAACTAAATAACGCAAATACAGGAGAGAGAATCTTTTGTATTTCCGCAGATTTCCGATACATAGTATGTAAATGCCCCTCCTTAAAATATCCCCAAACAAAAACCCCTAAGCAAAATGTAAAGGTTTTAATTTATTTTTTAAAATTGCTTCTTTATTTTTTTATGGTTTTGCAACAATATTTAATGATTCATCTAAGCCTCCGGCCCTCAAATATACTTATTTTCATTTTATAATCTTTTGCTTAAACATATTACCCAGAAACTAGAGAAATATATATATATATATTTTCCTTATGGTGAATTTAATAGATAATATAACTAATGATTACGATGACAAATGAATAACAGAATAAAATCATACCAAAGGATATTTTTTCCATGAGTTCAGATGTGCCCCACGTGTGTTCACAACTACCCCGCTGATGGGGCACATGTGAACAATTTTTTGGATTTATCAAATTATTAAAAAATGTAAGAAGAACTATACAGATGATTTTAAAAAAAAATTACCATGTGTAAAAGAAAGTTCTGTTTACTATACTGAATAGTTTTTGTTTATAGAAATTAATACAGTTATGAGATAAAGCTACATTTATGCGAACTGTTCACATGTGCCACCATCTCCCCGACATTCAAGGAAGTTTGGTGCAATAACCTTTATCTTGCAAGCTTTTAGATCGAGAGATATGTGTGATTTTTATTTTTTGTTTTTATGGAACGGGGTGGAACCACTGTACATATACCAAATAATCTCAAGAGAATTCTACAATACATATTTTTAGAGAAAATTAAAAACAAAATACTTTTGACGTCTTTTCTAGGTAGAGTCGAAACATGTAAACTGTTGAATAAACCTATTTTTATTGACATTATTGATATTATTTATGCTTTTCCACCCGTTCCCTTTTGTATGTAAGAATTTTTTTTTCTGTCATAATTTTGCATTGATTTTGCTCTTTATTTTTCTTATTGATTAATTTATTTGCTTTATTTATTTTTGTCTTTTTTATAGTTTAGTATTCTATATTTGTATTTTGTTTATTCTTTATTTATCTTATTGATTAATTTATTATGTCTTATTTATAGTTTAGTATTCTATATTTGTATTGTGATTATTTATTTATTCATTTATTTATTTATTTTTTATTGATCAATTTATTTGCTTATTTTTTGTGTCTTATTTATAGCTTAGTATTCTACATTTGTACTTTGTTTATTTTGTATTGCTATTATGTTTACTGCTCAATTTAACAGATTTACTAAACTCAGACGTAAGCGTGTGAAATTTCTTAACCACTTAAATTTTCTTCAAAATTGCAAGAAAAATAATGTTATTCCCAATTTTATTTAACTTAAATGTTCTGTTAGTAGCTCTGTTAGAATTTCAAAAGCTATAGTTCGTTCACATTTTATTATTTTAAGGGCCTGTATTCAAGATGTTCGGCAAACTCTCTCCAAAACTGAAGAAGAGCTTTATGACCTTCATTTGTTCCTTAGTACAAATCTTGACAATTTCTGTGATATTGAAAATAAAGTTTGGTCTTCAATACTTACTTTCAAAACTGCTCATCAAAATAAGCTTGATAAAAAGTTTTCTTCGTTGTGCAATAAGCAAAAGAAGTCTCAATTTTCAAATAAGAATCTATCAAACGAGAACTGCATCGTTAATCTCTCCTCTTATATGTTAACCCCTGAGCAAAAAAGCATTTTAGATCTTGGTTTAAATTTTCCCCAGTCTTGCAAACCTTCTCTCACTAAATTGATTGCTCCTATTGAGTCTTCCTTTAAACATAGTAAAGTCACTCCTTTTCAAAAAGAAACTCTTCGTCACATCCTTACTGATACTATTTCTTCTAATAATTCAAATTTTAAACCTAATATTTCACGTTCTCAAAGTATCGCTCTGAATGAGCTTAAATACAATGATAATCTTATTATTACTAAAGCTGATAAAGGTGGTCAAATTGTTCTTATGGATAAAAAAGATTATTCTGATAAAGTATATGCTCTCTTATCTGAAGGTCCTTATGTTGAAGTTAAAAAAGATCCTACTAATTCGCATCTTTCCACTCTCAAAAAAGCTGTTAAGAATTCTGTTATTTTAAATGACAATACTAAACATAGTGTTATTCCTTCTTCAGCCATTTGTGCTCGTTTTTACGCTTTGCCTAAAGTTCATAAAACCAATGTCCCCTTAAGACCTATCGTCTCTAATATTGGTACTGTTACTTATCCTTTTGCCAAATTTTTAACATTAATTTTTTCTCCGTTATGCCTTTCTAATTCTCATACGATAAAAAATTCTTATGATTTTGTTAGAAAATTAAAAAATATTAACCCATCTAATTGTTCTATGCTTTCTCTTGATGTCAAATCTTTATTTACGAATGTTCCGATTGAAGGTGCTCTTTCTTGCTTGGAAAAAAGATTACGTGAATTTCATTTCTCTGATATTGAAGTCCAAGATTTTGTTAATTTAACTAAAATTTGCATCACTCAAACTACTTTTGAATTTGATAATAAATTTTTCAAACAATCAGATGGCTTAAGTATGGGTAATCCTTTATATCCAATTCTTTGTGATATTTATATGAATTATTTTTAAGGAAAAATTATTAAATCTGGTTAATTTTAAATGTTGGATGCGTTATGTCGACGATACTTTTGTTTTAGTTGATAATCCTTTTGATATTTCTACCATTCTTCATACTGTCAATTCTATCGACCCACATATTCAGTTTACTTTTGAATTAGAAAATTGTAATAAACTTCCTTTCCTTGAAGTTTTAGTTACCAAATGTGATTCTTCTTTCAAAACTTGTGTTTATAGAAAACCTTTTTCTGTTTCTAACCCACCTCATGCTCTCTCAAATCATCCTGTAAACCAACAAATCGGTGTTTTTTACACGTATGTAAATCGTGCTCTCAAAATTTGTTCCGATTTTGTATCCCTTAAGGAAGAACTTAATTACTTAAAAACTGTTGCTGTCAAAAGAGGTTTTAATCCTTCTGTTATCAATAATGCTGTGAAGAAATTCAATAGACCATCTAATAAATCTACTCTTTCCAAATCTGTCAAAAGCAAACCTAATAATTTGGTTGTCCTCCCGTTTTATCCTCCTTTATGTTTCAAGTTAGCTAAAGTTTTACGACGTTTCAATTTTAACATTATCTTTAAACCTGTCAATAAATTCATAATCCCCTCCACTAAATCTCCTGTTCCTTATCTTCGTAAATGGGGAATTTATAAAGTTCCTTGTAATGGTTGTGATTTATCTTATATCGGTCAAACTAAAAGAAATCTCGAAATCCGCTTAAAAGAATACTCTCGTTATGTAATCAATCAAGAATTTTCTAAATCTTCTATTGCCAAGCACTCTTGGGATCCTGGCCATAGTTTTAATTTTCAAAATGCTAAAATTATCTCTAATGCCAATAGTATCTCTGAATTGGACTTCCTTGAAAATCTAGCTATTTATCTTAATCGTGATGTCATTGTTAATGATAAATCTGATTCCATAATGCTCTCTGCAGCTTGGCAAAACCTTTTCACTACTACCATTTAATTTTTTTTGTGTTAATTAATATTAGTCTGTTTTTTATATTTTATTTATTTATTTATTTATTTATTTTTTTTTCATGTGTTCCCATTTTTTATTATTTGTATTTTCCCCCTCCCAATTTTTACCCCTCCTACTCTGTGTTCTTTTGTTTTGATTATACTCTTTTGGGATTGGCTGTTGTCTTCTACTTTCCTATTGGCTGTTCATTCCTAGCTTCCTATTGGTTGTTTCTTCAGCTTGTTTCCTTTCCCTTATCTCTCATTTCAGTCTTCCTGCTGCTTTCATAGTAGAAGGACGTCTCCTTTGCGCCTGACGAAGAAAGACTCAGATCTTTCGAAAGGCCTAGCGCATTTAATAATTTTTGATGGTGTTTTAAGAAGTTTTTTTGTTCTTGTTCCTATTTTTATTGTTTTAAAGTCTTCATTTATAGTCCAGGCAATAGGGAATTACCTAGCAAAATTAATGGTAGTTCTGGAAATGGGCTTACGTTATGTTTTTTGGGTCGCTGAATACGAATTTGTAACTTCACACCAAAATTTTCACCCCGCAACCCCCCAAATTTTGGTAAAATCCCCCAAAAAAGGTTTTTATAAAAAATCAATTTTTTTATTGTTTTAGGGGTAAAGTATCTAGAAATGCAGAAAGTAGACAAAATTTGCAACAAATTAAATATATGACATTATGACTTAGGATGAAGGGGAAGGGGGGATCTGCCTCGGACATGCGCGCGGTGCTGCGTGGACTAAGTTGCGCAATTCCACTTAACCACTCACACGTTTACATTCGCCCTCCCATCTCTCCTCCGAACTTTCCTTATAAGGTTTACTTTAAATTTTTTGGGTCGCTGAATCCGAATTTTTAACTTACGCCCAAAACTTTCCCCTCCGAACCCCCTCCCCCCCCAAAAAAAAAATAGTTGCTATTAACATAAATTTCTTATTGTTTTAGGGAAAAAGCATTACGAAATTCAAAAACTAGAAAAAAATTGCAACACATAGGATGTATGACATTATGACATAGGATAAACGGGGAGAGAGGGGGCTGCCTCGGAACATTCCCCGTGCGCTTTTCTTAAAAACCAAATTTTTTCAAAAAATCAATTTTTTGGGGGTTGCCGGGTGAAATTTTGGTGGGAAGTTACAAATTCGGATTCAGCGACCCAAAAAACATAAAGTGAGTCGAAATCTAGAACTAGTATTAATTTTTCCAGGTAAAATCCCCTATTGCCTGGACTTCATAACTTAGTCCACGTAGCGCCGCAGTGCATGTTCAGAGGCAGCCTTCCCCCTCTCCGTTCATCCTACGTCATAATGTAATATATCCAATTTGTTGCAAATTTTGTCTAGTTTCTGAATTTCGTAATGCTTTTCCCCTAAAACAATAAGAAATTTAAGTTAAAAACAACTATTTGAGGGGGGGCGGGTTCGGAGGGGGGGAAATTTTCGGGGGTAGTTAAAAATTCGGATTCAGCTACCCAAAAAACTTAAAGTAAACCTTATAGAGAAAGTTCGGAAAGGAGATGGGAGGGCGAATGTAAACCTGTGAGTGGTTAAGTGGAATTGTGCAACTTAGTTCACGCAGCACCGCGCGCGTGTTCCGAGGCAGATCCCCCCTTCCCCTACATCCTAAGTCATAATGTCATATATCTAATTTGTTGAAAATTTTGTCTACTTTCTGAATTTCTAGATACTTTTTTCCCCAAAACAATAACAAAATTGATTTTTTTAATAAAAACCTTTTTTGGGGGACTTTTTACCAAAATTTGGGGGTGTGGGGGGGGGGGATTGCCGGGGGAAATTTTGGTATGAAGTTAAAAATTCAGATTCAGCGACCCAAAAAACATATAGTAAGCCTTTTTCTAGAACTACCGTGAATTTTGCTAGGTTGAGCCCCTATACGGTCTGTATTGCCTGGACTATTACCTTTTAGCAATTAAAATTAGTATATTGCTTCTTATTCTATAAAAATGATCACTGGTCTGTCTATTCCTATACTCCTGCACAATTCACAGGCTGCTGAAATATCTAATAAAGAAAATTATCTAAAAAAAATAACGAAATATCACCGATTAAACATACTGAATTTTCATTCTTTGTTTCTTAGCTGTTATTTTTTTCCCTATTTTGGTAACCCAAGTGAATTTTTTGAATCTTCGAATATTTCATACTGGTGACAATTTTTCAAATTCTACGGTTTCAGCATCTACGCTTTTTTGAATTATTTTCTTTATATCCTCAATATTAGAACTATGAATATCATAAAAAAAAAAACACTTCACAAATACAAAAAAAAGTTTTAGAGACTTTTTTATTAATCTTGAAAATGCAATTACTGTTATCAAAAGTTGAACCATCTTAAAAGCATTTAGATAATAAAGATAAAATGTAATTCTCTGCTAGACAACTTTATATATGATGAAGCGCAACTTTATTAATTTAGCGTAATTTATCTTTACTGCAAAAGCTGTCGAACTCTAATAAGTCTTCAGGAACATAATTAATTTTGAATGCATTAGAGAATTTAAATGAAAATGTCTAAGGCTTTCTAACGTTTCCATCCACGCATATCATAATGAACTAGCATCAAATTAAATTATCACCTTAGAAAACTAATTCTAAAATGAAAATCTTAAAAATGAATCTATCTTTTTTTTTTTTAAATCAGACTGCGTAATAGTCCTTATATTTCAGTATCACCTTTTCTAAATAGTTTTCTTTCCTTTATTTTATCAAAGAATTTTGCGGGTGAAGATTAATATTCGGAATCAGGCATGCCCAGTTTAGGACCCAGTCTTCCATACTTTTTAGGTAAGTAGATTGTGATGTGGTGTTTAGCTCCTTCTACGAATTGTCTTTTATGGCCTCAATTGACTCAAAACATTATCCTCGGAGTGGTAATTTTATGTTTTTGAGCAGGAAAAATTCACACGAGGCCATGCCAAGCGAGTACGGCTCTAGGTCGATGACATTAGTTGCATTTTTTGCCAAAAAATCTTGCAGAACAATAGGAGAAAATTGAGCTCTTTCGAAACCAGTCGCGTGACGACATTTTTCATTCCAAAATATTAGTCATAACGGGCTTAAAAGGTATGTGAGATATAGTGAGCCCACTCTCTAAGACTCATATGACGATTTTCAAGCACCAGCTTCTTGATTTTCTTGATGTTTGATTTGTTCGTAGATGTTGAAGACCGACCGAACGTGCCAAATCCACTACTTCTCGGGCCTCTGTGTATATTTTATACAATTTATATGTTTGGTTTTGGACATGCACGATTCAACGTAAGTCTTTTGCTACATTTCCAGTGATTCAGCGGCACAAGGACTTTTGTTAGAAACACAAAATTTAAGGCAAAATGATTTTCTTGATGTTTGATTCGTTCGCAGACGTTTAAGACCGACCAGAACGAGCCAAATCCACTACCATTTCTCGGCCCTCTATATATAAATTCATCTTTTTTTTTTTTAAGTCGCGAACTGGTAACACTGGACTGACAATAAATACCAGTGTTGCCAGTGGGCTACTTTTTTAAAACTTAGCTTTCTTGATTGGCACCATTTTTTTTTAAATAATAAAATTCTTCTTATTTAATAACATATTAATTACGACGAAAACAAGAGGAATTTTACCGTTTCAGAAAAGTGGTGCCAATCAAGAAATCTGAATTTTTAAAAAGTAGCCCACTGGCAACACAGATAAATACAGCGTCCTAGAATAATTGCATGCATTATGTATAGATATACAGATAAAATCCAAGACTTGGAAGCATTTTTAACAAGAAATTAACTTTGTACACTAATTGTCTTATTATCCCTTAGAATCTTGATTTATTTTTATGGTCGTTTTTCTAAAAAATCACAATTTGCAAAACTTTTCTAGCATAAAATTTTATCAGATATTACTTCTTAAGCACTATTTACATATAAAGCATCTTTAAAAAAAGTTCCCAAGTAAAACTTTACGAATCAAGCTTGCATTCTACGTTCTTACTTATTGAAAACAGCCAGACATTTAAAATATACATTATTCAAAGAGACTGATTACTTTTTGCGATTGGGAAAGTTTGTGATAATAGAAAGAGTCTGTGCCTTTTCAATTGCAATAAGATAAATTATAATTTTAACAGCTGTTTGGTACTTTAATTTTCCTGATTTCAAGTGCAAAATTTAAAGAAAATGCATTCGATGACGAACAATTTATATGTCTGGTTTTGGACATGCACGATTCAACGTAGGTCTTTTGCTGCATTTTCAGTGATTTAGCGGCATAAGGAATTTTGTTAGAAACACAAAATTTAAGGCAAAATCTTTGTTCAACAAATTTTTCCATTGTAAAACTTGGAGAGGATTCTAAAGTAGGTCTGAAAAAATCAGCTGCTGCCAACACTGTCAGAGATGGCGCTCAAACTCCACGTTATAACTCGGTATAGTGGTTCCAAATTACAGGAAAAAAAATTCGTGATATCTTTTATGAGCGTTTTTAAATAATAAAAATTCCGGGTACTTTATACCCAGAATGTGTATCACAAATTATGAATTCAAATTTTCGCATATTCTTCATGTGGAAATTTCACGAATCTTAGTTTTTTTTACAGGAGTTTCTTACCAAACGTAGCCAAGAGTGGGTCAAGGGATTCTGGATACCACTATTTTAGTGAATTATTCTTTGCCTTATTTAATATCAGAATTTTCAGCGATTAAACAAAACGAAAATAACTTTACGAAATTAGTGATATCTAGAGCATCTGGATCCCACCATAAGAGAAAAATAAGGAGGATGTAAATTATGGGAGTAAATACAGAATGTTGAGCTTTTTTCCGTCTCCAAGTACACACGACATAATGAGAGCCTATTGTATCTCAGAAATAACGCTTTTTTTACAAACAGTTTAACCCTTTGATACCTGCTTAAAGATTGAAAAAAAAAACAAATTTTTTAATAGGAAACAAGAATCGTTAATCATTTAATCAGTCAAATATACATAGTTTCTCACTTCAATCTGAATATAACTATTGTTCACAATCATACATATCTATAACAAATATAAAGATGTGTTGAAGAAATTTACAACAGACTTTCCTTAATGTGTGTGAAATGCAACGAAAAGTACTGGAAATGAAGAGTATTTAGGTCAGTGTGACAGTATGTAGGGTCAGTCACATTCTAAAATATGAAGTTTCTACTTCCGTGTTATTTACATATGGACTGTGATCACTTCTACCACTTCTCGTGATATCTTTACATTTCATGCAATGAAAGGTAACATAGTTGAAAATTCCATTGATATTAAAGTTATACACGAAAATCAGGCTTTGGAGCAGAGTCCTGCATCGTGTCGGATAACTCGATTTTTCCTGAATCTGATCTGACCCTTCGTTCGAGCCAGGTTGGAGCTGAAGCTGGTGGGTTTGGAGTTGGTTTGATTCTCGTTGCTTCAGATTCGGCCCTGTTTCGGTTTAACATTTGATACTTTCAGATCAGATATAGGTTAAACCGATTTGCCAAATGAAAGTCTAGGATACTTTTTCTGAGGAAAAATTATGTATTTGTATATGAATGAGCATTAATATGTATGTTTTTCTACATACATTACAGAATTAATATTAGAGATACGATTGTAGACTATTTTTTCATAATTGTATTACATTATAGATCAATTTTCTTTGATTTCAGGTATCGGTTTGGGTTGAAGTATTGCCATCAGATTTCGGATAGATGAAAAATTTTTGTCGGGTTCCGGTTGACTTTCGAGCCACTGAAAAACTTTTGCCGGGTTAGGGCCGCGTTTTTGGTTAACTTTAAGCAGAATTTTCGGGTCGAGTACACCGATCCGCTCACGACTCTACTTTGGAGCCTGTATTTTTAACTGGAAAAACAACGAACATTTCAAACGAAGTTTTCTATATCATTGTTTTAGGATGTCCGCAAGTTTTAAAGTTTGTATGTGGAATTTGGATCATCAATAGATTTATAATATATTATAAATCTATATTGATATAAAACTTTATATCTCAATTGAAATTTATATAATTTCTACAATCATTATTTTAAAAAAATAACCATATTCGTAGTACTTCATGAATATGTATTCATTTTTCATATTTTATTTCCAGAAATGCATGCAGTTCAATCGGGAAGAACTGATATGGGATGTGAAGAACCAGATCCTGGCAGCTCTTCCAAAAGTAAAAAAAGTCATTATTTCTTTAGCAGAAGTACAAAAATTAAATCTCTACATACATGTATAAGTTGTAGGTTAATTGAAAAATCCTGCCCTTTGTAACTTATGCTTTTGCAAAGAGCCAGACTGATTGGAGAATCATCTGTCATTTTCCGACCAGCCTGACTGTTTTGGTCTATTACAAAAAGCCTATTCAGATTTAGGCTAGTTGGAAAATGACCACCTGTTCCCCAATCAGTCTGATAATTTTCGTTTTTATTGCAGTGAGCCAATGCAATTTTAGGTTAATTAGAAAATGACTGCTTGTCCAGACAGCCTGGCTTTTATTAAGGCATTTGGGCGCAATGTAATAAGTCCGAAATTGTCAATGTTTATGCAATAACAACAACTTTTAGTATTAAAATAGCAGTAAGAACTTAAAATGTTTATTAATAACATATAAGAAAACTGTCTTATTGGCAAATTTGAGATCTACGAATCTGAGTGTCTAAGATTAGTGAACACTTTGCTTATATTTTAAGAATTTATTTTGTGTAAACACACCATGCAAACAGATCGTGCAGAACTATCAATAAAATCTGAAGATGAAGCAGATTTTTATTTTTTTCCTCATCCTTATGTAGAGAAGAAAGGCTGCTGAATGAAAATAATTTTTAAAAATATGTAAGAGAAGGCCGATATGATGATACGCACGATACGCGATCTGATGCTATACGATAATACGATACGCGCCTAAATATCTGGCATTATTTTATAGATATATTTTTTTTAAACATCCCGAGAAGATGTAGTAGTAGAATTTACAGAGAAGGCACCTTTTTTACTATTTCTCCAGTATTATGTGGAGAGGATGACTTTCTGAATGAAAATGCTTATGCAAAATATAAAAAACTGCTTTAATGGAATTTGATTTACGCGTCTGGTTGATAATTAGTATTAATAAATATTTTTATTTGTTTTATAGTTAAAATTTGATTAACTAAGTTTCGACGATCAGGAACGTAAAACATATCTGTCAATAAGACACATTTCTTGTCAATAAGATATTTTTTATAACCATTTTAAATTCTGTTGCTATTTTTTACACAATAACTGTGTATAAATATTCACGATTTTGTACTTATTGCAAAGAGCCGGTACAAAATCAATCTGTTTCTCAAAACGTTTGGCCATTTTCTAATAAGCTTAAAGTTATATATGCTCATTGTCAGGGATGCAGTCGAGATTTTACTGTTGCATATGCCGTATACCTTGATTTTATAAAGGAGCTCCATTTGCCTTTGTTTCTCAAGTAAAACTATAGTGTACACTGTCTATCACAGGGGATTCTCAAACTATGGTCCGCGTACCAGTACTGGTCCGTAAAGCTCTGGTTACTGGTAAGCGAAAATCCAATACTAGTACGTGAAATGAAATAAAAAATACAGTATGTGAAATCAAAAAATAGCCCAGTACCCCCTCCTTTTTTTTTAATTTGTCAGTTGACCGGCTCAGTGTTGCCAGTGGGCTACTTTTTAAAAATTAAGGTTTCTTGATTGGCACCAATTTCCTGAAACGTAAAATTCCCCTTGTTTTCGTCTTAATTAATATGTCATTAAATAAGAGGAATTTTACTATTTAAAAAAAATGGTACCAATCAAGAAAGCTGAATTAAAAAAAAGTAGCCCACTGGCAACACTGAACAGGCTCCGTGGTCTCTTCACTCTGTTATATTACTGCTTTGACAGTGTTTTGATTTCTCTTATTTTAATGTAATTTTGATTAGAATTTTAGGTAAATGGAACTAATTAGATGTTTATTTGATCTTTCATCCCATCTAAAGAAAAGAAAAAGTTTTCTTCTATTACTATATTGTATGTGCGTAAATAATACTTATCTCAACGAGCTTCTATCTCGTATTAAGAAGTAGTTTATTTTCAGAAAATATGTGAATTTCTTATGTAGATTATTCATTTATAAAATTTTCTTAAGTGTATTTTATTGTGATATAAACATAAGGGTCATATAACAAAAAATGGACGAACAAGGCGACTTTAACGGTGTATATATATTTTTTAAGTTTAACAAAGCTATGTAGTATTTATGTTCTCTATTTAAATAGATCTATTAATAGGTTGATATAAGATTTGTCATCCAAAAGTGATACGCTTTATAATGATAAATACACCCTTCTCATTAGCAATACACGGGAATTAAGGGAGCCACCCTACTGAATTAATTACCGAATTAATATTAATTTATGCCAATAAGTCATTAAGTATTGTAGCTTTTTTTATACTAAAACAACGTATTTTGATAATGTACTTATTATTAAAATGTAATGGTTGTGACACCTTTTATTTGAATGTTAAAATAAAGCAGTCAATCTAACTACCAATTTAATAATGTAATTATGCAATTAAATACAGTCAATTCTGATCAGACAGAAGAACAAAAGATTGGGAAAATGTTTCGCTTTAGACATATTAAGTTTATGCAAGTTTTTCTGCATTAGCTTTGAATTTGTCACATGGTGGTATGCGGAAGTATGAATTTCTATTTAGTGGTACGTCGGTCTAAAGGTTTGGGGACTCCTGCTATAGCATATACCCTCTGCCGACAGCGTAACGACTACAACACTGGGTCATTGCAATGAGCCTTGAAAAAAAAAGTCAGACTCATTGGAAAACAATTGTTCGTTTTCCAATTAGCTTGAAACTTCATAGGTTCATTGCAACAAGCCTTAAAATTATCAGGTTTGTTGGAAAACAACCAGGCATTTTTCAATTAGATTAAAGCTGCATAGGTATTTGCAATATACCTGAAAAATATATCAGGCTGACAGGAAAACGGCAAAATTATTCTTCAATTAATTTTGATCATAATAAATAACCTAATCTTTTTGGAAAAAAAAAAAAAAAAAAAGAAAAACGAATTCTTAATTAGTCTACGACATATACATTGATGTAAATTTTAGATTTAGAATGTTTTTCAACTCCTGAATTGTATTGATCCATTTTATTAGAATTATATATTTTATAATTCTTTTCTTGACAAGCCTCAGATTTAGAGATTTTTCTATTTACTGACACTGACCCCTTGGGGACGAGCGGCACGTATACGTGCCGCATGAAGTGCGCAGAATCCTTGCTTTTCCTCACCGGTAAAATTTTACTGTAAAATTTGCCTTATTAAATCAGCGCATTTTGTCGATTCAATAAGATACAAATTTCTGTTATTAAAAAACGGTGACAAAAGATTAAAAATTTCGTAAAAGGCTCCCGTCCCGAAGGGGCTAAAGGTAAGTTTGAGCAAAACCACATAAATTACGCAGTGAAAATGTAAAAAAAGTCCAAAGAACCAAACCTATAAAATCTTTAGTTTTCAGAGAAATGCAAGAGAAGAATTTTGAAACAACATTTTGGACATAGGAAACACATTTTATTGGAAATCATAGCTGATAACTTTCATTTCCTTCCCCTCCCCTTCAATTCAAATAAAAACAGAAAAAACAAAGTAATAAACAACCAGGTAGAAACATATTTTTTAAACTAAATATTTCACTCAATCAATCTTTTTTCATTATATTTTATTATTATTATTCATACTTAAAACATTATATTTTTCCCAATTTTTTTATTCTACCACTTCTTACATTATAACTAGTCGCCATTGGCGAGCAGTTTGGTCTCCCTTAAATGTATGCTAAGCATTGTATCATGTTACTTTTATTCTTAATTTAATTTACTTGCTCAATCTTTCGCCAAATCGGAAGATTCTGATAGAGAAATCAAGAACTCGCTATTTTTATGTTAGCTGAGCGCGGATGATAAATCGCCTAATACTGTTCCAGTTGCATTTTTTCGTATTTCATTAATTTAATTTAAAATTCAATTCTTTCACTCATTTTATTTAAAATACATAACTTTAATTTAAAATTTAAACATTTAAAATTCATGACTTTCACTTATTTCTTAAAAAAAAAAGAAATAATAGGTACCATAAACCATGACATTTACTTTCAACATCAAAGTATTGTTTTAATTTACCACGCGAAAAATAAAACATGCTAACTGGCAAATTAAAAAAATGCTATTGGCGAGATTTGCGCCCGACAAATGTAAAAGTACCAAAAATTCTTTGCGATCATGGCATTTTTTTTTATATAATTTTATTTGAAAAAAATAATTTTGATTAAATATGGCAAATTTACATACGGAAAGTGAAGAGGCCCGCCCGTAATTTTTCATGGCAATCACATGATTTGGACTATTATAATATAGATGAAATGAAGGCGCTGGAATAATGTTTAGCGATTTATTGCACGCGTCCAGCTAACATTAAAGTACCAAAATGGCCGCATGGCATATAAAAAAAACGAAGCGGTCCGCCCGGAACTGTTGATGACAGTCACATGACTTAGGTTATTATTATACAGATATTAATATTAATTTTTTTTAATTAATTACGTAGTATATAAACTACAGTTAGACTATATCTTTCCCAATGGCTCACTAATAATGAAACATTCAATTGAAGACTGGAGTAAAGTTGCTGACATTTCGGAAGCTCTTCAAGAACTTTACGCTCTTAAACACTGTTAATAATCTTTTCATAACTTACTTTTTAAAATTCATGTAATGGTTATTTCTCTTGAATAAGATTTGCAGCTATGTATTATAAGTATGAATTAATGCACATTGAAGCTTGCTTGATCATCGCCATTATGTTGTTTATAAAAATCAACACAACATGAAAACGATCTCTTTAAAAGTTCTAACTTAATTGTATCTAACTGAGTTTCTTTCTGGTCGGCTGAAGTTCAATTCCTATAAAATACTCAATAACAAGAAAATTACTGGTAATATACGATGGTAAATATGCTTATGGATAAAATACAGGTTTATTTTATTCTCAACCTTTCTGACTGGTCTCAACGTTTAAAATAATATTTTTTCATGCAGATGCGATCACAGAATTTGAGAGGACCATTGCGGATATAGTAGAAAATGCCTCCTACAAATAGGCTCACTGAATGTATATACAGGGCCGTTTAAAAGGTCATGCCCAAAAGGCACATGTGGGTATGTCAGGTCATGATGAGCAAGAACATAGGAACTGGGGGTTGGAAACGCTATTGTGACGGCACAATTGCATCGTAATCGTGACGCAATGAAAAAATAATCAACGGTGTAAAAAGTACTTTATTTTACAGAAAACTTAATCGAAGTACAAAGTACATACGAAAAATGTTTCGACTTATAACAAATGCTCCAAAATGTGCCTCATTAGCCGTGATGCATGCTTCCCATCAGTGCCACATGGAATAGCAACACGTTCCAATCGGCCCTGTGCCGTCGCCAGCGCCATTCCCTGAACCAAACCCCCTGGATTTCTATCTCTGGGGATATCTTAAGTCTTTGGTGTATGAGACACCCAATACACTGGCCATGGACAGCATAGCACGGATCGCTGAAGGCCGCACATGTCCGGGAGACTTCTGGCCAATTGGAACGTGTTCGCGATTCCATGCGGCATAATGTGAAGCATGCATCACGGTTAATGGGGCACATTTTTAGCACTTGTTATGAGTTGTAACACTTTCCATTTGTATTTCGTTCTTCGATAACGTTTTTTGTAAAATAAAGATTACACCGTTTGTTATCTTTTCTATGCATTACGGTCACGATGCAATTGCACCGTCACGATCGTGTTTCCGACCCCACCCCCAGTTCCCATGTAATTCTTTCTCCTTATGACCTGAAACACCCACACGCACCGTTTGGACATGATCTTTTGAACCACCCTGCATATATAGTTAATGCGAAATTGGATCTCACGGAACCCTTTTTGGCTTAGGGTACGGTATAATTGTACCTCTTCCCACCGCTATTCGATGCACTGGATATAACTTGTGACGACATACCTTTTTCTAAGAAACCACAATTGTAGACTTTATTTTATTTATTTTTTCATTCCATGCTCTATAGAGTTCATGGGTCGTTCTTACATTGCTCCTACTACTGTTAGCGTCGTTTCTGCTTTATACATTGTTCCAACATTTGGAGCTTTCGTTGACCCAAAGCTCCAAATGTTGTAACGATGTTTCGCCATCTTATGGTTGCTGCTACTGCAAAATCAAAATTTGATTCAAACTACCACAAATTTTTTAACAGTGTAGCAGTCTCAGTACGCTACTTTAAAAAAATTGAAATTACTTGATTGCTACCACTTTTTTGAATTATTAATATTCGCCTTATTTAAGGACAGATTAAATAAGGCGAACTTTGTTATTTAAGGTAACTTTTAACCCCTTGAAGTGCACCGATATATTACATATACCACTTAATTTTAGTTCCGAATTTCCACATTGGCACCAGAATTTAGGAATCAAATTTTGCTTTTTATAATGTACGCGAAGAAAAAGATTTTACTTAGTTTCTTATAAATTTGTTCATAAATCCCGATGTCATTCAATCATTTTAACATTTTAGCAACAGAAGTACTTTGCCCCTGAAAGGGTTAAGCAACCTTTTTTATTCAGATTGTTTGATTGCGACTACTTTTTGAAATAATATAATTCCCCATATTTTCACATCGCTTATTTGGTCATTAAATATGGCAAATATTTCTACTTAAAAAGGATTGGTGCCAAATAATTAATCTATTTTTTTTACGTAGCGAAATGGGAACACTGGACTGGTAATAAATACTGCGTCCTAGCATAACTGCATGCATTCTGTATGGATATACAGATAAAATCCAAGACTAGGAAGCATTTTTAACAGGAAATTAACTTTGTACACTAATTGTCTTATTATTCCTTGGAACTTTGATTTATTGTATGGTTGTTTTTTCTAAAAAATCACAATTATCAAAATTTTTCTGACATAAAATTTTATCAGATAGGTATTACTTCTCAACCGCTATTTACATATAAAGCATCTTTAAAAAAAGAAGAAAAAAATCAATTTCTAACTAAAACTTTACGAACCAAGCTTGCATTCTATGTTCTTATTTATTGAAAACAGCCAGACATTGAAAACATACATTATTCAAAGAGATTGATTACTTTATGCGACTGGAAAAGTTTGTGATAATTGAAAGAGTCTGTGCCTTTTCACTGCAGTAAGATAAATTATAATTTTAACAGCTGTTTGGTACTTTAATTTTCCTTATTTCAAATGCAAAATTTAAAGCAAATGCATTCGATGAATAAGGCGAATCTTTGAAACATTTGTTTTAGAATTGCTTTAAAAGGAATGTAGAACGTCAGTTGCAAGCTTTTCTTTCAAAAGTAATAAATAATACGAAACTCAAATTAATCAAATCTCAGTTTTATGACATTAATTTAGCTTGGAAGTATTGATCTTGTTTTATAAATTAGGTACCGTAAAAAACTCTAAATTATTTAAAATTAAAAGTGTTTTTAAAAAAAAATCTTTAGACACTAATAATGTACTTTATATGCAATCAGTCAAACTGTCAAAATTATCGTTTGGAAAAATCGCAAGATTTTGTATAACATTTTATAAACTTTTTTTTTAATGGACAAAATAGATTAAAATTTAAATTTAAAATTTTAGTTTAAGCTTTCTGAGCTAGAACGCAGCAATTATCTATTAATAAATAAAAAAAGAATTAAGGAAGGGTATAGCAAATTTATGGCAAAATAATCCTTTCCTGAAAATTGCATTTTTTTTCTTTCTGTGAAATCGGAGGTTTTTATTTTGAAAAAAAAAAATGGCGTTCATCTTATTATTGAGATAGTCACCCAAGAAACATTTTTAAATATGAAATAAAAGTACATGTTATATTGAATCGATTGGTACCACTATCATCATTCAACTATTATTTTTGGCAGAAATTAAAAAATATATTTTTCTTTTTCAGAACCTTACATAGAAAATTTCAAATATTCTGAAATCTTTATGATTTCAATAATTCATGATAAAGTTTAAATGTTGGTTCACCCGAAGATCCAAATGTTGGAACGATTCTTCACCATCTTACAGTTGCAGCTACTGCAGTACGAAAAGTTGGTTCAAACTACCACAAAAGTTTTAACAGTGTAGAAGGGGCATTCTTACAATATTTTGACTTTTAAGTCCCTGAATAATACTTTTTATTTTTGTACATATTCTTGTGGGTTTTTTATTTCCTTAGACTGGTGAACATCCCATTGCATGATTGCATAACAATATTAACAAGATAAATAGGTTTTGGACGATGTTGGGGGTACAAATACCACGAAAACTCCTATACCGTCCCGTGTTCCTGATTCTGATTTTTAAGTTTGGAGCTGTCTGTATAAAATTGTTTCAATAAAAGTAATTCGATGTAGTTTTTTTCCGACACTGGGACAATTGTTTCATATAAATATGTAGCAAAAAATTAACCTGCACACATTTCTACGGTTGTTATTATTTTTTGAACTCTGTCCCTGTGTTTTAGATCCTTACCATCCCTCTTGTTAAACTTATATGGAAAATCACTTCAGATGCAGCCACAAAATTTTTTTCAAGTTTTTTCTCATGCAGAATTACGCTAGAGAAAGAATGCCTAAAATTCTCTGACAGGAAAATTACTGCAGAATTTAAATCAGCATTTAAATATCAATTTCAAGCATCGTGGCTTTACAGGTAGTCTTACCGTCCCCAAGGTTTATTCCTGCAATTTTCGAGGTAAATTATTTTTTTTTAAATTTAATCCAATGCAAATAACTGTTTCTAAAAATCACTGAACATTATGGCTATCACTTAGTCTTAACATGATTTGCCTGAAAATAGTAGTAATTTTCCTTACCGTCCCATCCTTCCCATCCCTTTTTTTCCATTACCGTCCCTTTTTTCTTATACCATCCCCTTTTTTTTTTCTTCCGTCCCTTATTTAACACCCCTTTAAGACAATGTTATACCAAAATTTTGTACTAAAAATACTACATTGTTATTATTTCTTATTTGAATGTGTCCTGTGGGTACTATGCAAATTCATTATAAGTAAAAATTTAGAAGAAAATAGAAAGTTATAGTGGTAAAATGTAAGGAAAATTAAACCCGCAAGTTTAACTTAAACCTCAGTTAAATATAAAAAAAAAAACTTTAGCTGCTGACCATTTTTTCTTTATTTTGAATCATTAAGGCATTCGTCTATCAGATTAAATTGTTATTTTAGCAAGTTTAATTTCACCAGATTTTTATCCTCGAAAGTCAAAAGTTTGTGAGAATGCCCCAGAAGTATTCCCAGTCAGCTACTTTTTTTTAAGTTCAGGTTGTTTGATTGCTAGCAGTTTTTATGAAGCGGCATCTTTTGCCTTATTTAATGACAGTTTAAATAATGTGAACTTTATTATTTAAAAATAATGGTAGTAATCAAGCAATGTGAATTTTAAAAAGGTAGCGGACTGTCAATACTGCGTCCGAGCAGTAACTCATGGCGTGCATTACATATGGATATACAGATAAATCCAAGACTAGAAAATATTTTTAACCCCTGGAAGGCGGACATATTAAATCTAACTTAATTTTAATCTAACATCAGACCAGAAAATTTTCAAAGAATTTTACTTATTAATTTTGATGAACCCCGACCATCCGAAGTAAATGGGTCGGAAAATCGACGAAAAAAAAACTATTTGTCGGAAAATCGAAATTTTCGGATAATCGAGAATGCTTCAATTTGAAGATTAGGGAGAAATATATGCAATATTTCTTATTATGGCAACAAGTGCTTAATAAAAATAAAATATTAGCAAAATAGAAGCAAGAATAAATTACCTGAATTTTAATTTTGAAATTAAGTACATTTTACATATATCATAAGGGTTTGAAAAAATGTTTCGTTTGTCGCAGTTCCGATTGCCTTTGCTTTGAAGCTCTATCACGGAGTTTTTAAATATTATGAGTTCACCAGTATCACAGTCTTTCTGCTGCTCCTGACATGCAAAACCTTTTGCAAAACATTCAAAAGCTCCAGAATTCCTAATTTGTTCGTTTTCTTCATTCCACTCTGCAGCTTACGGTAGCTCAAGTTAAATTCAAAGGAACTCTAAGAAAGGGGATCGAAAATATTTATATGTACTCGTAATTCGGAAAGGACCGCTTGCACACACGGATTATGACAGTTTAAAAAAAAAAAAATCTTTCAAAATGGATTTTGCACACAAGGAATGTGATAGAAAAGAAAAAAATAAAAAAGTTTTACAAATGGATTTCGGTTAAAAGAGTTTCGGATAAAAGGGGTTCTACTGTACATTTTAATATTGCATTTCTCTATTTTCATATTATTTTTTTCGAAAATACAGATTTGAATTTTCAACATTGCACAAACACAATTACTTGTCTCTGAAAAGAAATTAATTTTATACACTAATTATCTTTTATTTTTTAGAGACTTGATTCAGTTAATGGTCGTTTTCCTAAAAAATGACAATTTTCAAAATTTTATTAACATAAAATTTTACCCAATATCACCTCTTAAGCGCTATTTATATATAAAGTGTCCTTAAAAAAAATTACAATCAATTTCTATATAAAACTTTTCAAATCAAGCATGCTTTCAACGTTCTTATTGCAAACAGCCAGACATTGAAAATATCATACATTATTTAATAAGATTAATTACGTTAAGCATCTGAGACAGTTTATAATAATTGAAAAAGTCTGTGCCTTTTCACTGCAGTAAGATAAATTATAATTTTAACAGCTGTTTGGATCTTTAATTTTCCTTATTCCAAGTACAAAATTTAAAGCAAATGCATTTGATGAATAAGAGGAACCTTTGAAACATTTGTTTTAGAATTGTTTTAACCCATTAAGTCTCGCTCCAGTGATGTTCACGGGCTGTGTCTTTTATTCAAATTGTTTGATTCCCACCAATTTTATAAAATAGTGTAATTGGCTTTATTATGGTACCATTTTACCTGTCATTAAATAAGCTGAATATTTCTTTTTCAAGAAACTGGTGCCAATAAGCAATTTGAATTTTTAAATCGTATAATTTAATACAACCGTCAAGGGGTTAAAAGGAATGTAGAAAATCAGTTGCAAGCTTTTCTTTCAAAAATAATAAATAATACGAAACACAAATTTATCAAATTTAAGTTTTATGACATTAATTAAGGTGGAAAATATTGATTATATCTTATAAGTTGAGTACTGTGAAAAACTCTAGGTTATTTTAATTTAAAAGAGGTTTTTAAAGAAAAGGCTTTAGATGTTAACAATGTACGCATTGTTAGAATCTAATACTTTATATGCAACCAGTCAATCTGTCAAGATTATCGTTTGGTAGAATCATAAGACTTTGTATAACATTATGTAAAATATATTTTTTTAATGAACAAAATAAATTCAAATTCGAAATTTTCATTTAAAAGTTCTATGCTAGAACATAGCAATTATCAATTAATAGGGTACATATTTTTAAGTAAGTGTATAGCAAATTTATGGCAAAAAATCTTTTTCTGAAAATTGTATTTTTTTTTTTATGACAAATTGGAGACTTTACTTAAAAAAAAAAAAATTATGTTTATCTTAAAATTGAAGTAATCTCTTAAGAAAATATTTTAAATATAAAATAAAAGTACACGCTATTTTGAATCATTCGGTACCAGTATCATCTTTCAACTCTTTCTTTTGGCAGAAAATTGTAAGACATGTTTTTCTCTATTACACTATATGTAGGAAATTACAAATATTCTATAATCTTTATCATTCCAATAATTTACAATAAAGTTTAAATCTACTTTAAGTCATATAGTTTATTTTACCAATAAAACTTTTACTAAGTAAGAATATTTTATTTATGGTATGTTTTTCCTGTTATCTTGAAGCTCTAGTCATGAAGATCTTTAATTGCAAATATTTCTACTCACGGGTCCTTTTCAGTGTTGCCTGTTGGGTTACTTTTGTTATTTAACACTATTTCTAAGTTATATACAAGGTTCTGTTAGATAAAAAAAATATTACTTGGAGGAAAAGGAGGAATATGAGGAATAGTGCCTGTTAAATGAGTTTGTAAAATATAGTGTACAAGAAATAAATATTGAAATTGCAAAAAAGTGCTTCAACTCCGGACTTAACAGTAATACCAAGATTTTCATTCAAAGATATAGAAAAATTTATACCATGTTCTAGTAATTTATGAAAGACTATCAAAAAAGAAAGCAAAAGGTAGCACAAAAGATGCAACTAAATACTGTAAAAGCACTTTTTCGAAAGGCTTTAATTTTCCCGATTTTCGAGAGCCCGTCGTAATCGCGAAAATTTAAGCCTCGCGAATTATTTTTTTTTCTCCTCAAATAATAAAAAAAAAAAAATGGAAATTTTTAACTTATCCAAAATTTAATGATTACAGTTACTTAAATAAGAAATAAGTACACAAATTTCTTGAATACTTACAACCATTTCTTGAATAAAAACAATAATACAACTAATAGAATACTGCTCATTCACTTACAATATTTATAACAGATCCTTTGAAGCCATGTTTGGCTCTCACGTTTGGCTTTAACACCATTAAATGTGCGCACAATCCAAGAAGCGTGAATCGGTTTTAGTCGTAATACTCGCAAGTCCACAGATTATTTTTCCTCTAGAAATTTAAGCAAAAGGTGTTCTATTTAGGTAGTTTCGGAATTTTTCAACTTTCGGTTCTGTTCATATAAAATTCGCGAAATTTTCAGCTTGCAAAATCACCGATATCTTCATTTTCGCGAAAATAAGTGCTTTCACAGTACTTAATTCCTTAACGGTCGCATTAAATTACGGTTTAAAAATTCAAATTGCTTATTGGCATCACCACTTTTTTGAAAAAGAAATATTCACATGATGAAATATTTAATGACAGGTAAAATGATACTATAATAAAGCCAATTACACTATTTTATAAAACTGGTGGGAATCAAACGATCTAACAAAAGACACAACCCGTGAATATCACGGGAGCGAGAATTAAGGGGTTAAACTACATAATAGACCTAGTGTGGCAGAATGAATACAGGCTTTCAGAAACCGAAAGGAGTTACGCAAATTCATTTGCATAATGCATAGAAGACCGACAAATATATCAGAGTGAAGTAGATAATTTTGAGAGTGAAGTGACACCTTTTGAAAGTTATGGTTTATGGTTATTTTATGCGTTATTTTATTAACTAAAATATTCACAAATCCTTTTTAATAGGCTGAATGCTTGACTTACAATTGTCTTAGTTTAAGAATTACAAATAATACAACCGCAAATCAAAATTTCAAAAGGTGTCATTTGACACCGATAGAAATTGTGTTGAATTTCTTGATTGCCGCCTTTTTTTTTTTTTTTTTTTTTTTTTTTTTTTTTTTTTTTTGTAACATTTTCTTTATTTACTCTGTCCTTTTTCTGATAAGAGATAATACGAATATTTCTATTTGAAAAAAGTGGTAGCAAAAAATAGCCCAACTGGCAACACTGACCCTTTTTCATGAGCGTGAAAAGTCTTTATAAAGCATGTACAGCACAAGTATATAGAAACTGCTTCAAAAATCACCAAGAATTTGAAAAATTAATAATTCAAGAATTATTATTTGAAAGATGTCGTTGTGCAGGAAGGATAGAAACAAAACAAGGTTTTGAAATGAATAAACTAAACTATATTGGCAACGTAGTTTAACCCTCGCAGTACTAAGATCAAAATATTACTTAAATGCCTAAGATGGGGTCATTTTGCCCCCATAGGTAATTATAATGTTTGGACCGGAAAACTGATCCAAAGATAACATATCCACATAATACTGGCAATCAAGATTTATTTGAAAGAGGAAAATCTATTTTCCATAATATATATATATATATATATATATGTGTTACATTATTAGATCTAATTCCGCGATTTCCTTATCTTATTCTAAATTACTACTTTATATTCATTAAATCCTTATCCTTAAATAATCTCTATCGTTAACTCTGTTAAATTCCCTTTAATTTAATGTCTCACTTGTCTTAATCGCTTAAATATTACGCTTTTAGTATTCTTAAATTAAATGTTCCATTCCCGCGCTTTTTTCTTTCGAGATTATTCTTTTAGCTTCCATTTCTACTTTCCCACGCTTTTTTCTTTCGAGATTATTCTTTTAGCTTCCATTTCTACTTTCCCGCGCATTTCTGATGTTATCCCTTTTTCCTCCAAATTCATCCGCTAGTTCTGTTCGCACTCTTTATATAACGTGACATTCTTAATTATTCATTGGTTGAGAGCGCGACCTACGTCATATTTGTATCCTTACACGTGAGGAACAAAAAGTTGATACTCGCTGTATTTCAGCAGATTTGAGTCGTATTTCCAGTTTTCATCCATCCCCTGGTCACCGTCCTGTTATTCGATTATCTGGCACTTTTTTAAACCTAATTACTACTACGAAGCGATGGCAAATTATCTTGGTGGAAACTGCACTTTTTGCAATATATTCTAATAAAGTGCTTAGCTGACATTATGAGTTGTTTCAATTTCTTCTGGGGAAATTTCACGGAACGATGCATTCCATTGTTTTTACTCGACAACTGCATTTCAACAATTCGTTCTACTAACATAACAGATTCGAATTATCTGTTCTGACCACTTCTTTTTCGCCATTATCGCTGCATGTGATCCACAACTACTATCGTGACAGCCAGTACGGCATTTTCAACGATAAAGACAATCCAATGGCGCTAGAATGCAACATATATATATATATATATATATAAAAACTCGGTTTATAGCGTCAGATGCCGCCATCCGAAGAATCTACAACAGTCCTTTTCCATTTTTTTTCGGTCAAGGGTCAATTCCTCCTCCAGACCTCTATCCCTCATTGCCTTTGCAATATCATCCATCTAGTTCTTTCGTGGTCTTACCCGTTTCCTTTTTGTATTTGTTTTATAATTGAGTGTGATTTTGGGTAGTCTTTCATCATTCATTCCTTTAGCATGACCATATCAGATTAATTGCTTTTTTTTATATCATCTAGTATGAGAGAAGGAAGAGACTCACAGGAAATTAAATACAGTATTTTTCAAGGGAGAGAAGTTGTAAAATTATTAAATTCTATTTGATGGAGTAAGAAGATCTCTAGGAAAAGAAAGTATAATATATACAACTCTATTGTAAAGAGCATACTGTTATATGAAACAGAAGGATGGAGAATTATGGAGACAGAAAGAAAGAAATCAGTGGAAGTAGAAATGGATTCCCTAAGAAGATCAAGGGGAGTATCAAGAATAGAAAGAATAAGTAATGAAAGAATAAAAAAAAATGATTTCCATAATATTACGAATATTTTAATTAGCGCGAAACAACAAGTATAAAAATGTTAAGAATAAACAATAACATTTTATGAGAAGTAATGGTAGTAATGCATTTTCACTACCTTCAGTTATGCTGCTCTTCTTTCTGGCAATCAGGACACAAAATAACGCATGAAATATGACTTTTACACATAAATTGTCTGCATTTGTAGCACTTCTGAGAATATTTGGTGTCATGGTAGGAATATTTCATTTATTCAATCAATGGGACCTCATTCGCAATTTCTACAAAAAAAAAAAAAAAATACTGTGCGAAACTTACTAAGTAGACAAAATTATGAAAGAGACTTTAATAAGAGAATTCCTAGAAAATTATTTTAGCATACATATTCTAAATAAAAAAAAAAACTGCAAAATGTCCAGATGGGGTCACACTGACCCCATCTTAATACTGCGAGGGTTAAGATTCCCTGTGTTTTGTTGTTGTTGTTATTGTTCACCGTAAAAAAAAAAAAAAACGACTAAAATACAGAAATTGTACTGGCAATCGAGACGCCAATACTATCTCCGTATTTTAACGGAAAAATTTCCCCACAAATTCCAGAAAAAATTCCGTTTATCTGGAATTTACGGGGGGGGGGGGGGGATTTCCGTTAAAATACGGAAATCGTACTGGTGTTTCGATTGCCAGAATGATTTCCGTATTTTAGCCTGTTTTTTTTACAGTGTTGCTGTTGTTATTCTTTCTGTACAAATGACATCTTTTTGTCTTCTGCAGTCTGCCAATTATTAATTTTTCATATTTTTAATCACTTTGGATGAGGCAGTATTTCATTCTTTTTATTCGTGATAGTTAAGAATAATATGTGTTACCCTTCTTACACTTGAATATACATTTAGATTTATCCAACGTCTAGATTTGTTAGATTATGCATGTTTATGTGCACTACACAACACGTAAAAATTATGTATGTGAGGGGGGGGGGGGGTAGAGGGGAATTGCGCGTGTGATAGTGAAAATGTTGGCGACTCCTGCTGCAAACTACTCTTTAACACTTAATTGCTGTTATCGGTCTCACAGACCTCTGGTTTATTCAGTTTTCCCAATTTAACTTGTAATTTCCAGTTTAACAGTAGGTACTAGTGAAAGTTTGTTCCGTTTGGATCCCTTTTACTATAGCTAGAGACTTTTGAATAGGTAAATTTTAATTATAATAGTCTTGTACAAAAGGTTTTGCAGAGAAAAAGTATACTATGAATTTATCAAGCCTTTTACGCATCTGCCGATGAAGCAGCCTCACAGACCGCACACAGTAGTTATGCGACAATTTCTGTCACAGCATTTAAAAGTTAATACTTAACTGTTGTTAGAGGTCTAACAGACTGCTGTTTTTTCCAGTTTTCACAGACGATCCCTGCTCCAAAATCCTCTTTAACCCTTAAGGGTCCTGTCCCTGCCGGCGAAGACACTCACGAGCTAATGCTAATCCTATGGGGAGGGATTTTTCTAATATCTCGTTTGTATTTCGACATTTTTAAATAATTTTTTTTGCATTGGATAGCCGAGGTCCGTCTCTACAGCTCACCTTGGTTACTTTTTCGATTTTGGTTGCAGATATTTTTTAGAATGACACTTTCATTTTCAGAACCGGTTTTGAAAGTGAAAGTAACTTTATTAAAAATATCTGCGACCAAAATCGAAAAAGTAACAAAACGCGCTGTAGAGACGGACCTCGGCTATCCAATGCAAAAAAAAAAATTATTTAAAAATGCAAACGAGATATTAGAAAAATCCCTCCCCATAGGATTAGCATTAGCTCGTGAGTGTCTTCGCCGGCAGGGACAGGACCCTTAAGAGCCTACGCTAGTCACGGGAAGAAACGGGAACGCTAATGTTGTCTATTGGAACGTTATTTTCAACTATCTCGCTTAGATTTTAATGTTTTTAAATGGCTTTCTTGTATAGGATAATTGAGATCTAACATTTAACCGTGCTAGTTTTTACTTTTGTGATTTTGGTTACAGTTCTTTTTTTATATTAAGATAGTTTCAATTTCAGAGCCGGTTCCAACCTGTTCCGAAAGTGAAAGTAATTTTTTCTTTAATCTAAAACCAAGAAAAAGTAAAAACTAGACCGGTTAGAGATCGTTCTCAGCTATCCTATGCAAAAAAAAAAAAAAAAAAAAAAAAAAAAAAAAAAAAAAATCCTTTAGAAATATTAAAATCCAAGCAAGAAATTTGAAAATAACTTCTCCATGGGATTAACATTAGCTTCCGAGTCTTTTCGAATGACTAGTGAAGGACCTTAATTGCTGTTATCGATCTCCCAGACCGCAGTTTTTCTTTAACCTTTAACTGATATTACCGTCTCACAGACCGCTGCTTTTTTCAATTTTTATAGTTCAACTACAAACACTACCGAAATTTTGTTTAGTTTGGAACTTTAGTACTATCACTAGAGACTTTTGAATAGGTGAATTTTAATTAAAACAGGTCCTGTACAAAAAGTTTAATAAAAAAACACCATCCTATGACTAAGTACAAAACTTAAATGATTTAACTTATTTTCTTTTACCATCCTACGAGTTAATCGCACCTTTTATTCATCTTTCTATGGAGCGGTCTCACTGACCGTTTCATAGTAGTTATGTGACAATTTCTGTCACATCAGTTAAAGGTTAACTTAACGTCTAATTTCCAATTTAACTATTGATACTAATGAAATTTTGTTTCGTTTGTAGCCCTAGAACAATCGCTAAAGATTTCAGAATTGGCGCATTTTAATTGTAATAATTTTGTGCATCAAGTTTAGTACAAACAATATCCTTTGAGTTAATCTAGCCTTTTATTCATCATTCGATCAGGTGGTCTCAGAGATCGCACACTATAGCTATGCGACAATTTATGTCACAGTAGTTAAAAGTTAATATAGCTCACCCGCAAGAAAAGTGAGACACATTTCAACAAAAGTAAATTTCGCAGGTTGGTTGGCTGTATTTATGACGGCCAATTATCAGCACGGAGGATATAGGCCCTAAGGGAAGAGTGCCCTCCGTGGGGGTCTTTCTAAGGGAACCTAACCCGTATTTACGCTTGGAAAACCAAGGTTCAAAGAAAACCACGAAAACTCCGAACGATTAGGCCGACGGGGGCGATTGGGATCGAACCCAGCACCTTCCATCTACCAGAACAGAACCTCTCGGCCACTGGTGGGGCTGTAAATTTCACAGGAGAGGCAAAAGAAAATTTGCATGATTTTACTGTAACAGGAAATTATAGCACTTAGCTCTGCATGCTGGAATAAAAATGTGCATAAAAGCATAAAATCCTTAAGAATGAAGACATAGGATGAGGTTTGGATAATTTTATCCCTCCAGACAATCCACCTCTCTTCTGTGGTCACAAATGAACATATAGCGTGAATTTCCGTATAACTACACTTATGAAACTTTTTATATAGCTAGACGCACTTATGACAGCCTTATTAGCAAAATCAAATGCAAAATGAATTTTTGCCGGATGTTTCACTTTTTTTGTGGATGAGCGATATATAGACAATTATCGAAAGGTTACTGAACTATATTAATTCCAGTGCACACAAAGTCACACACAATGTCACACACAATCAAGCAGTTTCAATTAGTTCAGTTAATTCCTTTCCTGTTAGAAACTTTTACACATTGTCGTTGAATAATTATTTCCTTTTAATGATGAATGTTTCTGAAATTATTTTCCCAGGAGCTGAAGGAAGGGTTCAACTACGGCCTGTTCTGCCCGCCCGTCAATGGGCGGGCAGGAAAATTTCTGGACGAAGAGAGACCGCTGGCTGATTACCCGTTCACGGACAATTCGGCGTATGTCGAGGTAAACTGCTCATTTTATTTGATGGAACTGTGATGAAAATTTATTCTTATTGTGTTAACAAGTCTCCCTACAGTCTGGCAAACATGATTAGGTCAATAGTCTCAAAATATTCTATGCTATTTATGGCTGAATGTCAGCATTTATAAAATCAAGAATAAAATAAAAGTACTTAATATTAATCAGCTGCTAAATTTCTACGAAATAAGTAATCTTTCAAACATCCGCAATTGAATAACGCATGAAAAATGTAGGTATAAATATAATTTCTGTCTAATTGTAGATGGCGTTTATTCCGCTTCTGTCTCATTTTTCGTTACATATACTGAGTAGTCGTTTAGTTCAACATGCCGTTAAAGGTAAATTCTTTTGCTTTACATCTCATTTTTAGCATATATTATTGTTTGTTTATTCTTTTTAGACAGCAACAGACATGACCAGGGAGCAGTAAAAATATATGGCTTTCTTTTGGCTTTTATGTTAACCCTTTCCGGCGCGGAGTAAGTCTGTTTGTAAAATGATGGACTGATATCAGAATTTACAAACGAATTTAGTAGAAACTAATAACATCCTTATTTTTCTGTATTTTATAAAAGGAAAATTTTAATTAAATATACTTGGTTCCGCTTGTCAGTTTTGTAATTAAAATTAGCTGTCCTTTTTTGTGGGCACCGCCCACTAAAGGGTTAACAGAAACATGCCTGTTATTGGATTTGTGATTGGCTTTATTCTGAAAACGCCAGTCAAGCATTTATACATTTGCATTCAATTGGTTATTAACGGTATTATAAAGAATCGTTGTTTTAAACGATATTTTGTTTCGTTATATGAGATTATTCACAATCTTCCATTCGATTTTGATAGTCTTTATTTGCGGCTTAGTGTTCATGTGTCGGTTTGTTTTTGCATGTCTATTTCATTAACTCGACGTATATCGATGTCAATTGTTTATTTTGTTTAATGAAACTGTGATAAATACTTTCTTAATTATGTTAGAAATTCCTATCATTACTTTGAGCAAACGCGATTGCAATGTGCTAAAGAAAAAAAAAAAGATAGTGAATGTAAACAAAAGCAGGCTGGAATCGGCGATATAAATAATGTCTTAGCTACAATCAGTGTACGTAAAGGCTAAATTTTTACTTCTTATTAATATTTTCCAACTTAGTTGAAAATTGTCTTCCGTTTGTCTGTTTAATTGGCCGTCATTCTCTAACTCGCGTAATCATATTTGAATTACACTGTTAAAAATCTGTAGCTGTTGCTGCATAGTCACTTCACCGCTTTAATTAAAAACGATTACTTGACTATATTATGCAGCATTCTCATTGGTCAGAATAGAGATATTCTATAAAAGCAGTGGAGTGACTATGCGGCAAAAGCTGCTGATTTTTAACAGTGTACCATGTTCTTGGTACATGTTACTAAGGTTCACAATTAAACATACCCAATTGAAAATAGAGAGGTTAGCATTTATAGTTCGTTTACTGGAAGAAAAACTATCGGACACTAGGGAACTCCGTTACATTATGGTTCATTGAGGAAAATCGTTTGCAGTGTATATCAATGAAGTTACAGTATTTTTCAGATAATAAAATTGATATACATTCTTGAAGTGCAATACAACAGGCTTTCTGTGGAATATAGAGGACATAGCATTTATCATTCATTTACAGGGTAGTAGAAAAGAATTCCGTTGCATTACGCAGGGAAATGAATTGAATGAATGAATGAATTTTTCAGGACAAATATCAGTATTTTTTTTTTTTTTTAAATAATAAATCTAGGTTAAAGGTGCAAAATTTCGCCATATTTAAGAAGAGATTTTGTATAAGAAAATACTGGTACCAAAAAAATTCCTCGTCTTGAAATTTCAGGACAAGTACGACTCCTGAATACGGTCTTTGAAGAACAATCGATTGCTGTGAATTTCAAAGATGTTACACTATTTAAAAAAATAATGAATTTGATGAAGATTTCTGGTGTGAATTAGAATATATTTACTGTAGAACATGGAGTGCATAGCATTTATTTGCTTATTTACAGGGACACAAAAGATTTGTGTTAGAATATTGTCTTTGAGCGATAATCGCTATAAGTGCATTTTTAGATGTAGTTTACGTTTTCAAGCTCAATTAAATTTTAGTGCATTAAGTGGTGTATATTGCTTAGTTTTAATTGTGTTATTCATTTTCCAGCTTACCTATATTTACCATACTAAGACATGTTTGTAGAATATAAATAAATTCCTATTCAGGGCTACGCGAAAAATTAGACATACTGCCGTCTAAGTATGTTAATTATTGGAAATGCATTCCAGATTAATTAAATTTTTGCTTAATGTGCGGTGTATATAAAAATATCCATATCATATACAGGGCTGCGCAAAAAAATTCTCGCTACCTACTATGGGTGATAATTGCTGAAAGTAAATTTTCAAATATGTTTTTCCTTTTCTTGGAAAATCGGGCGGTGTGTTTACAGATCTGTATATCATGTAGAGGGAGCCCAAGAAATTCAAATGCCATACCGTTTATGGGCGCTAATTGATGAAACTGGATGTTTAACTATATTATGCATTTCTACATTGTTTATTCCTATATCTTGTTATACTTTATAGAATAAGGTAGTGTCATTACAGTATCATGAAAGTGTTGGAAAGAGTAAAGTCTTTATCTATGTGTGACGCAGGACTTTCCTGTCTTGTTCTTTTTCTTTTAGTAGTTAATCGAAAGTTAACTCCATTTTACTTTATTGTGTGGTTTAATAAGAAAAAGGGAAAGACATCGATTTTTAAAGCATGTAATTTAAAATACCTTCATCGAAAATTTGAAACGAACGTCATTTCTTAATTAACTTTAATAAATATTTTTCTCAATTACAGTTGACATATTTAGCTGTTTTCTACTGTAGAGTTAATACAGAGCTAATACAGCTGCCACTGGGGACTATTTTTATATTGTACTTGCACCACTATTTTGATAAAATAAATTTTGTAGTATATTTCTCTTGCAGACATTGTCAAGGTGTATGCGTTTTTTTTTTATTATTATTATTATTATTATTATTATTTTTTTTTTTTTTTTTTTTTTTTTTTTTTTTTTTTTTTAAGTGATGCGAGATAGAATTAGAAAAATAGTCGCCAGTGGCAGCCCTGCTAATAGTATGAAAAGGACAAAATACAATAATTTAAATTTACTGCTATAAAAAAATTATTTGACATGAAAAGGGTTACGGTTTATTCCAGAGTAAAGCATTCCTCTAACTGAATATGATATATTTTTATTTTTTCGGCAAGTAACATGCAGCCGTGTTTACTCAAAAAAGTTCAAAAAATTTTCACTCGGAATTTAAATGCCTTAATCTAAAGAACTTCCATTGAATTTCAGGTTTAATATAAAATCTTATTTGTCAATTTGTCAATAGAAAAATATTCCGTATATTTTTTTTTTCACGGGCTTGATTATAAAGACATAAATAGCATTCTTATCTGGTGCATAAATGCGCACACTCTTTCAATTTTTTATGCAGCTAAACATAAGTATTATAAGCAGAAAAATCAGGAATTGTGAATTTTATTTGGTATTGTATTAATGCATTTAATATAAGGCAAAAGGTTTATAATGTTCAGTAAATTTGAAACCTCAGAGAATTTACAAAGATAAAACAATTATAACAAATATTTGTTAATCTGTTTTTTCTCTAAATATCTATAATTTCACAAATAAAGAGGAAAGAATGAGTCAAGCATACATTATGAAATACTTTTATACATTTCCAGAATACTGTAACGAAAATTTGTCGTTTAACTCTTTATCTACTGACGTACTTATAAGTACCATTAAAATAACTTGTTATAAAATTCATTTAATACATCGATTAGTAGTAATACAGTTTAGAATGAGTTGTAGATACATTACTTTATCTTGTTCCAAAAGCATTATGGTTTACACAAAACAAAAATATCTTTCAAAGGATTATTTCTTTCGCCTTTGCATCTTTTCAGCTTTTTATGGCACTGGGGGAGGGAGGGATTTTTCAGTTCGGAAATATTTCTATTGTAAGAACATTATATTTGTACATTTCCAAGTTTTACAAAATACTAGGAAAAAGACCTGAAATAAAAGATTTGAGTAGGGTTATAAATATTTCCCAAAATCGCTATAAATTCAAATTTAATTAAACGTTCTAAATCCTTCAATCCTTCTAAAGTTTATTAAATGATTATTTAAATCTTCTAATGTAGTTTAAACAATTCACGAAAAATGCTTTAGAAGATGAAGATTTTCATGAATTCATAATTCAGTACATAAAGGGTTAATAAAGGCGAAAGCAGTTAACAGCGACATAAAAAACATGTAACAGATTTGAAAATGAAAATTTAGGAATCATCATTCATAGTTGAAAAAGCATTCGATTTCTTTTGGGCTGCACTGTAAACGATGCATCCATTTGTATCTATACTGAGTAATATGCTAAAATTTAGTTCAGGAAAAAAAAAATGCGTAGCACAACTAAAAACTATACTTCCAGCAATTATCATTTTCATATCTGAATAACATGAATCAACAACGAAATCTAAGTAGAGTCGTGGGAAAAAAAAAGTAAACACCCCTACTAACTCTGCAACTAATTATCGTAGACGAACGTTAATTCTACCAAACGATTGGAAATAAAGTCTAATTTTAAATAATGTACATAAAATTAACTTAGGTTGCCATGTGCATATCTAAACCAGGCTAAATTTTGTTTTTATCCAATGGCAACACCCACTTTTTGACCCAATTTTTATTAATATCTCCTGAAATTATAATCCTAATATGATAATTTTTTGTGTGGTGATCGTTATACTAAAAAAAAAAAAAAAAAAAAAAACATAAATTATTCGAAAAAATATATATAAATTGCAACCTATAATTTTTTTTATAGAATTATATTTATGATGTCCCGCTTTATGCGAATTCTCAATTTCACATTTTTCTTCCAAGTAGTTTTCAAAGTATGAACAAAAAATGTCAAAATGGTGGTTTAAGGAGCCGTCTATGATGTGCAAAAAAGCAGGAAAAAAAATACATTTTACTCATTTTATTGAAACATTTGGGTTGACAATAATCGAAATATATTAAGCGAGTGAAATTGCGCTACTGGCAAGAAGTAATACATTGATAGAAGTGACATAGTCATTCTGTAGCATTTCAACAATCGAATACCGAACTTCAATTTGGATATAGTCCCTAAAATACGCTCATTCTCAGAAACTAATCGCACGAATTTCCGAAAGTTTGTTTTTAGGCTAATTGAAGTGTATAGAATCTATTTTTGGTGCCAAAATTGGGTATTGCTATTCACAAAAACAAAGTTTTGGTTTGCTTTGATATGTAGACGGTCCCTTAAGCAAATTTTATATGCATCATTTAAAAGAAGACTTTATTTCCAATTGTTTGGTACCAGTAACGTTCTTCTACAATTTGTTGCAGAGTTAGTAGGGGGTGTTTCCTTTTTATTCCACGGTTGTACATTTAACCCTCTCGCTGCGTAATTGTTTTATCAAAATAGCTTCAACAATTGCGTATTTAACCCTTTCGCGAGGAGCGTCTTTTAAGAATTTTTATTTTTTTGTCACCGGTTTTTCAAAACAAAAATTTTTGTCTAATTTAATCGGGAAAATGCTCCGATTAAATAAGGCAAAATTTACAATAAAAAAGTAACTGGTGGGAATAATCAAGGAGGGTTAATTAGACGAAAAAAATGCATCCCCGAGGAAATCTCGGGTCGCGCAAATTTTGCTAATTTTACGTTACCCGAGGAAATCTCGGGTTGCGCAGCGAGAGGGTTAACAGAGTTAATGTGCGTAAAGATGCACCACAATCATAAACACTTTTCAACAATGTTGGAAAAGGTTAAAATGTATGTTTTTTTCTTTTTTTACAAAATCCTCATTTCTGTAATGAAAGAACAAAACTTAATTGGGAAACGAAATCCTTGGTGTAAAGTGAAACCCTTTTGTTTACTCTTCTTCCTATTCTGAACACACTACAGGTCAACAGTCTCATTAGATTTGATTCTAATTAAAGAATATTTTCTTCGCTGTGTATCAGTATTTATAAAACCAAGAATACAATAGAAATACCTAGGATAGAACTTCAGTAGGTAATTAATATTAAAATTGGACTGCACATGCAATCTATCAAAGATATATTGAATTATAAGTATATATCCTATTCATATCCTGAAATAATAGTTTGAGAGACACTGACTTTATATGCATCCATTCAAACGTATTCTAAATTATACAGAGTGCCCCCAAAAGTCGTGTAGAAACTTTAAGGGATGATAGTGTACACTGCAATAAAGAATTTTTGTATATTAAGGGGAATTTGCTTTTTTCGGTTGAATAAAACTTTTTTTTTTTTTTTTTTTTTTTTTTACATTATTCTATTCCCTATAGTCTGTAGGTCAAGGTTGGTGAACCTATGGCACGCGTGCCAGTGTTGGCACGTAAACTAATTTTTTTGCATGCGAAAAATTTAAATTTGGTAATCATTATACAGATGAAAAACCATTTTTAATTATCTGTTATAAACAATCATTTTTTTCCATACAGACAGTACACAAATAATGCAAGTATTTTTTGCATGAATTAACGCATCAGAAAAATTTTCTTTTCTCGCCGTGCTATGCAGCGTTTTCGTCGTGTATTTTGCCTTTCTATACGAATTTGAAAAGAAGTAATTTTCAAATGAATTTCGTTTGACAGTCACTGCAATAAAATGGCAAATGAATTCAATTTAGCTATATTTGTAAAAATAACAAAATATGAACTAGACATAAAGCATTTTCCATCGAACGTACAACACTAAAAATCTCATCAATACATTATTAACACATTGTTTAATGTAACTTGGAAAATTATAAACGAGATGTTGCATGAATAATAAGTTAAAAATTAATGAAACAAAAACTAGTTTTTTTCCTCCTTATTACAGTACACACCGCATAAATGAAACCTATTTATGAATTAAAAATTCATTCATATAATAGCTGATACAGAAAAATCGCATCTTGATTTTTAATATTTTTAGTTTTTAATACATAAAAGCAACTAATTTTATAACCAGTAATTCGTATAAACATCGTACTCTTTAAAATTATTTTTGCATAAGTTTGGCACGTTGCATTTTTGATAGATATTGTTTGTGAATTTTCAGTTCGCCGAACCTGCTGTAGGTTATCCAACTGGAATAATTTCGCCGAATTCCAAGTTCTTTCGTAGTTATTGAGTGCTTTAGCGCAACGTGTCCCTAGCCTTACACAGTTTTGTAGCACTACCAGCGATTTTACACAAAATGACTTTTTTCAAACTAGGCGTGATCAGAATGAAATAAGTTGGAAATTGCACGCCAAAGGTGGCAAATGAGGTGTGTTCGTACTCTAACTAGTTTTATAAATATATTTTGTACCGCATATTGTACTGAATGTATATTTTAATGCACTTCGTAAGTGCATATTAATTTCATTCTATTCGAAAGGCTGTAACATCATTAAAATGCAATTGAAATAATTTTTTTTCCATTGGCCGTAATGGAACGGAAACTTTTGACTGTCCCTGTCATTAAACTATAAAGCCGATTTTCATAAAATTGGAAATGACTGGACAAAATTTTGCTACAATTATATATTTAAAATTTCAGACCATTCGATTGGTTAGTTTTTGCTCTGGTATATGCGGACGTACAGACAGACAAAATGACAGACGGAGCGAACGACGACTATAGGTACTACGTATTTATATAATTATGAACTCTATTTATTTTTATGTATTTATATTGTATTACCTAAAAACTATTAAACCGATCTTGCTAAGCTAAAGTAATATAATTTATTGGAGCTTGGACTACTTGTTGATTTTCAACTTTTTGACCTCAAGGGGCTTGAAGTTCGAGACAATATTATCTGTTTTCATAATCCTTTACACAAATTGATGGCAAATGACTCTGGTGATCTATCGGATCCCGCCCGGTTGGATGTGCAAGGCACGCACACTAACACAGCCACCCACGCTACTCAAGTCACATCATCAATTTTTTATTAATTTTTTTTTTCAAATGTTTTTAAAATGATCATAAATAGCATAAAAAAAAACCCCGGAGCTAATATCTTCATATCTTTTTCATAAAAAAATGCTAAAAAAACACCCTTATTCGATCTTCTAGAGGCAAATCCTTCCTTAACCAAGGTTGAAATCCTCAGTATACCGCTGAAAGCAGAGATTTTTATTCATATAACTTTCCCTAAAGTTTTGTTTTCTCAAATTTGTTGGTAAAAGCACTTTAAAATGTTGCAAAATGAACTGGAAAAATACTATAAAAAATTATGCTAAAAAATTTTCTATTTATTTGATAAAATGTAAACGTACTAAATATGGGAATATGCATAATATTTGTTATAGTATAATATGCATACTTATATGTTTAGTCTAAATTTATATAAAATAAGGTTTTAAATTGTATATTATATACTATAATTAGTATTTTTATGAAATACTAAAAAGATATATCTATTTCTTTACAGAGACTAATAATATTATAAGTATTAGTAATGATAAACTAAGGATAATCGTATTTGAGACTTAAAAACAGGTTGTTTCATAATCATCCTGAAAACGACTTTACATAAATAACGGTCCCCTAAATGGCTAATAAAAATGTGCACCCATACGTGCATGGCACCTTATATTTTGTACGTTAAAAAATGCATAAAAAATAGGCTTGAACATACAATTCAAGACTTAAAAAAAATGCATATTTCAAAGAAATCTACAAGTTATGATTATGAGATATTTATTTGGATCCTTGATAGAAAAAACATAAATAAACTTATTTTTTACATTTCGCCATCTTGAAAAAGGAAAAATCTATAAACGCCGTAAAAAAGCGTTCATTTAAGCAAATAAATATCCGTCTTATGCGGTCATCTTTCGGAAACAGATAAAGAAATTTATAGATAATTATTTCACACAATTTTAATGTTATAAAGAAGAAAAAAAATATACAAATTTATTAAAATTCGAAGCGTCCCAAAAATAGGACGCTAGGCATAATAGGGTTAGCAATAATAAAGATACTGTAACTATATTTTCAACAAACTTGTACTATTTTCTATGAAACGCTTCATAAATTACCAAAAATTGTTGGAATTGTCTAGGATCCGCGTCCAAATAACACGGATGCAGACTAAAATCTTATGGGGGTCGGGTTATACTCGACCCGAAGTTGAAAATTCTATCTGAATTCAATCCTAAACCCGACCTGAACCCGACGAAAAAATTTCATGAAACCGAGACCCGAACTGAGCGCAATGAAAAAATTGCTATTTCATTAATCAAAACCCGACCCAAACCAACACTTTTGAACCAAGCCCAACCCGATCACGAAATACTTAAATTCAAACTGGAATCCGAACTTGAAAAAAGATTGATATTGTAATAATTATGTAAAAATAGAGTACAATTATTGCTCTAATGCAATTTTTCTCTTTTATGTTGAAAAGTGAACATTATACTCAAAAATGTTCAAATACATAGCTTTTTTTATTCATCTGAAAAGAATATTCTAGTCTTTTTCGGAAAACGGGTCAACCTGAACATGACCTGCAACAGTCAAATGCCAAACAAAAATCGAACGGAACCCGAAACATCAAATGTCAACCATACGCTCGACGAAAAAAAATTGGCGTTTAGCCGTTCCGACCCAAAACGCACTTTATAATGTAATTGCATGTTACTTATCAAATGAAAATAAAAATAGAATTATGAAATAGAATCATAATGAATTATGAAAAAACAGACTACAATTATTGCTCTAATATAATCTTTCACTTTCATGTTGAAAATTAAACAAACATTCATTACTGTTCAAATACATAGTTTTTTATATCTGAAAAGAATGTTCTAGTCTTTTTTAGAAATCGGGTCAATTTGAACCTGACCTGCAACAGTCAAGTCCTAAACAAAAACCCACCCGAAAAAATTAAGGTCAACCAGACACGCAAAAAAAAAAAAAAAAATATTGGCGTTTACTTGTCCCGACCCAAACCGCACTTTATAATGTAATTGCATTTACTGATTAACCTGATAATGAAAATAAAAACAGAATTGTCATATAATCATGAATTATGAAAAAAAAGACTACAATTATTGATCTAATACAGCTCATATTCAAAATATTAGAAAAATTGAGAAAAAGTAATAAGAAAAAATTATTTTTCATTTATTTATTTTTGATACTAAGTAAATGCAATTAAATTTCTTGTAAATTAAATCTGGAATGTTTAGAAAAGATTTTAACATTTACAAAATATAAAATACAGTACAATAAATTAGGTATACAGCTTTCTGAAACACATCAAAATATTAGAATAAAATTTAGATTGGTTCAAAATATTAGAATATTTTATTTTAAGCAACAATATGACCTTGAATATGAAATAAATGGTAGTTAATATTTTGTAGCATACCCTTTAGCTTTCATAACAGCGTACAATCGATCTTGCACACTATGTACAAGGTGTTTACAAACATTTCTATCAATATCAGCCACAATAGACTTTATACGTGCCACTAACTCAGTTTTACTTAAAGGAGGATTTTCTTGGAGATTTTTCTTCATTATACACCAGGCATGTCAAACACGTGGCCCGCCAGCAACTTCTCTATGGCCCGCCAACCCTTTGGCAATTTCCCCGTGTTTGATTCAGTTCTTGTTTGATGCAGAAAATACATTTCGCACGAACACACTTACAAACGTTGCAGTGTTGCCAAGTTGGAGAAAGTTTTTATTCAAAATATTTACCACTCTTTCTGAATATCTATCTTCACTATATTTAATGATAAAAATTCTGTGATTAAACAAAGAGAAGATTACTAGAATAAATATTGATAGCTATTTTGATGTAAAAAATTCCACAATCTGGCAACACTGCCCTGGCTTTAGGAGATGCAAACATCAGAAAGTATATAATATGATTATGGCCAAATGTAACTCATTTTAAAATTTCATCTCCAAAAGATTGGGGATGCAAAAATAACCAGTGGGAAAGTTAAAATGAGCAAATCTTGAATCTGAAAATTTAAAGATCTATTAAAGTCTTATAGTAATGTTGAAAGTAATAAATTATTTTATTACTCTGATTTACATTTCATTACAAAATAATATGCAGTATTTGTTTAGCACTAAAAATGTATCGAAAGCTATTAAAATATAGTGCTAATTAATGACGAAAAGTTAAAAAAAAAATCAAAATAAATAGCTTTGAAAGGCAGATTTGGGAAATTATTCTTAAGGCCGTACAATCACCATAACTGATATATTTTACTCAATTATGAAAATTTTGTTACTTCATAAGTTTATATTGCAAACAATTGTGTTCTTACTTTGGTTTTATAAAAAGTAGCAATTACAATTTAAAAGAAAAATGCAAAGATCAGGATTATAAACTTAATAATATAGTTTTGTATGACTGCCATTTAAATTTTTAAATGGTAACATATTTTTTTTTATGTTTAGCAGCACACTCTGTACGAAATCTTTGCTACTTTTATTTTTACAGAATAAAAAGTGTTTAAAAATTTAAAAATTTTTGTAATTTTACTTAATAATTTTTTTTTAATATCTTGTGGTACATATTTTAATTTTTCCAATAAATAATAGCTTTAAAATTTTGCAAGGTTTTTTTTTTTTTTTTTGTAACAAGTTTGTTTTTTTAATGTAATTTCATTTTGTGCGATAGTAATAAAATTAATCTGCTTATTGTTTTTTGCTAATGTGGCCAGCGGCATCGTGTACATTGCTTAATTTGGCCCTAGGTAGTAAACGAGTTTGACATGCCTGTTATACATCATAAGTTTTTGATGGGATTAAGGTCTGGTGAGTTTGGTGGCCAAAGAAGTACCTTAATGTTGCGTTGGTGTAACCAATTCTTAGTTGACACCGAGGTATGCAATGACGCTAAATCTTGTTGAAAGATGAAATCATCTTCAAATATATCTTCTGATGATGGAATCATGTAATATTCCAAAATTTCTTTATATATCTGAGAGTTAACCTTTCCGTAGCCGATGCATAACTTTTCAGGTCCTTCTGCACTCATGCAACCCCAAACCATGACACTAGCAGCAAATTTTACGGTATGTTTAAGGCATTCTTTATCAAATGCTTCTTGCTTCATTCTCCAAACTCGAATACCTTGATTATCGTATGAAACACAAAACATACTCTCATCACCAGATAATGTATTTTTCCAATCTTCATCGCTCCATAAACGTCTTGATTTACACCAATTCAATCTTATACGCTTTTGTTTTGCAGTCATGAGATGTTTTGTTTTCGGTACACGAGATTCAAACTTAAATTTATGAAGACGTCTTAATGTTGTCGATGTAGAAACTTCAACTCATTCTTCTTTCCATTTTCGGTCCAAGAATTCCAAGAATCGCACATTTTTAAAACGGTTTTTCTTAACTATGCACTTCAGTTTCCTGTCATCTCCAGCAGATGATTTTCGTTTTCGGCCACCATTTCGGCGATTATTTTGAAATTTTCCATTTTTTTTAAATGGTGTTAGTATTTTACTAACGCTTGATTGCGAACAATGTAAATAATTCGCTATATAACACTGATTTTTACCGTGCCGATACAAATCAATCATACGAAGTTTAATAGATTCAGGAATATCACTCACACGACCCATTTTAAGACGAAAAAGCAAACAAACTGCGAAAAGAATACCGATTTCAAATAAAATCGTTTGAATTTAATCAATGATGCCACCAGTTATGAATAGGTGATATTTAAAGGAGAATTAATATGAAATATTCTAATATTTTGACTTTTCAAAATCATTTTTTTTCAATTAATCTTTTCAAAAATGACATTAATTTTAAGATAATGAATAAGTTTAATCAATAATAAGTTCTTAATAAAAATATCGTTTGCATATTTGCATTAACAGACATTAAATTACCAAACGATATTTTCAATTTGTAAAAAAAGTAATTATTCTAATATTTTGAATATGAGCTGTATCATTTTTCTATTTTATGTTGAAAAATAAGCATATTAATGTTCATATACATAGGGGTTTTTTTTTTTCATCTGAAAAGAACTTTCTAATCTTTTTTAGAAATCGGGAGAATTTGAAGCTCACCCGCAAAAGTCAAGTCCCAAACAAACAGCGACCCGAGACCGAAACAATTAAAGTCAACCCTACACGCAACGAAAAGAATTGGCGTTTACCCGTTCCGACCTAAACCGCACTTTATAATGTAATTCCATTTTGCGCGATTCAAACTGGTGCTGTACTGTTGCTTAATAGATTTTATTACTAACTTAAAAAATAAATAAATAAATAAAAAAAAATAAATAAAGAGCATTATTTTTTGCAACATAAATGTTTAATTTGAAATTTTTACGACTCTTTACTTTTTTCCAATTTATGCAAACAAACTCAAAAGCAAATGACGCTTCTGCAAAATTGCTTATTTTTTCTAATTTATCATTTAAACTACACCATTACAGTCTTTAGATTTGTTTAACAACCTGAACGACGAATGTAACGATAAAATATTTAAAATTATTTCTTTTAAAGAAGTTTTTCTCAATGAAGTTTCAATATTTTATCGCTCCATCTCTCTTTTTTTTCCTCCAGATTCAGAAAAATAAATTATTCACCCGGGAATTGTCGAAATTCGCACGTTCTTTTTAAAAATTTATATTACTGAATGGTTTTGATATGTTTTCATGTGAAATTTCTACGATTAATTTTAATTATTCGATATATTTGAGATATGGAATAGTGGTAGTGTTTGAAATATTTATTCTTATTATCTCATTTAAATTAATGTTTATTACACATTGTAAAAAAAAAAAAAAAAAATCAGAAAAGAAAAACGGAAAGAAACATCTGTTGATTTTATTGAAAAGGAACTGTTATTCGGAACGCTGTAAAAAACTGTTGATTTTAAGAAAATAATCTGTATTTATTATGAACTTCCAGGAAAAATTAGTTAAAGTAACAGCAAATTCATAGTAAATTCACATTATTTCCGTGAAATAAACAGTTTTTTTAAGGGCGTCTTGGCTTACAGTTTTTTATTGTAAAATCAACAAGATTCTTTTTGCAATGGACTGCTGTTCATAAATTTAATAGTATATATTTTTGACTGCAATGTAATTTTTTGTATGTTTTCTTTAGTTGCGGTATAAACGTAGGATATACAAAGTAAATATGGAGGAAAAACAGCTTAAACAACTCCATAGTAGGGTAAGTAACTTATTTTCTTAACTGATATCAATACTTATTTTTACTTACTCAATGACATAATTCTATTAGTTGTTTCCAGTTTAATCTGTATTATTACTTTCCGAACATATATAATGTAAGGAAAGTACTGTCATTACGATGTGTTTGTGAGTGAACAGGAGAGTTTCCGAACGGCATATCTGCCAACCTCCCACTATTCTTCCGTAAAATGTGAGTTAAGCAAGTGAGTTGGCAAGTATGAAACGGTACTTCCAATTGAGCTCTCATTAAGCGAATGTGTTATAAACCACTGTCTCAAGCGCTGTATACATTTTCGTATAAATAAACCGGTGTATTAGGTGTTTAAACCCTTTTAAAACCATTTCAAACTCTTTTTCGGCCTTCTATAGGAAAAATCACCATTGAAATGAACCAGAGCATAAATTATAAATAGTGATGGTGGTTTACTCAAACATTGTTCGCTCAGACTTAACTTCTCCAGTTGAGCAACGGAAGCTCCATTGTTTGAACACAACAGATTCCATCATGTTTACAATACTTTCTTTTTACTGTATGTTCAGAAAATAAAAATAGTAAACGCAGTTATTAACACTATATAGGCCCAGTGCTGCCAGATAGTCGAAAGTCAATTTCCCCAAAATTTCTAAAATTTTCCCCAAATCAGTGCTTTTTTTTCCGAAAAAGTCCCCAACACAGTTTCTACTCTAAAAAGTAAATTTTAAATTCTAAATTTTCCAGGATAATTTTTTTTAAACTAGTTAAAGCTCAATTTTTTTCCCCAAATCAAGTCCTTTATTGAAAAAATTCCCCATTTACAAAACATAAATATTTAAACTCGCAGAATTTTGCATGCATATTCGCAGCTAAATGAAGCGACAAGTATGTTTACATTGTTTTTTAAATTGTTGCCAATCGATGATACTGGCCTATCATTACGTTAGCTCCTTCTATTCTCATACCAATAAATATTTCAAGGTTTAGACCGTCTCTAAGCAGTTTTGATTTGAATGAATCTGAGATGATGTTAGCATCATCTGCTTCTATCTGACGTAATCTATAAAACTTTGTTTTATTTTTTTGTCATCCTACTGAAGTACCTAATCGAAATGCAAAGCACCTTCGAAGTATCAATGATTGTGCGTCGTCAATAATCAAAGAAAAATAGCTGCTTTCAATATCTTTAATTAAATCTTTTAAAAAGCACGGCAAAAGAACGTTCCGGATAAGTCCTGAAATTCACTAATCTCAAAGTTTATTGCTGTTTTAGACCGCACAGTTTTCATTCAAGTTTCTTACACGGAGAACTAGGGGTCTGCTGCATTCATTAAGCAATATTCAGTTATAAACGTAGCAATGTGATTGTAGTATGCAATTGCTTGTCTTGCATAAAGCTCTACAGTCATTCCATGAATCACAAATTAACAGCTTTAAACAAACAAACAAAAAAAACATACAATTGTTCTCATTTCTGTTGTATAAATCTATACTAATAAAAGAAATCTGTTCTGTATATGTGTCTGTGTGTCTACCCGCAATGACTATGAAAATCTGCCGCACTTAGTGATCTGGAAATTCAGGTGGTGATAGTCCAAAGCAGGTCATGATGCCCCTCTGATACTTGTAAACGATATGTATGACCACGAGAATAATGATTGATATCGCCGATTTCTGTATTTTATTTTCGTTTTCCAAATAAAAATCGAGTTCGAGACAAATCCAGTATTGTCCGATGACTAAAAGTAAGCTTTACGTGAAGTAGTGAAAAAAATTTCCGAAGTTTTTCCCCCAAAATGTTGATAGTCCCCAAATATTTCCTCACGAACTACCTTTCCCCCCAAAACTCCCCTCGAGGTTCAAAATTCCTCAAAATGGAGGGCGAAATCCCCAATCGGGCAACACTGTATAAACCGCTGACGCATTTATGCGTCATCTATAAAACTATCGTTAAGAAATTCTAAATTTCCCCCAGAAAGTTTGAGTAGTATCTTTTGTTTATTGCAATGATACATATTTTGTGAAGAAAATAAATCAAAATGAATATTAAAAATTTTCTGTTGTGAAATCTAATTTTATTCAATAAAAATGAAACGCTAGATTTGATAACATTGTTTGTGGCCTATATAATACTAAAGGGTACCTTTGAAACGCGAAAAAAATCAAGTAAAATATTCAGTTGGACAAAACAAGTTTGAATGAGTTTATCTTCAAAACATTTTTTTTTTTTTTTTTGTATAAACATGAAATTTTGACTATTGATTAAACAGATTAGGCTTTTTAATGTACTTTTAATATTAGAAATTGACTTGCCTTTTACAGAATTTGTGAAATAATTAAATTAAAATAACTCATTTTTTTATACCGTAAGTGATTGTGCACATGATATCTTGAAAACGCATATATGGATTGTTATGAAGTTTTATACAGATAAAAAGCACCTCTTTGTATTTGAAATGATCTACTTTTAAATATTTATAGTAATAACACTTTTAGTTATAATAATTTTTATTCATTAACACTATTTCTACCACGATCTTGTGTTTACATATTTCTACCAAAAGGTGTCTACACCTTTGTCTTTGAATGCAAATAACTGCCAAAGCTGTTACAATTTCAAATTATCAGTAAAATATAGTTAATTTGAGCAATATATTTATTATTACATTGTTGCGTATTTATTAGAGATTATTTAATCAGGTTATAAATTCTAGCTTAATTCAACAATCTACAAAATATTAATGTACATAAATGTAATCAATCACGTTTTTACGTCAATAGCAACAACAATTAAAAAATGTTATTTTCTTATTTTTTTTTCAGTTTTTAATTGAAAACCAAATATTTTAATATTATTAACTTAAAAAACTTTCAGTCTCATGTATGAAAATTGAAGCTTTGTAACAATAACAACAACAACAGTAATCATAAAAATAGCAGTGTAATAAAAATTTTTTTTTATTGAATACTACAGTTTTAAAACTAATGAAAACAAAATTCATGTGTATTGAACTCAATACTAGAACTGGAGAGAAAAACGCGTTATTCAGTTTTTTAGAACTAGTCACTCCAATGATCTACACTAAAATGCAACATGGCAGGTAACAAGCTAACATCAAAGTTATACAGCAACTCCTGTATTATCCGTTACCGGGATACTCTAATCTGATTATAATTGATATGATGCTGTAAAATGATGTCGATATTTATATGTAAAACTGTTTAAAATTAGAACTTAAGAAATCTATAGAAATTAGAAATTATGAAATCCTTAAGGTTTCAAAAGAAACCTCATGGTAGAAATAGCTATACTATAAGCATATTTTTAGATCCAGGATGAGCTGGGGGAAACTGACACAGCTAAATTAATCTAACAACTATTGTACGGAAAGTGAAAAAAATCAATTGTGGACAAATAATTAAACTTAGAGAATAATTTTAAGTTAAAATTAGAAAGGTGTCTTTTGGCACCTCTTGGTAGAAATAGTGTTAAAAAAAATAAAAGTTTGATTTTTTTTTCTTTTTTTTTTTAATTTTTTTTTTTTTTTTTTTTTTTTTTTTTTTTTTTTTTTTTAACATGGTTAATGAAATAATTTTGACCTAAAATTCTAAAAGTAGACCATTTTAAAAAGACATATGTGCTTATTATCTATATAAAATTTCATAACAATCCATAGATACTTTCTCAAAATATCATGCGAGCAATGAAAAACGGAGAAATAAAAAGAGCTATTTTAATTTCGACGATACATAATTTCTGTATAAGCCTAGTCATTTTCTGATGATAGTACATTATAAAAAGAAAAGTGCCCAGTTAAACTGACGACATTGAACTTACAGGCTATTTACACTAATTGCATATTATACTCTTATTTCAAAGGCTAATGCACCTCGAAAAGTAAATTAAGGGTGGATTACCCCCTCCTGTTTTATATCTTTATACTTAACCAATGAGCCTCCAAATCTCATCAGGGAAGCGCCTTATCAAAATAAACCAGTATACCAAATTTGAAGCAAATTGGATAAAAAACCCATTTATCTAAATTAAGGGGTTCCCCGTTCCCCACTTTATACTTAAACAATGAATCTCCAAATCTAATCAGGGAAGTGCCTTATCAGAATTAACCGGTATACCAAAATTGAAGCAAATATGATAATTCTGCATGAGAAACACATTTATTTAAGTTAAGAGGTGATTAACCCCCCGTACCCCGTCTTTATACTTAACCAATTAATCACCAAAACTTATCAGGGAAGCGCCTTATCAGAATGAAACTAGAAAAAAAATTGAAGCAAATCGGATATTTCTATCAAGAGTTATTGCTTTACGTACATACATACATACATACGGACATACATACGTACGGACATTTTTACATACAGAACCTGCGGGCACATTAGCTTTCAGGCTTTGATAGCCTTTGTGAGCTGTAAAAGCACAATCTGTTTAACCAATAGTGAAAATTTTATGTATATACATAAAAACGTTTTGAAAATGCACTAATTCAATCTTTGAATGTTTTTGTTAATTTTAGGCGAGTTTAAAAGGTATAAGACCTCTATTGAATGCATCAAACTTGTTCAAAATAACTTTACTTGTTCAAACGATGAATACAAAGTAAATTCGTAAGCTACGAATACATATTCAGTTTCCTCTTTAATCCATTGCATTTTTCTTTGTTTTCCATCCTCACGTGAATAAAACGTCAGCTCCTAGGATTAGCATATAATAAGAATTTCAGAATTAATTCAATAAGGATTCTGGGTCAACGTTCCACAAGATCAAATCGTTGAAACACTCTTAAGAATCATTACTCTCATTAAGTGTGTAGCAGAGGTCACGTTCATACCCAAACTTATTTGTTTAAGTAAGTATACATTGTTTCTAAAGGGATTTAATCAAATATACTATCTAGTAATGAATCAATATTGATTCTGTAATGCGTTAATTTTATATTTAATGTCTTTGAATTAGAAAGTCTTATTCTTTTTTCCGTAATGTACTAATACTACAAAAATGCTAACTTTACATGGCAAATATTGAAATTATAATACCAATATTTGTAAAAACTTATAGTGTTCTATCGATAATATTCCCAATAAAAATGAATTTAATAATTTTTAGTAGTTTTCAATAAGTAATTTTCAATAAAAAAAAAAAAAATCATCGGAAATATTTCTGATATTTCATTAACCCTTAAATGCGCGACTTTTTATTTTGTTTCGAAAAAATTATATATGATTCTCTGAAATGTTTGTTATACAGGAAAAATTATGAAAAAAATCAGTGATGTATTTTTCATATAATACGTAAATTTTTTCTTCTGTTGCACATCTGCAATATAAGTAAAAGCTACTGTCGTGTGGCTGTTTTACGATAAAATAATGCAAATTAGTAAATACTTTAATAAGTATGTCTTCAAATACCTTATTTTATATAATTATTTATTTTATAAAACTTAACCTCTTCGCTACCTGGGTCCACATATGTGGACCTCTATCCTTTTCCACATAAAAACTAAACTGTTTGATTTATTTTACATTTTGACTTCATTTGTTAACAGCTGAATGTTTTTTGCTTTAAAAGCAAACCAATAAATGGCAAAATCTATGCTGATTTTCTCATAAAATAGATGTTATTTTCATCTGAGTTTGCAAAACGCTTTCAAGAGGGTGTGGCCAAGAAATTGAGAAATTTCCATACTTATTTAACTTAAATCTTTTACAATAAAATGTTTTGAGAATTTGTATATCATTCACTTGTTTAAAGGCCTTAAATTTGTGATTGTGTGAATTTGGGTTAGTGATAATTAAATTGATATTTTAACGGAAATTGTAATTTTATATCCCTATTTGTAAACCTAAATTACTAGTCCCCTAAAGTATCTATTTCCGAAAAGTTCTTTTTTCTGTCATCTATGATGTTATCTTGTTTGTTTAAAACCAATGAATGAGTATTTGTAGTATTATTTTAGCTTTGGGAACGAAGAGGTTACACTTTAACCCTTTAATTTCCATGATAGAATACGTTCTAGAAATTACGTAGTTCAGATAATCTGACTTTACATCAGAAAGTTTCAATGGTCAATTTCGCTTTATTTGAATACGGAAATTGCTATTTTAATTTTCTGGTGTGAATTAGGTATATGCAAATAAAAAAAATCTATAAAATCCAAAACAGTGTTGTTTGCATATATGCAAAGCTGCGCATTAAAGGGTTAACATTTGCTGGCTTTACTTTGAAAATATATATAACAATATTGAGGAAATGTATGTGATTTCACTAGTAGTAGTCCAAATAATAATAAGAACAAATGATGATAAAAATAATAATGTTTTCCAATAAATAATTTCCAATTATAAATTGAACTCATTGGAAATATTTCCAATGTTTTATAACCATATACTGGCTTTATATATATATAAAAAAAATTACATCGTGATAAAAATTCTGCAAAATATCGGCCTTCTACCAGAATATTCCCAAGAAATAATTTGACTGGAGATATTTCTGATTTATTATTATGCATGCTGGGACTACATTAAAAATATTTGCATTGTAATAAAAGTATTTCGAAAAAAAAAGGTCTTGTAATGGGGGAGTATTCCCAATAAATAATTTTCATTGAAAGTATGCCCGATGATATGTTGATATATGCTGACATATGCTGTCTTTACATTAAAAATATTTACACTGTAATAACGTTATTGCTGAAATACTGGCATTTTATTTAGGATATTTCCAATAAACAACTTTTGAAATATTCATGATGTTAAAAATATACATCAGCTTTATACTGAAAATAATTATAGCGTAATAAAAATACTGCGGATGTACTGATTTTATTGAGCATATTCCTAATAAATGTTTTTCGTTGGAAATATTTTCCACGGTTATTGAAAATATTTACAATGTAATAAAAATATTGATACATACAGAAATTCTATGGAGAATATTCGCCATAAATAATTGTCATTTTAATTAATTATACGTTGTATTATCAGCAGTGATGGAACACTGTAGCGCCAGAGAATCAATTGACACCGGAAGATTTTATTAGTTTTCTTCGTTTAATTTCAAGACAAAATTTCTGAAATATTTCAACAAGAACAATACTATTAAAATTTAGTGGTGACAATCGCTTAACTGCTGCGCCACTGTTCCATCACTGTATCAGGCTTCAAATTGAAAATACTTACAATGTAATTAAAATATTGCTAAAAACTTGACGCTTTGTTGAGGATATTCTCAATTAATAAATTTCATTGGACATATTTGCTATTTTAACGCAATGAAAGACAATGTAATATGAAATATGGGTTTTGAAACAATAGAAGGCCCGCCCTTCTTTTTAAAAAAAGTTTTTGTCCTTTTGATTGCTTAGAGCGGATTTGCAATTCAACGAATCAGTAAATATTTTCGAATATATTGATCTAATATAAAAAACATTTATAAAGTAATATGAATAAATATTTTTCTGTTGATAATTTAACAACACTTTATATAAAAAATGGATACAGGTGGAGCTAATAGAATAAGAGCGGGCAGAGGCGTTGCCATTGCAATACTCAAGGCCAGAGGACACGAGTGTGACATCATCACTTATTGACCGACTTCTCACTAGTGTTGGAATTTACACCGGAAATTTTTGAATAGCAGTTTTCTTTTCTTTTATTAGTGGAATATCTATCATCTTATAAAACAATAACAACTATTTAAACTGACTGGTGAGAATTTGGATTCCCCAATAAAAAATCAGCCAGACGCGGCAACACTGTGACATTTCGCATGTGACTGAATTTTTTTTATTTAGGGATTCCGGATTCGCACCAGTAAGTTTAAATAGTTATTATTGTTTTATAAGATGATAGATATGCCACAAATAAAATAAATGAAAATTCCTATTCAAAATTTTCCGTTTTGAATTCCAACACTAATGAGAATCCGGTCGATTAGTGGTGACGTCACACTCATGTCTCCTGGCCTTGAGTATTTCGATGTCAGCGGCAGAGCCCGCAGGGGGAAATTTCACCATTGTTTTAGAATAGTATTTACAGTTCGTTTACAGGGACGTACAAAAGAAATCCATTACATTGTGTTATACCGTGAAAAATTGGTTGCGATGCATTTTTAAAATGATATTGTGATACTTCAAACACAATGGACTCAAAAAGAATCACTGGGATGGATTACAACAAGTTTTATATAGATTATAGGATGCGTGACATTTATCTTTCATTTATAGAGACACACAAAAGTACGGACTAAGATGGATTTCATTGTATGAAAAAATAAAATTTCTTAATAATAATCTGCTGGTGGAGTAAACTGTTTCATGATCTATGCCTGATACATGATTTTTCGTTTTTTTTTCTTTCTGTAGGCGAACCTGCGCCGTCTCTTGGACCACATCCACAATAATCACGTGGAGAAGGTCATCAAGATGTGCTCGAGGGGACTCGACCCAAACTTTCACTGCCAAGAAACAGGAGGTAAGACTTAATATTTTAACTCCACACTGAACGATTGTTTCTTTTGAAATTATGTTTTTCTTAAATTCTCATATTTAGCGTTAGACATCAGAAACTTTAAAGGGATTTTTTTTTAATTATATAATAGCAGAAATTTATTCCACATTATACTTTTAACCGTGCATTGCTTCGAAAGTTATCTTATGTTCCCTTTTCATATTTAGTTGGAGGTTACATGCGGCGGTGTTTCACGCCGCGTTGGAACTCCTTACGCACCGCGATGTCACATCATAGGGTGAATGTTTCTATTTATAGTAGTTGCGTAGGGCTCCATTTAATTATTAAAAATGAAATGATAATTGCTTTATATATATATATATATGTATATATATATATATATATATATATATGTGAATCCATCGCTGCCCAGTGTAAGATTAACGATACATTTTCAAGATGCAACATAATAAAGGAATATTTCTATTTATAGTTGTTGCGTGGGACTGAATTTGTTTATTAAAAGTTAAATGATAATTGATTTATATCCATATAAGCATCACTGCGCCGTGTAAGGTTAACGATACATTTTCAAGCTTCGACAAAACAGAAATATCAAGAAATAGTTTTAAATTGGTCCCTTATAATCTGTAATTATGTCTGAAATTATCCGAAGATTTTAAGCTAAAACGCTAAAATAACTCTTTAACCTTTTCAGAAGTACGTTTTTTCGTTGCATTTTTTCGTTCTTGGGAGGGGGTTTTTCTGAAAAAAAGGAAATTGAAAAATATATATATTACAATATAAATGCATATACATCAACTGCTTTTCAGAAGATCACATTGTTTTAAACTTTTAGCAGATTACGTTAAATTTGTCCGCACGTTACCATTGAATACATTTTCACTCTTCATACAGTAAAGTATGAAATCGTATATATACGGATATATTCATTGGGTCACAAGAAAAGAAAAACTATTTTAACAGCTATATTACTGAATATTTTAAACAGTATCTCTTAAACGAATATAATTGAAAATTTACAGACTTTTAAATGACCTCGAAATTCTTTAACATATTCTAAACAAATTAGAAATTGGTCGTCAAACGTGGCAAATGAGGCGCGTTCGTACTATAACTAGTTTTATAAATATCGTTTGCACCGCATATTGTACTCAAAGTATATTTTGGTGCACTTCATAAGTGCATATCAATTTCATTCTGTTCGAAAGGCTGTAACATCATTAAAATGCTCTTGAAATAATTTCTTCTCATTGGCCTTAATGTAACGGAAAACTGTTGACTGTCTCTGTAATTAAGAATACATCCGATTTTCATAAAATTTGAAATGAATCGACAAAATTTTGCAACAATTATATATTTAAAATTTCAGACCATTCGGAAGACTGTAACATCATTAAAATTCACCTGCAATATTTTTCCCATTGGCCGTAATGTAACGGAAATTTTTTTGACTGTCCCTGTAATTAAACAATGCATCCGATTTTCATAAAATTTGAAATGACTCCACACAATTTTGCAACAATTATATATTTAAAATTTCAGACCATTCGGTTGGGTAGTTTTTGCTCTGTTATATGCGGACAAACGGACAGGAGAACAGACAGACGAACGGACAGACGGACGGACTGAACGACGACTATAGGTACTACATATTTATATAATTACGAACGCGCCTAAAAATGACAAAGCATAAGTCTAAATTCTTACGATGCAGAAATTCCACAACGTCTCTAAAGCTCATAAAATATTTCTAATTTTAACATAACCTCTTTTGTTTCAAGTCGGTTAATAATAAATATTTTTCAACTAAATATCGTCGAATTTTTTTATAACATTTCAAACATATTTTACACAAAAAGACACACTGAAATACGGAAAAAAGATTCTAAAATATTTTATAGTGTTAGATTATACATACGAAAATTCTTGACATATTTTTCTTTCAACAGGCCAAAAAGTGCCACTATTATTGACAGCATTTATATCGATTACCTACCGCGCAAGTGTTCAAATAATGTTCTCTGCCATTTTATTCTTATTATTCATACTGAATATGTTTTTTCTTTGTATCTAACATTTCCGTCTATTGGTGATATATATTCAGGATGTCTACTTTGATAACTACCTAATAAATAATTCCTAAACCGATAATTTTGGAGGCATACTTACAGTTGGAAAAATATTTCACATGTTCCTAATCATAAGTCGAAGCCATTTTAGTCAAATTAGATATTTTTGTAAACATTACAAAATTTAAATCTGTATACGATTCCTAAGTCCAATAAGTTATATTTAAAAAAGCACTCCCACTCTGTGTTGTAACCATTGAATCAGAAAAGAAATTCAGTTATGTTTATGATAAAAATTTATTGACTTATGATCATTTTCAGCGTTCTTCGTCAACACTTGTTTTTGTTTTTTAGTGCCATAAAGTCATCCAATCAGCACTGATGTGAATGTCTTTTTAAAATGCTGACAGTGGCACATTTCGGTCCCATCAGTTCGGTCCTGCTACCGTTATGGTTTGGTCATTTAAACCTCATCCTTTCAGTCCGGCCATGCCAACTTCATCATTTCAGTTCTATCATATTAGACTATTATTGTATGTAGAGCTGATTGTGATTATAGCACGGATCGGTAGGGTTATTGCCTTAGGTCTCTTGTTTTTAGGGGGCCTTTAATTTATATTATTTGGGTATTTTTTTAATTTATACATATGTTATAAGTATATAGTACAAAATTTGCTAATATGACGATTAGTAGAATACTCAGAATTCCAAAGAGCCATGTGCCAATTTGTATACGTTTAAATTTGAGGTAGGATACAAGTATGTTGATGATGATGGCATCGTACTATTCATTAATAAGTGAATATTTGCCAGCATGATTGTTTCACCAATCGTAACTATGTATGGCGAATAATAACATACAAATTTTGAAAAACACAACAGAATCGTATACACCAGTTACATGCCGTAACAGTAATCGAATTACATTGCAGATATGGCACTTCTCTGGATATCAGCACATTTCACGAAAAGCAAAAGTAATCTATTCAAAATTTTATTAAAATATTTTTAACAGCTTCCCTGATTATCCCGAGTTATTTTGGAATCGTATATATTACAATTAATTATTATCCCGAGAAAACTTGGACATGGCATAATTTTTCACTATGATTTGTTTTATCAAGTTTTCACTTGGGTTGAATCTTAAAAAGAAATAAAATATTCTTACATAATATATATATAAATAATAATAATAATAATAATAAACTATATACGTATAATAAATTATAGTATGTAATATTTGATTGGCAGCTTTCCTAGTTTCGTGATGTGGAAGGCAAATGCTGAAATAAAATGATGTGATTGCAAAAAAATTTGATGATTTTTTATAATTTTTTTCAAAAAAATTGGTAAGGGAAGTTGTTAATTTGTTAAAGTCATAAAAGATGAGGTGAGAGTCTTGCACCGGGTCGAGTTGACTGTTATTTTTTTTTAATTGCGGGTTGGGTTCGGATGGGAATTTAATTCTTGCGGGTCGGATACAGTTCTCTTGTGTTTGTAAAATTTTCTGTATTAAGGCTGTGGACATGTAGAGAGTTTGTGATTTCAGAAATGAAATACCAAATTCCAAATATCATAAAGAGAAAAATTCTTTCTTCGTGAAAAGATGACATGTCAATGACAAGAGAGATTAAAAGAAGGAAAAGGAACGTCACTCAGGAGAGAGAAGATCTGATGTCGATGTCACTAAGACCTTATTAATCGTAGACAAGCAATAAATTTAGGGAAACAAATGTAGAATAGAATTCTTTAATGATTGATAGTTAAGAAAGTCTTGTGATTTCTTGAACCAATTCCTGTTATCGATTAATAATAATAATAAAGTTGAATAAAAAAGTCTTGTGACAATTATAATTATTAGAGCATTTTTATGATTTTTAGTGGCAGAGAGCTACCGTTCTGAATCTCAGAAAAAATGTTTTTGGATTTGTGATAACAGCAACGAAAAATGATAGTAGTTTATTTGGTTTAACTGTACCTATATTTATTGTTTTAGTACACGTCGATTATGGAAAAGGTTTTCGGTGTTTTCCTTGTAAGAGGGCAATAATTCGGATATATAATTATTTACGATATTCGGTTAAATGCAACGAAAAATGATGAATGATATGATGATCTGATGAATTATTATAATTCAGATTTTTATAAAAGTAATGAAAAATTATAGTACACTTTTATTTTAGTAAATTGCTTGATTTAATTGTATATTTATTGTTTAAGTTCATTTGGATTATGGAAAAGGTTTCTGGTGTTCTCCTTGTAAGAGAAACGATAATTCGGATACATAATAAATTATTATAATTCTGATTTTGATTTTGATAAAAGCAACAAAGCATTATTGTATACTTTTATTACAAAACTTGCTTGATCTAACTGTATATTTATTGTTTTAGGGCAATTCGATTATGAAAACGATTTTTGATTTTTGAAGAAAACGATAATTCGGATATATGATGAATTATGATATTCGGGTTATGATAAAAGCAAGTAAAAATAATAGATGGTGTGATGAATTATAATAATTCGAATTATGATAAAAGCAAAGAAAAATTATAGTACACTTTTATTACAAAAACTTGCTTGATTTAATTGTACATTTATTGTTTTAGTACACTTCGGAAATGGAAGAGATTTTAGGGGTTTACCGTGTGCGAGAAATATAAGTTTGATACATTTCCTTCAAAACTCTTCCCTGAAGTCCTCCTATAGCAATATAGCAAAAAATTTAGCCGATGTTTATCAAAATCTCCATCGATTGTGGAAGTTTGTTCATCAGTAGGTCGTAATTCCTGCAGACAAAATTCAAAGATTACCAAAAATTCTAGATTAGTGGAGACCGGGGCTAGTTGGCTACAGAGGTAAGTAGGCGCAGCCCTCATAAATCGCCTGTTTGTGGATAGACTGCGCAACCAGTCACAGAGTACCTTTCTTCTTGCTTTTTACAATCCTCATTGTAGTTTTGCAGTGTTACCTACGTGCAGTGGACATTTATTACGATTTTTCTGTTTTCTGTTCTCATAAGTAATTTTTTGTTGCTTCATTCATTTTCTAATTTCTAATACTTATCTTAATAATTGCGACTTAACTTCTGCAGTTTTTCTTAGTGTATGATTAACTGCACCTACCCCATTTGTGATTTACTTGGATTATTTATGTTTAGAAGGTTAAGTGTTCCTTTTGTGAAGAAATGTAAACACGGGACAAGCTGGCTCGGTGTCTGGTGTGTGCTGGTAGCTTGAAAAACAGCAAACACCGAGAAAAGTGGTTGCAATGGAAGATTTTGGACACATGAGGCTTGCCCAAATGGAGACAGTCAAATTTTTATTTGTGACAACTGTAACTCTGATGATGGTATCGAGTGGGATAGAAGTTAATTAGTGTTAATGTTTTATTCATTATTTTTATGTCTGTATAATTTGGAATTTACATTGTACGGCGATAACGCCTTTGTTTAAACTTACTGATAATAGTGAAATTGATTTCTCTTAACCGCGTGTCTTATTTGAGTTTTACTTAAATTTTTATAACGCGTGTGCCAACTTACCCCATAGGTATAGGCAACATGCCCCGTGACGGGGTAGGTTGGCGCACAATTTTCCTTTTACTTTAGGCTTCCGCTAAACATAAACTACAAAAACTACAAACTCAAAACTGCGGGGTATTTATAGCCAAATGCCTGTTCTTTAAAAGTGCAGTTAAAGTTTGTTAAAAAATTTACTAAAAAATAATAACTAAAAACTGCGCCTACTAGCCCCGGTTTCCCCTACTCATAGTTACGACTTCTATATAAATTTTTAATCACTTGTGGACATACCGAGTCGATATTTAATTTTTTGTCACTGTAAAAACATTAAGAAGCAGCCACATTTGACGATTTTATTGAAGAACTAAAGTAAGTAAAAAAATATTCTTAAAGATAAAATTCTTAAATACATTTTAATCTTACACACTATGGTGCATAAAAAATTTGCTAATAAAGTAATTTTAAATACAGCTGTTTTGTTTGACATCTTTTAAGTACTTTTAAAAATAGTTGAACAGTTTAGGCATTTGATGGGCTTCCCAGTTGACACCAATTGTTCGCTCTGCCTAGGAGTTGCTGTATTCCTAAAATTAGGTAACGATAACTTTTCAATAACAGTTGAACAGTTTAGGCATTTTATGGTCTCCCTAGTTGATGCCAAATTTATAACCGGTCTAGGAACAGATGTATTTCTAAAACTTAGGGAATCATAACTTTTAAAAAACAGTTGAATAGTTTAAGTGTTTCATGGACTTCCTAGATGATGCCAACTCTACGCCCTGTCTAGGAAAGATGTATTTGTAAAACTTAGAGAGAAATAGAATAATAAATGTCCAATTGTTTAAAACTTGAAAAAATTATTTAAAATACTTAATTTTTTCTGGTAGCAAATTTTAATTTCTACTTTATATTATTATGGAATAATTATATTTTTTAGCGAAAACAATTAATTTAACTGTCATCTTAAAAAAAATTAATTTTTGTCACCAGAACGATTAAACGATTGTTTTTGAAAATAACGTAAAATCTTTCACGAGCAAACACTTATCTTACAATAGATACTGATATTCATGTCTTAAGAAAGAATAGACTACTTTAATCACACATTAGAATATGTAATTCCAGATGATGTCAAGGGAAAATTCTTTATTCATAAAAAATGATAGTTTTTTAAAGATAAGAGTATGAAAGAAAGAAAAACAAAGAAAAACTGTGTGCTGAAATGAAAAATCTTTTATTAACAATGACGATATGTATTTATTAAAGATCAATATAAATAAATTATGTTAGCGATGCGATAATCAGGGAGGGTTCGTTATAACATTTTTCTTTTAGAATTTGTTTAGAACCTTTTAAAAAATAATTTATCATATCATTATTACAAAAAAAAATTGCTTTATTTCAGATTTTAGATAGGAGTTAAGTAAATGCGGAGAAAAAAAGTCAGACATATATACTTTAAAATATATTTTTATAGCAGACAATATTCTTGACATAGCACGTATTTTAATTATACAATTTTTTTTTTCAGTTTTATGCGAAAATGGCAACAAAAAGATATAGTAATATACTATTTTTCCTTTACTTTCTACAGAAATGGAGAACTTCAGTTGCCACCATTGCTGAATTCTTGCAGAATTAAAAATTACAAAAAAAAAAAAAAAAAAAAAAAAAAAAAAAGATATCTCAAAAAGAAATTGAGCTGCAGTTTTCAAACAAATTGCATTTAAAGGTACTTTTTGTTCCTATACGACGGTTTAAAAATTGAAAATGTGCGATGTTTCGAAGTTTAAAAAATTTCAAAAGAGATTGTCAGTATTTAACAGTACAATGATACATCTGCTTCGTTTTACGGCTGGCTTATGTAACGTAACGTTATATTTTAGGGACGGCACTTTAATTGTTGCCCGAAAAAAATAGTATATTGGGCGCTAAAAATTGTATAAATAAAACACAAGACAACATAATTACTACACTGGAAAAAAGACGAATGCTTTTAATTTACAAACATGCAGCATTACCACGAACGAAAATATACAGTAACCTTTTCCAATTTATCATGATTACGAAAAGTATTCCTCATCATTAGAAGCCTCAGAAAGGAATATATTTTCAAGATTTAAAGAATCATTAAGAGAAAAACAAAGTTTCTTTTTGCTGACAGTGATTTCTATAAACGTTTTCGAGTAATTTTTTATAGTAAGGGTTGTTTCTAAATGAATATCGAGGTTTTAAAGCTTGGTAGTATTTATTACATAAAACTTAAAATTATAATTAATACATAAAATGAAAGAACAACTCAAATAGTTTTACATACAAGCTTACAAGTGTTCAATGTGAGAACATTTCGTCAAACGGCACACATCAAGTCGATAGCTCAGTTCTTCCCAAACGTTGATTAGCGAAGAAGTTCTGTTCAGACGCTCACCCGATCTGACGCCATGTGATTTCTACCTGTTCATAAAGGATCGTGTGTATGTGCCTCAACTACCAGCTGACCATTGCAGCTGTTGCAATACTGACCCCATAAACACTAATCAACGTTTCGGAAGAACTGAGCTATCGACTTGATGTGTGCCGTGTGATGAAATGTGCTCACATTGAACACTTGTAAGCTTCTAGGTAAAACTGACAAGGGAACCACTTTTGGTGTTGCTCGCACCTAGCATCGAGACCCGGTGCGTTTCGTAGCCCTATACATAAAAGTTAGAGAACCGAAAAAATTTCTCTGTTAAAATAATATTTTATATACTTTTTTTATACTTTTAATTTTTTATTATTACATATTTATTTGTTTATTTCACGCCAAAATTGAGTTAAGTCTCCAAATATGGCGCTACAATTTTTCCGCCCGCTTTATCCAATGAGAAAATGTACAGAACATATTACTAGAATTATATCAGATTGCGATTTTTTTTTTTATATATAATTGATAGCATAAGAAACAAATATTAGGTTTTATTTTTTTTTCTATGCAGACGATAAATATATATAAGTAATAAATATAATTCTTTAAAAGCTTCGAAGATCATTGAAAACTATTTTTTAGTGAAATACAAAATAAGCAAACTATTTTCTTTTGAAATCGAATGAAATAAAGTTTCGAATGTTTAAAATGAAATGTTGCTGTATTAAATGGTCCTTCGGTAAAAGAAAATCATAAAGTAAATTAATATTTTTACACAATTTAGAAAAATTACTGTGGCGAAATAGGTCGGACATTGCAATTTGTAGCTATTACAAATTCAGCTATGACATTTGGCTAGGTTTGCCGGAAAGCTCTACTTTTGAAAATAAACGCCAACTATTTCCCCGCCAAAAATATGAATATAAAGTTGCAAATTTTCAAAAACAAATTCGTTGGTTTTTGAAGGAATTTTCAAACTTTTTCAATATTTTATACTTATTATTAACTAATTTTTATTTTTAAATGCTTTTCTTTTAAAAAATTCCATGTTAATAGTCCGATAAGTGGTCTCGAAAATTGCATTTTCAGAAAGTTATGCTGCTTTATAATCAAGAAATATTATTTTAACAGAAAAATTTTATCGATTCACAAACTTCATAATATAGGGCTTTAAAATGCACCAGGTCTCAATGCTGGGTGCGAGCAACACCAAAAGTGGTTCCCATGTGAGTTGCTCTTTCATTTTATATATTAATTATAATTTTAAGTATTATGTAATAAATACTACCAAGCGTTAAAACACCAATATTCATTTAGAAACACCCTGTATAGTAATCAGTTTTCTCAAACCGAAATATCGCTTTTTAAGATGCTATTTATTCCCAATCAAGCATTTTCAGCTGCGTAATTGAATTATACATACAAGAATAGCAAAATAACATTAATTTTATTGTTAATATTAATGTTGTTAATGTATCATGTTTGTCTATAAAATTCTTGCTAGAAATTCCTAATACTAATTTTTTGTTTGCTTAATGATAGACGATTATTGATTATATAAAGAATACATAAAGACTTTCAGAATTTCTCAATAAAAAACAAGTCTGAAATTGTACATCAAACGTGGCAGATGAAGTGCATTCGTACTATAGCAAGTTTTATAAATATTCAGATCTTGATGCGATAGCTGTTGCACTCTTATGCAAAAATGCATGAATACAAAATTTATTACGATCATATATATTAAATTCAGTAATATGGAAATAATAGGAATTCATCTTAAATAGGACTTCATCACCATGGCAACCTAGAATCATTATCTATCATGGGATATCATTGAATTCATTACGTTTGATGGGATTTAACAGAATAAAGAAAACTTTTATTAATATCTTTGTAAGTTTTGATTCGATGTTACTAAAATTTGAAATGACTCGACAAAATTCTGCAACGATTATATATATTAAATTTCAAATGATTCGTTTGGGTAGTGTTTGGGTGTTATATACGGACAGATGGACAGACAGACGGACGGACCAGGTGACGACTATGGGTGCTATGTATTTATATAATTAATAACGCACCTAATAACACTGTGACATGTTTTGAATTATGGGAAACTGGCACCTTTTATTGTTTGCAACTTAGTGCAATATGGCCCTGCTTACTGAAATATTAGACAGGCCCAACATAGAGTACCTTTTTAAAAGAATGGCGTCAAACAAGCTATAAAATTTGATTGATCCAGAAGATTTTGAACAAAAACTTGGCAAAATTGCTATTATTACCAAGACTAAATGTTTATTTACTTGTCTAAGAGAACTCAGTTAGGCGAATATCGTCGAATTCTGTTGCGTAGGTCGCCATATTTTCGATAAAAATTTCTAATATGAGTGAGTATGTGCTGTCTGCACAAGTTGCCACTTTGTTATAAAATCACTCTGGTATTGTATCAGAAAAGATTATGCTTCAGGAAATCATGGAACTATTAATCAAGAGGAAATGACGTATCCTTAAAATAGTGAAGCTTCAACTGCAACCGCATTCGCAGGAGTTGATTACCGCCGAGAGAAACTTTTACCAGTGAATTTAAATAGAAATTTGCCCCTTCTTTAAACGCCTTAATGCAGAATTTCAGTCATAAATAATGGCAGAAACAGATATTCATTTTTACTGGTGAGAGTTTACTTTTGAGTAATCAGGCTCTGCGTTTCCGCCATATTGTGGTCACAAGCTAGAGAACATCCTATCTGTGTCAATGAAAAACATTATAATAAATGGGTAAACTGACACCAGTAAAAATAAATAGAAAATTCTACCCTATTTGTGAGAAAATATTTCTATGATATAAAGCTGTAAGACGAAATTTTTTGTTTAAATTTACTGGTGGAAAGTTTGTCCCGGTGGTAATCAAACACTGTTGATCAAATTAAAAATACGGCTTCCATCTTGTGACAACCTTCTCAGTTACTTCACTCGTAACTGGTAGACAGTACACTATATCTCTCTTCCCCTTTATTCCTAACTCCATTCAGGAATTAAGGAAAGGCAATAGCTTATCAGAGGAACGTTTTTGGGCGCACACATTTTAACGCTGTTTATAACACTATTAAATATTATTATGACTTTAAAGTACCTCCATATTATAATGATTTTATTGCATAGCACATTTACAAAAAGCAATTTTTTTACGTTTTTAATTCTCAGAAAACTGTGGCAAATAAAAGATTTCTAAGCTGATTACCTCAGATTTCGCGGTTAAGATTTTTTTTTTTTTTTAAATCTGTTTTAAAATCTGAGCGTTGTAAAAAAAAAAAAAAAAAAAAAAAAAAAAAAAATGTTTAAAATAGAGAATCTTTCTTGAAAGATTCACATACAGAAAAGTAGCAGCAAAAATAAATCAATGTTTTACCATTTTTCATCTTTTGTGAATAAAACAAGCAATTTAAACGTTATTGTTAAGAAAATAACATCTACTGCATACTAAAACCAGTCGCACAGAGGAGTATTTGGCGCAAAACCTTGGCCAAAATTATTTTTCATGTGTTTTATAGATAAAATCTTTGCTGTTACCTTACTATTAGTGAATGCACTTAATTAATGTTGTATACACATAAAAGTATACATTTAATTAAAAAAAATTATATAATACGACGCTTACTTAACTTTTTACTGTTTGTAAGAGGAAAGTAATTGTTGATAGAGTTGTTTTACATACAAGTAATGTTTAACCCCTTCGGGACGAGCGTCTTTTACAGAATTTTTAATCTTTTATCACCGGTTTTTCAAAACAGAAATTTTTCCCTAATTGCATCGAGAAAATGCTTGGATTAAATGAGGCAAAATTTACAATAAAAATTTACTGGTGAGAATAATCACGGATTCTGATCACCTTACGTATACTGATCGCTCGTCCCTAAGGTGTCAATTCAATGTTGTTAATTTTTCTATATGTAAACTTTTAATTATTTATGTCAACCAATGTATATATACAATATACATTATTTAATTTAGTATTTACTAAACTTGAGTTGTAGCATAGAGATTCGGGTTTTTAAGTGTTATTCAGAGATTATCAAAACAATTTATATTTAAAAATGGCAGCGATACTCGGAAGATATTTTTAATCGACCTTCAGAACTATAAGCAAAACGACTATACTTCAAAAATGGCCCGGCACACATTTAAAAAGCTATATATGAGTCATTTTCTGAAAAGTGGCAATTTTATGTCCCAGGGGTCTTGAAGACATATTTTTAAAATTACAAAAAGAAAAAGGGATTTTAACTATCAATATTAATAAGTTATTCATATAAACTGTAATTATTTGCTTATTGAAATTGAAATTTAATAAATTTAATGCATTTTTTAATGCAAATATCATTCCCTCACTATGTCCCCATTCACATATGTAGGAAAGAAAATGCTTTCTCTGCCATTGCAGCACGTATATTTATAATTATTTTTTTTTCTCAATTCAAACACACTTAAATACATATTTAGCCATTTAATTGTGTTTATATTTTATATAATGAATGAATTAGGGCACTTTTTAATGACGTCCCTAGCATTTGTCGTCATTCCCTCACATAACTATAAATTTGTCATTATTTACTTAGTAGAAAGCAGCCCATGCTTTATGTATGTCTAGGACAGTTTGTACAAGAGTAAAGTGAAATATCCATCTTGTTGTTTGCTCAAAAATGTTCTTGAATAGTTAGTATATGGCTTTGAAGTACTAGATCAATGTACGTATTTTTATTACGCGTCATTCCCTCATCTATTATAAATTTAATAAAAACTAATGAAATGGCTTTTTATGTTGTTATGTTATTAGAAATGTGTTTCAAAAGATATTTAATAACTGAAAATATACCTAAGACTAATCACTTTTGTATAACATGGTTTTCAGAAGTATTTTGTTATTCCCTCACGATGAATCTCTCATAATTTTAATATGAGGGAATGATCTGAATCCATTTATATATGTACTAAACAGTAAAATCAGAAAATGTAATGCAATAAAATACACATTAAAAAACTAATAAGACTTTTAATTACCGTAAGTAAAGATAATACATTTTTTATTTTTATAATTTTACAAGGAGGAGTTTAAAAAAAATTGTACTAATTTAAATAAACATTAACTTTTCTAAATGTTAATGCTTTATCTTTATTTTTTAAATTGACAAAGAGTAAAAAGAAAATATTATTTATTGACAGTATGACTCCTAATTATAATTTCTTTTCTTTTTTAACCCTTTCAAGGGCGGTGGTATGTTTATGAAACCACTTAATTTTAATTCCCAAGCGCCACAATGGCACCAGACTTTTTATAAACTTTTATCTATTTAACATGTATGTGAAACATAGCATTTTTCATATTTACAAACAAATTTGTTCTTAAATTCCAGTGCCAATCCTTTATTTGAACATTTTAGCAATGGAAGTGCTTTGAAATTAAGATATCAGAAGAACTATGAAATACAGTTTGGTTCATATTATTTTTTGATAAAAATAGCAATAAGGTAATTGTAGGCTAAATTTTGAGATTTTTGAGGCAATTTCATTGGGCCGCAATTTTCTTTAAAAAACAGCCACATTTTAGAGAATGACCCATATATCTAAATCAATATATCTAAATTAGAGGTTAAAAAGTTTAAAAAGAACACATTTTTAATTTGATTTTTTATATTATATTAAAATTAAAGCTATTGAGTTCAAAAATTCACGAAGCCACAAAAATATGCATTTAAACATAATTAAACACAATAACAGAGTTGAACGGAACGGTAACAATAAACACATCTTCTCGCAAAGAAACCTCCTCTTCAACTGAGGCTGGAAGCCACCGGACTCATGCTTCTGAAATAGACATAGATCGATGCACTAGTTAGCCAGTTATTAAAAAATATTATTTTTTTACTATTATTGAGAAATTTTTGCATTTTTAGCCAGGTTTTTGGGGAAAAATACTCCACTGTGAGCCGGTTCAATCAAATATACCGGGTTAACGTTGCTTAATATACCACCCGATGAACAAACCGTAGGTGAAAATATTTTTTTATTGAAAACTCTGATATATATTTTTCACATTCAGTATCTTTTCCTAGATTGTGTATCAACAAAAATAGAAGCAATTTTTAGTACTTTCGTATTAGCCGCATGCGTGTAATGAATAACAAATTATTTCTGTTTTTATAGCAACTTTTTTTATCTTGTTCTTACCGTGTTTAAGCGCGTAGTTCGATTACATGTCTGTTAAGTTCGTGTTTCATTTATTTATTTATTCATGAAGTTTTAATTACGTTTAGCAATGTTTTAATTGTGGAACATTACACGGAAACTAACTAATGCTAAATTATTTGCATTGTTTTTAGTACAAATGAATTAATCTGTCGTAATTGAGTTGCACATTCATTTCTAAGATAGGTTTTAGAAAAAATTCACTCTGAGAAAGTATTTTAAAAACTATAAAAAATCATTAAATTGAGATCAGCTTTCAAAGAAATTGCATTTGAAAGTTCTTTGTTTTTTCATGTCCGACGGTGTAAAAATTGAAATTGTTCGATGTTTAGAAGTTAGTAAAAATGCGATACAGCTAAACTGATTGGTTAGGCCGTTGCCATCGCCCATATGACGTCATCGTTAATCAAGGGCATGTTTTCGCTTTATAATAGACGTCATGAAACATTTATATGTGAAACAAGAACAGATTTTTAGAACTTGTATTAAAAAGTTAAAAATAAACACATTTCTGTTATTTTCGGAGTACGACAATTTTTTAATAAATATAATGTTAAACCTTTAAGGAGCAACTCATGTAATTTCGAAGAACATTGTTAATAACGTGAAAATAAAGGCCTTATTTTTACTCGGAAAATAAAGGACTTTATTTTTTATTTTAAACCTCATACTTAAGCACAAAAGAGGCACGATGAATAGCTATGAACCTATAATGTTTTATATACGTTTATTTATTTTTATTTTTTAACATCAACGGAGAGAGTATATCCATTTACTTGAACGAAAAATGTCTTTGACTACATAAGGTGAGATCATAGAAATTTATGCCAGAATTTATTTTAGTATTTTCTTTTAATATGTTTTATTTGTAATAATGGCGTAAGACAAAAATAAAACATTTTAACAATTTATTTTGCTTTACACACGTGACTACAATGACTACAATTTATTAAAATTTAATTTCTAAAATGAAAAATTCTGGTGTAAATTGCTTTTTTTTTTTTTTTTCTCACCTAACCTAAGATAAAGATTTTTCATAAAGTAAATGAACATATTCTTCCCTTTGATGTTAAAAGTAAATAAACAGATTTCTCTTTTTCTCTGTAGACTATAAAAGGTTTTCTGAGAATGTAAATATAGAAACATCGATAAAACAAATGAACCCTTATGGACCTGACGTTTATTTATTTTTAATTTTCAACATCAATGGAAAAAAATATATCCATCTATATGAACGAAAATGTCTTTAATGACGTTAGGTGAGATCATAAAAATTTATATCAGAATTTTACTTTACTAATTTTTTAAAATATGTTTATTTATAATCATGGCATGTGTATAACAAATAAAATATTTTTATTTTTTATTTTTTATGCACACGTCATTACAATTGATAAAATATTCTAAAATATAATTTGAAAACTCAAAATTCTGCTTTCAATTTTTTTTTTTTTTTCATATCTAACATAAGTTAACTAATTTTCGAAAAAAAAAATTAACATTTCTCCCCCTTTCATGTTAAAAAATGAAAGGAAATAAACTAATCTCTGTTTACAAAAGACTTTTGCTAAAGTAAATGCTGAAGCTTAGAAAAACAACCACCTTTCTTATAAATAACACTGATAATAATCTCTCGGAAAATAATAAGCGCATTAAGAAATAATAGACCACTTTAATCTCGAAGTGAGAAGACGTAATCCCAGATAATGTCTAGAAAAGAAATTTTCTTTTTTGATGAAAAGAAGACAAGCTAGAGATATGATCAAGTGAAGAGAAGAAAGAAGAAGAATCTCTGCTCAGGACATCTGAATTTCTTTGAACAATGATGAAAGACGGGATTATTAGGTTGCATCGCAATGAACTGTGTTCTAGAGAATAAGAACAGATAAAAATTTATGGGCAATATTTTTCCCAGATGATTTGTTCTGAACATAATCCTATACAATGTATAATTTATAAATTCATATAAATTTAAAGTTTTTCATTAATGTAATGTAGTTATTGGTTATCTTTAATAAATAATATTTTTTTTTAACAAACTGTTTGAAAGATAAAAACGTTAAATCTTCATATTTCTCTAAAATAAAAATATAAAATTGTATTGAGATTATTAGATAGTATCACAAAGAATTACTTATTCTATGGAATACGACTGTTAACATACTAAAATTGAACAAGATTACTAAAATTGATGGAAATGTTTTCTTTCTCGTACTCAGAGCAGTATTTAAGTATGTGCCACATGTGCAACTGCACAGAATGTTTGGGCGGAAAAATTTTTAATTTGTCAAAGAAAAAATTGAGGACAGCAAAATTTTACTAGTAGTTAAAATATGTTTATTTTTTCTTGTTTTTCTTATGAAAATGGCAGTAGATTAGCGATATTGTACTGAGAAATATGGTAGTATTAGTGATGACATTTCCGGATAGACAGCTATATACGCAGCGACAATAATATACTATCCATTTTCGAACCACCAGGGTCTAAAATCCACAAAGCCTGAGAAATACTACTGCGTTGTGTTCGTTATACGACTGCATTAAGTTCATACTACATTGTTTACGCCAGCTCAAACTCCCAAACCAGATTAGCTGGATCTGGTAACGATCTGAGATATTTGGATGCGACAAAATCTGGATAACGAAACATGAAATAGAGGCACGACTGCACGATTTATCACTATTTCTGAACAGTAATTTTTTCCTTATTTAAGATAGAAATTATGCGTTTAAATAAGGCCATTTGCAAGTAAGTGGTACATCGTGCTTGTGGCCTGTGCCGAATGTACCTATCCTTTAATTTAGCCCTGATTCTAAAATCTCAGTTATGATAGCTTCACCTCTTCGGGACGGACGGCTTTTACAGAATTTTTAATCTTTTATCATCGGTTTCTCAAAACAAAAATTTTTGCCTAATTGAATCGGGAAAATGCTCGGATTAAATAAGGCAAAATTTACAAAAAAAAATTTTACTTGTGAGAATAATCACGGATTCTGAGTGCCTTACGCGGTACATATACCGGTCGCTCGTCCCCAAGGGATTAGGCAACCTAAGAGACTGCTCAGGGCAGGCTAGGTCTGCCCCTTAGAGCTTAATGTCTCTCCTGGTATGTTCCCTGACACGTTGGGGCTCGTTATGTGAGTCTAGCCCTGTCCGGCCGAATGCAGACGCACATGCACAAGAAGTGCACAGGGCGACGCTCACCCGCCAAGGGCGGTTACGCACCACTGACCACAGAATCCAGAATGTATTTGAAAAAACATAGTGAGTTTACAATAAAGGCAAAAAACCTAGTCTGAACAGAGTACAGGAGAGTTCTGAGTTCAAATGGCGATGCCATAGATATATAATATTGGAGAGAAGATCATTCAAATTTTAGAAGTCAAAAAATGATTGTGCAGGATATAAAAAATTCCGGTTTTCCAGACAAATTCTTTTAAATTTCCAAGTATATGTTGCAATTCATTATTCTTCTCCGAAGAAAACGATACATTTTAAAGGAAAAAAATAAGAAACGGAAATTTTAGGACAGATTTTTAATTAAGACTCAAGACTGATAGAAAATGAATCAAAGTATTTTAAACATTGTACGAGAAATTACAGTAAATAAATACTTGCTACAATTCAGTTTAGAATGCATAGGAATTACTGATAATTAGAACGGAGCAAATTCTGCGAATTTTCATTCAAACAGTACTATTTTTCATGTATTCCATGCTAAGTTTTAGCGGTAACTGGCGGTACAATTTTATACAGGGGCAATACTGTTTAAGTTAATACAAAGTTTATACAACTATGTTTTAGATACTACAGCGAGATTAAAATCTCGGATACATTCATTGATTCTGCAAGTATGACATTAGAAAACGTTATCGGTGATGCACAGTCACGGAATAAAGTAAAGATCCCCTACTAACTCTGCAACAAATTGTCGTAGAAGAAAGTTACTGGTAGCAAACGATTGGAAATAAAGTCTTCTTTCAAATTATGTATATAAAATTTGGTTAGGGGCATCTACATATCAAAACGAACCCAAAATTTGTTTATTTTTTTAATAGCAATACCCAAATTTAACATCCTAAATAAATTCTGCACCCTTCAATTCGCCTACAAACAAATTTTCATGAAATTTGTACGATTAGTTTCATAGGAATTAATCGTTTTAAAATGGGCATATTTTAGGATGTGCAGGGCTCACAGCGTTCCTAAAATTTTCGCACTTTGCTACCACTTAATTAAAACGACAATCTTTTTTGTATAATTCTATTAAAGATCTTAAGGGAAACTACCACGAAGAATTCTTATTTAAAATACTGGTAGCAAAGAGCGAAAATTTTAGGAACTCTGCGAGCCCCGGATATGTATCCAAATTGAAGTTTGGTTCTCGATTGTTGAAATACTAGAGAACGACTTTGTCACGTCTATTAATACATTATTTCTTGCTAATATCGCGCTTAATATGATAAGACTATTGCCTGCCTAAATGTTTCAATAAAATAAGTAAAATAATATATTCTTTTTGAATTATGCTTTTCTGCATATCATAGATGGCCTCTTAAACCATCGTTTTGACGTTTATTAATCATAACTTGAAAACTACTAGGAAGAAAAATTTTAAATTGAGAATTCGCTTAAAGCAGGACATAATAAATATAAATCTATCAGAAAAATTGTAGGTTGCAATTAGGTTGCATATTTTTTTAAATATTAATTTCATAATTCATATAAAATTTTTAGACCAAATTATTGGAACATGATGCGATACATTTTGTAATTGTAAAAGTACCCTTATTATATGTATATTCATATTCTGAAATGTTCCTTATAATAAATTTCAATAATTTTAAAATAATTTCATCATAAAATGACTTTGAAAAGTTAATTTTTCGCATCAAATATAGAGTTGCTTACCTCAAGTATGCAAACGCTGTTCCATAAATGGCTGGTTCCTACCACAAAATTTTTATAGTATTCCTCACCTTATTTATTGACAGAATTTTTGAAATTCAATAAGACGAAGAACACTATCAAAACGCTGTGGTCAAAATCAGACATTGGTGGCGCAGTGCTTGAATCCCTGATTATCTACCTGGAATACTAAAAGTTTTTCCGTGAGACTTGAAAACATATGTGGTAATAGGCAATACATGTGCCATCTTCTGACAATTTTTTGAGAATTTTGCCCCGATGAATATTGTGAGATAAGGGCTTTGTTCCAATGTGCCCCCTTCTTCCCTACATTTTCAAAATATAATCTATCAAACTGTAGTGACTTTGTCTGCGTATTTATTTCTTCTATATATTTTGCTTAATTAAACTGGAGGTTTTGTGTGAATTTTACGAGGGCTACCAAAACCGCTGTAAAATTTTTCTGTGATTTCTATCATTTTTTGTTCGACGAAGATGGAGTTTTATGCGATATTTGGGCGAGATGATACTCTGCAATAGTTCTAAACAGTTCAAGAATTTAATAGGCTATCTAGTAGACGTCCACTTTATACAATAGTCCAAGAGCCGACAGCACAAAAACCTATGTTATCAAGTACAAGAAAAAACCCTTTATTTTATGGAAGGGAGAAGTAGGGGAATTTAATGATCCAGATCCATGTCTGCCGGAAGTGAAGTGGTGCATAAGCCAAAAATTAATTCCACCAGTGGTTGACCCGTAGGTTTATCATTGTGTTTGTCCTACAAACAAAAATATAAAAACATGGAGGGTGGTTGTAGGACAAACACAATGATAAACCTACGAGTCAATCACTGGTGATATTAATTTTTGGCTTATGCACCACTTCACTTCCAGCAGACATGGATCATTAGATTCTCCTACTTCTACTCTCCCATAAAATAAAGGGTTTTTTTTTCTTGTGCTTGATAACATAGGTTTTAGTGCTGTTGGCTCTTAGACTAAAAGTTGGAGTGTCTACCAAATCATGAGTACGTAATGGGGGAAGAGTCGAACTGCAAAGAAAAATCTGCGCTTGAGAAGCAAAGTAAAGCAGCAAGTAGAACTGTAATATTAATTAATAGGGGAGACTAGGGAGGGTTGACCCACTTTTTACAAAATGATTTTTAATTTTTTAAATATTGAACGTAGAATAAAGTTTTATATATCATTTTATTCGTTATATAATCAGTTATAAAAATAAAATTGCTACATAAGTGTAATATATAAGAAATTTGAAAAATGATCGATTTTAACCATGAGAAAATAATGGGTCAAGGCTCTCCTCATATGGGAGGGTTGACCCACTATATGGGAGGCTTGACCCACTTGGTTTTATATTGAAATATTTGTGAAGAGAAATAAAATCTGTTTAAAAAAGGCAATATAACTTTATGCTACATGCTTTAATTATTATAAAAAACATTTTTTGAAAATATGAAGCTTAAACAAACCTGTTTAGACGCAATCGCAAGTCAGAGGGGATAAATTTTGTTTTAAATAGAATTTCGTCTGAGCTGGTATAATTGTAAGCAAGGAAAATGAAATTTTAACATTTAAGACAGTATTCCGTTCCAGACGGGTTCCGTTTTCATAGGGTTTCATGTATTATTATGGCCGGAATTTATTGCCACTGTCCCACTTTTTTTGTCTCCTTTTCCTACTTTTTGTGACACTCGACCTGACAACTCTAATTGTCACATAGTTTGGGTTCATCTCACTGTATTCATGCTGGTGAAATTCGTCTACATACCTTCCAAAAGTTTTTCGATCAATGCTCTATTTCTTTGCAGGCGCATGTGCACTTAACTGATCATTATCTTCTTTATCCCTTTCAGTGGCAAAGTACTTTCAGTACTAAATTGTTGAAATAAATCACTGGCACCGGAATTTATGAACAAATTTATTTGGAAATAAGAAAAAAGGTCTATTTCACATACATATTAAATGGAAAAGATTTTAGCAAAATTCTGGTGCCACTGTGGCGTTTGGGAAACAAAATTAAGTGGTTTCATAAACATACTTTGCTGCCCCTGAAAGTGTTAAGACTACTGCTTTCAAACTTTCTAGTCCTTTATAGTTTTTAAGACTGTTTCTATTTACCTATTGTAGTAATATTTAAATGGAAAAAGTTCCTATCAACTTTCTCATTTATATTGCATTAAATTTTTTCTTGCAGTGATACTATAGCAATTTTTCACATCTTTCTTTAATCTAAACGTTTTCTTTTCCATCATCCTATTTTAACCGTGGCTTTACACACTAAATTTACATTCTTTTTTATATATAACCATTAACCTTTCATTATGCATAGTGTATAGTAAAAAGATTTCATCTGGTCAACCCTCCCTCACATTGACTGGGTCAAGCCTCCCCACATCGCCCTTTTCTAAAGAATAGCATATCGTTATGTTAAGCCTATCTTACTGCATAATCTTTATGCCTGAAATGAAAGCTAGATATTTCTGCATTACTTAAAACCTGCTTACTTAAATTTCTATGATACATTTTATCTGAAAAAAGCTTATAAAATATTTCTAAAAAACTCAACTTTTAGGTTTGAAACGCCTCACAATTGATTTTTTCCATACCTATTTCGATTATCTGTATGAAACAAAGACCGTTGTTTGAGTATTCCAGTAGCTTTGGTTGATACCTAATGATAAAACTCTGAAAATCTTTTAAAAATCAAAACTGTTGGGTGGGTCAAGCCTCCCGTATGGGCAACCCTCCCTAGTCTCCCCTATACATGGGTACTAAAATTCTGGTGTTAGGTTTATTTACTTAACACGTTCACGCCGGCGCAGTGGGTCACACTTGACTGTCTCAGAGCTGTCAAGTCTCCGGCTTTTTGGATACCAGTATTTTAATACAGTAAATGTTGTTTATTTAATTAAAACAATTGGGCGATTTAAAGGAACAACATTTTCTCTGAAATAATAGTGGTGTGCAAAAAGCCGGAGACTTGACAACACTGAGACAGTCGAGTGTGACCCACCGCTCCGGTGTGAACGTGTTAAAGTAAAAAGCCTTTTTATTATTTCAAATTATGTGTTCTCCCCACTGCTATTAAAAAATTAAAACAACTAAGCACATTTGTGTTATTTTCTATAAACTGCAGAAATATTTCTCGCAAAACTAATGGAGAAGTTTCCAGAAACCACTCTTCTTGAAAAGAATACTACTAATAAACTCTCCGAAATAATAAGGGACCAAAGAAATAACAGATCATTTTAATCTCGGTGTGTGAAGACGTAATCCCAAGATGATGCCTAAGAAGGTATTTTCGTATTTTGATGAAAAGAAGACAGACCGGGAATACGATCACATGAGAAGAAGGGGGGAGGGGGGTCTCACTGGGAAACATTCCCAACTGTCAATTCTATATTTTGACTAGAGTAGTATCGTTCCAAAGCTCTTCTCACGAGAATCAGGAAATATATAGGAACTAGACTCCCGAATCGAATAATTCCCAAGATATGGTCTTTTTTGTGTTTCAGAAGAAGAGAAATAAAGAAGGTAAAACGACATGAGATTCCTTCAAAAGCTATCGAAAGCAGGCATTTTGTCTTATAATTAACCATGATGACATATTTCTGTTCCGTACGTAATCAGTAGTAGTTTTACGTAGTCATTTTCTACGTAAAAATGTTGAAAATGCAAGTGTTTCCAACACTAGGCACAAACGATAAAAGGCATTATTGTTTGACAGTCAATGCAAGTTTGTTTAGTAAGAGTGAATCATAGATATTTTACTGATTGAAAGGCTGGATCCGCGTTTCGCATTAAAGCCGTTTGGAAAGCATATTGCCGCCGAAAGTAGGCGAAGAGAACTGATTGTAAGGTTGACTATGTATTTTTAGTATGCTTTCTATAATAATAGTGTTAACGCCACAGAAAATACTTCGATGAGTTTTTAATATTCTCCTATTTTCTTTACCACGTACTTGTAGTCTTGGAAGAAGTAAACATCCAATGGCTGAAAGTATTTTGCCAATCCAGCTTGGAGGAAAACTGACTGTATATCAGAACCTATTTTTTCGATGCATAGATTTTCATCCGTTTGGCCATTCTATGTGTCCAGTACCGATAACTCTCTCATAACCATACTAGCATGAAACTGCATCGTAAAAACAATTATCATCATTAATTCAAAGATAAAATTCCTGCCTTCGGTAGCTTTTGAAGGAATCTCATACTGTTTTTCCCTTCTTTATTTCTCATCTTCTGAAACAAACAAGTTGGAAATTGCACGTCAAACGTGGCAAATGAGGTGCGTTCGTACTATAACTAGTTTCATAAATACTTTTTCCACCGCATATGGTACTGAATGTATATTTTAGTGCACTTCGTAAGTGCATATCAATTTCATACTGTTCGAAAGGCTGTACCATCAATAAAATGAACTTGAAATATATATTTTTTCCCCATTGGCCGTCACGTAACGGAAAACTTTTGACTGTCCCTGTAATTAAACTATACATGCGATTTTCATAAAATTTGAAATGACTCGACAAAATTTAGCAAAAATTATATATTTAAAATTGCAGACCATTCGGCTGTGTAGTTTTTGCTCTGTTATATACTGACGGACAGACAGACAGACGGACGGACCGAACGACGACTATGGTGCTACATATTTATATAATTATGAATACACCTAAAAAGGGCCCATATCTCGGGAACTATACAATTCGGAAGTATAGTTCCTATACCATTCATGAGCCTCATGACATGAGTTTTCGCAGGATGCCACTCGCGTCAAAATTCAGAACAGACAATTGGGGATGTTCCCTAGTCAGTTCCAGATGCCGAAATCTTCAAAAATGGATGAAAGACAGGATCATTAGGTGTCAAAAAGAAATGTGTTCCAGAGAATAATAAATTATTTACAGTGAATTTCTTTCTTATAACGATTTGTTCTGAAGATAATTTGATGCAAATTATAGTACCAAGAATTTGTATAAAGTTTTACATATATGGTTATCTTTATTAAATAATATTTTAAAAACAAAGTGAAAACGGTAAATTTCAATCATCGTCTTTAATAAAAATAACCTTGAAATTATTAGATAACATCTCAAAGAATTACCTATTCCGCGGAAGCCGACCGATTAAAGATTTTATTAAAATTCATGGATGTTTTCTTTCTCACGGTCAACATTTGAAATGAAGCATTTATTACATTATAAAGAATTGAAAGTTTGCTTAATATATATTGATAAAAAATTTCTTACGCTAACATTTTTTTTTTTTTTTTTTTTTTTTTTTACCTAAGGTAAAAAGATTTTTATCATTTCAAGTTGAGCGTTCTCCCCACTGTTATTAAAAAATTAAAAGCAAATAAACACATTTCTGTTATTTCCTATCGACAAAAAAAATACCTAACAACAAGAACGCGAAATCATGCATACAGAATAAATTATGAAACACTTTCCAACACATTCAAAATACTCTAACAAAACTTCACAATTTACTAAGGTGAAGGATGATATCTAAATGAACAATTTGGAAAACGCATAACGCATCTGAAAACATTATTTCTGCTATTACCATGAATGGTCGTGAAAATATGCATTTTTTGTGCAGCCCTGTATATGATCTACAGATATGTATGCATACCATATAGTATGCTAAAGTTAGTTCAGTTAAGCGCATAGCACAGTTGAAAATTTCCACCAATAAACGTATGTTGTTGAGAACTTTTGTGCGATCCTGTATGTGATCTATAGAATTTATACACACGAAGTAATATTTAAAAATCAGTTAAATTCAAAAAAGCATACCGCAATTGAAAACACACTTCCAGCAATTATTGTTCGTAAGCTTCAATAGTTCAATTATTGCTCATTTTCTTCTATAGCCAGATTCTTTTGTGTGTCTCTGTAAATGCACGATAAGTTCTATGCACCCCATGTACTATAGTAAGAACCTTGTAGTACCCCTCAGTGATGTATATCAATTTCAATATGTTTAAAATACTGTAATATCATTAAAATACACGGCAAACGATTTCCCCCCATAAATCGTAATGCAGCGGAATTCTTTTGAGTGACCCTATAAATGAACCGAAAATGCTACACACTTCATTTTCAATACCGAACATGCCATAGTAAATCCCAATAGTATACAGTATGACATCAAAAATCCGGCATTCAGAAATCCGGCAACTTCAAAAATCCGGCACCAAAACCATCTTTCCTTTCATTTTTCTTTTATATTTCCAAGTTATGGGAGAAGAAAAATAGCAATTCTTTGTGAATTAAAAACTTCAAGATTCAAAATAAAAATGCAAAAAAAAAGAATATTTGACTATTTTTTTCATTTGTCAGAGGCGATTACTTTCTGAACAAATTTTCGGGGAACTTCACTGTTGCTTAGCAAAGGAACAACTTTGGGGACACCTATGGCGAATGTATATATGGCCGGCACGAATTTTAGGCAACGGTGACATCAATGATGAGGAAGAATTTTCAGGCTTTCACATTTCCCGTGAAATAGCCGCAATTTATGAGCTAATTGAACACGTAAAATCTGAAAATGCATTAAGTGTTGAAAAAAGGGATATAGTTGACTGGCTAAGCACTGACGAAAATGCATCAACAATTAACAATTTAACGGACAGTGAGATTGCTGACGCTGTGCTAAATAGAACCACAGATAATGCTAGCAGCAGCCCAGAAGATGAGGAAGAACAACCGACAGAAGACAATATGTCACTAATAAATTGCTTAAATTTGACAGGAGGATTAATATATGTTTTAGAGAAACAAGACTGTATTTCCGAAATAGACATTCTTCATTTGTATAAAATACAAAAGAAAAAACTTGTTAAAGAACGGCCAAAAAATTGAATCAAACAAAGTTGACATCGATGTTTGCGAAATTACAAGAGAAGAAATAATTTCACTCTTTATTAGAGTTTTTTTTCTGTAACATAGAAAATATCAGTTAAAGTAAGTTTATTTTATATTTAATTTTCTCTTTTTCTTACATAATTATCACTTATTAATGTATTAAATTATGGCTAAAGGCACCATTAAGAATATAGTATTACTTTTGATATTCCTTCAAAAATCCGGAATTTTCAAAAATCCGGCATATACTCGGTTCGGATGATGCCGGATTTTTGAAGTTATACTGTATATCAATTTTATGGCGATCGGTCTATATTTACACAAGTTAGAATGCGGAGAGATGAACAGACAAACCGAATTCATAAATGCTTTTCAATTACATGTTGGAAAGTGTTAATAAAAATAATTTGAATTCCAGAGATGCAACCACTCTTCTTGTATAGAAGATTGATAATAGTCTCTCGGGATAATAACAAAAGCTTTCAGAAATAATAGACTGCTTTAATCTGGAAGGGAAGAGGCGTAATCGCAGATGATGTCTAGGACGAAAATTTCTTTTTGATGAAAAGAGGACAGGCCGGAGATAGGATCACGTGAGAAGGGAAGAGGAGGGAGAATCTCTGCTCTAGACACCGAAATATTCGAACAACGATGAAAGATGGGATTATTAGGCAGCGTCTTATGTTCCATAGAATAAGAAAACATAAAATTTTATAATGAATATCTTTCTCATACGATTTGTACCGAACATAATTTGAGGAAATTTATAATATCATCCATTCATATAGTTTTTCATAATGTTATTAATTATTTTTATATGCTTTTTTTTTTAACTGTTTGGAAAAATGGTTATTGTCCTCGTTAGGGTAGGAAATCAAAAACATATCTGAAGCTTTTTATTAGTTGAATCCGCATTTTATTCGTTTTCTGATTGGACTGTACAGTAATCTGCATTTTCCCTTTACTTTCAACAGAGATGGATACTTCTGTTGCCACTATGACAAAAAAGTAATAAAAACTACAAAAAAAATTAATAACTCAGAAACAAATTGAGATACAGCTTTCAAACAAATTGCATTTAAAAGTACATTTTTTTCTCTATACGACAGTGTAAAAAGTAATATTGTGGGATGTTTAGAAGTTTAAGAATGAAATTTCATTTAAAATTGGTCCAAGAATATTAATGTTTAATCCATGGCGTACGTAATGTATAGGACCAGCTCCGTAGAAGTTTAAAAATTTACAGTACCGAAAATTGTAAAACTGAAATTTCTTTTAAAATTTATTCATGATGGGTCCAGGAATGTTAATGTTTAATCCATGGCGTACGTAATGTATGATCAAACTCCGTGCGATTTTTTATGTCTTAAATTTTAGTCTTTGAAAAAATCATATTCCAAATGGTCGTTATTTGTTAAATTGCTTTTTTTTTTACTTTTATTGTCTTTTTTTTAAGCTGACTTTAGACGATAAACTCTTATATAATTGTCTAAGATTAAATGAATGTTTAGAATATTAGATAATATCACAAAGCATTACATGTTCAATGAACATAAACTTTTAAAAATATATTTAAATTGGTGAAAATTTAACCTTTCTTATACTCGATATTTGAAATAAAATTTTATGTATCTTATTAAATAATAAAGGATTGTACATTTAAAGTCTATTCAGAAATAAGGCAACATTATTTATTAATTCTATCAAATGAAAAAAAAATCTCACTGCTGTTCAGTTTTTCATAATGTTATTAATTATCTTTATAAAAAGTTTTTGTAATAGACTACAGACAATAAACTCCAATAATTGTCTAAGATTAAAAGAATGTTTAGAATATTAGATAATATCACAAAACATTACATGTTCCATGAACATAAACTTTTAAAAGTTAATTAAATTGGTGAAAATTTAACCTTTCTCATATTTGATATTTGAAATAAAATTCGATATATTTTATTTATTGAATAATAAAGGATTGTTAAAAAAAAAAAAAAAAGCTATGCTCAGCCTTGATTTTTCTAGCACGCTGTTCCCTTTTCCCTATCTTGCACTGAAGAAGAATCTCGCTAGTAGATTCGAAACAGCTGTTTGCTGCTTTTCACGCATTATTTGTGCATTTTAAACGTTGGTTTATTGCTTTTTAATATTCCTGCACAAAGGCTTCAATTACTATTTTAATAAAGGACTGTACTGGACTCAGGGTAGCCTTGTACATTTAAAGTATATTCATAAATATGGCAATATTATTTGTTATTTCTATCAAATGATAAAAAAAAAAAAAACTCACTGATGTTTAGTTTTTCATAATAGTATTAATTACCTCTATAAAATGTTTTTTTTTTTTTTTTTTTTTTTTTTTTCCTTTAACGGACTGCAGACGATAAACTCCAATAACTGTCTAAGATTAAATGAATGTTTAAAATATTAGATATTGTCACAAAACATAACATGTTCCATGAACATAAACTTTTAAAAATTGATTTAAATTGGTGAAAATTTAACTTTTCGCATACTCGATATTTGAAATAAGATTCGATGTATTTTTTAAGTTAAATAACGCGTTTAAACTATATTCATAAATATGACAACATTATTTGCTATTTCTATCAAATGAAAAAAATAAACTCACTGCATACGCACTAATTACAATTTAAAGTAAATAAATGTTAAGATTGTTATCACAAAGAATTATGTTCCAGAATTATATTACTAGTGAAAATTTAGCAAATATTTTTAATACAAATTGTACGGCGGGTATCTTTATGCAGTTTATTACACTATAATGTGATATGTTTGTGAGTATAAAGAAAATTTTACAATTATTTCTTAGTTATTTTAAAAGATATATATTTTTCCCCAAAAAGACGTGGCTGAAAAGAAATTATGCTCAGAGCTCTATAACAAGCACCGTCATCATGCAACTTGAAACTTTGAACAAACTTCGGAAATATGAACTTCCAGATCCAAACTTTAACTGCGAAATTGCTGTAAATACTCGGCGTTTCAAAGAGTTTTTTCTTTTAGTGATTTGTGAGATCAGTTATCTGTACAAAAGAGTAAGGTGATTGATACATTTTCCTTATTGTTCTATGATCTTTTACTATCTTCCATTAAGTGCCATACTTCTGTTCTTGAACAATAACCTATCTTTTTATCGAACTGTCCCAAGTGCTTTTTGATAATGCCAACGAAATTAAACATTTTCCTACTTAAATATCATTGCAGAAAACAGTAATCTGATGGTGGTAAATATAACAAATGAGAATAAGACGCAGTAATGGCAGTAATTTTTAGGGCTTCATCCACATTACCTTTACATTTTTGTTTTAAACTACGTCAGTGGTGGAAAATTGGCGCAGAGGTGGAGCCTATTGACACCACTAAATTTTAGTAGAATTTTTCGACTTATCTAATGACAGAATTTCCGAGTTTTTATTAAGGTGCATAATACAATAAACAATTAGTGGTGTCAATAGGCTCCTCCTCTGCGCCAATTTTCCACCACTGACTACGTAAACGACGCACCCAAGGGAGACTTACGTTTAATGAACCCCTTTCTTGCACTCACGCATGCTCTACATATAGACTTATATACTTAACTTCTTCGCGACGAGCTTCTTTTACAGAATTTTTAATCTTTTATCAACGGGTTTTCGAAATAGAAATTCTTGGCTAATTTAATTGCGAAATGCTTTAATTAAAAAAGGCAATTTTTTTAATTATAAATTACTGATAGGAATAATCAAGGATTGTGATCACTTTATGTTTCATGTATACGCGACGCTCGTCGCGAAGGGGTTAAATGCGTATGTTGCGTTTGTGGTTCTCATCAAGAACCAAGTTTTTTCCCTTTAAGGCTGTTCTTAAATGCTCTGCTCAACAAGCGCAAAACGTTTTGACACATTTACAAATTCATTTTTTAACGGAAAGGTATAAAATTGGAAAGCCTGGCCATGGAAGCGATTTGGAATTGAACTGTTTTTTTTATTTTTTGATCAATCAATTACCTATTGAGTTATAAGCATTTTCGATCACGTGACTAACACGTTTTTCGACTTTTCTTTAGTGCTCTTTTCGGCGGAAAAGTAGTGCGGAAATTCGGTTCAAAACTCCTACTTTTACGCTATTTTCGGAAAGATCTATTGTGTTTGCAAAAAATGGAAAAAACAGCTGAATTACATAGTTTCTGAACAACAACACCAGCTAGTTTGATGCATTTTCGAACAAAAATAAATTAAAACTTATGTCAGAAAGTTGCCTTTTTGGATTTGAGAACATCCTTAATGAAATCTGCTAGCAGTAAATACCGAATACCTTATTACGCTGAAAAGGAGAGCATTTTTGGGAATCCATTCATTCTTAGTACTCTGAGGTCCCTGTCAGTTTAGCTCTCCTGCATGAAAGATGATCGTTGTGACCCAAATCAACCAAACAACCGACCTTAGTAGCTGCAAATGAGTTTTATTACCGTTTGCATTTGAAATTATCCATAAATATACAACTTGCAAACGGTGACAGGTATTAAAAAATTTTTTGCAGGAGGATTTTGTCAGATGTCAGGAGTTTTTATGCTGCGATTCCCAGTTTTAGTTACAAATAGCAGCGATAGATGGCGCTGCAATCAATAGACGCTAAATTCAGGCTCGATTTTTCGGCCTTTCTCTTCTACCATGCGAAAAAAGGAGATTAAAATGCTTTCAATGGATCCCGAAGTACCAAAAATTGGGTCTGAAATTAGCACCTATTTCTCGCAGCGCCATCTATTGTTTGAAATTCGAACTAAAATAAAGAATCACAGCAAAATAACTCCTGATATCACACATAACCCTCCTGCAAGAATTTTTTTAATATCTGTCGCCGTTTGCAAGTTATTGAATTTTAAAATCCATCAGTGATTTTTGGGACACCCGGTATGTTGGATAATGTATGTGCGTGCAATAAGTATCATGCTCCCCCCACTCACGCACATATATAAATAAATGTGTGTTTCCCCGGGTGCGTCGGAGAAGAAGGTTAAAATTTCAAATGTGCTCTTGCTAGCAAAAATATTGACCCCACTTTACTTATTACCTATTTTATACAGTAATCTTTGCCAGTTTTGTCAAATCTAACTTCAGACCATTTTGAATTCACATCAGAAATTTTTGAATGGCAATTTTATTTTGTGTATTCACGTATCATTTGTTACTGTATAAAAAATAAATTACTGTTTAATCTTTCTGCTAAGAATTCGGAATTTCTGAATAAAATATACGCCAAATTTTCTGTTTTCTTTTAGAAGTAATAAAGACAAACCTTGTGGAAACGACCGTATTGACTGACCATTACTGAAATATTTCAGAAATAACAATGCTTTATCGATTCTCGTTTTCCTAATAAAAATGAGTTGTGTCAAATGTCAAATGCACTTAACTCATAAAGTTTAAGGGTGTTTACTACCTAAGAGAATAATTATATCCTCCTATTGATAGTAGAAATATAAAAGCTTTTTTTTTTAATCTAACATAAAGAAACAGCTGCCGATTGTAAAGACGATGTACTTGAGTCTAATATCGATAAAAATGAAAGGTATTGACATTAAATATTAATGGTTATTTTTAGACTAGCCTTAGTAGTGTTAAAATAATCATTAACGCTTGAGTTGATTTTTTTACTTTCTTCTATCTTTACAAGAAGAAAGTATTGAATTCTTGAAAATTTTCGAATTCCGGTTTTCGACGGATTTACACGTTTTAAGGGTCAGAGATCCCAAAAAACATGTTTTTACAAAATGTCTATCTGTCTCTATGTGGAACAAATTTTGTAAGTGCTTTATCTCAAGAACTAATGAACGGAATTTAATAAAACTTTAGATTCAGTTAATCCCTAATACAGGGTTCGTACGCTTCAAAGGATTCAGGGGATTTTAGGTGTTTTAGTACCAGGAATTTTATAAAGTACTGGTCGCTATATCTGAAGATGGAATTTTTTTTCATTAAGCAAGGCAAATATGTCTGTAGGAAAATTCTGGTAAAAAGTGCTTGAAAGTCCTTGAAACGTACGAACCCTGTAATATAAATTAGTGTTGATTACTTTTTGGCGTAAATCTCCCAGCAGGTGGCGCTGCTACGCTGCATTATTCATGATTTCTACAATTGCTATATCTCAAGAACTAAAGCACTAATTTTCAGATAACTTCAGATTCAGTTAGTCCTTGATATAATTTGGTGCTGTTAACTTTTTGGTGTAAATTGTCCAATAATGCTATGGTGCATTATTCATGATTATCGCAATAGCTCTATCTCAAGAACTAATGCACGAATTTTCATCAAATTTCAGATTCAGTTAGTCCCTGATATAAATTGATCCTGATAAGTTTTTGGTGCAAATTGCACAACAGGTTCCACTGCTATGCAAAACTTTTCACAATTTCTGCAATAGCTCTTGCTCGTTTTTTCACCAAACTTCAAATTCAATTAGAAGTTGACATAAGTTGTTGCTCATTAGATTTTGGTGTAAAGCACCTAACCGTTGGCGCTGCTATGCTGCATTTTTCAGAAGGTATTAACATGTATGAGATAGAAGAAAGTTCTGGGATCACCACATCCGACTAGTTAATTTTAAATTCGTTTTTCTTGTTCTGGTTCCTTGAGTTCTTGTAACAACGTGCACAGGGTGGCTATGAAGTAACTTTTGGAGGCATCTGTAACTAAACCGAGTCAACCGCATGTAACCGAATTGTATATTTAAAATTTTGAAGACATCAGAAGACGAATTGCACGAAAGTTCAAATATAAAGGTTTATCTATACGTTAGTAAAGAAAGGCTGGGGCCACACTCAATAGAAATCTTCAGATTAAAATGAATTATCCTTTTCAATATTCCCAGTACCTTTTTAACCTTTTACGCCTTTTTTGTTCTAAAATATATGCCTTATAAAATCGAAGAATATTAGTCAATTAATAAAGAAAAAATTATACTAGTTAAAAATTAGTGGCGTCCAATAGCTTTTAGTAACAAAGTAAGCAAACTCTTCTTGCTTGACTTGTGAAACTTCAGATGCGCGATATGGACTTCAATCGGGCGACCGTTTTTCTCCTGTCACAAGCATCTCAAACAAATTGGGTCACCCTATTAAGAAAGGGCATTCAATTCTCTGGAGCTTATGGCAAAATTTAGTTTTAGAATTTGATTTTTGACAAAAAGGCAGTTATTTGGGCAATAAAGTTCACTTTTGTTTACCTCTTTCTTTTTATTTTTTCGTAAAAAATATTTAATCAATAAAAATTATATTTTTCAATGGTAAAAACTTCAACAAAAACAATTACCGTATATACTCGCGTACAGTGGTGTAGTCGTAAAAAAAAGCAGAGGGCATACGCTGAAAGCAGAGGGTATACGCTCAATGCAGAGGGTATACCCTACAGTGTATATACTATAGCTTTTTTAGAGAAACAGAGGGTATACGGTGTCCCTTAAAAAAATCCAGAAGGTATACGGCGTATACCACCGTATACCCTTCACTACGTCCCTGCTCGCGTATAAGTTGCCCCCCTAACTTACGAATGCAAATTCTGCAAAAAATCAAAAACTGACGTATAAGTCGACCCCTAAATTTTTACTTCAATTTTGCAGAAAATCAAACCAAAGATTTTACTTACCAATGCGAAAAAGTAGTAAGCAAACAAAAAAAGATCATTGAACAAAATTTTGATGATAAATTATTATTATTTGTATATAATATTTTATTATAATATATATATAATATAATATTTTATTATTCATATATAATATTGTATATAATATTTTATTATTCATGCACATAAAAAGCCAAAATTTTGCATTAATCGAAGTTTTTTTTTTCTATTTTAATTGACTCGCGTATAAGTTACCACCCCCCCCCCCCCTCTCGGATTTGCTTGCCGAACATTGTCAGAAATCCCTCGACTTATACGCGTGTATATACGGTAGCTTTCTTTTTATGTGAAAAATAAAGGTGTGCGGTCCAATAGTTCTAGAGAAAATGTTCGCCCAGTTTGAAAAACAGAATTTCGAGGAAAATAATTTTAAAATTTTGCAAAACTTTTACGTTCAACTAGCAGCGTTACATTCAATGAGCAAAAAATACTGTAAGACATTTAAATATCACGAAACAGCTTTAGGGTAACAATCTACACATTTGAGCGATATAAAAATTACAAAATTTAAAAAATCGAAAATGTAAACCCAAAATGGTAGACCCTCCACTTAAAGCACTTGAAGAACGGCGAGATATTTTTCTTTGCAACTTCATTTTAACCAAGATTTGTACCAAAATTTTTGAACAAAATTTTACTTTGATAAAATTGCGTTACCTTATTTTCAAATAATTTTTTTCAAAAATTCTGGCCGTAATTCAACATTACAGAAGCATAATTACCTGCCGCTGAAAGTGTTAACAGAAATAGGCAAATTTGTAATCTCGATTATCCTCAATGTAATTACAAGTTAATTGATTGTAATTGATTATAGTTACACACATTCAAACACAGAAATTTTGTCAGATAATGGGATGCTACAGTGTTCCAGCTACAGTGTTTCAAGATTTTTTAACGGCGTGCAATTTTAACTATAATTAATTACATACAATTGAACTGTAATTACATTGCAGAAAATTGCAATTACAAATTTGCCCAACTCTGAAATTTAACCCTTTCTAAGGCAAGTAATTTTGTTTCTCTAATGTTAAATTCACTCCGGAATTTAAAAAAAAATCAAAGTAAGAAAAAGCAAGTTTACAAGTTTTACCCACCAAAGTTATAAAAGTAAAATTTAATTAAAAGTTACTACTTCAAATCTTCGTTAAAATTAGCGCCCCTCAAGGAGTTAAAGGAAACTTGTGGCTCTACTTTGACATGTGTGCGTAATCCAACTTTATTAGTGATGAATGTATACGTGCTACTTTTTTTAACTTCTACAGTGCCAAAGTTTTTCTTAAAAGCGATTTTTGTACTAAATGTTAATGCTTTTTGCGGAATTCATCTAGCTAGGAATTCTTTGCGGAATTCGTTTGTTTTCAGAAGTCTAAATACAAAATTTGGTGTCATTAAGTTCATTCGTTTTCGAGACAGATGCTTTCCAATAGGAAAAGATTTTTTTTCATTGTTGCCAGGTTGGGAACTTTTATATTCAAAATATGCACCACTATTTCAGTACAAAAATCTTCGCTTTGTTTAGTGGCAGACAGTCCGTGAAAAGTACGAGCAAAAATTACGAGTTTAAAAAAGTTATAGATATTTTAAATCCAGAAATCGCCCAAATCTGGTAACATATTGTTTTATGGCCAACCTACACAAAAGAATGACTTCTCTTGTATTTTCTTTATAAGTTCTTAAATTACCCCAGTGGTAGGGGAGGAAAAAAAGGTCGAGTTCGGAATTAATTAGAGGAAAATTGGAAATTGTTTTAATCAATTTAGTTTAGGTCTAGAATGAATATGCTAAGTTTTCCCCCTCGTAGTAGGTGAGCGTTAGAAAATATGTACAGATTTATAGTCAAAAAACACGTTTTTTTGCATGCCATAACAATATCTGAAAACAGCTAACTCTGTCAAAGTTAACTTGGTCTCTCCTGGCTTCAAGCTCTTGAATACCGATTAAAGCAAACATTTGAAATAGAATTGCGACCTTAATGTTGAACAAAAATATTAATGATGGTACTCATTTTATTCAGAATTTTAAGCTCTACAACATTTGCATTGACAATGTTTTTGATAGAGTTAGCTGTTTTGAGATATTGTTAAGTTAATTTGGTCTCTCCTGGCTTCAAGCTCTTGATTACCGATTAAGGCAAAAATTTGAAATAGAATTGCGACCTTAATGTTGAACAAAAAATTTAATGATGGTACTCATTTTATTCAGAATTTTAAACTCTACAACATTTGTATTGACAATGTTTTTTATAGAGTTAGCTGTTTTGAGATATTGTTAAGGGCTAATTCCATGGGTCTTTGTAGTGTAAGTCACACAGCTGATTTCTGGCCACCGTTATATTCAAAAAGTTTTCTTAGCTTTATTCAATTAATGAGATATCTCCGATAAAATAAGTCAAATTTTCAGTACTAAAATTCTGGTAGCGAACATTATATAAATTTGAAACTATGTGACTTACACTACAAGTACGCATGGAATTAGCATAAGGTAATTAGAAAAAAACGTGTTTTTCGAAAATAAATATGTACATGTTTTCTAACATTCACCCAAGTACGAGGAAGAAAATATAGTACGTTCATTTTAAACCTAAATTAAAGGGATTGAAACAATTTTCAGTTTTCCCCAAATTAATTCTGAGTTCAACACAGTGTTGCCAGATTGGGGACTTTTTTGTCCCCAGATTGTTGATTGTCACCGCTTTTTTTAAATAGAAATATTCTGCCTATTTAAAAATTGATTAAAAATTCTGAAAAATAAAGCGAATTATACTTTTTAAAAAAGTGGTGACAGTTAAATAATCTGAATTAAAAAGTTCCCAATCTGGCAACACTGGTTCAACCCCCTGACCACGGGTCTAAAACTTTAAAGTAGAATCGTGTCCTTAGTGTTGAACAAAATTATTAAGTGTAGGTACTCATTTTACTCAGAATTTTAAGCTCTGTAACATTTGCACTGACAATGCTTTTGACAGAGTTAGCTGTTTTGAGATATTGTTATGGTATGCAAAAAAACGTGTTTTTTGACTATAAATCTATAAATATTTCCTAACGCTCACCTAGTACGAGGGGGGAAGCATATCATATTCATTCTAGACCCAAACAGAAAAGATTAAAACAATTTCCAGCTTTCCCCTAATTAATTCCGCATTCAACTCCCTAACCACTGGGCTAAATGTGTTAGGTTTGATTTTTTTTCCGTAAGTAAAATAAAATTTGATACAAATACTGTACTTAAAACCCATTGCATTTTGTATATATAAAATTAAAATATATTTCAAAAACAAACAAAAATAAACAATATTCCCATAGATAAAATATCTAGTAGTTGCATCCGTTTGAGCTCAATTTTCTGAGTTCTCTATTCTTTCTAATATCCAGGGAAATCAAAAATATCTTTTCTAGACGTTAGAATCTATTTATCTTATTTTATTTGAAGAAGAGCAAGAGTTAGCTCTTCGGGGTTAAATTTTGTTACATTGCTATATATATTTATTGAGGTCTATGATTTTTTCTTCTTCTATCTTGTATCGGAATATTGATGTTAGAGCGGCTTAGCTTTGTATTGTTGCAGATGTTCAGTAAAAATACTCTCAGGGGAGATAAAAAAAAATCTTATCGAAATTTAAAAGCTAATTTTTATACAATAGTTCCGAATATTACTCGGAAAAATCAATAATTTATTTTTATTTTCACATAATATTTTGGGTATAAAAAGGAATTTTTATAAAATTATTGGCTTTGTAGTAAAGCAAAAATTTAAAGGAAGTGATAGCACATCCAAATGTATACAATTTTTTTTTAATTTTATATATTCAGATTTTGTTGTATTTTACTTCTTTTCATTTATAATTCTTTATTTTTTGATAAATTAAGTATAATATACTTTCGACGAAAATTATAGGTTTTTAATAACGATCGAAATATGCTGTTAAACACTTCCGATTTCTTAAGATGTTTTTATTCTTTAACAAGTGTCAGAGATTAATAATAAAGAACGTTAAAGGCAAATATTAGGTGAATTTCAACACAGGATTAGGGATAAGAAAATAACATTTATTGATATATGCATATGTATATGTTACTGCAAAAAACCGAAGTGCGGTAAATCCTAGGTTTTACCGGTTAATCCTGATATATTCCAAAGTGTGTGAACCTATGATTTAACAGACTTCGAGCTTTTTCAGTAACATGTATATATACTCTAATAAACTCTAATGTAAGAAATTTTATTGTTACAATTTACTTAAATTGAATAATAAGAATTTCTGATGATATTACGAAAGTGCCAAATACATAACTCTTTCACTAAATGCTACATTAAATGTTATTTACGGTTCCCCTTAATTCTCGATCCCGTGATATTCACGGGCTGTGTCTTTTATTCAGATTGTTTGATTCTCACCAGTTTTATAAAATAGTATAATTGGCTTTATTAATGTATAATTTTAACTGTCATTAAATAAGGTGAATATTTTTTTTTTCAAAAAAGTGGTGCCAATAAGCAATTTGAATTTTTAAACCGTAATTTGATGCGACCGTTAAGGGGTTAATATTTAAATATATCTATATTAAATATCAAAATGCTATATTTAATACTAGCTGACCTAGTTTTAGTGGTTATTTTTTGTTAATCCGTATCTCTGAAATTGAGCATCATGTAAGCTTCGACAAAAGAGAGAAAATCGAACTTTAACCCCTTGAGGGGCGTTAGGATATACTATACCCTACCTAATTTTAATCAAGATTTCCACCACAAATTTTTTATTACATTTTACTTTTATAACTTTGGTGGGAAAAAGTTGTAAAATTGCTTTTCCTTATTTCAAAATAAAAATTTCCTAAATTTCCGGTGTGGATTCATCATTACAAAAACACAATTACTTGCCCATCAAAGAATTAAAAAATTTTAAAAGTTAATAACAATACTTTTTCAAATGGATTGCAGCGTTTTAAACGTAAAAGTACGAAATTTAACCCTTAAATCCGGGATTTTTTATTTTGTTTCAAAAAAATTATATATGATTCTCTGAAAGGTTTATTACATAGGTAAAATAAGGAAAAAAATCAGAGATACATTTTTCATATAATACATGAATCTTTTCTTCTGTTGCACATCTGCAATACAAGTAAAAACTACAGTCGTGTGGCTGTTTTACGCTAAAATAATGCAAATTATTAAATGTTTTATTAAGTATGTCTTCAAATACCTTATTTTATATTATTATTTATTTTATAAAACTTAACATTTAACCCTTTAATTCCCATGATAGAATACGTTCTAGAAATTACGTAGTTCAGAGAATCTGACTTTACTCCAGAAAGATTTAATGGCTAATTTCGCTTTATTTAAAAACGGAATGTCTATTATTAATTAAAGCAGGTATTTCTATTTTAATTTTCTGGTGTGAGTTAGGTAAATACGAATAAAAAAATTTCTTAAATTCAAAACACTGTTGTTTGCACATATCCAAAGCAACGCACTAAAGGGTTGAGAATATGTTTTCCAGTTTTCAATATCTTCAATGTTTTTTCGATGAGTGCTTCGAAAAAAGGAAGAAATGTCAAGCCGCCCTCGCACATTTCGTTCTTTTCTGATTTTGCGCTCCGTAAAAAGAGTTTCAGGCGCACCATGCTATATTATTGTCGTCAACCGCTTTTTAATTGCAGTTTTTATTTAAGGTATCTTCCTACAATCGAAGCACTTTTTTGAAAAACTTTGCAAAGAAACATTGCATTCATATATTTTTTAATTTAATTCTAATAAAAATTAATAATTTACCTTTAAAATTACATATGAATTTACAAAAATGTTAAATATGTATGGAAATTTGAAGAAATATTTCAAATACTTGAAAAATTCTACATGGGAAACAAATAAACTTATTAGAAAAAAACAGTACTACAGTAGATTATAATAAATTTTATCTAGTGCACCTACTACAAGTTAAATGATACAATAGTAAATAAAAATTTTAGAGATGATCGAAGAGTCAATTATAAGATTTTCAACAGTTTTACCAGGTTTTTGTTCAAATAACAGGCCACAATTTTGAAAATATCCATGCAATTAAAATTCTTTTGGTAGGTGCACTAGACAACGCTATCTAGAGAAAACTCACAATGTTTTATGGAAGAATGGTGTTAATATTTTTAGTTATCATTTTTGAAGTGAGTTAGTTTTGTGTAAAAATCAGTTTTGAGTAAAATGCATTTAAACGTTAAATTAGTATACTTTTTACTGTAAATTGACTGTGACTTCTGTTCTAAAACAGGGAAGGAAAAAAAAAGGAATTTTGAAAAAGTTGTACTTTCAAATAATGAAAACAAAATCGATAATTTTCGTTAAAGGGATCATTTCCAACGCATGCCTTAAACCTTAATATCCCAGATAATTATCAATAAATAAAAAAGCTGATCCTCGGGTGCGTTTGAATCAGCCTTGGACTATCCTCATCCTAATTTTCAGGCCTCTGCGTGCGGTAGATTTTCCTCGCCATCGCCAACAGACACATACACAAAGAGAGACAGAAACTTAATTTTATTAGTATAGACAATATATCAATTTAATCAGTTTGATTTTTATGTCTTATTGATGATTTTCAATAAGAGAACTGAGACACTTTTAAGATGTTTATTCACAATTTATCAATGTCGGAATCACAAACTGCTGTCTCTTTATAGAGTCCCCTCTAACACTGGCAACCTCTCTCAAGCATCCGGCGAAGGTCATAATGGCGCTCGTAAACGGTGGTGCTCATCTCGACTTCCGAACGAAAGATGGGGCCACAGTTTTGCACAAAGCTGTGGAGAAGAACAATCTGGAAGCACTTAGGGTAAGTACGGAAACTCTTTCATTTGCTTTACCAGTTTCGTGGTTTTTCTTCTAGGCTGTTCTCAAATTTGAAGTAGCTACTTTCTAACACATTTCTGAATTCATTTTTGTTCGGCAACGCATAAAAATGGATTGCGTTCTTATCCAGAAGCTATGAATTCGAATGCCATTTTCCATTTTCTCCTAAAGACAGAATATTTTTCAGAAAATATCAGAGTGGTTTTTTGAACCGAATTACCAAGGCGGTAGCACAAGAAAGGGTAAAAGCTTGTCATCTCGTGACCAGAATCTATACTAATATTATAAAGAAGTAAAAATTGTTTGTTTGTGTGTTTTATCGAGGTAATCTCAGGAGTTACCGAATCGATTTCAAAAGTATTGGTATCAAAATGATTGTGTTAGTCCCACTTAGAACATAGGCTATATCTTAAGCCGATGCCACAACGCCAAAGGGTGTGTTATCTAAAGGAGGTGACTTTAGTTGAGGTCCCTTTTATATCTTTTATCTTATGTCCGTGCCACTAAACCAAAGGGGGTGCAGGAGCAAAAACCATTCTAAATATGCAATTTTTGTGTTATTGAAGGGCCTAGAAATATGAAAGTTGGAATGGTAGTTACTTATAAGATATAAATGATCTCTAAGAACATTTCTTAAACCATTCGAAAGTTAAAGAGGGTGAAAATGCGCAAATAGAGTTCTAACAAATGTTCTAAATGGTGATTTCTATGCAATCTCAGGAAGTAACGAACCGATTTAAAAAATAATGATATCAAAATAATGGTGTCAGCCCTTGCTCCAATATAGGCTATATTTTATGTCGGTGCCATTACCCCAAAGGCGGTTCAGGAGCAAAGTAACGAACCGATTTAAAAAAATAATGGCGTCAAAATGATGGTGAAAGCCCTTGCTGAAACATAAGCTATATTTTATATCGGTGCCACTACTCCAAAGGGGGTGCAGAGGAAAAAAAAATGTTCTAAAAATACGATTTTTGTGTTTCTGAAAGGCCTAAAGATATGAAATTTGGAATAGTAGTTACTTATAAGATATAAATGATCTCTAAGAACATTTCTTAAAACATTCGAAATTTAAAGGGCTGAAAATGCGCAAAAAGCGTTCTAAAAAACGTTGTAAATGGCGATTTCTATGCAATCTCAGGAAGTAACGAACCGATTTAAAAAATAATGATATCAAAATAATGGTGTCAGCCCTTCCTCCAATATAGGCTATATTTTATGTCGGTGCCATTACCCCAAAGGCGGTTCAGGAGCAAAAAACGTTCTAAAAATGCGATTTTTGTGCTACTAAAGGGCCTAGAAACATGAAATTTGGAATGGTAGTTATAAGACACAAATGATCTTTAAGAACATTTCTTAAAAAAAAAAATCGAAATTTACGAAGGGTGATAATGCGTGAAAAGCGTTCTAAAAATGTTCTAAATGGTGATTTCTACGCAAAGTCAGGAAGTAGTAAACCGATTTCAAAAGTAGTGGTTGGAAATTGATCATGACAGCCTTTGCACCAACATGGGCTCTATTGCATGTTGGTGTCACTACCACCTGGAATTTGCAGTAGCCAAAAACGTTCTAAATTTCGATTTCTATAATACTGAAGAGTCTAGAAACTTTAAATATGACATGGTTGTTACTTATAACATATAAATACACTCTAAGAACTGTCGAAAATAAATTCGAAATTTAAAAGAAGTGAAGCGGAGGGAAGGGGCGAAAAACGTACTAAAAAAAAGCCCTAAATTACGATTTCTATGCAATTTTAGGAAATAGTAAACCGATTACAAAAGCAATGGTTGCGAATCAATGGTTACAGTCTCTGATTCCACAGAGGTTATATTTTATGCCAGTGCCACTACCACATCGGGTTGGTAGGAGGAACAACAAATGTTCTAAAAAAAAACCTTAAAATCTTTCTGAATTATCATTTGTATGGTATATTAGGAAATACCAAACCGATTTCAAAATTAATGTTGCCAAATTAAGGTGACAGTTTGTGTTTCAACATAGGCATTTTATGTTAGTGCTACTGCCGCCAGAGAGGTAGTAGACCGATAGACAAGAAGCTTGGAATTTGGGATTATGTTTATTTTTTAGATGTAAATGCGTACTAAGAACGGTTTATTCAAATGGATACTGAAATGAGCGTATGAAATGAGCATAAAAGCTTCAAAATGTTTTCTAAATTATCATTTATTTAGTTTTAGTTCTTTTTATTAATTTAAGTCTCATTTCTGCCTAATGCAGTGTAATAATGGGGTTTAGTTAAATTGAGTTTTAAATAGTAATTTCTGAATTATTCCTAAAAGTATAATTTTTTTTAAATAAGAGTTAAACACATGAATATCACTTGACATATTTCCACTGTTACGCGAGCAAAGCCGCGGGGTTTGCTAGTCGCCTATAACTCTCTAAGTAATATTTTCATTAAAAAATGGAAAACGGTATTTGGTTTCAAATTGCTTCAGTAGTCAGTCCTGCTAATTTTATGCCTTTACGTTTAAAAATGAGTCAGAAAATATGGCAGAACGTTTGGCATTGTTAAGCAGGGTAATTGAGAACCACCATAAGGAAAAAATAAACATTGCTTTACTATACAAGATATCTCAAAACGTCAAGTACAAGTATTGAGGAAAGGTAGTTAAGATTGATAAGAAGCATTTTTATTTAAAAAAGCATGACCGGAAAAAAAGATGCAGTATTTGTTGATTAATAGGATTATACTTTCCACAATATAATATGAATAGAAAAACAACGTTAATATCACCAAGATTTTAAATTTTAAATTAGACTAGTTTCGGTAGCATTAAGCGTACCGTACTCAGTGCAAAGAATGGCGCAAAATTGCTCGAATATATAGGAGAAAAGCGTAGAGAACCTACTTCGATACACGAACTTAACTTTCTTGAAGCATTTCATATCGATACAAATTTTGAAAATATTGTTAATTGTGAATTCATTACTCTCCCATTATCAGATTGTTGGAAATAATTATATAAAAACCTCTCAATTTCTTCCAGCATTTTTCACATTTTCCCATCCACTCCTCATGCTATTTTCTTATTGGCTTTTACCCGTAATCTCCTGTTTTCCTATTGGTCAATAAACCTTTCACTTGCATCCGCTTCTCTCCTATATATTCGAGCAATTTTCCGCCATTCTTTGCACTGCGGACGGTACGCTTAATGCTACCGAAACTAGTCTGCTTTAAAATTTAAAGTTCTGGCGCTATTAACTGTTTTTCTATTTATAATGCATCATTTGTATTTTACGTGTGTCTGTGCGCATTATTTGTATTTCACATTCTAGACCTTTCTATGGCCTTCCAACTCCATTCACATGACATTTACCTAGCATCGATTTCATTCTGTGTTGATCCTTGCTTATCAATTACAATCTTTCTGATTCTTGTCATAATGAAGGTTTGATAATAGGCGCAGATCTTCGGTTCCCAAGCATACAAGTTGGGAATCGAAGATATAGGTTCGAAGGGGCTCCTATATTTGCGGCCAATTTAAATTCGTAGTCCTGAATATCTTTTCTTCAATGAAGTTTTTCTAGCTTTAATCTTTGGAAACTGAAATTTGAAAACTTCATCAGAATAATTTTTACTAAACATATTAGTCAATTTGATGATCATGTCTCACAAAACTGTTATCATCAGAGTAATTTTTACTAAACATATTAGTCAATTTGTTGATCATGTCTCACAAAACTGTTATCATCAGAGTAATTTTTACTAAACATATTAGTCAATTTGATGATCATGCTTCACAAAACTGTTATCATAAGAATAATTTTTACAAAACATATTAGTCAATTTGATGATCATGTCTCACAAAACTGTTATCATAAGAGTAATTTTTACTAAACATATTAGTCAATTTGATGATCATGTCTCACAAAACTGTTATCATCAGAGTAATTTTTACTAAACATATTCGTCAAATTGATGATCATGCTTCACAAAACTGTTATCATAAGAATAATTTTTACTAAACATGTTAGTCAATTTGATGATCATGTCTCACAAAACTGTTATCATCAGAGTAATTTTTACTAAACATATTAGTCAATTTGATGATCATGTCTCACAAAACTGTTATCATCAGAGTAATTTTTACTAAACATATTAGTCAATTTGATGATCATGCTTCACAAAACTGTTATCATAAGAATAATTTTTACTAAACATATTAGACAATTTGATGATCATGTCTCACAAAACTGTTATCATCAGAGTAATTTTTACTAAACATATTAGTCAATTTGATGATCATGCTTCACAAAACTGTTATCATAAGAATAATTTTTACTAAACATGTTAGTCAATTTGATGATCATGTCTCACAAAACTGTTATCATCAGAGTAATTTTTACTAAACATATTAGTCAATTTGATGATCATGTCTCACAAAACTGTTATCATCAGAGTAATTTTTACTAAACATATTAGTCAATTTGATGATCATGCTTCACAAAACTGTTATCATAAGAATAATTTTTACTAAACATATTAGACAATTTGATGATCATGTCTCACAAAACTGTTATCATCAGAGTAATTTTTACTAAACATATTAGTCAATTTGATGATCATGCTTCACAAAACTGTTATTATCAATCTATTTTACAGACGCTGCTAGATCTCGGATCCTCTCCCAACTACAAGGACATGCGCGGGCTGACGACACTGTACTACTCGGTCATTTACAACAGCAATCCCCAACTGACGGAAATGCTGCTGCATGACCACGCGATGATTGGCACATCGGATCCACACGGATGGCAGGAGGTGCATCAGGTAAGAATTTTGAAAAGACACATAACAAATCCAAGTAGCCCAAAATGGTTGGGCTGACGCTGGCTATTTCCACGTTGGCCTACAGTAAGAAATGTCTGCCTTGCCGTACCATTGGCCGACGAACCATTTGCTAACAAAAACCCAAGAGTGATCCAATCATTAGGTTACTCAGATACGCTCCCAATTACAGGGGTCTCATTACTTACCGTTTCCCAATAGTTCCCCAATGCTACCATTCCCAACTCGACCGCCAAAAAATCTGCGCTACTTGGAAATATACAAGACAACATTATTTACTTTTTCAGTTTGATTCGATCTAGCTGATATAGTCCAGGTGCAAGATATGAAAAAACTGCAAATCATGATAGAAATGTACCGATTGGTCGATATGAACTTTATATGCGAGGGAGAGGCATCGTGTAAAGTCATAGGAATTTCAGATGGCGGCTATAATTGAAATGACATCATTTTCTGAAATTCAAGAAATTTTCTTAATATTCATCGTATAAAAGTATGTTCGATGTATATTTGTCAACAAAGGCGCAACAGTAGTTCAGTCGTTAGCTGCTCAGAATCTTTCTCAAATATATTCCAAATTAGAGGGGTCGCTATACCCACCATTTCCGAAAAGTTCCCCAGCACTACCAAACCTAGACCTACCATTTCCAAACCCTAACAGCTCTCAACGGTTTGCACAAACTGCCAACGATAGGTAAAAAATATGTGCTGATTGGAAATATACAAGAAAATATTATTTATATTTTCAGCTCGATTTGATCTAGCTGCTACCCTATGCAGTTCAAGGCAGCTTAATTGCCCCACACAATTTCCCGGAATTTTCGTTACCAAAAATAGGAAGAATTCTCCGGTTCCTCATCTCTCTCATACTTACCAACTTTACAGTGAGAAGACACGCCATACCACAGATGTTATATACAGGTATATGGCATCCACTCGGAAGACAATAGAACGCAGTGATAATAGGTGGTTCATAGGCCCATTCTAATTCGAATCACGTTCCAAGCTGCTTCCAGTATTCGGATGGGAACCGATATTTTACACAGGGTCCCGACAATCTTTGTAAAGTGATTATAATTCCCTACTTTTGCTTCTATTTCTAAAGGCATTTCTAAGTGATAGGATTTTGAATCACCTTAAATGGGCATGAGTTCGACGAATTATTTATGCGATAAATATGAACTTTATTTAATCATAAATATATTCCTCTTTATAAGGTAAGTAAATTGGGACTTACCCCTTTTTCAGGCCACTTATCCTTTTATAGCAACTCCACTTTGTGTATTATCTAAATGAGTTGATGGTAATTTGTATGTTTTTCCCTTTTTATTTGGAGGAATAATTGTATTCTACAATGTATAACTTCTTCAGCATTCTTTAAGTAAAGGTATATTAGATTATTTATAAATTATTAAATAATCGCTTTCATTATAAAATAAAGAATAATAATAAAAAAAAGTTCTGGTTTGCGCAATATGGGACTGTGTGTTGATTTTTATCCCGTTAGCTCTGAGATACTTTTCTATTTCATCTGATGTGAATTCCCCTCCGTTATCCGTTCTAATTGCTTTCGGTTTTTCTCCAAATTTTAATATTTAATTTCTCCTTTAAGTTTTTCGTAAACTTCACCTTTTCAAGACAATAGGTATATGATCGTAAGTCGTGAGTAGACATCAATAAAAGTTAAAAAAACATGATTTCCCCCCAATTGTCGGTGTTTGAAAAGATCTACACACGCCGCCGGGGTGAATGAGCTGGAGTCTTGTAGTTGCTCTATTGTCTTTAATTTTCGGATAGAGTTCGTCAGTTAATTTTGCCTTAATGCACGGTTCGCAAACTATGTTATGCTTACAGTTGTTCTTTTGGATTCCTCTAGCTAATTCCCTTTGTGTAACTTGTTTAATTGATGTTAGATTTCTATGTCCTAGCCTACGGTGCCATAATTCTAGGTAATTTTTGTTGTTGCAGGTTTGTGCTAATTTTGCGTAGTTTTCGTTTGCTAACTGAGCTTAGTATAGGTTATTTACTTTCCGGGCTTCTAAGCAGATTTCTCCGTTAAGTTTGAATATATCTGTCGTTTCTGAATATAATTTCCATTTTGCGTCGCTTTGCTTATCGATAATAAATTTATTTCAATTTCAGGTACTAGCAATACATCTTTAAGTGTTATTTCATGAACTTTGTTTTCTGATGTTCGCGTATTTATATTTACGTCACCTGACCTGTAAGCGATAGAATTTTTTCCGTTTCCGATGGTTACATTTTTTTTTTTTTTTTTTTTTTTTTTTCTGTAAACATTGATTCTGAACATACGATATGGCTTGGCTTGAGCTGCCACTGTCTACTATAAATGCTTTGTTTTCCATTCCTTGCGTTATAAAAGCGTAATTTTTATTTTCGCAGAATGAATAAACGGTTACAGTATGAAATAAAGATTAATAATAATAAGACAATTATCTTTAGTTTTTTGAGTTATTGAGTCTGATTCAATCATACAAAGTTGTTTCATCAGCACGGGATTTTCAAGGTTGAACAAATTATCATTTAGAAAGAATTATGGCTAATTTAAAATGCCAGATTGTTTGCGTAACGGAAGAAATTAATTTATTTCCGCACGTTTGATGTCGATTTATGCCAATCACTAAGTACTTTTTTGTCAATAGCTCTTAAAAGTTGCTTTTTTCCAGGCTTAAATTTTTTTCTGGACATGCAATATCTTTTCAATGTTTTACCACATTTTTACCACAATATAAATTTCTGTTTGATTTCTGATTTCTGAATTTGTAGAAATTAAAAGCCCACATTTTTATTCTTAACTGAGAGTAGGAGCACGGATTTTCGTTTTATACATTTTTGTTTTATATTTAAAATACACTGAGAATGTAATTATTTTTAATTTTAAAAAACGATTAACAATACAGTTTTTTTGGGGGGGAGGGGGGGGGACAAAGAGTCCTGACAGAAGAAATACACACTTACAACAAAAACAGTCGACAGTGTTGTCAAACTCACTCCTATCTTTGTGGCATACACATGTTTCTGCTGTACCTTAACTTCTTAACGGTCGCTTAATATTTGGAAAAAACATAAAAAAGTACCTATTTTTTTATTGCACAGAAATTTAATAATTATAGGGCTTCTTAATAAAATATGCAATTAGTTTTTTTTAAGGCAAAAAAAAAAAAAGATGTTATAGCACAAATTTATATTTGCAAAAAAACCATCATGCGAGAATTCTGTGTCTTCATGTTTATTTTACGCCATACAAATGAATGCGAATAAGACCTTTATTTTTCACATCTTAGATCTTTATTTATCAGCATCACACAAATTTTTAGAAATAATATTTGAAATAATATATATACATTAAACTTTGATTATTAATTTTTTTTTATAGTGTGATATACCTTGAAATATGCAATCCAAAGTCCAACATCACAGTCAGCGCCAAAAACCAAACCACAACTGTAATATTCAAAGACTTCACATGGAAATGACTTTACAATTTTTCTGGTTTCGAAGTTTTTTTCTGCAATTAAATCTTCAGCCCGGAAATAGGACGGGCACGAGAAATAACGAACACAGCCCATGATATTGAAGGGAGCGAGAATTACGGGGTTAAAAAAGGATCTTCTAATCAAATCTTACCAAAACTATAGTCTTATTATTCATATTTTTTTAAAGCTAAAAAAGGGATTTTCGTTTCTATAGAACATATTTTATTGGCGAAGTAACTAAAATAACAACCAGTTTTTCAGCTGTTTTAAAATAATCATAAAATCCAATAGTATCCATAGGTTTAGAAATTGTATGTAGCACTATAATAACCGAAACATTTGTGTTATTTCGTCGATGGGGGAAAAAGCAATTTTTTTTTTCATTTAATTCTTTAGTTTTGTCCGGGACAAACAAAATCTCGAAAAAACTTTTTTGTGCTATAAACGTAAAATAATGCAAAACACATATAAATACGATCATGAGATTAAAAAAAAAAATGCAACGCTTTCATTGTTTTACTGTCTGTATTTGCCATGCTTCGTTCCAGAATTAAAATGCATTTATCTCAATACGAATTTCTTCAAGGTTTATCTGAAATTGATAATTCGATCTAAGGGAAAATCTAATCTAATTGTCATATTTAAAGCATCGCTGTCAAATATTCCTTTTTTTTTTTTTTTTTTTTTTTTTTTTTTTTTTTTTTTTTTTGTACCACAGAAATTTTATAGAAATTTTTGCCTTACTTAATCGGCAGATTACGGTGATTTAAAATCTACCATAAAAATTTGTGGTACAAAAAAAGCGTAAGAGTTGGCAGCTATGCTAAAGAGGGAATTCAATCTAAACCTGTATGAAAGATAAAATTATCCTTGTATAAAGCTTTCGAGTTATTATTTTTTAAATTATTAATTTATTTTTTGTTTTGAAACAAAATGTTGATAATATGGTTCTTGTAGAAACAAAATACTCATAAAAAAGCATTTGTTTTTTTAACAAATATTAATTTTTTAAAATAAATATCTTCATAAATCCACAAAGACAATTTTTTTTATACTAAAGATATTTATAAATAGAAAGAGTAATATTTTGTTTCCCAGGCAAGGTTGACATAGAAATACTACAATGAAATTTTGAATACCATTATTTTCGTATAGTAATATTCGCCTTGTTTTATTGCAGCAATTTTGCAATTAGATAAGACGAATATTACTAAACGAAAAAAGTGGCATTCAAAATTCACTTGTGGTTTTTACCTGGCAATCCTTGTTCAGGCAATTTTAAATGTTTAAACCACGATTTGGACTATTAAATCCCAATTGGAAGAATATTAATTCTATCCAAAATCCATAACTTCCGCCTAACAATAACTCTGTTCGTAATATTTCTATCTGAGTAGGAAAATGTCTAGGCCGAGAGCCGAACAACAGACTTATTTGGCTTAAAATGCAATTTTGACTACGAACATCTGATCTGCCATATGAGACAGTTCAACAGAATAAACCGCAGGTAAACAAACTCCAATAAATGATGGATACGTAATTATATTTTATTATTTTCACACAAATATACTGTTTGGTAATTTTTCAAACTGAATGAAAAAGTGTCCAGTGCTGAGAATCAAAGTTACGACCTATGTGTCTTAAATCTGACCTCAAATCCAAAGAGACTATTTTCAGACACATTTTTTAATTCATTTTTGTTCGAAAACGCATGAAATTGGAAGGTGTTATTATTCAGAATTTATATAATCGAAAGACGTTTACCATTTTTTGGGAAACGCAAAAGATTGTTAAGAAAGTACTGTCAAAGTTGACGTTTTGAACCAAATTTAAATACAAAACACCGCGAGAAAGGAGAAAAACCTGTCGTCACTTGACCGTAATTGCTTATAACTAGATAAGTAATTCATTTATTAAAAATGAAAAACTCATTTCGATTCTAAACCGCTTCAATAGTCAATTTTATTCCTCCACGTTTAAAAAGGAGTCAGAAAATGCGTGGAAAGTTTCGCATTTTAGGCTAGGGGATTTGAGAACCTCCTTAAATTGCCAATGCTTAATCATCTCAGTTCATTGGTCTGACACAAGCCCGGCACAAATCACTAAGACAACCTTTTGGGCCAGAAATATATGGCCTGCCATTTGTTCTGTAAGTAAAGAATTGGCGATTTAAGGGGGCAGATCACGTTGACGGTTAAAAAAAAAATGATTTTCACAAATTTCAGAATGGATACCTTCAAAAGTTACAAATTCACTGCAAAAATAATTTTACAAAAATATCAATTAGAACAGAAGTTATGGCTAAAAATATCTCTCATAAAAGCATTTGCATTAATGTTATAAACCAACTTTAAAGTTGCTTTTCTAAAAATTGATTTTTCGGTATTGCGTGCACTTTCATTTAAAAACTAATTATCATAGAACCTTGAAATTATGAATATTCTTAGTTTATATGTGTCAGTTTATGCTGAACCTCAATTTAGTCTGAATTTTGTCACAGAAAATTGTGGATTGAAAAAATAAGTATACATTGTTTGGTAAAATTTAGTAAATATGATTAGAAAAGCCATTAATTATGTTAAATAATTTGACCTTACTTTCAAATTTAGGTTCAGTGTAAAATAGAGTATTATAAGTAACAAAATATGAAACATTAAACATACATCTACAGTAGAATTTGTAAAATCGTGCACGCAAAATGCATATTTCAATATTCATACTTTTTAAAAGCCCCTTTTGTCGTTATCTTTTAATTAATTAATATTACTAAATATATGTGTACTTGAATATTTTATCAAACCATAAGAATGTGTGAATGTAAAGAGAAAAATTTGTTGCGTTTCCTTCATTGGTTAAGAAACTACAGAGTTTTGCGTACTGCTTTAAATATGGTCATTTTCTGGCTGCTCAACGTTATCTGCCTCCTTAACGCAAATAAGTCCTGTCTTCGATTCCTGGTGTAGGTATTTTTTCTCTCAGTTATAAAAGTTACAACTCGTTTCTTCGTATTAAAATAATAAAGAACTAAACAGATGCATAAAATTTATTTAAACCAACTCAATTACATTTGAGTAGGTTTTAAAAACTTAAAACTTTTCAATTATGATGTGAAAAACACACGTAAAAAGATGTTGCATACACATTTCAATATTAATCATGAACACTTTCAATCGCAAACGTGGTCATTTTAATCAGAGAGACAGAATTGAAGAAAACAGCTATTTGTCAAAGTATTCCCTTGAAAATGATCACGTTTGTGATTGAAAGATCTCGAGGTTGATAGTGAAAAGTGTATCTAAAATCTTTTTTTAACATAATAATTGAAAAGTGTTAACTTTTAAAAACCTACTTATATATAATGGAATGGTTTTAAATATTTTATGCACATTTTTAGTAAATTAGTAATTTATCTAGACTTACTCAACGCGAATGTGATTTTCCACTTCAAACTCTTTTTGGGTTTTTCTATTAAAATAATAAAATAAATAACTCGATTTTTTAATCAATTCATTTTATGCAACCGTTCTTTCTATTTTTACATCCTTAGGCATGTAAATATGGACTAGTCCAACATCTGGAGCACCTTCTGTTTTACGGAGCGGATATGAACGCCCGAAATGCGAGTGGAAATACGCCCCTGCATGTGTGCGCCGTAAACGACCAAGAGAGTTGCGCCCGGGTTCTCCTTTTCAGGGGCGCAGACAAAAACGCCCTCAATTACGCCAACCAAAATCCTCACCAGGTGGCGGTGATCGCCGGAAACCTTCGGCTGGCCGAAATAATTAAGAACCACAAGCCTGAAGATGTCGGTAAGCTAGGTTTTTAATTAAATTTTAAGCTTGGTGTGACGGGTGTAACTATGCATGAATTTCCAGAAGAATAAAGAAATTATACTTACTTCACATTCTTTAAAAATAATCGTAAATAATCCTCGAAAAGGAAAAACTCTCTTATAACCAGCAATAATCAGGGCCCAACATAGCTTTCTTGAGAAGAGCGTAAACATTCACCACTATTTCAGAATTGTAATTTTCGATTTATTTATGACAAAAATCCTGCGTTTAAATAAGTCAATGATTATTATTCCTAAATAGTGATACTCCCTAAACGTTCAGCTGGACCACTTGCTCCTTTGATAATCAGGCTCTAGCAATAAATGCATGCCAAATAAACTTAAAGCATTGAACATCGAGCGTTCATTATTGTCATAAGTTTTCACACACAATAAATTAAAAAAAAAACTCCATCTCTAAATAATATGACAAAAATAATTATACATAAGTAGCAGCAAAATTAACTTATTGAAATTTAGGAAGATTTAGAAAGAAATTAACGTACTGAATTGTATTTTTTAATACATTAAAATACCTCTTATGAACAAGTGTGGGATTCATGGAGACATGACGCTTCTCTAAACGAAGAAAAATTTCTTAGAACAACACCTCTCTATACATAAATAACCATTAATATACAGATATTTCTTTATGAAGTGTGACCGTCCTTCATAATAGATGTAAATCCTCATACCCTGCGCCATTCCATCTCAAGAAAGTGTACAAATTCATAGAAATAGTACGTATATGCATACATACATGAGTACATTTCTATGTATTGTACGCACAGAAATGAAGCAAAGTTCATATATATATTTTTTTACTATCACAGTCTAATGTTGAAAATGGGGATGATTCCCTAGAAGGGATTGCTGTGACAACAATTTTTTTGCAATTTTTCTTTTGCATCATCGGAAAGTGTATGAGGACATGGATGGAATTGAGCCATGTGTCATATATAAGTTTTAGATTGCGGACGTCGGGTCCCATTTGGAAATCGGGGTATTACCCCATAAGAGGTCGTTGTAATAGCGATTTTGTGTCCTTTTCTCGATTCTTCGCAGATGTGTTATACATCCGCTGCTCGTGAAGCGAAGGGTGTTTCGTGTCCAGGTAACCCAGCAGTTCGCAACAGAATGACGAAAAATATTGATTTTATTGAAAAGTATGATCAAAATTAACTCTTATTTACTAAGATTAATAAAATGAAGCAGAAATTTAAGATGGAAATCAAAATTGGTGTAATTGTGTTTTGCACTGGATGCACCTTCAGCTAGTTTCTTGTTTTCAGTATCTTGTTTGTTTCTAAAAATGCATAATAAAAAAGAATACATTTTTTGAAGTAGTATTAATATGTATGGGATAGGCGAAAGTTTTGGGATTAGCGCACACGACTAGTTTTATGCTTACATGTTTTATTTATTTATTTTATTTTATTTTTTTTTTTTGTTACAAACTGGACTTGAAACGCTTGTGGTCTTGACTCTGCCTTTCACAACGATTATAATTTTACCAGAATCTTAGATTTGTAAAAAATGGACATACCATTTCCTTATCCATGCTTTTACACTGTAAAATAATAAAAAAAAACCTGTAAAGTTACTAAAATTTTTCTAAGAAACTGGGATTCCTAGAACTATTTATGTAACGGCAACAACAAAAATTCATGTAACAGATACACTTTTGCATTGTAAATCAAAAAATCTGTAATGTTACTAAGAATTTCTTAGGAAACTAGAGTGCCTAGAACTTTTTATGTAACTGCAACAAGGGTTGTAGATAAAATTTTAGTAAAATTACTGTCATTTTAGTAGATTCTTTTGTAAAGCTACAGATTACTGTAGCTTTACACAGACTAGTTCTGTAGATTTATATGTTTTTCTGTATGGTGTACAGATAAAATGTTAGTAAACATACAGATTTCTGTATCTTTACATCTGTAGAATTACAGTTTTTTTTCACAGTGTAAGTCTGGATATGTTATTATTTTTTCATTCTATCACTGTCTATTATTCTATTCTATTTTATTCTATTACTATAATTTTCTTATCTCTCAAATATATTTGCAAATTGCTGTTTGATGTTACATAATAGAATTTTTATAATTTTACCAATTAATATTATATAATACTTTTAATGAATTGAAAATTTATTCTAATAACTAGATATTTTTCTTAAGGTAATGTGTTTTAATAGAATTGCATGCAAATCCTCTTTTCCTACCTGAACTCTTTAGATTTTAAGTTAAAATTTTAGTTTATTAATCCAACTACTTATTTGATTTTGTTGTTTTGATAAATTTTATGAGGGAGGTTATTCCATTTATTAAAGTAAAATTTTTAAATGTATATAGTTAAAAGAAAAAAAACATTGAATATTAAAAAGAATTTATTAGACAGAAAGTAAAATGCTTTTATATCCATTTTAAAAAATGGGAGATAAAAAAAAGAAAAGAAATAGTTAAAGTTTTAATATTATATAGCCTAAAACATTTTAAATCGTTCACCATTTGGTTAATATAAACTTATCTGTTATCAGTCATCAATCAGAACATGTATTTCGCAATCACTAAAATAAACTTTAAAAATAGCACATCGTAATTTAATATTATTTTAAGAAAAATTCTTAAAATACCTTCAAAGAAAAGCAGAATAAACATATGTTTGGTTATTATCTGAAAAAAATGTATCAAATAATTACTTTTATTTATTTATTTTACTTTTTTTAATATTAGTTTTTAAAAATATCTTGGTATTTCACCAAAAATAATTATGCTTTAATGCAAGGAGTACCAACTGTAAAAAAAAAAAACCTTCAGCTATTTTAAATGAAAAATAATCCTTTTTTATCTAGTTAGTTAGATACAATATTTATTTTTATAATTTTCATTTATTATGGCTATATTTTCCGAAAAATACAGTGTAATATGTTTCGAAAATATAGTCATAGCAGCAAAATGGGGATCTATCGCTCTGCCGGAAAAAAATCGCTTCTTCCGTTTAAATTTTCTAAAATTTTAAAATTGTCTATTTTTTTTTTCAAAAGTTTTAAGTAAGAACAAAATTTTGTCGTCTATTCAAAAATACGCTCCGTTTCAAATAATAGAATTTTAGTAGCATTATGCAAAATATCAGTTGCTGTCATCTGTTGAAAACAGCGCAGGAATTAAAAAATATATTCCTTTAAAATTATTTAGATTCTTGTTATTAATTTGAAAAACTTTAAAAAATCAAATTAATTAAAAGTCAGTTCTAAAATCAGTTACTGACCCATCAAAATATCTTTTTTTTTCACTTTCAGTAATACTGAAATTAGTAAACAGTAAATAACGAAGTTTATTACCTCAAATATTATTCAAATTAATTCTTAAAAACGGTATTAAATTTAAAATATTATCTAAAATCGAAAAAATAAATGAAGTTCAGATGACTATTTTGGATTTTGAATGAATTCTAATGAAATATCTATTTGCTATTTTTTGTGTTATTAACGAGAAAAATTACATATTAAGGGGGCTGGTCACTCAGCTTCGGAATTCTCCTCCGTAATGTTAAGTCTGTGGACTTTTGATGCATTCGAATATTTAAAATATCTTCTCGGAAAATTCATATTTTTAAATTTTTTTTTCTATGTACTCTTCTTAAAGGATGTCTCTTTTTAGGTGTGTTCGTAATTATATAAATACGTAGCACCTATAGTCGTCGTTCAGTCCATCTGTCTGTCCGTCCGTCTGTCCGCATATAATAGAGCAAAAACTACCCAACCGAATGGTCTGAAATTTTAAATATATGATTGTTGCAAAATTTTGTCGAGCCATTTCAAATTTTATGAAAATCGGATGTATAGTTTAATTACAGGGACAATCAAAAGTTTTTCTTTACATTACGGCCAATGGGGAAAATTATTGCAAGTGCATTTTAATGATGTTACAGCCCTCCGAATGGTCTGAAATTTTAAATTTATAATTGTTGCGCAATTTTGTCGAGCCATTTCAAATTTTATGAAAATCAGATGTATAGTTTAACTACAGGGACAGTTAAAAGTGTTCCGTTACATTACGGGGAATGGGGAAAAAATTATTGCAAGTACATTTTAATGAAGTAACAGACTATGCACTTATGAAGTGCAAAAACATATATACATTCAGTACAATATGGGGTGCAAAAAATAATTATAAAACTAGTTATAGTACGAACGCACCTCATTTGCCACGTTTGACGAGCAATTTCCAACTTGTTTTCTTAGTTTTCAAAATGTTTCTAAAATCTATGCTGAATTTAATATTTTATGTGTTAAAAGCGGCCGAACAGTGAGTAAGATTTTAACACTTCCTATAAAATTAAGTCTATACTTTAGAAATATTTTGAGAACTAAGAAAAAGAGAGACCTCTTTTAGGAAGTGTACACAAAAGATAGAAATATAAAATATTAATTTCCCAAGGAGATATTTTAAATAGACGAATGCATCCAATGGCCAAAGACTTTACATTAGTGAGGGCAAATCGGAAGCTGAGTGACCAGCCCCCTTAAGTACCATATCTCTAATTCCTGGCCCCCTATTTATTTTTATTACGCAGTGCCATACCGCGAGGCTCCCCGCTACAATCCTAGGCGGAGGACGAGCGGCGCCCTCGGCACACAGAGCCAGAGCGATCCCCGGCTGGACAAACAATCCCCCTCTCCCTGCCCCTCCGAACATTCCCTGCCGCAACAGCACAACACCACAGACCACGAGGATAACGCAGAGGACAGAGGACAGCACAACCACACGAACGGTAAGTTTTCAATAATTGATTGCAAAAATTTAGGGCCGAATTTTTTATGGAGCTACACGAGCTCTTATTTTTTTCAACTTCCGATAGCGCATAAAATTTTTTTAAGCAGTTTAGATTACAGCTATACTACTTTGCTCTCTCATAGCTTCCTAAGTCATAAAAATACAGCTACCCCTATAGACATCACGTAAACTCACGCTAAATCAAAGTTCTCGCGTTGCTAAAGAAATGTTGTCCCCCAGTTGCATCTTCCGGAAAAGCCAAATTCGCTCGATCTTTAAACAAGGTGATCAAACACCTCCCATTCTCATCGCTCTTTCAAGCAGCTGGTAGACAGAACCAGTAACAGCAACAGTGCAGTGAAGAATTATCCTAGACAAGACGTAAACACATGCTAAATCGAAGCTCTCATATTGCTAAAGAAATGTTGTCCACCCAATTGCATCTCCCGGAAAAGTCAAATTAGCTCGATCTTTAAGCAAGGTGATCCAACACATCCCATTCCCATCCCTCTTTCAAGCAGCTGGTAGACAGAACCAGTAGCAGCAACAGTGCAGTGAAGAATTATCACGCAAATGATTTTCGGATTCACTGATGAAAAGTAAATAACTCATCTATTCCTCAAAAAGGACATGCAATCACACCTTTACCTGCTTTAACTTTTTCGTCCCTTTTTCTTGCGTCCGGGTATTCACACCAGACGAAGTGATAGGTGGATCTAAAGGTTTAAAAATTATTCCGGTGCAGCCTAAACATTTTGCACTACACCTTGAAGTGCTGTCATCCATGAGTGAACTTGCAGGCTTCACTTTAGAAGGTATGCATATTAATCAGTAGTTTTTGTCATAGAAATACAATATAGTGCGGGAGGCGACTGCACAAAACATCAACTCATCGATTTCACGACTGAGATTCCAAGATTAGATAGAATTCGATTAGCATATTAAAATGTAACCGGTCTGCCAATCCATATCGTGGCAAAAACCATCTGCAGATCGAATTTTAGTGGTTGATTGGTAGATCCCTATTGAGTTTTCCAATAAAACGTCTGTATCAGATAGCATGTCAGCTTGAAAAGGGGTTAAAACGATCCAGGATTTTCATTGGAAAACTGAATAGGGATTTACCAATCAACCACAAAATTGGATCTGCAGGTAGTTTCCCCAAAAGGGATATACTTTGACAGACCAATTACATTTTAGTGTACTAATCGAATTGTATCTGATCCTGGAATTTAAGTAGTGAATTTGGTGAGGTGGTGGTTTGTGCATCGACTGCCTTGTCTAACGCAGTTTATAGCGAACGGGCATTATCGTGAAACTATACAATTTTAAAAATAAAATGCTTCTTCTTTGGTCTATATCTTTTCAGTGGGAGACAGTACACATTAGATTGCTGTCATTTCTTAGCTGTACTTCGCAAAAAAGGGGATCATGCCAAGTGCAACTATTTTGACCATTGTTTAGGTAGTAGTTATGAAGAGGACGGCGGATAATCTCAAACTGTGCACACCTCCAGCTCCTACGACTATTATTCCTTTTACTGGTACTATCGGAAGTTGAAAAGCAATCGCACATATTTTCGTCAGAAACGAATAAACACAAACTTTGACTTTCCCTGCCCATAGATTTCCCTGTAGGCGGCTGTATGGTGATAATTATTCGTTTTCACCAAAAATATCACATGATCTGCTCTAGATCCCAGCGCATCATTTAAAGTTTTTATACGGTAACTTTTCAAGTATGACTGTCTGTATTGAAATGAAAATTGCTGGTGCTGAATTAATTAGTACAAAACAAAAAGGTGTTGCTATCCACCGTACAATTTATTCACAAGTTTGGAAACGTAGAGTTTTATGTTAAACTTGTGAATAAATTGTACGTTGGATAGCAACACCTTTTTGTTTTGCATCGATATTACAACGTAAAGTCCTTTATTATTATTATGAATTAATTAGTCTTGTTATTTGCATTGTTATGAAGATAATTGATGTGCAATTATCTTTTTAGAAAACAATACGCCAGAAACAACTACTGCCGGAGCCAATAGCAGCGGTACAGATTCGGATCCGTTCGACTCTGCAAAATCCACGCCTCAAATGGAATCTGTTTGTGTCTGCGTAGAAGAGTATAACCCTTCCACGTCGGGACACTTGCAGCTAGCAAAAGGAGATCTTGTGGAAAGTAAGAAATTTGTTAATACAAGTCTCGAAGAATGTCTGGACTAGTAGTAATTTTTCCATCTGAGCGAAAATATGTCCATGTTGGGACACAGCTAGAAAAATTACTATTCGTATGAATTATTTACCAATTAGTTGATTGTGTTAAAAATAATTAACGTGTAATCGCTCATCGATAGTTCATTTGAGTTTCTTTACTTGCGATTAATTCTGTCGAGCTCTTTTAAATAATGGAACAGTTATCATTACAAAATAGTTACCTGAACGAATATTGTATTGGCTGGGATGTCCTCCACATAGCTCATTGATAGTTGCCTTCTCACTAGCTGTAAAATTACACTTGCTGTTTTTTTTTAAATATCTTTCACTGTAACTTCTAAAAATAATGACGACGTACTGACATACTCAGCCTTTTTTTTCTCGTGGGCCGCTGACAAGTTTCCTACGTTAGATGGGCCTCACAACTATGGGTGTAGTGGAAGGTATACGGTGGTATACACCGTATAACTTCTGGATTTTTTTAAGGAACACCGTATACCCCCTGTTTCTCAAAAAATCTATAGTATATACATTGTAGGGTATACCCTTTGGCTTGAGCGTATACCGTCTACTTAAAGCATATGCCGTCTGCTTTTTATACGACTACACCACTGAGTCACAACACACTATACTTACATAAGAATGTAAGAAAAAAAGATGAATTAAATTATTAAGATTACAAAAGTAGCATTGCAAAGCAATAAAACAAAATGAATATAATTAGTATAGCTATATAGTAAGTACAAAATGTAGTTATATAACAACGCTGAATGTATAAAAAATCAGGAGATTTTATCTAATAAATCATATTTTTTCCTCAATACAATATTTTTAGCCTTTTCAAGTGTAAATATATTAAATTTAACATGCAATTTCAATTAATTTAAAATAATGTTTGATTAGCGTTGAATATTTAAAAAATATATACGATATTTCGATATGAGTAGGACTGCATGTAAAAAGAACTTTCGACTTAGGATTTTTCAAAATACTTTAAAATTACTTACAAATAACAGAACAGATTATTTCTTCCTAGAAAAACATATAAAACAATAGTGAAGGTCATAAATACCTTTTAAGCACGTCTCAGATATTTATAAATATGAATTAATGATTGTGTGTTTTGGGGCTGCACATAAAAAATTGGTGGGCTATTTTCGGCCCACGAGCAGCTTTGTCAAGTATAGCTGATAATTAACCAAAACTCTTGAAGATCAAACTGCTAATGCTATATTATAAAGACTAATCGTAATATAAATCGATATTAATAACTGTTACATACTTGCCAAGCTCCCGCTTTTTTAAAATCAACAAAACATACTTTAAACCAGAAATTTTATTTAATAAAGGGAAAGCATGTAGGTTTCGAATAACTACCACATCGATACAAGAAACATTTGATTTAATAAATTTTCTGGTTGAAAGTATGTTTCTTCATTTTAAAAAAAGCGGGAGGTTGGCAAGTATGCTGTTATTATGGCATCTATCCTAACTTGGCTTAATTTAATCAAATTTTTACGTAAAAGTTCATTCATGTGTTACAATCAATATTTATATTTGTTATACCACCTCATGTTTTCGCCTCATTCATCAGATCTTTTTATTAAATTGATGGGAGCTAGCTCAACTACGACATTGGATGAGCTTGATTTCATAATAGAAATCTAGCTATACTTTCATCGTGTAGATAATAGAAGATTTATAAAGTTAGTATATGTCGAATAATATTCCTATTTGTGGTAAATTGAAAATTAAAAATTTAATTTTTTAAGTAGAAACTCAGTTGGGGACTTTTTCGGGAAAAAAAAACTCATTTGGGGAAAATTTCAGAAATTTTGTGGTATTTGACTTTCGACTATCTGGCAACAATTAAGTGCTCCAAAGCAGATGCCGCTCTGAAGCATCAAATTCAAACAGTTGATTTTCAGTTACTTCTGTTTTCTATGGAACCTTAGTAGGAAGGTGATCTAATGTTATTTATATTGACCATATCTTGGTAAATATTGACAACATATGCATAAAATATTGGTAAAAAATTTGAGTGTTTACATTTTATTAGTATGCACCGATTAAAACAACAACAACAACAAATTCCATTACATTGTCAATATTTCAAATGTAAAAGTGACGTGTAATAGTGGTGTTTCATTGCAAATATTTACAATTTAAAGCATATATTTAGAGAATACGGACATTTTATTGGAATCATTTCCGATGAATGCATAAGAAAAGTAGTTTTTCATACATTTCAGTTTCAGCTCTTCATATTTTTTTAAAGCCTGCAATTATAGAGGCAGGAATTTTTGTTAACTATTGCCCAATCTTTTATAATATGTAAATAATAATCATTGAACTATAATATACCATAACAATTAATTTGAACTATATTTTGATTAAGTTTTAAATAATTATTTTAATTTGAAAGAAACAATTTTCAGAGGATTTCGTGAAAAATTTCGCATTTCGCCAGAAATTTTTAGAACATGTTCTAAAATTATTATACAAGAAATAATTACAAAAATCTATTATAATGATCTACACACAAAATAATTAAAAAAATCCTTTCTTCCTCTCGTATAAGAAGTAAAGGTTAATTTAAACCAAGATATTTTAATTGAATATGAAATCAATTACTTTTGTTAAATAAATATGTATATATTGCATTAAATATAGCATGAAGATGTCTTTATATTTAATATTCGTTGCAAAATAAATAAATAAATAAACCTAGCTAGTTCTTTACTTTTACAGAAAAAATATGTATTTTTTTATCAGGTAACTTTTTTTTAAGATTTTTATTGCAACACAAAATTTTGTCAAAATAAACATCTTATAAAGATATTTGTAACCTTTCAGCTTAATAGTGTGATCGAACAAAACCATCAAATCAAAATGGTACTTCGAAATTTATTTGTAATATTAATATATATAAAATTAAACACAAGTATGCACTTCTATATTCATTTTTGGAACACCGGTGCTAAGTGAGGATAGAACTCGTCAACGTTATTAGTATGCCATGTGATTCCTTTGACCAATCAGTTATACACATTTGAACCATAGGTTTACTAACCCGAGATCGAACAATCTCGGCTCTGAAGTTAACGATGAATTTCAGATATTAACCGGCGCTTAGATTTGCTGACCTAAGTTTTCTCAACTGAGAGTTGAAGCACCAGTTGAAGGGTGGCAGATATTTGCCCGGTAAATTGCATTCGAATAGAATTTCTTCCGATAAGAAATAGATTTTTAGGTGATTGTTCTGAGAATAAATACACTATAAAATGGCGTTAATTTCGGGTCTTGAAAGCTAAAGGCTATTCGAACCGACCTTTCAAGTGATTCCGAAAGTGATTATTTAGATTAATTTGATGACAAAAGTGATGATAGTTTTAGCAATGCATCATTTTGTACTCTAAATTCAGATAAGGACGACGACTCGTTGGATTTGGATGATGAAAGATAATCTTTACTATCTTCTGTTACAGGAAACATCTGTACGTTATGTAAATCTATTTATGTATTCTTGAAATTTTATGTTTAATTTATTTGGTACTATTTATATTGATTTAAATAATTTAACTATGTTCAATTCGCGTTTTCAAACATGCCTTCAAAACGCGCTTCCAAAAAAATAAAAATAAAGAAAAAAAAACACGATAGAAAGAAACACTGGATAAAGAACCGAAAGGCGAGAATTGAATGGCCTAAGTGTTAAATAAAGCAAAAATTACTATTCGAAAATTATTGCAGATTTTTTTAATTTAAAAATCAAACGTACTGGTCGCGTGATCCTAAAGCTTGTTTGATTGCAATCGTTACTTATATACAATATAAACAAAGAGACTATCCTATGTGCGGACATCCTTCCACTCAGCATTGCCAGTGGGCTACTTTTTAAAATATTCAAATTTCTTAATTAGCACCACTTTTTTTAAATGATAAATTTCGCCTTATTTGATGCCATATTAATTAAAGCGAAAACAAAGGGAATTTTACCATTTCAAAAAAGTGGTGCCAATTAAGAAATCTGAATTTTCAAACAACAGCCCACTGGCAACACTGCTTCCACTAACTGTGTAATTTAAGGCAGATGCCAGATGTAATCTGAATGCCAACAACACAAGGAGGCGGAAGACGTAAGAAAAAACAATCATATACGAAAAAAAAATCTTTTTGTTAATATTTGTATGTATTACTCATATACATGTATTTGCTAAGACTTACAACTTGTGTTTGTTTCTGTTTTAGTCCTCAATGTGAGCGGCAGTGGTTATCTAGAAGGCCGACGCAGGGACGGTGAGGAAGGCCTGTTTCCTGCAGCCTGCATACAGGAGATGACGATCCGATGTGCGGACACTCTACCACTAGGTGGGCGGTTTAAGGCAGATGCCAGACGGAATCTGAATGCCAACAACACAAGGAAGTGGAAGACGTAAGAAAAAAAATCATTTGAAAAAAAAATCTTTTTGTTAATATTTTGAACAATATTATTATGAAATTTAAAAGTTGCTTTACTACGTAGAAACCGTTATTGCTGGAGAGGTTTTGCAGAAAAAGACGGTTTTTTACATCCTTCTTTGACATCAGAAAAAGCATATACCGTATATACTCGTGTGTAAGTCGAAGAATTTTAGACATAATTTGGGAGTTGAAAATGGGGGGGGGGGGGCGACTTATACACGAGGCAGTAAAAAAAAATAATAAATAAAGATAAATCGCAATTAATCGGTTAATGGGCAAGTATTAAAAGTAATCACATGAGAGATAAAAGCGGACAATAGTCATTTCCCTGTGATTGACGATAAAAAAAGCTCAACAATAATGCCCCTGTAATTGTTTTGCACCCATTTTCTCTTGAGACAGAATTCCCTTCAATACAGGGGCATTCCTTTCAACATTTTTATCCCCTTTTTAAAAAGGCGTTCAACTCGAGAACGCTTCTAGATATATCTCCTAAAAGTCCTACGATTCAAAGAAGTACTATATTTTAGCAGTCTAAGAAGTTGTTTACCCTTGTAAATAAGGCTTGAATAGACTTTTGAAAGAATTTTTTTTTAAGCATCATTGAATTGATGCGAATAGCTTTCAAAATAGTTTAAGCTTCTTCGGTTTTACATAATTATACAGTTTTAAAACGTTGAATTAAAAAAAAATCTGATTAGAAACTTAAAAATGTTTACTAATTTAATGAAAATTTATTTTTTTTTATCCTCGATAACAAATCATTTTTCAACATGCTACCAGAAATGTGGTTCGACTTATACACGAAAATTCAGTTTTTTTTTGCAAAAGTTTGCTTAAGAATTGGGGGTGTCGACTTATACTGGAGTATATACGGTATTTATTAAAAGTGTTAATAATTTCTTTTTTAAATTTGGTAATCAAATTCTGCCTCAAAATTCTGAATAGCTAATCCCTCTATAAATTATCAGACCTCAAAATAGCGTTACCGGAATTTCCTTCCAACTTGCTTTAGCAATACTTTAAACAAGTGAAGTTCATCCACGTTAACGGATTTAGTGAATTTGAAAGACAGCCAGTTGATTATGTAAATTTATATTTGTTTGAAGTTAAATAGCATTGCTTGAGTCTTGACTTTCACTCACACACGGTACTTAGCTTCGTGTATTCGGCTTTTAACTTTATATCTGCTATTGTAAGTTCTGATTAGTGTTTATTCTTCGTATTATCCTATTTTTAGTGTAAACTGCGATGTTTATTTTTCTTCTCAAATATTACCGATAAACTCCAGGTTTTCATGACAAACAAGTATGAGATTTGCCTGACCTCTGCTTAGATGACCGTTGGTCAAGTTTAAAAATCCTTGTGCGGATATTTTGTATTTAAATTGGCGAAACCATTGTAAATACTGGGCAATTTTAGTTCTAATTGTTAGATTTTAATAGAAGAAAATATTTTTTAAATACTTGTTTTCTATTTTTTTATCCGCATTTTTTTTTCTAAATGTAATTTTAACAAAAAAGTAAAGCATATGTTATATAAATTTATATAATATATATATAACATCACGTCATAATGTTATATATACATAATATGTAACATATAACATAATGTCATATAATGTTTCATATCAAGCATAGAAAATGAAATTCTTTTCACAATATCCAGAATACTGTAACAAAAATTCACTATTTAAAAAGATACGCTATTCTTTAAAAGTAATTATTACAATTATCTTTCTTTTTCTGATAATGACAAAAACAAGTATACCATACAAGCCTTAATGCGAACTCTTCATATATTTTCCTTCTTTTTCATTGAATTTATTATGTTGCAAAATTATGTGTATTAGTTGTGACTCTTTATATATATATTTTTTTTTACTTTTATATGCAGCTTTGGAGAACCAAGGACAGTTGTTTTACACAAAGGGAAAAAGGGATTTGGTTTTATACTCAGAGGTGCCAAAGGTAATTCAAGAACTTTTGCCAATATCGTTAACCGTTTTCCCAAATTTTCATATTCCTCACATGAGAACGTGGATATTTTATTTTTACTCTCATACTACGATCACTCTAATATTACATCACATACTTTCAATTTACACCTGTTTTAAATTTGCAAATATTCTCAATAAGGCGATATTTTTATTCTCCTATAAAAGTGATAATTTTTAAATATAATGAATTTCTACCATATTGAAGATATTTCGTGATGGTGGCGTCCCGAAAATAGATTTGGAACATACATTTTGACATTTTTTAATTGACGCTTAACTTTTATATGAAAGGACGAAAGAATTCTCTGATTTTGGAGAACTTGAATGAGAACATCTGAAATTTGCATGCACAAATGTAAATAATCTCCTAACAATGTCAGAGAGTAGTTACATTTGAAGCTAGCCTTAAAGTCAAGAACGAAACTTATATAAACACTTAAGAACAAGAGAAATAAAAATACATAGCTTTGCATCCAATATCCACCCATGCAATTTTTAAATGCTATATTATTTGGTACTTCTTTGTTATACCGGCCGTTGAGAATTAATCTACAAGCGACCAAGATATATAGCTAAAATATAGGACCTATTTGATATTATAATCTTATATAATGTGTATGTATATTTCATGAATTATATGACCAAGTTATAGTCATATATGATGCATATATGGCATATATATGTGGCATATATATGAGCGTTTGGAGTATGTACACGCATTGCATGTACAGGTGGTTATCAAAATAATGGAAACACTTGTGAATGAAAGGGACATTTAAGAATTCCCTTCGTAAGCATTAAAATATAATCTCAGCTACCAGATTTTTTTTAATATAAAAAGTACACGTATTAGGTAGTATGAGAGAGCTCTAGAAGAGTTGTCTACGTTTTGATTTTTTTTTGTCAGAAGCGTAAAATGTCAGACCTCACAGATTTTCAAAGAGGTCAAACTGTAGGAGCCCGACTAGCTGGAGCAACGGTGACCGAAACATCCCAGCTTATAGGCGTTTCTAGAGGTACGGTGTCTAAAGTCATGACAGCATACACACAGCGCGGAAAGACAAGCTCAGCAAAGCAAAATAGTGGACGGAAGGAGAAGCTGAGTGAAAGAGACCGACGGGTATTGAAGCGGATTGTAATGTCTAAAAAGAAAACAACTGCAGCCAAAGTGACCGCAGAGCTCAATCAGCATCTGGATTCTCCAGTGTCAACAATTACAGTTCGGAGATACCTTCATAAAGAGAACATTTACGGCAGAACAGCAATTCCCAAGCCACTTGTCACAGATGCTAATGCCAAACGTCGTGTAGAGTGGTACCACAACCACAAAACCTGGTCGATTGATAAGTGGAAGACTGTTATATGGTCAGACGAATCATCTTTCACATTGTTCCCCACAACAGGATGGGTACATGTCTGGAGAACACCTGCACAAGCGTATGATCCTGATTGCCTCCGTCCAACTGTCAAGCATGGAGGTGGATCGGTCATGGTATGGGCAGCCGTGTCATTGTTTTCTGCTGGTCCAATCGTAACCCTGAAAGGAAGGATCACTGGGGAGAAGTATAGAGAAGTTTTAGCTGACCAGGTCCATCCCATGATGCAAATTTTGTTTCCTGCAGGAGATGGAATTTTCCAGGATGATAATGCCCCTATTCATGCAGCCAGAGTTGTCCAATCATGGTTTGATGAACATGAGGATGAGGTGGAACATCTATCTTGGCCCGCACAGTCCCCAGACCTCAACATAATCGAACCGTTGTGGTCTATTTTAGAGCTTTCAATCCGGAATCGATATCCTCCACCGGCATCTCTCACGGAACTTTCACAATATCTCCATGAAGAATGGTACAATATTCCTCTAAACACTATTCAGAATTTGTATGATTCGATTCCCAGGCGAATCCAAGCAGTATTACATGCCAAAGGCGGTCCTACGCCCTATTAATAAAGAATTCCTTCAAAATCTAGGGTGTTTCCATTATTTTGATAACCACCTTTATATATGATGTGTATATGTTGCATATAAAAGCTTGGCGATGATCTTGGCGGGATTGTAGCTGCAGCCTTGCCATAATCGTAATTGGGGAAGAGCGCTCTAACAAAGGAGTATCTATTATTTAATATTGGATAGGTAAACTTTTTAGGATTGCCATTTTCACTAGCCCCTCCTAAATTTGCCTCCATGCTAAATTGTTAAGTTTTTGGAATATAGTTTATGTTTCATTTACAATAATTTAAAAGTTGCGACGATCTGTTATTAAAAAATTTAATGCTGCAACTGCCATCAAGCATGAATGTAGAGCATACATTTGTAGTTAGTATAAAGGAGCTTTTACTATAAAAATGGTCTAGTAAAAAGTAGCAGAGCTATAAGCTATATATAGCAATAAGCTATATACATAAAACTGTAATAATATGTTTTAATAATTGCTCGAACCGGAACGATATATAGCATAATTTCACGAACCGGAACAATATTTGTCATAATTTCACGAACCGGAATATCTATCGTTCCGATATGCTCCAATGCATTTCCAGTCCTACTTTACTGGCCCTTTTAACCCCTTGAGGGGCGGTGGGATATATTTTATCCCACCTACGATTAATGAAGATTTGCACCAGAAAAATTTTATGAAATTTTACTTTTCTAACTTTGGTGGAAAAAGGTCATAAAATTGCTTTTCCTTATTTTGAAATAATTTTTTTCTAAATTTCCAGTGGGAATTAAGCATTACTCAAACACAATTGATTCCCCCTCAAGGGTTTAAAAAAACTGACATTTAAATATCTCAGTATAGTTCTCTTCTGTTTGGAACGATTGTCATGATAGACCATTTTTTATAATTAACTTTAATATGTTTAATCAGTTCTTCTAAACAACAAAAAAAAAAAAATATTCCCTAGAATCTCGTACTTATTAAGGCTGTGCTTGATTAATTACATCTTTAGTAATCACTGACATGCAATTTGATCAATTATATCTCTAACACTTTGTGAGCTGGCAAGGCGCAAAAACATATTATGTGGGTGGTCCTTTATTCATTGCACCACGCCCTTAGTTTTATGGACTCTACCCAAAAACTTTGGCTTAGTTTTCTGCTTTACTTCGACCTTCTTTCTCTTTGAAGTCCTAAAAATGCCTCAGACTTTTTTTCATATACTTATCTGGCTTGATAACTTACTTAAACAGTAATTCTCTGTGTTTATATCTATACAATCTATATAAAATCAATTCCAGCACAGCTAAATTCATAGTTAGGATAAAAATACAGTCACCTGAAAATGCCTTAACCCCTAACTTAATTCCTAAATGCCACATAGGCAACAGAATATTGGAATGAAAACTGCCTTTGTATTGAGTACGTAAACAAAAGCTTTTGCTTATTTTGAGTTTTTTTTATTTATTTTTTTATTTTTTGTAAATTCTGGTGTCGTTCATTTATTTCTGCATTTTACTAATAGAAGTACAGTCGTGGAGAAAAAAAAAGTAAACAACCCCTACTAATTCCTCAACAAAGTGTCGTAGAATAAAGTTACTGGTACCGAACGATTGGAAATAAAGTCTACTTTTAAATGATGTATACAAAATTTGCTTAGGGGGCCATCTACATATTAAAACGAACCCAAACTTCATTTTTTTCAAGGGCAATACCCAATTTTAACAAGATATTTCAAATCTTCGGTCCACACTATGCCTATACACAAAATTTCCATTCATTTGAATGATAAGTTTTTGAATTATAAACATTCAAAATTTAGTGCTTCTAACGTTAAATTACATTTTCATATTTTTTATTAATATCTTCTGAAATTATACTCCTAAAGTGCTAATTTTTTGTGTAGCAATAATACTAAAATATCCAAACATAAATACGTTGAATTTGCAATTTTTATAATTTTATGATATGAATTATGAAATTAATACTCGAAAAAATTATGAATTGCAACCTACAATTTTTTTGATCGATTTAGATTTATTAAGTCTTGCTTTATGGAAATCAAAATTTTCGCATTATCTTCCAAGTAGTTTTCAAGTTATGCTTAAAAAACGGCAAAATGATGGTTTAAGGGGCCGTCTGTGATAGAAGTGACTAGATTTTTTTCAAATTTCGTATGCTATCCTGTTATCTAACAGTCTGCAATGACTGCTTCAGAGGCGCTTAATTGCCTTGATCAAGAAGGGGGCTCTCTCGGTCAACAATCGAGTACTTAACTTCAATTTGGATACAGCCCCTAAAATACGCTCGTTTTAAAATAATTAATTTCTCGGAAACTTATTGTACGAATTGCATGAAAATTTGTTTTTAGGCTAATTGAAGGGTGTAGAGTTCATTTATGCTGTCAGAATTGTGCACTGCTATTGAAAAAAACAAAGCTATGGTTCGTTTTAATATGTAGATGGGCCCCTAAGCAACTTTTACATACATCATTTAAAAGTAGACTTTATTACCAATCGTGTGGTACCAGTAACCTTCTTCTACGATAATTTTTTGCAGAGTTAGTAAGGGGTGTTTACTTTTTTTCCCCCGACTGTACATTGCCCCTGAAAGGGTTGTAGATGAATATTGTACTGGATAACATCCACTCAATTTACAACATTTGTATTCTAACAAAATATTATTTCTAGTCTATTGTATCATCATTAGTGTATTAGACTCCAATATGTAATTTTATATTCAAATAAAAACAGTAATGTGGATTAATTTATATAACAATATGTAATCCCGGTTACTTGTAGTCACCATTACAGCCAAAATTTTCAGTGCCCTGTACTAAATATATTTTTAAATAGTCAAATTGTTTTAGTATATTGAAAGAAGAAATGCCTTTTGATGTTTTGGGAACATTTTTACTTGCTGCTCATATACAACAAGAAAATAATAGAGAAAAAGTGCGAGTAACAGAAATTATATATGTAGTAACAGAGGCTACATCGAGCAGCACAAATTAGACAGTAGAAGTGTATTTACATTAATCTAAGAACGATGGCACCACTGAATCACTTTGATGGATTTTTATTACGCATATGAATTTTAAATAACATTTTTGTTAATTTATCTACATCTGTTACAAATATATAGTAACAAAAGTTACAGGTAACAGTTGTTACATTTAACATAGAAAAATTTGTATTTCTTATAGTTTTATAAAAATATGTAAATATTGCATTTATTTAAATTAAATTAGCTTAATTTCGTATAATAAAAATGAAACCTTAATTAAAATGAGGATATTTAAGCCATTGGACTCCGGCGTCTCTCACACAAATTTTATTTGTCGGCACCACTTTTTAAAAAGAAGTTTTCTTGAAGTACACAATTTCAAAAAGTGCTCTGATTAAATAAGGAAAATTTTATTTTCCTTTACTACTGGTGCCCAAAACTAATTTTGCAAAGATAGATGATGTCGCCGTAGTGGCGACAAAGGAGTGCAAAGGGTTAAATTTAAAATTTATGTAACATAGGTTACAAACAGAAAACACACTAACCTGGAATTCAGATGTTTCAGCTCACTGACTCTATGTGTGCAGTACAAATTCAAAATTGCTGTAGCATATTTTTTCTGATATTTTTACCTACAAGTAAGCGCGGTAGTAACCTCTGTTGGGGACAATGGAAGTTATTTCTTTGGTAAAGAAAGTTACAGTAACAGAGGTTACAATTTCAATGCACAAAATTTAATCTTAAAATATAATAATAAAAAAAAATATTTTAGTGTTTCGGGCATAACTAGTTAAAATACTAGGTTTTATGATTACATAAAACCAGTTAAAAATGGGATTTTAAATATTATTCGTTAAAAACTTAAATTGAAAACTATGCCTACAGTTATTTGAACGGACTGTTTTGTTAGTAAAGATGAATAAAAATGGATAATTTAAATAAAAGAAAAATCTTTTTAAGCATTTTTCTTTTTTAAGGAAGTCCTTACTGATTATTTTAATGGAAACACAAAAATAAAAAGAGTTCGTTCCAGTTTTACACAGAAAAAAAAAAAAAAAAAAGATATTCTAGTTGTGGACATGAAAAGGACTTAATTTTTTGTTTCACCCATAAATTACAGTTGGAGCACAATACAAAATGTTAATTTAATTAAGGCGTTTAACTCTACGCTACACTACTTTTTCTTTTGGAAGTTTGTGTTTTTATATTTATATTAAGTTTGATACCAGAAAATTTAAACAGTATTTTCTTGCCTTATTTAATATCAAAATTTCGCTAATAAGTCGGGATCATATTCTGTTTAAGTCTATGTATAGATTACATGGGACTGGATGTATTTGTTAAAGTTTAAATTTGTAATTGCTCCTACCGGATGTACCAAAGATGGCGGATGAATTTTAAAATTCAATAACTTGCAAACTGTGACATATATTAAAAAAATTCTTGCAGCAGTGTTATGTAAGATGTTAGTAGGTTTTATGCTGCGATTCGCAGTTTTAGTTAGAAATAGCATCGATAGATGGCGTTGAAAGCAATAACAGCTAAATCCAGGATCGATTTTTCGGCCGATCTTTCTTCCATGCGAAAAAAGTAGATATGAATGTATTGTATTGAATGGATCGTGAAGTACCAAAATTCGGGTCTGGACTGAGCAACTATTGCTTTCAGCGCCATCTATTGCTTAAAATTCGAACTAAAATCAAGAATCACAGTTAAAAAAAATCTCCTGCCATCATACATAAGCCTCCTGCAAGAATTTTTTTAATATCTGTCACCGTTTGCAAGTTATTGAATTTTAAAATCCATCAGTCATTTTTGGGACACCCGGTATATACATATGTGCATCACTGCACAGTGTAGGTGTAAAGGGCAGGGTGTAAATCTTTAATGGACCAGAAAGGAATGATATGACGTAAATTGACTGAAGTTTGTTCGTGGATGAGAAATACTGTATTTAATTTACACCGTTACTTCTTTTTACATTTATTTGTTTATGAATTATAAAACTAAAAAATATTTGTTACTTTGTAAATAAAGAAAATCAAAAGTTTTAATAGTATACGACAAAATTGATAATGCAAAATTAGTTTTGCCACGATTTTGGAAGCCTGTGTTATGTATTTTTGAGTTGTCATTTCTTCTTTATACTGGTTATTACGTTGTTTCTTGATTATATCTGGGAAAAAAGTTTTAAAAAATCAAAGTCCATCATAAATATTTTTTGGGATTTTTTTTTTTTTTATATACAACTTGAAAATGATTTTTGTTTGTTTCTCAAGTATGTTTTGTAGACAATTTAATATCCTTTATTTACAAATAAATAAAAAATTTGCAAAATTAATTTTTTTTTTCAGAAGCTCTCGTGGCAAAACTGCCGATAAACAATGTTTGGAATAACTGAGTTTAAAAGATTGCCTTCGCAAGTATAGCTTGTTTGCACAGCTCAACATTTACATGCTCCTATGACCGTAATTTTAGGATTTTCCTCACGGACAAACTGTACAACATTTTTAAAAGTTCACACATAATAATAATAAAATTTATACAAGAAATAAAGTCCTCGAATAATCGCTCTGACTGTAAACTCTGAATATCAATATTTGCTTCATTTAATTACAGAACTTTTCTGATTAAGGTAATTCGGGGGAAGACGCCACATATAAGGATTTTTTGCTTAGTAGAGCCAAAATTGAAATCATAAGATAAATAAAAAATACACCACGATGCTCTTTAATAGTTAATTGGTTATGTACACTCATTAATGCCTTCCCAGTGTTTTAATGATTGAGAAATTTAATGTTATATAAACTCGTGTAATTGTGGCATGTTCCCCCCCTATACACGGGGAAGTTGCCACACCACAGACAATAAGAAAAATAAGACTAATATTGGAACATTACCTGTGAATTAACAATAACTATGGTCAAACAAACAAATCTTTAAACTGAAATCATTTTTTTCAAATTTACTTTGCCAAAAGTAATTATGGCACAAGCCTGCACAACATTTCATTTAGTGCAAATGGTCGCCATTGCAATCTTCGTGCAACCATTTCTTGTATTTGATGCACTGAATTCAATCACACTTGAAACCCTTTTTTAGCGTAAAAATATCCTTTACATACAGCACAAAAATCATCATCATTATCCTCATCAAAACTATCAACACTTGTATCCAGAGGAATTTCTCCACTTGAGGAAGACGCGCTCACACGTCTCTTTTACTTCTGTTTTTTCGGATGTTTCTTTTAATTTATTTTACCTTTTGTCTACCTTTTCTTTTATCTTTTCCCGCATAGTTTTTCTTAAGTCTAAATGGTTTAGGTTTTCTGACCTGAGGAATAGGACTGACAAGAAATCCCTTTTTTCTGTGCCGGTGGAAGCAAGTGCTGGTGTAGGTTCACATGATCTGTTGGTGGAATCAACTGCTTGTGTAGGCCTATTGTCACATGCGCCGCTTGTAGAAGGAAACAGCTCTATCATTAATGGAATTCTCAGAGATAACAAACGCATGTTCTGGATTGCTTGTGGGTTATAGGGATAAATCCCAGTAACTGAAAACCCAGAATTGCCATTTCTTAGTGTGGCTGCCTTACTCCAAGCTGTATTCAGAATGAATCGGAACTGAAGTCTTGAGAGTTTACGATGTGGCTTGCTGTGGATCCAAGCGTTCAGGGCTTGTCGCCAATATGTTTTTAATGGTTTGAAAAATAACTGATCAAGTGTCTGTAAATACTGGGTAATGTGATTTGGAAGACAGAAAAGAATTAATTAATTTTTGTCTTCATTTTAGCTTATTTCTGAACCATGTCGCGTCTTCCCCTAAGTTTAGGGGCAAGATGCCACACACACTTATTTCCATATTGCCGCAAGATTATGACCGCCTCTGCTTGCCTTGTATATGTAACAGAATGTGGAAGTCACTTACATTGCTAATATCTCATTGAAAATAAAACATCCGTTTATAAACTTTAAATATGAGCAACAGAATATTATAAGGGTTTTACTCACCGATTAAATGTTCCCAAGATCCAAAAATAACGGCGAATAAAGGCGACAAATTAAGGTAAATTCACAAACCACGTGCACACTGGGACAAGACTCGTCACACAAGCCGGTCATTATTTGCATCTGTTGACAAATAAAAGTACTAGTAACAAACTTGTGTCTTCCCTCGAATTACCTTATATAAAGTAAAAATTCTTTTTTCGGAATTTCCGGTATGCATCCGGAATTTCTGAATAAAAAAAGAAATTTCTGAAATGGGCGCATATAGGTGTTTCGGATGCAATTGAGATGCCTAAGTTAATAATAAGTGAAAATTCTGTTTTTAATAAGTTCATATGACTTGAGCTAAATTTGCTTCATTATAGTAATTTAAAATATTGATGTTTAACATAAAAGATAGACGAAACAACTGAAACTATTTAAAAAAAACTAAATTATTTTCTATAATTTAGTTACCGTAATTTCCGGCGTGTATTCCGCGGAACAAACAATCATGTTTGAACCAGAATTTTAAAAGAATAAAATGTAACTTTTTAAATCGCGGTAAATATTTGTTTTCAATTACTCAATAAACTTTCCGGGTCAAAATAGAATTGTTTGATCTGGAGACTATATGCCAGAAATTACGGTATGTCGTATTGTTTTGTTTATGGGCAAGTGATAAATGGACACTATTTCTTTTTATACTTCACAGTTGAATAATCGTTATCTTAATAATTGCATGTATATTTTTGATTATTTTAATTTTTAAATTGTGTTTGTATTTCAGCTACGAGTCCCCTTATGGAGCGTCAACCTACCGAGTTTTGGCCCAGTCTTCAATACTTGGATGACGTTGATAAAGGGGGCGTAGCTGAAATGGCGGGACTCAAGAAAGGAGACTTCTTGCTGGAGGTAATTTATTTTTAATTTCGTTAAAATTAAAAATTTATTTATAATTTCATAAAATGTTTGGCTCGTATGTACTTATTTGTTGTTAAAAATAAATAGTAAAAATGGATTGTTTAAAATACGCTTCTAACAAATATATCTTATAGTTAGAGGTTATTCCGCTAGATGGCAGCACTAAACGACAGTCCCAATTTTAGCGGCTATCAAATAGATTTCTCCCATCATTCCTTGCGGATGTTTTTTTCAGAGTTCTACGAGACGCACGATTCGAAGAGATTGTGAAATGCACGCGGTCGTGCGTTATGATTTCCTCGCAGAGTTTTTATAAGAGGCGGAGGGAAGAATGGTGAAAATGTATTTCCCTGAGAGATTTCTTCTGAAGCCCCAAATAATGTAAATATATACAGTCATCCTGTAAATAGAAATATGTCTTGTAGTACAGAGTTTCATTAAACATTTTTTTCTATAAATCTTAGAGTGGTAATCATCTAATTCGAGTGATGAGTCCATTGTTAAATATTGTGGTGCCTACTTATGGAAAGTAAGGTAGCTATAAGCTCTTTTATATGAGTTGTAGTTTTGCAAGTGGGAGAAAAATGCCCAGGCGAGGATTCGAACCAGGGATCTCTTGGCTGAATCTGCCAATGCCCTGTCAACTGAGCTATCTCAGACGAATCTGCAGGGCATAATTCACCCAGTTAACTTATTGATCATCCGGTCTGATATATGAATCAGCTCAACAAAATAAATAGTAGATAATGGAACTCCGGGAATAATAAAACTTTTATAAGCAATCAGTGTTCATCTTGAAAAGAACGCCTAAGTTGTTGACTGCAATTTATGTCTTTCTCTAAAAAAATCCGTTATAATACAATAATTTGGCGTGGAATCCGAACTATATCACGCAAAATTCACTGATTTTCGCAAGCAAGTGAATTTAATATATATTTTTTTTTCACTGATTCCTTTATAAGATACGGCAACTGGAAAGAAAAAATGAAAAATTATTTAAATTATCTTTTTGAGATTTCTGAATATATTTTGAGATATGAGGATTTGAGATTTCTCCACGTAAAATAACATTAAACTATTAATTGATAAAAGCGTACTTTTTTTTAAATACAACACTCTTAATTTTTTTTAATAATTTATTTTCTACTTTTAAGACTTTAAAATGTTTCATTGTTGCAGTTTCACAGCTATTTGGACATTTTTGGCGAGCGTTTATTAGCGCATCAATCCCTTCGCGACGAGCGTCTTTTACAAAATTTTTAATCTTTTATCACCGATTTTTCAAAACAAAAAGTTTTTGGCTAATTGAAAATGCATTGATTAAATTAGGCAAAATTTACAATTAAAAATAACTGGTTGGAATAATCCAGGTGCCTGAGCACCTTATGCGTCACGTATACGTGACGCTCGTCCCGAAGGGGTTATTGCTATTGTTGTTTCAATTCCTATACGGCTCCACCAGTGGCCGAGAGGTTCTGCTCTCGAAGCTGGTAGACGGGAGGTGCTGGGTTCGATCCCAATCGCGCCCGTCGGCCTAATCGTTCGGAGTTTTCGTGGTTTTCTTCGAGCCGTGGATCTTCCATGCGTTAATACGGATTAGGTTCCCTTAGAAAGACCCCCACGGAGGGCACTCCCCCCGGGCCTATATCCCTCGTGTAGATAATCGGCCGTCAAAATTCAACCCAACCCAACTCAATTCCTATACAATCTTACCAGTTACAGAGTATAATTGCCGATTTATCACCTGCACTGTAAAAAAAAAACGGACTAAAAAACGGAAATACTCTGGCAATCTAGACGCCAGTACTATTTCCGTTTTTTTTACGGAATTTTTACCCATAAATTACAGAAAATTTTACGTTTTTCTGATTAAAAACGGAAAATTTTCTGTAATTTATGGGTAAAAATTCCGTAAAAAAACGGAATTCCGTTTTTCTGATTAAAAACGGAAAATTTTCTGTAATTTATGGGTAAAAATTCCGTAAAAAAACGGAAATAGTACTGGCGTCTAGATTGCCAGTAGTATTTCCGTTTTTTAGTCCGTTTTTTTTTTACAATGTGTGTCGGCAAATAGAAAAATACCTTAAATTTAATGTATTAATTTATAATTAAAGTGTAAAAACGACAAAATCGTTGTATTGTCATCAGAATTACTCCTGCGAACACAGTTTTTATACCGGGTGTTCCAAAAATGACTGATGGATTTTAAAATTCAATAACTTGCAAACGGTGACAGATATTTAAAAAATTCTTGCAGAAGTGTTATGTAAGATATCTTGAGTTTTTATGATGTTATTCTCAGTTTTAGTTACAAATGGCACCGATAGATGGCGCTGCAAGCAATAACCGCTAAATCCAAGCTCGATTTTTCTCGCTCTCTCTTCTTCCACGAGAAAAAAGGAGATTAAAATGTATTGAATGGATTTCGAAGTACCAAAAGTCGGGTCTGGACTGAGCACCTAATGCTCTCAGCGCCATCTATTGTTTGAAATTCGAACTTAAATCAAGAATCACCGTAAAAAACTCCTTACATCATACATAACACTCCTGCAAGAATTGCTTTAATATCTGTCACCGTTTGCAAGTTATTCAATTTTAAAATCCATTAGTCATTTTTAGGGAACCCGGTAGTTCTATCCAGTATTGCCAGTTTGGCCTCCATTTTTATCTTGAAATGTGAAATTTACACCAGAAATAAAAAATAGTATTTTATGCTCTATTTATAGAGAGGCATTTAGCGATCATGTAAAGTGAAAAGCCTTCTTTAAAAAATTCCTGTGTGAATTTGAAATTTCGGATTAAATTGGAGGCCAAACTGGCAATACTGATTCTATCATATCTCAGGGTTCGTACCGTATGGGTCCTGGAATTTCCAGACCAGAAAATTCTTCGGCACCGGTATTTTCTTATAGAAATTCTCTCCTTCACCCCTTAACGGTCGCTTAATATTTGGAAAAACCATCAAAAAAGTATCTATTTTTTTATTATAGAAATTGAATAATTGTAAGATTTCTATATAAAATATGCAATTATTATTATTTTTTTTTTTTTTTTTTTAGGCGAAAAAAAAGATGTTATAGAACAAATCCACATTTTTGGAAAAGCCATCATGCGAGAATTCTGTGTTTTAATGTTTGCTTTACACCATACAAATTAATGCCAATAGTACCCGTATTTTTCACATCTTAGATCTTTATCATCATCATAACAAATTTTTACAAATTATATTTGAAATAATATAATATACACTAAATTTTGATTATTAATAATTTTTTTGAGTGCGGTACATTTCAAAACATGCAATACAAAATCTAACATCACAATCAGCGCTCAAAAACCAAACCCAGACGCTACTATTCAAAGACTTCACACCGAAATGCCAGTTCAATTTTTCTGGTTTCAGAAGTTTTTCCAGCTATAAATCTCTAGCCCGGAAATAGGACGGGCACCAGAAATAACGAACAACAACTCAGCCCGTGCTATTGACGGGAGCGAGAATTAAGGGGTTAAATAAGGCAGAATTTTGCGCGTTTGAACTAGAGTTTTTTTTCTTTTTAATATAAAAAATACGGATATTTCACCTGGAAAATAACGGGAACCGTACGAATCCTGTATCAGGCAGTGGGTTAAAAATCGATTGTAAAATTCCATCATTACATACAAAAACCAGGTTGAGTTAAATAAAAATGTGTAAAAATATAGATTTAGTGATAACTGAAAACTTATTTAATTAGAAAGAAATCCACTAATAATAATTATAATAACAAATGATGATGATGATTCTTACTTAAAAAAAAAAAAACAATCATGTTGATTGGTAAAGATATCATACAAATTGAAAATTTTCCAACTGAGTGAGGAAAGATCTAGATCGGGAAACGAACCCAGAAATTGTGCAAAAATTTGATGCTGCCTTTCTTACTAAAAATAAAAACTTTATGAATGAAAATACGTGATTTTAAGCATACCGTCATTTTCTAATTAAACTAATAAAATTAGTTTCTAATTTTAATAAGAGAATAGCATCAATAAATTATCCTTATTAAACCCATTTCTGAACATCAATGAAAATAGCCCAACCGCCATCATTTCGTATAAATTTCTCTAAAAACTACTTAAATCAAAATAAAATATAAAAATGGAAATATTTAAAAAAATACTCATTACTGGTTCTTCTACAAATGAACAGCTCTCAGTTAAAAACAGAATTAATGATAACTAAAGATCTGAGTGTAGAAAACATTACGTACCAAAAATTAGAATTTGAGAAAATTGAAGTGAAAGTTTTTTGTTGTAATTTAGTTATTTATTTAATTCCTTCTCAGTGGCATATGTTTGAATGTTAATAGGTGATACTAAACGCTCCTAGAAAAGAATATTAAAATTATTTTCACAATATATCCTCTTCGCTACCTGGGTCCACATATGGGGACCTCTATTCTTTCCACCATAAAAACTAAACTGTTTGATTTTTTTACATTTTGACTTCATTTCTTAATAGCTGAATGTTTTTGCTTTAAAAGCAAACCAATAAATGGCAAAATCTATGCTGATTTCCTCATAAAATAGATGTTATTTTCATCTGAGTTTGCAAAACGCATTCAAGAGGGTGTGGCCAAGAAACTGAGAATTTTTCATACATATTTAACTTTAAAACTTTACAATAAAATGTTTTGAGGATTTGTATATCATTCACTTGATTAAAGGCCTTAAATTTGTGATTGTGTGAATTTGGGTTAGTGATAATTAAATTGATATTTTAACGGAATTTGTAATTTTAGATCCCTATTTGTAAACCAAAATTACTAGTCCCCTAACGTATCAATTTCGGAAAAGTTCTTTTTTTCTGTCATCTATGATGTCATTTTGTTAGTTTAAAACCAAGGAATGAGTATTTGTAGTATTATTTTAGCTTTGGGAACGAAGAGGTTAAATTAATTATATAAAAATATTAAATATTAAAAAACTGTCTCATATCTTCAATACTAAGTAGAATTTTAGTTTTGCCATATGATATAATACCTCATAACGTCAACTCATCTACAAAATAAAACAATTTTTGAAAAAATTTATCATAATATATTTTTCTACTAAGCTATTCAACAGTTTAGTAGAAAGTCTAGGGCATGTGCAGTGTTACCACCGGATTATTTTTTATAAATTCAGATTTCTTGATTTGCACCACATTTTTGAAATGGTAGAATTCAACTTGTTTTCGGACATAATTAATACGTCATTAAATAAAGCTAATTTTACCATTTCAAAAAAGTGGTGCCAATCAAGAAATCTCAATTTTAAAAAAGGAGCCCATTACTAGGCAGACGACGAAAAAAAAAAAAAAACCCCCGGCTTGCATATTAATTCTATAGATAGTGACAACAATGAGCCTCATACATTGCACTCCCCGAAACATGTCGAATGTTGACGTACCCTGTGTTTAATCTAATAAAAAATATGATCGAAGTTTGTGACTTTTTGCTGCGACTTAAGAGACCACACTAGTCACGCGTTGAAACTCGAACGCTAATGCTAAGTCTATGGACGCGTTATTTTCATATTTTTGGATGATTTTTTTTTTTTTTTTTTTTTTTTTTTTTTTTTTTTTTTGCATTGGATAGCTGAGGACGATCTACAACCGGGATAGTTTTTGCTTTTACGATTTTGGTTTCAGATTTTTTTTTTTAAATTAACTTTAACTTTCGGAACCGGTTGTAACCGGTTCTGAAAGTGAAACTATCCTAATATTTAAAAAAAACTAATCGAATAAGTAAAGACTAGCCCTGTTGTAGATCGTCCTCAGCTATGCAAAAAAAATCATCCAAAAATATTACAATCAAAGAGAGAAATTTGAAAATAACGTCCCCATAGACTTAACATTAGCGTTTTCCTTTATCCCGTGACTGAAGTGGGCTCTTAAATAAATGTAACTTTTCTTATTCCCTTTCTAAGGGTTAACTTTCCATTTCTTTTTCCACAGATCAATGGACAAGATGTATCCCAAGCTTCCCACGAACGTGTAGTGGCTATTATTCGACAGTCTGGTGACCTTGTCTCCATGACTGTGGTCACTGTTGTCCAACAGTCTGCAGCTACCTTGCCGTCTACAGAAAAGCCACAACTCATCAACAGGCAATGTGCAACATTACCCAGAAAGTTATCTACCAAAAAAGGTACACTAAAAACAAAAATTTAAAAATACAGCTTAACAGCTATAATCATTTCAATTAATTTTTTGTTCAATACCAAACACGAATTTAAGTTTAGCATGAATAAAGTTTCGAATGGAGCCCAAGGCCTACATTTGTAGGATCCCCAATCCCCTATCTGTATCAAAGAGAAACACTTTAATTTGTGTCCGAAATTCTGAATCCCGAAACGAGCATGAAAGAAAATTGCCATAATTAGACTTTGTGATGCAAAATAATATTTACACCACAAAATTAATTAAGAAAATTCAGAAAATAAAAGGAATATAAAATTCTGTAATATGTCTTCGAACATATGGTGGAAATGATGCTCATGGTAAGTCGTTGCTTTCTGATACCGCGACTAATATTTAAAATTTAAAAGCTGGTTGTTGTGTAATAATCGCAAAGGCCTCGCAGCATAGCCTGCCAATCATGCTAGAGTTGCCAGTTTGGACTGGTCTTTTTTCTACTTGTGATTTTGGCTTCGTTTATTGACAGATTTTTCGTGATTATATAATGTGAATATTTTTCTTTCGGAATTCTGAATAAAAAAGAAGACCAAACTGCCAACCCGGAGGATGTTGTGAAGATTAAAGGGTTCTGATGCATGCTTTATGGGGCGAGATTAGCCTGATCGTCACATTCTGGTGCACAAATACAATGTTTTAAAACGTATTTGTTTGGGATTGTGTTGTGACTAACATTCGACAACCTGCGGACCTTGTATCCATGATCATTATCCTCGATTATGAATCGAATAAATCTATAAAGAAATGGGGTTTGCCGGAAACGTATTTTTACGACAGATGGGAATTCTGTATGATAATAAATTCTGGCTGAAATATTTGCTTATAGATGTGATTATATAAAGTAGAAATTCTTCTTTCGGAATTTTCGGTATGATTTCAGAATTCTGAATAAAATAGGAGGTCAAACTGGCAACCCTAAGTCAGGTTGTTGTAAAGATTAAAAAGTTCTGGTGCATGCTTTAAGGGGCGAGATTCGCCTGATCGCCACATTCTGGTGCACCAATAAAAAAATTTTGAACATGTTTGTTTAAAATCGTGTTAAGGCTATCATTAGATAGCCTTCTGACCTCATTTCCATGATCGTATTCACGATTATGAATAATTTTTAATGAGTTATCGATCTGCAGCTAACTTGTGTGCAACCTACAGAGAAGCCGAAACTCATCAACAGGCAGTGTATACCATTACATACAAAGCCACCATTTAAAAAAGAAACTAAAAACAAAATATACGTGTCTCTCGCTTTATGGGAATTTAGTTCGTGGAGAATTTTTTTTTTCTTTTTTCAGATTCTCTCTCAATTAATGCAGGTAAAATTTCGATAAGTGTGGAGTGGGTGATCGCTTTTTTTTTTTTTTTTTGCAGTGAAATGGCGCCGAATTGTTAGGAAAATAAAAGAAAAATACGACCTAAGACGGGATGATTGGAGAAATTAATTAAATTGTCTTTGTTATACAAAATTAAACTTAAATTAATCGACTGTTTAATTATTCTTTATTCTCATTTATTAAATTAGCTCATAGGTTAATGTTAATAGAATTTCCTGTAAATCAGATAAATTGAATCTAAAACGTTTCACGTTAGCAGTAATCTGTACTTTCTAACAAGGATACATCCTAAACAATATTGTTGTACATTACTATGTTATTTATTTACGCATATGATGTTTTTAGGAAAACTGGCTTTGAACCTATTGTAGTTTTCCCCATAAAATACATGTTTAAATTAGTGCGATAATATCTCGATTTCAATTTATCGCACTAATCGAAGGTAACCTGTATCTTATAATAAAGGTATGATTTCTGTCATAAAAGTATGTTTTAAAATTAAAAATTAAACATTCGTATTTGAGTTTACTATGAAGAAAATACTAGGGCAGAACGCAATCGAAAAAATTACAGTCAGGATTTAAAATTTTCATTTGAAGTTATTTTAAAAGTTTTATAGAGATACAAAGAACTTTAAATCGAACACAAAATGCTTAAAACCAAAAATGACATAAAACAAAATTGATATCCTGTAAGTTAAAATAATATCTGGCACCACAAAAAGAATTGAGAAAATTCATAAAGTAAAAATAAATTCTAACTGTTTGCATCTTGGAGGCTACACTCAACAAGTATTCAAGATATGTCGCGGTCGTTTTACGCAGCGACTGATATAAAACATAATTGTTGTAAATCGCATCCATTAACTCCCATATGAATGTGCTAAGTGCACCAGAAATGTGCTTGAAATGACGAAAACGGACAGAAATTTAATAATAGATTGTGAAGTCTGTAATTAGACTATTAGATCTTTTGAATTTACTTGTTTTGCAGAAATAAAAAAAATATTTGTTGAATTTTAAAAAACAATAACAAATGTTTTATTAATGTGCGACAAAATTAAACTTTCAAAGCTAGTTTTGCGAGATTTTGAAGCCCAAGTTCCATATGTTTGAGTCTTCATTTCTTCTTTATATTGCTTAATAAATAAAGTCTTCATACATAAAAATTTTGTTTTTTTGGTATAGTTTGTAGAAAATTTAATTTCTTTTAATTAAAAAAACCATGTAAATCCGTTCACTTGATCAAAATTTATCGTGATAAAACCACTGAAAAATAGCGTTTTCAGATTAAGATTTTTGCTCTTCACTCGTGTGCGCGGTTCATCGTTTACAACTTTTACGACTATAATTGTGGAAATTTTCCTATCTGACTAACTGTACGAAATTTTTAAAGATATAATCAAAACCTGACTACCGCAAACTGCTACCGGTAAAAAATAATAGAATTTTTTTTAAAAATTCCTGACAAAAATATTATACGGATAAGGCGATTAATTAAAGAGAAAATTCCTGTTGAAATTTACTGGTGGAATTATACATTGGTGGTAATCAGCCGCTGGGTGTAAGCATTATAAAAGTAACAATATTTTTTTAAAGTGCAATTTCTTCGCTATTTCACATCTTTTTGGTCCCTAAACCTTTCAAAAATATTTAAGAATGGAAGGAATCGAATGAAGCCATAAAGAAATGTGGCTTGCCGGAAACTTGTTTTAACGACAGATGGGTATTTTGTACGATAATAAATTCTAGCTAAAATATTTGCTTACAGATGGCGCGTAAAGCGACTAAATGATAGAGATCCTACATTAGAGAGAGATTGGACATTGCGGCACAGACAGATTTGACAAATCCGCTATTTAAGTTACGCTTTCCGTATACGTCGTTATTACACTCTGAAGGAAATTTGGATTTTGAAAGATACAGCGTTTTAAATATTGCATCAAGACGTGCTATGCTGTTAATAACCAAGTTGTTATTTATTTTGTAACATATTTTAACACTAGAACGCCAGGAAGGAGTCGATTCGACTCCGACCATATGATTAAATGTCTATAGGAACCAAAAATTCTTTCACAAAATAAGTTAAATTTTAAAAACGCAGACATACGTTAAATAAATCAGTCAAATAATTTTAAATAAAAATTCTGGTGTAAAATATTTTTATGAAACTTGAGTAAAATTTCCGGTGTTCTAGTGTTAGATTGCCCGAGGCTAATTGCTGTGTATGCGATCAACTTTAAGAAGTTTTATTATAATAATAACGGTCGAAACCAGTAACATAATAAAAGCGATTTCGTTTCTGTGTCTGTTGTTTTACATTTAAAAACTTATTTTAAATCTTTGCGTAGTGAATGAGCAAAACATGTAAATAATTTCGAGTTTCGAAGTTTAACAGTTGACAATAATAGCCATCCGTTTTTGGCTATGAATTTAGTTTACATTTTGAAATAATCATTTGAAAAACGTAATACACAATAAAATTGTGTATAGTGGATTCTGTTTAAAATATGAAAATGTTTCTAAATTATAAATACTTAAACTATTTATTTTTAATATTATTTTCTTTTTTAAAAGTCCGCTAAATTTAAGGGCACGGAACAAATAAGCATTTCGTAGTTTCCGTTTTCCGCATAAAAATAGCGCAGACTCTGACAATTGCAAAAATACGAGTATATAAATTCACAATATATAAACCTCTGAAACAGATAGCCTTTAAGTTCATAAATAAACATTACTAAGCATATGTGTGTAAATCTTTTTTCTTAGTTTCTCTCGGAATGTACATATTTTCTTTTAGATATTTAGCTACACTTAATATTATAAAAGGTATGAAAGCTAGAAAATTGAAACTTTTTAATTTCATACAACCAATCAGTTTCTTTAAAACTATCTAAATTTATGAATGCAAATACAGAATAATACAGAATACAGAATGTATAATACAGAAGACATAACGGAATTTATTTCAAAAATCTATACTTTTCTGAATATTTCAGTAATTACTTTTTAATTTCTTGTTGCTATTAAATGATATATTTTTAACTTTCTTATAAATTTCAAAAGAGTTCCCTCTAATACATTGTATTTATTTGTTTACTTAGAAAAGTATACCTAATTGATCTATAGTAATGAACATTTAGACAGATAAAATAAAAAATAATTTACCCACACACTACATAAAATTACATTTGTAGCATTTCTTGTGTTATGTATAAGCTAAAATATGTTTATTTTAACTGAAAATGGTCGAAATATTGCAACCTTTTTCAAAAATTTCGTCTGCTCTCCGACCAGATTCGAAATGCTAACCCTGCATTTGAGCAGAGTTTAAAAAAAAATGCATTTTCTGAGAATTTTAACTCATTAAAATGGAAATGTGCTTGTATTTATGTTCTGAAAGACTCTCAGAAGGCATATAAAATGAAATTTTCATAATTTTAATAGACCAAAAAGTGTTAGACGCTGATGAAAATGCATTGCGTTGTACGGCGTTCCATATACTTTGGAAGGGAAATGGCGGACATTTCGTCAATGTCCAATCTCTCTCTAATGTAGGATCTCTACTAAATGATAGAGATCTTACATTAGAGAGAGATTGGACATTGCGGCAAGAATATTCACAATAGTTACTCCGTCAATAGTTACTACGTCAACCGCCGCAGCGAGCGGCTTTTCTTCGTCCGCAACCCTTTATTCTTTCACTTAGTCCGACTCTTTTGCGGAAGCAAGATACGTAGGTCCCCGGCCACGTCCTGAGTGAAAGACTCTCTAGCGAAAGCCAGATTGAAAAAAAAAAATCAAAAATTGAAACCAGACAAATTTAAAAGGGAAATTACACGAACGACTCCTAGCTACTTCGAGCCCATTATCAGACCCCACTAATTACAGACCTATCTCCTTGCTACCTTCTATCAGTAAAGTAGTGGAACGTGTCATTCGTACCCAGTTGCAGGATTTCATTCAACAGCACAACATTCTCATGCGCGAGCAGTTTGGCTTTCGCCCAAAACACTCAACACAACACCAGCTTCTTAGGGTTGTTGAGTTTCTCAGCGAGAAACTCAATGCAAAAATTCCCGCAGCTGCCATCTTTCTTGATGTCGCAAAGGCATTTGACAAGGTCTGGCATATGGGCCTCATTTACAAACTAATTCAGCTCGGTTTTCATCCCAGACTTATACATTTAATATATTCGTACATTTGCGACCGCTCTTTTCAAGTCCGCATAAACAACATTCTTTCTATTATTCTCCTTATCCTAGCGGGCATCCTCCAGGGGAGCGTGTTGGGCCCATTTTTATTTAACATTTTCTTTAACGATATCCCACGCTCCTTGCACACCCACCTCGCTCTTTATGCGGACGACACCTGTATTTATGCTCCGGCACACCACCCGTATACTCTATACAGGTACCTACAGACTCATGTTGATGACTTCATGGACTGGTGTATGCTTTGGCGCGTTGTCATAAATGAAACTAAAACTACTGCAGTATATTTCTCTCGCAAAATAATTTTCCCTAACAGAATCATTATTAACAACACTGTTATCCCTTGGTCAGACCAAGCTAAGTATCTTGGGGTCATTCTGGACCGCCGCTTAACTTGGAAAAAGCACATTTTCTCCATCAGAGGTAAAGTCGCTGGAGCCTTTAACTCTATAGCACCTCTCCTTAACAGTAAAACCTTGTCTGTCCACAATAAATTAATTCTCTATAACTCATGCATCCTTCCCATCATAACCTATGCCAGTCCGGTCTGGGGCTTCACTTGTAAGACCACTATGGACACCCTTAGTCGCTTGCACAATTCCAACCTGCGTACTGTCCGTAACGCATCTCGTTATATTCGCAACTCCATGGTCCGAAGAGACCTAAAAAGTACTACCTTACGTAAGCGCATAAACGACTTAGCCAAAAAATTTTACGAAAAAATTTTCGACCTCCCTAATGAAATCATAGCGGAACTACCGGATTATGACGCTTTTGAACCCCACCATCGGAAACGGCCCAGGTTTTCCATAATTATGGACACTCAGTAACATCTGAGTTCACCACGCTTTATTTTGCCTCTTCTATATTTTTCTTACCTTTTTATATATTTTTCATAAAAAAAAAAAATCTCTCTATATACTATAGAGACCATAAAAATTGTAAAACTTAAAAAAAAAAAAAAAAAATGTATGGCCCTGATTAGTCCCTTTTTTGGTTGGATGTTGTGGTCTTGCCACCCTAGCTTTTCTTGCCCTTGCTTGGTGAGTGTTTCTCTGAACACTACTAACTTTAACTTTCTAAATTCCTTATAGTAGTTTTACAACTACAGTTTGACTTTACTTATTTTAAGATTCTTGTATTTTTTAAGATTTATTGTTAACTTTCTTTCATCTTAAGATTTTACTTTAATTTAATTTTATTCCTATTTTTCTTAAATTTCTTATTTTCTCTTGTTAACTTCTTTTACTCTTCTAGTAGCATTGCTACAGTTTAACTTTTTCCCAATGGCTCATTAAAACATAAGACATTCCAATTTCCTAGTCTGGGTGTTAAGCTGATAACAGCTAGGAAACCCCTTAATGCTGATTACCTGTTCAGTACCTGTTCAGAGCCCATTATTAGAGACCTTAGAATTCATTATTGCTAGAATGATGGATTTCTTCCTTTCTTTCATTTTGTCCAGCTTTTACTTTTGCTTTATTGATTTTCACGATGCTAATGATCGAAAAATTATTTTGTTATTTACGTAAGCAAACTTTCAAAGAAAACTAAACTATTGGATCGTTCGGAAAGTCGTGTCCGTTTTGGGAAAATCAACTCGTACTGGAAAATTCAGCCCGTTAATTATTAGATATTAGATATCGGAGTCAATGTCTAATAATTAAATGGTAGAATTTTACGGTACGAAATGATTTTCCCAAACGGACACGACTTTCCGAACAACCCAATATGTGTCTCTTGCATATATTTCATTTATTTAGCTGAACTACCGCTGGATTAGTTTTTACTTGTCATCGAGTTCAAACGTTTACTGTGGTTTTCGCCTTACTAAATAACAATAGGTCGTACGTTAGAGCGATGTTGATGGTAGCGTAAATTTAACGTTTAAATAGGTTAATGCGTAATTAACATAAATTAGCATGTAATTATAGATAATAATTTTAACAAAAATCTAAATTTTTGATAATGCTTTGCACTTATTTCCTTGTTTTGAAAATCTTGCGCCAGAGCTGCATGAAGATGCAATTAACTTATCTTCATATTCTCTGGGGGAAAACAACGATACATTAAATGTTTCCAGATGGTGTCGGTATTGTTACATAATTTTTATTGCGTGTGTTTTATTTCTATTTCAACAGCCTTAAGTATAAAGCTAACAAACTTAAACCGAGATAAGCCTAGGACAAGATTTTTGTTACGAAAGTTAACATTTCTTATCACTGCTTTAAACATCGCTGTGAAACAGAGTAATAATGATTATGCATTAAGAAGTTTAATTCTAATTCCAATTAGGTAAAATTAACGCTTGTAATGATTCTTATGTAAGACGTGTTTGTATGCATTATAATAAGCGCTAAATAATGGTGGCTGATGTTCTCAAAAATAAGTTAGTACACTGCTTAAGAGCATACTTCAGTAACGCTAAAATACTCGCTCACTCATGTTAGTCCCATGGGACATTTCTTTTGAAATATCTTGTTTGCATTTCGATATTTTTAAACCTCTTTTTTTTTTTTTTTTTTTTTTTGCATTGGATGTCAGATGTTGATTTTTACTCTTTCGATTTTGTTTGTGGGGTTTTTCTTAGGAAGATACTTCCACTTTCGGAACCGGGTTTCGAAAGTAAAAGAACCCACATAAAAAAAATAAAAAACTCGCAAACAAAATCGAAAAATTAAAAAAAAACGCGTGTGTAAAAATGCAAAAGAAAAAAAAAAGGAAAAAGAAAAGAAAAGAAAAGAAAATATTGAAATGCAAACGAGCTATTTCAAAAGAGCTGTCCCATATAATTAACATTCGCGAGCGGGTGTTTCCGACTAAGTGAAGTAGTCCCCTTTTTTTGGCAAATTCATAGGTAATACTGAATTTGATTTTTCCCAAAAAAGAGACACCAAAAATAAAATTTATAAAAAAAAAATCTTATCAAGTGACGCACAAATAAATTCATGATCGCATCGTATCGCAATAACGAAAATCAATAAAACATTCGAAATGTTACAAACACCAATTATAAATATAAACACCAACCAGACATTTTACTTCAACGCCAATGTCTTGTTTCTAATTTAAACACACAAAAAATAAAGCTACTACTGACGAGAAAAACATGCTATTGGCGAGATTTTAGCACGGCTAACATAAAAGTACCCCTGTGACTTTCGGTTCTACATCCGTAGGTTTTCGGGTAATAGGTTGTTACATCTGAGACATAAAGGTTTAATAACATCACATCAATATTTATTGGCTATCTTCGATCACCTTTCCTTGATGTTTTTATCTTATAGGAACCATCAAAAATTGGTTTAAAAATGGCTAAATACCAAAATCGCTGACCGATTTGTCCGTAAATCTATAGAGTTATTGCGACAGTGGCCTATAGTATACATGCAGGATTTCAGACAACGCCGTTTGGGTACTATCAAGCAATTAAACATTCAGACAAAAAATAATTAAACATACTGTTTTTTTCTTCCCATTTTATCCTTTCCAAAAAAAAGAAATCAACTCAAGCTTTTGCTTGTTTGGGAGGTACAAAATTTTGGAAGGTTATAACAACATAACAAGAAAATCCGAGCTATGTAGGACCTTTTATCTAAGATTAGGTAAAATCTTCTAGATCCAAAAAAAGGCACCGCGTTACTTATTCCCTTATTCCTTATCCTATGTCACCTTTCACGTGGCATCGGAATTTTGTCATATTGGACGTATGGCACGTGAGAGGTGACAAGACTTACCTCTTAACCCTTTCAGGGCCAAAGTACTTATATGCATGAAATGCTGAAATGATTTAATGACACCAGATTTTGCAAAACAATTTATTTAAAAGTATGTAAAAGCTTTTCTTCACGTACTTAATAAAAGTAAAATTTGCAGCTCAAAATTCTTGTGCCAACGGGGAAATTAACTCCTTCGGGACGACCGTCTTTTACAGAATTTTTAATCTTTTATCACCGTTTTTTCAAAACAGAAATTTTCGCCTAATTGAATCCCGAAAATGCAAAATTAAATAAGGCAAAATTTACCATAAAAATTTACTGGTGAAAATAATCACGGAGTCTCAGCACCATATGCTGCACGTATACCGGTCGCTCGTCCCCAGAGGGTTAAGGATTAAAATTAACTGGTCCAAAAATGAACCACCCCCCTTAAAGGGGTTAAGCGCCGCTCCGGGTAAGTGTAGGTTACTTTTTAAAAATTCAGATTGTTTGATTGCCACCACTTTTTTGAAGTAGAAATATTCACCTTATTTAATGGCAGATAAAATGATGCAAGAATAAAGTCAATTAGACTATTAAAAAAAAAAACAAAACTGGGGGGAATCAAACAATCTGAATTTTTAAAAAGTAGGCTACACATCCCGTGAAAGGCACGGGCGTGATAATTAAGGGGTTAAACCGTTCGGAACCAGCACTTCTCACACGAATTTTATTTGGATGTCACAAATTTTTTTGAGCACCACTTTCACCGGTACTTTGAAAACATGTGCAAGAGAAATATGCTACAAAATTTATTTTTAAAATATATTGGTGCAAATAGAATATAAATATAGTCGTCTGTAGTAGTCCTGTGATTATTCACTAAATACGGTTACAACCAAGTGGCGAATTCTGAGACAAGAAGTCCTTTCAAAGACGTGTCATGTGGAGGTGACTATTGGCGGGTTAAATTTAGATTTAAAAACAAGTAAAAATCAAATTTAAAAAATCAAAAAACCCCAACTGCGTAAAAAGCTAACTAATTAATTATTTCTCATCTTTGTGAAACTATTTTTTATATTACTTACCTTTTTTTTTTAATTACTTGTATTGATGCATTTAAGTTGTGTTTAATTGTTAGTTTCTACCTATATAAACTATTTTGATAAGTCCTATCATGATTAGAGTTGCAGTAAAGCTAGAGATCCTACCTACACAACTTCCAGGTTGTGTAATATTTAAACGGAGATTCTGACTGTAAAATAGTCAGTGAAACATCGTCTTCATTTTCAAAGACCTATCCAATGATATGCCACTCAATAGGGTGGGTAAAAAAAAATTTTCGTCTCTACCGCCATTTTGTATTTTACGGTTGCCATTTTGAACTTATAAAAACAAAACCTAGCCTATAACCATCGGACAATTAAGACGAATCCATAGAGACCTCATTCCTAAAAATCCATCCAGCCGTTGAAATTTTTCGAGAGTATAAAGAAATCCACATACACAGATACGCGTGAAACACAAAACCATTCTTGGCAGTCGGGTAATAATTTAATGATTAATTTAGTAATAATTTAGTAGTTTAGCTATTAGTAATGGGGAGAGTTATGGCTATATACACTTAAATTTATAATTGGACTTTTTTCTGCCACCTTTACCTGATGAATCAACAAAGAAAATTTGAAGTACTTTACGGCTTATTTGTATTTTCTTTTTAGCACTTTACAACAAATGTTCAACTTGTGGCCGAGAGATTCTGCTGTCGAAACTGGTAGATAGGAGGTTCGATCCCAATCGCTCCCGTCGGCGTAATCATTCTGAGTTTTCCGTATTTTCTCCGAACCTTGCGTAAATATGGATTAGGTTTCATTAGAAAGAGTCCCACAGAGGGCACTCTCCTTGGGTCTTATCACAAGTGTAGTTAATCGGCCGTCATAAACAAAACCAATATTAATATCTCTCTATTCTTAAAAAAAAGTAACTTACGCTGTCACCGCCGCTGCCGGTTTTGAATTTTTTGTGACCGGAGGTCTTTCTCCGTTAATATTAAGAAAATTATTGCATACAAAAATATGAAAATCGGCAATATTATAGAAAAATGTTTGATAAGCACGCTGATGCAGACAGTTTTCAAATCAAATAATTATTTTAAGAGCTATTTAATGCTAAAATTGGACAAAATCGTTCCATTAAAAAAGTTTTATAGGAGCAAAAACTATACATGGGAATTAATTTATTTTTAGATCATTTTATACGGTAGAATATCCCGGTGTGCACACTGCTTTTATTTTTTTAATTTGACTCATTTTTTGAGGTTTTATTTCTATTTTAAATTCAAATTTTCAGCATTTCGAGAGATATTTTTTTACTTATTTTAGAAAATGGTATTAATTTAAACTGTTGCCAACTGTATAAACAGCGCAAACAATAATGTTTGCTTCAAATTATAAATTTATTTACACGTGACTATTATAAACAGAAAAAAAACTTTCAAATTAGAATTAAATAATTACGTATAAAAAGCAGGAACTTATTGAAAAATACTTCATAAAAACTATATTTACAAGTGAATTTTAAAAGAGAAAGGACATTGTAAAATAATAAATTCATTAACACACGTTAGAAGTCTTAAATAGGATAAATTACGTCACATTTGCGTCACATTACACTTATTACGTAAAATGAACAAAAAAATAATATTGCAAAACAGTTTAAATTTAAAAATTACGCGAGACATTTATTTGATTTTTGAGCTGATCTTTTCAACTACTATTGTTATGACAGCGCAAATAATATTTCATTTCTAACAAAAGTGTTTTCACATGAATATTAAAAAGAGAAGAAAAGTTTGGTGAACATTACGTCAGATTAAAAACGATACATTTAAATGTCTTATTTAAAAGAACTTTCTTTTCGCTTTGTTAAAAAATACCGGGAGACAAAGACTGTTTACTTAATTCATTTAATTTTAGCTTATTTTGAAATGTTTAACTGATTTTATTTAATCAAAGACGAAAACAGTCATTGTATCTTTTAACAGCAGCTGATTTTTCCGTAAAATTCCCCAATCAAAGAGAAATGAATAGAAACCCGTTTATAGGGAGATCGCCTCTGTTTATAAATTATAATTCAATCTTCCAAAATATTTTTAAAGCCGATCAAATTAGCGTGCTTTTAGAGACTGCGGTGTCAGAACGGGGGCTGGCGAGCGTAGCTCGTAGGAGGCCGAGCCCCCTAGTACTGTACAAGAGAGTTGAAAGGCGTTTATGGATTGGATTTGTCTGCTTATTTATCGTCTGTCCATCTGTCCGTGATCGAACTCACGTAAATATACTGGGATTGTCATACATTTGATATATGTTACTGATGTTTATTATGGCGTATTGAAAATAACGAGTTTAACGTTAACAGTTCGTTTACAGGGACACTTAAAAGTATTTCGTTACTTTACAGTCTATAGGAAATTCTTTTGCTGTGTATTTTAATGATGTTACACTATTTAAAACAAATTGAAGTTGGTATATATTACTGAGGTGTACTACAAGATGCTTACTATAAATTGTGGTGTGCATAGTTATTCATCGATCATTTACAGGGACACACAGAAAGATTTGATTACAGTGCTGCACATGAACAACAACTGCTGGAAGTGCATTTTATGTTATGGTACGCGTTTTTAAATATAATATTTTGCATATTACTTGGTGTATATAAATTCTATAAATCATATACAGGGTTGAATAAAAGACTTTGAGTACATTTACGCTTATTGACAGAAATTGCTGAAGGGGAATTTATAACTATGCTAATGCGTTTCCTAACTGAACTAAATATCAGCACAGTATACAGTATACATACAAATCTATAGATCATATACAGGGCTGCACAAAAGAATTCGGATATTTTTCCGACTATTTATGATGATTGCTGAAATTCAGTTTTCATATGTGTTATGCGTTTTCCAAATTGGTTACTTAGACATGGGTGGAGCTAGCAGAGCCCTTGGTAGGTTTCCTCACCTAGTTGAACCTTGGTAACTTAGACATCATCTTTCATCTTCTGAAACGGTGAAGTTTTGTTGCAGTATTCTCAGGCTGCCACAGACGACTATTTTTATATTCTGTCGCACCCCTATTTAAAAAAAAAAAATACATTTTGTAGTAAATTTCTCTTAGAATGTTCTCAAAATATATGTAAAAGATTTCTCTTTTGATAAAGTGGTGCCAAATAGAATTAAAAAATAGTCGCTTGTGGTAGCCCTGTATTCTGAATTTGATGGAAAGTAATTTATAATCTATGCTTGCAGCATGATTTTTCTTTCTTGTTAAATTAAATTTATCTTTTTATCTTCATACTTTCTCTGTTTTATAATTGAAAAAAATTATCTAAAAACGTGTTTCTTTACAGCGTTTAATTTGACTAAAGTAAAAACTATATCTAGAGTTTATTACTATTATTGATTTTGAGCATGATATAGACAATCAAAATTACCTTCCTTGATTATGGCGATCAAATTTCAAGTTGTTATTCCTGTATATGCTGTAGCTTAATGCTAGCTGATACCTCTCTGAACACATTTCCGAATAATAATCGTTATACTATACATCAAAAATTTCTGTTAGTAAAAAAGGATAATATTTCTGTTTAGCAATAGTGTTTATTCAAAGTACGGCAGACATGGTACGTATGCCAGCTCGACCTCTATTGTTACGTGTAGAAAGGATAAAAAATGAAAGAAAACTAAAAATCGTTCAAATGCTTGTTCATGGAACAAGGGTTGCCAGTTTAGTCTTCCTATTATTCCGAAATTCCGAATTCATATCAGAAATTAAGAATAGGATTTTTGACTTTATGTAATAACATACATTGCATGATTACATAAAGTAAGAAGTCTTCTTTCAAAGTTTCCGGTATGAATAAGAAATTTTCGAATAAATACGGAAAGCAATTTGTCAACCCTATTACGTATTTCTGATCGCCGTTCCAAAAACCCAATTTTCCACCAGTGTTGCAGTCCGGAACTTTATTTTTTCAGATTGCTTCATTTCCAGAATTTTTTAAAGAATATTAGAATTCAATTTATTTTCGCAATATTTTAATCTGTTATTAAATGTTTCTACTTAAAAAAAGTGCTGGAAGCACACATGAATTTAAAAAAAAAATGTATGAAATGGCAACACTGCCTTCCACGTCGATCAAAATCAAAACGCAATAGAACAATGTTATATTTTCGTATGTGTAAAGTTACATAATCCTGTTTAAAGTCAAAATAATTTCAGAAATACAGCTCATTCATAATGTTTTTTTTTTCACTTATTTGTATTTTTCATTTACTTATCACTTAATTATATTACTTATAATGCTCATAAAGGAAACTTTTTTAAAATGTGAGCAGCTTGTTATCCACAATCAAAATTACATTAAAAAATCAGTATTTAATCCCTTGACTACAACACCGTACACTGCCTACGTGTTCAAAACTATACATGTTTTGCACCATATTTTAATTTGAAGACAACTATTCCTATACAGTAACATTTTACATATTCAGTAACAGAAATTCTGCGATTAATTAATAAAAAGATAGTATTCAGAAATACAGGTATTAAAACATGGATTTCGACGGCAATGTAATAAAGGGGTTAAAGTATTTGTTTTTCTTTCTGTGCTACTTACATGCTGACAATAATTATTTCTTGATTTCAGCTCCATTACCCCCCAAACGAGATCCTAAGACAACGTTATCTGTTGGAAGAGCGCGAGCTCGATCTATGGTTGCAGGTCTTGCAGAAATTGGTAAGAATTATCTTTTAACTTAGCTGTTAATCTTTATTAATAGTTTAAAAATCATTAATCTCTTAATTTTAAAACAAAAAACTGTATGCATTTTCTACTAAATATTATAAAATATTTGAAATTTATAAGAAGTATCGTATAACTGAATTTTTAATCTTTATAATAGTTTAAAAATAACAAGTCTTTTAATTTTAGGAAAAAAACTGTAGTCAATTTTCCACTACGTGTTATGGAATGTCAAAAATTGATTTGAGTTAGATTCGTTTGTTTTACCTATTTATCTAGACATAATTCAGCTTTAAAATACACTAAAAGGTAGCGCCAGTGTCTAAAAGTTAAAAAAAAAAAATATTTTCAAACGCATAAAAGGATCTTTCAAATGATTAAAAATGTTAAACATTTTTCACCTTCTTTTCTGAGGCATCTTCAGTTAGTGCTGTTTTTCGCTTCTTCCTTGCTAGTTACTGTCTTTGAAATTTTCTCTCTTCTCTTTCGCTATTCCTGAAAGGCTACACCATCTATTATGCATCATATCATTACATATTTCAGAATTATTTGTGATAATTTTTATATGATGCATGCAAAAATTGATAATTGAAGGCGTAGCTTCTTAGGTATGGGGAAAGAGGATAGAGAAAACTTCAAAGACAGTAACTAGCGAGGAAGATACAAAAAACAGCATTAACTGAAAATGCCTCAGAAAAGGAGGTGAAAATATTTGTTATTTTTTATTTTTTACGATCTTTATATGTATTTGAAGGTATGTATTATTTTTCTCAGATATTTACACTACCTTTTAGTGTATTTTAAAGATGTATAATGTCTACATAAATAGGTAAAACAAATGAATCTAGTGGTTGATATATGACATTCTGGAAGATTACATATACAAACTGATTATAATTAGCTTTTAACTGTTAATCTCTATAATAATTTTTTAAAGTTAATTTCTTAATTTAAAAAAAAATCACCTGTATTCATTTTCTACTGAGTGTTATAAAATAGCTAAAGTAGATCAGAATTATCTTTTAACGGAACTGTTAATCTCTATATTATTTTAAAAATAAGCAATTTCTTTATTTTAGAAAAGAAAAATCATCTGTATTCTTTTTCTATTGAGAGATGTAAAATAATTCGAAACCCCACACTTATTGACATCAAACCAGTAACTGACACATCAGCAAAAATCGAACTGAAATAAGCATTTTCGAGTAAAAATTCTAGAAAGTAATACAAGGCTGACCACAGGCGACTATTTTAATATTCTATTTACACCACTGTTTTAAGAAAATAAATTTTGAAGTGTATTTCTCTTGCAGATGTTGTCAAAGTATATGTGAAAATTTTTTGTTTAAAAAAAATGGTTCGAGATAGAATTAAAAAATAATCGCCTGTGGCAGCCCTGTAATGCTATCTAAGTTTAACTTATTTGTTTTAACTGTTATAACTTATTTTTCAGTTATTGGTTTTCAAAATAGTGATGGTGTTAGTTACTGGAGTTTTTGATCATATTCATAAAGAAAAAAAAATAGTAATAAAAAGTTTAATTTTTCAAAATTGTCTCAAGAAATTTTTTTTCATGTATCTCTACAATACTTTCAAAATTAAAAACTAGAATAAAATATATCTAAATGTTTGTAATAGTGATTTAAACAAGAAAGAATTGTTATGGTGTCAGTTACTGGGTGTTTTACAGTATCTGAAATAACTTTTAAGTGAACTGTTGATCTCTATTGTAATTTAAAAATAATTAACTTCTTTCTTTTATGAAAAAAATCATGTGTATTCATTCTCTACTGACTGTTATAAAATATCTGAAACTGATAAGACTTATCTTATAACCGCAAAGTTAATCTTTCTAACTGTTTAAAAATAACTAATCTATTAATTTTATGAAAAATCACCTGTATTAATTTTCTACTGAATATTATAAAATATCTGAAACTGATAATATTTATTTTATAACTGAAATGTTAATCTTTCTAATGGTTTTTAAAAAAAAACTAATCTATTAATTTTAGAAAAAAAAATTGTATTAATTTTCTGCTAATTGTTATAAAATATATGTCCTTTCGAATCATTTGTAGAATAAAATTAATTCATAAGTTGCGCATACTACAGCATATCTACCAACATTCAGATTTTATTTTTCAAGTAAAATAAATAAATCTTGAAACAGAAATTTTATTTAATAAATGCTGATTATGGACCAGGACTGGCAACTATTTTCATATTTCGCACCACAATTTAGAAAAAAATTTCTTTGTGGTAGATTCTTCTGGCAAATATCCTACTGGTAATGTATCTTAAAAACTTATTTTTCAAAAAGTGTTACGGATAGAATAAAGAAAAATAGTCATAGTCCACTCGGTCATATATTCCAGACTCGTAGTCAAAGTGGTTAAATAAAATCAAATGAGTAACACTTCGTTGACCAGCAGCACCTTTAATTTTTAGTAATTTAACAAAATGTTTTAATTTAATGCTCCAACTTTTAACTAAACTTTTTAGCAATAATATTTCAGGAGCAAACATTCAAACCGTGTTTTCTCACAAAAAAAAAAAAAAAAAAAAAAAAAAAGGAGTTATTGGTAGTTTTATGAACTCTGTGTTAAACTGCACAGAAATAAACGTAATTTTTAACCAAAAAACATTTTTCTGCGATTATAAACCAATTTTAAAACTTGACGTTTCAATCAAAGAGTGTTTACTCCAAAGCTTACATTCAGTCAAACAGTGATTGCTCCAGTCTGCCAATCACAGTTGTAACTTGATGCGTACTTTCGAAACCTACCATACATATCACAATTGAAACGGATTCTTTTAGAGAAAAAAAAGAGAACTGTTAAGGTTAGAGGCTTCCAGAATTATATATTTCAAGATCTAAGTGAAGAATTTGGTGTAAATATTCTTAAAAAGAGAGTTACTGTTGCCCGTGTTCAAAGGGTTGTTTTAGAATCTCTTCCTCTTAGCCACGCCATATCAGTTGAAAAGAAAAAAATATGTTGACAAACTTTTGAAGGTAATGTATGGTGAACAGTGGCAAAATCAACCTGATGATGTCTTCAAATGGTACAACCACTTCAAATGGTACAAGCACATTATCCATGATTTACCAGCCTGTAATGAAGAAAAGGGGGAAGTGTGTGACTGTCTAGATGAAGATACTGGTTTAAAAATTTGAAGTGGATTTTTGGCAAACGAGTATTTATTTAGTAAATATTTAATGAATACTGCTAGGTAGCATAATCTGTCATTTTATTTTAACAATAATCAACTGAAGTTCAGTATTTGCTGAAATAAAATAATGCTTTTGTATTATTTGTGAGTTAGAACTTATTTCATTCAAAAAGCGTTTTATCCACTTGTCAAACAATCAAAACATGTTTCCTCCTCTGAATTCGGTCAAAACGTGATTTCTCCAAATATTAAATGAATTTTATTAATTTGTTTTAGGTTTAATATCTTATTCATGCTTGCAATTCTTTCTAACAACCAGTAATAAAAATACACAATAAAAATTAGAATTAAATACAAGTTATTTTCTAATTTATCAGTTTTTAGTGTTTTTGGAAAATTTGTATCTAAAGGAGAAAGCATGGTTTGAATGTTTGCTCCACATTTGCTTTATTTAAGCGCAAAATGTCTATCATTAAATGAAGTGTAAATGTCTGTCGGAAAATTCGAGCAGATGTTTTGAATGAAAAAAATTACTGAATTGGCAACATATGCCGGTCAAACAATACGCATATGCTTCTCGCAGTAGTACGAAAAATGAGCTCTCATTTAAGATATTATCCGCTTACATGATGGCAAAAAAAGATCTTTAAAATATACAGGGTGCCCCAAAAAGAAACGTACAACTTCAAAAAATGTAAAAAAAAAAGACTATGTCTACATCAAAACTAATTGCAACAATAGAAAGAATAACTCAAAAAGTTTTTTCTACAGTATGTTTTTGGTCATAGATGGAGATGCACAACACGCAAACGATTATTAAAGAATTCATAATTATTCAAAATGGTCACCCTAGCACTAGCGAAGAATGTGTGGCATGTGGAACGAGTACGTGAAACATTTTCTACGAGCCCTACAAAATCATTTCATGGAATTGAAACAAAAGGTCCAAACAGCTATAGCTACTGTTGATGTTAACATGCTAAAACGTTCGTCGATTGAATTGCAATATCTTCTTGATATTCTTCGTGCTACGAAAGGATATCATGTTGAATTTTACTAAGGCAGTAAAAAAAACTTTTCTAGTTACTCTATCTATTGTTGTAACTAGTTTTGCTGTAGGCCTATTCTTTTTTTTAAAACCCTTTCCGGCACAGTGGTCGCATTGTGGGACCACGTAATTTTAGTTCAAAATTTACAAACGTCACCAAGAATATTTTAATAAACTTTTGCTTTTGTAATGAAAGGACAGTTTTTAATTGCTAAGAAGTTTGGTGTCTAAATTCTGGTGTCAGTCAATCATTTCATCATTTTACGAACAGAATTTTTCTGTGCCGGAAAGGGTTAAATAAAATGTTGAAGCTGTACGGATCTTTTTGGGACACCCTGTATAACAAACATATTGTTCATCTTGCTGTGAACAATAACTCGTTTTTTTTTCCTTGCAATACTTTGCAAACATCCTGTGTACTGCAGAACTAAAATTTAAGTATACAGTCGAGTCTCTATATAACGAAATCCATCGTTCCAGTAAAAAATTCGTTAAATAGAGAAATTCGTTATATAGAGAATGAGTAAAAATTCCCATTTAATGGTAAATTTTGAACAAAGATTATTTTTGAGGTGTTTAATTACGAATTTCACATGTATACTATTGCACTATAAATATTAACCTAATATTGTATTCCTTAATTATTTAAACAGTTTAAAAAAAGAGAACAGACATTCGTTTGAAAGCACAATAAAAATCACATAAGGAAAACTTACATTAATTTTAGACGAAGAAATCTGTAATTTTTCGCTTTTTTGATTTCAAAATTGTTACACTCTCGAAAAAATGTTCACACTTTAGCAAAGAATGAAAAATTGTATCGGGAACATTTTCCTCCATTTGAAGTCTTCTCGTTATAAGATCTAATGAACTCAACATTTCACTGCGTGATAGTTTTTTCTCTTGTTGTACGTTTTCGTTTTCATGCTCATTGTCATTGTCACTCTCACCATCATTGCTCATAACTCTGCTTAAAATATCACTATCAGTAGCATACTGCGCAATAGTGAGATTGTGATCCACTTCCAAAAAATCCGAGGGAGTAACATTTTCATCGACATTTCCGCGTTCCTTAATTAATTTCCATTTCTCTTTTAAGTCTGCTAAAGGCACATCTTCGTCGTCCCAAGAATCCGCATTATTCTCTAGTTTAGAAAAGCCCGCCTATTTGAAGCAATTGTAAATTATTTTTTCAGATACATCAAATCCTCAAGCTTTATAAATTTCCGCCATACACTTTCAAAGACTAATGTTGTCTAGGGTGGAATCATTTTTTTCAGTAGCTATGATCAGTTCTTTGAGAATTCTTTCCTTATAATGCACCTTTAGATTTTTTATTATTCCCAAGTCCACGGGCTGCAGTTTTGATCTGCCATTGGGTGGTAAAAAAATAACTTCAACATTTTGCAGTTTTTCCCCACAGTTTTGTGTGTGTGCTGGACAATTATCAATAAGCAAATCAATTTTTTGGCGTTGTTTTCTCCTTCGATTGTCAAGTGCTTTTAACCATTTGTCAAAAATTTCATTGGTCATCGAGGACTTTTTATTAAAATCATAACCCACTTCTAAGGACTTCACGCCTTTAAGGGTGTTCTCAAATCCAAAAGGGCAACTTTCTGACATAAGTTTAAATTTATTTTTGTTCGAAAATGCGTGAAACTAGCTGGTGTTGTTGTTCAGAAACTATGTAACCGAGCTGTTTTCCATTTTTTTGCAAACGCATATGATCTTTCAGAGAATAGTGTTAAAGTGGACGTTCAAAACCGATTTTCCGCACGAAAATAAAATAACCACTTAAGAGCGGGCGAAAAACGTGTTTCTCACGTGGTCAAAATCGCTTATAACTCAATGGGTAATTTATTGATCAAAAATGGAAAACACAGTTCAAATCCAAATCGCTTCCATGTCCATATGGCTTCCACTTTTGTTGCCAACGAGTGCTGGCTTGGAAGTCAGCGTGCCCAAGAGATGAAGCGTATTCTAGAGCCTTTTTTAAAACCATTTTGGTCCCGAAAGTGGTAGATTCCGGTCCCTTATCCCTTTAATCCACTTAAACATTGCTTCGTCTAAGTTCTCGTATTCGCACGTCCTGTTTCTTTTTTGCGCCGAACCACGATCCGAATTCTGCTCGGTGATTGACTCCGTATTTTTTATGATTGTTGACAGAGTGCTTGCTGGAATCCCAAACTTTTTTATCACATCTTTTTTTTTCAATCCCTTATTGATTTCTTTCGAAATCATCACTTTATCACAGAGACTTTTGCAGTTCCTAGGACACATTTTTTTGAAGTAGCAGTAAAAATAGGCACTCACAGATTAAGATTTGTGAATCTTTCACACTAAAGAAAGCCAGAAACAATAAACATCTACTCTTATTGTAAGGGCTGAGAGCTTTAGTTTGGATAGATGAAGACGTGTTCTAAATGTTGGCAGTGATCTGCTCTCGCGGCTGCAGCTGTCGAGCTATAATTTTTCATTCGACCAATAGCGTGCTTGCGCCTTCTTTCCCACCCACTTTTTTGTGGAGCGCATCAGGTCACGTGTCATGTCAGTGGATCTCGGAAGCTATTTAGAACACGTTTTCATCTATCTAAACTAAAACTCTAAACCATTACAGTTAGAGTAGCAGGCACTGCCAGAAGGCAGTAAATATTTCGAATATTGACTTGTTGTGCTTGTTTAAAGAGAGTTTATTTTTCTAATTTAACCTTCGGGATGATCTTAAATTTCAATGACCCCTCTGATCCCGCTCTTATATGTGTAACAATCCAGTTGACGCTGTTTTAAGAAGGACGTTGGAAAGTGTGGGAGGGGGTGGATTCGTTGGACATAAAGAAAAAGGAGATTCAAGGTAGAAAAATAAGATAAAAAACTCAGCACGGAACGATAAATGAGGAATCAGTGATAGAAAATTGATCCCTTGTGATTTGGAAACTTTTTAAAAACTGAATAAATAAAGAACAATTTATGAAAAAATTCGTTATATGGAGATAGATATTTCGCTATATGGAGACTGTTTTTAATAAGATCGTGGGAAAAGGGGACCGTTCCTACTGAAAATTCGTTATATAGAGAAATTCGATATATGCAGTTTCGTTATAGAGAGACTCGACTGTATTTATTGTAATTTTAGAAAATTTATATCTCACATAATATCTTTATTATTCTTATGCTTTATTAATCCTTTTTCTTTTTCATAAAACTTGAAAACAGAAGTTTTAGACCACACACTGAATGAATACGATTCAGAAGGAAGATCTACGAAGAGCAGTTCCATAGAAAGCATTCCTAACAAACCGAGCAGCAGCGCCACGCCGGAGAGCACAGCAACTACAACACCCACCACAGCTACAACCACGCCCACTTCCACTCTTCAGACCACAGCCAAATCCCGCACCCATTCGGCCAGCGTCACAGAGATGGAAGACTTTTTTGCCAGGCATTTGTCCACTGCCACAGGTCACCACGTCATAGTGAGGAACAAGTACGCCACCATTGCCAGGATACACAAAATGAAACATTCCAAAAGGTCGAAACATCACAGAAAAGAGGATGCGGATTACAGGTGAAGTAGTTTTTGTTCTACTAGTAAGTCATAGATTTCGCATTTTAAAAATTTACTTAACATAGAGGTCTTTATGAGAGAACATAGCGGAATACGCGCAGTAAAGTTTGATAGGTAAGAAGTGGAATGCCTTTACAAAAGAGAAGAGTTATAAGGGTAGTAAAATTTTATTGATCTAGAGATCTTTGATAAAAATTAGGAGAGCTTGCATTATTTTGGATTTGGCGAGCCTGCCATTATCAACAAACTACGTATTCGACATACAGAAATTTGTTTATTTGTCTAAAATTCGCCTAAGCGAACTCATCCAGGTGAGAATCTCCAAGATCTGTAATGTGGAATTAAAATTTTAGTTACGAGCAAGGCATAACTGATTGTACAACACAAAAATTGTTATATCTGATGATGTAATCATCGTAAAAATATGCAATTTGCTTTTTTAACTTTGTAGGATTTCATTAGGAAGAAAAATATTTTTTTTTTTTTTTTTTAGAATTTCGACCCCTGGACACCTTAAGGTAGCATGACCTCTGTTATTCAAATGACGTAAGGTGAAAAAAAAAATTATAATTATAAACTACTTCGTCATAATCTCCAGATGCAAGACGAAGGATACGGGCAATGGAAGAGGGGTAGGAACGGCTTCAAGTAAAATAAATTTTGTTTATTCCATGTATTGCATCCTACATGATGCCACCCTATGAGAGGAAATCAGTGTTTTGCCATGTTTTTTCCTCCGGATTGTATGACATTTTATGTTCATATACCGAGTGCTGAAAATATCAATTTCCAATCTCTCAATCTTTACTTACATCTACCGTAAAGGTGTAAATGGAAAAAAAGAAGCCAAGGGAAAGCAAGTACTTACACGAGAAGTATCCGAGGATTCCAAGCCTATAATTCGATTGGAAATCCGCGGTGCGCATCTGCAGTCGCATGAGACAAATTATTCATTATTTGTAACAGAAAAAAATTAAATATATAAGTGAAATGTCAATAAATATAATGCAAAAAGTCCGAACGTGATATCTCTTTTCTTTGTAACCGAAGAAAATATCGTAAAAATGAACGTTAGCTTTAGCAGGGATGAGATTTCCGACTTTTTGCATACAAGTATAATCTTGGAGAAAATGTTAGTTCATTTAAATCAGAACATTTTCGCGATATAAGAGAACAACATTTTCTCTAAGATTATACTGGTATGCAAAATGTCGGAACTCTCATCCCCGCTTTTTAGGCCAAAGAACTAGAACCTCCGTTTAAGCTAGCATGATCTCTGTTATCCGAATGACGTAAAGCGCATATTAAAAAAAAAAAAAAAAAAAAAAAAAAAAAAAAAAGAAGACCCCTAAAAATCATAAAACACATGTTTTATTACTGAATCATGATCTACATGCCTCAAGCTCAAACTTTATGGACTTCTGTCAGACTTATCAAAAAACACTTGTTATTTTTTCCCCTGCAGGATGCCCAAGAACTACAGCAGCAATCCGGAACTGACAGTACAAGATGAGCCCGAATTCGACCTGAGTACCCTTCCGAGAAAAAGTCGGAGTCTCAATGACGTGCACTCCCGGTACAGGCACAGCTGGTGGGCCGGGAAAGGATCTGGAGGCAGAGAACACAGACACAAGCGAAAAGACAACACTTTGCACAGACAGCATTCAATACCTGAAGCGCATCGACATGGGTAAGCTACGATGCAGGGAAATGACATTTTATAACTGGCTAGTTCCATGCGTACTTGTAGTGTAAGTCACATAGGTAGAAATTCTTGCGATTTGTAATCCATTAAAGACTGGTGTTGCGTTTCCGCAACATTATATTTGTGATTTTTTTAAGTTTTATGATACCAGCATACGAGAAAAGTAAAATTTACTTTATTTAATTAACACATATCAGGGATTCATAAGCAGAGCTTCCAGATTACGGCGCCTTCGAACCCCAGCATCGCAAGTGCCCTAAATATTCCATTATTATGGACTCTCCGTGAGCTTCGTGTTCACCGCATTAAGATTGCTTTCTGTCTATTTTTTTATATTTTTATAATCCTTTTTACTTAAAAAAAAACTTTAAAAATACCTTATTTATATACAGGGTGTTCCGTTAAAGGGGTCCAATATTAATAGGGGTAATAAAGGAGATCACACGGAGCATAAATCAATATATAATGCCTGGCCGGATCTCAATAATTTTCAAGTTACAGCAAATAGAATGAAAAATCGGAAATTTGTAAAAAAACCCTCATTGCTAAACTATCGATAATGCTACATAAAAACGAAGCACATATTTAGAAAGAGCAGAAAAAATCCTACGAAATGACATAAGTTGTTTTAGAATATTGAGAATTAATGGCGAGTTACAAGCTCTGAAACAGTGAAAAAATACAAAATCAAATATTTAGCAAAATAGTTAATCTTTAATTCCAAAAATGCAACTCTACCTACATCAAGGAAAATGTTATAAAATTTGGTCCATTCCGAAAGCTTTCGAAGAAGCTGACAATAAACCATATCAGTTTAATTGTATGGGAGAAATCAAGCAGTTCCCTAGTTACAACTCTGTACTGTTGCACGCTCGGAAAGGGCGAAACTCCGCCCATGACGATTGTAAACACCCCGTTTTAATATCTTTCAATTATACATTTCTGATCAACCTCTATCAATACCCTTTCATTATTCAGTCTGGTCAAGTGAATGACATATTGTGCAGCTCTCGTCTTGTCTTAAAGCAAACTCCGTGACTGCTGCGTTTCCTCCATGAACTTTCAGGATGATGAAGAAGAAGTACTTTTTATGCAAATTTTCTATGTGTATAGGAAGAAAAGTGTAATAAAACAGCAGTCATCAGTGGGCGTTATGTTAAAGGGAGGCTGTTGTAAGTGGGATTGTAGTAAGTTGATGTATAATAATTATGCCGGAATACTCTAACGAAGAATATGCGGACATGCATCTGATGTACGGGCAAGCTCATGGAAATGCATGTCTAGCACAGCGCATGTACCGTGAGCAATTTCCAAGGAGACGTTGCCCAAGTTCGAAACTCTTCATAAAAATCGATAGACGATTACGGGAGACTGGATCGTTTAATACAGCAAGCATTGATTCAGGGAAACCTCGACATGTACGAACACCTGCAATGGAAGAAGATGTACTGAATATTTTTAAAGATAACCCCTCCACGAGTACACGAGCTGCTGCGTCTGAAGTCGGTGTTTCTCACCAAAGTGTGTGGCATGTTCTGCGTGCAGAAAACATGCACCCCTTTCATGTGCAGCGGGTACAACTGTTATCAGTAACAGATTGTGCTCAGTGGACAGAATTCGTACGCTGGTTGCTTAATGTAACAGAAAATAATCCACAATTTCTGGAAAATATTTTATTTACTGATGAAGCAACATTTACGAGAGAGGGCGTGGTAAACACGCACAATATGCATACATGGTCATATACAAATCTGCACACTGTTTTCCCGTCGAACGCACAACAAAAGTTCAGTGTGAACATATGGGCAGGTGTCCTCGGCGATTATCTCATAGGACCATATTTACTCCCAGATGTACTCAATGGCAGTACGTACTTGGTTTTCCCACGGGATATCTTACCGCAGTTACTGCAAAATGTGCCAGCAACATTGCGCCACAATATGTGGTTTATGCACGATGGCGCACCGGCACATTTTTTCATAGGTGTTCGCAATCACCTCAATTCAACATATCCTGGGAAATGGATTGGACGCAGTGGACCTGTTGCTTGGCCTGCACGCTCTCCAGACCTCAATCCGTTAGACTTTTTTGTTTGGGGACACCTTAAATCGCTGGTGTATGAAACGCCTGTGGATACACCGGAGGATTTACTAGCGCGAATCGTTGTCGCTGCAGGAGACATTCCCAACTCCGTCGGAGTTTTTCGGCGTGTTCGCCAATCTTTACGACGTCGCTGTCGGCTGTGCGATTCTGTTAATGGGCGCAACTTCGAACACCTATTATAATAATGTCCGTTCGTCTGCCTTCTGACATTGAACTGTGCAGCGCAGGCCAGAAGACTATGCTTCACATATGTCATAAAGTACGTGGAATGTAATTCTTTATTTGTCATTTTTCTTTTATTTTCAACACTTTTTGGCACAGTATTTTGTAAGTCACAGACTGTGGTGTACTCAAATTGTAAATTACAAAGTTTGTATGAATTAATTTAAAATTTAGTGTCTTTTTAAAATTTATAATTAATAAAATTATTATGCTATTTGTTATTATTATTTCCTATCATAAATTATGATGCACATATACATACAATAATTGTCCATGTAAAACATGTACTGAAACTTCTTGCATAGTTACAAATCGCAATATTTTTAATTATTTTCGAATTTTCACCACCAGTTTAATTTTAAAGAATTTAACTTAAGCTTTATATCAATAAAAGACCACTTTTAAATGTAGACTATTATTGTAAAGTTATTTTGGTTCATTCAACTCTTGAATAATTAAAAATGTTGCATCTCAGAAGAAGCATGATCGAAAATGTATAGTTGAGAGTAATTAAAAAGGCGGTGTTTCCAATCGTGATGGGCGGAGTTTAACCTTTGCTAGTGTCAAAGAAAGCGGAGTTGTAACTAAGAAACTGATTAATTTCTCTCACACAATTAAACCGATATGGTTCATTGTAAGCTTTTTCGAAAGTTTTCGGAATGGACCAAATTTTACTACATTTTCCTTGTTGTAGCTAGAGTTGTCTTTTTGGAATTAACGATTAACTATTTTGATGTATATTGGATTTCGTACTTTTTTCACTGTTTCAGGGCTTGTAACTCGTCAATAAATATTGCTATTTTAATACAATTGATGTCATTTTGTAGGTTTTTTTCTGCTCTTTCTAAATATGTGCTTCGTTTTTATGTAGCATTATCGATAGTTTAGCAATGAGGGTTCTTTTACAATTTTCCGAATTTTCATTCTATTTGCTGTAACTTGAAAACTATTGAGATCCGACCAGGCTTTATATACTGATTTATGCTCCATGTGATCTCCTCTATTACCCCTATTAATATTGGACCCCTTTAACGGAACACCCTGTATATTTCAATATGTATAGGGGGGAAAATATCGCCCTGATTAGTGCCTTATTTGTGTAATGTGGCTTTGCTACCTCCCTTACTGCTTTTCCTGCCCTAGCTTGGTGGGTGTTACTTCTGAACAAGTGCTAACTTTAATTCTTTTTCACATTTTTTTTATTTTTTTATAGTAGTTCTTGAATTACAGTTATACCTATATTTAATATAATTCTTATATCTTTTTCTATGTTTAAAGATTTAACTTTAATTTTTTATCTCTTAAAAATAAGTTCTTAATTTTAGACTCTATCCTTAATATTTTTCTTAATTATTATGTAGTTTTTTAACAACTACACCTTTATTTTTTCCCAATGGCTCATAAATTAGTAAGACATTAAATCTTCAGACTCGGTGTTAAGCTGATAACAGCTAGGTAACCCTTCAATGCTTCTCTACTGTTCAGTGATTCATAAAGTAAAAGTGGGTGTTTAACAAAAAGTAGTGTGAACTGAATAAAATTCCTGTAAAACATGCTGCCTCTTAACGGGTTAACTACCAGTGTGTTAGAACAGAAAAATGTGACTTCTTTTATCGGAGATATCTCATTAATTGAATAAAACGAAGAAAACTTTTCGAAAGTAACGGTGGCGAAAAAGCATAGCAGTTATCAGCTATATGACTTACACTACAAAAATCCAGGAACTAGCCAACTATAAACATTTTATTACTATTTTTTTTTTTAATAACTATACATTTTATGACTATACACTTTTTTACAAATATACCAATCTTCATAAAACATTATCGTATAGAACAGAGTTGTATCCGTCGTTATGAAAGTGTATTCATTTAAGAAAACTTGTTTTATATATTATTATTATTATTAACTTTTATTTATATCTTAAACTAGTTCGATATGAAGAGTAGCAAACGTTTTTCCTTGAAGAATATATTTATAATAAAAGAATAATTTGTTTTTAATTTCATTGTGTCGCCAACCATCGGTAAATCGCCAAGAAAATGAAATTTTCATTATTTTTTTACGGACGCTATACGCGAGGTTCCGCAGGAAATTTTTTATAAACATATATATCCTCATGAGAAGAACATTCTGTAATTTTTTAAAGTTTTTCTGACAAGGAAGGTCTCCTTACAGGGCATGCTCAGAATATGTTGAAAAAAATGCTAGTGAAAGTACTCATGTATGTAATAAGGGATCAGTCAAATTTAACGGCGGAATTTCAGTAGAAAGTCTGTAACAAAATAAAATACTTTCGAATATTTGGCGCGAAAATACGAAAGTGACACGCGATTTGGCGAGCAGGATTTTTCCTTGCCAAAAGCAAACGATTTTAATGCATCTGAAAATTGTTTATTAACTGTTTTTTAGAATGCACGGTTTTTAATGAATTTAAACTTAATCAATGAAAGAGGTTAATTATATATTTCTTATATTACATGCATATGTTGCTTGTTGCTATAGTTATTTAATTTTATTGCTGTAAAAATATTTTCTATGCTTTGCAAGTTGCAAATATTTATTTTAAGTTATAGTTAGCTGACATTTGATTGCCATAATACATTGCCATATCGAAGACGAAGTCGATTCCATAGCAACAAAAACAAATAGACAGTGTTCTCTCTGCCTTATTTTTTGAGCTTGAAATAATTTAAATCAATTTAAATTTTGTTTTTAATCGTAAAATATGATATTTAAATTTTATAATAAATACATATATATACATATGACAAACTATAGTTAAAACAAACTAAAAATGACAAAACTATGGTTAAAACAAATTAAAAATGACAAAACTAAAGTTATTTAAATTAAACTTATATAAACAAATTCAACATAAAAAGTTTTTTTCTACATAAAAGCGTATTTTTTTTCATCGCCACCCGGTGATAAATCGCCAAATAAGCGAAAATTTCGTTATTTTTTTACGGAGGCTGTAACGGGGTTTCGCCAAAAAATTTTTTTATAAACATATATATCCATATGAGAAGAACATTCTGTATTTTTTTCAGATTTTTCTGATTATGCTCGTATGGAGATCTTCCTTGTGAGTATCAGTGGTGTAGTCGTAAAAAAAACAGGGGGTATACGCTCTAAGCAGAGGGTATACGCTCAAGGCAGAGCGTATACCATACAGTGTATATACTATAGCTTTCTTGAGAAACAGGGGGTATACGGTGTTCCTTAAAAAATCCAGAAGGTATACGGCGTATACCCCCGTATACCCTCCACTACATCCCTGGTGAGTATGCGCTTATGAAGACCTTTCTTGTGAGTGTTTAGGGAATGCATTCAAAAGCCTAGAATATGTATCTTAATAGTATTCTATATGCATTAACTCTTTTAATCTATTTTTTAATGAATTTGCAGGCTTAATCGTGTGCAGTCTGTTCAGAATGATAATACATTCAGTTATATCTATTTATAAAAGCGAACATCATATATATTAAAACGCAAAGGTAAAAATTTAAGTAGATCGAAATCGACACATTTGCGCATGTGTTAACTCTTTTTCGAACATCTTCTGTTTAGAAGAAAGTAGAACGAGTTCCTGCTGCCGCAGCGGTCTAAAGCAGCAGTTTAAAGCACTGAAAATTTTTGTGGAGGACGCAGGCTCGAGCCAGCAAACGCCAGCAAAATTATTTCTGTAATATTTTTGACGATAATTCATTTCATTAATGACATATTTTATTAAGAGTAGAAGTTATATGGTTTTTATTTTATTATTTGTATTATCTGAATGCTTTATAACTAAATAAAATTTAACACTCACCAATATAAAAAAAAATAATAATAAATTTATATTTAAAATATTTAAGCTAAAATATTTTGCATGTGATTATAAATTTAATAAATTGAGCTGATGTACAATTGTTGTTATATTTTGGCGATTATCAGAAATATATATGTGTGGTGTGTGTGTCAGAAAAAAAAGTTGGCCATTCTTTTCCATAAAAAAGAAAAATATTAATTAACAAGTATTAAAATAATTACCTTGATATCCATGGTTTAATATTTAAAAAATGTATAAAAATGTAAAACAAAATTCCAGTAATATAAAATATATTGAATAATTCGTTGCAAATATTAAATTTAAAATTCTATCACTTCATTGAATAGGTTAGACTGACAGTACCATCGCCTTAAAGAAATACGAATCACTTATGCAATATAAAAATTTGTCGCGATTTCAGTAATTAATTTAAAATCATCTAATTAAAAATTCAAGAATCTTTCAAATGAAACGTCCAAATTATTTACCGTCAAATTTTGACGGGTACTTGACGGTACTGACTGGTTTGAGTTAATTTCTTTAGATGTCCTTAATGCATTCTTTTAATAACATTATAACAAAAATGAGCTTTCATTAACTACTTTGTTTTTCCCCCTTCCATTTATAAGTAATTTTTCAGAATGGGCTACATGGCTATTATTTGAATATTTTTTTCATCAGTGTGGATAAAATTAACTATTTTACAAAATTTAAGCATTATTTTATCTTTTACAAAATGTTATTCACGATTTTAGGATTAATTCCTTATTTGTTTACACCTGTCCCTTTTCTATCCTTACATGTTTGTATTATATTAGACTTAACACTTCGTTCATAAATTTCGATTTCTACATGTTGACTTGCTGAACCATGAGCCTACACGATCTCTTATTCTCTGCGCGTCATTTCCTTTGTTTATACTTATTTATTTATATCTTAAAGAAGATCGAAGCAAATTTTGATGTAATTTTGGGCATGCGAATTAATTTTTATATTTTACAATGTCATTTCAAAATCATAGCTGGCAATTTTCCTGTTTTGTTTTAAATCAAATAAATGCTTTTTGAACAAAAAAATTTATTTAATAAAATATAGCTTGTTTCTATTTGGTATTTACTTGTTTATTTAACAGAATTAATTAATAATATTTAATAATTTATTAAATAAGCATTCTGGTTCAAAACATATTTATTTCACTTGAAAATAAGTGGAAGTTTGGTATGCAAAATGTATCATGTATTTATGCATATTGTTTTCACGTCTGATTATGCTACTTCAATAACATTTTAAGACATGCTCTTTTTTTCTTTCAGCGATAAGTCTCGAGAACGTTCAGGAACTCCCGAGTTGTCTGGACCCTCTATCATAAAGCAAAATGGATCGGATATTTACGCTGAAACTGTTCCCGTGGTTGTGAAATCAAGTGAAAAGTCCTCCAGTGGACGGGCGAGTTGTCCTCCCCCATCTTATCCTCCACCGCCACCTCCGGTTGGCCAGGTGGTCAAGGTAGATGTGTCGAGAGGGGAATACGCTGATCTGACCACTGGAGGGCAACACAAGGCCCCAGCCATTATGTCCAGTTTCAGACCTACAGATAGTGCCAAGCTGTACGCTTCTCCCGATGCTTTCGTGACAGTGGGTTACAAGAAAGAACATGTACAGAAGTGTGATGGGGGTGTCACTCTACCCAGGCACTTGATGAAAGGCTCAAGTTCTAGATCGCAATCCTTGCCGCCAAAGATGCCACCAGGATCGAACGCAACTTCTGGATCAGCTCCAGGTGTAAATAGTGCAGCCTCTCTAGATGCGGACAACAGCAGTGGTGATTCTGCTAGCACGTACACGCCGTTCAAAAGTTCCCACCGATCAAAAGATCATACTGCAGCGGAATCTGCCCATCAAGCGGACAGGAGAGGGACCTTAAGAAAGGTCAAGCAGCAAGGGGCGAAATTCCCTGCATCCGTTTCAGAAACTGCGAGTCCCAAGCATTACCCGCCCCTAGCACATGATGGCGATTATGACACAAGTGAAGATGACGAAGTAACTTCTGGTATGGAACCAAAAAGTGATTTAGTCACCTTTAAGGCTGTCGATAATGAAATCCAAAAGGAAGAGACCAGCGAAACAGCAAAAGAGAAACAAGTCGATTCATCTGCAGGCATGACCCTTCGAAAGAAGAAAACTAAATCTCAGTCTTCAGTTGAATCTACTAATATCACAAGTGAAAACGAAGAAATACCTAATGATGTGAAAGCTGAGAATAAACGAAACGTTTTAGAAAGATCCAAATCATCAGATAAAGGAGAAGTAAATCCGGCTGAAGTTGTACAGTCTGAAGAAACCGGGGAACGCATGATCGTTCGAAATGACAAATTAGAGCAAAATGGGCAGTTAGCTGAATCTGAGAAGGCAGGAAATCAAACAAAGAAAGTTGCTCCAGTGCCTCCACCTAAAAGAACTGATGAAAATGCTAAAGTAAAAGATGATGTTATTGCTGATAAAGACTTAAGTGCCAAAGCAATAAAAGAAGCATTTGAAAAACAAATGCCTTCCAAAGATGAGAAGATAGAAATTGATACCGGCTCAAAATCAGTGAAAGAACCCATAGCATTCAAAGCAACTATAGTTTTAAAGCAAACAGAAGTTGTCACAAAAGAAAAAGATACACCTTTCAGAATTAAAAATAAAGAGCTTGTTCACCAACATAGTGCTCACGAATTACTTCATATCAAAGGGAAGGATGAAATGAAAAACATGACAAAAGAAAGTCGAGATAAACTGGTAAAATCCCCATCACAAGTTTTCAAAGAGACTTCAGATCTAACACAAATAAACTCTATGCCGCAGAATGATTTGCGAGACAGGTGTAACATGAATTCGTCACAAAAAATTGCTCCAGCTGTCCCCAAGAAACCAAAAGTAGATGAAGCAAAATCTTTGGAAGATACTACAGACATTCCAAATGCAATTAAAAACTTACAAATTGAAAACCTCGAAGATGAGCAAGGCAATACGTCACCGATAATTGATGCAGCTTCAAGATCAGTAAAAGAAAATATATATAACTTTGAAAAAAGAAGTACGGAACAAACAACAACTTCCAAATCAAATTCTTCTCCTCGGAGAAAAAGTGATGTTATACGCATTACCTTGGTCGGATCTCAGCAAAAAGGGGGAGAGCCTGAAAAAATTCCTTCCATTAATACAATGAAAACTTCCAAATCTTGTCCAAAAACATTTGAAGAAGACGTAGACCTAGATTTAGAAAATTCTTTAACAGCAGCTATGCTTCATTCCGATGCACACAATCAGGTAACTAGATTTTCAGCTGAGACTCCAACGTCAAGTATTGCCAGTACAAATTTCAATGATGAATGGAGAAGACCTGACGTTGTTTCGCCAGTTAATATATTACAGCATGTTGAAACTATGATAAAAAAGGCGCCAGATACGCCACCAAAGACTGCAATGCCAAGACGAGTTGAGAATTCTTACAAAACTCAGACACTCGGGCGCAAATCAAACGAACGCGATTATGACTATTATGACACGGAGTCATCACACTTTAATGAAACAATGACTTTAAATAGGCAAAGTCTTGCAAAAAGCGATTCTGCAAAATATCATCAGCTTAATGAAAGTGTTATTCTACCCACCACTAGAGATCATCATGGAAGAGTTCCAGTTTTACCTTCAACCACAGCCAGCCCACCGACTACGATAATACCAACATCCAATTACGGCCATCCACCGAACCAATATCAAATTCGTAGTGGAACACCTGTTTCTGCAGGATCTTATATTCAAACTGCAGGTACACCATCTGGAATAGATCCAATGCACTTAGCAAATATACCACCTGAGCTTGCGCAAAAATATACAGCAGAACATTTGGCTAATCTTAGAAATCGAGAAACATTTGAGGAAATACATTTGATCCAGCAACAAATGCAACCCAAAACATCTGTTCCTGGACCAATGTCCGCTCAAGCTAGACTTCTTGATCAAAGGCATATTAAAATACAAGCTCCTGCTCCAAATAGGATACCTCCTCCAAAAACACAAGAAAATGATGATGAGTGTCTAAAACTATGCCAACGCGTTGACAAGAGCTTACAACTTATTCGTTTGCAGGTAGATTCTCTTCGAATGGCTGCAGCCAGTGAACCAGAAACACTTACAGAACTAGTTCCACCTCCTCCTGAGTTTAATTTCGCTGCTCCTCCAAACCAAATGGGACAACCCCCTCCTCCGCAGCATCATGTACAACCAATGCACATTGCTCCACCTCCGGAATTTAGTGATGAATCACTTGCACGACAACGCAGAGCTCAACAAAACATGATCACTACGATGGATGCTCCTGTTAGTCGACGAGTGGTACCTCCAGACACCGCCAACTATCCATATCCCGATCATGTATACAGAGGTTACCATCCAGTACAATCTCCACAAGACCATCCACATCATACAATGCATCATCCTCACAATGTTATTCCTAACAGTATGACTTCTTCTCCGACAAAAACTATGACAATGACGCGAAGTGGGTATTCTGCTCATCATAATATGCCCCCTCACCAAGTTCGCCATGAAAGCAATTGCAATACGTTGCCCTATCCTGGAGCAAGGATGATGATACCCCCACAAGCTCTCCAGCAGCCCATGCATCTTTCCCAGCCACCACAGCAACACCATCCCCAACACCCACAAAATCACCCTTCTCAGCAACATCACTCTCAACAACAGATGCATCATGTTCCTCAGCAGCAGCAACATCATCCTTCTCAACCCCTCCATCCCCAACAGCAACACCATCCCCAACAGCAACACCATCCGCAGCAACAACATCATCCTCAGCAACAACATCTTCCACAGCAACAGCAGCAGCAACACCCTTTTTCTCCTGGCAGAAACAGTCGAGATTCGCCGAGAATGGTGGGTCCAAGTTCGATACCTCCAATACCTCAGCACAAAGAATTCCGTCAGAAACCCCTGCATCAGTGGAACATGAAAGATGTTTCGGACTGGCTCGAGAGTCTCTTTCTACCAGAGTACAAAATTACTTTTGCAGAAGCAGGCATAACGGGCTCCAAGTTAGCTAATATGGACAATAATGACCTTATGGGACTTGGTGTAAAACAAGCTGGTCATAGACTTAATATGGAAAGATCTATAAAATGGTATCTAAAATGAAAGACAGTGTAAGCAAATGCCAAAAATCTTTTCACTATGAACGAAAGTCAAAGGATGCTCATTTGACATTTTTTCGAAAAGAATATTTCTAGCTGAAAGCGAAATTTCTGTAAAGCACATGAAGTGTTTATACAATCTGTTATTTAATAGATTCTTACTACGCTCATCGTGCAAGAAGGATTTCACGCCAGAATAAAGAAGGGAGAAGACGATTGCATTTCTTTCTCGTGAAGTTAGATGTTATTTTATTTGTGTGTTCTGCGTATGTTCTGAATGAGTAAGAAACGATGGATTGCCACAGTTTTTTGTAGACATTAATTTAATTTCCTTTTGTACAATTCTTGCTGGCTACTATATCCTTCCGCCGTTTTAATTTACATGTTAAGAAACTGCTTTGATGTTAAAGTTGCTGGCTTGCCAATACAGAAATATATCTTCCAGTTGTATCGACCTGCTGCAAAGCAGAAGGAAGGATGCATAAAATTTCTATAACCTATTAATCTTATTAATAACTTAAACATTGTATAAAAAACTTGGTTTTAATTTTGCGATTTTTGAGTTTATTATTTTTGTATAAACAATCCCAGATATCGTTTAAAGTACTCTTTTTTATTGCATTATAATTTTATCAGCTTTAGTTATTTTGCTATTGTTACAATTACAATTTAGAATTAAAAAAATATGCATTTTAAATAAGAGCATTAGCAAATGTTGTATTTACCTTCTGTAAATATGTGGATGTTCCTCTTTATTAGCTTGATTTTTCTCTTTCGTTCAAAAAAAAAAAATAAATATATATATATATATATATATTATATGTGCTCAAATATGGGGCTGGTCCCTTTCTCTTTTCAAATGCAAAAATCCTGGTAAGAAAAATTGCCTTACTGGTGTGAATTGTAATATAGAAGCCATTTTGTGCAATAAATGTAAAGCTAAAGTATTTTGAACATTACAAGTCACAGGTACATTTTTTGATTTATCTTAAAGGACATAATACTCAATAAGTAGCTTAAACAAATTTAATATTATGATTTTTCAGCAGGTTTTTAAAATAAAATAAATGTTTCAAATAACCATATCAATGTTACTGCAGCAATAAAACTTAATTTTGATGTATATCTAAATACATATGTTAAATGTATTTTAAAATTTTAACAAAAAACTCTGTGTAATATCTCTAGCTGTTCAAACCCTTACAGTTTATTAGTTACAAAATCACGAAGATGGTTTTATTTTAATCCTACTAAAGCGATAGCGGTGGAGATTGATTAATTGGTTAGTTTTCTGATAATGTAAGTAAATTTTTGCACACAAGAGCTAAACAGATAGAACCATAGGCTTAAAGTGGATTCTAAATCAGTTTAAAACGAAAGTTTGATCCGGGGTTTAAATCTAGCAGCTCTTGTTTGATAATCAACGTTGTTATGGTTACCATTTGGCGGGTTAGTGAGTACTAAGCAAACTAGTGCTCCAAAGGGGACTAGATAAACCTGCTATCACATATATTTTGTATTTGTTTTGCTCAAGTCAAATTATCCAAAGTTATCGAAAATATTTACTGGTAAAAGAGCGCAAACGTAAACAAAATGCTGTAAGATTGTTTTTCTTGCTGTACCAATACGTTAGGTGTCTTCCAGATATCGCTTCAGAATAATACTACAATTATCACATCATTTATTTGAAGAGTTTAGTATTTAATAACCATTTATACTTAAAATTACGCTATCTGCAAATTACTTAAAAGATGAAAAATTATCTAAAAAGGTATTAAATTACTTTAATACTTCTTAATACTTTCAACTATATACATAGCCTTCGTCAGAGAATGCAAAAATACTGATATTAGCGTCTTATTTTCAAATTTCACGTTGTTGGTGTCGAAAGGAACTACGTGAAATTTGAAAATAAGACGCTAAAATCAGCATTTTTTATATTCTCTGACGAAGGCTATGTATACAGTTGAAAGTACTAAGAAGTATTAAAGTAATATAACACCTTTTAGATATTTTTTCATCTTTTAAGTAATTTGTACCTAGTGTAATTTTAAGTTTAACTTTTTAAAGATGAATTTAGCATTCTATTTATTTAATTAACATTTATAATTCTTACTGAAAATTCGACTTTTTATCTCTACTCATCTGCTTACATGCTACGAGCTTCAATGGATATCATTTTAGCCCCATTTTAGAGTGCAAAGATGAAGCTAAGTATGCAGAAAAACTATTGTTTTATTGTCTATTGAGCAGATATTATTGAAGAGTGTAATTGTTAAATAGTTTAAAAACCCAGTAAAAAAAAGCGTTAACATCGTAATTAATTTAACCCCTTAACGGTCGCATTAAATTACGGTTTAAAAATTCAAATTGTTTATTGGCACCACTTAAAAAAAAAAAAAAAAAAAAAAAAAAAAAAATATATTCACTTTATTTAATGACAGCTAAAATGATACCATTATAAAACCAATTGAACTATTTTATAAAACTGGTGGGAATCAAACAATCTGAATAAAAGACACAGCCCGTGAGTATCATGGGAGCGAGATTTAAGTGCTTAACAATGTAGCAGGGGGTATCGTAAAACTTCCATTATAGGCGAATATTTTTTTTAATGCTACCTCGCATCACTTTTTCAAAAGTGCAAGAGACAGTACTTTGTACTTTAAATAAAACAAACTACGAAATGTTTTTTTTTAAATAGTGGTTCGAATAGAATATAAAAATAGCCGCCTGTAACTGAAACTTCACGATACCCCCTCGTATAATGATTTGTACAATTAATATAATGATTCAACATGAATAACATAAAAATGAAAGTTTTATGCATTTATACTTTCAACAAATGATACATCATTAGTATCTGTCGCCCAGCTAAATTAGAAGGAAAAGCGGGCGTAAAAATAACAATAAGTAATTTTTTTAAATGCCGTGAGATAAATAAGGTCCAAGATCTAATACCGCAGTATTATAAACAAATAAAAATGTTAAATTAAATTTTAAATAATTATTATTTAACTAGGTCTTTGCTACTTTAGATTATTATCTTCCCACTATTCAAAAATTCTCTAAAGGCACGACTATACCATAGTATATCTCCTCTGAAAGTGCCTTTACATTTTGGTATAACTTGCCTAACTATTTCTAGATGGCTAAGATTTTACCCTATTCCATCTTAAGCAAGCGGCAACTAAACATATATCCTTGCATGAATTGGATAAAATCTTATGCATATTTGAACGCTTAGATAAATTAGGCCTCAATGTAAATGCATGTCGATGTATAAGAGATGGTTGTTTTATGGAATCAACACAATCGTCACTTGCATAAGCATCGTTAGATTCACAATTTTAACTAATAATCAAGCATTCATGGCAGTCATATTAAAATGATAACCAGTGTTGGTCCTTTTATTTAGCCCTATCTGATAAGATTAATAAATCGTAAAAAACTATGCACGAAAGTTTTTTTTCATCATTAGAGAAATTAAAATATTTAATTTTACGATTCATAAATTCTATTAACCCCTTAACGGCCGCTTAATATTTGGAAAAACCATAAAAAAATACCTATTTTTTTATTACAGAAATTGAATAATTATAAGGTTTCTATATAAAATATGCAATTAGTTTTTTTTTAAGGCAAAAAAAAAAAAGATGTTATAGAACAAATTCACATTTGTAGAAAAGCCATCATGCAATAATTCTATGTTTTAATGTTTGTTTTACACCATACAAATTAATGCGAATAAGAACCTTATTTTTCACATGTTAGATTTTTATTTATCATCATCAAACAAAGTTTTACAAATAATATTTGAAATAATATAATATACACTAAATTTTGATTATAAATAATTTTTTTGAGTGTGATATATTTCGAATAGTGCAATACAAAGTCCAACATCATAATCAGCGCAAAAAACCGAACCCAAAAGCTACAATTCAAAGACTTCACACGAAAATGCCAGTTAAATTTTTCTGGTTTCAGAAGTTTTTCCCAGCAATAAGTTTCCAACCCGGAAATATGACGGGCACGAGAAATAACGAACGACACCTCAGCCTGTGATATTGACGGAAGCGGGAATTAAGGGGTTAATCAAAAAGATATTATCGATTTAAATGCTGAACAGTGGAGCAACATTAAGGGGGTTCCTAGTTGCAGTCAACATTACACCCAGTCTTTGGATTAATTATCTCATTATTATATGAGCCATTGGGGAAAAGAAAAGCTGTAATTTTAAAACTATTTAAAGAGGTTAAACTAATATTTAAAGATAATAAAATAAGACTTTTTAGAAAATATATAAAAATTAAGTTAAAGGGAAAATAAAAATTCTGCTTCGATAATTCGCTAATATAATACATAAATTACGTTTCAGCCCAGAAGGTATAGCTGTAGTTATGAAATCTACTGGGAAAAAGTGAAAATAAAATTGATAAAACTTAAAGTTGAAAAATAGTGTTAGCACAAGTTCAATTCCAAACAAACAGACAGCGACAGAGCAGGCAAAGCTGAAGGGAAAAGTGAGGAAATTAAAATACAATTATAATAAAAATTAATTTAATTACAAACAGCACACGTAGAGAGGCATTTTAAGTAACGTTAGTCAGATGACGAGTACAGCTGCTTATTTTACCGTTCGGCACGAAAAGTTTATAATGAGCTACGCTAATTGTTTTACCAAAAGTGATTAATGAAAAATTGATATGATTAGTTAAGCATATGTATCTTACGCAGTTTATGCAAGCAATGGCTAGGTAGACCATAAATATTAAAAATACACTTTAAATTGAACAAACATTTTAGGAATGATTTGGAAATGTATGTATATTTCCGTAGCAATGTAAATAAATTTTAAAATTCAGAAACTACCTTTTTTTACTGTGACTTGTAATTATGCCACAACATGCTTATGCATACTGTATATTTCAATTGGCTTGCTCTCATATACGCTTCCTCTCTGTTTTGCACTTGTAAATTTGCGATATATGTGCGCGTGTAATATGACTGAATGGTAAGATATCTGTAAATACTGAACTGTCAACGTGTCGCGAAATCTTAAATGGTGCTTTTCATTTATCGTATGAAACACATATAAATAAATGCAAATACATAAATATATTATATATGCTTATAAGAATATAAGTTCTGAGTATGATTATTCTCTTTTTATCATAATGTACCTGACGTAATTTCTGCTGATATGTTTTAATACCATTTATTTTTCTTTTGTTATGAAGCTTTTATTATTGGAACAACTTTTTAATAATAAAAAAAAGATAGTGGATGTGTGAAATATTAACTTACAATTTTTTTTGAAATAATAACTTACAAATTTTATCAATTAAATGTTAAATACTCCTTGATCAGGGTTCTGAGTTTGGCCTTCTTTTGTTTATTGAGCAATTCCGAATTTATACCGGTAACTATAACAGATGAACTTTTACTTTAAGTTTAATCGCAAAATGTTTGTCCTTAAATAAATTAAAAATTACTATTAAAAATTTCTGGTATAAATTTGGAAATTTTAAATAATAAAGAAAGTCAAACTAAAAACTCTGTTCATGATACATTTGTCATTTGTCACCTGCAAAATTTTGTAATTATATAAATATATACCTATGAGTTAAAAATTTTAGGTTTTGAAGTATCGGACGTGATATAAGCTATTTGTATAAAAATTATATTCTTAGTTGTTTATTAAAACGTTCCCAGCGGTTATGAAATTTTAGCACATGGGTAATTTATGATATAACATTGGTTACAGGCAACACAGAATCCTTTATGATATGCCCCCTCCACCTCCCAAAAAAAAGCAGGACATATACATGTCTCTTAATTTGTGGTGTTTGAAACATTAAAATGCTTTATTTTATTTATTGATTTATTTATTTGTTTTTGTCAGCATTCATAATTTTACATTACTTAGATGACAGATGGTTACTGGGCGGGTCCGGAGAATTTCAAAACAACATACGTTTAAAATAAATTACTTATATTTTTTTTTAAATTCAATTTTTTGTAACAGTTCTAATATTTAGAAATTTAAAAATGTAGAAAATACGTCAGTTTAATGTCTCTGTATCCTTATGTATTTTCAAAAAAGTTGCATTTCCATCATTAAGTGATGATTATATTACCCTACTTTATTGCTTCAAGATATTGCTTCATTTTGTATATAAATAAACCTATAAATAAACCTATAAAAATATATAGAAAATTTTATTATTGATACAGAAATATTTATTATTCTGTAGCATAAAGAAAAAAAAATAAGCTGTATAAATTTTTATTTTTTTTTAGTTTACATTATTACAATAATACCTTAACCCTTTCAGACCCGACTTTAATGCTGTGAGTAAATTTTTTTTTATCATGTTAAAATATCATAATAGGGTGCTAATAAACATGTTAAAAGAAAAAAATAAAGGAAAAGTAATTATTTAAAAAAATAGGAAACTGTCCACTGGAATGGACAACCGGTCTACGAGGTTGCAAATGTCAAATATTCAGCGTTTGAACTTCTCAACGATTTTTGTTCTAAATATCAGTTTCTTTAAGTGACAAAGCTAGATAAAGAAGCTATAATGCTAAATAATATTCAAAAAGATACTATTTTAGTAATTTTATTACATATTAGGAGGCACACAGTAATAATACACAGTTTTACAATGCATTTTCACATATTCCTGATTTAATATACCAAAATAGATAAGTTTTCTAGTATTTCACACGGAAAAAAAATAATTTCTCCCTTTGGTGAAGCATAAATGCACTGTACATTTATTGCAGTAGATATGAGTTTTACCACTGCAACCGTAATTTTTACACTGGGTTGCTTCGCATTTATCATAAAATTTTGGCAAAACAGTCATTGACAATCTCAGGATGAGGCCGAACTTCAGCCACTCTTTATCATATCCTTTCACTTTGCCCAATAGGCGATAATGATGGTCTCCCCCTTTGTTTATTTTTTGCTAAACCAACTGTACACAGATCTGAATCTAAACTCATTTTAAAATGTGACAAATCTAGTGTGTTCTTTTTTAAAAAAAAACTAAAATGGCCTAAAGTTACACAGTGTTTTCGACATTCTAGCCAGCTGTTAACTATTAATAAATCAATAGCATGGAATAACATACACAGAATCCAATTTTTGTGTGTGTGTGTGTGTGAATTCGATAGCAACTTACCAGTTGATCTAATTTATCTATCCAAGCCATAGATTTGTTGTACAACTTAACTACTTCCGGTCTTTCAATCTGTATATGCTTCTTTTGTTTTTGTCCCACCTTTCAACTAAATCTTTATTTCCTACGCCAATAAAGTTAGATAGGAAAACAACAGATTTATTGTCATGCCATTTCACTGTAACATTTTTTCCGTCACCACTTACTAGCTCATCGCAGTGCTCACTCCCTTCTTTTGCCATTTCTTTGTCACTTATAAATGGAGGATTATTAAATCTATTTATTCTAATGGCCCCAGTTGCATATATATCTCACTCCGTTAAGACTTCAAACAAATTGTAGAAGATTTATTATCACTATCAATAAAGCAATTATCGTCAGAATCCAATTCTTCGATATCTGATTATTCAGCACTAGTGATATATTCCAAAACTTCTTTTAAATCTTTAGAATCTTTCAAATTATATTTTTCTAAAATTCAAAATGAATATTTAATCTTCCTGATACCTTGTGGTTGTTTTAAAAATAACTAAAATGCCTAAAATAAATTCGATTACAAAAACTTTATAATTCAAATATCTAAAGAATAACAACCACCTGTGCCGTATGTCTATTGTAATGGACATGTAATTTGGCTCCCATTTTGCCTAAATTGTAACCAGTAGTAACATAAAACTATTTCCAATGCTAAGATTAACTTACAAACATTGTATAAAAAAATCGCTGACACATTAGAAAAATTTTTTCATAAAAATAAAAACAAAACAAATACTCGTGTTTTTGCATACCAAAGCCTGACGCCATTTTTAATTTTGTTATTTGTTATTTAAGATATGAGGTATTCGCTACGGCTTTTGCCGGCATGACCTCAAATGATCACAAAAATGGCGTTATTTCCTTGGGACAACCACAAATTCAACCTTACTCCACGAGGAAAAAAGGCAGAACCCCATTTTTAAACAAAGCTAGCTGTAAACGTAAACATCTGTTGACTGTTGCCAAACCAAAAACCGCAAAAATGTCAAAAAGATTAGTTATTCATCTATTCATGGAGTAAGTTTTAACTCTTTGCAGTCAGAGGATTAAAAGATATAAGGTTTTAAAATGTATGTCCATTGTAATGGACACCAGGTCTGAAAGGGTTAAAACATATGACCTATACATATAAACTCAGTTATTTGAATCCGTTATTTATTATGCCGTAAAGTATAATATATTGAAATTGTTTTTTTCAGTTTTGTGTGAGCTTTTCAATAAATATTCCTTTTCCTGACCAGCTTTTCCATGATCTAAGAATAAGGGTCTCAATATTTAAAATCAGTAATTTAGAAGCTTTGTTAATAATGCGGCGATTTCAAATTTATTGAAAGAATTAATTTTAATTTTTCATTCTTAGTTGTCTTTTGTTGTTCTCTGTATGTATATATATGCTACGGCCAAAGACTGAAATCAACCAAATCCTGCATTGTCCGGTCAAATTTCTCTGCAAATTGGTTGGCCAGTATCTTTTTCCTGATTCTTGATTTGACCAAACAAATTACGAAATGGCATGGGGCCAAAGTCGAAAGCAAAAATTCGTTATAAATTTTGATATTCAATTCTGATTTTCAATTCTTCAATTCTTTATTAATTTTAATTTATCAATCTCAACTTATTGCGTAACAAGATGAACTTTTATTACATGTCAAATTACAAAGCATTTTATTATCTCTGCATTTGCAACAGTATGGCACCTTCCATCCTAACGCGTGTACGCCAGTGACAGTGTTTTAGTCAGGGAAATTTTCTGGTCTGAATTCGGAATTTCGAGAATGAAAAATCCGCCACATTTGGAAATACAGTTCACTTCAAGTGAACCAGTGGCCAGAACTCTCGGCCAAAGTGCGAAATGGCCATAGAATGGCCGGCTAATTCGGGAATTGTCCGAAGTTCGGGCTATGGCCATAACATATATTTAGCCTAAGACATATGGCCAAAATTAAAGTCATTAATTGGAATTTTTCATTCATAATGCCACGAAATATATATTTATTTATTCAACCCTTTGCACTCCGTTGTCACCGCTGCGGCGTCATCCTCTTTCTTTGCAAAATTTGTTTGGGACCAAAAATAAAGGAAAATATAATTTGGCTTATTTAATCAGAGCATTTTTGAAATTGTGTATTTGAAGGAAACTTCTTTTAAAAAAGTAGTGCCGACCGAAAAAATTTTGTGTAAGAAACGGCCGAGTAAAAACGTGTATTATAAGTTTTCAGTTTAGTCAATTCTTTTAAAGTCCAATTGATTTTGATAACTGGTGGTGCAATAGACATGATTATGTGCAAAAAGCTCCATTGAGATACTAATATTGGTTTGTACATCTTTTATTCAAAATTGTTTTCCAAAAACCAGGAATTGGATTTTCAACTATTTTGACATAAAATTTGATACAAATAAGATGCAGAAAAATTTTTACTTTTGATCCCCTATAAAATTTTTAAAGAAAATCATATTTAGTTTTTAATTCAATAAAATGTTCTAAATACTTAATAACATCTTCTAATTAACAACTAATTTTTAATCAATCAGTGATATAAAAATTTACAAAAATATATTTGGTATTTTTTTGTAAACGGTTACACTTTTTTTTCCTTTTTTTTTTTTTTTTTCTCCAAATATTAAAAAAATAAACGTGATTTTTTTTCTATGGGATCAAAAAAATTTTTCCTTGTAAATGTTTTGGTTTCAGTAAATTTTATTATACATTTAATTTTTTTTTAAATTCAACTAACTCATTTTTGTTTGGGGGAGGCATGGGAGCAATTTACCCAATTTACAGCAGAGTTTAATAGAAAATTGTGTTTAGTTCTCTAATGTAATCCACAGATTGTAATAAACAATAATTACTTTTTAAAGCAATTCAGTAGTTATTAAAAGAAGATAATGTAAACTGTATCACTTTTTTTTCTCAGTCGAAAAGGTTACAAGATAATAACTAAAGTAAAAAGCTTTTTAAAATGACATACTTCACGTAATACTTCAATCTCTTACAAACAAAAGCAAAAAATGCATTTTATAATTTACACAAAATGTTTATTGCTAAAACCACACACAATCTTATGAAACAAATTATGTATATATGTATTACGAGTATATATTATGAAACAAATCTGAAATATTTTAAAACATCGATGCGCATATCTGTTTTCGAAATCATTTAGAAGTACTTTATTATTATTATTTATTTGTAGCCGTTATCAATTTTCCACATTTCTATACAAAGTTTAAAATTTAATAAATATTTTATATAAAATGAGATAACCAGAAAATATAGCAGTGTGAAACATTTCACCATTAAACTAAATATGTTTATTAAACTCTGACCTAACAGTTTCATTTATTTAGTTGTTATTTTTATTTATCTATTTATTTATTTATTGTTGAAAGCACATGTATGCATATGTCAAAGCAATAACTCAAAGGTCTTTTAAAATACTGTGGTTGATTTAAGTAGATGGAAATGAAATGGGGAAAATTTCAAGTGTTTCTGGATTTTTGCGTGCTTTTTTAATTTATGAGACTGCTTCGTGTAACCTTTTTTGGCTACAATTTAGAAATTGCGAAATATTTTCTCTGACAGAGTAATACACAGAATTTATCAAAACAGAAAACATTTAACCTCGGCATAAAATTATTAACGTTTTGTTATCTTTCGTTTACTTTTACTGCTTAGAAGCAACTTTTTAATTTGTATTATTCTTTAAAAATATATGTATTCATTTTTTTCTTTTTCTAGTTGCAAGTATTAGTAAAAAAAATCATGTGTTAATTTTTAGAAAAGTTGAAACCAATGTCAATGTAATATGAACAAACATAAAAACAAAAGTGTTTTCCTTTATCAATTTTATTAGTGTACTTTTACTATCGTATATTTTTATAAAATTTCGTATCTTAATATATGTCTACTTTCTGAACTTTTACATTCAATTTCCATGTGTACTTATAGTCAGAAATGTGTATTGCTAATTGCCTTTTCATCGTAGAGCAGTTTGCTATTATCCAGCTATTCAAGCAAACATGAGCAATATTACCACTTTTTTAATATTTTCTAGTATGTTTTCTATTTATTTTTTATGTATAATTGTAACAGATAACTAAAATAGTTCGATTGCTTCCTTCTTGCTCTTTTTGGCAGACAGAAGTAGAAAGCATAATGTATAAAAAATTGACGTATACATTAAATTCGATTGTAACAGTGGATTATCCGCAGAGTGCAAAAATACCAGGTTTTAACATAACTAAAATAGTTCGATTGTTTTACTCTACTTGTCAGCTGCGAGTAGAAAACGCTATGTAGAACAGTTGAATTATACAATCAATTCAATTATAAAAACCGATTATCAGCTGAGTACAAAAAAATATTTTACTTTAATATAACTAAGTAGCTCGATTGTTTAACTCTTTTTGTCAGCCGCTAGTAGAAAGTGCTACATATAACAACCGAGTTGTACGATCAATTCGATTATAACAATCGATTATAAGCATAGCTCCAAAAATGCGAGTGTGAGACCTTTTAAAACTGTTTCATTTCGTTTACGGGACTATCAGCTCTTTGCAAGCATATGACAATGTTTAGTATGCTAACGTAAGATTTAGTAATTCAATTTTGACAGATGTATGAAAAGGTTAAAAAGTCTAAAGATGCAACCTAAACAGTGATGAAATCATAGGACTTTCTCCCTAATGTCTATATTGAATTCACCAAAGTCACTTAACAAAACATAAGATATAGCTTAGTTTACATTCATGGACTTATATGAGTTTAGTACAGGTTAAAACTATACCCAGGCAAGGAGTGACGACTACAAATTTGACACCACATAGAATCAAATTTGTGAACATTGCTCTTATTCCAAAATCTTCTTTGAATGCACCAGAATATTTTAATCAGTTATCTCTCGTCTAGATTAAGAGGATCATGAAATTTGATAATGTTTCTAGTAAGACATAAATAATAAATAACAATAAACTTTGATCAATCTTTCAACAATTTTTAATAAAAATGTAAATTATTTTTTCATGATTTCCACCAAAATGACGTCTCTTGTATACAGAGATTATGCGTGCATTCATCGGATCGTGGACTTGATCAATCTTTTAATAAAAACGGGGAGTAAATAATTGCAACAAACTTGCCACATTTAGAATCGAAATCGGGAACTGTTTTTTATGATTTTTATCAAAATGACGTGTCTAGTACATAGAAGCAGCGCGCATTTTTTGAAATCATGGACTTGATTGATCTTTAAATAAGACCAAAGGGGTGAATAACAACACACCTGATGCAATTTTGTATCAAAACATTTTTCATGATTTCTACCAAAACTATGTCTCTTGTACACAGACACGCCATACATTTACGGGATCATGCATCTGATCAAGCTTTGAAAAAAACACAAGGGTGTTTTTGGCTATTACAAATCTGACGTCTTGCAGAATCAAATTTGTGAACGCTCTAAGACTAATCATCCAGAAATTCTATCTTGTGTGTTTAAAAATTCCTTTACTCGCTATTAGCCAGTTATAATGGATCCTCGGTCCTGGTAGAGCAAGTTATTGTCACTCTCATTAGTTCTCAAGTACGGGACCTGTCGTAGGGTTCCATATTTTGAGATCGATGATGTGACGGTGAATCTAAACTGGACCTGTCCCGATCTCTCCCCTTAAGCCTTAAATGCGCGATTTTTTATTTTGTTTTGAAAAAATTATACATGATTCTCTAAAAGGTTTATTACACAGGAAAAATAATGAAAAAAAAATCAGAGATACATTTTTAATATAATACTCCAACCTTTTCTTCTGTTGCGCATCTGCAATACAAGTAAAAACTACCGTCGCGTGGCTGTTTTACGCTAAAATATTGCAAATTAATAAATATTTGAATAAGTATGTCTCCAAATACCTTATTTTATTTATATAATTATTTAGATATTAAAACTTAATCCTTAACCCTTTAATTCCCATGATAAAATACGTTCTAGAAATTACGTGGTTCAGAGAATCTAACTTTGAACCAGAAAGTTTCAATGGTTAATTTCGCTTTATTTAAGGGGGCCGGGACACAAAAATCTTCAAATTTTCAATTTTTTTAAATTATTAGATTAAAAATTTCTCTGCTGTTTTCTGCTTAAAATGATGTTTAAATCATGTTTCTATCTTAATTAGAACAGGAAATATTATTTTTTTCGTTTTGGTTTGTTTTCAAAATCTGTTTTTCAAGCTATGGTTGTCAAAGAAACGAGTTCTTGTGAAATTGCGTTTTTCTTCATGATAGGTTTTCTCACCATTTCACATATTTAAATTCTTATAACTCGAGAACCGTTAAAGATAAAGGGTTGAAACTCGGAACATATCTTTTCAATTATTTTACTTTACTTTTGAGCCAGCATATTTGAAAAAAATGTGTACTTTTGAAAATATGACTTTTTTTAAAAAGGTTGCACCACTTTTTTTGTAATTTTTTCGTTAAATATTTTTAATTTCTTTAAAAATTAATATTTTTTTAAAAGCTGGCTCTAAATTAAAAAATATATATTTCTGTTTATTTAAATGAAAAACTCTTCTGAAAAATTCTGTTTATTTAAATTCTACAAATAATATTTCGAGTTATAACGATTTTAAGTGTTACCACTTTTTTCATAAATTTTAAATTTAAAAAATTTTTTAAAGCTATGAGAAGTTTTATCATTTGATTTTGTTTACAAATGATATGGTTAACCATCACAAAAAAATTCAAAATTTTAACTCAATAAATAAAAAAATTTTGAAAATTTGTCCCGGACCTCCTTAAATACGGAATATCTGTTATTAATTAAACCAAATATTGCTATTTTAATTTTCTGGTGTGAATTAGGTATATGCAAATAAAAAAATCTATTAAATGCAAAACACTGTTGTTTGCATATATGCATAGCTGCGCACTAAAGGGTTAAGTACTAAGTTGGGTTCTATCTCAGCGTCCAGTGTCGGTGGTAATGCACCGTGGAATAGCCAGTACTGGCTGCAGACACTTTGTAAACATGCGTATTACCATATATTAGTCTCTATTCAGAAGATAATGTGTTTGACAAAGCTTTGAAAGAGACTCAAGGAGTGAATACCAAGAACAAACATGATACCATATTGGATCAAAATTGGGGGCTGTTTCTACAAATTCTACCTCGATTGCTTCAGGATCTGTTTGCAAACAAAAAATATTTTTTATACAAAATTGAAGTTATATTGCATATATCGGTTTAGCAAAAGATAAAATAGTCTAACAACTGGAAATTTAATGCAAAGACCTTTCTTTTCGATATTACAACACTTGACGAATTTTAGAAATTCGCAAACGAGCTATATTCGATTGCAAACATACAACTTTTGCGTATGCATCACTGAATTACAATACATTATAATAAATTAATAAAATACTAAATAATTTAAACATTATCAAGATCAATGATCCATTAAAATTTTCTTTAGAGAAAAAAAAATAAAATTAGGGGTAAGAAAATTTATCGTAAATAGCTAGAATTGCTACCATATTCCGAAAAGTTATTACTCATTTAGGATCAATTTATTATACTGATCATTTAGTGATCTATCATCGGTAATCTAGGTATCGCATCAGCTATTGATTATTGCATAAATATCGATTTCTGGTGTTCAAAATATGCCATTGATATTCTGGTTATAATAATAACCATGAATGATCAGGTCTTTGAAATAGAGTACCTATATTAGAAACAAAATTCTGAAATTATCATTTCTAAAAAACTGTAATTTTATCTACATCATTTTTGGCTTTTGCTTTAAAACAAGCATCAGAACTATTTTAGTTACCTGATATTGTTAAAGAATTGTGGCCGTAAGTTATGATCTTTTCCGAAAAGGAAGAAAGGAACTACTTTTAAATTACAAAACAAGATGTGTTAGGGTATGTTAGAAATTTTCAAAACTCTTAGAAGTGTTTTAATGTGAATCAAAGAATGATTTTTGAAGTTGATTATGAACGTTTGCATAGCTGTCAGCTTTCCAGTTTTTTAAGTCAAATAAAAGAAATTTAAACAAGTTAATTATTTGATAAAATGTTTGTTTAATAAAACTGATTATGTTATTCTATTTGGAAAAAAAAACCACAAACCTGACAGCTGTGAGTTTATGTAAGGAGTCAAAACTTATAAAAGTAGAAAATATATTATACTGCAAGCCTTAAAGTGCATTTAAAACTTAATTTTTCTTAATTTTCTTAAATATTTATTTCATTTTCCGATCAAATAGCGAGAACTTATATCACTTTCTAAGCAATAGCCATGCAGTATAGTAATATTTCACTATTTGATAAATTTAAACCTTGTATTTATATGGAGTTTCTTTGGCCAAAAAGATAACTTTTTGTACTTAGAGAAATTATCGCAATTACCAATTACATTAAAATTAATATCGAATGGAATTAATTCGACTAATTGAATGTTGGTTTATCAACAAACTTTTACTGCTATTAAAATTCATAAAAATACAAATAAATGTAGATACATTACCTAAAGGTGCGTAAAACATAACATAAAATCATTTAAAAACACATTAAAGTCCTTTTTTACATATATTAAAGTCATTTAAATGATTTTATATTATGTTTTACGCACCTTTAAGCAATGTGTATATAAATTTATCTGTATATTTATGAAATTTAATTATTAATCAAGGGGAATTTTGCACTGAAATTTTAACTTTTTACTGAGTTTTACTGTTATGCTCAGACTTATTGGACTTTAAGATTCTTAACTTTCACTTAATATGTAACTATGCAATCTTGGGCATAATCACTTGGACATAAAATGTTCCACTTAAAAATATTTCTTGAATAAACTTAAAGATTAGAAGTCAGTCTTGGGTACATAATGAGTTGAATTATGTTTGTGGAACTAATTTTCTCCGAACTCTCAAACTTTAGTTATCTCACTTAAGAATACTTTTTATACGTTTGTATATATCAAGACCCTATCTTAGGAGTGTTAGACAGTGAGGTCTCAAATTCCTCTGGTTAATATTAAATCTTTAGGCGTAGATACATTTTTATTTTTTAAATATCTCCTCAGAAAATTAATAGTTTCGACTGCTTTTTCATGTATACTCTTCTGAAAGCATGTCTCTTTTTTTAGTAATCAAAATATTTCTAAAATGCACACTTAATTTTATTTGAAGTATTAAAATCTTGTTCAAAATACGAATATATTCCACACTCATATGTTTGATATTAGCGAGGAGAATTTCAGATCTCATTGAACAACACCCTTTTAGAATTAGATAAATTGGATTCTGTTTGCTGAGTTATTTTCACTGAACTCTGAGACTTTAGATATTCCACTTAAATGATGCTTTGCTTTCAAAACGTCAGCGCGCATCAAAAGCTTGTCTTAAGAAGGAGTTGGACTTTTTCTGTCTACTGAGCTATTTTATCTGAAAGCTCATATTTTAGACGTTCCACTTAAGAATGCTTTCAAAACGTTCATGCGTATTAAGAGCCTTTGTTAAGCACCGAATGAATTAAATTCTGTTAGCTGAGCTATTTTCCCTGAACGCAGAAACTCCAGATGATACCGCTTAAGAATGCTTTCAATATGTTTGCATTATGTCAAAAGCTTGTCTTAAGAATGTGTTTGGATTGAATTCTGTCTACTGAACATTCAGACTTTTACTGTTCTACTTAAGAATGTTTCCAAAACATTTTCAAATATCAATAGTTAGTCTCAATTATTTTGAATTAAATTCTGTTTGGTAAACTATTTTTCCTATCTGAAATATATAACAAATTAAAATAAATTCCGTATGGCAATAATTCTAGAATGATATGTTAAATATGCCGTAATACCTTTAATCCAAGCTGCAAAATATATTGATAAACGTACGTGAGCTCAAATAACTGGATTAAATGAGATCTAAAGCAGCGTTGGTTAGGTCAAATTAAACATTTGATGGTGTGAACAAATGAAATCTAATTCAATGTCAAACGATTGAAATAATTAAGTTAAAAATCTTAAATATCCTAGTCTGAACATAATATTAGAATAAACGTATCCAACTTAATTTAGTAATGAACTTTCTATACGAAAAGAAAATAAATTAATAATATTAAAAAGCACTGTATTTAGAAAAAATAAACGTCTCATTAAATTTCTAGAAAAAGATTTTTATGATCGTAAATATATGTCAAGTTTAGAAGAATTATTAAAAAATAACAATCATCAAGGACCACAATTGTATATATTAATTTCATCTTTTTCCTTTTTTTTTCTATTACAGACTTTATATATTGCGCTTACACGTATCAACGTGTGAGCGTTGCTTTTGTAAGACATACGTTTAATATTTTAAGATTTTTTATCTGCAAAACATACCAGTTTTGCTAATAACAATAAATGATAAGGTAAAAGATTTATTAGTAAACATTTTCAGCATTTGAACTTAAGTATTTTGTTTAGGGATCATGCATTAATTATGTCACGTACGTTTCGTAAATTTTATACCACCCCCTTCCCCTATACCACAGATTGTCATACTCGAGTTATATCCTCTCCTATTGTGAAATCACATCTTTTGCAAATATTAGTTTAGAGATAGTTTCGATTAAAACAATAAATTTATTACATTTCTCATTTTTAATTTTTATACGAACGTGCAGCAAATTAAAATTAATCTTTAAACAAGAAATAAAAATCCGGCATCATGTGTAGATTATGAAGCACTTTCTAACGCTAACAGAATATTATTAACAAATTTATTTTTTCATATAAGGAAATGAGACATATAAATAAACAATTTAAATAAAATGAGCCGCAAATGATTTTTCCTATAGGCTATAATGAAAGGAAATTTTTTTGTAAGTTCTTGTAAATGAATTATAAACGCTGCATGCTTAATTGTCAATAGCTTATGTAGCATTCTTTAGTGAACCTCATTAAAATATAAAAAGCCCATGTCAATCCGAATATATTTACGCAAGTTGGAGCACGGGTATATAGACAGACAAGCAGAATTTCACAAATACGTTTCACTGTGTTGAAAAATGTTTAAAAAAATATCATTTCATTAGCTGTAATATATTGAAATAACTGAAAAGTTGTACGTATTTTGCCCATGAAAGGGCAAAATATGGCAAAATTTACTACTAAAATTTAATAGTAAAAACAGACAGACAAGCCGAATTCATAAACACATTTCAACTATGTTAGAGAGTGTTAAAGATTATCTATCTCATTTCATTAACTGTGAGACATGGACATAGTTGAAAACTTTTACGCTTTTTTTTCCACTAAAATTTAATAGAAACTTTTAATTAATTTATTTTTGGCAATTATACTCAGCAAAATTTACTATTAAGAGGCTACTTTAGACAAGCGAAAAGACTCGCTTGCTAACGCTAACGCTATGGAAGAAATCTATAAAGATAATTTTGCATTTCAATATTTTTAAATGATTTTTTTTTAATGCATTTGATAGACGGGGTCGATCTGTACAAAGGCCATTTTTTACTTTTTCGATTTTATTTACAGGTATTTTTAATGGGGACACATTCATTTTCGGAACCGGTTTCGAAAGTGAAAATATCCTCATAAAAAAATTCTGCAATCAAAATCGAAAAAGTAAAAAACGGCCTTTGTACAGATCGACCTCGGCTATCCAACGCAAAAAAAAAAAAAAAAAAAAAAAAAAAAAAAAAAAAATCATTTAAAAACATTGAAATGCAAACGAGATATCTTTATAAATTTCTTCCATTTTATTAGCATTAGCGAGCGGGTTTGTTCGCGTGACTGAAGTAGCCTCTTAAAATTTAGTTGTAAGATTAACACTAGAATCGTCATAGCGGTCATTTTGACCGGTACTAAATAAAAATGTTTCAATTAGAACCAGGATTTTTTTTTTCTTAAATAAGTTATATATGTGCCACGGGAAAATAAGTTAAATGAATAAGTTATATAATTTCAAATAAAAATTCTGGTGTGAAATATTTTTATAACACTTGAGTAAAATTTCCGGTGGTTCTAGTGTTAAAAAACTTGCCGTTATGATTTGATCATATTGAGTTCATACATTTTCTTACCAGTTTTCGGTCTTCGATGTTAATTAACCTTGACAGTTTACACACACAGTTTTCTTTTTGAGATGTATTAGAAAGAAGATATTTTCGCATTTTAGATGTGATGTCACTTCGTGTTAACCCCACCCTCTGTCAATCTATGTCACACTTTGCGAACTCCTCCCCTTCTTAAAATGTGACGTAATTAATAAATGACCCTTTAGGAATTGTAAATGAAAATTGAATTTTAAAATCTATGATTTACATTTATTATTTTACTTTTTAGGAAAATTATCCAAAAAAGCATAGTGTAAATAAAATAAAATGTCAGTGAAACATGCGAGCTACGGAACTTCGCAAATATCGATAAATGTCAACAAAATGCTACATATAATTCAATATCTACTTTGAAAATTTTTTAAATAGCCTGAAAACTAAGTTTGCTTCGTTGATTTACGTTTCGTATATGATAATCACGCAATTGCAATAGATTGTGCATTTTGATACTTTTAAGATAAACTATAAAAACTATTAAATTAGTATTTGTACTTATGCAAATATTTGTACCTTTTTCTATAGGAAGATTCTAAAGGCATTGTATAAACTCTATTATAAAATATATACATAACTTTCTAAATTTTTTCTATTTTTGACATTGATATAAGGGCTGGTTCATTAAAAAATTGTAAGAATATGGAAAAGATTGCTTCAGTTAAAAGAAATAACAAATGTATAAAGATAACAATGTCGAAAACATAACATAAAATGCAGATTCAAAAAAGACTATGTTGTGAGTTGTTTGTATTACATTTTTTGAACATTTTTGTACAGTCTTTGAAAGTTACATTTCAACGTCTTTAACTTTTCGGTTGTTTACGTATGTTCCTTGAAATTTTGTAGAAAATGCTTCTGTATAAAATGAAACTAAATGGCTGAGAATAGAACATTGTTAATAAATAGTGCACCATTTTGCATGAAGTGGTTGTCTGTTTTCTTGTGTTTGATCTACTTGAACGCTTACATTTACGTGTTTGAACCATGGAACTATGAGTAAAGAGGAAGTGGCATATACTTAAAATAGTGAAGCTCCAACTGTAACCGGTTTTACAGGAGTTAATTAGCGCCAAGGTAAACTTCCACCAGTAAATTTAAATAGAAATTTTCTTCTTATTTAAACGTATTATTAATGCAGAATTTCAGTCATAAATTAGGGCAAAAACTTATATTTATTGTTTCTGGTGGAGGTTTACTTCCGCGTTGTAGTCAGTCCCTGCGTTTCCGCCATATTTTGACAACCAAAACAATCTCCTGTCAGTGTCAGTGAAAGAAATTATAATACCCGGGCAAACTTCCACCAATAAAAACGAATTTAAATTTGTACCATATATGTGAGAAAAATTGTGCAGAATGAGCCTCTAAAATAAGGCAAAATTTTCTATTCAAAATTAACTGGTGGAAGTTTGCTTCGACGGTAAATAGAAAATGTTGATCCAATGTAAAAAAAAAAAAGAAAACAGCCGTTGTCTTGTGACGACCTCCTCGCTTACGTCACTCGCAACTGGTAGACAATACACTACATGTCTCTTCCTCTAGCTTCATATCTCCATTGTTTGAACTAACTGCAGTGGGCGGAAAAATTTCTTTATTTTTGAAGCGAACATTAACTACAACTACTTTCAGGACAGCGCGAAGAGAAAACTGCGCTCGGGACAAAGTTTCAAAATGCTGAGGCAAAGTTATCCCCCCCTCCTCAGCTTTCTCTGTGTGACAGGTGTCACAAAATTAACAAAGTGTAGACACAGAAATAAATTCTATTGAATACATATTAGCGTTTATTTTGGAAATTTAAAAGGTTTAATTTTATAAAATAAAATAGTTCAGGATGCTAAAATTCATCCTAATAATACAGCTGCGAATAATATAAAACTGCATAAATGATTCGTTACTTAAAAAATGATTAAAAATTTTAAAAAATGTTAAAAATCGAGTACTTTCGTTTAATACTTAGCCGTCATCAGGATTTAAAATTTATACAGTTGTTAGCCATCATCAGGATTTAAAATTTATACAGTTGTTAGCCATCATCAGGATTTAAAATTTATACAGTTGTTACTAACGCTAATTGTCCATATCTTTTTGTGACAAGTGTCACAAAATTGACCAAGTGCAGCAACAATCGAATCGTAATAGAGAGGAAAAGTTGCTACTCGTCAATATAAACACAGGGGGGAAATATTTTTGAAATCGGAAAATATCTTCCGTTCGAGCATCGCGTTCAAAATTTCCGAATTTGAACAAAAATTGAACAGATAAACGAAAAACCGCAAAAGGTGTATATTTTGTCCGATCGAACTAATTTTTTGTAAACAGCATGTCTTTGAGGTGTAGAATGGAGGATAAAATGCCACACACCCCTCCTCTATTCCATTCTAACCCCCTCAAGGCCAATTGGCCTCAATCAAGGCCAAGGCCAAAATGGCCAATTTTCGAAGAATTAATCCAAATTACAAAAAATGTAAATGTTGACCAATCGACCTGATTTTTTTTTTTTTTTTTTTTTTTGTACATAAGGCAATCTTGCGGCAAAAGATCGAAGAAAGATAGACCCCCTACGTCCATTTCTCCGGTTGGGTACAAGAGGTCAAAACCGTTTAGCTCTTGGCCCGTCCTTCTGAGGACGACTCAGGACTAACCTGGGAAGGTGGCTGCACTGACAGTCTCACCCACACCGTACCCAACCAAAATGTGGGCGTAGAGAATTTTCCAGAAGCACATGCAGATTCAAGTACATCGAATTCTGATTTAGTGTCAAATTTTAGCATGGTAGCACGAGAAGCGAGGGTGGCTCTTATGAAATCATCACGTCGCACATGCCCATGAAATTTTGAGGAGGCCTTTGTTACCAGCTTGACACTGCGCTCGCTACGGCTTGCATATGACATATGCCTGCCAGATTCAATGGAAGAGTTCGCTTTCCAAAATTGGAGATCAAGTCTGCAATTTCAGGTGAAGAAATGTTTACTAAAAGAGGTGGACAGGTAATCTTGGTTTCAGACCAATTTATGATTTAATAATAATCATTGGAGTCAAAACTTATGGCCGGAACTAGAAAGTTTCTGACGGATTTGCCCTTTGTGGGACTGTCTTTCGATTTCAGTACCCGCCTTCAGTCCTTTCAATTCCTTTTCAGTCCCAGCTCTCAAATGTGCTGCCTACCATCTACTACCATTGAAAAGAGTAGTTTTTCTGGATGGACAAAGAAAGCATTTCTTTGAAAGACCTGCTTCATCACTTCTTGGGCTTTTGCAGGTAAGCTTCTGCATTTCTTGATGATTTCAAGATTATGTTTAGGTCACTCAACTATTGAAGATCTTAATTTCGGACCACAGAGGTAAGTATACTAGCATAATGTATGTGAAAATATTGATGAGATTTTCTCGTGGGGTTTTCAATGAAATATACAATGCAGTATCAGTAACTTTAACTTGTTTGTTGTCATTAATCACCGAGAGTGAGATATTTGTACTGGATCCTGATTCGCTGGGTCTGAGGAACAAAGCCCAGCAGCAAACAGCAATGCTGTACAGGTATCTCTGATCTTTGCTCAGGATTTATGGGTCAATGTGTGGAGTGTGGCATTCAGTTCTCTTAAGATCAACTGCAGGCAAAGACTCGCAACCTGCTAGCTATTTGCAAATTCCAAGAAGAGGTGAAGAAGGTCATTCAATTTTTTTTTCTTTGCCATCCAGAAAACATTCGCCTTTCAATGATAGTGGATGATAGGCAGCACATTCAAGAGCTGGGACTTCGGCGGGTACTGAAATCCAAAAACACTCCCACAAGAGGTAAATCCGTTAGAATTTTTCTAGTTCCGGCCATAAAGTTTGACGCCAATGATTATCATGATATCATAAATTGATCTGAAACCAAGATTACATGTGCCCCTCTTATGGTAAACATTTCTTCAACTGACGTTGCAGAATTGATGTCCAATTTCGAAAAGCCAACTCTTCCTTTGAATCTGGCAGATATATACATACACAAGCCGCATGTATATACACAATTTTTCATACACAAGCCGTAGAGCACAATGTCTAGCTGGTAACACAGGCCTCCTCAAAAGTTCATGGGCATGAACTACGTGAGGGTTTCATAAGAGCCACCCTCGCTTCTGGTGCTACCATGCTAAAACTTGACACTAAATCAGAATTCGCAGTACCTGAATCTGAATGTGTATTTGGATAAGACTATACACCTACATTTTGGCTCATTGTTTCGGTAGATTGTGGGTGTGACTCGAGGTGCAACCACCTTCCCGTATTGAGTCCTGAATCGTCATTTGAAGGACGGGTCAAGGCTGTACAATTTCGACATCTAGTACCCCTCAGAGGAAAAGGAAGAGGGTATTGTTTTCGATTTTTAACCTCAAGGTTGCCTTATGTACAAAAAAATCAGGTCGCTTGGTCAATATTTACACATCCTATAATTTGGGTTAATTCTATGAAAATTGGCTATTTTGAACCACTTGAGGGGGTTAGAAGGAGATAAAGGAGAAGTATGTGGTATTTTTTTCTTTATTCTACATCTCATGACTATGCTATGTACAAATCATTAGTTCGATCAGACAAAATTTACACCTATTATGATTTTTCTTATATGTGTTCAATTTTTGTTGAGATTCGAAAAGTTTGAACGCGATGGGCGAATGGAAGATATTTTCCGATTTCAGATATATTTTCCCCTTGTGTTTGTATTGACGAGTAGCAACTTTTCCGCACTATTACGGTTCGATTCGCAAACTTTTTTGTTTTTCGCTCCGGTCTACTGTATAGCATAAGAGAAAAGTGCACTTATATTTTGGTGTAGGAGATCAGGGAAATGGGTGTGGAAAAAGGAATCTATCAGTACAGTAAAATGGTTTACAACACTTTAGGCTTCGAAGAAGCTATTTTCCACATGCTGTTTTGAGTGTGCATGTTTTTGTCACAAACACAGAAAGAATACATCTATCAGTACACTGTATCAATGCAAAAACCCTTAACGGGTTAAAAGTTTGTGACGCAGCACTTTATCTTATGCTCTAAGAATTTTAAATATGGAACTTAAAAATAATGATATCAAATTTTGAGTGACGCTATGCTATTAATTATAATCTCTCTATATATTATTTATTTCATCTTTTTATTTTTTTTATAATCGCATGTGCAAAAATTATGTTCAATTTAAAAAAATGTATAAAAGTTTATTCATTGATGCTTTAACATTTACACCTCTCATAAATTCCAAGTATGAGTTTTAAAAGATATGATATCAAAATTTTAGTGACGCTTTGATGTGGCTTTAAACGATTTGTTTTAAAATTAAATTTAAATTATTTTTGTTTTGGCTAAGATATATTCACACATCTAAATAATAGTTTTAATTTTCCAATATGCTTTAAATATGTCACTTTCACTGAATTTATATAATGCATTTAAATGTATTTATTTGAATAAATTGATTTATCCTTTGTCCAATGCTATTAAAAATTTAAAATAAGATTTGCGTAAATAATTTTTTTGCGTCATTGTATCCAAACTAAGGGAAATGCATTCAAATGGATACTATGAGGCAAAAAAATTATTTACGCAAATCTTATTTTAAATTTTTAATAGCATTGGACAAAGGATAAATCAATTTATTCAAATAAATACATTTAAATGCATTATATAAATTCAGTGAAAGTGACATATTTAAAGCATATTGGAAAATTAAAACTATTATTTAGATGTGTGAATATATCTTAGCCAAAACAAAAATAATTTAAATTTAATTTTAAAACAAATCGTTTAAAGCCACATCAAAGCGTCACTAAAATTTTGATATCATATCTTTTAAAACTCATACTTGGAATTTATGAGAGGTGTAAATGTTAAAGCATCAATGAATAAACTTTTATACATTTTTTTAAATTGAACATAATTTTTGCACATGCGATTATAAAAAAAATAAAAAGATGAAATAAATAATATATAGAGAGATTATAATTAATAGCATAGCGTCACTCAAAATTTGATATCATTATTTTTAAGTTCCATATTTAAAATTCTTAGAGCATAAGATAAAGTGCTGCGTCACAAACTTTTAACCCGTTAAGGGTTTTTGCATTGATATCATTACTTTTTTGAGGTTATTGAAAAAAATAAATAAAACAATAAACACACACAAAAAAAAATTAAAGACCAATACAAAGAATTCATAGTCAGGATTTCAATTCACCTTCAATCTCACCCCCCTCCTCCCCGCAAAAAAGGATGACCATATTTCAATTTTAAAGAGCATCGTGCAATGAGATTTTTATAAGAGCTCTTTGGTAAGATATGGAAGTAATGTACAACATGCATGTTTAGAGGGTATTTCTGTTGGTTTGCTTCAGAGATATAAAAAGCTATGTTAAATTTTACTATATAAAAAAATTACTTTGTTAAGAAAAATAGCAAGAAATATTACTCTTTAAACCTTTATATATATATATATATATATAACAATCATCGCTCACTTATAAAAGTAATTCCATACATTTATATTAAATCCAAAACTACAAATTTCTGCTTCTCCCTTTTCTCATTCCTAGTGCAAAAAAATTAAACATTCTTTAATTTTATATAAAATAATCTTTCATTATCCCTATTTAAAATTCTTTATTAACAATAATAATAAATCATATAAAATAATTCCCTGAGCTCCGAAGATTCCACTTCTGCTTTTACACCCACCTCTCCAGCTTACCTAAATAATAAAATCTTTCAAAAATTAGTTTGAAAAAAAAAATCTGCAACATTTGTTGCTCACTAACATAAATAAATAAATAAGCTCTAACTTCCCTAATGTACAGTCATGGAAAAAAAGAAGTAAACACCCCCTACTAACTCCTCAACAAATTACCGTAGAAGAAAGTTACTGGTACCGAACAATTGGAAATAAAGTCTACTTTTAAATGATTTATATAAAATTTGCTTAAGGGGTTATCTACATATTAAAACGAACCATAACTTTGTTTTTTTCAATAGCAGTACACAATTTTTGCAGCATAAATGATTTCTACACAATTTAATTAGCCTAAAAACAAATTTTTATGCAATTCGTACTATAAGTTCCCGAGAAATTAATTATTTTAAAAGAAGCTTATTTTAAGGGCTGTATCCAAATTGAAGTTCGGTACTCGATTGTTAACCGAGAGAGCCCCCTTCTTGATCAAGGCACCTTAAGCGTCACTCAAGCAGTCAATGAAGTTTGCTAGATTACAGGACAGCGTAAGACATTTCAAAATATCATAGTCACTTCTATCATAGACGGCCCCTTAAACCATAATTTTGCCGTTTTTTAAGCATAATTTGAAAACTATTTGGAAGAAAAATGTGAAATTTTGGATTTCCATAAAGCAGGACTTAATAAATCTAAATCCATCAAAAAAATTTTAGGTTACAATTCATAATTTTTTCCAATATTAATTTCATAATTCATATCATAAAATTATAAAAATTGCAAATTCAACGTATTTATGTTTGGGTATGTTAGTATTACTGCTACACAAAAAATTAGCACATTAGGAGCATAATTTCAGGAGATATGAATAAAAATATGAAAATATAATTTAACATTAGAAGCACTAAATTTTGAATGTTTATAATTCAAAAACTTATTATTCAAATTACTTGAAATTTGGTGCCTAGGCATAATTTGAACCGAAGATTTGAAATATCTCGTTAAAATTGGGTATTGCCATTGAAAAAAATGAAGTTTGGATTTGTTTTAATATGTAGATGGCCCCCAAGCAAATTTTATATACATCATTTAAAAATAGACTTTATTTCCAATCGTTCGGTACCAATAACTTTTGTCTACGATAATAATTTGTTAAGGAGTTAGTAGAGGGTGTTTACTTTTTTTTTTTTCCCACGACTGTACATTTCACCTCTTCTCCCTCCCCCTACTCCCCAACATTAAAAAAAATTTAAATCTTTATTTTTATACAGAAAATTCTTCTATATAAATTATCCCCCTATTCCTCAAAATTACCACTTTCCCACTCCAGCCTAGAGATTTCAATCTTTAAAGCTTTTTAGAAAATCGGATCTGCAAAGTCTGTTGCTTAATAATAAAATATATAATCATGTACACTTTTAATTATTTTTCACACAATCAATTGATGTCATGATAATAGTTGTTCTGAGAGAATATTGTGTTGACTGGGCTGTCGTACAATTAGCTCAATTGGAAGAGTACTGGCAATTAAAGCCAAGGGTTATTAAAGTTCACTATAATTCAAGATGTTTAACCCCTTCGCGACAAGAGCCCTTTGGTTAATTTTTAACCTTTTACTACAGGTTTTTAAAAACAGAAAATTTTCTGTAACTGAATCACAGAAATGCTCCCATTAAAAAAGGTAAACTTTACAATTAAAAATAAGTGGTGAGAATAATGAAGGATTCTGAACACCTTAAGTGACCAAGTATACCGGTCGCTCATTCCCAAGGACTTAAAGATGTTTTTTTGCTATTATAACCTTTAGGATTTACAATATAAAAAAATCTTAATCACTTCTGAGGTAAATAAAGACAGTGGAAAAAAATCAAGATGGCAATGTTTTGATTGGCAAATTCTAAGCTGAGTAATTTGTGCTACAGAATGAAAAAAATATAAAGTTGTAATAATGTCCTCTTACAGATACTAAATCTTTAAGGTTTTTGATGTGTGAACTACATATGAATACAGTAGAAGATCTTTATAATGCACACCTTGGTATGAGAAGTTGTGCGTATTATAGAATTTTGCATTATATAGATCATATTTCATACATCATTAAATTTACTTCGTATACATGCTTTAAATTACATTCCTTGGAACCAGAAAATGTGCAAATTATGAAATTTTACATAATAGGTATAGATCACACATTATTAAATTACCTTAAAGATATTACCTTGAAATATAACATCCAAATATGCCTGGGGAAAATCGTTATAAATAGTGGTAACTCATGAGTGACAGTTTTTGGGAACACTAAATGCATGGCTGGCCAATTTATTCTTTTTCACTATTTTTAATAATAAAATCTTTGCCTTATTTTTAGCAGAATTTTCTTCCATTAAATAAGGCAAAAATTTATTTAAAAAAAAAAAAAAAAAAAAAAAAAAACCAACAACAAAACAACTTTTGGAAAGCATGCATTTTAGTGCTGCAAGAAAAACCTGTCATGAGCTGCTCTGATTATAACACTCATTTACAAAAAATTTTAATATAATAACAATGTTTTCATTACTCCAAAATAATGTGTTAAAGGCGATAATGTATCATATTTAGTATTCCAAGAAATAGCAATATTTGTAAAATACATGTGCTTCTTAACTGAAAAATTCATTCTTTATATCTGAGAAATACATTACATCTTCTGCATTAAAATTTTTTAGTGGCAGGCTTTTGTGATTAAACAAGGACTGCTTGCAGGGTGCTTTTAAGGATTTTACAATATAAAATTATGGCTCTTGAACTACTATTAATCAAATACAGTAATAGGGATAACAAAAATCATTAAATAGTTTATTTTAAAAAATTACTTGTATTTTCATCAGATATACTGATTATTACTACCATATGTTATGTGTAACATATTTATTAGAAAAGTTACAACTATTTTCATGAAGTTTTGGACCCCCCCCCCAACCTGACATACTGTCAAATTTCGCGAGGTTTTTTTTTCTTGTGATGTTCCTCCCCCGACCGAGAATGGAGCGGGTTTTTTACAATCAACTGATTTTGTTTTTCTTTTATTGCTACTTTTTTATGTTAGTGTGGTGATCTTTCAAATGCTATTGCACAACGAGGCGATAAACGCGCTACTCTGTAAGTGGCACGGCAACCCTCCAGTATACAGGTGGAATTGATAAAAAGACTTTTTGTAGTCTGAATATGCGGAATGTTACAGAATAGTGACTGGTTTAATGAAAGTAGAATAAAAACTTAATATTTAATTTAAGATGAGAGTCAGATTAATATATTAATTGAAATGGTTATTAGTTTATACAAAGTCTAATTATCATGACAGCTACAATGCAGCTGCTAATGAAATTTTGTGAAACCAATCTTTTCTAAATAGTAACATGTTCTGAATTGTTCTTATTTACAATTATACTTCATTACCACAAATACCATATAAGGGAGCTGGCTACTTTTATATTTTTTAAAAGTAAATTATTTAAAGCTTTCTTTTAAGCATATTAACTTTAAAATTAAATAAAAACAAGTATCTTACTTTTGCAAAAAAGCTGTTTTATCTCATTTATCTATAAACTTTAATTACTAAATAAGGAAAAGTATCATGATGAAAATTTTTACTTTTAGGAGCTCAAAACAACCAGTCAGGATAAAAGAGTTCATTTTGAGCTAATCGTGATAATTTAAGTATATAAAGTAGAATTTACTATCAGTCAAAAATATGTCCAAGACTGAAATCAGTCCTGAGACTGAAGGTCTTGCACCCATGGTTGTAATCAATTAGCCTAAAAGAAATGCTTCAGGTGTTTTTTTTTTTGGTTTTTTTTTTCAGTTTTTCTTTTGTTACAGAGATAAACGGCAATAAGAATTTTTTTTCCCCTTTAGGTTAAATTTTATAAAAATAAAATACTACGATGCTTTAATTTTTGAAGCTGAAAAGAGTTGTATAAAAAAAAATAAATAAATAAACGAAAGATGTCATTTTAAGTCAATTTTCGTTTATAATATTATTAGAAACGATTCGCAAATTAATCATTTTATAAACGGGATTGGAAATCTTAATTTTGATTTCGTCATACCTTTTATTTAAATTGTGCGTTCTTTAAAAATGAAAGATTTTGTTTAATTTCTTTAAAAGAAAACTCAAAATTAAATTATTAATCTATCTGTATTACACTCACATATCACAAGAAATACCTATGATAACAAGAACGTTATTTTGTAAGGGAAACAGTTATAAGTATTGTTGAAAATAAAAACAATTCAGAACATTATACTAATTAGAAAGGATCGGTTGCAAAGAATGCTGTCTGGATAATTAGAAATTGTACTCACTTTCTCCCCTTGGAATACCATTTCAAGATCTTTGATATTTCTTATTTCTTCAGTCAACTTCGCGTATCGCGTAGTGATACATGGCGAAGTCTTATGGCGAATGCGATGAATTTTCATTTCGATACGAGAATTTTCGATAAATATCGAATTTCGATACGAGAATTTTTTTTTAAATGTGAAATATTTTCTCCTTAAAAAATGTTTACTTACTATGAATAACAATGAAATAAAATACCTATAATTACAAAATACTGCTCCATTTTAAAAAATCAGTCTAAGTATTTTAAAGCACATAATAAACTGTTTTCGTAGTTTAAAAAAAGATTTATTGCCAATATTCAGATTTTTAACTGTGACCTAAACCGCGCAAAACCGATGTGCAACGTTCTGTCTGCTAGCCCATAGAATAACATGTAATCCGCGATCCTAAGAAGTCCATTTTTTCATGCGGATTATATAAAAATTAAGAGTTTTCCTAGATACTAGGTTAGTCTTGTCCACTTCGTCAAAAACAGATTCATTTTATGTATTAAGGTTTTTAAAAAAATCTAGACCGTTTCGGAGAAAAAAAAAAGACAGACTTACACCATCGAAATTGCTTTCAAAATGGGTTTACAGATCTGAAAATATACTGCACGTAGAATTGTAAAAAATTCAGAATAGGATTAGACTGCAGATATAAGACTGTTTTTAAAAAATCAGAACAATAGGACCTATATTTGATGAGTTATTAACAGGCGGCTTTTCGCATTTTCTTTGATGTCGAGTTAGCTGTATATATGAGTTCCGCCATCTACGAATTCTACGATACGATACGATACGATTTTAGGCTTAAGGCTGCGTCACTCGGAATACTACCGTCTTCCATGATAGTGTTTTTTAAATTGGTATTTTTTTCTTTTTCTTTCTTGTTTGTATGTAAGGATTTTCCTGCGGTTAATGATTTTAAATTTTCGTGATTGAGTAATATCAAAACATTTAATTATAGACACTCTGCATCAGTTACTAAATTCCCTTCAAAATTTTCTTTCTTTCCTTTGTAAACGCATTTTCTACGTTCATGATAGACGTAATTATTGGCACTAAAAAATAAAACATAATATTTAAGGGGTCAGTTTACAGGGGTCAGTTACATTGGTCAAAAAATCGATTTTCGTTTTAGAATATTAAATTAAAGCCTGTTTAATTGTACATAATTTGACGCCTCATTTTTACCTGTGCGGCAATTATATCGTATGATATTTTAAATTTTGTTAATACACTAAACGCAATTACCCACACAAGTTAAAACTTTAAATGGGTTTTTCTCCATGTTCATATTTTCTTCACTTTTATGATGTAAAAAAGCTAAGTTTTTTTTTTTTTTTTTTTTTTTTTTTTTTTGTATTCTAAATAGAGATTTAATTTTTTTTGTGCATGTTCTTTACTATACATATGTGATAAATCTGCGCATGGAATTGGCCTTCAGGTATTTTGTTATTTAAAAAAATAATAAAAGTATAGGAATATGTGTTTGATTTAATCGTTTTACACTATATATATCAGTAAAAAAATTATATTAAATGTAATATTAGATGTATCTAAAAATCCATGTGTAGTCTTGTGTAATACACTTTTGAAAGGTCTAAAAAAATTGGGCAAAAATATATCAATATTTAAAATAGTAGTAGGGGTTTTAAAAAGTTCAATTTTTTTAACTTTTTAAAATTTTTTAATTAAATATGCAATTAATTTTTTTTCTCAAAATGTACTCTTACTTGAACATTGATATGAAGTGAGTTCACCATTTGAACCATTAAAAAAAAAATAAACAAAATTGTTCAAAAGGTAAACTATCCCATTAAGCATTTAAGTGAAATGTTGTTTATGTGTCATATGCAGTTTATGGATAAAACTGCTTTAGTAGGATAAGATGTGCAAGACTGATCGGTGTACAAGTGTACACAGCGCGATTATCTAATGCCAAAACAAAGTTTTGCATTTAGCGGGGTCGATGAAATGAGTACCAAGCATGCGTGTAAAGTAAACACTAAGGGTACCGCTTTTGTTTGACTACCTGGCCGGAACATATGCTGTATAGCAACTCCTGGCCCACGGTCAAGAAAACAGAGCAGGCCATTATAAGCCATGATCGATAATTGTAGCCCTTCGGATTTATATATATATGTCGTAGGCTAATTGAGAAATCCGGCTCTTTGCAAACAGCCGGGCTAATTGAAGAATACATCTCCCTTTTTCCAATTAGCCTGATGTTGTTCAGGCTTATTGCAAAGAACCTAGAAAGCGTTAGGCTAATTGAAAAATGACCACTTATTATCCGATCAGGGTGATATTTTTAGCTCACAGGCTATCAAAGTCTAAGAGCTTATGTTCCCGTCAATTCTGTATGTACGTGTATACGTACGTACGTATGTACGTAACGCGATAACTCTTGATAGAAATATCCGATGTGCTTCAAATTTATTTTTCTAGGTTCATTCTGATGAGGTGCTTCCCTCATTTGTTTTTGGGGTTCATTGGTTAAGGATAAAGGGGGAAAAGGGGGGCTAGTCCACGCCCCCCCCCCTTAATTTATATAAATGGGTTTTTCATGCAGAAATATTCGATTAGCTTTAAATTTGGTATACCGGTTTATTATGTTAAGGAGCTTCCCTGATTAGATTTGGAGGTTCATTAGTTAAGTATAAAGGGAGGAAATGGGGGCTTACAGCCCCTTAATTTAGATAAATGGTTTTTTCAAGCAGAGTTATTCGATTTGCTCCAAATTTCGTATACCGGTTTATTATGTTAAGGAGCTTCCATGATTAGATTTGGAGGTTCATTAGTTAAGTATAAAGGGAAGAAAGGGGGCCAGATCGCCCCCCTTAATTTAGATAAATGGGTTTTTCATGCAGAGTTATTCGATTTGCTCCAAATTTCGTATACCGGTTTATTATGTTAAGGAGCTGCCTTGATTAGATATGGGGATTTATTGATTAAGTATAAAGGAGGAACAGGGGCTAGTGTCCCCTTAATTTAGATAAATGGGTTTTCATACAGAATTATTCGATTTGCTTCAAATTTGATATAACAGTTTATTACGATATGGCTTCCTTCATTCGATTTGGAGGTTCATTGGTTAAGTATAAAAGGGGGGAAAGGGGGGCAATTGCCCGTCCCCTTAATTTAGATAAATGGGTTTTCATGCAGAATTATCTAATTTAGTTTTTAATTTTTTTCAACCGGATCCGAACTTGAAGGTTCCACTTGAAGTCAACCAGAAAACAGACCACAACCAGGTTTCAGATTGGACGGAGATTATTTTGTCTGGCTTGCATCGGGTTATAGTTCTTTGGAATATTTTTGTCGGTTAAGATTTTGTTCGGGACGGGTTTCAGGTTGACTTCGAATGGGATTTTTAGGTTCTGGTAGCGTTGCGTGTCCACGGAAACTAATTTGTCTTGTTCGGATCCGGTTATGGATTTTTGGAATATTTTTGTCGGTTATCAGATTTGGTTCGGGATTTTGGGTTTTTTCAAATGGAACTCTCAGGTTCGGGTCGGGTTGCATGTAGACTGAAATTATTTTGTCTTGCTCTGATCGGGGTACCATCTGTTGTAATATATTTTTCGGGTTTGAGTACGGTTATGCGTTAATAAACCTAATAAAAAGAAAATTGCCCAGTTAAACTGATGGCATTGAGCTCACAGGCTATTCACACTAATTGTATATTATACTCTTATTTCAAAGAATAATGCCCCTCGAAAAATAAATGAAGGGATTAGATCCCGTTGCCCCCCTTTCTACGTAACCAAAGAACCTCCAAATATAATCAGGGAAGCTACTTAACATAATAAACTGGCATACCAAATTTGAAGCAAATCAGATAATTCGGCATGAAAAAACCATTTCACTAAATTAAGGGGGATTATTAGCTCCCCCATTTCTCACTTTATGCTGAACCAATGAACTTTCAAATCTAATCAGAAAAGCTCCTTATTAGAATGAACCTAGAAAAAAAAAATTAAACTAAATTAGATGATTCTGCATGAAAACCCATTTATCTAAATTAAGGGGAGGTGCAATTGCCCCCCTTTCCCCCTTTTATACTTAACCAATGAACCTCCAAATCAAATGAAGGAAGCCATATCGTAATAAACAGGTATATCAAATTTGATGCAAATCGAATAATTTTGTATGAAAAACCCATTTATCTAAATTAAGGGGTCACTAGCCCCTGTCCCTCCTTTATACTTAACCAATAAATCTCCAAATCTAATCAAGGCAGCTCCTTAACATAATAAACCGGTATACGAAGTTTGGAGCAAATCGAATAACTCTGCATGAAAAACCCATTTATCGAAATTAAGGGGGGGGGGGGGGCTAGCCCCCTTTCCTCCTTTTATACTTAACTAATGAACCTCCAGATCTAATCAAGCCATCTCCTTAACATAATAAACCAGTATACCAAATTTGAGCTAATCGAATAATTCTACGTGAAAAACGCATTTATCTAAATTAAAGGGAGAGGCAATTGCCCCCCTTTCCCCCCTACATAATAATGATCTTCCAAATGTAATCAGGGAAGCTGCTTAACATAATTAACCGGTATAACAAATTTATAGCAAATCGCATATTTCTGAATGAAAAACACATTTATCTAAATTAAGGGGGGGGGGGTTAACCCCCCTTTCCTCCCTTTATATGAAACTAATGAACCTCCAAATCTAATCAAGGCAGCTCCTTAACTTAATAAACCGGTATACCAAATTTGGAGCAAATCGAATAATTCTTCATGAAAAACCGATTTATCTAAATTAAGGGGTAGACCCCCTTTCCCCCCTTTATACTTAAATAATGAGCTTCCAAATCTAATCAGGGAAGCTCCTTAACGCAATAAACCGGTATACCAAATTTGGAGCAAATCGAATATTTCTGCATGAAAAACCCATTTATATAAATTAAGGGGGGGGGGGACTAGCCCCCTTTCCCCCTTTATCCTTAACCAATGAACCCCAAAAACTAATCATGGAAGCGCGTTATCAGAATGAACCTAGAAAAAAAAAATGAAGCAAATCGGATTTTTCTATCAAGAGTTATCGCTTACGTACATATGTACGTACGTACACACGTACATATAGAATCGGCGGGCACATAAGCTCTCAGGCTTTGATAGCCTGTGAGCTAAAAATATCACCCTGATCGGATAATAAGTGGTCATTTTTCAATCAGCCTAACGCTTTCTAGGCTCTTTGCAATTAGCCTGAAAAATATCAGGCTAATTGGAAAAAGGGAGATGGATTCTCCAATTAGCCCGGCTCTTTGCAAAGAGCCGGATTTCTCAATTAGCCTACGACATATATATATATATATATATATATATATTTACACATACGTATATGCATTTTGCATTAACTGCAAAATACAGCACATTACAACACTCACATATTTTTAAATAAAATAATCAACACTATGGATATCTTTATTTCAAATGAAAATCAAATTTCAAAGTAATTGCTTAAGAGGCGCAAAGGCCAACACAATGAAAAAGATTCCATGCCGAGACACGAACTCGGGCCATCAGTATAGCGCACTAGCGTTCTACCGACTAAACCACATGGAACGATACCCAGCCTGGAAATTTTCTCCCTATTATAAGTTGGCAAGGCTACAAACGCAGCACAAGATAGAATATTAATTGTGAGCCCCCGATATGGGGAATACACGAAACTTAATTAAATCCAGCATCGATAGAAACTATATTAATACATGGAAATTATTTCAGAGTGAAAGATCTTTTTCATCTTTTTCACTGTATTGGCCTTTGCTCCTCTTAAGCAATTACTTTGAAATTTGATTTTTATTTGAAATATTGTATGCAAGGCGAATGTTTCTCTCTGGAATAATTTCCATGTATTAATATACTATAGATATCCATTTATATTTCTTATCTTTTTAGGTGCGTTCGTAATTACGTAAATACGTAGCACCTATAGTCATCGTCTGGTTTGTCCGTCTGTCCACATATAACAGCGCAAAAACTACTCAACCAAATGGTATGAAATTTAATATACATAGACGTTGCAGAATTTTGTTGAGTGATTTCAAATTTTATGAAAATTTAATCGAAACTTAAAATGATATTAATAAAAGTTTTTCTCCCTTCTATTAAATCCTATCATGTTTAATTAATTCAATGATATCCCATAATAGGTAATTATTCTGAGTTGCCATGGTGATGACGTCGTATTTAAGATGGAGTCCTATTATTTCCGTATTATTGAATTTAATATATAGAATCGTAATAAATTTTGTATTCATGCATTTTTGCATAAGAGTGCAACAGCTATTGCACCAAGATCTGAATATTTATAAACCTTGCTATAGTATGAACGCACCTCTTTTGCCACGTTTGACGTACAATTTTCGACTTGTTTTCTTTTCTAAGGTTTTTCATTCAAAAATTTATATCTTCTTGCAGCAGATGTTTTATCAATTGATTTCATAACTTCTCTTCTGCTTACTTAAAGCTACAAATGATTAATATTTGAAAAGGATATATTGTCTTGTTGAGATATTATCGAAACTATCACAGCCAATAACCACTCATTCCTGGCTGAAGGATAAATAAATTTCTTTTTGAGAGCTATATATCAGGCTCCATTAATGTTCAAGTATCAAGTTAAAAACCTATCGCTAAACTTTCTATTTTTATACAAAAATGTAACTAAACCCAACTTAAAATTAATTCCATATGACACTTAATTCTTATCTAGTTTACACAGTTTATCTATTGACAGAAAGCTATACTATGGCGTACTTCAAGTTAATTGAAAAGCTTTCTCTAGGGGGAAATGCTTAATATTTGATTTGCCCTTGAAAGAGCAATTTTTCAGAAAAGCAAACATGACTAAATAGTCTTTATCGCCCATTATCGCTGAGCTGTTGATCCTTTTTAAAAATTAATTGCCACACAGTTTCAAAGCTGAGCTAAAACTGGACGTGCAACTTTGAGATTCTGCTATTATACATTACGTTTAAAATGAAGTTCATAGCTAGAACTTAATATTGATGACAGATTTCCAAAAACGTGATTAAAAGTGAACTAACTTTGAAAGGAATTTCTTATATGCATAAAGATCGAATGCGTTGTTTACGAAAATGAGAGAATTGTGTTTATTTATTTTTATTTACGCGTTCTCTGTTCTTACTTCTTATTGCAAGAAGAATAACGTACAGGGCTTTGAAGACAGGTACAATAAAGAGAAACAACCGCGTCCAGGTAATAATTCATTTTTTTCAACATTAGAATATACTGCATTTATGCCTTAAAGTACTGACATTTTTCCGTTATAGAACATATAAACAGAATTGTTTGTAGATTTCCCTAGAATGTAATTGGAGTGTAATCCTTACTGTGTTAAATTTCAAAGTTGGTATGAATTGGCTTGAGAAGATATTAAAAGCGAGATACAAAAATTAATTTGATTAACAGGTAAATAATATATTTTCAAGGAGTAATTTTGATTTTTTAATCATTTTTTTTAACTTTTTAAAAATGTATAACGCTCCGAAGCTTGTACGAATTTGCTTCACGAAATTTTAAAAGAGAGATAAAACAAAAAATAATAATTAAATCAATAGATAAATAAATTAAATGTTATAGGAAATAACTTTTAATCTTTAAATCTTTTATTTTAATCTTTTTCTTAACTTTTAAAGAAATATAATCCTTACTGCGTTAAATTCCAGAGCTTGTATGCGTGTTTTTACGAAGATGAGAGAATTATATTTAATTTTATTTACGCGTTCTCTTTTCTTACATCTTATTGTAAGAAGAATAACTTACAGGACTTTGTAGACAGGTACAATAAAGAAAGACAGCCGAGTCCAGGTAATAATTTATTTTTCTCAACTTTAGAATAAATGTGGATTTATGCATTGAAGTGCTAGCATTTTTCTGTAATAGAGCATATAATCAGAATTGTTTGATGTAGATTTCACTAGAATGTAATTGAAGTAAAATCCTTACTATGTGAAATTCCAAAGTTTGTATGGATTTGCTTCAGAAAATATTAAGAGCGAGATAAAGAAATTAATTTGATTAATAGATAAATAATATATTCACATGAAATAGTTTTATTTTTTTAATGTTTTTCTTAACTTTTCAAAAATGTATAATCCTTACTTTTGCTAAATTCCAAAGCTTGTACGAGTTTGCTTCACTGAAATATTAAAAGTGATACAAATAATAATAATAATAATAATTTAATCAGTAGATAAATAAATTTTATTTTTATAGGAAATAACTTTTAATCTTTCAGTCTTTTAGTTTAATCTTTTAGTTTAATCTTTTTCTGAACTTTTAAAGAAATATAATCCCTACTGTCAATTAAATCCCAAAACTTGTGAACATTTATTTTAGAAAATATTACAAGAGTGATAAAGATGTTAATTTAGTCAATTGATAAATAAGTTATATTGTAATAGATTTTTTTAAAATCTTTAAACCTTTTAATCTTTTCAATTTTTTAGAGAAATATAATCGTTACTGTCTGTTAAATTTCAAAGTTTGGGGGCATTTGTTTCAGAAAATATTAAAAGCCAGATTTGATTTGATCAATAGATAAATAAGTTATATTTTCATATATGAAATAATTTCAATCTTTAAATCTTTTAATCTTTTCTTAACTTTTTTAAAGAAATATAATCCGTACTGCGTTAAATTCCGAAGTTCGAATGCATTTGTTTCAGAAAATATTAAAAGCGGAATATATAAATTAATTTGACCAATAGATAAATAAGTTACATTTTTATAGAAAGTAACTTTTTATCTTTAAATATTTTTCTTAACTTCTTTAAAGAAATACGATTCTTACTGTGTTAAATTCCAAAGCTTGTATTCATTTGTTTCAGAAAATATAAAAAAACGATATAAACAAATATTTTTGATCAATGGATAAATAAGTTATTTGTTTATAGAATTAACTTTTCATCTGTAAATCTTTTTTTTAACTTTTTTAAAGAAATACAGTGTGTCTACGTATAACCTGACTGACCTTTATTTTCGCAACCGTTGGTCGTAGATGCATAGTTCCAATTACAAAAATGGTTTAAATAAGGTAAAGAATTGTTTTTAAAGCGATTTGGGTCAAGAAAAACATTTCTTAAAAAATTACGAAATTTAAATTTTTATATGGTCCCCCAGTCCTATAAGATATAATTAGTAAAATTTTCATATTACACTGACAAGTAACGCAAAAACGTCCCGTTCATATAACATAAAATCGACCGAGTTATGAAACTTTCAAAATGCATGACTTAAACCACTTTACTGCATCTGAACACAGATGAGGTCCGCCATGCTTTGAGGGGTCATATACCAAGTGCTTAAAGCATTCGAAGAACTTATTTTATGTGTATCTGCGCTTTGAAAAAAATCGTACAAGCATTACGATTGAGTTAAATTTTGTTAAGTCTCAGATTGACTAAAATAATTGTAATTTAACATATGTTTTATTTTGTAAGGATATGAGACTGTTTCTTTTCATAATTTCTTTTAACAAAAATTAGGTTATTTTTATAAGTTTTTATTTAACTTCAACAATAGTATGTATGTTTATCCAGTTCAAAATTTGTACTCGAACTTTAACTCACTTTTAAATATCCGATCGAGATTATATTTTACATACTGGCACAAATCCGATGACAATCTAATATTATGATATTCGGTGGTTACCATTTATACTTATTTTACAGGATAACACAAAAATTTTCGGATAGATTACCGCCAAGAAGTTTAAGAAAATGTTTTAGATTAGATAACACAGGACTGCGATGGTTGTTTTTTTTAACTTTTATGTATTTTTTAGCATTGAATCCGAAAATTTCCTTCATTTTTAACCATAATGTCAGGATTTTTCGCAAATCATAAATTGTCAATGTTAAAAAATAACAAAAATCGGATACTACAAAATAGATGAGATGACTGGATTTTTTAACTTTTAATAAATGATTTTTTATGCATTTTTTAGCACTGAATCTGAAAATGACCTCCATTTTTAACCATCACGTTAGAAATTTTTTGCAAATCGTAAATGTCAAAGTTAAAATATAGCAAAAATCTGATACTACAAAACAGATGTAAAACTTTTTAATTTTATTTAATTTTATTTAATGCAATAATTCATTCAATTTTTTGGCTTATACTGGGATTTTTACAGCTAAACAGCTGAGGGGTCCGATGAGGTGGGGGAGGGGGTTCAATTTTAATTTTGAATTTTTTAACTTTGAAATTTACTATTTGCGAAAAATCCTGACGTGATGGTTAAGAATGAAGGTCATTTACGGATTCAGCGGTAAAAAATACATAAAAATAAATTATCAAAAGTTAACACAACAATGACATCTATTTTATATTATCAAATTTTCGCTATTTTTTCTTTTTTTAACTTTAAAATTTACGATTTGCAAAAACTCTTTACGTGATGGTAAGAAATGAAGGTAAATTTCGGATTCATCAATTATCAAAAGTTAAAACTGTTAATTTTTATCATTTTATTTAACAAAAATTCTGGGTTTTTTTCTTATTATATGTTTATTACAAATTGTATATTTTGCATTAATATGTCAGAATGATTAAAGATTTCAAATTTATATTGCAATGTTAATTTACTCTCAACCATTATTACTCTCAACCTTTTTAAATATACAGTAGCGCTCAAAAGTATTTTGACAACCTTATATTCTCTCTTATTTTATTTAATATAAAAATGTAAAAGAAAACATATTCCCTATAATTGAGAACACTATGACTGCAATTATTCAAATGTATCAAGTTTCAATTTGTTTGTTTACATTCAGCGCCACCGAAGAAATATGTCTCCCCCTCAGCTCAAAAGTATTTTGACAATTAGTTTGCATTTAATTGGTGAAGGTGTCAGTGGCGCTATAGCTTCGATTAGTGTTTATATTGACTTATTCTGATTATTTTTAAGGATCCGGAATGCCGAAATGTAAAAAATATTGAAGTGATTCTAGAAAAGCCGCTGTAAATGCATTTAAGAAAGATAGACTGCAAGCAGAACTAGCTCGTTCTTTTCACGTGTCTCGGCATTTTTTATTACATAGAATAAAGTTTCTAATAAACAGAAATACATCGAAAATAAGCCTCAAAGTGGCCATCCGAAAAAAACAACTTGCAATTTTGACTGTATTATAAAAATGATTGTCGTAAGTTCGCTGTAATAATAAAAAGTCCTTCCGGCCAGTGCCGGGAGGAAGAGGTAGCTTTCATATTCCTTATTTAAAAAAAGCCAACTTATATTATTCAAACACACGAAGCTCAATTAAGTGGAAACCGAATGTAGGAGATTCAATACTAATTTTTATCAATACTACATCATTATGAATGAGAATTTCGCGAAATTAGTCAGCTTTATCCAAGCTGCTTTTATTTAAAGTTACTTATATTTGGCTGCATAATTCGGCGATTTCTTAAAGTGCCTGCCATTTTAAGACAACATGGTGGATGAGGCTAACCAGTGAACTTGGTCGAGACCTTAGTAATTGATGTGCACATGCTCACTCACATCGGAATCGATTGATATATACGAGTACTGTCGCAGGCAAAAAATCAGATTTTTCAAAATGTCACCCACGTTAGAAATTGAAACTGCTATATCTGAGTAATTTTTTAAGATAAAGACAAACAAAAAATGCTCCTGAATCCTTATATCAAGGTCAAATACTTAAGAAAGAAACCTTTTTCAATTTCTAATTTTTTTGCACCTCACTTTAAATATATATATATTTTTTAATTTAATGGCCGCCATTTTGAAACAAGTTGGCTGATGAAGCTGGCCAGCGAACTTGGTCGAGATATTGATTATACTATCCACATGCCTTCTTCCATCGAAATAGGTGAATACGTGTGGTATCGCGAGACAAATACAAGATCGTTTCAAAGTGTTAGCCATGATAGAAATTCAAAGTGCTATAATTCAACCACTTTTTAACATATAAACAAAAGAACAAATTTTCAGAAACAAAAACTGCTCCAGAATCTTTGTATCAAGGCCAAACACATGAAAAAAAATCTTTTTCATTTTCCAATTTTTTAATACCTCATTTTAAATTTTAAATTACATTTTTTTTAAATGGCAACCCTTTTGAAACAAGATGGCGAATGAAGCTGGCCAACGAACTCGGTCGAGACATTGGTATGTACTATGTACAGACCAAGTTACATTCAAATCGGTTCATAAATACGCCTGTTATCGCGTGACAAAAATCAGGTCGTTTTAAAATGTCAGCCACAATAGAAATTCAAAATGTTATAACTCAGCCATTTTTTTAGATATAGACGAAACAAAACCTATTCCGGAATCTTTGTATTAAGGTCAAACACATACAAAAAAGCTCTTTTTCATTTTCCAATTTTTTGGTATCTCATTTTAAATTTAATTTTTTTTTTAATTTTTTTAAATGGCCGCCATTTTGAAACAAGATGGCGGATGAAGCTGGCCAACAAACTCGGTTGAGTTATTTGTATGTACTATGTACACACCAAGGTACATCCAAATCGGTTCATAAATACGTCTGTTATCACGTGGCAAAAATCAGGGCGTTTCAAAATGCCAGCTACACTAGAAATTCGAAATGCTATAACTCAGCCATTTTTTAAGGTATAGACGAAACAAAAACTGCTCCCGAATCTTTTTATCAAGGTCAAACACATAAGAAAAAAATATTTTTTCAATTTTCAATTTTTTGGTACCACATTTCAAATTTAAATTTTTCTTAAAATTTTAAATGGCCGCCATTTTTAAACAAAATGGCGGATGAAGCTGGCCAACGAACTCGGTCGAGACATTGGTCTGTACTATGTATAAACGAAGTTACATCCAAATCGGTTCATAAATACGCCTTTTATCGCGTGACAAAATTCAGGACGTTTCAAAATGTCAGCTTCGTCAGAAATTCAAAATGCTATAACTCAGCCATTTTTTAAGATATAGACGAAACAAAAACTGCTACGGAGTCTTTGTATAAAGGTCAAATACATAAGAAAAAAATATTTTTCCATTTTCAATTTTTTGGTACCACATTTCAAATTTTAAATTTTTTTAAAATTTTTAAATGGCCGCCATTTTGAAACAAAATGGCGGATGAAGCTGGCCAACGAACTCGGTCGAGACATTAGTATGTACTATGTACACACCGAATTACATCCAAATCGGTTCATAAATACGAGAGATACAGTGTGACATAGGTCAGATATATATATATATATATATACCGGGTGTCCCAAAAAGGACTGACTGATTTTAAAATTCAATAACTTGCAAACGGTGACAGATATTCAAAAAATTCTTGCAGGAGGGTTATGCATAAGGTCAAAAGTTTTATTACAGTGATTTTCAATTTTAGTTCGATTTACAAACAATAGATGGCGCTGTAAGCAATAGTCGCTAAATACAGGCTCGATTTTTGGTCCTTTATCTTGTTCCATGCACAAAAAGGAGATGGAAACGTATTATCCGGGCCACGAAGTACCAAAAATCGAGCCTGTATTTAGCGACTATTGCTTACAGCGCCATCTATTGTTTGTAAATCGAACTAAAATTGAAAATCACTGTAATAAAACTTTTGACCTTATGCATAACCCTCCTGCAAGAATTTTTTTAATATCTGTCACCGTTTGCAAGTTATTGAATTTTAAAATCAGTCAGTCCTTTTTGGGACACCCGGTATATATATATATATATATTGATATATATATATATATATATATATCAATTTTGAACGGAGGGTGGTTTCGGGGTCTGGGGGTCATGATCGATGAAAATATACCAAAATTTTTTGAAATCGCTTTCCTCCGAACGGCTGCAATAGGTAGCTTTTTGTAAAGAAAGCTACCTAAAAAATGAATTGAAAGAAAATTACGGCATAGACATGCACGTTTCATCAGTCAACCGACGCCTAAACCTCTCTGGTTTACATGGTAGAAGACCAGCAAAACACGTTTGTTATCTGCTAAGAATAGGAAGGCTAGAATTGCATTTGTAAAACGGCATAATCCTTTCAGCGGCAAAGCAATTCCATTGCTAAAGTGAGGAAATTAATTATTCACACCTGAATTTGAAAACAAATTTATTTGTAAATATGAAAAACCTATATTTCACACACATAATAAACCGATTTTTTTTAACCAAAATTCTGGTGTCAATCATTAATTTCAACACTTCAGCACTGGAATTGCTTTGCCCCTGTAAGGGTTATGCCGTTTTACAAAAGCAACTCTAGCCTTCTTATTCTTATTAAATAAGATACGTGTTTTTGCTGGACTTCTGCCATATAAACCATAGAGGTTTAGGCGTCGTTTGACTGATGAAACGTGTATGTCTATGCCGTAATTTACTTTCAATTAATTTTTTATTATTACAGCGGACTTACGATAATCACTTGTAGATATCATTTTTATAATACAATCAACATTGCAAGTTGTTTTTTTCGGATGGCCACTTTGAGGCTTATTTTCGATGTATTTCTGTTTATTAAAAACTTTATTCCATGTAATAACAAGTTGCCGAGACACGTTAAAAGTCTGCTTGCAGTCTACCTTTCTTAAGTGCATTTACAGCGACTTTTCTAGAATCACTTCAATATTTTTTTACATTTTGGTATTCCTGATCCTTAAAATTAATCACAATAAGTCAATATAAATACTAATCGAAGCTATAGCGCCACTGACAACTTCAACAATTAAATGCAAATTGATTGTCAAAATACTTTTGAGCTAAGGAGGAGTCATATTTCTTCGGTGGCGCCGAATGTAAACAAACAACTTGAAACTTGATACATTTGAATAACTGCAGTCATAGTGTTCTCAATTATAGGGACTATATTTTCTTTTACATTTTTATATTAAATAAAGTAAGAGAGAATATAAGGTTGTCAAAATACTTTTGAGCGCTACTGTGTCTGGCGAAATTATATTTCTACTAAATTTGTGAATGACCCCTAATTTGCAGCAGAAAATATCCTCTAACTTTAAACTGTTATTATTCTGTCAATTTTAACCGTAGAATAACGGGACTTTTTTTTTATCCGACTTGTCAGTGTAACAGGAAAATTTTACTAAATTTAACTTATAGGACCGGGGGACAGTATAAAAATTTAAATTTTGTAATTTTTTAATAAATGTTTTTCTTGACCCAAATCGCTTTAAAAATAATTCTTTATCTTATTTAAACCTTTTTTGTAATTGGAACTATGCATCTAGGACCAATGGTCGCGAAAATAAAGGTTGGTCAGGTTATACGTGGACGCCCTGTATAATCTTTACTGTGTTACATTCCAAAGTTTGTATGTATTCGTTTCCAAAAATATTAAAAGAGTGAAAATGTCAAAAGTGTATCAGAAAGTCAGTTTGGATTTGAGAATAATGAAAAAAAAAAAAAAAAAAAAAAAAAAAAAACGGATTTTTGAATGTAGCAACAGTAGAATATAACTCAAGATGTAATATTTTTTTATCGAAAAATGAAAAACTTTATTCGATTAAAAATCACGCATAATAATCATGTCTTGAAATATCATACTTTTACATTTAAAAATCTGTTGGAAATTGCACGTCAAACGTGGCAAATGTGATTCTTTCGTACTGTAACTAGTTTTATAAATATTTTTTGCGCCGCATATTATACTGTATGTATATTTTAGTGCACTTCATAAGAGCATATTAATTTAATTCTGTTCGAAAAACTGTAACATCATTAAAATGCAATTGAAATATTTTTTTCTCATTGGCCGTAACGTAATGGAAAACGTTTGACTGTCCCTGTCATTAAACTATACATCCGATTTTCATAAAATCTGAAATGACTCGACAAAATTATGAAATAATTATATATTTAAAATTTCAGACCATTCAGTTGGGTAGTTTTTTCTCTGTTATATGCGGACATACGGACAGACAGATGGAAAGACAGATGGACCGAACGACGACTATAGGTGTTACGTATTTATATAATTACGAACGCACCTAATGAGTCTGCGAATGTGTCAGAAAATTCTGAATTGCTTAGCGAGGAAAACTAGTTCTTTTCAAACAGACTTAATTGAAATGATACACATAATCGTTTTCTCTCTTTAGAAAATCCATATTGATTATATTTTTGTGTTGGGGGTCCAATATTGCGCCAATATTGAATAGAAATATCCCAATGGAACACCAATATTAGCAGTCCATTAAAACTGGAGATTTTTATCTTTATCTCTCATATCTTTATAAAAAAAAATTAAAACTGTATTCGATAAAAAATTGCTTGTAACTAGGTGGCATAGTAACATATGTGTAACCATTTAAATGTATTGCATTTAAATTGCGTGAGATCTTACGATTTTATTATATTATTATAATTATTATTTTTTTTTTTTTAACTGTAAACCTAGTTTTATAACACGTTTAAGAAAAAACTTTAATATTAATTTTAATAAATACTGAATTTCCAGTAATAATCCAACAAGTTCAAGTAATAAAACCATATAATATAGGTTAGAAGTTTGTTCTATAAAAAAGCCCATTTTTAGCGCTTCATTCGAAGGAAAAAAACATCGTCTTCTTTTAAGATTTAATTTTTTATTTCGATGCTAGTGAAATGAAAATGAAATCAGTTTGATAAAATTGTACAAATATGATGTCATTTGGACCATACATAAACAGACAAGGTAGGAAATTGACAACAAAATTTCTAATGTCGCCGTTAACCATAGATTAACATACAAGATGGGACACTTTCATAGAGCGTAACGGTAATGCGATTGCGATCGTAGTGCCTTTAGTGACAATGGGGAAGAAGCTTCCCATCCTTGTAATATTTTTGTTATTGAGTATCTACCTTATTGTGATTTTTCTTTTTTTAATGTTGCATGTTTACGTTTTAAATAGAATCTTACACCGATACATGACCATACCTTAGATATTCTATTTTATATATCTAATATCTGTTCTATGTTCATGCACGAATATATGCATTTTTTTCCCTGATGAGTGAACGATTTAAATGCAACGAAAAACAAGGTAAAAATTTCGTCTTAAATGCTGTTTATCAAAAGCAATAGCGTAATATACAAATATACGAAGTATTGCATTTTACAAATCCCAGAAAATTTCATAAATATTCCCATTTGTTAGGAAATTTTTTATAGCCGATGTTTTATTAATTTATGAAGTTTAACATATTAAACAATCGTTACAATAGTCTTGTAAAATTTACGCATTTTCACTTTCTTACAGATAAAATAAAAATATTGTTTTTAATGTAAACAACGTACAATCAATTCAATAATATTTATAATATTAACATATAAGAAATAAGAATAAAATTACACATGAGTAAAAATTCCTTTTCACAAATTTTTAGAACTATATAAATCTAAAAGTTGAAGATAAATAGAGGTACTGACATTTCGCTCAATAAAATTTTATTCGATATGAATAAATTAACACAATACCTGAATTTGATTTTTTACTATTTAATCTCATAAACTTACAATATTACGTTCTTAACAGAATGTTTTAGGGTTTTTCTTTTATATTATTACTCTGATTATCATATTGTAAGATAAAGGTGAACGATACAAGTACGATAAAAAAAATCAGCTAAATAAATAAAGCATAAATACAATGTCGTCTGCCTCTACTTCGTTTGAGGAAAGAATAGATATTCAAAACATGGAGCGTAAACATATTTCTTCAACATAGGTAAATTCCGAAGGCTTGTTAATTCTTCCCCCTTGTCGGTGGTGACGCTAGTACTGTTGCCATTACAGATTTTGCTGTAAATGTCCCATCTTGTATGTTAATCTATGCCGTTAACTAGCTTCATTAGTGATAAGGGGAAACAATTAACAAGTTTCCGAAATTTACCTACGTATATGAATTTTCTTTATGCTCTATTCTATACTTTTAATATCTATTCTTTGATTCCATTGAATATTCTTTTCCAGGCAAACGATTTTCTCGAAATTGATTGTTGGGATGCGTCGTTTGAATTTAAGTGGCTTTGTATTTTTAAATACATAACATTTTTTTTTTCAAAACTTTTTTATATCCTAAATATGTCCGACAGGATCTTGTCTGCTTATGAAATCGAAACATAGTTTTTTCTCTTTTCATACGGATAACACAAAACTGCGAGTACTTCGCTAATTTTCATCATCGAATATTACTTGCATGCTTTATATTAATGCAATATTACAATCTAAGTAGCTTTTAATTAGGTTTTATTCGTGTTTGGTGGTTATATAGTTAAATAAAATAATGTGATAAGAAATTAAATATCTAATTAAACAATTATGTATTTGATGTGAATATTAATACATCCATGATAATTTTGTGTGCAACTATTATAATATACGTAATAATGGTAAATTTACGTACGTTACGATAATAAAATTCAAAATTGGCGATGAAACAGCAAAGATTGTATGATAAATATATTTAAAATTGAAAAACGACGTAAAGATAACCATAAATGCCGCTTATTCGTCACGGTAATTCAATATTATTTATTTTTTTAACTTAACATGAATCTATTTAACCCTTGGATTCTTATCCAAACTTTTATATTAAAAACAAACATTTTATTATTTTTGTAAAAAAAAAAAATAATAAAATAAAATAAAATAAATAAATAAATAAATAAAATCAATTTCTTTAAACATAGCAGTTTTAGCTTATTTTTATTATTGCGATCCCATTATTTACACACACTCAATAAAAGAAAAGAAAAACGTTTTGTTGGAAACATGCATTTTATTAAAGAAAGATCATAAGCAGATAGAAGCACAATAGTAGAAATATTCTGTGGATGAGAAGTTTCCTCTCCTTTAATACTACAGGCGCTGCGAACGTCATCGCTTTACAATTATACTCTATGATAGTGTCCAATCCGGTATGTTTATCTATGATTTAAACAAACTTATCAAGAAACATTTCCGATTGACTAATTAAAATAAATACTTACAAAATGCTCACTCTTTTTTAGCTCACTCATTCCGATTTTAGTAGACTTCTGAAAAATTTTAATAGTCGCCTTCATGGAGAAAGAGATAGATGGAGATGCAGTATGCTGTAAAAACGGTTTGTAATATGATGCGCGTTATCGCTCAAATTTAAATGCCGTCATTGGGCCCAAACAAAACAATCACATGGAACAGGGACCAAATTATTTGACATCTCCCTTGCATTTTTTTCTTCTCTAAATGAAAATGGTCTGCTTATATTTGAGCATTCTAAAGTAACATTTCATTGTATTATGAATAAAAATCTGTATTACTAGAAGTTTTCTTCTTTTTTTGCGAAAGCACGTGATTGTGTTTGGTCCGAACGTAGAGGATTTTAGGGCTACATTTTTGGCGTCTCCTCCAGCAAACACACTTCATCTCTATTCTTTCTCTTTACTCTATGAGTCGCCTTTAAGAAATAATTAGTTGAAAATTGGTCTTTTTTCTTTAAATTTATGCAGCCTAAGTAAATAATTCTCTAGTTTTGTGAAGGAGTTTAATTTTTTTTTTTGTTGTTCAGCTTCCTTGGCTGTATAATAATACATGGAAGAAAGAGATAGATGGAGATGCAGTATGCAGTAAAAAAGGTTTGAAATGTGCATAGATTAAGGACCAAGATGGGACATTTACGGCAAAATGTGTAACGGCAACAGTACTAGCGTCCCTACCGACAAGGGAGAAGAATTAACAAGCCTCCGAAATTTTCCTATATTCAAGAAATAGGTTTACCCTCTATGCTTTGAATATCTATTATTTCCTAAAACGAAGCAGGTGTCAGACGATATTCTATTCATGCTCCATTTAGGAAGCGACTCAAGAGTGAAAGGTTCCATTCTTTCATTGGTTGATCAGAAACCGGTCTTGGCTTGCTTCCCACGGATGATTTGGCGATGAAATGCAAGAACTTTGAGAAATATCGTACCTAGTTAATTCATGCTATTTTGGTGAGAGTTTTCTGTTGATGACCTTGTCCAGTGGTTAAAGCGCTCGTCTAGTAAACTCAAGTAGGCAGGTTCAAGCCTCCCTGCTACTCTTATATTTTTTATTTGTGTTTTGTTTCGATTTTTATGAAGTTAGTTAATAAAGATTTCACGACTTTTATTATCCGTTCATTTCCAATTTTTTTAATTGTCAATTAGATAATTAAATACAATTTTGATTAAATTAGGTTTTAATTGTTATTAAATAAAATAAAATTTAGTTTTAAATAAAATTGAAATTTAATTTTAATTAAATAAAATAAAATTTTGTTTTAAATAAATTTCAAAATTCATATAAGCTATTTTTTATGAATTAAAGTGAACAGTTATTGTAATTCATTAATAATATCTCCTAAACTTACATACATTATTTTTTTCCCTTATAATTTTAGGATCAGATAAATATTAAATTAGCAAAATTAACTTATCAAAGTTTTATTTTAAAATTAATTAGTATTTTTTATACAGAAAAACTTTATTAATTTATTATCAAATGCTTTGTAATTTTTTATTATGTATAAAATACTGTTAATGAACTTAATTTTTAAAACTCATATTACTTATAAGCTATTTATTTCAATTCTTTAAAATGAATATTTTTGAAAATATAATCTTATTTCCTACATTTATATAAAATATTTTTATTTTTATGTTATATTATTAAACAATATATCTGAATACATAACTATATTCATTTTATTTTATTTGAAAGTAAAATTTTATTAATTTTTGAATTTATATTAATAATATTATTAACTTAATAAGTAATTAATTATTTAAATCAATTTGTAATAGTTAGTTGTTAAATACTTTTTATTAAAATTTGCTAAAAAAATGTTAATTGTTTTTATTAAAAAACTCTAATAAACTACTTTTCAAAACTATATATACATATTATATATATATTATTTGAAAACTCAGTCAAAAACATAAATTATTTTTATTAAAAAAAAATATTATAAATTGCCCCTTCACTATTACCACCCTAAATATTTGAAAACTAAGTTAAAGGCCAAGTAATCATTAACTAGAAATATTTAATGCAACAAAATACATTATAAAAACTTCTTATAGTTTTTGGTAGTTATTGCTCAGATATTATTGTTTTTGGTTCCAAATTTTTTTTTTCTTTTGGGTTTGTGAAAAAAAAAAAAAAAAAAAAAAAAATCTGTTATTATTATGTAATTTATTTTTTCACTATATTTCACCACAAGTGTTAACTATAATTCATTTTAGCTTAACCTTTTTTTTTTTTTTTTTTTTTTTTTTTTTTCACTATCTATCATTCACTATCACTTTATTTTTAGATTTTTTTTTCTCTGTTTGTCATTTTGCAGTAATAATAAATAGATATTAATATTGCAAATTACTATACGGGCAAGGTAGAATTTAGATGATCTAAATCCCTTTGTGACAATTTTGATTATTTGAGTACTAGTTTGGCCATTTAATTATTTATATTTACGCACACAAAGTGCCATGAAAAAAAAAAAAAAAAAGCATAAAATTTGACTGAGTATTTTTATTAATTGTTTTTTATATATTTATTATAAAAAAAAAACACACATCAGGTATCAAGAAAGAGGAGGGGGGGGGGTGCTTGAGTTTACTGTTGCTTTGCACGCATAACTACAGTCAAAACACATAGATAATTAAATGCGGTTGCGTAGTCAAAATATTATTTCGGGGGGGGGGGGGTGTCTAATTCCCTAAGCTTCTGTCATCCTGATGCAAAGCTATAAATCAAAAACTATTAATTTTACTTTTCGTATAAATATCAATTTTTTAAAATATCGGATATGTTTTTTTTTTTTTTTTTTTTTTTTTTTTTTTTTAAGTTTAAATTTACATACACCTGTATATAAAAAAAGAAAATATAAGTAATGTGCAATTTAAAAATAAGTTACAAAATAATAAGTCTAAAATATTTAAACTGGTTATTTTTTTAAAAGAAAGTCAGTTTTATCAATTTTTTGCAGGGAAAAAAAGGATATTTTTAAAAATACCATATCATTGTTTTCCGTGAATCACTTTATATGAGAAATAAATTAAAATTCCTTACATGTCGCAAAGAAAATTTAATATGATTGCAACTTAATACTTGAAATAATCTCAAGGGACACTTGGCGATTTGCTTTGTTTGGTGAAATGCGATATGCCCTCTGATTTGTCATGAAGAAGTGTCTACCACTGCTCAATTATCAGGACTTGTAACCTTGAGAAATAATCGCGGGATTCTTGTTTCTTGTCAACCAATGGGAGAATGGAACCTTTCACCCTTGAGTCTCTTCCCTTGCTTTATGTATTTAGCTGCGTTTTTAACCGTACTTGTATTGGCCATCTTTAACTTACAAAAGGATAATTAGAGTAATAATATAAAAGAAAAACCCTAGAAAATTCTGTAAATAACGTAAATATGTAAGTTTATGAGATTAAATTGTAAAAAATAAAATTCAGGTATTGTGTTAATTTATTTATATCGATAAAACTTTATTGAGTGTAATGTCAGTACCTCTATTTATTTTTAACTGTTAGATTTATGTAATTCTAAAAATTTGTCGAAATGAATTTTTCTTGTAATTTTATTATTATTTCTTATACGTTAATATTATAAATATTATTGAATTGATTGTACGTTATTTACATTAAAAACAATATTTTTATTTTATCTGCAAGAAAGAGAAAATAATTTAAAAAGATTATTGTAACGATTGTTTAATACGTTAAACTTCATAAATTAATAAAACATCGGCTATAAAAATTTTCCTACCGAATGGGAATATGTATAAAATTTTCTGGGATTTGTAGCGTGCAATACTTCGTATATTTTTTATATTACACCATTACTTTATGTAGCTTTAAATCCAATTATATCTTCGTTGCACTTATATCGTTCACTCATCATGTAAAAAAAAAAAAAAAAAAAAAAAAAAAAGCATATATCCGTGCATGAACATAGAATAGATATTAGATATACAGGGTGCAATATGTTGTCTATCGCCGACCTTTAATTTCTCAATCGCTGATCGTAGACATATAGTTCCAATTACAAAAACGTTTCAAATGAGGTAAATATTCATGTTGTGGCATTATTTAAAGTCAAAAATCAATTTTATAAAAATTACGAAAACTAATTTTTTATACGGTCCCCCAGTCCCTATAGTTATATTTAGTAAAATTTTATACGCATCATAACAGATATAACACAAAAAGTTTGACATCTGTACTACAAAAATTGACCCAGTTATTGAATTTCAAAGTTTGCGATTTTTGCACATGATTTTGTCTTTCATTGAGGGATCAGTTAAAAGATGAATTAAAGTAATTCGAGATCAAACTCAGGGTGCAATGTCCTTTTTACGGCGAAGCCACTTTTAGCCGGTTTCGTCGGTACTTTTGAATGTTGTTCGACTCATAAATGTTAGCTCAAATTTTTAGATGAAATAACCCTATTTGGTGATTCTCCGATTTGGTGATACCGGCTAAAGGTGCTTTCGCCGTAAAAAGTACATTGCACTCTGATTTTTATCTCGAATTACTTTAATTCATCTTTTAACTGATCCCTTAATGAAAGACAAAATCATGTGCAAAAATCTCAAACTTTGAAATTTAATAACTGGGTCAATTTTTATAGTACAGATGTCAAACTTTTTGTGTTATATCTGTTATGATATGAGTAAACTTTTACTAAATATAACTATAGGGACTGGGGGACCGTATAAAAAGTTATTTTCGTAATTTTTATAAAATTGATTTTTTACTTTAAATAATGACACAACATGAATATTTAGCTCATTTGAAATGTTTTTGTAATTGGAACTATATGTCTACGACCAGCGGTTGAGAAATTAAAGGTCGGCGATAGATAACATATTGCACCCTGTATAAAATAGAATATCTATTCCATATTCATGTATCGGTGTAAGATTCTATTGAAAACGTAAACATGCAACATTAAAAAAAGAAAGATCACAATAAGGTAGATGCTTAATGATAAAAATTTTACAAGGATGGGGATTTTTTCCCCCATTGTCACTAAAGGCGCTACGATCGCAATCGCATTACCATTACGCTCTATGGAAATGTCCCATCTTGTATGTTAATCTATGGAAATGTGAAATCATTTATCGTTCAAATTTAAACGTCCACAGTAGGCCCAAACAAAACAAGCACCTGGAACAGGGACCGAATTCTTTGACATCACCCGTGCATTTATTTTTCTAAATGAAAGCGATTCTGCTTATATTTTGAGCATTCTAAAGCAGCATTCCGTTGTATTATGAATTAAAAACTGTATTATTAAAAGTTTTCTTCTTTTTTCGTGAAAGAACGTACTTGTGTTTGGGCCTACTGTAGCGGATTTTAGGGTTACTTTTTTGGCGTCACCCCCAGCCCACCTTACTGCATCTCCATCTATCTCTTTCCTCCATGATAATAATAATAAAAAAAACTTAGATCTAACACTTAGATGACAATTTGTCGACAGACGATTTCTTCACGTTTAGAATAAGCTGATTCGTGTAGATGAAAGTGTTTAAATTTAAGTTTTATTCCTTCGTTTTTATTTCTTAGGCCTATGTTATGTTTTCATAAAGGGTTTATAAGATCTTCAAAAGGTAAAAAAGTTTTTCTATTTTCTTCTATTTTGATTTTGATTATATCTTTTTGACGTTTTTACCACTCATTTAAAAAATGTTAAAGACAGTAAGTCCTAATCAGTAAAATGATACAGTTTAAAAAATATATATAACGCTTTAAAGTACGTTCCTTCACTTATTCGACAGTGTAAAAATTTAAATGGTTCGATTGCGTATATGTTAAATTTATGTTACATTTATGTTGTCGTTGCTTTTTAAAAATTTATTTATCGCCTTAATTTTGCTATTGAATATTAGCCAGAGACAAATGCTGAACTATATATTAAGTGTGAATGTGTTATTATTAGTTAGATTTTAAAACTCTTGATTTTAAAACTATTTTGTTCGATTTTAAAACTCATGATTGAAAAATATTTAAAAAGCCATAATAATGAGTAAATTGCGCTGAACGTTTCAAACAAACTTCATTTGAAAGAACATTTTTTTCCTCTACGACGGTGTAAAAATTGGCATGTATGTTAAATTTGTTTTATTTCATTTTATCTTATTTATTTATGTCTTTATTTATTAAGTTTTAATTTCGTAACGGAATATAAGCCTGAGACACATGCTGAACTATTTATACTGTTTTTAGTGTGAATGAGTTATTATTCTTCTGCACACGATAGAGATAGATTAAAAAATTCATGCTTAGGGGCTATGCATATATAACGTTATCATTTTAGGGGAGGGGAGGGGGGTTCTGGCCCATGATATCGCATGATATCTCTAGGGGGAAGGGGGATTTGTCTTTTGATGTCGTTCTCATTTTTGATCCAATCAGAAATTTCTCTTTTTATTTGTAACCTGGTTTTTAGATTGGTTTTTGGTTGGTCTATTTTTATGAAAATACAAAGTTATTATTTAAATCATTCAATGTTTATAAAATTATTTAATTCCAAAATATGGAATACCCACCAACGTTTGGCATTCATCTTCTTCTGTCATACATGTATGCATATATAATCCACTGTTCGATAAAGCATATGCGAAGTATGTTTGAAATGATTTTTTTTTTTTTTGTTTAGTAGTCAATAAAAGAGAAAGAATGCTGTCCACCTGTTTTGTTGATAAGAAGTTCTGTCTGCCCCGCCCCGTGCGGGGTCAAGTGCAAGAAGACTTCTTTTAAGTGTTATTTGATATAAAGTTATTTCATATACAAAGTGATATTTTATCGACTTCTCTTCATTTGCACCAATAAAGTATGCGAAAAATAAATGTAACCCTATTTGTATATCACTCCAAACAAAAGAAAAAAGAATTAAAAAAATCAAAAGAATTTTTAGACATTGATAACGATATCATTACGGAAGGGGGGGGGGGAGTTCGAGGGATGATAACGTAAGATATCGTAAGGGGGTGAGGGTGTCCAAAATTACCAAAAAGTTGATAACGTTATATTTGTACAGCCCCTTAAAAAATATTTAAAAAGCCATAAAAATGAGTAAATTGCGATTCACGTTTCAAACAAACTGCATTTGAAAGTAGGAATTTTTCCCTATACGACGGTGTGAAAATTAAAAAGTGCGATGTTTAGAAGTTTAAAAAAATTACAGTAGCAAAAATTGAAAAAGTGAAATTTTATCGTGAAGTGTTGCCATTTTCAGAATGACATCAGCGTTACGCACAGACACGTTTGTTCTTTATAACATCGATAGATAGTCACGTCTGGAAGATGTCATGATTTTACATTTAGAAATGAGTCTGCGAGTGTGCCAGAAAATATTGAATTTTTAAGCGAGGAATTTTTTTTTCTTTTATGCGCAAATATATGTTCAACATTCTCGCTGTGCATCCCGCGATATTCACGGGCAATGTAAAAGTAGAAAAATTTGCCCAACCCTCGATTTCCACGTAGATGCATTTTTTTCCGTCTATTTAAAAGCACAGCCCACAATTTTCATGTTCAACGGTTCATTTCGGCTTTTCTGCGATGTTTAATTGCTGTTTTAGGTTTGGTTTACCAGACGGCGTTAGTTGTTCATATTTATCTGTAGTTCACAAACTTGTTTTGCAAGCATGCATTCCGCGCACTCTTTTGAAAGCTCAAATATGTCTCCATCCCAGGCCCTGATTATCGCTCGGGCACCCGCAGCCCATGTCCTGGGCAAAAAATTTCTTAGGGGCACAAAATTTATCATAATTCCATCTAAATTTCTATTAAAAAAATCATAATTGTAACAAAATGTGATATTTGAGATATTAATACGATACAACGACAAAAATATATTTCAATATATGGTTAAAAGCACATTTCAATAAACCATAGAAAACATATTTTATTTTTATTCCTGGAGCAGTTTTTCAATTTTTTTTTAAAACATAATTTTTTGGGTTGTCACTTTTCGAATAAGTGTTTAATATGTAAAATAAAAAGAAAAGTGTCCAATTAAACCGATGGCATTGAGCTCACAGACTATTCGCATTAATTCTATATTATATTCTTATTTCAAAGAATAATGCCCCTCAAAAGATAAATGAAGGAGGATCCGCCCTTTAAACTTAACCAATGAACTCCAAATCTAATCAGGGAAGCTCCTTAACATAAAAAACTGGTATACCAGATTTTGAGCAAATCAGATAATTCTGCATAAAAAAAAAAAAAAAAAAAAAAAAAAATCGCTAAATTAAGGGCTATATTATTAGCTCCCCCATTTCTCCCTTTATGCTGAATCAATGAACCTTCAAATCTAATCAGAAACGCTCCTTACCAAAATGAACCTTGAAAAAAAAATTAAAGCAAATTGGATAATTCTGCATGAAAGACCATTTATCTAAATTAAGAGGGAGATTTGTCCCACATTTCATCTTTTATACTTAACCATTGAACCTCCAAATCAAATGAGGGAAGCGTGATATCGGAATAAATTTGTATATCAAATTTGAAGCAAATCGAATAATCCTGCATGAAAAACAAATTTATCTAAATTAAGTGGCGACCTGCCCTCGTCCCCCCCCCCTTTTATACTTAACCAATAAACCTTCAAATCTAATCAAGACAGCTCCTTAACATAATAAACCGGTATACCAAATTTGGAGCAAATCGAATAACTCTGCTTGAAAAATCCATTTATCTAAATTAAGGGGTGGGGGTTCTAGCCCCCCTCCCTCTTTCCTGCCTTTATACTTAACTAATGAACCTCCAAATCTAATCAAGGCAGCTCCTTAACATAATAAACAGGTATACCACGAAAAATTGAAAGTGTCCTGGGCACAGAAACTTGAGAGTCGGACCCTGCTCCACCCCATGAGACTAACCGCTCGACATTTTGGTAGCCATATACCCCCCCCCCCCCCTCCCCCCAAATCCCATCAGGAAAGAGCCTCGTAGACAGTGCGCTGTTTGTTATTTAAAAAAAAAAAACGCGAAGTAGGACTTTGCCTCGAACCTTGTTTCGAAATTTATTTTTTGTAAGTACTTTGCACATTCTTATTAGTATACATGTTTTACTTCTGTATTTCATAAAAATAAATAATAATTTAACCAATATAAATTTTCAGAATCTCGCTTTTATATGATTATTCTTCAAATTCGGTTTTCTGACAAACTTTTTTTATAATCTAATTCTATATATATATAATAAACAGTCAAGTGCGAGTATTACTCACGCACAGAGAGTTCCGTACAATAATATATGAATTAGTAAGTGTATTATTAAAAAAATACCTTTGCTAAAAGAATACTAAGACTTTGTAAAAAGTATACAACGTAGGGTTGGGTATAGCTGTATAGTATACAGGGTGCGAAGGAAAGTCCCTTTAACCTGAAAATACTTGCGAACGGAGAGAGCTACAGCTATACAAGCCAGGTAACGGTACAGTAAAGCGACTACGCCCGACATAATGCAAACGACAGCAGCACCCCTAGTGGCGAAATTTGGAAGATAGCCATTTCAAATCGAAAACGAAAACAGGTAGAGCAAACTTTCCAAATAGAAAGTTTTAGAGCATCAATTAATTAGGACAAAACGACATTTGGTGCACACGGATAAGATAAATCGTCGCCTGCATACTCAAATATGTCCGAAATCGATGAGCACTTTTTACTGTGCTGTAATGTCTGTAAAGATTTAATTTCCAATGCATTTAAAATTTTAGAATAACCATTTCAGGGCCAGACGAATTCTGTTCATAATCTGATGAAGTAATTAACTGACACCAGAATATTCAAACGAATTTTTCAGAAAACAAAACCCCACTAATTTGCACTTTCATTACAAAAGCAAAATTTTATTAAAATATTCTTGGTGCTATTTGTCACTTTTGGAATTAAAATTAGATGGCTAGACCGTCTAGCCAACGCCCTTGAAAGGGTTAAATCTATGTCGTCGTATTGAAGAGGCTTGCAATAGACGTTCCATGCTGAGAAATGTGCATGCAGAATTACTTTCACGACTACAAACGTGTATTATGAGCAATGGCGAACTTTTCGAACATACTGAATATTAACTTTTTATCACTGTGAGTCAGTTTGTCTTTTTTTGTGTGTGTGATGTTATCAAAATGTATTGAGATAAGTACGTATTTATACAATAAATTGTGCGTATTTCTTCATACTTCTGACTATTTCATTCAAACGTTTACACAAAATGAAGTGCATCGATTTCGGACATTTTTGGGTAAACAGACGAAGATTTATCTTATCCATGTAAACCAAATATCGTATTCTATTAATTAATTGATGCTCTAAACGTTTCTAACTGGGAATTTTGCTCTATCTCTTTTCGTTTTCGATTTGCAGTGGCTATCTTCCAAATTTCACCACTAGGGGGCGCTGCTGTCGTTTTCATTAAATTAGGCGTAGTCGCTTTACTATACCATTAACTCACTTGCATAGCTGTAGCTCTCTTCGTTCACAAGTATTTTTAGGTTAAAGGGACTTTCCTTTGCACCCAGTATACTAGAAAAGTATAAATGGATATACCATGAAAGTTCAAAGATATATGGAACCTAAATAATAGAAAATATAGCTATTCTGTATATTTGTTATTCCATATAGGTTTTTAGTTAACCTTTAAAGACATAGTTGGTGTATTGAGAAAGCCACTCAATGGAAACTAGTCGTAAATCCCTTAGTATTTATGTGATTCATTCTCATTAAATTAGTCTGTTTTTAACAGTTTGACGTTTATTGCTTTTATACTGCTACTGGGCATTGCATTACATAAATATGTCTTTAAAATTTGTTATCTAGGCTTTAAAAGACGATGGAGCATAGAGTACGCCGTCCCTGTCATTATGTATGTCCAAACCGTCCGTGTTTTTAAGGGTTAATATCTCGGCTAATTACCGACGATTTTTTCCGAAATTCACGATCAACAATGCTTTTATACTTCTGCTACGATAGGTACCTCCAGCTCTGCTGAACACTTTTGCTGAAGCCCGTAAATCGAAATTTGAGTGTAACGGAAAAATGCGATTTTCTCAAAAACTATGTGACCTAGGGTAATCGCTATAATTTTCCTGCAAGGTTTAAATTAATGTCTACTACCTCTAATTTTTCCATAATTTTAGTTTTAATAGATTCGGAATTAGATGGGGGGGGGACGAGGAAAATATTTTTGCACTACATTTTTCACCATAACTTTGAAAATATAAAACTTAAATTTAAATGAAATATATTTTTGATTTCAGAGTTACGAAAGCTTCCGCACGATACCCCACACGATATACAAAGAAAAGATTTTTTGTTCAAGTAACTTAATTAGCCCCTGTATATTTTTCCTAAATATATTTATGAATATTTATTAATCTGTAAATATGTGGGTCAATAGTGTTTATTACTTCCCCCAATTTGAACTTTCCACGTTGCATAGTTTACGAGTAAAAGGGCTGTGACAGACAGACACTGGAGTGATCTTATAATGGTTCCGTTTTTATTTTTTAAGAACCCCAATAAAAAACTCTCTTACAAAAACTTTTTAGATATCTTAACTCTAAAATATAGTATGTAGATTTGAAATATGTAATAAAAAAATTGCACATTTTTAAATTTATTTTGATAAAACATTTACGCAGCGAGAGTGTTGAGAACGTTACAATAGTTTTATATATTTTTATTGGACGACAAAAATTTTTCTGCTATATGCAATTAAACTTAATTTATGCTGAAATATCCTAACTGTCATTTGCACAGTGTAAAGTTCTTTTTGCATGGAGTCCTATGTGTATATATATTTTTTAACTATTGAACACTAATCAAACGCTATTTAAAATTAATTAAATTTACACTGTATGTTTTAACATTTTAAAAAATAAAAAAGTGTTGAATTGAGCAAAATCTGACTGACAAAGCAAATCTCCCGCATTTTTTACACTCTACACTGAAATAAAAAATAAATAAATAAATAAATAAATGGAAATTCTACTGGCAATCGAAACGCCAGTACTATTTCCGTATTTTAACGGAAGTTTTCCCACGTAAATTACAGAAAAATTTCCGTTTTTCTGGAATTTACAGGGGAAATTTTCCGTTAATTTACGGAAATAGTACTGGCGTCTGGATTGCCAGTATAGAATTTCCGTTTTTTTACAGTGTAAAAAAAGTCGGATGTTTTCTAAATCTAAGAAAATATAATAGAACCACGAAAGAAAATATACCTTAACCTCTTATTTGAGGTTGATCCTACTAGTGCCCCACGATACCGAAAAAAGTTCATTATCTTTGCAAACCCAAGAAAGCAATACATTTTTTGAGATTTAAAGAAGCATTTATCACTTTTATATCCCGAATTTTGAATTAAAAAACTGCTTCCCCTGAGTAATTATTTACGTTAATGTCTGAGATAACCGGTACAACATGTATAATAATAATTCGATTTTTAGATATTTTTTTTAATAAAAACTGATTAAATAAATCGGTAGTTAGAGCTCTTTTTTCAAAATATTTACAAGAATAATTAGATTCATTCACAAAAAAATTCTGTTATGGAAATCTCACAATACTTATAAGAACAGTGCAAATAAATGTATTCTGATCCTATCTGTAACAGAGAAGTGTTTTGCAGTTGCAAATATTTCGTATAACATTTTTTAATAGGATAAAATCTACACCTAGGTAAATGGCTGAGAAAGTGAACACATAAAAAAATATTTAGCTTCGACTGTTTCACTGTGTTTTCTAAATAGATTGAGCAAATTATTTTGTATGTAAAGTGAAATCTACTTTTATGAGTAAGACGAATTAAATAAATCTTATACTGAATTTTCTTTAATGGTACTTAAAAGTACCGTCAGGCTATAAAGGGTTAAAACAAAGTTTCTTTTATTGCATCTGATTTTCCGAAGCATTTTCAAACTATTTTCATAATGTATTAACCCGTTAACGCCCACATTGTTTTAAAATTTAGGAATATATTTTAGAATATCTTTATAACATCAAAATTAAGAATTCCTGTAATTTTTTCTTGCAATAACAAAGTACATCACTTCCAAAAAAGACTATGAAAAAAGAAGCTAATGCAGCGTGTTTCGAAAGAAATACACCTTTTCATGAGACGAAAAAGAAAATATAGTCCAGGCAATAGGAAATTTTACCTAGCAAAATTAATGGTAGTACTGGAAATTGGCTTTTTAGATTTTTTTGGGTCGCTGAATCCGAATTTTTAACTTCCCACCAAAATTTCCCCCCGGCAACCTCCCCAAATTTTGGTAAAAAGCCCCCCAAAAAAGGTTTTTATTAAAAAAATCAATTATTTTATTATTTTTGAAGAAAAGTATCTAGAAATTCAGAAAGTAGACGAAATTTCCAACAAATTAGATATATGACATTATGACTTAGGATGAAGGGGAAGGGGGGACCTGACTCGGATCATGCGCGCGGTGCTGCGTAAACTAAGTTGCGCAATTCCTTTTAACCACTCACACGTTTATATTCGCCCTCCCATCTCCCTTCCGAACTTTCTCTATAAGGTTTACTTTAAGATTTTTGGGTCGCTGAATCCGAATTTTTAACTTCCGCCCAAAATCCCCCCCCCCCCCGAACCCCCTCCCAAATAGTTGTTTTTAACTTAAATTTCTTATTGTTTTAGACGAAAAGCATTACGAAATTCAGAAACTAGACAAAATTTGCAACAAATAGGATATATGACATTATGAATTAGGATGGACGGGGAGGGTGAGGGCTGCCTCGTAACATGCACTGCGGCGCTACGTGCACTAAATGATGAAGTCCAGTTAATAGGGGACTTTATCTGGCAAAATTAATGGTAGTACTGGAATACGGCTTTCTAAATGTTTTTGGGGTCGCTGAATCCGAATTTGTAACTTCCCACCAACATTTCACCCGGCAACCCCCCAAAAAATTGATTTTTTGAAAAAATTTGGTTTTTGAGAAAAGCGCGCGGGGAATGTTCCGAGGCAGCCCCCTCTCTCCGCGTTTATCCTACGTCATAATGTCATCTATCCTATTTGTTGCAAAATTTGTCTAGTTTCTGAATTTCGTAATGCTTTTTCCCTAAAACAATAAGAAATTTAAGTTAAAGACAACTATATGGGGGGAGGGGGAATTTTGGGGGTAAGTTAAAAATTCGGATTCAGCGACTCAAAAAACTTAAAGTAAACCTTATAGAGAAAGTTCGGAGGGAAGATGGGAGAGCTAATGTAAACGTGTGAGTGGTTAAGTGGAAGTGCGCAACTTAGTCCACGCAGCACTGCAGCGCATGTTCCGAGGCAGATCCCTTCTTCCCCTTCATCCTAAGTCATAATGTCATATATCTAATTTGTTGCAAATTTTGCCTACTTTCTGAATTTCTAGCTACTTTTCCCCTAAAACAATAAAAAATTGATTTTTTTAATAAAAACCTTTTTTGGGGGTATTTTACGAAAATTTTGGGGCGGGGGTTGCCGGAGGAAATTTTGGTGGGAAGTTACAAATTCGGATTCAGCGACCTAAAAAACATCTAGAAAGCCGATTTTCAGTACTACCATTAATTTTGCTAGGTAGAGTCCCTATACGGTCTCTATTGCCTGGACTACAATACGAGAGCAGAAAGAAATCTTTCTTTAACTTACGCACTGGTAGTGAGTACTACAGGTCATACAACATGCACATGAATTCTAGCACTTTGTGGGAAAAGTGTAACGACTTTTATTCCAGAATCAGAAAAATGTCGTTTTTTAGACTCAATCTGCTGACGCGAAAACTTGACTATATCGGTAGCCAGTGGAATGGAAGAGCAAGAAGGAATGATGTGATACACACACGTGCACAAAAGAACCAATAAGTCTCAGTAACACTAGAATGCCCGGAAATTTTACTGAAATTTCATAAAAATATTTGGCAACAGAATTTTTATTTAAAATTATTTGACTGATTTATTTAACGTAAATCTGCGTAGTGTAAATTTAACTTATTTTATGAAAGAATTTCTGGTTCCAGTTGAAATTCGGATCGACTCCTTCCGGTTGTTCTAGGGTTAACCCTTTCCGGTGCGGAGTAATTCTGTTTATAAACTGACGAAATAATTATCTGTCACCAGAATTTATAAACGAATTTATTAGAAAATACCAACTTGCTTATTTTTACTTATACTATGTTCCCACTGGATACCTTAAGATATCTCAGGCCGCCGAACTCTCTGAGAGAGTTCCACAAACTCTCTCATAGAGTTTCGACTTGCTTCGGCTAGATACAGGAACGACCATTCACTCTCGTTGGCTATGACGCTTCGCTTTTACTGATTGGCTGTTGCGGCCGTTTTTTATTTTAAGCGCATGTGTATACTTTACTTTTCTTCAGATCACAGACACAGTGACGCTACTGAGATATCTTAAGTGGGTTTTTCGATGTGAACAAGCACCCAATTCCGGGATTGTACCACTTCAAAACTGGCGGTCTAAGATATCTTAAGTTTCTAGTGTGAACAGGGTATTACATTATAAAAGGAAAATTTTAATAAAATATTCTTGGTTCAGTTTGTCAGTTTTGGAATTAAAATTAGGTGTCCTTTTTTAAAGACACAGCCCTCGAAAGGGTTAAATGATTATATTGAGACAAAATGAAGCTGTTCTATTTAGACGACGTTTTAGATGTGCATTAACTGGTTAATAAGTTTTTTCAACTCGGCGTGTCGATTTTTGGGATGCTATCCACTCTCAAGTATATATTTCCATATTCAACAATCATGTTTTGCAGACAAACATGATTAATCAACAGCATTAACATTAATATTGAAATTAATAATATTTTGCACGGTTGCATGCATAAATTTAATTACGCAGCTTAACCGTTTATGTACTGAACTATGAATTCATGAAAATTTTATCTTCTAAAGCATTTTTCATGAATTGTTTAAGACGTTCACGCCGGCGCGGTGGGTCACACTCGACTTTCTCAGATATGTCAAGTGTCCGGCTTTTTGCACACCACTATTATTTTAGAGAAAATGTTGTTCCTTTAAATCGCCCAATCGTTCTAATTAAAGAAAACAACATTTTCTGTATTAAAATACTGGTATCCAAAACGCCGGAGACTTGGCAGCTCCGAGACAGTCGAGTGTGACCCACCGCGCCGGCGTGAACGTGTTAAAATACATTAGAATATTTACATAATCATTTAATAAATTTTAGAAGGATTTTAGAAGGATAGAACGATTTAGAAGGATTAATTAAATTTCATTTTATAGGAATTTTGTGCAATATTCATAACCCCACTCAAATCTTTTATTTTAAATATTTTTCTTAGTATTTTGTACAATTAGGAAATGTACAAATATCTTACAATAGAAATATAGAAATATTTTCGAATTGAACTCCCCCCCCCCTCCCCCAACGCACAGTGGGACCTTTTGACGATCTAGGTGGACAAAATTATTTGGTTGACGTTTAATTAGTTTTTGCCGTTCTTTTAAATGCATCACTAATAAAATATTCAAACAGTGATAAATGTTCGGTTATTTAACAACAATGTCTTAAAAGAAAAATACAGGGTGCCCATTAAAGTCCGTTCCCACTCTCTTAACTGCCGATCGACTGCATCTATATTCATAAACGCGGTGTCTATAGGTATAGTAAAAAGGCTATGCGCTTCTAGGTAAGACCACTTACAGCGCCACCTGGTACAAAATGGCTGCATTAGCGTTCCTATCGCGAAAACAGTACGAAATATGGGATAACAATGAATGATGACACCTTGTGAACACGAATGCTAAATGAATCTCGTTCTGAATATGAATCTCGTTTTCGAGATAGGAATACTAACTCAGCTGTTTTTCACCAGGTGGCGCTGGAAGCAGTCTTATCTGGTAGTGCATAACCACTTTATTGAACCTAGACACCACTTTTATGACTATAGCTGCAACCGTTCGGCAATTACGAGCGTGGGAAGGACTTTAGTGGGCACCCTGTGTAATGCATTACAAATAATGCGTTAAACATACTTATTTTACAATTACGTATAAAACACATGTAAGTTAACATCTCTTTCTTTTTTGTATATTTGTTTACTCAGAATTGCTCAAGAAAATTGTGTAGTCATCCTGAAAAATAATTATTTTAAATAAAATCATATTAAAAAAAACTTTAATGTTTTGTGGTACTCTGTAAAACATATAAATGCTACCAATTTATTTTCGGTTGAAAAAATGCTGTTGTGTGAATAAATAACCTATATAAATTTTATTTAATTTGAAATAAAATTTCTGCATATAGACGGTAATGTATCCGAAATTTTTGTGTGTCCCTGTAAAAGAAAAACAACTATTACGCATTTTGTTTTCAATTAAAAAAATGCTATTATATATCTCAAAAGCCTATAGTAATTTTGTTGAAATTTAATTAAAATTTCTGCTTTTTAGCAACAATCTTTCAGCGATCTTTTGTGTGGCCCTGTAACAAATGCATAATTTCTACGTGCGTCAAATTATAATTTAATAGAATTGTCATCGGAAAAACACATGTAGGCAAAGTTTCAGCTCAATCAGATAATTGAAAGGTGGTTTAAAATTGTCTTCGAAGATTTGAACTAATCTTTTATGTGGCCCTGTAAAAAAAGTGTAACTGCTACGTTCCATAAATTATAATAATATCGCATTGTCATCAGAACTACATATCCTGAGTAAAGTTTCAGCTCAATCAAATTATTGAAATTGGTTTAAAATTAACTTGCAAGTTTTAATCTAAATTTTTGTGAAGCCCTGTAGAAATATTATTCTTAACCCTTTCCGTCACGGGCAATTTTTGTTGTGAAATGATGAAATGATTGACTGACACCGGAATTTTAAAACGACTGTTTTAGAAATTAAAAACATGTTACTTTAACTATTCATTGTAAGAGCAAAATTTTACTAAAATATTCTTGGTGCCGTTCGTAAGTTTGGAATTAAAATTAGGTATCCCGACCCGGGCACGCTCTGCCGGAAAGGGATAACAAACTTCAACTTTCTCTAAATTATAATAATATTGTATTGTCATTCAAATTGCACATGTTTTCATTGTTTCGGCTCAATAGGATAATTAAAAGTGGTTTAAATTTGCCTAGCAAGTTTTGAACTAAACATATATACATGCACTGGAAGTTAATATGACGCTTGTTTATTAATAAAAACTTAATTATCTGCTATCTATCTTAATTATTTGCAGGAGTTTTTTTAATACTTTATGAATGGCACTTTGATTTTTAAAAATGCTTATTGCTGAATAATGCTATATAATATGTTAAAAGTCAAGATGAAATTTGTAAACAGCCTTTGAAAAAAGCGGTTAAGTGGGTTTAATTTCACTGATTCTAGGATTTCTTGATTTCTAGGAAACCTGTGCTTTCAAATAAAACAGAATTGTCACGACGTGCTTTCAAACTTAGAGAAAGCTGGTGCAACTTTTGAAACTCACTCAAACAAACTGAACAAATGGCTTCTTTACGGTCATAATTAATCGGCACCTTTGATATTTTCCCCCAAAACTCGTACGGAACTCGAAAATACAGACATTCAGCTACTAGTACACGCGATTTTGTGAAATTTCGAGATAACAGGAAAAATGAATTTTGTCCACCTAGATCATCAAATGTCCCACTGTGCAGCGCCAAGAAAGCTGAAAAGATGCAAAGGCATAAGAAATCACCCGTTTAAAAATATTTTTGTGTTGTGTGACAAATAATGCTTTTGGAACAAGATAAAGTAATGTATCTATAACTCATTCTAAACTGTATTACAACTAATCGCTATATTAAATGAATTTTATAACAAGTTATTTTAATGGTACTTATAAGTATCGTCAGTAGATGAAGGGTTAAAGCATTAATTTAAGAAACCATATTATCCTAAAAACCTGTATTCGTGATTGAGAAAATTAATTAATACATTAGAAAAGCTACTCGTAAAATTTCCAAAAATCAGTGGCAGCAAAAGGAACTTTGTTTCTACAAATGCTTCATTAAGTCTCGAAAATGTATCGGTTTGTAATGATAAGGGAAGTTTTTTGGAATCATGGGTAACAAGAAGAGGTTATTATATACTTTCGTTGCTAATTTTATTCTATTTTCGTAGATTAAGAAGCATTTGTCTTTTTAGGTGCGTTCGTAGTTATATAAATACGTAGCACCTGCAGTCGTCGTCAGGTCCGGCCGTCTCTCTGACCGCGTACAATAGCGCAAAAACGACCCAAGCGACTGGTTTGAAATTTAATATATAGAAACGTTTCAGAATTTTGTCTAGTCATTTCAAATTCTATGAAAATCGAATCAAAACTTAAAAGCATATTAATAAAAGCCTTCTTCATTCTATTACACTCTAAAATTGGGAGGAGTGAAAAGTTCACTCTTTGAAAGAGTGACAGGCATTTTCACTCTTTTTGGGGTGAATTTTATAAAAATACTCTGTGGAATTTTCCACTCTCTAAAAAGGAGTGAAACGTCTCACTCCTGAAAGAGTGACTTACGTATGCATTGCTTATTAACCAATCAGAACAGCAAGGCAACGACGCCCTTAAAAGATAAGAAAAATTATTACTTTTTCGTCCGCCATCTTAGGATTAACAGATTAGGATATCATTAAATTATTCTTTATGGAGCACATAAGGTAAGTCTTATTTAATTTTAAAATTTATTCGTGCAGATATGGAATGTTAAGATTATCAGCTAAATAGTTGTATGTTGTATAGAAAAAGATTGATCGTGGAGTGTTCAAAAGGGATTGTCTATTATATTTCTTCATGTAGCGGTTTGCACTATAATTGTTTTAACAATTAAATACCACACAATGCTTAGCAAAAAATAATCAAAACTTAATTAGTTCGGGCAATGTGAATAAAAAAAGTGAGTGTAAATATTTTATTCTTCCCATTCAGTGCTCTGATGCAAAATACTTTTGCCAACGAAAAAAAAAAAGTTTTATGTCTTTCGTTCTGACTGACTCAGAAGATATCTGGATTTTTTTCAATTCATAGCAGACACGATGTAAACATTAATTTGCCGTTATATGAGATTTTTTTTGAGGGGGGGGGGGTGGTTATTACTGATTTATGATTTTATACACTTAGAGTATTTATCATCATTATTATTGTTTCGGAGTTAAATATGATATTTGATGTTTAGGATATTACGAAAAGGTTGGTATATTAATTTTTTTTAATTGTATGTAAGCATTTTTCCGAGGTTTATGATTTTAAAATTTCGAGACTGAGTAATATAAAAAAAAATTAATTATAGGCATTCTGCATCTGTTATTAAATTTCCTTTTATTGTAAACGCATTTTCTACGTTTTTGACACTCGTAATTTTTGATCATGACGAAATAAAACATGATATTTAAGCATTGAAATAAAATGTTTTTTATGCCTGTTTTGAAGTTTATGAATAAGACTGCTTTAGTATATATTTTTTTAAAGTTCATATTTACTTACATAATATAGGACTGGATATTTTTTTAATGAGATTAATAACTATTTTTTACATTAAAATGTTTTTAAATCAATTAGAATATTTCATATGCAGTCATTAAATTTCCTTTTTTTTCTATTTCCGAGGTCAATCATTTCCTATAAAACATATAAAATTTATTTTGCTCATATTCACAAAATACAATAACTAAGTGAAAAAAAAAAGTTAAATTAAATATGATTTATTGTGTACTTTTCGTTAATAAGTATTGTATTAATTCCATTTTTCAGCAATAACGGACGAAAATGAGAAATCATGATTAAGTTAAGGAATATGTTTAAAAGAAAAATATATACATATTCCACAGAACTTAAAATTTAGACTCCATGTTCATATTAAATAAAATAAAAGCAAATCACAGCGGATAAAAGAAACATTACACATTCTTAATATTTAAATCATGCTTAGAACTTACTTAAAAGAGATGTGAGTTTATAAGCATTGTTTTTTAAGTGGAACAATTAAAAATATTTTAGAACAATAGGGCTTTGCAAAAATAGCAATAATTTATGGAAAAAGTACGGTTTTATATTTAAAACAAAAATTTAAATCAAATCAAACATTGTTAAGGGTGCTCAGGGCTTCAGGGCTTTTAAACTTTAAAAAAATCGATTTTTTAATATATATTTTGATTAATCAATTAATTCTGAATGCAGTGCAAAAAACCGCATAAAAATATTTGCATTTTTAACGGAGTTATAAGCATTAATGTAACAATCACTTCCAAAGCCTCATCCATTTCATTGCAAGTTTAAGTCGCGGTTTTTCAAAACTTGATTTTTGACGACTATCCGTAGATTAAAAAAAAATACTATTTGATGGAATGGCTTCAAAAATTTTTTGCATGCATATAACATCATTATCTACAGAATGAATTAATATATTATAGATAGTTTAATATTTTGAGTATTTTTAAAGAAACAAAATCGTATTCGTTAGGATTTTTTAAATTTTCAAATTTGAGAGTTTTTTTTTAATAAGGTTTCCGTTGATTTACAGTTATATCCTTAATTCATTCTATAAAGTAAAGTTTTCTTATCATTTTAAAGCAAAAATTGGGTTTTTATATCAATTCAACGTTAAGATATATATTACGGATGGTGATATGACACCTAATTTTTTTTTTTAAATTGTGTTATATTTTCTATTTTATTACATTGAAGTACTTCATTTTATAATTTTATAAGACTACAGATATACCTTAAAAGTATCAGAAAGTTTAAAGTAGTCACATTGAATACTTCTGTTTTTATATGGACTGGGAGCTAGAACACTGTTTACATGTTTTTCGGTTTCGATCAAGCCCTGAGCTCCTTTAAACATATAACATCAACCTATTAAAAAAGTAATTAAAACTTTAAAAGTAATAGCTTTATGGGACATACAATAAAAGCAAACACAAAGGATAAGATTGGAATAAAACATGTTAGTTTACACTGCGTGTAAAAACTGTAAGGACAGCAAAAAATTGTAAAAATTTTGATAAACTGAAAATGCGAGAAGTGATATGGTAATTTACTGTTGATCATAAAATAGAAATACTAATATAAAAGTCATCAGAATGTATCTGTGTCCTTTTTATTGCAAAAAAATCATAATTATGCAAAAAAAAACGCTATTTTTGACTGTGTAAAAACTTTAAGGACACCTGTATTTTTTTTTTTTTTTTTTTTTTTTTTTTTTTTTTTTTTTATATATAGAAATGGCATATATAATTATTATTAAGGATCGACCGAAACCGAAACCGAATTTTGGAGATCTTCCTATTTTCGGCGGAAAACGAAAATGTCCAAAAACTTTTTAAAAGTAATTAAATTGTATTATAGTAATTAATAAATACATAAATATATTATTAATTAATTATACGTATTTATTAAATATGCATAATAATTAATGAATTATGCGTATTTATGAAATATACATAATTATTAATTAATTATACGTGTGGCCCAAATTGTCTCTCTGTGCCTTAGATCCAAAATCTGAGTTTCGCCGAAAACGAAACTCAGATTTTGGACCGAAACTCAACCGAAAATATCAGTATTCCGAAAATCTCGTTTCTTCCGTGGAAAATTTTAAACATTTCTCATCGATTTGAGCTTTGTCGGACGGCTCAAATGAGACTATTTATTGCTACGAACTTCGTTATTTGTAATTATCAGTCACGACTCACTCAAGACTTGAATGCAAATTATAAAGCAAGCAATGTATGTATAACTAAACTTTTTCACGTGCTCATTAGAAGCTGTAGACATAACAGTAATAGAAAATTTTCAGTTTGAAACCGCAGAAGAGTTTCGAATACTCTTTGAGAAAGTTCAAGTATAACAGATGATCATTTACAGAAATCATTATACAATATAAATCGAGGTGTGTATACATAAAACTAAACCATTTTTTTATTAAATGAAATTCGTATAATTAGAAAATATTTCTGTGTAGTTGATGAATTAATTACGTTTTATTTTATATGAAAAAAAAAAAGTTTTGAATCTAAGGCACAGAGACCTGGGCCACACCTATAACTAATTAATAATTATGTATATTTCATAAATACGCATAATTCATTAATTATTATGCATATTTAATAAGTACGTGTAATTAATTAATAATATATTTATGTATTTATTAATTACTATAATACATACAATTTAATTACTTTAGAAAATTTTTGGACATATCGTTTTCGGCCGAAAATAGGAAGATCTCCAAAATACGGTTTCGGTTTCGGTTTTGCCATTAAAAGCCTGTTTAGGTCGATCCTTAATAATAATTATGTATACTATTTCTATAAAAAAAATACAGGTGTCCTTATAGTTTTTACACAGTCAAAAATAGCGTTTTTTGCATAATTATGATTTTTTCGCAATAAAAAAGACGTAGATACATTCTGTTGGCTTTTATATTAGTATTTCCACTTTATGATCAACATTAAATTACCATTTCACTTGTCGCATTTTCAATTTATCAAAATTTTTGTTATCCTTATAGTTTTTACACGCACTGTATTTCTGTCAGTAATCTAATTTAAATTCGTATGTAACTTTAATTGAATTTTTCCTTAAAAGTTCAAATAGTGTTACAAACTATGAATTAAATGTTGCTATTAAAGTATTTTGTTCCAATCTTTACCACGCTTGTATCTATTTTCATTGCATGCTGTAAAAGATGTGATATGACTCTTTTAAAATGACCATAAAAGTAAAATAAAAAAAGAATCGACTACATTAACAATCAACATTCCCTCCTATGAAAGAGTGACTATTCACTCCCACCAGGGGGGAAAAACGCACTCCTTTAGCAAGAGTGAATAGTCACTCCTCCGAAAAAGTGATTATCCACCCCTGTTTAGAGTGAATATTCACTTCCCAGGAGTGACTATTCACTCTTTCAGAGAGACAAAAATTTCACTTTTGCTGAGAGTAAACAGTCACTCTAAAGTTGGGCATATTTTGACTCTGCGATAGAGTGACTATTCACTCCTTTTTATTTAGAGTGTAAATCCTATCACAGGTAATTATGCTATCCCAATTATGCTATCCCTATTTCAATGCTATCCCATGATAGGTAATGATTCTAGGTTGCCATGGTGATGACGTCCTATTTAAGATGGAGTCCTATTATTTCCGTATTGCTGAATTTAATATATAGAATCGTAATAAATTTTGTATACATGCATTTTTTTTGGAAGAGAGAACAGTTATTGAACTAAGATGTATATTTATAAAACTAGTTATAGTGTGAACGCACCTCATGTGCCACGTTTGACGTACAATTTCCGACTTGTTTCACATTGTACCTTTAAAACTTCAAAATTTTGAATAGATAATATGACGATTGTAAACAAGTTTCCTTTCTACGTACTGCGCATTCTTCGAATTGAATTTTACTAAGCTTTCTAAGAAAGACCAATGCTGTTTATTGTAGGAAGAACTCATTCTATCCACAATAACGTCACATGCGCATAGTCTGTCATTATATTTTTACACTTTATACTTATTACATGGCTGTTACTGATTATATTAGTTTTGTATGCTGCTCTTTTTTTTATCTTAGTGTTTAATTTCTCTCTGTTTTTACGTTTTTAAATTTCCTTCTTTTTTTATATCATTATTTAATTTCCCTCTTTCTTTACATTATTATGTAATTTCCTTCTGTTTTTACATTATTATTTAATATCCCTGTTGTTTTTATCTTATTATTTATTTCCTTTTTTTATCTTAATATGTTGTTTCCTCTTTTTTTACGTTGTTATTTAATTTCTCTCTCTCTCTCTTTTTTTTTTTTGTTATTTAATTTCACTCTTTTTGTTAGGGATTATTTAATTTACCCCTTTTTTCTACATAATTATATAAGTATGATGTGTGCGGCCACCTAACGTCACAAACATATGGAAGATACAACCACAAGAAAAAAAAAGCTAGAGTATGGCTGGAAGTGGAACGAAACGCTATGAACAAAATTTTAATTTCTAGAAAATTCAAGCATAAGTTTTTTGTTATACATATTTTTTTTCATTATTATTCATTTTTCGGTTAGAGGAAGATGTTTAAAATGTTAACAGATGGTACTACGCTCTCTCAGAAAACTTAGCATTTAAATTTTAAATATTAAATTTTTAAAATATTATTTAAATTATTAAATAAAAAATAGTTCTTTGGGAACTCGGAAGTATGTTCTCGAATTATGCAATAAAATCCTTTAGTCTTTGGTTCTTGCTATTGGAACCACCAGACGTTCAAGAGAGGTCGGAATTCACGAGGAGTGATGCGCGATGGGCGATGCTTGTTGTTGACCCGTAGTATGTACCTTAGGTAAACCAGGCCCGCCTCTGTGCATGCGCAAAAGGCTCCGGGACTCCAGGCAATGCGTACAGTGCGGTATTTGAAGAAAAATCCTGCCTAAAATTATTTTCATGTGTTTTGCAGTTAAAATCATCGTTGTTGTCTTACTATTATTAAAAGCCCTTAATTAATGTTATATACACATAAAAGTATTCATTTGCTTAAAAACATGTATATAAAATACAAAGTTTACTTAAATTTTTACTATTTATAAGAGGAAAGTCATTGTTGATAGAGTTGTTTTACTTAAAAGTAATGTTTAAATAAATGGGGTTAATTTTACTATATGTAAACTTTTAGTTACTTAAGCAAACCAATGTATTAATATACATATTATTTGCATTTAGTTTTTAGCAAAGTTGAGCCTCTAAAGTTGAGTTGTAGAATAGAGCTGCTTGTTTTCGAGTGTTTTTAATAGATTATCACACAATTTATATACAGGGAGCAATATGTTATCTATCGCCGACCGTTAATTTCTCAACCGTTGGTCGTAGACATATAGTTCCAATTACAAAAACGTTTCAAATGAGGTAAATATTCATGATGTGGCATTATTTAAAGTAAGAAACCAATTTTATAAAAATTACAAAACCTAATTGTTTATACGGTCCCCCAGTCCCTATAGTTATATTTAGTAAAAGTTTACACATATCATAACAGATATAACACAAAAGGCTTTACATCTGTACTACAAAAATTGACACAGTTATTAAATTTCAAAGTTTGAGATTTTTGCACATGATTTTGTCTTTCATTGAGGGATTAGTTAAAAGATGTATTAAAGTAATTCGAGATCAAAATCAGGGTGTAATGTCCTGTTTACGACGAAACCAACCACCTTTAGCTGGTATCGCCAAATCGCGGTATCACCAGAGAGGGTTATTTTATCTAAAAATTTGAGCTGACTTTTAGGGGTCGTATACAAAGCGAAGAATGAAATATTGAAATTAAACAGAAACATAAAAATCAATTTATTTTAATTTCTCAAAACGGTCTACTGTAAAAAATGAATACATCAAACGACGGAATCTACTAGAGATACTGTTCAAAGCGCTCTCCATTGGTGGCAATGCACAACTGAATTCGTGACAATACTATCTGGACACATTAGATCATAGCAGGTGTGCAAACTGCGCGACAATCAAGGATGTTGTAATGCTTCAGTTAAACCAGAGAAGTGGTCTCAATCACATAGTCCTATGCCTCGATGTAAACCCAGAGGTAGAAGTCCATGGGAGTCAAGTACGGAGAACGCGATGGCCACTCTACCGGACCACCATATTCAAGGATCCGCTGAATGTCCACTGCTAGATGGCTAGTGTTTTATCCAGAACGTGTGACGCTGCGCTACTATTGTAATTAGCATAATCCCAATTTTCATGCTCGTTATAGCTCGGCTGGTCGATTGCCTTCTGCTGCCATTTATCTAATCCTTAGTGAGTATGATTTATTTTCTGGTTGTCGATTCTACCTACTTTGCAGTTTGAATGTTGTTCGACCCATAAAAGTACTATAGGACCTAAACGGTCGATCGTTACATGCATCTGCTACAAAACACGGTACGTGACAGGTATGAAGAGCTATCTCTCCGACATGCATGCCGAATTTGGGTTCAACATTATAGGTCCCCTCAGCATAAAGCATCAAACGTCCGTGCGTATCTGGCCACCAAATTCGGCCAACAGACTCTTGGATATTGTTCTCCGCTAGAGTGGCCACCAGGTTCGCCCGTCTTAATTCCCATGGACTTCTACCTCTGGGGTTACATCAAAGCAGAGGTATATGTGACTGAACCTACTTCTCTGGTTGATCTGAAGCAGCGCATCATCCTTGATCCCACAGTTACACCTGCTATGTTCTAACGTGATCAGGACTCAGTACTGTGACCCATTCAATTGTGCGTTGCTACCAATGGAGAACACTTTGAGCAGTACCTCTAGTAGATTCAGGCGTTTGATGTATTCATTTTTTATAGTAGACCGTTTTCTGATATTATAATAAATTGATATTTATTTTTCTGTTTATTTTCAATATTTCATTCTTCGCTTTGTATACGACCCCTAAAAGTAATCTCAAATCATTAGATGAAATAACCTCTTTGGTGATACCCCGATTTGGCGATACCGGCTAAAGGTGGTTGGTTTTGCCGTAAAAAGGACATTGCACCCTGATTTTGATCTCGAATTACTTTAATTCATCTTTTAACTGATCCCTCAATAAAAGACAAAATCATATGCAAAAATCTCAAAATTTGAAATTCAATAACTGTGTCGATTTTTATAGTACAGATGTCAAACCTTTTGTGTTATATCTGTTATGATATGTGTAAACTTTTACTAAATATAACTACAGGGACTGGGGGACCGTATAAAAAGTTAGATTTCGTATTTCTTATAAAATTGATTTTTTACTTTAAATAATGCCACAACATGAATATTTACCTCATTTGGAACGTTTTTGTAATTGGAACTATATGTCTACGACCAACGGTTGAGAAATTAAAGGTCGGCGATAGATAACATATTGCACCATGTATAAAAATGGCAACTATACGCGGAACACTTTTTTAAAAATTTCTCTTCAAAACTAAAACCAAAATGATTATACTTCAAAAATGGCCCGGCAAATCCCAGATTACCTTTAAAGAGCTATATATTTAAATCAATACACCTAAAGTAGAGCTAAAATGCTTTAAAATAACATATTTTTTATTTTAGCTTTATTGTACTTTAAAAATAAACCTAATGAGATCAACAATTCACGAAACCACAAAAATATACAGTAAAACCTCCCTGTACGTTGACCTCCATTAAGCGACCACCTCCCTGAACGACCATTTTTTCATGGAACCAAATTTATTCCCATAGGCTCAATACTAATTTTACCTCTATTCAGATACCATCCCAGTTGAACTCCCTCCATGAGCGACCCATTTCTTTGACGAAAATTAAACAAATTCCGTTTTTTCCTGGGCACTTTAATGTTTTATTAGAAAAATAATTCCGGAGAGCGCATTATTCATCAAACTTCTAAGCTAAGTTTAGAATTTTTATTTATTCCAGTAACTTTTAGGTGTTTAACCCCTTTGTGCCTTTTTAGGCAATGAATTTAATTCTGATGACAAATTAAGGATGACGGTCAATAAACTCCTCTGCCCTATTCTGTCAGGAAACTCTAAAAAAATAGATAAATTAATGAAATCGTCATTATTTGTTCCCGTCGACACACACACACACACAAAAAAGTATTTATTTATTGAACTTCGAAAGGACTTGGAAATAAAAGTTATACAAAATAAAATCGTAAAATAAAAGCAAACGTCAATGTATTCATTTTTGAACTCTGCATTACTTAACTTACGTAATTAACTTTTGTTTTGATACTTAAATTTTCATATTTTTTGCTAATGTGCAAAGTAAATGTCAGTAACATTAATTGTTACCCTTTTTCAACAATTAAAATCTCGATTTAAACACGACCTCTATTAAGAGACCACCTCTCGTAGTGACCAATTTTTATTGGAACGGAACGTGGTCGCTTTAGGGAGGTTTTACTGTACATTTAACGTAATTAAACATTACTGAGTTGAAACGTAACAAAAAAAAGCACATCTTCTTGCAAAAAAACCTCCTCTTACTCATGTCCCTAAAATAGACATAGATTGACGGGCCAGTTAGTCAGCTACTAAAAAATATGCTTTTTACAATTGTTGAGCAAATTTTAATTTTTACATTTTTGGCCAGGTTTTTGCTTCAAATACTCCACTGTGCGGCGGTCGGTTTGTCGCAAGCTAGTTGGTTTTACCATCTTCATCCATATAATAAAACAAGTGTTCAGGTAATTGTGGCCTAATATCTTCTTTGACTAAGTTCTTCAATTATGCTTTTATTCATAATATTCTAAAGAAATTATTGTAAATATTCCATAGGAGTCCTATTTATATAGAAATTACGGTAAATATGCAAGTCTAGTCTATTATAGTAAACAAGGGTATAAACCCGGGTATTCCTTGTTACAGAACTAGGTTAAAACCACCTAATATGTTATTTCTGATGTTAAAATCTTTTTTTTTTCTCTTACACATACTAAAGTTGCAGCAATGAATGAGGTGTTTTTCGAAATGTCCTGCAGGATGCTTTTGACATAGTATACTTAAATATTCTTAAAACACGTTGTTTGATAAAAAGAATTGCAGTTAATGAAAAATTAATGACAAAAAGTATCAGTAAATAAGCTGAAAGATTGCGGTGAGAAAGCCCGGCAGGGGTTTACTTTTTTTTATTTTTAAAAACTCTAATACATTTTTTACATTTAATATATTTTAGAATGCTCTCAAACATTACTAAAAGCCAAATTTATGTCAACAATGCATTCAAATAAAATTTTAAAACGTATTAAAATCAATATTTTCATATTGGCTTCACGCCAGGAGTTAACAGCCAATGAAATCGCCAAAGATAGCTATTTACAATCAGCCTTTTTGATTCTGATCATTTCAGTGGATTAAGCGCGAAATTCGATTACATGTCTTAAATTTCTGTTTTATTTATTGATTGTTAAATGTTTTAATTTCGTTACGCAACATAAGCTGGAATTAAATGATGAGCTGTTTATATTAATTTAAATGCAAGTTGATTAAACTTAGATTTGAAAAAAAAATTCATGCTTGAAAATTAATTTAAAAACAATAAAAACTGAGTATATTACGCTACGCTGTATTAAAATAAATTGCGATATAGTTTTCAAACAAGTTGCATTTGAATGTACATTTTTTCCCAAATCCGATAATGTAAGAATTACAAATGTGCGGTATTTAGAAGTTTAAAAAATTGCTATAAAAGGTAAATTTAATCGTCTGTTTTTTACACCGTCAAAATGAAATCAGCATTACAAACGGACACGCTTGTCCTTTATAATATAGATATCCTCTAAATTCTACATTAAGGTATGAGTTTAATATGAAGCTATTTTTAATATCCTGATGGGGTTAAGTCAGGATCTCATAGATTCTTCTTGTTTACCGTTTAATACTTTGTAATTATTTTCATGTGATAATTTTTTTTTCATTTCAGAAGTATGTTTCAATTACAAAAAACACATTTTCGCCTTCTACAATAAAGAAGTGACCTTTTTAGATGCAAAGAAAATTTGTGAGAAGGAAGATGAAGCAGAACTCTACGATCCAAAGAAAGGGGAAATGGAAAGTTTAGTCGAAGCTTATAAATCCTGGAAAAAAAATTCTGGTAATTAATTTTAAGTACCAAGTAATTAATAAACAAGTTAAATGTTCTTTTAAATATATAGTATTTAAAAGAAATGTTCTTTTAAATATATAGTATAGTATATATATAGTAAATTACACTCTAAAAGAAAAATCCTTGAATTGACGTATATTTTTCCGTTTGTTATATCCCATTATTCCCAAATAAGTTCCTTTTTCCCATTTTCCCCAAAGACACTGCAACCACCAATCTAAGCTGAAAAATTACCTGAAATCATCCAATCTAAGCTGTATTTTTGTCAAATCACAGGGGTTTTCTGTCAACTGCGCTGGAAGCAATAGTCCAGTACAGAAACAGAGTTTTTATTCATGTCCTTTCCCCTTCAATTCACAGAAATTGAAAATTTCCTATAATTCTATAGCCAAATTCTGAAATTTTTCGGAATAGCAGAAACATTTCGTTAAATCACAGGGGTATTCCTACAAGTGTACTTCCAGTATTTTTTATGTTTTTTGAGAAAAGGTTTTTTTTAGGGTGTTCAGGAAAATGTCGTTATACAATATTTCGCTACAAGACATTCTGAATAGGAATATTAGCATTTGTAGCGCACTTACTAAAATTGATATCGTGAATTGGTCAGAAATTGGCAAGTTTTAATTAAAGCTTTAATAAAATTAGGATTAGACTATAATCTATATCTATACTAATAAAAGTAAAATGAACGTCTGTGTGTTGGCAGTGGCTAAGGAAATCTAGCGGACTTAGAGGTCTGAAAATTTGGATGAAGATAGTCCAAGGCCAGAGGCGCCATTTCAGAACCTTCTTCGGGGGGGGGGGGGGGGGGCAAAGGTTTTTTGAGGGAAGTTATATATCTAATAGTAGGATCCAGGGGTCTACCTCCCACGTATGGGAAACGTTTACTGACTCATCTTACAATAACAGTAAAAACTTGGAATACGGAAACTCAAGAACCAATTTAATATTTCGTTTTAAACATGTTTCGTCTTAGCAGGTAAATTTTTAATATATTGGATATGTTTTTTTTTTCTTTTTAGACAGGATTCTATTATAGACAGGTTCCATTTTAACTGGTATCCTCAGAGACTGTTAAAACATCCACTCTATAGAGCAACTCTATAAATTGTGAAAATAAAACCTGTCTATAACAAATTTCTTTTTAGAAGAGGAAAAAAATCAAATTTCGATGAAAAAACGTCATACAATTATACTTGCTAAGACGGAGGCCTGTCGAAAATGGAACTTTTTTCTAGTCCCATTCGGTTCCCTTTTTCAGAATTTTACTACAGGGGCGCCATTTCAAGAATTTCCTGTTGAAGGATACGGGAAATTTTTCTTTGAGGAACAGGGAACGTGCAGAATTGCACAACTTACAGAACTGCACAAATCACAAATAAAATGGGAAAATCCCTCACAATAAAAAATGCTCTTCGTGATTTTGTCTCCATAACTTCTTTCACAGGCATGTGATTACTTAACAATTTTTTTTAATTTTCAAAAAAGTTCAAGATTTTTTTTTTTTTTTTTTTTTTTTTTTTTTTTTTTTTTGAATCCCGCAAAATTAATTTGTCAATGGGTCGCGCAAAAAAAATAAAAAATAAATAAAATCACGAATTTTGGCAAATTTTGGAAAAAAAATGTCTCCAGATGGTCACTTAAAAATTTCTTCAAACGACCGTGAAAAATATCGCTAATTTCATCAGAGATCGCGAAAAGAAATACAGATTTCGTCAAATGATTGCACAAACTGAAATCTTGAATTTCGTAAAAGGATTGCGAAAGATATCGTGAATTTCGTCCAAAGGTTGCGCAAAAAATCGCGTAAATTTAATCAAACAATCGCGCAATAAAATCGAGGCGAAATTTCTCAAACGTAATAAGATCTCAAATTTCCTCTAACTATCGCGCAAAAAATCACAAATATTATTAGTCAGTGGCAGAAAAAAAATCACGAATTTCAACAAATGATAGTGAAAAAGAAGCGCGAATTTTGTCAAAAGATCGTGAAAACAAATATGGAATTTCGCCAGTTGGTCGCGTAAAAATATTGTAAATTTCGACAAATGGTCGCGAGAAAAAAATCCATTTCGTTTAACGGTTGCAGAAAAAAATTGTGAATTCCGTGAAACGATCGTGGAAAAAACCGCAAATTTCATCAGATGATCGCGAAAAAAAATCATGAAATTCAATCAGACATGAGATAATCAGCCAATGAACGTCATGAATAAGTCGCGAAATTTGCAAATTTTGTGGTCTATAGCTATAAGAAAAATTTCATTAGTGATTTTCTTCAAGTAAAGGTAAGGTAAAGCGTTAATTGTTTCGGACTGTGTTTTCACTATCTTGAGATGGGTTCGTGTTAATCCGATTTTTCAAAGAAATTCTGAATATTTTTCAGATGAAAAAAACTACATATTTGAACGTTAATGTATACTATGATGTATCTTCATTTTTCTACATAAAAGGTAAAATTTATATTAAAGATATAGTTGTAGATTTATTTTACTATAACTGTATTAAAATATGGAATAATTTTTCCATTTCGGGTCGGGTTGCCTTTCAATGGAATATTTTTCAGCGGTAGGAGAGACCGGGGGGAAAGATGACTATGTTAACAATTTTTGCTGTTTATTAATTTATTTTTAAGTATAGTAAAATTATTTTTACATGAACTGTTAGAGTATTTCTTTGCAGTATTAAATATATTACCATTTAATTTTTCAAATACAAAAAATAAAGGATAATTTTATTTTTTCCTAACATTAACAAATCGTCATCTTGCCCCAGTACTGGGGCAAGATGACTTTGGCCTTGGAGCAAGATGACAACACTGAAAAATGTTGAACATATTTTATCTTTTGAATATGTTACATGGTTTAACAAATTATAGCTGCGTTTTTACATCTTACAGAGTATCAAACTAAGCATAATGCATTGTAACGTAAGTTTGAAGTGTTTAGTTGTGCAGATAACAATAGTCACAAATAAAAATGCCATTTTCATAATTGGAACATTCCTCATGCCAATACTCTTGGCATTTACAGCACTAGATCCATTCTTCTGTTGGTGGGTCACAATATTCCTTGTCACAAGCAGGACATCTGAAAACACCATCCTTTGAAGTTGATGCAACTGGACTGTTTGACCTAAATTTAATAGACTTAGGCCCACAGGAACTTAGTTTGAGTTTTTTACTCCTTTTTAGCTTCACGAGGTTCTTTTTTCTGTTTTTTTTAAATGTTCCTGTTCTTCCTTCTGCTTTTCCCTTTGTTCTAACATTTCTTGGATGGGTGTGCTTCCTCTGGTCGCCCCCTTTCGAACGACACCTCTCCCGATCCGACGCCCCCCTTTTTATCCAATGCGATCCCCTTAGCCCCAGAGGAGATAGAAGCGCAAGGTCACACTGACAAACAAGTGTTTACAGGATTTAAATAGAATGAACAACATGGTTAGTTTAGTAAATTCCGAAACACGGGGAAAGATGACGAGCTCGTCATCTTGCCCCGGACTGCCTGTTTAAAAATATTCGTTTTCATTGCCATGAAGGAAGGCGATTAATTGACATTTATTCATGGTAATAGGTAGTATTTAAACTAAGTTACTCATAAATATTAAAGAGAAACAATATATCTTACCTGTATCTGAAGCAGAGCTTATTTACACATGCATAAAAGGTATAACGTGGCAGAGGTAAACAATCAAAGCTTCACAACTGATACAAAAATGGCGATTTCAGCGTCTCTACACTATTGTTTAACGAACGGAACGGCCGATAGAAGAGCCAGTAGTGTCCGGTTGATTCTGCCACATATTGGAAAACGGAAAAATTTAGACATTCGTCATCTTGCCCCGGTCTCCCCTACTCGTATTTACATGAAATTACAGTCCTGCATCAGGACAGGTTGATGTATTTTCTTCGTTGCGGATGAGGTACACTTTAAACTTTTCGGATTGTGCCTGATCTCTTTCGGTCGAAATCGCGATGACCAGGATTTTGAAAAGGAAGTTCTGAATACTTTTCAAGTGAAGAAACTATATAATTGACTATTAATGGATGTACATGTGTTCATTTTTGTACATAAGGGATAAAATTATAGACTACTTTGTTATAAATGTGTTAAAATATGGAGTAATTTTCTTTTACTTGGAAGTTTGTCAGTTTTCGGGTTGAAGAAATTGCTTTGTAGGGTGCGCACAGATTCCAGTGCTAGACCTTGGAAAATTTGACGAGTGTACCGCATATAACATGATTTAATAAAGCAAATAATTAAATAATTTGATAACATCGCAATGATTGCAGTAAATGTAATGTGACACAAATAATCGAAAAAAGTAAAAAAAATCGGGTAATTAAGAACTTGAATTATATCTCCTCCTCCCCCCCCCCTCCCACAAAAAAAAACTAACTGAAAAAACTTCACGCCTGAATTTCCAGCCCCTCAGGGGGCGAGCTTTCCTATGATCAATTTGCACACAGCTGAGTAGCATCTGATAAAAAAAATTCTTACATGTATTTTTAAAATTAGCCAAAGTACTCATTAACGATGTATGTCTCACCTTGAGGAAATTCGAATAATAAAACTTTAGGATTTTTTTTTTAGTAGTTACTAATTTTTATGTCTAAAGCATTTATTTAATGCGTATCTTTTTATTGCAATCAAATCTCATAAGTTATTTTAATGTTTGAGGATTTTTTTAAATTTTTGTTTGAGTCTGACACATGATGAATGATAAATTTTCTAAAATATGAATTCCTTTGGGGGGGGGGGGGGGGGTATTGGGGTATTGTCCCCCTCAGCCCCCCTCAAATGGCGTCCCTGTCCAAGGCAGGTTCGAATGCACTTGAACCTCATATTTTTAATGTTTTGATAATTAGCTGAGCTATTAATTAAAAGCCATAATGAGCATCAGAAAACGGCTCACCACCGCTGATCGTGGCTATTTCCAAAGTTTTTCCGTGTTCCGTAGCAAAGAAGAAACGAGAAGGAAAAAGAGTTCAGTTATTTCGGGTTTTTACCAGCCTGCATCGGCTTAACAGATCAAAATACTAAAAAACTAAAATTATCCACTTAACCATCGTACGTTTTTGCTTCTAATGGTGTCACCTGTTTAAAAGAACATAGATACCTTTTCAAAAAAATTATTTTTCGGACGTCGGATTCGTGTTCTTTTCTGCATGGTTGTAAGTCCGCATCTGCCCTCAACAAAAAGAAAAAGAAAACTCAGTTATAGATGGTACCTTTCGGTTACAAAGGTGTTATTTGTTTAAAGAAATATTATTATTAACCCTTTGAAAAATTATTTTCCGGATACCGTTTCCGTTTTGTTCATTTCTTCCACAATTTTAAAAAAATCTGAATACGCTTCGCAGAACAAATACTTAAAAAAATGCCCACTTATGGATGATACATTTTTCTTTCTAACGATGTGACCGCTTTAAATATATATAATATTTACTATTTAAAAAAAAAAAATGTTTTCGCGAATTCCTTCTACGAATTCTCAAATCTTTCTTTGTCCTCAATGATTTCCCAGAATTCCTTCTGCTTCTGAAGAGAATAATTGTGTTTTTAAAATTTTTGAACGGGGAATGGGAGATACCATTTCATGTTTTAAAAGTGGAGGGGGAATTTTTCATTATTTAAGTTTCCTCGGGAACTATTTTTCAGAATTGAAAGTTTAATGTAACTAAATGTCAGAAATTAAATCGGCAATCAATGTGTCGGGGCCCTTACTTTGTTTGGAAAGGTTTTAATTTAAGACTGTAAATTGATATAAAATCTGTTTAAAGATTATTCAAATTCCAGATTTGGTTGAAAAACAAACTGGTAGTAGGAGAGCTGTTGAACATTTTTGAGTAGGTATTTGAGGCAACCTGAAAATTTGTGCAGCACTTCTTTTGTAATGCCTGAATACAAAATCGAATGTCTGACTGAAGGATCGTGGCCCAAAACCTGTGCCAGACACGTGTCAAGTGCCATTTTTTGACACTACCCCAAAAAAGTATTTGAGGCACGCTGAGATTGAAACAGAATAATATTTATACTTAGAAAAAAATATTTTGAAAAGGACAGACACTTTAGTCGGCCCAAAAACTGTGCCAGACACGTGTCAAGTGCCATTTTTTGACTACCCAAAAAAGGTATCTGAGGCACGCTGAGATTGAGGCACAATAATATTTATGCTTAGAAAAAAATATTTTGAAAATGACAGACACTTTAGTTGGCACAAAAACTGTGCCAGACACGTGCCAAGTGCCATTTTTTGTCTGGCACAGGTTTTGGCCCACGATCCTTCAGCCAGACATTCGATTTTCTATTCAGGCATTACAAAAGAAGTGTTGCACAAATTTTCAGGGTGCCTCAAATACCTTCCCTAAAATGTTTAACAGCTCTTGGACTATGGGGTTGCGAGCACGGCTAGTGTATGCCTTTAAATGCAGTTTGACACCCCAACTCGAAGTTTGTTTGGACATAATTTCGTTTAAAAATATGAAATCAATAAATTCACGGACATACGCTGCCGAAAGCAGTGAGCGGGGAGGACAATTTTAGGTTCGTTTGGATAGATTTTCATTTAAAAATGCAATCATACAAATTCCAGGGTGCACGTTGCCGAAGGAAGTGGGACTCCCAACATTAGATTTGTTTGGAAACATTTTTGTTTAAAAATGTGAAATCATTCAATACTGATTTTAAGTATAATTAAGCATATTATCAAGGACGGGGCAATTTAGGCAGATTATACCAAAGTAAAATTTTAACATATAAATATGTAATTTAGCTTAATTCAATTAATAAAAAATACCTAGTAGTAGAATAAATTCTCTGAATCGTGGACACCTTGGGACCGTGGAATTTGTCTGCTATTCAGATGTAAAAGCATATGAATTTATAAATATTGAGGAATTTAAATGTGTTCTTTGAATGAATGTGCCCAATATTTGGGAATATCTGATATGCAGATTTTACTGGATTATATTTTACACTGAAGAAACACTACTTATTATGCATAATAACAATATGACAACTAATTTTCTGATACAGTTTGCTCTTCTTAGGTATCTTTCATACAACGGCATTTTCTAGTTCATTAACTTGCATTATTATATTGAATAATTATATCTGTTTTTTATAGATAACGTATGAATATTTCTAAAGTTTAAGGGTCATTTGTAAGAAGTTTGTGCGTACCATACCCACCATTGTAAAATTATATTTATTTTCAGCCGTACACTGTATAACAGAATTTTGTAAAAGTTCCCTGTGAAATGAAGAAAATTTTCTGTTGTTTGAGAAAGTTTCCGTTTTTTTGATTGAGGGGTTTCAGGAAATTAGGGATTAGGCTTGCGAATCTTTCATACTTCGAGGAGGAAAGTATATGCGTAAAAAATGTGTTTAAAATATGGAAAACTATTTGCAGCAGAGTTGCGGTAAACTTCTGTGATTAGATGAAAATGCAGCTAAAATTGAGGGATTTGGGGTAATTTTTATATTACATTGGTGAAATTTCTATACTTTGAGGAAAAAGAGCCAAATCAAAGAGGACGTTTTAGTGAATTAATAGTCTAAAATCAATGAAAAAATTCATATTAATACAACATAACGTTGTCAATTCTTTGATTTTTTTAGAATGCAATCTGCTAAAAAAGTATTTCCAAGTTTCTTATTTAAAAAAATATATAAATTCTTAACAAATATACTATATTTTTCTATATGACGATAATACAGTGTATATATTGGCTTTTCCGTTTTTTTACTCGTCTAGTTAATGCGGGACCCACTGTCAAAAATTTATGTAACGTTACTCCATAAGATTAGTGACAACATGCTGCCTCCAGTTTTATGGAGTAATTTAAACTGATATAACCAGTGTAATGCTACACGTTAGTGTAACGTAATACCAGTTACATATCGGTTAAATTATTCAATACAATGGAGGCAGCATAGCTGCCACCAATTTTATGGGATAACGTTACATTTTTTTTTTTTTTTACAGTGTGCGAAAGATCGAAAAAAGTACGATTATGGACAAGCCGGTTCTTCCCGTTTTTAGAAATTATGGAAGGGAACATCGGCTACCACGCTGCGATTTTTCGTGCCTTTATGCGATATTTGATACGTTTTTAAATTATTATCTTAGCAAATAGCAAAAAAATGGGAAATCTGAGCCTCAGGAGCAGCAGGGTCTGCGTTGGACTAATATCACTCAGATTGTCAGACCTCTACCTACTACAGATTTTCCTAGCCATCGCGGACACACTTACACACAAACATTTTATTTTTATTGATATAGATTAACTCATAATTATACGTTGAAAAAAAACTTAGAAATCGTGAATAAATAGTTTAAATAAAGGTTTTTTCTTCGTTTCTTTTTCCATGTCTAAAGAAAGAAATAGAGCAAAAATTTCCATATATTTTTATAAATTCACTAGTTAGCATTTTTAAGCACGTGGAAATCAAACTGGCGAATTTTCCATAATATGGGCCCACGCCAAATTAACATATTACAACGGACATGGTTAGGAACAACATGAATTGTAATCATGAACATTGGAGGATTTTTTTAATAAACATCGAAGACTTCTAAATATTTAAAAAATATTCTTTTTATTTTTATGCTTATTATTAAAATGCTCAAATGTCGTTATATAATTTTAAAATTCGGCATAATTAATGCAACTCTTCTTTACAGAGTCGAAACGTGCGGAAATCTTCTGGACAAAAGTGGAAGTATGCGGCAAAGAGCCTGATTCCTGGGCTATACGTACCGCTAAAACAAACCACAATGCTTCATTTGTGAAAGGTTGTCATGTTGTCACTATTGACATCAGCATCATAAACAAAGTTCCTCTGACTTTAAGGGGAAATTTATTCTTTGAACGAGCTGCTTTCATTTGTACTGTGGAGACACTCAAGTTCTGCAAAGAAACAATAATTATCTCTTCGTAAGTAAAGATACTACATACTATAAATACGGTTGAACCTACTTCTTGTGACAGCCTTTTTGGCAACATTCACAGTTCTACCACTTTCAATTGCTAAAAGATGTAAATTAAAACTTTAAAACCGGTAAAAATACGTTTATTTCGACTATTTACATGTTTCGACTCTACTCAAATCATTAAAAAAAAAAAAAAACTCGGCCAGAGTCAAAACATGTAAACATTCGAAATAAATTTATTTTTACTGAATTTAAAGCTTTTATTTACACATTAAGCAATTGAAATGAGTATATTATTACAAGGTGTTAATTTGCTATAATATTAACAGTTTTGTTAAGTGATATTCCGTACGAGCTATATTTTTTTTTCGGGAGTCCTACTCCGCCAGATCTCGATACCGAAAGTACGAAGTAGAAAATTAATAATAAAATTTTAAAATTGTTTCAAAATTAATTTTATCCTTTAAAAATCTCCCTTTACGTAGAAATATGCCTTAGTCCTAATTACTACTTCATAACAACGTTTCGTGATTTTCCTGTCCTTGAAAATCTGTTTAACCTGCTCGGGTATGGCGTACTATTATTACAGAATTCATACACTCTCAGAAATAATTTCTTCCATTCACGGAAACATTCCTGGCATCACTGCTACCGGTATATATCCGAGAATTGAAGAAATTTCCGTCCTATGACAGAAAATTAAAAAAAAAATACGGCCCTCGTTCTTCCGTGGATCCACTTGGGATTGAACCTGGGACCGCGCCTTTCGAATCGAACACCTTAAGGCACTTACGTCCCTGCCGGCGAAGACACTCAAGAGCTAATGCTAATCCTATGGGGAAGGATTTATCTAATATCTCGTTTGCATTTCGACATTTTTGAATTTTTTTTTTTTTTTTTTTTTTTTTTTTTGCAATGGATAGCTGAGATCCATCTCTACATCGCACCTTTTTTACTTTTTCGATTTTAGTCGCAGATATTTTTTCTAAAGTTATTTTCACTTTCAAAACCGGATCTGAAAATGAAAGTGTCATTCTAAAAAATGTCTGTAACCAAAATCGAAAAAGTAAAAAAGGTGCGATGTAGAGATGGATCTCGGCTATCCAATGCAAAAAATTAAAAAATGTCGAAATGCAAACGAGATATTAGAAAAATCCCTCCCCATAGGATTAGCATTAGCTCGTGAGTGCCTTCGCGGGCAGGGACAGGAGCCTTAACCACTTGACCAGTGGGCACTTGAAAAGATGGAGTTTAAAGTAAAGATAAGGGTATTCTTCAAATGGGGGGCTGGTAAGGTTTGTTAAATTTCTTGCTTAGAAAGCTCGGAAATTTAAATTTAATTGCAGGGACATTTCGTCGTTATGGCATAATGGTTGGCATTTAAATTTAATAGTTGGTTTTACACGCGAATTTATTTTTTAATACTCTAAAAAATAAATTGCGAATAAGATTAAATGAATGATAAAATTCCTACTTTATTAAATTCGAAAGTATTATTTTTGTTTGTTTGTTTTTAAATAAATTAGTAATTTTAATTTATTGAATTTTCTGTTGGTCATTTTAAAAATAAATTCGAACTTTGGTATTAATACACCCAGAATGATACAGCTAAAATGGTATTAGTACAGTATGAATATATTCATGCCTATAAGGAATAAATGGAAGTTTTCCCAGTTTTTTAGACTTCCGGGAAGAATTAATGAAAAAGGTATGTTTTCTTGGAGTACGGAAATTATTTGTTTAAAAATGACGAATTATTTAGCGCATAAAGACGAATTTTTCTGACAGTGTACGCTTCAGGGAATTTTCCACGCAAAACGTTGGTAATCTTTTTTTTACAAAAACATAAATCTGGGTTAAACGCGAGAAATTTCACCTTATTGCAAAAGAGATTTTCTATAAGAAAATACTGGTACCGAAGAATTTCATGGTCTGGAAATTTCCTGACCTGTACGAATCCTGTAATAGTCACATGTATTTTCATTAAGTATTATTGTTAACAATTACTTTTGTTACAATCTACATGTAGTCATGGTAGTATATGTCTATGCATTTCTTATTATGATTTCATTTATGTTTTGACACTTATTAATGATAGTACTAAAAATTGTTTGCTAAATTCTCTTTCAATCGTTTGAGATTCTTTTATTTTAAACTTATAGCTCACACTTTAAATTTAAAACTAGCTGTTTGACCCGTTCTACGCACAGGAGTTCGTGAATTTAATTCTTATGATTTTAATTCTAAAACCAAAATTAAAAATAACTATTAGATTTAGAAAAATATGTTTCCACTACTGAGCATTTTTTAATGAAATTTAATTTATCGTGTTGCTATAGCAGTAGACGATAAAACGATATTTTTGGAATAAGGGAATAAATAGTATAAAAAGTTTTGTTGATGTTTGTGATAAAATGTTCTTTATATTTTTTTTAAAAGTTAAAAATTAAGCGCAATTAAATGATCTCTAATTATTTGCATGTGAGGTAAAAGAATTATCGTAATACCCGCTACAGCTTCTTAGTATTGCAGCGTGGCGTTCGTAACATATATATCTCACATTGCAATAAACATTTAGAACTGGTTAGAACTCGAGCGATTACGGGTTGAACATAAAAAATATAGAAATTCGTCAAAAACATAAAAAAAATTGTTTTAAAATTTTCGAATTTTTTGCCCGAATCGTTCATGGGCCCACTACAAGTAAACCGTGTGCCAAATTTCGTAGACCTGCCCTGTGGTTTCCGAGTTTTTTGAGGTTAAATAAATAGGCGCACGGATTTTAATAGGGTAGATATACAGGAACAATAATGAAGTGGATCTGACACTTAAATACACAGTTCTTTGAATATTGAAACGCAGATTCTGTTTCATTCTTGTCAGATATTTTAATAAAAGCAAGAAAATAGTTAATTATTTGTGGAGACACACAAAAAAAGACGGACAGACCTCCTCTCTCCATCAGACGCAGGGCTGCAACAGGCGACTATTTTTTAATTCTAGCTGCCACCACTTTCTCAAAACAGTAATTCTTAACACACACTTTGACAACATTCGCAAGAGAAATATACTTCAAAATTTATATTAGAAAAATACGGGTGCGAACAGAATATAAAAATAGTCGCCTGTGGCAGCACTGATCAGGCGCACTATGTGGTATAAATGTATAAAGTTAGCCACTAGACTAGGCAAAAACAGTTAAACATAATCCCTTGAAGGCAAAAGTGACCATTTAAAAGCAAGTTCTTCAAATAACATTAAAAATAGGTAAGTTATTTAAAGTTAACCCCGCTTCGCTTTTCTCGTCCCTTTTTCCGTCAAACAACTTCCTTCGCCCTTTCCGCATCTAGAATTATTTCAATCCTTAGAACAACATAATTATGTTTTTCACTACAAAAACTAACTTTTTCAATTATGATTGCTTATTACGATGTTTTTCTTCAATATATTCTATATTAGAATATACATAATTTATAAATTTAAATTTTGATGAAATTAATCGTCGGATTTTATTTTATTGACTAGCTCCGATGAAGTCGAAAGTTCCACTCCAATTTCACAAGATACCAAATGCAAAAATGGGGATCGGGATATTGTCGAAAACGAGTGTCCAAAGAACAATAATAGTAAGTAAATGGCGTAATTTTACTCTTCTGTCTCTTAAACTTTATTTAAGATATAACAACCCTCAACCCCAACCGGGATACTAAGCATGAAGTTTTATGAACAGTTTACCTCGGGAGCGAATTGCCACACAGCTAACCACAGGCCCAACCTTAGACCATATAGTAGCAGAATAAAAGTCCTTTAATTTGCTTTACCCGACGTGAAGTCGAAAATCTTTCAACTGGCTTTTCTTTACCAAACGTTCTGTGGTCATAAACAAAAGAAAGTGTAGTCTCAACAAAAGAAAGAGGCGGAGATGAACATGTCAACCACATCTACTTGTGTACTCTGACCTCTAGGCATCTTACAGAAGTCATAAAACATGAAAAGAAACGCTTTACCACATGAAAGGTAACGAAGTAAAGAAAAGTATTATGTGTGAACCGTAAACATGGCAACACATTTGCATACATCAACACTAATCAAGCATCAGTCGTGCGTCCCAACTGCAAGTGACTTGATTTAACCGCTACTCTAAGCGTGATAAATATATACAATATTAACAAAATCCTCTCGACCAATCAACCATCTTCAGTATAATCTTTTATGGTTGGGAATAAGATGGCTGAACGTTCTCGAAATCAGAGGGCGTCTTCAAATTTAAGAAGTGTAGATCTCTCAGTTTCCGCAGTTTTTTTTTTCTTTTTTTTAATTAAAACACTTATTACATTTTAAGATGATAGATTCGTGGTGAAAAAATAGTATAAATCTTAAAAGTAATAAATTAATTTATGAATACTTTAAAAAAATTCCTTTATTAAATTTGGTCTCTCTACTTCTCAAGTTGGGAACAAGAACCATATCCACATGTTCAGTTCTATTACCTATAGTAAACAGAATTTTTTACATCAGAGCATTCTCTCTTACATAACGCTTTTCGATTAAAAGCAACTGACAATTGTCAAGTAAGAAATATAATATTGGTGTTTTTCATTTTATAGTTTGTGTACAATTGTACCTGCCTTTTTATTACATACTAGCTCGCATATTCTACAAGTGTAAAAAAGCGGTGAATTTTCTGTAATTGGGTTCGACCAATTCACGTCATATTACTGTATCGAAAGGGAATTTTTTTGAAAATATCATGAATTACACTCTTAAAATTTGCCGCGATCTTCAATGTGAAAACTAAATCCTTATAAAAGAATGTAATTATTTATTTATTTACTTTTCAAGTTTTATACTTGATTACAATCTGTAATCGTTCATCGCCGATACGGTGATAAATATATCACTCTAATTCTAATCCACCACACGTAACGGATGCAATTATACATTCCTTAGTTGATGTGCTGTCGCCACCGGTATAGATACGCGATATCGGACACGATGCAAGAAGGTAGTCATTAATAATTAAGATTTTTCAAATAGTATTAGTGGAAGATTTATTTACAAAAGATTTACATTAAAACACACTATCTACATTTAAAGGCACGGATATAGAAGACTGTACACGTTAAAATATTATCTACGTACTGGGTTATATCTTTAAATTGGTATCAATATAGTGAGAAGCAATGATGATGAACAAAAGAGAATCTCCTCTGATTGCTGACCAGCGGGGAGAAGGCACGTGAGGTCGGTTGTAGAGATACCGGTGAAGACACTTAGGTGCATTCAACGGGATAACAACACAGGTATCTCTCGAACTCTCGTACATACGTACTCTTCACTAGAACAATACTCCGTGCCTGCAGCTAGAGTAGTCGTTACTTTCTCCAACACTACACATTTCACGTTCAAAGCAAGACTCTCTTACTGCCTCCGACTTCTATTCAAAATTCTACGGGTCTTCACCGGTATCTCCACAACCGGCCTCGCGTGCTTTCTCCCCGCTAATCAGCAATCACAGGAGATTCTCTTTTGTTCATCATCCTTGCTTCTCACTATGTTGCTGTCTATTGTTATCCACATTCCGATACATAAAAGATCCTTTTCTGCAATTTCTTTTTATACAATAGAGTTTTTGATACGATACGTATGCAATGGTACTCATTTTAAAGCCATAGATAAGAAAGAATAATCCGTAACACAAGTATGTAGATAATGATATACACATAAATACAATACGCAAAGAAAATGAAATTATTTAACAGTAATTTTCATTAGGCTCACGTCTCAATAACGTCAGAGATCTGGCACAATCTGTAAAAGTCCTTCCGGGCAGTGCCGGAAGGAAGAGGTAGCTTTCATATTCCTTATTTTTTAGCTTTCATATTCCTTATTTTTATAAAGCTAGCTTATATTATTCAAACACACGAAGCTCAATTTAGTGGAAACCGATTATAGAAGATTCAATACTGATTTTTATCAATACTAAATTATTATGAATGAGAATGTCGCGAAATTAGTCAGCTTTACCCAAGCTGATTTTATTTAAAGTAAGTTATATTTGGTTTTCAAATTCGGATATCTTGAAGTGCCTGCCTTTTTAAGACAACATGGTGGATGAGGCTAACCAGTGAACTTGGTCGAGGACTTAGTAATTCCTGTGCACATGCTCACTCACATCGGAATCGGTTGATATATACGAGTGCTGTCGCAGGCAAAAATCAGAATTTTCAAAATGTCACCCACATAATGAATTCAAACTGCTATATCCGAGCCATTTTTTAAGATAAAGACAAAACGAAAAACGCTCCGGAATCCTTATATCAAAGTCAAATACTTAAGAAAGAAACCTTTTTCAATTTCTAAATTTTTTGCACCTCACTTTAATTTATTTTTTTTAATTTAATGGCCGCCATTTTGAAACAAGATGGCGGATGAAGCTGGCCAGTGAACTTGGTCGAGACATTGCTATATACTATCCACATGCCTTCTTACATCCAAATCGGTTCATAAATATGCCTGTTATCGCGTAACGAAAATCAGGTCGTTTCAAAATGTCAGTCACAATAGAAATTCAAAATGCTATAACTCAGCAATTTTTTTAGATATAGATGAAACAAAAACTGTTCCGGAATCTTTGTATTAAGGTCAAACACATAAGGAAAAAATCTTTTTTATTTTCCAATTTTTTGATACCTCATTTTAAATTAAAAATTTTTTTTAATGGCCGCCATTTTGAAACAAGATGGCGGATGAAGCTGGTCAACGAACTCGGTCGAGACATTAGTATGTACTTTGTACACATCAAGGTACATCCATATCGGTTCATGAATACGCCTGTTATCGCGTGACAAAAATCAGGGCGTTTCAAAATGTCAGCCACGGTACAAATTCAAAGTGCTATAACTCAGCCATTTTTTAGGACATAGACGAAACAGAAACTGCTCCGGAATCTTTGTATCAAAGTCAAACACATAAGAAAAAAGTATTTTTCAATTTTCAATTTTTTGGTACCACATTTCAAATTTTCAATTTTTAAAAAAATTTTAAATGGCCGCCATTTTAAAACAAGATGGCCGATGAAGCTGGTCAACGCACTCGGTCGAGACATTGGTACACACCGAGTTTTATCCAAATCGGTTCATAAATACGAGAATTACAGTGTGACAAAGATCATAATATATATATATATACCGAGTGTCCCAAAAAGGACTGACTGATTTTAACTTGCAAACGGTGATAGATATTTAAAAAATTTTTGCATGAGGGTTATGCCTGAGGTCAAAAGTTTTTTTACAGTGATTTTCGATTTTAATTCGAATTACAAACAATAGATGGCGCTGCGATGAATAGACGCTAAATTCAGGCTCGATTTTTGGTCCTTCGGGACACACTCAATGCATTTTAATCTCCTTTTTCGGCATGGAAGAAGAGATCGACCAAAAAATCGAGCCTGTATTTTGCGCCTATTGCTTACAGCGCAATCTATTGTTTGTAATTCGAACTAAAATCGAAAATCACTGTAAAAAAACTATAACCCTCCTGCAAGAATTTTTTAAATATGGTGACCGTTTGCAAGTTATTGAATTTTAAAATCAGTCAGTCCTTTTTAGGACACCCAGTATATATATATCAACATTTGAACGGAGGGTGGTTTCGGGGTCTGGGGGTCATGATCGATGAAAGTATACCAAATTTTTTTGAAATCGCTTTCCTCCGAACGGCTGCAATAGGTAGCTTGTTGTAATGAAAGCTACCTAATAAATAAGTTTTAAGGGGGCAGTCCTCAAAATTGGTTAAAGTCGATTAAAATATATATATATTAAATTAAAACCTGTTTAATTGTGAATGTTTTGACACCTCATTTTTACGCATACAGCAGTTATAGTGCGAGATACTGTAAATTTTGCTAATACTGTAATTACCGCACAAATTAAAACTTTAAATGGCTTTTTCTCCACCTTGTTCACATTTTCTTCACTTTCATGTTTTAAATATGCTAAGGCCTTTTTTTTTTCTTTTTTTTTTTTTTTTTTTTTTATTTGAGATAGAGATTTAAACTTTTTTGAACATGTTCTTTATTATATATGTGATAATTCTGCGCATTGAATTAGCCTTCCGTCTTTTTGCTATTTTCTTTTTAAATAAAAATACATGAAGATGTGTTATATTTCATCGTTTTACACGATATATTTCAGTATAAAAAATAAAATAATAATAAATGCAATGTTAGATGTATCTAAAAATCCATGCGCACTCTTGTGTAACACATATTTGAAACTTTTAAAAAAATTTGGGCAATAATATCAATATTTAAAAAAGAAGTGCAGATTTTAAGAAATTCAATTTATTTTTTAAAAGCTTTTAAATTTTAATTAATCATGCAATTAATTTTTTTTTCAAAATGTGCTTTCAGTTGAACATTGAAATGCAGTGAGTTCACCATTTGAACAATATTTAAAAAAATAAACAAAATCTTTGAAAATGTGAACTGTGTCTTTAGCAATATGAAACTTATGTCACATTTTGTTCCATATGCAGGCATGACCACCGAAATATTTACCACACATAGTGATATTATCGATAAATGTAAAGAAGAAGATGGCTATTTCGAATATCGAGATGACTGCAGTAAATTTATTATTTGTAAAGACGGAGACTATAGCATCAATGACTGTCCATCAGGCATGCTCTTTGATAGAAACATGAGTGCATGCGACAGAGAAGAACGTGTCAATTGTGATGGCAGAAAGAAACTCAAAGGTAAATCTATAACCTATAACTAGTGTATAACTATATTAATTCATGGAAATTTTTCCAGAGAGAAACATATGCCTTGCATACAATATTTCAATTGAAAATCAAATTTCAGATTAATTGCTTAATAGGCGCAAAGGTCAACCTAGTGAAAAAGATTCATGCCGGGACTCCCTGGCCATCAGTATAGCTCATTGACGTTCTACCGACTAAACGGAGTTCGAGTCCCGGCATGGAATCTTTTTCACTAGGTTGATCTTTGCGCCTATTAAGCAATTAATTTGAAATTTGATTTTCATTTGAAATATTGTATAACTATTCACCTCAGTAACAATATGCATTATAAAGAAAAAAAAAACATATCCATTAGATGACAACGACCTTGCCAATCTATTTCTCTCTTTTTTTTTTTTTTTTTTTTTTTGAAATTTTATTAACTTCTAACCATCGCACAGGAGTCAGGGGTAGCACGCTACAAGTAGCGAAACTGCAGTATAGTCGCTACTTTTTACAGTTATTTGTAGTGTATATATTTTAAATAACGTAGTATAGCGAGTAACGTGATACAAAAAATCAGCATATCGTTGTAAAAACAAGTGCTATTTTTAGCGATACTATTTTTCAGGGAGAAATATGCTATTCTAAAAATTACGTTGCCATAACTTGCATCGCATGAAGTCATAGATTTTTCTTATAGACACTTGCTGCTAAAATCAAGTTCTAACCAGTGTTGGGCAAGCTCTAAAAAAAAAAAAAAAAAAAAAAAAAAACGAAAAACGAAAAACTCAATTCTCAAAACTGAGTCAAGTTCACGCTCAAATTCAAAATTTTTCAAATGAACTCGCTCAACTCTCAAACTCACTTATGAAAGTGAGCGAAGTTCACTGAAAACTCGTTATATATACATATATATATATATCAGAATTTTATCGTCCAAATTTATATACAAAATTTTGTGAACTAATCTTTTGGTTATTCGATGTAAGGGTCTTCATGGGCCTGGCCCAATTGTCCTTCCCGACACTCGGTCCGAGCTTGGTTTGGGGTTTTCTTTTTTCTAGAGGTTTGGATCGAGATGGGCCGGAATTACATTTACTTTTCGGCCCAAGTCGGGGCTAGACTGCATTCTATTTGTGGTCTGAACAAGCAGAAATTATCAGGCCCGGTTCCAACTCAGCTCATATGAAAATCGTTGGAATGGCATGAATCTGGCCTGCCCCGTAAACATATCCGTAAAATTTGGAACGACACAATTTTTTTTTCAAAAAATGCATGTATTTTTTAATCGCTATTACTATTCCCCAGTTAAAATTGATAAAATTTATGTTTATTATTTTTAAGATGTGTAGATGCATTTCTAGGCAATAAAATTAAAGTACGGTAAAACCTGCGGGAAAAGAACTTGCCTATGACAGAATCCCGTGTTTTTTAAAAAAGTTGATCTATATAAAATGAGAATTACAGTACTTGTGAAAAGAATAAAATGCATTTACAACAGACGATGATCCTGCTCATAGGTAAGCCTGCCCATAACGGCTTTTTCTTCTTTCGTATGCAACTCCGTCTTAGAAGATTTTATCGTATAGAATTAATTTTTTTTTTTTAATCTCCAAGCCATAGAATGTGGATTAACGATATTATGACAACTGTGACATTTATATATAATCAGATGCATTTAAAAAATAATTTTTTTTTTTTTTTTTTTTTTTTTTTTAATGAAGAATGTAAAAATGAAATAACAAGATAAAATATGTATTTTTTGTTAGAACTTCTCGTACAAGACAATTTTAACCTTAAAGGCGTAAAAAAATCTATGTTCAGCTGGGTCGAGATTGGTCGGGCCGAGCCGAGGCGATTAAATTTTTGTGCAGGCTGGGCCGAACTTTTAGCTTTTACACCCGGCTGGGTCACTAATGTTTTTGAACGGCCCAAGCTCGGCTCGGAGCAGTTCTGGCCGACCTTTGAACCTTTATACCGAGTTAAAAGAAAATTGTCTACTGATTGCACTCGGCCTGAAAATTTCTTCGCTCGGAGGCCTCTATTTGTATTTGTAAATGAAATAATGGTATATAGTAAGAAAAAAAAATAAAATTTAAATCTAACGAGCACAGGAAATATATTTTCAAATGCTCACTGGTACTAAAAATTTATTTTTATAATTTTGTTTTTTATACTTTTTCATTTATTCAAAATGGCGATGGTGCTTACCCGGATGTTGCATACCCGGTAGCAGAAAGCTCAAGACGGGAGACAGGCGTCGGAGATTTTCTTTTCTATTTTGCAGATTATCTTTCCATCGAACCTTTATTTCGTTTTCTATTATTACTTAATACAAAAACTTGAGATTATTATTAATAAAAACGAATAAACTGCATAAAGACATCAGAGGTAAGTGATTGTTTGATTAATTAACCCTTTAATTATAACATATTTTGCCTGCAGATTATTTTTTGCAATTGAAGTATCTGTCGCAGTCACTTGGAGAATTTTCTGCTACTGTAGAGTAATAATTAGAATTATACCTTTAGTTTTCATTGATTATTTTATATGTAAAATAAGTATAGACACCGTCTCGGAGGGATCATGCCGGTCACCTGTAATATGAGATTTAATTTCATTTTATCTGTCACTAATTTTGAAAAAAAATAAAAAAAGGTAAACTTTATTCATCCCAAATAAAATAACTTAAAATAATTAAACACAAAGAGAAAGAATAACAAAAATTGCCACGATATCTCTGTTTTTCAGCCTATCCTCAATCCCCAAAAAAGACAAATTTTGTTTATTTATTTATTTATTTGAATTCGTGCATTTCAAATTTATATTACATGGTAAGACGAAAAAAAAATTAACTGTTTCGCTTTCCAATTTTTTTTTTTTAAGGTATAAACTTATTTTAAAATATTATATATTTCTTAATTGTTAAAGTTTCTGAAATGCTAATGTGAGTTTATATGTTTATAACTGTCTTGTTCGAGGAGTTCTAAAATAATTCCTAGTTTAGTTTATTTCATGTCTATATTCTTCGTTTTAAAAAACCGACCTGAGCTGCCGACTACAGCAAGCACATTTATTCCAAAATTGTTGTTCCCTTTCCCCTGGATTTTGTTCAACCGAGCGCTGATGAAAGTTAAATGTCTGACATGAGAAAAAAAAATTGTCCCTTTCATTTTTGCATATGAATACAGAAAATTTTCACGTTTAATTCCTTATGTTTTAATACAAAAAATAATCTATAATTATACGTCTAATACAAATTTTATCTTTTATATAAAACATGTACATATATATATTCTTTAATATTCAAGTATAGTAAAACCTATGAATAGCAGAGACCTCGGTATCTTTGAATAGAGTGACTGTGGGTTGGGTTCACTCTAAAATAATTATCACTGGTCGGATTTAAATTGATTGCTAATCGGGTTATTGAGATCTTAAAAAAGTTTGAGCAGAGTTATCTTCTAGAAGAAATGTGAGTATATATTCAATTTAGTGCTTGAGAAATAAACTGATATAAGGAATGAAATCATAGATTATTCTTTCAGTTAAGAACCACTTTTTCTTAATATGAAAAATATTATCAACAATTCGTCTTTGACACACACAAAACACATATACAGTGTGTCCACGTATAACCTGACCGACCTTTATTTTCGCAACCGTTGGTCCTAGATGCATACTTCCAATTACAAAAATGATCAAAATTAGGTGCAGGGTTAAGATAATAAAAAGTTTGAAGCGAAAAAACAAGTTAGGGAAGAATTACAGAATTTAAATTTTTATACGGTCCCCCGGTCCTATAAGTTATATTTAGTAAAATTTTCCTGTTACACTGGCAAGTAAAGTAAAAAAAAGTTCCGTTATTTTACGATTAAAATTGACTGAGTAATAGCTGTTTAAAGTTGGGTATATTTCTTGCTGAATATTAGGGGTCATTTACAAATTTAGTAGAAATACAATTTCGTCAGATATATTAAAGAAATGGTTGAGAGTAAAATTAGCATTGCAATATAAATTTGAAATCTTTAATCATTCTGACATATTACTGTAAAATGTACAATTTGTACTGAACATTATAAGAGAATAAAAATAACAGATTTTTTGTTAAATAAAAGGATGAAAAACAACAGCATCAATTCTTTACAAAATGATACATATTTTAAAATGCTATTAGATTACACTGTCTTTCATATTTTGGGTTGTGGCATGTTTTTTAACTTTTGAAAATTGATTCTTATGTATTTTTTAGCACAGAATAAGAAAACAACCTTCATTTTAAACCATAACGTCAGGAATTTTCTCAAATCGCAAAATTTCAAAGATAAAAAGCTAAAATTTAAAATTGATCCTCCCTCCCCTCCCAATCTCATCGGAGCCCCGAGCTGTTTAGCTGTAAGAAGCCCAGTATAAGCCAAAAAAGTCTAATAAATTATTGAATTAAATAAAATTAAACTGAATAAAAAAAAATCTTACATCTATTTTATAGTATCAGATTCTTCGCTATTTTTTAACCTTGAAATTTACGATTTGCGAAAAATCTTAACATGATGGTTAAAAGTCAAGATAATTTTTTGATTCAGAGTTAAAAAATGCATAAAATGTAACTATAAAAGTTAAAAACACAACCATCGCAGGTTCATGTTATCTAATCTAAAACTCTTAAACTTCTTGACGGTAATCTATCAGAATTTTTTTTTGTGTGTGTGTTATCCTCTATTATAAGTATGTATAAAATGGTAAGAGTCGAAAATCATAATAATATTGCATTGTCATCGGATTTAAGACAGAATGTAAAATTTAACTTCGATAAGGACATTTGAAAGTAAGTTAAAGTTCGAGTACAAATTTTAAACTGGAAAGACGATCATTGCAAGTTAAATAAAACCTTATGAAAACTAACTCAGTACAGAAATAGTTATATCTATTAAAGGCAACAGGAACTAGTTGGATGTGCCAATCACAAAACTTTCTTCTATGTTATACATCTTAATATTTTAAAAAGTAGTTACACATGTTAATACTTCAATATTATTAGTTCAATGCTATACCAACTTTCATTTTCTTCTTAAATTTCTGCTTCAGTCAATTATACGGACTAAAAACGAGTTAAACTATATCATGATACATTTTTAAAATTAATTGTTTTTCTTTATTCTGTTGTTATCAGCTGTTTGCGAATAGCCGGCTTCGCAGGAAGCGAGTTCCCGCCGCTGCGCGAGCCGCCGATGGACAGTAGAACTACGAAAAATCAAAAAAAGTATACAAAAATCGCTATCACAGAGCCCCTTTACTGCACAATATTTCCAAATTCAAGAAGGACCTGTTGGCCATATCCAAAATTATGCACAAAATATTTGGTTCAATTGTATGCATAATTTTATACACTTTTCGATGGTACAATAAAGAAATTGGCACAAACATCGCTATTATAGCGCCCCCTTCTGCCGGAATTTTTTCAAGTTCAGGGAGGACCTACTGACCATAGCCTTACACATACACAAAAAATTTGGTTCAATTCTATGCATAATTATATACAGCTTTCGATGGTACGATAATGAAAATGGCACAGACATTGCTATTACAGCGCCCCCTTCCGGCAGATTTTTTTTCAAATTCAGGGAGGACTTGCTTGCCACAGCCAGAAACATGCACAAAAAATTTGGTTCAATTATATGCATGACTTCATACACTTTTCGATGGTATAATAATGAAAATCGTACAAACATCGCAATTATAGCGCCCCTTACCGGCAATTGTTTTCCAAATTAAGGAAGGACCTACTTGTCATAGCCAAGAACTTAAAAGAATTTTTTGGTTCAATTCTATGCATAACTTCATACACTTTTCGATGGTACAATAATGAAAATCGTACAGACATCGCAATTATAGCGCCCCCTTCCGGCGGAATTATTCCAAATTCAGGGAGAACCTTTGTGCCATGACCAAAAACAAACACAAAAAATTTGGTTCAATTCTATGCATAACTTCATACACTTTTCGATGGTACAATATTCAAAATGGCACAAAAATCGCTATTACAGCGCCCCTTACCGGCGATTGTTTTCCAAATTAAGGAAGGACCTACTTGTCATAGCCAAGAACTTAAAAGAATTTTTTGGTTCAATTCTATGCATAACTTCATACACTTTTCGATGGTACAATAATGAAAATCGTACAGACATCGCAATTATAGCGCCCCCTTCCGGCGGAATTATTCCAAATTCAAGGAGAACCTTTGTGCCATGACCAAAAACAAACACAAAAAATTTGGTTCAATTCTATGCATAACTTCATACACTTTTCGATGGTACAATATTCAAAATGGCTCAAAAATCGCTATTACAGCGCCCCTTACCGGCGATTGTTTTCGAAATTAGAGAAGGACCTACTTGTCATAGCCAAGAACTTAAAAGAATTTTTTGGTTCAATTCTATGCATAACTTCATACACTTTTCGATGGTACAATAATGAAAATCGTACAGACATCGCAATTATAGCGCCCCCTTCCGGCGGAATTATTCCAAATTTAGGGAGAACCTTTGTGCCATGACCAAAAACAAACACAAAAAATTTGGTTCAATTCTATGCATAACTTCATACACTTTTCGATGGTACAATATTCAAAATGGCACAAAAATCGCTATTACAGCGCCCCCTACCGGCGATTTTTTCCAAATTAAGGAAGGGCTTGCTTGTCATAGCCAAGAACTTAAAGAAAATTTTAGGTTCAATTCTATGCATAAATTCATACACTTTTCGATGGTACAATATTCAAAATCGCACAAAAATCGCTATTACAGCACCCCATACCGGTGAATTTTTTCCAAATTCAGGAAGGACCTACTTGCTATAGCCAAATACTTTAAAAAATTTTTTGGTTCAATTTTATGTATAACTTCATACATTTTTCGATGGTACAATATTCAAAATCGCACAAAAATCGCTATTACAGCGTCCCTACAGGCGAATTTTTTCCAAATTCAGGGAGGACCTGCTTGCCATAGCCAAAAACTTAAAATTAAAATTTGGTTCAATTCTATTCATAACTTCATAAACTTTTCGATGGTACAATGGCGACAGACAGACGGACATTTTCTATAAACATGTTTTTGGGGATCTCTGACCCCTAAAACGTGTAAATCCGTCGAAAACCGGAAGTCGAAAAAAATTTCAATTACAATACTTTCATCTATTGAAGATAGAAGAAAGTAATAACATAATTTTAGTTAAAATAAATAATAGCCTCAAATCCTTACAAAATAAAACATATGTTAAAATACAATTATTTTAACTAATCTGAAACTTAGCTAATAAAATTTTTATCGTAATATTTGTACGATTTCTTTCAAAGCGCAGATACCTTGAAATAAGTTTAAGTACTTTATACACGACCCCTGAAAGCATGGTCGAAATCATCTGTTTTGATATGCATAAAAGTGGTATAAGTCATGCATTTCAAAGTTTCATAACTCGGTCAATTTTATTGTTAAATGAATGGGACTTTTTTTGTCTTACTTGTTAGTGTCAGAGTAAATTTTTAGTAAATGTCACTTATAGGACTGGGGTACCGTATAAAAATTTAAATTTCGTAATTTTTTAATAAATATTTTTCTTGACCCAAATCGCTTTAAAAATAATTCTTTACCTTATTTAAACCATTTTTGTAATTGGAAGTATGCATCTAGGACCAACGGTTGCGAAAATAAAGGTCGGTCAGGTTATACGTGGACACACTGTATAGTGTTTGTGATAGTTTATGCACAGGTAAACATATTAAGTGTGTATAGATTGTAAGATGCCCAGTATTCAGCAGCAAAAGCAGTACAATACAAATATATAATTGTGTGAAAAATTGAAAATTGTTTGCTAAATAGAAGTATCCGCTAGCCTTTTTAACCACTGTATACAGGACTGTACACAAACAGCATTGCTAAATCTGGCGGATTTTTTACTCAGAAATTTCAAGTTTGCACCATAAAAATTTTAATACTAATTTTGTTTAATTTTATTCACGAAATAATTACATTTATAATAATCAAAAATTTCTATGCAAACTTTCTGGGAAGAATTTGGAATTTCTTAATGATAGTTTTTTATAAATAACGCATAAAATGCGTCAGCAGACTGTATAGTGTTAATTGTTCTGTACAGATATTTATTTTTAAGTCGATATGTTTAAAATTTTGTCTTGTGTGAGAAGTTCTGACAAAAAAAATTATTATTACAGTCTGTTTTCATTGTTTATATTGTTCATTTTAAATAAAAGTGCCATAGACTACATAGTACAGAGACCTCTGTTTCAAAATATAGTTTCTCCTACATTTTTTCGATATATCCTATTGTAAACTATACTGATTTTTTAATGAATCGCTATTTGTATGTAAATATCTGATTATTATTAATACTATTAATCCATTTACATGGCTTGGAGACTTAAAAATCTGAAAAATTCTATCTCGAAAAACCTTCTATGACGGAATCATATAGGAGCGAAAAAAATCGTTATATATAGTTAAGTTCCTTTTTTACCAAATCTGTCGTTTCTTGCAAATGTATTATTTATTTTCAAGCGGATTATTATATCCATTTTGCACCGATCAAGAAATTTTTCCGTTTAAAACAGGCTTTCGTCATACACAGATTTTTATAACAGGTTTTACAGTACTGTACCCAGCCCCCCTAAAAGTGTATATGTACTACTATTCTTTAAGGAGAATTTTAAATGTAGAAAAATGGTAATTTAAAAATATATGCATTTTCGGCAAAAATTGTTGGCCTAAGGAGGTTGTTCCTTAAACAGAATTTTGCACGAATCAGACAGGGACTGGCCAATGATTTTTACGCAAGCAGGGCTGTGACCGTATCAAAAAATTCGCAGACTTCTAGGAAGAATAAAGCACAGGCCCAGAAATAAGTCCGATTTGTCCCGGCCCGATCCTCCAGATAAAGCAAGACCCGGGCACGACCCAGAAAAACTGATGATCAGACTCGACCCGTCCCGAGGCCATGTAGACCTCTGAATTGCATTTGATTGGGAAAAACGTGTTCGCAACGGCTGGGAAATTTTTTAATAAATTATAAAAAAAACTGAGTTTGAGTTGTAAATTTTATTCAAACTCACGGATTTTTTTAACTTTCGTTCAGCTCACATTGGTTTATCAGAAAATAAGTCAAGTTCAACTGAACGTTCACAGAAAGTGAACTAAGTTCGTGAGTTTTCGCTCAGTCAGCGCGCTCATACTCAAAACTGGTTCTAAACCACCAAAGGAATAAATTTTTTTGCTGCAACACTTGTCTATATACTCGTGGTTAGGTCTTCATTTTACGTGCTGTGTATAGTAACGCACGGATTGCATGAAGTCATAAATTTTTCTCATTGACATTTTCTGCTGAAATCAAATTCTAACACACCAAAGGAATAATTTTTGTTTTCACTTGTCTAACTACTCATTCTTGGCACTTCATTTTTTAATGCCGGGTTTATGATTATTTGGAATTGATTTATTTACAGGTTTGTTTAGTTTTTTTACATTTAGAGGGGGCTTTGTGTAATTTTCTAGATTATAAAATTAGGCAATTCAATAGAATTAATTTTTAACATAACTCAATGTAATTAACATATTAAGAGTGTATTGGAGAGTTAGATAAACAAATTTTTTGCATAGTTGCCAACCTCCCGATTTTTTTCATACCAATATTTTTATTCTAAAATACTTGCTTTATAAAATCGCACAATTTATGCAATTAAATAAAGCGAACGTTTTTGTAAGATTTTACTGGTATCCAAAAAATCGGGAGGTTGGCAACTATGCTTTTGGTAAATACATGTCGGCTATATTTATATCCCAGTGCAATAATTACTGCAAGATTAGTAAATTAAACTTCTGGAGTGTATGATTGTGTTTATGTTATATACAAGAGTAACTCCTCGCTATAGGGTTATTTCGGGATTTATGCCGCACACTCTTTTGAATTTGTGTATAAAGTCCCATGGTGGTCATAAAATAAAAAAAAAACATGTTGTGCTATTTAATGTTAAATATACAACGCGTGTACTGCGACAAGAAAAATTCAAAACAAATTATTAATATTTTTTAATACTTTTTTCTAAAATATTACACTGCAGCGCATCACCCGTACATTCAGGCTGAGACGCCGCACTTGTGCGGTAGTTATGCCGCGCTTGTAATAAGAACAGAATGAAATTTTAAATAAAAGTATAAAAAAATATTCTTATCTGGACTATAATTAACGATGTAATAACAAAATGAATCTAAATTAGTACAATGAAACGTGTTAGTAGATTCAAATTAATAATTGTTTCCTACTTTCACTATTAAAATTATTGACTTATTTTTTTCATGCCTAACATGGTTAGTCTGTGCAAAAAGAAAAGCAAAAGTTATTAACATATAATCCTCCCGTACAAAAAGAAACTGCGGCATGTATACCGGAATAGCAGTGCGGCATGTATCCCATTATGCATGGTGCAGACGTCGGCCATCACAGTTACCTGAGATCGCTAAAGGGAATGGCCTAACCTAACACACAGTACTCTATACAAAATCTACACTTAGTTTTGACTTCGAAATAGTGCATACATTTAGTAATTAGTGCATGAAAATTATTTAAACATAATGAGTTTAAAAGTTTGGACAGTGAATACTTACGTCAAATGAAGGATTGTACTTCAACAAGTAAACATCGAAATGGGATTCACGCTATACCTGGGTTAAAATAATCTCATTGCTCACCTATACTGTGCGTTTGGCGATCATCTATCGATAATTACAAGAAATACAAGTGGTGTGGCATCTATCCCCTATGCGGCGACTCTCCGGGAGTTACCCTATCACACATTCATATATATAGCTCTATTTTCGTGTCTCAGAGAAGATAAGCCGTAGTCTAACACTAGAACCGCCAGTTATTTTACTGAAGTGCTATAAAAATATTTTACACCGGAAATTTTAATTAAAACTACTTAACTTATTTCTCCGTGGTATCTTTTAAACTTATTTTAGAATGAAATTTCTGGTGATAATCGACATATTTTTATTTGGCCGCTAATTTGGCCGCCAAATTATCCGCTACGGCGGTTCTAGTGTTAATCGCATTTTTACTTTCCATACACATACAATGTAAGAAAAATTTTGTAATCATAATAAAAACCCGATTATAAAAATTATAGAATTTTGCACACATTTTGAGACTCTCTGAATACATTTTAGCTCTTTATACAATGATTTCATATGTACGTGTGTGTATAAAAATTTTCTCACGTTTTCGGATCTCCAGAGCTCATCTTTGTAAAATTATGAACCCGATTATAAAAACCCCGGTAATAAAAATCCGATGAAAATATTGGAATTTCATTCACATTTTGAGATTATCTGAATCCGTTTTAGCTTTTTATACAATGATTTCATATGTACGTGTGTATATTAAAAATTTTCTTACGTTTTCAGATCTCTAGAGATCATCTTTGTAAAATTATGAACCCGATTATGAAAATATTGGAATTTAATTCATATTTTGTGGTTCTCTGAATCCGTTTTACTTCTTTATACAGTGATTTCGCTCGTATGTGTATATATTAAAATTTTCTCACATTTTCAGATCTTCAGAGCTCATCTTTGTAAATTTATGATTCAAGTTTTTATTTATAATTATATTACTCCCTCTGTCCCAAATTAGTTGCTACATTTGATTACTTTTGTACTGATTATTCATACTGATGATTTTATGATTTTGTTTGAACATTTTTTAGAGATTTCACGGTGCTATGCTATTAATCAACAACTTACCACTCTCCTTAACCCATAGGACGAGCTTCTTTTACACTCTTTTAATTCTCCTACACCAGTTTTTTCCACATTGTAATTTTTAATTATTTAATCGCTCAAAATGTGAGATTAGATAATGTGAAAATTTCCAAACTAAAATACTGGTATTCAAATTTAAAAGTTTTGTTCGACTTACACGGCAAGTTTTCTTGCCTACCGGCTTTAATGAGTTAAAACAGTACCAAATTAGTTTAACCTTCCTACCCTGTTGAAATTTTACTTAACCTTAATAAAAACATTTCATACCAGAATTTTCTTTAAAAACTATTTAATGTATTTATTTATGTTAGTTTTCGGTGTCTTGTTTATCTTACTTTAGGAAAATATTTCTAGTTCGAACTGAATGAAATGAAATATTGACATGTGTCGGAAACGGGCTCAGCCCGGCCCCGACACAGGCTCGGGGTCGATTTTCATACCAGCCTTCGGGCTCGGACGGGCTCGGTCTCATTTTTATTTACCTGAAAATTTTATTTATTCCCGTATGGAAAAAAAAAACTTTTTAAAAAATATAAGAAGTAATATATTAATATATAATCATCAAAATTTCTTGTGTTCCCTATATTATTCTGTTAATGCTTTTTAAGGTGTGTCAATATCTAAAATTTATTTGTTTTTAAAATAAATTCAGTATTCCTTATTTTTATCTCTGTTAAAAAGCTGTTATTCTTGTAAAAGTAATTTAATTACTCCTTTTATAATAATCATTGAACTTTCAGTTTTCTGTGGTTTCAATAAATAAATGAGGCATCTGTCTGTTATCGCCAATTTCTCTATCGTCTGGGTTGAAAATTGCATTTTCCATAAGAAATCATTTTGATGTTATTTTCATAAGAATGATGAAAGCGAAGTATAAGTAACTGTTTGGGTTATTGCACAAAATAAAAGAAAATGATAAAAAAATAGTTTTATTTATTGGTGAACGGAAATAAAAGCATTTAACTTTATTGTTCGTTAACGAGGGTGAGAAAGTTGATTTTTTTTTCCTTGCTTTATTTTGTTAACAGTTCATAATTTGGTAAATATTGAAAGGAATATTTATTAGCTGTATAAGAGATAAAGCGGATATTAACATGTTATGAGAATGTTTTTGATTGATTAATGTTACAACATCACAGCTATTTTAAAAGAAATTTGCAATATTTGCAGATTTATATCATTGACGCTAAGGCGTCAAAATAGTAGAATATTTTAAAATTGGATCGTTTATTTTATTTTATTTTATTTTATTTTATTTTATTATTTGACAATCTAGTTGAAATATGGCAAAATATGAGAATCTTTTTAGGGACATCTTTTCATGAGATTAAATGTAAATGTCATAAAACTAATTATGTGCTTGGGATGAGATATTACATTTAGAACAACTTTTATGCAATTTTCATTAAACTTTCTTTTCGGTTTACATTTTCGGTATCGGGCTCGGATTTAAAATCGTCGGGCTCGGGCGGGCCCGGGCTTCGAAAAGTGACCCCGAACTCATCTCTAGTGTCGATTAGACCCATTCAGGGTAGGAAGGTTAAGGGTGTATTCCGATCCAAACTGCTTATTTTCTGATTCATTTTAAAATTCCTTTTTGCTCTCAAACGCATCAAACTTGGAAATTCTCTTATTTAGAAACTATATAATGTGCGGTGCTCCTTAATTTTTCGATAAATGCAGAAAATACTGTAAAAAACGCTGTCAAAGTTGACGTTTTGAACCGAATTTTCCGAAGCGGGCGATCTGGGAATGAAAAAAATGGTCATACTGAGAAAATATTTTTTTTTAAATCAAATTCTAATTAATTGAGCTGAAAATGAAATCACACGGCATGTTAAACATGTCTTCAGAAATCACCCCAGCAAGTTTCATGTTTTTACTTTTAAAAATGAGTCTAAAAATGTCTCAGAAAATTTCGAGCTGTTGAGGGTGGAAAAATATTTTTCGAATACACCCTTAAAAAATCCAGGGTTCGCACGCTCTTAAGCCACGCCCCATTTTGTAAGGATTCTTCCACCAGTAATCTCACAAAACTATCTTCTATCGTGACTCATTCGTGAACTCATTAGGAAGAAAATTATCTTTATGGTGTACTGGTGGTACAGTCCTTGCAAAATTGGGCGTCGCTTAATTGCGTGCGAACCTTGTAAATTTGTTTCGAAAAATTAGCCCCAAAATAAGTGCTACATTTGTGGAAAGTAAAAAATGAGAATGTAAATGCCAAGTTGCGATAATTTTAATCGCAAATAAAACAATTTTAATTGATATTTAAGGAATTTCTTGCACTTAATGTAACTTCGGGATTACCTGCTAGTTTTCCTGGAAGAAGATTTTCACCTCGAATTTTTTTCTTATTGCGATGGATTGCGATGGGTTACTTTGTACTAGTTGCCTCCGCCTGATATCAAAATGTTCTTCAGACATGTTTGTAAACTTAAAAATACATTGTCAAGTTTTTCTACTTGTATATTTTCAAAAGCGACTTCAACAGCATCAATTAAGTTGATAATATCCTTTGTGAGCATCTGATGTTGCAATGACTGTATTGCATTAAGAAACCAGAGATCAAGCACAATAAAATCCGGACTATTTAGAGGTTGACAATGTAGTTACAAATTCCATCTATCTTTTAAACAATCTTCTGTGATACTGGGATCATCCACTGCCGAACGAGGTTTGGCATTGTCCTGTTGTATATATCGCTCACCCACAAGAAAAGTGACACATCTCGACAAAAGTAAATTTCACAGGAGAGGCAAAAGGGAAAATTTACAAAATTTTATTTTCAGCAGTTATCTCTGCATGCAGGAGTAAAAACGTGCATACAAGGATAAAAACCTTAAAAATAAAGTCGTAGGATGAGGTTTGGAGGTTTGGATAATATTACCTCCCCACACAATCCACCCCTCCTCTGTGGTCACAAATGGACATTTAGCGAAATAAAGGAATTTTTTGTATAACTACACTTGTGAAGCTGTTTGTGTAGGAAGACACACCTATGACAGACCTATTTGTGGAATAAAATGCAAAATTAATTTTTCCGAGATGTGTCACTTTTCTTGCGGATGGGTGATATATAGGACTCGACTTTTCACTACTTAGAAATTTTTCACGTATAGCCGGCAAAACTTTTTCTATAATCTTTTTTCGGGTTTCTTCTTTGCTAACTATTTCTAAAACTTTTGGCACAGTAGTTCCTTTTGCACGATTTTTTGAGTTTCGTTTTGCATTTTTTGAATAATCAAAAGGCCATATTCCAATTTTCCCAAAAAACATTTTGTTTCTATTCGAGTCCCATCTTGGTCTTCCCCTAAACATTACTTTGGTAATAAACCTTTTACTTTTACTATGTCTCAAACGTTCAGTTTCATCTAGGGTGCTGTAAAACGAATTACTGGTTTTCGTAATATAAAACCATTTTTCATCGTATGAATACGATCCAACATTTCCGAAAAGCATCCATTAGTTCGAACATGCTGTAAACAAAATCGAATTCTTTCGAGCTTATTTTTTCCTGTTAGACTTGGCTTAATGGTGGATGAAATAAACTTAAAAATTTTTCCCTTCTTGAGAATCCTGTGTGTGTGTAATGTTGATTCAGAAATACTAACACCACATGATAAACTCCGCAATGATTGTCTTCGTTTTATTAGGACCTCTTTGATTTTGCTCAATTGCTGAGAAAAATCACTTCTTTTTCGTCCGCATTTACCAATTTTTTGTGAACTTAAATTATAAATTTCATTATCATTTATTTTTGGCGACTTTCCTTTCTTCAACAAACGGGATATTGTACTACGGTGAACATAAAATTTAATCGCTTCTGCATTTATAGCACCACGGCTTAGTTTTTTTTTCAAAGATTGCAGTAAAAACTGCAGTACAGCGTTACGTTCTTTATTATTAATTTCCTTCTTTAGAATGTTTTCTAAATTATTATTCTAAGTACAATTATTATCCCATTACTTTGCACTCAAATAAACATTTCTTCTGACTCCTAGTATACCACATTATATCCGTTGTAGTATAATTTTACTGGTGTCGTTCTGTTAAACTGCATCGGAAGTTATTTATGACTCCACCCACTTGAAATGTAGCTAAATTGTGAAATGAACTAATTTGGGCCAAAATTTTTTATCTAAATGTAGTAACTAATTTGGGACGGAGAGAGTATTATTTATTTGAACCACATTATTCTATAAATGAATATGTTAAAAATTTTTACATTGTTGAACGAGGGAGAAAATGTTTTCTTAGAACAGCCTTGTTGAAACGATATAAATATAACACGGTTTCGCATAGGAACTGATTTGGATTGAGTGCCACGACATTACACCGGCAATTTTAGACATAAGTGTATCGTTCCAAGACCATTTATGGTTTTTCAATACGCTGATGAATTTGCGCAGGAAAAAAAAAGGTTGTTGCCATTCGAAAATTTCGAAAAATTTCCCCTTTAACCGTAACCGTGAGAGTTCTATTGTTCTAAATCACAACGATCTCGAGTGCATACCTTCAAATAACTAAATGTAAAATTTGCTTTCGATTGGTTGAGCGGTTAGGTCGCTAGGGGTACATATTACATATATCGGGGAAGTTTTTTTTATGACCATCCAGTATTAGGAACTTTTATAGCTCAAAGAGTTCAAAGTTTACCCCGAGAGACTCTCGGGCTTACTTCGCTTCACCGAAAATGGCAACCCGAACAACACTCGAGACTCTTGAGCTTAGTTCGCTTCACCGAAAACGGCAACCCGAGTGACAGTCGGGTTTAGACCTGAAAGTATTAAAGGAACAACATTTTAACGTTTTTAGAACTTAATTGTAAATTAACGCATTTATTTTAAGGTATTTTTTCGTTCGTCCGCTACTGGTGATAAATCGCAAAATATCCTTTCGAGTTACACATTACAACAACAATAATGCGTCTAATTATGCACCAAAATACACTCGCCAAAATAAACCAACAACGAAATATTTTAATCATTAAAACGTAGATAATAAAATGAAGTAATACAGAAACTACGCTTTATCAATTCATACTAGTTTAATACTAATTAAACTTTGATTATATATGGGGGAAACAATTTAGAAATACTAAATTCATAGTTTAAACAATACTTTTCTTTTCTATCTTATTGTCATATCTTAAACAAGACGGTAAAATCATGAGTTAAGCGTATATTATAAAACCCTTTCCAACACATTCTGACAACTTCAATAAAATTGCACAGTATAATTGTAAAGTGAAAAAGAATGTCGAAATAAACAATTTATAAAACGCGTAAAGCATTTAAAAACACAATTTTCATCTAAAGTCGATAAAAAAGTCTGATTTTTTTTTTCAGCTTTGTGTATATGAACTATAGATTTGTTTCATAATCCAACAGTATGCTAAAATTTAGTTCAGTTAGGAAACTGAAAAGTCCTTCCGGCCAGTGCCGGGAGGAAGAGGTAGCTTTCATAATCCTTATTTAAAAAAAGCCAACTTATATCATGCAAACACACGAAGCTCAATTTAGTGGAAACCGAATATAGGAGATTCAATACTAATTTTTATCAATATAATGAATGAGAATTTCTCGAAATTAGTCAGCTTTATCCAAGCTGCTTTTCTTTAAAGTAACTTATATTTGGCTGTCAAATTCGGCAATTTCTTAAAGTGCCTGTCATTTTAAGACAACATGGTGGATGAGGCTAAGCAGTGAACTTGGTCGAGACCTTAGTAATTGCTGTGCACATGCTCACTCACATCGGAATCGGTTGATATATACGAGTGCTGTCGCATGCAAAAAATCAGATTTTTCAAAATGTCACCAACAATAGAAATTGAAACTGCTATATCTGAGCCATTTTTTAAGGTAAAGACAAACAAAAAATGCTCCTGAATCCTTATATCAAGATCAAATACTTAAGAAAGAAACCTTTTTCAATTTCTAATTTTTTTGCACCTCACTTTAAATATATATATATTTTTTTAATTTAATGGCCGCCATTTTGAAACAAGATGGCTGATGAATCTGGCCAGTGAACTTGGTCGAGGTGTTGATGTATACTATCCACATGCCTTCTTACATCGAAATAGGCGAATACGTGTGTTATCGCGTGACAAATACAAGATCGTTTCAAAATGTTAGCCATGCTAGAAATTCAAAGTGCTATAAATCAACCATTTTTAAGATATCAACAAAAGAACAAATTTTCAGAAACAAAAACTGCTCCGGAATCTTTGTATCAAGGCCAAACACATAAAAAAAATCTTTTTCATTTTCCAATTTTTTAATACCTCATTTTGAATTTTAAATTTAAATTTTTTTTAATGGCAACCCTTTTGAAACAAGATGGCGAATGAAGCTGGCCAACGAACTCGGTCGAGACATTGGTATGTACTATGTACAGACCAAGTTACATCCAAATAGGTTCATAAATACACCTGTTATCGCGTGACAAAAATCAGGTCGTTTTAAAATGTCAGCCACAAGAGAAATTCAAAATGCTATTACACAGCCATTTTTTTTTAGATATAGACGAAAGAAAAACTGTTCCGGAATCTTTGTATTAAGGTCAAACACATACAAAAAAAAATCTTTTTCATTTTCCAATTTTTTGGTATCTCATTTAAATTTTTTTATTTTTTAATTTTTTTAAATGGGCGCCATTTTGAAACAAGATGGCGGATGAAGCTGGCCAACGAACTCGGTCGAGATATTTGTATGTACTATGTGCACACCAAGGTACATCCAAGTCGGTTCATAAATACGCCTGTTATTACGTGAGAAAAATCAGGACGTTTCAAAATGTCAGCCACGCTAGAAATTCAAAATGCTATAACTCAGCCATTTCATAAGATATAGACGAAACAAAAACTGCTCCCGAATCTTTTTATCAAGGTCAAACACATAAGAAGAAATTTTTTTTTTCAATTTTCAATTTTTGGTACCACATTTCAAATTTAAATTTTTCTTAAAACTTTAAATGGACGCCATTTTTAAACAAGATGGCGGGTGAAGCTGGCCAACGAACCCGGTCGAGACATTGGTATGTACTATGTAGAAACGAAGTTACATCCAAATCGGTTCATAAATACGTCTTTTATCGCGTGACAAAATTCAGGACGTTTCAAAATGTCAGCCACGCTAGAAATTCAAAATGCTATAACTCAGCCATTTTTTAAGGTATAGACGAAACAAAAACTGCTCCGAAATCTTTGTATAAAGGTCAAATACATAAGAAAAAAATATTTTCAGATTTTCAATTTTTTGGTACCACATTTCAAATTTAAAATTTTTAAAAAAATTTTAAATGGCCGCCATTTTGAAACAAAATGGCGGATGAAGCTGGCCAACGAACTCGGTCGAGAGATTGGTATGTACTATGTACACACCGAATTACATCCAAATCGGTTCATAAATACGCCTTTTATCGCGTGACAAAATTCAGGACGTTTCAAAATGTCAGCCACGCTAGAAATTCAAAATGCTATAACTCAGCCATTTTTTAAGATATAGACGAAACAAAAACTGCTCCGGAATCTCAGTATAAAGGTCAAATACATAAGAAAAAAATATTTTTCCATTTTTAATTTTTTGGTACCACATTTCAAGTTTTAAATTTTTTTAAATTTTTTAAATGGCCGCCAATTTGAAACAAAACGGCGGATGAAGCTGCCCAACGAACTCGGTCGAGACATTGGTATGTACTATGTACACACCAAATTACATCGAAATTGGTTCATAATTACGGGAGTTACAGTGTGACATATGTCAGATATATATATATATATATATATATATATATATATATATATATATATATAGATATATATATATATATATCAATTTTGAACGGAGGGTGGTTTCGGGGTCTGGGGGTCATGATCGATGAAAATATACCAAAATTTTTTGAAATCGCTTTCCTCCGAACGGCTGCAATAGGTAGCTTTTTTGTAAAGAAAGCTACCTAAAATTTGAAAGTGTGTAACTGAAACAGAGTTGAAACACCCTTTCAGCAATTTCCACCAGTAAAGGGAAATGGGCATCAGATGTTGTGTGCAGCCCTATATATGATCTATAGAATTTATACACACAAAGTAATAAGAAAAAAATACATTTAAAAACGCGCATCAAAAAGGAATACGCTTTTCCGAGCATTTTTTTTAGAGAGAGTACTGTAACCAATTTATTTTATGTATCCCTGAATATGAACGATGAATGCTATGCACACCATATTCAATAGTAAGCATCTTGTAGTACACTTCAGGTATATAAGATAAATTTCAACGTGTTTGAAATTTGGTGAAACCATTAAAAACCACCGCAAACCATTAAAAGTTCGTTTACAGGGTCATTCAAAAGTATTCCGTTTCATTACGGTCTACGGGGAAAAAACTTTACAATTTTGCCATGTATTTGAATGATATTACAATATTTCAAATCTATGTTATATCAATGTGGGGCACTACAAGATCATTACTGTAAACTAGGGAGTGATTAGCATTCATCGTTCATGCGCACGGACACACAAAATAATTCGGTTATACATTACTGTATATGAACAATAATTGCTGGAAGCGCGCTTTTTGTTTTAGAACGTGTTTTTAAATATAACTAATTTCTTGCATATTACTTGGCGTGTATAAATTCTATAAATCGTATACAGGACTCCACGATAAAAAATCAAAGAACATTTCCATTTATTGGGGGAAATTGCTGAAGGGAAATTTTCAGCAATTTGTGCACTAATGTGCTTTCTAACTGAACGGCATGCTATATTGTGTGTATAGATATACTATATTATATACAGGGCTGCTAAAAAAATTAGGATAATTTTCCGACTGTAGATGGTAATCGCTGAAATTGGTTTATAAATGTGTTGTGTGTTTTTCAGATTGTTTACTTAGACAGCATCTTTCACCTTATTAAACGCTGACGTTTTGTTACAATATCTTCTGAATGTGTTGGAAAGGGTTTTATCATCTATGTTTGAATCATGGTTTTTCGTTCTTGTTCTTTTTTTTTTCTTTTGGTGTCTTTTTTTTTTTGGAGGGGGGGGTAGAGAGATTCTTGCTGCACAATGATGAATGAAAATGCTGCACAAAATTTTAAGTGTCTGGTTGGTGCCAAATATCTCTTCGCTTCATCTCCTTTGCCGTTTTATATGTTTGCAATTATTTTCATGTGATCATTTTATTCATTTCAGGTGTTACATTATACATGCCCGAGGTGTGTTTCAATTATAATAAAGATATTTTTGGCTTTTATAAAGAACAAGTAACATTTACCACAGCACAGAAAAATTGTAAAGCTTTCCTCAGAGATCATACAAATCTCTACGAACCAAAGAATAAGGAAGAATTGGAGAGTTTAGTCAAAGCTTACAAATATTGGAGAAAAAACTCAGGTAATTCATTTCAAAAAAACAAATTAAGTGTGCTTTTAAATACATACAGTGACACTCTAAAATAATCCATAAACTAGCAAATGTTTTTCTGTCTGTTATATTTTGTTAATTCAGGAATATTATACGTTTAAATAAACAATGAAATCACTAATCTAAGCTACATGTTACCAGAAATCCGCCAATCTATGCTGCATTTTCGTCGAATCACGGGGTATTCCGTCAGCTGAACTGGAAACAACCTCTAAACTAAACTTAATGGTTGTGTATGTCCTTTTTACCTCAAAGCACAGAAATTTCACGAATCTAAGGTCAAAATTTCCTGAAATCCTTCAGTCAAAAACTGAAATTTCGCGAAATATCAAAAATATTTCGTCAAATCACAAGGAGTACTCCTACAACTGTACTGCCAGCACTTAGTGGCTAGGAATGGACGTCATCAATCTTATCTCGAAAAGTATCAGAGAGGGTGAAAAAAATTAATTAGAAAAGAATATAGAGAAGGTTGTAGATTTAGTCTGAAATGACGTCTTGTGTAGGTAAAACTAAATTTATTAGAAGTCCTGAAATGTTACGTTTTCAATAACCAATGATTGGCTTAAATACGGCACTAATCATTTATGGAATTATGCGGTAGACGCATATCTATGTTAATAAACGGAAGATGTGTGTCTGTCTGTTTGTATGTCGGCGATGGATAGATATGTCAGATCACAGATGGACTACCTGTTCTGGATTCTTCATGAACATTTGTCCTACCTACAGTGAAAGTACGACACTATTTCATAACACTTTGTTCGTTCATAATGTTTCTATAGACAGAAACAATTTTTTGTGAATGTTCGCTGGACGCTCACCTTCTGCATGAAGAGAGTGTGTGACGGAACGTATTTCACATTTGGCGGGATTCTGAATTGACGCACCCATTTTAAACACGTGCTACACGAAACAGACTCAAAGCACAAATAACGAATGACTACGAGGGAAAGGTCAATTATTTCAAGTTTACAATGTGTGTTGCCAACGTGCTCATTAAAAGTTTAGCTTTCCTGCTGTCTGAGAAATATCTTTACTTTTCGAAAACACCTCCTAAGTACAAAGGTGTGTTTCGATGACAATACAACACTGTAATAATTTTCAAATTTCTAATTATTAATTAATTAATTAATTTTACGACATTTATCCGTTAGTGGGGTGCAGGTAACAACCAACTATTTTTAGGTGCGTTCGTAATTATATAAATACGTAGCACCTATAGTCGTCGTTCGGTCCATCTGTCTGTCCGTCTGTCCGTATGTCCGCATATAACAGGGCAAAAACTACCCAATCGAACGGTCTGAAATTTTAAATATATGATTGTTGCAAAACTTTGCTCAGTCATTTCAAATTTCATGAAAATCGGATGTATAACTTAATGACAGGAACAGTCAAAAGTTTTCCGTTACATTACGGCCAATGGGAAAAAATTATAGCAAGTGCATTTTAATGATGTTACAGCCTTTAGAAGAGATTGAAATTGATATGCACTTGTGAAGTACACTAAAATATACATTCAGTACAATATTCGGTGCAAAAAATATTTATAAAACTAGTTATAGTACGAACGCACCTCATTTGCCACCTTTGACGTGCAATTTCCAACTTGTTTTAAAATTGTAAACGAGTTTCAACAACAATGGGGTTAATCATGCGCCAAATCATGCTCGTTAAAGTAGGCCAACTTGCTCTGAAATTGTACAATGAAACAATTTAAACAATAAAAAATAGAGAAAATAAAATAGAAATAGATAAATAGTGTAATAATTAAAAAAAACAGCTTTATCAGTTAACAGTTAAATACTAACTAAATTATGATTATATCTTGAAAAAACATTTTTGAAATCTAGTTTTAGCTTGACTATTTTAGTTGAAATAAAGTTTTTTATGTTGCTATATCTTAAAAAAGAAACAAAGGAAAAAAAATACAGGGTGTAAATAAAGTCCCGGACCCATTTTGATGTTTAATAACTCATAAAATAATAAAGATAGACTAAAATTAATAACATAAATGGTTAGATAGACTCAAAAAGTTTCATGACCCTTGTCAATGAACTTCCACTTGTGCCCCCTTCGTCACACGGAGAATATCAAGTCGATAGTCAATTTGACGCCAGGTAGCGGCAAGCTTGTCGGCATCCACAGAGGCCATTGTGGTTGTAATTCTGGCTTTTAAGTCATCAATGTTCGACACTCTCCTCCTGTAAACATTGTCCTTTATGGGTGGCCACATGTCATTTTGCAACAAGATGGTGCACCACCTCATTGGGGTACCATCGTTCGTACTTCTTTCAATGACCATTTTCCAGGAAGATGGATTGGGCGAGGAGCTCCAATTCCTTGACCTCCCAGATCACCTGATATAACGCCGCTGGACCTTTTTTGGGGGGGATTTGTAAAGGACAATGTTTACAGGTGGAGAGTGTCGAACATTGATGACTTAAAAGCCAGAATTACAACCGCATTAGTCTCTGTGGATGCCGACATGCTTGCCGCTACCTGGCGTGAAATTGACTATCGACTTGATATTCTCCGTGCGACGAAGGGGGCACACGTGGAAGTTCATTGACAAGGGTCATGAAACTTTTTGAGTCAATCTAACCATTTATGTTATTAATTTTAATCTATCTTTATTGTTTTATGAGTTATTAAACATCAAAATGGGTCCGGGACTTTATAAACACTCTGTATTATTTTAATAAGTTTTCTAGTTTACGCTTTCTGCCAAGTTTAAATAAAAGCGGTGAATTTTCTCTAATCAGCAAATACGCAAAATTAACGTGTTATAAGGGACATTTTTTTTGAGACAACGTAAATTGCAGTTATGAAATTATGCGTGATACAGACATTGAATCTTCATGAAAAAATTAAACTACAGGTTGTTCATATAAGAATGTAACAGTTTCAATAGTACAGTGAAATCTCCTACAGCGGTCTCTCCGAACAACGGTAACCTCCGAATGCCGGTCATGTTTTAGTGTTACCGATTCTCTTTCATAGAAATAACATTACACTAAACCTCTGAACAACGAATTCCGAACAACGGCCACCCCACTGCATTTTTTTTTAAATATTCCTTATTGTCACATTTTTATATAGCTGTCAGGTTTTTGTTGTTATTGTTGTTGTTCTTTGTTTGTTTGTTAATTTTAACTGCAATTCTGTAGAATTAAAATTGAAATTTAATGACAGATATATCCAAATCAGGAATCCGAAAATACAGAAATAATCGTAGATGATGCTGAGTTAAAGGATATTTTAAATAGCGTTGGAATGACCCTTAAATCCAGCGAGTACGTGACTGTAGATAATGATTTGGTAGTTACTACTTTTAATACGATAGAAGAACTGATAGAATGCAAAATCAATGAGAATAAGTGCGATGACAAAAATGAATCAGAAGATAATATGAAATTATCACAAAATCATATTCTGATGTTCTTTTTAGTTTCAGAGAAATTAAAAATTTTGCGCTCACTCAAAATGATAAGGAAATGTACAACAAATTTGTGGAAATGATTACGCATTTAGAGAAAGAGATATGCTTTAAAAAACGATTAAGTTATATTAGTATAAAATAATAGTATGCATAATAGTATGCATTTTTTAATTGTATAAATAAAATAATTTTTGACAATTATTTTGATTTTAATGTAATGTAATTTTGACATTTTAAAATGTGGAACCTCTGAATAACTGCAACCTCCGAAATACGGTCACTTTATCGTGTTCCCAGTGGTGGCCGCTATTCAGAGGTTTTACTGTATATTATAACAGTTTAATTTACACTATTTACAACACATCATACATCAAATACATCAAATTGAAGGTAACCTAACGCAGTTTTTCTTATAAATGTTCGGTAGCTGCACCTTTTGTTGTACGGGAAACATTCAACCTAAAGTCCAATTCCTCACACACGCCGATTAACAAGGGGAGTAATGGAAGCTATAGCCTCATCAATTCTGTATCTTAACTCTGACAAATCATTAGATAGCGGCGAAACGTAGACATGATATTTTATAAAGACAAAAGGAAAAAAAATCGCATGGCTCTAATATGGCTTTTAAATCCTCAGATCAGCAATAACGCTTTATGCTCAGGAGTCGTCACTTTGCGTATGTGGCACTGCAAGCGAGTCCAAAACAAAGCAGTACTCGTGCATGCGCTTATCTAAAACTGTTTGAGTTACTCATTATTTGTGACCTTGAACCAACCTCTCCGACGCTTACCGTTGATACTATTAAAATTTATAACTGGGACATCCTTTTACGGACTGTATTTATTGTTAAACCGTATTGAAATATCATTATGTAATTTAAAAATTCAGCATAATTTATGCAGCTTTTTCTTTTCAATTACAAAAGGTGCTGAAATCTTCTGGACAAATGAGTTCTTTTGCCAAGAGAAAAGTAATTCCTGGACTATAAAGGCAGCTATAGAAAATAAAGGTGCAAAACCGCCGGGTTGCTGTGTTGTTGCTGTTGACATCAATTTAGTAAACAAAATTCCTCTGACTGTAATTCCTATGAATATACGCTATAACGCTTTCATTTGTACTATAGATATGCCCAAGGATTGCCGTGAAACAATAAATATCTCTCCGTAAGTATATTTACTGTAACTACTCTACTATATATCGACTAAATATAGAGGATGTTGCCGAATTCGACCAACAAATTCAGAAAGTGGTAGCAGGCATCAAGAGGATGAATAATTACCATAGAACATGGGGTCGCAAAATAGCTATTTAATCAAAAATACGGGGTGTTCTACCATGACTTAATTTGGGTTGACGGTAGATAACTTTCAGGAAACTGAAGTACAGTAGAACCTCTTTTATACGACACTCTCGGTTAACCGAAATCCATTTTTAAAGCTTTTTTTTTTTTTTTTACTATCACACTGATCAAAGAGAAGAGGAAGACAACGATGTAGGCGGCGAAGAAAATGAACAAATTAGCAATTCAGAAGCTTTTGAATGTTTTTCAAAAGGTTTGGCATGGCTGGAGCAACAGAAAGACTGTGCATAATGGTGAACTAATAGTATTAAAAAACTTCGTGATATAGAGCTGCAAAGCAAAGACAATCGAAACTGCGAACCAAAACTTTTTTTTTTCAAACTCTTGTGAAATATGTAAAAAAAGTACTTAATTTCAAAATTAAAATTCAGGTAATTTACTCATGTTTCTATTTTGCTATTGCATTATTTTTTAAGCACTTGTTACCATAATAAGAAGTAGCCCATATATTTCTCCTTAGTCTTAAAATTAAAGCATCCTCGATTATCCGAAAATTTCGATTTTCCAAAAGAGAGACGGTCCCAATTACTTCGGATAATCGAGGTTCTACTGTATATTGTAATAAAACTTTTAATAGACATGCTCATCTTTGTTGTAAATAGAAGTTTCCATTATACACTTCAGCAGTATGCACTTGACACTACACATTTTGGACTATAATTATTTTACATGTAAGGCCTTCGTGGTTAACACGGGCAAAGCTGGGCGATTGTGCTAGTTGTTTTATAAATTGAATTGTACATTCAAATATTTACACTGTCTTAACTTTTTTTTTATCTTATGATTTATTTATCAGTATACGATTCTGTTTAATTCCTTTAAAGATAATTAAAAAATAAACATTAACCTTTAACCGATGTTACCGGTCTCTCAGACCGCGGCTTTTTTCAATTTTTATAGTTTGACTTGCAATTTTCAGCTTAACTACAAACACTACCAAAAATTTGTTCCATTTGGAGCTTCAGTATTATCTCCAGAGATTTTTGAATAGGGGAATTTTAATTATAACAGTCCTGTACAAAAAAGTTTAGTACAAAAACACCATCTTATGAATTAATCGCCTCTTTTATTCATCTTTCGATGGAGCGGTCTCACAGACCGCTTCACACTAGTTATGTGACAATTTCTATGACACCAGTTAAAGGTTAAATTGTTAATCGATCTATTTTACATTCACACACACGAATTTATTTAGAATAGGGTGTCGCCGAATTCGACTGACAAATTCAGAGGGTTGATCGTCAAGAGGATGAAAAAATGCCATAGAACATGGGGCCACAAACCAGCTCTTTAATGAAAATTACAGGGTGTTCTACCGTAACTTAGCTTAGGCTGACGATAATAACGTTCAGAAAATTGGAGTATATTATAATAAATCTTTTAATAGACATGCTCTCCCTTATTGTAAATGTGATAAAATTAAAAAAAGTGGCAGTAGTTTCCATTATGCGCGTCAGCAGTATTCACTTGACGCTACACATTTTGGACTGCGATTACCAACCAGTTCATATGGTATCATCAATTGTCACCCTGTATTTACAGAACTTATCGGGATATTATCACATTTCATACAAAACAAGGTACAGTCGTGGAAAAAAAAAAAGTAAACACCCCCACTAACTCCTCAACAAATTATCGTAGAAGAAAGTTACTGGTACCGAACGATTGGAAATAAAGTCTACTTTTAAATGATATAGATAAAATTTGCTTAGGGGACCATCTACATATTAAAACGAATCATAACTTTGTTTTTTTTTCAATAGCAGTACGCAATTCTGACAGCATAAATGAACTCTACACCCTTCAATTAGCCTAAAAACAAATTTTTATGTGATTCATACCATAAATTTCTGAGAAATTAATTATTTTAAAACGAGCCTATTTTAAGGGCTGTACCCAAATTGAAGTTCGTAACTCGATTGTTAACGGAGAGATCCCCCATCTTGATCAAGGCACCTTAAGAAGTCAATGAAACCTGCTAGATTACAGGACAGCAGAAGAAATTTCAAAATATCTAGTCACTTCTATCATAGACGGCCCCTTAAACCATCATTTTGCAGTTTTTTAAGCATAATTTGAAAACTACTTGGAGGAAAAATGTGAAATTTTGGATTTCCATAAAGCAGGACTTAATAAATCTAAATCCATCCAAAAAATTGTAGGTTGCAATTCATAATTTTTTCGAATATTAATTTCATAATTCATAATTCCTATCATAAAATTATAAAAATTACAAATTCAGTGTATTTATGTTTGGGTATATTAGTACTATTGCTACACAAAAAATTAGAACATTAGGATCATAATTTCAGGAGATATACATAAAAATATGAAAATGTAATTTAACATTAGAAGCACAAAATTTTGAATGTATATAATTCAAAAACTTATCATTCAAGTGACTTGAAATTCGGTGTCTAGGTATAGTTTGAACCGAAGATTTGAAATATCTTGTTAAAATTGGGTATTGTCATTGAAAAAAATGAAGTTCGGATTCGTTTTAATATGTAGATGGCCCTCTAAGCAAATTTTATATACATCATTTAAAAGTAGACTTTATTTCCAATCGTTCGGTATCAATAACTTTCGTCTACGATAATTTGTTGAGGAGTTAGTAGGGGGTGTTTACTTTTTTTTTTCCGCGACTGTACATTCAAATATTTACAATGTCTTAACGTTTTTTTTTATTTTATGATTTATTTATCAGTATACGATTCTGTTTAATTCCTTTAAAGATAATTAAAAAATAAACATTAAGTTGGTAATCGATCCATTTTACATTCACACACACGAATTTATTTAGAATAGAGTTATACAGGGTGTCGCCGAATTCGACTGACAAATTCAGAGGGTTGATCGTCAAGAGGATGAAAAAATGCCATAGAACATGGGGCCACAAACCAGCTCTTTAATGAAAAATACAGGGTGATCTACCGTAACTTAGCTTAGGCTGGTGATAATAACGTTCAGAAAATTGGAGTATATTATAATAAATCTTTTAATAGACATGCTCTCCTTTATTGTAAATGTGATAAAATTAAAAAAAGTGGCAGTAGTTTCCATTATGCGCGTCAGCAGTATTCACTTGACGCTACACATTTTGGACTGCGATTACCAACCAGTTCATATGGTATCATCAATTGTCACCCTGTATTTACAGAACTTATCGGGATATTATCACATTTCATACAAAACAAGGTACAGTCGTGGAAAAAAAAAGTAAACACCCCCACTAACTCCTCAACAAATTATCGTAGAAGAAAGTTACTGGTACCGAACGATTGGAAATAAAGTCTACTTTTAAATGATGTATATAAAATTTGCTTAGGCGGGCCATGTACATATTAAAACGAACCATAACTTCATTTTTTTCAATGGCTATACCCAATTCTGACAGCATAAATGAACTCTACACCCTTCAATTAGCCTAAAAACAAATTTTTATGTGATTCATACCATAAATTTCTGAGAAATTAATTATTTTAAAACGAGCGTATTTTAAGGGCTGTACCCAAATTGAAGTTCGTAACTCGATTGTTAACGGAGAGATCCCCCATCTTGATCAAGTCACCTTAAGAAGTCAATGAAACCTGCTAGAATACAGGACAGCAGAAGAAATTTCAAAATATCTAGTCACTTCTATCATAGACGGCCCCTTAAACCATCATTTTGCCGTTTTTTAAGCATAATTTGAAAACTACTTGGAGGAAAAATGTGAAATTTTGGATTTCCATAAAGCAGGACTTAATAAATCTAAATCCATCCAAAAAATTGTAGGTTGCAATTCATAATTTTTTCGAATATTAATTTCATAATTCATAATTCCTATCATAAAATTATAAAAATTACAAATTCAGTGTATTTATGTTTGGGTATATTAGTACTATTGCTACACAAAAAATTAGAACATTAGGATCATAATTTCAGGAGATATAAATAAAAATATGAAAATGTAATTTAAGATTAGAAGCACAAAATTTTGAATGTATATAATTCAAAAACTTATCATTCAAGTGACTTGAAATTCGGTGTCTAGGTATAGTTTGAACCGAAGATTTGAAATATCTTGTTAAAATTGGGTATTGTCATTGAAAATAATGAAGTTCGGATTCGTTTTAATATGTAGATGGTCCTCTAAGCAAATTTTATATACATCATTTAAAAGTAGACTTTATTTCCAATCGTTCGGTATCAATAACTTTCGTCTACGATAATTTGTTGAGGAGTTAGTAGGGGGTGTTTACTTTTTTTTTTCCGCGACTGTACATTCAAATATTTACAATGTCTTAACGTTTTTTTTTTATTTTATGATTTATTTATCAGTATACGATTCTGTTTAATTCCTTTAAAGATAATTAAAAAATAAACATTAAGTTGGTAATCGATCCATTTTACATTCACACACACGAATTTATTTAGAATAGAGTTATACAGGGTGTCGCCGAATTCGACTGACAAATTCAGAGGGTTGATCGTCAAGAGGATGAAAAAATGCCATAGAACATGGGGCCACAAACCAGCTCTTTAATGAAAAATACATGGTGTTCTACCGTAATTTAGCTTAGGTTGACGATAATAACGTTCAGAAAATTGAAGTATATTATAATAAATCTTTTAATAGACATGCTCTACTTTATTGTAAATGTGATAAAAAAAAAGTGGTAGTAGTTTCCATTATGCGCGCCAGCAGTATTCACTTGACGCTACACATTTTGGACTGCGATTACCAACCAGTTCATACGGTATAATCAATTGTGCGCGAACACCCTGTGTTTACAGAACTTATCGGGATAGTATCACATTTCATACAAAACAAGGTACATATCGCTACATTTTCATTGCGAAATTTTTGTTATTTTAAAAATTATTACCGTCAACCCGAGTTCAGTTATTATGAAACAATTGTATTTGTGAGTAAATAAGTGGTTTGCGACCCCATGTTCTATGACAATTTCTGATCCACTTGATGCCTACTCTCACCCCTCTGAATTCGGCAACACCCTATATAAAACTGTTAAGGGGTTTCAGGACTCTTAAAGCTTTAAAATTTTCGAAATTTTAATTTTTTTAGATATTAAACTACTATCTTTTCTGAACATTTTGGTATAAATGTTTCCTTGAAATTCCTATTAGAACAGAAGTTATGGCTTTTAGAATGATACACGCTCAATAGCTGAAGCGGAGTTTCAGAAACTTTGAAGTCAATTTTCTCCAAATGACGTTTTTGGGCATAACGCGCACGATATCTCAAAAACTTCTGAATTTTATGTTATGAAATTTTCAAAACATATGTTTCACTATAATAAAACACTCATACTACAGTATATATTAAAACACACATACACACATAAATAACGCCTGCATTCAACAGTTAAAGGTATATTATTTATATATACCTTCATATGTTTCATGTTAGTCTGTATAAACTGAACCTAAAATTTCCTTCTTATTGCTCGGAAATATATTCTTTATAGGTGATTATACTGTTGAAAATTTCTAAATTTTGCATTAACTAAATACAACTTTGTATTAAAAATAGAAAAATGCTTTAAATACAAATTTATTTAAGTTCAGAGTAATTATTACAATGTGAAGCATAAGGAGGACCCCAAATTTTCCTTCTACTTTCAAAATTTATTTTGTAATCGTACGCCTAATCTGTTACGCCGATTTTCCGCTCGTCAAATGTCTGACATTTTGGAGCCCACTGTAAATTCTAATTCTGCATCTTGTAATTTTTCAAATACATGAAATGAAAGAACATACTTATATCTTTCATCCCAATATAAAATTTTGTCTTAAAATCAATTACATTTTAAGATATTATATGTTGAAAATGGTCTTTTTTTTGCGATTTTTCCAATTTTAAGAGTTCTGTGACCCCTTAATTAGATAATTTTTTAAGGAAGGTTTTAGTACATAACCTATCGTTCTACATTGCTCAGTTATAGAAATATGAGGGAAAGTTCTATTATCAGGTGATGCCCATTATGAGAGATTAGTCTTCTTAAAAAGTTTCTACTAGACTGATTTTGATGAGACTTGTACTTTTAGTTACATAATATTTCAGGAAAGGTTTTAGTATATTGCACATCATTCTATGTAGCTTATAGTTATACAATTATGGGGGGAAAGTTCTACAATCAGGTAAACCAGATTATGAAAGATTAGCCTTTTTAAAAATATTTACTGAACGGATTTTCCTGAGACTTTCATTGTTAGTTAGACAATATTTCAGGGATATTATTAGTATTTTCCAAATCGTTCTTTACCAAATCTTACTGATCAATTAAAAGACTTTGTCCTTAACAGCCCAAAATTTGCCATACACATTAGATAATAAAAAGCTCAATGGCGTTCGTATCGTTTTCATCCATACGGTAGGGCATACCAAGTATAGGTCTATATTGCTTTAAATCAGAGGTCAAATTCACCGATATACAGGGTGTCCGAAAATTCCTGGACACATTTTAAAATTCAATTTAAAAATCAAGTAATTGTCGTACAGGAGTGTGACTTGGACTAAAATGCCTTGATGAAAATCGCTTGATGAAAAGCTTTCTTCAAGCGAATGAAAAATTTTAGTTCTAAATTTCGATCACAGATGGCGTCACTTGACCGTATGCATGTTTGCTTCCAAGCATAATTTTGAACGAGCGTCTGGGGAGAGAACGACTTCTAATAGTAGCACTTAGAAAAAATTGGGCTCCCGTTTCAACAGGGAAGAAAAGGAGAAAACAGTCTGCGTTCTTCTTTTAACTTTGTGTAACTTTCCCTTTTCGCTTGCATTTATTATCGGAACATTAAAATTATAAATAAAAAATGTCGAATGTTGAATTTTATAATTTGATTCTCAGAAAAAAATGATTTTTTTCAAAAATAAATAACATAATTTTAAAAGGAAATAAATAAAAAAGAAGAATGTCTGTTATTTATATAAAAACCTTTTATATATAAATCTGTAACAATTATTTTTATAATTAAAGCTTCATATTTTAATATTATAATATTTTATAATATATGTATATATTAACATATTTAAAAAAAATAAGTAGATTTGTCAATTCTGCAATATATTTATATATAATATAGTTATTTGGCAATTAATATTATATGTAACTATATTCAAAAATCTGTGTCCACAAAATACTGATTTTTTTTCTTTTTCACCTCCGAAAATTCATTTTTACAGTATTCATTTTTTATTAAGTTTTATATATTAATGATTCACCTTTCTGTGTGTTTACCTATTCTTTTTTTCAATAAGACCAATTGCCGTAAATGTTTAATATTTTGTTAAGATTAGCACACACCTCATCGTATCCTACTTTTTTTGCAAACTTATGTCAAAATTTCCAGTTTGGGGAATTCGATTTGAATATTTTACAATGACTTTTTTAATTTATTATTAAATGATTTTATGAAGGAGGTATGAGATAATATATTTTTTAACTATTACGTTTAACAGATTAAGTAGGAAAGAGGAGGGGAGGGGATTGGTTTAAATTTTTTAACTTACATAAGCATGAAAGTATCAATTTTCCCGCTTAATTTACTGCATCTGTTTGACATTAAATGAAATTTCCCTTCCAAAGTTGCAATCTTTATAAGTTCTTTTTTCTTCTCTTATATATATATATATTTCAGTGTGATTAAAATGCTAAAACTTCGACATGTTTTTCAATTAACTCGATTTTTAAATGGACAATCCTCATGGTTCATAAAATTAAAGACAGGATTTTCCTTAATGTAAATTGACTGTTGATGAGTATTTGCTTAGTATTTTTTTAAAATAAAAATATTAAGCAAAGAGTCATTTGTACATTATTTTTACAAATATGTCATGACATTTCATTTATTTTTTTTAACCCTTTATGTCCCAAATTATGAATTGATGAAAATTTCATCTTCTAAAACATTTTTTGTGAATTTTTGAAACTACATTAGAAGATTTACACAATCATTTAATAAATTTTAGAAGGATTTTGCCATTTAAAATCAATTAATTAAATTTGTATTTATAGAAATTTTGTGCAATACTTATAACTTCATTCAAATCTTTTATTTTAAATTTTTTTTAGCAATTTATTGAATTAGGAAGTGTACAAGTATAATGCTCTTATAAGAGAAACATAGGAATAATTCCGAACTGAAACTTTTCCCACACAATCTTTCAACGTCAAGAAAGCTGAAGAGATGCAAATGAAAAAAAAAAAAATCATCCTTTTAAAAATAGTTTTGTTTTGTTCAACCAATAATGCTTTTGGAATAAGATAACGTAAAGTACCTATAACTCATTCTAAAATGTACTACTACTAATTGATGCATATTTTATATCAAGTTATTTTAATGGTACGTTAAAGTAGCGTCGGGGCATAAAGGGTTAAATAATTAATTAATCGGATATCTGGTTCTTACAGCTATAGAGCACACATAGAATTAAAAATATGAAGGAGAATCTTGAAAGAAATTAAAAAGAAGTGTTGTTTTAAAATCTTCTTAATAATTTTTAAATTAACTTTTCAAATCTTATTACAATAATTAAACTTTTCCTTTATTAAGACATTTTTCTTCATAAAACCATTTAATAATGTGTCAGTAAGATATTATAAAATATCTTTTAAAAAAAGTACAAAAGTTATAAAAATCCTTTAACTGTAAAATTTTTACATAAGCTTCCCCCCCCCCTCACACACACACTCACACTCACACTCACACACACACACTCAAACACACACACACACTCACACACACACTCACACTCACACTCACACACACACTCACACTCACACTCACACACACACTCACACTCACACACACACTCTCACTCACACACAAAAGAAAAATAATATCATAGGATATGATGAGTATTTTCGAATAAATATATTATCTGTAAAAATACTGCAGAATTCACAAAACAACTTATTTTTTAAGTCTGTTACAAAAATATATTAAAATATAATAATAATAAAATATGAAGCTATAAAAATATTTTTTTCAGATTCATCTAACAAAAGATTTTCAGATAAATAACAGCCATTACTATAATTCTATTTTTATTATTATTATTATTTCCTTTTGAAAACATTTCATATTTGCAAATTCGATGCTAGGGTTTTTTTTTTTTTTTTTTTTTTTTTTCAAATGATAAGATTCAGCTTTCTTCGCTGTTTATAATTTTAACAATTCCCATAATCGAATAACAAATGCAAGCGAAAAGGGAAAGCCACATAAGTCTGAGGGAAGAACGCAGTAGTTTTTCCCTTTTCTCCACAGCTGAAAAGGAAGGAGAATTTTTTCTAAGTTCTACTGTTAGCAGGAGTCGTCATTTCTGTGTCACAGCGTCAAAATTAATATGAAAATCAGAAAAAAAAAACACATGTTTGAAAGCAAACATACATATGGCCAAGTGACGCTCTCTGTGATCGAAATTTAGAGCTAAATTTTAAAATTGTTTAAAATTTTCATTCGCTTGAAGAAATGTTTTTATCCCGAGGCGCATTTTTGTCCAAGTCGCACTCCTATACGAGAATTACTTGAATTTATATTGAATTTTAAAATGTGTCGAAGGAATTTTTCGGACACCCTGTATTTCTTTTGATTTGAAGTTCATTTGGAGGAACTGACCTGCGTAGCGGGCAAAGCTTGCTAGTATAAAATATAAATGAGAATTTTGTTCCGGCTTCTTGTAACTTGAGTTCTAATGAATGGATTTTAATGGTATTTGTACTGTTAGTTAGATAATATTTCAGCGAAGGTGTTAGGTTATTGCACATGGTTTTACGTTGCTCAGTTATAGAATTAGGAGGAAAAGTGCTATAATCAGGTGAGCCTGATTATTAGCAGAGAGATTAGCATTTTTAAAACTTTTACAGGAGGGATTTTGATGGTATTTGTAGTGTTAGATAATATTTCACGCAAGGTTTTAGTTTATTTCATATCTTTTTACGTTGCTTAATTATTGAAATAATGCCGAATTTCTATAATCAGGTGACTCGATTGTGAAAGATTAGGCTTTGTAAAAAGTTCGAGATTTTCTTGAGACTTGCATTGTACTCAAATAATTTTTCAGGGATGGTTTTATTATATTGCATGTCATTCTATCGTTTTTTCACCTAATATTACTGTAAATGATCAATAAAAAGAGCTGGTGCTTAACTGCCCAAATTAACATATTACAAAATATCATAGCGCATTGGCATTCATATCGTTTTCTGCAATGTGGAAGTACATTCCAGGTAAAGGACTATATTGCTTTAAAATACAAGGTCAAATTCACCTACATATTTTGTTTGATCCAGGATTCGTTTGGAGAAACCGACCAGCGTAGCTGGTGAAGCCTGCTACTAAATACAGTGTAACTTTATTTGAATACATAATGAACATTTTTCATGCAAAAATGGTTTTTGGTGTTGATAGGAAGTAATTGAAGAAATATACATATAAAATAATTAAATTTAAAAAATCTTGTGAACCCCTTGAATGCCTAATTTTTCAAAAATCATTGTAATAATGTTTTTCAGCTTTCATTTTTTAAATAAATCCTGGGAAAAATACTTCAAAAAATCATATTTTGTTTCAAGTATGGTTTACGGCTAAAAAACAGTTTGTTAATAATCGGCAATATTAGTCTTTAATTTAAAAAATAATTTTCCTTGATAAAAATCTATAATATTAAACACACAAGAATTTTAGGAACTATAATAAGAAATAAATTTTATTTGCTCACTGCAGAACAAAATAGGTTATTTCGCAAGCTTCCAAATAAATCAAAAAGAACAAGTAGCAACAATTGAAAAAATAAATCTTTCTTTATTCTTAAACAGGACAAGTGTTGCCATCTACATGTTGAAAATCGATTTAATAATATTTTCAAAATGCATTTTATTGGCAACATTAGGCATTATAGCTTCAATATTATTGTAATAGTATTTTAGAGCCTAAATTAGGTATGTTGCCGAAAAGTAACACCCGGCATTTAAGGGTTAAAAAAAATAGTTTTCACCTATGTTCTGTAACCTGGGAAACCTGGGATGGATCCTTTACAAGGAAGGCTTCCTCAAAGCGCATGCATTCTCAGAATAATATTTTGATAAGAATGCTCACGAAACTCGTGATGGGCGAAATCGATACTTTTTATTGATTTTATCGATATTACGGCCAACTCGATTTTATCAATACTATAATTTTTTTTTATCGATATCTCTACGGGTAGTATAGTTCACTTTAATTTCTCTTCGAATCATCATTGCGGTCAATACTTCGATACGGATAGTATCGTTCATTTTTATCTATCCCTGTTAGGCCTAATAGCGATAGAACGATATTTCTGACATTAATTTCATGACAATGTGTACTTGTTCATTTGATTTTACTATTTTAGTGGTAGAGCATAGCCGGATTTAGCCTTTAAACCATTCCGTGTAAAAGTAAAAAATTGCACTCTAACATAATAAGCATGCATAGTAAGCATTTAAAAAAAAAGTTTGGATGGGCTTTTTTACGTTTTTTAGTGAAAGTAAAAGAAAAAACAGTGTAATTCACGCGCAGTAATTGACACAAATACTTATTAATAACTTTTCACTTAAAGTACTTTACTTCATTTAAAAAAATAGTTAACAGGAGTAAAATTCAGATGACTTTTTTTTTTACGAACTTTTGCTTCAGAGAATTCTTCAATTAATTCAGGAACGTCTAAACTGTTACTGACTAGGAAGGTTGCTATACGGGCATACTCCGAAAAATCGGAAAAAATTAGCGAATATTCTACTCATGAGGATAGATAAGTTCATAAAAAAATTTCCACGGAAACTCGATAGACCGTCCTTAAAAAAAAAAAAAAAAAAAAAAAAAAAAAAAAAAAAAAAGAAAATGAAAATTCCGATATTTGGCGATTCATTACCGGTTGACGATGGAATTAAAATTTCAAAAAATACTTTATGTCAAATACTCTTTTAGATAAAAAAAAGGTTTTATATTGAACTTGTTTAAATTTAATGTAAATAACTTTAGTTACTACAGTTTTAGTTTGATTTAACTATAGTTTTGTCATACATATATATTTACAATGAAAGTTAACTATAAAATTTTATGAATTAAAATAAAATTTAAATTAATTAAAATTGTTTCAATCCTAAAAGCAAGTCCAATTGAGCACTGTCGATTCCATTTTGTTGCTATGGAAACAACGACTTCTTTGATATTGGAATAAATAACTGCATCATTCTTCATCTTGCCTTGATTTTGGAATACGTTTAAATATATGATAATACTTTTTATATATGAAATTGTTTTTAAAGTAATAAAATTAAATAACAAGCAACATAAATATGTAATACAAAAAAATGTATTTATTAAACTCTTGTCATTGTTTAAGTTTAAATTTATTAAATGCTATTTACACGCATTCTAAAAATCAATTAACAAGCTATTTTCAGGTGCATTAAAATCGTTTGTTTTTGGCGACGACTGCTCGTCAAATCGCATGGCGATTTCGTCTTTTCGCGCCAAATACTCGAAAGTATTTCATATTTTTAGTCTTTCTACTGTAATTCCGCCGCTAAATTTGACATCCCTTATTACATACATAAGTAGTTTAATTACTATTTTTTTTAAATTTTCTGAGTAAGGAGACCTTCCTTGTGAGTTCATACTCAAGTTCTAAACTTGCGAGGTCTGACAATCCTGTTTGAGATGGTGTTGTTCTGAAATAGTTCTTGGTTATTTTTAGTTTGGAAAAATTACGGTCCCCGGATGCAACATATTGGAAAAGTTAGTAAAATTCTTAGAAAATTGCTCAAGTTTGGAGCAAGATTCATTTGCGTTATCAATTTCAAATCTTCCAAAGGTTGTAAATCTTTTTCCTATTCAAAACACAATACTGATAATTTCATCAGAAAGTTCCGGGCTGTTTATATCCGATGATTCTCCATCTGTTAAAATAGTTCCCAAATATTTGGAACTCGCCAAAATTACAAAAGAACAAATATCTTTTAATCATATATATGATATAAAAAACAGAAGTAACTGTTATGATGATGCAGCAGAGAATATTTTTTTAAAGCATTGATTGCAGTATCAAGAAGGTGGTAAAAGAATTCCATTTTGTATTTTTCTTGTACATCGATTACTGGTTCATCCTCATTTTCATAATCAAATTGTCTTTTCCGCCGACGAACTCTATGTCTCTGTATTGATTAAAAAATTTTATGTGCATCTATTTCGGATGCCATTTCGCATCGAAAAGTATGGCATAAAAGTGATTGTCCGATCTCAATAAAACAAAACAAAACAACAACAACAACAAAAAAAAAAGATTGGAACTTTCCCAAAGTTTTACTGCCAATGCAATGTCGTAATTTTCCCCCTGCATGAGTTTACTAATGGGATTGTCATGATTTAAAACCTCATACTATATCATGACAGAACAAAGAAATTTGAAGCGTTTTATTTGTGTAAGTAGCCCAGATGTTTCATCTCTTATAGAACTATCTATATCTTTGTCCTCGTAAATTCTAAGCAATGCATGATATTATATTTGACAGATTTGATACAACATAACTCAGTGGCTTTATAGCATCAATTCGAACCAGATATGTCGCTCAGAGGTTTTAAGGTTAATTCTTCAACGTGCTTCGAAAGAATGGCCAATCTGAAAGACGATGAAGAAAAAATAAGTACAATTTTTGGACAATATTAAAGAAGTTGACTCTTTCTAATGATGATTGGTCATATCATTTGCCACCAGGTTAAGGGAGTGGCAACCATATGCCATAAAAAGAACGAGGGTTGATGTTTCTAATCATTGCTTATCACACCGTACGTTCACCTTTCATATTAGCCCCATTGTCATATCCTTGGCTTCTCATGTTTGCTAAAGACAATCCCAGGTTTTCTAGCTCTTGAAGTAAGATATCAAAAAGTTGTTGGCTTGTTGATTTTTAGGGTTCAGTACTTAAAAAGTAAAAACGGAACCATTAAAAGATCACTCCTGTGTGTCTGTCACAGACACTTTAGTCGTAAACTATGGAACGTGGAAAGTTCAAATTGGGGGAAATACTAAAGATTATTGACCCACATATTTACAGATAAATAAATATTCATAAACTTATTTAGGAAAAATGTACAGGGGCTAATTAAGTTCCTTGAAAAAAGAAATCTTTTCTTTGTATATCGTGTGGGGTATCGTGCAAAAGCTCTCGTAACGCTGAAGTGAAAAATACATTTCTTTTAATTTTCGGTATTATATTTTCAAAGTTATGGTCGAAAAAGTAGTGCAAAAATATGTTCCCCCCCATCTAATTCCAAATCTACTGAAACTAAAATTCTGAAACAAATAGAGGTAGTAGACGTTAGTTTAAACCTTGCAGCAAAATTATAGCGATTGCAATAGGTCACATAGTTTTTGAGAAAATCGCATTTTTCCGTTACACACAAATTTCGATTTACGGGCATTCAGCAAAGTGTTGAGTAGCGCTAGAGGTACAGTCGTGGAAAAAAAAAGTAAACACCCCCAACTAACTCCTCCACAAATCATCGTAGACGAACGTTACTGGTACCGAACGATTCGGAAAAAAGTCTACTTTTCAATGATGCATATGAAATTTTCTTAGGGGGTCATCTACATATTAAAACGAATCCAAACTTCATTTTTTTCAATAGCAATACCCAATTTTAACGAGATATTTCCAATCTTCGGTTCAAACTATGCCTAGACACCAAATTTCAAATCATTTGAATGATAAGTTTTTGAATTATAAACATTCAAAATTTAGTGCTTCTAATGCTAAATTACATTTTCATATTTTTATTTATATCTCCTGAAATTATGCTCCTATTGTGCTAAATTTTTTTGTAGCAATAATACTAATACACCCAAACATAAATACGGTGAATTTGCAATTTTTATAACTTTATGATATAAATTATGAATTATGAAATTAATATTCGAAAAAATTATGAATTGCAATCTGAAAATTTTTTGATGGATTTAGATTTATTAAGTCCTGCTTTATGGAAAACCAAAATTTCACATTTTTCTTCCAAGTAGTTTTCAAATTATGCTTAAAAAACGGCAAAATGATGGTTTAAGGGGACGTCTATGATGGAAGTGAGTAGACAGTTTGAAATTTATTCTGCTGTACTGTAATCTAACGGGCTTCATTGACTCCTTGAGTGGCGCTTAAGGTGCCTTGATCAAGAAAGAGGCTCTTTGGGTTAACAATCGAGTACGGAACTCCAATTTGGATACAGCCCTTAAGATACGCTCGTTTTAAAATAATTAATTTATCGGAAACTTATGGTACGAATTCCATAAAAATTCGTTTCTAGGCTAATTGAAGGGTGTAGAGTTCATTTATGCTGTCAGAATTGTGTACTGCTATTGAAAAAAAACAAAGTTTGGTTTCTTTTTGATATGTAGATGGCCCCTAAGCAAATTTTATATACATCATTTAAAAGAAGACTTTATTTCCAAACGTTCGGTACCAGTAACTTTCTTCTACGATAATTTGTTGAAGAGTTAGTAGGGGTATTTACTTTTTCCCCCCAAGACTATACCTATCGCACCAAAAGTATAAAAGCATTGTTGATCATGAACTTCATAAAAAATCGTCGGTAATTAACCGAGATATTAACCGTTAAAGACACGGACGGTTTGGACATACATAATGACAGGGATTGCGTACTCTATGCTCCATCACTTTTAAAGCCTACATAACAAATTTTAAGGATATATTTGTGTAATGCGATGCCCAGTAGCAGTATAAACACAATAAACGTCAAATCGTTATAAACAGATTAATTTAATGAGAATTAATCACATAAATACTATGAGATTCGTGACTAGTTTGCATTGAGTGCTTCTCTCAATACACCTACTGTGTCTTTAAAGGTTAACTAAAAACCTGTATGGAAAAACGCGGCACAGACCAAAGTGGCGTTGCTACTTTGCTACCTCCTTTCGAAGCTTAGCAAAATGCCAAGTTTAAACTTTGAACAAGGGTTTTGTTTTAGATACACTGTAAAAATAAAAGATTATTACGACGCTGAATTTAGTTTTATGAAATGCCAAATGAAGTTTAAATATGCACTACTTTTCTTGCCAGTGCCGAATTAAATTCATCATGAACAGATTAGGATAAGATTTAAATAAGACTTATAAGAATAGTAATATTTGATATTATTTAGGCTTTATATGTTTTTGAACTTTTACGGTATACCCATTCATACTTTTCTAGTATAGTATCTATAATACAGCTTACCAAACCCTACGTTGTATAGCTTTTACGAAGTGTTATTTTACTTTAATAACGATTGTTTTAATAATATAATTCGTAATTCATATACTTATTGTACGGAACCCTCTGCACGCGAGTAATACTCACACTTGACCGTTTATTCACTCTGATGAATGCCCAAAAAATGTTCCCGACTTCTTGTTCAATCTACAAATACTTTATAACGAAGGTCGTTTGTTCTCTTTTACTCAAGTTAGGTGTGCAACCTAAAATAATCGAGTGATATTGCAATTAGATGAATGACCTCATTTGGAATGTGTTTTTTCAAATATGTGGTTGTTTTAAGTTGTTTGTTCAAATCCCTCCTTACATGCTCCTCCATGAATAGTTGGACTAGCTTTAAAAGATTCCATTATTATTTTCATACAAATTTTCTTTGCTACCCCTAAATGCTAAGCAACTTTCTCCTAAAAGTTTGACGATTCCGCCTGTTGAAAAACGGCGTTCCAATGTTGGGCTTCTGCATTCCAAAATCTTTGAGAAATAGCATCTATTGCTCGCAAAGTTTTAAGCGAATACTCAATTCAAGCCAAAACTTTTGGGCTTCAAAATGTTTATTTGTAGTTTCATGATTTTCGAGGAATTTTACTATATGTTGCCAATCTCTATAGCCATCTTTTGCTAAAGAAGAACTTATAGCCGTTCTTACAATTTTTCAGAAGAAGCAGAAAACTGAGTCTTTCGCTGCAGAATACCCCAACCAATTTCTGTGAATTTTCTCTCTGTTGCTTAGATCTCCTGTATAGTTGTTTGAGGTGAACCTATGTTCGCTGATATCAGTAGAGAAATAAGAGTTGTACATTGGGGGCGCTGGACCTGTTTTCGAAAGACAAATTCTTTCTGAATCAAAAATACATCCAGGCAATAGTTCAAGATCAGATCTGAAAACCGAAACGGCAGGTCAATCTTCACCTGTCCCTGTCTCCATCTGCAAGTGCAATGCATTTTCTACCTCTTTTGCTTCATCATGTCCCTCTTCTTTTTGCTCAACGCGATCAGGCTTTCTATCTATAGAGCAGTCTTCAGACGGCTACTGTTTTTCTCTCTTTGTTTTCGCAATTTTGCGCCCCCGATTTTTTTTACTCCGTGCCAGGGCACGGACTGACGGAGTGTTCGTCCGACCCTGGGCAGAGTTGCTGTCAAACTTCGTAGGAGGACCCCTTTCTTTCCAGGTTAAATTATTATATTTTTAGTTTAGAACTTAAAATTAAGTTCTTATTCCGAGCAGTGTCATATTGGCTTTGCTTTTTAGTCAAGCAGACAAGAGGACAGTATTGCTGCCATGGAAAGAACGACTTAGTCAATGTCGAAATTTATAACGACAGCATTCTTAATCAGGTAGTTACATAGTTGGTAACCAAATGACTTGCGAAGAACGTCAAAAAAGATTGAATTAAAATGGGACCATAATTTAAAAAGTTATTACTTTGGTGGAGGTGACAAACTTGAGGGATACAACTTAATTATTAAAAACCCTGGGTAACGTGGCTGTAAACCAATTGCTGTGTTAGGTTACTCGTTTATTAAATTTTATGTTTCAGGTTCGTCCCCTTTAGCCCCCCCCCCCCACCCCGCCCTTCCCTCCAAATCATAACTTTTTACTTTCTTCTATCTTTACGAGAAGAAAGTATTGGATTCGTGAAATTTTTCCACCCTTTTTTGACAGATTTACACGTTTTGAAGTTGGATATCCCGAAAAACATGTTTTTACAAAATATCTGTCTATGAGTTTGTGACTCTCTCTGTCTGTCTGTATGTGACAGAAATTTTGTGGACACACTATCTCAAGAGCTAATGCACGTAATTTTATGAACATTTATATTTAGTTAGTCACTGATATAAATTGGTGCTGATTAGTTTTTAGTGTAAATCGCCAAACAAGTGGCACTGCTATGCTGCCTTTTTCACGATTTTCACAATAGCTCTGTCTCAAGAATTAATGCACGGATTTTCATCATACTTCAGATTCAGTTGATCTTGATATGAATGTGTGTTGTTTAGGTTTTAGTGTAAATCGCCCAACAGGTGGCGCTGCTATGCTGCATTTTTCATGATTACTGCAGTAATCCTATCTCAAGAATTAATGCACGAATTCTCATCGCACTTTATATACAGGTATATCTTGATAAATAGTGGTGCTGATTATGTTTTGTGTAAATCGCCCAACAGGTGGCACTGCAATTCTGAATTGTTCACGATTTCCGCAATAGCTTTATCGCAAGAACTAATGCACGAATTTTCATCTTAGGATTCAGTTAGACGTTGACACAAGTTGTTGCGGATAAAATTTCGATTTTAATCGCTCCTATACTGCATTTTGAAGGATTTACTAAATTTTCGCGATAGTCATATCTCAAGAACTAATGCACGGAATTCCATGTCTTTAGAATCTTCATGATAGGCAAAGGTTGCCATTTAATGCCGGAAAAAAATGAAAAACGAAACAAAAAGATATAATAATCTGCTATTTTCCAACTATTTTTCCTCACTTTTTTTCTGAAATGGAATACTTCATTTGCCAAAATCAAAGAAATGGTGTTAAAAACTAAAAAAAAATTTAATATTTCAAAAATAATGTGAGATGATCTTTTCAAGGAAATTGCATTTAAAAGTAATTTTTTCCCTGTACGATGGTATAATAATTAAAAATATGCGATTTTTAGAAGTTTCACAAAACTCAGTAGAGATTATCCGTATTTAACCGTACAATGATACATCTGCTTTGTTTTACGGCTGGCTTATATTACGGAACGTTATTTTTTAGAGATGACACTTTAATTGCTACTAAAAAAAATAGCATATCGGGGGCTAAAAAAAGACGGACAGCACTCCTCCCCTCTTGAGACTCATAGTGTTCTGTAAATGTATAAAACTAGACACTAGACCAGGTAAAAAAACAGTAAAACTAACACCTTAAAGGCTAAAGGGAAGATTTAAAAGCAAGTTCTTCTAAGTATAGTAAAAATAGGTAGATTTATTTAAGGGGACCGGGAAAGCCATATCTCCGCCATGTTAAATCCACCAACTTTATGTACCTTTTTCTCAGAAATGGGGAAAGATAGAGGTCTAGATTTTTTAGAGTAGTTATAATAACATGTTTTACATAAAGACCATTTTCTTTCTAAGTGAAAATGAAAATTAATTATTTATTGAAAGTCATTTTTAAATTAGAAATTTTGATAAGATTTCACAACCTAAAATAAATAATTTTCAACAAATCATTAAATTCCTGTGTCAAAGTATACAATATAACACAATATAAGTATTAAAAAAATCTGAGTTCTTAAGTTTAATAGATATCGAAAAAAAGGAACACAAACAGGAAAAATCAAAGTTTTGAGAAAAAGTCAGTTAAAGATTTAAATGGCCATTAAGCTGTGAAATACTCTTAGAAAGAAAAATAATTCCAACACTTCTTTTTTTATGTATGTAAACATGTGTGACACATCGCTGGAAAGATAAAAGTTTAAACTATTTAATGATATAGAAAAGTTAAAATCGATTTTTTCCCCAAATTTCACTTACCTGGTCCCCTTAAAGTTACCACCCGCTTTTCTTTTCCGTTAAACATCTTCTTTAGCCATTTCCGCTTCTAGAGTTATTTTAGTCCTTAGCCGAACACTACAAAACTGACTTTTTCAATTATGATTGCTTTTTGTAATATTTTTCTTCAATATACTCCATATTATAATCTATATTGGAACATATAATTTATAAATTTAAATTTTGATGGAATGAATTGTTTGATTTTATTTTATTGACTAGCTCCGATGAAGTAAAACTTTCCACTCCAATTTCCAAAGATATCGACTGCAAGAATGATACTCGGGACTTTGTCAAAATCGAGTGTCCAATGAAAGAGAAAGATGGTAAGTAAATGGTGTAGTTTTACTATTCTGTCTCTAAAACCATTTCATGAATACAAATCATCAGAAATCAAGATCACCTAACTGGAACAACAAACATTAAGGTTTATGGACAGATTGTTTCGTGACAAACTTAGGCCATATAGTAACAGACATAATATCTCATTTTTTTATGTGCAGTTTTTTTAAAATTAATTTACATAAACTATGGGGTTCTGCCCCATACGAGCTACGCTCGCCAACTCCCGTTCAGACACCGCAAACTCTAAGCACGCTAATTTGATCGGCTTTAAAAAAATTTCGGAAGAATGAATTATAATTAAAAAAAAACAGAGCCGATCTCCTTGTTAACGGATTGTTTCAGTCTTTGATTAAATCAGATCAGTGAAACATGTGAAAATAAGCTAATATAAAATGAATTAATTAAACAGAGTCTTTGTCTCCCGGTATTTTTTAACAACGCTATAAAAAAGTTTTTTAAAATAAGACATTTTAAATGTATCTTTTTAAATATTTTCACAAAAGTTTTCTTTCTCTTTCTAATATTCACGTGGAAATACTTTTCTTGTTAGAAAGGCATTATAATTTGCGCTGTCTTAGAATTTTTATTAATAGTTTTAAAAGATTATCTCAAAATATGAAATAAATGTCTCGTGCAAATACATTTTTAAATTTAAACTTTTTTGGCAATTTTATGGTTTGGCAATTTTAAGTATGACGCAATTTCTTCCATTTATGAATTTTGCCGCTTATTAATGAATTTATTATTCTACAATTTTCTTTCTCTTTTAAATTCACGTGTAAATATTGTTCTTATGACGTAATATTTTCCTGCTTTTAATACGAAATCATTTAATTCACATTTGAAAGGTTTTTTTTTTTGTTTATAATAGTCACGAGTAAATAAATTTTTTATTTTAAGGAAATATTATTATTTCAGGGTTCGTACGGGTACCGTTATTTTCAAGGCTATATATCTGTATTTTCTTATAGAAAAATAAATCTAGTTTAAACGAGCGAAATTTCACGTTATTTCAAGAAAGATTTCCCATAAGAAATTTCTGGTTCCGAAGAATTTCGTAGTCTTGAAATTGAAGGACCCGTACGAACCTTGTCTTTGCGCTGTTTTTAAATTTGCAACAATTTAAAATAATACCCTTTTCTAAAAGTTGTAAAAAATATCTCTCGAAAAGCTGAAAATTTGAATTTAAAATAGAAATAAAATCTCAAAAATGAGTCAAATAATAATGAAAAAAAAATGAAGTCTGCTCACCGGGAACTTCTAATGTACATCCTTAGAAAAAATTATTAAATTCCTATGTATAGATTTTGCTCCTATAAAACTTTTTTAATGGAACGATTTTGACCAACATTAACATTAAATATCTCTTAAAATAATTCTTCGATTTAAAAACTGTTGGCATCAGCGTGTTTATCAAACATTTCTCTGTAACACCACTGATTTTCATATTTTTGTATGCAATATTTTTCTTAATATTAATGAAGAAATACTTCCGGTCACAAAAATTCAAAAACAGCGGCGGTGACAGCGTTAGTTACTTATCTTTAGAATAGAGAGGTATATATTTATTGTTTTCAGTAATGGGTTAGTTAATATCACATTACTGAGTCAAATAATAACTTACACAATTTATTTCACAAATACTTCACGGATATACTATTCATAAACAAAATATAAATATAAAGCTTTTTTTTTTTAATGGATTTAATTTAGACAACTTTGCTGTGTTTTCTTTGTGTGTGTGTGTATGTGTGTATCATCTACTTGTTTGAAATAATTAATATACAATATTTTAGTAATAATATTCTTAACATTAAAATTTTATTTAGAAGATGTTTTCAGTCATGTTGCTGGGTGTGCAAATTATGCTAATGATCATTGTAGAACTCACAAGAATAGAAAATTTTCCACTCTTTAAAAATAATCTAAATGTAAGTGATGATGTAAGTGATCGATGCAAGAGAAATTTATCAGTTAATTTATCAGCTTTTCAACTATCTTGGAAAGTGTTAAAAACATACACGAAGCGAGAAAGAAAATTTTTTAGAATTGCAATGTCACTAATTTAGCGGAGTTTTTAAAATTCAAATATCTACCAATGTTAATTAACCTATTAATTAACGCATATATTATTATTGTAAAACAGTGGCTTTTATCTGAATAAAAATATCAGCTAAATTTAAAACATCGAAAAAATTTAAAAAAATTCATATCTTGATCTATGAATTCGCGTCTTAAGCGCGATTTTTTTTGCCTCAAATGACAAGAAATCTATCGCGCATAAACGGGATCGCATAATAAACTTTCGCGTGTTAAACGTGATATTTTTGCATTAGTCTTATGGGCGATGTTCAAGGAACAAGGATCCGAACAAGATCCCCTTATTAACAGTGAACGTTTTAACCGTATTTCCTGTAGATCACGATTAAGCGATTAAAACATTTGAGAAGGACGTTAAAAGCGAATTATTTTAGCAAGAAAAAATACATTTTTATAATCTTTTATTTTAATTCTTATGTATGAAACGCTTTTGAATAAATTATTTTAAAAAATGTCATTTTAAGTTCGCCCAAAGGACGCATTTTTATTCCACCAACTCTGAAATTAGAAGCGAAATACGCAATAAAAATAAAACTCCGAACGAAACAAAATTTTACTAGTATCTGTAGTTAACTGAAGTTAAACTGGGAAAATCTCAAAAAGCAGCGGTCTATGAGACCGCTAGCAGCAATTAAAAATAAAGGGTGCTGATAAAGACATCCGATGTTAAATCTGTTATAATCTAAATCAATAAGTTTTTTTTTTTTTTTTTCACTAAATAGACAAATGTTGTGACATACATATTGTAAAAATTTCCTTTTCTCTAATTCTTATTTTTTCCCTAAAAAAGTCTACAAAAAATCTACGCCTGAATGCTTAAATGAAAACTTTCGAATTAATCCATCTGGTGGAAGATTACCCACGACTTAAGAGGCTGCACTAGTCACTTAAAATGACCCTGATGAAAATGTTAATCCTATGGGGAAGTTATTTTCAAATATCTCGCTTGAATTCTGATATTTTCGAATGATTTTTTTTTTCATAGGATATTTGAGGACAATCTACAACCGGGCTAGTTTTTACTTTTTTGATTTTGGTTTCAGATTTTTTTAAAAATTACTTTTACTTTCGGAACCGGTTTGAACCGGTTCTGAAATTGAAACTGTCCTAATATTAAAAAAAAAAACTATAACCAAAATCAAAAAAGTGAAAACTAGCCCGGTTTTAGATTGTCCTCAGCTATCCTATGCAAAAAAAATCATTCAAAAATGTTAAAATCAAAGCGAGAAATTTGAAAATAACGCCCCCATAGACTTTACATTAACGTTTTCCTTTTTTTCCGTGGATTATTCCGGTAACGGACAACGCACAATTAGTCTGCGGGGCGATCCTGGAAAAGAAGCTTAGAAACAGAATTCCGTTGCAATTTTTGGGAGGCAACTTAATTTTAAACTTTTATGTTATAAAAGTTCTTAAACATTGAAATTATTGAAGGCCTGGATGCAAAAGTGCACATTACCCCTTTGCCTGTGGGATATATTTGAGAAAACGTGTCAAAAATGGGAAAAAAAATCTCTCTAATTTTGTTCGTTATTATCATCAAAATGTTAGAAATAAATTATTAATAATAATAATAATAATAAAATAAACGAAATAACTACTATATTCAATATTTTCAGTTATATGGGAAATATTAATGGATTGCAGTAATTTTTGCTCAAATTATAGCAAAATAAATAATATAACAACATAATTTTCAAGATAAATATAATAAACTAATACAACAATATTATTATTTATATCAACCGTTATGAATTCCATGTCCCTCAGATTCCTTTGAATTTCACAAATCCTTTACAGCATGGTATATACGAAAACATGGCACGGCACATAAGCCTACATCACAGTTTTTACAATAAACTCGAGTTTCGCGTCGTGTCCTCTTTCTCTTTTCATCAGTTTTACCACAACAAAGGAAACATTGTCTTGTTTGGGTTTCACGGAATTGAAACACCGATTTTTCTCTTGACCGAACTCAGGTTGGGCATTCCAAAATTGGTGCATCTGCGTTACCCGAACTGAATTCGAGCGTTACAGGCAAGGTGTTAATTAGAAATCACAAAAAATATGTTTCACTATTTTCTCACGTCATCTAACAGCCGATTGGCTCACTTTCCCCCTTATCATGTATAAGCCAATCGTAAGCGTACGTTTATGATTTCGCCGTAGATAGCGTACAAAACTAGCGATAGTTTCACTTTTTCGTTTAAAAACAAACTCACAATTCTCCAAAATGAATTATTTTGTGACCATATGCAACATTTAAACTACACCAAGGATGATTTTCTTAACATTTTACTCTAGATTTCCATCTCACTTTTATTTATTCTGACTTCGTTAAGTACTAATAATAATGAAAACAGCCAGATTTCCTATTTTGCTAGCCGGACATCTGGTCTATTACGTATATGCTTCATAATAACGCAGAAAAAATATATTCTTGAATGAAAACTTATTATTATTACTTTTTTTTTTTTTTTTTTTTTTTTTTTTTTTACAAATCTTCAATATCTGTTGAATAATTTCATTCAACAAAATTGCCATAAAGACATAACCCAAGTAAGCCCCTTTCTAATGTCTCCTAACTTTATTATAGTTTTAAACACAGGTGCAGACTAACTAAATCTGAAATAAGCAGCTATTGGCTCCTAATTCTCAAAAATCTAGTGACCACAATAATAAAAAAAATGCCATAAAATATGCTGTGAAATAATGCATGCGGAAAAACAATCCTGTAAATATATATAATAAATATATTTCTTATATCATGCTGTAAGTTTCAACTGATTTACTTTCAAAGGAAAATATCATGAATTTAGAAGAAATTCGAAGATTATACTTTTCATTCCATACTAATTTTTTCGTTTCCAGGTATTTGTCAGTTAAACATTTAAAAATCATTGTATACTTAAGTGAGATACATGCAGTTACTTCTTGACTTGTATTGTGATTATTTATCCATGTACTCTTATATGTGTGTTTGTTTTAATTTAGGAAAAATCATTTTAAAACTAGAATTATTCTTCAGAGAAAATACATAAGTAGAAAAAAAAACGTTTGGCACATTCATGAAAAATATGAATTTTCTTTTTTCTTATATTCTGTTTTTTATGTACTGGGTGATTCAAAAGTCCGGTTTGAAAGAAAAACGTTATAAAAAAGATCTATGGGTCGGGGAGACTTGTCGTTTGCAGATAAAGATTCAGCGTGGTACGGGATTTTATATGGCACTAAAAAAACATTAGTTCAAAATCTCGATAATAGAGGGCGCTGTTACAGATAATTTCATGGAATAATACCATATTGCTCACAGGACACAAGGTTTGGATATTTAGAGAGAGTGGCGCTGATGGAATACGAACCACGGATCTCATGATCAGGAGGTGAGAACCTTAGCGTCGAGCAAAAGGCCAAGCCAGTTACTCTAGCTAGTAACTCGCTTTATACTGATCATGTGAGATGAGATCGCTACACACACCGTCTCCAGTGAGAAAGACGTATTGCTGGCGTCTGACGAGCGATATGCACTCGTGAATGATGCTGTCGTACGCATATGTGATGCGTGTGAGCACAGGCTTTATGCTGTGAGCGTTTCACAGGCTTTTGGTTGAAGAGGATGATTTATTTAGTGCTTCCATCTGTTGGTTATGAGAGGAGGTGATTGTTGATGAAGATTGTTGTTTGCGTGTTTGTCCGGGTCACCACTTTAGAGAGAGTGGCGCCGATGGGATACGAACCACAGATCTCATGATCAGGAAGCGAGAACGTTAGCGTCAAGCAAAAAGCCAAGCAAGCACTCTAAGCTAGTAACTCGCTTTATACTGATCATGTGAGATGAGATCTCTACAGATGCATGCAGTATTCCTTAATGTTTTTTATCCAAATCTTGCGTTGTGTAAGCAATATGGAATTATTCCATGCAATGATCTGGAATAGCGCCCTCTATTATCGAGATTTTGAGCTAATTTTTGTTGGTGTCACACAAAATCCCGAACCACACAGAATCTTTATTTGCAAATTCTTTTATTATGGGTCTCCGACCCATAGATCTTTTTTTTATCGCGTTTTACTTTTGCTCCGAACTTTTGAATCCCCCGGTACGTATCTATTTATTTATGATTGTTAATTTAAAAACGATTTCATTAAAAAATATATACATACATATACACTCATAAATGAATTGAAATAGGAAACAAATTACAACATTAATTTATTCTAGAACTGGTATGAAATAAATGGCATTTACTGCCATACAATAATTTAATTGAGATTAAAAATGTGACTCACCTTTGTATACATCCAGAAGAAAATAAATAAATAAAAATAAATCTTCAATTTCTGAGGTGATTAATTCAGACAAATTTCATCATTATTTTTATTACAATAAACAGCAAAAGAGTACAATTCTTTTCTTTCACTAATAAAAGCCTTCGCTAGATGGCGCTAAAAGAGATTGTGCCGACGATATTAGAAATTTCGATATAAAAAGGGAAAAGGGAAAATCCTGACATTTACGGCACGTTTACATCGCATGAGCTACATATTTTAATGACCATAAGTATCTATCACTTCAGATAATCTAATCAAATTTAGATAAATATAAGTTCATACATTTGTTCTTTTTTATTCATCAGTTGATAGTTTGTTTATATTCTGTCAGCGGCAAAACTTTTGAAAGACCTGCTTTTATTGGCTCTTGTGGGTAAAAACGAGCCAATCGCAGATAGCTTTACAAAGCCTATTAAAAAAGAGTTGCATGTCTTTATTATAATTATTAATTAATGTGAAACTTTCGTGATTTCTAAAGTTTTAAAGGTCATTCTAATAATCATGCAGGAATTAAGTTGCCTCTGATCCCGATAAGCCTAAATATGAAAACGTTATTCAAATTGCATGAAATTTCGTATACAGGTGTTTTTTACGATGCTGATTATGGTTCCAAAGGTAAAATTCCAAAAACAAAATGACGAATCCAATATGGCGGACTAAAAATTAAAACTTTCGAAAGTTATTCAATTTTTTATGGAATTTCGTATTCAGGTGTTTTTGAGGATGCTAGTTATGATTCAAAAGTTAAAATTAAAAAAAAAGGTAAATTAAGTAATGTATTCATACAAATTTCTATAATTTACGTAATTTTAGAAAGCTCGAAGGGAAAAGCTCTGGTGAGATTAAAAGACTTAAAAACACATCTTCCATCGTTTTAATCGTATTGTATTTTCGCGAGAAATCATCTCGTTAAATTTCAGTCAAATTGTTCCACGATTCTTGAACGTCTTCCGACATTTTCCTAACTGGAAACATAATCCTTCTAATTAAAATATAATAAATAAAACTGTTACTTATAAAGGTAAGCAAATTTTAATTCCATTGCATCCTGATCGAGACGATTTTGTCCCATTGTGCGATGCAGGAACACCGACCGGTGTTGGATGCAGTCGTATGCATCCTTGTGTGCTAAAAATTTACCACTTATGCGTTGTTTATATACTGGAAGTAGATATACTACCAGTCGATACCTCTCCTCTTCTCCTCTCACTTGTCTCCCTGACAGGTTAGCGATATAATAAATTAGGTGTTGCCTTTTCTACGACTTGTATACCATCAATTGAAGTAACTTTGATCCAAATTTCTCTGATTCATGTCATGTTCAATATTTCCATTCTCTTATTTTACTTTAAAAATGAATATCACGTTAATTTTTTGTTTGCTAAGAACATATGGGACCACACCATTATCATAAATTTGTCGACATTCAATATTTTTTTTTTCTCACCAAAACGTGTTTTTGAAAGTTTTGGCCGCATGTTACATGTTACCTTGAAGTGTTTAAAATAATATTATAGGATGTGGATCAATGTTACTCTACTGAAAAAGACGGAGAGTGAGAGGGAAAGAAGTGTAAACATATAAAAAAGCAGAAAATTAGCATATATTTTAATAAAAAAATTATTACAAAACTCATAAATAGTACTTAACATGAATTGTCCAGGTCTGGGACTGAATACTGGTTTCTCTTAGAAGTTTAGGTGGACTAATTTTGCAACAATATCGTCCCATTCATACACCACTGAGTCCGGTTGCTGTAGCCATCGCCAACAACTTAACTTCTTTTTCATGCAGTTAACAACACAACTCCACATTGATTTCAAAGTAATTCTTTCGGGTTAGATATTGCCATCAAACAGCACAAATATAAAATTTACAATGTTACAGTCATCTTTGTCAATAACTTTCTTGTTTGGTTCAGTTAGAAACTATACACTGGATGAATTTTCTATAAAATTATTGTTTGTATAAGCACAAATGTCTATTTTCACAAGTATACCAAAAATCAACAGAAACATCAATGTTTAAATTCAACAAAATAAGAAAAAGCTCCCCTTCAAATATAACATTTTTTATGCATTGATAGGAAGTATATACTAAAATTTAAATGATAATTGGCTAGGTCGATGTTAACCCAAATGTTGGGTCAAAGTTACCCAATTTAGAAAAAGGCTTTTCTTTCTCATTTAAGGAAAGACAACACATAATCCTACATTAGGTCTTTATATACACTAATGAGGTTGTAATAACACGTACTTACCAAGGTCCAAATGAATTAATTTACAGCTTGGCAGAGAAAAGTTGTAAGAGCTAAATTCTCATCGTCTTCACTAGTTTTTGTTTGACTGGTGCTGCAACGGCGGAAACTTGATGATTCTCTAACAATGAGCTGCCAGCCTCAAGCTAATGCTGTCACCCTTCTTTTCAGACCAAAACTTTATCAATAACTCAAGCGATATAGAAAATATAGCAGATTTAATCTTTTAAACATTCCGTAACTTAACCATTAAATGCCTGATTTTTCAAAAATCATTGTAATAATGTTTTTCGGCTTCAATTTTTTAAATAAATCATGGGGGAAATACTTTAAAAAATCATATTTTGTTTTAAGTATGATTTAAGGCTAAAAAACAGTTTGTTACAAATCGGCAATACTGGTCCTTAATTGAAAAAATAATTTTCCTTGATAAAATTCTATAATATTAAACACACAAGAATTTTAGGAACTATAACAAGAAATAAATTTTACTTGCTCACTGCAGAATAAAATAGGGTATTTCGCAAGCTTCCAAACATAACAAACAGAATAAGTAGCAGCAATCTAAAAAAAAAATCCGTCTTTATTCTTAAACAGCACAAGTGTTGCCATCTACATGTTGAAAATTAATTTAATAATATTTTCAGAATGTATTTTATTGGCAACATTAGGCATTATAGCTTCAATATTATTCTAATAGCATTTTAGAGCCCAAATTGGGTATGTTGCCGAAAAGCAACACCCGCCATTTAAGGGTTAAAAAGTAAAAACGGAACCATTATAAGATCACTCCTGTGTCTGTCTGTCTATCACAGCCGTTTTACTCGTAAACTATAGAATGTGGAAAGTTCAAATTGGGGAAAGTAACAAAGATTATTGACCCACATATTTACAGATTATTAAACATTTACAAATATTCTTGGGAAAAATGTAGATTAAGTTACTTGAAAAAAAAAAAATTCTTTGTATATCGTGTGGGGGTATTGTGTGAAAGCTTTACTCTGAACTCAAAAATACATTTCATTTAATTTTAGGTATATTTTCAGAGATATCATCGAAAATGTAGTGCAAAAATATGTCCCCTGTCCCACATCTATTTCCGAATCTACTGAAACTAAAATTATGAAAAAAATTAGAGGTAGTAGAGGTTAATTTAAAACTTGCAAGAAAATTATTGTGATTACCCGAGGTCACACAGTTTTTGAGAAAAGCGCATTTTCCCGTTACACACAAATTTTGATTTGCGTGCATTCAGCATAAGAGTTGAGAGCGCCGGAGGTGTCTATCATAGTAGAAGTATGAAAATATTGTTGATAATAATTTTTGAAAAAAATCGTCGGTAATTAGCCGAGATATTAACCCTTAAAGACACGGACGGTTTGGACATACATAATGACAGAGGCGGCCTACTGCATGTACCATCGACTCTTAAAGCCAAGATAACAACTTTTTATGTTACATTTGAGTAGTACAATGTCCAGTAGCAGTATAAAAGCAATAAATGTCAAATTGTTAAAAACAGACTAATTTAATTAGAATTAATCACATAAATACTATGTGATTAGCGATGAGTCTGCATTGAGTAGATCTCTCAATACGCCTTCCGTGTCTTTAAAAATTAATTAGAAACCTGTCTGACAAAACGCGGCACGGACCAAGGTGGCGTTGCTACTTTGCGATCTTCTTTCGAAGCGCGCTTAGCAAAATGCCAAATTTAATCTTTGAACAAAGGTTTTGTTTTCACTGCACTGTAAAAAGAATAGTTTTCACTGCACTGAAAAGATTATTATGATGCTGAATTTAGTTTTATGAAATGCCAAATGAAGTTTAAATATGAACTACTTTTAATGTCAGTACCGAATTAAGTTCATCATAAACAGATTAGGATGAGATTTAAATAAGAATTATACAGAATAGCAACATTTGATGTTATTTAGGCTTCATATCTCTGTGAACTTTTACGGTATACACATTCACACTTTTCTAGTATATATACAGCTATAACAAACCCTACGTTTTATAGTGTTTTACAAAGTCTTATTTTTCTTTTAGTAACGATTTTTTTAATAATACAGTTAATAATTCATATATTTAATGTACGGAACTCTCTGACCGCGAGCAATACTCGCACTTGACAGTTTGTTTCTCTCTTGGGTCAAAGTTATCCTTAATGAGCCAAAGTTAGCCCACTTATTGGTACATCATATTAAAAGCCACTTCTGTAAAATAATAATTTTTGTGAACACTATCAATTTTAAATTTTTACATGATCTTAAGATCTTAACTGTTATTATTATTTTTTCTTTACTTTCTCTATTCTATAATAGGAAAAAAAATCTTTTTATATGACCAAATCTTCTTCAAATATTTTAATTTTTTTTTAATTTTCAAAACTTTCTCTAATTACTAATAAGAAAAGAAAAAAAACTTTTGTACGACCAAAACATCTTGAGTTATGAGTTTTTTAATTTTATGAACATTCACACTTCTTCAAATTTTTCTGATTTGTGATTTTATTAATTTTTATGTATTACTAAATACAATCTCATATTTTGTAATATTAAACAAAACCTATAATAAATTTATCATTTTATGCATTCTTAAGCGTTTATTTTTTTCATTTCAGATTATCCGTTTTACAAGCCGGAAGTGTGTTTTAAATCTAATACTCAAACGTTGGTCTTCTATAAAAGAAAAGTACTTGCCTTGACTGCGAGATATATTTGTAAAAACAAGCATGATACAGAATTCTATGATCCAAAACCGGAGGAAATGGAGAGTTTAGTCAAAGCTTATAAATGCTGGATAAAGGGTAATTCAATTTTAAGAAAACAACTTAAGTGTACACTTACGTAAGTAGAATGGCAACTACAGTATAACTTCAAAAATCAGGCACCATCGGGACTGAGACTATGCCGTATTTTTGAAAATTCCGGATTTTTGAAGGAATATCCAAAATAGTAACTAGGAATATCAAAAGTAGCTCTATATTCTTAATGGTGCCTTTAACATAATTTATTTCATTAATAAGTGATAATTATATAACAAAAAGGAGAAAATTAAATATAAAAAACTTACTTTAATTTATATTTTCTATGTTACAGAAAAAAAATCTAATAAAGAGAGAAATTATTTCTTCCCTTGTAATTTCGAAAACACTGATGTCCACTTTGTTTGCTTCAATTATTTCGGCCGTTCTTTAAGATAAAAAAAAATACAAATAAAGAATGTGTATTTTGGAAATACAGTCTTGTTTCTCTAAATCATATATTAATTCTCCAAGCAAATTTATGCATTTTTCTAGAGACACAATTTTTTCTGCCCGTTATTCATCCTTGTCTTTTAAACTGCTACTAGCATTATGGGCGGTTCTATTTAGAATAGTGTCAGTAATCTCACTGTCCTTTAAATTGTTCGTTGTTGATACATTTTCTTCAATGCTTAGCCAATCATCTATATACCTATTTTCGACACTTAATACATTTTCAGATTTTGCGTGTTCAACACCTCATAACTTGCAGTCTTTTCATGGCAAATTTGAAAACCTGATAATTCTTCCTCATCATTGATGTTGCCGTAGCCGAAAATTCTTTCCGGTCATATATTGTGCCAAGCATCCGCCAATGTTCTCTCCAAAGTACTGTTCAGGTTGCTAAGCAACAATGTAACTCACAGAAAATATGTTCAGAAAATAATCGCCTCTGACGAATGAATATAAAAGTCAATTATTCTTTTTTGGCATTTTTACTTTCGATCTTGAAATTTTTAATTCATAAAGAATTGTTATTTTTCTTCTCCCATGACTTGTAAATGTAAAAGAAAAAGGAAGGGAATAGATGGTTTTTGATGCCGGATTTTTGAAGTCATACTGTACGTAAAAGTTTTGATTACATCACGTTATTCCACTGCACCATATTCAATATTATCCATCAGTAATTGCAATAATTTTAATTGTTGATGAAAACACTGCTAATGCGAAGTAAGAGTAAGGTAGTAAGCTACTTACCGATTTTTTTTATTATTATTTTGGGCATAGACATTGAAAACACGTTAATTTGTTCTGTTTTAAATAGGTTATGGATGATTGAATTATACTTAAACGACCAATGGTGATCTTTTGTAATCGGGTTTCCATTCATTTCCCTTTGATTAGGGGTATAGTGGTAAAGACCGAATCAATTGCAGTCATGACAGTTGACGTTGCGTTTTCTTGTTTGTCAAAATAAAAACAGTTAAACATTTGAAAATCAACTTATATAAAATTTCTCAGCTAATTAATATCCTTGCCTTCCTGAATTTTTCAATAATGCTGTAACAAAATTGCTTTAAATGCATCGTTATCGATATGACTTAATTTTTAACAAAGTTTTCTTTCTCTTTTTTAATATTCAAGTGAAAGTACATTTTTCAATTGAAAAGAAATATTATCATTTTTGCTGTTTTCAAATTAACAACAATATGTAAACAGTCTTTTTGGAAATAAATTTTTCGAGTAAATAATTTTTTTAATTAAAATTGTTTGGCAATATTTATTGTTTTAACATCCTAAATATGGCGTCATTTTCCCCATTTACGGTTGTAACTTTTTATGTATATGTTATGTATGCATATTTAATATACTGAATAATGAATTCATGAAAATTTTATCTTCTAAAGCTTTTTTCGTGAATTGTTTAAACTACATTAGAAGATTTACATAATCATTTAATAAATTTTAGAAGGATTTTAGACGTATTGAAGGATTTAGAAGGATTAATTAAATTTGAATTTTTAGGGATTTTGTGCAATATTTATAACCTCACTCAAATCTTTTTTTTAAATATTTCTCTTAGTACTTAGTTGAATTAGGAAGTGTACAAATATAATGTTCTTACAATGTAAATATAGAAATATTTCATAATTGAAAAATCCCTCCCCCCCCCCCCCCCCCACACACACACTGAACACCAAGAAAGCTGAAAAAATGCAAAGGCAAAAGAAATCATCCCCTTAAAATTATTTTTGTTTTGTGTAGCCAATAATACTTTTGGAACACAATAAATTAATGTATCTATAACTCATTTTAAAGTGTATTACAACTAATCGATGTATTAAATCAATTTTATAACACGTATTTTAATGGCACTTATAAGTACCGTAAGTAGATAAAGGGTTAAATCCTTAATAATTTAATTATTATTTTAAAGTTTTATTTCTCCTTTTAATATTCACATGTAAATATACATTTCATTTGACGTAATTTTTCCTATTTATTGCTTTTAACACGTTATCATTTAATTATTATTTTAAAGTTTATTTCTGATTTTAATAATTGTATGTAAATGCAATTTTCAATTAAAAGGAAATATTATTATTTACGCTGCTTTACAAATTGACAACAATATAAAACAACGAACATTTCAAAATAGGAAGTAAATCTCTAGTTAAATGATGAAGTTTTGAATACAAAATTTCAAAAACTCAAACAATTCGTCGAAATTGAAAAATAGATACATACTGCATCCCACAAGCTCGTCTAGTATGTTTCTGCAAAAGGTTATTAAATTGCTATAAGTAGTAGTTCTTATTCCTATTAAAAAAATTTTTAACGTAACTATTTGAATCAACATGAAATAGCACTTAAAATAATTGTTCGATGCATAAATTGTTTCTTTCAGCGTATTTATCGAGCATTTCTTTATAAAGGTACCAATTTTCATATTTTTATATGTAACAGTTTTCTTAATATTAGTCGATAAAGATTTCCAGTCACAAAATATGGAAGAGGTTATTGTATATTTTCTTTCGTGGTTATGATATATTTTCATACATTGAAAAACATGTGTCTTTTTTTACATTTTATCGCGAGATAATGACACTGTAAAAAATGAAAATGTTTCTTAACCCCTTAATCGGCACGCCCGTTACACTCACGGGCAAATTGCATATAAAATTAGAACCCCGATGATTTAAGGAGTTAATCTACAAAAATCTATCATACTCACGAACAAAAATATCTAATAACTTCTTCCAAATTACGCATGCTTCCAAAAGTTGTGTGTACATTTAGAAATCTCAAAAACGAATATATTTTCGAGATTTAAAGACGCATTTATAAAAATGAAATCTAAAACTGTCAATTAAACATTTTCAGCTCAGTAACCAAACTTGTAATTGAAACTAAGAATCAACCGAAACAGGTTTGTAAGGCCGAAATCGAAACCGAAACCGAATTTCGGAAACCTTCTTATTTTAGGCCGAAAACAAAAACAAAAATGAAAATGCCCAAAAAATTTTAAAGTAATTAATATATACATAAATATAAACAATTATTAATTAATTATGCATGTGTGGTCAAGTTAGTAATCCATGTCTTTAGCCAAAACTTTTACGTTTTTGCGAAAACAGAAAAAACCCCATAACTTCTTAATTATAATACATATCGAATCAGTTTAAAGTTATTATTACTTCTGCGAAAAAGGTCAAGAATTTTTATATGACAGATTTTTATTTTCATGCTGAGAAAAAAATATGGTTCTGGCATCTAGAATCTAAATTGTGGCTCTAGAAAAAATAGTTCCATGTCATCCTTATAAATTCTAGTTCCCTTTGCTAGAGAGTTCTAGAGTCTCCTACTAGAATTCAATTGTGTTTTCCTATATTCTCGAGGTCAAACTTATTTAAAAATCTCTGCAAATAGATGCGAACACAAGAGGTGAGTTTGAGTCACTAAAAATCTAGTTTATGAAACTATATTTGAAATCAAGCGATAATTTCTCGTTTCTGAAACAATTCAATATCGTTTCGTCACCAGGAAAACAAGAGACTAGAAATTCTAGATCATTTCGTCTACTCAGCTTAGTCGTTTACCCTATTCGCGTAGCTCGGAAACCTATATATCTAGTTGAGGGATTCATAAAATGACTAACTATTCATTCTAGGTGAAGGCGGTATATTTTTTTTCTCAGTGCATTTAAAATAAAATGTAATTAATCCATCAAGAACACAATCTGATTTCTTAATTATACGAATTTAATCTAATTAAAAGATGTTTTAGATATAACTACCTCGATTTATCTTTTATAACGATTTTTGTAAATGATCATCTGTTATACTGGAACTTTCTCAAAGAGTATTCCAAACACTTTTGCAGTTTCAAACTAAAAAATTTCTATTACTGCTAATAGTCCAGGGGAAATATATATTTTACCTTTCAAATGGTTGGGTAGAAGATTTTTTTTCTGACTCTTTTATAATGATGCTAACATGGAAAAACCAAGTTTTCGAACGATCTGTGGCTAAAATCAAGAACATTTTGGGACCTTTTTTGATTTTTTTAAATATATCGAGATCTGTTGCCGTAGCATATTATTTGACAGTTACAGTATTAAAGATGACAAAATTCTCTACAACTTTCATATTTACAACTTTTTTATACACTCAATAGCAAGCGCAGTAAGCCATTTCAAAAATAAGACAATTTTTTCAATTTTCTTAAAAACCGTGAAAAACGTAGTTTTGCTCCAATTATTCAAATGTTCCCCGTGGATTTAATCGTTTATGTCGATTTCTAAAAATTGGTAGCAGTAAATTATCTATTAATTGCACACTCACGTCTTTATTTTCATCTCAACAGACATTTTATATGCAATAAATTTATATGATTTTAAAAGCAGGGCAGAATATAGATGAATGAGGCAATTAATCATTGTTTAAACAGTAACTTTAAGTTTATACTGTGTTAACTTCAAAGCATTGTTCAAAAGAATACTTCAATTTCTTATTGACACAATAATTTCAATTGAAAAAGAATTCTTGTTTAATTTTAATAATTTTAATAATTTTAATAATTTTATAATTTTTATAATTTTTATAATGTTTACATATTTTTCGAGGTATCAATGGGATAGGTATGAAAATTTGCAAAAAACATATTTTATTTCCAACTACAATGGTATATTTTATTTACAAATTATTGATAACATATGTTTTAATGTCTTACTGTTTTAAAGATAGAAAACATTGGATTGTAGTTCCATATAAAAGGGGGGGGGGGTCAAAGATTAACTATCTTTTATGTAAGAAATACTTTTACTTTATAAAATAGCTACAATAAAAACGACAACAGATTATTTCACTAACTAATGTTATCCATTTATCTCTTGTAAAATTTAAAAATTCTGTGAATAAAATATTTGGGATCACTAGTTTCATAAAAAACATTTAAAAGGTTAGTTTTAAAAAATATTTTCATTTTTCCTCACTTATATAAATAAATATAGCAAGAGATTATATCATTTTAGCATGCAAAAATATATAAAACTTTAAAATTATCTATTAATTGATTTAAAGCTCAAATAGAAAAACTTGCTTTGGTTGTTGAAAAATATACTTTTTGGAATATTCTAATCTTCTGTAACATGGACTTTTTTGCAAATATATCTGCTTGATGTCTTAGTGATATCATTTATCAAATGAAATAAAAATTTATTTATGATTGTAGACCATATAAACGTTTTTAAGAATTCTTGCTTGAATATCAATATTTAATTTTTTTTCGTATAATACTTGAGGTCGATATCCAACGTTGTGCGTTTTTAAATTTTCGAATTTGGTTCCATTTTTTTAATGAGAATATTTTAAATTTCAGAACGGATTCCTAACAGTTTTCTAAAAATAAAAGTGTCCGAATATATATATATATACAGTGTGTCTCAAAAGGTCCTTTACAAACTTAACATGCTGGTCTGTCATATCATGAGGAACAAGATTTACATAGGAACTTGTGTTCGAAAATGCAAACTGAAACCGCTAGAGGACGATGATTGCAGGTGTGGAGGGGAAGAAAGAAAGGATACCAAAAGACGTATTGATATGACTTTTATAGAAGAACATGGTTTAATTTACAGATGGTGTTTAAAATTCCTCCCATTCGCCGCAATGCATGTTTCACAATGTCGACGCATGGATTCACGGACGCGTTCAAAATGGGCAGGTGTGTCACGATTATGTTGCGCCGCTTCTACTATCCTAGGACGAGATCCATGTCCGATGTTACAGGCGTCTCCTACACCATGGACTTCATGTGTCCCCACAGATAGAAATGCAGGGGAATCTGTTTGGGTGATCGCGGTTGCCATGAGACTGGTCCGCCTCTGCCAATCCAGCGATTAGGATATGTCCTATCGAGGTATTCTCGCACAGTGTAGCTAAAATGAGCAGACGCTGCATCATGCTGAAACCAGATGTTTCGGCGTGTAGCGACTGGAACGTCACCCATCAGATCCGACAAGACTCTTTCTAAGAAAATGCGATTGTATTCCCATCGAGGCGCTGAGGTAGTATGTAAAGGCCAGTTAACATGTTACTGATAACACTAGCCTAAATGTTAACGGCGAAACGTTGTTGACGTGCATGGGCATGTGTAGACCTTGGGTTTTCCTGCGCCCATATGTGCATGTTGTGCAGGTTCAAGACACCGTCCTGTGTAAAACAGGATTCATTCGAAAACAAAATCAATGACGGAAACTCCGGCAGTGCGACCCGTTGTTGCAAATACCAGCGTGCGAATGGAACGTGTTGGGGATAATCGTCAGCGCACAATGCTTGTTCTCTTTGTGAGTGGTAGGGATGTTGCGTATCCTCATGCAATATGCGCATAATGCTGGAACATTGTACACCCAAGACGCCTTCGCTTGCTCGGAGGCTTGTTTGCGGGTTCCTGTCAAATTCCTGGAGCACGGTTTCCTCTACAATAGGTGTGCGTGTAGTGAGTTCTCGACCAATGTGGTAAGTGCTTGGAAAGCTCCTGCTTCACGCAATCTTTGGTGCAAACAAAACATGACTTGGCTGATGTCTGCTTGGGAAGCGTTCAAGGTACATCCGTACCACGGCTCGTGCATTTGCATCCGCGGCGCGATATACATAATGCTTATCTGCCAATTCTGCGTTACTAAACCGATTCATCCTTCTCCTGCAACGTCCTTGTTTGAAATGATTACGCTTCCCACTCTCCCGTAAGCCTGCGCTCATCGCCCTCTAGCGGTCGCAGTTTGCATTTTTGAACACAAATTCCTATGTCAATCTTGTTCATCATGATATGACAGACCAGCATGTTAAGTTTGTAAACGACCTTTTGAGTCACCCTGTATATATAATGCAACCAAATCCGAAAAAGTACAAAAGCACAGCATTAGATATTGATCTCAGGTATCCCATAAAAAATATATATATATGTATTTAAAAGTAACGAAATGCAAGCGAGATATTTGTCAAGAACTCTCCCACAGGTATGTGGCCAAAGGTCACCGGCCACTTGCGATTCTAGATGTTTTGTTAAATATCTAGAAAATTACATGAAGAATTATCCTGAAACTCCAGGTGTGTAAACAGAATAGGACAGGTCACACATTTTCGTGAGGATTTTTTCCCGAAACCCCATAATGAACGTCAACAGATTGAAAAAGAACGAAATTCCTTGGATTGAAGCTTAAGTAGAGAAAAAAAATACATATTAACTGGGGTTCGATTTATTTTATCACATCACATAGCTGCCAACTCTTCCGCTTTTTTGTCCCACAAAAAATTAACAGAAAATTTTGCCGTATTTATTCGACAGATTACGGCGATTCAAAAAGGTAAAATTTACCATAAATTTTTTGTGGTACAAAAAAGCGTAAGATTTTGGCAGCTATGACTTCACTTTGTTCTCATGCGACCCTTTCATTTTTAGATGCGTAGCTGGACTGATGAAGTACCAGCTATGCATTAAAAAACAAAGTGATGTAATAAACTAAATGTAACTGCGGTTAATATGTATTTTTTTTTCTCTACTTAAGTTTCAATCCAAGGGACTGCTACTTCTACTTTCAACTCGTATAATTATTGGCTTTCCCATTTCAAAACGTAGTGAAGTATTTGCTTAAATGAATAGCAATTACTTGTTTAAATTTTATCTGATGATGGCCTCGGGGGAAAAAACAAGCCTAAAGTAATAAGTAGATTTAAATAAAATGAATAATTTTAATTTGTTTTATTATTTTATTTTTCTATATTTTCTGTACCTATTTTATTATTTTAGTCGCCTTTTAAGAAAATAGTGAACTTTTTAAAGTTCATATTGTGTATTGTATGATTAAATCAAGGCGAAGTATTGCATTTAGTCTTATTCTTTTATCGAATAATTTATGCGAATCTTCTTTTATAGGTGATGAAGATGCTGCAAAACTCTTCTGGACCAAAGTGAAATTTTGCAATACAGACTATCTTTCTTCAAATACAGCAAATGTTTGGGCTATAAATACAGCTAAAGAAAATTCCGGTTCAAAAAAATTACCAGAATGTCCTGTCGTTATTATTGACATCCGTTTAGCAGCCAAAACTCCTCTTACTTTAATAGATGGAAAAAGAGCACAAAACGCTTTAATCTGTGCTGTCAAGAACCCGCGGAAAGAAACAACAAATATCTCTCCGTAAGTCAATTACTGTATAGTATATGCCCCTGGGCCTGCTCATTGTGATTATACTTAACACGTTGTTTTAAGTACTCGAAATGAGGGCGTTCTGTTTTTCTATTTATTTAATTGTGCGAAAATGTTATAGTGATGATTAGAAAAATAATAATAAAATTGATAGTTGTAATCTAAAAGAAAAAAATGTCCTAAACGGTTCCAAATAATAAATATACCTAATTTTGTGCATTTTAATGAGGTACAAATTACAAATGCAATATCGAGGGATATTTGGTTCGAGTCTACAGCGAGATTCTTCTTCAGTGCAAGATAGGTAAAAAGGAACAGCGTGCTAGAAAAAGCAAGGCTGAGCAAAAGCCGCTGTAGATTCGAAACAGCTGTTTGCTGCTTTTTCACGCATTATTTGTGCATTTTAAACGTTGGTTTACTACTTTTTAATATTCCTGCACAAAGGCTTTAATTGCTATTTTAATATATAGTAATTCCAATAAAGTAATTTATACTATAGCAATTTGTACTTCTCTTAATTTATATTACAGTAATTTATAGTAATTATTAGTTATACTAAAATTAATTAATATATTACATTTTACTGTCTAATTTTTTATTGGCTGGTGAAAAAAAAAGGAACATTTCGAGGTACTTGTAACACAAAAATAGTTTTCTTCAGAAAAAATCTTGGTTTTTCGGACACTATTATATCTCAAATAACCATTTTCAGCTGTGTAACAGAATTTATAAATGCAAGGGTAACAAAACAATGTTAATTTTAATATTAATATTATTGTTGTTTATTTATCATGTTTATCTGTTGAACTTGTTTGTTGAAAATTATAATGTTTACTTCAGATTGATAGCTTCTGAAAATCAATGTTTCGTGTTCAGAAAACTAATTAATGCATTCTAAACACTATTCGAAAATATTTCGGTATTGTCTGTTTCTTTTCTTCTTTTGAAATGGGCAGAAAGAGGGGGAAAAATTCAGAAATGCTAATTTAAATCTCGAAAATCTATTTAGTTTCTGTAGTTTCTAAAGATAAATAAACGCTAATTTGTATGTAACTGGGAAGAAGTTGCGTTATAAATTCTTAAAGTTTTTCTGTATTAAAAAAAGATTTCTCGGTTATTACAGTGTAATGATCAATAATAAAATATTGGTCACAGCTGTAACCTGAAGAAAGTAATCGGAAATGGCAATACCAAAACTTTTTTCTATCTCATGCATGTTAGTACTTCAAAATTCGCTATCACAGTGCCAAAATTAAACGGCAATATATGCCGTCGTGAGGATTCTACATATATGAAACTTCTTGAAATAGAAGTTTTGCGGAAACTGTGAAAAATGTAGCATAACAGCGCCACCTGTTGGGCTATTTACACCAAAACATAATCACCAATAATATTTATCAATGTATATTTGAATCTGAAATTAGATGAAAATTCGTGCATTAGTTCTTGAGATAGAGCTATTACGGGAATCGGAAAAAATTTAGCATAGCAGCGCCATGTACAGGGCGATTGACACCAGAACGTAAGCAATTCATAGCCAGATTCATATCCCAGAACCAATTGATATCCAGTATTAACTGAATATGAAATTTGATGTAAATCCGTGGATTAATTCTTAAGATAGAGCTATTGAGGAAATCATGAAAAATTCAACATAGTAGCATCACCTGTTGGACGATTTACACAGAAATGTAAACAGCATCAGTTCATGTCAAGGACTAACTGAATCTGAAGTTTGATGAAAATCCGAGCATTATTTCTTGAGATAGAGCTGGTGTTCTGAATAACTTGGTGTTATTTTCTTTAGCATAAGGACGACGTCTTATTAAGGAAGAAAAAAACATAATGTAAGCAACTTTGCTAAAAATTAGTGTGCGTAAAGTTTTATCCGACTGTTGGGAAAACAGTAATTTTTGCAAGTTTGTATGTTTGTTAACGCATGCGCAAAATATGATTGTTAACAGTTCTTTCTGGGTGTAAGTGCTAAAATACTTATAAAAATACTAGCCAGATGTAGCATAGTGGTAGATGTGGTAGATGTAGCATAGTGGTAGATGTAGCATAGTGGTAAAATTTTCATAATTCTTGAAAATGCTAAATATGCATTTTGTGTTACTTCGCATAAAGATTTTAATAGCCTGCATTTAGAAAAGCCCAATGCCCTGATAGAAATATGCTCTGCGTCTACTCTAATTGCATTATGACATTTTTCGCGTGCGACATACCATTCTTTTGTCGTGAATATGCACTACTAAGATATCCTTTAAATTGTAGGTTGTTAATCTTCATTTCAGAACCTAAGATTTAAGAAAATATTATCTTGTTAGTTCATGAAATTACCCCATAAATATGATTGTTAACGCACGTCTACTAAAAATAATATAAAATTTTTAATGTAACGATTTAAACTTCTTCTTACTCATGCAAAGAAATATAATCTCCCCCACATTCAATTAATCATAAGTAACGGTAGTAAAATAAATAATAACATTTATGCTAATTTGAAGCTTAAATACACAATTCATAGGCAGTTGCAGATTTGAATTTCTTGTTGTTAACTGTTTTAGCAAAGCGAATTAAATAATTTATCTTTAAACAAAAAAAAAAAAAAAAAAAAAAAAAAAAAAAAAAAAAAAACGTCTATCATATCGAGCATGGACGCACTGTATGGAATAAATATATAAACCTAGCCACTAACTCAGGACAGAAATAGTCATATCCATTGAAGGCTACAGTAAAAATTCAAAAGCAGGTTCTTAAAACTGCAGTAAAAATGGTTTTTAAATCACCTCCGCATCCTTTCGAAATATGTTTTTTTGACATTTCCGCTTCTAGAATTATTTTAGTTTTTAGCTCATCATAAATAGGTTTTTCCACTACTTCTCAATTAAGATATTTGTTATTCTACTTTTCTTGAAAATATTCTAGATTTGAACATGTAATTTGTAAATTAAAATTTTGATGAAATAAACCGTTATATTTTATTTTATTTATTAGCTCCATTGATGCAAAACGATCTACTCCAGTTTCAGAAGATATCGAATGCGAGAATCGGAATCAGGATATTGTAAAAATCGAGTGCCCCCAGACGACTGATAGTAAGTAAATTGCGTAATTTTACTTTTCTATCTATAATACTTTATTCGGTATATAAAAATCTTCTAGAATCAGTAATCAAACCTTCAAGCGGATTACTAACCATGAAGATTTATGGGTAAATTTTTTAGGTGCCTAACTACCATGCAGCTAACCATATTCGTAACTTTAATCCATATTGTAACAGATTAAGCTAAGCAACACATTTGCCTATATACTTATTATAATGATCAGTAAGCAAGCGTTAGTCGCGTTTCCCAACTGCTGTGACTTGATTTAACCAATATTCTAACAAGGAGAAGACACAAGGTTGGGGATACAGAATCCGAGGACACTGTGTGCAATGATAGAGTACAAGGCTTAGATGCTGTATATTCCCTCGGCCGCTATCTTGGAGCTCTTGGTGATTTTTTGTTGGCAATGTTAGCGGTCTTTATCGATATGGCAACTACGACGAGTGACGTGTTCTGGAAACGTCGTTTTTTTTTTTTTTTTTTTTTTTTTTTTCTTTTTGGTGAAGTTGTGTTTTGCGCCGGATTGACTTTGGCTTCTATAGTTATTTGATACATGATATTTTTTGCTAATTAAATCCTTAAATAATGATAATTGTATGTTTTTTTCTTCAATATTGCTTTTATGTTAATGAAAACATCGTTTTATTGACGACATTAATGTATTCTGAAATTCGAGATTGAAAAATTAGCTCAACAGTGTTTTGACAACTTAATTTCGCATGTTTTTTAATTTGTAGTAAAAAAAAGTTTTGGAAAAAGGAGACATTTTGTATTGGTTTTTAAATGTAAAATTAAAATTATAGCATTGCAAAGTTTGATATTGCTAGCATATGTTCAATATTGCAAGTTAAAGTTCTTGTGTGATTTAGTTTGAAATTGTGAGCATTTGTATATTTATTTATTTATTTATTTTATTGTAAATTTAAATCACAGTTTACAGACGACTTGAAATTTGCGAAATTATGGCAACTGAACATGTTTTAGAGTTGGCTTTCAAGAAATAAGATGTCTGTTCAAGTATGTTAATACTTTATATCCATATTTTGTGGAAATGTTTTATATTAGCCGTTTATTGTATATTTCTCATGCATTTCGTGCATTTTTGAAATTGCTGCACAGCAACATACGTCCATTTACTAACTGCCGCTTTAACGAATTTCGTGCATTTTTCAGATTGCTGCAGAAGTAGTTTGCTGAATCCAGTGATTTTTTTTCCGGTTTATAAATGCTTAGCGTTCATACTTACAGTTACTCATTGCCTCTTTAAGGAGTTTCTTGCGTTTTTCAGGTTTATACTTTATTATTTACCTTTTATTTTCATTAAGCCTAAAATGCGCATAAATGGATGCTTGGCGCCATTTACTACTTGGCGGAAAAGGGGTTTTCTCGCCAAGAAAAAATCCAAGATGGCAGCCGGATATATGACATGGTGGGAATATATGACATCTGTTCCGAGTACAATTAGTAGATAAACATATCATAAGGAAAAAACACAATATGGCAAGGGATATTAAAAAACAACCCCCAAAGTCACACAATTTTGACGCTTTAGTAGAGGAGAAGGTTCAAATACCGGCTAGGGTCCAAATACCGGCTTCTAGGTGTTCTGAGAACTGGGCGGAGCGCAGCCTGGCGGTGATAGGCAGAGTTTGTAACTTTAATTGAGAGAAGAAAGTTACAAAAAGTACATCGCTGAAGTCTGTGTCATTTACAAATAGTAAATGCAAAAGTGTCGAATCTACGTAATCAAAACATAGTGGTACATCAAAAGTTTTTCAGATATGTGTTTCTCATTTTTTTTTAAATATACTGATCGTAAGCCGTTTATTGTATATTTCTCATGCATTTCGTGCATTTTTGAGATTGCTGCACAGCAACATACGTCCATTTACTAACTGCCGCTTTAACGAATTTCGTGCATTTTTCAGATTGCTGCAGAAGTAGTTTGCTGAATCCAGTGATTTTTTTTCCGGTTTATAAATGCTTAGCGTTCGTACTTACAGTTACTCATTGCCTCTTTAAGGAGTTTCTTGCGTTTTTCAGGTTTATACTTTATTATTTACCTTTTATTTTCATTAAGCCTAAAATGCGCATAAATGGATGCTTGGCGCCATTTACTACTTGGCGGAAAAGGGGTTTTCTCGCCAAGAAAAAATCCAAGATGGCAGCCGGATATATGACATGGTGGGAATATATGACATCTGTTCCGAGTACAATTAGTAGATAAACATATCATAAGGAAAAAACACAATATGGCAAGGGATATTAAAAAACAACCCCCAAAGTCACACAATTTTGACGCTTTAGTAGAGGAGAAGGTTCAAATACCGGCTAGGGTCCAAATACCGGCTTCTAGGTGTTCTGAGAACTGAGCGGAGCGCAGCCTGGCGGTGATAGGCAGAGTTTGTAACTTTAATTGAAAGAAGAAAGTTACAAAAAGTACATCGCTGAAGTCTGTGTCATTTACAAATAGTAAATGCAAAAGTGTCGAATCTACGTAATCAAAACGTAGTGGTACATCAAAAGTTTTTCAGATATGTGTTTCTCATTTTTTTTTAAATATACTGATCGTATATTGGCTGCAATTGTTGATTAAGTTATTTTCTAGACATATTTAGCTCTCAATTGCCACGCACACATTATTGGTATTTTATTATATGAATGAGAAATACCGGTTTTAACTTAAACATAGCAGTGGTCCGAATACCAGCTACCTAGAGTGGTCTAAATCCCGGCTAGCCGGCATTTGGACCTCTCTCGGTTGCTCTGCTTGAAGAAGAGGAAAATAAATTAATTTAAATAGTTCCATAATTAATAAATTATTTTCAATAGTTCACGTCCGATTTCGTAATATGAAAAAAACAACCATGGCCGTAATTCTTCAGGATCGACAATGGTTACCGGATCACTTACCAAAAAAGCGCTGATGGACACTACAAAATTGCCTGTAATAAATATGAAGAGAAAGAAAAAAAATGACAGAGTAAACCAGGCGAAAGAGGCAGAAATTTTATTTTAACCCTCTCGGTGCGCAACCCGAGATTTCCTCGGGCAACGTAAAGGTAGCAAAATTTGCGCAACCCGAGATTTCCTTGGGTGTGAATTTTTCCGTCTGATTAACCCACCTTGATTATTCCCACCAGTTATTTTTTTATTGTAAATTTTGCCTTATTTAATTGGAGTATTTTTCCGGTTAAATTAGACAAAAAATTTTGTTTTGAAAAACCGGTGGCAAAAGAATAAAAATTCCTAAGAGTCTCTCGTCGCAAATGGGTTAAATACGCAATTTTTGAAGCTATTTTGATAAAACAATTACGCAGTGAAAGGGTTATAAAAGTGAAAAAGGAAAGTATCCAACAGAGGAAGGTGAAAAATTTCTGTCTTCTGCATGGGTGCTTTCTCTGTGGACAAGAATGGGGAAGGAATTCTGGGTTCAGTGTTAAGAATGCGGTATGTGGGATAATAGGGACTATACCGACGCAGAGAGTGATATTATGTGCTTGATTTTTTCAGATAATATAATTCTCATTTCAATCAGCAAGCTTTTTTATTGTTTTACACGTTAAAAAAAAACAAAATTAGAAACATAATGGGAAGAAGACTGTGAGAGATAGTCGTAAAGAATTTTAGAAATTTGACAAAAATATTTATTTATTAAAAATTGTGTATTTTTCTGTGCATAGGAAATGTTATTAATCAATACAATTTATTAAAATAATATTCTTATTGCTTAATAATTGTCATTAGCTCTATTTGTGTGATCATTTGGAAAAAAAACTTAGGTAGCCGGTATTTAGACCCCATTCTAAAAACTCAAAATTTGAAGACGTTTATAAACAGAAAACGCCTTTTAAACTGATTTTTTTTTCTCTGAACAGGTGTAAAACATGTCAAGATACCCTGCTGTCACTTTTTATTTTATTAATTTTGAAAATTGTATGATCTAGATTGAAAACTGGTAGCCGGTATTTGGACCTATTGCTCTACATATTCAGATAAATTACACAGGTACCTGAGCGGCGGGATGGTACAGATGGCAGTGCGCCAAACTTCTAAATTTTCGCTTTCGGAACCTTGTAGTTTCGATACTCGACAGGACATTTTTTTCCCCGCCATAAATTGAGTCTTCTGAAATACATTTTTCGGTATTTGTAGATTTAGAAATTTCTTCCCTTGACATGTTTTTCATTTTAATTACGACGCATGTTTTGCTAAAAGCCACCTGTAAATCTACGTAATTAATAAATATTAATGCCCACGAAAAGGTATTTAATTGTTGAAAATATTATTTTAAATCCAAACATAAGACCCAGAGATTAAAAAATATTTTTTTTCAAAAAAAAAAAAAAAAAAAAAAAAAAAAAAAAAATCGAAATTTTATAGGTTTTTTAAAAAATGTTAAGTATTAGAAAAGATGAATTTAAAATACTATATTTTACTTTTATGCAGCACATTTAAATTGAATTCGTTGGGAAGAATGGAGTTTTATTCGAATAGAAAAATATAAATAATTGTTAAAAAAAATAAATTTCTCTGTAAATAAATAAGTATATATATATATGTGCGCAATGAATTATGTTTTTTTTTACAGAAAAAATAAATTTCTCTGTAAATAAATAAGTATATATATATATATGTGCGCAATGAATTATGTTTTTATTTAGCTTAAATTTAAATAAATATATGCATTTTTACTGTAGTTCGAAAATAATTAATCATTATTTTGTTTGTGGGAAATTAAAAAAAAAAGAAAAAGTATTGCCAAAGTATCAAACCCACAAAGTTCCGAGAGTTTAAATTTAAAAGCCGGGCATGGCACTCTGCCAACTGTACCATCCGGCCGCTCCCCAGAGTGCATATTTTATCGGATTGTGTACTAAAGCTTCAAAAGTGTGTGACATTGGGGCTTGTTTTTTTTATCTCCTTGCACATTGTGTTTTATCCTTGTAATATGTCTACTAATTATATTATGTCATTGTACAAAGAGTCATCCGATTCTGAATTCCTAACCTCGTATCCTCCCCTTGTAAGAGCGAGAATGATAAGATAAATAATATGATTCTCTCGATCAATCAACCATTTTCAGTATGATAATTTATTCTTAGAAGTCAAATAGATGATCGTCCTCCAAATGAGAGGGCGTACTCAAATGTAGGGAGTGCAGTCCACGCAATTCTCGCATTTTTTTGTTGTTGTTGTTGTTGTTTGTTTGTTTGTTTGTTTACTTTTCACATTTTAAGATGATAGACTCGAGGAACAAAAAATATAATATACAGATTAAAAGTAATAAATTATTTTATAAATACTTTTAAAAACCCGTTATTAAATTTAGTCGATGTAATTCAGAGACACCTCTCAATTTGAGAACAAGAACCACTTCCACATATGCAGTCTATTACATATAGTCTATGAATTCAACAGGCTTTAACGGTAGAATTTTTTACATCTTAGCAATCTCTGTTACATAATGCTTTTCGATAATAGTTAAAAATTGTCAAAAAACAATTATAATATCAGTATACTTTATTTTACAGTTTGCATGTGCAGTGAAACATTAGTTAGTAAACCAGCTCATTTCTCATCCAATTTTTATTATTTTTTAATTCTGATTGCGGGGTATTGTGTACAGTGTTGTTTGTCATATTTTCTGAAAAGAACATTTTTTTTTATCTTAAGAACTCTGCAAATTATCTGCAGAAAACTTGGTGAAATTTGGGGCTGTTTTTATAAAATCCTTAATTTGTCAACTAGTGTACACGCTATCCTCAGGAAAATGAACACAGATTATTACAATATGACTCTTAATCCTGTTCTTGAGTTTGAACACTTTTGCTTTTTTAGTTTTTACAGGGTTATTCAAAATATATTCGTTATCTTTTTCAATTTGTTGACGGCCTTCTATGGGCTTTCGGGGAAAAAATGTTGGGAGAAATATATGACCTATACTATTTTATTTACACACGTGGAGTTTCAGGATAATTTCTAATACATTTTTCTAGATATTTAACAAAACGTCTAAAACAACGAGTGACCGTTCATCATTGTCCATATACTGTATACACGCTTCTATTTAGCTAAAATTTAATTCAGAATAAAATACGATTTAAACTAAAGAAAACACACTTCCACAAATTATCATCCATAGACGGTCATATATCCAATTCTTTGCGTGGCCCTGTATATCATTTTATCAATATACTAGAAACATTACACGGTACACTAAATGTAATTCAGCGTAAAAATGCATGACTCATTTAAAAAAATTCTCTAAGCAATTTAAGCTCATACTCAGCAATCTTTAGGAGTTCTTTTGTGTAGCCCTGTATATGATCAGTAGCATTTATACACACCACGTAGTATGCAAAAAATTTAGTTAAACTTAAAAACACTTATTATTACTCAAACTGTACTTCCGACAATCACCGCTGATATACAATACTTCAGCTATACAGTATAGTATGTGAAACATTGTGTGTGTGTCCTTGTAAATACTATGCACTTCATATTATATAGGAAATAACTCGTAATAAACCACACCAACATTATATATGAAATATTTCATTATATATGAAATAGTTTAATAGAATTAAAATACACTGTGAACAAATTTTTGCACCTTATGCAACTATTATGGAATACTTTTGAGAAGCTCTATAAATGAATAATAAATATTCTTTACACCACATATTCTACAGAATATTATCTTACTGCACTTTATGACTGTCTATAAATTTCCTTGTGCTTGAAAGAGGGTAACATTATTAAAATACACTTGCAATGATTTTTTTCCCCACTGCCTGAAATGTAATAAAATACTTTCGACTGTCCCTGTAAATAAATTATACAATCTACAAACTGCATTTTCAATGCGCATTTGGCTATAGGAAACGTGAATAACATACAAAATTTTTAGGGCAATCAGAGTATAATTACGAGAGTTAGAGCGCGGCCAGACAAACCAAACTCATAAACACTTTTTTAATATTATGGAAAGTGTTAAAAACATACACGAAAGAGAAACAAAGAATGTTAGAATTGCAGTGTTGCTAATTTAGCGGAGTTTTTTAAATTCAAATATCTACTACTATTTCCGATTAGTAATGTTCGCCTTAAATAACCTGTTATTAAATATGGCATATATTACTGTTCAGAAACAGTCGTTTTTATCTGAACAAAAATATCAGTTAAATTTAAAACATTGGAGAAATGAAAAAAAATCGTATCTTTATCCATGAATTCGCGTCTTAACCCTTAAATGCCTGGTGTTGCTTTTTGGCAACATACCCAATTTAGGCTGTAAACTACTATTAGAATAATATTGAAGCTATAATGCCTACTGCTGCCAATAAAATACATTCTGAAAATATTATTAAATCGATTTTCAACATGTAGTTGGCAACACGTGTGCTGTTTAAGAATAAAGATAGACTTATTTTTTAAATTTTTGCTACTTGTTCTTTTTGTTTTGTTTGGGAGCTTGCGAAATACCCTATTTTGACTTGCAGATAGCAAGTAAAATTTATTTCTTATTATAGTTCCTAAAACTCTTGTGTGTTTAATATTATAGAATTTTAACAAGGGAAATTATTTTTTCAATTAAACACCAGTATTGCCGATTAGTAACAAACTGTTTTTTAGCCGTAAACTATACTTAAAACAAAGTATGATTTTTTAAAAGTATTTTTCCTATGACTTATTTAAAAAATGAAAGCCGAAAAACATTATTACAATGATGTTTGAAAAATCAGGCATTTAAGGGTTAAGCATGGCCTCAAAGGACAAGAAATTTATCGTACATAAATCAGGACCGTGTAATAAACTTTCGCCTTTAATCGTGATATTTTTTTCATTAGCCTTATGAGCGATGATCAAGGAACCGAACAAAATCCGCGTATTTAACGTGGGTGTCTTAACCATATTTCCTTTATATGACGATTAAACAATCAAACGATTAAATCATTTGAGAAGGACGTTAAAAGGGAAATGTTTTAGCAAGAAAAATTACATTTTTATAAGCGTTTACTTTAATTCATAAATATAAAACGCTTTTGAATAAATTCGTCAAAAAATTTCATTTTAATTTCGCCTAGATGACGCATTTGTATTCCACCAACACCCACATTTCAAGCTATATAAGCAATAAAAATAAGGTTCCAAAGGAAACAAACGTTTACTCGTACCTGTAGTTAACTGAAAGTTAAACTGTGAAAATCTGGAAAAGCAGCTGTCTTTATGAGCGCTGACAGCAATAAAAAATAAAGGGCTGTTAAAAACAACCGATATTAAATCTGTTATAATTCTGAATAAATAGGGTTTTTTTTCCTTAACTGACAAATGTCGCAACATACAGATTGTAAAAAATTCCTTTTCTCTAATTTTGATATTTTATCTCAAAAAGTCTACAAAAATCTACGCCGGAATGCTTAAAGGCAAAACTTCGAATAAGTCTTCCTGGTGGAAAAATACCTCCGACTAACTGAGCAGTGACTGTATTATTCCGGTAACGAACGACGCATAATGGAGCCAAATCTCGAAAAGCTATTATCCAAAATATGAAAATGTTATTCAAATTGCATAAAACTGCATATACAGGTGTTTTTGCGGATACTGATTCGATTTCAAAGTAAAAATTAAAAAAAAAAAAAAAAAAAAAAAAAGACAAATCCAATATGACCAATATGACCAATCCAATAAAAATTAATATTTTCGAAAGTTGTTCAATTTGTTACGGAACTTCGTATGCAATGCTTTTGAGGATGCTAATTACAATTCAAAAGTTAAAATTTCAACAACAAAAAATTAAGTAATTTAAGTAATGTAATCATGCAAATTTAAGTAATTTACGTAATTACCTAACTTATGTAATTTAAGATGATAGGAAAGGGTCTGATGAGTTTAGAAGTGTTAAAAACACATCTTCTACCGTTTTCATCATATTTCTTAATAAATAGTTTTTTTTCCCTAAGCAGACAAATGTCGCAACATACATATTGTAAAAATTTCCTTTTTTCTAATTTTGATATTTTATGTTAAAAAGTCTGCAAAAATCTATGCCAGAATGCTTAAAGGCAAAACTTCCAATTACTCTTCCTGATGGAAGATTACCCCCGATTAACTGACCAGTGACTGAATTATTCCGGTATAGGACGCCGCACAACGGAGCCAAATCCCGAAAAGCTATTAGGCAAAATATGAAAATGTTATTCAAATTGAATGAAACTTTGTATACAGGTGTTTTTTAGGATGTTGTATACAATTCGAAAGTTAAATTTTTTAAAAAAAGTGACAAATCCAGAATGGTGGACAAAATATTAAAAATTTCGAAAGTCGTTCAATATGTTATGGAATTTCGTATGCAGGCGCTTTTGAGGATGTTAATTACGATTCAAAAGTTAAAATTAAAAAAAAGTAATTTAAATAAGATATTCATACAAATTTATGTAATTTACATAATTACATAACTTACTTAATTTAAGAAAGCTCCAAAGGTAAAGGTCTGATGAAATTAGAAATTTTAAAACGCATCTTCCATCGTTTTCATGCTATTGTATTTTCGCGAAATCATCTCGTTAACTTTCACAAATAATGCTTAACGTGGATTGTGCAGGTTTGTGACTGAATACTGGTTTCTCATTTAGTTGGACTAATTTTTGCAACAATATCGTTACATTCATATAAGATCGGATCCTGTCGATGTGGCCAATGCCAACACTTTAACTACTTTTCCATGCAGTCAACAACACAACCCTCTTTGATTTCAAAATAATCCTTCTGGGATACATATTGCCATTTAGCAGCACAAGTACAAAATCTCCAACGTTACAGTCATCTTTGTCAATAGCTTTCTTATGAATTTTCAATAAAACTTTTTTTTGTATAAGCACAAATGCCCATTTTCACAAGTATTCTAAAAATAAACAAACGAATTACCTCAAAAGCATGAATGTTTAAATCCAACAAAATAAAAAAAAGCTCTTCTTCAAATATAACTTTTTTTATGCATTGGCAGGAAGTATATACAAAAATTTAAATGATATTTGGTGGGCCGAATGTTACCCCAAATGTTGGGCCAATCTTACTCCAACGTAGAAAAACGCTTTTCTTTTTCATTTCACGAAAGACAACGCATAATCTTACATTAGGCCTTCGTGTACACTAATGAGGGTGTAATAATATGTACTTACCAAGATCGAAGTGAATTAATTTACAGCTTGGCAGACAAAAATTGTAATTAGAATGAGTTGCCAGCCTCAAGCTAATGCTACCACATATATTTTGAGACCAAAACTTTGTCAATAGCTCAAGCAATGTAGAAAATTTAGCAGGTTTAATATTTTTCCTTACTTGGGCCAAAATTACCTTAGTTGACGGTGCATCATGTTAAAAGCTACTTCTGTAAAAAATAATTATTTTTGTGAACGCTATGAATTTTAAATTTTTAAACGATCTTAGTATCTTATCAGTTTTTTTTTTCTTTCTATATTCTGTTATAAGAAAGGGAGAAAATCATTGTATGTGGCCAAATCTTCTTCCGATATTTTAAATTTTATAAATTTTCAAAATTTTCTCTAACTACTAATAAGAAAAGAAAAAAAAACTTTTGTACAACCAAAACATCCTGAGTTATGAAATTTTTTATTTTATAAATATTCACACTTCTGCAATTTTTTTAGATTTGTGACTTTATTAACTTGAATTTATGTATTACTAAGTACAATTTCATATTTTGTAATATTAAGCAAAAGTAATAGTAAATGTACCATTTTATGCATTCTTAAGTGTTTATTTTTTTCATTTCAGTGTATCCGTTTTACAAAGCGGAAGTGTGTTTTAAATCTTATACTCAAACGTTCTTCTTCTATGAAAGAAAAATATTTTTCTCGACTGCAGTCTCTGTTTGTAAAAACAAGCATGTTACAGAACTCTATGATCCAAAACCGAAGGAAATGGAAAGTTTAGTCAAAGCTTATAAATGCTGGAAAAAGGGTAATTGAATTTTAAGAAAACAACTTCAATGTGTACTTACGTAAGTGGAAAGGCAACTACGTAAAAACCTTGACTACATCACGTCATTCCGCTGCACTGTATTCAGTATTATTCACCAATAATTGCGACAATTTTAATTGTTGTTGAAGACACTGCTGATGCGAAGTAAGAGTGAAGTTGTGAGCTACTTACTGATTTTTATGAATTATTTTTGACTGTATCCACTGCGAGCAATGCTAACCAACACCCGTTTAGACACCACAGACACTGAAAACACGCTATTTTTTCTATTTTAAGTAGGTTATAGAAGATTGAATTATAATTCAACGACAGTGGTGATCTTTTGTAATCGGGATTCCATTCATTTCCCTTTGGCTACGGGACGAGGAGTGAAGACCGAATTAACAGCTCTCATGACAACTTACGTTAAGTTTTCGTGATTTATAAAGATAAAGAACAATTAAACATTTTAAAACCAATTTATATAAAATCTCTCAACTAATTAATGTCCTTACGTCCCTACATTTTACAACAATGCCGTAAGAAAATTGCTTTAAATGCATCGTTATCAATATGACGTAATTTTCCCCGAAGTTTTCTTTCTCTTTTCTAATATTCAAGTGAAAGTACATTTTTCAATTGAAAAGATTCATTATTATTTACGAATAGTGGACAACAATAATTGAATAGTTGTCAAATCAAATTGACAACAAAATGTAAACAGTCTTTTTGTAAATAAATAAATTTGTCGAGTAAACATATTTTTAAATTAAAATTGTTTGGCAATATTATTATTTTAACATCTTAAATATGGCTGAATTTTCCCCATTTACTGCTTTAAATCCTTAATAATTTAATTATTATTGTAAAATTTTATTTCTCCTTTTAATAGTCACGTGCATATACATTTTATTTTACGTAAGTTTCCCCATTTACTGCTTTTAACACGTTATCATATAATTAGTATTTTAAAGTTTTCTTTCTAATTGTAATAATTGTATGCAATTACGTTTTTCAATTGAAAGGAAATGTTATTAGTTTTACAAATTGTTTTACAAATTGATTACAATATAAAACAATGAACTTCTCAAAACTGGAAATGAAACGCTATTGAAATGATGACGTTTTGAATAAAGAATTGAAAAAACTGAAACAATTTGCTTAAGTTGAAAAATAGATACATACTGCATACCACAAGATCGTCTACTATGGCTCTGAAAAATGTGATTAAATTGCTATAAATTGTTCTTATTCCTATAAAAAAAAAATTACGTAACTATTTGTATCAACATCAAATAGCACTTAAAATAATTATTCGATGTATAAACTGCCTGATTAAGCGTGTTTATCAAGCATTTCTCTATAAAGCTACCAATTTTCATATTTTTATATATAATAGTTTTCTTAATATTAGTCGAGAAACATTTCCAGTCACAAAATATGAAAGAAATTATAGTGTTTATTTTCTTTCTTGGTTATATTATATTTTCGTATATTAAAAAACATGTACAGTTTGTCGCGAAATAATGACACTGTAAGAAAAGAAAATGTTTTTTAACCCCTTAATCGACACGCCTGTTACACTCATGGGAAAATTGTACATAAAATGAAAACCGCGGTGATTTAAGAAGTTAATCTACAAAAAAATTCTAACGTACTCACGAGCAAAAATATCTAATAACTTCTTCCACGTTACACATGATTCCGAAAAGACGTCTGTACATTTAGAAAACTGAAAAACGAATACATTTTCGAGATTTAAAGAATCATTTATAAAAATGAAATCTAAAACTGTCATTTCTCAACTAAACATTTTCAGCTCAATAACCAAACTTTTAATTCTGACGAAATATTATTAGTGTTAATGTTAATGTTATTGCTAATGCTAAAAAATGTTAATGCTGTTAATTTATCATGTTTGTCAATAAAACATGATTGTTGAACATGAAATTATTTACTTGAGAATGGACAACATGCTAATAACCGACGACCGAAAATATTGTTTAATATACTACAAAAACTAGTCGGAAGTGTTTCCGAAAATAAGTGACAGCAAAATAATCTTTGTTTTTGTAACTGCTTCTTTAAATCAAGAAAATATATTATTTTGTTCGGTTTCTAAAGATAAAGAACGCTTTTCGGTTGGTTGATTTTTGACGGCCAATTATCTGCTCGAGAACGCTTTTCGGAATAGTGCGTAACTGGAATAATTATAAAATGCACAACATGAACTTTAAAAAGTTGACTATTTTACTTAAAAAGTGACTAATCTAATAAAATAAAAGTTAAAAATATGCATTTTATCTAAAACCTCTTAGTACTTTCGGGCTGTTTTTGCCTGAGGCCATCATCAGAGAATATTTTAATAAGTAACTGCTGTTCATTTATGCAAATACGTCATTACCTTTTGAAATATGAAAGCCAATAACTATTAGAGTTCAAAGAAAAAGTAGCAGTTCCTTGGATTGAAACTTAAGTAGTAAAAAAAATATATACAGGGTGTTTATTTATTAAATAAAATATTGGACAAATAGAAACTTGAAAATTATTTTATTTTAAGATTCAATTATTAAAGTTTTTTTACAGCAATCAATGAACCTCTATATGCGCTCTACTAGCTGGGTGCAGCACATCATGGCGATACTTGATTTCCATCATGTCCTTAGCAACAAACTGTTATCAATGGTGCCAATGGCGTCTATGATCCTTTCCTTCACATCAGTGATATCCCGCACTTTTGTTCGCTATAACACGATCTTTAACATACCCCCACAGAAAGAAATTCCAGGGGCGTGATAACAGGTGAACGACGGGGCCAGGTAATTGGTCCATCTCGTCCAATCCACTGAACTCGAAATGTTTCATCAAAGAAATTTCGCACATCCTTTCGGACTATCTCTCTCGAGTTCCCTACTCGCATGTGGATTTTCTGAGTCCCAGAATCTCGTATTATGTCTATTTATTTTCCCTGAAACATGAAACGTTGCCTCATCACTGAAACATACTCGTTTTGATATCTTGGGCCTTGGTTCTGAGCCCCAGAATCTAGTATTATGTGTAATTATTTTCCCTGAAACATGAAACGTTGCCTCATCACTGAAACATACTCGATTTTGATATCTTGAGCTTTGGTTCTAAGCCCCAGTTTCTCGTATTATGTGTAATTATTTTCCCTGAAACATGAAACGTTGCCTCATCACTGAAACATACTGTATTTTGATATCTTAGGCCTTGGTTCTGAGCCCCAGAATCTCGTGTTATGTGTAATTATTTTCCCTGAAACATGAAACGCTGCCTCATCACTGAAACATACTCGATTTTAATATCTTGAGCCTTGGTTCTGAGCCCCATAATCTCGTATTATGTGTATTGATTTTCCCTGAAACATGAAACGTTGCCTCATGACTGAAACATACTCGATTTGGATATCTTGGGCCTCGGTTCTTCAAAATTTGATCTAAAATATACAAAGCAAAGGATAATAAAATCTTTAATAGTAACTTGAGTGCCTTTTTCATTTTCATATGTCATAAAAAAATGTTTATAAATTTTGCATGTTGGAAAGAGACTTTGTGGGCATCCCGTATATTAACTTCAGTTCCATTTATTAGTCCCCGGTATGCTATTACTTTCTCCCATCTATTAATGTGTCGTCTCCAAAAAATAACGTTACATTGTATAAGACAGCCGTAAAACAAATCAGATATATCATTGTGTGGAATAATCTCTACTTAAATTTTTTAAACTTCAAAACATCCCACATTTTCAATTTTTATACCGTCGTATTGGGGAAAAAAAGTACTTTTAAATGCAATTTGTTTGAAAACAGCATCTCCACTTATTTTTGAGATACACATATATATATATATATAGGTTTTCAGCACCGTTTGTTTATTTTTGGCAACTCAAATACTCCAGTTCTGTAGAAAATTAAGAAAAAAATAGTTGAAAAAATAGCAATTATATCACTTTGTTGCCATTTTCTCATAAAAACTGGAAAAAAAAATTAATTAAAATACGTGCTATTTTGAAAAAACATAAATGAATGATTTCACATAAAACATGGAGCTATTATAAGCTAAATTTAACTTTAAGTATCTATATTAATATTACAAACAAATGAAGGCATATGAATCATGAAATAGCCGATTTTCATTGTCCAGTTTCTTGAATGACGAAATCTTTTTTTTGGATTTGTGTATTATTCAGCGATAGTCACGTCCTATGCATACTTTACTGTAGTTGTTGTTTAAGACTGGATCGTAAATAAGGATTTCTTTAGCGGATGCGGATGACGTCATTTTATACAAAACAAAAGCACGTGTTTCGAGTCTTAAAACTGAACTACCTGTATTTATATATATATATATATATATATATAATAAATTTGAAATCACAAATATATGAAGAAATGGATAAAGTTTTAAAGATGATCCAGAAATGAACATATGAAACCAGTATGCAATTTAAATATATAGTGAACTGAAAGATTAATCCTAAAGTAAATACATTTGGATTTCAATATATATTTTTTTTTCATTGGTGGAGACACTAAATTCTGAAAAAGCAGAGTTTCTGTTTTCTAATTTTATTATATCACGTTGTTCTCATGCGACATTTTCACTGTTAAATGCGTAGCTGGGCAGTTGAAGTACCAAGCTACTTATTTAAAAACAAAGTGATATAATAAAATAAATGTAACTGCAGTTAATATATTTTTTTTCTCCACTTAACTTTCAATCCAAGGGGCTGCTACTTCTGCTTTCAACTCTAATAATTATTAGCTGTCCCATTTAAAAACGAAGTGACGTATTTCTATAAATGAGCGGCAATTATTAAAATTTTCTCTGATAATGGCCTCGGTGAAAAAACAGGCCGAAAGTACTAAGAGGTTTTAAATAAAATGTATATTTTTAACTTGTAACATTTATTTTATTAATTTAGCCGCCTTTTAAATATAAAGTTATCTTTTTAAAGTTCACATTGCGCATTTTATGATTGCGCATTTTATGATTGAATTAAGGTGAAATATTACATTTAGTCTTATGGTTTTATCAAATAGTTGTGTTCATACTTTTATGTAAAGTTATGTCCGTGGTTATATACATTTTTGTAGATAAAAAAACACTTGTCAATTTTTATAGTGGCGAGGTTACTGTAATTTACTAATTCTGTATAATTTATGCGAATATTATTTTATAGGTGATGAAGATGCTTCTAAAACCTTCTGGACCAAAGTTGAATTTTGCAAAGCAGACGCAAATGTTTGGGCTATAAATACAGCTAAAGAAAATTCTATTTCAAAAAAGTTACCAGAATGCCCTGTCGTTATAATTGACATCAGTTTAGCAGCCAAAACTCCTCTTACTTTAAGCGATGAAGAAAAAGGAAGAAATGCTTTCATTTGCGCTGGCAAGAACCCACGGATAGAAACAACAGATATCTCTCCGTAAGTCAATATACTGTATACTATGTGCCCTTGGGCCTACATTATAATCAACACGTTATTTTAAGTACTCAAAATGAGGATGTTCTGTTTTCAGTTTATATAATTTTGTCAAAATGTTATCGTGATAAATAAAAAATAATAAAAATAGTCCCAAATTGTTCAGAATAATAAATCTACCTAATTTTGTACATTTTAATAAAATAGAAATTACAACGCAATATCTTGAGGTATTTGGTTAAGTAAAAAAATATACTATATAGTAATTCCAATAAAGTGATTTGTACTATAGCAATTAGTACATCTCTTAATTTATATTGTAGTAATTTATACTAATTCCAGTTATATTAAAATTAATTAATATATTTGATTTTATTGTCTAATTTTTTATTGGCTGGTGAGAAAAAAAAAGAACTTTTCGGGGTACTTTTTAGGGTACTTAAAAAGTAAAAACGGAACCATCAGATCACTCCTCTGTCTGTCAGTCGCGCAGCCATTTCACTCGTGAACTAAGGGACGTGGAAAGTTCAAATTGGAGGAAGTAAGAATGACTATTAACCAACATATTTACAAATTATTAAACATTCACAAATATGTTTAGGAAAAATGTAGAGGGGTTAATTAAGTTACTTGAAAAAAAATCTTTTCTTTGTATATTGTGTGGTGTATCGTGTGAAAGCTGTCGTAACGCTGAACTCAAAAATACATTTCTTTTAATTTTGGGTATTATATTTGCAGAGACATCGTCGAAAATGTAGGGCAAAAATATGTGCCCCCCCCCCCACGTGTATTTCCGAATCCACTGAAACTAAAATTATGAAAAAATTAGCGGTATTGGAGATTAATGTGTTTCTTGCAGGAAAATTATAGCGATTACTCTAGGTCACACAGTTTTTGAGAAAAGCGCATTTTCCCTTTTCACACAAATTTCGATTTCCGGGCATTCAATAAAGATGTTGAGGATTGCTGGAGTTACCTATCGTAGCAGAAGTAAATCGTCGATAATTAGCCGAGATACTAACTCTTAAAAACACGGACGGTTTGGACATACAAATTGACAGAGGCGGCGTATTCCATGTATCATCGGCTTTAAAGCCTAGATAACAACTTTTAATAATATATTCGTGTAATGTAATGCCTAGTAGCAGTATAAAAGCAATAAATGTCAAATTGTTAAAACAGACTAATTCAATTAGCATTAATCACATAAATATTGTGGGATTTGAGCCCAGTTGCATTGAATAAATCTCTAAATACGTTTCCCATATCTTTAAACATTAATTAAAAACATATCTGGAAAAAACGGCACGGAAAAAGGCGGCGCTGCAATTTTGTGAGCTCCTTTCGAAATGCTCTTGGCACAATGCCAAGTTTCAATTTTGAACAAGAGTTTTGTTTTCACTACACTGTAAAAAGAAAGGATTATTACTACGCTAAACTTAGTTACACGAAAAACTAAATGAAGTTTAAATATCACTACTTTTATTGTGAGTACCAAATTCAGTTCATCATTAGCAAATTAGAATAAGATTTAAAAAAAAAAAATGAGTTATACAGAATAGAAATATTTGATATTATTTAGGTTTCATATTTCTTTGAACTTTTATGGTATACCATTCACACTTCCCTAGTATATACAGCTATACCCAACACTACGATTTATAGTTTTTTACTAAAGTCTCATTCTTTTAGCAAAGATTTTTTTAATAATACAGTTAATAATTCACATATTTATTGTACAGAACACTCTGAGCGCGAGTAATACTCGCACTTGATCGTTTATTACACGGAATTAATCATTTTTCTTCAAAACAAAATATTGGTTTTACGAACTCTATTATATCCTAAATAAACATTTTCAGCTGTGTAACAGAATTTTTTAAATGCATGGGTAGCAAAATAATTTTAATTTTAATATTAATGTTAATGTTGTTCAATGTTCCTTTATCATGTTTGTCTGTTGGGCTTGTTTGTTGAAAACGAAAATGTTTACTTCAGATTTGACAGCTTCTGAAAATCTATATTTCTGTGTTCAGAAAAATAACTAATGCATTCTAAACACTATTCGAAAATATTTCGGTATTTTCTGTTTCTTTTCTTCTTTTGAAATGGGCAGCAAGAGGGAAAAAATTCAGAAATCCTAATTTAAATCTCGCAAATCTATTAGTTTTTGTAGTTTCTAAAGATAAATAAACGCTTTTGCTAATTTGTAGGCAACCGGGAAGAGGTTACGTTATAAATTCTTTAAGTTTTGCTGTATTAAGAAAGATTTCTCTGTTTTTACAGTGTAATGATCAGTAATAAAATATTGGGCATCACTGTAACCTAAAAAACTAGTTCGAAGTGGCAATCCCAAACTTTCTTCTATCTCATACATGTTAATACTACAATATTCCCTATCACAGTGCCAAAATTAAATAGCAATCTATGCCCATTGTAAGGATTCTAAAGATATGAAACTTCTTGAAATAGAACTTCTGCGGAAATCCTGAAAAATAACAACGTGTAACAGCGCCATCTGTTGGGTGATTTACACCAATACATAATCAGCAATAATATTTATCAAGGTATATTTGAATCTGAAATTTGATAAAAATTCATGCATCAGTTCTTGAGATAGAGCTATTGTGGGAATCGGGAAAAATTCGGCATAGCAGCGCCACCTGCAGGGTAATTGACACCAAAACATAAACAGAACTAATTCATATCAAGGATTAACTGAATATGAAGCTTGATGAAAATCCGTGCATTATTTCTTGAGATAGAGCTGTTGCGGAAATCGTAAATAAGGCAGCATAGAAGCGCCACCTATAGGGCGATTTCCATCAAAACCTAATCAGCATTTATTTATATCAGGGACAAGATGAATATAAATTTTTATTAAATTCCTTGCATGAGTTTTTGAGATAGAGCGTCCACAAATTTTGTATTACAGACTCGCAGACAGACATTTTGTAAAAACATGTTTTTTGGAATCTCTGACCTTTAAAAAGTGTAAATCCGTCAAAAACTGGAATTCGAAAATTTTCACGAATCCAATACTTTTTTCTTCTAAAATAAAAGAAAGTAAGAAGGGAAGCCGGGGAGTTTTGTACCGGTTAAGTAATAAATACCAGTTCTTACAATAACTTGGTATTCTTTTCTTTAGCATAACGACGATTTATTAAGGAAGAAAAATATATAATATAAATAGCTTTGCTAAAAATTAGCCCGCGTAAAGTTTTATCCGACTGTTTTGGAAACGGTATTTTTTGAAAGTTTGTGTGTTTGTTAAAGCATGCGCAATATATGATTGTTAATAGTTCTATGCGGGTATAAATGCTAAAATACAGTAAATTCTGTCTAAGGCGGACTCTGTGTAAGCCGGAAATCTGCCTACCGCGGAAAATTTTGAAAGTCCTGGCGAAGCCATAGAAAATAACATTAATTCTTGCTGTATAAGCCGGAATCTGCCTAACGCGGAAACGGAAAGGGTTTTAAGGTCCCACCGAAACCAAAATTTTGCATAAGGCGGAAAATAGGATATTTTAAAAATGAAAGGCATTTCGTTTATGAAACTTTAAAACTGATATATATACGTCAAATACTCAATCTCGAGCATAAAAATTAAATTCCGTAATACTTTAAAAAAGTTAATTAAAAAAAAAAACAGAAACTGTTTAAATTTTAAGGAATTCTTGCTTATGCCATTTTTTTCTATATAAATATGCATTTAAAAGTTATTATTACTAGTTGAGTGCACATTTATGAAAATATGTATTGTCTAAACTATATTATGCTTTAAGGTTGTACTTAAATTCAAAGTGGTGGCTTTCTATCTCATTCCCGCTGTTATTATTATTTTTTTTTTGTGTGTGTAAACTTCAGATTTGTAGGTATTACAGCGTTACTAAGAAATTGAATAGCGTTTCTTATTTATTTATAAAGACAAAGGATCTTCCAGAATTACAGTTTTCGATAGATTTTCGAGTCAGGATAATCAATGAAAGATCGAATGAAAGATCGCGAGCAATTAATTCATTATAACGCAAGATCCAATCTTTTTATCGAAAACATAAAACGGTATTCGACTGACGTATGCTTCATTCCAATAAATCGCGCTCTTTTGCATAAGCCGGAATATTGTCTACCACGGAAATTTTTCTCAGTCCCGACAGATTCCGCCTTAGACAGAGTTTACTGTACTAATAAAAATATTAGATTCGGAGGAGGCTTCGCGAACAAACATAAACCAAAATTTCTTAAATGATATGATTAATGATAAATTCCGATATAAATCAGGGGGATGAATTAGAGAAAATTAAACATGTTGCTATTGATAATGGATATCAGGTAAAATTAATTAACAAATTGATTCAGAGCTCCTTTGATAAAATGTACGCGGATACTTCTAAAAAAAAAAAAAAAAAAAACTATTAATGAACTTAATGTGAAAAAGGTTGTGGAAAATTATTTTCCGGGTTTCTTTGAATATATAAAAAATCATTTAAGAAATTTTAGCTTATGTTTGATCGCGAAGCCTCTTCCGAAATTAAAGATGCTTTTAAACACTAAAATTCATCCTATTAATAGGGATGATCTCTCAGGAGTTTAAATGATTCCATTTTTTAGGAAGGGGGGAAATCAAAAATCATTACATAGGTATAACCCAACGAAAACTCAATATCAGATGTAATAAACATGTAGCGGACATAAAATATAATAGATGTAATACTGCTTTATCCCGGCTGAATCAAATAGAGGACATTAACATACTTTTAACGAGAGTAGAATAATCTACAGGTCTAATTTTTATTTACAATTATTTATAAGAGAGTCCATAGAAATTTATTTAAGAGGATCAGGAGTTTGTAACGATACATTATCTTTTCGTATCTCGAATTCATGGGTTGAATGGCTGGACAACTTACGGAGTCGCGACATAGAGGGAACACGTGCGATCGCGAATATGTAGGGCGTGTTATGTGATTATTTGTTTGTGTCCGATGATTTTTTTTTCCATTTTTTATATGCATTATATTTGTAATTTTCTGATATACATTCTGATGACGACTCAGTGAAAGAGTTGAAATATGTTAATATAGATTTTTAATTTAAGTTTAATGTGTTTTATAACGTCTTTTAAGAAATAAGTATTTTAATATTGTGATATGGTTATTAGTGGACGTAATTTTGTCTTATTACTCGTACTTATTTACATTTGAAAATATTATCGTGTTACTTCATGAAATTATCCCACAAATACGATTTTTAAGGAGGAATAACAGTTATGTTGATTTGACGATTAAATACACAATTTATTGGGATTGCAGATTCAGATTTTTTTGTTGTTAACTGTTTTAGCAAAGCGAATTAAATAGTTTATCTTTGAACAAAAAAATACGCTCCCCGCCCTCATCGAGCGCGGACGCACTGTATGGTATAAATATATAAACCTAGCTACTAACTCAGGACAGAAATAGTTATATCTATTGAAGGCTACAGGAAAATTCAAAAGCAGGTTTTAAAACTGCAGTAAAAATGGTTTTTAAATCACCTCCGCATCCTTTCAAAACATCTTTTTTCTCCATGTCCGCTTCTAAAATTATTTTAGTTCTTAGCTCATCTTAAATAGGTTTTTTCACTACTTCTCAATTAAGATATTTGTTATTCTACTTTTCTTGAAAATACTCTAGATTTGAACATGTAATTTATAAATTTAAATTTTGATGAAATAAACCATTATATTTTATTTTATTGATTAGCTCCGATAAAGTAACACTTTCCACTCCAATTTCCGAAGATATCGATTGCAATAATGAGAATCGAGATGTTGTCCAAATCGAATGTCCCAAACAAAATTGTAAGTACAGTTTGTTTTGAATTAAATTACATAAGTACATATTTTATTATTTTAATTATACGTCAATTAATATAACTTTTCGTTTCTTTGTTGTTGCTATTGTTGTTTTTGTTGCCGTATTATCTACCTGTTCTGGAGTTTGAGATAATTACTATACAATATTTTACTAACAAATAACTTTTATTTTGCAGATAATTCAATCCACCTATAGCCCAGACAATAGGGAATTTTACCTAGCAAAATTAATGGTAGTACTGGAAATCGGCTTTCTAGATGTTTTTTAGGTCGCTGAATCCGAATTTGTAACTTCCCACCAAAATTTCCCCCGGCAACCCTCCCCCTCAAATTTTGGTAAAAAGCCCCCCAAAAAAGGTTTTTATTAAAAAAATCTATTTATTTATTGCTTTAGAGGAAAAGTAGCTAGGAATTCAGAAAGTAGACAAAATTTGCAACAAATTAGATATATGACATTATGACTTAGGGTGAAGGGGAAGGGGGAATCTGCCTCGGAACATGCGCGCGGTGCTGCGTAAGCTAAGTTGCGCAATTCTACTTAACCACTCACACGTTTACATTCGCCCTCCCATCTTCCCTCCGAACTTTCTCTATAAGGTTTACTTTAAGATTTTTGGGTCGTTGAATCCGAGTTTTTAACTTACCCCCCAAAATTCCCCCCCCCCAAATAGTTGTTATTAACTTAAATTTCTTATTGTTTTAGGGGAAAAGCATTACGAAATTCAGAAACTAGACAAACTTTGCAACAAAAAAGATATATGACATTATGAATTAGGATGAACGGGGAGGGTGAGGGCTGCCTCGGAACATGCACTGCGGCGCTACGCGCACTAAATGATGAAGTCGAGACAATAGGGGATTTTATCTGGCAAAATAAATGGTAGTACTTGAAATCGGCTTTCTAGATATTTTTTGGGTCGCTGAATCCGAATTTGAAACTTCCCATCAAAATTTCACCCGGCAACACCCCAAAAAATTGATTTTTTGAAAAAATTTGGTTTTTGAGAAAAGCGCACGGGGAATGTTCCGAGGCAGCCCCCTCTCTCCCCGTTTATCCTACGTCATAATGTCACATATCCTATTTGTTGCAAATTTTATCTAGTTTCTGAATTTCGTAATGCTTTTCCCCTAAAACAATAAGAAGTTTAAGTTAAAAACAACTATTTGGGGGGGGGGATTTGGGGGTAAGTTAAAAATTCGGATTCAGCGACCCAAAAAACTTAAAGTAAACCTTATAGAGAAAATTTGGAGGGAAGATGGGAGGGCTAATGCAAACGTGTGAGTGGTTAAGTGGGAATTGCGCAACTTAGTCCACGCAGCACCGCGGCGCATGTTCCGAGGCAGATCCCCCCTTCCCCTTCATCCTAAGTCATAATGTCATATATCTAATTTGTTGCAAATTTTGTCTACTTTCTTAATTTCTAGCCACTTTTCCCCTATAGGGGTGCACAACCTTTTTAAGAGAAGGGCCACTTACAAAAATGTTTGGGTTGTCGAGGGCCACATCAGTAACACAGAGAAAATTCTATATCGGAGAGATGGGGAGGGGGGTAATAAGTATTTATTCTTGATGAATAATTATTTTTTGTGTATAATAAGAATAAACAAACAGAAATAAATTATTGTATGAAGGAATGCGGGGCTTCTCCTTTTCTGTATGAATAACCATTCAACACTTTATGAAGACTAACGGTTCCTTCTTGACAAATGGTAACTTGAAAAAAAAAAATTACACAAAATTTCTAAATAATTGAACGTTATTGAAAATTATGTAAAAAAAATTATTGAAGAATAACTTCATTTAAAATAAAAGAAAACTTACTTTTGAAATAACAAGACATGATGGACTAATTATGCTATTTTTTCTGCGGACTATTAACAAAATTCGATTTTTCTTTCTTTTTTCAATCAAGTGCGACTGATTGACAAAATTCGTGATTTTTTATCAACGATCGATTGACAGATTTCGCGGTAATTTTCCGGTCCATTGCCGATTGGCAAAATATGCGATCTTTTCAAACAACCAATTTGCAATACTTGTGATAAATTGACGCAATTCACGATTTTTTTCAGCGATAAATTTTCGAATTTCGCGGGGTTTTTTTCCACAACGGATCAACGAAAATTACGATTTTTTCCGCCCCCGATCGAATTATATCGCGACTTTTTTGTTTTGCGATCGATCTTCGAAATTTGCAAGTTTTTTCCATGAACGATTGACAAAATTCGCGATTTTTTTTTTCTTTTTTTGAGTGATTGTCGAATTTTGCGATATTTTACGTGACAGATTGACAATATTTGCAATGTTTTTCCAATGACCAATCGACGAAACGTGAATTTTTCCTGGTATACATTGATGTAATTTGCGATTTTTTACGCGCAATAAATTGGCAAAAATGCGATTTCTTTTACGCTCACAATCGATGAAATCAATCGGATTTCCATTTCGTGATATTTTTAGGGACTGACACACAAATTTTGTAATTTTTTTCCATGAGCTATTCACGAAATTCGCGAATTTTGGGGAAAATTCACAACTTTTTTTCACGAGAGATTGACAAATTTCGCAATATTTTTGCGACCAATTGACAAAATTTGTAATTTTTTATATCAATTGTCAAAATTTGTGATTTTTTCTCGCGACAATTTGGCAAAATCGCAATTTTTCCCCAGTCGATCAACAAAATTTGCAATTTTTGTACCGCATCGACAAAATTCGCGATTTTACTGTGCCCGATTAACAAAATTCGTGATTGTTAACTAACTCTGATGAAATTTGTAATTTTTCCCGCGGCGAATTGACAAAATTTGCGATTTTTCCCCGCAATAAGCTGGCGAAACTCGCGATTTTTCCGTAGCCGATCATAAAGTTTGCATTTTTTACGCAGCTCCTCGACAAAATTCGCGATTTTTCCGCGTCCGATCAACGACGTCCGCGATTCTTAACTGACTCTGAAGAAATTTATAATTTTTACGCGATAAATTGATGAAATTCCACATTTTTTCTCGCGATAAACTGACGAAACTGACGATTTATCCGCAGCCGGTCAACAAAATTTGCAATTCTTACATACCTCATCGGCAAAATTCAGGATTTTTCTGTGTCCAATTAAAGAAATTTGAGACTTTTCCGCGCCAAGTCGACAAAATTCGCGATTTTTCCTATCGCGATCAGCAAAATTCGAAAATTTTCCCCGCCAAATAAACGAAATTTGCGATTTTTAACTGACTCTGACGAAATTCGTATTTTTTCCCGCGGCAAATTGACAAAATTCCGATTTTTTCTCACGATTAACTAAAAAAACTCGCGATTTTTCAGCAACCGATCAAGGATTACTTAATCAAAAAAATTCGCGATTTTTAACGCGTCCGATCAACGAAAGTCACGATTTTTAACTGACTGACGAAATTTGCAATTTTTTCAGCAGCAAATTGTCGAATTTCGCGATTTTTTCTATGATATGATTTCGATAAACTGATAAAACTCGAGATTTTTTCCCAGTTGATAAACGAAATTTGAGACTTTTCTGCGACTTATCGATAAATTTCGCGATTTTTCCGAACTCGATCAACGAAATTTGCGATTCTTAATTGGCTCTGATGAAATTTGTAATTCCTTCCAGGGGCAAATTGACGAAATTCGCGATTTTTTCGTGCGACATAAGGACAAAAAATTGCAATTTTTCCAGTTATAAATTGACGAAATTGTGTCAAAAAAAAAACGAAGAAATTATATAAATTGTGATCGCGGGCCACAATTTAACCCATGGCGGGCCACAGGTTGTGCATCCCTACCCTAAAACAATAAAAAACTGGAATTTTTTAATAAAAACCTTTTTTGGGGGGTTGCCGGGGGAAATTTTGGTGGGAAGTTACAAATTCGGATTCAGCGACCCAAAAAACATCTAGAAAGCCGATTTCCAGTACTACCATTAATTTTGCTAAGTAGAGTCCCTATACGGTCTCTATTGCCTGGACTATTACTAGATGTATAAATTATGCCAATGAACGTACTAGGGCTCACAAGAAGCGATTTTTTTAACTCTTTAAAAATAGTTTAACACGTTCACGCCGGTGCCAATATTCATGTTTTTCGCTGTGAGGCGGCACTCGAATTCCTGTTTTGTTTCATCTGGCGGCGCGGTACTTTCCATTATTCAGACACTGTATGTAATGACACGCCCCTCTCATATCTATTAAACTGAACTCGAATATAACAAGCAGAGTTGATTGTGAATGTCTGATAATTTGTAAGGAGTAAGCAAATTACTTAGAGACATGATTTATTGACTACATATGTACGAATTTAATATAAAATGTCTTACAATCTAAAGAAATATGGACAACATGATATAAATGCATTTTTCTGTAAGGTAGGAGCCACGCCCTTAGTTAATGCTATTTTTTGAATGAAAACAAGAATTCTCGTTTCCCGTCGTGAATGTGTTATGATAATAATATTGAATTGGTTTTATTACTTAATTTTCGAATATTCAAGTGTTACCCACCTGTAGTGCACGCCGTCTATGGTATAGTCGAATGTGACCTACCTGTAGTGCGCGCCTTCTAGTTAACAGTGGAGTGTGGCCCACCGGTGGTGCACGCCGCTAGATGCGACAGTCAAGTATGACCCTCCTCCGGTGATGTACGCCGTCCGATGGGACAGTCAAGCGTTCCCCACCGGTGATGCATACCGGCGTGAACGTGTTAAACGTGGCGATGCAAGTGAAGTTTATAAATTAACTAAAAATTAAATTTTCTAATAGAAAAAGAATTTTATCGTATTATATTGATTTTTGTCAATTTTCTCCTTCTATTGAATCCATCATTTTCATTTTTTTATTATTGATTTGTAATCAGATAGTAAAAAAGGCCTAAAATTTAGTCTCTTTGAAAACCACATGCTATAATTTTATTTTATTTCATGGATTTTTTTTTCAAATTTGTTTGTTTATATTAGATTCGCCATCTCGAATTTTTGCATTTTGATATAATACTTGAAATCACAAAAGCCCAAAACTCTTAAGACTGTTCTCAAATCCAAGAGGATTACTTTCTGACATATTTTTATTTTATTTATTTTTTTTCGTTTTGAAACGCATGAAACCGGCAGATGTTCTTATTCAGAAACTATGTAATGAAAGCCATTTTCTATTTTTTGATAAACGCAAGAAATCGTTCAGAAGATGCTGTCAAATTTGATGTTTTGAATCGAATTTTCGAACTGAAAACACGAGGAAGGAGAAAAAACGGGCGCCATGGGACCAAATTCGCTATTGTTGGATAAGTAACTTATTTATAAAAAAAAAATGGCAAACTCATTTCGATTCCAAATCGATCCAATATTCGTCGCTGCAAATTTTATCATTCTATGTTTGATGAACCCGAAAATGAGTCAAAAAGTTTCGTGTTTCTTGAGCAGAGAGCTTGAAAACCGCTTAAAACAACTACTTTCATACGCATTCGAAGAGAATTCCATACTATAACCACATGTTTGGCATTTAGAAATACTGCGTGGCCTCCCAAAAAAGCGTAAAAGTTGGGTGATCTGAGAAGAATTAATTTCTTTTCAATTAAATTTCATTTATTTTTAAATTATTGTTATATTATCACTAAAGGGGACTCAGTACCCTTCATTTGGCGAAAAATAGCGAAAATATCGATTTTCTGATTTTTTGCTTAAATTATACTTTATTATTCCTAGTATATTTTTGATGAAGTTTCGTAAAGTTCCGAGTATTATAAATACAGTTAAAAGCGATTTTATTACATCGTCGTTCCTTTAAATGCCACACCCACTTCACTTAAAAGTGATTTTTCTCAGTTTGTGTTTTTTCGACGAATTAGTATATGTTCAAAATGATAAAACTTTTGTGTATATTTTTCATTTGACTCTAATTTCTTTAGTTGTTCCTTATGATGCATTTGATAAAACTAAGTATCGGATTTCCAATAAAGTAAAAAGTTGTTTTTTTTTTGTTTGTTTGTTCGTTCTTTTTTTTTTTACGTATAAAAATGGAAAATAAATTCAGTTTTTACTGTAATTTTACACGTATTTGCTCATTTTATTTTTTTCACCCAAACTAATTAACATATGGTAAATCCTATACTTAAAATTATGCATCACACTTCTAAGAATAGTTTTAAAAAAATAGCTCAAAATGTTCAAAATTGCAGAAGACACATTTTAAAATTTTCTAGATTTTTTTTTTTTTTTATTATTACATTTTTCAAATTTTGCTAGGAGAATCAAACAATTATTTGATGGAATCATTTTCTTTTATTGAGTCTTTTATTATTATGCCAAAAATGAACCTTAAAATCCTTAAATTATAAAAAATATATTCAAAAGGTACCGAGTCCCCTTAAAGAAATAAATTTTCACATGTTTAATATTCAGGAATCGATTTATTTTAAAACAAAAAAATCGTTTGCTGACAAACTGACATAAAGAAATTATTCCATGGTATTTCTTTTTAATTTATATTCAGTCAAGGAGGTTAAAAAAAAAGGTAATAATACTAATATCCTTGCAACTAAGCCGAGAATTATTTCTATCTATTTACGATAAATAAATAAAGAAATAAAAATAATAAAGAAATAAAGAATTTAAAGAAGAAATACGAATTTTTTACTATTTTCTTATGAGGATTAAAACTTTACGATAAAGTGATAACTTTGTGATAAACAAAGTTATTCAAAATGTGCAATTTTATTGGGAAAAGGTTTAACCTAAATTGAAAATATACTTGAAAAGGGTTACTTAATAAAATTATTATTATTATTGTCTCCTAAATTTCCAATGAAGCTGAATTTCATTTCCCTCCTTCCCCCCTCAAAGAATCGAATGATCTCATCAATTAAATCACAATATATCTAGTTGCTAATTATCTTAACGCTACGGTACGTAGCGGCAAAAAAGCAGCTATTTATATTTTGTCATTGTCATTGTATTTATTTCTCTTTTTAAATAGTGGTGAATATGGCGTCATATTTAAAGTATTAAAGGACATTTTCAAACATTTGACCATAATACAAGGAGTATGAATACGAGTAAGTACAGAAAAAAGTTGAACATGACGTCATTAAATGAATGAAAAAGAAAATTAATTTGACGTCGTATTAGAAGTATAACGGACTTTTCTAAAATTTTATATTCATACAAGGAAAATTCCTCTCTCCCTAAGGGGATTAAAGGGTCGAAATTTTCAGGACATTTCGCGATATCTCACCAGCAGTTTCCGGTAGGAATGTTAAATTCCGGAAAATAAAGCTACTAAAAATAATTAAATATGTATTTCAGCGGTTTGAGAAACACCGCCCTTTAAGGGGTTTAAAGAGGGGGTCGAAAATTTTATGACGTTTGCCGTATCTCAGCTGCATTTTTAACTGCAGGTGGGATTGTGAAATTTAGTACAGCAAATTTACCAAATTAGATAAATATTTCAACGATTTTAGAAATCCTCCCTCTAAGGGGGCTGAAAAGGAGGTGACATTTTTTAGGACATATCTTGGCAGCAGTTTTAGGTAGAAATGTGAATTTCAAGGTAACATATCTATTAAAAAAAAATAATTAAATTCGTATTTCAGCAATTTTAAAAATTCCCCATTCCTCTAAGTTAGTTAAAAGGAGGGTCGAAACTTTTAGGTCATTTCGCTATATCTCAGCAGCAGTTTTTGATAGAGGCATGAAAATGAGGATAACTAATCTACTAAAACTTACTTAAGGGGTCCGGGACACAGTTTAAAATAATTTTTATTTATTCAGTTAATTTTTTTGTTAGGGTTAACCATATCATTTGTAAACAAAATCACATGATAAAACTTCTCCTAATTTTCTTTTAAATTAAAAATGAAAAATGTATTTAAAATGTGGGGTAATTTAAAATCATTATAACTCGAAATATTATTCGTATAATTTCAATTTTTTTCATTTAAATAAACATAAATATATAGGTGTTAACTTTGATTCAGCATCTTAAAAAATATTATTTTAAATAAAAATTAAAAATATTTAAAGTTAAAAAAAATCATATTTTCAAAAGTAATTTTTTTTTTCAAATTTGCTGAATCAAACTTAAAGTAAAACAATTGAAAAAACATGTTCTAAGTTTGAACCATTTATCTTTAACGGTTCTTGACTTATAACAATTTAAATATGAGAAATGGTGGAAAAACCCATCATGAAGAAAATCGCATTTTCACAAGAAGTCGTTTGCATGACAATCATTGCTTTAAAGCTAGATTTTGAAAACAAACCAAAACGAAAAAAATAATATTTCCTGTTCTAATTGAGATAGAAACATGATTTAAACGTCATTTTAAGCAGAAAAAAAACCCAGAAAAATTTATAATGATTTTTTTTAAAGAAAATTTGAAGAATTTTGTGTCTTGGTATTGAATAAATTGAATTATGAATACATATTTTATTGATTGACTATATTGAATAGATTAAATTCTTTATCTTACGATGGATCTTGATACACTTAAGAAAAAAAGAGCCACAATTCGTAGTCAAACTACGAAAGATAAAAGATTGATAAGATAAAAGATTTATTAGAGAACACACAAGCATTAGATATTGAGAACAAAAAAACATAGCTGGACATTTAAAACAGCAGTTGAATGATTAAATGAAAACTTTAAAATCATTAAACTCTGAGATTGAACCACTGGTTCCAAATACTGAATTTGAAAAAGAAATCGAGAAGTCTTTAAAACGCGTATAATGAAAGTATTATTGAATGGAAATATAAAAATTTCTAAGTTTATAAATGATAACACCGCTACTCCTGAAACTGAACAAGAAGCTTCAGATAATGGAAGTGACAGTAGTAGTAACAATAGTTCTGTATTCAAAGTTCAGAAAATTCTGAATCAAAATTTGGTAAAACTTCCTAAACTTTTTAAGGTATCTAAATATTATGGTGATTCATGTTTATGGCTCGAATTCTGGAGTCAATTTTCGAATGTGATTGATAATAATGAGTATTTAATTCCGATTGATAAATTTTACTACTTAAAGTCACTTTTGGACGGAAGTGCTGCAAATACTATAGCAGGCTTTAAGGCTGGATTATTTATCAATAGATCGACAGATATTGATATTTCTTAACTATCGCAATAACAGTATCTAAACTTTGACTCTGTTCATATATCCCAATAAAATAACAGTGTTTAGAAAACACTGCAATTCCGAACATGAACCCCGAAAAAAATATCGTAAAATATCTCAAAACTCAATAAAAATAATAATGTTTTGCGCTTACCGCCAGAGCCCCGAAAAAAGAAAAAAAAATTCTCTTCCAGTATCTTCAACCTCCTGCCTCATCCAAAACAGAAAATCTACCTTGATAATATTTCTTTCCGCTGATTATCTCCGTTAGAAATTATCCCAATCATTACGATGCTGTCCTTCCCTCTAAACCTACGCGAGGCCACTGTACAATTAAATTATTTTGAAAAAACAATCTCTGCCAAGCATGAAAATTATAAGAAAAATGATAAAAGAATCGTTCCGTCATCTACCTTAATCACAAATATTAAAAATAACTGTATTTTTTGTAACCAGACTGATCACAATACAAAAAAATTTAAGTCTATCACAATTCCTGAAATGCGAGAAAAATTGAAAAAGAAGGGAGATGCTTTAGACTGATTTCCGTAAATTTCACATCGCTAATTTTTGTAAATTTTCGAATGAAAATTATAAAGTTTGTGGTAAAACATATCATCATACTATACATTTTAATTCTAATTAAAAAAACCCAGAAGTATCAAAACTTTCAGATAGTATTATTTCCTCCGTATCTCATTGTAAAAGCAAATAAGTATCAGTAAAGAAGTAATATTGCAAACTATTCCTGTAAATTTAGAAGCGGGTGAAAATTCCGAAATAGTACTTTGTTTATCTCTGCTGGTCACTTTGCTAGTCCCCTAATGTTCATTGCAGAAAATTTAGTTTCAAAATTAAAACCTGAGCTCATTAGAAAGGAAAAATTAACTGTCTATACTTTCGGTTCGAAAAAATCTGGAGAACGATGTTATGATATCGTTCAGCTAAAGCTAATTCACTTAACGGATAGAAGACATAGTATAATAACTGGAGCATTAGTCACACCACTAATAATCAATTCTTTGATACAAATTCCTCCCCTTCCAATCAAAAGTAAAAGAAAACTTTCCAAATTTCGTCATGACAGACGGGAAGATTTTGAAAATCGTGATGTTGATATATTAATAGGAGCTGGATATTTATATCAAAGTGTGGAGATTTCGCAAGCAACACCTGCATGAGACTGAGTGTCTCCGTATTTTCCGCTTCGAGATTAAAAAGGAAACGAGCCTTATCGAAGCTGTGTGAAGTGAAAATACAGAAGAAGTAAAGAGAACGAAATAAGTTCGACGACGGAAGGTTTTTTTGTTAATAAAGAACAGAACATCTTTCGATGAAATAAGATTGAATATTTACACGACGTAAGAAAATCATAGAAGTATTCAACGACGTTTATGCCTTTAAGTAATTAAAGAACGAGAAGAGCGTTTGTATCTGTATTTTTTGTGTATGTATTCGTCTCAATAAATGTCAGTGTTCGTCCTAAAAGTGAGTTGTGAGTTAAGTATGGAGTCTCGCCCCCATAAATTGGTGTCAGAAGTGACAGTTAACCCACCAATATGATTAATTAGAGTTATTCATCCTACATATTCAAGCCGGATATTATTCTAACGGTGAGTTCATTGCTATTATTTTATTATGAAGTTAGTTGAAATACCAGAACTGGAAGTTGCGTTTAAAAACGAACGAACGCATAAAATTAAATTGCTGCATAAATTCCTATTTGATGCTGACGGTGATCGCTCTAATAGAAAGAGAATACGTGATTTTACTGGTTTCGGTTTTCAAACCGACAGCACCGAATTCAAAAATAAAATAACTAAAGTTCAAACTGATTTTTCATTAAATGATCTGATTACAGTGTGCAATCTACTTTGTATTGATAATGAGGGATCTTTAAACGATCTCGCAACCCGATTAGTGACATACCTTTCAGACTTGACCTTACTACAAAATAATATTATACAAAATGAAAGTGACACCGACTCGGAACCCGAACTGCCTTCAAATAATATGACTTCAAGTAATAACACTCAATTATCAAATTTTGACAAACAACAGCAATTTCCAGTTCAAAGTTTTATGCAATCGTCTATTAATTTTACTGATATTGAAAGTGTAATACCTCCTTTCGATGGTAGTTCTTTTAGTGATATACAGGTATGGTTTAATAATTTTGAGGATGTTACAAATATGTTTAATTTATCTGACTTTCATAAATTCATATTTTGTAAAAGATCATTACGAGGAAAAGCCCAGTTATTAACACAAACAGAATTTCATATTAATTCATATGACAAACTTAAACAACTCTTAATATCAGAATTTAGCACCACTTATAATTCTGCCGAGTTACATGATATATTAAATAAACGAAAATTGCAGGAAAATGAATCAATAGAAGAATATTTTCTTATCATGAAACAAATATGCTCGCGTGGTAAAATCGAGGATTCCGCATTAATGCAATACATCATAAACGGCATACCCGACCCCGTTTTCAGAAAATCAATGTTATATGGATGCCAATCCATTGTAGAATTCAAGCAAAAGCTCAAAATTTATGACAAAATTCGACATGACTTTGAGAACTCTAAATTTCGTAAAGTCAAACCTGAAATGCCAGTGAAAGACAAATCCTTTCGACCAAAATCTGATCTTTTTTGCTTTAATTGTGGTTTGTCAAATCATAAAAGTAGCCAATGCAGACATAAAGATAAAGGCCCTCGTTGTTTTAATTGTTCGAATTTTGGCCATAAATCGGCTCAATGTGATCAACCAAGGAGGCCTAGAGTTAAGTCAGAACCCTCCAATCTTTCCACTGTCACGTCGAACACTTTCATGACCAAACAAGTCATTATTTCGTCTGTAAATGTTACATCATTGGTAGACACAGGTAGTGAAAGAAGTTTACTAAAGGAAAGTATTTATAGCAAACTCCCTACAATTTCGAACCTTGAACATTCAACTATCACATTAACTGGATTAGGAAATACTATAATCAAACCCCTAGGTTTTTTCTCTACGAACATTATGATAGATGATTTTAATTATACAACTAATGTTTATGTAGTCCCAGATTATTCCATATCTTTTGATCTTATTATTGGTACAGATATCATTCAACAAAGTATTTTAACAATTTCTGGAAATAATATTTCGATGCAAAAAATCGAGAAAAATGACGACACGTCCAATAATTTTTTGATTAATATTGCTCATGTGTTAGACGATCTTAATCTTGATTTATCTCATATTACCGATGAAACAATACGTTTAAAAATTTCAGAACTTATTCAAAATTATTCTCCCAAAAAAATAAAGACAACTGATGTTAAATTATCAATTCATCTGGAAAACGAAGAACCTGTTACTTGTCCTCCCAGGCGCTTGGCGCAAATAGAGAAAAACTTCGTCGAAAAACAAATTTCTGAGTGGCTCGAAAAAGGAATTATTCGTAAAAGCACTAGTAATTTTTCATCACCTATTGTCCTAGTAAAAAAGAAAGATGGTTCATATAGATTGTGTGTTGACTATAGGAAGTTAAATTCTAAAACACATAAACAACGTTTTCCCCTCCCAGTAATTGATGACATTATTGATCAGTTGCATTCTGCAAAAGTATTTACTACTCTTGACCTTAAAAATGTTTTTTTTCATGTCGAAGTAGAAGAAAATAGTAGAAAATATACTTCTTTCGTAACACATTCTGGTCAATTTGAATTCTTATATATGAATTATGGCCTGAGCGATGCACCGTTAGTGTTTCAAAGATATATTTATAACGTTTTTCGAGACCTCATTAATGAAAAAGTACTTATTGTCTATATGGATGACTTCATAATACCAGAGGAAAACGAAGTCGAAGGACTCCAGAAATTACAACGCGTCCTTACAACTGCATCCGAATATGGTTTAGAACTGAATCTTAAAAAATGCCACTTTTTACAACGAGAAATTGATTTTTTGGGTTACCACATTAAAAATGGTCAACTGCACCCATCCCCCTTAAAAACTAAAGCTGTCCTTAATTTCCCAGAACCTAAAAGTATGAAAGATGTACATTCATTTGTCGGATTAACTTCATATTTTCGTAAATTCATTCAAGATTACTCTTTAATAGCTAAGCCTTTAACAGATCTTCTTGGAAAGGACACTAAATTTCACTTTGGCGACCAGCAACGAAATGCATTTAATCAGCTGAAACACATCCTTTCTTCAGGTCCTGTTTTAAGCATTTATAACCCTAGTAACGAAACAGAAGTTCACTGTGATGCATCTATTGACGGTTACGGAGCAGTCCTCCTTCAAAAGTCTTCTATTGACAATCAATTTCACCCTGTCTATTTTATGAGCAAAAAAACCACAGATGCCGAACGTAAATATTCGAGTTATGAATTAGAAGTTTTAGCTGTCATAGAAGCCCTTAAAAAATTTCGCGTTTACATTCTAGGTATTCCTTTCAAGATAGTCACAGATTGCAACGCATTCGCCCTTACTATGAATAAAAAAGATCTTTGCACCAAGATTGCTCGATGGGCTTTAATGTTAGCTGACTATAACTATACAATCGAACACAGACAAGGTACACGCATGCGCCATGTCGACGCTTTAAGTAGAAATCCAATATGTATGGTCATTCAAGATAGTTTTACTACCAAAATCATACAATCACAGAACACTGACGAACATATACAGGCCATCAAAGAAATTTTGAAAACAAAGCCATATGACAACTATTTCCTTAAAAATAACGTTCTCTATAAAAATCATAAAGGTATCGATCTGATAGTTGTGCCGGATGAAATGCAGCTAAATGTCATTAAACACGTTCATGACAAAGGACATTTTGGCCGTAAACGCTGTGAAGAACTCCTTAACGAAGAATTTCTCATCCCTAATATGTCAAATAAAATTGATAAAATTATAGCAAATTGTGTAACATGCCTTTTGTATAATCGCAAACGTGGCAAACAAGAAGGTGAATTACATCCCTTACCTAAAGAAGAGACTCCTCTCCAAACCTACCACATTGATCATTTAGGCCCTCTTGAAACAACCAACAAAAATTATAAACATATTTTGTCTTTAATAGACGCATTTACTAAATTCGTCTGGTTGTATCCATGTAAAAGTACTTCTGCTACCGAAGTTATATCAAAACTACGACAACAAAGTCATACTTTTGGCAACCCTTCCATTATCATTAGCGATAAAGGTCCTGCATTTACAAGCAAAGAATTTGCTGATTATTGTCAAGATGAAAATATAAAGCACGAGACAGTTACAACTGGCCTTCCCCGTGCCAATGGTCAAGTAGAGCGACTTAATTCCACCATAATTTCTGTAATCTCTAAAATGTCCAAAGACGAACCGACCAAATGGTTTAAACATGTTCCTAAAGTTCAACAAGTCATTAATTCAACTTACCAAAGAAGCATTAAGAGAACACCGTTTGAAATATTATTTGGTACAAAAATGAAACAGAAAGAAGATGTACAAATTATTGACCTCTTAAACAGTGCAGTCGAAGAACAATTTATGAAAGACAGAGAAGAGCTCCGTAAAGAAGCCAAGAAGAATATTCTGGAAATTCAACAAGAAAACCGCAAGCACTATAATTTACGACGTAAGAAACCCCGTAAGTACAAGCTTGGTGACCTTGTAGCAATTAAGAGAACACAGCAAGGACCAGGTTTAAAGTTGAAATCTAAATTGTTAGGTCCGTATAAAGTAATCAAAGTGAAGTCTAATGACACCTACGACGTAGCAAAAATCTCATCAACTGAAGGACCGATAAATACTAGCTCCTGTGCTGAATACATGAAACCTTGGCCTGACGATAACTGAAACTTCAAAAACATTTTTTTTTAAATCTTTTCTTCTTATGTGTTTGTAACAATTTTATAAGTCATCCCTATATGATGTTACGCTACTTCAACTATGATGTGCAGATTAATTTTTTTTTCTTCTTTTCCCCTAAGAACAGTTACTGGTTTTTGTTTTTTGTTTTTCAGATTCTATTTTACCACATGTCGCTGCGGCAGCTCCAGATGTCAGGACGGCCGCTTGTGGAGATTTCGCAAGCAACACCTGCATGAGACTGAGTGTCTCCGTATTTTCCGCTTCGAGATTAAAAAGGAAACGAGCCTTATCGAAGCTGTGTGAAGTGAAAATACAGAAGAAGTAAAGAGAACGAAATAAGTTTGACGACGGAAGGTTTTTTTGTTAATAAAGAACAGAACATCTTTCGATGAAATAAGATTGAATATTTACACGACGTAAGAAAATCATAGAAGTATTCAACGACGTTTATGCCTTTAAGTAATTAAAGAACGAGAAGAGCGTTTGTATCTGTATTTTTTGTGTATGTATTCGTCTCAATAAATGTCAGTGTTCGTCCTAAAAGTGAGTTGTGAGTTAAGTATGGAGTCTCGCCCCATAAAAGTAATGATAGAACATATCCCATAAACAAATCATTGTTCGTCTGTGAAAATTTATTTTGGCATTCTCTCTGCGGGACAATTCACGTAAATAAAAATAGTGACAGTAAACAAGCTGGTGTCTTATCTACTCATGTTATGAAACCAATCAAAAAAGGATTTCAAAACATTATGGGAATTAGAAGCTTTAGGGAAAAATACAGAAGAAAAATTTTCTGAATTAGATAAAGAGATAATCAAAAAATTCGAAAACAATTTACATTTCCTTGAGCAACGTTACGAAGCTAAATTTTTATGGAAAGATGATAAAAGAAATTTATCATTATTAGGAAGTAATTATAACAATGCTCGAAACCGATTTATTAACTTAAATGAAAAATTGGTTAAAGATAAGGAATTATTGAAGAAATATAAAGAAATTGTGATTGAACAGGAATTAAGTAACATACTGGAAGAATGTTCTAATAAAACTGTAAATAGTTGTTATTTTATACCTCACCGCTATGTCTTACGAAATGAAAAACCCACAACTAAAGTTAGGATGGTATTTGACTCTTCCTTAAAAGAAAACAACAAATCATTAAATGATAATTTGTACAGTGGCCCAAATTTAAAGCCAGATTTATTAGAAATTATTAATTTCAGAAAATCCAATACTGCGTTTTGTGCAGATATAGAAAAAGCCTTTCTTCAAATTTCCGTAGCTGATGAAGACCGGGATTACCTTAAATTTCTTTGGTTCGATGATGACGCAAACAACTTTTTCAAAATTTTAAGATTTAGACGCGTACCATTTGGCGTTTCATGCTCACCATTTACTTTGCTTGCCATAATTAAAAATCATATAAAGAATTATCGAGATCAACATCTAAGTGTTGTAAATATGTTTTATATATGTGTCGATTATTTAATTTCCGGATCAGATTTAGATAACGAAGCATATTATTTATCAGCTACAGCTTCTGAAATTCTTAAAGAGGCTGGGATGAATTTGAGAAAATTTAAAACAAATTCTATTAAAGTTAGGGAAATGTGGGAATCTGATAACTTAGGCATAAGTGAGGAAAACACAGGTAGTATCTTAAAAGTGCTATGACTAATTTGGAATACTGAATCTAATGTTTTAATGTTAGATGCGCAGCCCTTTGAAGAGTGTTATATGGATGATCCCACGAAGCGAATAGTGCTTAAAATGTTACTGAAAATGTATGATCCATTAGGATTTTTGAGCCCATTTGAAATACGTATTAAAGCCTTGTTGCAAAAAACATGGCAAAGAGGTTTAGAGTGGGATAGTAAATTGCCCGAAGATTTGAAATGCAATTGGAACACTTGGTGTTCACAAGTTGTACATTTAAGAACATTTAAACTACCCCGAAAATATTTTCCTAATGGGATAAACATTTCTGAAAAAACACAAATTCGCATTTCCTGCGACGCTAGCACAAAAGTGCATGGAGCAGTTGCTTATTTGCGATGCATTTCATTAACTGGTGAAATTCAAACAAGTTAAAATATAGAATTATGCCCCTGAAGACGTTAACTATCGAAAGACTGGAACTAATCAGGGCAGTAGTTGCCACTAGAATGTGGGGATATTTAAAACAAGTATTACATATTTCGAATTTAAATATAAAGTTATGGTCAGACTCTGAAATAACCCTATGTTGGATTAGGAGTTCTACTACAAAATGGAAACCCTACATCGCTAACCGTGCAACTGAAATTCAGTCATTGACAGATTCAAAGGACTGGAATTATTGTTCCGGGAAAGAAAACCCTGCAGATCCGCCTACGCGAGGGTAAAGTTTATCTAAGTTAATAGGTAATAATGTATGGTGGTGCGGCCCACTTTGGTTATCACTACCAGAAGATAAGCGGCCTTCAAAAAGGGCTATAGAAATTGCTTTTAAGGAAATGACAACAAAACCAAATTAACTCTATTGTGTAATGAATCAAACTCTACTCCTAAACCAGCATTTGATATGGCAAAGTTTAGTAGTTTAAATCGCCTGTGCAATATCACTGCTTGGATAATGCGTTTTATTCATAATGCTAATTCGAAAAATACTAACATTTTAGGGCCTTTAACTGCTTCAGAAATAGAAACAGCAGAAAAATACCGGATTAAACAAACTCGGGAAACTTCAGGTTCTATTTCAGGTTTTAAAATTGAAATAGAAGCACTTAAACAAAAAAACTTTTAATAAAGTTTCTTCTTAAATCTTAATCCACAATTAGATGAAAATAACTTGCTTGTTTTATCCGGAAGACTTCAGTTTTTTTAACTTACATAGCAGGAAAAATATCCGTTTATGCTTCCTAATAAATCTTATTTTGTAAAATTATTCATTAAGGATGCTCATGAAAGAATGAATTATTTTGGTGTAGCTGCTCACCTTCGTGAAAGGTATTTTATAATAACAGGAAGAATATTTGTAAAATCCGTCTTAAGATCGTGTATGATATGTCTACACTTAATGCTAATCCTGGAAAGGTGGAAATAGCACCTTTACTTAAAGACAGAATCATCAAAACAACAGTTTTTGAGACCTCTGGCGTCGGTTTTGCCGGTCCGATTTATTATAAAACTTCTTAAGGTACTGGAAAGGCTTATATTGTTGTATTCACATGTGCTGTAACTAGAGCGATACATTTATAACTAGTCACCAATCTAAGTACTCAAACCTTTATCTTAGCACTACGAAGATTTTTCTCTAGACTAGTTTTCTGCAAAATAATATACACTGACAATGTCAAGACATTTTCTAAGGCTGATTTGGTGTTAAAAGATGCTTTGAAAAGAATTTCTAAGCAAGAAATTTTTTATTATTTGAGAAAGAATAAGATGACCCGGATGTTTATATTTACCAGAGTTTCCTGGTGGGGCGGTTTCTGGGAAAGAACGGCCGACTAGTTAAAATACCTTTGAAAAAAGGACTAGGAAAAGCTTGTCTCAGTTATGAAGAGCTAGAAACAATACTTACAGAATTGGAGGCTATGATGAATTCACGTCCCTTATGTTATCTCTACGAAGAAAATGCTGAACCATCACCTTTGACGCCCTCTCATTTTTTGGTTGGTAAACGATTAGTGTTCTTACCTTCTTTATGGATTACCAATTTGTACGCAAGAGAAATCCAATAACGATTTTGTTAACGAACAAATATAAATATAAACAACAAATTATTGACCACTTTTGGAAAAGGTGGAGAAATAAATGCCTGTTAGAACTTTGATCTGCTTCTCAAGTGAAAAACATAAATTCATCGCCTCAGTTCAAAGTTAACGATATAGTGATAATTCATGATGAAAATCTCCCAAAGCATATGTGGAAATATGGTCGTGATAAAGAACTCATATATGTTCGTGACTCTAAAATAAGTTCATGTGTATTACAGACTGCAAAATACGATCTCAAACGACCTGTGCAACTTTTATATAATCTTCAACTGGACTTGGTAGACTAATAGACACTAAAAAAAACTATTTTCAATCATTTAATTTCTTTTGTTACTCATATTTACCTTTATTATTGTTTAATTTGCACTCATTTCATACGTTTTATTTCCTTTCTTAGATTGCAGTTTTCTTATTACTTTTTCTTGTATATTTTATGTAATCTTGTATATTGTATTCGTTCTGTAGTTGTATGTAAGTATGTTATCGGAAATGTATGTCATGTATTGAAGTATATTCTTATGTTTATTAAATTGTTTAATGTAGATGCTGAACTAAGTGTTCAGCCGGGGTCAATGTGTGAGAATGCCTTTTTGGCGATACTAGCCAAATCTGTCAGTCGGTTGCTGTGACAACCCCCTTTTTATTGTTTTTTCTGATTTACTTTTTAAGGTAGATGTAAAATTTGAATTGAACCGAACCTGTCGGTAAAAATAGAACTCTGAAATGAGAGTAATAAAATCTTAATACCAATATATATATGTAAATAAAATGTAAATGTAAGTTTTAATAAAAGGGAAGTTTATTAATTCAATCTGTAGTGTGTGTGCATTTATTGAAGTTATTATGAATTTGGACTTTCGAACTGATTTATAAATAAGTTCCTAGTTTTCGACGAACTAAAGAATAGGTGAAGTTTCCAATCTGCAATTTTATTGATGTTGTAATCTTCAAACCCTTTGCCTGTAGCGCCCGAACTCAGTTCGTGGAACGCAAATGCGCCAATTTTAGAATGCCGACCCGAGTTTGGGCAAGAGAAAAATCCATGTTTCTATTCCATGAAGCCCGAACTCAGTTCGGGGGACGCAAATGCTCCAATTTTAGAATGCCTGACCAGAGTTCGGGCAAGAGAAAAAACCGTCTTTCATGTCCATGAAGCCCGAACTCAGTTCGTCCAATGCATAATATGTAATTTACCATTTTCCCAATAGATGGCGATACTTTCTCGAGCAAAGTTCGACAGTTCCGCGCCATTTCTCGTATTTTTGTAATTTTGCAGTTTGTCCCAAGTTTAATTAAAATTATTCAGAGAAAAAAAATACCATTTTTGGCATCTTTTTCTCAAATATATTCCACAGGTAAGGAGTTAAATTTTAAATTTCCACTCTTCTTCAAAGATTTTAATTTGTGATTTTTCTAACTTGCATTTGTGAACTAGAAAGTATCATTTCGTATTTTGTAATGTTAAGGGGTCTTGTACCTTTTAAATTCGACGAAATAAACAAAAACATTGGAAGTTTGAATTAGTGTATCGTCATTAGCTTTTTATGTATAAACATGAAATTTTGACTATTGATTAAACAGATTGTACTTTTTAATATAATACCACAAAAACTGACTAGTCTTTTACAGAATTTGTGTATTGTTGCAATTAAAATACTTCTTTTTTTTTCATTTCACACTTCATTGCGCGCATATCTTGAGAAAATATGTATAAATTATCATGAAATATGTTATATATGATAAGCAAATATGTGATTTTAAATGATCTACTCTTAGGTCAAAATTATTTCATTAACTATGTTTAAAATAAAATGTTAACAAAAAATGTAAAAAAAAAAATAATAATAAGTTTTACCGTTTTTGATGAATAAAAATAGTCCTAACTAAAAATCTTATCACTGTAAATACTTAAAAGTAGATCCTTTTAAACACACATATTTGCTTAATATCTATACCAAATTTCATAACATCCATACATGTGTTCTAAGAAGTCATGCGCACAATACAGTAAAAAAAAAAAAAAAAAAAACGGACTAAAAAACGGAGATTCTACTGCCAATCGAGACGCCAGTACTATTTCCGTATTTTAACGGAAAATTTCCCCCATAAAATCCAGAAAAAGGGAACATTGTCTGGAATTTATGGGGGAAATGTCTGTTAAAATACGGAAATAGACTGGCGTCTCGATGGCCAGTAAAATCTCCGTTGTTTAGTCCGTTTTAGGTAGATTTCGTATGAAATACTACCTATTGGGATCGTTCCTATGTTGGAATTTCTGAAAAAATTTTGCAGATCTACACCGATCATGACCCCTAGAACCCAAAACCACCCTCAGTAAAAAACTTTATATATCTATCTATCTATCTATCTATCTATCTATCTATCTATATATATATATCACTTTCTTCTGGACACGATAACTTTCGTAATTCTGCACCAATCTCTTCCAAACTGATACATAAAATCAATGGCCATACAAGATTTCGTATGAAATACTACCTATTGGGATCGTTCCTATGTTGGAATTTCTGAAAAAATTTTGCAGATCTACACCGATCATGACCCCTAGAACCCAAAACCACCCTCAGTAAAAAACTTTATATATCTATCTATCTATCTATCTATCTATCTATCTATCTATATATATATATCACTTTCTTCTGGACACGATAACTTTCGTAATTCTGCACCAATCTCTTCCAAACTGATACATAAAATCAATGGCCATACAATCTCGGTCAAGTTCGTTAATGGGCAAAATCGGACCAAAGGGATGGAAATTTGGAGGGGTTTTGCGAAAACAGAAAACCCCCCATAACTTCTTAATTTTTGTACATATCAAATTAGTTTAAAGTTTTTATTACTTCTAAAAATAGGGTAAAAAATTTATGTATCACAGATTTTTGATAAAGTTAAAAATGGGCTCAAGGGGCGCAAAAAATAGGGTTTTTGGGAGAAAAAAAATCATAACTTCGTCAATTCTCAAGATATCAAATCCAATTAATTTTATTATAAATCTCCTTAACATTATCTACAACTTTTATAGTCACAAGTTTTTGATAGGACCAATTCGTACCGCAAAATAATTAAAAACGAAAACAAAAAGGGGGTTTGAAGAAGAAAAAAATCCCTAACTCCGTCAATTCAAAAGATATAAAATTCCCATGAATTTATCATATATCTTCTTAATTTTGTCTACAACATCTATATAGACAAGATTTGGATAGGACCAATTCTTACAGCAAAACAAATTAAAAATACATAGCGGTTGAAGAAAAAAAATCATCTTAGTAAGGGTGTATTCAAATCCAAACTGCTTATTTTCTGACTCATTTTACAATTCATTTTTGCTCTCAAAGGCTTCCAATTGGTACGTTTTCTTACTCAGAAACTATATAAACTACCGTAATGGTCGATTGTTTGATAGAGGCAGAATATATTTTTTTTAAATGCTGTTAAAAAGGGCACTTTGAACCGAATCTACCGAAGTGGATTGTGTTGGAAAAATTATTGTCACTCAAATCCAAACTGCTTATTTTCTGACTCATTTTTAAATTCATTTTTGCTTTCAAACGCATTTAATTGGTAGATTCGCTTATTCAGAAACTATATAATGTACTGTAATGATCGATTTTTGGATAGAGGCAGAATATATTTCAAAAAATGATGTCAAAGTGGGCATTTTGAACGGAATTTTCCGAAGCGATTGTGTTAGAAACGAAAAATATTGTTCTTCTGAGAAAATAATTGTTTATATATCAAGTTTTAATTAATTGAACAAAAAATAAAAACACAGGTCGCTTATAAATCTCTTCAAAAATCACGTCAGCAAGTTTCATATTTTTTTTTATATTAAAAATGAATCTGGAATTATGCCAGAAAATGTCGAGTTGTTGAGCATGGAAAAGTATTTTTTTGAATACCGCCCTAACATGATTCTTATAAAACCAGCTATTATATAAAAATGAAATAAAAACTCGTCAAAAGCGGCCAGATAAAATTGTTAAAGTGGATTTATCTCTAATCATGATTTAGTTTTTGTTTGTGAAATTAGTATATTTGACTTCGAAATCTACCTCTGCCTGTAGGCCGGGCCGGCAGGGATTTATATATATATATATATATATGTATATATATATATACAGTGAATGACTTAAGGAGTAAAAAAAAAAAAGAGCTATTTTAATTTCAACAATACACAAATTCTGCAAACGGTTACTCATTTTCTAATGCTTGCATATTACAAAGCACAATCTGTTTAATCTGTATTCAAAATTTTATATTTCTGCTTAAAAAGGGTTTAAAGATAGGCTAATTCAAACTTAGATTTTTTTTTGTTAATTTTCGTCGCGTTTAAAAGGTAAAAGACCCCTTAAGCAAAACTTTTCGAAAATTTATCACTTTATGCATTTTTAAGCGTTTATTTTCTCCATTTCAGATTATCTGTCGTATAAGCCGGAAGTGTGTTTCGAATCTACTACACAAATGTTGTCTTTCTATAAAAACTACGAAGATCTCCCAACAGCGAACGATATCTGTAGAACGAAAGACGGTGCACAACTCTACGATCCAAAAGAGGAGGAAATGGAAAGTTTAGTTGAAGCTTATAAATGCTGGAGAAAAGGTAACTGAATTTTAAGAAAACAACTTAAATGGGCACTTACGTAAGTGAAGTGGAAACTACATGAAAGCGTTGGTTACATCAAGTTATTCCGCAGCCACCATATTCAGAATTACCCACCAATAATGGCAATAATTTTAATTGTTGTTGAAAATACTGCTAATGCAAAGTAATATTGAGACTGGGAGCTAATTACCAATTTTTTTTTTTATTAATTGTGGTCTCTGTCCACTGCGAGAACTCCATTTCAGACACACGGGTTTAAATACACGCTGATTTGTTTTGTTTTTAATAGATTACGAAATAATGAATTATAATTAAGCAGCCAGTGGCGATTTTCTGTAATCGGGTTTCCATTCATTTCCCTATGACTAGGGGTTTTTAAAGCTGAATCAACCGATGTCCCGAATGCTAAAGGTGCGATTTAATGATTGATAAAATAAGAACAATTAAACACTTGAAAATGAACTTATATAAAATCTCTCAAATAATCAATGTCGCTACCACCCGGAATTTTATAACAATTTTATAACAAATTTTATAACAAAACTGTTTTTAATGTATCGTTTTTAATATGACGTAAGTTTCACCAAAGTTTTCTTTCTTTCTTTAATATTAAAGAAAAAGTGCATTTTTCAGTTGAAAGGATAGATATATTATTATTTTCGATGTTTTCAAAGCAACATATAAAAGTGATGTTTTGAAATAAATAAATCTCTGGAGTAAATATATTATTATGTAAAAACTGTTCGTCAATATTATTATTTGAACATTTTAAATATGGCGTAATTTTTCCGATTTACTATTTTTACCTATAATAAATTAATTATTATTTTAAAGTTTTATTTCTCTTTTTAATCTTCCCGTGTAAATATATTTTGTATGATAATTTTCTCTATTTACTGATTTTAACACGTTACTGTTTAATTATTATTTTCAAGTGTTATTTCTGCTTCTAATAATCACGTGTAAATAAATTTTTTAATTTAAAAGGAAATATTATTTACTCTCTTTTACAAGTTGACAACAATATAAAATAATGACTTTTTCAAAATATGATATAAATCTCTACTAAAATGATGAAGTTTTGAATAAAAATTCAAAAAAAAACTCAAACAACGCGTCAAATTTCAAAAATAGATACACACTGTACACCACAAGCTCGTCTACACTGCTAAAAATGAAGTTCGATGTGTCACTAAGAAATTGGTGAAATCTAGCTGAAATTTAGCTGTAACCAAGATATAGGCTCTAATTTTCACCAGTTTCGTGGTGCTTTCACAAATACCATTAAGTTAGTGAGACGTTGAACCACGATTTAGGTTTTTTCTTTTTGTTTTTTTTTTTATGTTATAGTGAAAGGTTGAACCATGATTCATGTTTTTTTTTTTTTTTAACGATTTTATGATGAAAGGTTGAACCATAATTCAGATTTTTTTTCTAAATCGAATTTATGGTGAAAGATTGAACCATGATTCAGGATTTTTTCTTAACCAAATTAATGGTAAAAAGGTGAACCATGTTTCAGGCTTTTCTATAATCCAATTTTATAGTAAAGGATTGAAACATGATTCAAGGTTTTTTTTAAACCAGATTGAACCATGATTCAAGTTTTTTTCTAAACTAAATTTATTGTGAATGGTTGAACAAAAATTCAGATTTTTTTTCTTAACTACCTTTATAGGGAAAGATTATCTAGAATTTTTTATTCTCTATTTTTGCACTAAAATGTTGAACCAATATTTGGGTTTTTAATTTGTCATTTTATAATACAGAATGAACCAAGATTCAACTTTTGCTGCTAGATTCTGTTGTCCCAGAGAACCATAATCATTTTTTTTTACATTAAATTGAAAATTATTATAAGTTTTCATTATTGAATGTAGATCTTTGTCTTTCAAATATATCTGAAAACAATTTAATGTAAACAATTGGTTGTAATTAATTATGAAAAATAACTGCATATTTAAAAAAAAATTAAATTCGCTTGATCATGTAATAAATACAGATATTTTACAAATAATTTTCTTAGATTTAAACATGTATCTTGTTTTATTATCTTTTAATTTAGATCCAGAAAATAAAATATTTTTTTACTAAACAATACAGTAGAACCTCGATTATCCGAAGTAATTGGGACAGACCCTCTTTCGGAAAATCGAAATTTTCGGATAAACGAGAATGCTTCAATTTTGAGATTAAGAAGAAATATATGTAATATTTCTTATTATGGTAACAAGTGCTTAATAAAAATAAAGCAATATAGCAAAATAGAAACAAGAATAAATTACCCGAATTTTAATTTTGAAATTAAGTACCTCTTACATACATCACAAGGGTACATAAAAATGATTTGCTTGTCGCAATTTTGATTGCTTTTGCTTTGAAGCTCTATCACGGAGTTTTTTAATATTATGAATTCACCAGTATCACAGTCTTTCTGCTGCTCCAGCCATGCCAAACCTTTAGCAAAACATTCAAAAGCTTCAGAATTTCTATTTTATTCATTTTCTTCTTTCCACTCCACAGGTTAAAGGAGCTCAAGTTAAATTCAAAGGGGATCGAAAATATTTATATATACTCGTAGTTTGGAAAGGACCGCTTGCACACAAGAAATATGGTTAAAAAAAAAAAAGCCTTCAAATTGTATTTTGTATACAAGGAATGTGATAGTAAAAAAAAAAGCCTTTAAAAATGGATCTTGCACACAAGTTATTAAATAGTAAAAAAAAAAAAAAAAAAAAAAAAAATGGATTTCGGTTAACCGAGAGTTTCGGATAAAAGAGGCTCTACTGTACTTACATGGGATTTCTTTAAAAAGGGATTTTTGTACAGAAATTAAAATAGTGTGTGGAGAAAAGTGTTCCTCCCTCCCCCCATATTGCATTTGAAACAGCATTCTTTTATGATTTGTAGACTAGAAAGATCCTTCTCCTTTTGATATTGTTGTGTATTTGTTTTTTAGACTTTTGAAGAGTAAAATTCACATTTCCTGTTCAAAACCGCAATTCTAAAAAGTTAATAATCCATTTATTTAGAAACTAACACAAAAAAATTAATATAGGTTTACTTAAGTCCTTTGAAATCTATGTAATAAATTATACATATATATTTTTTCTTACAGCAAATTAAGTTAAACACGTTATATTACAATTTACACTGCTTAAAACAATAAAAGGATATTGTAAGTCTTATATAAAATAACAGTATAAGCTATTTAATTTTCAAGAAAATGGAATATGAGAGTCACAAATGCAAATTTTCTCATTTTCAATCTTAGGAGTATGCATATTTTGAGTCTGATGTCAAAAACGATGCTTAAGCGGCAGCGAATGAAATTTGGCTAAAAAAAAAAACGGAAAACAATAATCGACATTCATTAAGTGCTTTGTTTCGAGGAGTGTAATGTCTCCACGAAGTCATTTAAAAGTTGTTGGTTGGTTATGAGTGGGGGGTTGGGGGGGGGGAGGGCAAACAGAAGCAGAACTATTAGGAGCCACTGGAGTTTTACAAAGTGTGATTTCCATGATCTGGAACAGTTTTCTGGAAACTGAAAATGCAGGCCAAAGACCAGAGCAAGGTCGTAGGCGTGCAACAACGCCCAATGAAGATCGATATTTAACGCTAACGACTCGGAGACACCGAAATGTGAATGTCACTCTTCTTCAACACCTTAGCTTGGCTACTAGTACCGCAGTTTCGACTCAAAATGTCCGAACCGGGGTCCACGCTGTTGGTCTGTATGCTCGCAGACCAGTAGCATCTGTTAATTTAACAGCAAGACACCATGGCGCCCGCAGGGAGTGGGCAACAGAGCATGTGAGCTGGAGGAGAAATGAAATGCTCAATATTCTTTTCTCTTCTTTTCATTTCATCCTGATAACCGGCGTATTTTCATCTGGAGGGAACGTCCACTAGAAATAATCCTGCGTTCGTGCAAGGAAGTGTCAGATTTGGTAGTAGGGGAGTGATGGTCTATGCTGGCATCTCCATTGATGGATGCACCGACCTCCACATCATTCGAAATGGAGCTCTGACCAATCTGCGATATAGGGATGAGTTCCGCAAACCTATTGTAGTCCCTTACGCTACAGCATTTGGAGATGACTTTATGTTAGTGGACGACAATTGCAGACCACATCGCGCTGATTTGGTGGATGATGTCCTTTTCAAGGAAGGAATCCTACGGCTGGAATAGCTAGCGTATTCTCCGGACACGAACCTGATAAAGCATGTTTGGGACATTCTAGGCAGACGAGTTGCTGGCCGTCTACCACCCTTCAAACTCTTCAAGAAATGGAAAGAGCTCTTCTGGAGGAGTGAAACAGAATAACCTAGCTCCTCATTTTAACAGTCTCATTGATTCAATGCCTCAAAGGTGTTCAACGTTGCTGGCATTCCATGGAAATCATAACCCCTACTACAAATGATTTCCATTAAAGGAAACACCTTTTTATATTCTTTTTTCTCATATGCACAAATGTGTTTTTTTTCTCTTTTGTACCCAAATTTGCATTTTTTCTGCCAAACAAGTGCAAATTTTTTCTCAAATAGAATACCACGTCTGTCGATCATGTATCAATCATCTAATCAATTTCCCCACTGCAAGATCTATCCACAACCTCAATATCCTTTAATTTGCTTTGAGCAGTGTATACTATAAAGCATGTCTGTAAATAATGCTGATACATACGACAGTGGCAACAATTTGAGCAATTCATTTCTCCTTTTCCTCAAATTTATTAACTTCTAACCATCACATATTTTCATTTTCACACCATCAAATAAAACAAAAAATGAAATTTAAAATACAATAAATTATTTGAAAACTGTACTTCAGTTTACTGATTTTTCATGATTTTTAAAATGATTTTCAAGCACAATTCTTTTAAAAATCAAGCTCCATCATATGCTGCTAGATAAACTCATTTGCACTTTTGTATGCCAATAAAAGAAAATTTCAGATATCGAGATTTTGTTATGTTACATATAAAAAATCTTAAAAGTTAGAATAATAAATCAAAAAGATAAATAAATAAAATTTTTCTATTTTGGCATAAAATCCGGGTTTCATGTGCTAAAATTTACAATTTTCAAATTAGCATGTGTTCTGAAAACCCGAAAAATCTGAGAGAAATTTAGAAAAATAAAAACAAAATGTTGCTATTCCAAGGTAATTTTTGGTACCATGGATTTGTATGCGTGTCTGGGGAAGGGTGGCATTTCAAGGTTTATGTTTTTTTTTTAATTTGATAATTATGATTTTAAAGAGCGAACATTTTATAATTTTGGCGCTATATCAGATCTCGCAGACTCCGAAAAAGGAGAAATTTATAATCTGAAAATTATTTCTGGTACAACAGAAGTAATTTGGGAACGGGGGAGGGGGGTTGGTATTTAGGTTACTAAAACTTATCTTTACTACAAAGTAACAAATAAGAAAGATTTCTATTTTATTATTATTATTATTATTATTTGAATTTAAAGATTTGTAACTGTATGTTTTTTACGATTAAACTAGTGGCCGCCATTTTTTCATTATCTGCATTAATTTACTCACAAAATAAAATTATTCATAAATATAAATTTATTACATCACATAAATTAAGTTAAAACAACAATCTGTTTTTATTGACTGCTACATGTATTTTACAAAACAATTTTCAAAAATCATATACACCCTTTTTTTTTTTTTTCTTTTTTTTTTTTTTTAATTGCACTGATAAACAAAAATTGACTTTTTATTTTTTTTCTTCAATTTAAAGCTAATATTCCAATTCTATACACTCTTGAGTAAATAAAAATGATATTAGAAATTTTTACTTGGTTCTTATGTTTTTGTAAACGAAAAATATATATGTATTATCACAATTTAGGAGATCGTACAGTAATGCATAATAATAATACATAAATGTTAAATTTACCAGTATTCTTGTACACTATTTATATACATTTTACACATATTTTACACACATTTTACGCAGCTGAATGCAATTTGAGTGCATTAATTTGAGTACATTAGTGCCTTTTTTTGCGTTTGTATTTATGTTCAGTGTCGTCTCTCTTGATGAACCGGCAGTAATCGGCAAGCAATACTGCATTCCATTGCGATCGATAACGAGACTCCATATAAGAAATTTGTTGGTGAAATCGTTCACCATGTTCGTCGCTAATTGCTCCCATATTATCTGGGAAAAAGTAAATGTGAGAGTGCAAGAAATGAAGCTTTAAAGACATGTTACAATTTAACTGTTTAAAATTGTTTACCATATTTTGAACTATACAATTATAATTTGTAGCTTTGTCATTTCCTAAGAAATTATGCACAACTTCCTTGAATGAAAGCCATCAAACTTCAGATTTAGATATACCTTGAAAAATATAGAGACTGATTACGTTTTGGTGTAAATCGCCAAACAGGTGACGCTGTTATACTGAATTTTACCAATAGTCATATCTCAAGAACTAATCCACGGAATTTTAAGGAATCTTTAGAATCCTTATGCTGGGCATAGATTGCCATTTAATGTTGGTTCTCTGATAGTGAATTTTGTAGCATTAACATGTATGAGGTAGAAGAAAGTTTTGGGATTGGCACATCCCATTAGTTTTTTTCATCTGCTGTATTTGTTATTTTAAAAATTTCTAAATTTCTACTGCCACATGCTGAACCCCCCCCCCACCCCTCCTTTCATTTGAATGTTTAAAACTTGTATTTAAAAAATGAAACCCTTTATTAAAAAATGCATACCATGATTTATTAGTTTATTTAATTTGTAGGTTCTTACATTTTTTTTTTTTGGTCCTTGAAAGTCCTTAAAAGTCCTTGATTTTTATTTAAAGAAATGTGTTCGAATCTTGTATAGTTCTATCTATATATATATCTATTTCTGCTTTCTCCTTCCCCGGTAAAAAGTACACAAAGTTAAAATAGATATGAATTGGTGCTGACAATGTTTTGGTGTAAATCACCCAATAGGTGGCGCTGCTGTGCTGCATTTTTCACATGGACGGAACACATCTTATTGGCACCTAGATGTATTATAAGTAGCATATATTTGTTCACTTTCAGGGTCATTAGACTGTAGAAACAAAGTACTTTAAAAGGCAATAAAATAACATAATGAGATATATTTAAACACAGATATCTGTGAAACGGAAACCAACTTTAACTTTTTGTGAATATTTCCTAAATTCTCAAGGGTATGGTTACTTAAATCTGTTAAAATTTTCCAAGAAAAAATTTCTTGATTATCAGTGTTATTAATCATACTTTGCAGAGACATGCTATAGTATGTCTCTCCAAAATATGATTTAATTGCTATCATTTTTATCCCTATAAAACATTTTTTAACGAAACTGTTTGGATCAACATAAAGTAGCGCTTAAAATACAGGGTGTTTATAAAGTCCCGGACCTATTTTGATGTTTAATAACTCATAAAATAATAAAGATAGATTAAAATTAATAACATAAGTGGTTAGATAGACTCAAAAAGTTTCATGACCCTTGTCAATGAACTTCCACGTGTGCCCCCTTCGTCGCACGGAGAATATCAATTCGATAGTCAATTTCACGCCAGGTAGCGGCAAGCGTGTCGGCATCCGCAGAGGCTATTACGGTTGTAATTCTGGCTTTTAAGTCATCAATGTTCGACACTCTCCTCCTGTAAACATTGTCCTTTACAAATCCCCAAAGGAAAAAGTCCGGCGGACTTTAGGACAAAGGAAATGACATTTTGCAACACGATGGTGCACCACCTCATTGGGGTACCATCGTTCGTACTTCTTTGAATGACCATTTTCCAGGAAGATGGATTGGGCAAGGAGGTCCAATTCCTTGGCCACCCAGGTCATCTGATATCACGCCTCTGGACTTTTTCCTTTGGGGATTTGTAAAGGACAATGTTTACAGGAGGAGAGTGTCGAACATTGATGATTTAAAAGCCAGAATTACAACCGCAATAGCCTCTGTGGATGCCGACATGCTTGCCGCTACCTGGCGTGAAATTGACTATCGACTTGATATTCTCCGTGCGAGAAGGGAGCACACGTGGAAGTTCATTGACAAGGGCCATGAAACTTTTTGAGTCAATCTAACCATTTATGTTATTAATTTTAATCTACCTTTATTATTTTATGAGTTATTAAACATCAAAATGGGTCCGGGACTTTATAAACACCCTGTAATTATTCGATTTATAAACTGCCTGCTTAAGTGCGTCTATCGTGCATTTCTCTATAAAGCTATCAATTTTCACATATTTATATCTAATAGTTTTCTTAAGGGCGGAGGTGACCTTAAAACTTTTTAAAAAATCAGTTTTTTTTTTTTTTTTTTTTTTTTTTTTTGTCTATTTTGGAAGTAAAACATGTTATCTTTATAACCTTTACCTTGTTTTAAGAAAGTACCTGTAATATATTTATTTATTTTTCATTTTTTATTGAAATTTTATCATAGATTTTGCGTTTTAGGGTTTAATTGTCTGAAAAAAAAAAATTTCATCTGTAAACTTGATTATTATTTTAGGTTGAAGTTAATAGTACGATATTTTAAGAATATATATATGGAATATTAAGTGTATATGTTACCGGCCAAATCCGATTTTAGGCCAAACTAGTTTATCCTTACGCGCATCGTATAAACTAGATTTTCCTAGGTCAAACTAGTTTATCCTAACGCCCATAGGATAAACATTTTTTTCCTAAGCCAAACTAGTTTATCCTGACTCCCATAGGATAAACTAGTTTTTCCTAGGCCAAACTAGTTTGGCCTAACACTCATAGGATAAACTAGTTTAGCCTGCTATTCATTGGTCTTAACTAGTTTATCCTAGCCCTATCTAGTTTATCCTAGACCATTTTCATTTGACGTGCTTTTATTGATCCCAAAGACAGCTTCTGCGCCAACATTCTGGTTTATCCTAGGTCAATCTGGTTTATCCTAGGCCAATTTAATTTGATGTGCTTTAATTGATGCCAACCAGTGTTGAGCTCGCTGAGAGAGGGTGGGAAAAAAAAAAAACGAGCTAATTCAAACTCAAATTCAATTTCTCAAAAATAAGTCAAATTCAAGCCCAAATTCAAAAATTTTCAAACGAATTAGATCAACTCAGACACATCTATGGAAGTGAACAAAGTTCACTAAAAACTCGTTTCTTTATTTTTATTTTTTTTAAATATAATAGAAATTTAGCGTCCTGATTTACAAAATTTTGTGAGCTAGTCTTTAGGTTGTTCGATGTAAGGGTATTTATGGGCCCGCCCAATTTTCATTCCAGACACTCGGTCCGGGCTTGGTTTGGGGATTACATTTTTCGAGAGGTTTGGACCGAGTTGGACCGGGAATTATTCTTTTTTCCGGCTCAAGTCGGGACTGGATTGCATTATTCTTGAGGTCTGCGCAGAAAGTTTCAGTCCAATTTCGAACCCAGCTCATATGAAAATCATTTGGACCGGCAGGTCTGGTCAGTAAAATTATCAGTAACATTTGGCCTGGTCTAACTTTTTTTAATGCACGTATTTTTAAATCGCTATTATTCCACAATTGAAATTAATTATTTTTCTTAATTTTTACTTTCTTCTATCTTTACAAGAAGAAAGTATTGGATTCGTGAAAATTTTCGACTTCCGGTTTTCGATGGATGTACACGTTTTAGGAGTTAGAGATCCTGAAAAACATCTTTTACAAAATGTCTGTCTGTGTGTCTGTCTGTCTGTATGTATGTGACACAGTTTTGTGGGCACTCTAATGCACGGAATTTAATGAAAAAATATTTTCAGGTAGTGTTTGATATAAATTGGTGCTGATTAGGTTTTAGTGTAAATCGCCCAACAGGTGGAGCTGCTCTGCTAAATTTTTCACGATTTCCGCTATAGCTCTATCTCAAGAAGTAATGTACGGATTTTCATGAAATTAGATTTAGTTAGATCTTGATATATATTGTTGCTGTTTATGTTTTGGTGTAAATCGCCCAACAGGTGGAGCTGCTATGCTGAATTTTACAGGATTTTGACGATTTCCGTAATAGGTCTATCTAAAGTACTAATGTACAGATTTTCAACAAGTTTCAGATTCAGTTGGTCCTTGATATGAATTAATGCTGATTAGGCGTTGGGGTAAATAGCCTAATAGGTGGCTCTGGTATGCTGCATTTTTCACGATTTCCTCAATAGCTCAATCTAAATAACTAACTTCAGATTCAAGTATACCTTGATTAATATTGCTGCTGATTATGTTTTGGTGTAAATCTCTCAACCGGTGACGCTGTTATGCTGGATTTTCCCCAATTTTCGCAGTAGTTGTACCTCAAAAATTAATGCACGGCTTTTTATCAAACGTCAGATTCAATTAGACGTTGACATAAGTTGTTTCTGTTTAGGTTTTGGTGTAAATTATTCAACAGAACGCTGATATGCTGCATTTTGCTGGATTTACACGATTTCAGCGATAGTCATGTCACACGAACTAATGCAAGAAATTTAATATCTTTAGAATCCTCACAATGAGCATAGATTGGCATTTAATTTTTCATTATGATAGCGAATTTTGAAGTATTAACATGTTTGAGATAGAAGAAAATTTTGGGATTAGTACATCCGACTAGTTTTAAGATGAGTAGATGCATTTTTAGGTAATAAAATTAAAGTAAGGTAAAACCTGAGAAAAATAACCTGCCTATGGCAGAATCCCGTGCTTAACAAAAAGAAAATACATGTATGTTGATCTATGTAAAATGATGATATTAGTTCTTGTAAAAAGAATATAATGCATTTACAACACATGATGAACCTTCTGATAAGGGAATCTGTGTATAAAGGATTTTTCTTCTTTCTTATGCCATTCCGTCTTAGAAGATTTTATTGTATAGAATTTTTAAAATTTTTAAATCTCCAAGCCATAGAATGTGGATTAACGATATTAAGGATTCTATTGTAAACTATATAGATTTTTGAATGAATTTCAATTTGTATGTAAATATCTGAATAATTACTAATACCATTAATTTTTTTACATGGCTTGGAGACTTGAAAATCTGAAAAAAATTACATAGAAAAACCATCTAAGACGGAATCACATGGAAGAGAAAAAACTTCGCTATAGTTAAGTTCCTTTTTTAGCAGGTCCGTCGTCTCCAGAAAATATATTATGTTTTTTTTTTTTTTTTTTTTTTTTTTTTTCAAACGGATTATTATATCCAATTTGCACCGATTAAAGAACAACATTTAAAACAGGATTTCGTCATACACTGATTCTTCTAACAGGCTTTACAGTACTGTATCCCCATCCGTATAAATGTATATGTACTATTCTTCAAAGAGAATTTTAATTGTGGAATAATTGTAGCTTAAAAGTATATGTATTTTAGGACAAATTGGGACCGGAACTTCGCCGGATTTTTGAAAATTCCAGATTTCTAAAAGAATATCAAATGTTCTTTTGGTATTCTTAATAGTGTATTTATTCATAAATAATTCAAATCCTAGTGATATTTATGTCAGAAAAAAATAAATATCTCTAAATTCTTTCTCTCCTAAATTTTATGATAACCTCTTATCCCATTCTTTGGTCCTCCAGTACACAATTTATCATATGGAACATATTTTATAAGTACCGGCGGCGGTAAAATGGGGAAGATAGGGGGACAATATCTCACGCCCCATCGAACAAAATACATTACACAGGGGTGACCGCAATATTACTTTGCACATGGTTTGCGGAGGAGCGGTAGTTGAGAGCAATAAAAGCACGTCAAATGCATTGACCTAAGATAAACTAGAAGGTTGGCGCCGGGGCGGTCTTTCTGATCTATAAAATCACGCCAAATGGAATTGGCCTAGGATATACTAGATCGGCCTAGGATAAACTAGTTCGGACAATGAATAGCAGTCTAAACTAGTTCATCCTATGAGCGTTAGGCCAAACTAGTTTGGCCCAGGAAAAAATAGTTTATCCTATGGGCGTTAGGCTAAACTAGTTTGGACTAGGAAAAACTAGTTTATCGTATGGGCGTTAGGATAAACTAGTTTGGCCTAGGAAAAACTAGTTTATTCGATGTGCGTTAGGATAAACTAGTTTGGCCTAAAATCGGGTTTGGCCGGTAACATATATATGGAATATACAGTGAAAGCTCCCTATGCGACCACTTCCACTAAGCGCCCACCTCCCTGAACGACCATTTTTTCATGGAACGAAATTTATTCCTATAGGCTCAATACTAATTTTACCGCTATTAAGAGACTATCCTACTTAAACTCCCTCCATGAATGGCCCATTTCTTTGAGGAAAATGAAACAAATTCCGTTTTTTCCTGGTCGCTTGAAGAAGGTTTTATTAGAAAAATAATTCCGGAGAGCGCATTATCCATCAAACTTCTGAACTAAGTTTAGAATTTTTATTTAAGTGTTTAACCACTTTGTGCCTTTTTAGGCAATAAATTTATTTCTGATGACAAATTAAGGATGGCAGTCAATAAACTCCCCTGGCCTATTCTGCAGGAAACTCTCAAAGAAATAGATAAATTAATAAAATCGTCATTATTTGTTCCTCTCCAAAAAAAAAAAAAAAAAAATGCATTTTTTTTATTGAACTTTGGACATGGAAATAATAGCCACAAAAGATAAAACTGTAAAATTAAAGCAAACATCAATGTATTCATTTTTTAAACTCTGCAGTAATTAACTTATGTAATTAATTTTTGTTTTGATACTTAAATTTTCAGATTTTTTCCTAATGTGAAAAATAAATTTTAGTAACATTAATAGATACCTTTTTAAAACAATTAAAATCTAGATTTAAGCATGACCTCCATTAAGAGACCGTCTCTCGGAGTGACCAATTTTTATTGGAACGGAACGCGGTCGCTTTAGGTAGGTTTTACTGTATTTTTTATAATCCTGCTCGCAACACATGTATGCCATTGAAAATCCTTAATTAGTCTGTCTTAATTAAACTCAATTCTAATTATGCCTCTTTAAGATTATTTATAGGAATACGTAAACAAAGATTTGTACAATTTATTCTAAAAAAAATTGTTTAATTTGAAGAATTATTTACAGCTGCAAATTTATTTTAATATTGTGTTAAAATCAGGCAACATCGAGCTGCTGAAACGAAATATAGATGACGTTATGGCGAGGACATATACTGGAGTTATATTTTTATTCAAAATTAATCCTTTTTCTAAATTTATTTCCTTTCTTCTGTTAAAAGCTAGCATTAAAAAAAAATCTATCTTTATTTATAATTTAAGCGCAATCGGTATTAGACATGAGTTCGGGCTCGTTTTTTGGAGCCCGGGCCCGCCCGAGCCCGACGATTTTAAATCCGAACCCGCCTGATCCCGAAAGATTTTTTATCATCAGAGCCCGAGCCCGCCCGAGTCCGATACCAAAAATATACATAAAAAAATGCATGATATTTAAAAATTGTTTTGAAAGTGATATCTCATTTTAAAAAACATTTTACATAGAAATAACTGTTAAATGGAAATTTAAATTCAATCTTATCAAAAGAGCAGTTCGGTATCAAATAAAAATATACTTTATGCTTAAAAAGATTCTCATATTTTTTTTTTATTTAACACGAAAACTTGATGGACACGTTAAAAAAAAATGCGTTTAATGAAGAAAAGCATGAAATTTTCAGAAATTACTATTTGTATGCTGAAGAATCGAACAAAGTTTTTCAATTTCATATAAAAGCTGTACATCTTTTAACTATAATCGATTCCTTTCTCATAACAGTCTTCCGTGATTGACGTGAACCGGAAAACCAAAGTAAATTACAAAATTGACACCGTTATCTTAAAGGTCCGGAGGAAATACTGACTGATAGCTTTCTATTGGAATAACAGGGTAATTGTATTTACTTACGAAGGAAAGTGACCTCGTAAATCTACTACAGAGTCCTCAGAATGAGCAGAGTTCATGACAAATAGATATAATAACCAGTAAACTTATTTTCTTATGAAAAACGATTATGACCCGTGCGCAATATAAGATTAAATAATTTGCAAACCTCAAGCTAATTCTGGTCTACTAAAAATCGAAGCGTTAGATAACTAAATAAAAAATAAATAAACGATCGGATTAAAAAATATCTTCTGTCACAAACGAAAATCCTACTAAAAACAAATTCATTGTTTGTGCTTGTTTTGACTGGCGCCATATTAATTGATCGTCGTCGGAAATGCCGTAGACATAAATCTGAAAACATCACAAATTTTCTTTTGAAAAAGCAATCAAATACTAAAATAAATAAACACGGTGTTTGATCCCCCTTCATTTTGATCAAAATAACATTGAAAAGTAATTTAAGCGGGGAAAAAAGTTCTTTCAACCTTTTCTATACATAAATAAATAACATTTTCCGGTTTCAGAGAGAACGAGCCCGAGTCCGTGTCGGGCCCGGTCTCGAGCTCGGGCTTTCGGGCTCGGGCTGAGCCCGTCTCATCTCTATTGCGTAAACAGATTTACGGTATCCCCGCATAAATATTCTGTTATTGATATTTTATTATATATACAAATCTGTTTACGCAATCAAAAATCAGACAGTTAATTTAAGCTGTCTGATGTCTCGTATAAACATTAAAGACCCATAAATTGTATTTTTTATTTATATATATATATATATGCCTCCAAGTAGATAGCGGCCATTAATTATCCTTGCCGTTAGACGTCTGGAAGCAATGATAGGTTTGCTTTTTTTATTTCCCTTTTGAACAGATAGTCAAATGTGTATTCACTACTTGGCGATTTTCTCGTTCAAATTTTAATATTGCTCGCAGCCTAACCTATATTTTGTGACTGGCATATTAACTTAATACAGTAAATTCTGCCTAAGGCGGACTCTGTATAAGCCGGAAATCTCTCTGCCGCGGAAAATTCTTCAAGTCCCGTGGAACCCATAGAAAATAACATTAACTCATGCTGCATAAGGCGGAATCTGTCTAACGCGGAAACGGAAAGGATTTTAAGGTCCCACCGAAACCAAAATTTTGCATAAGGCGGAAAAAAAGATATTTTAAAAATGAAAGGCATTTCGTTTATCAAACTTTAAAACTGTTTAGTCAAATGCTCAATGTCGAGGATGTCAGTTAAATTCCGTAACACTTTGAAAAAATTAATTCAAAAGAGCAGAAACTGTTTAAATTTTAAGGAATTCTTGCTTATGACATTTTTTCTTAACAAAATTGAATTTAAAAGTTATTATTTCTAGTAGAATGCAAATTTATGAAAATACATATTTTCTAAAGTACAGTATATTATATTTTAATGTTGTACTCAAATTCAAAATTATAGCGTTCTGCCTCATTCTCGAAGTTTATTACTTTTTGTGTGTGAAATCATATATAATCAACAAAGTGCATGTTTTTGTTTCTACCTTACCTGTGCGAGCACGCGCCAATTCGCATGTATTACAGCAGTACTAAGAAATTGAATAGCATTTCTCATTTACCTATAAAGACAAAGGATCTTTCAGAACTTCAGTTTTCAATCGATTTTCGAGTCAGGAATATCAATGAAAAATAATAATTAATCGAGATTTTTTCTTTTTCTTTTTTCTTTTTTCTTTTTCTTTTCTTTTCTTTTTTTTTTTTTTTTTTTTTGATGGGGAGGTGGGAGTTTTTTTGCATAAGCCGGAATATTGTCTACCACGGAAAATTTTCTCAGTCCCAACCGATTCCGCCTTAGACAGAGTTTACTGTACATATGTATGCTTGGCGTGATCAACTTAAGCAGACTGATACACTTTGCCTCTAATCTTCATAATAAAAGGACCTCCGAAGTTTTTCTGAGTATGGGGATCACCACTATTTTACATCTATTGTCCTCTTCTTTCATAAAATAAAATAATTTTCCATGGGAAGGTTTTCTGAATTATAGCCTGCTAGAGTGCACAGGAAACGGATCATAACAGACTAGAGTTTGCTTTGGTAATTGGCGTGTTGCGTGTTGTACTTGCCAAATTGCATTTAGTATCACGGCCGGTGTATAAAACCAAAAAATAACACCTTTATAGAGGTTATTGTATATTTTCGTATATGGTTGGTTATATTATATTTTTATACATTATGCAAATTTTTGCCCCTTTTTTTACAGTTTAAAGAAAATAAAGAATAAATTGAGATGCAGTTTTCAAATAAATTGCATTTAAAAATACTTTTTTTCCCCTATACTAAGGTGTAAAAAATGAAAATGTGTGATGCTTAGACGTTTAACAAATTGCAGTAGAAATTATTAGTATTTAACCGTACAGTGATATACCTGCTTTGTTTTACGACTGGCTTATGTAATGTAAATTTATTTTTTAGGGACGACACTTTAATTGTTGCTTGAAGGAAATAGCATATAGGTGTCTAAAAAGTGTTGCAGTACCTTGGACACAATAATATAAACTTTTTTACCAAAAATAAAACCGACTTCAAATATATTCTTTCAAGTGGCATCACGAGTGAATGTTTACAGTTTACATTTGATTTTCCAATCTTATAACGCGTGCTCTTTTTTACTAATAGCTAAAAAGTTTATTACTTTCTTCTATCTTTACAAGAAGAAAGTACTGGATTCATGAAAATTTTCGAATTCCGGTTTTCGACGGATTTACACGTTTTAGGGGTCAGAGATTCCAAAAAACATGTTTTTACAAAATGCCTGTCTGTGACTCTGTGAGTCTGTCTGTCTGTCTGTCTGTGTGTATGTGACACAAATTTTGTGGGCGCTCTATCTCAAGAACTAATGCACAGAATTTAATAAAAAATTATATTCAGTTAGTCCCTAATACAAATTGATGCTAATTAGTTTTTGGTGTAAATCGCTCAACAGGTGGCGCTGCTATGCTGCATTTTTCACGATTTTTGCAATTGCTCTATCTCACAAACTAATGCACGGATTTTGATCAAACTTCAGATTTACTTAGTCCTTGATATGAATTGATGCTGATTACGTTTTGGTGTAAATAGCCCAACAGGTGGCGCTGTTATGATGAATTTTGCAGGATTTACACGATTTCCCCAATAGCTCTATCTTAAGTACTAACGCACGGATTTTCATCAAACTTCAGATTCAGTTAGTCCTTGATATGACTTGCTACTGATTATGTGTTGGTGTAAATCGCCCAACAGGTGGCGCTTCTGTGCTGCCTTTTTCACGATTGCCTCAATAGCTCTATCTATAGAACTAATGGACGAATTTTCATCTAACTTCAGATTCAGTTGTATGTTGACACAAGTTGTTGTTAATTAGGTTTTGGTGTTAATCATCCAATAGGTGGCACTGCTATGCAGGAATTTTCACGATTTTCGCTATAGGATATCTCAAAAACTAATGCACGGATTTTCTCCAAACTTCAGATTCAGTCAGACGTTGACATAATTTGTTGCTGATTAAGATTTGGTATAAATCACCCAATAGGTGGCGCTGCTAGGCAGCATTTTGCTGGATTTAGACGATTTCAGCGATAGTCATATCTCAAGATCTAATGCACGGAATTTCATATCTTTAGAATCCTCATGAGATGCATAGATTGCCATTTAATTATGGCAGTGTGAAAGCGAATTTTGAAGTATTAACATGTATGAGATAGAAGAAAGTTTTAGGATTTCGACTAGTTTGAATTGTAGTCTCACAGTTTTTACTTTCTTCTATCTTTACAAGAAGAAAGTATTGGTTTCATGAAAATTTTCGAATTCCAGTTTTCGACGGATTTACACGTTTTATGGGTCAGAGATTCCAAAAAACATGTTTTTACAAAATGTCTGTCTGTGAGTCTGTCTGTCTGTCTGTCTGTATGTATGTGACACAAATTTTGTGGACGCTCTATCTCAAGAACTAATGCACGGAATTTAATAAAAATTTATATTCAAGTAGTCCCTGATATAGATTGGTGCTGATTAGTTCTTGGTGTAAATCGCCCGGCAGGTGGCGCTGCTATGTAGCATTTTGCAGGATTTCCGCAAAAGCTCTATCTCAAGAACTAATGCGCGGATTTTTATAAAATTTCAGATTCCGTTAGTCCTTGACACGAATGATGCTGTTTACGTTTTGGTGTATATCACCCAACAGGTGGCGCTGCTATGCTGCATTTTCCAGGATTTACACTATTTTCGCAGTAGCTCTATCTCAAGAACTAATGCACACATTTTCATCAAACTTTGGATTTAGTTAGTCCTTCATATGAAATGATACTGACTGGAAACGGAAGTGGTACCAGTTAGAGAGTATCCTCTTTCAATTAAAACAAAAATCATATGAATCAGTTGCAAAGTTTCGGAGTAATCGGCGAGCATACATAAAAAAAAACATACGCGTCGAATTGATTGAACCAAATTTGATGAAACGGAAGTTGTACCAGTTAGAGAGTATCCTCATTCAATTAAAACAAAAATCATATGAATCGGTTGCAAAGTTTCGGAGTAATCGGCGAGCATACATAAAAAAAAATATACGCGTCGAATTGATTGAACCAAATTTGATGAAACGGAAGTGGTACCAGTTAGAGAGTATCCTCTTTCAATTAAAACAAAAATCATATGAATCGGTTGCAAAGTTTCGGAGTAATCGGCGAGCATACATAAAAAAAAACATACGCGTCGAATTGATTGAACCAAATTTGATGAAACGGAAGTGGTACCAGTTAGAGAGTATCCTCATTCAATTAAAACAAAAATCATATGAATCGGTTGCAAAGTTTCGGAGTAATCGGCGAGCATACATAAAAAAAAACATACGCGTCGAATTGATTGAACCAAATTTGATGAAACGGAAGTGGTACCAGTTAGAGAGTATCCTCATTCAATTAAAACAAAAATCATATGAATCGGTTGCAAAGTTTCGGAGTAATCGGCGAGCATACATAAAAAAAAACATACGCGTCGAATTGATTGAACCAAATTTGATGAAACGGAAGTGGTACCAGTTAGAGAGTATCCTCTTTCAATTAAAACAAAAATCATATGAATCGGTTGCAAAGTTTCGGAGTAATCGGCGAGCATACATAAAAAAAAAACATACGCGTCGAATTGATTGAACCAAATTTGATGAAACGGAAGTGGTACCAGTTAGAGAGTATCCTCTTTCAATTAAAACAAAAATCATATGAATCGGTTGCAAAGTTTCGGAGTAATCGGCGAGCATACATAAAAAAAAACATACGCGTCGAATTGATTGAACCAAATTTGATGAAACGGAAGTGGTACCAGTTAGAGAGTATCCTCTTTCAATTAAAACAAAAATCATATGAATCGGTTGCAAAGTTTCGGAGTAATCGGCGAGCATACATAAAAAAAAACATACGCGTCGAATTGATTGAACCAAATTTGATGAAACGGAAGTGGTACCAGTTAGAGAGTATCCTCATTCAATTAAAACAAAAATCATATGAATCGGTTGCAAAGTTTCGGAGTAATCGGCGAGCATACATAAAAAAAAACATACGCGTCGAATTGATTGAACCAAATTTGATGAAACGGAAGTGGTACCAGTTAGAGAGTATCCTCTTTCAATTAAAACAAAAATCATATGAATCGGTTGCAAAGTTTCGGAGTAATCGGCGAGCATACATAAAAAAAAACATACGCGTCGAATTGATAACCTCCTCCTTTTTCTTTGAAGTCGGTTGAAAAGAAAATGTTCCTTTATTTATAAAAATATAATATAAGCACGTACAAAAGTATCTAATAAGTTCTTCCGAGTTGCACATGATTCCAAAAAGAGGTCTAGAAACCTCGAAAAACCAATACATTTTCGAGATTTGAGAAAGCATTTATAAAAATGATATCTTAAACTATTAATTCTCAACCAATCACTTCCGTCTCAATAACAATACATGTACAGTGTGTCCACGTATAACCTAGTGAAGGGCGATTTCGATTTTTTTAATCGATTTAATCGATACTATGGCCAACTCGATTTAATCGATACTATAAATTTTTTAATCGATGTCTCTAAAGGTCATATCATTTTCATTTTCCTTCAAAAATTTAAGGTCAAGTAGTTGCATGTCCGATCCCAAAACTTTCTTCTGTCTCATAAATGTTAAAACTTCAAAATTCACTATCACAGTGTCAAATTTAAATAACCTATACCCATCATGAGGATACAAAAGTATAGGTTCGTTGAAATATGTGTATTTAAAAAATATATATAAGAATCCCATTTTCCTAACAAATCATTGAATTTCGGCCCACAACCTCGTAGATGTCCGCAACGGAAAATCCCAGTTCAAAGGGCATAAAAGCGACACCTGCTGGGTAGTATACACCCAAGCCTAATAAGGATCTGTTTATACGACAGTGTAACAGAATATGAAGTTTGATTAAATTCCGTGCATTAGTTTTGAGATATGGCTATCATGAATATCATGAAAAAAGCAGTATAGCAACGCAGCCTATTACATGATTAACACGAAAGACTCAGAAAAAACAACTTACGTCAATGACTAACAGAATATTAAGTTTGATGAAATTCCGTTCATTACTTCTTGAGATGTTATCGCAAACATTGTGTAAACCCTGAAAAACAGTGTTGAATTCAGGGGCTGGTACGGGTGGACCACCCCCCCCCCGGAACATTGAAATGTCCCCTAGGGAGATTTGAGATTTTATGCTTAATGGACGAAAGTCCAATCCTTCCCCCCTCGTAACTCTAGAATGTTCCTCTCCAGAACCATAGAAATCCCCCCCCCCCGGAGAAAAATGTCTGAATTCAACACTGTTGATAAAAGCAGCATGGCAGCACAATTTGTTATATCATTTACACGAAAACCTAATCATGGATAACTTATGGCATTGTCTAACAGAATATTATGTTTGATGAAATTTCGTTCATTAGTTCTTGAGATATTATCCCTAAAATTGTTTAAATCCTGAAAAACGTGTTGAATTCAGAGGGTGGCCCGGGGGGATGACATTCCTCCCCCCCGCAACAAAGCATAAAATCTCAAACTTTCTGGGGGGCATTTGAGTGTTTCGGGGGGAGGAGAATGTCACCCCCCCGGGCCACCCCCTGAGTTCAATACGTTTTTGTACATTAAAAATTGATGAAATTTCGTTCATTAGTTCTTGAGATATTATCCTTGACATTATTTAAATCCTGAAAAACGTGTTGAATTCAGGGGATGGTCCGGGAGGGTAGCATTCCCCCCCCCCCCCTCGCAACATTCAAATGCCCCCCAGAAAGTTTGAGATTTTATGCTTTTTGTACATTAAAATGTACAAAAGTCCAATCGCCTCCCCCTCTGAACTGTCCCTCCCGGAGAAAAATGTCCGAATTCAACTCTGCTGATAAAATCAGCATAGCAACGCCCCCTGTTGGGCGATTTATACCGAAATCTAATAAGCAGCAATTTATGCCAACGTCTAACTGAATGTGGTTTTATGAAAATCCGTGTATTAGTTCTTGAGATAGAGCTATTGCGAAACTCGGGAAAAATGCAGCATAGCAGCGCCACCTGCCGGTAGATTTACATCAAAACCTAATCCTCAACAACTTATGTCAACGTCAAACTGAATCTGAAGTTTGGTGAATATTCGTGCATTAGTTCTTGCGATAGCAATCTTGCGGAAATCATGAAAAATGCAGCATAGCAGCGCCACCTGTTGAGCGATTTTCACCAAAAAGTAATCAGCACCAATTTATATGAAGGTCTAACTGAATCTAAAGTTTCAACAGATTCCATGCATTAGTTCTTGAAATAGACCGCTCACAACTTTTTTGTCAGAGACAAACAAATAGACAGACTGACAGACAAAAAATTTATAAAAATAGTCAAATCGTATTCCAGAAAAGAAGTTCTAACACTATAAATCCTTAGAAACCGGAAGTCGAAAATTTTCACGAAAACAACACTTTATTTTTCTAAAGACAAAAGAAAGCAAGAAAAGATGAACGCATCGATTCTGCCCTTGGATCAGAAACGGTGAATCGATTCAGTTCAGATTCGATGCCGATGTCGATCATCAGATGCGATCTTCAGAATCGTTACTTTTTTGATTTACTTCAATTCTTTAGATGCAATGTCGAATCGTTATATTTTGATTCACTTTCAATTCTTTAGATGCAATGTCGAGACGTTATGCTTTAATTTACTTCAATTCAAATCGCATCGCGGTCGATCCACGATTCGGGTTGAATCAATTCTTCCAATTTTGCTGTTTTAGTGCCAGAATTGCTGTAAAATTTTGTATAAGAGCCTTTTTTTACTTTCTAGGTTAAATCAGTGTTGAATGCAGGTATTTTTCTCAGGGAGGGATTTATGCGACTCCGGTCGGGTTTGGGGTGGGGGGGGGGTGGGGTATTTCAGAGTTCCGTAATGGGGGGGGGGACATTTGTACATTAAAAAGCATAAAATCTCAAAACTTGCGGGAGGGACATTTCAATGTCCCTGGAGGGATGTCCTCCCGGGCTACCCCCTGAATTCAACACTAGGTTAAATCGTTATACTTTTGTTTAGAAGCCTAGTTATACAGGTTACTAGTTTATTATATTGTATTTTTCAAGTTCGTCTCTTCTAATCTCTCCACCCCCCTCTCCCCTTTTCCTCGCTAATCTTAATTTACAGGGCCGTTCAAAATTTGCATGCAATTTTTAAAATGTCCAATTCTTGTTCTATTTTATTATAAAGCCACATTTTGAAACCTTGACCAAAGATACTTTTGAGGTCGCCCCTCCGACCGTTTGGGGCTTACCTGCTCCCTCGGGGGGGGGGGATATTTTTTGTTTCTTCCAAACCATATCGTATAACATATCGTTAGAAAGCTTTTAATGTGATCTTTTATTTTCTGTTTCTAGCCATCCTTCTTTTTGGTAAGGGTCAATCGTGCTCCAACTTTTGTATTGATATTTTTGACAGTAATTTCAAAGGAATATATATTTATTCTTTCGGATTTACTGTTTTAAAGGCAGAACTGCTGTCAAATTTCGCATAAGAGCCTTTTTCTTTCTAGGTTAAATTGTAATATTTTTAGTTTAGGAGCCAAGTTATTTGGGTTACTAGTTTATTAAGCTGTACTTTTTCAGTTCGTCACCTATACCCCCCCCCCCCCCCGATCCGAATTTTCTTAATTATGGTCCAATTTCAATGGAACCTTTTTTGACATTCTTCCCGAATCATTTGTTTACCAACTAAACACTTATATTATATCTGCAGCTCTTGGTGAGCACTATTTATGAATGGTAATAACAAATTTCATCCCTTTTCCATTTTAAACTTATCATTCTTGGTTTAAAGCCACGTGACTCAAGGTTCTCGTTAGTTAAGCCGTATTTTCACCCTTAAGTTTGTCAAAGTGTTTGTGTAAGTTGTATTATAAAAAATTCAGTCGTTTACAACCAAACTTACTGATTTATGATACTTTGAATTTTATGAAATTTCGGAGCTTTCCGAAACTAAAGGATCCCCTGTATGTTATTAATTTTTTTCAAGGGTGTAGGTATGAAAATACGTGCTAAAATGCTTTAAAACCTTTTTTTTCAAATAATATATTTAACAATTTAAACAAAGTGATTCCCAAGAATTTTGTACTGTTTTAAAAGGGACCACATCTTAGAATGTAAGGGGCGTAAAAATTCGAAACTTGGACAGGACGATGCAAAAAAAAAAAAAAATTCTCCTTTCAGAAATTCGAAAAAATATTATCTTAATTACAAGCTGAGATATTAATTATTATTTCACTAATTGGTTTATTTCTATTAAATGCTTTTTTTTAAAAGCAGTCACGTGATTTTTTATAGCAGCATTAACGCTTTCTACCGTTTAGCGTGCGGTTCTTTGACGGCGGGCTGAGATAATTACTACTTTTTCAATATCAAAAATTTTATAAGTGTTCATACCACTATTTTCGAATAGTAATTTCACAAATATCTTGAATTCTTGCTTAAGACTACCACCCCCTAGACTAATGTATCTTCGGATAGGTTGTATAAAGGAGTTTCGTTTAGATACACTTTTGTTTTTAATAGACTGCGCTCAATGGTGGTGGAATATAGAACTAACAGACCGCGATTTCATTTAAAGTAGAAAATCTAACAAGGCGATCTGTTCGAAATTTTAAAGATAGTTTATAACACATAAGAAAAATTTTAAAAAAGAATGGTGCGAAAATTTCGGGAGGAGGGGGGGGGGGGGGAAGGCCGCTAGAATTTTTTTTAAACCTTAGCGTTCCTTACCGTTTTAGGTGGGGTTTTTTTGACGGAGTCCTGAGATAAATGCTACTTATTAAATATAAAAAAGTCAAAAGTTTAGTTACCACTATTTCCGAATAGTAATTTCGGCAAATAGCTTAAATTTTTGATCAAGATTGCCACACTCTTGAATAATATATCTACTGATAGGTTGTTTAACGGAGTTTCGTTCATAGTTTTGTTAGGAATAGAGTGCGGACCCTGGTGGTGGAATCTGGAACCAACATAACGCGATTTTGTTAAAATTAGGAAATCTAACAATGCGATCTGTTTTAAGCTTTAAGATTGTTTATAATACATGATAAAAAATTATAAAAAAGAATGGCGCGTCACATTTCGGGGGGGGGGATAGAGGGGAGGGGCAGAACAAAATTAGAAAATATAACAGGGCGATTTGTTTGAAATTTTAAGATAGTTTATAACACATAATAAAAAATTTTTAAATGACGAATGTCAAAAATTGGTGGTGGTGGTGGTGGTGGGGGGGGGGGAGGTGAGCGCGTTTTTCTTACCCGGTGGGCAAAGTGGGGGGGGTACACCTATACGATGCTGTAGGCAGCGGGAACCCGGTTCGCGGTTCGTTCGCTTCGAGATTTCATATTAGGCGGAACCTGCTAGTTACTAGCTATAATGTTAAAGATTTCCAAGCAATATACATGTGCGTCCACTATCCTTCTAAGACAGTAAAATTAATTGATTTTTATTTCTTCTGAGAAAACTAAATTTTCACGTCTTGCAGCGACGATTTTTTTTTTTTTTTTTTTAAATAAAAGAACTTTAATAAACTTTGCTAGTTACATTATTAAACTCAAATTGTAAGAATACTAAATCGGTTCTTATGGCAACGTGAATTATGTCCCTGAAAATTTAAATTTTAATTCAGGCTGGAAGAAAATCACAATGATTTAATTACAGGGACAGTCAAAAGTTTTCCGTTACATTACGGGCAATGGAAAAAATTATTTCAAGTGCATTTTAAGGATGTTACAGACTTTCGAACAGAATGAAATTGATATGCACTTATGAAGTGCACTGTTATAGTACGAGCGCAACACATTTGCCACGTTTGACGCGCAATTTCCAACTTGTATTTAACCGAGACCTTTCTTAAAAAATAAATTTAAATAAAATCTAAATTACAATATTAGTAAAATTACATCTTAAAACTAATAATTTAAAAGTTAAAAACTTTATTATTTGACTCAAAGGTCTGTAATAGCTTACGACTGGGCCCCTGACTTTGTCTACCCTCTAAATGTGAGGTATGGGAGGTGGTCGCTACGGCTCTTTGATTCGCTAAGTTTTGAAATTAATATTTTTGAGCTTATCTGTGCGAATCTGTGACTATCGAAATATCGATTCAAGTATCGATTCTAGAATTTGGGAATCGATTCTTATTGTGATCGATTCAGTTTTATACGATGTCGATTTGAATCGATTCCTGAATTTTCCAGAATCGCCCATCACTAGTATAACCTGACCGACCTTTATTTTCGCAACTGTTGGTCCTAGATGCATACTTCCAACTACAAAAATGGTTTAAATAATGTAAAGATTTTTTTAAGCGATTGGAGTGAAGAAAAACATTTATTAAAAAATTGCGAAATTTAAATTTTTATACGGTTCCCCGATCCTATAAGTGATATTTAGTAAAAATTTACTGTGACACTAACAAGTAAGAAAAAAAAAAAAGTCCCATTCAACTAACATTAAAATTGACCGAATTATGAAACTTTGAAATGCATGACCTATACCACTTTTTTGCATCTCAAAACAGATGATTTCGGCCATGCTTTCAGGGATCGTATATAAAGTACTTAAACTTATTTCAAAGAATCTGCGCTTTGAAAGAAATCGTACAAATATAACGATTGAGTTAACTTTTATTAGTTAAGTTTCAGATTAGTTAAAATAATTGTATTTTAACATATGTTTTATTTTCTAATGATTTGAGACTATGATGAACAAAAATTATGTTATTTTCATAAGGGTTTATTTAACTTGCAACGATCGTCTTTCCAGTATAAAATTTTCACTCGAACTTTAACTCACTTTCAAATGTCCGATCGAAGTTAAATCGATCGAAGTCATTGCAGGATTTTTCGCAAATCGTAAATTTTAAGGTTAAAAAATAGCGAAAAATCTGATACTAGACTTTTTTATTCAGTTTAATTTTATTTAATTAAATAATTTATTCAATTTTTTGGCTTATACTGGGTTTCTTACAGCTAAACAGCTCAGGGGTACCTTGAAATTGGTTAACATATGTTTTATTTTGTAAGGATTTGAGGCTATGATTTCTTTTAAGAAAAATTATGTTATTTTCATGAAGTTTTATTATTTAACTTGCAGCGATCGTCTTTCCAGTTTAAAATTTGTACTCGAACTTTAACTCAGTTCCAAATGTCCGATCGAAGTTAAACTTTACACACTGACTTAAATTCGATGACAATGTATTATTATTATGATCTTCGACGCTTACCATCTTATATATGCTTATATTAGAGGATAACACAAAAAAATTCGATAGATTACCGTCAACAAGTTTAAGAAAGAGTTTTAGATTAGATAACATAAACCAGCGATGTTGTGTTTTTTAACTTTTATAATTACGCTTTATGCATTTTTTAACGCTGAATTAAAAAATTACCTTCACTTTTAACCATCATGTCAGGATTTTTCGCAAATCGTAAATTTCAAGGTTAAAAAATAGCGAAAATTTTGACACTATAAAATAGATGTAACACTTTTTTATTAAGTTTAATTTTATTTAATTCAATAATTTAATTCAATTTTTTGGCTTATACTGGGTTTCTTACAGCTAAACAGCTCAGGGGCAGTGTTGAATTCAGACACTTTTCTCCGGGAGGGATTTCTGTGGCACCGGGTGGGACATTATAGAGTTCCGGGGGAGAAATTGCACTTTTTGACCATTGAAAACACAAAATCTGAAATTTTCCGGGGAGGACATATCATTGTTCCGGAGGGGGGGTGGGGATTCCCCTGGTCCACCCCCTGAATTCAACATTGCTCAGGGGTCCGATGAAATTGGGAGAGGAGGGGGGGTATCAATTTTAACTTTGAGCTTTTTCACTTTGAAATTTGCGATTCGAGAAAAATCCTGACGTGATGGTTTAAAATGAAGGTCAATTTCGGATTCAACGCTAAAAAATACATACGAATCATTTTTCAAAAGCTAAAAACACAACCATCACATCTATTGTATAGTATCAAATTTTCGCTTTTTTTTTTTTTTTACGACTTGCAAAAAATGTTTACGTGTTGGTAAAAAATAAAGGTCAATTTCGGATTCAGTAGTACAGAATGTATAAGAATCAATTATCAAAAGCTAAAAAACATGACATAACCCACTTTTGCAGTCTAGTGTAATCTAATAACATTTTAAAATATGTATCATTTTGTAAAGAATTGAGGCTGTTAATTTTCATCATTTTATTTAACAAAAGTTCTGTTTTTTTTCTTCTTATATGTTTATTACAAATTGTATATTTTGCATTAATATGTCAGAATGATTAACGATTTCAAATTTATATTCCAATGTTAATTATACTCTGAACCATTTTTTTAATACATCTGACGAAATTATATTTCTACTAAATTTGTGAATGACCCCTAATTTGCAGCAAAAAATATGCTCCAATTTTAAACATCTATTACTCGGTCAATTTTAATTGTAGAATAACGGGATTTATTTTGTCTTACTTGTCAGTTTAACAGGAAAATTTTACTAAATATAACTTATTGGACCGGGGGACCGTATAAAAATTTAAATTTCGTAATTTTTTAATAAATGTTTTTCCTGACCCAAATCGCTTTAAAAATAATTCTTTACCTTATTTAAACCATTTTTGTAATTGGAAGTATTCATCTGCGATCAACGGTTGCGAATATAAAGGTCGGTGAGATTATACGTGGACACCCTGTACATAGTCGTGGGAAAAAAAGGAAACACCCCCTACTAACTCTTCAACAAATTATTGTAGAAGAGAGTTACTGGTACCAAACAATAAGAAATAAAATCTACTTTTAAGGGGGCTGGTCACTCAGCATCCGATTTCCCTTCACTAATGTAAAGTTTATGGGCGTTGGATGCATTCGTATATTTAAAATACCTCCTCGGGAAATTAATATTTTTAACTTCTATGCTTTGTGTACACTTCCTAAAAGATGTCTCTTTTTTTCCTAGTTCTCAAAACATTTCTAAAGTATAGATTTAATTTTACAGGAAGTGTCAAAATCTTACTCACAGTTCGCCCGCTTTTAACACATAAAATATTAAATTCAGCATAGATTTCAGAAATATTTTGAAAACTAAGAAAAAAACAGGCATCCTTTAAGAAGAATGCACAGAAAAAGATGTTAAAAATAGGAACTTCCCGAGAAGATATTTTAAATGTACGAATGCATAAAAATTCCATAGACTTAACATTACTGAGGAGAATTCGGAAGCTCAGTGACCAGCCTTAAGTGATCTACATAAAATTTACTTAAGGGGACATCTCTGTATCAAAACGAACCCAAACTTTGTTTTTTTTTTCAATATCAATAACCAAGTTTTGCACCATTTTGCTAAACCCTTCAATTAGCCGAAAAACAAATTTTCAGGAAATTCATAAGATTAGTTTCAGATAAATGAATTATTTTAAAATGAGCTTATGTTAGGGGCTGTATACAAATTGAAGTTTGGCACTCGATTGCTCAAATGTTACAGTATGACCCCGTCAATTCTATTAACATACCATTTTTTTCCAATAGGACCATTTCAATCGCTTAATATGTTTCCACTATTTCCAGCCCAAATGTTTCAATAAAATAAGTAAAACTTTTTTTTTTAAATCATGCTTTTGTACACATCATAGACGGTCCCTTAAACCATCTATTTGGCGTTTTTTAATCAGAATTCGAAAACTACTTCGAAGAAAAATTTGAAATTGAGAATTCACTTAAAACAAGACATAATAAATATAAATCTATCTAAAAAATTGTAGCTATTCGTATTTTTCTCGAATTTCAATATCATAATTCATAATTCATATCATAATTCTTTTTAATTACTAATTCAATGTAGTTATATTTGGGTCTTTTAGTATTATAATCGCATTAGGATTATAATTTCAGGAGATATTAATAAAAATATGAAAATGTAATTTAACATTAGAAGCTCTACAATTTGAATATTTATAATTCAAAAAATTATACTCCACTTGACTTAAAATTTCGTTTCAAGGCATAGTTTGAACCGAAGATTTAAAATATATTGTCAAAACGGGCTGTTGACATTGAAAAAAACAAAGTTAGGTCTGGTTTTGATTTGTAGATGGCCCCCTAAGCAAATTTTATATACGTCTACACATACATATAATACTGTTATGTTCGTGGTTATATTACATTTTCGTAGAATAAGAAACATTTTAAATAAAGACACATAACTTCGCTTAATGGTACACCATTAAGCAAGGTTATGTGTCTTTATTTGTTATATTTTAAGGGGCAATTGACCAGTAGGTGTTAATAAAAAACATTTATCAGTTTTTACAGTGACGAGGTTACTATTTATGTATTGTATAATTTACTAATTTTGTATAATTTACGCAAATCTTCTTTTATAGTTGCTGAAAATGCTGCTGAAATCTTCTGGACCAAAGTGGGGCTTTGCAATAGTTATCCGTATCTAACTATAGAAAATACTTGGGCTTTTAATACAGCTATAGTAAATTCCGATACTTCAATGCCTTCACCAGCATGCCCTATTGTTATTATTGACATGAGTTTAGTAGGCAAAATTCCTCTTAATTTAAGTGATGATAGAGGAAACAAGTCTTTCATTTGTGCAGTCGAGAATCCGAGGATTACAACAATAAACACCTCTCCGTAAGTAAAGTTACTATATAGTGCCCTCAGGCTTGCTTATTGTGATTATATCCAATATGTTGTTTTAAGTACTCAAAATGAATGCGTTTGGTTTTACTATTTATATAATTTTGCGAAAATGTCATAATGATAAATAAAAAATTATAAAGAAGGGCAAATTTGTAATCTAAAACAGATAAAAGGTCAAAATGGCTTCTAAAAAATTAGATCTACCTAGTTTTGTGTTTTTTAATTGAGTAGAAATTCAAAATTCAATATATTGGGGTATTTGTTTGAGTGGAAAATTCACTGTATTTACACACTATATGGCCAATGATGACTGGTCACTTGCGATTTTAGATGTTTTGTTAAATATCCAGAAAAGTGCATGAGGAATTATCTTGAAACTCCAAGTGTGTAAACAGAGTAGTACAGGTCATATATTTCCGCGAAGATTTTTTTCCCGAAACCATTTGTTGACGGTCCCATAGGGGGCCGTCAACAAATTGAAAAAGAATGATTATCTTTTGGATAGCCCGGTCAAAACTAATGTAGCAAAAGCCTTCAAACGGTAAAAGATGATTAAGCGGCTTATTGTAATAAACTGTGTTCATTGTTATAAGGATAGCACGTATACTATTAGAGAAATTAAGCTTTTATAAAAACAGTCCCAAAATTCGCCAAGTTTTTTGCTTACAATTTGCAGAGTTTTTCATATAAATAAATGTTCTTTGCAGAAACTATGACAAACAACATTGTACGCAACACCTTGCAATCAGAATTAAAAAATAAAAATTGGATAAAAAATGAGCAGGTTTACTAAATAATGTTTAATTGTGCACGCGCGATTGCAATCAAAATATAATGTGCATAATGTATTAGCTAAGTGTATAGAGCAACTTTTATGAAAGTCTCAAAAAAATAGCTTGAAAATTCTGAAAATTGTCGTCGACAGAATGAGCTCGAAATCCGTTTTTTCCAAAAGGAAGTAAAAAGATGAGGGGTTGTATCCAAATATAGTAGTACGTACCAAATATTGTGTACGGTATATCTGCACTAATGAACGAATATTTGGATAAAGCTCGTCATCTTTTTTATTGCTTTTGGGAATAATCGGATTTCGAGCTTATTCTATCGACGATAATTTTCAGAATTTTTAAGCTATGTTTTTGAGACTTTCGCAAAAGTTGCTCTATATACTTAGCTAATACATTATGCAAATTATATGTTGATTGCATTCGCGCATGCGCACTGAAACATTATTTAGTAAACCTGCTCATTTTTCATCCATTTTTTTTATATAATTATTGCAGGGTGTTGTGTACAATGTTATTTGTCATAGTTTCTAAAAAGAACATTTTTTTTTAATATTAAGGACTTTGCAAATTATAAGCAAAAAACTTGGCGAAATTTGGGACTGTTTTTATAAAAACCTTGATGTCTCGACCAGTATACATGCTATTCTCATAAAAATAAACACAGTTTATGACAATAAGCCGCTTAATCAGGTTCTACAGTTTGAACGCTTTTGCTACATTAGTTTTTACAGGGTTATCCAAAAGATTAAAAAAAGATTCCAAAAGGTTATTCTTCAATTTGTTGACCGTCCCCTATGGGGTTTTGGGAAAAAATCTTCGTGGAAATATATGATCTATACTATTCTGTTTACACACTTAGAGTTTCAGGATAATTCCTTATGGGTTTTTTTTAGATATTTTACAAAACGTCTAACATTGCAAGTGACCGGTCATCATTGGCCATATAGTGTAAATAATATACTGTAAAATATACTGTATAGTAATTCCAATACAGTAATTTATACTTCTGTTAGTTTATATTATAATAATTTAAATTAATTTGTAGTAGTTTCAATTATAGTAAAATAAGTTGGTGTATTCCATTTTAGTGACTACATTTTTATTGGCTGCGGAAGAAAAAAAAATGCTCTTGTTAAATATCTAGAAAAATACACGAGGAATTAACCTGAAACTGCAGGTGTGTAAACAGTATAGTATAGATCATATATTTCTGCAAAGATTTTTTCCCGAAACCCCATAGGGGACTGTCAACAAATTGAAAAATAAAACGAATATCTTTTAAATAACCCTGTAAAAACTGATGAAGCAAAAGCGTTCAAACTCGAGATTATTAATAAGTAGCTTATTGTAATATACTTTTTTCATTTTTATGAGGATAGCATGTATACTCATAGAGGATTAAGGCTTTTATAAAAATAGTCTCAAATTTCGCCAAGTTTTTTGCTTATAATTTGCAGAGCTCTTAACATAAAAAATAGTTCTTTTCAGAAAATATGACAAACAACATTGTACACAATGCACTGCAATCAGAATTAAAAAATAATAAAAATTGGATGAAAAATGAGCATGTTTACTAAAAAATATTTCACTGCGCATGCGCGAATGCAATCAAAATATAATATGCATAATGCATCTAAGTATATAGAGCAACTTTTGTGAAAATCTCAAAATCATAGCTTGAAAATTCTGAAAATTATCGTCAATAGAATAAGCTCGAAATCCATTGTTCCCAAAAGGAAGCAAAAAGATGAGCGGTTGTATCTAAATACAGTAGTATGTACAATATTGTGTACGCTATCTTGGCACTAATTATCAGATATTTGATACAACCCCTCATATTTTTGCTTCTTTTTGGGAACAACGGATTTCGAGCTTATTCTATCGACGATAATTTTCAGAATTTTCAAGCTATGATTTTGAGACTTTCACAAAATTTTCTCTATATACTTATCTAATACATTATGCATATTATATTTTGATTGTATTCGCGCATGCGCAGTGAAACATTTGTTAGTAAACTAGCTCATTTTTCATCCAATTTTTATTATTTTTTAATTCTGATTGCAGTGTATTGTCTACAATGTTGTTTGTCATATTTTCTGAAAAGAACTATTTTTTACATTAAGAGCTCTGCAAGTTATAAGCAAAAAAACTGGGGGAAATTTGCGACTGTTTTTATAAAAACTTTAATTTCTCTACGAGTATACATGCTATCCTCATAAAAATGAACACAGTATATTACAATAAGCCACTTGTTAATAATCTCGAGTTTGAACACTTTTGCTACATTAGTTTTTACAGGGTTATCCAAAAGATATTCGTTCTTTTTAAATTTGTTGACGGTCCACTATGGGGTTTCGGGGGAAAATCTTCGTGGATAATGTGACCTATTCTATACTGTTTACACACCTGCAGTTTCAGGTTAATTCCTCATGTATTTTTCTAGATATTTAACAAAACGTCTGAAATTGTAAGTGATTGGTCAGTTTTGGCCATATAGTGTATTTCGTGTTCAGAAAACTGATTAATGCATTATAAACAGATGTTTTCGAAAATATTTCCAGGTTTTCTTTTTTTTAAATGAGCAGAAAGAGGGGGAACTTTTTTTCAGAAATTATAATTTAAATCTCGGGATTCTCTTAGTTTCTGTAGTTACAAAAGATAAATGAACGCTTTCTCTAAATTGTAGATAACTGAGAAAAGGTTATATATTTGTAAAACTTTGCTATATCCAGAAAGATTTCTCTTTGTTTCTATTGTGTAGTGATCAATAATAAAATATTGAGCACAGCTGTAATTTAAAGAAATAAGGGAATCTAGGAAATTCTCTATCGGTCAAGCAATAAATACAAGCACAATATATTTGTGTGTTTTTCTTTAGTATAAAGAGGAAGAAACATTTAGGACATAATTATGGAAGATAAAAATAAAATATAACTGTGCTAAAAAGTAGTGGGTACCGACCGTTACCCGACTGTTCTGAAAACATTTATCCATTTTTTTTTTTTTTTTTTTTTTTTTTTCAAATTTGAGTGTGTGTAAACGCCTGCGCTGGCCGTCGGCGTCTAGACCTGGAACAGGAGGCAGTTTCAGACCTTGCGATCTTTACACAGATCTTAGATTCCTTTCACCTTCAGTTGTAATCTTCAAAATCAAATGCTTTAACACTTTATCTACTGACGGTACTTATAAGTACCATTAAAATAACTTGTTATAAAATTTATTTAATACATGGATTAGTTGTAATACAGTTTAGAATGAGTTACAGATACATTACTTTATTTTGTTCCAAAAGCATTATTGGTTACACAAAATAAAAAATATTTTTAAAAGGATATTTCTTTTGCATTTGCATCTTTTCAGCTTTCTTGGCGTTGGGGGAGGGAGGAGGGGATTTTTCAATTCGGAAATATTTCTATTGCAAGAACATTATATTTGTACATTTCCTAGTTCTACAAAATACTAAGAAAAATATTTAAAATAAAAGATTTGAGTGGGGTTATAAATATTACACAAAATCCCTTTAAATTCAAATTTAATTAATCCTTATAAATCCTTCAATCTTTCTAAAATCCTTCTAAAATTTATTAAATTTTTACGTAAATCTTCTAATGTAGTTTAAACATTTCACAAAAAATGCATTAGAAGATAAAATTTTCATGAATTCATAATTCAGTACATAAAGGGTTAGCATTCGCTAAACTGCATAATTTCAAAAGTGAACCAACAATTAAAATAAACGGAACCTGTGTTTATCCTGTGCCTAGTCTGCAGCTCCTGGGAATTGTAACAGATGCACTGTAAAAAATTTGCAGCAAAGTAACAGGTCGTTCGACTGTTTTTACAGAAAACAGGTACATAACAATATATTAACTGTATTCTGACTATAATATGGACAATAATATGATCAGAATATAGTTAAATTACGGTTATATAACCGTTTTCTATAAAAAGGGTGGAACGACCTGTTACTTTGCTCCAAATTTTTTACAGTGTAAACACCTCACTTGGTTTTCGCATATTAACTTCTTAAAATTAAAACTTATCAATTATTATCATAACTCTACTAAGCTTACTACTACATCTTGGGGCAATAACAATGAAATGTTAAAAATTTGGTACCTAACTATCACAGAAAAAATTATCACTTATGGGCGGGTATTTGGGGAGATAATTTAACAAAAGCTGCAAAAGAAAAATTAACCTCCATCCAAATGAATGTTTTTATTACAATTGTCTAGGGGCTACAGGACTACTTCTAGTAACGCTCTGCACGCCATTACTGGTATTCCTCCCATCACTCTCGCTTTATAATATGAATTTAACATTAGTCAAATTTTACACCTTAATAACAATGAAATAACTTCTTTAAATTTTCCAGTGCAATCATTCATTGAAAGATTCCAAGCTGGCCATTCCATCTATCTGAAGATACAACCAATATACAAGTAAATCTCGCCCGCAATTCTTTCAAACCTTCGAATTTACATACGGTGTTTACTGATCATTCACCTGCTGAAACTCGCGTTGGTACAGCTTTCTGCGCAACGGAATGTGGTCTCGTGTCCTATGAGTGGTCCTGTAGACTAGATGACAACAATTCTGTTTTTCAAGCAAAACTATTTGCCATTCACGAAGCTTCGTATTGGAGTTCTAATGTTTCTTCCAAAAAATTGATTAAAGTTTATAGTGATAGTCATCAGTGTGCAAGCAATTAGCATGTCTATATCAACAAGCCCACGAGTTTTGGAAATTAAAATCCTGCCAAAACATATTTTACGTAAGTCCTCACTTCGTCATGTCTCAGCACACAAGCAGATCTTTGGTAATGAATATGCAGATACACTTGTTAAGAACGCAACCAACTTTCCCGTACTTGACTATTCTCTGCCAGCGCCGCACAAATATGCTAAGAGAATTTTGCACGCGAAATTGTTTGAGCAGTGGCAGGATCATTGGGACTATTCGGAAAAGGGAAGATACACACATGATCTGGTTCCAAAGGTCTCCTTAGAGCTTCCTCTCCCCTCTCCTACCATTAACGCATTCCTTACAGGACATGGTCCATTTAGGGAGTCCCTCTATAAATTTCATTGTTCAAGCTCCTTTACACGCGAAATTGTTTGAGCAGTGGCAGGATCTCTGGGACTGTTCAGAAAAGGGAAGATACCCACATGATCTGGTTTCAAAGGTCTCCTTAGAGCTTACTCTCCCCTCTTCTACCATTAACGCATTTTTTACAAGACATGGCCTATTTAGGGAGTCCCTCCATAAATTTCATTGTTCAAGCTCCTTTACACGCGAAATTGTTTGAGCAGTGACAGGATCACTGGGTCGATTCGGAAAAGGGAGATAGCCACGTGATCTGGTTCCAAAAGTATCCTTAGAGCTTCCTCTCCCCTCTCCTACCATTAACGCATTCTTTACAGGACATGATCCATTTAGGGAGTCTGTACATAAATTTTATTGTTCAAGCTCCTTTACACATGAAATTGTTTGAGCAGTGGCAGGATCACTGGGACGATTCGGAAAAGGTCCTGTTCCAAAATTCTCCTCAGAGCTTCCTCTCCCCTCTCCTACCATTAACGCATTCCTTACAGGACATGGTCCATTTAGGGAGTCCCTCCATAAATTTCATTGTTCAAGCTACTTCACATGCGAATGTGACGATTTAGCAAGAGCCTCTCACTACTACTACTCTTGCCCACTTACCTTACGCTGGCATATTCGGCGCCTCTTATCAATCCCTATAAATTGGAATAGTAACATTTTATCCCGTCTAGAACTTCGTTCAAAATTAAAACAAATTTTTAGCTTTCTAATGGAATTATCTTACAATTAGTTCTATACTTGGTACATAAAGGAATATTATCTTTTTCTTCCTATAATTTTAGATTGTGATATTTTACCTTAAACAGTTGTCGCTTTGGGCTTCCTATCGCCCCTTGTCGCGTTTATAGCGATATGGTCTACGACAATAGTCTGTAACATCTTTATGTATTTTTTTTTTTAATGTTTTATACAGTCGCCCATTGTTCGCGTTTTTAGGTGCGTTCGTAATTATATAAATACTTAGCACCTATAGTTGTCGTTCAGTCCGTCTGTCTGTCTGGCTGGCTGCGTGTCCGTCCGCATATAACAGCGCAAAAACTACCCGAGCGAATCGTTTGAAATTTAAAATATATAATTGTTGCATAATTTTTTCGAGTAACTACACATTTTATGAAAATCGGATGTATATTTAATTACAGGGACAGTCAAAAGTTTTCCGTTACATTTCGGCCAATGGGAAAAAAAATATTTCAAGTGCATTTTAATGATGTTACAGTCTTCCGAATGGTCTGTAATTTTAAATATATAATTGTTGCAAAATTTTGTGGAGTCATTTCAGATTTTATGAAAATCGGATGTATAGTTTAATTACAGAGACACTCAAAAGTTTTCCGTTACATAACGGCCAATGGGAAAAAGTTATTTCAAGTGCATTTTAATGATGTTACAGCCTTTCGAATGGTCTGAAATTTTAAATATATAATTGTTGCATAATTTTGTCGAGTCGTTTCAAATTTATGAAAATCGGATGTATAGTTTAAATACAGGGACAGTCAAAAGTTTTCCGTTACATTAAGACCAATGGGAAAAATTATTTCAAGTGCGATATAATGATGTTACAGACTTTCGAACAGAATGAAATAGATATGCACTTATGAAGTGCACTAAAATATACATTCAGTATAATATGTGGTGAAAAAAATATTTATAAAACTAGTTATAGTACGAATGCACCTCCTTTGCCACGTTTGACGGGCAATTGCCAACTTGTCTTTTTTCGGCGGCTTCAGTCTGTGAACTTATTGTTGTAACCTTTTTTTTTAAGACATTAATAAAGAAGTCCAGGAGGACATCTATGCTCTAAAGACGTGATTTCCACGTCTGAGCAGTTCCCCTTAGGCAGTCAGATATATGGTTGTTAAAAGTTCTATCCGGAGGTAAATGCGAAAAAAGAAATGAAAGGAAAAGGTGGAATGCTAAGCATAATGGTAAAATTTTCATAGCACTGGAAAATACTATACACATACATGTATACACTTTGTGTTACTTCAGAGAAACATTTTAATAATTTATATCCAGAAGGGCGCAACGCTTTTATCCAAATACGCTTTGACGCTATTCTGACTCTATTATCGCATTTTTCGTGTGCACCATTCCTTTATTTTGAATGTGCATTACAAAGATAGACTTTTAATTGTGGAATTTAAAATCTTGATTACAGAAGTTAAGATTTAAGAAATTATCATCATGTTAGTTCATGATATTACCCTATCAATGAGATTGTAAACCTAAGTCTTTTAAAACTAATATAAATTTCCAAATATAACGATTTAAACTTTTTCGTACTCATATAAAGGAATATAATCTCCCCCACGTTTAATTTATCATAAGAAACTGCAGAAATACAGCTATAATATTTGAGCTTATTTGACTCTTAGGTACTCAGTTCATTACATGTTCAATGAATGACTAAGAATGGAAAATGCTGAAATTTCAGAAGAGGAATTTTTTCAAGAGAACGAAAAAAAAAAAAAAGAAAAACTCCGACTTCTGGTACTTACAGCGTTTTCCATTTCATTTCTTTTGGGCTCATGGTACTTACAGCGTTTTCCATTTCGCTCCTTTTGGGCTCCTCGTTCAACACTTTAACTGTAGGTACCTAGCTTCTTTTCGTTTAGTGTTTAAATACCTAATATTATCATTTGTAAACATTTCTTCTATTTATATTTTTAATATTTTCCACCTTGCTCAAAAATATTCCATTAATGCAAACAATAACAGGATGATCAAGTTATGTAATGGCCACCAGGCGCCGATCATCTTATCACTGGCACTTTCAACGGTCTCCACTTTACTTCGTGTAGCACTAAAAACTAGTGACATTTTTCTACTCTTTTTTGAACTATTTATACTAGGGTTGGCACTTCAGGGGTTCTCGTGTTTGTTAAGCTTGGCATTTAAAACACTTTTTTCCTAAAAAAACAAGTTGGAAATTGCTCGTCAAACGTGGCAAATGAGGTGCGTTCGTACTATAACTAGTTTTATAATTATTTTTTGCACCCCATATTGTACTGAATGTATATTTTTTTGCGCTTCATAAGTGCATAGTCTGTAACATCATTAAAATGCACTTACAATAATATTTTCCCCATTCCCCGTAATGTAACGGAAAACTTTTGACTGTCCCTGTAATTAAACTATACATTCGATTTTCATAAAATTTGAAATGGCTCGACAAAAGTTTGCAGCAATTATATATTTAAAATTTCAGACCATTCGGAAGGCTGTAAAATCATTAAAATGCATTTGCAATAATTTTTTCCCATTGGCCATAATGTAACGGAAAACTTTTGGGTGTCCCTGTAATTAAACTATACATCCGATTTTCATAAAATTGGAAATGGCTCAACAAAATTTTGCAGCAATTATATATTAAAAATTTCAGACCATTCGGAAGGCTGTAAAATCATTAAAATGCATTTGCTATAATTTTTTCCCTTTGGCCGTAATGTAACGGAAAACTTTTGGGTGTCCCTGTAATTAAACTACACATCCGATTTTCATAAAATTGGAAATGGCTCGACAAACTTTTGCAGCAATTATATATTAAAAATTTCAGACCATTCGGAAGTCTGTAACATCATTAAAATTCACTTGCAATAATTTTTCCCATTGGCCGTAATGTAAAGAAAAACTTTTGACTGTCCCTGTAATTAAACTATACATCCGATTTTCATAAAATTGGAAATGGCTCGACAAAATTTTGCAGCAATTATATATTAAAAATTTCAGATCATTCGGTCGGGTAGTTTTTGCTCTGTTATATGCGGACGGACAGACAGACGGACGGACAGACGGACGGACAGACGGACAGACAGACGGACTGAACGACGACTATAGGTGCTACGTATTTATATAATTACGAACGCACCTAAAAATGATTTTCGATTTTTTGGTACTTTCAGCGTTTTCCATTTTTAGTCGCCAGTTGCAGATTCTTCTTTCTTGTTATTAGTCGTTTTAACAAAGGTAATGAAAAAAATTATTTTTGAATAAAAAAAAGACGTAGCGCACTGCTCCCCTCCCCCGTGCGGACACAGCATAGGGTGCAAATATAAAAACTTAGCCACTACTTCCGAAGAAATATAGTTAAAGATAATCCCTTGGCGACTACAGGAAAAATTCAAAAGCAGGTTCTTACAATACAATAAAAAGTGGGTAGGCTTATTTAAATTACGTCCTCTTCCCTTCTTCGTCACAACGAAACATCTTTTTTCTAAATTTCCGCTTCTCGAATTAATTTAGTCCTCAGCATTTAGTGTTTATTAATTTCTAATATATATATATGTGTTTTACATTTTCACGTGCGATATGCAAAAACATATTAAGTAAAACATTTCAATAACGAACACACAGGAAAAACGTAATTCGTCTGCTATTTAGCAGTAAAGATGTACATAAAGGTCTCAGATGATAAAGGTGGTAAGTGACACAATCATCATTTTGAGAAAAGGAACTGTAAAGTTCCAAATGTTTATTTCATTTATTCTCAAATACATCCTTTAACAATTAAAATCTCTGCGAGTATGATGTTTTTTTTCAAATAGAAATTTAGCCATTGATTATCTTCAATCGTATTATTAACTCCCTTTTTTACTCTCTTCTATCTTTACAAAAAGAAAGTATTGGATTCATGAAAATTTTCGAATTCCGGTTTTCGACGGATTTACACGTTTTGGAGGGCAGAAAACAAAAAAACATGTTTTTACAAAATGTCTGTCTGTGAGTCTGTCTGTCTGCCTGTCCGTCTGTCTGTGTGTCTGTGTGTGACACAAATTTTGTGGGCGCTATTTCTCAAGAACTAATGCACGGAATTTAATAAAAATTCATATTCAGTTAGTTCCTGATACAAATTGATGCTGATTAGTTTTTGGTGCAAATCGCTCAACAGGTGGCGCTGCGAGGCTGCATTTTTTATGATTTCCGTAATGGCTCTATCTCAAGAACTAATGCACGGATTTTCATGAAACTTCAGATTCAGATAGTCCTTTATATGACTTGATGCTGATTACGTGTTGGTGTAAATCGCTTAACAGGTGGCGCTGCTATGCTGCATTTTTATGATTTTCGCAATGGCTCTTTCTTAAGAACTAATGCACGGATTTTCATGAAACTTCAGATTCAGTTAGTTCTTGATGTGTCATGAAAATCCGTCAAGCGGAGCTCTGCGCCATCCTCGAGGCAATTAGATGGTTCAATGTAGTTTCTTATCGTCAGCTTTATATTTATACAGATAGTTTGTCTTCAGTGTCTGCTCTTCGCAGACTTTTTCCAAGCAACGATATATTATTTGAACTTTTTACTAGTCTTCGTCTTCTGAGGAATAAGATGGTGCATATTGGATGGATAAAATCGCATGTAGGAATTGCGGGAAACGAACGTGCCGACGAACTAGCAAACTCTGTTATTTTAAATAACACTTTTGATTCAGAAGAAAAGCTTTCGATACCTATCTGCGTATAAAAATCCCATTTTCGTACGAAAAATATGAAAGAATGGCAGACTCGTTGGTCTTATTCAGTCAAAGGTCGAGACACATACAAAGTTTTGCCGGAAGTTAGCCTAGATTTTTTGTGTGATTCTCAAATCGTAGTATACTTTATCAGTGGCCACGGAGCGTTTCCGGCGTATTTACATAAAATTGGTAAACGACAGAACGACAGATGTACATGTGGAAAACGTGGTGATACGCCTCATTACTTATTTCAGAGTTGTCGTGTTTCAAGGGACTGTTTTCCTATGATACGCAATAGAACACTTGAGTGGAACTTAAGATGTGTTCTTCTGACGAGATCTAACTATAGAACATTGTGTAGAATCTACAATGATTTAAATGAAAATTTTTCATTCATAAGGTATAAATTCTGAACATTATATGACTTTATGAACTTTGTGGACTGGCTTTTATGGTTTTTGAACATTTTAAAAACTACAAAGTTGTATCAGAATTGCTGATATTTGATCTGTTAAATTCAAGCTTGGATATATTTTTAGTTTTTATATATGATTAGGAATTTATTTTAAAGACAATTGCAATATTGTAAAAAATTGTCTATAAATCCTGTTTGCCTTGTTTTAACAGCTTGAGACATATGTCAAAAATTGTAAATGTCCTAAATTTCTGTATACCATTATGTTTTTCTTTGTAAGTGTCGGGGCACTTACTTTTTTATTATGTATTATATTTTATTTTTCTTTGGTAAATACCTGCTGGTTTTCTGGGTCTGTTGCCCTGGTTGTGGCTTTGGCTGAGTCATGGAAGGGAATTTCCTGCCTAGGTTTTTAACACCTATGCCAGATTCTGGTTGGTGCCTAGGTTAGGGTGATCTAGTTCTTGATGTGACTTGAGGCTGATTACGTGTTGGTGCAAATCGCTCAACAGGTGGCGCTGCTATGCTGCATATTTTACGATTTCCGCAATGGCTCTATCTCAAGAACTAATGCATGGATTTTCATGAAACTTCAGATTTAGTTAGTCCTTGATATGACTTGATGCGGATTACGTGTTGGTGTAAATCGCCCAACAGGTGGCGCTGCTGTGCTGCATTTTGCACGATTCCCGCAATAGCTCTATCTCAAAAGCTAATGCACGAATTTTCATCTAACTTCAGGTTTAGTTAGATGGTTTTAGTTAGGTTAACTTCAGGTTTAGTTAGGATGTTAACACAAGTTGTTGCTGATTAGGTTTTGTTGTCAATCGTCCAATAGGTGGCGCTGCTATGCTGTCATTTTCATGATTTTCGCAATAGCTCTATCTCAAAAACTAATGCACGGATTTTCCCCAAACTTCTGATTCAGTTAGATTTTGACGTAAGTGGTTGCTTGGTAGTTTTGTTTAACATAAGTTTGGTATAAAGTACCCAATAGGTGGCGCTGCTAGGCTGAGTTTTGCTGGATTTACACGATTTCGAAGATAGCCATATCTCAAGAACTAATGCACGGAATTTCATATCTATAGAATCCTCATGATGGGCATAGATTACCGTTATATTTTGGTAGTGTGATAGCAAATTTTCAAGTATTAGCATGCATGAGATAGAAGAAAGTTTTGGGATTGGTGTATCCGACTAGTTTTATCACATATTGCCTTTATCATCACAGCTGTTTTTATGTAGGTGTTGGCTATTGAAAAACAAGTGGATAAGCGTGATCACAGATCGCACAGAGGGTTTCGTTTAATATTCCTTTCAAAACAATTTATTCTTTTTGCAAAATCTGTTAGTTCCACATTTCGCAACCAAGGGGCGCATTCTATTCTAAACAAACCCCTGTCCGAACGAAACTCCATTTTAGAACCTATCCGTAGACGTATTAGTCGAGGGGGTCGGGCCCATAGCTTCCGAAATAGTTAGACGCTCCTTGGCGGTAAAATGCCCCACCAGTGGCTGAGAGGCTCTGCTCTCGAAACTGGTAGACGGGAAGTGCTGTGTTCGATCCCAATCGCGCCCGTCGGCCTAATCGTTCGGAGTTTTCGTGGTTTTCTTCGAACCATGGATTTCCATGCGTTAATACGGGTTAGGTTCCCTTAGAAAGACCCCCCACGAAGGGCACTCCCCCTCGGGCCTATATCGCTAGTGTAGATAATCGGCCGTCACAAAATCAACCAACCAACCAACCTTGGCGGTAAAAATTGGAACTAAAATGTGCAAGGCTATGGTGCATAATATGAAAGAGTGGTCAAAGAGGTGTCGGCAAAAGTTAGAAAAGTGCCTCCGGGGTGAAAAGGGTGGAGGTTAGAAAAATTGCTTAAAATACACAAGTTAGAGATTGGAGGGGTAAATATCGCTCACCAGCAAGAAAAGTGACACATCTTGACAACAACAAATTTCACAGGAGAAACAAAAGAAAATTTGCATGATTTTACTATAACATGAAATTATAGTACTTAGCTCTGCATGCAGGAATGAAAACGTGTGCATAAAAGTATAAAACCTTTTAAAATGAAGACGTGTGATGATGTTTGGAGGGTTGGTAATTTTATCTACCCACACAATCCATATCCCTCTTCTGTGGTCACAAATGGGCATATAACGTAATAAAAGGATTATCCACATAGCTACACTTATGAAACTGTTTGTGTAGCAAGTGTGACAGACCTATTAGTGGAATAAAACGCAAAATGAATTTTTGCGAGATGTGTCACTTTTCTTGCTGGTGAGCGATATAAGACTTTTTGAATTTTTTATGATTTGTCATGTGATAGTAAGTGTTCAGCTATAAATATTCAAAATTTCAAGTCTTCAACTTAATTAGGGGCTCAGTTAGAAAAAAGGCTTAAAATGCACAAGTTAGAGCTCAGGCGGGTAAATATAAGACTTTTTCAAATTTTTAAGGTATGTCATTTGATGTGAGGAGTTTAGCTATAAGTATGCAAAATTTCAAATCTCCAACATATATAGTTTCTGAGAACGGGCTCTGTGACAGACAGACAGAGGAGTGAGACGAATAGGGTTTCGTCATATAAACGAAACCTTTAAAAGTGTCCGCTAAATAGAGGTTTCTGCTATTAGGGAACGTCAAGGTTGGAGATTTTTGTGTAATTTAAGAAATTTCACTCATTATTTTTTTTTTCATTTATAATGAAATAAGATTTTGTGTTTTATTTTATTGTCTAGTTCCGGTCAGCTAACATCTTCAACACCAATTACTGAAGATATCGACTGTAACTACGTGAATCATCAAATTATGAAAATCGATTGTCCAAAGCAAACATCTAATTGTAAGTGGTTGGTTTTAATTTTCCATTTTACCTTAAAAAATTTATAAAATGTCTGCAAAACGATTTTTGGCAGGCTGATTTGGATCTGTTTTATACATATAAATTTGATAATTCATAGTACAACAATGAAATAGAAACCTAAGATTACTGTGTAATGGGAACGCCTATGCATAAATTTTATAATTTCATTTTCCTAAGTTGTTCCGAATAAAAATTTGTAAGCTTAAATTTTCATTCCACTTTTTATGAGATCTATTTTAAAGTGGGTCTTTTTTTAAATTTTAATACGGAATACAAATTAATTGGTAGGCAAATTGTCGTCCATTTTTACATCAATTCTCTTGCGCTTTTGTAGCTAGCATGCAAAAGGCTTACATTACCACAGCGGTTTTTTTAGAGGGGGACACTATATTAACCAACTATTTTCCATATCTTCTCCATTTAATTTTGAACATCTTTTTAAAAAGAATTTTTGCTATACGTGAACTAATACATATATGCAAAGTCTATTTTTAACACATTACCCGTTGGTGTTGCGTTTACGTAACAGTAAAATTAAATGCCAATGCTTAAATGTACTATCAAGATACCACTGTTTTTGAATTTAAAAAAATGTACCTTATTTAATAACAGAAACGTCAATCATTAAATAAAGCCAAGATTTTCTTTCAAAATTTATGGCGACAAACGTTTTTCTGCAAAAAATTGACGATTCCTATGTTTTAGTTTCGGCGGTTAATGGGTTGATTGGAATTTATAAAAACAGAATATTTAATTAGGAACTGACATTACACATTATATTGTTACACGTGGTGGTATTCAGAAGTCTCTTGCGCGTTTCTAGTTATCATACAAAATGCTTAAATGCCCACTAGCGCTTTTTTTAGGGGGATACCCTATATTAACCAACTATTTTTTATTTCTCCACTTAATATTTAACTTATTTTTAATAAAAAAGTTTTGATTTACGTGAAATGATACATATATGCAAAGTCTGTTTTTAATTGGAATTTGTTAGAAGGTACCATTCAACACGTTCACGCCGGCGCGGTGGGTCACACTCGACTGTCTCGGAGCTGCCAAGTCTCCTGCGTTTTGGATACCAGTATTTTAATACAGAAAATGTTGTTTTCTTTAGTTAGAACGATTGGGCGATTTAAAGGAACAACATTTCTCTAAAATAATAGTGGTGTGCAAAACGCCGGACACTTGACATATCTGAGACAGTCGAGTGTGACCCACCGCACCGGCCTGAACGTGTTAATTAATCACTGACATTACACATTATATTGTTGCACTTGGTGGAATACAGAAATATTCTGTGCGTTCCTAGCTAGCGTACAAAATACTTTAATTCCCCTACCGGATTTTTAGGGGATACCTTGTATTTGCCAACTATTTTCTAAACCTTCTCCACTTAATTTTTATAGTCTTTTTAATCAGACATTTACTTTCTGTGAAATGCTACATATATGTAAACCTTTTTTTTTAGTTGGAATTTATTACAAAATAATATTTAATAGCCACTGACATTACACATTCCATTGTTACACGTGGTGGTATTCAGAAGTCTTTTACGCGTTTCTAGCTAGCATACAAAATGCTTAAATTCCCATTAATGGTTTTTTGGGAGACTCTCTATATTAACCAACTATCTTGTATATTTTCTTCACTTAATTTTTAACGTCTTTTTAATAAGAATTTTCGTATTACATTAGGACCATAAACACAAATTTTAATTAGATGTTGATAAATATTTGATTCATCATCCGATAATTCTCTGGTGTCTCGCATCTTGTGTTCCGTCGAGTGATTCCAAATAGCGAGGGCAGCACACATATCCATTTTTCAAGAGGGCCCATCAAAATTCTTTTGGCAATTTGGCGTATGACTTTCAAAACCAAAAAGCAAATTCTGTACTATTTTGAGGAAAATTATGAGCGGTTACAACACATTCGTGGCAATATTTAGATAAAATTTCGAAATCGACAACAAGAATTGTTAATGTATCTATCAGCTCCAATACCGTAGACTGAGATATGACCCCACTTTTGCCATGTTCCATTCTATACCACTGTGATGCCAAGCACATCATTTGTGTAATGTACATAAATAATACTCGAAAATCTTTAAACTACTTTAATGTATAAGAATTCAAGCGCGCGATATATACAGCATAGTTACAAGCTTAGAACATCAATAATAACAAAGCTAGCCTCGAACCCAGAGTCCACGATAAGTTCTTTTTGAAACTGTTGCCAGATGCATTACATCACATCTCCCCCTTTAAAAGTCCTCTTCAATAAGTCTTGAAGGAGCCCGAACAGTTCTGCCGCTACGAGTCTTAAATGGACTGGCCTGCTTAGTCTCTGGATCTGCAGCATTAGGAGAATAGGTGATGCTAACAGGATCATTCATAGATGCTGTGTACTGGAAGCCGTCTTTCTTGGATGTGTCATCAGGAACGCCGTTCTCTTTCATTGGGGTGTCGTTATCCTCCCATCTGAAGGATTTTGGAAAGTAGAAAGATTCAGATATATACGATTCCTTAGAATACCTCTAGGAGTTTCAACCATGTGTGATCTTAGAGCTTCATGAGTACTTTTTACCTTTTCATACGTCCTCATGTCGGAGATCCATACCTGCTGACCGACATCTAGTTCTGATAGTTGTCTAGCTCGATGATGACGATTGAAGTAATACTTTTGCTTCTCGATCCTTTCCTGTTCCTTTTTGAATAAGGATTTCTCATCTAATACTTTAGACTTTAACTTATCATTCATTCACTGTAGGAATAAGCGTTCGTAAGCGTCTTCCCATCAGGAGTTCTGCTGGTCTAAATCCATTTTCAAGTGGGGTTGATCTTAACGCAAGTAGCATAAGATACGGATCATCATTTTCCGCTTTCATGTAATGTAACTTAAAATTTTTCCCCATCGACTCTATGAAACCGTTACTTTGAGCACGTTTTGGACTGGATGTTATAATGGAGAACTTATAAAGATTGGTAAATTTTCTGTATTTAGAATCTATTATTCTTTGAGAAAACTGGGTACAGTTATCACTTCTCACCACTTCAGGAATACCGTGACGTGCAAAAATGGACTTCATGTGATTAATGACTGCATCAGAAATGAGATTCTCTAACTTTGCCACCTCAATGTATATCTAGAATAGTAATCCGCCATTATAAGGTACCTGTTACAACTAACTTTGAGAAGGTCAGCTCCAACTGTTTGCCAAGGTCTATTTGGCAATACCGATGGAAGTAAAGGCTTTTTGAAATATTTGTGTTGCTGAATACACTTCTGACAATTGGAGACTAAATTCTCAATTTCTGACGATAATCCTGGCCACCAAACAGACTCACGAGCTCTAGCTCAGCACTTTGGTATTTCAAGATGACCATCATGTATTTTATTTAATATTTCTTCACGTAATTTCAAAGGTATAATAATTCTAGCATCTTTCATCAACAAATCCTTTTGTATAGAAATTGAATGTCGATGTTCCCAGTATTTTAAACATTCATCTGGCATTTCATTTTTAGGTAGCTTTCATTACAAAAAGCTACCTATTGCAGCCGTTCGGAGGAAAACGATTCCGAAAAATTTTGGTATATTTTCACCGATCATGACCCCTAGACCCCGAAACCACCCTCCGTTCAAAATTGATATATATATATATATTTATATATATCCATATATATATATATATATATATATGATCTTTGTCATACTGTAACTCTCGTATTTATGAACCGATTTGGATAAAATTTCGTGTGTACATATAGTGCGTCTCAAAAGTATATGGACAGGCGATTTTTTAAAATAACAGTTCAAAAAATGAAGCCATAATCACGAAAAAAAATAATAAGCATATGGAATTATAATACAAGTTTATGACAACAAAGAAATGCAGTATAGGTTATACAGAATTTTTGTAAAAAAATAAAAATCAAAATAGGCTGTCTCAAAAATATATGGACTTTTTGAGTGTTTTGCATTTTAATTCGAATTTTGGATCCGTTCCTTTGAATTATCTTGAAAACCGTATCAACTAAGCTTCAAACTAGTGTTTGGAGAATGTGTGGCTGTAAAGAGAACCAATTCTGCTCTACGCTTTGCTTTAATTCCTGAATAGTATAAAATTGACGAGCATGAGCATATACATCTCGTTCAAGTACTCCGAAAGGTTTTTAATTGGATTTAGGTCTGAACTGATGGCTGGCCAGTCTATAACAGTTACTTGAATCTGCATAAACCAAGCTGTTGTTGAAAGGCAGATGTGAATCGACGCATTGTCCTCTTGGAATTTTCAGTTATCCCTTCCAAAAATGTTTCCAAATGGAATTAGATTGCTTTTAAGGACATTTTAATAATCCTCAGATAACTGTTGACAATTAAGAGAAGCAATATCCGTTGTTCCATTGAAAGAAATCGCGCTCTACACCCTGAGAGAATCCCCTCCTTGTTGTCGACTAATGAACTCCCGAGATTCTCGTCGCAGATCATGCCGATGGTATGCCCAGCCATCAGGGCCATTCAAATTATCTTTGTTTTCGTCACTGAAGAAACACTTAACAATTCATGTTCACAAGGTTTGTGTTTTTTAGTTCAAAGAGCGCGTGCATTCCTATGGTGCACTTTCAACATAGATTCCGCGCACATTCTGCGATATTTATGAATTTTGCTTGTGATGTATGCAACGGTGAACAGTAGTTCCCGTAATAGGAAAAGCTAAAGTCTTCGAAATTTCACGAACAAACTTCTTTTGGGTTGAAACTGCTCGAAAAATCTATCTGTCTTGTCGTGTAGAGTTGCTTTTTTTGGTCGACCTGAAGGTTGTTTTGCAATTACATTGTCACTTTTTGATAAAATTTCATAAAGTCCGGATCTGCTACTCTTTATTTGTTTAGCAATATCAGAAATTTTAACATTTGAGTCTTTAAACGCCAAATTTTAGTTATATCAGCAACAGAGAATTGAACGTTGCGAGGCATTTTCTCACTATTCGATAATTCAAGAATAAGCAGTGATTTTATATTTTGCAGTGGGTACTTCACATGTGCAGAACGCAGAAAATGCAAATTTTTTTGATAAGTTGGAAATAAAAGCAATTCTCTTCATTGTCCATATATTTTTGGGACAGCTTATTTTGAATTTAATTTTTTACAAAAATTCTGTAAAACCTATACTGTATTTCGTTGTTGTAACAAACATACATTATGATTCTATATGCTTATTATTTTTTACGTGATTATGTCCTCATATTTTGAGCTGCTATTTCAAAAAATTGCTTGTCTATATACTTATGAGACGCACTATAGTACATACCAATGTGTCGACCGAGTTCGTTGGCTAGCTTCATCCGCCATCTTGTTTCAAAATGGCGGCCATTTAAAATTTTTTTAAAAAATTAAAAATGAGGCACAAAAAAATTAGACATTGAAAAAGATTTTTTTCTTATGTGTTTCGGCTTGATACAAAGATTCTGAAGCATTTTTAGTTTAGTCTATATCTTAAAAAATGGCTGAGTTACAGCACTTTGAATTTCTAGCATGGCTGACATTTTGAAACGATCTGATTTTTGTCACGCGATAATACACGTATTTATGAACCGATTTGGATGTGGCAAGGAATGTGCAGAGTACATAGCAATGTCTCGACCGAGTTCGTTGGCCAGCTTCATACGCCATCTTGTTTCAAAATGGCGGCCATTTAAAAATTAAAAAAAATTAAAATTTAAAAGTAAGGTACAAAATAATTAGAAATTGAAAAAGATTTTTTCCTTATGTATTTGAGCTTAATACAAAGATTCTGGAGCATTTTTTGTTTCGTCTATGTTTTAAAAAAGGGCTGAGTTATTGCACATTGAATTTCTAGCATGGCTGATATTTTGAAACGATCTGATTTTTGTCACGCAATAATATGCGTTTTTATGAACCGATTTGGATGTGACAAGGCATGTGCATAGTACATAGCAATGTCTCGACCGAGTTCGTTGGCCAGCTTCATACGCCATCTTGTTTCAAAATGTCGGCCATTTAAAATTAAAAAAAAATTTAATTTAAAATGAAGTACAAAAAAATTATAAATCGTAAAAGATTTTTTCTTATGTGTTTGAGCTTGATACGAATATTCCGGAGCATTTTTTGTTTCGTCTATATCTAAAAAAATGGTTGAGTTATAGCACTTTAAAATTCTAGTGTAGCAGACATTTTGAAACGATTCGATTTTTGTTACACGATAACACGCGTATTTATGAACGGACTTGGATATAACTTGGTGTGTACATAGTACATACCAATGTCTCGACCGAGTACGTTGACCAACATCATCCGCCATCTTGTTTCGAAATGGCGGCCATTAATTTTTTTTTAATTTTAATTTAAAATGAGGTACAAAAAAATTAGAAATTGAAAAAGATTTTTTTTCTTATGTGTTTGAGCTTAATACAAAGATTTTGGAGCCTTTTTCGTTTCGTCTATATCTTAAAAAATCGCTGAGTTATAGCACTTTGAATTTTTAGCATGGCTGACATTTTGAAACGATCTGATTTTTGTCACGCGATAACACGCGTATTTATGAAACGAGTAGGATGTGACAAGACATGTGCATAGTACGTACTAATCTATCGGTCGAGTTCGTTTTCTAACTTTATTCGCCGTCTTGTTTCAAAATGGCGGCCATTTAAAAATTAAAAAAAAAATTATTTAAAATGAGGTACAAAAAATTAGAAATTCAAAAAGATTTTTTTATTATGTATTTCAGCTTGTTCTAAAGATTCCGTATCATTTTTTGTTTTGCCTTTATCTAAAAAAAAGGCCGAGATATAGCAGTTTGAATTTCGAATGTGCGTGACATTTTGAAAAATCTGATTTTTTGCCTACAACAGCACTCGTATATATCAACCGATTTAGATATGAGTGAGCATGTGCACAGGAATTATTAAGGTCTCGACCGAGTTCATTGGTGAGCTTTGTTGCACCCATTATGTTGTTTTAAAATGGCGAGCTATCACCGATAATTCGGGTTAATATAATTATTAATATAATTCAGGATATCACCGAATTTGGCGACAAAATATAAATCACTTTAATAAAACCAGCTTTGATAACGCTGACTAATTTCGCGAAATTCTCATTCATATTCAATATTGACAAAAATTAGTATTTAATTTTCTAGAATCGGGTTCCACTAATTTGAGCTTCGTGTGTTTGAATAATATAAGCTGGCTTTTAAAAAATAAGGAATGTGAAAGCTACCTCTTCCTTCCGGCCAGTGCCGGAAGGACTTTTTTTCTGGCCAACCATCTCTTGAAAATTTAATCAGTAATTTATAGATTGGGTCTTGTTTTTTCAACGTCCATATTTCCGCCAATCTAGAATCTAATAAAGGAAAATTTTCGATAATCATTTGCACATAAGCAGTTATTTCTTCGCTTAAAGGCGTTCTCATATCGAAAAGGGCAACATTCTGACATAAGTTTTAATTTATTTTTGTTCGAAAATGCATGAAAGTAACTGATGTTGTTGTTCAGAAACTGTGTAATTGAGCTGTTTTTTCCATTTTTTTGCAAACGCAATAGATCTTTCCGAAAATAATGTCAAAGTGGGTGTTTTGAACCGAATTTCCGCGCGAAGGGAGAAAGAGCACTCAAGAGTATGCGAAAAACGTGTTTGTACGTGATCGAATTCGCTTATAAATCAATAGGTAATTGATTGATCAAAAAATGGAAATAACAGTTCAATTCCAAATCGCTTCCATGGCCAGGCTTTCTAATTTTATATCTTTCCGTTAAAAAAATGAATTTGTAAATATGTCAAAACGTTTTTCGCTTGTTGAGCAGAGCAGTTAAGAACAGCCTTAATTCATCTTTTCCATTTTCCGGTAAAGGGCTACTGGACAACGCATCTGCTATGACAAGCTTTTCCCCTAGTGTATATTTGATAGTATAGGAATATCTCATCATTCGGAGTTTCATACGCTGGAGTCTAGCAGTTAGATTGTCTAACGGTTTAGACATCAAAACAGGCACGAGAGGTTTATTATTTTTTTCGATGTGAACTTGTAGGAAAACAGTAAAATAATCAAACCTTTCACATGCCCACACAATAACTAATGCTTCTTTTTCTATTTAGGCGTATCTTTTCTCTGTATCAGACAATGTGCGCAATGCATATAAAACTGGACGTAAATGGCCATTATACTTTTGACACAAAACTGAACCAAGGCCGTAGGATGATGCGTCGCCTGATATAAAGGTTTCTTTCTTTGGATCATATAATGCAAATTCAGGAGTATGACAAGGTTTCTGCTTGATATCTTCAAATGCCATGATTTGAGATTTCCCCCAAATCCACTCAACATTATTCTTCATTAACTCGTAAAGAGGTTTTGCAATATCAGCAAAATTGGGAACAAATTTATTTAAAAATCCAGCCATTCCTAAAAATCTTTTTTATTCAGTCACATTCGTAAATGTTGGAATTCTGGAAAAAGTTTTTGTTTTTTCTGGATCAGTTTTATTCCCTTTTCAGAAATTATATGACCAAGAAAATGTATGGAATCTCTTGCAAACTGACATTTTTCAGCGTTCAAAGTCCACCCAGCCACTTGAAGTTTTGAAAGAACTCGTACAGTCGTTGATTATGCTCTTCCTCGGTAGAACCAAAAATTACAAATTCATCCATAAGACCCACTCTACCAGAGCCTTCTTGAATAGTTTCACGAATTTTTTTTGGAACACTTCAGGAGCCGTTTTAATTTCGAACGGTAAACGATTGAATTTAAATCTTCAAAAGGTGTAATAAAAGTAGTTAACTTTGCAGAAGCTGGATCTAGGCTTATTTGCCAAAAACATGCATTTGCATCAATAATACTAAACACTTTAGCATTACTAAATTGACTTAAAGTATAGTCAGCTGAGGCCATGGGAAAATATTCTCTTTCAATGTTCCCATTGAGAACTGATAAATCAACACAAATTCTTATATCACCTGACTTATTTGGAACAATAACCATAGGCGCACATCATTCTGTTGCTTCGTCTACAGGTTCAATAATTCCATTCCTTGTCCTTTCATCTAACATTTGTTTTAATTTACCCCTTAAAGCTAAGTGAACTTGCCGTGGTACAGAAATTGCCTAAGGCTTAGCATCATTTTTAATTTTTTTTGATACCGTTTTTCAACCTTTCCAATCCCTTTAAATAATTTTGGAAATTTCTTGACAGGATCTAGTTTTGATTTCAATTCAAATATTCTCTGGATAAGATTCAAACTCTCACTAGCTGTACAGCTTAGCAATGAAGGTTGTAAATTATTTATTACATACACATCATCTTCAAAACTAAAACTTTTGTTCTTTAATTTAATGCGAATTATCCCAGCTATCTTCAGATTTTTCCCATCTGGACCACAAATACCTTTACTTTATCCCTGTAATTTTATATGCTTCAGTTTTGAATCATAAATATCTTTAGGAACGACCGTCACCTCTGTCCCCGTATCAATCTTAAATTCTAAAGGAGTCTTTTCAATCAATACTTTATCATTCCAACGGTTATCCGATATTCTAACAGGATTATTTTTATCTGAAGTATTTATTATGTAACCTAAAAAATCAGAAGAATTTGTCGATTTCGTTTTTTCAACTTCGTTAGCATGCATTTTTGATTTACAAACTTTAGCATAATGACCAACTTTCTTGCACCGGTTACAAATTGCTTTACGCGCAGGGCATTCTAATTTCGTATGTTTGTTTTGTTTTCCACTCCAAAAACATACTTCTTTTTTTTATCCGAATTGAAAGAATCAAAATTTTTATTTTGTTTGTATTTTTTATTCTGTGGTTACACTACTCTGTTAGCTACCTTAAAAGACGTATTATCACTACTCAAAACTTGTTGTTGACTTTAATTGTTTCAGCCTGAGGAGCAGTTGTAATCGCTTTTTCAAGTGTAAGTTTCATATCTAGTTGCAGATTTCCAGAAACCTTCTTATTGCGAATTCCGCAAACAATTCTATCTCTAATCATTTCTTCCTGAAAAGAGGTAGGAAATTCACAAGTTTGCACTAATGTACATAACGATGTGATAAACTGATCTCCTGATTCACCTTCTTCTTGTGTTTTCGTGTACAATTTATATCTTTCGTATATAACATTACGTGTAGGAATAAAGTGTGTTTCAAATTTATTCTTTGCAATTCTTTCAAAACTTTCTTTCAACATTTTTAATATCGTCTGCACTTAAATTAAAAGATGACAATAATTCTTCAACTTGAGAGCCTATTAAATAAACTACAGAGTTTACTTGTTCTTCCGGTTGCTTCGTTTTCAAACCTGATGCAGATCTGAAACATTCGAATCTATCAATCCATATTTGCCAGTCACAGGGCGAAAGGAAAATTGTTCCGGCGCAGGTATTTGATACATCTCTCCTTTAATAATAAACACTACCTTCATGTAATATACATAAATAATACTCTGAAAATCTTTAAACTACTTTAATGTATAAGAACTCAAGTGCACGATATATACAGCATAGTTACAAGCTTAGAACGTCAACAATCACAAAGCTAGCCTCGAACCCAGAGTCCCCGATAAGTTCTTTTTTAAACTGTTGCCAGATGCATTACATCACAATTTGTACCGAGGGACGAATTTAATTCCATATGGGTTTTTCGCACAAGATTTCTAGGTCGGAAGCACGTTTTCTCTCTTTAATAAGTTATCCGAATACTTTTAAAAAGTTGTTTTCTCCATAGTTAGCATGCGTAAAATCATAGAAAAGGTTTCTAAGACAGCATGGTGTTTTCCTATTGATAAAAAAGCATAAACAAGTTTTTTATTTATCTCAAATTGTCTACCACATGGCATTCGAGAACTTGAATAAGTTATCCCATAGCTATGTTTTCAGTTTTTGCACGTCAGTTCCAACTTTTTTGAATATTCATGGGATTTTCCTATTTCAATTTATAACCAATATAAATAATTGCATTCACTGCATGGTGCTTTCTGTAGCTGGGATGCTCAAGCACTTTCATGTGCAGTAGAAAATGATCGAGACTGCATAATATGTTCATTTGTGTTTTGACTGCTACTTCCGTTGTATATTATTAATTGCTTGAATATTTATGTAATGAATATTTGAATTTTCAATTGCAGAAACATTCATTTCATTAGTAGAATTGCATAAATACATTTTCTTGCATTTTCACTCGTTGCTTTTCTCCGTTTGTTTATTCTCCCTTTTGACTTCCGATAGCGAGAACTTCTAGGATGTATAATTAACAATATGCATGCAACAAATTTATAAACTATATAGCCTTTATTCACCAAAGACATTCGGTTTTAGTCATTTTGTTGTATATTTAAACATATACTTGTCGGATTTTTCTGGAACTTCAGGATTATGAAGAATATGTTTGACCATATATATCAACGGCGATCTGATCCGTAGGACAATTAGGAGGACAACAAAAAATCAAAGAAAAATAATACTGTTTCTGTTCATCCTGTAAAATAAAGTGCACGAAATGATCTCTCGCTATAGCTTACGAATATGTGGATATAGTACAATATGTGTAATCATTTGTGTAAGAATAGCACGTATATTCATGGAGATCGATCAATTTTTTTCAAAATTTAAAAAAAATTCTTCCATGTTTTTGCTTATATCATGCATGTTTTTCAACCGAATTTAATGCCTTTTGAGAAAATTTGACAAAATGTACTAGAAACAATGTAGAGCAATTGCAATATATTAAACATTTGATGAAATATGAGCAGTTGTATGAAATATTTTTTATCTGCGAATGCACGCACGATAGCAAAGATTTTTTTTTATGCTTTAATAGTAACCTCTGTGGAGCGACTCATATAAAAAAAAACAGGTCAAATATTTTAAAAATTCAGAAAATTATCAGCGATAGAGTGAGCTAAGTTTTAGTTGCCCTCTAAAAGCTGCTGAATGATAAGGAATGTTCCCCAAATTGTCATATTTTATTAACTGGCTTTCAGCAAAATGTTAGTATTTAATGAATGTCAAAGAGTAGATTTAGAACAAATGCTTCGATTTTAATACTTCTTTTTTTCTTGGAATAGACCCGTTCTTGTTGTTTTCCAAGAAGAACTAAAGCATCAGTAAAAATTGAAAAATTAAAAAAAATAAAATTAAAAGCGAAAATTTATGGCAAACCCCTTTTCATTTAGCTGTTTTAAGGGAACATCTAAAAATCAGCTCACTCTATCGCCGATATCTTTCTGAATTTTCACGATATTTGTTTGGCTTTTTTTATACAAATTGCTCCGTACAGATTACTATTAAATCACAAAAAAAATCTTTGTTGTCGTTCGCGGGCCCGGTACAGGGCCCCTTGAAGTATTGGTGCACTTAATTGTTAATAACATGCCTCTTTTCCATCCGATCTTCTTCGTTTTGGGGGTGAATTCTTCTTTCAGTTTCTATCCCATTTCTACATTTCAGGTAAGACCCTGGCACCCTTGCAAGGGGCCCAATACAGGTCCCTTGAAGTTTTAGTGCACTAAATGGTTAATACGTTGCTTCCTTTTTATCCTATCTTCATTTTTGGGATACTTTCTCCATTTAGTTATTCTCCCGTTTCTAGATTCCAGTTAAGACCATAGGCCCGTCTAGGGTTCTGTAGGGTCCGGTGCAGGGCCCCTTAAAATTTTTGTGTGCTATGCGTTTTTCACACCCTAATTGTCTCACCTTCGCAGTGCGTAATTTTAAAGTTGAGTTTTGAACTCTTCTCCTTAGACTAACACTCATATATTTTTATTGGGGGCCATAGGGCCCTTTTTTAAGTATTTCCCAAATTTTTTGCACATTTCTTTTAAATTATATTCTAATGATTAATTCAAACCCTATGCTTAATCTCGACTAATCGAAGATCTAAAACGCTAAGTAGTAAAACGTTGTAATATGTTTTCATGTTAGGGACCTGTTCTCAGCTATCAGTTGGCCCCTTTTGGGCCCCCTATTATAACTCCCTTAAAAATAGTCCGATTCACTAGCTTTTTTTTTTTCTAACAACATCTTAGGTTCTTCAGCTATTACATGAACAACAAAATAATATTTCCGACTTCAACTACCACCAATTTTGAATATAAATCGTCTTCTTGGGGCCATTGGTGCATCTTCATTTAAAATTATCCGAATTCCTTGTAATTTTCTTTACCATAGTTCTAGCGTCCTCAGATTACATAAAAAACTACTGAAAAGTGTATTTATATCAAACTACATGCCACTAAAGTCCCTTACCCCTTGGGGCCTGGTACAAGGACCCTTGAAGCTTTTGCACTATAAATTATTAATAAACTGCTCCTCTTAATCCGATCTTCCATTTTTGGAACCATTTTTCCATTTAGTTATTCTCCAGTTTCTATATTCCATTTAAAATCCTGGGGCACCTTAGAGTCCTGTAAGGCCCGATCCGGGTCCCCTTGAACTTTTTGTGTGCTATACATTTTTCACGAGTCTTGGACTCTTCTCCTTAGCCCAAACCTTTATATTTTTATTGGAGCCCTAAGGCCCTTTTTTAAGCATTTACCCTATATTTCGCATTTCTTTAAAATAATATTCTAATGCTATACTATTACTATACTATTGCTATACTATTATTATACTATTCTAATTCATACCCTATGCTTCATTTTGATTAATTGAAGATCTTAAACGCTAAGTACTAAAATATTTAAACATCTTTTCATGTTAAAAAGCAGAAAACCCAACGTTTAAAATGCACAAATAATATATGAAAATAATATACGAATTTTTCTGCTTTTTAATATTGTTGCACAAAGGCTTTATTTGCTATTTTTACATCTTTTCATGTTAAACACTTTTGGGCCCCCTGTTATAGCTCCCTCAAAAATGGTCCGATTCACAAACTATTTTTTCTAACAACTACTTAGATTCTAGTTACTACATGAACGACCAAAAAAAAAAACGCAGGCTTTAGCTATCGCCAATTTTGAATATTAATCGCCTTTTTGGGGCCTTTGTTCCAGCTTTTTTAAAAACTATCCTTTTCTATTGCAATTTTCATCAACATAGATTTAGCGTCTTCCAGCTACTTTAAAATCACTGAAAAGTTTCCTTACAGCCAAGTACAGTCCAGTTAAGACCCTGGTCCCCAAGGCCCGGTTTTTCTTTATACCTCAGCTATCACCTTTTTCGAACATTAATATCCTTTTTCACCATCAACTTACGCCTACTCACTACAGCCGTAAGTTAAAAATCGCGTTACTTTAAAGGTAACTTTAGATAAGGGATTTCATCCGTTTATTATATATCGTGTTAATGCTAACAGTAATTCATGAAATTTACAAGGTGAGGAGGCATCTTCCACCACTTGTGCGTTATTTGTCCGAGTTTAAGGGCCCAATTTCAACGGGATTTACTTCCTTCAACTTATATTATAATTCAGCTACTTTCTGTATTATAAAATTTTATCTTAGACTTTAGTTACCAACATTTTCTAACATTAATGGTGCAATCCTTTTTTTTTTTTTTAATTCTGTGGCCTTGATTCCTACGAGGTTTGGCTCACTCAACTTGGTTTTCGATTGTTTCCGGCACCTGTGGGCACTTCCGGTAAATGCTGCCATAGGTAGTGGGATCTAGATTACAGGTTTGTTCGGAAAGAAGTTTGATGGGAACACATTAGACGCTGCGGAAGGCAATGAGGCCTGCGAAATTAGGTTCATTTAAAAGAATTTCCAAAGATATAAAATCATACAAACTTCAGTTTTGTTTAAGGTTATTATTTACAAACTCCGGGCAACGCCGGGCGAGTCTGCTAGTTTTTAAAATAAGGAGAGGCAATTTTTCAACATATCGCCCCCAAAGTTAAAAACATAAAATTTAGTTAAATGTTTCTGGTGCGAATCTTGTTTAAATTAGGTGTGATGTAATATATCCCATTCCCCTTAAGGGGTTAAAGATTTATTATTTTACAAACGTATTGCGCTGGGTCTACATGTGGGGCTGTGTATAGCGTGCAATTTTTCACCTTGATTCAACATAAAATATATAATGTGAAATTCAAAAAGTTCACTGTCATACTTAAAAGGCGACTAAAGTAATGAAAAATATGTTACAAGTTTAAGATATACATTTTATTTAAAACTTCTTAGTACTTTCAAGCTTACCCAAGCTCATCATCAGGCAATATTTTAATAACTAAATGTTGTTTATTTATACAAATACGTCACTTTGTTTTGAAAACGGGAAATAAATGGAGCTGCAATTAATAATAGTACGTATTTTCTCTAATTAAATTTAATCCAAGAAACTGCTACGTCTACTTTCAACTCTCATAATTATTGGCTCTCTCATTTCCAAAACAAAGTGATGTATTTGTATAAATAAACAACAATTAGTTATTAAAATATTCTCTGATGATGAGCTTGGAAAGCTTGAAAGAAGTAAGAAGTTATAAAATGTATATTTTAAACTTGTAACATATTTTTCATTATTTTAGTCGCCTTTTAAGTAAGACAGTGAACTTTTGAAGTTCACATTATATAGTTTATTCTTACTAGCGGTTTTCGAGGGGATACCGTATATAAACATACTTTCAGATATGCAAAGTTTTTTTTTAATTGGAACTTATTAAAAGTAATATTTAATAAGCCACGGACATTACACATTTCATTGTAGCACGTAGTCGTATACAGAAGCCTCTTGCGCATTTCTAACTAGCATACAAAATGTTTAAATTCCCACTAGCTGTTTTGGGGGGGAGGAACACCCTATATTAATAAACAACTTTATATAGATTCCTCCACTAAGCTTTTAATGTCTTTTTAATAAGAATTTTAGAATTACGTGAAATGATACAAATCTATGCAGTTTTTTAAATTGGAATTCATTAAAAAAATATTTAATTAGCCACTGAAATTACACATTTCAGTATTGCACTTGGTTCTATTCAGAAGTCTCACCCATGTTTAGCTAGCATACAAACTGCTCAAACTCCTACTAGCGGTTTTTCTTTGAATACTCTATATTAACCAACTATGTTGTACATCTTCTCCATTTAATTTTTAACCTCTCTTTAATAAGAATTTTTGTTTAAGTAAAATAATACTGATATGCAAAGTTTTTTTTAACTGGAATTTATTAAAAAGTAATATTTGATTAGCCCCTGACATTACACATCCCATTGTTGCACGTGGTGATATTCAGAAGCCTCTTGCACATTTCGAGCTACCATACTAAACGCTTAAATTCCCACTAGTGGTTTTTTGGAGAGAACAACCTATTTTAACCGACACTTATATATATTTTCTCCGCTAAGTTTCTAATGTCTTTTTAGTAAGAATTTTAGCTTTACGTGAAATTATACAGATATGCTGTTTTTTTAACTGAAATTAATTAAAACGTAATATTTAATTAGCCAATGAAATTACACATTCCATTGTTGCACTTGGTTGTATTCAGAAATCTCACCCGTTTTAGCTAACATACAAACTGCTTAAATTGCCACTAGCGGTTTTTGTGTGGCACGCTACATTAACCAACTATATATCTTCTCCACTTAATTTTTAACGTCTTTTTATTAAGAAATTTGGCTTTGCGGAAAATGATACAGATATGGGACATTCTCACAATCTTTTCTTGACTTTTGGGGAAAAAATAATCTGGCGAAATTAAACTTGCTAAAATAACATTTTAATCTGATAGACGAATGCCTTAATGATTCAAAATAAGGAAAAAATAGTCAGCAGCGAAATTTTTTTTATTAAACTGAGTTTTAAGTTAAACTTGCGAGTTTAATTTACCTTACCATTTTACCCCTATAACTTTTTATTTTCTTATAAATTTTTACTTATAATGAATTTGCATAGTACCCACAAGACATTCAAATAAAAAATAACAAATATGTAGTACTTTTAATACAGAATTTTTGTATAACATTGTCTTAAAGGGGTGTTAAAGAAGGGACGGTAAGTTTAAAAAAAGGGGATGGTATAGGGAAAAAAGGGACGAAATGGTAAAAAAAATGGACGGTAAGGATGGAACGGTAAGGAAAATTACCACCTATGTTTAGGAAAATCATGTTAAAACTAAGTGATAGCCACAATGTTCATTGATTTTTAGAAACAGTTGTTAACATTGGATTAAATTATTTTTTTTTTAATTTACCTCGAAAAGTGCAGGAATAAACCTTGGGGACGGTAAGACTACCAATAAAGGCACGATCTTGAAATTGATATTTAAATGCTGATTTAAATTCTGCAGTAAATTTCCTGTCAAAGAAATTTAGACATTCTTTCTCTAGCATACTTCTGCATGAGAAAAAACTTGAAAAAAATTCTGTGGCTGCATCTAAAGTTATTTTCTGTGTAAGTTTAGTAAGAGGGAAGATAAGGATGAAAAACGCAGGGACAGAGTTAAAAAAAATAATAGCAACCGTAAAATTATATGCAGGTTAATTTTTTGCAACATACTTATATAAAACAATTGTCCCAGTTTCGGAAAAAAATTACATCGAATTACTTTTATTGAAACAATTTATACAGACAGCTCCAAACTTAAAAATCAGCATCAGGGACACGGGACGGTAGAGGAGTTTTCCTGGAATTTGGACCCTAACATCGTCCAAAACTTATTTATCTCGTTAATATTGTTATACAATCACTCAATGGGATGTTCCCTAGTATATTAGAAAAAACACACAAATAAGTGTATGAAATAAAAAATTATTATCCAGGGGCATGAAAGTCAAAAGATTGTGAGAATGTCCCATATACAAAGTATTTTTTTTTTAATTTATGAAAAATAATGTTTTATTAGCCAATTGCATTACACAATCCATTGTTGCACGTGGTGGTATTCAGAAGCATCTTGCGTATTTTTAGCTATCATCCAAAATGCTTAAATTCCCATTAGCGGTTTTTGGGGAGTCACCCTATATTAACCAATTTATTGTAGATCTTCCCCACATAATTTTTAACGACTTTTTAATAAGAAATTTGGCTTTACCGGAAATGGTACAGATATGCAAAGTTTTATTTATTTAAATTTATTTAAAAGTAATATTTAATTAGACATTGGCATTACATATTCCATTGCTGCATGTGGTGGTATTCAGAAGCATCTTGCGCATTTCTAACTACCATACAAAATGTTTAAATTCCCACTAGTTGTTTTTGGGGGGTAACTTCCTACATTAAAAAAACAATTTTGTATATCTTCTCCAGTTAATTTTTAACGCCCTTTTTAATAAGAATTTTTTCTTTAAGTGAAATGATACAGATATGCAAAGTTTTATTTATTTATTTATTGAAAAGTAATATTTAATTAGCCATTCACATTATAGAATCCATTGTTGCACGTGATGGTATTAAGAAGACTCTTGAGCATTTCTAGTTAGCATACAAAATGCTTAAATTCCCACTAGCGGTTTTTTTGGGAGGATACCCTATACTAATCAACTATTTTATATATCTTCTCCAATTAATTTTTAACCTTTTTTTAATAAGAGTTTTTGCTTCACTTGAAATGGCACAGATGTGCAAAGTTTTTTTAAAAAAATTGGAGTTTATTAAAAAGTCATATTTAATAAGCCACTGAAATTACACATTCCACTGTTGCGGTTGTTCGTATTCAGACGTTTCTTACGCGTTTCTACCTAGCATACAAACTGCTTGACTTCCCATTAGTGTTTTTGTGCGGACACCCTATATTAATCAACTATTTTATATATCTTCTCCAATTAATTTTTAACCTTTTTTTAATAAGAGTTTTTGCTTCACTTGAAATGGCACAGATGTGCAAAGTTTTTTTTAAAAAAATTGGAGTTTATTAAAAAGTCATATTTAATAAAGCACTGAAATTACACATTCCACAGTTGCGCTTGTTCGTATTCAGACGTTTCTTACGCGTTTCTACCTAGCATACAAACTGCTTGACTTCCCATTAGTGTTTTTGTGCGGACACCCTATATTAATCAACTATTTTATATATCTTCTCCAATTAATTTTTAACCTTTTTTTAATAAGAGTTTTTGCTTCACTTGAAATGGCACAGATGTGCAAAGTTTTTTTTAAAAAAATTGGAGTTTATTAAAAAGTCATATTTAATAAAGCACTGAAATTACACATTCCACAGTTGCGCTTCTTCGTATTCAGACGTTTCTTACGCGTTTCTACCTAGCATACAAACTGCTTGACTTCCCATTAGTGTTTTTGTGCGGACACCCTATATTAATCAACTATTTTATATATCTTCTCCAATTAATTTTTAACCTTTTTTTAATAAGAGTTTTTGCTTCACTTGAAATGGCACAGATGTGCAAAGTTTTTTTAAAAAATTGGAGTTTATTAAAAAGTCATATTTAATAAGCCACTGAAATTACACATTCCACAGTTGCGCTTGTTTGTATTCAGAAGTTTCTCACGCGTTTCTACTTAGCATACAAACTGCTTGACTTCCCATTAGTGTTTTTGTGCGGGCACCCTGTATTAATCAACTATTTTATATATCTTCTCCAATTAATTTTTAACCTTTTTTTAATAAGAGTTTTTGCTTCACTTAAAATGGCTCAGATGTGCTAAGTTTTTTTTTTTTTTTAAATTGGAGTTTATTAAAAATTCATATTTAATAAGCCACTGAAATTACACATTCCACTGTTGCGCTTGTTCGTATTCAGAAGTTTCTCACGCGTTTCTGCCTAGCATACAAACTGCTTGACTTCCCATTAGTGTTTTTGTGCGAGCACCCTATATTAATCAACTATTTTATATATCTTCTCCAATTAATTTTTAACGATTTTTTAATAAGAGTTTTTGCTTCACTTGAAATGACACAGATGTGCAAAGTTTTTTTAATTGGAGTTTATTAAAAATTCATATTTAATAAGCCACTGAAATTACGCATTCCACTGTTGCGCTTGTTTGTTTTCAGAAGTTCCTCACGCGTTTCTACCTAGCATACTAACTGCTTGACTTCCCACTAGTGTTTTTGTGAGGACACCTTATATTAACCAACTATTTTGTATATCTTCTCCAATTAATTTTTTTAACCTTTTTTTAATAAGAGTTTTTGCTTCACTTGAAATGATACAGATATGCAAAGCTTTTTTAATTGAAATTGATTAAAAAGTAATATTTTATTAGACACTGACATTACACATACCATTGTTGCAGCTGGTGGTATTCAGAAATCTCTTGTGCGTTTCTAGTTGGCGTACAAATTAGTTTAAATTCTCACCAACGGTTTTTTCAGAGGACACCCTATCCAATATTAACCAACTATTTTCAATATCTGCTTCGCTTACTTTTTTCGTCCTTTTAAACAATAATGTTTGCTTAAAATGATATAAATATTCACGTCTATTATTATTGTTGTTGGAATTTTGTAGAAAGTAATATTTAGTACATAAAAATAACAAGAAAAAATATAATAAATTTATCATTTTATGCTATTGGTAATTGATTGTTTTCATCATTTCAGATTTTTCAGACTTTATTCCGGAGGTCTGTTTCAGTTCTAATACTCAACTCTTTGCATTCTATCATAAACTAGCCTTTAGTACTCCAGCAGAGAAGATTTGTAACAAGCACTATAATTCAGGACTGTACGATCCAAAACAGGAGGACCTCAAGATTTTAGTCGAAGCTTATAAATGCTGGAAAATGAATTCTGGTAATTTTTCTAAAAAACAAATTAAGTGTGCTTTTTAGGAAAGACAATGACAACTTCAAGAGAGTCTCACTTATGCTATATAAGTCCAGGGGTAATGTAAATTTTGCCTTGCATAAGGTCTGATAGAAGATTTTTTTTTCCTGACTTGTTTATGATGCCATCATGGAAAAAGCACGTTTTCTAACAAAATTTCTTAAGGCTAAATTTTCTGTGGCCAAAAGACAACAAAATCTTGGGGCGTTTTTTAATTTTTTTAAATATCTCGAGACCCGTTGCCGTAGCATATTAATTGTCAATTTCAATATTAAAAAGGACAAAATTCCCTACAACTTTCATATTTACAACTTTTTTATGCACTCAATAGCAAGCGCAGTACGCCATTTCAAAAATAAGACAATTTATTCAATTTTCTTAAAAACCGTGATAAACGTAGTTTTGCCCCGATTATTCAAATGTTCCCCGAGGATTTAATCGTGTATGTCGACTTCTAAAAATTGGTAGCAGTAAATTATCTATTATTTGCACACTCACGTCTTTATTTTCATCTCAACAGCCATTTTATATTCGATAAATTTATATCATTTTAAAAGTAGGGCAGAGTGTAGATGAATGAGACAATTTTCATATTTAGACAGTAACTTTAAGTGTATACGATGTTAATTTCAAAGCATTGTTTAAAAGAATACATCAGTATTTAGTAACTTATTGTTTCAATTAAAAAGGAATTCTTGTTTAATTTTTATAATTTTTATAATGCACCATATATTTTTCCAGGTATCAATGGGATAGGTATGGAAATTTGCGAAAAACATATTTTATTCCACACTACAATGGTATATTTTATTTACCAATTATTGATGACATATATTTTAATGTTTTGTTGTTTTAAATATAGAAAACATTGGATTATAGTTCCATATAAAAGAGGAGACTCATAAAATAAATGTCTTTTATGTAAGAAATGCTTTTACCTTATAAAATAGCTATCAAAAAATAGACAACAGATTATTTCACTAACTAATGTTATGCATTTATCTCTGTAAAATTTAAATATTCTGTCAATAAAATATTCGAGATCACTAGTTTCATAAAAATATTTAAAAGGTTTTACCTTATAAAATAGCTATAATAAAATAGACAACAGATTATTTCTCTAACTAATGTTATGCATTTATCTCTTGTAAAATTTAAAAATTCTGTCAATAAAATATTTGAGATCACTAGTTTCATAAAAATATTTAAAATTTTAGTTTTAAAAAATATTGTCAAAAATTTTCCCCACATATATCAATAAATATAACAAAAGATTATATCATTTTATCATGCAAAAATAAATAAAACTTTAAGATTATCTATTAATTGCTTTAAAGCTGAAACAGAAAAACTTTTTTTTTTAGTTAAAGTTTATCACCAGAAGTCACTGTCTTTTTTAATGCCCGTATTATACTTATATTCATCTTATACCAATATTTCAGGCATTATTGTCGTAGTAGCCATTAGAATATTGACACATTTTTCTTACCTGTTATTACATTAATATATAAAAAAAAATCTTGTCATCTTATTTTTCATTGAAAAATTCTTTATCTTGTTTGTATACATATTAAAATCAATTTCCATAAAATACATTTTCTTTACTTTTTCATAAAAACTTTAAGATATGTTTCCTTATTTTATTTAAAAACATATATTTCAGCAGGCTTTAAAAATATGTTATATAACAAGTAATGCATCGTTTAATACCTTTTGGCTCCTTTCTGAAAAACGTTTTCATCCCTCTTCGGAGACATCTTCAGTTTCAAATGGTGTTGTTTCGCAGTTTCGCATGAGATCTTGTAACTTTTCTCTTTTCCGTTTTTTCCTTCTTTCCAGTATTTTCTGCCAACGAGTGTCAATATTTGAATGTGTAATGTCGTTGCATATATTAGCTCTGTCAAGGTTGATCTCTATGTCTTCTCTCATTAGTGTGTTATGGAGGTTTTCGTACTTGGCTAATTTTTTTTTCTATTTTAATTGACTGTGGTTGCAAGGGTTTTTTTAATTTTGCTCTTGAAAGGGCTGTTGTTTGACGATTGTATTTTAAGTCGCGAATATATTCTTTATATCTTTCATTTATTTTTCTGTTAGTCATTCCGATGTATGTAACTTCTTTATTTTTTATATTCGAGGCTTTAATTTTAAGACTCCTGCTGTTTGTAATTCATCGTATTTTCCGGCTTCGTTTCTTATCATATTAAATAGGGAGGGGTTGGGTGTGATTGGACTTTTTTTCCAAGTTTACTTATTTCATGTTTTATTTTTAGTGATAATCCATTCATAAATGGCAGGGGGGGGGGGGGGTGTATAATCTTGTTTATTTTGTCTGGGTTGGATCCAGTCAATTCTTTCTTTAGCATTTCTAATTAGTTTATCTGTTGTTTTTCGTGGATGGCCAGCATTAAGTCCTATTTTCTCTATAATTTTTAATTCTTCATTTAGTAACTTTTCCGTTGAACATATATATAATGCTCTATAAAAGCATGTATTTAAGAGGCTATTTCAGTCAAATGAAAAGACCCGTTCGCTAATGCTAATCCTATGGAAGAAATTTATAACGATATCTCGGTTGCATTTCAATATTTTTAAATGATTTTTTTTGCATTGGATAGCTGAGATCGATCTGTATGCAGGCCGTTTTTTACTTTTTCGATTTTTAATACAAATTTTTTTTTATGAGGATGCTTTCATTTTCAAAACCGGTTCCGAAAATGAAAGCGTCCTCATTAAAAATATCTGTGAACAAAATAGAAAATGTAAAAAACGGCCTTTGTACAGTTCGATCTCAACTATCCAATGCAAAAAATCATTTAAAAATATTGAAATGCAACCGAGATATCGTTATAAATTTCTTCCATAGGATTAGCATTAGTGAACGGATCTTCTCACTTGACTGAAGTAGGGCCTTAAGGCGGGACGTTCATAGTTTATGGGTGTATCTGTTTTGCTTAAAATTATATCTAGGTTGGCAGTAGGTTTTCTATAGATTGTAGTTTGCATCCGTTCTTTTTCATATGTTATTTTTACATCAAGATATGGTAAGGACCGGTTCTTTTCTTCTTCTATTATGAATTGTATGTTGTTATCATATTTATTTATTTCGTTTAAGAGGCTTTTTAGGTTTACCGTTCTGTTTGTTATAATGAATATGTCATCCACATACCTTATCCAAAGGCGTATTTCGTTTTTATGGTCCTGTATTATCCTTTTTTCCATTATTCGCATTTTCCATTCGAAAACCACATTTGATATGGAAGACCCCATTGGTACACCCCTCAGTTGTTTATATATCTTATTGTTAAATTTAAAATAACTTTCGTTTAGAATCAAACTTCTTGCACCTTTTCTTGCACTTTTTATTGTATTAATAATTTATGGGTCTGTATAATGTTTCTGTATAGCCTTGTTTATTCCTTCTGTCATTTCGTTAAGATTATTTGACGGGTATAGGTTTTTAACGTCTACACTTATCATATAGTCGTCCGGTTGCGGTTCATAGTCTCTTAATATCTGTATGAATTTTCGTGTTGAATTAACTGATACATCAGAATATATAGAAAACCCACTGCCAACCTAGCTATAATTTCAAGCAAAACAAATACACCCATAAATTATAAACTTGCCGCCTGAAATACATACATTTATAGAGCATTATATATATGTTCAACGGAAAAGTTACTAAATGAAGAATAAAAAATTATAGAGAAAATAGGACTTAATACTGGCCATCCACGAAAAACAATAGATAAACTAATTAGAAAAGCTAAAGAAAGAATTGTCTGGATCCAACCCGGACAAAATAAACAAGATTATACAACACCCCGCTCCCTGCCATTTATGAATGGATTATCACTAAAAATAAAACGTGAAATAAGTAAACTTGGAAAAAAAGTTCCAATCACACCGAACCCCTCCCTATTTAATATGATAAGAAACGAAGCCGAAAAATACGATGAATTACAAACAGCAGGAGTCTATAAAATTAAAGCCTCGAATATAGAAAATAAAGAAATTACATACATCGAAATGACTAACAGAAAAATAAATGAAAGGTATAAAGAACATATTCGCGACCTAAAATACAATAGCCAACAACAGCCCTTTCAAGAGTAAATTTTAAAAAAAAACCTTGCAATTACAGTCAATTAAAATAGAGAAAAAATAGCCAAATACGAAAACCTCCATAACACACTAATGAGAGAAACCATAGAGATCAACCTTGACAGAGATAATATATGCAACGACATTACACATTCAAATATTGACACTCGTTGGCAAAAAATGTTGGAAAGAAGGGAAAAACGAAAAAGAGAAAAGTTACAAGATCTCATGTGAAACTGCGAAACAACACCATTTGAAACTGAAGATATCTCCGAAGAGGGATGAAAACGTTTTTCAGAAAGGAGCCAAAAAGTATTAGACGATGCATTACTTGTTATATAACATATATTTAAAGCCTGCTGAAATATATGTTTTTAAATAAAATAAGGAAATATGTCTTAAAGTTTTCATGAAAAAGTAAAGAAAATGTATTTTATGGAAATTGATTTTAATATGTACACAAACAAGATAAAGAATTTTTCAAGGAAAAATAAGATGACATGATTTTTTTTTTTATATATTAATGTAATTACAAATAAGAAAAATGTGTCTTTATTCTAATGACTACTACGGTAATAATGCCTGAAATATTGGTATAAGATGAATATAAGATAAACTTCCTTTGGATGTTGAAAAACATACTTTGTGGAATATTCTAATCTTCTGTAATATGTACTGTTTTGAAACTATATCTGTTTAACGATCTTAGTGATACCATTTATCAAATAAAATATCAATTTATTTATGATTATGGACCATATAAACTTATTTTTGTTTTCGCATTGATCACCTGTGTCATTCAACGCCACTTTCCCAATGCAAAGTAAGGTACGCAATATGACTGCATAAGGTAAATGAAAAAATGCATTTCAATAGTAATAATTTCTACAGGCTATTTAACAATATTTTTTTTTATCTTTGATGGTACTGTTGCCGGATTATTTGATTCCCATTTCAAAGGAATATCCTTATCCTGAATTAAACAGATATCTGGATCATCTAGAGGTATAAAGCCTGATACTTTCCATTCATCAGCATTTTCCTGCAGTTTCTCTACTATTACCATAGTGTCATCTTCATCTTCATCGTCATCTGGAGAAAATGTAACAAGATTTCCGCAATTGATTCCGTAACAATTTTTGCAAATCGAAGAGCACTTTATTCCTGACATTCGGCATGTACATACTTTACCGCAAACCTTTTTACATGAGCAAAATTTTTTTGTAGCAACGATTGAGGTGCTGAATTTTTAATTGCCTCATTGGGTATAAGCCTATGCTTGATGTTCACCCAACCCCACTCCTCTGGGTTTTTTTTGTTTGTTTGTTGTTTCCTAACCAGGTTTGGATTTGGTGGTAGCATCGAAAGTGTCCGAATATTTTTAAAAAATGATACCAAATCCGAAAAAGTACAAAAACACAACATTAGATATTGATCTCAGGTATCCCATGAAAAAAAAAATTATTTAAAAGTAATAAAATTCAAGCGAGATATTTGTCAAGAACGCTCCCACAGGTTTAATATTACCTTGCGGACGTCTTCGTGTAACTAATTTAGCTTTAAACGCCTCAATACTGCAACTACCGTAAAATCATTGGAATTTAAATCTTTATATACGGAAATCCGGTCTTTAAAGAAAAAATTACATGTTTTCAAGAGAAAGAATATTTGCAATTATACCTGCTAAGACGGAAACTTGTTTATTGCGGAATATAATTCGGTTGCTTTCGGTTCGCTTTTCAAGGTTTTAATGAATCAATATTTGGTAAAGCCGATTACATAGTTCAGCAATATGTATTTAATGATTACACACTTAAAAGTTTCAAAATCCGGCTATTAGAGATTTATTAAAATTCTCGTGGTAAATTTTCTTTTTAAGGGGGTGTGGGGGAGCGCCAAAATCCATGTTTGTCACGGGTGCAAAAAAGGCTAGTTTTGGTTCTGGAACACATAATTTAGTAGTTACCGATATATAGAAGTTGACATACACGATTAAATCCGCGGGAAACCTTTGAATAATCGGGGCAGAACTACGTTTTCACGGCTTTTAAGAAAATTGAAAAAATTGTCCTATATTTGAAATGGCGTACTGCGCTTGATATTGAGGATATAAAACAGTTGTAAGTATAAAAGTTGTAGAGAATTTTATCCTCTTTAATATTGTAACTGGGAAATAATATGCTACGGCAATGGGTCTCGAGATATTTCAAAAAAATAAAAAAAGTCCAAACATTTCGTTGCTTTTTGGCCACAGAAAATTTAGCCTTTAGAAATTTTGTTAGAAAACTTGGTTTTCCATATTGACATCATTATAAAAAAGTGAAGAAAAAAATTCTTCTGCCCGACCTTTTGCAAGGTAACGTCCTTTTTTTGGTACATTTCCCCTGTACTAATATTCTTTTACACCACAATTTTGATTGGTTTTAAAAACCCCAGAACGAAGAAAATTAAGAATAGCTCTATTAGGACAGGATAAAACGTGATAATGAGAGTTACTAACAGAATTGTTGTTGTTGTTAAAATCCTAAACACCGACAACGGAGATTTAGTAACTAGTTACTTACACACAAAAAGGATTTTTTTTTTTTTTATCTAGCAAGAAAGTTTACTAAAATACGATTGAGGAAGTTTGCCTATAATGGAATGCCATTTTCATTTTTATTTGTAAGTAAACATAAAAATCTGAGATACATTAAAAGTTAGTAAAGAACAAACTTTGACTTTTTCTTAACGCATTTATATTGTGTTTAAAATGAAAAAAATACATATGTATACTTACCTTTTTTTTAAAAGTTACAATTTATTTGTAATGGACACCAGGCAGGTAATGTTGAGTAGGGCCATAAGGAATATTAAAATTGCAAGAAAAACCACGATTTAAAAGAATATCTAAAATTTTTTAGCGAGTAAACTTTAATACATCATCTATAAATAATTAGATTCTTTGAAAAACTGTTTTAATTTTTAGACTTTTCTTGAAATAGTTGTCTTGCTGATATTCCATATTACTCGAAACACCATCTTGAAATACATAGTCACTTCACGTGCCAACTTTACAACTTGCCAACTCAACGCGTAGAAACTTTTGAAACTACTCCAAAAGTGAATGATGTTGATCAATGCAACACTCTACATGATGTTATGACAAATCAGGAGGTTTTCTTAACTCATAAAATCATTTTAGAACCACAATAGCAATAATGGTGCTCTTTATACACTAACAACAACAACAAAGATGACATAAATTATTTGTTTGGATTTTTGGCACAAAAAAAAGAAATAATGGGTCATTTTTCAAATGAATAAAAAGTCAAAACATACAAAGAAAACTTCACAATTACACCACTTCTTTTCTAATCTTCATTAGAAAGCGTCAGGGCGATTGAAATGGCAAGACGTTTAGAAAAAAATGGTCTCGCTTTTGTCTCTTTAACCCTCTCGCTGCGTAAATAATTCTTCGCGATGAGCGTCTTTCACAGAATTTTTAATCGTTTGTCACCGGTTCTTTAAAGCAGAAATTTTTGGCTATCGTAATGGGGGAAAATGTCCTGATTAAATCAGACAAAGTTTTCGCTAGAAAATAACTGGTGGGAACAACCAAATAGTATTAATTTGACGGGAAAATGCATGCCCGAGCATAGTTCGGGCTGCGCAGCGAGAGGGTTAACAAGGTTACATGAAGCCATCCAACGCAAACGTCCTGGCATGTTAAGTGATGGTGTCATTTTCTTGCATGACATTACCAGTCCCATACTGCTCGCCAAACTCAAGAATTTATGCAAAAGTTCAAGTGGGAAGTATTGGAGCCAGATACCCCCCACCCACTTACCCACACCCGCACACACTCACACACATACACAAAATAGCGAAGATTTGGCATCCAGTGACTATTTCCTGTTTCAGTAATTGAAGGAAATACTTATCTGCAACAGGATTTTCTCCAAACAGTGATGTTAAAACAGCAGTCGAGAAATGACTCAATGGGCAGGGCTGTGATTTCTTACCAAGCCGGATTAAACAAGTTGATCCTGCGTTTAGATAAATACCTAAATAGAATTAGGTGGAAAAGTGATCCAGAAGTATGCCGCTTAATTCCCTTTTGCATTTTCAATCTATTGTTAATAAATAATTATTTATTACCTTTGTAAGCTTTTTTTTTATCCATCCCTGTATATATCGCGTATACAGTGTAATAAACTACTTTTTTGCGGTATATCTGAGCTAAAATAGTTTATGAAACACGTACTGTTTATCTGAATTACGGTACATATACTGGTTACATTGCTTCCAGTACATGGACCGTAATTTTACACAGAAATTTTTAAAGTGTTCTTTATTCAGTAAAATTGTACTCTTTGTATTTTAGATGAATTTTCCGTACATTTAAAATGAAATCACTTACAATTAATAATAATAATAATAATAATAATAATAATAATTATAATAATAATCAAGCTACTGGCACTTCCATGAATAAAAAAACTCATGTTACAACTACGCTTTTGTTACAATAAGGATGCCTCAATATCTAATTTTAGTAATCAGCTTATTTATACAACTCTTCTTTACAGATAACAAGGATCTTGAATCAAACTTCTGGACTAAAGAAGGTTTCTGTCTAAACAAAATGAAACCAAATGAAGGTAGTAACTGGGCTATAGAGGCAGCTATAAACAACTCAGCTTCATCTATAAAAGATGGATATTATAGAGTTATGGTTGACGTCCATTCGAAAAAAGAAATTCCTTTGTCTTTAGGCGTTTGGGCCTCAATAGATGATGGATATAAGAAAGGATTTATTTGTGCTGCGGAGAAACCTACAGATTACAATGAAACAAAATATACCTCTCAGTAAGTTAAGTTATTCTATATTAAGTAAACTCACAAAAACCTTTTTTTTCCCTGCTAAACGACGCGGAACTTTCTGATACATTTTCTAGCTCATTTTTAAATATAAAAACATACAATGATGTTTGCAGATATGATAGTTGAAACAATTTTCTTTTTTTTTTTTTTAATTTTACGATAAAATAATTACATCTTGAGTTATAAACGATTGTTGCCGTAGGACTACATTTGTCCCCCTTACTGGCACTGCTGTGCCCGGAAATTCGGTTCAAAACGCAAACTTTAACATTTTCTAAAAAATCTTCTGTATTTACTGAAAAATGAAAAGCACAGTTCAATTGCACAATATCTGAATAAGAGCACCTATTAATTTGATTTGCGAGCAAAAACGAATTGAAAAAAAAAAAAAAAAAAAAAAAAAAAAAGAACAGTGGCACTCCGGGAGTGCCAATAGAAGTGAAAACTAATAAAAGGGAAAATTAAAAAAATCCGGAAAATTTGGATAAAAAGTCGAAAAATCAAAAAACCGAGAATTTGGCACAGATGGGATATACGAACCAGGTTTGGCGCGATTTTTTAACGTCAATTTGGCGAAAGCCCGTTTTCCAATACCAGTTACAATATATATTTTTAAATTCTTTTCTATTGTTTTCAAAAGTAAACAACAATAAATAAACGATAATTTCATTAATAACTATAGAACAAAACAATTGTACAATTTAAAAAAATAAAATAAAAGTAAATGAACAATTTATTAATAAATAAGCAACAGTAGCCGGTTACCTTGTAAAATAAAGTAACGCCATTTTGGTGTCAATTAGGTACCCAAGTGCGTATCTGACATCTGTGCCCCGTATTTTATCTTCCGTAATCGAAATTCCCGCCAATGCTGTTGGTCATTGACCAGACCATCAACACGATAAAATACAGCGTTATCGGTTTTTAGTTACACGAAATAGGTAGGTCACGAATACGGTATAATTCATTTTAACTGACGAAAAACAAAATAATAATTTGTTTTACCAAATGTTGTTTTGGTGAATTTAAATATTTCTGCAAGTATGTTAACATTTATTGATAAATAATTGCGCTTATGCTTTTGCTGTGTTTAAAACCACTACCATATTATTAGAAATATCGCTATAGTTTGATGCTAAAAATTTCTTTGCAGGGAAAGCGCAAATTTAAAAGATGACGATGGGAAAGCGCATACACTGAAATAATTTTCCTTCGATAATGAGTCGTTAATCAGCTAAGATTTTAAAGGCCTTTTTTAGAACGTTTGTAGTTCCTGTGAACCCCAGGTAGTAGAATCATCGGCATAAAATATAGCCTGTGAAGGATCAGAGACCATTGATTCGCAACTATTACTTTTATATTTGGTTTATATTCCCTGAAATTGCGTAGAAATCGTAAATAAGGACTTTTTTAGGATGCTTTTCGCACCTCCTCTTCACTTCACCCCTTTTTAATGCGAATTTATTTTCGGCCGTCCTTCGAGGGCATTTATATTTTATAAGTAACTATCATGCCATATTTAAAGTTTCTAGCCTTTTCAGTATCACAGAAATCGCAATTTAGAAAGCTTTTAGCTACTGCAACCCTCTGGTGGAAGTGGCACAGACATAAAATATAGCTTATGTTTGAGCAGGTTCTATCACCAACAATTTGTTATCATTATTTTTTTAATCGGTTTGGTATTTGATAAGATTACATAAAAATTGTAATTTATAACGCTTTTCGCTCACTTCATCTTTTTTAAATTTGAAATTTTCTTTAAATAGTTCATAGAAAGCAGTTGCATCTTGTAAGTAAATAACATGCCATACTTCAAAGAGTTAGACTCTTCAGTTATGCAAAAAACGCAAATTAGAACATGTTTTGCTTTTGCAACCCTCAGATGGTAGTGACAGTAACATAAAATATAACCTATGTTATAGCAGGGACTGTCAAAATTGATTTGCAACCATTACTTTTGAAATAGCTTTGGAATTTCTTGAGATTGAGTAGAAATCGCAATTTAGAACGTTTTTAGAAAGCTTTTCGCGCATTTTCACCCCTTTTTAAATTTCCAATTTTTTCGAAACTGTTCTTAAAGATCATTTATATGTAATAAATATGTACCTTGCCTAATTTTAAGTTGCTAGCCCCTACCGATCACAAAAATCGAAATTTGGAATGCTTTTTTGCTCCTGCAACGTCTAGGTGATAGTGATACCGACTTGAAATAGCATCTATGTTAGAGCAGAGGCTGTCAGCATCAATTTCTTACCATTACTTTTGAAATCAGTTTGATTTTTCCTGAGATATTGGTGACAAATCGGCATTTAGAACGTTTTTAGAACGCTTTTCGCTCATTTTGCTCCTGCATCTCCTCTGGGGTAGTGGAAACAGATATAAAATATAGCCTATCTTAGAGCAAGATCTGTCACCATCATTTTAACACCATTATATTTGAAATCGGTTCAGCATTTCCGGAGATTGCATAGAAATTGCAATTTAGAACGTTTTTTACAACGCTTTTTGCGCATTTTCACCCCTTTTAAATTTCGAATTGTTTAAGAACTGTTCTTAGAAATCCTTTATATCTAATAAGTAGCTGATACTTCAAATTTCATATTTCTAGGCCCTTCAGTAACACATAAATCGCATTTTTAGAACGTTTTTTGCTCCTACACCCCCTTTGGGGTAGTACATAAAACATAGGGGCACCGACATAAAACATAGCCTATCTTGGAGCAAACGTTGTCACTATCATTTTGACACCAATATTTTTTAAATCGGTTTGGTATTTCCTGAAATTATATAGAAACTACCATTTAGAACGTTTTTTAGAACACTTTTTTTGCAGTCTCACCCCTTTTAAATTTCGAATTGTTTAAGAACTGTTCTTAGACATCATTTATATCTTGTAAGTAACTAATATTCCAAATTTCATATTTCTAGGCCCTTCAGTAACGCAAAAATCGCATTTGTAGAACGTTTTTTGCTCCTGCACCCCATTTGGGGTAGTGGCACCGACATAAGATATAGCCTATGTTCTAAGTTGGACTAACACCATCATTTTGATACCATTACTTTTGGAATCGGTTCGGTAGTTCCTGAGCTTGCCTCGTGCAAATAAACATTTTTTTCCTCTTTATAATATGAGTATAGATGACGATGGGAAAGCGCCTTCAATAATGAATGCCAAAATGCTAGCATGTCGGCTACGTTACAGTGTCTCGAAATCAGTGATTTTTCTCCATCTCAAAAAAAGCTCAAAGCGCCTAAAGAAGTTTTCACTTCAAAATTCCTGTCGGCACGGCCTACAGGCACAGGTAGATTTCAAAGTTAAGTACTAATTTCGCCAACAAGAACTAAATCAAGATTAGAGAAAAACCCAGTTTAACAATTTTATCTGGCCGCTTTCGACGAGTTTTTAATTTTATTTTTCTGTAAGAGCTGGTTTTATCAGAGTCATGTTTTCTCCAACCCCCCCCCCCCTTTTTTTTTGCTGTAAAAATTGATTTTATCAAAAACTTGTCAAAATAAAAGTTGTAGATAACATTAGGAAGATTTATAATAAATTTAAGTGGATTTGGTATCTTGATAATTGACGAAATTATGATTTTTTTTTAACCTTGAGCCCATTTTTATAAATATCCTATATCTGTTATACATAAATTTTTGGCCCTTTTTCTAGAAGTAATAATAACTTTAAACTGATTTGATATGCATTATAATTAAGAAGTTATTCGTTCTTTTCTATTTTCACAAAAGCCCTCCCTATTTCCATTCCCTTGGTTTGATTTTGCTCATTAACGAACTTGACCGAGATTTTTTGCCGTTTTATTTTATGCATCAGTTTGGAAGAGATTTGTGCAGAATTACGGAAGTTACTGTGCCCATAAAAAAGTGATATAGATAGACATAATGTAACATACATAAAGTTTTGAACTGGGAGAGATTTGGGGTTATTGGGGGTGTAGATCTGCAAAATTTTTTCAGAGGATCCAATATAGGGAAGAATGTATATGTCTAGGTATTATGTCTTACAAAATCTACCTAATAATTTGTCAAGTAGGAGCTAGTTTAGATTTCAGAATTCTTTGCGACAAGTGTTTTTACAGAATTTTTAATCTTTGTCACCAAGGGTAAACACCCTGTAGCAAAATTCCATGTTAACTTATTAAAAAAGTTTATTAGGCTATTACTCATTATATAATATAATTATCGAAAAAAGGTTATTGGAGTTCCAAATGCTACCACTATTTTCTTACAGTTTGTTTCGTCATCTTTAATTGTAGATAATTCTGATGCCATTAGATAAGGCGAAGAAAATCACTTTAAAATACTGGCGTCCAGAGCATTTAAAGTCCAGTTTACGCGGGACACATGACAACACTACGTATAAGTGACGATAGTCGAGAATGGGTTAGGACTCTGCGCCGTATAGCGAAATCTCATATTAACCTATACGGAAATTTAATTATGTGATTACTCAGTATGTAATATAATTATGGAGGTAAGGTTTTCATCATCAGAAAGAAAATATCGGAGGCAAACGTAGTGCGTATTACTTTTTAATTATTTTACAGACGACAAATTTTGAAAATTCTGTCTAGATGGAAATTTCGAAATCACTTACAAAAGAAAAGCAGAAGCAAAATGATTTTTGAAAACACACAACGTTTACTTCTGATATTTTCTTTCTAATGGTGAAAACCTTCTTTCGAAACTTACATTCTGCATAAACAGTACCCGGCATTGTTAAATAAAATACAAAAAAATATTCGTGAATTTTTTTTCTTCTTCAAAATAGGCCCCATTGAGTCCAATACAAGTGTACCAGCGCTTGAGCAAGCAAAACTAAGATAACTAAAAAAACGATAGTTGACAAAAACTAAGTGTCATAGTTCATAGCTTCAAATAAGTGGCTTGTTGAACTATAGTCTCTTTACATTTTACTACATTTTACTTATATGAGGTAGGTGCAAAAAGACAGGATTTGAAATTTTTTCAGACATTTAAATAACACTATTTCCAAAAAGTAATATACGCCTAATGTTATTGCAAGTTTCAGACATTAAGTGAGTAGTCCAGGCAATAGGGAATTTTACCTAGCAAAATACTGGAAATCGGCTTTCTAGATGTTTTTTGGGTCGCTGAATCCGAATTTGTAACTTCGCACCAAAATTTCCCCCTGCAACCACCCCAAATTTTGGTAAAAAGCCCCCCAAAAAGGTTTTTATTAAAAAAATCAATTTTAAAAAAATCAATTTTTTTATTGTTTTAGAGAAAAAGTATCTAGAAATTCAGAAAGTAGACAAAATTTCCAATAAATTAGATACATGACATTATGACTTAGGATGAAGGGGAAGGGGGGATCTGCCTCGGAACATACGCGCGGCGCTGCGTGAACTAAGTTGCGCAATTCCACTTAACCACTCACACGTTTACATTCGCCCTCCCATCTCCCCTCTGAACTTTCTCTATTTTACTTTAATTTTTTGGGGTCGCTGAATCCGAATTTTTAACTTTCCCCCAAAAATTTCCCTCCCGACCCCCCCCCCCCCCAAATAGTTGTTTTTAACTTAAATTTCTTATTGTTTTAGGGAAAAAACATTACGAAATTCAGAAACTAGACAAAATTTGCAACAAATAGGATATATGACATTATGAATTAGGATGAACGGGGAGGGTGAGAGCTGCCTCTGAACATGCACTGCGGCGCTACGTACGCTAAATTATGAAGTCCAGGCAATAGGGGATTTTATCAGGCAAAATTAATACTAGTTCTGAATTTCGACTCACTTTATGTTTTTTGGGTCGCTGAATCCGAATTTGTAACTTCCCACCAAAATTTCACCCGGCAACCACCCAAAAAATTGATTTTTTGAAAAAATTTGGTTTTTGAGAAAAGCGCGCGGGGAATGTTCCGAGGCAGCCCCCTCTCTCCCCGTTTATCCTACTTCATAATGTCTTGTATCCTATTTGTTGCAAATTTTGTCTAGTTTCTGAGTTTCGTAATGCTTTTCCCCTAAAACAATAAGAAATTTAAGTTAAAAACAACTATTTGGGGGGTTTTCGGGGGGCAAAATTTTGGGGGTAAGTTAAGAATTCGGATTCAGCGACCCAAAAAAACTTAAAGTAAGCCTTATAGAGAAAGTTCGGAGGGACGATGGGAGAGCTAATGTAAACGTGTGAGTGGTTAAGTGGTATTACGCAACTTAGTCCACGCATCACTGCGGCGCATGTTCCGAGGCAGATCCCCCCTTCCCCTTCTTCCTAAGTCATAATGTCATATATCTAATTTGTTGCAAATTTTGTCTACTTTTTGAATTTCAAGCTATTTTCCCCCTAAAATAATAAAAAAATGGAATTTTTTAATAAAAACCTTTTTTTTGGGGGGGGGGGGGGCTTTTTACCGAAATTTGGGGGGTTGCCGGGGGAAATTTTGATGGGAAGTTACAAATTCGGATTCAGAGACCCAAAAAACATCTAGAAAGCCGATTTCCAGTACTACCATCAATTTTGCTAGGTAGAGCCCCTATTTCCTGGACTAGAGGTAAACATAACTATTCGAAAATTGCAGTACGAAGTATGGAAATTTAATTTGGCGCTAAATCCTGTCAAGTGAATTAAATGGTTTAATAATGTGATATTACTTAAACAACTGGTATAATATTATCACAATATTTAAACATAGTTATTGAAACTAAAATATGGTGCTAGTCGAATGCTAGGCGAAATTCCGCAAAGTATGAAGGATAGCAATAGAATTTAAATGTAAGTTAACTAAGAAAAACCTCCAATTTTTTATATTAAAAGTATCGTATGAACCTAATTAAAATAATGCTAAAAACTCACAATTTATTTTCGATTTATATATCTCATTCGCAGATTTTTAAAATAAGTATGAGAATGAAAATAATTTTTTACTGTAATTTATGAAATTTCATTCATTATTTTTTTCATTTTGTAATGATATAAGTTATTGTGTTTTATTTTATTGTCTAGTTCCGATCAGCTAAAATCTTCCACACCAAGTATTGGAGGTATCGACTGTAACAATGTGAAGCAGCATATAATGAAAATCGATTGCCCAATACCAAAGTCTAATAGTAAGTAACTGGTGAACATTTTCTCTTTTACCTTCAAAAATTCATAAAATGTCTGCAACACGATTTTCGGTAGGCTGATTTGGATTTGATTTATTTATATAATTCTGATAATTCATAGAACAGCAATGAAATAGAAACCTCAGATTGCTGTGTAATGGACACGCCTATGAGTAAATTTTATAAATTGTTTTTTCTTAGTTGTTGATAATAAAAATTTGTAAACTTAAATTTTCATTCCACTTTTTATGAGATCTATTTTTATGTGTTTTCTCAAATTTCGATTGGGAATACAGACGTTAAGTGCTATCCGTATATACTTCAATTTGTTTAATAATGTGTAAGTGCATGTTATCATTAAAGTGTTTAAATGAGAAAACAAAGATATCATACAGTTAAATATTTTGTATATTTTTAGTTATAACGATAATTATTAAAATAGAGAATCAGTTGTATAGAAACAAAATTTAAGTTATGGTCACAAAATAAATTTTTATCTTCCTTTATACTTGAAAACAACTCTTACAGCTTAAACAGTCGCTGTGACGTCACAATCTTCTCAAGTGGTCAGAATCACAACAGTGAACAAAAAATATGTATTTTAACGCATAATAACCCTCAGGTGACGTGACATTGTGCCGCCACTGAGAAATCATCACACTGGATCCGTCTATTTGAATCTTCGCTTTTTGAAAATCAATTTGTAATCAGCAAGATGATCCCTTAAATGCCAACTTTCATACGCTCACATACAGAACTTCGTATTATGACGTTTTAGGGTAGCTTCTTTCATTACAAAAAGTAAAAAGCTACTTATTGCGGCCATCCGAAGAAAAACAATTCCGGAAAATTTTTCTATGTTTCCACCGATCATGTGAGCCAGACTCCAAAAAAAAAACACTCAATTCAAATGTTAATATACATATATATATATATATATATAAGTGTGTGTGTGTGTGGTTTTTGTTATGGTGTAACTCTCTTATTTATGAACCGATTCGGATGTAACTTGGCCTTCAAATGTCTCGGCCGAGTTCGTCGACCAACTTCATCCACCATCTTGTTTTTAAATGGCGGCCTTTTAAAAAAATGGCATTTTAAAATTTAAAAAGTAGTATAAAAAATAGAAATTGAAAAAGATTCTTTTTCTTAAGTGATTAACCTTGATCCAAGGATTCCGGAGCAATTTTGGTTTTCTCTTTTTTTTTTAAGGATGGCTGAGATATAGCAGTTCGAATTTCTAGGATGGCTGACATTTTGAAACAATCTGATTTTTGTTATGCGATAGTACACGTATTTATTAACCGATTTGGATATGATTAAGCATGTGTACAGAATATATTAAGATTTCCATCGAGTTTGGTTGCCAACTACATCCAATAGCTTGTTTCAAAATGGCGGCCATTTAATTTTTTTCTTAAATTAAAAACGAGATACAAAATTTAGAAATTGAAAAAGGTATTTTTCTTAAGTACTTGAACTTGATACAAGGATTCGGAAGCATTTTTCATTTCGTCTTTGTCTTAAAAAATGACTGAGATATAGCAGTTTGAAATTCTTCAGTGTTTGACATTTTGAAACAATCTGATTTTTGTCATGCGACAGCACTGATATATATTAACCGATTTCGATATGACTGAGCATGCATAAAGGACTTAGCTGGGTCTCAACCAAGTTCATTGGTTAGCTTCATGCACCATGTTGTTTTAAAATGGCGGACAATTCAAGATATCGTCTTATTTGGAGACAAAAGTTGACTGTAAATAAAGCTAACTTGGATATATCGGACTAATTTGGAACGAACGATCTAATCGGACGATCTGAATCATGGAATCTGTTTAATTCCACTTTAGTTCCATAAAATTTATAGCGTTGTCTATTATGATAGAGGAACTTTTCCTCCCCTGAAGAAAAATAAATCGTTTAACTCTTAACTGTTGTGATAGAAATTGTTGCATAACTACTGTGAGCGGTCTCCGAGACCGCTTGACCGACAGACTATTAAAAAGTTAGATTAACTCATAGAACACTGTTTCTGTGCTGATATTTAGGTTCATGATTATTTAAAGTAAAATTCACCTATTTAGAAGTCTCTAGCAATAAAACTAAAGGTCCAAACGAAGCCAAATTCCATTAGTATTTTAGTTAAAATTACAAGTTAAACGGTGAAAATTGAAAAGAAAAGCAGCGATCTGTGAGAACACTGACAGCAGTTAAAACTTAAGCGCGATGATAAAGGCATTAGAGTTAAATCTGCGATTAATTCTAAGTAAACATTTTTTGTTAATAAAAAGACAAAAATAAAGACATAAATTTTGTGAAAAATGAATTTTCTCTAATTCTAATACTTGACCTCTAAAAGACTACAAAAACCTACATCTGGATGGTTAAACGAAAATTTTTGAATTACTCTTTATTGTGTGAGATTATCCACAATTTGCTTTGCAGTAACGGGATTATTCCTGCATCATATAATGCAGTCATATACTTGCTTATGGACCGGGCAGCGTCTGTACAAACCGTCACCTCATCAAGTTCACGGCTGAAATTTTAGGATTAGTTAAAACTCGATTAGCATACTAAAATGCAACTGGTGTGCCAAGTCATATATTGGTGGAAACCACTTGCAAACCCGATATTAGTAGTTGACTGGTAGATTTCCCCTGTGTTTTCCTGCACCCAGTCCTCAATGTTTTCAAAGCTTCGCATGCAGGAAAACACAATATTAAACCTAACAATCAACCACTAAAATTGTGTCCGCAAGTGGTTTCCACCAAGATATGACTTAGCAGGCTACTTGTATTTTATATGCTAATGGAGTTCTAACTAATCCTAAGATCTCAGCATTAAACTCGATGAGATGATGGTTTGTGCAGATCCCGCCCCAGTCAGTTATATGTTTTTAGCAAGTATGGCTCGCCTACATATTGGAAGTAGACATAATACTCAGTCAAACGATACCTCTCGCGTATCTGTCTAACAATTTGGTGATAAAATAGCATGAGAAGGTGCTATTACTTTCCCTGATTGTAGATCATATTAAAGGGGCGAAGAACCTTTAAACTTTCAAAAACTCAGTTTTAAGATTTTGTTTTAATCTGAATTTTTTTTAAAATTCGCAACAATATGCAAAAACCCCATTCAAAAATCTACATTATTTCTTGAGTTACAATAATTTATAGACGGTGAGTTCAATTAAAAGTACGTTCATATTGAAACTTTAAAATGTGTTTTCTCAGATTAGTTAATTTCGAGTTTGCGCGCACTGTTAGTTTCAAACTATATAAGGTTGGTTGTGTTTATGACGGCCAATTATCAACACGAGAGATATAGGCCCTAAAGGAAGGGAGTGCCCTCCGTGGGGGGTCTTTCTAAAGGAACCTAACCCGTATTTACACTTGGAAATCCACGGTTTGAAGAAAACCACGAAAACTCCGAACGGTTAGGGCGACGGGCGCGATTGAGTTCGAACCCAGCACCTCCCGTCTACCAGCTTCGAGGGCAGAACCTCTCGGCCACTGATGGGGCTCAAACTATATAAGAAACAGCTTTAAAAAATTAACCAAATATGCGTTTCTTTATAGTCTTCATGCTAAAACCAAAAAAATTCACATATTTTTTTTTTTTGCACTTGAAAAACTTGAAAAAAAAATTTCAGAATTTTTTTTTGTGTGTGTGTGCTAAAATTAAATTTTAAACAAAACTTCTTGTAATTATTTTGTTTTTAATTTAGAAGTAGGTGTGTTATGATACTGTTTTATTCAAAAATCGTTTTCTTTGTGCCAAATTTAGAGTTTTAAAGTGCGCGCAGCACTCGATGATTTTAATTAACGCATTAATGAGATAAATTTTTAAATTTAAAATTTAAATATTAATTTTGTATATACAACATTTATTTTTCGGGATAATATAAAGAATATATTCTTTAGGCAGAAAGGGAAAAAAAAAATTTTTTAATTGCATATTATCTGTGTTTTGGTAATGTGCAAAAGGAGATGTTTTTGATCGTTTCGATAAACTCAAAAGTCCGGTGCCCCCTTAAAAGGAGTAAAAATAGTTATTTTTGTAAAACTATGAAGTTTAGATTTCTATGTGGTCTCTGAGCTCTACCAGTTGTTTTTATTAAAAACTTTCTCCATTCCCTGAAAAAAAAAAAAAATAAATAAATAATAAAAAAAAAGCAATTTAACAAATTACAACGACCATTTGGAAAATGATTTTTTCAAAGACTAAAATTTAAGACATAAAAAATCGCACGGAGTTGATCATACATTACGTACGCCATGAATTAAACATTAATAGTGTTATTACACGTAAAAATTCCAAGCGACAAAAATCGCCTGCGACTCCTACGTATTATCCACCTGAAACGTACAGAAGCAACGTACGGAAACGTCCAAGCATTTCATTGGCTGTTCGGGAAAAGGCTTTTCCATCGTCAGATTTCCAAGAAATCTGACAACCCATTTTAAATGAAATTTCATTCTTAAACTTTTAAACATCCCACAATATTACTTTTTACACCGTCGTATAGAGAAAAAAATGTACTTTTAAATCCAATTTGTTTGAAAGCTGTATCTCAATTTGTTTCTGAGTTATTAATTTTTTTGTAGTTTTTATTACCTTTTTGTCATAGTGGCAACAGATCTCTGTTGAAAGTAAAGGGAAATGCATATTACTGTATAGACCAATCGGAAAACGAATAAAATGCGGATTAAACCAATAAAAACCTTCAGATATGCTTTTGATTTCCTACCCTGACAGAGAACAATAACCTTTTTTTCCAAATGATTAATAAGATCATTTTATGCGACCAAAACTTCTTCAGATACATTGGATTTGATAAATTTTCAAAATTTTCCCTAATTTCTAATGAGAAAAGAAAAAATATATATACGATCAACACTTTCTGACTTACTATATTTTAAATTTTATAAATTTTCACCCTTCTTCAAATTTTTTGATTTGTATTTTTTCTAACTTCAATTTATGTAATAATAATTTCCATTTCGTATTTTGTAATATTAAACAAAAAGTACAGCAAATTTATAGTTTTATGCATTGTTAAGTGTTTATTTTTTTTCATTTCAGATATACGCCGGAAGTATACGCTGGAAGTGTGTTTTAAATCTAATACTGAATTGTTGGCCTTCTATAAAGACGAAGTTGTTCTCTCGGAAGCGTACCGTTTTTGCAAGATGGCACATGATGCAGAAATCTATGATCCAAAAGAGGAGGAATTGGAGAGTTTAATTGATGCTTATAAATGTTGGAAAAGGGGTAATTTAATCTATGTATGTAAAGCGCTAACGTATGTAGCAGAGAAAAAGTAGTTATTTCTCTTTTGCCGATGGCAACGAGTGGTTTGTGACATGACAATTTTCACTAATTGGCTAAAATTAAGAAAACTAATCAAGATATAGATTTGAAAATTTCAGAGCAATTGTAGATTTTTGTGTACATCTGAATATTTATTTTTCTTTTATCCGTCGGTAAATATTCTTAATTTTTGCATAAAAACTGACGGCGACGGTACGAAATTGGGACAAAAAATTCAGACACGGACGAGGATTCATTTTCAAATATTTGACAATAACACAAGGAGTATGAATTTGAGAGTACAGCTCATGTGATTAAAAGAATTTTAAAGAAAATGAATATGACGTCATACAGAAAGTATTACGGACGTTTTGTAAATTTTGACACTAATACAAAGAGTATGAAAATGAGTAAGCAAAAAAAGCAGATGAATATGGCATCATATTTGAAATGAAACGAACATTTTCAAATATTTATAAATACAGTCGACGCTCACTATAACGACCGCCCATTATAACGACCGCCCATTATAGCGACCGTTCCATTATAACGACCTATGCAAAATGTCCGGAAGTATATCCCTTTTATGATATGTTATTTTTACATCCAATATAAAGTCCATCTAGCAGCTTATTTCCCAATACAGCGACCTAATTGAACTTTCCTCCAGATTTTTTTCCAAAAAAAGGATTACCATTTTCTTTACCCAAGAACTCATTGTCGAGAACTCACTGCTTTACTGCGCGTTGATGCCTATTATAAAATGTCTTAAAATGACACTTTAAAACCTTTTTTAAAGACAAGAAAACACAAAATTACTTATTAAAATTAACTAATTGAGATGAAAAATTTCGTTCAAAGAAAATATCAAATGCCCAAAAAATAAACAACTATTTCGAATTATTTTTGTAGAAAATAAATGTTATTTTTGTGTGTGTGTGTGTGTGTGATTTAACATTTACATTAAATTTTATTTTAGAAATACATAATCATTCTCTTAAATTGATTTTTATAATTATTCATTGTCAATGTTTATTTGATACGAAAGTAAAAATAATTTAGTAATAATGTTGTATTATAAAATTTCCTTACAAACCTTAATTTTCATGCACATGATTAGAGTTTTTTTAGAGTCTTTTTTTTCGTTCACTTTCGTTATAGCGACCTACCATTATAACGACCATCATTTTTGGAACGCGAGGGGTCGTTATAACGAGCGTCGATCGTAATACAAGGAGCATCGATATAAAGAAGTACAGAAAGCGGGTAAATATGTCATCATATTTAAAAGAAATATGTGATTAATGCATAGCTGTTGCAAGAGAAAGTGATGTCATGAATGGATTTTCACTTACAAAACGTGAATTTTCATTTCTTTTTCAATTTTTTTTTTCAAGAATCAAGATTATATTTATTTAGGCTTAGGAAACATTTTTTTAAATACTAATATAAAAGCAAAAATGTTTAATGCTTTCAGTATATTAAAAAAGAGAGCATATTTGTGCAAGATTTATATATTGAAGGTAAAATAAAATGTTAAAGTATTAGTCCGTATGAAGTTTAATTATGAAATTGAGTTTTCTAAAATAACATTCTTAAACTAGAAGGCAAATCCGCGTACTTCATCTAATAATATAATATAATAATTCGGTGAAGCGACGTCCTCTCTTGCAACAAAACTTTAACAAACAATATGCGATGAGTCACTGACACAAAACAACTGAGGTAGCATTTTGCTCTGTGCTACAGCCCTCGCCTTCCACACAGTAGGTCCCAGGTACAAACCCAACCAAAGCCAATTCTCCGAAACCTACATTGGTGACTCGAAAAAAGTAACACAAAGCTTTCACAACAGATGGAAGCACAACAACGTATTCATCCCTTATAGACAAAGCCTCACAGAAACTAGCAAAACGAGTGCAATCCGGAGCATAAATAAGATGCTTTAGCTGGGAGTGGGGTGTGTAGTGACGTCATCGCTCGTAACAAAACTTTGGCAAACAATATGTGATGAGTCACTGGCACAGAACAATTGAGCTAGCATTTTGTTCTGTGTTACGTCGCTCGCCTTCCACACAGTTGGCTCAAGATTCAAACATAGCCAACGTCCATTCTCTGAAACCTACAATCGGTTAGAAAATAAACCAAAAACACATTTTTTTTTTTTTTCGTCACCAAAGCAATGTTGCTAATTTACACGGGTAAAAAATAAAATTTGCTACTGGCGAGAAAAAGAAAGCTAATGTCGAAATTTGCACCCGGCTAACATAAAAGCCCAAAAAGGAATGATCGTGACGTTATGTTCACTTGACGTCAGATTCATTATATGGGTTTGTTACATCATGAAGTGATTTTGAATTTGACATATGTTTTATTTTTAATGATGTTTTACTGATTTGTTAATTTTATCGTTAATTAAAATAACAATTACATCATCGTAATGTCGTAATTTTCCGCATTTACTGCTTTCACGGGTTATCATTTAATTATTATTTTAAAGTTTTCTTTCTGTTTTTAATAGTCACGCGTAAATATATTTTTTAATTGAAAGGAAATACTATTATTTGCGCTGTTTTACAATTTAGCAACAATGTAAAACAAAACTTTTCAAAATGTGGCATAAATCTCTACTGAAACGATGAAATTTTGAATAAAAAATTGAAAACCCCCCCAAAATTTGTCAAATTTAAAAAATAGACGCACATTGCACACCGCAAGCTCTTAAAGTATGTCCCTCAGAAAGATGATTAAACTACTATGCATAGTTTTAGTTACTATAAAACTTTTTAAGTGGAACGATTTTGACCGACTTCAACATTAAATAGCCCTTAAAAGAATTTCTCGATTATAAAAGTGTCTGCTTCAAGGTGTTTATCCAACATTTTTCTATAAATTTACTAATTTTCTTTTTTTTATATGTAAGAGTTTTCTTAATATTAGCCGGTTACAAAAACAGAGAAGAGGTTATTGTATATTTTCGTTCCTGATTATATTATATTTTCTTACATTAAGAAGCAACTGTCTTTTTTTACATTTTATAGCGAAATAATGATACTGTAAAAAACAGATACATGTTTCTTAATCAATGAAAATATAATATGCCCACAAACAAAATATCTAACAACTTCTTACGAGTTACACACGATTCCGAAAAACGTTATTTATTTTTAAAAACTTCAAAAAACAATAAATTTTCAAAATTTAAAGAAGCATTTATAAAACTGATATCTTAAATTCTCAATTCTCAATTAGACATTTTCAGTTGAGTAACCGAACTTTTACTTGCAACAGTAACGAAATACTATTAATGTTAATGCCGCTTATTTATCATGTTTGTCTATAAAACATGACTGTTGAACATGAAAATATTTACTTAACGATGGATAGCATGCTAATAACGGTCATTCTTTTTTGAGAAAACTGGTTAATATACTATGAAAACTACCCGTAAATATTTCTAAAAATCAGTGACAGCAAAATAATGTTTGTTTTTTATAAAAGCTTCTTTAAATCTGGAAAATATACTGGTTTCTTTGGTTTTTAAAGATAGAGGAAACTTATTGGTATAGTACGTAACTCGGAAGATGTTGTTGCATATGTATTTTTGTGGTTATATTCTATTTTCGTACATTAAAGAACAATTGTCAATTTTTACAGTGGAGAGGTTACTGTAGAATAATAATTCCTTATAATTTATGCAAATCTTCTTTTACATTAGGTGCTGAAAATGCTACTGAAACCTTCTGGACTAAAGCCGGACTTTGCAATACAGCTTATATGCGTGTAAATAAATCAAACGTTTGGGCGATAGATGCAGCTAAAAACAATTCAAATATTTCATCAAAATGCTCTCTTATTCTTATTGATATCAGTTTAGTAGGCAAAATTCCTCTTATTTTAAGCGATGAAAAGGAATATGGCAACGCTTTCATATGTGCTGTCAAGAACACGAGGAAAGAAACAGGAAATACCTCTCCGTAAGTAAAGATATTGTATAGTACGTGCCCTTTGGCCTCGTTATTTTGATTACGCTCAACATGTTGATATAAGTACACAGAATGACAACGTTTACTTTTATATTTATCTAATTTTGTCAAAATGTTATAATGATAAGTAAAAAAATAATAACAAAGGACATGGTTGTAATCTAAAAGAGAAAAAATGTCATAAGTTGTTCTGAATAATAAAACCACCATATTTTGTACTGTTAAATTAAATAGAAACGATAAATGCAATATATTGGGGTACTTGTGTAAGTGAAAAACGTACTGTAAAGTAATTGCAATAATTTAATTTATACTGTAGATATTTATACTTCTCTTAATTTATATTATAGTAAAATTATAGTAATTTATAGTAATTTCATTTATATTAAAATAAATTAATGCATTTTATTGGTTGGTGAGAAAATAAACAATGTTTCAGGGTACTTTTTACATTTAATTAATCAATTTCTCAAAACGAAATATTGGTTTTTCGGATTCTATTATTTCTCAAATCAGGGTTCGCACAGTTTTACCACTAAATTTTTACAGTATTTCCAAAGTATTTCACTGCAGAAAAATACTGCAAAATCTGTGAATAAAAGCGGTGATTGCGAATTCTGTGTTTTAAAAGTTAAATGTAAATTTTCTTATCATTAATATTGGTGCCAGAGTCCTTGGAAATTCCAAGGAGTGTACGAACCTTGCAAATACATATTTTCAACTGTGAACCAGAATTCATACATGCAAGAGTGACAAAACAATGCTAATTTTAATATTAATGTTAATGCCGTTAATGTAGCATGTTTGTCTGTTGAACCTGTTAGTTGAAAACGAAAATATTTACTTTGAATTGACAGCTTCTGAAAACCAGTATTTCGTGTTCAGAAAACTGATTAATGCGTTGTAAACACCATTTGAAAACATTTCCAGGTTTTCTTTTTCTTCTCTTTTCTTGAATGGACGTCAAAAAGGGAAAGAGTCATTCCATGTCAGTTCAGGCAGGCATGTAACCCACCATCACAGATTTTGATGAAACTGCGTGTGTTTGTTCTTATTATTAAGATATGATCACCAGTATTTTTTTTTATTTATTTATTTTTTTTTTTTACTCCCTGATGAAATAGTTTCTGAGAAAAAAATTGTCAAAATTTTGAAAAACTGCCGTCAGTTGGCATTCTTGACTGCTCGGTTTTCAAATGTAGCATGTCATAAATATAATCATATTTCAATATCTAATCAACAAATAATTTATGCATGATAAATAGGGTAAGCAGTTTATGAAAAAAATTACTGTTACGCTTATAACATTTGAAGTGTGGCTAAAAAATTTTTTAATCTTTGAAAGGGTGATTTTTTTTATGAAAAATAATGCATTACCGAAAAAAGGATTATCAACAAAAGGCAGAGTTTTTATTAAATTTATTTTTTGTGGGGGATGTACTTAAAGATATCCTTTACCTGATTAGGAAATAAACGTAATGGGATTTTGGATGTTTTTAGTAGTATTTCCTATTTAAAAATATTTTGAGAGGCATTCCAAATCAAATCAAGCAGAGTCATTGCATATCAGTTCCCCTAAATTTTTTTTTTTAATGAATGTTCTATATTCAAAGACTGCATTAAAAAAGTCATCTCAATATGAAATCACTAAATAAGTTTCAACTAATGCATACGTGACAAATAATGTATGCAGATTATTATTTTTTTGTTGTTTTTCATGTTTAAACACTAAGAGTGTCTTTAATCTTATGAATTTTTAAAATCATGAATTTTGTGAAAAACAATGTGGTAATCAAAAATTTATTATTAACCGAAGGCAGAATGCTATTAATTTTTTTTAATTGTACTTAAAAATATCTTTTAAATGGTTATAAAATAAAAATAGTAGAAATATGAGAAATTTTAACAAAATTTTGACAAAATGAAATTTTTAATCAGAAATATTGAAGCTTTTCATGCTAAGACATACTGTAATGGTTAAGATATAGTATAATACTCCTCTTCCTTAAATATACTATATACAATAATAAAATAGCAAATATTGTTTACAGCAATAAAATTTAAATAATATTCAAAAGAAATTTATTTTAATAAGTAAGTCTTTGTACAGTAAAAATAATAAATCTATAAAAATTCATTTTCAAACATGTCAATTTAAATTGTTTATGGGCAGAGAGTATTTTCTTTCCTTTAAACTAATACTTTCATCGTTTTTTGTAGCTGTAGGAATGGCTAACACAAGAAATCAATTGAGATATATGCAGTGCATCTTCTTTCTTTTCTGGGGATCAGTAAAATATTCTCGCTGATCTTATGGATGCACAAATTTTACTTATCTTTACTCTTCTTAATCTTTTGAAATTACCATCCCCTCAATAAAGTGGTTGTCATACGAACAAATGACATAGGAATTAGCTTTCCTTTCATAAGTACCAGTAAAATATGAATTTTAACCCTTAAAATTTAAAAACACCACCCCTTAGAGACAAAGTATGTTTCTCAGTAGGTGCAATGGATTCTATTGTACTTATTTTCACGTCTCGTGTACAGCTACATTTGTGACACATAGTCCCAGTACCTTTACCAACACTACACTGCTCAACAGCAGACTTAAAATCAACAGCGCACTCATATTGTAAAATAGTTTCAGTTGTTCAAATAATAAATAAACTACATTTAAAAATCTTAATACCAACTTATCTTAACCTTTAACCGGAAACATTAAAATCCCGTGCACAAACGGAAACGTGCCGTCTGTAAGACTGCTAAATTAAAAAAATTGCTATAAAATTTTAAAAGGAAATAACTCTTAATAATTTACCAAATAGTGAACTTAAACACTTAATATTTAATAGTAATGCATTAACAGGACCAATTTTTTAATATGACAGCATAAAAATAAGTTTTGTATGCCAGAGACAGAAAATACTTTGAAATTGCACTTTATTGTTCAAAATATAAATTTTTCGTCATAATAATTAAATAAATGCTAATATTTTTATATATTTATAGAAAACATCCATGGTTCCACTAAAAAACAATATTGTTTATTTTTTTCTATAAGAAACGAACATAAAATATAATCTGAAAAATAAAATAAATGCATAAATAAAAAATATTTCCAGAGATGATACTTTGAATAAATTTTACATATGAAAATATTGATAATTTTAAATATGATTTAAATACTACTAAAACCAACCAAAATCGCATTATTTTTATTTCAAATCCAGTTATAATGTAGTATTATGTACAATTTAAAATAAAAAAAAAACAGTCATAGAAACTCCGCCTTTGATTGATAAAGATATTTTAATAATTTCATTATTTTTTGTAAAATATTTTTGATTTCAAATATTATACAATTTTTTAGACACATTTAAACTTTTTTTAACATTACAGCATTATTTTTTTTCATAGTCTACATATTTTATTTACCTTACCTAAGTTATTTGAAGAAAGATTTCTTTATTATTTATTGAAATATGATTTTATAAATAAAATTATGCCTTTGAAAATTGAACAATCAATAATGACAACTCATGGCAATTTTCCTAAATTTTGATAATTTTTAGGGTTCCGTACTTAAAAAGTAAAAATTGAACCATTATAAGATCACTCCTTTGTCTGTCTGTCACAGCCATTTTACTCGTAAACTATGGAACATGGAAAGTTCAAATAAGGGGAAGTAATAAAGACTATTAACCCACATATTTTCAGATTAATAAACATTCATAAATATATTTAGTAAAAATGTAGAGGGGCTAATTATGCTACTTGAAAAAAAACTCTTCTCTTTGTATATCGTGTGGGTTATCGTATGAAAGCTTTCGTAATGCTGAACTCAAAAATACATTCCTTTTAATTTTAGGTATTATATTTTGAAAGATATTGTAGAAAATGTAGCGCAAAAATATGCCCCCCCCCCCCTCCATCTAAACTACTGAAACGAAAATTATGAAAAAATTAGAGGTAGTATACGTTAATTTAAACCTCTCAGGAAAATTATAGCGATAACCCTAGGTCACATAGTTTTTGAGAAAATCGCATTTTGCTGTTACACATAAATTTCGATTTACGGGCATTCATCAAACGTGTTGAGCAGCGCTAAAGGTACCTATCGTAGCAGAAGTATATAAACATTGTTGATAATGATTTTTGAAAAAAATCGTCATTAATTAGCCGAGATATTAACCCTTAAAGATACGGACAGTTTGGACATACATAATGACAGGGGCGACGTACTCTCTGCCTTGTTAACAACTTTTAATGATATATATGTGTAATGTAATGTCCAGTAGCAGTATAAAAACAATCAATTTCAAATTGTTAAAAACAGACTAATTTAAGGGGTCTCAGGACTCTTAAAATTGGAAGAAATGAAAAAAAAAGGACCATTTTCAACATTTAACGTTTTAAAATGTATATGATTTTAAAACACACTTTTAATTGGGATGAAAGATATAAGTATGTTCTTTCATTTCATGCTTTTAAAAAATTGCAAGATACTGAATTAATATTTATAGGGGGCTCGAAACTGTTAGGCATTTGTCGAAGAGAAAATTGGCATAACAGTTTACGCGCAGGATTACAAATTAAATATTGCAACTAGAATGAAAATTTTGGTGCTTACTTATACTTCAGATTATAATAATTACACTGAACGTAAATAAATTTGCATTTAAAGCATTTTTATATTTTGAATGCAATGGTGCATTTAGTTAATACAAAATTTTGAAAATTTCAACAGTATAATCACCTAAAAAAGTATTTTTTTTTAGCAATAAAAAGGAAATTTTAGGTTCTGTTTATACAGAATAGCATGAAATATGTGTTTTGAAAATTTCATGAAAAAATTTTCAGAAGTTTTTTATGTGTCTTGCGCGTTATGCCCAAAAACGTCATTTGGAGAAAAATGACTTCAAAGTTTCGGAAACGGCACTTCAGCTATTGAGCGGGTATAATTCTTAAAGCCATAACTTCTCTTCTAATGGGAATTTCAAGGAAACAATTACATCAAAATGATCAGATAAGATAGGAGTTTAACATCTAAAACAATTTTAATTTATAAAATTTTGAAGCTTTAAGAGTACTGCGACCACTTAAACCTTTCCGGTGCGGAGTAATTCTGTTTAAAAACTAAAAAAATAATAGATTGAAACCAGAATTTATAAACAAATTTATTAGAAAATACAAACTTGCTTATTTTCACGTACATTATAGAAGGAAAATAATTAAATATTCTTGGTGCCATTTGTCAGTTTCGGAATTAAAATTAGGTGTTTAAGAACACCGCCCTCGAAAGGTTTAATTAGAATGAATCACATAAGTACTGTGGGATTCGCGACTAGTTTGCATTGAGTGGATCTCTCAAAACGCCTCGATTGACTTTAAAAATTAATTAAAAACCTATCTGGAAAATTGCACCACGGACCAAGGCGGCGTTGCAAATTTGCCACCTCCTTTCGAAGAGCGCTTAACACAATGCCAAATTTAAACTTTGCACAAACGTTTTGTTTTAGCTACACTGTAGAAATAAAAGTTATTACTACGCTGAATTTAGTTTTATGAAATGCCAAATGAAGTTTAAATATGCACGGCTTTTATTGTCAGTACCGAATTAAGTTCATCATAAACGGATTAGGAGAATATTAAAAAATGAGTCATACAGGATATTATTTAGGTTCCATATCTCTTTGAACTTTCATGGTATATCCATTTACACTTTTCTAGTATATACAGTTATACCCAAGCCTACGTTGTATAGTTTTTTACAAAGCCGTTTTAGTGAAAGGAATAGTGTATTTTTGAACAAACAAATGAACACCTCAACACCCCGAGTGTATTTAGTGTATGGTGCAAATGTATAAACCTAGCAATTAGATCTAGAGATAAATCGATAAACATAATCCCTCAAAGGCTACAGGAAAAATTCAAAAGTAGGTTCTTACAAGTAGAGTAAAAATAGGTTGGATTATTTAAATTACCTTCTGTTTCCTTATCCGTTACAATGAAACATCTTTTTTGCCATTTACGCTTCTCGAATTATTTTAGTCTTCAGCATTTAGTACTTAAAATTTTCTAAAATATTTGTTTTACATTTTCATGTGAGATGTACTAGAACATATAAAATAAAACCTTTAAAAAACGGACACTTAGGAAACACGGAATTTGTCTGCTATTCAGGAGTAAAGATGTACAAAAAGATCTTAGGTGATAAAAGTGGTAAGTGACACAATCATCATCATTTTGAGAAAATGAGCTGTAAAGTTTCAAATATCTATTTTCATTTATTCTCAAATATATCCTTTAACAATTAAAATCTCTGTGAGCATGTGGTTTTTTTCAAATCCTTCTAAAATTGAGAGGAGTGAAAAGTGCACTCTTTGAAAGAATGACAGGCATTTTCACTCTTTTTTGAGTGAATTTTATAAAAATTCACTCTTTAAAGAGTGGAATTTTCCGCTCCCTACAAAGAAGTGAAATATTTCACTCCATTGTCGAAAGTGAAAAATGTCACTCCGTTGTGGAGAGTGAAAAATGTCACTCCGCTGACGAAAGTGAAAGCCTGGCATTATACACTTTAAAAATTTTTCGTTCAACCTTTCGTCTTCCTGATTACAGAAGCGATTTTTTCCTATTCGATAATGTGATGTAAAATATCTTAATTTGCAGTCTCTCGGAAACAAAATGCTTACACAGAGGCTGATCCATGCCTCCATTCATAGTAGAATGTAAACATTAATTTGCAGTTACTTGAGAATGAAAATGCGTTGAGACAGCGATTTGGGCTGATGGATTTTTTTCGGATTTTTTACTCTTACCTGATTACTAACACTTACAGTATTTATCGTTATTATTATTTTGTAGTTAAATATGATATTCGATTATTATGATATTACGAAACGGTTTCCGATTCAAAAAATTAGCATTATACTGGGAAAATGTCTTTTTAGATATTATAGTAGTGAAACTTTTGAGAGATTTTATTTTATTACTAATAATACTTGAAATTATTATTTAATAGCCTAAATCTTCATACCAATGTTTTCAAATTTGACATTTACGAAATTTATAAAATAATAGGAATTTCTAAAAACACATGGTAAGATTTTTCAGAAGTTGTGAAATGTAATAATGCATTTAATTCATCTATTGCAGTTTGTTGTTGTTTAACAGTACAATTATAAAATACTAATTATTATTTTTAGTGTTTTTCAAATTGGTATATTTATTTTTTTTAGAATTGCATGTAAGCGATTTTTTTTTTTTTTTTTTTTTTTTTTTTTGCTGTTTATGATTTTAATCAAACATTTAATTATAAACATTCGGAATCAGTTATTAAATTTCCTTCTATTGTAAACGCATTTTCTACGTTTATGATACACGTAATTATTGGCACTAAAAAAAACATGATATTTAAGCATTGAAATAATGTGTTTTTTATGCCTGATGTTTATAGATAAAACTGCTTTAGTATATTTTTTTTTAAGTTCATAGTATCACTTATATAATATAAGATTGAATATATTTTAAAGAGATAAATAACTACTTTTTACATAAAAAATGTTTTTTCAAACAATAAGAACAATACATATATAGTCATTTCTTTTATTTTTATATTTTCATCTTTTTTTCTATTTCCTAGATCAATCTTTTCCTATAAAACATACGAAATCTATTTAACTCATATTCACAAAATACAATATACAGTCAGTACCGGATATATGGTGACCCGCTTATAAGGTCACCCCGCTTATAAGGTCACTTTTCGTAAGTCCGGACTGACTGAATAGGTATTACGTGTTAAAATACGCCGCCTATATGGTCAGTTTTCAATGGCTGCTATCGGATATATGGTCATATGTTCATCTTTTGTCTCCCTTTTTATTGCAAAATATCTTATAGTTTAGCCAGTGTTTTTCGACAGTAATTTCTGTCACATTTAATGCCCATATTATACTTAAATTTTCTTATACCTATATACCAGTATAGACACTTTTACCACATTTGTTTTACATTAATATATAAAGATTCATGACACTTAATTTTCATTTTAAAAAATCCTTTATCTTTCGTTTTGTACATATTAAAATCGAAAATTATAATTTACATTTCTTTACTTTTCTTAAAAAACAAACCACATTTTTTTTTACTTAAAAAGGACATAAATTCCGGTATATCGTTAAAACTATGCTATTTATAAATATATACTGCATTGTCCATACTCTTTGGCACTTCTCTGAAAAAACGTTTTCGTCCATTTCTTGGACTTCTTCAGTTTCAATTGGCAGCTCCCAGCTTTATTTTCGACCTTTTATCATCTCTCTCTTTCCATTTTTCCCCCTTCTCCCCTTTCACTTTCCCCTTCTTTCCAGCATTTTTAGCCAACGGGAGTCAACATTTGCATGCGCCATATCGTTGCATACACTTTTTCTTTCGAGGTTAATCTCGATAGCCTCTCTCATTAGGGTGTTGTGGGGATTATCATATGCAGCTATTTTTTCTATTTTAATTGATTGAGGTATTATTGGGTTTTTTAAATTTGTTCTTGAGAAGGCTGTTGCTTGATTATTATATTTTATGTCGCGGATATGCTCCTTATACCTTTCGCTTATTTTTCGCTTTGTCATCCCGATGTATGTAATTTCCTTATTGTCTGTATCTGAGGCTTTAATTTTATATACTCCTGCCGTCTGTAATTCGTCGTATCTTTCTGCTTCATTTCGTATCGTTTTAAATAGGGAAGGGTTGGGTGTGATTGGGACTATCTTTCCGAGTTTACTAACTTCGCGTTTTATTTTTAGTGCTATTCCGTTCATGTATGGTAGGGGGGGTGTATAATCTTTTTTATTTTGTCCTGGTTGGATCCAGTTAATTTTTTCTTTCGCTTTTCTGATGAGCTTGTCTATTGTTTTTCTTGGATGGCCAGCGTTACGTCCTATGTTCTCTATAATCTTTAATTCTTCTTTTAATAACTTTTCTGTTGAACATATATACAGTGCTCTATAGATGTAGGTATTTAGGGCTGCAAGTTTATAGTTTATTGGTGTATTTGTTTTGCTTGACATTATCGCTAGGTTTGCAGTAGGTTTTCTATAGATTGTTGTTTTTATCTGGCCATTTTCGTATATTATTTTTACGTCAAGGTATGGTAGGGATCGGTTCTTTTCTTCTTCTATTGTAAATTGTATATTGCTATCGTATTTATTTATTTCGTTTAAGAGGTTTTTTAAGTTTACTGTTCTGTTTGTTATGATAAATATATCGTCTACATACCTTATCCAAAGGCGTATTTCGTTTCTATGATCCTGATGGGGATATATGGATATGATGGAGAGCACAATATGATATTGATGGAGAGCACAATAGATGAGCTAGGGACCGAAATAGTAAAAAAATACCCCCTAAATAAACTAACGAAAAAGTCAGAAGAATTGATTAAAAGGGGTAAATGGCCAAATGAAACTAAACCAGTAAAACAGAATTTTACTCCTAATACACCAATTATATTTGGAAAATTGAAAGACCACAAGAATCCATACAAAATGAGACCGATCGTTAACAAAAAGCTAAGCACAACCTATGACATAGAAAAATATATGCGGAAACAGTATGAAGAAATGCTCCCCCCTTCCGATATATCAGTTAATTCAACACGAAAATTCATACAGATATTAAGAGAATACGAACCGCAACCAGACGATTATATGATAAGCTTAGACGTAAAAAACCTATACCCGTCGATTAACCTTAACGAAATGACAGAAGAAATAAACAAGACTATACAGAAACACTACACAGACACAGAAATTATAAATACAATGGAAAGTGCAACAAATCTGATCCTAAACGGAAGTTATTTTAAATTTAACAATAAGATATATAAACAGCTGGGGGGTGTACCGATGGGGTCCCCCATTTCAAATGTGGTTTCAGAATGGAAAATGCGAGTAATGGAGAAAAGAATAATACAGGATCATAAAAATGAAATACGCCTTTGGATAAGGTATGTAGACGATATATTTATCATAACAAACAGAACAGTAAACTTAAAAAACCTCTTAAACGAAATAAATAAATACGATAGCAATATACAATTTACAATAGAAGAAGAAAAGAACCGATCCCTACCATACCTTGACGTAAAAATAATATACGAAAATGACCAGATAAAAACAACAATCTATAGAAAACCTACTGCAAACCTAGCGATAATGTCAAGCAAAACAAATACACCAATAAACTATAAACTTGCAGCCCTAAATACCTACATCTATAGAGCACTGTATATATGTTCAACAGAAAAGTTATTAAAAGAAGAATTAAAGATTATAGAGAACATAGGACGTAACGCTGGCCATCCAAGAAAAACAATAGACAAGCTAATCAGAAAAGCGAAAGAAAAAATTAACTGGATCCAACCAGGACAAAATAAAAAAGATTATACACCCCCCCCCCCCACCATACATGAACGGAATAGCACTAAAAATAAAACGCGAAATTAGTAAACTCGGAAAGATAGTCCCAATCACACCCAACCCTTCCCTATTTAAAACGATACGAAATGAAGCAGAAAGATACGACGAATTACAGACGGCAGGAGTATATAAAATTAAAGCCTCAGATACAGACAATAAGGAAATTACATACATCGGGATGACAAAGCGAAAAATAAGCGAAAGGTATAAGGAGCATATCCGCGACATAAAATATAATAATCAAGCAACAGCCTTCTCAAGAAAAAATTTAAAAAACCCAATAATACCTCAATCAATTAAAATAGAAAAAATAGCTGCATATGATAATCCCCACAACACCCTAATGAGAGAGGCTATCGAGATTAACCTCGAAAGAAAAAGTGTATGCAACGATATGGCGCATGCAAATGTTGACTCCCGTTGGCTAAAAATGCTGGAAAGAAGGGGAAAGTGAAAGGGGAGAAGGGGGAAAATGGAAAGAGGGAGATGATAAAAGGTCGAAAATAAAGCTGGGAGCTGCCAATTGAAACTGAAGAAGTCCAAGAAATGGACGAAAACGTTTTTTCAGAGAACTGCCAAAGAGTATGGACAATGCAGTATATATTTATAAATAGCATAGTTTGAACGATATACCGGAATTTATGTCCTTTTTAAGTAAAAAAAATGTGGTTTGTTTTTTTAAGAAAAGTAAAGAAATGTAAATTATAATTTTCGATTTTAATATGTACAAAACGAAAGATAAAGGATTTTTTAAAATGAAAATTAAGTGTCATGAATCTTTATATATTAATGTAAAACAAATGTGGTAAAAGTGTCTTTACTGGTGGCTACTATAATGCCTGAAATATAGGTATAAGAAAATTTAAGTATCTTATAGTTTTATTCTTTTTCCTCCCCTTTTTTAGGGTGTAAAGTGCCAAATAGACATATTCACATTCAAGTACCTTCAACTGTTGGCCTTTCTGCATTGATCACGCGGTGCTTTTCGTTTTTAATAGCTTTAGAAAGAAGTGAATGGACATCCTGAAAGAGGAACTTCTTTCCTCCTAGTCAACCTTCCTCTTTTCTATCGTTGAATCTTGCATGCTTTTGCTAAAATCCACAAGTACGAACTTCCGTATGGTAAAGAAAGGCCAGTTGACATTTTTATAGCTTCAAAATGAGAGGGAGACCTTTTCTTTTTTAAACGGAGCCTTAGAGATCGTGATAACACTGCATACCACGTGACGAGATGCGCGTCGACACTCGGGGGAAGGGGATCTCCTCTTCTTGGCTGCAGCCTATAAGAAAACTCTTTCCTGTCGGTAAGAGTTTCCAAAGCTCTGCAGATTTCTCCCTCGACTGTCGCAATAGATACCAATTCTTGGAAAATATGCCATCACCCCTTGCGACAGAATGAAATTTGTGCTCCGTGCAGAGAAAAGTTAAATCTCGCTTTTTTAGTTTTTTGTATTTTTCATTACTTCTCGCTGCGTGTAAAGTCTTCGTTCATTTGTTTACTGTCATTTGTGAATACAAGATGTCAGCAAAATGAAAAATTTGACAATTGCGAAAAAAAAAATGGTAGGAAACTTTGAAAATTCGAATGCATCGAAAGCAGCTTTCACGAAGACTGATGGAATAGAGAGAGCGACACTGAATAACGTATTAGGGTTAAAATCTTGTTTAACAGTAGATGTGATCAACCAAAAGAGAAAGCGAGAACGTGTTTCAACATTTAAGAAAGTTGAGAAAGATCTTTTCACTATTGGATAAAATGTGCCAGATTGTGGAATGTTCCAATAAATGTTCCAAATCTATTTGAAGCTGCACAAGAACTACGGAATTCCGTTTGCACAATACATAACGAACTGACATATGCAGTTGTTGATAGTAAGATCGCTACTAATGGACTTTACCCACGAGTGGCAACTTTGCGGGTATGTTACTTCCAAAAAAGACTGCTTATTGAACGAAGGGGAAGCCGTGTTAAAATATTCTTCACGACTAGTGGTGTTTTTCTTCTAGATATCCACAGCTGACATGACATCGGTAAAGTCCATGGTGAAGCTTCTATACTGGAAATAGTTTCGGAAATTTAAAATATAAACACTGTTGGAAACGATGATAATGACGGTGAATTCGAATCTGAACCGACAACGCGAGCCGAAGCTCGCAAAGCACTAGATACTAATTTTTTTTTTTTTTTTTACCAATCTCAAAGGCACAGAGGAACATTTTAAAACTGACCATAAATAAGAAAAAGTAGTTTTAACAACTACGATAAAAAACAAACAAACCTGCATAAAAGATTATTTTTGCTACTGTGAGTATACTCATCAATTCGAAATTTTAAGTGTAAAGCAATTCTTGTTTATACCTCTTGTTTTATAAATTATATGTTCATAGCTTCTTTGTACATTATTGTATTAATATAACTAATTTATTAATAATATTTTAGTGTCTAAAATAAAATTCCTGCTTACATCGCATATAAGGTCACCCCGCTTATAAGGTCATATTTTTCAGGACCGCATGGGTGACCATATAACCGATACTGACTGTATACGGGAATAAAAAATTTAAATTAAATATGGCTTATCATGTCCTTCCATAAATAAGCGTTGTATTAGTATCCATTTTTCAGCAATAGCGGAAGAAAATTCGAAATCATGATTAAGTTAAGGAATATGTTTAAAAGAAATATATATATATATTCCAGATAATATAAAATTCTAGAATCCATGTTCATATTTAATAAAATAATGACAAATCACAACACATAAAAAAACTTACACATTCCTGATATTTAGCTCAAGCATAGAACTTATTAGAAAGGGATATCGGTTGATGAGCATTGCTTTTTAAGTGGAAAAATTAAAAATATTTTAGAAGAATAGGACTCTGCAAGATTAGATTTAAATTCAACAGCAATGAATACATCTAAATATACTTAAAATTTGAATTACACATAAAAAGAAGAACATAACTAACGTACATCCTGGGAATTATTAAAATACTAAGTACAACTTAATGGGTATCCGGAAAGAAAGAATATTATTAACTGATTAAGATTTCGGTTAATTATTTGCCGTTGTGGGCATTTTAAAACTATCATATATTTATAAGGCATGCAATGAAAGCAAACACAAGGCATAAGATTGGAATGAAATGTTTTAGTTTATTTCTGTCAGCAATCTAATTTAATTCATATGTAACTTTAACTGAGTTTTTCCTTAAAAGTTCAATTTGTGTTACAAACTATGAATTAAATAAATATTGTCAATAAAGTATTTTATTCCAATCTTTACCACGCTTGTATTTATTTTCATTGCATGCTCTAAGAGATGTGATTCTTTTAAAATGCCCATAGAAGCAACATATAAAAAGAATTAACTCCATAAAAAATTAACATTCACTCCTATGAAAGAGTGACTATTCACTCCTACTAGGGTCGAAAAACACACTCCTTTACCAAGAATAAATACTCCTCTGAAAAAGTGATTATTCACCCCTGTTTAGAGTGAATATTCACTTTCCAGGAGTGAGTATTCACTCTGTCAGAGAGTCAACAATTCCACTTCTGCTCAGAGTAAATAGTCACTCTAAAAAGGTTGGTTATTTTGAGTCTGCGATAGAGTGACTATTCACTTCTACGGAGTCACTCATTTCTATTTAGAGTGTAATTTAACAGGTGGCAGAGGACCATAGATTATCTTCTATTGTATATTATAAACACCACTTTTTTTATTACATACCACCTTTATCATCACAGCTGTTTTTATGCAGGCGTTGGGGATAAAATAAAAGAGTGATGAATGAAAAAAATTATCTATTATTATTTTCTAAAAAATATATAGGTTGTGTATATGTTTTACATATGTTTGTGTATATGTCCTATATGTTTCACATTTTCACGCGTTATATGCAAAAACATATTAACTAAAACTTTTCAATAACGGACACTTAGGAAATACGGAATTTGTCGCCTATTCAGGAGTAAAGATGTACAAAAAGATCTCAAATGATAAAGGCGGTAAGTGACTCAATCATCATTTTGAGAAAATGAGCTGTAAAGTTCCAAATATGTATTTTTATATATTCTCGAATACATTCTTTAACAATTTAAATCTCTATGAGTATGAGGTTTTTCAAATAGTAATTTAACCATTGATTATCTTCAATCGTATTATTAACTCTCTCTCTCTTTTTTTTTTTATCATATACCACCTTTATCATTTCATCTCTTTTTATGTGGGTGTTGGGGATAAAAAAGAATTCCTGCCGGCTCGGCCTACAGGCGGAGGTAGATTTCGAAGTTAAGTACTAATTTCACCAACAAAAACTAAATCAAGATTAGAGATAAACCCAGTTTAACAATTTTATCTGGCCGCTTTTGACGAATTTTTTACTTCCTTTTTCTGTAAGAGCTCATTTTATCAAAATCATATTAAGTCGGTATTAAAAAAAATATTTTTCTCCGCTCAATAACTCGAAATTTTCTGACACATTTTTTTAAAATTAAAAAAATGAAACTTGCTGACGTGATTTTTTGAAGAGATTTATAAGCGACCTGTGTTTTTATTTTCCGTTCAATTAATTAGAACTTGATTTACAATTATTTTCTCACTACGACCATTTTTTTCGTTTCCAGCACTATCGCTTCGGGAAATTCGGTTCAAAATGCCCACTTTGACAGCATTTTTTGAAATATATTCTGCCTTTATCAAAAAATCGACACAATGTAGCACATTATATAGTTTCTGAGTAAGAAAGCCTGCCAATTGGATGCATTTGAGAGCGAAAATGAATTTACAAATGAGTCAGAAAATAAGCCGTTTGGATTTGAGTACACCCTTAATACGATAATTTTTTTTCTGCAATCTCTATTTTTGTATAATTTTTTTGCTATAAGAGTTGTTCCTATCAAAATCTTGTCAATGTGAAAGGTGTAGATAATATTGAGAAGATGTAGTATAATAAATTTAAGCGGCTTGGATATCTTGTGAATTGATGAAGTTATGAATTGTTTACTTCTTCAACTCACCCAATTTTTTTCGTTTTTAAGTTTTTTTTTTTTTTTTTTTTTTTTTTTTTTTTTTTTTTTTTTTTGCAGTGAGAGCTGATCCTATCAAAAACTTGCCAATATAAAAGTTGTAAATAATATTAAGAGTATTTAAAATAAGTTTAAGTGAATTTGATATCTTAAGAATTGACGAAGTAATGAATTTTTTTCTTCCTAAAACCCTATTTCTTGCGCCCCTTGAGCCCATTTTAAATTTTATCAAAAATATGTGATACATAAATTTTTAGCTCTTTTCCTAGAAGTAATAATAACTTTAAACTGATTTGATATGTATAAAAACTAAGAAGTTATGGTTTTTTTTCGGTTTTCACAAACCCCCTTCCTATACCACCCCCATTGTCCGATTTTGCCCATTAACGAACTTCATCGAGATTTTCTACCTCTTGATTTTATGTATCAGTTTGAGAGAGATTTGTGCAGAATTACGGAAGCTATCGTGTCCATAAAAAAGTGATACATATATATATATAGATAGATAGATAAATAGATAGATAGATAGATAGATAGATAAATTTTTTTACTAAGGGTGGTTTTGAGTTCTAGGGTTCATGATCGGTGAAGATCTGCAAAAATTGTTCAGAAATTCCAACATAGGAGCGATAGCAATAGGTAGTATTTCATACGAAATCTACCTAAATAGAGATTTTCGCTATTCGGGAATGTCCGATATGGAGATTTTACAGTAATTTCTTAAATTTCATTCATTATTTTTTTTCATTTATAATAAAATAAGTTATTGTATTTTATTGTATTGTCTAGTTCCGGTCAGATAACATCTTCCACACCAATTACTGAAGATATAGACTGTAACTACGTGAAGAAGCAAATTGTGAAAATCGATTGTTCAATGGGAAAACCTAATTGTAAGTAACTTGTGCACATTTTCCTTTTTACCTATAAAAGTTTAAAAAATATCTGCAACAGGATTTTCGGCAGGCTGATTTGGATCTCATTTATCCATATAATTTTGATAATTTATAGTACAACAATACTATAGAAACCTCAGATTGCTGTGTAATGGACACGTCTATGAATTTTATAATTTAATTTTCCTAAGTTGTTTCGAATAAAAATTTGTAAATTTAAATTTTCTTTCCACTTTTTATGAGATCTATTTTAAAGTGATATTTTTAAAATTTTAATAGGGAATACAAATTAATTAGTAGACAAATTGTCGTCCATTTTTACATCAATTCTCTTGTGCTTTTCCAGCTATTATACAAATGTTTACATTCTCACAGCAGTTTTTTAAAGAGGGGACACTATATTAAACAACTATTTTGTATATCTTCTCCACTTAATTTTTAACATCTTCTTTAAAAAAAAAATTTGCCATACATGAAGCACTAGATACATGCAAAGTCTGTTTTTAACCCATTGTCCGTTGATGTTGCGTTTACGCAACAGTAAAATTAAATGCTAATGCTTAAATTTACTATCAAGGTACCACTGGTTTTAAATAAAATAAATTTACCTTACTTAATAACAGAAACTTTGATCATAAAATAAAGCGAAGATTTCCTTTCAAAATATGTGGTGGCATACGTTTTTCTGCAAAAAAGTTCAAGATCCCTATGTTTTAGTTTCGGCGGTTAATGGGTTAATTGGAATTTATAGAAACTTAATATTTAATTAGGCACTGACATTACACATTCCTTTGTTACACGTCGTGGTATTCAGAAGTCACTTGCGCGTTTCTAGCTAGCATACAAAATGCTCAAACGCCACAAGCTGTTTTTTTAGGGGGATACCCTACATTAACCAACTCTTATTTATATCTTCCCCACTTAATTTTTAACGTCTTTTTAATACAATTTTTTGCCTTACGTGAAATGATAAATATATACAAAGTCTGTTTTAAATTGGAATTTATTAAAAGGTGCTATTTAATTAAGCACTGACATGACACATTCCATTGTTGCCAGTGGTGGTATTCAGAAATCCCTTGCGTGTTTCTAGCTAGCATACTAAATGCTTAAATGCCCACTACAGGTTTTTTGGTGGGACTCCCTATATTAACCAACTATTTTGTATATTTTCTCCACTTAATTTTTAACGTCTTTTTAATAAGAATTTTTGCTTTACATTAGGACCATAAACACAAATTTTAATCAGATGTTGATAAGTATTTGATTCATCATCCGTTAATACTCTGGTGTATCGCATCTTGTTTTCCATCGAGCGATTTCAAATAGCGAGGGCAGCACACTCTCCTGCAAGCGGACCCATCTAAATTCTTCTGGCAATTTGACTAATGACCTTCAAACAAAAAGCAAATTCCGTGGTATTTTTATGAAGATCATGAGCGATTACAACACATTCGTGGCAATATTTAGATAAAATTTCGAAATCGAGAATTTTTATTGTAGTTATAACAGCTCCAATACCGTACAGAGAGATATGACCCCGCTTTTGCATGTTCCATTGTATGGCACTGTGATGCCAAGCACACCATTTGTACCGAGCGTCGAATTTAATTACATATGGGCTTTTCGCACAAGATTTCTATGTCCAAAGTACGTTTTCTCGCATTACTAAGTTATCCATGCCCTTTGAAAAACTTTTTTTAATCATAGATTGCGTACGCAAAATCATAGAAAAGTTTTATAAAGCAGCATGGTCTTTTCCTATTGATAAAAAAAAAGCATTAAGAAGTCTTTTATTTATCTCAAATTGTCAGCCACTTGACATCCGAGAACTCGAATAAGTTGTCCCATAACTATGTTTGCAGTTTTTGCACGCCAGTTCCAACTTTGTTGAATATCCATGAGATTTTCCAATTTCAGTTTATAAACATTTTAAATGTGGTTTCTGTAGCAGGGATACGCAAGTACTTTCATGTGCGATAGAAAATGTTCGAGACGGCATAACATGTTCATTTGTATTTTGACTGCTACTTGCACATATATTATTTTTTGCCTGAATACCGTATATTTTCGTGTATAACGCTTTAAGACCAGATGAGATGTATCACTTGTACTTGTAAACAAACTAATCATGCTGGCTGAAAGTAAAACATGTACTGCAACCGCTATCTGTTATAAGAAGTGATACTTTACTCTTTTTGCAAGTCAGAACGATCGTTCGATTCGGGTTTTTATTACATGTGACTGTTACAAAGCAAAAATTTAAATGAATGTCTAACCCGCACGATTGTGCGGGTTGGGTCTTAAAGGGATATGCCGATCCGTGTACAAGCCGGGTATATGACTTTTCAGTGAAAAATCGTCTAAAATCGGAATCCCGTATATAAGCCGATGTTATAAAAAGGCGATTAAAAATTTAGCGAACGAATACTCAGCACTTTTTTGTGCATTTGAATTACCACAAGAATTGATCGTTCGATCTTTCAAAAATTGCATAAATAATGCGATGAATGGAAATGACGATGATGCTATTTTTGAAGAAGACGGCGATGATGATGATGATGATGAATTAGACACTGTCAATATTCATACTGATGTACCAATAAAAGAAAGCGATTTTAAAAAGTCGCTTGAAAATTCTGATAATGACTTGAATAATGAATGATGATTACTTTTTTCATTTTAAAAGATTGGAGTATTAAAGTATTTTTAGAAATTCGAAAATATTTATATGTTTTTCCTATTTAACATCTCAATTTTGGAAATTTTTGTTAGACACGTGTATTAGCCGACCCCCTGACTTTGGAGCCAAAAACATGCACAAAAAGTCTCGGCTCATACACGGAAATATACGGTATTAATGCAATCAATATTTGAATTTTCGACCGCAAAAACATTGATTTCATTAGTAGAATTGCATAAATACCTTTTTCTTGCATTTTCAATCGTTGCTTTTCTCCATTTGTTCATTCGCCCTTTTGCCTTCCGATATAGAGAACTTGCAGAATGTATAATAAACAATATGCATGCAACAAATGTATACATTATATAACCATTAATCACCGAACATATTGAGTTTTCGAAATTTTGTCGAATATTTAAAGATATACTTGTCGGATTTTTCTGGAACTTCAGGATTATTAAGAATATGTTTGACTTCATAGTTATCAACGGCGATTTGATCAGACGGACAATCAGGAGTGTAACAAAAAATCAAAGAAAAATAATACTATTTCTGTTCACCCTGTAAAATAAAGTGCACAAAATGATCTCTCGCTATAGCATACGAATATATAGAAATAGTACTTTATGTGTAATTATTTGTGTAAGAATAGCACGTACATTCATGGAGATAGATCGATTTTTTTCAAAAAGTAAAAAAAAAATTCTTCCATGTTTTTGTTTATATCATGCACGGTTTTGAACCAAATTTAACGTCTTTTTGAGAAAATTTGACAAAATGTACTAGAGACAATATAGAGCTATTGCAATAGATTAAACATTTGGTGAAATATGAGCAGTTGTATGAAATATTTTTTATCTGCGAATGCGCGCCCGATAATAAAGATTTTATTCCAAGATTTAAAAGTAACCTGATTGGAGCGATTCATATAAAAAAACAAGTCAAATATTGTGAAAATTCAGAAAAATATCGGCGATAGAGTGAGCTACTTTTTACTTGCCCCTTAAAAGCTGCTGAATGATAAGGGATTTTCCCCAAATTGTCATTTTTTATTAACTGGCTTTCAGCAAAAGAGTTAGTATTTAATGAATGTGTACGAGTAGATTTAGAACAAATGCTTCGATTTTGATACTTCTTATTTTCTTGGAATAGGCTCGGTCTGGGGGTTTTCCAAGAAGAACTAAAGCATCAATAAAAATTGAAAAATTAAAAATTAAAAATAAATAACGAAAATGTATGGCAAACCCCTTTTCATTTAGTTGTTTTTAGAGAACATCTAAATATCAGCTCACTCTATCGCCGATATCTTTCTAAATTTTCAAAATATTTAATTGGCTTTTTTATACCAATTGCTCCGTACAGATTACTATTAAATCATTAAAAAAATCTTTGTTGACGCTGGCGCGTGTAAAAATTATTTCATACAACTGCTCATATTTCAGCAAATATTTAATATTTTTACATTCCTATTGCACTATATTATTTCTGCTACAATTTGACAATTTTTCAGAAACTGACGTTAAATTTGGTTGAAAAGACTGCATGATATAAACAAAAAACATGCATGAATTTTTTCAACCTTTAAAAAAAATCAATATATCTCCATGGATATACGTCCTATTCTTACACAAATAAATACCCATATTGTACAATATCCACATATTCATATTCTATAGCGAGATATCATTTCATGCACTTTAATTTACAGGGTGATCCCAAATATTATTATTTTCTTTGATTTTTTTGTTGGCCCGCAAATGCCCTTCTGATCAAATCGAAGTTGATAAATATGAAGTCGAACATAATCTTCATAATCTTGAAGTTCCAGAAAAATCCGACAAGTAAATATTTAAATATTCGACAAAATGTCTAAAATTGAAAGTGTCCACGGTGATTAATGACTACATGGTGTCTATGTTGTTCTACTAGTATTTTTCACACAAATATAAAAAATAATCAATTAAAACCAAAATAATTTTACTGCACTTTCAACTTCACAACACATTATCGGCTGTAAACGTATACATCCAAGTTTGAAAAATAACCGGTTTTGGCGTAAACTATTAGAAAAGTAGTGGGTGTAATATCAGTTATTGTTGAAGTTGCTGGTCCGGACTGAAGGGATAAATAATTGCAGAAATTCTTAATTAGTATGTCTTAAAGATTTATGATTTTACAAATTTATTATTGCGCTATGTCCACATGTGGATCTGGGTATAGCGTGCTTGTGATTAAATAAGCACGTTTGGATTTAAAAACAGTTTAATTTTTTAAACATTAATTTTTACAACACTATTTTAATTTCTTGTATGTTTTTGTTCCTTTTATAGTAAACATACAAGCAATATTAATAGATCAAATGAATATTGCCTAAGAATTTTTGCCTTACGTGAAACGATACAGATATGCAACTTTTTTTAATATTTAAATTTATTAAAAAGTAATATTTAATTAGACAGATATTATACATCCCATTATTGCACGTGGTGGCATTCATAAACCTCTTGCGCATTTCCAGCTAGCATACAAACTGCTTAAATTCCCGCTAGCGGTTTCTCTGGTGATAACCTAAACTAACCAACTATGTTGTACATCTTCTCCATTTAATTTTCAACCTCTCTTTAATAAGAATTGATACAGATAGACAAGGTTTTTTTTTAATTGGAATTTATTAAAAAGTAATATTTAATTAGCCGTTGACATTACACATCCCATTGTGGCACGTGGTGATGTTCAGAAGCCTCTTGCGCCTTTCTATCTAGCATACTAAATGCTTAAATTCCCACTAGCGGTTTTTTGGAGGGAACACCCTATATTAACCAGCAATTTTGTGTATCGTCTCCACTTAATTTGTACCGTCTTTTTAATAAGAATTTTTGGTTTACGTGAAATGATACAGATAGGCAAAGTTTTTTTTTTTTTTTTAGATGATATGTAATTAAGCATTGACATTAGAGATTCCATTGTTGCACGTGGTGGTATTCAGGGTTGGGGTGAGTTGGGTTGGGTTAATTTTTTGACGCCTGATTATCTATTCGAGGGATATAGGCCCGAGGGAGAAGTGCCCTCCGTGGGGTCTTTCTAATGGAATCTAACCCGTATTTACGCTTGGAAATCCAAGGTTCAAAGAAAACCACGAAACCTCCGAACGATTAGGCCGATGGGCGCGATTGGGTTCGAACCCAGCACCTCCCGTCTACCAGCTTCGAGAGCAGAACCTCTCGGTAACTGGTGGGGCGGTGGTATTCAGAAGCCTCTTGCACATTTCTAGCTAGCATACAAAATGCTTTAATTCCCACTAGCGGTTTTTTGGAGGGACACCCTAAATTAACCAGCTATTTTGTATATCTTCTCCACTAAATTTTTTTGTGTCTTTTTAATAATTTTTTTTGCTTTACATGAAATGATACAGATATGCAAAGTTTTTTTTTTTAATTTTATTTTATTAAAATGTAATATTTTACCAGGCACTGGCATTAGACATACCATTGTTGTATGTGGTGGTATATTTAGAAGCCTCTTATGCGTTTCTAGCTAGCATACAAAACACTTTAATTCCCAATAACGGGTTTTTTCAGGGGGCACCCTATATTAACCAACTATTTTGTATATCTTATTCGCTTACTTTTTATCGCCCTTTTAATCAAGAATTTTTGTTTGAAATGATATAAATATGCATGTCTATTATTACACTAATCAACAAATTTGAACTTTTGCTCTGTCCTAAAACATAAATTAGTTGTTTTCATGCGGTATTTTGTGCTGATTCCGAATCTAGTTTTAGATTTACTCCCGCACGTCAAGTTTGAGAGATATTTGCATATTTCAACTTATGCAAATTTAGTAAATTTTATACAATTATTTGCAAATTTAAGGTATAAAGCAATATCAGACAGGGTTTTTTGTTTTATGTTATGATTACTACCTAATTTACTTCACAAAAACGTTGTTTCTGAGATTATACTGACATGTGACTGTGAAATATTGTGCCTAATTTGCATATTTTTCATGTTTTTCTAATAATGTTTCTTGACGTTCAAATATTTCTGCCTCACGAGTAAGCTAATATGTTTCTAAACCAGTTTTTTGAGCTGATTTAAAAGCTTGTATTTGTTTTCTTCTATCACGTCTAGTTTTTGAAAACAGTGAAATTTAATTTTTTGGTCAAAAAAAGCCAGAAATAGCTTTTTATGATACTTTGTATGATAAACTTCTACTAGTTAGGATACATTCTACTACTTATTTTTTTTTTCATTACATAAATTTTTGTTTATGTCTCTGATATGAATCTGACCCTGTTCACCTTCTTGTCAATGAATTACACACCCCTAAAAAGCATCTTATATCAAACCTGTGTTAATGCCGTGCAAAAGTAGAAATTCATCTTACTCAAAAACTAGACATGACATAAGAAAACAGACTGCAGATTTCAAATCAGCATAAAAATCTAGTCTAGAAAAACACTATGTCAATTCTGTGGCAACTATTTTAAAGTTGATAGTGATGTAAACATTACACCATTGAAAAATATGCAAATTACGCTTAATTGCTAATAAATAAATGTTAAGAATATGCAAATCGTAACATTTATCTGAACCAGATAGTCAAGTAGTCATTATCTAGAAAACGTAATTAGATGTGACTATTGTATCTAAAATTTGCATAAAATAGCACAAAAAAGCTTAAGTTTGCATAAATTTAAATATGCAAATTTCTCAAAACCTGGACCACCTAGAGATAAAACGGTAAGCATATTCGGAATCAGCGCCAAAAACTGATCTAGAATCAACTAATTTTAGTTCTAGGACAAAACCACTGTTGTCCAGTGTATTGCTGTTGTCATTTTTTTGTATAAAGTAATATTTCCTACATAAAAATATCAAGTAAAAAATGTAATGAATTTATCATATTATGTTATTGGAAATTGATTGTTTCATCATTTCAGATCATTCGCCTTATACTCCGGAGGTGTGTTTCAGTTGTAATACGCAATTCTTTGCCTTCTTTCATAAAAAATATAATGAATTCATCATATTATGTTATTGGAAATTGATTGTTTTCATCATTTCAGATCATTCGCCTTATACTCCGGAGGTGTGTTTCAGTTTTAATACGCAACTCTTTGCCTTCTTTCATAAAAAATATAATGAATTCATCATATTATGTTATTGGAAATTGATTGTTTTCATCATTTCAGATCATTCGCCTTATACTCCGGAGGTGTGTTTCAGTTCTAATACGCAACTCTTTGCCTTCTTTCATAAAAAATATAATGAATTCATCATATTATGTTATTGGAAATTGATTGTTTTCATCATTTCAGATCATTCGCCTTATACTCCGGAGGTGTGTTTCAGTTCTAATACGCAACTCTTTGCCTTCTTTCATAAAAAATATAATGAATTTATCATATTATGTTATTGGAAATTGATTGTTTTCATCATTTCAGATCATTCGCCTTATACTTCGGAGGTGTGTTTCAGTTCTAATACGCAACTCTTTGCCTTCTTTCATAAAAAATATAATGAATTTATCATATTATGTTATTGGAAATTGATTGTTTTCATCATTTCAGATCATTCGCCTTATACTCCGGAGGTGTGTTTCAGTTCTAATACGCAACTCTTTGCCTTCTTTCATAAAACAGCCTTAAGTAATCCAGCGGAGAAGATTTGTAAAGAGCTGTATAATTCAGAACTCTACAGTCCAAAACAGGAAGACCTGAAGAGTTTAGTCGAAGCTTATAAATGCTGGAAAATAAATTCTGGTAATTAAAAAAAACAAAACAAATTAAGTATGCTTTTTAGGAAATACAATGACAACTGCCAGAGAGTCTCACTTACGCTATATTCTTTTACACCGCAATTTTTACTGGTTTTGAAATCTCCAGAATGAAGAAAATTAAGAGTAGCTCTGTTGGGACAGGAGAAGACGTGATAATGAGAGTTACTAACAGAATTGTTGTTGTTGTTGTTAAAATCATAAATACCGGCAACGGAGGCTTTAATAACTAGTTACTTACCTACACTGAAAAAAAAAAGAAAGTTTTTTAATCTAGCAAAAATGTTTACGAAAATATGTTTAAGGAAGTTTGGCTATAATGAATACCATTTTCATTTTTATTTGTAAGTAAACATAAAATAAAAGAATTAAATTTAAAAAATCAAAAAACCCAACTGCGTAAAAAGCGAACTAATTAATTATTTCTCATCAATGTGAAACTAATTTTTTTTTATATCACTTACCTATTTTTTATTTACTTGTATTGATGACTTTTAAGTTGTGTTTAATTGTTAGTTCCTATCTATAAACACTGTTTTGATGAGGTCTATATGTGTCTATGATGGTTAGAGTTGCAGTAAAGCTAGAGATCCTACCTACACAATTTCCAGGTTGTATAATATTTTAACGGAGCTTCTGATTGTAAAATAGTCAATGAAACATAATCTTCATTTTGAAAGACCTATCCAGTGATAAGCAACTCAATAGGGTGCGTAATTTTTTTTGTCTCTACCGCCATTTTGAATTTATAAAAACAAAACCCAACCTATAACCATCGGGTCGTTAAGACGAATCGATAGAGACCTCATTCATGCAAATCCATCTAGCCGTTGGGATGTTTCGAGGGTATAAAGAAATCCACGTACACAGATACGCGTGAAACACATAACCCTTCTTTTCAGTTGGGTAAAAAATTGAGATACATTAAAAGTTAGTAAAGAACAAACTTTGACTTATCCTTAACGCATTTCTATTACGTTTAAAATGAAAAAAAATATATATATGAATACTTCGATTTTTAAAAAAAATTACACTTTTTTAGTAATAGTGACCAATCGGGTAAGATTGAATAGGGCCATAAGGAATATTAAAATTGCAAGAAAAATCACTATTTAAAAGAATATCTAAAATTATTTAATGAGTAAACCTTAGTACAGTCGGACCTCATTATCCCGAGACCCGGTTTTCTCGTCACCCCGCTTATCACGTCAGTTTTTGAAAGTCCCGTAATTCTTCATATGATTTTAATGTAAATAAACTCCGTATTTTACGTCGTTAAATGATTTTCAACTCCGGATATCCCGACGGTTTAGGCAAATTGTCCATTTTCCATAATCCATCTTATAAGCACGGAAATTAACTGGTACGAAATGTCTTAGCCATACTTTTCACAAAAGTGTCTAAAATACCCATTGAGATAAATGAGAAATTTTACTTTAGTCCTTTATCGTAATAAATAAACTCCCACACTATGAATGACCCTCTTAAGATACAGACAGACGTATCAGACTACTCGCGGTCTTTTTGTTTTGGTCAGGCGGCGCTTTCTTGTGGTTACATGGCTTTTTTCATCCGACTGAAACCGATGCATTGCATTGTATTGAAACGATCAGAAATTATCTAACATCCATTTCTGAAACAACGAATATTGATTAAAAGTCATTGTATAATATTGAAAAAATAACTATAGGAAGCACATCTAGGGATAAGCAAACCTTAATTCATCAATATTTCATGTAACAATAAAAAAACAAGTCATCATATATCCGATTTTTATTATATTAATGCATGGAAATTATTCCAGAGAGAAAACATTCGCCTTGCATACAATCACCATAAATATTCCATCTTGTGCCGCGTTTGTAGCTTTGCCAACATATAATAGTGAGAAATTTTCCAGGCTGGGTGTCGTTCCATGTAGTTTATTCGGTAGAACGTCAGTGCTCTATACTGATTGCCCGGGTTCGGGTCCCGGCGTGGAATCTTTTTACTATGTTGGCCTTTGCGCCTCTTAAGCAATTACTTTGAAATTTGTTTTTCATTTGAAATACTGATTTTTATTCTTTTCAATTTTGTTTTGGTGTTTCTTTTTTTTAATAATAATGTTTTATTGCTTAAAACTGCAAAAACAGTTATAAATTTAAAATTGTCTTAAATTAATTAAAAATTCAGCTTTTTATAAACATATTTTCTCCAACTCCGGTTGCCACGACACTCCGCTTATGACGACACTTTTTTCTGGTCATTAGAGTGTCGGGATAACGAGGTTCGACTGTATATCATCTTTAAATTATCAGATTCTTTGAAAAATTGTTTTAATTTTTAGACTCTTCTTGAAACAGTTGTCTAGCTCATATTCCATATTACCCGAAACAACATCTTGAAAAACATAATCTCTTCACTTGTCAACAATTTAACATAGAGGAAAATTGATTAACAAAAGAGTAAATACAACTGTTCAACTTTATAATGAACTTTGTTAACGTCATTGACAATGAAATTTTATCATTAACACGAATTTTATCAAATTTATCAAGAAAAAACTGCAACAATTGAAAATAAGTGTTTATTTCACCGTGTCGCTCCAACAATAGGTATCCAAACAGGATTGAGCCCAGTGCCTCATGGGAATACTAGAAAGTGGTACGGCAGATTTACGCTTGGCTGCTACACTGTATGCACCACCAGATGCACCGTATGCACCTGCTGCAACTCCATATATTGAAGTATTCTATATTATCCAACCATTCCATAACACCTGCTCTTCCTATATATCCTCTTCCGATGTATTGACGATTCAGAAAATCGTTCTTTTACCTAAAAAATAATAATTTCTGAGATTTAAAGACGCATTTCTGAAACAAAAGTTTCTTTTGCCTTCAGTAATTTTCGGAAAAGTTACAAAGTAGTTTTTGCATTATATTAGTTAGTTTTCTAAGTCAGGTATCAACACGAAATATCGGTTTTTTGGATGCTATCAATTATCAAGTTAAAATTTTCATATTCAACAGACAAACATAATAAATAAAAAACGTAATTATTTTTTATTATTTAGTTTTATTTTGTTATTTTTGCATGCATAAATTTTGTTTTGCAGGTGAAAATATCTACTTGAGAATTAATAGCATCTGAAAATCCGATATTTTGCGTTGATACCAGCTGCAAAAAATTGATTAATACACTGTAAAAAGTACTCAGAAAAGTTACCAAAATTACGGCCAACAAAAGAAACTTTTCTTTCAGGAATGCTTCATTAAATCTCGGAAATCAATTAGTTTCCGAGGCTTCGAACTTTAAAGGAACGATTTTCAAAATCGTGGGTAATTCGTAAAAGGTTATAATATATTTTCGTGGGCATTCCTAAAAGGTCAAGAAACATTTTTCTTTTTTTTAATCGGTGTAGGACAGTTTTTTTTAAGTTATCTTAGTATAAACGGCAGTATTAATTTTTAAAAAGTTATTTTGTATATCTTCTTTCTTAAATTTAGCATCGAATTCCGACTCCCAAAAAAGCTATCTCTGTACAACTATTGCGAAGTAAAAAACTGGCCTTGTATCCGATATCAAAATTCAAACGCTTAGAATTATGCCCATTTTTTCTCACTTATTATTCAATTTGTGGTACGATGAGACGAAGAATGGAGTGTGATTCAGAGTAAGAAAAAAAAATTATAATTTTAGTATATGTAGAGTAAACTTTACAGTATTTTTACTATTTTCATTCTTTACGGAAAGGTAAGGAAAAGAACCTCCAATGGGCGCGCGACCGCCTTTTTCGTCCTTCTTGCCGGCAGCTGTCTAGGCTCCGTTAAAATGCTTGTTTTGCCACCATTCAACATTTTCTCAGAAAACCTATTCTTTTCTACCCTTCTGCGGTTTATTCACAATAGCACGGGAGATACGACAATGCTAGGTGATAACATGATTAGGTCTCGACTTGAAGGAAAGGTCGTCCTCTTGCATGATATCTGGCAGTTTCCTCTTAAATCCATTAACCCCTTCGGCTTTTACAGAAATTTTAATCTTTAATCACCGGTTTTTCAAAACAGAAATTTTTACCTAATTGAATCGGTAAAACGCTCGGATTAAATAAGGCAAAATTTACAATAAAAATTTTCTGATGAAAATAATCACTGATTCTGGGTACCTTACGCGGCACGTATACCGCTCGCTCTTCCCCAAGGAGTTAAATATGAAAAACACCGTGTGACCACAAAAATGCGCCGCCTGACCAGAACAAAGAGAGCGCGAGTAGAATGATACGTCTATCTGGTACGTCGAATGATACGCATCATTCTACTCGCGCTATCTTTATTCCGGTCAGGCAGCGATTTTTTGTGGTTCACGGAGTGTTTTTCATCTTTAATGGCTTTAAAAGAAACTGCCGGACATCATGCAAGAAGGCGATCTTTCCTTCAAGTCGAGATCAAATCTTCTTATCTCCTAGCATTGTTGTATCTCCCCGTCCTGTTGTGAATAAACCGCAGAAGGGTAGAAAAGAATGGGTTTTCTGGAAAAGTGTTAAATGATGGTAACCGCCCGCGCCGTTTCAGTGAGGAATCGCGGCCCCTTTCCTTACAGATAGCTGCCGGCAAGGAAGACCGTTGCTACTTTGTGCAAAAGGCGGCCGCATGCCCATTGAATATCCTTTACATATTCAACACAAACTGTAACTGTAGCAGTTGGCCCGATCGCCGTCACAGCGAGAAATCGTTTAAGGCTCATTTTATATGCTTGTTTTGCTATCCTTCGACACTTTTCATGGAAACGTATTCTTTGCCACCCTTCTGTGCTTTATTCACAAAAGTATGAGAGATTCAATAATACAAAGGAGATAAGAAGATTACACCAAATTGAAGGACACTTTTTCCTCCTGCAGGACGCCCGTCAGTTTCATTTTAAAGCCATTAAAGATGAAAAACACCGCGTGACCACAAAAAAATACGCCCATACTGAATATAGTTAAATGATACGTCTATTACAACCTTAAAACATCGGACGAGATCATTATTGATCATATTTCTGTGGTTCATTAAACTTAAAATAAAATATTTGTAAACTTTAATTGTAAATGGTATTTATACCGTAAACTTAATGTTTTCTGATAAATATATGTCATAATATGTCATATCTGCTATTGATTATTATCTAAGTTACTGATATAAAATTTTATTTTTATCAGTTTAAACCAAAACCTCTGACCATATACTTTTACCGTCCGAATTAATAACACCCTGTTAGATCCTAATTTTAACGTCCGTATTAATAACCCCTTTCTACATTCTACTTTTTGCTTCCGTATTAATAACGCCCTACAACATTCTACTTTTAACGTCCGCAATAAAAACACTATACTACATTTAGCCCCGTAAATTTAGGGTTTGATAGCTAAGTAATTCATAATGAGCTGAAAATTTCAGAATTAGCTCTTTATGACAAGTAAAAAAACCCTTAAAAGTCTCAGAAGTTCTCATGTGTGCTTCTATCGAAAATGGCCGATCAAAGATGGCCGCTAAGACCTTTTTGCATTGTCCAATGTTTTTTTTTCATTTCTAAGTCATATATCAATATTTTTTTACTTCTGAAAAATTCTGTGACCTCTAATTACATCCTGTTTTAATGTATACATAGGGCCTGACTAAAGCAGGGGCCCACGGGGTATGTGTCCCGAGCCCCCGTGCCAGAAAAGGCTTCAAAAATTAAAAAAAAAACTATAAAATTGCTAAAAAAAAACCCTCTCTGTTGACGTTTTTTAATGGTCTTGTAAAAGAACCTTAAGGTGTAAGGGTCCCGCAAAGAGATGCCTGCCCAGGTTTCAGTCGATTAGTCGAGCCCTGTACCTAGTTTTTATCCAAATAAAAGCTACGAATGAGTTGTACATTCATTTATTTGTCGTCAAATTAATAGAATCTCATTGCCCTCAGCCTGTTTTGCCTCGTACTTAAGAAATTATTGACAAGCCATCTGTATGTTTGTAATCCTATTTGTGAGGATTATTTTAAAAATTTTGTTTTAAAAAAATGATAGATATTCCATTTTTCTATATAGAAATGTTTGTCAGAGGACTGTGATGGAAAAAAAAGAAAGAAAGTTAGAACAAGTTTAAATTATTTATTACAAGGCCCAAAAATTTAAATCCAAAGTAAAAGTAGAATAAAACAACATTATAGTAATGCTTGTAATAAATAAGCTAATAATCTTGTGGTAAATAAACTTAAAACAAAATTACCAGAATGCCACTCATTCAACGTCGTAACCGTTATCGTCATCTTCAAATCCGTTAATAGGACGAACTGAATTTGTGCATGTTTCTCCTAAGCAAGAGGTACAAAACCTAGAACAATGGAGAGCTGCCTTCTTGCACTGACATCTTTCATCACAGTCCCTTGGAGCTGTTATTTTGCAATCACAAGAGATAAGCTGCAGAAGATCATCGGATGTATTGAAGGTAATGGGTTTAATCTGCCTTCTTTCATAAACCATCCCCATTCAGTAAAATCTAAGTTGTTTCCCAGCCACTGTTGGACTTGAAGATAAACCCGAAGTGCTGCGAAGTAACTGCGAAGTTCCTGCACTTGTTGGTGGAAGAACGGCCAGGTTAAATTTTGATGAGAGATTTTTGATTACTTATTTTTTGTAACAGATGTATCGCAGCTCATCTAGGGAGTCAACTTTCTGTCTCCCAAAAACGTTTTTCATGAATACCTCCCCAATTTCAATTACCTTTTGGGGTTTAAGTTGAGGACTGTTGAATAAGGAAGTCAAAGAAAGCAGCTCATGGTTTTTCTTTATCAATTTAAAAGCTGAGGATTTCCCCTTCCTAAAAATTGCCGATGTGGTATCACATCCAGTTGCTGCATGTAGGAAGAGAATGCAATCCTTCATTGGGCCAAGTGATTTTTGAATTTTAAATATGTTATAGCATTTTTGTTCGCAAGGTCGTAGAAAGAAGAGTGGTTTTCCTGGGTTACCTCGTGCGATGAGAATGGTCAGCAGATCTGTGTCAGTACCAACTACTGTGACTAATCTAGAATTGGTCTTACTTGAATTAATTTCTGTTGTACAGATTAGTGCATCAGCATCGTCATCCGCCTGTAGGGTAGTTATTCCTTCGGCCTGGAAGTAGCCCATGACCATTCGAATAAGCCTAGCCTTGTTCTCGGAGTTCCGTAAAAAAACAGCTTGTTTAAGGCAGCTTGGCCACCATGTTTTCGTCAAAAGCAATAGTTGCAGACATTTTCGACATCAACCTTCTTTGCCTCTCCACACTTTTAGTTGATACGGCACAAGTGTGCCCATCAAAAACAACTGCTTCACATGGAGAGAAGTGTTTTTGGACAAATCTAACATATGTGAGGCATATATCTCTGTAGGTGTCGGACTCATTCCAAACCAATGCATGCAAAAGAAATCCTCCATCTACAATAAACGAGCAAGTTGATGGAGGTTTAACATAAGGCTCAGTGGTTTCAATGATAGCAGCTAAAGTTGATTTAACATTCTTCCTCATTGAAACTTCATCAAACAGGGGGGGAGGTTGAGGAGCCACTTTGTATTTGAAGTAATCTCGTATATTTTCATTTGACTTGAGTACAGCAGCAATCCTAAACAACTGTAGAGGATTGAATATCACAGTTGAATTCCTTGTTATCAAAATGTTATTTGTTGCCGATATTGGTATAACTCTCTTTTTCCGTTGAAGTTTAATTTTCCCAAATGAACATCCTATGATTGAAGACAGTAAATTTTCACCAATCTTCTTTGCATTGTCACAGTTTGTTTTATCATCAGCAACCAATCCACTAGCTATATTCATCAACAAACGTTTAGGACATTGATTATCGAAAGGATTGTGAAGCGGTAGCCATTCGGATAGCTTATTCAAATCAGAATCATCTCTTTATTGTCTGGAAGGCCGAAATTCAACGTGATGTTCTGAGCATATATAAGTTTTTTCACAAAAATCTTCTAATACTTCCGATACTTTCATGTTTATTGGGCAAGAAGCAATCCATCTGGACAAAGTAGAATCTTCTATTCCTCGGCCATGTGTTAAGTTTCCTGCTACTTTTATGGATTTCACGAGACTCTGCTCTATTATCATATCTGGTGCAACTCCACTCCATGCCCTGTCTTTTCTGCTAATAGTAAAATAACCATCAACAATTTTTTTAAATTCATTGCTTTCCATTTTCTCCATCAATTTTTCCATTTGCTGAATATATAAATGGGTTTGAAGGCCCCTTGTCACTGTAACTGTTTTACCAACATTCAGTGCTTCACCATAAATCACACACAACGGATCACAATCCATTTGAACTATATTCGGACATAAAAAGCTAAACGGAGCAAAAACAGAAGCGAAAATGACCACGCACAGTCAAGCCTTTGGCCGAAACAATAAACTGTGAGCAGAGCCGGCGTCAGCAAACTCACATTTCTCTCCAACTCCCTCCCATGTCTGTATGGAGCGCATGCGTAGGGGAATTCCTTCATTCACTACCTTTTATTCTTATTCTTATCTGCATTTTTTGTTGAAAAAATGCCTGTGTGTGAAAATGTAGGTGAAAACTCCAAAGGAAAAAACAATTTTTATTTTTTTAAAAATAATTTCAGTTTAAATAAATCGTATTACCGTACATTTATAATTTTTTTATTTTATAAACCTAAGCTCATATTCAAATTAGCATACTTGCTGACTGTATTGGTCTCCTTAGAAGCAAAAAATATTCACTTTTGACGTAAATATGCAGAAAAACATCCAACAAGGCGCAATTATTTGGCGACCACAGTTGATCCGCCATTTTGGATGGAAGCCGACATCGAATTTTTTTAGACTTTTCAGGATCCACTCTATACATATCCAGGAGCTAATCCTGAAAATTTTAGCTCATTATCAATTTCTTAGCTATCGACCCCCTTTTTGGTCTAAATTTAATGGGCTAATTCTACTTTTAACGTCCGAATTATTAATATTCTACTACTATATACACTACATTTTATTATTTCAGATATCCTTAAGAGCTTGGTTTTTGGACCAATAGTTTTTAACTTATTTTTTAACGATATCCTTCTTATAGTGTCAACGCAGCTTGCTTTATATGCCGACGATACCACTATTTCCGCCTCAGCACACTATCCTGAATTTTTATACAGAAACTTGAAATGACACCTCACCTTAATATGTTCATATACTGGTGCAACATTTGCCGCATGAAAACTAATTAATCGAAAACTGCTGCTATTTTACTTTTCTACAACTTACTTCTACCCCAATAAACTAACATTTAACAACATTGCCCTCCCTTGGAAAGATAACACCAAATGCCTGAAGGTGATCCTTGATATAGGATTTGCCTTCAGAAAACAATTTCTTAGCATAAAAGGTATTATCGCCTAAGTTTCAAAATTTCTTGACCCCTCTCCAAAAAATCCTGTTCCCGTTATCGCAGTGGAGCACTAACATATACCCTTGCGTTCTCTCTGTCATGCCTCTCCGATCGCGATATTTGGTTTCATATGAAAATTTAGTATGGAAAACCTATCTGAAATCCAAAATAGAAATTTAAGAACCATCAAAAATGGGTGTAGATAACTCCGTAAGACGTTATTTAAATATTTTCTCTTTTATTTAAGGAGTCAAAGCGAGAACTTAAAAAAAAATTACGAAAATATCCAGAATCTTCCGATGAAATTATTGATGAACTGACTGACTACGATGTCTCTTATCTCAGTACTTAAACAAGAAAGAAAAATCATGCGTCAAGCATAGATTATGAAACACTTTCCAACACTTCCAGAATACGTTAACAAAACTTATCCATTTAATAAGGCAAAGAAGATACCTAAATAAGCATTTTAGAAAACGTATAATTTAATTAAAAACCAAATTTTTACAATTACTGCATATAACCGAAAAGGTACTCCAATTCTTTTGCGCAGCTCTGTATATGATCTATAAATTTATACAGTTTCTACATAGTATGCTAAAATTTTGTTTAGTAAGAAAACGCATAAAATTTTGAAAATTCACCTTCAGCAATTTCTACCAATAGACGAAAATATACTTGAATTCTTTTCTACAGCCATGCATATCACATACAGATTTTTAAACACTCCGCATATCAAGATGTAATTTAATTCAAGCAAAAAAATGCTTAACACTACTAAAATCACACTTTCCGAATGTACTATCCATAGGCGGCCATGTATGCAGTTCTTAGCTTAGCCCTGTATATGATTTTATTTATATGCTACAAACATTATCTTAATACACTAAATTTATTTGAAAATGCATAACTCAAATTAAAAACCACTTTTAAGCGATTCACGACCATTCTCAGTAATTCTTATGAATTCCTTGTTGTAGCCCTGTACATGGTCTATAGAATGTATGCCACGTAGTATACAAGGATTTAGTTAAATTTAAAAACACATGTCCTAACTGAAAACTCACTTTCACCAATCCACCCTAATAGTAAACACTTCGGATACAATACTGTATCCGAAATCTTTATTGTGTCCGTGTAAATGAAATATAAATGCAATGCACATCATATTCAACTGCAAGTCCCTTTTTGTAAACCTCCGTAATGTACTATATAAATTTCATCATGTTTGAAATAATGCGATATAATTGAAATAACCTGCGAACAATACCCCCCCCCCCCCCCACTAAACCATTATATAGCTGAACACTTTTGTGTGACCTTGTAAATGAATGATTAATGCTTTGCACACCATATTCTACTGAAAGCATGTATTAGTGCACTTCAGAAATTCATATCAATTTTATGTTGTTTCATAAAATATGCCGCAAACGATTTTTCTTCATAGATCATAATGTAACCGAATACTTTTAAATTCCCTGTATGCACACTATATGTGCTACACATAACACATTCTATAGAAACGATCTTCTTGTGCACCTTAATAATATATATATATACTTCATAATACAGCGAAACAGCACCGAAACCTGGTGATATGAAGCAATTAAAATAATAAAACTTTATAAAAAATCACCATAAAATAAAAACAATACAGGACGCGTTTCGAGCTAAAAATATAACCTCGTCATCAGCTACAGTACCACTTGTTTACTGTAGCTAATGACGAGCTGTTATATCTTTAGCTCGAAACGCGTCCTGTATTGTTTTTATTTTATGGTGATTTTTTACAAAGTTTTATTATTTCAAATACTTCATAATCTTTAAAATATTATGACATCAGTAAAATACAACGCGAATGATTTTATCCCATATACCTTAATCTAATGGAATATTTTTGAAAGCTATGAATGGTACACACTTCATTTTCAATATCGAACATGCTATGGTTAATCTGAATAATGTATATCAATTACATGTCAGTTCGAGTATATTTATGCCGGTTAGAGAATGGACAGACGGACAGACAAACCCAATTCATAAAGACTTTTCAACTATGCAGCAAATAGTTAAAAAGACCATGTTTTTCATCCGTGGTTGAAGATAGTACCTGATTTTCTTTCTTCTTGTGTTTAACTTACATTTAATTTAAACTTCTATTTTTTTATTTTAAAAAAAAAATACAGAAAGAGTTTTATTTTTTACTGTAATATCCATACTTCTACTTCTCACAAAAATAAAAAGTAAAAAATATGGCCATCACTGAAAAGCGCTTTGCATCCATTGGCCTTTTTTTTTCTTCATCTCGACTGTTATGAACAGTTAAACATTTTAACATTTTAAATTTATTTCCATTTTTTATGCAATTACTACATTGTTATTTTTCAATTTACTTATATTTCTCATTTTTAATCCGATTTTAAACAATTTTCCATCTTTATTTATATTTATACTCACTCTGAAATAGTTTCTTCTATAATTAGACTTATTTTCTCTTATATCCTCTTATGTACTAAGTTTTAGAAATACAGCTACTCCTAGGCAGAGCGTAAAGTGGGCATCCGCTAGGAGACCCATAAAATACTCAGATGTTCAACCTTTCATACATATTTGGCACCTGTACATGGGGCATTCTCACAATCTTTTGACTTTCATGTCCCTGAATAATAATTTTTATTTTAATACACTTTTTTGTGTTTTTCTTATTTCATATACTGGGGAACATCGAATTGTATGATTGCACAACAATATTAACGAGATAAATAAGTTTTGGACGATGTTGGGGGTCCAAACACCTGGAAAACTCCTATACCGTCCCGTGTCCCTGATGCTGATTTTTAAGTTTGGAGCTGTCTAGATAAAATTGTTTCAATAAAAATAATTTGATGTAATTTTTTTCTGAAACTGGAACTATTGTTTTATATAAATATGTAGCTAAAAATTAACTTGCAAATATTTTTAGGGTCATTATTATTTTTTAAACTCTGTCCCCGGGTTTTAGATTCCTCACCATCTCTCTTCTAAAATTATACAGAAAATCATTTCAGATGCAGCCACAGAATTTTTTTCAAGTTTTTTCTCATGCAGAAGTGTGCTGGAGAAAGAATGTCTAAAATTCTTTGGCAGGAAATTTACTGTAGAATTTAAATCAGCATTTAAATATCAATTTCAAGCATCGTGGTTTTATTGGTAGTCTCACCGTCCCCAAGGTTTATTCCTGCACTTTTCGAGGTAAATTAAAAAAAAATAAAATAATTTAATGCAATGTTAACACCTGTTTCTAAAAATCAATGAACATTGTGGCTATCACTTAGTCTTAACATGATTTTCCTAAAAATAGGTGGTAATTTTCCATACCGTTCCATCCTTATCGTCCCTTTTTTCCAATATCATTCCCTTTTTTTACCTTACCGTCCCTTCTTTAACACCCATTTAAGACAATGCTATACAAAAATTCTGTATTAAAAGTACTACATTGTTATTATTTCTTATTCGAATGTCCTGTGGGTACTATGCAAATTCATTATAAGTAAAAATTTAGAAGAAAATAAAAAGTTATAGGGGTAAAATGGTAAGGAAAATTAAATTCGCAAGTTTAACTTAAACCTCAGTTAAATAAAAAATTTTTCGCTGCTGACCATTTTTTCTTTATTTTGAATCATTAAGGCATTCGTCTATCAGATTAAAATGTTATTTTAGCAAGTTTAATTTTGTCAGATTTTTTTCCCCAAAAGTCAAAAGATTGTGAGAATGCCCCACATGTCTTTATGCATATGAAGACAACTACCAGCATTTTACTTCTGAGGGGTTTCCTGCGATGTGCTTGTGCTGTCCCTGTATTTCGAAAGTTATTATATAGTATTATTCAATTTCAAATGCTTTTACAATCCATGCAATGTTTATTTAATACACAGTATATATACAATATGTCTACCAAATTCAAATGATTTTACAGTATATACGAGAGTGGATAAAAAAAAAAGGTTACACAGGTAATAAAAAATTATTTATTAACAAAAGACTGTAAATGCAAAAGGGATTAACCCTTTATCTACTGACGGTATTTATAAGTACCACACACTTTAAACTTTTATACCATAGTGAATATTACTAATATTCTAATAGTTCTTTGCAAAAACACTCTTTTAATTCCACTTTATCCGGATACATGGCAGCAGTAGTTCTAGGTTTGTTATTTTAGCGAGGAAGGAGGCTATTTTTGACACAAGCTATTTTGATTTGATTTTTTGTGTTTTGTGCCGACATTTTGTACAGATTGTCACGCTCGTCTTTTTATTGCTCCAAACACAGTAAAGGATATAAGATGAGAGTTGGATTTTTTTATGTGTTCATTATGATCTTAGAATACAGTTTGACTAGCTATTTTAGGTGAACAGTGTATGTATTTGATTTAACAGTTGAATTACTCGGTGGTACTTAATATATAGTCAGTACACTGGGTGTTGGAGAAAAACTTCTTGTTTACTTTTCGTCTGTGTAGTTATCCATCGTTTTCATCTGCTTTAAAATGTAATTACTAAAATGTAGTGCAGTAATGATTTCCCTAGTATTTCTTTTCTGTTTCATTGTTATTTTTTATAAGAAATCAAAAAAGGTGTAGCACCGGCTCGTTTTTGCTATGCTAGAAATAGCATATATAATTTCATATACTGCATGTGTGAAGATGCGAGAGAACATGTTGACCCTGGAATATGGACGTCGCATAACTAAAGGACTGCTAACAAGATCAAAACCTTTAAAAAAAAAAAAAAAAAAAAAAAAAAAATAGTTTTTTAATCTTTTCACGGGCAAAGCATTTTCAATTCTAAAGTGTTGAAATAAATGAAGAATCGGAATTTGCCTCGGAATTCCGGAATTTGGCCTCGAAATTTGCCAAAACAATTATTTGTAAATAAGAAAAAGGCTATATTTCACATACTTATTAAATCGAAAATATTTTCTGGTGCCTTGTGGGTTTCTGTTACGATATTTTAGTCATAGTGTTCTGACGGTACATTAAAGTACCACTTTAATTAATTACCTCTAAGTAATTAAATTTCTCACGGCTGAGTATATTTTTTATGTTTATACTTTAATTTTCATTGTAGTAACAGAAAAAATATTACATGAAAAAAATTGCAGTAGATAAAGGGTTAAGAGGCATACTTGTCGATCACTTTTAAACATAATCACCAAATCTACTCATAAGTTCGGAGAGGCGTCAAGGGCGATTGAAATAGCAAGGCGTTTAGAAAAATGGTCTCGCTTTTGTCTATTTAACAAGGTTACATGAAACCGTCCAACGCAAACGCCCTGGCATGTTAAGTGATGGTGTCATTGTCTTGCATGACATTACCAGTCCCATACTGCTCGCCAAACTCTAGAATTTATGCAAAAGTTCAAGTGGGAAGTATGGAGCCAGATCCCCCCCCCCCCCACCCACTTACCCACCCATCCCCGCACACACACAGACACAAAATAGCGAAGATTTGGCATCCTGTGACTATTTCCTGTTTCAGTAATGGACCTTATGCAGGTGACGTCAGACGCCAGAGCTGGCGATAAGTTGATCTGTTATTCTAGACACTGCACCGCAAGAAAGTCGGTATGCGCAGGCGCAAACACCGCTAGCAGACGACTTTAGCCTTGATCCAGGTTGAGTGTATACATTTTAACAGAAAATTTGCAAACTTAGGGAATTTTCTCGCATACAGAACAACATTTTGAATTTATATTATAATATATTAAGTATATGCTGCTACAATAAAGAATTTTTTTGCGGTATTTTTAACAAACAATCATTAATAACTCACACTCCATAGATTGCTATGCTAAACACCGCCAGTAAATACAGCCAGCAGGCGAATTTTAGCCTCGACCTCAGGTTGCGTGCATAAGGTCATATGAAGGAAATACTTATCTGCAACAGGATTTTCTTTAAATAGTGATGTTAAAACAGTAGCCGAGAAATGACTCAATGGGCAGGGCCGTGATTTCTACCAATCCGGATTAAACATGTTGATCCTGCGTTTAGATAAGTATAAAGTCAGTGATTATATGGAAATGGAATCCAGAAGTATGCCTCTTAATTCCTTTTTGCAGTTTCGATCTATTGTTAATAAATAATTTTTTATTACCGTTGTAACCTTTTTTTATCCATCCTCGTATATACTGCGTGTAATACAGTACTTTTTGCGGTATATCTGCGCTAAAATAATTTATAAAACACGTACTGTTTATCTGGTTGGTTGTGTTAAAGACGGCCAATTATCAACACGAGGGATATAGGCCCTAAGGGGGGGGGGGAGTGCCCTTCGTGGGGGTCTTTCTAAGGGAACCTAATCCGTTTTAACGCTTGGAAATCCAAGGTTCGAAGAAAACCACGAAAACTCCAAACGATTAGGCCGACGGGCGCGATTGGGATTGAACCCAGCACTTCACGTCTGCCAGCTTCGAGAGTAGAAACTCTCGGCCACTGGTGGGGCCTACTGTTTATCTGAATTACGGTACACATACTGGTTACATTGCTTCCAGTACATGGACCGTAATTTTACACAGAAATTTTTAAAGTGTTCTTTATTCAATAAAATTGTATTCTTTGTATTTTAGATGAATTTTCCGCAAAAGCTTTTTTATTTTTACATACATTTAAAATGAAACCACTTACAAAATAATAATAATAATAATAATAATCAAGCTACTGGCACTTCCATGAGTAAAAGACGTATGTTACTACTAGGCTTTTGTTGCAATAAGGATGCCTCAATATCTAATTTCAGAAATCAGCTTAATTTATGCAACTCTTCTTTACAGATAACAATGGTCTTGAACTCTTCTGGACTAAAGTACATTTCTGTCAAAAGAACTGGGAAATAAAAGATAGTAACTGGGCTATAGAGGCAGCTGTAAACAACTCAGCTTCATCTGTAAAAGATGGGTGTTATAAAGTTATGGTTGACGTTGATTCGGAAAAAGAAATTCCTCTGTCTTTAAGACACTGGGGCTCGAAAGATGGTGGATATGAGAAAGGATTCATTTGTGCTGCGGAGAAACCTACAGATTGGAATGAAACGAAAAATACCTCTCCGTAAGTAGCGTTACTATATATTAACACGTTAAATGCCACGGTGACTGACACTGAAACCGAAAAATTTACAATTTAAAGTAATTTTTAAGAAAGTATAATCCTATAATAAATAAAAGGCAAGTAAATTTAAATAAATTTTCAGTATATATATTTTTAGTTTTATATGATATTTTAGGCCGTCAGTCATTGGTGAATGATGCGTTCTAAACGGAAAGACAGTGTCAGTCACCGGTGACTGACCTGGCGCTTAACATGTTAAGGAAATTCTTTAAAATCTATTTTCCAAAATTCCTATTACACAAGCCTGCGATGGTTGTGTTGTTTTACTTTTGATAACTGATTTTCATGTATTTTTTTAGCTCTGAATCCGAAAATGACCTTCATTTTTAACCATTAAGTCAGGATTTTTTGCAAATCGTAAATTTCAATGGTAAAAAGTAAAAAAATAGAGAACATCTGATACTGAAAGATACAGGAAACGGTTGTGTTTCTTAACTTTTGATAATTGATTTTTATATATTTTTTTAGCGCTGAAATGACCTTCATTTTTAACCATCAAGTCAGGAGTTTTTGCAAATCGTAAATTTCAAGTCAACAAATAGCAAAATTCTGATACTATAAAATAGATATGATGTTTCTGTTTTTAAAATTTTGATAATTGATTTTTATGTACTTTTTAGCACTAAATAAAAATAACCTTCATTTTTAACCATCACGTCAGAATTTTTCGCAAATCGTAAATTTCAAAGTTAAAAAGTAAAAAGTATGCAAAAATTATTGACGTGATGGTAAAAAAAAAATGAAGGCCATTTTCGGATTCAGCGCTACAAAATACGTAAGAATCAATTATCAAAAGCTAAGCAGTATGATACGAGCCAAATATTGCAGGCTTGTGTTATATAACAACACGAAACTTTCTGACACATTTTATAGCTCATTTTTAAACATAAAAGCATGATGCTTGCAGGTATGATAGAGCGATTTTCCGGTGTTTTTTTCATATTATGATAAATTAATTACATCTTGGGTTGTAAACGATTGTTGCCATAGGACGAGATTTCTTTTCTTTCCGCCGCTGCTGTGCCTGGTTCAAAAGGGGAAATTTGACACTATTTTCTAAAAAAAATCTTCTGCCTTTACCGAAAAACTAAAATAAAAAAACAGTTCGATTGCATAATATCTGAATAAGAGCACATACCAATTTGATTTGCGAACAAAAATGAATTAAAAAAAATATATCAAGTAGTAGCCAGTTTAGATTTCAGAACCCTTCGCGACACGTGTCTTTTACAGAATTTTAATCTTTGTCACCGGTTTTTCAAAATAGAAATTTTTGCCTAGTTTATTCTCAGAAATGTTATGATAGAACGAGACAAAATGTACAATAAAAAAATTATGAATAGTCAATGATACTGAGCAGCTTGTGCATCGTGTCTATAGGGACTCTTGTCGCGAAGGAGTTAAGGGTCTACGCCCTATAGCAAAATCCCATGTTAACGTATGGGGAAATATAATTAGGTTATTACTCATTATCTAATATAATTTTCAAAATAAAGTTTTCGTCATCAGAAAGAAAATATCAGAAAGCAGACGTAGTGCGTTTTCAAAAAGTATTTTATCACATTTTAAGTATTTTTAAGAAGACGATAAATTTTGAAAATTTTGTCTAGGTGAAAATTGCGAAAATATTTACAAAGGAGAAGGAAAATTATTTTTGAAAACACACCACGTTTACTTCTGACATGTTCTTTCTAATGGTGAAAACCGTTTATATTTACATTCTGCATTAACAGTACCCGGAATTGTTAAATAAAACACAAAAAAATATACATATTCGTCAATTTTTTTTCGCCTTCAAAATAGGCCTCATTGAGTCCAATACAGCTATGACAGCGCTTGAGCAACTTTTCGTAGGATGATTTAGGTATGGTCTTCAGCTTCCTCAGCGAATATTCTTTTAACTCAAAACACCTTTCTCAAAGTGGTAATTTTAGCTCTGGAACAGGAAAAAATCACACTTATCCATATCAGGCGATTATGGTGCTTGATCGATCACATTCGTTTCGTTTTCGGATAAAACCCCTTACACAACGATAGCTTTGTGCCATGGTGCATTTCGTGGTGTAAAATCTACATGAAATTTCGCAGATTTTCCATTGGTTCAGCACACGAAATTCCGTTTAATACACAAACTTTAAGGCCAACTCTTTGTGCAATTCATTTCTCCATTGTCAAAAATCGCAGAGTACTCAAAAGCACGACTAAAAAAGAGCTACTGTCAACGCACTAAGTCACAGATGGCGTTCAAACTCTGCGTTGTAACTCAGTATAGTGGTACCAACTTATAGAAAAAAAATTGTAGTGATATTTTTCCTGCGCGTCTTTTAAATGCTAAATTCCCGGATACTTTTTACACAGAATGCATATTAGGTAATGAGTCGCCCCCTAATTAATTTTTCTCATAGTTTAACTTGGAACTTCGCGATCGGAGAGAGGAAAACCTGTGTCGGTAACATATGTGCTTAAATACAGTTAAACCTACTTACTGTGCCTTTTATTTAGCTTTTGCCAACATTAATTACTTTAACGAAATTGTTCAACGAATTATTTCTTAGTATTCTTTTCACTTTTAACTCAACCCGATTTAATTTAAGGCATAATACATTCACTTAATGCATTCATAATAATTGGGCAATTATTTTTGAATTATAATTCCTTTTAATTGCCGAGCAGGTTTCTGTCCGCCAGGACCTAGTTTGCGTTGTGTATATGGCTGCTGGGCGAAGTTCGCCCCATAACCTTATTCCTTCTATTCGCTGACCAGGCACCCTGTACTTTACCCAAGGTTATTAGACATACCTTGGATACTTTAGTATTTTTAAATATGAACTTATTAATAATAATTTTTATAAATATAAATGTGTTTTTGAGTAAAAGGAATGCCTAGATTATGTTTGGGCCCACTCATTGCATCCTATTAAAAAAGACAAATTGGAAAATGCTCGTCAAACGTGGCAAATGAGGTGCGTTCGTACTATAACTAGTTTTATAATTATTTTTTGCACCCCATATTGTACTGAATGTATATTTTTTTGCACTTCATAAGTGCATAGTCTGTAACATAATTAAAATGCACTTGCAATAATTTTTTTTTTCCATTCCCCGTAATGTAACGGAAAACTTTTGACTCTCCTTGTAATTAAACTATACATCCGATTTTCATAAAATTTGAAATGACTCGACAAAATTTTGCAACAATCATATATTTAAAATTTCAGACCATTCGAAAGGCTGTAACATCATTAAAATGCACTTGCAATAATTTTTCCCATTGACCGTAATGTAAAGAAAAACTTTTGACTGTCCCTGTAATTAAACTATACATCCGATTTTCATAAAATTTGAAATGACTCGACAAAATTTTGCAACAATCATATATTTAAAATTTCAGACCATTTGGTTGGGTAGTTTTTGCTCTGTTATATGCGGACAGACAGACGGACTGAACGACGACTATAGGTGCTACGCATTTATATAATTACGAACGCACCTAAAAAACGTTTCAATCGGATGATTTTTTGGGAAGCTATAAATTAAAATTTGTCACGTAAGTTTAACTTTCGCATCCTCAAACTTTGAACCCTTCTAACCCTATGAAGATTTAAGAAAAAGTGTATAAACTACATGCTTTACCTTGTTACTTTACTCAAGTAAAATAAACTGTCAAATGTGGATGTTAGCATTTGAAAAATGAAAGTTTGTACAATTATTAATAAATCGAAACTCCTATTTTATTCTTAAAGCAGATAGGGAAATAGGGACTCTTGCCCTTCTGGGATTCTTGTGGCGTATGACCCATCATAGCAACGAGAGTGGGCGGAGCAGAGTCCTTAGTGACAAGCCAACCTATATGTCTAATAACCTTGGACTTTACCCACGAGTAGCAACAGTCACGCCTCTGCGGCTACTTACCCTTCAAAAAAGAAGAAGGGCGATGGGGAACATGTGTTAAAATGTTCTTCACGCCTATTGATGTTCTTGTTCTAGATACTCACAGCTGGCGTAACAGGGGTAAAGTCCATTTGATGCTGTGCATCAGATCTTCGCCTGATCGTCACTTGGCGGAGGTCTAACGCTCGTATTCACGAATAACTTCGAGTTATACAGAAAAGCCGGGTTGAAAATTCAAATGGCATTCCCCGTCAACCCCACTGAACCGGTTAGAGGTTGAAATCTAACGCCTGGTTCAGTAACCCAACCTTGGTCTTCTTATTCGATTATATGTGTTGAATGGAAATTCATACACTATACACTAGTAATCTTAAAAAGTTTAAAATATTTGTGTTCCTTAAAATAATATCTTATAAAATATCTCCACTGCACACAGTTTAAACTTAAAGGAAGTATAGAGTTTTATTTAGCGACTAGTTAAATGAAAAATGTTTATCAATCGCTCGGAAGTGATAACTATATGTGCCTATAGAGCGTCTCTGCGGCTTGGTACCTGGTGCCAGGGCACCGCTAGGATCACCTGTTCCGCTTTTTCTGCAGTTCTGTTAACATTATTTCACTACTTTTTCCAGTCAACCTGGAATATTAATTACTATCTAATTTAATTAGAATTAAACATTTTAATTAGCTCGCTGAAAATCCAAACAATAAAATTAATACATCTGGGATACCATCTATACTAATAAAAGAAATAGTATATATAAAGTACAACAGACTACTTTCTTAATTTTTTTCCTTTTTTCTCCATTTTAATATTTTCATTATCAGAAATTGTTTAATTGCTAACTAGAGCTATTAATAATAGAAATCATCATAATTGCTGTTCAAATAAAATTTTAGTTTTTATTCAAATCAAGTTTCATTAGTTTTGGCCCAAATCAAGTTCCATTTTTTAGCAACTATGCGAAAAATTATTTTGAAAAAGAACCTTTTAACATTTATTTTAGCAGTTGACACGTTTCATATCATTAAAATAACTCATTAATAAATTTAAAAAAAAATAATTGTTTAAAAAATATTAAAACTTTCAAGAAAAATTAAGTTGATCCATATTTAGTGATTACAGGTTTTTATTTTGTCCATACATTTTGTGGGGATAAAAAAAAAAAAAAAAAAAAAAAAAAAAAAAAAAAAAAAAACCTACATTGTATCTTTCTTTCTTTTTTTTTTTTTTTTATTGGCGTTTTTCTTCCAAAACATAAACGAAGTCTCGACGCGAAACCGAACAAGGCATGTGATTTTTTTAACCAATAAACACATTTCGTTCAACCTAGGTCGAGAAACCCCGAGTTGGGTAATTTTTCATCCGAAGTAAACGGTCAATACGAGTTTTCAACTCCCGGTTGAAAATACCAACCTGGGGTTACTGAACCCGCGGTTTAACCCTCGGTTGAAGTTATTCATCAATACGAGCGTAAGTGACAACCACCCTTATCGTCTTGGGAGCAGCTCAATTTTAGCGCTTTATTTTATCTTACATTGATGCCTGGTTGCGATTTTTTTATTATTACTTATTGATTTGGCAGTGCACAGCACAGGGAAACATCACCATGGAAGAAGAGAAGAATTATTGGTTGTATATTGCCTGAAATTGTTTATTGGCAAGAAAAATTGTCAGTATGAAATAAAGCAGTCAAATGAAGTGTAAGTCCATGGAATAACACCAAATCAAGCAATTAGATTTTATGCAGTAAACAAAAACTAAATGTAAAGTATGTTTGCAAATAAGTGGCTTGTTGAATTATTGTCTCTTTTACATTTGACTTACATGAGATAGGTGCAAAAAGGGAGGGCTTGTAATTTTTACACTCTAAAATTGGGAGGAGTGAAAAGTTCAACTGTTTGAAAAAGTGTCGGGAATTTTCACTCTTTTTGGAGTGAATTTTATAAAAATACACTCCTTAAAGAGTGGAATTTTCCACTCCCTAGAAAGGAGTGAAATATTTCACTCCATTGTTTAGAGGAAATATGTCACTCCATTGTCGAGAGTGAAATATCTCACTCCGCTGGCGAGAGTGAAGCCGGGCATTATACACTTTTAAAAAAATTCCGTTCGACTTTGAACCAATATATGGAATGAAATAATGAAAAGCAACAAAATATTTTTTTTTCTTAATTTTTATATCTTAATTTTCAAAAACTCCGTTTCATAATGCAACCTTGTAAATTACGTACTAAAACGCACTCTTTTTCAAGCGTGAATAGCCACTCCTCTGAAAGAATGACTATTCACTCTAAGCAGGAGTGAGAATTGTATGGATATTAATAATCAGCCAATCAGAACAGTCTTGTCTACGACGTTTTTTTAAGATAAGAGAAAGACGTCCACCATTTTAGAATTAAAATATACGGATATTATTAAAGTGGTTATTTATGGAACTTTTTATCTTCATATAAAATAAAATGTAATTAATTCATAAAGGATACAGAATGATAGAGCATTCGAAATAGTTTTGCGGTTTCAAATTTCTATTACTGTTAAGTCTGCAGTTTATCCCGATCGCGCGAAAAGTACCTTCAAAGTTGAGTCATAAATGCATCACTTGCATTATTATTTTTACTCCCGTCTCGAGCCTGTCATGACTGATAATTATACACAGTGAAGTTCATGGTATTAAATAAAAAGTGTCTCATTTGAGCCGATACTGCTCAAATCAAAGGGCAATATTGAAATTTTCCAAGGGAAGAAATGAGATTTCTGGAATATAGATAGTTTGGTTTGGGTCGAGTTTCTGCCCAGCCGAATTTTTAGCAGCATTTTCGCCGAAAACGAATTTTCGGCGCAACTCAGATTTAAGGGTGAAAAGGAAACCGAATTTTCTGTCGATCTCGAATTGTATGTATTCCTATTACTCATGAGCTAATCAGAACAGCAAGTATACGACGCTTTTTTTAAGATAAGAGAAAAGGGTCCGTTATTTTAGGATTAAAACATACGGGTATTATTAAGGGGACTCTTCACTCACTTGAAAACACCCGCTCCTTAATGTTAAACGTATGAGCAGGTTGTTTTCGATTTTCTCGTTTAAATTTTAATATTTTTAAACGATTTTTTTTTTTTTTTTTTGCATAGGATATCTGAGATCGATCTAATGTGGCCATTTTTTACTTTTTCGATTTTGGTTGCAGGTTTTTTTAATGAGAGCACTTTCACTTTTGAAACCGGTTCTGAAAGTGAAAGTACTTTTATTTAAAAAAAATCTGACACCGAAATCAAAAAAGTAAAAAATAGCCATATTAGAGATCGACATCAGCTATCCTATGCAAAAAAAGTTTTAAAATATTGAAATTTGAACGAGAAATTCGAAAACAACCTGCCCATAAGTTTAGCATTACGCAGCGGTTGTTTTCAAGTGAGTGAAGAGTTCCTTTAAAGCGACTATTCATGGAACGTAAAGGTAAGTCTCATTTAATTTTAATCTTTAATTCCTGTGATTTTGTATGTTATGATCATCAGTTAAATAGTTTTATTTTAAATAGAAAAAGATTAAGCTGGAATTGTTTTCCTTTGAGATATGTTGAAAATGTGTTGAGAAAGTGTGCTGCTAGATTTTTTCGGTTTTTTGCTGTTTTCTGCTTATAAACACTTACAGTATTTATCGTTATTATTGTTGCTGTTGAATAGTACAATCATAAAATACTAATTATTATTTTTAGTGTTTTTCAAATTGATATATTTATTTTTTTTTTAGTTGCATGTAAGCATTTTTCTGCTGTTTATGATTTTAATCAAACCATTTAATTATAGATATTCTGAATCAGTTATTAAATTTTCTTCTAATGTAAACTCTTTTTCTACGTTTATGATACACGTAATTATTGGCACTAAAAAATAAAATATCATATTTAATTGAAATCAAGTGTTTTTTATGCCTGTTAGGAAGTTTGTAGATTAAACTGGTTTAGTATATTTTTTAAAAAGTTCATATTTACTTACATAATATAGGACTGAATATATTTTTTAAGAGATTAATAACTGCTTTTTACATTAAAATGTTTTTCGAACAATAAGAACAGTTCATATGCAGTCATTTATTTTATTTTTATATTTCCTTCTTTTTTTATTTCCTAGGTCAATCTTTTCCTATAAAACATATACATTACACAATCTATTTTGCTCATATTCACAAAATACAATATCTACGGGAATAAAAAATTTAAATTAAATATGGCTTATCGTGTCGTTTCATAAATAAATATTGTATTAATTCCATTTTTCACCAATAGCGGACGCAAATTAGAAATCATGATTAATTTAAGGAATATGTTTAAAAGAAAAATATATGGGGCATTCTCACAATCTTTTGACTTTCTTGTCCCTGAATAATAAGTTTTATTTTAATACACTTTTTTGTGTTTTTTCTATTTCATATAGTTGGGAATATCCCATTGCATGATTTCACAACAATATTAACGAGATAAATAAGTTTTGGATGATGTTGGGGGTCGAAACACCTGGAAAACTCCTATACCGTCCCGTGTCCCTGATGCGGATTTTTAAGTTTGGAGCTGTCTGGATAAATTTGTTTCAATAAAAATAATTCGATGTAATTTTTTTCTGAAACTGGAACTATACTTTTATATAAATAAGTAGCTAAAAATTAGCCTGCACACATTTTTAGGGTTGTTATTATTTTTTAAACTCTGTCCCTAGGTTTTAGATTTTTTACCATTCCTCTTCTAAAATTATATAGAAAATCACTTCAGATGCTTCCACAGAATTTTTTTCAAGTTTTTTCTCATGCAGAAGTATGCTAGAGAAATAGTGTCTAAAATTCTTTGGCAGAAAATTTACTGTAGAATTTAAATATCAATTTCAAGCATCGTGGCTTTGTTGGTAGTCTCACCGTCCCCAAGGTTTATTCCTGCACTTATCGAGGTAAATTAATTTTTTTTAATTTAATCCAATGTAAATAACTGCTTCTAAAAATCAATGAACATTTTGGCTACCACTTACTCTTAACATGATCTGCCTAAAATAGGTGGCAATTTTCCTTGCTGTTCCATCCTTACTGTCCCTTTTTTTCCCATTTCGTTCCTTTTTTCCTATACCATCCCCTTTTTTTACATTATCGTCCCTTCTTTAACACCCCTTTAAGACAATTTTATACCAAAATTTTGTACTAAAAATACTACATTGTCATTATTTCTTATTTGAATGTCCAATGGGTACTATGCAAATTCATTATAAGTAAAAATTTAGAAGAAAATAAAAATTTATAGTGGTAAAATGTTAAGGAAAATTAAACTCGGAAGTTTAACTTAAACCACAGTTAAATAAAAAATTTTTCGCTGCTGACCATTTTTCTTTATTTTGAATCATTAAGGCATTCGTCTATCAAATTAAAATGTTATTTTAGCAAGTTCAATTTCGCCAGATTTTTTCCCCCAAAAGTCAAAAGATTGTGAGAATGCCCCATACACATATTCCAGAGAACTTAAAATTTGGACTACATGTTCATATTAAATAAAATAAAAGCAAATCACAAGGGATAAAAAAAAAAAATTACACATTTTTAATATTTAGATCATGCTTAGAGCTTATTTTAAAAAGATGTGAGTTTATAAGCATTGTTTTTCAAGTAGAAAAATTAAAAATAATTTATAACAATAGGACTTTGCAAAAATAGCAATAATTTACTTAAAGTACTGTAAAAAGATAGTAATTTATATTTAAAACAAAAATTAAAATGAAATCAAACATTGTTCAACATATAACATCCACCTATTAAAAAGGTATTAATAAAACTTTAAAAGTAACTAAAACATAGTAAACAATATCGTGTAATTAGTTTTAAATCCATTAGCAATAAATACTGAGATCTAAAGATCTAAATTTTGAATTATACATGGGGAAAAAAACATAATTAACGTACATCACAGGAATTATTAAAACAATTCAATTTTATTTGTACCTGAAAAGAAAGGAATAATATTAATTGATTAATATTTTGTTTAATTACTTGCCCTTATGGGAATTTTAAAACTATCATATCTTTATAAAACATGCAATAAAAGCAAACACAAAGGATAAGATTGGAATAAAATATTTTAGCTTATTTCTGTCAGTAATCTAATTTAATTCGTATGTAACTTTAACTGAACTTTTCCTTAAAAGTTCAATTAGTGTTACAAACTATGAATTAAATAAATATTGCTAATAAAGTATTTTATTCCAATCTTTACCACGCTTGTATTTTTTTTTCATTACAGGCTGTAAAAGATGTGATTCTTTTAAAATGCCTATAAAAGCAAACTAAAAAAAGAATTGGCTCCATAATAAAAAACATTCACTTCTATGAAAGAGTGAGTATTGATTCCTACCAGGGGTGAAAAAACGCACTATTTTAGCAAGAGTGAATAGTCACTCCTCCGTGAGAGTGATTATCCACCCCTGTTTAGAGTGAATATTCACTTCCCAGGAGTGACTATTCACTCTTTGAGAGAGTCAAAAATTTCACTTTGGCTCAGAGTGAATAGTCACTTCTTTTTATTTAGAGTGTAGACAATTAAATAACACTATTTCCAAAAAGTACTATTATAAGCCTAATATTATTGCAAGTTTCAGATATTAAATTACACCCTCTTCCCTTTTCCGTTACAACGGAACAACTTTTTTTTCTAAATTTCAGCTTCTCGAATTAATTTAGCTCTCAACATTTAGTACTTATTATTTTCTAATATACATATATATGTTTTACATTTTCATGTGAGATATGCTACAACATATTAAATAAAACCTTTCAATAACGGACACTTACGAAATACGGAAGTGGTCTGTTATTCAGGAGTAAATATGAACACAAAGATCTTAGATGATAAAAGCGGTACAAGACATAATCATCATTTTAAGAAAATGAGCTGTAAAGTTCCAAATATCTATTTTCAGTTATCTTAAACACATCCTTTAATAATTAAAATCTCTATGAGTATGGAGTTTTTGAAATAGTAATTTAACCATTGATTATCTTCGGTCTTATTACTAACTCCCTCTTTTTTTAGCTCATACCTCCTTTATCATCTCAACTCTTTTTATGTAAGTATTGGGGATAAAAAAAAGAGGACTCCGCTAAATAGAGATTTCTGCTATTCGGGAATGTCCGATATGGAGGTTTTACAGTAATTTAGGAAATTTCATTCATTATTTTTTTTTCATTTATAATGAAATAAGTTATTGTATTTTATTTTATTGTCTAGTTCCGGTCAGATAACATCTTCTACACCAATTGCTGGAAATATCGACTGTAACTATGTGAATCAGCAAATTATGAAAATCGATTGTCCAATTTCAAAATATAGTTGTAAGTAATTGGTCCACATTTTCTTTTTTACCTATAAAAATTTATAAAATGTCTGCAACACGATTTCCGGCAGGCTTTTTGGATCTCATTTAGCATATAATTCTGACAATTCATTGTGCGACAATAAAATAGAAACCTCGGATAGATTCCGAAACGGATAGATAGGAAACCTCGGACCACGCCTTTTAGCCTTTTATAATTTAATTTTTCTAAGTTGTTGGGAGTAAAAATTTGTAAACTTAAATTTTCAATCCACTTTTTATGAGATTTATTTCAAAGTGATTTTTTTAAACAATCTTAATAGGGATTACAAATTAATTAGTAGACAAATTGTTGTCCGTATTTACATCAATTCGATTAATATATAAACACATAGTATATCTAAGTATATATTATCATTAAAGAGTTTAAATGAGAAAACAAAGATATTCTTCGGTTAAATATTTTGTACATTTTTAGTTATAACGATAATTATTAAAATAGCGAATAAGCTGCATAGAAACAATATTTAAATTATGGCCACAAAATAGATTTTTATTTTCCTCTATACTTGAAAGCAACTCTATTAGCTCAATCAGTCGCCGTGACTTCATAATCTTCTCAAATGGTCGGAATTACAACAGTTTACAAAATATGTGTATTTTAACGCATAATTATCTTCAGGTGACGTCAGATTGTGTCGTCACTGTGAAATCATCATATTGCATCCGATATTTTGAATTTTCGCTTTTTAAAAATCGATTTATAATCAGAAAAAATACGTTAAATACTAACTTTCATACGCTTTTGTACAGAATTTCGTATTATGACCAGGTTTTCGGTATTTGTAACCTCTCTGTACCATCTGAAAAATCGCCGAATTTGGGTGATCTATGAGGAATTAATTTACATTCAATTGTTTCTGTGGCTATATAATTAACTAAATTTGACTTCGATTTACGAGCTAAATCATGGAATTTGTTTAATTCTGACTTCAGTTTCTTAAAATTTATCTATCATAATAGAGGAACTTTTTGTTCGCCTGAAAAAAAAAAAAAATCATTTAACGCATAAGCATTGTCACAGGAAATGTTTCATAGTTACTGTCGACGATGTCTGAGACCGCTTGCTCGAAAAATTAATAAAAGGATCTATTAACTAGTAGGATGCTGTTTCTATACTGACATTTAGGTTTAGTGTTATTAAAATTAAAATTCCTCTATTTAGAAGTCTCTAGCGATAAAACTAAAGCTCCAAACTAAGAAAATTTTATTAGTATTTATAGTTAAATTTAAAATTACAAGTGAAACTGAGAAAAATGAAAAGAAAAGCAGCGCAGTAGTAGTGCGATGATGCAGGCATTAATTAAAAAGTAGTAAACCAACATTTAAAATGCACAAATACTGCGTGAAAAGCAGCAAACAGCTGTTTCGAATCTACGGCGAGATTCTTCTTGAGTGCAAGATAGGGAAAAAAGAACAGCGTGCTATAAAAAGCAAGGCTGAGCCAAGGTTGGCTCAGCCTTGCTTTTTATAGCACGCTGTTCTTTTTTAACAAATTATACAATACTCCTTTATTTTATACAATACTCCTTTAATAGTGGTTTTTCATGAGTTTTTAATGAATAATTTGGCTAATTATCAAAAAATTGAAATTCTGAGTCTCAGGTGCCTTGGACTATCTTCTTACAAATTTTCCGACCTGTACGTGCTGTAGATTTCTCTATTCATCGCGGACACATAGACACGCACAGAGACAGAGCAAAACTTTCTTTTATTAGTATATAGATATGAATGTTATATAGAAATTTTACAGCGCGATATTCCTTTATATTGTTCTAGTTCCAGCATATTTCATTATTTCCCTATTTCTTAATAATATCTATTATTTATTCCTATTTAATATCCCTTTAATTTTAAACGCGTATATTAATAATTATCTTATTCAAAATCTTAATCTAAAGCTTTTAGTCCCTTCATGAATTTATAAGTTCTCCTATCTATAATATTCTGAGTGAAGCTAGTTTTTTATTTTCGAATGTTTTAAGAAAGCCATTTCGTTTTTATTTCCAATCTTAATTCCACGAATCCAGTTTCCTGCGCATCACGACGCTAGGCTTTTTACTTCAAAAACATTACTCTACTAGGTAGGAATTTTTTCACCTTCGGCCACTCACCTCTCTCGTCTTTAGCTTATCTACTCATCTCAGGTCGTGCGGTTTTCACTGATTTTTTTCGTTTCTCTGTTACGTCGGTATTTGTTTTCCTCCGCGAGTTTAACCAAAAAGGGGATGCACTGATCTCGGAGCAGAGATTCTGTTTTATTTCAAGTGCTCAACAAAATGTTATCTGTTGTATATTTGTCTCGTAGTCTTTTTAATTGCTCCTAAATATTTTACAGCATGATATAGAGACTCGAAGACTCGGAGACTACTGACCAGTCCCCTACCTACCGGGGTTACCCCAGCTGAACGGGTTTGTAATTGCCTGGAAAGCAGGCGATGCATTGTGAGTACATACGCCAGATCGCCGCAGGCGGCGGACCACACCAGCACTATACTAAGCCAAGTTGATGAGTCTAGGTTGTTTATTGCACTTTGCAAAACTATGATTGTTGCCGCACACCACGTACTTGCCATGCCAGTTGGAAAAGGGCTGGATTATTTTTTGATGCCTAAAAGGTGGTAAACTTCTTAGCTGTAGAAGAGGGCAATTTTGAGGGAAAATTAAAATTAAAATGGCCGAAAAGCTAAGATTTACCGCTGTAGGGATAATTTTGGGCCGAATTGCAAGGTAGACGAATCGCTGCAGAGGGAGACGGGAATAAACCCGACATCATTGCCTCGATCGTCATCCTATCTGCAGTGCCTACTGCTCGTTAATGATATAGAGACTCATGCCAAAGCCTGAAGGCTTTATAGAATTTTCATTATAATGTGGGAGTTGTCCCTCTGAGCGTTTTGGGGGCTTCCCTGCGTTTTCATAAAAATGCTTGTAAAACTAATATTAATTAAAATTTCTTTCCCTGTTTGTTTCTAATATACACTTCATGCTCTTATATTTGGCAAACATCTTAAAATAGCATTCTGTCAAAATTATTTTTGTCTACAACCGATTTAAGCTACTTTAGGGAAACGGAAAAATACGAACAAACCGCTTAGAGGGGTAAGATTTTATGTCTGATGAATAAATGCCTTCGAACCAGTAGTTGACTTCGTTTTCTTTTATGGAGAAATCACCGGATTCTTAAATCCGTTACCGTATTACACTTACGTCATGACCGTATGAATTAGTAATACGACTGCAAACAGCCACCATGTGTTCTCACTTTGAGCTATACTTTAATAGATCGTAATATTCCTCGCATCGATCGAATAAATTAGCATCCTAAGCCAAGAAGTCACCACTAATATGTTCGACCTGATATTCACTGTTCCAACAAACTTCACACACAAACACATATATATATACAGTGTGTCCACGTATAACCTGACCGACCTTATTTTCGCAACCGTTGTTCCTAGATGCATACTTCCAATTACCAAAGTAATCAAAATTAGGTGCAGAGTTCAGATAAAAAGTTTGGAGCGAAAAAACAATTTAGCGAAGAATTACAGAATCTAAATTTGTATACGGTCCCCCGGTCCTATAAGTTATATTTAGCAAAATTTTCCTGTTATACTGACAAGTAAGGCCAAAAAAGTCCCGTTATTTTATCATTAAAATTGACCGAGTAATATCTGTTTGAATTTGGAGCATATTTTTGGCTGCAAATTAGGGGTCATTCACAAATTTAGTAGAAATATAATTATCGTCAGATATTAAAGAAATGGTTGAGAATAAAATTAGCATTGCAATATAAATTTGAAATCTTTAATCATTCTGACATATTACAGCAAAATATACAATTTGTACTGAACATATAAGAGGATAAAAATAACAGAATTTTTGTTAAATAAAAGGATGAAAATCAACAGCCTCAATTCTTTACAAAAATGATACATATTTTAAAATGCTTTTAGATTACACCGTGTTTCAAACTTTGGGTTGTGCCACGTTTTTTAGCTTTTGAAAATTGATTCACATGTATTTTTTAGCGCTGAATCCGAAAATGACCTTCATTTTAAACCATCACGTCAGTATTTTTCTCAAATCGCAAATTTCAAAGTTAAAAAGCTCAAAGTTAAAATTGATCTCCCCTCCCCTCACAACCTCATTGGACCACTGAGCTGTTTAGCTGTAAGAAACCCAGTATGAGTCACAAAATTGAATAAATTATTGAATTAAATAAAATTAAGCTGAATAAAAAGGTCTTACATCTATTTTTTAGTATCAGATTTTTCGCTATTTTTTAACCTTAAAATTTACGATTTGCGAAAAATCTTGACATGATGGTTAAAAGTGAAGGTAATTTTTTTATTTAGCGTTAAAAAATACATAAAATGTAATTATAAAAGTTAAAAAACACAACCATCGCAGGTTTATGTTATCTAATCTAAAACCATTTCTTAAACTTGTTGACGGTAATCTATCCGAATTTTTTTGTGTTATCCTCAATATAAGTATGTATAAGATGGTAAGCGTCGAAAATCATAATAACATTGTAATCGGATTTAAGTCAGTATGTAAAATTTTAACTTCGATCGGACGTTTGAAAGTCAGTTAAAGTTCCAGTACAAATTTTAAACAGGAACGACGATCGTTGCAAGTTAAATAAAACCTTATGAAAATAACATAATTTTTGTTCAAAGAAATCATAGCCTCAAATCCTTACAAAATACAACATATGTTAAAATACAATTATTTTAACTAATCTGAAACTTAACTAATAAAGTTAACTCAATCGTAATGGTTGTACGATTTCTTTTAAATCGCAGATACCTTGAAATAAGTTTAAGTACTTTATATACGACCCCTGAAAGCATGGTCGAAATCATCTGTTTTGATATGCAAAAAAGTGGTATAAGTCATGCTTTTTAAAGTTTCAAAACTCGGTCATTTTTAATGTTAGATGAATGGGACTTTTTCTGTCTTACTTGTTAGTGTAACAGTAATTTTTATCAAATATCACTTATAGGATCGGGGGACCGTATAAAAATTTTAATTTCGTAATTTTTTAATAAATATTTTTCTTGACTCGAATGGCTTTAAAAATAATTCTTTGTCTTATTTAACCCTCTGTCTACCAGAAGGGTCCAATGGACCCGACATGTATATTCAAAATATCTATTCAAACCAGAAAATTTCTTCAAAACAAACTAAATGTATAAATCAGACAATAATAAGTTAAATAAACAAATTAAATAGTTTTAACTAAAAATTCTGGTGTAGAATGTTTTTATAAAACTTGAGTAAAATTTCCGGTAGTTCTAGGGTTAAACCATTTTCGTAATTGAAAGTATGCATCTAGGACCAACGGTTGCGAAAATAAAGGTCGGTCAGGTTATACGTGGACACACTGTATATATATATGTATATATTAATCTTTCTTCTTGTTCTAATAAGAAAAAAAAAACATTTTATACGACCAAAGTTTCTTCAGACATTTTAAATTTTATAAATTTTCAAAACTTTCCCTAATTGCTAATAAGAAGAAAAAAATAAAAACTTTTATACGACCAAAACATCCTGAATTATGATACTTTTAATTTGATGAGCATTCAATATTCTTCAATATTTTTTATTTGTGATTTTTCTAACTTGAATTTATCTAGTAAGTACCATTTCGTATTTTGTAATATTAAGCAAAACTTATAGTAAATGTATCCTTTTATGCATTCTTAAGTGTTTATTTTGTTCATTTCAGATTATCCGTCATATAAGCCGGAAGTATGTTTTAAATCTAATACTCAAACATTTGTGTTCTATAAAAATATCACAGAACTCTTGACAGCAGGCCTTGTTTGTCAGGAGAATCATGGTACAAAACTCTATGATCCAAAACAGGAGGAAATGGAGAGTTTAGCACTAGCTTATAAATGCTGGAAAGATGGTAAGTAAATTTTAACTTAAGTGTCATTAAGTGCGTGCAGTGGCAACTGCATCAAAGACACATAGATTAACATACAAGATGGGACATTTACGGCAAAATTTGTAATGGCAACAGTATTAGCGTCACTACCGACAAGGGGGAAGAATTAACAAGCCTCCGAAATTTACCTATGTTGAAGAAATATGTTTACGTTCTATGTTTTGAATATCTATTCTTAAGACGAAGCAAAAGGCAGACGATATTGCATTTATGCTTTATTCATTTAGCTGCTTTTTTTTTTTTTATCGTACTTGTATCTTCCACTTTTAGTTTACAAAATGATAATTAGAGTAATAATATAAAAGAAAAACCGTAGAAAATTCTGTTAAGAACGTAAATATGTAAGTTTATACGATTAAATTGTAAAAAATCAAATTCACGTATTGTGTTAATTTATTCATATCGGATAAAATTGTATTGGGTGTAATGTCAGTACCTCTATTTCATTTTAACTTTTAGATCATTATAATTCTAAAAATTCTTCGAAAGGAATTTTTTTCCATTTGTAATTTTATTATTATTTCTTATATGTTAATATTATAAATATTATTGAATTGATTGTACGTTATTTACATTAAAAACAATATTTTTATTTTATCTGTAAGAAAGTGAAAATACGTAATTTTTAAAAGATTATTGTAACTAATACGTTAAACTTCATAAATTAATAAAACATCGGCTATAAAAGATTTCCTACCAAATGGGAATATTTATGAAATGTTCTGAAGCTTTTAGAGTGCGTTATTTCGTATATTTTTATATTACACCATTGTTTTTGATATATAGCATTCAAGACGAAATTTTTACCTTGTTTTTCGTTGCACTTAATTCGTTCACTCATCATATATATATATATATATATATATGTAATAATAAAAATTTTCGCCTCTTTTTCTTAGTAAAACTTTTCCAAATTCTTAATATTTTTCCTTTTTTACCTATCTTTAATAATATCTTAATATCTTTTGTCTTTTATTTCATGCATTTAAAGTTGCGTATTCTTTTATTATTCTAAAAACCTTAATCCATTCGCCTAATCTTATAAAACCCATTAAATTACTTTTTCATTTTATTCTAAAACTAAATTCTCTTTCTTTCGAATGTTTTAATATCATTTATTCTTTCGTGTTCCATACCCACAATTCCATGCGTCCGCCAGCGCTAATTGCACTTTAATTCTGACGCCGTATAAAGAGTTCTTTATCGACGTCATCCTTTCCCATCGAATCGTAATTTGTTCTATGTCCCATCCTCCCCCACCTCTCTTCTAGCATTGGTCTGTTACCTTTCTGTAACCGTCCGCGCGTTGTTGTTCGGAGTACAAATATCGTTACCTCGGCGATGGAGAGAAGATTTTTACGTTTTTCTGGTTATCTAATTAAGGTGAGCCGCTTGGAGTGAACGTTGTAATGTGTAGAACCTATTCTTATAACATCTAACGTTTTATGAAGCGATGATCGATTTTTGAGAGTGGATGGAATAACTACTGGAAGTGTTTTACTATGTTTTTTGTCAATAAAACCAGTTTAAAAAGTGACGATGACTCTCTATATTCATTACGTAAGGGAAATTATCCCAATGTTTTTCGAACCTGTTTTTTTCTCGCCACCCTGATTGCAATCCGGTATTTTCATTATAACGGATGGATGGTTTTGATTGCTCTACTACATTTTATGTCGAGGTGTACTGGTGTCGCCTAAATATCTGAAAGTCGGTAGCAAAATGCTACATATATATATATATATATAAAGCCCATATATGCATGAACATAGAATAACTATTAGATATATGAAATAGAATATCTATTCTATGTTTATGTATAGGTGTAAGATTCTATTGAAAACGTAAACATGCGATATTTAAAAAAAAAGTAGATCACAATAAGGTAAATACTCAATAATAAAAATATTACATGGATGGGGAGTTTATTCCCCATTGTCACTAAAGGCGCTGCGATCGGAATCGCATTACCATTGCGCTCTATGGAAGTGTCCCATCTTGTATGTTAATCTATGCAAAGGCACTGCTAATGCGAAGTAAGAGTAAGAGTTCGAGCTAGTTCCCGATGTTTAACACTTACTAACATATCTGACAAGCATTTATGACTTCGGTTTGTGTGTTCCGTTCCGTTTGCCGTCTGTCTGTCCGTGCTCAAACTCGCGTAAAATATACTCAGATTGGCATGTAATTAATTAATATACAGTATTGAGCTTTGACCTGGCATGTTTGGTATTGAAAATAAGGCCTTTAGCAATCGTAGGTTAGTTACAGAGGTACTCAAAAGTATTCCACATAAAGGTCTATGGGGAAAAATCATTTGCGATGTCTTTTAATACTGTTACACAATTTTAAACTTCATAAACTTTATACCTTGCTATGGTGCTTTAGAAGAGGAATTACTATGGGATATGTTATGTGTAGCTCTTACAGTACTCGTACAGGGTAACTCAAAAGTATCACATTATATTATGGTCTATTGAAGAAAAAACGTTTTTGGCATATTTTAATGATGTTATTCTGTTACAAAAATAATGAAATTGATTGGAATTTTTAAGACGCACAAAAAGAGGCTCTCTGAAGGATAGGGGTTGCAAAACATTTGTCAGCCATTTGCATGAACGCATAAAAGTTTTCCGGGTACAATACTATAACCGAAGTACTGTCTATTAGGAATGATTGCTGAATGTGCTTTTAGAGTTACGGTATGCATTTTAACTTCAGCTAAATTTTTGTGTACTACGTGCTGTGTATAAATTCTATTGACGATATACAGGGTTATACAAAAGAATTCGCAAGCTTTATTGAGAATGAGCGTTAATTGCTTAAAGGTGTTTTTGAATTAAAGTTCTGCATTTTCAAGCTAAACTGCATTTAGTATACTAACAAGGAAGGTCTCCATACGGGCATACTCAGAAAAATCTGAAAAAAAATATAGAATGTTCTTCTCCCATTGGTATATATGTTTATAAAAAAATTTTCGGCGGAACCTCGGCAGAACGTCCGTAAAACAATAATGAAAATTTCATTTATTTGGCGACTTATCACCGTTTGGCGGAGAAATAAAATTTCAAAAAATACGCTTGTCGAATACTCTTTAAGGAAAAACTTTTTATGTTGAATTTGCTTAAATAATTTTAATTTAAATAACTTTAGCTTTGTCATTTTTAGTTTGTTTTAACTATAGTTTTGTCATATATATTTATATGTACCTATAACGATTTTTAACTATCATATTTTACGTTTTAAAACAAAATCTAAATTGAATAAAATTGTTCCAAACTCAAAAATATGCCCCATTGAGCACTGTGGATTCAACTTTGTTGCTATGGAAACAACTTCTTCGGTATGGAAATGTATTACGGCAGCATTATTCATCTGGCGTTAAAAGTTATTTTTATAACCGATAAAGCGGTTTAAATTTTAAAAATTTGTGGATTGGAGAATAAAACAATGGCAAAATTTCATTCATATCGGCAACAAGCAACATGTACAATACAAAATGTAATAATAATAATAATAATAAATCCTTTCATGGTTTACGTTTAAATTCATTAAATACCGCATATTCTCAAAATCAGTTAACAAACAATTTTCAGATTCATTCAAATCGTTTGCTTTTGGCGAGGAAAAGTGCTGCTCGCCAAACTGCATGCCGCTTTCTTCTTTTCACGCCAATTATTCGAAGATATTTTATTTTTTTACAGATTTTTTACTGTAATTCCGCCGCTAATTTTAACTGATCCTTTATTACATATATAAGTACTTTCACTAGCATTTTTTTCAACATATTCTGAGTATGCCCAGTATGGAAACCTTCCTTGTAAGAAATGTTTGTATCATATAAATATAATCATATGCCTGCTACACTGTCAGAAAAACTTGTCAGTATATACTAAATTATTCCTCATTTCTTAACAAATAATGTTTAATCTGTGAATGCTTCCAAAATGACTGAAAAAGAGAGAGAAATTCCGTTCATTCCTATGACGCATGCGCTCTATTAATACTGAAATACGAATTTATTTAAAAAGGGAAAACCAAAAATTGTATAAATTAAGATTTATAATTTAATTAAAAAATCGAAAATATTTTCCAATTTAAAAATAAATAACAATTACTTGTCTCATTCATTCAAAAGTACTCACAATTTATTTTTTTTAAGCTGAATAATATGAAAAAAGTTAAAAAAAAATAATTTATAAAGGAATTTAAAATATATTTTAAATGAACAGATTTAATTTAAACATTAAAATGGAAAAAAATCGATTTTACTCAAAAAAAGGGAATCTCATCAAATAAAAATATACTATTCATATTTTACATTTAGCAAGCTACTTAAAAATATTTATAATACATATTTTTATCCTATTTTAATACGAAACTATTAAAACCCCAGCCACAATCTCATAAAAGACGAAATTCTTTCCAAAATTAACTTCAAAATTTAAAACTTTTTAAAGAAATTAATCAAAACATTTCCATTTGAAGCAACCATATTTAATTCAAAGTGTTTCACTGCTGTCCAGCTGAATCGCGGTCGTTAACGCACACGTCTCGTAGCGCTGGGATGGCTGGTTCGATTCCAACCATCGGCAGATTTATTTTTTCCCAGACTTTCTTCAAGTGACGAATATTTTACCTCCTGTGACGTAGAAAAAATTAACGGATATTCGTCCATTAGCGGAAAAATCATGGCAGCAGTGCTGCCAGTATGATTTCCATGAATTGAAGAAAGCATTTCTGAGAGTGTATGTAAAAAACTGGATACATGGCCGCCTATGAATAGTACTTTCTGGAAGTGTGATTTCAATATTTTAAATGTGTTTTGACCTGAATTAAGTTTCAGCTCAACATGTGGCGTGTATAAAGATCTGTCCAACATTTTGAAATATTAAAATATATGAGATAGAAGAAAGTTTTGGGATTGGCACATACAACTAGTTTTTGTATAAATATTTTTCGTCGAATCTCTTAAACATAATTATGATTAGATAATTTCAATTGCCTACATTCAAAAGTGTGATAAAATGTTAAAGCAGTAACGCTTGTATGTAATTTTTTACAATTCGTATAAATTTTTGATGTCCTCTATATACATTTATCTGTAAAGTTTACATATTACATGTCAAAATATGTTTTTTCATTCTTTCAAATAAAAACACTGTCGACATCATGCATTTAGTTTATTGGAAATGCAAAAATTACTACGAATGTGAAATAACACGTTTGATGCATATAAAAAAATATTTTTTTCAGAAATCGTCTGCTTTCTTCATGTCTAGGAGGAAAAAAAAAATACCTCTAATAACTTTTCTATGCTTCTTTCAACATCTGCATTTAAATAACAATAAATAAATGTCATATTGTATTATAATTTTACCAAGAAAACAGAATTTTCATATAAAATTAGCTTTTGCAGACAAATATAGGCTATTTGCTTTAATGTTTAAACCTTCTTCATTTTCGGAATGGCTTCGGTTTTACACAGTGAAAAAAAGACATTTTTACGGATAGGCGTTTCTTAATATGGTGAAATATAAAAGACACATGAACGAAAATATACAGAAACCTATTCCGAGCCATCCACTATTCTGAAAAGAGTTCTTTTCTTTAGCAAGCTCAAAAACAATACATTTTAGATATTTAAAGAATTATTTTTAAAAACAAAGTTTCTTTTGCAATCACTGATTTTCAGAAGCGTTTCTGAGTGGTTTTAATCGGATATTAACCTGATTGTGATAGGTCTTTCAGATTCTATGAATTCTTAAGACATAATTTTCCCGTTCAACAAGCACCTTTTACAGACAAACATGATAAAATAGCAGCACTAATATTAACAATAAAATTAATATTATTTTATATGTGTGCATGTATAAACTCAATTACGCCTCTGAAAATGTTTAGTTGAGAATTTGTAGCACCCTAAAAATTAGTATTTAGGTTTTCAAAGACTTATTGAAAGATTATAAAACTATTCGAACACGTTTCCGAAAATTAGTGGCAGTAAAATAAACTATTTTTATAATACTTCTTTATAGTTTATAGACAACGGTTTTTTTTTAATTTTACAATTGAAAAAGAGGAGTAACTGTTTCAAAACAATTTATAGTTATAAATAATATCAAGACAGTAATAATACTATACAAAAATAATATTACACAATCACAGACTTTGTGAGAAAAATTAAAACTTAAATTTTACTGCTCCAAAAGTTATAGACAACACATTTTTTCCTTTAACGTTGAAAGTTTTAAACCGTTTTAAAGAAAACCAATTTCGTTCAGATTACAGCTTTAAATCTTAAATCCGTTGCAAATTGTTGCTCATTAGCATATACATCTCTCGTTTATATTCCCCATGGGTTATCTATTAGGTTTCAGGTCAAGACTTATCGCTGGCTAGACCATAACAGTTACTTGGTTTTGTCTAAATCAGAGCATTATAGAGTTGGACACGTAAATGAAGCAATTGCTTGCTGGTATATCCATTTGCCCCCACCTAGCAAGTTTCCAAATGGAAGTAGCTGTATTACAAACGTTTTCTGGTAAACTTCGGAACATTGATGACCTTTCAAAAAAGAAATACCAGTTGTTCCATTATAAGAAAATGCTCTCTGCACCATGAGTAAAACCCCGTCCTTATTGTCTACTGAAAAAAGTTTGTAGTTCCTTGGGGATATCATGCGGTAATATGCCTAACCATCGGGGCCATCTAAATTGAATTTCTTTTATAACTGAAAAGAACGCTCAACCAATCATCTGTCCATTTTATGTGATTTGAAGTCCACCGAATACGAGCGTCTCTATACCGTTTTGTAACCTTTGCGGAACGACACATTTTGCGGTAATAAAGAAATGTACTTGCCTCAAACCGTCGATGGACCGTGGATTTTAATACTTGGAGCGCTTACTTCTTTAGAAACTAACTGTACAGACAGGTTCTGGATTGTAATTAATCTCAAAATATCGCTGACTCGGTGTTTAGTTGTTTTCTTTGGTCGTCCAGAACAGGATTTTGTTTCAAAATTGTTACCATTTGACTGAATTCGATACACTAGCTCTGCTGGTCCAGTTTTTCTTACAAAGTACACAACTCTCCATTTACTAGCCTTTAATCGATAGATTTGAAAAGTTTTCATTTTGGAAAACGGCACATTGCGAGGCATCTTTGCAATCAGCCGGGAACAGAAACACAGATTTGATTTTATTGCAGGAAAATATTGCGTCACAAGTACATGACCTTGGGATATGCACATTTTGGATATCAGTACTTAAAATCCGCTTTTAACACCGGTTGTCTATGTACTTTTGGGACAGAATTTTTGGTTTATATATTTTTTATATTAAATCTATGACTGTTAAAAATTGTTTGACTATTTTATTATTTTTATTTCATCATTATATAGTTGCATAATTTATTTCGTCTTTCTTACTCGTTTAGTTATCTCTTAAATGAAAAAAAATGGTAGTCTATAAACTTTTGGGACTCACTGTATCTTGAAAATGTAATAGTTTATGAAGTTTTTTATGGCATATATTGGTTTTCTGAATCACGAGTAACACAGAAGAGTTTATTGTATATTTTCGTTCGTTGTTCAAATTTATAATAACTTCTTCCAAGTTACACAGGACTCGGAAAAGCGTTCTTTATTTTTTAAAACCTCAAAAGCCAGTATGTTTTCGAGATTTTAAGAAGCATTTATAAAACTGAAATCTAAAACTATCAATTCTCAATTAAACATTTTCAGACGAGTAACTGAAATAATATTATTGTTAATGATTATTGTTCATATAGTATAATATTCATTGAGTAGTGAGTAGTATAATGTTCATTTATAATATTTATCTATAAATCATGTTTCTTGAACATGAAAATATTTACTTGAGAATGGATAAAATGTTAATAAGCGAGATTCTGGCTTGAAAAAACTGATTAATGTACTATAAAACTATTCGAGAATGTTTCCGAAAATCAGAAACAGCAAAGAAACTTTTTTTTAAATATGTTAATAATTAATTATTTTATATAAACGCTTCTTTGAATCTAGAAAACATATTAGTTTCTGTGATTTGTAAAGATAAAAAACACTTTTTGAAATCGTGCTTAACTGGAAAGAGGTTGTTGCACAATTAAGTTAGTGGTGATATTACATTTTCAGATATTAAAAAAAAAAACATGCCAATTTTTGTAATGGAGAGATCACTGTAATTCAATTATTCTGTATAATTTATGGAAATCTTCTTTTATAGATGCTAAAGATGCTGCTAAAATCTTCTGGACCAACGTGGGAATTTGCTACGGAGAGGATACGCCTCTAAATATAGCAAATGTTTGGGCTATAGCTACAGCTAAAAGGAATTCCGTTCAAAATACTTTATCATGCCCTGTTGTTATTATTGATTTCAGTTTAGCAGACGAAATTCCTCTTAGTTTAAGCAAAGACGATGGACTTAAATCTTTCATTTGTGCTGTCAAGAATGAAGCAATAGATACCTCTCCGTAAGTAAAGATATACTGTATAGTATGTGCCCTTGGGTCTGCTTATTGTGATTATACTCAATATATTGTTTTAAGTACTCAGAATGGGTGCGTTTGATTTTTCTATTTATGCAACTTTACCAAAATGCTATAGGAGTAAATGACATTAAACCCGTTTTAATTCGGAGTGAAAAAAAAAAAAAAAAAAAAAAAGTTTTAAAATATCCTCTTCAATTATTGTTCGTTTCAAATTCAAATCTTTGGAAACGCATCCATTGCTTTAAGTTAATTAAATTTTATATAAGAATGGTGAAATTATTTTTTAATAATAAAATATAATATGCAGTTGACACAGTAAATGCTTTCAAGGGATAATTCCTTTGTAAGGTTTCTTCGTTCCCATAATTATGATGTGTGTCATTTTTCCTCAATTGGCGATCCCTTCCATATTATAAAGCAAAATAACCAACGAATCCTTAAGAAAATAATAAAATACAATTCCTAGCATATTCTGATGCAAAACCTATTTCAACCAATTTAATATGATATGAATTTTATGATTAAAATATACATAAAGCACAAATAATTGTACTTTTATTTACTTAAAATTACTTTTAGGTTCATACATGTAATATAAAGATATTTAAAATACAAATTTAAAATATCTCAAAATACATCAGAAAAAAAACTAGAACGTTTTCAACCATTACAAGGCCATCTTTAGTAGGATTTAAATGTTGTTATTTTCTTTGCGCAAAGAGAATTAAGCAAACTTTTATTATTATTGTTATATATACTGAATATCAAAACATAAATAAAGTCATAATAAGAACTACATAGACATATACTATCATTACTGTATGTAGATAGTAACAAAAGTATTTGTTAAGACAAAATAATACTCGATGAAAAGACATGTACTATTAATAGTACACCAGACCCAAAAGGGTTAAACCAGTATTATAAAGTAATTTTCTTCGTCTTATCTAATGGCAAAATTATCTGAAATTAAAGATGGCGAAATAAACTGTAAGAAAGTAGCAGTATCACTTGGCAACACTACCTTGGGACTGCTCATAGTGATTATACTCAAGAAATTGTTTTAAGTAATCAAAATGAGTATACGTTACGCTTTTTTATTTATGTAATTTTGTAAAAATGTTCACTTAAAAAAAAATCTGTAATGTTTCTAAAATTTTCTAGGAAATTGGGGATTCCTAGAACTTTTTATGTAACGGCAACAACCAAAATTCATGTACCAGATATACTTGTAAATAAAATAATCTGTAAGGTTACTAAGAATTTTTTAGGGAACTAGAATGCTTAGAACTTCTTATGTAACTGCAACCCGGGTTACAGATAAAATTTTAGTAAGATTACTGTAATTTTAGTAGATTTTTTTTGTAAAGCTACAATATTTCTGTAGCTTTACTAAAACTAATTTTGTAAATTTGCATCTTTTTTTGTACAATGTATAGATAAAACTTTAGTAAATATACAGATTTCTGTAACTTTACATCTGTAGAATTACAGATTTTTTTTTTTTTTACAGTGTTATAGTGATGAATAAAAATATTAATAACAAAGGGCATATTTGTAATATTAATGAGAACAAGTTGAAAATTGCACGTCAAACGTGGTAAATGAGGTGCGTTCATAACATAGCTAGTTTTATAAATATTTTTTGCACCGCATATTGTACTGAATGTATATTTTTGTGCACTTCAGTAAGTGCATATCAGTTACATTCTGTTCAAAACGCTGTAAGATCATTAAAATGCACTTGAAATAATTTTTTCCCATTGGTCGTAATGTAATGCAAAAATTTTGACTGTCCCTGTGATTAAACTATACATCCGATTTTCATAAAATTTGAAATTGCTCCACAAAATATTGTAAAAATTATATATTTAAAATTTCAGATGATTCGGTTGGGTAGTTTTTGCTCTGTTATATGCGGACGGATGGACAGACAGACGGACAGGCAACAACGGCTATAGGTGCTACGTATTTATATAATTACGAACGCACCTAGAAAAGGTCCTAAGGGGTTCTGAGTAATAAATCTTCCTAAATTTGTGCTTTTTATTATATAGAAAAGGAAAATGCAATATCTTGGAGTATTTGTTTAAGTAAATTGTGTACTGTATAGCAATTGCTATAATGTAATTTATACTATTAAAATTTATACTAATATCAATTATAATAAAATAAGTTAGTGTATTTAATTTAATTGAGTAACATTTTATTGGCTGAACAGGAAAAAGAACGTTTCCCGGTAATTTTTACACTGAATTAATCAATTTTTTCATATCGAAATGCTGGTTTTTCGGATGCTGTATAAATGCAAGATTAACAAAATACTGTTAATTTTAATATTAATGATAATGCCGTTATTTCAGCATGTTTGTCTGTGTAATAAGTTTGTTGAAAAAAAAAGTTTACTTGAGAGCGGACAGCTTCTGAAAACCAATATTTCGTGTTAAAAAAACTGATTATTGTACTATAAACACTACTCGGGAACATTTTTAGCTTTTTTTTTAAGGTGTGTGTGTGTGTGGGGGGGGGGGGGGGTACTCTTGTTTCAGACATGCTTTTTTTAATCTCGCAAATCTATCAGTTTGACATGCTTTTTTAAATCTCGCAAATATATTAGTTTGACATGCTTTTTTAAATCTCACAAATCTCTTAGTTTCTAAAGATAAAAGGACGCTTTTTCTGAATTGTATATAACTGGGAAGACGTTATGTTATATATTCTTAAAATTTTCTAGATCCAGAAAAATTTCTCTTTTTTCACTGTGTAATGATCAATAACAATATATTGGGCACTGCTGTAATCTAAAGAAGAAAGAAAAACTGAGGACTTCTATATACACTCATTGCCATAAAAATTTGCGCACCAAGAAAAAGACGTCCAAATGAAACGAAATTTTACACACGTAAGTACTACTGTGATATAAGTAAGTGAGTAGAAAACCAAAGGAAAAGGATCATTTGTTGCAGAAAAAAGTACAAATGAACGGAAATTTTAGTACTCTGTTGGACCCCCTCTAGCGCGAATGCATGATGCGATACGAGCGGGCATTCGGGCATACGATTTTCGTATGATGTCCTGAGGCATCTCGTTCCACAGTTGCTGTAAACGCGCCTCGAGTTCAACCAAACTCGTAGGGTGTCCAGCTTGCCATCCCAAATGATCCCAGATATGCTCGATTGTGTTGTAAGCAATGGCACTCCATACCATCACACCAGCTATGGGAGTGGTGTGTCGCTGCAAAGCGAAGGCAGGATTGAAGCGTTCACCACGGGGCCTCCACACACGAACACGATTGTCATCGCTGCTCAAATTGAATCTAGACTCGTCGCTGAAGACGACCTGGCTCCATTCCGATGCAGTCTAATCCAGTCGTGTGCGACACCACTCCAAACGGAGGCGTCGGTGGGTGGGTGTCATTGGCAGCACACGTAATGGGCGCCGCGATATCAGATGTCCTTCAGCCAGGCGCCTTGCGATGGTTCGGTAAGACACAGGGGTTCGTAGTGAAGGTGCTACCTGTGTATGGATAGCAGCCAATGAGGCAATTGGCTCCACGCGTGCGTTTCGTATGATGTGACGGTCTTCTCGATAACTGGTCTCTCGAGGACATCCCGAGCCTGGTCGCCGTGTAAATGACGTCTCTTCAGTCCACTGGTTCCAACTCCTCCTCACAGTAAAATCAGAACGGCCTAGTTGAGGAGCTACTCACCGAGCTGACCACCCAGCTTCTATCATCCCGATTATTCTTCCCCTCTCGAACTCTGACAGCTGCTCATATTGTCTTCGATGGCTGCGTAACGGTATGTCTACCTCAGTGTTTCCTTTGCAAAAGAAAAGGTACACTCAGGCAAGTGCTGCTTATCAGTTTTATACTCCAAGGAGGACGAAGTTCAACGCCCTCTAGTGGCATTACTCAATGCGCAATCACGCTGCATTTCTAATCATTTGCATATCTGCCTGATATATACCTTCATGCCAAGTTTCGTTACGATCCCACGATTATTTCTTGGTGCGCAAATTTTTATGGCAATGAGTGTATATACATAAACTATATATATATATATATATATTTACAATTTTGGGTGAAATCACTAGTCAAATACCAGAAAAGGTACAGTCGTGGGGCGAAAAAAAGTAAACACCTTATACTAACTCCTCAACAAATTATCGTAGACGAAAGTTACTGGTACCGAACGATTGGAAATAAAGTCTACTTTTAAATGACGTATACAAAATTTGCTTTGGGGGCCATCTACATATTAAAACAAATCCAAACTTCATTTTTTTCAATAGCAATACCCAATTTTAACGAGATATTTCAAATCTTCGGTTCAAACAATTGGAGATACTGCCTCACCCACCATACTTGCCCGAAATTGGGCCATTGGATTTCCATTTATTCTGATCTCTATAACACCTCCTACGCAAAAAAAAAATTTAAATTTGGATGATATCCGAAAGGCCACCAGATATTTTGCTCAACAACTAATTTATTTTTATAGATCCGGCAATAGAAAATTTGCAAACTAGATGGCAAAAGGTTATTGATATCGAGGGTTATTACATAATTGATGGAAAAAAAAAACTTGTTAAAATTTATGTTTGAACTTAAGATTAATTCCGTCCCCCCCCCCCCCCAACACAAACACAATATATTGGAGTACTTTTCTTTAGCATAATATGATCTAATAAAAAAATAATAATAATAATAACATTAAAACGTAAGCAGCTTTAGTAAAAATTAGTGAGAGTCACTTGTTACCCGACTGTTGGAAAAACGTAAATCCAATGTTTTTTTTTTTTTTTTTTTTTTTTCAAATTTTAGTGTTTGTAAGGCATGCACAGCAGATGATTGTTAATTTTCAATCCGGAAATAAATTCTAAAAATAGTAATAAAAATTCAAGCAAGAAATGGGATGCTAAGCATAATGTTAAATTTTCCATCGCTCTAAGCACTTTATGTTAGTTCAGAGGAAAATTTTAATAGTTTGCTTTCAGAAAGGCCCAACGACCTGACCCAAATACGCTGAGTTCCTATTCTAACTGCATTAATACATTTTTCGTGCGCGCCATACCGTTCCTTTATTTTGCACTACGAACTCAGACTTTTAATAATAGATTTTCAATATTCATTTCAGAAGTTAAGATTTAAGAAAATGTTATCGAGTTAGTTAATGAAATTACCCTATAAATACAATTGGTAACGTGCGCCTGGTAAAACTAATATAAAGTTCCAAATGTAACGATTTAAACTTTTTCATACGCATATATAGGAAGATTATCTCCCTCACTAATTAATTATAAGTATTACTGTAATAATACAAGAATAATAATTACGCTAATTTGATACTAGGTCCTCAGTTCAATTAATTGTCTTTTTATTGCAGTTTCTCTTTTCTTATTGTCAGCTGTTTTAGCAAAATAACTGAATAATTTATTGTTTAACCAAAAAAAGTGTCCCCCCTATCCCCTTCGCCCGGACGCACTGTATGTTGTAAATGTATAATCTTAGCCGCTAGCTCAGGAGGTTAAACTTATTTCCTTGAAAGAAGCAGAAAAAATTCAAAAGCAAGTTTTTACAGTTACAGTAAAAATGGGCATGTTTATTTAAATTACATTCTCTTCCCTTCTCTATCGCAACGAACCATCCTTTTTCGCCATTTTCCCTTCTAGAATTATTTTAGTCCTTATTATTTTCTAAAAAAATATGTATGTTAATACATGGAAATTATTCCAGAGAGAAACATTCACCTTGCTTACAATATTTCAAATGAAAATCAAATTTTAAACTAATTGCTTAAGAGGTGCAAAGGCCAACATAATGAAAAACCATCGTGTCCCGGCATGGAATCTTTTTCAATATGTTAGCCCTTTGCACCTCTATAAGCAATTACTTTAAAATTTGATTTTCATTTGAAAAAATATGTTTGTTTTACATTTTCATGTGAAATATGTTAGAACATACATAGTAAAGCCTTTGAATAACGGACGATTCGGAAACATGGAAATTGTCCGCTATTCAGGAATAAAAAATTAAAAATAATAGGTGTCGGAGATAGAAAAAGTGTAAGCTAAATAGAGGTATCCTTTTTTTGTGGTGAATGCCTGATATAGAGGTTTTACTGTAATTTATGAAATTTCATTCGTTATTTTTATTCTGTTATACTGAAATATGTTATTGTAATTTATTTTATTCATTAGCTCCAGTCAACTAAAATCTTCCACTCCAATTACTGAAAATATCAAATGCAATATTGTGGAGCAGCATGTTATGGAAATCCAGTGCCCAAACGTAACCCCGGATTGTAAGTAAATGATGTACATTTTCTCTTTAACCTTTAGAAATTTATAAAATGCTGTGACACGATTTTTTAGAATCTGATTTGAATCTGATTTATCCATATAATTCTGATAATTCATAGTACAGCAATAAAATAGAAACCTCAGATTGCTGTATAATCAACACGCCTATGCATAAGTTTAATTATTTAATTTTTCTCAGCTGTTGCGGAAATAAAAATTTGTGAACTTAAATTTTCATCCAACTTTTTATATCTTTTTTATGTGATTTTTTTCAATTTTTAGTTCGAAATGTAAAGTAATTAGTAGACCTAAATTGCTGTTCTACATCAACTTGATTAATAAGCAAACACATAGTATAACTGTTTACTTATATCTAAGTGTTATCTCATGTTATGATTAAAGAGTTTAAATGAGAATCCAAATATATTCAATTAAATGTTTTGCATATTTTTAGTTGTAAAGATAGTTATTAAAATAACAAATAAGTTGCATAGAAACATTATTAGGCATATGTGTATATCGATGCATAATGACTCTCAGGTGACGTCACATTGTGTCGCGACTATTAAATCACCATATTGGATCTGCCATTTTGAATTCTTGCTTTTTAAAAATGGTCTTGTAATCAGCAAAATCAAATACTCTTAAATACCAACTTTCACATGTTCTCGTACAGTATTTCAAATTATGGCCACGTTTTTGGTATTTACAGTCACTCAGCGACCTCCCCAAAATCGCCGAATTTGCGCGATGGGAGGAATTAATTTCCACTCAATGGCTTCTATGATTAAATAATTAATAAAATGACATTTTGTTTTACGAGCAAAATCTTGGAGTCTCTTTAATTCCGACTTTAGTTTCTTAAAATTTACAGCGTTATATAGGGTGATTCATAAATATCGAAACAATAGGCTATCTCCATAAATATTGCCCCTAGGCACATACTTCCAATTGCAAAGTTTCATAAAAAAAGGTGCCAAATTTAATGACATCAGTTGTAACTCCATGGGGGGGGGGGGGGCGGTCTACTTGAGAAAATACAAAAACTAATTTTTTATACGGTCCCCGTTGGGTAAAATTTTCAATTAGGAAATTTTCTCTTATCCCTTTCTGAATTAAACAAAAACTAATTCTTCTCGGTATTTGCAAAACTCGCAGAGTTATTAAAATTCAAAATTCTAGACTTACATCATTTTCCCCTGCCTCTGAGCGACGAGTTATTGACTCATTTTGAATGCAAGATAGGGGTCATCCACAAATTGTATGTTATTAAAAGTCGATTTAAGAAAGTGCCTCTCCTTTGGACATAAAATAGCAGCGTATAGATTTTAAGTTAAAACTTCTTTCAAATTACGTTGGAGGTCTTTATTAGAGGTCTGCACGAAATTAGAGGTCTGCACGAGAGGTCGAAATATCCAGATCCGGTCTCGAGCCAACCCATAGAAAAAAAAAGTTCGTTCCGGCCTGGAAAAATGTTTAAATATTAGCCCGAGTCTGGTCCGGCCTGATTGAATTTCTAGAAAACATAGTTTTTTACGTCGATATGGTTAAAAATTATTTCGTATGAAAGAGTTCTGACCAAAAATAGCTTTATAGCTTTATAATAGCTTATAGATTTTCTTTTTATATGTTTATAATCTTAATTTTTAAAGATGCGTCAAAGGCTGTGATATTTATTTATTTTTTAATGAATCTCTATTTGTATGTAAATGTTTCACTTACCATTTAATATCGTTAATCCATAATCCATGTATTGAAGACTTTCAAAAATGATATACAGTAAAACCTTCTAAGACGGAATCACACAGACAAGAAAAAAACGCATTATAGAGAATTTCCCATCTTAGGAGGTGCAAATGTATTCTATTCTTTTCTCAAGCATTATTATATTCATTTTGCATGGATCAAAAAATTATTCCGTTTTAGACAGGATTCCGTAATAGGTAGGTTCTTTTTCACTTGTTTGACTTTTTTTCCCGTTTAATTCTACTATCCTTTAAAAACGATTTTTAAAGTTTAATTGTAAATGGTAATATGTTTTAACTGTAATGGCGATTTAAAAATATATGCATTTTTTGTAAATTTTTTGGGTTGAGCGAAATTTTACTGATTTTTGCACGGATTCGGTGGATCAGATAGGATGATTTTAATACGGGTTGAATCGCACCGGGACTGAAAATTTCGTCCCGTGTAGACCTAGGAAGAAAGGGAGCCAGAGTCGGTTCGGTGTGAAAAATACATTAGGTCCGGTCGAGACTGGTCCGGCTCCAGAATACAGACATTTTTTAACCGCTCGCCGGGACGATATAAAACCTGAAGTTGTGAGGGTTAAAATTATGAAACCACTCTTAATCGGTATGCTAGAAAAAAACCTTGTTTTAAATAGTACAGAAAGAAGGTGGAAAGGACAAAATTTAAACTGAATCGGAAGTTTAAGCTACAGGAAGGAGTAATATACTCACCTGCAATTTTTTAAAAAGCATTTAAAATTTCATTAGGAACCAATCTTTGTTTAAAATTTTAAATGCGTTTTAAATTAATAATTTAAATTGTTAAAAATGATTAATTTAAATTTATTAATTTAAATGCGTAATTAAAATTTAAAAAAATTAAATTTAAGTTATTAATTTACATTTTTAAGTCAAGAATTCTTAAAAAAAAAAAAAAAAAAAAAAAAAAAAAAAAAAAAAAAGGTGCAAACTGGAAACATGACCTTTTTTGATTATTTTACATTAATTTAGTTTCGACAAATTTGAAAATATATTTATTTTTGAAAATATGATTTTTTTAAAAATAAGTTACATCATTTTTTTCTATTTGTGTTTTTTATATTTTTAATATTAATATTTAAAAAAATCCTGAAACAAAATTAAAATTATATTTTCCTCTTTAATTAAATGAAAAAAATTTGAAATTCGACGATAATATTTCGAGTTATAACGCTTTTAAATTAGCCCAATTAAAATAATAATAATAATTAAAGAATTTTAAACTTTCTGAGAAATTTTAGGATGTGATTTTATTTGCAAATTATATGGTTAATCATCACAAAAAACAGAAAAATCTGATTCTGACTCAATAAATATGTTTTTTACATGTATCCTATAACTTTTAAAGTAACATTGTTTCTTGAATAACACGCATTTCAATTTGTGACTAATCCCTTTCTTTCTTTCTAACCGATGACCAGGCCCCTACCAGGCAGGAAGCCCCAGCTGAACGGGTGAGATTCCTGGTATCGGGGCGGGCGATCGCCTAATCGCCGCGTAGCGGCAATAAACCTAACGAGCACCTAAAACGTATCGGCAGTGCCTTTTGCTTAGTTGTGAACGGTGTTATGTCGGTTGCTTAACATTTATATCCTGTTGTTTGGAATCTGCACATTGCTACTTATGTTGATCTCGTAATTTGGAACCTTGGGCAAGTAACGAGACCTTCACCTGGCAAGGTACCTCCAGAGGTATAATCCACAGGTAACTTGGAGGACTTTGCACCCACGATGGATTTTACATGCACCATGCGCCATTAGCGTAAGACTGACGAATTATTTAAACAGGCATAACTCCATGAGTTTTGCAAATATGAAGATGGAACTTTTTGTGTTTAATTCAGGAATGGATAAGGAAAAAATTCCTAACTGGAAATTTTACGCTACGGGGGCCGTATAAAAATTTAATTTTCGTATTTTCTCAAATAGGCCTCACATGGAGTTTTAACTTATCTCATCAAATTTTCCACCTTTTTTTATGAAACTTTGCAATTGGAAGTATGTGCCTAGGGCATTAATTAAGGAGATATCATATTGTTTCGATATTTATGAATCACCCTGTATATTATGATTCTAGACTATATAAACCTTTTTGTTGTCACATTCATCCCCTATCTCATTCAACTATACTTTCTCTACACAATAAAATAAGATAATCAATACGACTGCATAAGCTAAATGAAAACTGTATTTATTAATAATAATATCTACAAGATATTTAACAATATTTTTGGGTCTTTGATGGTGCTGTTATAGGATTATTAGCATCCGGTTTCAAAGTAATATCCTTATTCTGAATAGAAGCGATATCAGGATAATGTGCGTCTTGAGGTATAAAGACAGATACTTCCCATTCATGAGCATTTACCTGCATTTTCTCTAGTGTTGCCACAATGTCATCTTCATCTTCATCATCATCTAGAAGAAATTTAATAACCTTTTCGCAAGTGATGCCTCACCAATTTTTGCGAATTGAAGTGCATTTTATTCCTGTTTTTCGCCATGTACATGCTTTACCACAATCCTTTTGTATGAGCAATAAATGATTTGTAGCAACGATTGAGGCGCTGAATCTTTAATTGTCTCAATGATCTAAGACTAAAACTGATGTTTACCCAACCCCATTCATGTGGGTTTCTTTTCTTCTTTTTTTTTTTTTTTTTTTTTTTTTTTTTTTTTTTTTTTTCTAACCAGATTTGGATGGTGATAGCATCGAAATGAACGATGTTTGAGTACATAAAATGCAGACAAATGCTCGTGATTGGGAAGTATCTAGCTTTATATCTCTAGAGAAACATGATCCTGTTATATCTTCTATTCATGATAAGGATTTCCCGCGGCCGACATCTTGGATGTTTTGAGTTATTTTGACGATCTTTATCGATATGGCAACACCGACGAGTGACGTGTTCTGACAACTCCATTTTTTCTCGAGATTGTGTTTTGAAATAACGTCAGTCGTGGATTTAGCTGGTGGAAGTACGTGACGCTGTTTTTATTTTGTGATTTTGTTTGAATTTGATTTTGATGAATTTATTTGATTAACTATGGCTTCTTTAGTTCGTTTACCCTCTGTTGCTCATATAATTAAGAAATATCGTGAAATTTTGAAGGAAAAAGAGGTTTGTTTAGAGTGTGTAGTCAAAGGCGTATTTTGTGAAATGAAGATGATGGTAGCAGGTACTTTGTGCTTGAGCTTTCATAAAAATAGATGTATGTTAATGTATGTTAATAATTTGACGCATATTTTGTTGTAATGTTTTATATTGGACGTTTATTGTATATTTCTCATGCATTTCGTGCATTTTTGAGATTGCTGCACAGCAACATACGCGCATTTACTAACTGCCGCTTTAACGAGTTTCGAGCATTTTTCAGGTTGCTGCAGAAGTAGTTTGCTGAATCCAGTGATGTTTTTTTCGGTTTATGAACGCGTAGCGGTCATACTTACATTTACTAATTGCCGCTGTAAGGAGTTTCCTGCATTTTTCAGGGTTATATTTTATTATTAACATTTTATTTTCGTTAAACCAAACATGCGCATAAATCGCTGCTTGGCGGCATTTACTATTGGGTGAGTGTAAAAGTTCTACCCGTTTTTTAGTGAAAATAGAAAGTCGAAGAGCACAAAAAGTTAAGAATCTATGAATTCACGCAAGCATCATAATTAGGTATGACCTCTTGCCATGTGTCTGGCAGTAAGTGAATCCCACGGCGATAAAACTCCTCTGTTTTAGAATCAAAATACTGTTGTAAAGCCTTTTTTACCGTCTCCACATCATTGAAGTTTCGGCGAGCGAAGGTTTGTGTAACTATAAAAAAGAGATATATAAAACTACTATAAAAGAACTATAAAAAATCGAAGGTACGGGGTAAGCCCTATACGACGGCTGAGGTAAAACTTCCCAACCATGGTCCTGTAATTTTTGCCGATTCTTTAAATCAACATGAGGCCAGGCTTTATCGTGATGAAAGAGAACCTCTCTGCGATTGATGAGTGCTGGCCTCTTAGACGTGAGTTATGCTCACAGTCTGTCCAATTGTTGTCAGTAGAGGTGTGCATTTATCGTTTGGTTTGATGTGAGGACCTTCTAATTCGTTATTCCCTTGGTATACAACCATGCACTGAGCAAAACATTTTCGGGATGGAGTCCTCATGTTTAGGTCGATTGAGTACCCTCTGCAACATCGACACACGATCCTTCGATTCTTCACATTACGGTACGGTATCCACTTCTCATCACCCGTTACAATTCGGTTCAAAAATAGTTCCCTACTGTTACAGGAAAGTAAAGAAACACGGGTGCTGATCCTCTCTTCTCGTTGCCTTACTGTAAGTCGGTGTGATACCCACCGATCGAGCTTGGTGATGAAGCCAAGCGCATGCATCCATCTCTCGATTGTCGTTCTATGTACCGAGAACGTTTCCGCTAATTTTTCGACGGTTGGATGTGGGTAATTTGTTATGGCAGATCCTCTTCCGAAACCACTGAACGGGCGTCCAGAACGTGCATGAACTTTACAGCTCCTGTCTCTGTCCCGGAATTTCCCAAACCAACGGCAGCAGGTGTTGTCGTCCACGGCATCCTCTCCATGCACTTCACAAATGCTGCGGCAAGCAGCGGCTGCTGTAACGGCTTTATCATACTCGTACGTAAACAATGTCTGAAGTGGTCTTTCTCTCTTGCCATGTTGTTTCCCGTTCGGCATGAGTTCTTCTGATAAACGTTGTGCCTATACATACGCTACTGATCAACGCGTTATTGGCTACTTTCCTGTCCTCAAAACTTCAACTGTTACGTCCGAAATCCCCTTGAAATTTACATATCTTCAAAACGGCTAGAACTTTTGCATTCACCCAATACTTGGCAGAAAAGGTGTTTTCACGCCAAGAAAAAAATCCAAGATAGCGGCAATATATATGACAAGAATATATGAAATCTATTCCGAAAGAAAAAGTAATCATTTTATACGACCAAAATTTTTTTCAGATATTTTTAATTTTACAAATTTTTGAAACTTTCTTTAATTTCTAATAAGAAAAGAAATAAAATTGTTTGTACGACCAAAACTTTCTTAGTTATGATACTTTAAACTTTATGAATTTTCATTTATCATCAAATTTTTTGATTTGTAATTTTTCTAACTTGAATTTATAGTGGAGGTAGGGGTAATTAGGATCAGGGGTAATTGGGATCAGGTGCACTTCAGAGCAATCTGTGACAGATAAAGAAAATGAGCATGCTAATTATGAAGTCTGACTAATATTCCACATGTGTAATTTTTCTGGAGTGAAATGCATCTTCCTGTAGAAGTAATCTCTGTTTTCCTAGAACATACAAAAAACTTTGTCCGTCAAAATGAGAATGTTTTAGTAAAAAAGGTCCTGTGTAAAAATTTTTAGAAATATTGCAATGTTGGTATGAATTTAAATTTAGAAAAAGGCTGTTTTTAAAAGGAAATGGTTACATTTTGCAACAGGCGAATTATCCCACATAGCATTTTTAGTTTGTAGAAAATTCACAGAAGTCTTGCTTTGAAAATCTGCAAAGTTGCAGCAAGCTTAACATGACAAGACCGAAAGTTCATAACAAGACTGCAGCAAGATAATGCAAATGCCTAAGTCACCACACTCTGAACTTGCAGCTAACTTGTCGTGCAAGTTAAATTCATGCTATATGAAACTTATTAGGTAGCTTTCATTACAAAAAGTCCTTCCGGCCAGTGCCGGGAGGAAGAGGTAGCTTTCATAATCCTTATTTTAAAAAAGCCAACTTATATCATGCAAACACACGAAGCTCAATTTAGTGGAAACCGAATATAGGAGATTCAATACTAATTTTTATCAATATAATGAATGAGAATTTCGCGAAATTAGTCAGCTTTATCCAAGCTGCTTTTCTTTAAAGTAACTTATATTTGGCTGCCAAATTCGGCAATTTCTTAAAGTGCCTGTCATTTTAAGACAACATGGCGGATGAGGCTAAGCAGTGAACTTGGTCGAGACCTTAGTAATTGCTGTGCACATGCTCACTCACATCGGAATCGGTTAATATATAGGAGTGCTGTCGCATGCAAAAAATCAGATTTTTCAAAATGTCACCCACAATAGAAATTGAAACTGCTATATCTGAGCCATTTTTTAAGGTAAAGACAAACAAAAAATGCTCCTGAATCCTTATATCAAGATCAAATACTTAAGAAAGAAACCTTTTTCAATTTCTAATTTTTTTGCACCTCAATTTAAATATATATATATATTTTAATTTAATGGCCGCCATTTTGAAACAAGATGGCTGATTAATCTGGCCAGCGAACTTGGTCGAGATGTTGATGTATACTATCCACATGCCTTCTTACATCGAAATAGGCGAAAACGTGTGTTATCGCGTGACAAATACAAGATCGTTTCAAAATGTTAGCCATGCTAGAAATTCAAAGTGCTATAAATCAACCATTTTTTAAGATATCAACAAAAGAACAAATTTTCAGAAACAAAAACTGCTCCGGAATCTTTGTATCAAGGCCAAACACGTAAAAAAAATCTTTTTCATTTTCCAATTTTTTAACACCTCATTTTGAATTTTAAATTTAATTTTTTTTAAATGGCAACCCTTTTGAAACAAGATGGCGAATGAAGCTGGCCAACGAACTCGGTCGAGACATTGGTATGTACTATGTACAGACCAAGTTACATCCAAATAGGTTCATAAATACGCCTATTATCGCGTGACAAAAATCAGGTCGTTTTAAAATGTCAGCTACAAGAGAAATTCAAAATGCTATTACTCAGCCGTTTTTTTTTAGATATTAGCGAAAGAAAAACTGTTCCGGAATCTTTGTATTAAGGTCAAACACATACAAAAAAAATCTTTTTCATTTTCCAATTTTTTGGTATCTCATTTAAAATTTTTTATTTTTTTATTTTTTTAATTGGCCGCCATTTTGAAACAAGATGGCGGATGAAGCTGGCCAACGAACTCGGTCGAGATATTTGTATGTACTATGTACACACCAAGGTACATCCAAGTCGGTTCATAAATACGCCTGTTATTACGTGAGAAAAATCAGGACGTTTCAAAATGTCAGCCACGCTAGAAATTCAAAATGCTATAACTCAGCCATTTCTTAAGATATAGACGAAACAAAAACTGCTCCCGAATCTTTTTATCAAGGTCAAACACATAAGAAGAAAATATTTTTTCAATTTTCAATTTTTGGTACGACATTTCAAATTTAAATTTTTCTTAAAAATTTAAATGGCCGCCATTTTTAAACAAGATGGCGGGTGAAGCTGGCCAACGAACCCGGTCGAGACATTCGTATGTACTATGTATAAACGAAGTTACATCCAAATTGGTTCACAAATACGCCTTTTATCGCGTGACAAAATTCAGGACGTTTCAAAATGTCAGCCACGCTAGAAATTCAAAATGCTATAACTCAGCCATTTTTTAAGATATAGACGAAACAAAAACTGCTCCGAAATCTTTGTATAAAGGTCAAATACATAAGAGAAAAATATTTTTCCATTTTCAATTTTTTGGTACCACATTTCAAATTTTAAATTTTAAAAAAAATTTTAAATGGCCGCCATTTTGAAACAAAATGGCGGATGAAGCTGGCCAACGAACTCGGTCGAGACATTGGTATGTACTATGTACACACCGAATTACATCCAAATCGGTTCATAAATACGCCTTTTATCGCGTGACAAATTTCAGGACGTTTCAAAATGTCAGTCACGCTAGAAATTCAAAATGCTATAACTCAGCCATTTTTTAAGATATAGACGAAACAAAAACTGCTCCGGAATCTTTGTATAAAGGTCAAATACATAAGAAAAAAATATTTTTCCATTTTTAATTTTTTGGTACCACATTTCAAGTTTTAAATTTTTTTAAAAATTTTAAATGGCCGCCATTTTGAAACAAAACGGCGGATGAAGCTGGCCAACGAACTCGGTCGAGACATTGGTATGTACTATGTACACACCGAATTACATCGAAATCGGTTCATAATTACGGGAGTTACAGTGTGACATAGGTCAGATATATATATATATATATATATATAGATATAGATATATATATATATATATATCAATTTTGAACGGAGGGTGGTTTCGGGGTCTGGGGGTCATGATCGATGAAAATATACCAAAATTTTTTGAAATCGCTTTCCTCCGAACGGCTGCAATAGGTAGCTTTTTTGTAAAGAAAGCTACCTAAAAGTTACCTATTGCAGCCGTTCGGAGGAAAACGACTCCAAAAAATGTTGGTATATTTTCACCGATCATGACCCCTAGACCCCGAAACCACCCTCCGTTCAAAATTGATATATATATATATTTATATATATATATATATATATATATATCTGATCTTTGTCATACTGTAACTCTCGTATTTATGAACCGATTTGGATAAAATTTCGTGTGTACATAGTACATACCAATGTCTCGACCGAGTTCGTTGGCCAGCTTCATCCGCCATCTTGTTTCAAAATGGCGGCTATTTAAAAATTTTAAAAAAATTTAAAATTTAAAATGTGGCACAAAAAAATTAGACATTGAAAAAGATTTTTTTCTTATGTGTTTGGGATTGATACACCATTCGACCATAAGATTCTGGACCATTTTTTGTTTTGTCTATATCTTAAAAAATGGCTGAGTTATGGCACTTAGAATTTCTATCATGGCTGACATTTTGAAACGATCTGATTTTTGTCATGCGATAATACACGTATTTATGAACCGATTTGTATGTAACAAGGAATGCACATAGTACATAGCAATGTCTCAACCGAGATCGTTGGCCAGCCTCATCCGCTATCTTGTTTCAAAATGGCGGCCATTTAAAAAATTAAGAAAAAAAATTTAATTGAAAATGAGGCACAAAAAATTAGACATTGAAAAAGATTTTTTTCTTATGTGTTTGGGCTTGATACAAAGATTCTGGAGCATTTTTTGTTTCGTCTATATCTTAAAAAATTACTGAGTTATAGCACTTTGAATTTCTAGCATGGCTGACATTTTGAATCAATCTGATTTTTGTCACGCGATAATACACATATTTATGAGCCGATTTGGATGTTGCAAAGAATGTGCATAGTACATAGCAATGTCTCGACCGAGTTCGTTGGCCAGCCTCATCCGCCATCTTTTTTCAAAATGGCGGTCATTTAAAAATTAAAAAATAAAATAATTTAAAAGTGAGGTACAAAATGATTAGGAATTGAAAACGATTTTTTCCTTATGCGTTTGAGCTTGATACAAAGTATCCGGAGCATTTTTTGTTTCATCTATGTTTTAAAAAATGGCTGAGTTATAGCACTTTGAATTTCTAGCACGGCTGACATTTTGAAACGATCTGATTTTTGTCACGCGATAATATGCATTTTTATAAACCGATTTGGATGTGACAAGGCATGTGCATAGTACATAGCAATGTTTCGACCGAGTTCGTTGGCCAGCTTCATACGCCATCTTGTTTAAAAATGACGGCCATTTAAAATTAAAAAAAATTAAAATTTAAAATGAAGTACAAAAGAATTATAAATCGAAAAAGATTTTTTCTTATGTGTTTGAGCTTGATACGAAGATTCCGGAGCATTTTTTGTTTCGTCTATATCTTAAAAAATGGTTGAGTTATAGCACTTTGAAATTCTAGTGTGGCTGACATTTTGAAACGATCTGATTTTTGTCACGCGATGACACGCGTATTTATGAACGGATATGGATATAACTTGGTGTGTAAATAGTACATACCAATGTCTCGACCGAGTACGTTGGCCAACATCATCCGCCATCTTCTTTCAAAATGGCGGCCATTAATTTTTTTTCTATTTTAATTTAAAATGAGGTACAAAAAAATTAGAAATTGAAAAATATTTTTTTCTTGTGTATTTGACCTTGATACAAAGACTCTGGAGCATTTTTCGTTTCCTCTATATCTTAAAAAATGACTGAGTTATAGCACTTTGAATTTCTACCATGGCTGACATTTTGAAACGATCTGATTTTTGTCACGCGATAACACGCGTATTTATGAACCGATTAGGATGTGACAAGGCATGTGCATAGTACACAGCAATCTCTCGGCCAAGTTCATTTGCTAACTTCATCCGCCATCTTGTTTCAAAATGGCGGCCATTTAAAAATTAAAAAAAAATTAATTTAAAATGAGGTACAAAAAAATTAGAAATTGAAAAAGATTTTTTTCTTATGTGTTTCAGCTTGTTACAAAGATTCCGGATCATTTTTTGGTTGCCTTTATCTAAAAAAAAGGCCGAGATATAGCAGTTTGAATTTCGAATGTGTGTGACATTTTGAAAAATCTGATTTTTTTGCCTGCAACAGCACTCGTATATATCAACCGATTTAGATATGAGTAAGCATGTGCACAGGAATTACTAAGGTCTCGACCAAGTTCGTTGGTGAGCTTTGTTGCACCCATTATCTTGTTTTAAAATGGCGGGCTATCACCGATAATTCGGGTTAATGTAATTATTAATATAATTCGGGATATCACCGAATTTGGCGACAAAATATAAATCACTTTAACCCTCCGTCTACCAGACGGGTCCATTGGACCCGACAGGTACATACAAAATATTCATTCAAACCAGAAATTTCTTTAAAATAAACTAAGTATATAAACCAGACAAAAATAAGGTAAATAAATAAGTTAAATAGTTTTAAATAAAAATTCTGGTGTAGAACGTTTTATTAAAACTTGAATAAAATTCCCGGTAGATCTAGGGTTAATAAAACCAGCTTTGATAACGCTGACTAATTTGGCGAAATTCTCATTCATATTCAATATTGACAAAAATTAGTATTTAATCACCTATAATCGGGTTCCACTAATTTGAGCTCCGTGTGTTTGAATAATATAAGCTGACTTTTAAAAAATAAGGAATATGAAAGCTACCTCTTCCTGCCGGCACTGACCGGAAGGACTTTTGCAAATTAACGCCAAAGTATAAAAAATACTGCAAACTTACTGCAAAGTAGTAATCTTTCTAAATTTTCCCATGACACATTAACAGTTTACACTATAAGTTTAATTCCTTCGAAGGAGGCCATAGACCTGATCAAATCTATTCATGCATACACACCGTTAAGGTGCATACATCGTTTTTACCACCATAAAAAAGTTGGGGTAATATTTGTACTTTTCAATTCGAGCCTTTTTTGGTATTTCATAAGTATAGCGTTTAAAAAAAGCGGTGCCAACCGAATAAAATTTCAGCGTATCTGCTGATTGTTTATTCTCTCAACAAAGGGATTTTTTACTTTCATCACTTTCGTGAATTAAGGACAGTCTTGCCATCAGTTTCACAACAAACTACTTATGCAAGTGGGGGATGGTATACATTGCGGGAGATTTGCTGTGAATTTCTCAAATCAAATTCGTCACAGCAAGATAATATCAGAAAAAATCAAACTTGCTGCTAATGTTCATGCTATATCTAATAATGTTAATAATCTGCATGATCCTAATTACCCCAGAAGTAGCATTTTTGCAGTAAATAGGATCATAGAGTTTTTGGATTAAGGGTAAATGAAATCGCATATTTTATTTTCTTTTTAAATAAAATTGTGGTTTGGAATGCATTTTTTAATCTTTCAGTTTTCAGATTCTGTGAAATACCACATGTTTGGTTCACTTTACTGCGCATTTTGCGTTAGCAAATCATTTATTTTACAATTTTATTTTGCATTTATTCCAAATTTTGGCCTTGACTGCATGTTTTCTTAACACTTTTGATATAAATGAAATTTTCTCCTTCACAACATATGAGCTTTGACTGATCCTTTTCTTCCGTTGCTTGCATTTCATGTTATTTTGAAATTTTTTTATTTTTTTTAACTTTAAAAATGAGTTCTTTAGTAATACAATGCTATTAATTTCCAACAGAAAACTTTACATTTGATTTTGTTTCGTAGGCAGAGTATAAAATATATAAATGTTGAAAATCCCTTAAAAAGCTTTTTTTTTTTTTTTTTTCAGCGTACTTATCTTTCCAATACTGTATGTCTGAGAATAGTTGTAGTTGTAAAACCAAAAATATCTTGCTGTAAAGCACACACCCAGATATTTTAATGCCATTCACCCATGACTGTGTATCTTGTAAGGTATGAGAGAAAATACCACTGATCCCAATTATTCCATGAAATGGGGGTAATTGGGGTCAAAGAGGTATTTTTTCAAAAAGAAGACTTGTGTCAGGTAAGATAGTATATTGAAAATAATTCTTTACACATTTCAAGAGGCAATTACCTACTGAGCAAAATCATACAAAACATTAGTATGTAGTCCACTCCATTCAAATAATTGTCAAAGTTCAAATTGTCAAAAATTGATCCTAAAAACCCCTTCCTCTCCTACTAGTTAGTGATATCTCGTATTGTGTAATATTAAGCAAAACTTACAGTAAATTTACATTTTATACATTGGTAAGTGTTTATTTTCTTCATTTCAGATTATGGGGATTATAATACTCTGGAAGTGTGTTTAAAATCTAATACTCTAATGCTGTTCTTCTACACAGACGAAGACTCTCTCGCGAGAGCAAAATATCTTTGTGTTTCGAATCATGATGGAGAACTCTTTAATCCAAAACAGGAAGAAATGGAGATTTTAATTGAAGCTTATAAATGCAGGAAAAAAGGTAATTTAATTTTTAGAAAACAACTTAAGTCTGCATTTAAGTAGGTGGAATGTCAATTACACTGGTGGACAAAACTTAAGGACCACTGTCATTTTCAGGGATTACTGTTAGAAATAGATCCGCTGCAGCACGTGTAAATCTGCATGAATGCGGGATGTACTCTGTTTTGTGAAACTTATGCAAATTTTGTATTTCCGCTTCTGTCGATCACGTGACAGCAGAGATAAGAGATTTTTGGCAATCGGCGAGTTCTGTGAGTTGTCTTTCGATGTAAAAATTAAAGAAGATGGAGTGAAGCTTGAACACTGAAATTTTGAAGCTCATTTTTGACATCATTTAGATGATATTGCTTGTGGTAGAATAATCGGAAAGTTGGAAGAAGGACGTAAAATGAGAGATGTTGCCCGTGAATTTAACATCGCGCACAATACTGTTTCTAGGCTATGGGCGGCATTCCAAAAGAGTGGAATATGTACTAGGCGCACGGGAGGAAGTCGTCCTACTAGTACGACGGCCAAAAAAGATCGCTATTTTATTATTTCGGCAAAAAGGAACTGACGCAGCACAGCTGATCAGTTAGAAAATACACTTTGTGCTGCCCCAGGAACTTAATATCGCAGAAAATTATTGTAAGACGTTTGAAAAAGGATAGACTATACACCTGAAGACCTGGTTTGTGTGTCCCACTCTCGACACGTAGCGCCTGTACACAGTGGTACCGTATGCATCGCAATTGGATTGATGACGACTGGTCTACCGTGCTGTTCTCAAATGACAGTAGATTCAGTCTATCGTCGGATTGTAGACGTACACTGATATGACGCAAGGTTGGTAGTGCTTACTGTCGCGAAAATATTCTAGAAAGAGATCGTTATGCGACTTCAAGTATCATGGTGTGGGCAGAAATCATGTTCAACGGCGTTTGGATCTCTATATGTTTTACCAAGGGTCCATGACCGGTAGACGGTACATTGAAGACATTCTGCTTTCACATGTTCGACTTTTTGAGGTGCTGTCGGTGAAAAGTTTCATTTTATGGACGATAATGTACCTTGTCATCGCACACAGCCTGTACAAGATTGTATTCAGGATGAAGATATCCATCGCAAAGACTGGCCAGCATGTTCCCCTGACCTGAATACCATTGAAACTGTATGGGATGCCATGGGGAGACGTATTGTTGCTCGACAATTTCCTCCCACAAACAAGGAAACCCTCAACCGTGCAGTGAAGGAGGAATCGGGCAACTTGCCTCAACAGCTACTGAATCATGTTGTTCTTAGTATGCCACACCGTGTTGAAAGTTGTCTCGTATTACACGGTTGCCACATCCCTTATTTATATGGCCCTGACGATTATTAATTGTGAGTATTTTGCTGTCTTTGTACAGTCATTTTTTAGGACATTATTCACGTTTCAGAAAAAGAACCTCTAGTACCCTGTATACATCCTCTCAACAAAATTTTTATATTAAATCCTGTGTAACATTTTGTTAATACTATTGTTTGCTTCTTGACCCACAATATCACGTAGATTCTCATTTATGTGCACATTTCTTCTTGGTCCTTAAGTTTTGTCAACCAGTGTATATAAATGTTCCGCTGATCGGTATTCAGTGTTACTCATTAATTATCGCAGAATTTTAATTGTTGTTGAAGACACTACTAAGGCGGAGTAAGAGTGAGAACGAGAGTTTCTTATCGATTTTTAAAATTACTATTGAGCTCTGCTCAATTGTAAATAAATAGTCTAATAGTAATAATATCCCAAAAGTAATTAAACTGCTCTCCAACCTCTGCAAGCTCTAAAAACACGCTAATTTTCTTTCTTTAAAAAAAAAAAAAAAAAAAAAAAGCTACGAAAGATTGAATTATAATTACATGACCTAGGGAAATCTTCTGTAATCGGATTTTTATTCATTTAGGCCTTTTAATGCCGAATCAACTGCTGTCACGACAGCTAATGGCATGTTTTCGTGATTGATTAAATAAGAGCAATTAAACATTTATAAATGAGCTTGTATAAAACGTCTAAGCAAACAATGTCTCAAACAATTTTATAACGACGCTAAATTGTTTTAAATATATCATTTTTAATATGATGTAATTTTCTTTCTCTTTTTAATATTCAAGTGAAAATACTTTTTTCAATTGAAAAGATATATTATTATTCGTCCTGTTTTAATATTGACAACAACTGGTAAAAGGTGTTTTTCTAAATAAATAAATCTCTCGCGTATGTAGGTATATTTTTAAGTTAAAACTGTTTAGCAATATTATTATTTGAGCCTTTTAAACATGGCGTTATTTTTCTCAGTCACTGCTTTTAACAAATGATAATTTAATTATTATATTAAGTTTCTCTTTCTCCTTATAATAGTTATGTGTAAATACATTTTTTTATCGAAAGGAGACATAATTATTTACACTGTTTTATAATTTAGCAACAATTTAAACAATGCCTTTTTTAAACATGAAATAAATCCCTTTTGAAATGATTAAATTTTAAATAAAAAATTTAAACAAAATTCCTATAAAAATTAGTCACATTTGAAAAATAGATGTACACTGCACATCACAAGCTCCTCGAGTATGTCCCTTCAAAAAATGATTAAACTACAGGGTGGTCATAAAAAAAACTTCCCCGATATATGTACCCCTAGCGACATAGCCGCTCAACCAATCAAAAGGAAATTTCAGATTTAGTTATTTGAAGGTATGCGCTCGAGACCGTGATGATTTAAAACAATAGGGCTCTCACGGTTACGGTTATAGGGAAAAAATTTCGAAATTTTCGAAAGGCAACACCCTTTTTTTCCTGCGCAAATTCATCATCGCATTGAAAAACCATAAATAGCTTTGGAATGATACTCGTACGATGAAAATTGCCGACGTAAAACACTTGCAAAAAAGACCATTATAATGAACCAATAACAACAAAAGAGAGAAGAGAGAAAAAAACATTTATTTGAATTAGCAGCTTTCAACATGTCCAACATCGCAGACAATAACGCATTGCATGCGTGAGACAGTTGACAACAATTCTGAACGCTTATTGTAGAAGGAATCTGTACAACTTCATCAGCGCAAATGCAAAACCATAAATGGCGTTAGAACGATACACGTATGACTAAAATTGCCGTTATAATATCGTGGCACTCAATCCTAATCCGTTCCTATGTAATGGAATATTCAGCCCTCTAAAGCAAATGATTACATTTTTATTTTCACTCTGTGTACACAAACACAACTCAAGGTCCGGACTGTATAGACTTTAAAATTCTTAAACGAGCTTTTAATACATTACCGGAGATCTTTACCTGATGGGCTAACCTCTGTCTCCAATTCCATTATTTCCCTCTCGTCCTGAGGCAAGGGGAAGTAGTGTATTTCCTCAAACAAGGGAAGACTCCCTCTGAACCCAGTTCATATCGCCCGATCTGCCTGCTTCCAACATTAGGTAAATTATTAGAGAAATTAATTGCTAATCGTCTAACTGTCTTCCTAGAATCTAACAATCTTCTACATCATAGGCAATTTGGGTTCAGAGAGGGCAGATCATGTGTCAAAGCTTTGTCTGAAATTTTGTCTTCCTGCGCGCTTAAAATTTCTGAAGGTCTACACACTTCCCTGGTCTCACTCGACATTAAAGGAGCCTTTGATAATGTCGAATGGCGGGATATCCTTCTACAACTCATATCTATTAATTGCCCTGGTAACATTGCTGGAGTCATCCGCACCTATCTTTCGAATAGAACCATTTTAGTTAAATGGGGAGCTGGTCTCTCTAGCCGCCACCAAAAAAAAAAAAGGATGCCCACAGGGATCCTGTCTGGGACCTATTTTATGGCTCCCTATTGCAAATTTTATACTGAAGGAACTAGAAAATTTAGGTTACTTACTCTATGCCTTCGAGGATGACTTCAACTTTATCTTCTCTGGTCGTAGGCGTCTAGACCTGGAACGGGAGGCAGCTTCAGCCCTTGCAATCTTTACACAGATCTTGGAATCTTTTCACCTACAGTTGTCGTCTTCAAAATCAAATGCTCTAACATTCGCTAAACCCCATAATTTAAAAAGGAAACCAACAATAAGAATAAACGGAACCAGTGTGCATCATGTACCCAATCTGCAAATTCTTGGAATTGTTATAGATAAGCACCTCAATTGGTTCTCGCATATTAACTTTTTAAAATTAATACTTATCCAATATTATCATAACTCTACTAAGCTAACTACTAAATCATGGGGCATTAACAATAAAATGTTAAAAATTTGGTACTTAACTATCACAGAAAAAATTATCACTTATGGCGCGGGAATTTGGGGGGGGGGGGGTAATTTAACAAAAGCCGCAAAAGAAAAATTAATCTTAATCCAAAGAATGTTTTTATTGCAATTGTCAAGGGGGTACAGGACCATTTCCAGTGACGCCCTGCACGTCATTACTGGTATTCCTCCCATTACTCTCACTTTAGAATATGAATATAACATTAGTCAAATTTACACCTTAATAATAATAAAATAACTGCTTTACATTTCCCATGTGCAGTCATTCAACAAAAGACTCCAAGCTGGCAACTCCATCCTTCTGAAGATACTACCCATTTACAAGTAAATCCCTCCCTCAATTCTTTCAAACCTTCTAATTTACTTACGGTGTTCACTGATGGTTCACGTACTGAAACCGGTGTTGGTGCAGCTTTCTGCGCAACGGAAGTAGGAGTCGTTACCCATGAATGGTCCTGAAGACTGGATGACAACAAATCAGTTTTTCAAGCAGAACTATTTGCCATTCACAAAGCTTTGGAATGCACCTCTAATGTTTCTTCCAAAAATCTGATTGAAATTTATAGTGATAGCCTTTCCAGTTTACAGGCCATTAGCGCGTCTAAATCAACAAACCCGCAAGTTTTGGAAATTAAAATCCAGCTGAAACATCTTTTACATAAATCCTCACTTGGTCACGTCTCAGCACACAAGGGGATCTTTGGTAACGAATATGCGGATACACTTGCTAAAAACGCAACCAGCTTCCCCGTAGTAGACTACTCTCTGCCAGCTCCGCACTCATATGTTAAGAGAATTTTGCACGCAAAATTGTTGGAGCAGTGGCAGGATCACTGGGACTATTCGGAAAAGGGTAGATTCACATATGACCTGGTTCCAAAGGTCTCCTTAGAGCTTCCTCCCCTCTCTCCTGCCTTTACCGCATTCCTTACAGGACATGGCCCATTTAGAGAGTACCTGTATAAATTCCATTGCTCAAGCTCCTCTTTATGCGAATGTGGCGATTTAGAGAGTACCTGTATAATATCCATTGCTCAAGCTCCTCTTTATGCGAATGTGGCGATTTAGCAAGTGCCTCACACTACTACTACACATGTCTACTTACCTCACGATGGCATATTCGGCGCCCCTTATCAATACCTAAAAATTGGCTAAGTAATATTTTATCCCGTCCAGCACTACGTTTAAAATTAAAACAAATATTTAGCTTTTTAATGGATCTATCAAACAATTAATTCTATTTTCTCTTACCTTAAACAGTTGTCGCGTTGGACATACTATCGCCCCTTGTCGCGTTTTTGGCGATCTGGTCCACCTCAATGTATCTTACTTTTTGTTATCCTTCTATAAGTCGCCCATTGCTAGCGTTTTATTTTCCGGCGACTTGAGTCTACAGACTCATTGATGTAACCCTTTTTTTCTTTTCTTTTTTTTTGAAGACCTTAATAAAGGTGTCCGGGGGGAACATCTATGCTCTACAGACGGGGTCCCCATGTCTGAGCAGTTCCCCTTATGCAGTTAAACACAACTCAAAAACTCATTTTAAAACAAATCTTACAGTATTACTCAGTTCACAAGTGAAAAAAATCGGCTACTGAAAAACGTCTTGTAGCCATTCCTTCGCTCGTCGGTTATCGAAAACGTGTGCGATAGTGAAGTCAGCCAGACTCAATTCAGGAGCAAGTCCTGCTTTCTATCTCATGGTGTATCCAGAGTTCATTTGGGGTTCTGCATCTTACGAAAAATCACGCATTCCAAGTGATATTTAGGGTCGTTACAACGGCATAAAACATTTGCAAAAAAGAGCATTGTAAAGGACCAATGATAATTTAAAGATGAGGTGAACTGACGCAATTTGCAAAATTCACAGGAAAAGATAGTAGAAGCACCAATCACAGAACACCATATGCTAATCTGTTCCTGTTGAATTTGTTGTGGAAGTGCATAATAGGATTACTGCAGGTCCATTGCATACTTCAAGAAGTGTTGCACGCAGTTTGGATGTACCGAAAACAGCAGTCCTCAAGATTCTGCGCACTGTTCTGCGGATGTTTCCCTATGGATTCCAGCGCGTCTAGATGTTGCAACTAGGAAACGAGCAACAGCTTTTGGACTTTTCAAATTATGTTCTCTTCAGATATGATGAAGATAACAGCTGGCCATTGCGAATATTATGGGCGGATGAGGCACATTTCTCTTTAATTGGGAATGTAAACTCCAAGAACTGCTTTCACTGGGCTGATGAAAATCCTCACGATATGACACCACCGCCTTTACACGAAGCTAGAGTGACAATGTGGTGCGGCTTCGCAAACAGATTCGTTCTCGGTCCGTACTTTTTCGAGAATGTCACTTCCACAGGTAGGAAACTGAGCTTCATCACAAGTGCTTGGTATATAAAAATGTTGCAGAATTATATAATTTCAGAATTGCAGCAGCGAAATGACGTTAATGATATTGTGTGGATGCGAGATGGTGCTCCTCCACACGTCGCCACATCTGTTCGACTATTGATGTACCAGCACTTTGATGATAGAATCATCTCTCGCAACTTCTCAGTTTCGTAGCCACCACGATCACCTGACCTCACTTCAACGGATTTCTGGTTCTGGGGTTATCTCAAATCAAAGGTGTACACATCAAATCCAAGAAATTTGTCAGAATTGAAAGATGTCATAAAACGTGAAGTTGTACAGATTCCTTCCGCAATGAACGTTCGGCATTGTTGTCAACAGTCTCACGCATGCAGTGCGTTATTGTCTGCGAAGGTGGGCAGGTTGAAAGCTGCTAATTCAAATAAATGTTTTTTCTCTCTTCTCTCTTTTGTTGTTATTGGTCCATTATAATGGTCTTTTTTGCAAGTGTTTTACGTCGGTAATTTTCATCGTACGAGTATCATTCCAACGCCGTTTATGGTTTTTCAATACGCCGATGTATTTTCGCATGAAACAAATGGGTGTTGCTATTCGAAATTTCTGAAATTTTTTTCACTGTAACCGTAACCGTGAGAACTCTATTGTTTTAAATCGTCACGATCTCGAACGCATACCTTCAAATAAGTATATCTAAAATTTCTTTTCAATCGGTTGAGCAGTTAGGTCTTTAGGAGTTCACATAGTTTTTTTTATGAACACCTTGTACTATTCCTATGTAACTTTTTGTAACACAATTATTTTTATCAACTTCAGAATTAAATAGTGCTTAAAATAATTCTTCGATTTAAATGCTGTTTACTTCACTGTGTTTATGGAGCATTTCTTTATAAAACTCACAGGTTTTGTACTTTTCTATGTAATAGTTTTCATAATATTAGCCGTGAATGCCCCCCGTCCTCCCCCGTTACAAAAGAATCATTTACTGTGGAGACATCTTAGTAACTTTTTTTAGATAGAGAGATAAACAATTACAATTGTTTAAATCCAACAATTCCAGTCCCTTGATATTTCGTTCACTGAATATCAGTTTTCATAATAATACGTGTATTTTGTTTAATTTCATGTATAGTTACGGATTGAACAAAGTTTTAAAATATTGAATAATATTTAATACCCTCAAAGTTAATCTTAATGTTCATAAATAGGTTTTTATATTTAAGATATTTTTACTGTGTTTATAATTTTTAATATTACACCTTTTAGAAATTGAAAGAAGTATTAAACAAAAACATAATTTGCAGAACAAACAACAACAAAAAAAAAGAACAATTTATTTCCTACATTGTTTAGGCCCGAGAAGGAATGTACATTTGAATTTTTCTTAAACTACCTTAAAAACTTAGATTCCATTCGAATGAAATGGAAATAAATCTTAGACTTTTTAAAGGTTTATATTTTCCATGTATCTTGCAATGTATAGTTTCCATGCAATACAAATATATCCATTTCATTCAAATGGAATCTAAGTTTTTAGGGTAGTTTAAGTATCATATTATTCAAATTTTATTTTTATTTTTTAAAGTTCAATGGGTTTAAACACATTTGTTACAAAACTTTAACACTAACTGTAGAAGCAGCTGGAGGAAAAATGCAAATCTATCCTTTCTCGGGCCTAAACAATATAAGAACTAAATTGTTTTTGTTTTTATTTGTTCTGCAAATTATATTTTTGTTTAATGAGTCAAGTTTTTTAATAACTGCAGCATTCACGTTTTGTCTATAAAGCATATTTGCTTGAACATGAAAATATTTACTGGACAATGGAGAGCATGATACACTTGTGGAAATTATGAAATCACGGTTTTTTAACAGGAACATCGATAATATTCATTAAAAATGAATGAAATTTCATGGGATATACATAGTATGTATAACAAATGAGTTACAAAAATAAAATTTCATACATAATATTAAACAAAAACAAAAAGTTAAAAATAATATTTTCGTATATGCAAACATGGAAATTGATTTATGAAATATCACATTTCATTGGCTATTCCGAAGTAATATGACAAAAATTTGCATAAAATAACGTAGCGTGACATGCACAGTAGACATAAAAAGCATTATATTTTGCAAGCAATACGTTTCAGTTATACCTTTCACGATGGGTAAATGAAAGACGTTGTCTGAGGAAAAAAGGGATAAAATCAATGCATATATAGGATGTGGAAAGTCTGTTCCGGAAATTAGTAAAATTAATTAAAAGATCAGTTTGTGTGATATATAACTATAGAAAAGATCCAGCAAATTATGGCAAAATTTTTTACAAAAATGTAATCCACATTTAAGTAAGGGAGAGAAAAGGGAGATTCTTCAACTTGCATCGAAAGCCGACCACACTTCAAAGAAGATTTGTGCAAATCTATCCCTTCCTATTACTTCTAGAAGAGTTAGGCAAATTTTACAGTCTTCACGAAGCTTGAGATGGTCAAAAATGATGTCTGGTCCAAAATTACTTCGCATCACAAACAGATGCGTTTGCAGTATTACGAGAAGTACATGACAATGTGTGACAATTGGAAGAAAGTCATTTTCTCCGACGAAAAGAGATTTAATTTGGATGGCCCGGATGGTTTGACGTATTATTGGAGGCATCTCCGAAAAGAATCAAAGTCTACATTCAGCAGAAATTTCGATGGCGGAAGTTTGATGATTCGGGTAGCGATAGCTTATGATGCCAAAAATGAAATTGTATTTTTAAACGGTCGCCAGACTTCCTTTGATTGCAGTTTTGTTTTAGAAAATTAACTTTTTCCATTTGCATGGCAATATTACGGTTTAGATTACATCTTCATGCAGAGCAGTGGACGGATTCACATTTCACATGCAATGAAAGATTGGTTTGACAAACAGAATATTGTTCTTTTAGATCATCCACCTATTTGTCCTGATCTGAACACCATCGAAAACTTTTAGGAATAGCTTGTTCGAATGACTTATGCAAATGGGATTCAGTACACATCACTTATAGAATTGAAAGCTTCAATCTGTTAAAACTGGAAATTAATTGATCAGAAATACGTTCAAAATCTTGTTTTATCAAAGCCATCTAGGTTAAAAAAAAAAATCTGATGAATAAAAGCGGCCATACTAACTAATAATTTCATTTAAATGTGATATTTCATAAATCAATTTCCATGTTTTTATGTTACTAAAATCAAATTTTTGACCTTATGTTTTAGTTTATTAATATGTATGAAATGTTATTTTTTAAATTATTTTTTCTACATAGCATATATTACGAATGAAATTTCATTCGTTTTAAATGAATATTTTAGAAAATCTTGTTAAAAAACCGTGGTTTCATAAATCAATTTCCACCAGTGTAATCACCGGCATTCCGATTTGAAAAAAAAAAAAAAAATGCACCATACAAAATTACTCAGAATTGCTTCTTAAAATCAGTGCTAAGAAAATAAACTTTCTTTTTTTTTTCAAATGCTTCTTTAAATTTAGAAAACATATGGGTTTCTGTGCATTTTAAAGGTAAAGGACACATTTTTGGAATCGTGCTTAACTCGAAAGAGGTTTTGCATAATTATGTTCGAGATTATATTATAGTTCCTGATTTTAAAAAACATTTGTCATTTTTTTACAGTGTAGCGGTCACTGTAATTTAAAAATTTGGTACTTATATATTATCCGGGGCATGTCAGATGCAACTGCGCCAAGCATTGTGCAAATTAGGCAAATTACAGTAACCCTTATGTTTAAACAACTTTATAGCATTTAAAGGTATATATAAATATTATACAGACATACATACAATAAATACAATAAACCCAATTGGAGTGAAAAAATAGCCAGAGCCAGGAATCGAACCCCGGACCACAGTTTTTCACTCCAGTTGGGTTTATTGTATTTATTGTATGTATGTCTGTATAATATTTACATATACCTTTACATGTTGAATGCAGGCGTTATTTATGTGTGTATGTGTGTCTTAATATATATTGTAGTATGTGTGTTTTATTATAACTTTATAGCATGTCATACATAATAAGAGCTATTATATAATAATAATAATACGTAATATAGTTTATTTATTTATTATAGTTTATAGTTTATTTTTTATTATGCTTTACTGTTTTTATATTTATGTATTATAGGTCATTTATTATTTTTATCTAATTATTTATTTGATGCTATTTATCATTTTTAACAATGTTGCGTATTAAATAATGTTAAATTACTGTTTTGAACATGATTGGCAACGATAAAAAAGATGGAAAATTGACAACCATTTTTAGCGATATATCTCGTGGTCCGGATAATAGGTAAGTACCAATAATTCTGTGTAATTTATGCAAATCTTCTTTTATAGGTCCTAAAAAGGCTGCTGAAAAGTTCTGGACCAATGTGGAACTTTGCCACAAAAAAAATCTGCTTCCAAATACAGCAAATGATTGGGCTATAGATACAGCTAAAAACAATTCCAATCCAAAACTCTTCTCAGAATGCCCTGTTGTTATTATTGACATCAGTTTAACGGGCAAATTTCCTCTTACTTTAAGCGAAGGATATGAAAGTCACGGTTTCATTTGTGCTGTCAGGAATGAAACAATAAGTAGTTCTGTGTAAGTAAAGATACTGTATAGTAATTAACTTTGGGCCTACTTATTGTGATTATACCCAACGTTATATATTAACATTTTAAGTACTCGCAATGAATACGTTTGGTTTTTCTATTTATGTAATTTCACCAAAATGTTATAGGGATAAATGAAAAAATAATACAAAGGGCACAGCTGTAATCTAAAAGAGAAAAAAGATTATCAACTTTTCTGAATAATAAATCTACCAATTCTGTACATTTTAATTAAATAGAAATTGCAAATGCAATATCTTGAGGTATTGTTTAAACGAAAAGTGTACTGTATAGTATTTGCTATAATGTAATGTATACCATAGCAATTTATACTTCTCTTAATTTATACACTGGTCATCAAAATTAAAGGATAATGAGAAAAAATGTGCTCACTAAGTTAAGGTTCCAATGCTGCGATTATTTATGTTAATTAAATACTGTTGAACTCAAAATTGCACTTCCGCGCATACGTTAGCGTCAGAAATATGCAAATTAGATTATTGAGATCGTGGTGCGCAATGAACGTATGTTGGAATTGTGGTCTGTAGTGTTGTTTAAAGTGAATGGGGTGTCTGAGTGTGATCAGTATTCATTCGTTATGGCTCAAAGCCATCATTTAAGTTAAGGTCAAAAGTGGCGAATGATTGGTACAATCGAAGGAGGTCAAAAACTAATGGAGGTCGTCGAAGATTTGAATATCCCTCAAAGTGTCATACCAAGAGCTTCGAGCCTCTTTTTAAGCACGGGATCCGTTTATAGACAGCCTGGTCACTGGAGACCAAGAGCAACAACTGCATCCGAAGACAGTTTTTTGTCATTGTGGCTCGAAGAAACTGCGAAGCAACTACAAGTGATTTGGTTTCAGACCTTCAGGCTGCTACAAGAACTTAAATTAGCCACTCTACTGCTGCATGAAGTCTTAACGAAGATGGACTGTACGCGAGAAAACCAAAAGTTTGTGTTCCACTCACTCCAGTTTTCCAAGGAGCACGTTTAAACTGTTTCTGTCGTCATGTTCAATGGAGCCAAGAAGACTGGGCTCGAACGGGATATTTCACGAACAAGAGAAGGGCAAGTTGCGACTTCCTTCATCTCTTCAGATAAAAACACGGCCAGAATCAGTGTTAAGCCTACATCTAGACTCGTCGGTAAACAATACTTGAGTTCAGTCTTCTTGCCTCCATTGAACTGGACGAGGGCAACAATTTAAACGGGCCCCTTGGGATGCTGGGGTGAGTGGGACACAAACTTTTGGTTTTCTCGCATACAGTCCATCCTCATTAAGCCTTCGTGCAGCAGTAGAACGGCTAATTCGTATTCTTGTGGCAGCCTGAAGGTCTGAAACTAAATCGCTTGTAGTCGCTTCGCGGTTTCTTCGAGCCACAACGACAAAAAATGTTCTTCGGATGCAGTTGTTGCTCTTGTTCTCCCTTGAACAGGCTATCTATCAACGGATCCAGTGCTTAAAAAGCGGTTCGAAGCTCTTGATAGGACACTTTGAGGGATATTCAAATCTTGGGCGATCACCACTTGTTTTTGACCTTCCTCAATTATTCGCCATTTTTTACCTTAACTTAAATGATGCCTTTGAGCCATAACTAATGGATACTGATCACATTCAATCACCACATTCACTTTAAACAACACTACAGACTAGAATTCCAACATACGTCCATTGCGCACTACATTGTCAATCTTCTAATTTGCATACTCCCTACTACTCTAACGTATGCGCGGAAGTGCAATTTTGAGTTGAATAGTAAATACCAATAGTAAACCCAATTAAGACAAATAGTTGCAGAATTGGGCATTGGTTTCAACATTACCTTTGTGAGCATATTTTTTCTAATTATCCTTTAAATTTGATGGCCAGTGTATTATGGTAATATATAGTAATTTCAATTATAATAAAAAAAATTAGTTTATTTCATTTTATTGACTAACATTTTATTGTCTTGGGAGGAGAGAAAAAACATTTCCGAGTAATTTTACACTGAAGTTATCAGTTTTCTCAAAACGAAATGTTGTTTTCTTTTTATGCTGTAAATTCTGAAAATTCTCAAATAAACATTTTCAGCTGTGTAATGAAATTTATACAAACAAGAGTAATAAAATATTGTTAATTTATATATTGATGTTAATGTCGTTAATTTATCATGCTTGCCTGTTAAACCTGTTTGTTGAAAACGAAAATGTTTTCTTGAGTATTGACAGCTTCTGAAAACCAATTTTTCGTGTTCAGAAAACAGTTAATACTTTTTAATCACAAATCGAAAACATTTCGGGGGTTTCTTTGTTTTTCTTTTCTTTAATTGGCAGCAAAAGGAATAAAAAATTCAGAAATGTGGATTTATATCTCTGAAATCCATTAGTTTCTGTAGTTCCTAAACATAAAGGAAAGATTTTTCTAAATTGTGGGTAAAAGGGACGAGGTTATGATCTACATTCATAAAGCTTTGCTAGATCCTGAAATATTTCTTTGCTTTTACAGTGTAATGATCAATAATAAAATATTGGGCACTGCTGTAATCTAAAGAAGAAAGGGAATCTGGGGAGTTTTGTACCGGTCAAGCAATAAATACAAGCAGACTATCTTGGTGTACTTTACTTTAGAATAAAAATGGTTTAATTAAAAAAGAAAAATAATAAGACATAAGTAGCTTTGCTAAAAATTAGCGTGCGTCGAAGATTTCCCGACTGCTGTGAAAATCTAATGCCAATTTTTTCAAGTTTGAGTGCTTGTAAATGCATGCGCAGTAATTGATTGTTAAAAGATTTATCCGGAGAAAAATACTAAAATTACTAACAAAAATGCAAGGAAGAGGTGGGATGCTAAGCATAACGATAAAAATTTTATAGCTGTTGAAAATACTATACAGGTATGCACTTTGTGTTAATTCAGAGACAGATTTTAATAGCTTGTATTCAGAAGGACCAGACTCCTTTATCCAAATATGCTGTGCCGCTATTCTGACTGCATTAATACATTTTTCGTTCGCGCCATACCTTTCCTTCATTTTAAATATGCACAACGAACAGAGATTCATAGTGGAATTTTAATATTATTAATAATAATTCCGTAAGTAACGATATTGTATAGTATGTGCCCTTGGGCATGCTCATTCTGATTATACTCAACATTTTATTTTAAGTACTCAAAATGAGTATTTTTGTTTTTTCTATTTGTGTAATTTTGTCGAAATGTTATAGTGACAAATAAAAAAATAATAACAAAGGGCATAGCTGTAATCTAAAAGAGAAAAGAAAAGCTTTCATTTGCGCTGTCAAGAACCCGCGGAAAGAAACAATAAATACCCGTAAGTAACGATATTGTATAGTATGTGCCCTTGGGCATGCTCATTGTGATTATGCTCAACATTTTAAGTACTCAGAATGAGTACGTTTGTTTTTTCTATTTATGTAATTTTGTGGAAATGTTATAGTGACAAATAAAAAAATAATAACAAAGGGCATAGTTGTAATCTAAAAGAAAAAAGAAAAGCTTTCATTTGCGCTGTCAAGAACTCGCGGAAAGAAACAATAAATACCAAGCCATAAGTAACGATATTGTATAGTATGTGCCCTTGGGCATGCTCATTGTGATTATACTCAACATTTTAAGTACTCAGAATGAGTACGTTTGTTTTTTTCTATTTATGTAATTTTGTCGAAATGTTATAGTGACAAATAAAAATATAATCCAAACAAAAAGTTTTCGATAAGAAAAAAAAAAAAAAAGCGCCAAGTTCTCCTTAATGTTTCGGCCAGAAAAAGTAGTGATATCTGAAGTTCGCACAAGTTAAAAGCCAAACATCCCAAATCTTTCATTGAAAATGGCTTCCTGCGACTTGGCCGTTAATGCCTTCTACAGGATTTCAAAATTAAAGATTGGAAATTACGCATTTATGAATTATTTAAATACTAAAAGTAATATTAGAATGCAAAGTGACAAATTCACATAAAGACATTATAAGTAAAAGATTTCTGATAACTACCATTCAGTTTCAACAAACATTAGTTTTGATTACAGATCATTTAGTCCAGGGGTGTCCAAATGTGGCCCGCCGGATACCACTAAAATTTTACAGTTATCTTTGCCTTATCTAATCGTCGAATTGCTGCGATTCAACTTGTCGACTATTTCTTTAAAATTTTAGTGGTATCCGGCGGGCCACAGTTGGACACCCCTGATTTAGTCCACTTGTGGTTTAATTGCTATTTTGTACGGTCTAAAGCTAAAGTTATTAACGTAAAACCCAAGAAATAAAACAAATTTATTTACTTCAAATCTCGCAATATGTTACATTATATTTTATTGTATAATATTGAAATCTTGTGTATTGACGAAAGAAATTTTTTTCGCTTGAACATTTATTATAGTTTGTTTGCATACATTAAGAGGTATTCGATTTATAAACTGTTAAAAGCTGATACTAATTATGTTTTAGCAATTAGGTATATTGTCTCCTGTATATTTTGTACAAGTATTTTGTTATTTTTTACTTCTAAGCATTTAAATAGACTGAAGTTGTTTAAATGCTTTTTTCAAATGTGTATTTTATTTCTGTACTCTGTGCCACAAAATGCCTAAAATAATCAAAAAATGTAATTGGCATGTAACTCATTTGTACATATTTGAAAATTTGAAAAACTCTCCCGAAAGCATTAACGGCCAAGTCGCAGGAAGCCATTTTCAATGAAAGATTTGGGATGTTTGGCTTTTAACTTGTGCGAACTTCAGATATCACTACTTTTTCTGGCCGAAACATTAAGGAGAATTTGGCGCTTTTTTTTTTTTTTTTTTTTTTTTTTTTTTTTAACCGAAAACTTTTTGTTTGGATATCATTACTTTTTGTATGTTTTTTCAAGTTTGTTGTTCTAAACTATATTAATACGAAAAAACTTAAATTTCGGTACTTTTATGTTATCCGGGAGCAAATCTCCTCATTAGCCTTTGGTTTTTTCGCCAATAGAAGTTTTCATTTTTCACATGTGTAAATTAGAAACAATGCTTTGGTTTTCAAATAAAATGTTTTGGTTTATGTTATTATTTCTTATTTATTTATTTATTTATTTCTATGTTAAATATTCTATTAAATAAAATGAGGGAAATGCATCTATTTTAAATGAGATGACTGAAAAGTATATATCTTTAAATGAAATGAATGCAATATGAACAATGGGAGTTGGGAACAGTATTTGGCGATTTGCCACTTGCGCCCGGCTAACATAAAAATACCTAAATTTATTTTATTGAGCTTTACAAATTTATACTTTATTTCTTTTCATATTAAAGTACTAGCCGTCTCTAGCAAGCAGTATTTACCGTATTAATTCCATGTTAAACGTTGCATCATGTTACTGTTATTCATAATTTAATTTACTTGCCCATTCTTTCGCCAAGTCGGAAGCTTTTGATAGAGAAATCAAGAACTCTTTACGATCATGGAAGCACATCGTATATTTTGTGTTGTTATGTATTTCATCTTTCGTGACAAACATCGCTTAACTCACTTATGCATGTTTCCTTAGCAGTTACGATTCGTTCTCTAATGCGGAAATTTTTAAACCTATAAAGTAATCTTTTCTAATTGGGCTCACTGCCAATTGTTGCATTTTAACTGATACGACTGGGTACAAGTGAAATGGTTCTTATGAAATCCTTTGACAATATCTGCATTTGCATTAAACCATATTGATGCCAATATCTTTTTGTTTCACTTTAACCTTTTCAATAGACTCGATTACGGAAGAAAAGAAGGTCTACCGGCTCACTGCCATGATCCATTTGAAAATCTATCATTCTTCTCACCTGATCGTGTTGAAGAATTAGTCAGTGTGCCATCTTTTTAAGATTTTAGCTAATTTTATTCGAAACCTGAAAACTAAAATGCGAGGAACCGGATTATAGAAGATTCATTCTAACGTACATATCGATTAACAGGTTACATATTATAGAATTATAATAATCATAAGAAGAACTGGCAGTTTCAATGCTTTAATAGTTTCCGTAAATTCTCTTTATATAATACAGAAGTTTTAGCGGTGTAAAGATTAACAACATAGTCACAGTAAGTATACTAACAGTACAATATAATAATAATAGCAGAGGTTTTGGGCAGTGACGAAACTATTAGCACTTTGGAAATATTAGTACGTTATATCATTTATCTATTCAGATGATATGCGGAAAAATAAAAATAGATGGCTCGCATTAATAATTAACTCATTGAAAAATAGCCACTAGCTTCAAATATTTGCCAAACTTGGCGACATTTAGCAAAGTTTCGCCAAATTTGGTAATATATCATGTCAATTCTCAATTTTGGCGACAAAAAATGTTTTGTTTATTCTGACGTCATAATGATGCATATGTATTATGTATTATACTCATACCTATAATATGTATGATGCTAATGTATTACGTATTATATGCATATGTATAATATGTATGATGCATATGCATAAGTTCATTAACATCACTAAAACGCACTTAAAGGAATAGTGTTCCATAAATAGTAGGGATAATTGCCAGATTGACCAGAGTGCTACTGAAATTAGAATTCCGACATTTATAATAGACCGGGAGACGTCTGCACACACCATCACCTCATCGAGTTTACAGCTGAAATTTTAGGACTAGTTAAAACTACATTGGCATATTTAAATGCAACTGGTCTGTTAAGTCATATTTCAAATGAAAATCAAATTTCTAAGTAATTGCTTAAAAGGCGCAAAGGCCAACATAGTGGAAAAAGATTCCAAGCAGGGACTCGAACCCGGGCCATCAGTATAGCGCACTGACGTTCTACCGACTAAACCACTTGGAACGATACCCAGCAAGGAAAATTTCTCACTATTATATGTTGGCAAGACTACAAACGCAGCACAAGATGGAATATTTACCGTGAGCCTCCAACCTGGAGCAAACATGGAATATAATTAAATCCTCTGAAAGAGTGACTATTCACTCTAAGTAGGAGCGAGAATTGTATGGGTATTAATAATCAGCCAATCAGAACAGTCTTGTCTACGGCGTTTTTTTAAGACAAGAGAAAGACGTCCACCATTTTAGAATTAAAATATACGGATATTATTAAAGTGGTTATTTATGGAACTTTTTATCTTCATATAAAATAAAATGTAATTAATTCATAAAGGATACAGAATGATAGAGCATTCGAAACAGTTTTGCGGTTTCAAATTTCTATTACTGTTAAGTCTGCAGTTTATCCCGAGCGCGCGAAAGGTACCTTCAAAGTTGAGTCATAAATGCATTACTTGCATTATTATTTTTACTCCCGTCTCGAGCCTGTCATGACTGATAATTATACACAGTGAAGTCCATGGTATTAAATAAAAAGTGTCTGATTTGAGCCGATACTGCTCAAATCAAAGGGCAATATTGAAATTTTCCAAAGGAAGAAATGAGATTTCTGGAATATAGATAGTTTGGGTCGAGTTTCTGTCCAGCCGAATTTTTGGCAGCATTTTCGCCGAAAACGAATTTTCGGCGCAACTCAGATTTTAGGGCGAAAAGGAAACCGAATTTTCTGTCGATCTCGAATTTTATGTATTCCTATTACTCATGAGCTAATCAGAACAGCAAGTATACGACGCTTTTTTTAAGATAAGAGAAAAGCGTCCGTTATTTTAGGATTAAAACATACGGGTATTATTAAGGGGACTCTTCACTCACTTGAAAACACCCGCTCCTTAATGTTAAACGTATGAGCAGGTTGTTTTCGATTTTCTCGTTTAATTTTTTTTTTTTTTTTTTTTTTGCATAGGATATCTGAGATCGATCTAATGTGGCCATTTTTTACTTTTTCGATTTTGGTTGCAGATTTTTTTAATGAGAGCACTTTCACTTTTGAAACCGGTTCTGAAAGTGAAAGTACTTTTATTTAAAAAAATCTGACGCCGAAATCAAAAAAGTAAAAAATAGCCATATTAGAGATCGACCCCAGCTATCCTATGCAAAAAAAGTTTTAAAATATTGAAATTTGAACGAGAAATTCGAAAACAACCTGCCCATAAGTTTAGCATTACGCAGCGGTTGTTTTCAAGTGAGTGAAGAGTTCCTTTAAAGCGACTATTCATGGAACGAAAAGGTAAGCCTCATTTAATTTTAATCTTTAATTCCTGTGATTTTGTATGTTATGATCATCAGTTAAGGGTGTATTCCGATCCAAACTGCTTATTTTCTGATTCATTTTAAAATTCATTTTTGCTCTCAAACGCATCAAACTTGGAAATTCTTTTATTTAGAAACTATATAATGTGCGGTGCTTCTTCATTTTTTGATAAATGCAGAAAATACTGTAAAAAACGCTGTCAAAGTTGGCATTTTGAACCGAATTTTCCGAAGCGGGCGATCTGGGAATGAAAAAAATGGTCATACTGAGAAAATAATTGTTTAAAAATCAAATTCTTATTAATTGAGCTGAAAATGAAATCACACGGCATGTTAAACATGTCTTCAGAAATCACCCCAGCAAGTTTCGTGTTTTTACTTTTAAAAATGAGTCTGAAAATGTCTCAGAAAATTTCGAGCTGTTGAGGGTGGAAAAATATGTTTTCGAATACACCCTTAAATAGTTTTATTTTAAATAGAAAAAGATTAAGCTGGAATTGTTTTCCTTTGAGATATGTTGAAAATGTGTTGAGAAAGTGTGCTGCTAGATTTTTTCGGTTTTTTACTGTTTTCTGCTTAAACACTTACAGTATCATAATGAAGGGTACGAATATTTTTTCCAACTGGATTAAATCATATTTAAGGCTGGAGTAGCACAGTTGAAGTTTTTTCCAACAGAGCGAAAAATGTCCAGACCAGGGATCGAACCTGGATACTTGGCGTGCCGTGCCAATGCCTTACCTGTTAGGCTATCCGGACCGATACCTGGTTGACATAATTCACTCTTATTAGTTGGACTTGGCTGCGAACTGCAGCGCTAGTTTCATTCATCCGAGCTATAACTATAGCATTTCAGTAGTTTCATCATGTAAATGCTATAGTTATAGCTCGGATGAATGAAACTAGCGCTGCAGTTCGCAGCCAAGTCCAACTAATAAGAGTGAATTATGTCAACCAGGTATCGGTCCGGATAGCCTAACAGGTAAGGCATTGGCACGGCACGCCAAGTATCCAGGTTCGATCCCTGGTCTGGACATTTTTCGCTCTGTTGGAAAAAACTTCAACTGTGCTACTCCAGCCTTAAATATCACTTACAGTATTTATCGTTATTATTGTTGTTGTTGAATAGTACAATCATAAAATACTAATTATTATTTTTAGTGTTTTTCAAATTGATATATTTTTTTTTTAGTTGTATGTAAGCATTTTTCTGCTGTTTATGATTTTAATCAAACCATTTAATTATAGATATTCTGAATGAGTTATTAAATTTTCTTCTAATGTAAACTCTTTTTCTACGTTTATGATACACGTAATTATTGGCACTAAAAAATAAAATATCATATTTAATTGAAATCAAGTGTTTTTTATGCCTGTTAGGAAGTTTATACATTAAACTGGTTTAGTATATTTTTTAAAAAGTTCATATTTACTTACATAATATAGGACTGAATATTTTTTTAAGAGATTAATAACTGCTTTTTACATTAAAATGTTTTTCAAACAATAAGAACAGTTCATATGCAGTCATTTATTTTATTTTTATATTTCCTTCTTTTTTTTATTTCCTAGGTCAATCGTTTCCTATAAAACATATACATTACACAATCTATTTTGCTCATATTCACAAAATACAATATCAACGGGAATAAAAAATTTAAATTAAATATGGCTTATCGTGTCGTTTCATAAATAAATATTGTATTAATTCCATTTTTCACCAAATGCGGACGAAAATTAGAAATCATGATTAATTTAAAGAATATGTTTAAAAGAAAAATATATGGTGCATTCTCACAATCTTTTGACTTTCATGTCCCTGAATAATAAGTTTTATTTTAATACACTTTTTTGTGTTTTTTCTATTTCAAATAGTTGGGAATATCCCATTGCATGATTTCACAACAATATTAACGAGATAAATAAGTTTTGGATGATGTTGGGGGCCGAAACACCTGGAAAACTCCTATACCGTCCCGTGTCCCTGATGCTGATTTTTAAGTTTGGAGCTGTCTGGATAAAATTGTTTCAATAAAAATAATTCGATGTAATTTTTTTCTGAAACTGGAACTATTGTTTTACATAAATAAGTAGCTAAAAATTAGCCTGCACACATTTTTAGGGTTGTTATTATTTTTTAAACTCTGTCCCTAGGTTCTAGATTTTTTACCATCCCTCTTCTAAAATTATACAGAAAATCACTTCAGATGCTTCCACAGAATTTTTTTCAAGTTTTTTCTCATGCAGAAGTATGCTAGAGAAATAACGTCTAAAATTCTTTGGCAGGAAATTTACTGTAGAATTTAAATCAGCATTTAAATATCAATTTCAAGCATCGTGGCTTTGTTGGTAGTCTCACCGTCCCCAAGGTTTATTCCTGCACTTTTCGAGGTAAATTTTTTTTTTTTTAATTTAATCCAATGTAAATAACTGCTTCTAAAAATCAATGAACATTTTGGCTACCACTTACTCTTAACATGATCTGCCTAAAATAGGTGGTAATTTTCCTTGCTGTTCCATCCTTACTGTCCCTTTTTTTCCCATTTCGTTCCTCTTTTCCTATACCATCCCCTTTTTTTACATTATCGTCCCTTCTTTAACACCCCTTTAAGACAATTTTATACCAAAATTTTGTACTAAAAATACTACATTGTCATTATTTCTTATTTGAATGCCCTATGGGTACTATGCAAATTCATTATAAGTAAAAATTTAGAAGAAAATAAAAATTTATAGTGGTAAAATTGTAAGGAAAATTAAACTCGGAAGTTTAACTTAAACCTCAGTTAAATAAAAAATTTTTCGCTGCTGACCATTTTTCTTTATTTTGAATCATTAAGGCATTCTTCTATCAAATTAAAATGTTATTTTAGCAAGTTTAATTTCGCCAGATTTTTTCCCCCAAAAGTCAAAAGATTGTGAGAAAGCCCCATACACATATTCCAGAGAACTTAAAATTTGGACTACATGTTCATATTAAATAAAATAAAAGCAAATCACAAGGGATAAAAGAAATACACATTTTTAATATTTAGATCATGCTTAGAGCTTATTTAAAAAAGATGTGAGTTTATAAGCATCGTTTTTCAAGTGGAAAAATTAAAAATAATTTATAACAATAGGACTTTGCAAAATAGCAAAATAAGCAAATAGCAATAATTTACTTAAAGTACTGTAAAAAGATAGGAATTTATATTTAAAACAAAAATTAAAATGAAATCAAACATTGTTCAACATATAACATCCACCTATTAAAAAGGTATTAATAAAACTTTAAAAGTAACTAAAACATAGTAAACAATATCGTTTAATTAGTTTTAAATCCATTAGCAATAAATACTGAGATCTAAAGATCTAAATTTTGAATTATACATGGGGAAAAAAACATAATTAACGTACATCACAGGAATTATTAAAACAATTCAATTTTATTTGTACCTGAAAAGAAAGGAAGAATTTTGTTTAATTACTTGCCCTTATGGGAATTTTAAAACTATCATATCTTTATAAGACATGCAATAAAAGCAAACACAAAGGATAAGATTGGAATAAAATATTTTAGCTTATTTCTGTCAGTAATCTAATTTAATTCGTATGTAACTTTAACTGAACTTTTCCTTAAAAGATCAATTAGTGTTACAAACTATGAATTAAATAAATATTGCTAATAAAGTATTTTATTCCAATCTTTACCACGCTTGTATTTTTTTTTTCATTACAGGCTGTAAAAGATGTGATTCTTTTAAAATGCCTATAAAAGCAAACTAAAAAAAGAATTGGCTCCATAATAAAAAACATTCACTTCTATGAAAGAGTGAGTATTGATTCCTACCAGGGGTGAAAAAACGCACTACTTTAGCAAGAGTGAATAGTCACTCCTCCGTGAGAGTGATTATCCACCCCTGTTTAGAGTGAATATTCACTTCCCAGGAGTGACTATTCACTCTTTGAGAGAGTCAAAAATTTCACTTTGGCTCAGAGTGAATAGTCACTTCTTTTTATTTAGAGTGTAGACAATTAAATAACACTATTTACAAAAAGTACTATTATAAGCCTAATATTATTGCAAGTTTCAGATATTAAATTACGCCCTCTTCCCTTTTCCGTTACAACGGAACAACTTTTTTCTAAATTTCAGCTTCTCGAATTAATTTAGCTCTCAACATTTAGTACTTATTATTTTCTAATATACATATATATGTTTTACATTTTCATGTGAGACATGCTACAACATATTAAATAAAACCTTTCAATAACGGACACTTACGAAATACGGAAGTGGTCTGTTATTCAGGAGTAAATATGAACACAAAGATCTTAGATGATAAAAGCGGTACAAGACATAATCATCATTTTAAGAAAATGAGCTGTAAAGTTCCAAATATCTATTTTCAGTTATCTTAAACACATCCTTTAATAATTAAAATCTCTATGAGTATGGAGTTTTTGAAATAGTAATTTAACCATTGATTATCTTCGGTCTTATTACTAACTCCCTCTTTTTTTAGCTCATACCTCCTTTATCATCTCAACTCGTTCTATGTAGGTATTGGGGATAAAAAAAAAAAAGAGGACTCCGCTAAATAGAGATTTCTGCTATTCGGGAATGTCCGATATGGAGGTTTTACAGTAATTTAGGAAATTTCATTCATTATTTTTTTTTCATTTATAATGAAATAAGTTATTGTATTTTATTTTATTGTCTAGTTCCGGTCAGATAACATCTTCTACACCAATTGCTGGAAATATCGACTGTAACTATGTGAATCAGCAAATTATGAAAATCGATTGTCCAATTTCAAAATATAGTTGTAAGTAATTGGTCCACATTTTCTTTTTTACCTTTAAAAATTTATAAAATGTCTGCAACACGATTTCCGGCAGGCTTTTTGGATCTCATTTAGCATATAATTCTGACAATTCATTGTGCGACAATAAAATAGAAACCTCGGATAGATGGACACGCCTTTTAGCCTTTTATAATTTAATTTTTCTAAGTTGTTGGGAGTAAAAATTTGTAAACTTAAATTTTCAATCCACTTTTTATGAGATTTATTTCAAAGTGATTTTTTTAAACAATCTTAATAGGGATTACAAATTAATTAGTAGACAAATTGTTGTCCGTATTTACATCAATTCGATTAATATATAAACACATAGTATATCTAAGTATATATTATCATTAAAGAGTTTAAATGAGAAAACAAAGATATTCTTCGGTTAAATATTTTGTACATTTTTAGTTATAACGATAATTATTAAAATAACGAATAAGCTGCATAGAAACAATATTTAAATTATGGCCACAAAATAGATTTTTATTTTCCTCTATACTTGAAAGCAACTCTATTAGCTCAATCAGTCGCCGTGACTTCATAATCTTCTCAAATGGTCGGAATTACAACAGTTTACAAAATATGTGTATTTTAACGCATAATTATCTTCAGGTGACGTTAGATTGTGTCGTCACTGTGAAATCATCATATTGCATCCGATATTTTGAATTTTCGCTTTTTAAAAATCGATTTATAATCAGAAAAAATACGTTAAATACTAACTTTCATACGCTTTTGTACAGAATTTCGTATTATGACCAGGTTTTCGGTATTTGTAACCTCTCTGTACCATCTGAAAAATCGCCGAATTTGGGTGATCTATGAGGAATTAATTTACATTCAATTGTTTCTGTGGCTATATAATTAACTAAATTTGACTTCGATTTACGAGCTAAATCATGGAATTTGTTTAATTCTGACTTCAGTTTCTTAAAATTTATCTATCATAATAGAGGAACTTTTAGTTCGCCTGAAAAAAAAATCATTTAACTCATAAGCATTGTCACAGGAAATGTTTCATAGTTACTGTCGACGATGTCTGAGACCGCTTGCTCGAAAAATTAATAAACGGATCTATTAACTAGTAGGATGCTGTTTCTATACTGACATTTAGGTTTAGTGTTATTAAAATTAAAATTCCTCTATTTAGAAATCTCTAGCGATAAAACTAAAGCTCCAAACTAAGAAAATTTTATTAGTATTTATAGTTAAATTTAAAATTACAAGTGAAACTGAGAAAAATGAAAAGAAAAGCAGCGCTAACAGCAGTAGTGCGATGATGCAGGCATTAATTAAAAAGCAGTAAACCAACATTTAAAATGCACAAATAATGCGTGAAAAGCAGCAAACAGCTGTTTCGAATCTACGGCGAGATTCTTCTTGAGTGCAAGATAGGGAAAAAAGAACAGCGTGCTATAAAAAGCAAGGCTGAGCCAAGGTTGGCTCAGCCTTGCTTTTTATAGCACGCTGTTCTTTTTTAACAAATTATGCAATACTCCTTTATTTTGTACAATACTCCTTTAATAGGGGTTTTTCATGAGTTTTTAATGAATAATTTGGCTAATTATCAAAAAATTGAAATTCTGAGTCTCAGGTGCCTTGGACTATCTTCTTATAAATTTTCCGACCTGCACGTGCTGTAGATTTCTCTATTCATCGCGGACACATAGACACGCACAGAGACAGAGCAAAACTTTCTTTTATTAGTATATAGATATGAATGTTATATAGAAATTTTACAGCGCGATATTCCTTTATATTGTTCTAGTTCCAGCATATTTCATTATTTCCCTATTTCTTAATAATATCTATTATTTATTCCTATTTAATATGCCTTTAATTTTAAACGCGCATATTAATAATTATCTTATTCAAAATCTTAATCTAAAGCTTTTAGTCCCTTCATGAATTTAAAGTTCTCCTATCTATAATATTCTGAGTGAAGCTAGTTTTTTATTTTCGAATGTTTTAAGAAAGCCATTTCGTTTTTATTTCCAATCTTAATTCCACGAATCCAGTTTCCTGCGCATCACGACGCTAGGCTTTTTACTTCAAAAACATTACTCTACTAGTTAGGAATTTTTTCACCTTAGGCCACTCACCTCTCTCGCCTTTAGCTTATCTACCTCAGGTCGTGCAGCTTTCACTGATTTTTTTCTTTCCTGTGTTACGTCGGTATTTGTTTTCCTCCGCGAGTTTAACCAAATAGGGGATGCACTGAGCTCGAGGCAGAGATTCTGTTTTATTTCAAGTGCTCAACAAAATGTTATCTGGTGTATATTTGTCTCGTAGTTTTCTAAATTGCTCCTAAAGATTTTACAAAATGATATAGAGACTCATGCCAAAGCCTGAAGGCTTTATGGAATTTTCATTATAATGTGGCAGTTGTCCCTCTGAGCGTTTTGGGGGCTTCCCTGCATTTTCATAAAAATGCTTGTAAAACTAATATTAATTAAAATTTCTTTCCCTGTTTGTTTCTAATATACACTTCATGATCTTACATTTGACAAACATCTTAAAATACCATTCTGTTAAAATTATTTTTGTCTACAACCCATTTAATCTGCTTTGGGGAAATGGAAAAATACGAACAAACCGCTTAGAGGGGTAAGATTTTATGCCTGATGAATAAATGCCTTCGAACAAGTAGTTGACTTCGTTTTCTTTTATGGAGAAATCACCGGATTCTTAAATCCGTTACCGTATTACACTTACGTCATGAAACCGTATGAATTAATAATACGACTGCAAACAACCACCATGTGTTCTCACTTGGAGCTATACTTTAATACATCGAAATATTCCTCGCATCGATCGAATAAATTAGCATCCTAAGCCAAGAAGTCACCACTAAAATGTTCGACCTGATATTCGCTGTTCCAACAAACTTCACACACAAACACATATATATATATATACAGTGTGCCCACGTATAACCTGACCGACCTTTATTTTCACAACCGTTGGTCCTAGATGCATACTTCCAATTACAAAAGTGGTCAAAATTAGGTGCAGAGTTCAGATAAAAAAGTTTGGAGCGAAAAAACAATTTAGCGAAGAATTACAGAATCTAAATTTTTATACGGTCCCGGGGTCCTATAAGTTATATTTAGTAAAATTTTCCTGTTATACTGACAAGTAAGGCCAAAAAAGTCCCGTTATTCTGTCATTAAAATTGACTGAGTAATAGCTGTTTAAAGTTGGAGCATATTTTTTGCTGCAAATTAGGGGTCATTCACAAATTTAGTAGAAATATAATTATCGTCAGATATATTAAAGAAATGATTGAGAATAAAATTAGCATTGCAATATAAATTTGAAATCTTTAATCATTCTGACATATTACTGCAAAATATACAATTTGTACTGAACATATAAGAGGATGAAAATAACAGAATTTTTGTTAAATAAAAGGATAAAAAATAACAGCCTCAATTCTTTACAAAAATGATACATAATTTAAAATGCTTTTAGATTACACCGTCTTTCAAACTTTGGGTTGTGCCATGTTTTTTAGCTTTTGAAAATTGATTCACATGTATTTTTTAGCACTGAATCCGAAAATGACCTTCATTTTAAACCATCACGTCAGTATTTTTCTCAAATCGCAAATTTCAAAGTTAAAAAGCTCAAAGTTAAAATTGATCACCCCTCCCCTCACAACCTCATTGGACCCCTGAGCTGTTTAGCTGTAAGAAACCCAGTATGAGTCACAAAATTGAATAAATTATTGAATTAAATAAAATTAAACTGAATAAAAAAGTCTTGCATCTATTTTATTGTATCAGATTTTTCGCTATTTTTTAACCTTAAAATTTACGATTTGCGAAAAATCTTGACATGATGGTTAAAAGTGAAGGTAATTTTTTTATTTAGCGTTAAAAAATACTTAAAATGTAATTATAAAAGTTAAAAAACACAACCATCGCAGGTTTATATTATCTAATCTAAAACCATTTCTTAAACTTGTTGACGGTAATCTATCCGAATTTTTTTGTGTTATCCTCAATATAAGTATGTATAAGATGGTAAGCGTCAAAATCATAATAATATTACATTGTAATCGGATTTAAGTCAGTATGTAAAATTTTAACTTCGATCGGACGTTTGAAAGTCAGTTAAAGTTCGAGTACAAATTTTAAACAGGAAAGACGATCGTTGCAAGTTAAATAAAACCTTATGAAAATAACATGATTTTTGTTAAAATAAATCATAGCCTCAAATCCTTACAAAATACAACATATGTTAAAATACAATTATTTTAACTAATCTGAAATTTAACTAATAAAGTTAACTCAATCGTAATAGTTGTACGATTTCTTTTAAACCGCAGATACCTTGAAGTAAGTTTAAGTACTTTATATACGACCCCTGAAAGCATGGTCGAAATCATCTGTTTTGATATGCAAAAAAGTGGTATAAGTCATGCATTTCAAAGTTTCATAACTCGGTCATTTTTAATGTTACATGAATGGGACTTTTTCTGTCTTACTTGTTAGTGTAACCGTAATTTTTATCAAATATCACTTATAGGACCGGGGGACCGTAAAAAAATTTAAATTTCGTAATTTTTTAATAAATATTTTTCTTGACCCAAATCGCTCTAAAAATAATTCTTTGTCTTATTTAAACCATTTTCGTAATTGGAAGTATGCATCTAGGACCAACGGTTGCGAAAATAAAGGTCGGTCAGGTTATATGTGGACACACTGTATATATATATATATATATATATTAATCTTTCTTCTTGTTCTAATAAGAAACAAAAAACATTTTATACGACCAAAGTTTCTTCAGACATTTTAAATTTTATAAATTTTCAAAACTTTCCTAATTTCTAATAAGAAAAAAAAATAAAAACTTTTATACGGCCAAAACATCCTGAGTTTTGATACTTTTAATTTGATGAACATTCAATCTTCTTCAATTTTTTTATTTGTGATTTTTCTAACTTGAATTTATCTAGTAAGTACCATTTCGTATTTTGTAATATTAAGCAAAACTTATAGTAAATGTATCCTTTTATGCATTCTTAAGTGTTTATTTTGTTCATTTCAGATTATCCATCTTATAAGCCGGAAGTATGTTTTAAATCTAATACTCAAACATTTGTGTTCTATAAAAATATCACAGAACTCTTGACAGCAGGCCTTGTTTGTCAGGAGAATCATGGTACAAAACTCTATGATCCAAAACAGGAGGAAATGGAGAGTTTAGCACTAGCTTATAAATGCTGGAAAGATGGTAAGTAAATTTTAACTTAAGTGTCATTAAGTGCGTGCAGTGGCAACTGCATCAAAGACACATAGATTAACATACAAGATGGGACATTTACGGCAAAATTTGTAATGGCAACAGTATTAGCGTCACTACCGACAAGGGGGAAGAATTAACAAGCCTCCGAAATTTACCTATGTTGAAGAAATATGTTTACGTTATATGTTTTGAATATCTATTCTTAAGACGAAGCAAGAGGCAGACGATATTGCATTTATGCTTTATTCATTTAGCAGCTTTTTTTTTTTATCGTACTTGTATCTTCCACTTTTAGTTTACAAAATGATAATTGCCGAAACGTCAGTGAAGGCTTACTGTGGAGACACGAAAAGTTTTGATTTCCGTTTGTCTGTCTGTCTGTCTGTTCCGCGATAACTGCCGCAAAAAGCACCCGATCAGCTTGAAATTAATTGGGCATATTCATGAGATACCCGGACGTAGCTGTATAGTTTTTGGTTAAATTTGGTTCATTCGTTCGGAAAATATGGAAGATTTTATTTTTCTTTATACTGCTTTTCTACGGAAAGTCAGACGATTTTCAAATTTCCATTTGTTGAAAGAAAATGGCACGTTTGATTAATGGATTTAAATGTCAAATTATGGATACTAAAATTCCAAATAAGGGTTTTAAATTATTCCTATTATATTGAAGTTTTATCAATATATCTGTCAGATTTTTTTATTTACGTGTATAATGTTTTGAAGACATTTATACATGTATTCCAATAATATAAAGAATTTTTAAATTAATTTTCTTGTTTTACATGATACATATTTCTTTTTTTTTCCTTTTCTTCGTTGCCTAGCGACTGTTATTCGTAGCTTATCATTGCGTCAAATATGAATGAAGTTAGTAAATTACGTTAATTTTGTTGCAGGTACTATTAAAAGGCTATCACAAAAAATATTTTATCGCGCCAAATCGATGCAATTTATGCAATTAACAGTGGGCACGATAATGAATTATTTTTTTCCAGTAGATTTATAGATCTCCAGATATGCATATTTTGGGGGGCTTTTAATATGTTATTGCTATCGCATGGATTAGGATGTTTAAGCTAATGTTTAACCATGCTATAAGTGAAAAAAAAAAGTACAGTTAAAGGCATGTAAATCCTTTCCAACATGGATGAAAAGTATTTATGACTTCAGTTTTTCTATCTGTCGCCTGCCGTGCTTCTCTACGTGCTCTAACTCGCGTAAATATAGTCGGGATTACATGTAATTGATATACGTTATTGAGGTTTGCCAAAGTATGTTTGGTATTAAAAATGAAGAGTGTAGCATTCATAGCTTAATTACAGGGGCACTCAAAACTATTCCGTTACATTATAGTCTTTGGGAAAAATCGTCTGCGGTGTATTTTAATAATGTTACACAATTTTAAACGTAATGAAATTTATATACTTTATTAAGGTGCTCTAGAACCTGGTTACTATAAAATATGTTATGTGTAGCACTTACAGCATGCGTACAAGGAACTCAAAAGTATTCATAATATTACAATCTTTGAAGAAAATCCTTTTGTGGCGTTTTTTAATGATGCTACTCTGTTACAAAATAATAAAACTGATATGTATTTTTGAAACATTTTTGCAGTATATGGGGTGCAAAGCATATGTTTTTTTCAGGGTCACACAAAAGTGGTCGATTAAAATGTGGTCTACGGGGGAAAAAAATCCTCACAGCTTATTTTAACACATTAGCGACGGGAAACGAGAATTCTCGTTTTTATTCAGAATACATCATTGGCTAAGGGAGTGACTTGTACCTTACAGAAAAGACATTTATATTGTGTTGTCCATATTTTTTATAGATTGTAAGACATTATATATTACATCCGTACATTGAAAGATATTTACTGCTGCATAAACATGAAAAACATATCTCAGAAACCAATTTCCGAGACACTTTCAGAAGAGGGAGGAGCTTCTACTGTTTTTAAACCCAGATTTAATTAAATTGCCTGTCGTCAGTGTGTTAATTGTGTTGCACTAATTCAAAAATTATGAAATTAAATTACATTACTGTGGTTGACTACAAGAAGCTTGAATATGATTTGTATCGTATTTATCGTTCATTTATAGGGTCACATAAAAAATTTCGGATACAGTTCTGGTCTATTAGGGATGATTGCTGAAGAGCATTTTCGATTATGGTGTGCGTTTTAACGTTAAGTAAATTTGTGCTTAATAAGTAGTGCATAAATATTGTATAGACCATGTACAGGGATACACAAATGAATTCGTAAGTATAAATGAAAATGAGCGCGAATTGCTTCAGTGTTTTTTTTTTTTTTTTTTTTTTTTTTTTTTTTGAGTTATGTATTTCCCATCCCAATTACATTTAGTATAATAACAAATGTTTGCAGAATTTAAATAGAACCATATACAGGACTCCGCAGAAACTGGATATATGGTGCACACTATGCATACTAATCCCCGGAAATGTGATATGAGCAGTTTTAAGAGGGTTTTTTTGTCTGCATTAAATTTAAATGTTATAGACGACGCGTAAAAATCTTCACGTAATATACAGGGCTGTAGAAAAGAATTCATGTACGTTTCCGTCTATTGGTAGAATTTACTAAAGGACATTAACACAATTAATTGATAATTACAAATGTAAATTAAATTACACTACGAAGGGGTTCAATCTAAAAATTACCAGAATAAGTAGCTCATGAGATTTTCAGAATACCATTACATAACAAGGGGTTTAATTCAACGCTTCTAATGTCAGAAACCTTCAAAATATTTTTTCGTTTTATAAATGTTTATGTAATTTCAAAACTTTAAATTTCGTTTTTTGCAGAAAGATTAATATTACTCAAAGGGTGCTAAACACAATGAATTGTAGAGCTGACGTTGAGGCTCCTGATTTGCAGATTTACTAGTTAGAGTAATAATATAAAAGAAAAACCGTAGAAAATTCTGTTGAGAACGTAAATATGTAAGTTTATACGATTAAATTGTAAAAAATCAAATTCACGTATTGTGTTAATTTATTCATATCGGATAAAATTGTATTGGGTGTAATGTCAGTACCTCTATTTAATTTTAACTTTTAGATCATTATAATTCTAAAAATTCGTCGAAAGGAATTTTTTTCCATTTGTAATTTTATTATTTCTTATATGTTAATATTATAAATATTATTGAATTGATTGTACGTTATTTACATTAAAAACAATATTTTTATTTTATCTGTAAGAAAGTGAAAATACGTAATTTTTAAAAGATTATTGTAACTAATACGTTAAACTTCATAAATTAATAAAACATCGGCTATAAAAAATTTCCTACCAAATGGGAATATTTATGAAATGTTCTGAAGCTTTTAGAGTGCGTTATTTCGTATATTTTTATATTACACCATTGTTTTTGATATATAGCATTCAAGACGAAATTTTTACTTTGTTTTTCGTTGCACTTAAATCGTTCACTCATCATGTATATATATATATGTAATAATAAAAATTTTCGCCTCTTTTTCTTAGTAAAACTATTCCAAATTCTTAATATTTTTTTCCTTTTTTACCTATCTTTAATAATATCTTAATATCTTTTGTCTTTTATTTCATGCATTTAAAGTTGCGTATTCTTTTATTATTCTAAAAACCTTAATCCATTCGCCTAATCTTATAAAACCCATTAAATTACCTTTTCATTTTATTCTAAAACTAAATTCTCTTTCTTTCGAATGTTTTAATATCATTTATTCTTTCGTGTTCCATACCCACAATTCCATGCGTCCGCCAGCGCTAATTGCACTTTAATTCTGACGCCGTATAAAGAGTTCTTTATCGACGTCATCCTTTCCCATCGAATCGTAATTTGTTCTATGTCCCATCCTCCCCCACCTCTCTTCTAGCATTGGTCTGTTACATTTCTGTAACCGTCCGCGCGTTGTTGTTCGGAGTACAAATATCGTTACCTCGGCGATGGAGAGAAGATTTTTACGTTTTTCTGGTTATCTAATTAAGCTGAGTCGCTTGGAGTGAACGTTCTAATGTGTAGAACCTATTCTTATAACATCTAACGTTTTATGAAGCGATGATCGATTTTTTAGAGTGGATGGAATAACTACTGGAAGTGTTTTACTATGTTTTTTGTCAATAAAACCAGTTTAAAAAGTGACGATGACTCTCTATATTCATTACGTAAGGGAAATTATCCCAATGTTTTTCGAACCTGTTTTTTTCTCGCCACCCTGACTGCAATCCGGTATTTTCAATATAACGGATGGATGGTTTTGATTGCTCTACTACATTTTATGTCGAGGTGTACTGGTGTCGCCTAAATATCTGAAAGTCGGTAGCAAAATGCTACATATATATATATATATATATATAAAGCCCATATATGCATGAACATAGAATAACTATTAGATATATGAAATAGAATATCTATTCTATGTTTATGTATAGGTGTAAGATTCTATTGAAAACGTAAACATGCGATATTTAAAAAAAAAGTAGATCACAATAAGGTAAATACTCAATAATAAAAATATTACATGGATGGGGAGTTTATTCTCCATTGTCACTAAAGGCGCTGCGATCGGAATCGCATTACCATTGCGCTCTATGGAAGTGTCCCATCTTGTATGTTAATCTATGCAAAGGCACTGCTAATGCGAAGTAAGAGTGAGAGTTCGAGCTAGTTCCCGATGTTTAACACTTACTAACATAGTTGACAAGCGTTTATGACTTCGGTTTGTGTGTTCCGTTCCGTTTGCCGTCTGTCTGTCCGTGCTCAAACTCGCGTAAATATACTCAGATTGGCATGTAATTAATTAATATACAGTATTGAGCTTTGACCTGGCATGTTTGGTATTGAAAATGAGGCCTTTAGCAATCGTAGGTTAGTTACAGAGGTACTCAAAAGTATTCCACATAAAGGTCTATGGGGAAAAATCATTTGCGATGTATTTTAATAGTGTTACACAATTTTAAACTTCATAAACTTTATACCTTGCTATGGTGCTTTAGAAGAGGGATTACTATGGGATATGTTATGTGTAGCTCTTACAGTACTCGTGCAGGGTAACTCAAAAGTATCACATTATATTATGGTCTATTGAAGAAAAAACGTTTTTGGCATATTTTAATGATGTTATTCTGTTACAAAAATAATGAAATTGATTGGAATTTTTAAGACGCACAAAAAGATGCTCTCTGAAGGATAGAGGTTGCAAAACATTTGTCAGCCATTTACATGAACACATAAAAGTTTTCCGGGTACAATACTATAACCGAAGTACTGTCTATTAGGGCTTTTACAGTTACGGTATGCATTTTAACTTCAGCTAAATTTTTGTGTACTACGTGCTGTGTATAAATTCTATTGACGATATACAGGGTTATACAAAAGAATTCGCAAGCTTTATTGAGAATGAGCGTTAATTGCTTAAAGGTGTTTTTGAATTAAAGTTCTTCATTTTCAAGCTAAACTGCATTTAGTATACTAACAAGGAAGGTCTCCATACGGGCATACTCAGAAAAATCTGAAAAAAATATAGAATGTTCTTCTCCCATGGGTATACATGTTTAAAAAACATTTTCGGCGGAACCTCGGCAGAACGTCCGTAAAACAATAATGAAAATTTCGTTTATTTGGCGACTTATCACCGTTTGGCGGAGAAATAAAATTTCAAAAAATACGCTTGTCGAATACTCTTTAAGGAAAAACTTTTTATGTTGAATTTGCTTAAATAATTTTAATTTAAATAACTTTAGCTTTGTCATTTTTAGTTTGTTTTAACTATAGTTTTGTCATATATAATTATATGTACCTATAACGATTTTTAACTATCATATTTTACGTTTTAAAACAAAATCTAAAGTGAATAAAATTGTTCCAAACTCAAAAATATGCCCCATTGAGCACTGTGGATTCAACTTTGTTGCTATGGAAACAACTTCTTCGGTATGGAAATGTATTACGGCAGCATTATTCATCTGGCGTTAAAAGTTATTTTTATAACGGATAAAGCGGTTTAAATTTTAAAAAATTGTGGATTGGAGAATAAAACAATGGCAAAATTTCATTCATATCGGCAACAAGCAACATGTACAATACAAAATGTAATAATAATAATAATAATAAATCCTTTCATGGTTTACGTTTAAATTCATTAAATACCGCATATTCTCAAAATCAGTTAACAAACAATTTTCAGATTCATTCAAATCGTTTGCTTTTGGCGAGGAAAAGTGCTGCTCGCCAAACTGCATGCCGCTTTCGTCTTTTCACGCCAATTATTCGAAGATATTTTATTTTTTTACAGATTTTTTACTGTAATTCCGCCGCTAATTTTAACTGATCCTTTATTACATATATAAGTACTTTCACTAGCATTTTTCTTTCAACATATTCTGAGTATGCCCAGTATGGAGACCTTCCTTGTAAGAAATGTTTGTATCATATAAATATAATCATATGCCTGCTACACTGTCAGAAAAACTCGTCAGTATATACTAAATTATTCCTCATTTCTTAACAAATAATGTTTAATCCGTGAATGCTTCCAAAATGACTGAAAAAGAGAGAGAAAATCCGTTCATTCCTATGACGCATGCGCTCTATTAATACTGAAATACGAATTTATTTAAAAAGGGAAAACCAAAAATTATGTAAATTAAGATTTATAATTTAATTAAAAAATCGAAAATATTTTCCAATTTAAAAATAAATAACAATTACTTGTCTCATTCATTCAAAAGTACTCACAATTTATTTTTTTTAAGCTGAATAAGATGAAAAAAGTTAAAAAAAATAATTTATAAAGGAATTTAAAATATATTTTAAATGAACAGATTTAATTTAAACATTAAAATGGAAAAAAAATCGATTTTACTCAAAAAAAGGGAATTTTATCAAATAAAAATATACTATTCATATTTTACATTTAGGAAGCTACTTAAAAATATTTATAATACATATTTTTATCCTATTTTAATACGAAACTATTAAAACCCCAGCCACAATCTCATAAAAGACGAAATTCTTTCCAAAATTAACTTCAAAATTTAAAACTTTTTAAAGAAATTAATCAAAACATTTCCATTTGAAGCAAGCATATTTATTTTAAAGCGTTTCACTTCTGTCCAGCTGTATCGCTGTCGTAAGCGCACACGTCTCGTAGCGCTGGGATGACTGGTTCGATTCCAACAGTCGGCAGATTTATTTTTTCCCAGACTTTCTTCAAATTACGAATATTTTACCTCCTGTGACGTAGAAAAAATTAACGGATATTCGTCCATTAACGGAAAAATCATGGCAGCTGTGCCGCCAGTATGATTTCCGTGAATTGAAGAAAGTATTTCTGAGAATGTATGTAAAAAACTGGATACATGGCCGCCTATGAATAGTAATTTCTGGAAGTGTGATTTCAGTATTTTAAACGTGTTTTGACCTGAATTAAAATTTCAGCTCAATATGTGGCGTGTATAAAGATCTGTCCACCATTTTGAAATATTAAAATATATGAAATAGAAGAAAGTTTTGGGATTGGCACATACAACTAGTTTTTGTATAAATATTTTTCGTCGAATCTCTTAAACATAATTATGATTAGATAATTTCAATTGCCTACATTCAAAAGTGTGATAAAATGTTAAAGCAGTAACGCTTGTATGTAATTTTTTACAATTCGTATAAATTTTTGATGTCCTCTATATGCATTTATCTGTAAAGTTTACATATTACATGTCAAAATATGTTTTTTCATTCTATCAAATAAAAACACTGTCGACATCATGCATTTAGTTTATTGGAAATGCAAAAATTACTACGAATGTGAAATAACACGTTTGATGCATATAAAAAAATATTTTTTTCAGAAATCGTCTGCTTTCTTCATGTCTAGGAGGAAAAAAAAAATACCTCTAATAACTTTTCTATGCTTCTTTCAACATCTGCATTTAAATAACAATAAATAAATGTCATATTGTATTATAATTTTACCAAGAAAACAGAATTTTCATATAAAATTAGCTTTTGCAGACAAATATAGGCTATTTGCTTTAATGTTTAAACCTTCTTCATTTTCGGAATGGCTTCGGTTTTACACAGTGAAAAAAAGACATTGTTACGGATAGGCGTTTCTTAATATGGTGAAATATAAAAGACACATGAACGAAAATATACAGAAACCTATTCCGAACCATCCACTATTCTGAAAAGAGTTCTTTTCTTTAGCAAGCTCAAAAAACAATACATTTTAGATATTTAAAGAATTATTTTTAAAAACAAAGTTTCTTTTGCAATCACTGATTTTCAGAAGCGTTCAGAAGTGGTTTTAAACGGATATTAACCTGATTGTGATAGGTCTTTCAGATTCTATGAATTCTTAAGACATAATTTTCGCGTTCAACAAACACCTTTTACAGACAAACATGATAAAATAGCAGCACTAATATTAACAATAAAATTAATATTATTTTATATGTGTGCATGTATAAACTCAATTACGCCTCTGAAAATGTTTAGTTGAGAATTTGTAGCACCCTAAAAATTAGTATTCAGGTTTTCAAAGACTTATTGAAAGATTATGAAACTATTCGAACACGTTTCCGAAAATTAGTGGCAGTAAAATAAACTATTTTTATAATACTTCTTTATAGTTTATAGACAACGGTTTTTTTTAATTTTACAATTGAAAAAGAGGAGTAACTGTTTCAAAACAATTTATAGTTATAAATAATATCAAGACAGTAATAATACTATACAAAAATAATATTACACAATCACAGACTTTGTGAGAAAAATTAAAACTTAAATTTTACTGCTCCAAAAGTTATAGACAACACATTTTTTCCTTTAACGTTCAAAGTTTTAAACCGTTTTAAAGAAAACCAACTTCGTTCAGTTTACAGCTTTAAATCTTAAATCCGTTGCAAATTGATGCTCATTAGCATATACATCTCTCGTTTATATTCCCCAGGGGTTATCTATTAGGTTTCAGGTCAAGACTTATCGCTGGCTAGTCCATAACAGTTACTTGGTTTTGTCTAAATCACAGCATTGTAGAGTTGGACACGTAAATGAAGCAATTGCTTGCTGGTATATCCATTTGCCCCCACCTAGCAAGTTTCCAAATGGAAGTAACTGTATTACAAACGTTTTCTGGTAAACTTCGGAACATTGATGACCTTTCAAAAAAGAAATACCAGTTGTTCCATTATAAGAAAAGGCTCTCTGCACCATGAGTAAACCCCCGTCCCTATTGTCTGCTGAAAAAAGTTTGTAGTTCCTTGCGGATATCATGCGGTAATATGCCTAACCATCGGGGCCATCTAAATTGAATTTCTTTTATAACTGAAAAGAATGCTCAACCAATCATCTGTCCATTTTATGTGATTTGAAGTCCACCGAATACGAGCGTCTCTATACCGTTTTGTAACCTTTGCGGAACGACACATTTTGCGGTAATAAAAAAATGTACTTGCCTCAAACCGTCGATGGACAGTGAATTTTAATACTTGGAGCGCTTACTTCTTTAGAAACTAACTGTACAGACAGGTACTGGATTGTAATTAATCTCAAAATATCGCTGACTCGGTGATTAGTTGTTTTCTTTGGTCGTCCAGAACAGGATTTTGTTTCAAAATTGTTACTATTTGACTGAATTCGATACATACTAGCTCTGCTGGTCCAGTTTTTCTTACAAAGTACACAACTCTCCATTTACTAGCCTTTAATCGATAGATTTGAAAAGTTTTCATTTTGGAAAACGGCACATTGCGAGGCATCTTTGCAATCAGCCGGGAACAGAAACACAGATTTGATTTTATTGCAGGAAAATATTGCGTCACAAGTACATGACCTTGGAATATGCACATTTTGGATATCAGTACTTAAAATCCGCTTTTAACACCGGTTGTCTATGTACTTTTGGGACAGAATTTTTGGTTTATATTTTTTTTTTACATTAAATCTATGACTGTTAAAAATTGTTTGACTATTTTATTATTTTTATTTCTGCATAATTTATTTCGTCTTTCTTACTCGTTTAGTTATCTCTTAAATGAAAAAAAAATGGTTGTCTATAAACTTTTGAGACTCCCTGCATCTTGAAAATGTAATAGTTTATGAAGTTTTTTATGGCATATATTGGTTTTCTGAATCACGAGTAACACAGAAGAGTTTATTGTATATTTTCGTTCGTTGTTCAAATATATAATAACTTCTTCCAAGTTACACAAGACTCGGAAAAGCGTTCTTTATTTTTTAAAACCTCAAAAGCCAGTATGTTTTCGAGATTTTAAGAAGCATTTATAAAACTGAAATCTAAAACTATCAATTCTCAATTAAACATTTTCAGACGAGTAACTGAAATAATATTATTGTTAATGATTATTGTTCATATAGTATAATATTCATTGAGTAGTGAGTAGTATAATGTTCATTTATAATATTTATCTATAAATCATGTTTCTTGAACATGAAAATATTTACTTGAGAATGGATAAAATGTTAATAAGCAAGATTCTGGCTTCAAAAAACTGATTAATGTACTATAAAACTATTCGAGAATGTTTCCCAAAATCAGAAACAGCAAAGAAACTTTTTTTTAAATATGTTAATAATTAATTATTTTATATAAACGCTTCTTTGAATCTAGAAAACATATTAGTTTCTGTGGTTTGTAAAGATAAAAAACACTTTTTGAAATCGTGCTTAACTGGAAAGAGGTTGTTGCACAATTAAGTTAGTGGTGATATTACATTTTCAGATATTAAAAAAAAACTTGCCAATTTTTGTAATGGAGAGATCACTGTAATTCAATTATTCTGTATAATTTATGGAAATCTTCTTTTATAGATGCTAAAGATGCTGCTAAAATCTTCTGGACCAACGTGGGAATTTGCTACGGAGAGGATACGCCTCTAAATATAGCAAATGTTTGGGCTATAGCTACAGCTAAAAGGAATTCCGTTCAAAATACTTTATCATGCCCTGTTGTTATTATTGACTTCAGTTTAGCAGACAAAATTCCTCTTAGTTTAAGCAAAGACGATGGACTTAAATCTTTCATTTGTGCTGTCAAGAATGAAGCAATAGATACCTCTCCGTAAGTAAAGATATACTGTATAGTATGTGCCCTTGGGTCTGCTTATTGTGATTATACTCAATATATTGTTTTAAGTACTCAGAATGAGTGCGTTTGATTTTTCTATTTATGCAACTTTACCAAAATGCTATAGGAGTAAATGAGATTAAACCCGGTTTAATTCGGAGTAAAAAAAAAAAGTTTTAAAATATCCTCTTCAATCATTGTTCGTTTCAAATTCAAATCTTTGGAAACGCATCCATTGCTTTAAGTTAATTAAATTTTATATAAGAATGGTGAAATTATTTTTTAATAATAAAATATAATATGCAGTTGACACAGTAAATGCTTTCAAGGGATAATTCCTTTATAAGGTTTCTTCGTTCCCATAATCATGATGGATGTCATTTTTCCTCGATTGGCGATCCCTTCCCTATTATAAAGCAAAATAACAGACGAATCCTTAAGAAAATAATAAAATACAATTCCTAGCATATTCTAATGCAAGACCTATTTCAACCAATTTAATATGATATGAATTTTATGATTAAAATATACATAAAGCACAAATAATTGTACAAAAATAACTTTTAGGTGCATAAATATAATATAAAGATATTTAAAATACAAATTTAAAATATCTCAAAATACATCAGAAAAACCTAGAACGTTTTCAAACTTTACAAGGCCGTCTTCAGTAGGATTTAAATGTTATTATTTTCTTTGCGCTTATTCGAGGATTGTCGAGAAGAAAACATTGTACTTTAAATTTAAACGTTGTATGTCAGATGACATGACAGACATGGCATCTCATCTGACGTACAACATTTAAATTAGGTAGATTTCGTATGAATTACTACCTATTGGGATCGTTCCTAAGTTGGAATTTCTGAAAACGTTTTGCAGATCTACACCGATCATGACCCCTAGAACCCAAAACCACCCTCAGTAAAAAACTTTATATATATATATATCACTTTCTTCTGGACACGATAACTTCCACAATTCTGCACAAATCCCTTCCAAACTGATACATAAAATCAGTTTAAAGTTTTTATTACTTCTAAAAATAGGGCCAAAAATTTATGTATCACAGATTTTTCATAAAATTAAAAATGGTCTCAAGGAGCGCAAAAATAGGGTTTGTGGGAAAAAAAATTCCTAACCTCGTCAATTCTCAAGATATCAAATCCAATTAATTTTATTACGCATCTCCTTAATATTATCTACAACTTTTATATTCACAAGTTTTTGATAGGACCAATTCGTATTGCAAAAAAAAATTAAAAACGAAAACAAAAAAGGGGGGTTGAAGAAGAAAAATTTCTATAACTCCGTCAATTCACAAGATATAAAATCCCCATGAATTTATCATATATCTTCTTAATATTGTCTACAAAATTTATATAGACAGGTTTTTGACAGGACCAATTCTTACAGCAAAAACAAATTAAAAATACACAGCGGTTGGAGAAAAAAATTATCGTATTGAGGGTGTATTCAAATCCAAATTGCTTATTTTCTTACTCATTTTTAAATTCATTTTTGTTCTCAAACGCATCCAGTTGGTAGATTCTCTTATTCAGAAACTCTATAATGTACCGTAATGATCGATTTTTTGATAGAGGTAGAATACATTTCAAAAAATGATGTCAAAGTGGGCATTTTGAACAGAATTTCCCGAAGCGATTGTATAATATTGCCCTACTGAGAAAATAATTGTTTATTAATCAAGTTTTAATTAATTGAAAGAAAAATTTAAACACTTGTCGCTTATAAATCTTTTCAAAAATCACGTCAGCATGTTTCATATTTTTTCTATTAAAAATGAATCTGAAAATGTGCCAGAAAATTTCGAGTTGTTGAGCATGGAAAAGTATTTTTTTGAATACCGCCTTAACATGATTCTGATAAAACCAGCTATTATATAAAAATGAAATAAAAACTCGTCAAAAGCAGCCAGATAAAACTGTTAAAGTGGATTTATACATAATCAAGAATTTATTTTTTGTTGGTGAAATTAGTATAGTTATCTTTGAAATCTACCTCCGCCTGTAGGCCGAGCCTGCAGGGATTTTTTAAATTACAATGTTTTCTTCTGGATAATTCTCGAATAAGCGCAAAGGAAAAAATATAACATTTAAATCCTACTGAAGACGTCCTTGTAATGGTGGAAAACGTTCTAGGTTTTTCTGATGTATTTTGAGATATTTTAAATTTGTATTTTAAATATCTTTATATTATATTTATATTATATTATTGCCCCTAAAAGTAATTTTTGTACAAATATTTGTGCTTTATGTATATTTTAATTATTTAACTCAAGGTGGATATAGCTCTAAAATTTTAAACTTAATTTATGAATTTTATGTTCTGCATAAACTGAAAATTCGTCTTTTTGTTCACAAATTTCCGTTTAGTGCCAAAATGCTGAATGTTATGGATAATCAAATGAATTATCGTTATTTATTTATTTATTTATCTATTAATTTATTCAATTTTGAGTTGATTGCGGCAATCCATTTCAATTTTGATAACTCTGCAGTGACTACTTTGCATTATGGAAGAAAACAGATGGTCATTGTTCAGATACATTCGAAAAATAATTTATGCTTGAAAATTACTTTTATAAATTGAGCGACAGTTTAAAATATGAATTTCAATCAAAAGCAATTTTTTTTCTATTTGATGCTGTAAGAATTGAAATTATATGGTATTTAGAAGTAATGCAAGAGCGATAAAAGTTAAAGCGATAGCATCATTTTTGACACTGTGGTTATACATTTCTAAAAAGTGCAAGTGGGTTTTGTTTGGTGTCCAAAAGTAGACTACGATTTTTTGAGAATGAGGAGAAATACATAATGAAAGAATAGAACTTTGTCGACAGTAAAAAAAAACTGTTAAATGAACTTATAATAAACCTAAAAAAGCAATTCTTATAAAATATAAGCCTTGCATTATTTATTCTAGCTCCAAAAACAATTATTATTTCAAGCTTTTTTTCTGTAACACCATTTTTTACGAATTTTAATTTTCCTGATTTTTTTTTACTTTTCTGTATACTTTATTAAACATTTAATTCGTATTATCTGTGCTTATATGCAAAGTACTTTATTTATTAACCTATTCTATAGAATTTTCCCCTTTAATTTTACTATTTTTGCCTTAAAATATTATTACTCTCTCTTTCTTTTTATCCTTTGAAAAATCTAATCGAAAACACGCATCTTTATTTAATTTTAGCTTTACGTAAGTATTTTTTCCCTACAAAATCTTCCCTTCTTGAATTACATTGTTCTGTCCAGATCTTTACAGAGCTTTGTTTTCGTGTGCAAAATAAAACCATATCTCACAGTTTTGATACATCCGCAATTTTCGCTTTTCTCATTGGATATTCGCTTTGTCATAATGCAGATATTTTATCCCTATGCACTCACTATGGAACTTTTCTGCTGTAGCTCGGGGAAACCTTGTAGCGTGAAATCATCAGTTTAAAAATAATTGCGGTGTCAGAAGAATTTCTTCTGATTTTAAGGAACTTAGGTACCGACAGTTTCATAAATGTTCTTTCGAGTAATTAGACAGTGTTCCTTATGATATAGTGCAAATATGATCGATGGAATTTACCAGCCTTAATTCAATATTTATATCCGATTTTCCATGGCTGTTCACTGGTATAAAACAATTTCGGTGATCTTTAATAATTGCACTTTGGTTAAATGAGGTCTCTACATCTACATCTCTCATAGGTCGACAGCTCCAATAAACTCTCCTGTATATCTATAGTTTTTTAAGCAATCTGTAAATTCTAATGGATGTATACAATCAAGATGAAGTAATCAATAACGTTTCAAATTTTAATCTTTATAATTAAGAAATGAAAAATCAGTAAAAATTACACCATGTTGGCATAATCTCATCAATTTTTCTGTTTTTTTTTATCAGTATAAAAATGTATTTCAAATTAAGCATAACGCCCATCACCGGCTCAAAGTTTTCATACGTACTTTATGTGAAAGCCGCCTATACTCCGTGGTCCAAAGACTCTTTAGGAAACTGGGAATGGCAACAGCCAGCGAGCAAGAGAGAGAGAGAGAGAGAGGCGATGAAATCGTGGATGCGTTGTGTTCGAAAAGCCGCTGTGAAATAATATGTAATCCTGAAGCTATTATTAAATTATATTATGTGTGCGTGTTTTGTAATTGTGTCGTCTAATATACATATTAAATGTATTTAATCGGAGCACTGCATCTCTTAAGTTTCTTATCTCATCAAAATCATGGAACCAGAACCGGCCATGAGAATGCCGCAGTCGAGTAGGATGATGGTCTTCAGCATTTAAAAATTATAAGCAGTGTTACCACTGTATTAAGTGGCATCATCGAATATTGTGGTGAAGAAAGCTGCGCCCTAATCTAAGTGAATAAAGTTGCGTCGATAGCATTTGAATGACATCAAAGCGAAATCGAAAACTAGCCTGGCTATCATAAAAGTATTTTTTCCCCTACCGAGAGCTTAATTTAAATGTATATTATTAAAATGATTATTTAAAGTGCATATAGTAAATATATACCGAAACAAAAGGGTAATATTGATTCAATTATTAGAATAAATATGGGATTTTATTCAGTAATTAAGTTTGAAAATTAAATAATTATTGATGTTGCACTCTTTCGTAATGCTTAGGAATTTTTAGTGTATATTTAACCGCCTTAATATGAATGCAGAGTTATTTAGTACCGTTGCTAAAATTCATTAGAACTGTGTTTTATAAATAATTATATTTGACGCGAAACAGTAAATTTTGTTATTTAATAAATATATTCGGTTATTGTTTTTTAAATAAAAAAAGAAAAAGAAGCATAAAAATGAGTTTCAATTATCATATTAAAAGTTCATAATAGGTCTGTGAAGCTATTTATTCGTTAAGAATAAAAGGGGAAAAAAGAGTGTTAGCTAAGTTAATTATCGTTTGCAGGGAAAAAGCAGAAAGAAACAGATTTATTTGCAAATGTTTTTATTTATTCTTTTATCTTTGTGATTAAGATAAAAAGGTGCTATTTCAAAGTATGTAGAGGAAGAGTTTCTTTTTTTGTTGTTGTTACGTGTTATTCTGAAATGTTTACATTATGACTTATTCAGATTGAATTATCAAATAAAAGTTCAGTAATCTGTTCAGTGAAAATGGCAATGGATAAATTTGTAGCATTTGTTTGTTTTCTTTTGTTGTTGCTTATTTTCGATTTACAAATTGAAAGGAAATATAGAGATTTGATTTGAGTTTCAAATCAAGATAAAAGAAATATTTTGATATCTTAGATAGAATTTAATTTAACTAAAAGGTGTTAATTTAAGATTGTGATTTATAAATATTTGGTTCGTTTTGAAATATAATTTAATAAGAGATTAAAGTATTAAAAGAAAAAAACATGTTAATGTATTATGTATTTTTGAAGGATGTATTTAAAATGTAATACGCAAAGCATTGACAAATTCTTGTTTTGTTAGAACACAAATATTTTATTTATTTTTTTAACTTGACATATTGATAAAAATATATTTTAATTACTGCAAGAATTGTTTTCTGGATATATTTTTTTATTATTGTGCAAATGTGTTTTAATTTAGTCAGAAATACTAATATAAGTATTTAAATAAAATAAATTTCATTCAATTTGAGGGGTTATGTACAAAAGAACGTTCAGGTTTAAATTAAATTTGGTTTCAGGCGTTCTTAGGTAAAATTCCAATTTGGGTAGAGACACTGTTTGAGTATTGTTGATTGCTTCGATTTTTGAAATTTGGTTTATCAAATATGGCGTTTTTAAGCAAAGATAGTAGAAAAGAAGATTTTCAGAAAGTAGCGATTGAACTTGGAGTTCAGGATGTCGAAAATTTAAAAATTATAGATCTGAAAAAAAGCTATACTAGAAGTGGATGACAATGAAGAAGAGTTTGTTAAGGGATTTTTGAGTTCTGTAATTGAGGATAGAAAAAAGAAATGAGAAATGGAGAGGGAGGAAAGAATACGTCAAGAAGCGAGACGTCAAAAAGAAAGGGAAGAAAAAATACGGCAAGAAGAAGAGGGGGAGCGAATAGCCAGGAAAGGGAAAGAACATGAATTGGAAATGAAAAGACTGGAACAATTACAGAAATTTCCGGAACAAAAAAATGAATCAAAGTTTGAGATAGCTCCAAAAATTCAATTAGCAGAAATTGTCCCGAAGTTTAATGAAAATGGTGATGAGATGGATTATTTTTGATAAATTTTGAAAGGAGTTCGGAAATGGCACAAATACCAAAGAAAGACTGGGTAGCTTACCTATTCGCGGTTTTACCGGTGGAAATTGCAAATATGCTAGGTAGAGAACTCCCGGAAGATGCAATTAATTACGATTTTGTGAAAACTCTTATCTTACAGCGATACAAGTTAAACAGTGAAAAATTAAAACAATGTTTTTACAGGCATCCCAAAACACATGAAAAATCATGGAGGAATTATACACACGAGCATTTAAGTTATTTTACTTAATGGATCACAGAATTAAATATTAACACTTTCCAGCAATTAAAAGACTTAATAGTAACCGAACAATTAAAATTTCGTATGCCTGTAGAAATAAAAGAACATTTCTTGGAAAATTGGCTCGCATTTACGACGCCGTTGGATTTACAGGAAAACTTGATGATTACGAGAGCATTACCGACAGCTTTAAAAGAAAAGAATTTCCAAAGAAAAATTTATCTAACTCTCGAAATCAAAGTTGGAATAATTACAGTTCGGAATCAAAAAAAGATATAAGAGATGGTAAACCGAAAGTTGAACCCAAGACTGAAGTATCTCTCGGAGTGCAATGAGAAAAAGATAATTTCGCACAAAATATGCCTGTTTCGCATGTGGTAAGGCAGGGCATGTGAAGAAGTATTGTCCCAAATTGAATACAGTAAAACAAGTTGGAGGAAAATTTTCCGAAAGCGATCTTGAGAAAAAGGGTCTAAATGCAATTTGTTTGAATGTGAATATTCCGGTTGAAGAAATAGATGGGAGACTCCTTAAGGTAGATCTAGGAATCGTTAACCAGAAGTTTTAGGGAATCATCGGGAGTGGTGTGGAGATTACAGTGCTGCGGAAGTCGGTGGTGCCAGAAGATTATTTACAGTCATGTGGAAAAGTATTCTTGAGACCCGCAATAGGGAGTACTGTAGAAGCAAAGCTTGTTTCCGTTCCGCTCACTCTTCGGACAGAAGATGAGGTTATTCCGTATGTACGAGTCCAGGTTGCGCTAGAGGAAGGATTACACGAAAAAGCTTTGATCACTCCCAAGGTTTTCGCTCTGTTAAAAGAACAGCAGAAGTTGTATTTAGGGGATGAGGTAGATATCACGCCGGTTGAAGGAAACAAAGAAAAACCTATATTCAATGTGAAGGAAAGGTGTCCAGAAGAAAAACTGGAAACAAATCTAAAAAATGAAGATGAAGACAAAAGAGGCTTCAGATTTGGAACTGATTCCTACTTCGGTCGAGGCAACTGTTTTCCCGAAAATGTTGGTAACGAGGACCAGAAGGAAAGTTGTTCAGTTTCATAAGCGCAACTGTTGAAAAAGGAGCAACTGGCTTGTTCTACATTAGAAAAATACTTGGAAGATGCGAAGCGGCAAAAAAATAATTATTGGATAGAATCCGGTTTATGGTATCATAGAGGCAAGATTGGAGGACAAAATTATGTTCTGGCTATTATGAATCAACATAGTCGTTGGCCTGAAGCAATCCCTATTAAATCGTTGACAGCAAAAGCAGCTTGTGAAGCGTTTATTGAAATTTTTGTTTGAACTGGAATTGCTAGAATGATTGCAGCCTTTGACATGGAAAAAACTAAGCTTGAGAATGAAATAAGAATGCAAAATATAGAAGAAAATGTAAAATCAAAAACAATTGAAATACTTGAGAGTTTACTGAAAGAGAAACATTCTGACAAACGTAGAGTAAATTTTCAGAAATAACATTTGAAGAGTTTATTAACTATTATGAAATTAAAAAAGAAAAAAGAAAATCTATGATTGTGCAAGAAATTATGGATGAATTTGAAGCAATTGAAAAAATGTTTGGCTTTGATGAATGTTTTAATATTGTCAAATATTCTGAAGTGAATATTGATGATGAAGATGAGATGGAAACTAAATCAAAGACTCCGGAGCGTGTTAAACGTATTTATGAAGTCAAAATGGAAGAAGTTGAAGAAGATATTACTTACAAAAAAAATAATTGGTACTATAAATATGAGGAAAAAAATGATGAAAAGCATTATGTTAAAGAAGGAAAAATATCTAGTAAGAAAAATTTTCATGAAAGAAAGAGAAATGAAAGATGCTATTTAATTAGTTAAAAGAATGAAAGAAAAAGGTATTCAATTTTGCCTTAAGCTGTATTGTAGTATTCTGGAGGCTCTAAAAATTGAGAAAGAAGCTATAAAGTATGATATTGATTCTCGTCAGAAAGTTAAATAATGAGCAAATACAAAATTGACACTGAGGGTAAAGAAGTTGTAGTTTCCTTTAAGGACTTGTACTTTGCAAAGACTTTGACCGATCTGACCAGAAAAACTGTTCCAAATGATATTCCATGGTCGGAAGATGCTGAAAAGTCGTTCAATAAGTTAAAGGAAAGCTTATGTGAAGTTACAAACCTTTATACCCCAGACATGTCCAAACGTTCGAAATAAACACCATGCTTCCATATCGGGTATTGGTGCCTGTTTAATGCAAAGGGACAAAGACGGCATGTTAAAGTCCATAACCTTTGCCAGTCAAAAGCTTACTCCAACTCAATCAAAGTGGAACACAATTGAAAGAGAAGCATATGCTGTAATCTGGGCACTTGGGAGATTCGAAATGTGGACTTATGGAACCACCATAATATTGCATACGAATCATAATCCCCTAAAATTCTTAACAGAGGGAACTCCTAAGAATGTTCGATTACGGAGATGGTTGTCGGCACTATCTCGCTATCAGGTTTCTATTGCTCATAAACCAGGAAGTTCTAATGTAGTGGCAGATGCTTTATCTCGCATTTATGAGTAGGAAATATATATATATATATACATATATTGTATTATTTCATTATTATATATTGTATAATGTGTATTTGTAATATGTATATTTTTTGTATATAGTGTATAAGAATTTATATATCTAAGTAGTTTAAGTAAATGCTCTCGATGGAACGGGTAAAGAACCAAGACTTTTAAATAGGTCTTTTGATAGGACTTTTTAAGTAAGACTTCTGTTAGGACTTTTAAATGTAGTTTCACAGTGTGGGACATCATCCAACATGTGGAAACTGGAGGGAAGGTGTGCCTATACTCCGCCTATAAAAGTCGCCTATACTCCGTGGTCCAAAGACTGTTTAGGAAACTGGGAAGGGCAACAGCCAGCGAGCGAGAGAGAGAGAGAGGCGATGACATCTTGGATGTGTTGTGTTCGAAAAGCCGCTGTGAAATAATATGTAATCCTGAAGCTATTATTAAGTTATATTATGTGTGCGTGTGTTGTAATTGTGTCGTCTAATGTCCATATTAAATGTATTTAATCGGAGCACTGAATCTCTTAAATTTCTTCCCTCAACAACATCAAGGAACCAGAACCGGCCATGACACTTGACATACGTACTATTATGCTTAACACGTTCTTGCCTGCGCGGTGGATCACACTCGACTGTCTCAGAGTTGTCAAGTCTCCGGCTCTTTGCACACCACTATTATTTCAGAGAAAATGTTGTTCCTTTAAATCGCCCAATTGTTCTAATTTAATAAAACAACATTTTCTGTATTAAAATACTAGTATCTAAAAAGCCAGAGACGTGGCAGCTCCGAGACAGTTGAGTGTGACCCACCGCGCCGGCGTGAACGTGTTCATCACCACGTATTCATATAAAAATATACTTTCTATTTCATTGAAATGGGAAAAAAATATCAACAAAGTTATAATGCATAAAGATAAAATAAACCTAATGGGCAATATTCTCGTGGCATCGCAGTAAATATGAATTTTTGTTAGCTTATAAAAGTAAAGTGCATAAATATTTTTACCGAAATATAACTGGAAAATTAAAAATACGTTTAATAAAGTCACGTATGTGAATCTTTTTCATAAGCCCTCTTTTCTCTGAAAAAAATGGAAATAATCCGATTGCCATCATTTTAATTTCATGAAAAATATTTTAAAAAATTTATTTCAAAAGGAAAATTTAAAAAAAAATAGCTAGTGCAATAACATGTACAAATTAACTGCTTTCATTTATTTAGTAATTAAAATAATTACCAAAGTCGGTTCAGTAGAAATCTCAGTGCAGCCAGCCTAGTGTTTTAAATATGTAGATAATAAAATAATAATATCAAAGAGGCATACTTGTAATCTAAAAGAGGAAAAAAAAAGTCACAACTGGCTATGAATAATAAATCTATTTTATTTTGTGCTTTTTAATTGAATAAAAATACAAATACAACATCTTGTTGTATTTGTTAAGTGAAAAATAAACTGTATATTAACTGCTATAAAGTATTTTATACCATAGAAATGTATACTTTTCTTAATTCACATTACAGTAATATATACTTTTCAATTATAATAAAATAAGTTAGTATATTTCTTTCTATTGGAAAGCATTTTATAGGCTGGGGAGAAAAAAAAAGAACAATAAAATATAAGAAGATATGTTAAAAATTTATCTTCGAAAATTATATATTTTTTTCATGTTTTCCTGTGCGATATGCTAGAACATGTACGCTAAAATATTATAATAACGAACACACCAGGCACTCAGAATCAATCCGTTATTCGAAAATTTCCGCTATTCAAAGATAAAAATGTATAAGTGTACAGTAGTTATATAATATCTAAAAAGTGTCCGCTGTTCGGGAATATTTCATATGGAAGTTTTATCGTAATTTATGAGCTTTCATTCAGTAATTTATGCATTTCAGTTATAACGAAATTAGTTACGGTATTTCATTTTATTGACTAGCTCGAGCGATCTAAAACCCTCCACTCCAATTACTGAAGATATCGACTGTAACAATGTGAAGCAGCATATAATGAAAATTGAGTGTCCAAAAGGAGACCTTCAATGTAAGTAATTGGTATGCATTTTCTCTTTTACCTTTAAAAAAGATTTTAAATGCCTTTAATACGATATTCAGCAGGTTAATTTGGATCTCATTTATCCATATAATTCTGGTAATTCACAGTACAACAATAAAATAGAAACCTCAGATTGCAGTGTAATGGATACGCCTGCATAAATTTTGCAATTTAATTTTACTCAGTTGTTGGGAATAAAAATTTGTAAACTTAAATTTTCACTCCACTTTTTATACCTTTTGTATGTGATACTTTCAAATTTTAATTGGGAATACAAATTAATTTGTAGACCTAAATTCCTGACTGTATTTGCACCAGCTTGATTAATATTATAAACAATTAATAGTGTATCTAAGTGCTTAAGTACATTTAAGTATTTTGCCATGTTATGGTTAAAGAGTTTAAATGCGAGTATAAAGATATTCAGTTAAATATTTTGTATATTTTTAGATATAACGACAGTTATTAAAATAGGAAAACCGATGCATAGAAACATTATTTAAATTGGGATTACAAAGTAAATTTTACCTTTTTTTGTTTAAAGTAAATTTTAAGTTTTTGTAAATAACTGTAATAAAATTTCAGGTCTGTAGAAATATAAGTTACCTGCTTTTTTTTTCCTTTTTGTTAAGTATTAAAACATGCAAAATTTCATAATTAAAAATGTACTTATATGCTATAAAATGTATATTTAATTTATATTTTTCGTAAATTTTAATTTTTACACATATTTTTTCACATACATTATACACATTCCATTGTTAAATGTCGTTATAGTCAGAAGTCGATCGCGCGTTTCTAGATAGCATGCAGAATCCTTAAATTCCTACTAGCAGTTTTTTTTTTTTGGGGGGGGGGGGCACCCTATATTAACCATTTTGTATATCTTCTTCACTTAATTTTTAACGCCCTTTTTAATATGAATTTTTGCGCTACGTGAAATGATATACAGTGGCGGTCAAACGTTTCCGGCCAGTTAGTTTCTTTGATTTGTTTGATAGATCGTTTTAGTGAAGAAGAAGTGCTATTTCTCCAAAGGTTTGGAATAAGTAAATTATCACTCACCACGTGATCATTTTGATTGGATGTTTAAGATACTTGGTGCAAAGGGTAGGAATTCGAAATTCGCGCGTGCAAAAGTTTTTGGCCATTCGTCATCCATTAGTTTTTGCTATCGCTAAAGTGTTTTTTTGGCCAGTTTGTTAATTAATCAACGTGAATAATGCATTTGAAATTCAAAAATGAAAATTTTAACAATTTATTGTTCCTAAACGAGTGATTTGTTTGTCGCTAAAGGGACAATCCTCTCGTGAGATTGCGGCAAAGTTGTCGATCGGAAAAATTTGCTGTAAACGAAATTAAAAAAAATATAAAGATGGTCATGGCCTTCGGAACTTGCCACGGTCCGAGGGACTCCGGAACACGACTATTCTTGTAGACAGAATTATCAGAAGAAAAGTAGTTGATGACCCGCTTAAAAATGCCGCTGCAATTCCACGCGATTTATGGTGTTAAAATATTGCTGAAATAAGTCTGTCTACAGTATCAAGACGCCTATGTGACGTAGAACTTTATGGAACAGTCGGTGTTAAAAAACCTTTCATAAACAAAAAAAATTCAGAGTGCCCGACTGGCATTTGCCAAGGAATACAAAGACTGGTCAAGTGAAAACTGGAAAAAAGTACTATTTTCCGATGAATCGACGTTCAATCTTTTGTGTAGTGATAAAAAACATTATAACCGACGATCTAAAAACAAAAGATAAGATGCAAGATATATTATTCCTACAATGAAGCACGGCAGAGGACACGTTATGCTGTGGGGAGCATTTTCTGGAAAATGCGCCTGTCCGTTATTTGAAATCTGCGGCAAGATGAATACTGAAATGCATAAGGATATCTAGCAAGATCATTTGCTGCCTTATTGGAGGAAAAATTGTGGTCGCAACTATTTGTTTCATCATAATAATGACCAAAAGCATACATGCAAGCTCGTCAAGCAGTGGCTTTCGCACAAAAAATTCCGCTTTTAAAATGGACAGCCCAATCATCCGATTTGAATACAATAAAAACTTTGAAACTAACTTGAAAACGTGTGTGGAATTATAAATCTTCAAATTCAGCAGCATTTTCACAAACATTATAAGAACCGTGGACAAAACGTAAGATTGATGATCTACAACCGTTCATTGAATCGATGCCACGTTGCTGCGACGCAATATTTATTGCTAAATCTATGAATTCAAAATACCAATTGTAAATGTTGTTGATCACTGTTATTTTCTGTTAAAACACCATTTTTTTCCAAACTTGCAAAGGTGGCCGGAAACTTTTAAGAACATGCGTTTTCTTTAGCAATTAATTTTGTCAATTAAATTTATTAATATTTAATTTTTATTCCATAAATAAGTTCTTAACTGTTATGTCAATAAAGTGTATAAGTATCACTTTGAGATTCCTCTTCCTATGGGTATACTTACAAATTAATAAAAAAATTTAAGCTGGCCGAAAACTTTTGACCGCCACTGTAGATATGCGAAGTTTTTTAAAATTGGAATTTACTAAATAATAATGTTTAATTGTCCACTCAAATTATACATTCCATTGCTGCACTTGGTTGTATTAAGAAGTTTCTCGTGCGTTTCTTGCTGGCATACAAATTGCTTTAATTGCCACTAGCGGTTTTTCTTTTTTTTTTTTTTTTTTGGGGGGGGGGGGGGATGACCTATATTAACCAACTATTTTGTATATCTTTTCCACTTAACGTGTACCTTTCTTTAAATAAGAATTTTTGCTTTAAGTAAAGTGATACAGATATACAATTTTTCAATTGGAGTTCATTAAAAAGTAATATTTAATTGCTCACTAAAATTACACAATCCATTGTTGCGCTTGTTTGTATTCAGAAGTTTCTGACGCGTTTCTAGCTAGCATACAAACAGCTTAAATTCTCATTAGTGTTTTTGTCGGGACACCCTATATTAACCAACTATTTTGTTTAACTTCTCTAATTAATTTAACATTTTTTTAATAAGAATTTTTGCTTTACTTCAAATGATACAGATATGCAAAGTTTTTTTAAATTAAAATGTAATATTTTATTAGGCATTGACATTACACATACCATTGTTGCAGTTGGTGCTATTCCGAAATCTTTAGCGCGTTTCTAGCTAGCGTACAAATTAGTTTAAATTCCCACCAACGGTTTTTTCAGGAGACACCCGATCCAATATTAACCAACTATTTTCAATATCACCTTCGCTTACTTTTTATCGTCCTTTTAAACGAAATTTTTGCTTAAAATGATATAAATATTCACGTCTATTATTATTGTTGTTGGCATTTTGTAGAAAGTAATATTTCCTACATAAAAAATCAAGCAAAAAATATGATGAATTTATCATTTTATGTTGTTGGTAACTGATTGTTTTCATCATTTCAGATTTCTCAGACTTTATTCCAGAGGTCTGCTTCATTTCTAATACTCAACTCTTTGCATTCTATCATAAACTAGCCTTTAGTACTCCAGCAGAGAAGATTTGTAACAAACACTATAATTCAGAACTGTACGACCCAAAACAGGAGGACCTCAAGATTTTAGTCGAAGCTTATAAATGCTGGAAAATAAATTGTGGTAATTTTTCTAAAAAACAAATTAAGTGTGCTTTTTAGGAAATACAATGACAACTGCAAGAGAGTCTCACTTACGGTATACAAGTCCAGGGGAAATGTACATTTTACCTTGCAAGTGGTCGGGTAGAAGATTTTTTTTCCTGCCTTGTTTATGATGCCCAACATAGAAAAAACAAGTTTTCTAACAAAACTTCTTAAGGCTAAATTTTCTGTGGCCAAAGAACAACATAATCTTGGGACCTTTTTTAATTTTTTTAAATATCGCGAGACCCGTTGCCGTAGCATATTATTTGTCAGTTACAATATTAAGAAGGGCAAAATTCCCTACAACTTTCACATTTAAAACTTTTTCATACATTCAGTAGCAAGCGCAGTACGCCATTTCAAAAATAAGACAATTTATTCAATTTTCTTAAAAACCGTGAAAAACGTAGTTTTGCCCCGATTATTCAAATGTTCCCCGCGGATTTAATCGTGTATGTCGACTTCTAAAAATTGGTAGTAGTAAATTATCTATAATTTGTACACTCACGTCTTTATTTTCATCTCAACAGACATTTTATATTCGATAAATTTATATCATTTTAAAAGTAGGGCAGACTGTAGATGAATGAGACAATTTTCATATTTAGGCAGTAACTTTAAGTGTATACAATGTTGACTTCAAAGATTGTTTAAAAGAATACTTCAATTTATAACTTATTGGCACGATAGTTTCAATTAAGAAAGAATTCTTGTTTAATTTTTATAATTTTTATAATGCACCACATATTTTCCAGGTATCAATGGGATAGCTATGAAAATTTGCGAAAAATATATTTTATTTCACACTACAATGGTATATTTTATTTACCAATTATTGATAACATATGTTTTAATGTTTTGCTGTTTTAAAGATAGAAAACTTTGCATTATAGTCCCATATAAAAGAGGGGACTCAAAAAATAAATATCTTTTATGTAAGAAGTATATTTACCTTATAAAATAGCTACAATAAAATAGACAACAGATTATTTCACTAACTAATGTTATGCATTTATCTCTTGTAAAATTTAAAAATTCTGTCGATAAAATATTTGAGATCACTAGTTTCATGAAAATATTTAAAAGTTTAGTTTTAAAAAATATTGTCAAAAATTTTTTTCCATGTATATCAATAAATATAACAAAAGATTATATCATTTTAGAATGCAAAAATAAATAAAACTTTAAGATTATCTATTAATTGCTTTAAAGCTCAAACAGAAAAACTTACTTTTTTTTTGTTGTTGTTAAAGTTTATCGACAGAAGTCACTGTCTTTTTTAAAGCCCGTATTATACTTATATTCATCTTATACCAATATTTCAGGCATTATCATCGTAGTAGACCTTAGAATATAGACACATTTTTCTTATCTGTTATTACATTAATATATATATAAAAAAAAATCATGTCATCTTATTTTTCATTTAAAAATCCTTTATCTTGTTTGCATACATATTAAAATCAATTTCCATAAATTACATTTTCTTTACTTTTTCATAAAAACTTTAAGACATATTTCCTTGTTTTATTTTAAAAAAACATATATTTCAGCAGGCTTTAAAAATATGTTACATGCCAAGTAATGCATCGTCTAACACCTTTTGGCTCCTTTCTGAAAAAGGTTTTCATCCCTCTTAGGGGACAACTTCAGTTTCAAATAGTGTTGTTTCGAAGTTTCGCGTGAGATCTTGTAACTTCCCTCTTTTTCCCTCTTCTCTTTTTCGTTTTTCCCTTCTTTCCAGCATTTTCTGCCAACGAGTGTCAATATTTGAATGTGTAATGTCGTTCCATATATTATCTCTGTCAAGGTTGATCTCTATAGCTTCTCTTATTAGTGTGTTATGTAGGTTTTCGTACTTGGCTATTTTTTCTATTTTAATTGACTGCGGTTTCAAGGTTTTTTTTTTTTTTTTTTGCTCTTGAAAGGGCTATCGTTTGGCTATTGTATTTTAACCCCTTAACAGTGTGGCCCGAACTGGATTCGGGCAAGAACACTTTGCTTGCTTCGTTATTAAAAGCATTTTGATACCACTAATTTGTATCTGTAAATTTATCTTTATTGATTGTCAGATATTTTTCGATTAAATAAGGTAAATATTTTAGTATGGAAAAAGTGGTGTCCAGCCCCATTCTTAATTTTATTTTGTAAGAAAACAAAGGTTAAGGGGTTAAGTCGCGAATATGTTCTTTATATCTTTCATTTATTTTTCTCTTAGTAATTCCGATGTATGTAACTTCTTTATTTTCTATATTCGAGGCTTTAATTTTACAGACTCCTGCTGTTTGTAATTCATCGTATTTTTCGGCTTTGTTTCTTATCTTATTAAATAGGGAGGGGTTGGGTGTGATTGGAGCTTTTTTTCCAAGTTTTATTTCATGTTTTATTTTTAGTGATAATCCATTCATAAATGGAAGGGGGGGGGGGGTATAATCTTGTTTATTTTGTCCGGGTTGGATCCAGTTATTTCTTTCTTTAGCTTTTCTAATTAGTTTATCTGTTGTTTTTCGTGGATGGCCAGCGTTAAGTCCTATTTTCGCTATAATTTCTAATTCTTCATTTAGTAACTTATCCGTTGAACATATATATAATGCTCTATAAATGTATGTATTTAAGGCAGCAGTTCATAGTTTATGGGTGTTTTTAAGAAAGAAGCCAAAAGGTATTAGACGATGCATTACTTGTTATATAACATATTTTTAAAGCCTGCTGAAATATATGTTTTTAAATAAAATAAGGAAATATATCTTAAGTTTTTGTGAAAAAGTAAAGAAAATGTATTTTATGGAAATGTATTTTAATATGTATACAAACAAGATAAAGAATTTTTAAATTAAAAATAAGATGACATGATTTTTTTTACATATTAATGTAATAACAGATAAGAAAAATGTGTTTATATTCTAATGTCTATTACGATAATAATGCCTGAAATATTGGTATAAGATGAATATAGGAGAAACTTACTTTGGTTGTTGAAAAATATACTTTGTGGAAAATTCTAATCTTCTGTAATATGTACTGTTTTGAAACTATATCTGTTTAACGATCTTTATCAGTGATACCATTTATAAAATGAAATACCAATTCATTTATGATTGTAGACCACATAAACTTATTTTTGTTTTCGCATTGATCATCTGTGTCATTCAACTCCACTTTCCCAATGCAAAGTAAGGTACGCAACATGACTGCATAAGCTAAATGAAAAAATGTATTTCAATAGTAATAATTTCTACATGCTATTTAACAATATTTTTTTTCTCTTTGATGGCACTGATGTCTGATTATTTGCATCCCGTTTCAAAGGAATATCCTTATCCTGAATAAAAAATATATCTGGATCATCTAGAGATATAAAGCCTGATACTTCATTCATCAGCATTTTCCTGCAGTTTCTCTAGTATTACCATAGTGTCATCTTTATATTCATCGTCATCTGGAGAAAATTTAACAACATTTCCGCAATTGATTCCGTAACAATTTTTGCAAATCGAAGAGCACTTTATTCCTGTCTTTCGGCATGTACAGTCGTGGAAAAAAAGTAAACATCCCCTACTAACTCCTCAACAAATAATCGTAGAAGAAAGTTATTGGTACCGAACAATTGGAAATAAAGTCTACTTTTAAACGATGCATACAAAATTTGTTTAGGGGGCTATCTACATATTAAAATGAACCCAAACTTCATTTTTTTTCAATAGCAATACACAATTTTAACAAGATATTTCAAATCTTCGGTTCAAACTATGCCTAGACACCAAATTTCAAGTCATTTGAATGATAAGTTTTTGAATTATAAGCATTCAAAATTTAGTGTTTCCAATGTTAAATTATAGTTTAATATTTTTATTACTATCTCCTGAAATTATACTCCTAATGTGCTACTTTTTTGTGTAGCAATAATAACTAAAATACCCAAACATAAATACGTTGAATTTGCAATTTTTGTAATTTTATTATATGAATTATGAAATTAATATTCGAAAAAATTATAATTTGCAACCTACAATTTTTTTGATGGATTTAGATTCATTAAGTCCTGATTTATGGAAATCCAAAATTTCACGTCTTTCTTTCAAGTAGTTTTCAAATTATGCTTAAAAAACGGCACAATGATGGTTTAAGGGGCCGTCTATGATAGAATTGACTAGATATTTTGATATTTCTTATGCTATCCTGTAATATAGCAGTATTCAATGACTGCTCGAGTGCCGCTTAAGATGCTTTGATCAAGAAGGTGGCTCGGTCAACAATCGAGTACCGAACTTCAATTTGGATACAGCCTCTAAAATACGCTTGTTTTAAAATAATCAATTTCTTGGAAACTTATCGTACGAATTGCATAAAAATAAAAATTTGTTTTTAGGCTAATTGAAGGGTGTAGAGTTCATTTATGCTGTCAGAATTGTGTACTGCTATTGAAAAAAATCAAAGTTATGTTTCCTTTTAATATATAGATGGCCCCTAACCTAATTTTATATGCATCATTTAAAAGTACACTTTATTACCAATCGTGTGGTACCAGTAACTTTCTTCTACGATTATTTATAGAGGAATTAGTAGGGGGTGTTTACTTTTTTTTCCACGACTGTACATACTTTACCGCAACCCTTTCTACATGAGAAAGAAATTATTTGTAGCAACGATTGTGGCGCTGAATCTTTAATTGCCTCAATGGATTTAAGCCTATGATTGATTTTCACCCAACCCCTCTCCTCTGGGGTTTTTTTCTGTTTTCTAACCATGTTTGGATTTGGCGGTAGCATCGAAAGTTTCTAAATATTAAAAAAAAAATTATACCAAACCCGAATTAGTACAAAAGCATAACATTAGATATTGATTTCAATTATCACATGAAAAAAAAAAAATTAAAAGTAATAAAATGCAAGCGAGATATTTGTCAAGAAGTTTCCCACAGATTTAATATTATCTTGCGAATGTCTTCGTGTGACTAATTTAGCTTTAAACGCCTCAATACTACAAATTACCGTAAAATAATTGAAAATTAAATCTTTATAAACGGAATCCGGTCTTTAAAGAAAAAATTACATGTTTTCAAGAGAAAGATTATGAACGATTATACCTGCTAAGATGGAAACCTGTTTATTGCGGAATAGATTTAGGTTGCTTTTGGTTCGGTTTTCAAGGTTTTAATGAATCAATATTTGACAAAGCTGATTACGTAGTTCAGCATTACGTATTTAATGATTACACACTTAAAATTATCAAATTCCGGCTATTAGAGATTTATTAAAATTCTCGTGGTAATTTTTCTTTTTAAGGGGATGTGGGGGGGGGGGGGGCGCCAAAATCCATGTCTCTTTTTCTTCATGTATTAGGGTATCCATCAAATTAAGAAAGAAATCAATCTCTCATCACTTTTACATTGTGGACATTGCTGAATCCTCTAGTTTTGAAGGTATTTTCGGATTCGACCTTATAAGTAAATTTAATATTTAATATCATCATTGACACTTTCAACAAATACATTCACATTAACAACAGATTGACGATTCCATTAGAAACTTTTGAAACAACTCCAAAAGTGAATTACGTTGATCAGTGTTACACTCTACATGATGTTATGACAAATCAGGAGGTTTTCTTAACTCATAAAATCATTTTAGAACCAGAAGAGCAATAATGGTGCTCTGTATACACTAACAACAACAACAAAGATGACATAAATTATTTGTTTGAATATTCAGCACACACACACAAAAAAGAAATAATAGGACATGATGCCATTTTTCAAATGAATAAAAAGTCAAAACATACAAAGAAAACTTCACAATTACATCACTTCTTTTCTAATCTTCATTAGAAAGCGTCAGGGGGATTGAAATGGCAAGACGTTTAGAAAAATGGTCTCGCTTTTGTCTCTTTAACAAGGTTACATGAAGCCGTCCAACAGAAACGCCCTGGCATGTTAAGTGATGGTGTCATTTTCTTGCATGACATTACCAGTCCCATACCGCTCGCCAAACTCAAGAATTTATGCAAGCCAAGTCAACACAGGTGCTTCGGAGTACTTACAGTGGGCCGCAGCCCCTGTTTAACCTTCATCGAACATGGGCAGAACATAACATAGGAATTAAGTAAAAGAAAGTAATTTAGAATTTGGAAACTCAGGTGGAGCGTTGAAAAAACCGAAGTCCCTTCTGCATTCCTGAGTGAGGAGCACCGAGGTTAAATATAACCCCAAGACGTCGCAATGATCCCCTAACCGGTAGAGAACCATCACTTCGTTGACAGACTGCTGAGATCGAAGAGCTGAGCTATTTTCTCATTGGTCGGAGCCGAAAGCCCCTCCGTCTGGTTGACAGCTGCAGCAGGTAAGTCTTCCTCCCCCGCCAGAACCCGCGAACATCCGAAAGCCTACGGTTGTACTTGGTATACCGAAGTATCCAGGCCCTGAGAAGGGCCGACGCACCGTAGAGCAAACGACTGTGACCGGGCCCCGGGGAGCCAAGACGGATGTCGAGTAGTACAATGGCAAAAAGGGTAAAACAAACAAGGACCCAATTCGGGGCCATATATTTTTTTACATTACATTTAAAACACTACATTACAATTAACTAACAAGATGATGAGCGAAAATTTTGAATTTATATACAGTATTTACAAGAAAAATTTAAGAATATTATGAAAATTATTTACAAGATTAGTCTTTTCCCATTTTAGATATTCCATTTAAGCGTTTGCGACTTACGTCTCTTTTCGCTATAATTTTGTTTAAAAGTTTTTCTACAAATTCTGAAAGACTTATAAAAGACTCTATTTGTAATTCTGTTTTTATTTTCTCTAAGTTTTCAGAGATTGTCTGAAAACCGGCTTTAAAATCTTCGAGCTGATAGAGTTGCATTGGCTCTGGTGGCGCCATCTTAGGAGCTGCCTGGGAAGTTTTTTCTTTTGAGGGTTGTTTAGAATTTTTTTTTTTTTTTAGGATTATCTTTTTTATTTTTCTTCATTTCTGCGTAACTTTTCCTGAGCTGTGGCTTCAGGGGAAAGTGTTTGCAGCCCTTAAAATTCGCTGGGTGCTGTTCGGAGCCACAGTTGATGCACTTAGGCGGAAATTTCTCAATCTCTTTCTCCGGGTCCGGATTAGTTTTTTTTCTGGGGCAATCTGGAGACTTGTGGTCAGAGACACATCCTACGCACTCCTCACACTACACACTGCGCAGATATGTGGAAAAACCCTTGGAAATTCCAGCACTGCGCAGCTTTTCTGGGTCCCCTATAGTTCTCAATTTCAATTCCTATTTTAAATAACGAGTTTACGTTAAAAAAAATTTTCGAATCATTATTTTTGGGTAAATGCAAGAGATATAAAGGGACGACTCTAGAGTCCTTCCGACTAATCATCTGCACTGATTTTACAATATCAAAACCGTTTTTTGTTAGTTCGCTAGCAATGCTTTCAGCTTTAATTATTTTGTGAAGGTCCCTAATTACTACTTTTAAAGGAGGTTCCAAATCTGGAACAACGTAGAACTGGAACATAAGTACCTTTAGGTAATTTATGAATTTCTCTTTAGTTGCATAATTTTTTGTAAGGATTTTCACCCATCGCCCGGAGATTTGCACTGAAAAATCCGGATCGCATTCATTTTCAAGTTTAGTCGTAAATTCAATAATATCCTCGATATCCCAAACCATAATGGGTTTGGGGGGGGTTGACATTACTACTCTGAGTTTTATTTTCGCTCTGTTGAGCGGTTTTAGAGGTAGAAATATTTTCTATCGGCTTTTTTTCCTCACTTTCTAACTGATTAGTCTCATAACTAACACCCGTATTCTCTTCGAGGGCCTCACTAGTGGCGCCATCTTTTGAGCTTACAACTGACATAACATCGTCGTCCGAATTGTCGGAATCCATTCCAATTTCAAAATTTATCTCTTCGTTAGCATTTTTAGGCCTTTTCGCGTAGGGCTCAACAAGTCCGGTCGAAATTGAATTTGTATGCTTATTTTTCTTTCTCTTTTTTTTAGATTTTTTGCTTTCTAGCTTGACTTTAAGGGCATAATTCTCTCTTTCGAGATCAATTTCTTTATCAGAGTGCCAACAGCCATATTCATTGAAAGTCCTAAGTTCATCATCGGTCATTTCGTGGACCGTTAATATCTTTTCTGTCATATAAATTGAACGAGAAGAATTCTCCGGAATTTTTTCAGGATGTTCCGTAAACATGAAACTAGCGCTAGGGGGGACATTGCCAGTACTACAAGACATATTACCTGGATTGTCCATCATCGTTGCCGGGTAGCAGTCAGTAAGGCTCAGTGCTCGCACCTGCCGGAATATGCTACTGGCATACGTGGCTTTGAAAAAAAACCTTTCGCACTACCGGGTACCGTGTTCTCTTATCCTGTATCAATACAGGTCTGATATACACTTATACTGCTATCAGCAGAGGAACTGTAAACGTGCTGTGGAAGATACCTGTTACAAAACTGTGTGTTGAATCCATAGAAAAGTCAGATATTGTTGATGACAGTTCTTTATTTAAACTCTATTTCATTCAATGTATACTTCATAAAAATACAGCTTTAAGTTGAAAAAATATTCAGAACTAACTTTGTTTTAAACAGCTAAGTAAATCATTAAAAATAACTTTGGTTAAAATAGGATTAAACTTTAATACACCTAGAGCTTTTCGAAACAGCTTAAATTTGAATCATGACTAAAACCGTTCTCTAAAAACATCGTAAAACTCAAACTAAATGTCTCACTGTAACTTGAACTCAAACATATTAAAATCATAATGATAACTTTAAAGAAACAAACAGAAAAGAGAGAGCCCCGCGATTGATTAGCGAAACGCAATTTATACCTTTGAATTGGACAGTTCCACTTTACAAAAAGGGTAAGCCTGAGAATAGTCGATTACGGAACGGCTAACGCCATCTATGAAACACTTAAATTTAATGTCGATTCTTTTAAATTAATTTACGTTATAGGAAACAATTAACATTATATTCCAGGTAATGAAGGTATTGCTTTTAAAATAAAGAAGTTCTATAAGCATTAAAATGTAGAAAGAAAAGCTATTAAATCAATATAAGTTTACGTAAAGTTTTAAACCCAAATTAGCCATAAGTGACAAGTAAAATCGGTTGACATAACATGTTCAACACTAGCGGAGGAAGGCATGAGCTGGGGATAACACACCCGCTGTTGAATTTATGCAAAAGTTCAAGTGGGAAGTATGGAGCCAGATACCCCCCGCCCACGTACCCACCCACTTCCCACACACTCACACACACACAAAATAGCGAAGATTTGGCATCCAATGACTATTTCCTGTTTCAGTAATTGAAGGAAATACTTATCTGCAACAGGATTTTCTTCAAACAGTGATGTTATAACAGCAGCCGAGAAATGACTCAATGGGCAGGGCTGTGATTTCTTACCAAGCCGGATTTAACAAGTTGATCCTGCGTTTAGATAAATACCTAAATAGAATTAGTGATTATATGGAAAAGTGGTCCAGAAGTATGTCGCTTAATTCCCTTTTGCATTTTCAATCTATTGTTAATAAATAATTATTTATTACCTTTGTAACCTTTTTTATCCATCCCCGCGTATACAGCGTAATAAACTACTTTATTGCGGTATACCTGAGCTAAAACAGTTTATGAAACACGTACTGTTTATCTGAATTACGGTACATATACTGGTTACATTGCTTCCAGTACATGGACCGTAATTTTACACAGAAATTTTTAAAGTGTTCTTTATTCAATAAAATTGTATTCTTTGCAGGGCCTCATTACCAACGGGGCAAACTTACACCAATAAATTTTAAAAGAAAAGTTCGACTTATCTAAACGCCGTATTCATGTAAAATTTCTGCCATGAATGAGGCAAAATTTTCTGTTTATTTTTAGTGGTAGGAATTTGCCCCGTGGTTAATCAGGCTCTGATTCTTTGTATTTTAGATTAATTTTCCGCAAAAGCCTTTTTATTTTTACATACGTTTAAAATGAAACCAATAACAAACAATAATAATAATAATAATAATATTAATAATAATAATCAAGCTACTGGCACTCCCATGAGTAAAAAACTCATGTTACAACTACGCTTTTGTTACAATAAGGATGCCTCAATATCTAATTTCAGAAATCAGCTTATTTATGCAACTCTTCTTTACAGATAACAAGGATCTTGTATCAATCTTCTGGACTAAAGAAGGTTTCTGTGAAAACAACAAGAACATAAGAGGTAGTAACTGGGCTATAGAGGCAGCTGTAAACAACTCAGCTTTACCTGAAAAAGATCGGTGTTATAAAGTTACGGTTGACGTCCATTCGGAAAAAAAAATTCCTTTGTCTTTAAGCGCTTGGGCCTCAATAGATGATGGATATAAGAAAGGATTTATTTGTGCTGTGGAGAAACCTACAGATTACAACGAAACAAAAAGTACCTCTTCGTAAGTTAAGATATTCTATATTAAGTAAGCTCACAAAAAAAATTCCCTGCTAAACAGCGCGGAACTTTCTGATACATTTTCTAACTCATTTTTAAATATAAAAATATGCAATGATATTGGTAGATATGATAGCTGGAGCGATTTTCTTTTTTTTTTTCATATTACGATAAAAGAATTACATCTTGAGTTATAAACGATTGTTGACATAGGACTATATGTTTTTTCCTTACTGGCGCTGCTTTGTCCGGAAATTCGGTTGAAAACGGAAACTTTAACATTTTCTAAAGAATCTTCTACATTTACCGAAAAACAGAAATCGAAGTTCGATTGCATAATATCTGAATAAGAGCACCTATTAATTTGATTTGCGAACAAAAAGGAATTAAAAAAATCCCTTCCAACTCGGCCTATAGGCACAGGTAGGTTTCAAAGTTAAGTACTAATTTCACCAACAAAAACTAAATCAAGTTTAGAGATAAAACAAGTTTAACAATTTTATCTGGCCGCTTTTGACGAGTGTTTAATTTTATTTCTCTGTAAGAGCTGCTTTTTATCAGATCCATGTTTTCTTCAACCCCTATTTTTTTTTCCTTTTGCTGTAAGAATTGGTCCTATCAAAAACTTGTCAAAATAAAAGTTGTAGCTAATATTAAGAAGATTTATAATAAATTTAAGGTGAATTGATATCTTGATAACTGACGAAGTTATGAATTTTTTAACATTGAGCCCATTTTTAATCATATCAAATATCTGTTCTACATAAATTTTTGTTCCTTTTTCTAGAAGTAATAATAACTTTAAACTGATTTGATATGCATTATAATTAAGAAGTTATGGATTTTTTTCTTTTTTCCCAAAAACCCTCCCTATTTCCATCCCCATGGTTTTATTTTGCCCATTAACGAACTTGGCCGAGATTTTTTGCCCCTTGATTTTATATATAAGTTTGGAAGATATTTGTGCAGAATTATGGAAGTGATCGTGTCCATAAAAAAGTGATATTGATAGATAGATAAATAGATACATGAAGTTTTGAACTGGGAGAGACTTTGGGTTTTAGGGGTCATGATCGGCGTAGATCTGCAAAAAATTTTAGAATCCAACATAGGGGAGAATATAATAGGTATTATTTTTTACGAAATCTACCTAAAAAATATATGAAGTAGGAGTCAGTTTAGATTTCAGGATTCTTTGCGACAAGTGCTTTTACAGAATTTTTAAACTTTGTCACCGGCTTTTCAAAATATAAATTTTTTATTAGTTGATTCTCAGATATGCTATGATAGACTGAAGCAAAATTTACTGGTACGAATAATTAAAGATAATGACTATCATATGTACAAAATGCCTCTGCTTTCATAGTAGAAGGACGTCTTCTTTGCGCCTGATGAAGAAAGACTCAGACTTTTCGAAAGGCCTAGCGCATTTACAAATTTTTGATGGTGTTTTAAGAAGATTTTTTGTACATAGTCATTCACGTCATTCACACCAGTTTTAACTTATTTTCTTAGTATCATATGTGTCGCGAAAAGGGGACACCCGTCGCGAACGACTTAAGGGTAAACACCCTGAAGCAAAATCCCATGTTAAAGTACTGTGAAATTTTATTAGGCTATTATTCATTAGATAATATAATTATAGAAAAAAATTATCGGAGTTCCAAATGCTCCCGACACCACTGTTTTCTTACTGTTTGTTTCGCCATCTTTAATTGTAGATAATTCTGCCATTAGATAAGGCGAAAAAAATCACTTTAAAATGCTGGTGTTCAGAGCATTTAAAGTCCAATTTATGCGATACACCTGGCAACAGTACGTATAAGTGGCGATAGTAGAGAATAGGTTAAGAGTCTGCGTCCTATAGCGAAATCTCATGTTAACCTATAAAAAAATTAAACCTATGGCTGTACGATCCAAGAAGGATCAGGGCCTACAGTGCCCAACTCTGTTTACTTGACCCTGGGCCCCGGGGTGCTATGCAGCATGTGCCCCGGCCGGGTGGTCGACCCAATGCGAGGCTCTCGGTGTTTAGTTCCCAAGCAAGCTTGGTAATGATTTTATCGACCCCGGAGGGATGAAAGGTTGAGTGAACCTTGCCCAGCCGGAAGCCGAACTCGCGACCTGTAGCGTACAGACAGGCGTGCTGACCACTACGCTACTGGGCTTCAATGTTAACCTATAGGCAAATTTAGTTAGGTGATTACTCAGTATATAATATAATTATGGAAGTAAGCTTTTCATCATCAGAGAGAAAATATCAGACGCAGACGTAGTGCGTTTTCTAAAAATTATTTTATCATATTTTAATTATTTTACAGCCGGTAAATTTTGAAAATTCTGCCTAGGTGGAAATTTCAAAATTACTTACAAAAGAGAAGCAGAAGTAAAATGATTTTTGAAAACACACAACGTTTTCTTCTGATATTTTCGTTCTAATGGTGAAAACCGATTTTCGATATTTACATTCTGCATAAACAGTACCCGAAATTGTTACATAAAGCACCCCAAAAAAATTCGTAATTTTTTTTAGCCTTCAAAATAGGCCCCATTGAGTCCAATACAAGTATGCCAGCGCTTGAACAATCCTCCATGCACTTTACGTAGAATGATTTATGTAAGGAAATTTTTTGTGTGCGGCATACCATTCCTTTATTTCAATTATGCAATACGAAGACAAACTCTTTATATTGGATTTTCAATATTCATTTCAGAAGTTGAGATTTAACCCCTTCAGCCCTGATTTAATTTGGAAACAGATAAAAAATAAATTGCAGGTTAAATAAGCTTGAATAGACATAAATAACTATAATATGAAGTATTATATCATTTCGATAATTAGTAAACTAATTAAAAAGTGTTCTGATAATAGGGCACCAGGGCTTAAATTACGCAAAATAAGCAATTATACTTTCTGTGCACATTTACATTTACGTAAGATATAAAGGACATGAGACCGAATAAATTGGGTTTATCACTAATCTTTATTTAGTTTTAGTTGGTGAAATTAGAACTTAACTTCGAAATATACATGTACCTGTAGACCTAGCCGGAAGGGATTTTACAGATTTTACCATGTCTTCAAAATACTAAGGCTTTTCTAGATATGAATGAAAAAGCTTGAATTTTTTCACCATAGGGTTTCCAGATTTATCTTGATTGACAGTAGATTTGTCTTGATCACCACCAGATTTGTTACACCACCAGATGATAACACCAGATTTATCTTGATTGTTTTGATTGACACTAATTAGTTTCAGTTTTATCGTGCTATCTCCTTTTCTATCGATCTGTAAAGCTTTTTTGCTGCATAATCTGGCCAAAAGTTACCAAAAGTTTTAAAAATAGCAGAATAATTTATTCGTAAAGATTTTATATACCATCTATTATCCGGGAATCAATAAAGATATATTTACGTAACGAAAATATTTGCAATGATTCAGTTTCCCTTGAGTTACCTAAAATTTGGAAAGAGATGCTATGCAATTTTAGTAACAATAGTAAAAATTAATCCACGCTTACAAATATCCAATTTCATTTTATTTTATGTTTGCACTGATTTTCATTATACATGAAGTCTCGTGACATTATTTACTTATTGTTTTTAAATTTTTGGAATGTATTTATGTCAAGAATAATTTTGAAAATACCACCGTTTGGACGATGAAAAGTTCGTTAATATAACTAAAGATATTTTGTCACTTTTATAACATTTTTCAGCTTAGTCAGTTAATGTTGATGTCGTTGTTTGTCTGTTAAACTTGTTTGATGAAAACGAAAATGTTTACTTTAAATTAACAGCTTCTAAAAACCAATATTTCGTATTCAGAAAACATTATTAATGCGCTGTAAACACTTCTCGGGAACATTTTTCTTTCTTTTTAATAAGAAAAATTAGCAAAAAAAAATTTTTTTTTTCAGAAATGTCTCTTTAAATCTCGCAAACTTGTTAGTTTCTGTAGTTTCTAAAGAAAAAGGAACGCTTTTTCAAAATTGTAGGCATCTGGGAAAAGATTTTATTACATATTTTTTTAATTTTACTAGATCCAGAAAAATATGTCTGCTTTTTTAACAGTGTATTGATCAGTAATAATGTAGAGCACTGCTGCAATCTACAGAAAAACGGGAATCTTGAGAGTTCTGTACTGGTCAATCCATAGCTGCCAACATCTTACGCTTTTTTAGACCACAAAAATTTTATAGTAAATTTTACCTTTTTAAATCGAAGTAATCTGCCGATTAAATAAGGCAAAAATTTCTATTAAATTTTTGTGGTCTGAAAAAGCGGAAGAGTTGGCAGCTATATCAATCAATAAATACAATTATACTGCTGGTCATTAAAATTACAACACCAGAAAGGAATGATCTGACGAACGTCAAAATCACATGAAAGGAAGAAGAGGTTGGAATATGTAAATGATTAGTATTGCAGCGCATTTAGACGAGGCAGGCGGGAGAAACGACATCTGAAGCACTGCATAAAAGAAAAGTTGCGTAGTGGATTTCTCATTCGGAAAGCGCTTTGTAAGGTCGATGTTTGCACAGAATATCGTGCTATGCCTCGAATAATAAGAAGAAATGCTTACCACTAAGTGCCGGAATTCGATAGAGGCTGTATCTTTGCCTATCGATAGTGTGGATTATCGTTCCGTGATATCGCCCGTTTCACTGGTCGAAATCCAACCACTGTCATGCAAATATGGAATCAATGGACTGCTGAGGGTCATACTGAATGGCATGATGGATCTCGATGCCTTCCCATGACTAACAGCCGAGAAGACAGACACAGTGTGAGTTCGACCCTGCAAAACCGTACAACCACATCACGGACCGTTAGTCAGGAAATGGGCATGTTTGCAGCACGCCTAGTATCCGCTCGTACGGTGCGACGACGTTTGCAGCAGTGTGGACTGTCAGCGCGGCGACCAGTACTGCGGATTTCCTTGACAATGCAGCATAGAGATAGTCGGCATCTCTGGTGCACCGAACGACAAAGCTGGATGCAGGACTGGCACAATGTCGTCTTTTTAGACATGTCCCGGTTCTACGTTCACTATTCTGATCACCGTATACGTGTCTGGAGGCTCCGAGGAGAGCGCCTGTCGCCTGCTTTCATTCGATATCGGCATAGCGGCCCTGCACCTGTTGTGCCAGTGGTTGTGCCCTGTCTTCGAGGACTGCCAAATGCCATCCTCAAGCAAGATAACGCAAGACAGCATGTTGCACGTCGTGTTCTGTCCTTCCTCGATACACAGGGTATTTGATTGCTGCCCTGGCCTGCATGGTCTCCAGATCTGTCACCCATTGAAAACATGTGGTCATGAATTGCTTAGAGACTAGACCGCCACCCTTCTTCAGCTAATACAGTCGATGAAATGTGGCATAGACTTGAAGCAGCATGGAATGAGTTGCCCAGTTCGACTTCATGGCTAACCGAGTAAGGGCGGTTTTAGCTGCCATGGGTAGCAGCTGTTTCTACAAATTTTGCACCCTTGTAAACTCCCAAACTGTTTACAAATTTAATCATTTTGTTTTCATGCCATACTGTTTATGCACAATAAATATCTTTATTGCATTTCCAATCTTTCATGGTGTTGCAATTTTAATGGCCAGCAGTGTACTTACAATATCCTTTTGTCCGTTTTCTTAGAATAAAGAGGTTAAATTAAGGAAGGAAAAATAATAAAACTTAAGCAATTTGGCTAAAAATTAGTGTGCGTAAAGAGATACCGAATTGTTGTGGAAACAGTATTTTTCTCAAGTTCGAGTGTTTGTAAACACATGCAATACATGATTGCTGTATATGATTGTTAAATTTCTGTCCGGAAATAAATACTAAAAATAAATAAAAACTAGTCGACGGGGGCCACCGTAATATTTACCCATCATGGATATGCATAATATAAAATATGAAAATAAAACGTGTGTGAACTATTTATAAAATGATTATCCTGGGATAACTAAGGTTACTAAAATATAATAGGTTTTGCCGCACTATTACATTCTAAGTACATACCAGATTTCAAGCCTTTATCTCAATTTGTTCGGTAGATAGAGTGTTTAAAATCCTGGCTTGAGGACTTCGTAAACTTTAAATGCTCTATTACTGAATGGCGTAAACGAAACATCCTTATAACTCCAAAGATAATAATCATATTAACTAACAGTTTACTGCGTCGGAAGTACGCGTCTCATTTCCGATTAAAATATATCTTTGAATTCAAATTTGAATGAAATACCAGAGTCATTTAAAAATTCAAAAGCAGGTCCTTTTAATCAGAGTAAAAATGGCTGGGTTTTATTTAAATCCTCTCCTCCGCTTCCCTTAGAAAAATCTTTTTCGCCATTTCTGCTCCTAGAATTATTTTAGTCCGTAGCCGAACATAAGTAGCTTTTTCACTACTTCTCAAGTAAGATCTTTATTCTTCTACTTTTCTTGAAAATACTCTAGATTTTAAACTATAATTTATAAATTTAAATTTTGATGAAATAATCTGTTGTATTTAATTTTATTGACTAGCTCCGATGAAGTAAAACTGTCCACTCCAATTTCCGAAGATATCGAATGCAAGAATTATACTCGGGATGTTGTCAAAATCGACTGTCCAATGCAGTTCTGTAAGTACAATTAGTTCTAAACTAAGTTACATAAATACATATTTGTTTATTTTTATTATCCCTTAATTAATATAACTTTACCGAGACAAATAATCACTTACGTAACTTATCTTACTGATAAATACGTAACTTATCTTACTAATAAATCCCGAATATAATATCAAAAAACAAAATGTTTAGTGGAACAGATCTGATAGTACGCTTTGTTTACAATTAAATGACGCAAATACGTAATTGTTTATTTTAATTATCTGTTAATTAATATAAAATAACTGAGATAATGACTTACGTACATTCGGGATAAAAAAAGTAAACTCCTTCTACTATGCAATAAATAATCGTAGAAGAAAGTTACTGGTACCAAACGATTGGAAATAAAGTCTACAAAGTCTTAAATGATGCATATAAAATTTGATTAGGTGGGTGTCTACAAATCAAACCAGTGTAACGCTAATAAAAATCGAACTTAAGGAATTAATCTTAACTAAAATAAAAAGAACTTTGAGTTCATTTTCTACAGTTTTCTTTATTGACGACACACGGACACACACAGCAAGCACACATACATTTTTTGACACAGAAAAATTAATCTTTTTAGGAGCGGATCGCTCCTCCAGCAGACCGATAATGACCGCCTTCGGTCGCGTCAAAGCAGCATCTCTGCATCCAAGGGCCCTTCGAGACTTCCGTCTATTTTTTGGCAACCCACGTGATATTTTGATTCATCTTATTAAAAAAAAGTTTCAATTATTACAAGTGCTACTCAGCACTTTTTAAGTGTTTATATCATTAAATTCAGTTTACAAGTTACATCTGGATTTTGTGAAGCACTGACATGTTAAGTTATAGTTTAGGCATCTAGAGATCCCAAATAAAAATGTTTATTACATTACGTGGTCATCTGGTTTCTGCCTGAGCCTAGATGACACGTCACAGCCCTCCATGCCCCATATAAATTTTTCCTTAAGGGGAAATTTTCACACCAGGATGCACAATCACAATGTAATTCGGAGTTAATGCTATCCCTAACAATGCTATCTACTTCAAAATTAATAAAATTTAAAATTTCAAAATCAAAACATTTATCAGAAAGTACTCCGTTACCATGGAAGGGAATCAGCATAACACACAATAAAGATAATAAACACAATGCAATGCACACAGTTATATAATAATACTAAGATTAATAATAATCACTCCAACAATTTTATAACAAGCCAGTGCCTTCATTAAGAATTTTCCTTTAACATCATCAGAATAGATAAAAAAATTTTAAACATCACAGGTACTTCCAATAAGAGTTCGCTCTCTCACGCTCACATGGATAAACAACAGTAATTTTTTATATATATATGGATAAATTTCTTAAGAAAGAATTCTAATGCACTAATAAAACAAACAATTTTTAACTTTTTATCTACGGATAAGTTACTTAAAATAATTTTAACACAGTAATAAAACAAACACCCAAACTATTCTTAATAACATATAATATCTGTATTCTACACAGACATATAGCAATTCAGTCCCTCACTAACTGATTTAAAACCTTTTTTTAACATAATCAGTAACCCAAAAATTTCAAGTACTTCTATCATAAGGTTCTTCTTAACCTTTACTTGTTCAAAACAATAGGGTTTTTTCCTCAGTTTAAAGTAATTTAAAAGAATAATATTAACAATATTAACATTAAAAACCAAAATGTATATTCTAACTATTCTGTACAAAATACAATTTCTAAATTTCAACATTATTAATTTTCTCAATTTAAATTTTTTCTCTATTTATCAGACAAAACAAAACAGCATTTATAACCTAATGTCTAAGACCTCCAAGAATAGTTATATTTTTAAATTCTCTTAAAACCTTTTAATCCGGAATAGCTCGCATTTATTTTTGTGAACTCCCCGCGATTTTCTGACGTCTTATTTGTCACTTCGGGTTCATTCTTCTCACTGCCTTTAAAACTCTCTCCAGTTTTAATTTTACATAAACCTGCGTTCTCAACTTTCTTTTTTCCTTGCACCCGGGTATTTGAATTACTCCACCTCGCGTACCTGCGATCCGACTTTCTCAATTTAAACAAACGCCTACAAATGCCAGGTGTCAACAAAGCTTCACAATTTAATTCTGGCACCACCGCCGCCGTTATAAAAATCCTGGGTGGATTTTCCTGGTTCCCATTCCACAAAGAAACTGGAACCTTCGCCAGGTCTGCTCTGCGAATTTTTCCGATGGCCGGAACTAACTTGATCTATTCACCCGTTTTATACTCCTCTGGAATTAATTGACTTCGGAAAATGGATAATTCCGTACCCGAATCATTTATTCCCTTAACTTTCCTGCCCAAAATATTTAGATCAATGAGTGGTAATTTACGTTTGCCTACGGCCTTCCGTTGGTTATCCCAAATACATCTTGAATTTAACCTCTCCACTCCTACATAGCTTACTCTAACTTTCGCTTCCGTTTCAACCTCTTCACCCAAATTCCTAGATCCTGAATTTTTATTCAATTCTGGACAGAAATTCCGTAAATGGTTCCTTGAATTGCAATGAAAACATCTACGCTCCACTCTTTTTTCGAATGCCTTCTCCCGACTCATTGTACCGCGTTGGGCTGACGCACTAGGGAGGGGAGTTTCATTCTTCGTTTCCGCCTGTTTTTCATCCGATTTCGGACGCGTATTTCCATCCTCTGCGTATCGATTTTTCTTAAACGACGCTCTAACACTGTCATAACCATCCAACAACTCAACTATTTCTGCTTCCGTCTTAAGCAGTGGCCATTTGTCAATAAAATGTTCGCGTATTTCAAACTTTGCCCACCTTTTAATTTGATCCTTGACCAAATGTCTTTTAATTCGTCAAGGGAAGTTATTGACAAGCCCGCTAATTATTCGTTTAAGTAATTTCGGATTTCGAAACCGAAATCTTGCAAATTTAAAGATTGCGATTTTTGATGGCTAACAAATTTCTGTCGAAAACACCCCGGGTTTAATTTAAAATTTTTTAACAAGATACTTTTAATGTTATCTTAATCCTCTGAATCTGTCCCGGGTTGTCTGTCAATAATTGAAATTATATCCAGTGGTAGGAGCCCAATTAAATGAGAGACCCAATTTTCTTTCGGTATTCTAACCCGTTTAGCTTGGCGTTCAAACAAAACCAAATACAAATTAATGTCTGTTTTCTCACGATTGAAGTTCGGGATTAATTTTTTTAAATTCTGTGCCGAGGAATGCGAATGTATACTATTTGCATTTTCCGGGGCCGGGAGAATTCCTTTCTCGATTCTTAGTTTTTCTAACTCAAACTTATTTTTTAATTCCTGTTCTTTTAATTCTTTTTCTTGCTGCAATTTTTCTTTACGAATGGCCTGATCGCGATCCCATGTCTGTTGACGCAACATGTCCTCACGTTCGATTGTCAGCAGCCGGGCGCGCTCACTTTCTTGCCTTTCTAATTCTTCCTGAGCTGTCGCTAGTATAGTCTCATAAAGAGCCTGAACGTATTCTTCTTCATAATCCTCAGATTCCAGTACTAAATGCTTTAATTGAATCAGGGTTTCGTTTCCCGTCCTGGCAAGTTCCAGTTCATCAACTAATTTCTTTAAATTTTCTTTTTTTCCCTTACCCAGGAAAGCCATATCTAACTCTCTTTTTTCAACCCAAATTTCTCTACATAAAAGGTACTACTCTTCTTCCATACAACAAAAATATACTATTTCAACATACAATATAATCATAATCAAGCATAACATTTATTTCAATAACAATATATAAAATGCTGACTCACTCCCATGTCTAGATGCACCTTGAAATTTTGTTATTCAAGTTTTAGAATTTTTCATAAAATCAGCAATTTTAAATTAAATTAAATTAAAAAAATTCACCAACTCCAAATTCCAAATTGTGACTTACATCTTTTGAAGGCTTCAGACACTAACGAACGGTAATCCAAAATATGCTAAAAACACCTCCGGAATCTGTATCACAATTACACAATATCGCGCACAATTCACAGAACCACACTGCACTAGAGGCAAACACGAGTTCTTCTTTTCTCACAAAAATAGGTCAAAACATAACCCTTTTTTTCACCACAGCTGACAAGGGTCAAGGGTCGGAAAACACCTTCGCTCTTCTTCATTCGCACGAGCTACGATCTTCAATTTCCTTGCTTCCTTCAACATTGAGAGGCGGGAAATTTTCGATCAATACAGAGGGGGTCCGACAGATGAAATTCCGCCTTCGGAAGATGAAACTTTCTTCTCTTTTCCGTCTGCAGAAAAAAACGAACAGCAACTTCGGACTTGCTTCCTAATGGAACCTAGGAGCTTCTTCTTCTTCTTTTTTCCCACGCTGGACAAGATTTCAGAACTGCACGGAATTTTGACGGGTTTTTTCTCTTCCAACACACGGTGACTTTCCTTTATTTTCTTTTTCCTGGTCAGGACGGGGACTTCTACATTTCTTGAAAGAACAATCTTCAATTGATTATTCAGTGGGTAAAAGTGCAGGCTTATAATTAACCTAGCTAAGTTTTTGTGTGCGTGTGTGCCCAAACTTTCTTTGAACAACTCGAATCCCGACTTCTGCAACAACTGTAACGCCAATAAAAATCTAACTTAAGGAATTAATCTTAACTAAAATAAAAAGAACTTTGAGTTCATTTTCTACAGTTTTTTTATTGACGACACACGGACACACACAACAAGCGCGCATACATTTCTTGACACAGAAAAATTAATCTCTTTAGGAGCGGATCGCTCTTCCAGCAGACCGATAATGACCGCCTTCAGTCGCCTCAAAGCAGCATCTCTGCATCCACGGGCCCTTCGAGACTTCCGTCTATTTTTTGGCAACCCACGTGGTATCTTGATTCATCTTATTAAAAAAAGTTTCAATTCTTACAAGTGCTACTCAGCACTTTTTAAGTGTTTATATCATTAAATTCAGTTTACAAGTTACATCTGGATTTTGTGAAGCATAGACATGTTAAGTTATAGTTTAGGCATCTGGACATCCCAATTAAAAATGTTTATTACTTTACGTGGTCATCTGGTTTCTGCCTGAGCCTAGATGACACGTCACACCAGTCTAAACTTTGTTTTTTTTCAATGGCAACACCCAATTTTGACAAGATACTTTAAATCTTCTGTTCAAACTATGCCTAGAAAAGAAATTTCATGTCATTTGGAAAATAAGTTTTTGATTTATAATAATTCAAAATTTAGAGCTTCTAACGTTTATTTACATTTTCATACTTTTATGTATATCTCGTGAAATTATAATACTAATGTGAAAATGTTTTTGTGTGGTTATAATACTAAAAAACTCAAACATAAATACATTGAATTTTTAATTTGAAAAATTTGATAATATGAATTATGAAATTACTATTCGAAAAAGATATGGAATGTAACCTACATTTTTTATGGATTTATATTTATTATGTCCTGCTCTATTCCAAAAAGTCCTTCCGGCCAGTGCCGGGAGGAAGAGGTAGCTTTCATAATCCTTATTTAAAAAAAGCCAACTTATATCATGCAAACACACGAAGCTCAATTTAGTGGAAACCGAATATAGGAGATTCAATACTAATTTTTATCAATATAATGAATGAGATTTTCGCGAAATTAGTCAGCTTTATCCAAGCTGCTTTTCTTTAAAGTAACTTATATTTGGCTGCCAAATTCGGCAATTTCTTAAAGTGCCTGTCATTTTAAGACAACATGGTGGATGAGGCTAAGCAGTGAACTTGGTCGAGACCTTAGTAATTGCTGTGCACATGCTCACTCACATCGGAATCGGTTAATATATAGGAGTGCTGTCGCATGCAAAAAATCAGATTTTTCAAAATGTCACCCACAATAGAAATTGAAACTGCTATATCTGAGCCATTTTTTAAGGTAAAGACAAACAAAAAATGCTCCTGAATCCTTATATCAAGATCAAATACTTAAGAAAGAAACCTTTTTCAATTTCTAATTTTTTTGCACCTCACATTAAATATATATATATTTTTTAATTTAATGGCCGCCATTTTGAAACAAGATGGCTGATGAATCTGGCCAGCGAACTTGGTCGAGGTGTTGATGTATACTATCCACATGCCTTCTTACATCGAAATAGGCGAATACGAGTGTTATCGCGTGACAAATACAAGATCGTTTCAAAATGTTAGCCATGCTAGAAATTCAAAGTGCTATAAATCAACCATTTTTTAAGATATCAACAAAAGAACAAATTTTCAGAAACAAAAGCTGCTCCGGAATCTTTGTATCAAGGCCAAACACATAAAAAAAATCTTTTTCATTTTCCAATTTTTTAATACCTCATTTTGAATTTTAAATTTAATTTTTTTAAATGGCAACCATTTTGAAGCAAGATGGCGAATGAAGCTGGCCAACGAACTCGGTCTAGATATTGATATGTACTATGTACAGACCAAGTTACATCCAAATAGGTTCATAAATACGCCTCTTATCACGTGACAAAAATCAGGTCGTTTTAAAATGTCAGCCACAAGAGAAATTCAAAATGCTATTACTCAGCCATTTTTTTTTTAGATATAGACGAAAGAAAAACTGTTCCGGAATCTTTGTATTAAGGTCAAACACATATAAAAAAAGTCCTTCCGGCCAGTGCCGGGAGGAAGAGGTAGCTTTCAAATTCCTTATTTAAAAAAAGCCAACTTATATTATTCAAACACACGAAGCTCAATTTAGTGGAAACCGAATATAGGAGATTCAATACTAATTTTTATCAGTACTAAATCATTATGAATGAGAATTTCGCGAAATTAGTCAGCTTTACCCAAGCTGCTTTGATTTAAAGTAACTTATATTTGGCTGAGATGTTGATGTATATAATCCACATGCCTTCTTACATGGAAATAGGAGAATACGTGTGTTATCGCGTGACAAATACCAAATCGTTTCAAAATGTTAGCCATACTAGAATTTCAAAGTGCTATAATTCGACCATTTTTTAAGATATAAACAAAAGAACAAATTTTCAGAAACAAAATCTGCTCCGGAATCTTTGTATCAAGGCCAAACACATAAAAAAAACCTTTTTCATTTTCCAATTTTTTAATACCAATTTTTTAATAAATTTTAAATTTAATTTTTTTAAATGGCAACCCTTTTGAAACAAGATGGCGAATGAAGTTGGCCAACGAACTCGGTCGAGACATTGGTATGTACTATGTACAGACCAAGTAACATCCCAATCGGTTCATAAATACGCTTGTTATCGCGTGACATAGGGTCAGGTCGACATCAGGTCGTTTTAAAATGTCAGCCACAATAGAAATTCAAAATGCTATAACTCAGCCAATTTTTTAGATATAGACGAAACAAAAACTGTTCCGGAATCTTTGTATTAAGGTCAAACACATACAAAAAAAATCTTTTTCATTTTCCAATTTTTTGGTATCTCATTTTAAATTTTAAATTTTTAAAATTTGTTAAAATGGCCGCCATTTTGAAACAAGATGGCGGATGAAGCTGGCCAACGAACTCGGTCGAGATATTTGTATGTACTATGTACACACCAAGGAACATCCAAATCGGTTCATAAATACGACTGTTATCACGTGACAAATATCAGGACGTTTCAAAATGTCAGCCATGCTAGAAATTCAAAGTGCTATAACTCAGCCATTTTTTAAGAAATAGACGAAACAAAACCTGCTCCCGAATCTTTGTATAAAGATCAAATACATAAGAAAAAAATATTTTTTCAATTTTCAATTTTTTGGTACCACATTTCAAATTTAAAGTTTTCTTAAAAAATTAAATGGCTGCCATTTTTAAACAAGATGGCGGATGAAGCTGGCCAACGAACTCGGTCGAGACATTGGTATGTACTATGTACAAACGAAGTTACATCCAAATCGGTTTATAAATACGCCTTTTATCGCGTGACAAAATTCAGGACGTTTCAAAATGTCAGCCACGCTAGAAATTCAAAATGCTATTACTCAGCCATTTTTTAAGATATAGACGAAACAAAAACTGCTCCGGAATCTTTGTATAAAGGTCAAATACATAAGAAAAAAATATTTTTCCATTTTCAATTTTTTGGTACCGCATTTCAAATTTTAAATTTTTTTAAAAATTTTAAATGGCCGCCATTTTGAAACAAGATGGCGGATGAAGCTGGCCAACGAACTCGGTCGAGACATTGGTATGTACTATGTACATACCGAATTACATCCAAATCGGTTCATAAATACGCCTGTTATCACGTGACAAATATCAGGACGTTCAAAATGTCAGCCATGCTAGAAATTCAAAGTGCTATAACTCAGCCATTTTTTAAGATATAGACGAAACAAAACCTGCTCCCGAATCTTTGTATAAAGATCAAATACATAAGAAAAAAATATTTTTTCAATTTTCAATTTTTTGGTACCACATTTCAAATTTAAAGTTTTCTTAAAAATTTAAATGGCTGCCATTTTTAAACAAGATGGCGGATGAAGCTGGCCAACGAACTCGGTCGAGACATTGGTATGTACTATGTACAAACGAAGTTACATCCAAATCGGTTTATAAATACGCCTTTTATCGCGTGACAAAATTCAGGACGTTTCAAAATGTCAGCCACGCTAGAAATTTAAAATGCTATTACTCAGCCATTTTTTAAGATATAGACGAAACAAAAACTGCTCCGGAATCTTTGTATAAAGGTCAAATACATAAGAAAAAAATATTTTTCCACTTTAAATTTTTTGGTACCGCATTTCAAATTTTAAATTTTTTTTAAATTTTTAAATGGCCGCCATTTTGAAACAAGATGGCGGATGAAGCTGGCCAACGAACTCGGTCGAGACATTGGTATGTACTATGTACATACCGAATTACATCCAAATCGGTTCATAAATTCGAGAGTTACAGTATGACAAATGTCAGATATATATATATATATATGGATATATATATATATATATATATATATATATATATATCAACTTTTGAACGGAGGGTGGTTTCGGGGTCTGGGGGTCATGATCGATGAAAATATACCAAAATTTTTTGAAATCGCTTTCCTCCGAACGGCTGCAATAGGTAGCTTTTTGTAATGAAAGCTACCTAAAAATCTTTTTCATTTTCCAATTTTTTGGTATCGCATTTAAATTTTTTTATTTTTTTATTTTTTTAAATGGCCGCCATTTTGAAACAATATGGCGGATGAAGCTGGCCAACGAACTCGGTCGAGATATTTGTATGTACTATGTACACACCAAGGTACATCCAAGTCGGTTCATAAATACGCCTGTTATTACGTGAGAAAGATCAGGACGTTTCAAAATGTCAGCCACGCTAGAAATTCAAAATGCTATAACTCAGCCATTTCTTAAGATATAGACGAAACAAAAACTGCTCCCGAATCTTTTTATCAAGGTCAAACACATAAGAAGAAAATATTTTTTCAATTTTCAATTTTTGGTACCACATTTCAAATTTAAATTTTTCTTAAAAATTTAAATGACCGCCATTTTTAAACAAGATGGCGGGTGAAGCTGGCCAACGAACCCGGTCGAGACATTGGTATGTACTATGTATAAACGAAGTTACATCCAAATCGGTTCATAAATACGCCTTTTATCGCGTGACAAAATTCAGGACGTTTCAAAATGTCAGCCACGCTAGAAATTCAAAATGCTATAACTCAGCCATTTTGTAAGATATAGACAAAACAAAAGCTGCTCCGAAATCTTTGTATAAAGGTCAAATACATAAGAAAAAAATATTTTTCCATCTTCAATTTTTTGGTACCACATTTCAAATTTTAAATTTTTTAAGAAAATTTAAATGGCCGCCATTTTGAAACAAAATGGCGGATGAAGCTGGCCAACGAACTCGGTCGAGAGATTGGTATGTACTATGTACACACCGAATTACATCCAAATCGGTTCATAAATACGCCTTTTATCGCGTGACAAAATTCAGGACGTTTCAAAATGTCAGCCACGCTAGAAATTCAAAATGCTATAACTCAGCCATTTTTTAAGATATAGACGAAACAAAAACTGCTCCGGAATCTTTGTATAAAGGTCAAATACATAAGAAAAAAATATTTTTCCATTTTTAATTTTTTCGTACCACATTTCAAGTTTTAAATTTTTTTTTAAATTTTAAATGGCCGCCATTTTGAAACAAAACGGCGGATGAAGCTGGCCAACGAACTCGGTCGAGACATTAGTATGTACTATGTACACACCGAATTACATCGAAATCGGTTCATAATTACGGGAGTTACAGTGTGACATAGGTCATATATATATATATATATAGATATATAGATATATATATATATATATATATATATATATCAATTTTGAACGGAGGGTGGTTTCGGCGTCTGGGGGTCATGATCGATGAAAATATACCAAAATTTTTTGAAATCGCTTTCCTCCGAACGGCTGCAATAGGTAGCTTTTTTGTAAAGAAAGCTACCTAAAACTCTATGAAATCCAAAATTTCAAATTTTTCTTCCAAGTACTTTTCAAGTTATGCTTAAAAAACTTCAAAATGCTGGTTTAAGGGCCGTCTATGATGTGCAGAAAAGCATAATTTGAAATATATATATACATATTATACATACATATGAAATATATATATACATTCATGTTATCGAAGCATTTGGGCTGAGATTACGGTGCTTCGCTTAAGATCAACTTAGAGAGTAAGTCTTACAATGTAAACAAAGCGTCAGTTCCTTGCGATCTTACGTTAACCTGTATCCTTTCTACGTTCATGTGCTGTGCAAATTATCAAAAGAGATCCTGATAATGCTAACGCTCTCATTGAATCAATAACATGGAGATCACAAGAAATTCTTCATAAAATTGTTTTCTATTAACAGATCCTCTCTTTTAAATTTAAGCAAAACATGTGGCTTATTGGGAGAGGCGGGAGGACTTTTGTATTTTGTGTAATAATCTACCCATAATTTTCTGCTACTTTTTTGTTAAAGTTCTATGATATGAAATAATTTTTCTTAATTTGGCGTAATCATATTTTTTTATTTAGATAAATTGCAGTAATTTAAAATTTTGGTAACAAGTTGTTGCAACCGCTCCTGTTTAAGTTTCATTACGGGGGCAAGTTTATCGTTGTATACATGTTTGCGTTTGGTTGATGTTTAATTTTAATGAAAAAATCTGTGATGATCACATTAATATGAAATTTCAGAGAGCAAAACTTAATTAGTAGTGTAAACACGAAATTATTCATTTCAATACTTTCACACAAAATGAAAGAATACGTGAAATATTTTTTTCTGTTTAAATAGATACCAATATATTTACGGAAAGTGATTAATCTAATTCTAACATTTGATATCTACAGAAAGTTTTTCAAGAAGATTTTCCATCATTTAAACTAGGGGTGCACAACCTTTTTAAGAGAAGGGCCACTTACAAAAATTTCTGGGTAGTCAAGGGCCACATCAGTAACACGGAGAGAATTCCATTTCGGGAGGTAATCTGTGGCCTATAATCAGATAAAAAATATGGTTTCAGAGGAAGGGGGGGGGGGGGTTACCGTTCTAGATTCCCCTACCCAGTCAACATATCCAATTTAGTGGGCAAGGATATATCAAGAGTTTACGTTTGTATATATAACATAGAGATATAGCAAGGATTATTTAGAATGAGTGATAATATTCTTTGACTTTATTTGCGGGGGTAAATTTTGTTCTATTAAAAGTGCTAAAAAGCAAACATAGGCATGAAAGTGGCTAGTGCCGAAAAAAATGTGAACTTTATGAACGAAAGGGAGAGGAGGAGCCGATCAACGAAATTTTCGATTTTTCCGTGCCCGATCAACGAAATTTACAATTTTTCCACGCCTGAGCGGCAAAATTAGCAATTTTTCCGAAGCCGGTGGACAAAATTCGCGATTTTTCCGATCATCTTTCAACGGCTGATCAACGAGATTCGCGATTTTTAACTGACTCTGACGAAATTTGTAATTTTCCCCGCAGCAAATTGACAAAATTCGCGATTTTTTCATGATAAAGCGACGAAACTCGCGATTTTTCCGCAGCCGATCAACGAAATTTAAAATTTTTCCGCGCATCTGCTATAAAGTTCGCGATTTTTCCGTGCCTGATCAACAAAATTTGAGATTTTTCCGCGTCTGACAGACAAAATTGGCGATTTTTTCAACCAACGATCAACGAAATCGATCAACGAAATTCGCTATTTTTCGGAGCCCGATCAACAACACTCGAGATTTTTTCGTGCCCGATGGACGAAATTTGCGATTTTTCCGCGCCCGATCAACGAAATTTGATATTTTATCCCACGGCAAATTGACGAAATTCGCGATTTTCCGCAGCCGACCGACGAAATTTTCAAATTTTCCACGTTTTAGCGAGAAAATTCGCGATTTTTCCGCGCCTCATCGACAAAATTTACGATTTTTTTCGTCCTAACCAACGAAATTCGCGATTCTTCTGTGCCTGATCGACGAAATTTCTCATTTTCCGCGCCCGTACTAAGAAATTAGTGATTTTTCCGCACCCGATCAACTAAATTGACGATTCTTAACTGACCCTGCAATTTTTCCCGCGGCAAATTGACGAAATTCGCGAAAACCATACGAAATACGCGATTTTTCTGCAGCCGATCGATTTTTTTTTTTAATTTTGCCGCTCCTAATCGACAAAATTCACAATTTATTCGCACCCGTTCGACGAAATTCGTGATTCTCAACTGACTGACGAAATTTGCAATTTTTTCTGGCGGCAAATTTACGAAATTGATCTTTTCTCGTGGCTGACGAAACTCACGACTTTTCCGCAGCCGATCAACAAAAGTTGACGTTTTTCCCCGTATCATAAACAAAATTTGCAAATTTTCCGCGCATCATCAACAAAATTAACGATTTTCTCGTGCCCGATCAACGAAACTTGCGATTTTTCCTCGCCTAATTGACAAAATTCGCGCGATTTTTCCGTGCCCGATCCGCGAAATTTACAATTTTTTCCACGCTTCATTGACAAATTTCGGGATTTTTCCGTGCTTGATCGACGAAATTCGTGATTTTTGTGTCCAATCAACCAAATTCGCGCTTTTCCCGACACTCATTGACAAAACTCGTTACTTTTCCGCACCCGATCAACGAAATTCTCGATTAACTGACTGACGAAATTTTCAATTTTTCTGCGGCAAATTGACGAAATTCATGATTTTTTTCTTGCGACCTATGGACAAAAATTGCAATTATATCCATTTAGAAATTGACGGTTTCGCGGGCCATACGTTATCCTATCGCGGGCAACTTTTGGCCCGCGGGCCACAGGTTGTGCATCCCTAATTTAAACCAATATTATATTTATAACGTAGTCATTGAGATATTTATACTTATTCATTTAATTTGCTCAAATCTTATTAAATTGTTTCCTGTATTACACTGAATATCTCTTAGATAAAATGTTCCTACGAAAGTATTTTATTGTTAGTTAAAACTGCTAATTAATTCTTTTACTAACTTTTGTATATCAGTCAAAAATTGCAATCTTTACAAATAAGTACCGATGTAAAGTTTTTAACCCATTAATAAAGAGCTTTAAATAATTAGACCTTTTCCTCTATAGCTTGATCTATTCGAGTGCACAGATTTATTTAAAAACATACTAAACGTTTTTTATGACTTTCAGATACAAAGTTTTCTTGACAATCGGGAGTAGTGTGCAAAAAAATTTAAAATATGAAGAAAAAGCTTTCATAGCTTGAAATTTAGATCTATTCGGTACACTTACTAACTTAAAAGCATTTTAAAAGTTATTTTTATGACTTTCAGATAAGCACATTTCCTTGACAATCGGAAGTAATGTGTAAAAATATCTAAAATTTGAAGAAAAAGAAACTTCGAGTGGCAAGTGTTTTTGCGAAACGGCATTAACGAGTTGATTGCTAAATTTCAAATGAAATAGCAGAATAAATTTAATAATAGAATTATGAACCCTATTTAAATTGGGAATAACGAATGTAAAAATATTCGGATATCCTTTTAAAGTAGATTTAATTTTAATTCTTCTAATAGATCCGAATATAAAATATGCGAGCGTATCTGAAAAGATCTAGCAAGAAACAATCCCCACCCACTATTCAAAAATTGTTTTTTTTTATCAAAATATGACATTATTAATTGCCTTGGGATTTATTTTCAGGCTAAAAAGCAATTTGTCTGGGTTTTTCCTACATCGATTCCTTATACTGCTTTATACAATTTTTTGTTCTAAATTTTTCATTGGCCGATATTCTTTACACTTCTGCCAATAAATTAAAAAAAAAAACTTTTATTTAAATCAATTCAAAATCTTAGAAAAAACATTATAAAAACACTTATAAAATTCCAATCACATTCACATATTTGAAAACTATTATATTTACAAGTAACTTATATTTTTGTTAAATCGGATAATTCAACACTTGTAAGTATTATAAAATTAATATTGAAGAGGATTTTAGGGTCTATAAGAATTGTCGAAGCATACTAAGTGAGTGAAATGGTTATATTGCAAGAAATAATACATTAATAGAAGTGACTTACCGAACTTCAATTTGGATACAGCCCCTAAAATAATCCCATTTTAAAGATAATTAATTCCTCGTAAACTAATCTTACGAATTTCATGCAAATTTATATTTATGCTATTTAAAGATTGTAAAATTTGTTTATGGCGTCAGAATTGGGTCTTGCTATTGAAAAAAAAACAAAGTTTTGGTTTGTTTTTATATGTAGATGGTCCCCTAGGCAAATTTTATATACATCATTTTAAAGTAGACTTTATTTCCAATCGTTTGGTATGAGTAACTTTATTATATTATAATTTGTTGCAGAGTTACTAGGGGGTGTTTACTTTTTTTCCACGACTGTACCTTGTCTTATTAATAATTCACTCATAAACAAAATATAAATATACATTTCTATTTTTTTTCAATTAATTTAAATTAGACAAAAGCTATTATTTTTTTCTGTGTATGTGTGTGTTATCTAGCTGTTTTAGGTAAATAATATACAATATTTTACTTTTCATTCCATTTGCTGAGTGTAGAAATTATGCAAATGAACGTATTAAGATTAATAAGAATAGAAATGTTTCTGCTTTTTAAGAGTAGTTTAAACGTGGCTATGCAAGTAAAACTTATAAATCAACCAAAAATTAAATTTACTAGTGGAAAAGAAATTTCGAAAATGCAATTTTATCCTATTTTGTCGATTTTTTTTTTTCAATTTTCTCCGATATCTTGCTCCCATCATTTCTATTTTTTTATTATTATTATCAGTTGATTTGTAATGTGCATCATAAAAAAATCTAAAATTTACTCGCTCTGAAAACCATATTCTACAATTAATCTGCATAGTACAAAAAATAAAAATATATTCCATTTGAAAACCAGATACTGTAATTTCATTTAATTTCATCGACATTTTTCAGTTTTGTCCACCATATTGGATTTGCTATTTTGAATTTTTGCTTTTTGATATCAGATTTGTAATCACGAAGGTCTTAAGGCAGTTCTCAAATCCAAAGGGGCATGCTGACATATTTTAAAATTCTTCTTATTCGGAAACGCATGAAATTGACAGATGTTCTTATTTAAAAACTGTACTATCGAAAGACGCTTTTTCCATTTTTTGGTAAACTCTAGAAATCGTTTAGAAGATATTGTGAAAATTGACATTTTGAACCGAATTTTCCGACGTGACAAGCAAGAAAAGAGAAAAACCGATTACCATGTGACCGAAATTGCTTATAAGTAATTTATTTACCAAAAAATCGAAAACTCGTTAACGAACATAAACGATTCCAAATCCATTTAGAATTCGTCCGTGCCAGTTTTACTCCTTTACGTTTAAAAATGAGTCAATAAATGAGGGTAGATCCAAACAGTGGATTATGAAACATCAATTAATAGAAATTCCATGCATCACTTACGACTCATTTTCAAAATTTTCTTGGCGCCATCCATCGGCAATTAACACATTGAGTGCCACTGAAGCACTGAACAATTTACAATGTTTTAAGTAATTTTTAAGAAAGTATAATCCTGTAATAAATAAAAGCTAGGAAATTTTTTAAATAAATTTTCAGTAATTACTTAAAACAATATACATATTTTTAGTTTTATATCATATTTTAGGCGTCAGTCATCGGTGAATGACGCGTTTTAAACGGAAAGTTCAGTGTCAGTCACCGGTCACTGACGTGGCGCTTAACGTGTTAATATACACTAAGAAACGTTTTGTTGAAATTGTACAATGTACATGTTATTCATTTTAACCTTTTGAAAGCGTTCCAAATAAAATGAAATTTTTTCATATCAAATGTAATTATAATATAAGGAATATATAACACCGTGTACAATATACATTAATTTACCTGTGGAGATAAAATTTTGAATTTTAACATAGCAACTTATAAGTGACAAATTAAATCATTCCTATCATATGCAATTGATAGTTGCAATTTACTTATGGAATAAAAGATAAAATGGGTCTTTAATGAACACAGTATATTACAATTTCCTGTAGAAATGTTTTAAAAAAAAATCGGGATTTAATTTGAGATAAACTTTTTAAAATTTAAGTTACATAAATTTACTATAAAACTAAATAGAATGAAAAGTATTATTATCATAGTAATTGTATTTATTAACTATTAAAAATTCAAATTGTGATAATTTAGTTTTATCAATTTTTAAGAGTTTAACTTCTATCCATTTTTGTTTTTTTTTTTAATTTTCTTTCATTATAAATAAAATGAGTATTCTTTTAAAAATATAAGGAATATATAATACCATTTACTCATATATTAATGCAAATTTTTATATATATATAAAATTAAATAGAATGAAAAATATTATTATCTTGGTAATTTTTTTTCTTAACTAGTCAAAGTTCAAATTGTGATAATTTAGTTTTATCAAGTTTTAAGAGCTTAACTTTTATCAATTTTTTTTTTCTTCTTCCTTTATTAATAAAATGAGTATTCTTTTTAAAAGTATAAGAAATGTGTAATACCATTTACTCATATACTAATGCAGATTTTTTTTAAATATAAAATTAAATAAAATGAAAAATATTATTATAATATTTTTTTTTATTAATTGTGATAATTTAGTTTTATCAATTTTTGAGAGCTTAACTTTTATCCATTTTCTTTTCTTTCATTATAAATAAAATGAGTATTCTTTTTTAAAATATAAGGAATATATAATAGCATTTACTCATATATTAATGCAAAAAGAGTTTATATAGGATTAAAAAGAACGCAAAATGTTATTATCTTAGTCATTTTATTTATTAACTATTAAAAATTCAAATTGTGATAATTTAGTTTTATCAATTTTTAATGTCTTAACTTTTATCCATTTTTGTTTTTTTTTAATTTTCATTCATTATAAATAAAATGAGTATTCTTTTTAAAAATATAAGGAATATGTAATACCATTTACTCATATATTAATGCAGAATTTTTTTTTCATTTTATATAAAATTAAAAGGAAGGGAAAATATTATTATCTTAGTAATTTTATTTATTAACTATTAAGAATTCAAATTGTGGTAATTTAGTTTTATCTATTTTTAAGAGCTTAACTTTTATCCATTTTTGTTTTTTTAATTTTCATTCATTATAAATAAAATGAGTATCCTTTTTAAAAATATAAGGAATATATACCATTTGCTCATATATTAATGTAGATACAATTTTAATTTTTAATATAATATTTAAAATTAAATTTGTTTGACAGTATTTTTAATTTAATAGTGGAACGTTAAAAAATTTTTTTCATTCATACTTATGGAATTAAAAGATGCAGTTTGTTCATTTTAGAAAGAGAAAGTTGATGTATAATGCACAAAAGTGATTCTTACGTAAAATCCTATATTGATCAGCACAACTTTGACTGATTTACGTAGCAAGAATAATTAAAGATCAGAGGAAGATTTAAAACTATTTTATTGAATAACATACACTTGCAGTTTACTTACATTTGAAAAATAATGCAATTTCAATTTTACTAACATTTTTTGCAGTAAGAATGGTCAAAATCTGTGCGAACAAAAATTACTTCACTGTAGATAGTAATTTTTTTTAAATATTTTGTTATGTTTTTATAGTAAAAATTTTTGAATTTACTTACCACTGTATTAATGAATTCCTTCAAAATTTCTCCTTCTTTTGAAGCATGTATACAGTTTTGTCGTGAGAAAGGTTTTTCACAAAATGCATATTTAAAATTACTTTTAACTGCGTTTACCTCCATTTCTCTAATAATTCAGCTGTGGCACAATGATTCCTAAACACTAAAAGAGAACTGTAAAATTTGAAAGCAACAACGAATCTGTAATAATAATAATAATAATTAATATTAAAGCCAGAAAATTTTTTCAAATTGTTTATGTTATTTCGTGATAAATGGCGCCAAAACAATATTAAGAAACAAAGTGTAATTGATGCATGAAAAGCTCCATTAATTCGATGCTCCATAATCCGCTGGCTGCAGCCACACCTAAAGAAAAACACCTAAAAACCGAATTTAAAGATAAACACAAATTTTCAACTATTTTCTTAAGATGAGAAATAATGCCTTTGAGAAGGATGTTAAAACCTAAATATTTTAGCAAAAAAACAGATTTTTAAAAGCATTTATTTTAATTCACATATATAAAGCACTGTTGGGTAAATTCGTCAAAATAATGGCATTTTAAGTTCACCCAAATGGCGTCATTTGTATGCCACCAGCTCTGAAATTAGAAGCCAAATATTGGAAGAATGAACAAACCTATAAAATGTGTCAAAGAATTTCGAATTTGTAGCGCAGGGAACTTGAAAAAAGCCTTAAACAATAACGTTCAGGGGAATTCGTACATAATTTCATATTAAGACCATGTATTTCGTATTTGAAACTACTGTTCGGCCTACCCCGCCCAAACAAGAGTCAAATTTGAGTGATCTGAGACGAATTAATTTCTATTCAATTTAATTTAATTTATCAAGAAAAACTAAAGAAATAACTAATTTTCACACATTTAAGCCTAGGGAATCAATTTATCTTAAAATCTTAAACAGCAAAAAATCGTTTTCCCGTCAAACTGATATAAAGAAATTATTCCATTGTAACGATTTTTTAATTTTATATTCAATCAAGGAGGTAAACAAAATAATAATAATATGAAGAAGAATATAAACAATAATAATAATAATAGCCTTCATTTCACCAGAGAATTATTAATAGCTATTTACAAAAAAAAAAAAAAAAAAAAAAAAAAAAAAAAAAAAAAAAAAGAATTTACAGAAGAAACACAAATTTTCAACTATTTTCTTAAGATGAGGATTAATTCCTTTGAGAAGGGTGTTAAAAGCTAAATATTTTAACAAAAAAAAATTACATTTTTAAAAGCATTTATTTTAATTCATATATATAAAGCACTGTTGAGTAATTTCGTCAAAATAATGCAATTTTAAGTACACCCAAATGACGCCATTTGTATGCCACCAGCTCTGAAATTAGAAGCCAAATATTGAAAGAACGAAATGCTTCTGATAAACAAAGTTATTGAAGTTTTGTGTTCTAATTGGGAAAGCTTTTAACCTAAACTGTAAATATGATTTAGCACTTGAAATATAATACAATACGATAATTGTCTCCTAAAATTACAATAAAGTTAGATTTCATTTACCCACAAAGAATCGAATGATCACATCCATTTAAATGCATCCTTATGAGCTAAGATTTTAGAACTGATGGATAGTTTACATATTGAGTGTACGCATAATTCTAGTTAAACGTTGTCTTTCACTTGTTTCTCTCCTACAGTTTGGTGATAAAATAGCATAAGGTGGGGCTTTTTCTTCTACGACTGCACGACCATATTAAAAGTCACTACTGCAAAAGTAGTTATTTCTGTGAAAGCTATGAAGTTTAAATTGTTATGTGTTCTTTGGGTTCTACCAATTATTTTTTTAACAAAAACTTTCTATACATTCTCTACACTCTAAAATTGGAAGGAGTGAAAAGTTCACTCTTTGAAAGAGTGACAGGCATTTTCACTCTTTTTGGAGTGAATTTTATACAAATACACTCTTTAAAGAGTGGAATTTACCACTCGCTAGAAAGGAGTAAAATTTCTCACTCCTGAAAGAGTGACTTGCGTAGGCATTGCTTATTAACCAATCAGAACAGCAAGGCGAAGGCGCCCTTAAAAGATAAGAAAAATTATCACTTTTTCGTCCACCATCTTATGATATCATTAAAAGATTAGGATATCATTAAAATTATTCTTTATGGAATACATAAAATAAAGGAAAGTCTTATTTAATTTTAAGCATTTATCCGTGTAGATATGTGGAATTGAGATTATGAGCTAAATAGTTATATGTTGTATAGAAAAAGATTAATCGTAGAGTGTTCAAAAGTGATTGTCTATTATATTTCTTCATGTAGCGGTTTGAAATGTAATTGTTTTAACAATTGAATAACACACAATGCTTAGCAAAAGAATTATCAAAACGTCATTAGTTCGGGCAATGCGAATAAAAAAATGAGTGCAAATATTTTATTCTTCCGTTGACATTCTACTTCAGTCATTAAATTTCCTTCTATTATAAACGCATTTTCTACGTTTTTGATATACTTAATTTTTGGCACTAAACAATAAAACATGACATTTAATCGAGGTGTTGCAAACCGCATGTATTCGTTACTGAGTAACGGGTATTCTCTCTGATACGAAATACCGAATCGGTAGTTCAAAACATGAGTCGTTACTCGTTACTGCAGAACTAAGAAACAAACTTCAAACGCTACTTTTATTTAGTGATTCATGAACTGCGGAAAGATGCGGTTTTCGGTCTTTGGACTGGGAAATACTCGTAGTTATTCCCGTATTTTAGTATCACATACGAGTATTCATTATCGTTTCGTTACTTCAGCACTCGTTCATTCCCCAAAAATGTCCGTGAGAATAATCAAGGAATTTTTGAAGTCACGTAGTCAATAGCAGAACAAACTGTTGTTAAAAGGACGATTACTATGAGATCGTTTATTGTTTCAGGGATTGTACTTTTTATTTCTCAGATATGACGTATTATATGCTTTTTTCAAACATGGAGAGAATAATTGCTTTTTTTTTCTTTAGAACCATGAGGTTCTATTAATGTATTTTAAAAAAGGAATCACGGATTCAAGCAATAAAGAGACAAGATGTGTTTATCATTTAATATTTTAATTAGATTAATTTCGTATTCATTATGCATTTAATCTATTAAGATTGCTCATAATTTTACTGTAAAAATAACTGAAGCTTATAATAGAATAAAATATTCGTTGCATATGTATATAAGAAATGATAAAGTATTTTTAGGAAAAATAACTTTTTAAATCATTGATTTTTACTCATACTCGCCTTAAATCAGTAGGCGCTTTTGATCAGAAATTAAGAAATGGATTAGCGTCTCCCTTTTTCCTTTAAATTCAAAAGATTTGTTTGACGATACTATGAAAATGGGTGTTTTGAACCGAATTTACGGACGCAACAGTAATTGAAGGGCCGTCATAAAAATGCATTTGACTATAGCTTGAACTGCGACAAACTTATCGAAAAATGAAAAACTCTATTCGATTCCATATCATTCCCATGACGGCCAATTTTATTATTTTATGCATTAGACTGAGTATATGAATGTGTCAGAAAAGTTTTGTGATGTTGAGCGGAGGTAAATATGTTTTTGAGAATCGATTGCTAGTTTACATTATAGACAAGTTCCGTTGTCGCATGTTTTGCTAGTTTCAGTAAGCAGTGGACATTTCTATTAAGATACTCAATTACTATTTCTTTCTTTAATACATACAGTAATACTTGCGGAGACAATATCGTGAGAAATCAGAAAAGAATTCCGTTTTAGAGAGATATTTCGTCTTAGCAGATGGAATTTCATTGTATTATTTTCATGGGAATCGATCTTGTAATATTTCAATTCAAGGTAAAATTCCACTTTTACAGGATGTATTTATTTATTCATTATTATATTGTGAATGTCTCCACTTATAAGCAAATTTCTGTTACACACAGGTTTCGTACAAAATTTTATTATGGGTCTAGGTAACGGTAACGAATTTTTAAAAAGACCTCACGTACGGTATATAATTATATTTACTGTAGTCTTGTGACCATATATTTCACATGCAGTATTTTGAACGCCGAGTTTTATATTTTATGAAATGTTAAATTAGTTCAAGCATCGAGGTAGATTTTATCTTTTATTTTAAGGAAAAGATAAAACTAATTATAATTGAAAAATACTCAGAAAATTATAAAATGCACCGAATATATGTGTACTAGCACTTAGGATGATTTTTAATATCCGTTTTCAAAAAAGTAACGAAAGTAACGAGTAACGAATATTTTCTAACGGGTATTGCGTTTGAAAGTAACGAATACATACGGGTGTTCATTTAGTCTTTACTTTTACAGCACTAAATTTAAGCATTGAAATAAAATGTTTTTTATGCCTGTTTTGAAGTTTATGGATAAGACTGCTTTAGTATATTTTTTGTAAAGATCATATTTACTTGCATAATATAGGACTGAATATTTTTTAAAGAGATTAAAAACTATTTTTTTACATTAAAATGTTTTTCAAATAATAAGACTATTTCTAATGCATTCATTTACTTTATTTTTAAATTTCCTTTTTTTTCTAACATATAACATCCATCTATTAAAAAGTTATTGATAAAACTTTAAAAGTAATATCTTTATAGGCAATGCAATAAAAGCAAACACAGGGATAAGATTGGAATAAAATATTTTTGTTTATTTCTGTCAGTAATCTAATTTAAATCCGTATGTAACTTTAACTGAAATTTTCCTTAAAAGTTCAATTAGTTTTACAAAATATAAATTAAATAAATATTGCTAATAAAGTATTTTATTCTAATCTTTACCACGCTCGTATCTATTTTCACTACATGCTGTAAAAGATGTGTCTCTTTTAAAATGACCATAAAAGCAAAATAGAAAAAGAATCGATTACATAAAAAATGATCATTCACTCCTATTAAAGAGTGACTATTCACTCCTACCAGGGGTAAAAAACCGCACTCCTTTAGCAAGAGTGAATAGTCACTCCTCCGAAAGAGTGATTAAGCACTCCTGTTTAGAGTGAATATTCACTTCACAGGAGTGACTATTCGCTCTTTCAGAGAGTCAAAAATTTCATTTTTGCTCAGAGTGAATAGTCACTCTAAAGAGTTTGAGCATATTTTGACTCTGCGATAAAGTGACTATTCACTACTCTAGAGTGAATAGTCACTCCTTTTTATTTGGAGTGTAATAACAAAAAAAAATCATTTTATACGGCCTAAACATCTTCGGATACTTTAAATTTCATAAAATTTCAAAACTTTCTCTAGTGTCTAATAAGAAATGAAATAAAAACTTTTGATACAGTGAAAACCCTGTATTTAAAAACTAGTATCTTGAAGGAATTTTCCCTTTGTTATTAATATAATTTTTAAAACATACATATAATTACTTAAAAAGGTGTTACAAATATATAAAGGTATTATTTAATATAACCCTGAGATCTTTGGAACGCACTAGCGTTTATTTTTAAAGGGGGTAAGATGACTGATTAGAATAGAAAACATAATTAAAAGCAAAACTAAATACTACACAATCGCAAGTGAAGTTCAGTCTATTGTTCTAAAGAGGGGTGAAAAGATCAATTCATGATCTCAAGGTTATATTAAATAATATCTTTGTATATTTGTAACACCTTTTTAAGCAATTTAATTTTATGTTTTAAAGTTTATAAAAACTTTTGTACGACCAAAACTTCTTTACTTATGATACTTTAAATTTTTATTCTTCAAATTTTTGACTTGTTATTTTTCAAGCTTGAATTTATGTACTATTAAATACTAGTTCGTTTTTTTGTAATATTAAACTATATTTATGATAAATTTATAATTTTATGCATTGTTAAGTGTTTAAATTCTTCATTTCAGATTATCCCCCCGAAGTGTGTTTTAAATCTAATACTCAAATCTTGTTCTTCTATAAAATCGGCGTAGATCTCAAGAGAGCGGACCAGATGTGCTATAGGAATCGTCGTGCACAACTCTATGATCCAGAACAGCAAGAAATGGAGAGTTTCATCGAAGCTTATAAATGCTGGATGAAGGGTAATTAAATTTTATGAAAAGATTTAAGTGTGCATTTAAATAAATGTAGTGCAAATTACATAAAAGTCTTCGTTACATCACGTTATTCCACTGCACAATATTCAATACTATCCACCACTTATAGCGATAATTTTAATTGCAGTTGAAGACATCGACTAGTTGAAGAAAGAATGGAATTGAGGGCTACTTACTGGTATTGTATTACTATTGGGATCTGCCCACTGCGAGTTACTCTCGCCAACTCCCATTCAAACACCGTAAGCTCTAAAAACATGCTAATTTCCTTTGTTTATGAAGGTTACTGAAGATTGAATTATAATTAACGACCATTGGTGATCTTCTGTAGTCGGGTTTCCATTCTTTTTTCGAATAGGTGGATTTAAGGTCAAATGAACAGCTGTCGCGACAGCTAACAGCACGTTTTCGTGATTGGTAAAATAATTGGACGACCACCGGCGATCTTTCATAATCGGGTTTCCATTCATTTCCCTTTGACTGATGGAGGTTTAAAACCGAACCAACTGCTGTAGTCACAGCAGTTAGCGAAGCGTTTCCGTTATTGGTTAAATTTAGATATTTGAAAATGAGCTTGTATAAAATGTCCAAATGAAAAATTTCGCTGGCTACCGGAATTTTATAACAACGCTATTACAAAATTGTTTTAAGTGTATCGTTTTTAATATGACGTGATTTTTTCTTTCGCTTTAATGTTCAATTGAAACCATATTTTTCAATCCAAAGGATATATTATTATTTGCACTATTTTGAAATTGACAACAATAGGTAAAAGGTATTTTCGAAATAAATAAATCTCTCGTGAAAAAATATTTTTTAATTGAAACTGCTGCGCACTATTATTATTTGAGCATTTTAAATAGGGCGTAATTTTCTCCATCTGCTGTTTTTATTTCGTAATCATTCAATTATTATTTTAATGTTTTATTTATCTTTTAACATTCACGATTAAATAGATTATATATGGCGTAATTTCCCCCCATTTACTGCATTTAACACGCTATCATTTAATTATTATTTAAAATTTTCTTTTTGTTTTTAATCCCGTCGAACAATTTCACCAGTTTATACAAATCGCCTAACTATTCGCCAAATTATACAAATTGACATAATTTTTTATTTTAAATAACGGAAAAACAAATAAATTAGTAAAACATTAATAAAAATGCAAATGAAAAGTCGAATTAAAAATTACTTGATAACGTAACAAACACGTGTATCGTGTTTAATGTCAAATGAATGTGACATTTACGATCATCCATTATTGGCATTTAATCTTATAGTTTGGTGATAGTTTTTTGGTCGACTGAATAACCAAGTAGTACCATACATTTTTAATTGAAACGAAATCAAATTATTTATGCTGTTTTACAATGACCTTTTCAAAACATGAAATAAATCTCTACAGAAATGATGAAATTTTGGATAAAAAAGTAAACAAAACAAAACAAAAATAGCTAAAAAAACAACAAAAAAAATCAAGTATGTCTTTTCAAAACATGATTAAATTTCTGTGCGTAATTTTTGTTCCTGTAAAACTTTTCTGAACTTAACTACTTTGACCTTTAATATCCCCTTAAGATAATTCTTGGATTTAAAAACTATTTGCCTCAAAGTGTTTATCGAGCATTTCTGTACAAAACTTCCAATTTCCATATTTTTTATATGTAATAGATTTCTCAATAATAACCGAAAAAGAAATCCGGCCATAAAAAACGAAAGAGGTTATTGTATATTTTCGTTCGAGGTTACATTATATTTTCATACATTAGCCCTTGCACTACTAAGATAGGGTCAATTTGACCCCATCTGGACAGTTTACAGTTTTTTTCTCATTTATAATATGTATGATAAAATTGTTTTCTTTTAATTATCCTATAAAGGTCTCTTTCGCGATTTTATCTATTTAGTAAGTTTCACACAGTTAAATTGTTTTGTTTATTTGTAGAAATTGCGAAGGGGGTCACATGGATGCCATCTTGGGCAATAAATGAAATCTTTCTGTTATTTATAACATTTCAAGACAAAGAAAGATAATTTTTGGCATCCTGCTAAATGTAATTCGGTGTGGGTATAGAGTTACCGCGCAAGCGAGTGTAGACTCCCTCCCTCATTTCGTTATTTCTTTGTTCTTGTGTTCAGTTGTGTGTAAATTTCGCTATTCAATGAAATGAATCATCGCATCGTATGAACATCATAATTACTTAAGAGGGGGGGCTAAATTATCTATAGGTTCAGCCCTTTTTAAATCTTAGGCATTTAAGCAATATTTTGATCTTAGTACTGCGAGGGTTAAGAAACATGTGTCTCTTGTTTGCAATTTATCGCGAAGTAATGCCAGTGTAAAAAAAAGAAGTTTCTTGACCTACAAAAATGCAATATAATCACGAAAAAAAATATCTAATAACTTCTTCCGAATTACACACGATTCCGAAAAGTGTCTTTTTATTTTTACAAACCTCAAAAAACAATACATTTTCGAAATTTATAAAAGCATTTATAAAACTGAAATCTAAATCTGTCATTTTTAAATTAGACACTTTCAGCTGAGCAACCGAACTTATATATACAATAATAACAAGATAATACTAATGTTATTGCTAATGCTAATGTCGTTTATTTATCCTGTTTGTCTATAAACATGAACATGAAAACATTGACTTGAGAATGGACAGTATGCTGATAACCGATAGTCCGGTTTCAGAAAACTCGGTAATATTCTAAAAAAAACTACTCGGAGATGTTTCCGAAAATCAGCGACAGCAAAAGAAACTTTGTTTTGATAAATTCTTCTTTCAATCTGGAAAATATATTTGTTTCTTTGGCTTCTAAATATAAAAAACATATTTTTGGAATTGTGCATAACTCGAAAGATGTTATGTTCATGGTTATATTACATTTTCGTAGATTAAAAAACATTTGTCAATTTTTACAGTGGAGTGGTCACTGTAGTTTAATAGTTTTGTATAATTCATGCAAATTTTCTTTTATAGGTGATAAATATCCTGCCAAAACCTTCTGGACCAAAGTGGGACTTTGCCACAAAGCTTATCCGTTTCTAAATGCAACAAATGATTGGGCTATAAATACAGCTAAAAACAATTCCGATGCAAAATTTTCATCAGAATGTTCTGTTGTTATTACTGACATCACTTTAGTAGGCAAAATTCCTCTTACTTTAAGCGATGGAAAAGGACATAGATATTTCCTTTGTGCTGTCAAGGATGAAACAATAAATACCTCTCCGTAAGTAAAGATACTGTATAGTAAGTGCTTTGGGCTAGTGCTGCCAGCTGTCCCGCGTAAATCGGGGCTCCCCTAATCTATTAAGGGGTCTTGTACCTTTGAAATGCGTCAAAAATTAATGAAAAACTTCAAAGTTTGAATTATTCTATCTTCAAAACATTTTAATGTATAAACATGAAATTTTGGATAGTGATTAAACAGATTACGCTCTGTAATATGCCACCATTAAAAATTTATTAGCCTTTTACAGAATTTGTGTATTGTTGAAATAAAAATAGCTCTTTTTTTTTTTTACTCCAGAAGTCACTGTGCGCATGATATCTTGAGAAAGTATGTATGCATTGCCATGAAATTTGGTAAAGATACTAAACAAATATGTGTGTTTAAAATGAACTAATTTTAAGTATTGACAATGATAATATTTTTAGTAATGACTATTTTTATTCATTATATATATTTTTTTTTACAAAAATATTTTTTTATATAGTTAATTAAACAATTTTGGCTTACGAGTAGTTCATTTTAAACACACACATATGTTTAGTATCGTTACCAAATTTCATGACAATCCATACACACTTTCTCAAGATATCACGCGCAATGACTTATGGGGTAAAAAAAAGGTCTATTTTGATTTCAGTAATACACAAACTCTGTAAAAGGATAATAAATTTCTAATAGTGGCATATTATAAAGCACTTTCTGTTTAATCAATAACCAAAATTTCATGTTTATACATAATAGTCCAGGCAATAGGGGATTTTACCTGGCCAAATTAATGGTAGTTCTGGAAATCGGCTTACTTTAAGTTTTTTGAGTCGCTGAATCCGAATTTTTAACTTCCCCTCAAAATTCCCCCCACGCAACCCCCCCCCCCAATATAGTTGTTTTTAAATTAATTTTTTTATTGTTTTAGGGGGAAAGTATGTAGAAATTCAGAAAGTAGACAAAATTTGCAACAAATAGGATGTATGACATTATCACGTAGGATAAACAGGGAGAGGGGGACTGCCTCGGAACATTCCCCGCGTGCTGTTCTCAAAAACCGAATTTTTTCAAAAAATTATTTTTTTTTTGGGGGGGGGGGGGGTTGTTGGGTGAAATTTGGGCGGGAAGTTACAAATTCGGGTTCAGAGACCCAAAAAACAAAGTGAGTCGAAATCCAGAACTAGCATTAATTTTGCCAGGTAAAATCTCCTATTGCCTGGACTTGCATAACTAGTGCACGTAGCGCCGCAGTGCATGTTCAGAGGCAGCCCCCCCCCCCCGTTCATCCTACTTCATAATGTCATATACCCTATTTTTTGCAAATTTTGTCTAGTTTCTGAATTTCTATATATTTTTCCCCTAAACAATAAACAATTTAATTTAAAAACAACTATTTTGGGGGGATTGCGGGGGGGGGGGGGGAATTTTGGGGGGAAAGTTAAAAATTCGGATTCAGCTACCCAAAAAATTTAAAGTAAACCTTATAGGGAAAGTTCAGAGGAGACACGGGAGTGTGAATGTAAACGATGGGAGTGGTTAAGTGGAATTGCGCAACTTAGTCCACGCAGCACAGCGGCGCATGATCCGAAGCAGATCCCCCCTCCCCATTCATCCTACGTCATAAAGTCATATCTTATTTGTTGCAAATTTTGTCTACTTTCTGCATTTCTAGATACTTTTTCCCTAAACAATAAAAAAATTGATTTTTTTAATAAAAACCTTTTTTGGGGGGCATGTCACCAAAATTTGGGGGGTTGCCGGAAGAAATTTTGGTGGGAAGTTAAAAATTCGGATTCAGCGACCCAAGAACATATAGTAAGCCTTTTTCTAAAACTGCCATGAATTTTGCTAGGTAGAGCCTCTATACGGTCTCTATTGCCTGGACTATAAAAGGGTTTTGAAGATAGACTAATTCAAACTTTGAATTTTTTTCGTTAATTTTCGTCACGTTTAAAAGGTACAAGAACCTTAAACCAGTATTTTAAAGTAATTTTCGGTACTTTTTGGTTAACCGGGCGCCAATGTTATATATACATCAGTGGCGTGGCGTGAAAATTTTCGGTGGTCATCGCAATTATTTAAGTTTGTGGTGAAAAATTATTAACGCTAAAATTCAATGGTTGAATGCTCAAAAAAGAAGCTTTAAATCTTACCTTCACTTATACATGAACTCCAAATGTTCTGCTAAAACTGGATCGTAGAGTTTTAAAAGCTTATTAAGAGTTTTAAAATATTGCTTGGTCATCGCCGCATCCAGCGATGACCGGACGCCACGCCACTGATATACATATATATATTGTATATATACACACATAAATATACATATAAGTATATATACATATACGGTGTATCATCATCCTCATCATCAACCGTTTTCAATCCACTGCTGGATGTAGGTTTCCCCCAGATTTTTCCAATGTTTTCTGTCTAGTGCTTTAGTCATCCAATTTACACCGGCTACTTTTCTGATTTCATCAATCCATCTTACTTGAGGTCGTCTTCTTGGCCGTTTTACATCTCTGGGATACCATTGTAGGGTGTTTGTGATCTATGTATTGTCTTGTCTTCTTGCAATGTGCCCAGCCCATTTCCATTTTAGCCGTTTAATACTTTCAATGATGTCAAAAACTTTCGTCTGACTTCTTATCCAGATTATTATTTTTCTGTCTCTTCTAGTTATACCTAGCATACATTATTTTGTGAATTCATGGTAAAATAAGGGGGGTAGGTGGCCAAATTCCTGCACGCTGGCCAAGTGGGTTGGAGGAAGCCCATCCGCGTTCGTTCCCCATGCACTAGGCAAGGGTACTAACAGGCTGCACCGGTGGAAGGTGCGGATTGGACATTAAGTCTCCGCTCCCAGCCGATTCCTTTAAGTCCTCCTCGAAGGCAATTAAAGGGTCTTCTCATGGTTAATAAGCAGAGGCTATTAAACAGCCCGGTGTATATACACATATATATATATATATATATATGCATTTATAAAAACAGATAATGCAATATCTTGGTAAATTTGTTTAAGTAAAATTGTACTGTATAGTAATTGCTATAATGTAATTTATTCTATTACAATTTATACTATGTATAGTACTTTATACTAATATCGTTTAAAATAAAATAAGCCAGTGTATTTAATTTTATTGACTAACATTTTATTCGCTGGAGAGAAAAAAAAGAGCGTTTCTGGGTACTTTTTACACTTGATTAATCTTTTTTTTTTTCAAATCGAAATGTTAATTTTTATCAGATAAACATTTGCTATTGTGTTACATAATTTATAAATGCAAGAGCAACAAAGGACTATTAATTTTAATGTCGTTAATTCAGCATGTTTGTCTGTTCAACACATTTGTTGAAAAGAAAATGCTTAATTGAGAATTGACAGCTTCTGAAAACCGATTAACGCGCTGTAAACACTACTCGGGAACATTATACATTACTTTCTTTTAAAGAAAGATAAGCAGCAAAAGAAAAACTTTTTCTCCAGAAATGCTTCTTTAAATCTCGCAAATCTATTAGTTTCTGAATTTTCTAAAGATAAAGGAACACTTTTTCTAAATTGTAGGTAACTGGGAAACGGTTATGTTAAATAATCTTAAAGATTTCTAGATCCAGAAAGATTTCTCTTTCTTTAATGTGTAATGATCAATAACAAAATATTGGTCACTGCTGTAATCTAAAGAAGAAAGTAAATCTAGGGAGTTCTTATACAGCTCTTCAAAAATTATGAATTTTAAATCAGCAATAAATACAAGCAGAATATCTTGGAGTACTTTTCTTTAGCATAATGAAGTCTAATTAAGGAAGAGAAAAACCACAAAACATAACCATCTTTTCTAAACATTAGCGGGCGTTGATTGTTACTCGAGTGTTGTGAAGATATTTATCCTTTTTTTTTTTTTTTTTTTTTTTTTTTTTTTTTTTTTTTTTTTTCAATTTGAGTGTTTCTAAATCGTGCGCAATTGATGATTGTTAAATTATCTATACAGAGATAAATGCTAAAAATACTAATAAAAATTCAAGCAAGAGGTGGGACGCAAAACATAAGGGTACAATTTCCATAGCCCTAAGCACTTTGTGTTACTTCAGAAAAAATCTTTATAGTTTCATTCAGAAAGGCCCAATGCTCTTACACAAATACGCTGTGCCGCTATTCTCATTGCGTCATAACTTTTTCATGTCGCCGTACCTTTACTTTGAATATGCATTACGAAGAGTGACTTTTAATAACACCATGTAACACAATTTTTGTTTCTATGTAATCAGTATCATTTTTTAATAGGTTCTATCATAAAAACACGAAAAACTTTACTCCCATGCAAAAACTTCGCTTTTATGGTCAGGATAACGAGTAGTTGAAATTTGCTTATTGTCATTAAGGAAACGTAAAGAAACAGTTATGGGGAAAACCTCATTAACTGTGGGTCCTTGAAAATAAAAAAGAAATCTTACCAGACTTACGAAACAGAGAATAATTAGTAGTCAAATACGACTATTAGATGATTATATTATATTAGAAAAAAATTCTATTAAAAAAGTGGCACCAAACAAATAAAAAAATGTAAAATTTGGCAGCTATCTAAATACCACTGTGACAGCCACAAAAGCGAAGTTAAGAGGTATAACTAATCTTTTCTGCATGCTTGCTGTTCAGTTAAATAGAAACTAATACTTTCAAACCAGAAACAGAATTTTTTGAAAATTTGTTTCATAGTATAATCAGTAATCATTACAGAACTTAAGATTTAATAAAATATTATCCTGTTAGTTCATGAATTTATAAATATCATTGTTAACGTATACCTGATAAAATTAATATAAAGTTCCAAATGTAACGATTTAAACTTTTTCCTATCTATATATAAAGGAATATAATCTCCCTCACATTTAATTTATCATAAGTAACTGTAATAATACAGGAAAAATAGTTGAACTAATTTGACGCTTAAGTACTCTGTTCATTAAATGTTCTTTTAATTGCAGATACTGCTTTCTTGTTATCAGCCGTTTTAACAAAGGGAATGAAGTAAATTATCTTTGAACAAAAAAATACGTTGCGCACTAACCTATTACCCCGCCCGGTCACAGAATATGATGCAAATGTATAAACCTAGCCACTACCTTAGAAGAAAAATAGTTAAACATAATGCCTTGAAGGCTACAGGAAAAATTCAAAAACAGGCTCTTACAATTACAGTAAAAATGGGAGGGATTTTTTAAATTATCCCCTCTTCCCCGTCTCGCATCACAACGAAACAGCTTTTTTCTAAATTTCTACTTCAAGAATTATTTTACTCCTTAGCATTTAGTACTTATTATTATTTTCTAAAAAATTTATACATGTTTTACATTTTCATGTGGAAGTAGGATAGAACATATTAAGTAAAACCTTTCAAAAACGGACATTTCGGAAACATGGAATTCGTCAGCTATTCTGGAGGAAAGATGTAAATATGAAGATCTCAGATGATAAAGGTGGCAAGTGACACAATCATCATTTTGAGAAAATGGCCTGTAAAGTTCCAAATATCTATTTTCATTTATTCTTAAATGCCTCATTCATCAATCAAAATCTCTGTGAGTGAGTGTTGGGTTTTTTCAAACAGTAATTTAACAGATGACACAGTCCCCATTGATTATTTTCAATCATATGATTAACTCACTTTTTTTTATTTTACCATATACCACATTTATCATCTCAGCTCTTTTTTATGTAGATGTTGGGGGAGGGGGGGGGGGGGGAGATTGCACTGTTGGAAAATGTACGATATAGAGGTCTTACTAGAAATTAAGAAATTTCATTCATTATTTTCTTTCAATTATAACGAAATAAGTTATTATATTTTATTTTATTGTCTAGTTCCAGTCAGCTAAAGTCTTCCACGCCAATAACTGAAGATATGGACTGTAACAATGTAAAGCAGCATATTATGAAAATCGAGTGTCCAAAGGGAGACGTTAGTTGTAAGTAAATAGTGCACATTTTCTCTTTTATCTTTAAAAAAATTATAAAATATCTCTAACACGATTTTCGTCAGGCTGATTTGTATCTGATTTATCCATATAATTTTGATAATTCATAATACAGCAATAAAATAGAAAGCTCATATTGCTGTGTAATGGACATACCTATGTACAAATTTTATTAATTAATTTTTCTCAGTTGTTGGGAATTAAATTTTGTAAACTTAAATTTTCATTCCACTTTTCATGAGATAATTTTTATGTGATTCTTTTCAAATTTTAATTGGCGTCAGTTGATGTCATATTCTGCCGCCACTGTGAAATTACAATATTGGAACCGCTATTTTGAATTTTTAGAATTGTAAAAATATCAAAGTTAAAAGCACAAATAATTTTAAATTTCAGGCATAGCGGTTCACATATGTAGGAGGTATGGGGATTCAAGTTAAAGGTTTATTGACCAATGGGAAAACAGAGGATTGCAGGTAACAGCCAATAGGAAAATAGATGGGGAAAGGAACTGAAGTAGTGAGATTTTTTTAACACTAGAAAGACTGAAACGTAGCATATACCTATATTGCCCAAAAGCAGTCAAAATGACTGCATTGTGAATGAATAACTAATGTGTAAAGAAATTTGTTTAAAATTAATTTTTAGTATTTTTTATATTATTTACAGTTATATAACAAATTATTAATAAGTACAGTAGAACCTCGATTATCCGAAGTAATTGGGACCAACCCTCTTTCGGAAAATCGAAATTTTCGGATAATCGAGAATGCCTTCATTTTAAGATTAAGGAGACATATATGCAATATGTCTTATTATGGTAACAAGTGCTTAATAAAAATAAAGCAGTAGCAAAATAGAAACAAGAATAAATTACCTGAATTTTAATTTTGAAATCAAATACCTTTTGCATATATTACAAGGGTTTGAAAAATGTTCTGAATTTTAATTTTGAAATCAAATACCTTTTACATATATCACAAGGGTTTGAAAAACATTTTTTTGTCGCAGTTTCGATTGCCTTTGCTTTGAAGCTCCGTCACGGAGTTTTTTTAATATTATTAGTTCACCAGTATCACAGTCTTTTAGCTGCCCCAGCCATGCCAAACATTTTGCAAAACATTCAAAACCTTCAGAATTGCTTATTTGTTCGTTCCACTCCGCACCTTATGGGAGCTCAAGTATGGGAGCTCAAAGGAACTCTAAGAAAAGGGATAAAAAATATTTAAGTGTACTCGTAGTTTAGAAGAGACCGCTTGCACACAAGGAATATGATAGTTGAAAAAAAAGCTTTCAAAATGGATTTTGTACACAAAGAATGTGATAGTTAAAAAAAAAAAAAGAGAGCTTTAAAAATGGATTTCGGTTAACAATAGTTTCGGTTAAAAGAGTTTCGGATAAAAGAGGTTCCACTGTATTAACAATAAAATAATCTATGCATTATTATTTGTACATTTTATGCAAATGAAAGCGGAAATCTTTTTATGTGTACATCTTCCGCAAACATACTTTTGACATTTTTCACATGTATCACGTGTTTTGTTGCTGTGGCAAAGTCTACTTGACAAATTTTGCAATTTTTAGAATGGGTAGCATTTGATGATGTTGCAGTTGATCTTTGTGGGTCTTCATATTCTGATGAATTTTTCTGTCTTGCAGCTCTGTATTTGGTGGAAAGCTCTTCTTCTAATTGAAACAAGAGCTCTTTTCGTTGTATGTGTATTCCTGTCGTTTCTTTGTAAGGGATCCAAGCATTTGTAGCGGCCAAATCTAAAATGTTGAAAAATATTTGATGGGCCATCTACGAGAACTAGCTTTTACTGTATATTTTCCCGCCACTTGATCCACCATATCAAATCCAAATTTTGTGCAGTTATAAAATTGAATAGATTCCGGTAACATTTTTTTATTACTTTTATCAATTTTCACAAATTTATGCTTAAAACTTAGAAAGCTACTCTTTTGTTTGGTTTGCTTTTATATATTGTAAGAACACAATTCTCTGATTTATATAGCAGAATTGAAAAACGAGGCATGTTATCCTTCGTTTGTTTGGCTGCTTTGGGTAGCTATCTTTTGTTTCCCCTAATAATTCCAACTAGGTTGTTTGTTTGGCCAATAATTTTGTCGCGAGTGACATGCTAGTGAAAAAGTTATCGGTCGTGATATTTCTTCCACAGCTTGTATATGGCTCGACAAGTTTCATAACAATGTGTTCACTGAGAAGCATTGACGATGGTCGTTGTTCATCTTTTCTCAAATAAGGAAAACCATTCAAAACATATTTTCTACTAACATCTGATGCAAGCCAGAATTTAATGCCAAATTTGTTGGGTTTATTAGGCATATCCTGTGTAAACCTGCATCTGGCTTTTGACGGAAATAATTGCTCGTCAACTGTTATATTTTGCCCTGGTTGATAGCAAGCTTGGCATTTTCAATGAACTTGTCCCTATTTCCGAAACAAAGGCAAATTTATTTGTTTGTAGGCGCCTACTTCTTTTGGTTCTTTTATCAAAACAAATAAACCGTAGGATTTGCGTGAACTTTTCTCTGGCCATAGTTTTTCTAAAAAATTCGGGACCCCACTTTGCGGACCATAAATAACTCAGTTTTAAATTTTTTGCCTCGTAGACTCCACGAGCATATAAAATCCCAATAAATGCACGTAATTCCGGTAATGCTGTTATCCAATCGTTCCTCAAAATTCTCGGCCTTCTTCTTCTGTGCACTTTTTTATATGTTTGATAATATATTTATCTATTATCAACGAGAATGTACTGATGGGATTATCTGCCATAATGTTTCATTTTGTGTAGCCTGTTGGCCCTTTCACACCCTTGAAAATACAAGTAGATGGTAACCTTCCAGGAATACCACCTTTGTCAAATTTTGACTACACAGTACCATCGGCAGCTGTTTCGGTCTCCTGAAAGGCGTTTTCAGTTTTCCCATTAGAGTCTGAACTACTTCCCACTCTACACCTTTTCCTGGTCATATTGATGACACTCATTTTCATCATTGGTGATCGACTCTTCATCGCTGTCATCAGTGTCAGATGTTTCACTTTGAATATAATCCGCTTCATCTTCAGATGATAGTTCAGAATTTGTTGCATCTGATTCTATATCGGAGCACTCTTCACTTATGTTCGATAGCTTTTCCAATAACTCACTTGGACATTTCTTTCATGAATTTAGGGCGCAAAAGAAAAAACAAACAACTTGTTAGAACTAGTATCACTGCATCAAGACCCGAATAACAAGTACTACTTTACCTTATTGAGCAACCGCAACTTATCAAATATACGCCCACATCGATAATTTATCATGTGATGGTAATCGGAAAAAATGAAAACTGTTATTTCAATACAGAGCCGAACTTGTCATATAAGAAATTTACTCAATTCAATAATAAGAGTCACTTGATTATTAAAAATTTCCCAAGCAGTCAAAATGACTGCTTTTGGGCAATATAGGTATAACACATAGATATACACCAGAAATGTAGGAGGGGGAGGTAACTACAATTATTAATAAACACATTTATATGTTGTACAAAAAGTCACAAAATTCTAAGAAATTGTGACATTATATACATCTAATTCAAATTAAAATGCAGTCAAAATGACTTCCTTGGGCAATCTAGTGTTAAAGCAATTTCTCACTATTTCGGTTCCATTTCTCATCTATTTTCCTATTGGCTGTTACCTGAAATCCTCTGTTTTTCTATTGGTCAATTAACCTTTAACTTGAATCCCCATATCTACTATATATGTGAGCAAATTTCCGCTGTCCTTAGCACTGAGGACAGTGCGCTATATACTGCCGAAACCGGTATGCTTAAGATTTAAAATTATTGGTGCTTTTAACGTTGATATTTTTACAGTTCTATTATATTGCACCGAGTACCATCTGAATGATTATTTTGAATTTTTGTCTTTTGAGAATAGATTTGTAATCAGGAAGATCAGATACTCTTAAATACCAACTTTCATACTCTTTCGTATACAATTTCATATTATGACCACGTTTTTTTAATTAAAATAGCAATTAAAGCCTTTGTGCAGGAATATTAAAAAACAGAAAAGCAACGTTTAAAAATGCACACATAATCCGTGAAAAGCAGCTAACAGCTGTTTCGAATCTACTAGCGAGATTCTTCTTCAGTGCAAGATTTTTTATATTTGTAACCATTTGTAACAAGACGTTTTTTATATTTGTAACCATTCTGCGTCCTCACCAAAAATCGCCAAATTTGGAATTAAATTCCATTCAATGGCATCTATAAGGGATACACGCGCTGCGCCACAAATGGCTGATTTTCACCACTAAATTTTAATAATATTCTCCCCCTTATTAAATATCGGAAATTTTGTCATGAAATAAGGTGAGAAATACTGTAAAAATTTAGTGGTATCTATCAGCCATTTGTGGCGAAGCGCTTGCACACCTGATCTATGGTTAAATAATTAACTGAATTTTATTTCGCTTGTCGAGATAAATCACGGAATCTGTTTAATTCCACTTTAGTTTCCTAAAATTTATAGCGTTACCTATTATGGCAGTGGAAGTTTTTTTTTTCTCGCATGGAAAAAAATCGTTTAACACTTAAAGTATATTCTACTGTTCTAACGCATAACAACTGTGGACGATCTTCTAGTCTGCTGATCAAAAGACGAAAAAAGGGTTTCTATTAACTCACGGGACTTTGTTTCTGTACTGATATTAAGTTCAAGGTTATTGAAGTAAAAATTCGCTTTTAGAAAATTCTAGCTATAAGAGTTTTTGACTCACCGATAAATCTACTCTATTAGTTCTTTATTAATATCAATACTGGTCAAACAATCATCTACATAAAATGATTTTAATAATGTACACATGTTTTTAAAATTTTGAGGCGCATTCATTAAATGATACCAAAGAGTGCCCCCGAGAAGATAAGGATTGCATGAAAAAGGTTGAAAACTCCTTGAGAGAGGAGTGTATAAGTATCTCTGAAAAGATTCCGCAGTAGTTTAGTAGACAACATGAATAACAGATGCAAAATATGCACTAGTGTCCTAGGAAGTCATATTCCTGACTTAGAGGCTGATACCTCTCATCCTTCCATCTGGAAGGAATTTTATTTGTGACTCCTAAATTTTTTAATCGAGACATTTATTTATTTATTTATTTTTGTTATCCTGCATTCCCATGTGGTGCGATTTGTACCACTTTTAGTGTTGGACATAACATTCCACCTCTAGTACATATGTATTTAATTTAATTCTTCAATCATTGCATGTGATTATTTATTTCAAAAAAGTCTCTGTTCCTTAGTAATTGTCAAGGAGTGTATTAAAATACCTTTACGCCAGGCATGTCAAACACGTGGCCCGCGGGCCACACTTGGCCCGCCATCAACTTCTCTGTGGCCCGCCAAGCCTTTGGTATTTTCCCCATGTTTGATTCAGTTCTTGTTTGATGCAGAAAATATATTTCGCACGAACACACTTGCAAACGTTGCAGTGTTGCCAAAATGGAGAAAGTTTTCATTCAAAATATTTACCACTCTTTCAGAATATTTATCTTCACTATATTTAATGATAAAAATTCTGTCATTAAACAAAGAAAAGATTGCTAAAAAAAAATATTGGTTGCTATGTTGGTGGAAAAAAATTCCCCAATTAGGCAACGCTTTAGGAGATGTAAACATCAGAAAGTATATTATATGAATATGGTCAAATCAAACTCATTTTAAAATTTCAGCTCCAAAAGATTGGGGATGCAAAAATAACCAGTAGGAAAGTTAAATAGATCAAATTTTGAATCTGAAAATTTAAAGATTAATAAAAGTCTTCTAGTAATGTTTGAAACTAATAAGTTATTTCACTGCTGCCTTTGATTTACATGATATTACAAAATAATATGCAGTATTTGGTTGGTACTAAAAATGCATTCAAATGTATTAAAATATAGTGCTAATTAATGATGAAGAGTAATAAAAAAAATAATCAAAATAAATAAATGGCTTTGAAAGGCAGTTTTTATTACTTTTCTTAAAAACAAGTGAGGAGCGTTGGGAAATTATTCCTATGACCCGTTCAATCACCATAGCTGATAAATTTTACGCAATTAGGAAAATTTTATTTCATAAATTTATATTGTAAATAATTGTGTTCTTGCAACGGTTGGTTTTATAAAAAGTAGCAATTACAACTTAAAAGAAAAATGAAAAGATCAGGATTATAAACTTAATAATATATTTTTGTATAAATTTGCCATTTAAATTTTTAAATGGCATTATGAATGTAAGTATGTTTGTATTTTTATTTTAACATATTTTTCTTTATGTTTGTCAGCGCACTCTGTACGGAATCTTTGCTACTTTTATTTTTACAGAATAAAAAAAGTTTGAAAATTTTAAAATTGATGTAATTTTACTTAATAAATATTTTAAAAAATTTCTGGTGCGTATTTCAATTTTTCCAACAAGTAGATTTTAAATTTTGCAAGATTTTTTTAATTTTAACAAGGCTGTATTTTTAATATAGAGATTTCATTTTGTGCGATATTAATAAAATTAATCTGCTTATTGTTTTTTGTTAACGTGGCCCGCGGCTTCGTGTACAGTGTTTAATTTGGCCCGTGGTAGTAAACGAGTTTGACATGCCTGCTTTACGCCAAAAACGGCCCTTTAAGCCTTTTGCTGCTTCCTCGTAACTATCGGCAGTATGAAAAAATAATTCTAAAATTTCCCTAACTCTATAATTTATCTGTGTAGCCTGTACAAAATACTAATATTTGTCTTCATCTACGATGTCATTAACTTCATGTATTTTTTCAAATTACCACCAAAAGGACAATCAATAAGCTCAATATTAAATGGTTTCAACAAGAAGTTTAAATTTTCATTTTGACGTAATACTGTCTAACGACAAAGAATAATCCTGCAAATGATATTTTCCTAATTTATTTATGTATCTGTTTAGTTTACTTTTCAATTCAATATATCTTGTTTTATACTGTTCTATAGAATCATACTCTGTATTGAAAACGTCTTGTTTGCAATTTGGATCATTGAACAGTGTCAAAAGAAAATCTACTTTTGGCTTGTAATGCTTCCTCTATTTCGATTGTCAATCTTGAAAAATTGGAACTCACTGGCGTCGTGATTTTTTTCTTTTTATCGATTTGGACAAATCAACTAACTAAATAATCAAATAATAAATTCTTGATCCCAGCAATTGGCACAAAATATAGCAAACTCTGAATTAATTCTCAATTCAAAGAAGTTACTACACTAATCTACTATCCTTACTTGGCTGGTATCTAAAATATTTTCTTCAATAAATAATAATTCACCTACTTTAAAGTTCAAATTTTAGATAAGAAATAATTATTGTTCTCTCACCTGCAAAGGAAAAAAAATCGAAGTGTGCGGAAAATTTAGCTACTTCTACTTTCTTCTGACAGGACATCCTAATTAAGCCTGAAAACAGTGATCGCTTTCTAACTAAAGAATACGAAATGAAAATTCTTCATATTTAATTTTAAAAAAATACTTTAAACGAACACTATCATATAATCAGGGCTGCGGAGTCGGTGTGGAAAAAGATGGGCGACTCCAATTCCGACTCCAGGATGGCTAATGCACTAGTGTTGTATGTAGGTTTGATTCCTTCCATTCAGATTGTTTGATTGCTACCACTTGTTTTAAAATAGTAATAGTCGCCTTATTAAATTTATCATTAAGTAAAAGAAATGTTACTATTTTTACAAAGGGCTAGCAATCGAGCAATCATAATTTAAAAAAATCCCTGCCGGCCCGGCCTACAGGCAGAGGTAGATTTCGAAGTTAAGTATACTAATTTCACCAACAAAAACAAAATCATTATTAGATATAAATCCACTTTAACAGTTTTATCTGTCTGCTTTTGACGAGTTTTTATTTCATTTTTATAAAATAGCTGGTTTTATCAGAATCATGTTAAGGCGATATTAAAAAAAAATATTTTTCCATACTCAACAACTCGAAATTTTCTGGCACATTTTCAGATTCATTTTTAATAAAAAAAATTATGAAACATGATGACGTGATTTTTGAAAATATTTATAAGCGACCTGTGTTTTTATTTTTCTTTCAATTAATTAAAACTTGATTAATAAACAATTATTTTCTCAGTAGGGCAATATTTTTCGTTTCTAACACAATCGCTTCGGTAAATTCTGTTCAAAATGTCCACTTTGACATCATTTTTTGAAATACATTCTGCCTCTATCAAAAAATCGATCATTACTGTACATTATATAGTTTCTGAATAAGAGAATCTAGCAATTGGATGCGTTTGAGAGCAAAAATGAATTTAAAAATGAGTAAGAAAATAAACAGTTTGGATTTGAATGCACCCTTAATAAGATGATTTTTTACTTCAATCGCTATGTATTTTTAATTTGTTTTTGCTGTAAGAATTGGCCCTATCAAAAACTTCTCTATATAAATGTGGAAGACAATATTAAGAAGATATATGATAAATTCATGGAGATTTCATATCTTGTGAATTGACGGAGTCATGAAAATTTTTCTTCTTCAACCCCCTTTTTCGTTTTCGTTTTTTTTTTTTTTTTTTTTTTTTGCGGTACGAATTGGTCCTATCAAAAACTTGTGAATATAAAAGTTGCAGATAATATTAAGGAGATGTATAATAAAAATATTGGATTTGATATCTTGAGAATTGACGAAGTAAGGAATTTTTTTCTCGCAGAAACCCTTTTTTTTGCGCTCCTTGAGCCTATTTTAAATTTTATCAAAAATCTGTGATGCATGAATTTTTGGAGCTATTTTTGGAAGTAATAAAAACTTTAAACTGATTTGATAGGTACAAAAATTAAGAAGTTATGGGGTTTTTTCGGTTTTCACAAAACCCCTCCCTATTTCCATCCCCTTTGACCGCTTTTGCCCATTAAAGAACTTGAGCGAGATTTTATGTCCCTTGATTTTATGTATCAGTTTGAAAGAGATTTGTGCAGAATTGCGGAAGTTATCGTGTTCAGAAGAAAGTGATAACACAATTGCTTCGGGAAATTCCGTTCAAAATGCCCATTTTGAATCATTTTTTGAAATATATTCTGCCTCTATCAAAAAATCGATCATTACTTTTCATTATATAGTTTCTGAATAAGAGAATCTAGCAATTGGATGCGTTTGAGAGTAAAAATGAATTTAAAAATGAGTAACAAAATAAGCAGTTTGGATTTGAGTGCATCCTTAATGCAATGATTTTTCCAACACAATCCGCTTCGGGAATTCGGTTCAAAATGCCCACTTTAACAGCATTTTTTAAAATATATTCTGTCTCTATCCAAAAATCTACCATTTCGGTACATTATATTGTTTCTGAGTAAGAAAACGTACCAATTGGAAGCCTTTGAGAGCAAAAATGAATTGTAAAATGAGTCAGAAAATAAGCAGTTTGGATTTGAATACACCCTTACTTAGATGATTTTTTTCTTCAACCGCTATGTATTTTTATTTTTTTATTATTATTATTTTTTTTTTTTTACTGTAAGAATTGGTCCTATCCAAAACTTTTCTATACATATGTTGTAGACAATATTAAGAAGATATATGATAAATTCATGGGGATTTTATATCTTTTGAATTGACGGAGTTATGGATTTTTTACTTCTTCAAACCCTCTTTTTGTTTTCGTTTTTAATTTTTTTTGCGGTACGAATTTGTCCTATCAAAAACTTGTGAGTATAAAAGTTGTAGATAATATTAAGGAGATTTATAATAAAATTAATTGGAATTGATATCTTAAGAATTGACGAAGTTATGAATTTTTATCTCCCAAAAACCCTATTTTTTGCGCCCCTTGAGCCCATTTTTAACTTTATCAAAAATTTGTGATACATAAATTTTTGGCCCTATTTTTAGAAGTAATAAAAACTTTAAACTGATTTGATATGTATAAAAATTAAGAAGTTATGGGGGGTTTTCGTTTTTCGCAAAACCCCTCCCTATTTCCATCCCCTTTGTCCGATTTTGCCCATTAACGAACTTGACCGAGATTTTATGTATCAGTTTGGAAGAGATTGGTGCAGAATTACGAAAGTTATCGTGTCCAGAAGAAAGTGATATATATAGATAGATACATAGATAGATAGATAGATAGATAGATAGATAAAGTTTTTTACTGAGGGTGGTTTTGGGTTCTAGGGGTCATGATCGGTGTAGATCCTCAAAACTTTTTCAGAAATTCCAACATGGGAACGATCCCAATAGGTAGTATTTCATACGAAATCTACGTAAAAATACCCAGTTGGCAACACTGCAACCTACTGTGCTATTTGACCTTAAAGCACGTAATGTGCATATCTACCGATATATATTTTAATTCCATTTCTTTGAATCAATCTTGGATGGTTTAATCTGTCACAGTCAAAAATAGGTTCCGATAACCACAGGGAAAAAACCTTTCAAAATTGTTTTAGTATAAAAAATTTCACTCTTAACTGTAGAATTTTTGTTTTATACAAGGCAGAAATATTCTTATAAAATGACAATGGATTTTTGCTCTTACATAAATTGCCTCTGGCCAAAGTTTAAAACATTTTGAGCGTATCCCCATCCACAGATACTTTATACACACTACCACAAAAACACAACATATATTAAATTTTATACGCGGTAAAATTCAATTATGTCAAAATGTATAAAAGCAAAACGGTTTTGGGCTCTGCTAGCCTGAAAAATCCAAAATTCAAAACGAGAAAGATAGCAAAATTCCACTGTTATTTTGGGTATTGTAGACTCAGGATAAAAGAATTACAATTTCATATTATTTGAACATGCACATGCAAATAAAGTGTGTGTGTGGAGGGGGGGGGGATTTGTAATTTTAGCGTTACTTCTGGTCCTACAAACTAGAAGAGTCTGAAGTAGAAGAAGGTTTCTATTACAATATCTATTTCGACTTGACCTGCAAAAATAACAGGAATTTGTAATTTATGCATTATCTCCTGTTAGAGGTCTGCACGAGCAAAAATTTCCAAACCAGTCCCCCTAAAATTTTGGTCTTGCCCGTTTATATTTTTGAATTTCACCGCCCGGTCCGTGGGAAAAATCTGTTGAAACAAGCACAACCCGTTCAAAAAACAATGGAATCAAGACCCGCCCGGCCCTACTCAATTTATGCAAAAAGAAATGCCGATTCTTTTTAATATGCAATTAAGATTCTTTTAACTCTCTAATGTCCATGGTAGCATTTCTACTACCATAAGTTCAACTTTGATTTTTACTACGAAATTTAATAAATAACGTATATTTTAAGTCATTAGAGCAATAATTGCAGCTTTAGGTAATCTATCCTATTAAAATCCGTGTGCGTATCTATGTAACCTCAAAAACTCGGAAACCACAGGGCACAGGATACAGAATTTGGCACACTTGTCGCTGGTAGGGGGCCCATGAACGATTGGGGCAAAATGTTCGAAAATTTTAAATATATCTTTTTTTACTTTATGTCTTTTGTCTTTTTTATGTTCAACCCGTAATTACGCGAGTTCCAACCAGTTGTAAATGTTTACTGCAATGTGAGATATAGATATTAAGTACACCACGCTGCAATACTAAGAAGGTGTAGACGATGATTTTTTTACCTCGCATGCAAATAACTAGAGATTATTTATCTGCGCTTAAGGGGGCACAGGACCTTTAAACATTCAAAAAACTAGTTTTCGGTTTTTGTTCGATTCTGAATTTTTTTTAATTTTTGAACAATATGCAAAAAAGCCATTGAAAAATCTGAATTATTTCTTGAGTTATAATCATTTGTAGACGGTGAGTATAATTTAAGGTTCATAAATATTGAAACTTTAAAACGCGTTTTCTCATATTAGTAAATTTGGAGTTTGCGCGCACTGTTACTTTCAAAATATGTAAGCTACCGCTTAAAATATTAAAGTAACGCATATTTGATTATTTTTTTAAGCTGTAGCTTACATATTTTGAAAGTATTAGTCTACATGCTAAAAACCACAAAAAATATACTTTTTTTAGTTATTTAATTATTTTACTTGAAAAACAATTTGAAAATTTTGAATTTTTTTTTCATTTTGTGCTAACGTTAAATTTTAAACGAAACTTTGTGTGTATATTTTGGTTTTAATTTAGGAGTAGGTGTGTTATGATTCTATTTTGTTCAAAGATTGTTTTCTGTATGCATAATTTAGAGTTTTATCATGAGCACAGCAATTAATGATTTTAATTCATGCGTTTATAAGATGAATTTTTAAATTTACAATTTAAATATTAATTTTGTATATGAAACATTTACTTTTCTTTATAATATAGATAAGAATATTTACTGTAGGCAGAAATTAAAAATATATACATCTTAATTGCATATTATTTGTCTTTTGGTACTTTGAAAAAGTCGATGCTTTTAATCGTTTTAACAAAATAAATGGTCCTGTGCTCCCTTAATTATTACTTTAAAAAAAAAAAAATGTCTACACTCTCAGAAATGAATACTCAGATTTCACGAAATTTTCTTTGTTTTTGACGAAATAGTTTCCTGGAAAATGCTCCGAGCGAACATTTTGTCAAATTGATGAAATTAGTTTCTTCACTTGCTTGACGATATAAATTTCGTCAATAGTTTCGTCAAAAGAGGGCTGGTGGCGCCGTCTCTCAATCAGTTTGGAAGCTCCAGTATTTGACAGGGGAAAAGAAAAAAATCACCTCTCTCATTCCCCGGCGTGATTCGAACTCACGACCTTTCGTATGGGAGGTCGCTGTTCTTCCAACCTGGCTGCTGGGGACTTGAAAGTGTCTGCTTTTAGACTGATATAATGAATTCTACTTCGTGTTTTATTTTTATAACGTAGATTGCAATTTTATCGGGCTTTTTCTGATATCTTATATTTTCTGAAAGTTTTAAGGAAAGCTAATTTATTTTTATGGTTTTCTCGTATCAATGAATAATTATAATATGGCTTGATTAAATAATTTACAACTGAAATTTTCTTTGATAAATGGATGATTAGAATATGGTCTGGTTAATTTGTTGCTCACAAATAATGAATTGTGAAGTGCATATTGCGTGAGATTTTATCACTTTGAATAGGAGGATAAGATTTTAACACTTTACTGTTTATAAAGAGGAGAGGGATCAATTATGTTTATTTTTAATTTGATTGAAAACATAGTATACTTCTTAAAAAAAAAAAAAAAAAAAAAAAAAAAAAGATATCCTAGAAGTTTGAGATTTTATTGACCTAATTTTCTTATTGAATGGTTTTGAAAAACACAGGAAATTTATTCTTTTCGAATTAAAACATAACGAACGACAACATATAAATAAAATAATTATATTATTAATAAGCATTCCTCAAAATTCTAACAGCTAAAAAAATAACTAATGAAGAAACAATAACTACCTATATTTCAGTATTTTCTGAAAAGCACTAAGTGCTGTTTTAAAATAAATTATTACAGGACTAACATAAACAAGCAAATATCTGTTTGCTAAAATCGTAAGATTTGAGGAGGATTTGAGGAAATGTTTCCTTAAAATGCATTGAGTCTGACCGTGATTGAGGCAACACTTTCGTCAAATATTTGAGGGTTTACGTTTCGTTAAAAGTCACGTGATGTTAATAGGAAATGATCGTCAAAAACGACGAAATACAGTTCGAGGATTTCTGAATCGTCAAAAGGGAGAGTTTTATTTCTGAGAGTGTAAAACATCAACAAAACTTTTTATTCTACTTATTCTTTATTCCAAAGATATGATTTTATCGTTTGCTACCATAGCAATAGGATAAATTAAATTTCATTTAAAAAATGCACAATAGCAGAAAAATATTTTTCTAAATCGAAAAGTTTTTGAACCACTTAACACTTTAACAGGGGAATCTTTATGCTCTCCCGTACGTAGAACGGGTTAAACAGCTATAGTCCAGGCAATAGGGAATTTTACCTAGCAAAATTAATGGTAGTACTGGAAATCGGCTTTCTAGATGTTTTTTGGGTCGCTGAATCCGAATTTGTAACTCCCCACCAAACTTTCCCCCGGCAACCTCCCCAAATTTTGGTAAAAAGCCCCCCAAAAAAGATTTTTATTAAAAGAATCAATTTTTTTATTGTTTTAGAGAAAAAGTATCTAGAAATTCAGAAAGTAGACAAAATTTCCAACAAATTAGATATATGACATTATGACTTAGGATGAAGGGGAAGAGGGGATCTGCCTCGGAACATGCGCGCGGTGCTGCGTAAACTAAGATGCGCAATTCCACTTAACCACTCACACGTTTACATTAGCCCTCCCATCTTCCCTCCGAACCTTCTCTATAAGGTTAACTTTAAGATTTTTGGGTCGCTGAATCCGAATTTTTAACTTTCCCCCCAAAATTCCCCCCCCCCCCCCAAAAAAAGAAATAGTTGTTTTTAACTTAAATTTCTTATTGTTTTAGGGGAAAAGCATTACGAAATTCAGAAACTAGACAAAATTTGCAACAAATAGGATACATGACATTATGAATTAGGATGAACGTGGAGGGTGAGGGCTGCCTCTGAACATGCACTAAATTATGAAGTCCAGTCAATAGGGGATTTTATCTGGCAAAATTAATACTAGTTCTAGATTTCGACTCGCTTTATGTTTTTTGGGTCGCTGAATCCGAATTTGTAACTTCCCACCAAAATTTCACCCGGCAACCCCCCAAAAAATGGATTTATTTAAAAAATTTGGTTTTTGAGAAATTTTGGTTGTCGCGCGGAGAATGTTCCGAGGCACTCCCCTCTCTCCCCGTTTATCCTACGTCATAATGTCATAGATCCTATTTGTTGCAAATTTTGTCTAGTTTCTGAATTTGGTAATGCTTTTCCTCTAAAATAATAAGAAATTTAGTTAAAAACAACTATTTGGGGGGGGGGGGTGTCGGGGGGGGGGGGAATTTTGGGGGTAAGTTAAAAATTCGGATTCAGCGACCCAAAAAACTTAAAGTAAACCTTATAGAGAAAGTTAGGAGGGAAGATGGGAGGGCTAATGTAAACGTGTGAGTGGTTACGTGGAATTGCGCAACTTACTCACGCAGCACTGCGGCACATGTTCCGAGGCAGATCCCCCCTTCCCCTTCATCCTAAGCAGGGTTCGTAAATATCATGATATTTTCGAAAATATCAAAAATATCCGATATTTTGATATATATCCGATATTTTCGATATATATCCGATATTTTCAAAGCAGCTAACTTACCGCTGATAATAAATGTTTTCGAGCATAATATAGATTAGAAACTAAAATGTATTACACTTAACATGGAAACTCAAAGAATATTCTAAAAATGCATTTTTCTTTTTCTTTGTCTTTTTTTTTTTTTTTTTTTCACTTACAAGGAAGGTCTCCATACTGGGCATACTCAGAATATTTTGAAAAAAATATCAATTAAACTACTTATGTACGTAATAAAGGATCAGTCAAATTTAGCGGCGGAATTACAGTAGAAAGTCTGTAAAAAAATAAAATACTTCCGAGTATTTGGCGCGAAAAAACGAAAGCGTAACGCGATTTGGCGAGCAGTACTTTTCCTCGCCAAAAGCAAACGATTTTAATGCATCTGAAAATTGCTTGTTAATTGATTTTTAGAATGCGTGTAAAAAGTATTTAATGAATTTAATCGTAAACAATGAGAGAGTTTAATAAATACATTTTTTCGTATTACATATTTATGTTGCTTGTTACTTAATTTTATTACTTTAAAAACAATTTCATCTATAAAAAATACTTTCATATATTTAAGCGTATTCCAAAATAAAGGCAAGATTCATTTAGCAGTTATTCATTTCAAACCAAGTAATTCGTCGTTTCCATAGCAACAAAATTGAACAGACAGCGCTCAACTGGACTTAATTTTGAGATATTGAAACAATTTTAATTTTGTTTTAATTCATAAAATTTGATATTTAACTTTCATTATAAATACATATATGACAAAACTATAGCTAAATCAAACTAAAACTGACAAAACTACAGTTATTTCAGTTAAATTTATTTAAACAAACTCAATATGAAATATTTTTATCTTAAAGAGTATTCGACATAAAAAGTATTTTTTGAAATTTCATTTCATCGCCAACCGATGATAAATCGCCAAATAAACGAAAATTTCATTATTTTTTTACGAACGTTCTATCGGAGTTCCGCCAAAATTTTTTTATAAACATATATATCCACATGAGACGAACACTCTAATTTTTTCAGATTTTTCTGAATATGCCCGTATGGAGACCTTCCTTGTTAGAACAAAATTGAAGATGAAATAATTGAAAACAGTAACAATTTGATTCATACATTTATAAAAAAAAACTAACTATAGGCTATAGGATTCAGTATCAAGATCAAGTATAAAAAAATCAGATATTTTTAAAACAAAATTTTAAATACAAAAAAAGTTTTTTTAATTGAAAAATTTTAACATAAATGTAAGTATAAAATGTTTTATTTCATATTTCCTAACATGCTGTATAGTTCAAACTCAACTGAACCAAAACTTGAGAAAAGGTTCTTTTCTAATGGAGTTGTATATAACTGCTTATTTAAATTAGTCAGTTTATCTTTCAATGGTTGTTCTGAATTAATTATGTCCCACATAATTATTAGTTCAACATTTAAAAAAAAATGCTTCAAATCTAAAGTTTGAAAAATATATTTGTTTTCTTTTTTGACTAAAAAAGTCACATCCAGAAGAGACAAGTTCTTTATCTACAGATTCACAGTCAATAACAGTTGAAAAATTATTTAATTTACACTGAAATATTACGAATTTCGACTGAAAATATCAAAAATATCTTGCACACATTCATATTATGAAAATAAATATGAAATGCAGAAAATATGAAACATCTTGATATATTGAAAATAAATATCAAGTATATCAAAAATCTTGATATTTTGAAAATAAATATTGGATATATATCCATTGATATATATATATATATATCAACGAACCCTGGCTGTATATAAATGATTATCAGAATTACATTTTATCTTTCAATGGCTGTTCTGAATTAACTGTCTAACATAATTATTAGTTCTACATTTAAAAATAAAAGTTTGAAACATAAAGCATGGAAAAGATTCGTTTTCTTCTTTTCCTAAAAAAGTCACTGCCAGAGGCAAAAGTTCATTATCTACAGAATGACACAGTCAATAAGAGGCGGAAATTTCCTTTACACTTGCTTTGAATGTGAAAAATATCAAAATTTCCTTGCATGGTGAGATTTTGAAAATAAATATCAAATATACAAAATATCAAACGTCTTGATATTTTGAAAATAAATGTCAAGAATTTGAAAATATCGAAAATATCAAAAATCTTGATATTTTAAAAATAAATATCGGATATATATCAAGATATATATCATGACATATATCCATTGATATATATCAACGAACCCTGATCCTAAGTCATAATGTCATATATGTAATTTGTTGCAAATTTTGTCTACTTTCTGAATTTCTAGCTACTTTTCCCCTAAAACAATAAAATTTTTTAATTAAAATTAAATAAACCAAAATAACTTTAAAATTAAACAATTTAATTTTTTAATAAAATCCCTTTTGGGGGACTTTTTACCAAAATTTGGTGGTGGTGGGGGGTGTTGCCGGGGGAAATTTTGGTGGGAAGTTACAAATTCGGATTCAGCGACCCAAAAAACATCTAGAAAGCCGATTTCAAGTACTACCATTAATTTTGCTAGGTAGAGTCCCTATACGGTCTCTATTGCATGGACTACCAGTATTAATCATGAATTTTGATTGCGGATGGAGCACACACACACACACACACAAATAATAATAATAATAATAATAATAATAATAATAATAATAATAATAATAATAGTTTGAAACAACATGTCTAATAAAAATTTCGAAATGGCATTTACAGTGGTAAGTTCTTGCTCTATTTTTTAAATGTTTTATTGAAATAAAACTAAATGCATATGATATACAGGTTTAAAAAGATTTACGTCTATTCTCTGTACAAAAAAGTTCAATGCAAATTTGTTTTTTAAACGTAAAATGAGTAATTAAAATCAAGGTAGCAGATCTGCTACCACGGCTTTAATGACCACGAGCCCATGGTAACAGTTGCTCCCTTATTATTTTCAAAGAAAATTTGTACTATTTAGTGTTAGATTTGTACTTGAAACACTGGTTTTACTTTTAAATTACATGCTCATGTTATTAAATAAATCCGAAATAAATTAGTTGAAATTTATAGTTTGCGTATAAAATAAAATGAAATTACTTTTGTGTTTATATTTTTGAACTAAATATTGAAATTACTTTTTAATATATAAATAGAGGAAATTATGACGTAAATCCGAATTATTATTTTGAACTTTATATTTCTAAGTATAACTATGAACATAAATTATAAGTATAAAATGTTTTTTTAGCCGTATCACTCAAGTATATTATGTTTAGTATGTTTTTTCTGCGTGGTATATATTACACTCGCCTGATTCCACTCACAAGGGAACCACTTTTGGTGCTGCTCGCACCTAGCATCGAGACCTGGTGAATTTTGTAGCCCTATGCATAAAAGTTAGAGAACCGATAAAAATTCTCTGTTAAAATAATATTTTATATACCTTTTTATACTTTTAATTTTTTATTATTAAATTTTTATTTGTTTATTTCACGCCAAAAGTGAGTTCAGTCGCCAAATATGGCGCTACAATTTTCCCGTCCGCTGTATCCACAGAGTAAATGTACAGTACATATTACTAGAATTATATCAGATTGCGATTTGTTTGATAATAATTGATAGCATAAGAAACAAGAATTTGGTTTTTTCTCTTCCTTTTTTCTATACAGATGATAAATATATAAATAGTAAATATATTTCAATAAAAGCTTTCAAGATCATTGAAAACTATTTTTTAGTGAAATACAAAATAAGCAAACTATTTTCTTTTGAAATCAAATAAATGGAATAAAATTTCGAATGCTTAAAATGAAATGTTGCTGTATTAAATGGTCCTTTGGTAAAAGTAATAGTAAAGTAAATTAATATTTGTACACAATTTAGAAAAATTACTGTGGCTAATGAGGTCGGACATTACAATTTCTAGTGAACTTCCTCTCCTCACACAAGGCAAACAGCTATGTCATTTGGCTAGGGTTGCCGGAAAGCTCTACGTTTGAAAAAAAGCGCCTACCTTTTCCCCGCCAAAAATGTGACTATAATGTTGCAATTTTCCAAAATCAAATTCGTGGATTTTTGAAGGAATTTTTAAACTTTTTTCAATATTTTATACTTATTTTTAAATAATTTTTATTTTTTAATGCTTTTCTTTAAAAAACTTCAATGTTAATAGTCCGATAAGTGGTCTCGAAAATTGCATTTTCAGAAAGTTATGCTGCTGTAAAATCATGAAATATTATTTTAACAAAAATTTTTATCGATTCTCTAACTTCGTAATATAAGGCTTTAAAATGCACCAGGTCTCAATGCTAGGTGCGAGCAGCACTAAAAGCGGTTCCCTTGTCAGATGACCTGCGCTCTAGTTTACTATATTTTTAATCGGTTGCTGGGTTTATTGTGCGTTTTGAATTTTTGGCAGCAAAAAATAGGAAATTATGCAGGAAATGGCTGTTATCTTGTGGTCTTTTTTAAATTAAAAATGAACTATAATTTATTTAGAATCCGGATTTCTGTTTTTATCTCCCCAATATTATCCGAAATATCAGTATTTTTTTACAGAAAAATAAATATAGTTTAAACGCGCGAAATTTCACCTTATTTAAGGAGAGATTTTCTGTAAGAAAATATTGGTACCTCAAGAATTTCTTAGTTTAAAAATTCAAGGACCCGTACGAACCCTGCTTGTATTTAAAATTTCACGATTCTAACTTTTAAATTGTGTATATTTTTAGAAAGATATAGTTACAAAATTTTATTTTTATATGTATTAGAGAAGCAAAAACCAAGATCCCATCGGCAAAAAAATAACCGTTTTTTTTTTTTTCGTTACGTACTACATTAGTGATATCATATACAGTGGTGGCCAAAATTGTGGACATTTTTTGAAATTTTGATGTTTTATAACTTTGCGTGCTTGAAGAATGTAATAAATTTCACTTAAATACAAATGTTTATACATCAAATTCAAGAAAATTTAATGTAGAATTTAATAAAACATAATTAAAATATCTGCATTACAAAAAAAGTTACGCTTACAAAAAATAAGATCTATCTTAGATTTCATTATATTTTAAGAATCAATCATAGCTTCAATAAGTTGCGTTTTATTAGATGGACGGGTTTTTTTTTGTTGTAGTTGTTTTTTTGTTTTTTTTTTTGTACAAGGATTTTCAAACGTCGCCACAAATTTTCTATAGGATTCAGATCAGGGCTGTTTCCTGGCCAGGGTAATAATTGTATGCTTATATTTTTAAACCATTCTTTACATATTTTTGCCGTATGGCATGGGGATGAATCCTGCTGAAAGATAAATGATGATTTTGTGGGGAAGGGATCCCTGATGGAAGGTATCAATTTTAGTTCCAAGACAGTTTCGATGTATTTTTTTTGCATTCACAATGCAAAAATCAAATCAAAATATACTACAGTTTAGTTATTGACATTTGATTTGTTCTTAAAACAGTCATTGTGATTGTCTAGGAAGCTTTTATTACAATACACTTCAGTATTCATGACTAACTGGGTTTGTATTTTAGATTAAAGTAAGCGTTTTTTTTTTTTTTTTTTTTTTTTTTTTGTAATGCAGATATTTTATTGCTGTGTTTTTTATTAAATTCTGCATTAAATTTTCTTGAATTCGATACATAAAAATTTGTAAAGTGAAAATTAATATGTTCTATAAGCACACAAAGTTATAAAAAATGCCCACAATTTCGGCCACTACTGTATATTAAAACGCAAAGCTATTTCTGTAAGATCATAACCCAAATTCGACACAATTGCGCATGCGTCAACTTTTTTTTTTAACCACTTCAATTTAGAAGGAAGTACAGCGAGTTCCTGCTAGCGTAGCGGTCTAAAGAAGCAGTTTAATGCTCTGAATTTTTGTAGAGGACGCAGGTTCGAGCTCAAGCCCAGTAAAATGATTTCTGTAATATTTGTGTCGATAATTTATTTCAATGATGACATATTTCATTAGGAAGAAAAGTTATATGATTTTTATTTTACTATTATTATTATTTGAATGCTTTATAATTAAATAAAATTAACACTCATATTTTGAAAATATAATGATTTTATATTTATAACATATTAAAATATTTTGTATGCAATTATCTATTAAATAAATTGAACTGATCTACAACTGTCGTTATATTTGCTGACCATTATCAAAAATGTATATGTGTGTGTGTCAGAAAGAAAAGTTTACCATTCGTAAAAAAATAAAACAGAAAGAAAGAAAAATATTCATATAAGAACTATAAAAAAATTACCTTGATATCCATGGTTTAATATTTAAAAATGTATAAAAATATAAAATAAAATTCAAATAATAAAATATATATATTATAAATCGTTAGCTACACCAAGTTTCAAATTCAGTTTTTAGAGAATCAGACTGATAAAAAAGAATTCATGGCAGCTTTCAATGGTCGTGTAGTTTAAAAAAATAAATGAATAAATAATAGTAAATATTATTAAAAAAAAATGCTTTACCAAGTATTTAGGTAAATTTCTGATAAAAAGCAAGCATAATTGGTTGTAAATTGTGAACATAAAATTATTTTACTTCATTCAATAGATTAGACTGACATCACCACCTATCGCCTTAAAGAAATAGGAAACACTTATGCAATATAGAAGTTTCTGGCTTTTTCAATAATTAGTTTCAAAGCAACTAATAACAAATTCAAGAATTTTTCTAATGTAACATTCAAGTTATTTACCGACAAATTTTCACGGCTACTGTCTATTACATACATAATTGTACACAAAATCAGAATGTAAAATGAGTTTATTATTATTATTATTATTATTGTGTAAAATGGAATAAATTGTGGGAAAAAAATTATATGAAAAAACTAGATACATATAGAGAAGGGTAGTACACAGTCAGACGAAAAATATTATTTCTTAAAGTATGGCAACACAAATATGCTACACAAATATGCTACACATTAATGTATAAATTATTTTTAAAAAGTTATTTATCAAAGCATAGCAGCATGATAACGGAGTATCGGAAATTGTCTCACTGCGTACCACTTGTGGTACAAAGTGTGACAATGTATATATTTCCATAAATTACACAATTTTACACTCTCTCCATAATTTTCTTCAGTAAAATATTAATAATGTCTTAATTACTGTCTGAAATCGTGATTATCGCTTGGAGTTACATCTGACATTTTTGGGATCGAGTACTTTTGATAGAGCAATAATAAAAATGCAAGGAAAATTTTAACAGTTACGGGTACACATAATATTAACAATTCAACCACAATTTGAGCTTAACTGAACACGTATTGTGGATTGTGGCATATAAAATATAGTTATTTGTCTTAAATGAAGGCTTAAGAGTATGCCTAACAATGGGAGCGTATAGCTCAACGTACATCCAAATTTCCGGAGGAAATCGGAAACCGGTGGTATCCTGAGAGTCGCTTTGTTTTTACAAGTTGTAGTTTTGGCAGTAGCATTGGAATGTCTGATTCATTAACAGACGCCATATCTGAAATATGAGGTAATACGAAGTCTACTGCTTTCACACTCTTACGAAGATAACTCACTTCAAACTCACCATCTTCATCCTTTCAGGTTAAGATTTTTCCTACATAGAACACACAGACAGAGGAAAACTTCCTTTTATTAGTAAAAGATATGACATTATTTTTACTTATATTGTACTTGAATTTCAACAAATAAATAATTTTTTTTTTAAATCATAATCTCATAGTTGTCTCACTGTGTACCAGAACTGTGCGTCTCACTGTGTACTTTCGTTACGTTGTAACAAAATGCTTGCCATATCTGTTTTATCAATTTCATCGCTTTGAAAGTTCGTGTCGTTTCGTCGAAATAATCATTAGATATAACTAGATTTGGTTAAGTAAGTATATGCCATAATGAAGGAAATAAACTCTAAAATAGACGTTTATTTAACTTTAATCACTGTAAAATAAACAATTATTTTCTATTTTGTTGGGCGTGTAACCGAAGTGCCGAAACTATGTCCACCTGTTGCATATGATAAGGCGGTTATGTGTGAGCGTCATCAAGGAGAAAAATTTACAACTTTATGTCAAAGTGACTGCTGTCTCACTATGTACCACGTCTCCCTGTGTACCATGTCCTACTGTGTACTACTCTTTCCTGTATATAAATAACACAATTGGAATCATACAAATTCGAAAAAATAAATCAGAACGTCTTTATTTGGAGTCATCATATATGAAATATTATAACACCATTTATCCATATGGAATTCAACAGATCTGTTAAAGTCTTTTCATCCATAAATAACTCTATTGATTATTCTCCAATTTATCCCACTCTAAATCATACATTAAATCGTAAAACCACACGAAACAAGCGAGGTAGATATTCTCCTACAATTATACTTTCCAAAAAATATATTACTAAACAAATAAATACTCCTCAAAGTAATTATATAAGAAATTATAACTGGTTATTAATATGGATATACATCTTTGCTATCAAAAGAAACAGATTGTACAACATTTAAATGTATTTCTCAGTAACTCTTACTCTAAGCATTTCTCTGATATACAGTGGCGGTCAAAAGTTTCCGGCCAGCATGAAATTTTTGATTAATTTGTAAGTATACCCATATGAAGAGGAGTCTCAAAATGATACTTATACACTTTACTGACATAACAGATAGGAACTTATTTATGGAATAAAAGATAAATATTAATAAATTTAATTGGCAAAATTAATTGCAAAAGAAAACGCATGTTCTCAAAAGTTTCCGGCCACCTTGGCAAGTTTGGAAAAAAAATGGTGTTATAAAAGAAACTAACAGTGATCAACAACATTTACAACTATTATTTTGTATTCATACATTTAGCAATAAGTACTGCGGCGCAGCAACGTGGCATCGATTCAATGAACGGTTGTAGATCGTCAATATTAATTTTTTTCCACGGTTCTTGCAATTTTTGTGAAAATAATTTTATAATTTCACACACGTTTTCAAGTTAGTTTCAAAGATTTTCTATAGGATTCAGATCGGGTGATTGCGCTGTCCGTTTCAAAAGCGGAATTTTTTGTGCGAAAGCAACTGCTTGACGAGCTTACATGTATGCTTTTGGTCGTTATCAGGATGAAACAATAGTTGTGACTGCAATTTTTCCTCCAATAAGGCAGCAAATGATCTTGCAAGATATCCTTATGTATTGCACTATTCATCTTGCCGCGGATTTCAAATAACGGACAGGCACATTTTCCAGAAAATGCTCCCCACAGCATAACGTGACCTCCGCCATGCTTCATTGTAGGAATAACATATCTCGAATCTTACCTTTTGCTTTTAGGTCGTCGGTTGTAGTGTCTGTTATCACTCCCAAAAAGATTGAATGTCAATTCATCGGAAAATAGTACTTTTTTCCAGTTTTCAGTTGACCAGTTTTTGTATTCCTTGGCAAATGGCAGTCGGGCCCTCTGATTTTTTTTTACTTATGAAAGATTTTTTAACACCAACTCTTCCATAAAGTCCTACGTCACGTAAGCGTCTTGACACGGTAGACCGACTTATTTCAGCAATATTTTAACACCGTAAATCACGGGAAATTACAGCGGCATTTTTATGCGGGTCATCAGCTGCTTTTCTCCTGATAATTCTGTCCCCAGCAATAGTCGTTTTCCCGGGTCCCCCAGACCGTGGCAAGTTTCGAAGACCATGACCATCTTTATATTTTTTTTAAATACCGTTCACAGCAAATTTTTCGATCGACGATTTCGCCGCAATCTGACGAGCGGATTGTCCCTTTAGCGACAAACAAATCACTCGTTTAGGAACAATAAATTGTTCAACTTTACATTTTTGAATTTCAAATACGTTATTCACATTGATTAATTAACAAACACTGCCAAAAAAACACTTTACCGATATCAAAACAACTAACGGATGACAAATGGCCGGAAACTTTTGCGCACTGAATTTCGAATTCCTCTCCTTTGCATCAAGTATCTTCAGTATCCAGTCAAAATAACCACGTGGTCAGAGGTACTTTGCTTATTCCTAACTTTTTGAGCAATTGTGCTTCTTCTTCGCTGAAGCGTTCTGTCAAACAAATCAAAGAAACTAACTGGCCGGGACTTTTGACCGCCACTGTATATATTTTTTTATCTCATTATGACAAGAGCTAATCTTTTCAGTATAAATTTACGAAAAAGACATAAAATTCAAACACTAATACACAAATAATAATCACTTTTTCAAATAAAATTAATATTAATTCTATAATTAATGACAAAAACTGCAAATTTCCTCTTAATAATCTTCAAATATCAAAAACGTTAAATAGCCAATTACTATAGGAAAAAAGATTTTTAACTATAATTTATTTTCAAAAAATACATCTGCAGCTAGTACTTTTCCGTGTAAATGCAATTACCCCTCTCTACAAAAATACATTAATAATGATCACGGACATATAATCACAGGAAATCTTAATATTGTGAATGATTTTACACTAAAACAAAACTAAAGGGTTATGGAACTAAATGTAGACTTCCTTCAAATTTTAACATCAATTCTATTTTAAAACAGTTTAAGTATAGTGCAGATATATTTATTTATAAAATTACAATCTCTTACAATAAACCCATTGAATATTTAATCAATGGAAAATACTGGTAATTGAAAAATTAACTAAAGCTTTAAAATATAATATTTCGGATTTGGTTACTATTAACATAAAGTATCTTTTCCAGCCAATCACTAAAATAAAAAAAAACTATGTTATTACTTATGTAGATAAATCTCCAAATAATTATGCAATCATAGGTAAATCTTATTATCACCAACTGCTTACATCCAGTATTCTTCTAATAACTCTTTCCAAAAAACTAATGAAAACATAATTGTAAACAATCGTAAAATTAATAGTTATTATAAATTATTAAACATTTCCTCTACAAACTTTAATTATCCTTATTTAGTTCTTATACCCAAATTATTGCTAAGATTTTGCTAGCCATCGCGGACATATATACAGAACAAAATTTGCTTTTATTAATATAGATATATATTTTTTAATCTTTCTCCATGCACTAATAAGAAAAGAAAAAAAATCATTTTATATGACCAAACTTTCTTCAGATACTATTTTAGATTTTATAAATTTTCAAAACTTTCTCTAATTTCTAATGAGAAAAGGAAAAAAAACTTTTGTGCCGCCAAAACTTCCTCAATTTAAATTTTATGAATTTTTGCTCTTCTTCAAATTTTGTAATTGTATGATTTTTCTAACGTGAAGTAGTTACCGTACTAGTAAGTTCAATTTTGAATTTTGAAATATTAACTTATAGGAAATTTATCATTTTATGCATTCTAAATAGTTTATTTTCTTCACTTTAGATTATCGTGATTTTCAGCCGGAAGTGTGTTTTAAATCGAATACTCAAACGTTGATCTTCCATAGAAAGAAAACAGATCTCGTGGATGCAATCATTGTTTGTAAATGGAGATATGCTGCAGAACTCTATGATCCAAAGCAGGATGAAATGAAAAATTTAGCCGAAGCTTATAAATGCTGGATGAAGGGTAATTGAATTTTAAGAAAACAACTTAAGTGCGCATTTACATAAGTGAAGTGACAACTACATAAAAGTCTTCGTTACATGACGTTATTCCGCTGCACCATATTCAGTATTATCCATCAGTAATCTCGATAATTTCAATTGTTGTTGAAAAAACTCCTAATGCGAAGTAAGAGTGAGACTGTAAGCTAATTACCGATTTATTTTTCAATACTAGTGGGCTATATCCACTGCAAGCTACACCACCAAACACCCTTTTAGACACTACAGGCTTTAAAAACTCACTAATTTGTTCTGTTTTAAATAGGTTACGGACATTTTGTAAACGGGTATCCATTCATCTCCCTTTGACTGGGGTTTTTTAACGTTCAATCAACAGTTGTCTCGACAACTAAGGACACGTTTTCGTGATTGATAAATAAGAAAATTAAATATTCGAAAATCAACTTATATAAAATGTCTCATTTTAAAAATGTCGCTTCCTATCGGAATTTTAGAACAAAATTGCTTAAAATGTATTGCCCTCAATATAACGTAATTTCCAACAAAGTGTTCTGTCTCTCTTTAATACTTAAGTGAAATTACATTTTCCAATTGCATGATACATTATTTGTTTGCGCTATCATTTGTTTTACTGTGTTTGTTGTGCACAACAACATTTAAAAGGCCTTTCCCGAAAAAAATATTCTAAAGTAAATAACTTTTTAAACTGAATAACTATACAGCAATATTGTTAATTAAGCATTTTAAATATAGCGTAAATCTCCCCATTTATTGTTTTTAAATTGCAACAACTTAATTATTATTTTAAAAAATTATTTTTCTTTTTAATATTAACGAGTCAATATATTTAACATGACGAAATTTTCTCATATTTACGGCTTTTAACATGTTATCATTTAAATATTAGTTTAAAGTTTTCTTTCTGTTTTTAATAGTTATGTGCAAATACATATTTTAATTCAATGGAAATTGTTTTCCAACAATGAATCCCTATATCAATATTTGGAAATTTTTCCAGAGAGAAACATTCGCCTTGCGTACAATATTTCAAATGAAAATCCAATTTCAAATTAATCGCTTGTAACGCGCAAAGGCCAACCTAGTGAATGGCCCGGCATGGAATCCTTTTCACTAGGTTGGCCTTTGCGCCTTATAAGCGATTAATTTGAAATTTGATTTTCATTTGAAATAATGAATCTCAATTCAAATGATGAAATTTTGAATAAATAACAGATCAAGTGCGAGTATGACTCGCACACAGAGGTTTCCGTAAAATATATAAATGAATTAGTAACCGGGCATTGCATTAATACAATTGCATTTACACAAATATATCATTAACCCTTAAATTCGCGATTTTTTATTTTGTTTCAAAAAAATTATATATTATTCTCTGAAAGGTTTATTACACAGGAAAAATAATGAAAAAAATCACAGATACATTTTTCATATAATACGTCAATCTTCACTTCTGTTGCACATCTGCAATACAAGTAAAAACAACTGTCTTGTGACTGTTTTACGCTAAAATATTGCAAATTAGTAAATATTTTAATAAGTATGTCTCCAAATACCTAATTTTATATAATTATTTATTTTATAAAGCTTAACCTTTAACCATTTAATTCCCATGATAGAATACGTTCTAGAAATTATGTAGTTCAGAGAATCTGACTTTACACCAGAAAGTTCCAATGGTTAATTTCGCTTTATTTAAATACGGAATGTCTATTATTAATGAAAGCAAATATTGCCATTTTAATTTTCTGGTGTCAATTAGGTATATACGAATAAAAAAAATCTCTTAAATTCAAAACACTGTTGTTTGCATATATGCAAAGCTGCGCACTAAAGGGTTAAAAGTTGTTATCTGGGCTTTAAAAGCCGGTGGCGTATATAGTACGCCGCCCTTGACTTTAGGTATGTCCAAACCATCCGTGTCTTTAAGGGTTAATATCTCGGCTAATTACCGACTTTTTTTTCGAAAATCATTATCAACAATCCTTTTATACTTCTGCGACGATAGGTACCCCCAGCGCTTCTCAACTCCTTTGCTGAACGCCCGCAAATCGAAATTTGTATATAACGGAAAAAATGTGATTTTCCCAAAAACTATCTGACCTAGGGTAATCGCTATAGTTTTCCTGCAATGTAAATATGAACTTCTACTATCCCTAAATTTTTAATAATTCTAGTTTCAAAAGATTCTAATCTAGAGGGAGGGGGGGGGGCATATTTCTGTAGTATATTTTCGACGATATCTCTGAAAATATATTACCTGAAATTAAAAGAAATGCATTTTTGAGTTTGGCGTTACGGAAGCTTTCATACGAGGCCCCACACACTACACACAAAAAAAAAGATTATTTTTCAAGTAACTTAATTAGCCCCTCTATATTTTTCCTAAATATAATTGTGAATAGTTAATAATCTATAAATATCTGGGTCAATAACCTTTATTACTTCAACCAATTTAAACTTTGCACGCTCCATATTTTACGAGTTAAATGGTTGTGATAGACGGACAGACAGACACAGGAGTGATCTTATAATGGTTCCGTTTTTACTTTTTAAGTACGGAACCCTAAAAATTGTAAAAAAAAAAAAAAAAAAAAAAAAAAAAAACTAAAAAACTTGTCTACTTCGAAAAATAGATGCTTACTGCACACCATAATCTCGTCTAGTATATAACAGAAGATTACAAAATACAAAAGAAAAACCCTTCAAAAGAAGATTAAATTGCTATGCATTGTTTTTGTTCCTATAAAACTTTTTTAACGGAACTATTCCAACCGACTGCAACACTAAATAGCGCTTAAACTAATTCTTCAGTATAAAAACGGTCTGCTTCAAAGCTTTTATCGAGCCTTTCTCTATAAAACTATCGATTTTCATATTTTTAAATGTAATAGTTTTCTTGATATTAGCCGATAAAGAAGTCCGGCCATAAAAAACGGAAGAAGTTATTGTATTGGGTGAGTGCAAAAGTTCTACCCGTTTTGAAGATACATGTAAATGTCAAGTGGAGTACGGACGTTACAACTGACGTTTCGAGAACAGAAAAGTGGCCTATAACGCGTAGAGCAATAGAGTATGCATGGGCGCAACGTTTGTCAGAAGAACTCATGCCGAACGGGAAACAACATGGCAAGGAAGAAAGAACGCATCAGACATTGTTTACTGTACGAGTATGGTGAAGGCATTGCAGCAGTCACAGTTTGCCGCACCATTTGTTAAGTATATGGAGAGGATGCCGTGGGCAATAACACCTTCCGCCGTTTGTTTAGGAAATTCCGGGACGAAAACTGGAGCTGTAAAAATCACACCCGTTCTGGACGCCTATCAATGGTTTCTGACGAGGATCTTGACCCAGCATAACAAATTCCCCACATCTAACCGTGAAGAATTAGCGGAAACATTCTCGGTACACAGAACAACAGTCGAAACACGGATGCATGCGCTTGGTTTCATCTCTAAGTTCGATCAATGGGTACCACACCAGCTTACAGAAAGTGTACGAGAAGAGAGGATCAGCACTTGTGTTTCTTTGCTTTCCCGTAACAGTGGGAAACCCTTTTTGAACCGAATTGTACCGGGCGATGAGAAATGGGTACTGTACCGTAATGTAAAGCATCGAAGGACCTTATGCCGAGTTGCAGAGGGTACTCCATCGACCTCAACAGGAGGACTCCATTCCGAAAATGTTTTGCTCAGTGTATGGTGGGATGCCAAGGGGGCTGGGAGATCCTCGAGGGGATCTCTGGGTACCTCGCACCGAACCAAACGATTAATGTTGTCCTCTGCTGCCAAGAACTGGACAGACTGTGAGCACAACTCATGTCTAAGGCTGCACACAAACGTTTGTTTTGCCATCCTTCTCCAGTTTTCATGGAAATCTTTTGTTCAGGACTCTTCTGCAGTTTATTCACAAAAGAATGAGGGGAATCAACAATGGGTCAGGAGATAAGGCGCTCAACCCTACTTGAAGGAAAGGTTCCTCTTTTACAGGACATCAGTCCCTTTCCTTTTAAAGTCAATAAATATCAAAGACACCGAATGGCCACAAGAAACGACGCCGACACTGATAACAGTTAGAAGGATGGTGCGTTCGCAGCCTTAGCGACCATCTCTCATCAATCGCAGAAGGGATTCCATTTCATCAAGATAACGCCAAACCTCATGATGATTTAAGGACTCGGCAAAAATTACTGGACCTTGGTTGGGAAGTTTTACCTCACCCGGCGTATACTCCCGAAGCTTGTACCTTCGGACTATCACCTTTTCCGATCGTTACACAACGCCTTCGATCGCCGAACCTTTAATGATGTGAAGGCTGTAAAAACGGCGTTTCAACAGTTTTTAGATTCCAAAACACAGCAGAATTATCGACGTGGGATTCACTTACTGGCAGACAGATGGCAAGAGGTCATTACGCAATGCTGGTACTTACGTGAATTCACAGGTGCTTAACATTTTGTGTTCTCCGCCTTTCTGTTTTCGCCAAAAAACGGGTAGAACTTTAGCACTCACCTAATACGTTTTTGTTTGTGGTTATATTTTTGGTAGTTTTTTTTTTATTCAGTTAATCGCGAACTAATGACATTGTCAAAAAAAAACATGTTTTTTAATCTACAAAAATATAATGTAAACACGAACAAAAATATCAAATAACTTCTTCCGAATTAAACAAGATTCCGAAAAGCGTTCTTTGTCAATAAAAACCTCAGAAGCCAATCTACAAGGTGTCCCAAAGGACATTGACACATTTTGAAATTCAATAAAAAATCAAGTAATTGTCGTACAAGAGTGCGGTTTCGACTAAAATGTTTCTCACGATGAAAAGTTTTTTCAAGCGAATAAAATAAATTAGTTTCTATCATATCCTATAGATGGCGCCGTACCTTAAATTAATCAGAAAGAAGCGTATAAATCTCAAGACAATTAGTTACAGAACATTTTATTTTGTAAAATTCAATAAAAGCATAATAATTCGTGCAATCCATTAACATAGTTCAATGAGTGCACTTTTTGTAGCTCGAGCCACATTCATACGGAGCACCAATTCAATCCAAGTGTTCACTAGCATTGCTTATAGAATCGACTGGATCACACGCTTGATTCTCGTCTTCAGTACTTCAATTTCAGCCACAGCAAAAGCATACACTTTGTTTTGTTTTTTTCGCTGGGAGCTGTAATTTATGTGTTACAGCGTCAAATTTAATCTGAAAATCAGAAAAAACGCATGTTTGAAAATATTAAAACCAAACATGCGAACAAGTGGCGCTATCTAAGATCGAAATTTTGAACTAATTATTTTCATTCGAAAAAAAACTTTCCATCCTGAGAAGCATTTTAGTCCAAAACGCTCTCCTGTGCGAAAATTACTTGATTTTTTATTGAATTTTAAAACGTGTCAAGGACTTTTGTGACACCCTGTAGATTGGCTTAGGATTCTATTGATAAAGAACGCTTTTCGGAATCCTGTGTAATTCTGAAGAAGTTATTAGATATTTTTATTCGTGTTTACATTATATTTTTGTAGATTTAAAAACGTGTTTTTTTTTTTTTTTTTTTTTTTTTTTTTTAACAAGTCATTAATTCGCGATAAACTGAAAAAAAATAAAACACGTTGCTTCATGTGTGAAAATAAAATATAACCACAAGCGAAAACATACTATAACCTCTTCCGTTTTTTAGGAAAAATAAACACGTTTCTTAATCTACAAAAATACAATGTAAACACGAAAGAAAATGTCTAATAGTAACTTCTTCCGAATTACACAAGATTCAGAAAAGCGTTTTTTATCAATAGAAAGCTGTGAAACCAATATACTTTCGAAATTTAAAGAAGCATTTATAGAACTTAAATCTCAAACTTTTAATTCTCAATTAGGCATTTTCAGCTGAGTAACTAGACTAATATATGCAATAGTAACGAAATAGTGCTAATGTTCATGTCAATGTTAATGCTAATACCATTTATTTATCATTTTTGCCTTTAAAACATGGGTGTTGAACATGGAAATATTTACACGAGAATGGATAGCATGGTAATAATCGACATTCCGGTTTGAGAAAACTTGTTCATATTATATAAAACCACTCGGAAATGCTTCCGAAAATCTGTGACAGCAAAAGAATCTTTGTTTTTTATAAATTCTTCTTTAACACTTTATGCCCCGACGGTGCTTCAAAATACCATTAAAATAACGTGTTATAAAATTCATTTAATGCATTGATTAGTATTAATACAGTGTAAAATGAGTTATAGATACTTTATCTTTTTCCAAAAACATTATTCGTTGCACAAAACAAAACTATTTTTAAAAGGATAAATTCTTTTGCCTTTGCACCTCTTCAGTTTTATTGGCGTTGTGGAGGGGGGGGGGGGTTCAGTTCGGAAATATTTCTATATTTTTGTTGTAAGAATTTTATATTTGTACATTTCCTAATTCTACATAATACAAAAAAAAAAATTTTTTTTAATAAAAGATTTGAATTTAGCTATAAATATTTCACCTATAAATTCAAATTTAATTAATTAATTTTAATTAGCAAAACTATTTTAAAATGTATTAAATGATTGTGTAAATCTACTAATGTAGTTTCAAAAATTCACAAAAAATGCTTAAGAAGATGAAAGTTTCATGAATTCATAATTTGGGGCATAAAGGATTAAAACTGACAAATATATTTGTTTCTTTGGTCGCTAAAGATAAAGAACGCTTTTTGGAATCGTGCAAAAATCGAAAGAGGCTGATATATAGATGTTTTCGTGGTATACAATATTACATTTACACAAGTAAATATTACATTTTCGTGTTTAAAAAACATTTGTCCATTTTTACAGGGGAGAGGTTACTGTAATTTAACAATTTTGTGTAATTTATGCAAATCTTCTTTTATAGGTGCTGAAGATGCTCCTAAAACTTTCTGGACCCATGTGGGATTTTGCTACAAAGATTATCTGTCTCAAAATTCATCAAATTTTTGGGCTATAGAAACAGCTAAAAACAATTCCGTTTCAAATATTTTGTCAGAATGCCCTGAAGTTATTATTGACATCACTCTAGTAGACAAAATTCCTCTTACTCTAGGCGATGAAGGAGGATATAAACGCGCTTTCATTTGTGCCGTCAAGAATGAAACAATAAATACATCTCCGTAAGTAAAGATACTGTATAGTATATGCCCTTGGGCCTGCTTATTGTTATAGTACTCAAAATATTATTTTAAGTACTCAAAATGAATATGATTTGTTTTCTTATTTATGTAATTTTGTAAAAAAGTTATAGTGATAAAAAAAAAAATAATAATAACAAAGGACATAGTTGTAATTTAAAAGAGGAAAAAGATCATAAGTTGTTCTGAATAATAAATCTACCTAATTTTGTGCATTTTAATTAAACATAATTTGCAACTGAAATATCTTGGTGTATTTGTGTTTGCGATATACCGTATAGTAACTGCCATAAAGTAATTTATGCTAAACAATTTATAATTCTCTTAATTTATAATATAGTAATTTATAGTAATTTCAGTTGTAATAAAATAATTTAGTTTATTTGATTTTATCGACTAACGCTTTATTGGTTGATGAGGAAAAAAAGAACGTTTCGCGTACATTTTACACTAAATTAATATTTTTTTTTCAAAACGAAATGTTAGTTTTTCGGATGCTTTTATTTCTCAAATAAACATTTTCAACTGTGTAACAGAATTTATACATGAAAGAGTAACATAACACTGTTAATTTTAATATTAATGTTAATTTCGTTAATGTAGCATGTTTTTCTGTCGAAGCTGTTTGTCGACAGAAGAAAATGTTTACTTCAGAACTGACAGCCTCTTAACCCTTTGAGGGGCGGTGGGATATATTTTGTCCCACCTATGATTAATGAGGATTTACACCAGAAACATTTTATGAAATTTTACTTTTCTAACTTTGGTGGAAAAAAGTCGTAAAATTGCTTTTCCTTATTTGGAAATGAAATTTTTCTAATTTTCCGGTGGGAATTCAGTATTACACAAACGTAATTGCTTGCCCCTCAAGGGGTTAAAACCAATATTTCGTGTTCCGGAAATTGATTAATGCATTGTAAACGCTATTCCGAAACGTTTCGGGGTTTTCTTTTTCTTTTCTTTTTTTCAAATGGGAAGCAAAAGGGGGAAAAAATATTCAGTGCTAATTTAAATCTCGCAAATATATTAGTTTCTGCAGTTCCGAAATACAAAAGAACGCTTTTCTGAATTATGGGTAACTGGAAAGAGATTATGTTACATATTCTTAAAGTTTAGCTAGATCTAGAAAGGTTTCTCTGTTTTTATAGTGTAATGATCAATAATAAAATGTTGGGCACGGCTGTCTAAAATGAGTTGGATGTGCCAGTCCCAAAACTTTCTCCTATCTCATACATCTTAATACAGTCGGACTTCTATTTAACGAACCTCTATTTTCCGAATTTCTCTATTTTGAGAACTTTTCCTTGGAACCAAGAACATTTTGCGAATTTCTTCGTAAAATAACCTCCAAATAGCGAAGTGCATTCTCTGTTTAACGAACTTTTTCTTGTGATCTAATTTTTTTTTTATCCCCATTTCTCAAAATATTTCTGGACATTTCAAACTTATTCTTTCTTTAAACAGATTTTACGATGTTCAATGGTCTTGAAATGGTTTTACCAGGCATTTTCTTTGTCAGCAGTGAGAATTCGGTTGGTACGGAGGACGAAGACGATAATCCCTTAGAGTAACTTTTAAAAATGTGGATACAGGTGAGAAAAAAAGAAGAAATTAACCATGATGTGCTGATTGATGATTGTATTTCACTTAATTCTGAAATCGAGACATCGAAAACACTATCCGAATTGGATATTTTCGACAGTGTGAAAAGTAAAAACAATACAGCAATGAATTGCGATGAAGACGAATTTGATGATGATGGAAATGATCATGATGCAGGAATTAACAAAACTTCGCATGATGAAATGCTAAAATCATTTGAAACAATCCGACGCGGATTATAGTTAGAAGAAAATACGCATGAAGGGGTTTTTGTTGCATTGTAAAGATGCAAGACATATTATGAGAGAAAGCACTTTTTAAAAGAAAAAACTCAGAGAAAATTAACAGAGTTTTTCAAAAACTAAATTTAAGGACACATATGTTAATGTATGGTTAAAATTATTTGTTATAGTAATAATAAATACGATAACATAGTTAAAAGTCGTTAATTTTAATGTAAAACTATTTAATTAAACAAAAAATACAGTGTATTCCCGGACAATGTTTTGTTTTCCTTGCACATTTCAAAGATTTAAACACATAGAAACTAGTCGGATGTACCAATCCCAAAACTTTCTTCTATCTCATATATGTTAATACTTCAAAATTCGCTATCACACTGCCAAAATTAAAGGGCAATCTATGCATCTCATGAGGATTCTAAAGATATGAAATTCCGTGCATTAGTTCTTGAGATATGACTATCGCTGAAATCGTCTAAATACAGCAAAATGCTGCCTAGCAGCGCCACCTATTGGGTGATTTATACCAAATCCTAATCAGCAACAATTTATGTCAACGTCTGACTGAATCTGAAGTTTGGAGAAAATCCGTGCATTAGTTTTTGAGATAGAGCTATAGCGAAAATCGTGAAAATTCCTGCATAGCAGTGCCACCTTTTGGGTGATTTATACCAAAACCTAATTAAAAAGAACTTGTGTCAACATACAACTAAATCTGAAGTTAGATTAAAATTCGTCCATTAGTTCTATCGATAGAGTTATTGAAGTAATCGTGAAAAAGGCAGCACAGAAGCGCCACCTGTTGGGCGATTTACACCAACACATAATCAGTATCAAGTCATATCAAGGACTAACTGAATCTGAAGTTTGATGAAAATCCGTGCGTTAGTTCTTAAGATAGAGCTATTGGGGAAATCGTGTAAATCCTGCAAAATTCATCACAACAGCGCCACCTGTTGGGCGATTTACACCAAAACGTAGTCAACATCAATTCATATCAAGGACTACCTAAATCTGAAGTTTGATCCGTGCATTAGTTCGTGAGATAGAGCTAATGTGAAAATCGTGAAAAATGCAGCATAGCAGCGCCACCTGTTGAGCGATTTACACCAAAAACTAATCAGCATCAATTTGTATTAGGGACTCACTGAATATAAATTTTTATTAAATTCCGTGCATTTGTTCTTGAGATAGAGCGCCCACAAAATTTGTGTCACATACACACAGACAGACAGACTCACAGAGTCACAGACAGACATTTTGTAAAAACATGTTTTTTGGAATCTCTGACCCCTAAAATGTGTAAATTCGTCGAAAACCGGAATTCGAAAATTTTCATGAATCCAATACTTTCTTCTTGTAAAGATAGAAGAAAGTAAAAATGAATTGATGATGGATATTGGTGGGTAAAATAAATAAAACAAATCAATATAATTTATAAAAAAAAAAATTGATTAATTACTTTTAGTAAAAATATTTAGTGTTTATGAATTTAAAGTCTGTTTTATGTAGTTTAAAGTATTCTAAAAGGTGAATCTCTACTTAACGAATTTTCCATATAACGAACATTTTTCGGGATTTAGCGACTTCGTTAAATAGAGGTTCGACTGTATTTCAAAAAGTAGTTACAAATATTAATACTTCAATATTATTAGTTCAATACTATACCAACTATTATTTTCATTCTAAATTTCTGCTTCCCTCAATTAATCGGAGTAAAAACGAGTTAATCTCGATCATGATATTTATTAAAATTAATAGTTTTTCCTTATTCTGTTGTCATCAGATGTTTGCGAATATCCGGCTTAGCATCATGCGATAGAATTAAGACAAATCGAGAAAATAATATAAAATTCACTTTTACTGCACTTCCTTTTGGCAGAGTATTTCCAAATTCAAAGAGACAATAACCAAAAACATAAATATAAAATTTCTTTCAACTCTATGGTTAACTTTATACGTTTTTTGGTGGTATAGTAATGAAAATGGCACAGAAATTACAGAGACCCCTTTGACGGAGTTTTTCCAATTTCAAGGTAGAACTCCTTGCCATAGCCAAAAACATACATAAAATATTTGGTTCAATTCTATGCATAACTTCATACATTTTTTTATGGTACGATAATAAAAATGGCACAAAAATCGTATTACAGCGCCCCCTTTGTCAGATTTTTTTCAAATTCAAGGAGCACCTACTTGCATTGCTTACTTAACCTACTTACATACTCAAAACATACATAAAATATCTGGTTTAATTCTATGCATAACTTCATACACATCAATGATAGAATAAAAAATGCAAATGGCACAAAAATCCCTATTATAGAGCCCCCTTCTGGCGAAATTTATCAAAAAGCCAAAAATATACACAAAATATTGGATTCAATTCTGTTTATAACTTTATACATATTTCGATGGTACAATGGCGACAGACGGATTGACAGACACACATTTTGTATACACATGTTTTTCGCAGTCTCTGACCTCAAAACGTGTAAATCCGTCGAAAACGAGATGTCAAGAAAAATTTCTATTACAAACATTCTCTTCTGCAGAAGGTAGAAGAAAGTACACGTTTTTGGACGCGGCAATTCCAAAACGTTTTTCTATCTTATACATCTTAATAGTTTAAATAGCAGTTACAAATGTTAATAGATCAATATTATTAGTTCAATGCTACACCAACTTTGATTTTTATCTTAAATTTCCGCTTCACTCAATTAATTGGAGTAAAAAACGAGGTAATCTCGATCATGATATTTATCAAAATCAATAGTTTTCCGTTATTCTGTTGTACATCAGCTGTTTGCGAATAGTCGGTTTAGCAGGATGCGAAGTTCCCATCGCTGAACGAGGCACCGATGTATAACAGAACTACTAAAATTAGAGAAAATTATACAAAAATCGCTATTACAGTTCCCTCTTCCGCCGGAATTTTTCAAATTTCAGAGAGGACCTGCTTGCCATATCCAAAAACGTACACAAACAATTTACTTCAATTCTACGCATACTTCATACAATTTTCGATGGTACAATGGTGACACACGGACAGACATTTTGTATAAACATATTTTTTCGAATCTCTTGCCCCTATAAAATGTGTAAATCCATCGAAAATAGGAAATTGAAAAAAAATTCGATTACAATACTTTTTTCTAATGAAGATAGAACAAAGTGGAAAGGGAATCTCGAAAGTTCTGTAGCTGTGAATATTATAGTGTTAGTTCATGAAATTACACTCTAAATACGATTGTTAACACAAGTCTAGTAAAAATAATATAAAGTTTTAAACGTAGTTAATTAAACTTTTCCCAACTCATACAAAAGAATATAATCTCTCACAAATTTATTTAATCATATGTAACTGTAATAAAAAAGGAATAAAAGTTATGCTAATTTAAGGCTTAAATTCACAGTTGATTGTGAGTTGCAGATTCTGATTTCTTGTTGTTATCTGTTTTAGCAAAACGAATTAAAAGTTTATCTTTGAACAAAAAATACACCCCCCCTCACCGACTGGGGGGGAATTGTATGATATAAATATATAAAACTAGCCACTAGCTCAGGACAGAAATAGTTAAACATATCTATTAAAGGCTACTTCAAATATTCAAAAGCAGGTTCTTAAAATTACAGTAAAAATGGGTGATTTAATTTAAGTCATCTCCGCATCCCTTCGAAACATCTTTTTTTGCCATTTCCGCTTCTAGAATTATTTTAATTCTTAGCCAAACATAAATAGGTTTTTCATTTCTTCTCAATTAAGATATTTATTAGTCTACTTTTCTTGAAAATACTCTAGGTTTCAACATGTAATTCATAAGTTTAAATTTTGATGAAATAACCGCTGTATTTTATTTTATTGACTAGCTCCGATGATGTAAAACTATCCACTCCAATTTCAGAAGATATCGAATGCAAGAATCGTAATCAGGATATTGTCCAAATCGAGTGTCCAAAGAAGAATGACAGTAAGTAAACGACGTTATTTTAATTTTTTGTCTGTAAAATTTTATTCGATGTATAAAAACCATCAAGAGTCAGGAATCCTTTAAACGGGTTACTAACAGTGTAACGGGTGTTAACCGCAAAGTTTTGTGGACAAATTTTCCCGGTGGCGAACTACCATGCAGCTAACCACAAGCGCAACTTTAATCCATATAGTAATAGATTAAGTCAAGCAACACATTTGCTTACATACTTATTATATGAGCACTGATCAAGCATCAGTCGTGTTCCCCAACTGCACGTGATTTGATTTGACCAATGCTCGAAGAGCGATAATGATAAGATAAACTAAGTTTCTCTCGATCAATCAACCATCTTCAGTATGCTGTAAAAAAAGGCATATGTTTTTTAATCTACGAAAATGTACAACATTAACGAACTAAAATATATAATAACTTCTTCCGGGTCACCCAAGATTCCAAAAAGTGTTTCTTTATCTTTAGAAACCACAGAAAACAATTTATTTTTGAAATTGAAAAAAAAAAAATTATACTTTTTTTTTTATTAGCTGCCTGTAAACGATTCCTAGTAGCTTTTACAGTACATTTATCAGTTCTCTGCACCCGGAAAATCGATTTTTTCTGATTCTATCAATTCTCAAGTAAATATTTTCAGCTGTATAACTGAATTTGTGCATGCAATTGCAACAAAATAATATTAATTTTCAGATGCGTTAATACTGTTAATTTTATATATTTGTCTGTTAAACACGTTTGCTGGATATCAAAATATTTACCTGAGAATTAATAGCATCCGAAAAAGTGATATTCCGATTTCAGAAAACTGATGATTGCAGTGCAAAAGCTACTCAGAAACGTTTCCGAAAATGACGGGCAGATAATAGAAATTCATTTTTATAAAATTTTCATTAAATTTAGAAATTTAGTAAAAAAATAGTTTTTTGAGGTTTTTAAAGGTAAAGGAACGCTTTTCGGAATTTTCGGTGACTCAGAAGAGGTTCTTTATTATACTACATTTCTGTAGATTAAGGCTGTTCTCAAATCCGAAGGGTCAAATTTCTGACATAAGTTTTTAGAAATTTTTGTTCGGAAACGCATGAAACTGGCAGGTGATGTAATTCAGAAACTATATGTCATCGAACTGTTTTTGTTGTTTTCTTGTAAACAGAATAGATCTTTCAGAAAATACTGTCAAAGTTACCATTTTGACCTGAACTTCCGAACGAAAGAAAAAAATCCAGTCAGTAAGGGGAGAAAAATGCCATGTCATGTGATCAAAATCGCTTATAACTCACTAGGTAATTGATTGATCAAAAAATGGAAAACACAGTTCTATTCCAAATCGTTTCCATGGTCAGGTTTTCTAATTTTATATCTTTCCGTTAAAAAATGAATTTGTAAAGGAGTCAAAACGTTTTGCGCTTGTTGAGCAGAGCAGTTGAGAACAGCCTTAAGAAACATCTGTCTTTTTTAGGTGCATTCGTAATTATGTAAATACGTAGCACCTATAATCGTCGTTCGGTCCGTCCTGTCTGTTCGTCTATCCGTCCGTCTGGCCTAACAGCCTTTCGAACAGAATGAAATGGATATGCACTTATGAAATGCGCTAAAATATACATTCAGTACAATATGCGGTGCAGAAGTTATTTATAAAGCTGGTTATAGTACGAACGCACCTCATTTGCTACATTTGATGTGCAATTTCCCACTTGTTTTACAGTGTATGATCATTTATTATTAGAAGTCAAATGGCTGAAAATCCCCGAAATGAGGAGATGTCTTCAAATTTAGGGAGGGTGGCCCGCGCAATTCCCGCAGATTTTATGTTTAAAACACTTTTTTCATTTTAAGATGATAGGTTCGAGGCGCAAAAAATAATATACAGATTAAAAGTAACAAATTAATTTATGAGTACTTTTAAATGTTCCGTTATTAAATTTGGTCACTCTGACGCAAGTCAAGTTGAGAACAAGAACCACTTCCACGTGTTCTCTCTATTAAACATAGTCTTACGCAACAGGCGTCAACAATAGAATTTTTTACACCATAGCATTCTCTGTTAAATATATGCTTTTCGTTAAGAACAGCTAACAAATGTCAAATAACAACTATAATAGCAGTATTCTTCATTTTACAGTTTGTGTATAATTGTACTATTTTCATTAAATAATCATCAAAAATGAATAAAAACATTTCTCATACCTATGGAAGTTATTTAAAAAATTACTGTTCAATAAAAAGTAATTCTACTAAGAATTCAGAAATTCATTTTAAAAAGCTAATCTTGTACATATCTTCTAACTACTAATTTTATTCAAGTTTTACAAAGAACATTTAAAAGGTTACTGATAATTTTTGTAATTTTTGTATTTAAAGGTGTTCCTCCTTATCGTTAACCTAGAGCAATTCCAGAACATTAATTTTATAGGTGTACTCCCAATTTCAAGTGTCAGATGTTGTTCTTCCTTATAATGAAAAAATTTTAACGCCAAAATAGTTATTTTTAAAAAAAATTACAAAATTTGAATTTTTACATGATTCCTGGACCAATTAAGTTATATTTAGGAATCTTTCTCCATGTTCTAGTAAATAAAACAGCTGTTCGGTTTAGTTGCAGTTTTCTGCATTATATTCTATCTTCATTATTAGAAATCTTAGTCTTAGATTAATTTTCGATTGCTTATATTCTGAGATTATGTTTAGGTATTGATTTCTGCATACTTATTTCGTTACATATGTAGAGTCGTTGAAAAAAAGTAAACATACCTACTAATTGTGTAACAATTATAATAGAAGAAAGTCACTAGTACCAATCTATTGGAAATAAAGTCTATTTTAAAATGATGTATATAAAATCTGCTTAAGGGCCCATCTACAAATATAAACCAGATCAAACTTTGTTTTTTTAATGGCAACACCTAATTTTGACAGCATATTTTAAATGTTCGGTTCAAACTATGCCTAGAAAAGAAATTCCAAGTCATTTAGAAGTTAAGTTTTTTTAATTATAAATATTCAAAATTTAGAGCTTCTAATGTTAAATTACATTTTCATATATAAAACATACAATTGTTGTTTATTTATGCAAATACGTGACTTCGTTTTGAAAATGAGAGAGCCAATAACTATTAGAGTTGAAAGTCTCTCATTTTCAGAACGAAGTGACGTATTTGTATAAATAAAAAACAATTATATTAGATGAAGATTTCCAAAGGGCGAAAAATGTCCGGACCAGGATTCGAACCAGGGATCTCTTGGCTGAAGCCGCCAGTGCTCTGCCATCTGAGCTAACCCGGACGAATCTGGTGGAACTTTTCACCCAGCTAAACTTAATAATTATAGTATCTGGTCTGAAACCTGGATCAGCTCAACAGAATAAATCTCAGGTAATGGAACTCCAGAAATCGCTGGATACGAAATTACACTAGATTAATTTTTAACACAATTATTCTAATTGGTAAACAAATCATATTAGATGTAAATTTCCAACTGGGCGAACATTTTTGTCTGTCCGGACGTTTATCGCCCAGTTGGAAATTTACATCTAATATGATTTGTTTACCAATTAGAATAATTGTGTTAAAAATTAATCTAGTGAAACAACAATTAGTAAAATATTCTCTACTGATGTACTCGGAAAAGCTTGAACGTACTAAGAAGTTTTAAACAAAATGTATTTTTTTAACTTGTACCATCTTTTTGATTATTGTTTTAAGTAAGACTGTGAACTTTTTAAAGTTCACATGGTATGTTTTATTTTTGAATCAATGTGAAAAATTACGTTTCATCTTACGATTTTATTTTATTTTATTTTACTTACTATTAATATCGCCTTAAATTATAATCCTAATGTGGTACTTTTTTGTGTAGTTATAATACTAAAAAACCCAAGTATGAATAAGTTGAATTTATAATTTAAAAAATTTTATAATTTGAATTATGAAATATGAAATTAATATACGAAACAATTTTTTTGATGTATTTATATTTATTATGTCCTATTTTATGCGAATTCTCAATTTCAAATTTTTCTTCCCAGTAGTTTTCTAAATATGATTAAAAACATCAAGATGATGTTTTTAGTGGTCTATGATGGGCAGAAAAGCATAATATGAGAAAAGCATGTTTTACTTTCAATTTATTGAAACATTTGGGCTGGCAATAGTCGAAACCTATTAAGAGAGTGAAATGGTTATATTAGAAAGAAGTAATACATTAATAGAAGTGACCAAGTCATTCTGTAGCATTTCAACAATCGAGTACCGAACTTCAATTTGGATACAGTCCCTAAAATATGCTGACTTTAAAATACTTAATTTCTCTTAAACTAATCGATCGGATGTCATGATAATTTGTATTTAGGTTAATTGAAGGGTGTGAAATCCATTTATGGTGACAAACGTAGGTATTGCTATTGAAAAATACAAAATTTGGTTTCTTTTTAATATGTAAATGGCCCCCTAAGCAAATGTTACATACGCAATTTAAGGGGTCTCAGGACTCTTCAAATTTTAAAATTTTAGAAATTTTATTTTTTTTATTTTTAGATTTTAAACTCCTAACTTTTCTGTACATTTTGATATAATTGTTTCCTTGAAATTTCCGTTAGAATAGAAGTTATTGCTTTTAGAATTATACGCGCTCAATAGATGAAGCGGCGTTTCCGAAATTTTGAAGTCATTTTTCTCCAAATGACGTTTTTGGGCATAACGCGCACGATATTTCAAAAACGCATGAATACTTTTTCAGGAAACTTTCAAAACACATGTTTCATGTTAGTCTGTATAAACGGAACCTAAAATTTTCTTTTTATTGTTCAAAAATATGTTTTTTAGGTGATAATACTGTTGAAATTTTTTAAATTTCGCGTTAGCTAAATATAACTTTGTATTAAAAATATAAAAATGCTATGAATACAAAATTATTCAGGTTCAGGGCAATTACTATAATCTGAAGAATAAATTGGCACCAAAAGTTTCATTCTAGTTGCAAAATTTATTTTGTAATCCAGCGCGAAATCTGTTATGCCAATTTTCTGATCGTCAAATAACTGACAGTTTGGAGCCCCCTGTAAATGCTAATTCTGCATCTTGCCATTTTTAAAATACATTAAATAAAAGAACATACTTATATTTTTAATACCAATATAAAACTGTGTCTTAAAAATCAAACTCATTTTAAAATATTAAATGTTGAAAATGGTCTTTTTTTTCTTTTTTCCAAATTTAAGAGTCTTGAGACCCGTTAAAAGTTGAGTTTATTTGCAGTCGTTTGGTATCAGTAACTTTCTTCGACAATAATTAATTGCAGAGTTAGTAGGGGTGTTTACTTTTTTTTCCCACGGCTGTACAACAACAATACAATACAATCAGAGAAAAAAACCCTTCATTTTAACTATATTAGAAAACTTTCCTTAAACACTAAAAGCTATTGACAACATTCATTTTGAAAAAAGGATTTTTAAATTGGGTGTGAGAAATAGAACAAGTTTGACTGTCACAAAGTTAAAAACATACAGAATCCCAAGTTAACTTATGAATTATATTATACGTGAAAATCAACATAGTAGGAAATAAAAGATTTGGGAAATTGAGAATTTACCATATTCTGTATGTTACTTTAACTAATATAACTTCAAGCTGGTTTGACTGCAATAAAAAATTTAATTGAAGATAACAAGATCAAAGAAGATAAGAGTATTGAAATAGGACAAGTTACCTGGTCGAAAGAGGAAGGTGCTCTTATGAATGACATTACTAAGTACCTGATGTCGGAAAAAAGCAGTAGTCAAATTTTGAAAAAATTCCAAACTAATTCCAAAAATGTATTTATTTTCTAGCCTACAACAGATGTTCAAAGTGTACGTTATACTCCAGAATATACAGTATGTATTATATAATACGCAGATTTCAACATGACAGGACTTAAAAGGTTTTCAACATTGACAATTTACCATGTTATGCCTCTATGTTTTCTTTAACTCATATTACACGATTATAGAATTGATTGCAATAAAACATTTTATTGGAGATAACAAGATTGAAGAAGATAATAGTATTAATGTATAACAAGTTACTTGGGAGAGATTTTTTTATGTCCTTACGAATGACATGGTGTCAAAAAAGAAACGGTAGTCCAATTTTGAAAAAAATTCCAACGAATTACAAAAAATATATTTATATCATCTAAACTAAAACAAATGTTCAAATCGCCTTCTTCTAACGTCTATATATGTGCATGTATGCTTAATCGTGCTCACAAGTAATAGTTTCAGCATGTCCGATTAGTTTCTATATATTTCGAGCATGAGTTGGTTGGTTGGTTTTAAGAGGTTTTATGGCATAAAAACCCTTAAAGGACATGCTGCGCCAAAATAAAGATTAAAAAACGCCAAAAATTGAGACAGAAAATATGTAAGTAAATTAAAAAGTGCAATGAGAAAAGCAAGCTGGATGGGGTATCTCATCCATATGCAGTCAGACAAGTGTAGAAGAATAACAAATTTTAAATCCTAAAAGCTGTAAAATAAAAATGTAAAAATATTTTTATAAAAAGTGCAGTCTGGATAGGGCTCCCATTCAGATAATTCGGGCATGGAAAAAACGAATATAACATTTAAAGTGCTGAGTTAGCCAAGTATTATGAAATACGTTGAAATTTCAATGTACTTTGATAAAATGTATAATGTTGAAATTTCCATGCACTATGGATTTTTACACATTTTCATAAGATAATTTTGTAGAATAATATATATTATAATTATAACTTAAATATAATTAACGTGTACATGTAGTGGATTAAAAGTAATGCTAATGCTAATGCTAAATAATTTATCTTATATTCATGCCGTAGAGCTTTTTATTACAAAAGTTAGTATACTAATGGTACTATATCATACAAAATCAAAGCTAATAACAAGATTCTAAGGTCATAGTCGATTTTATGGATACAAAATTAGTAAAGATTGACTATAAACAAAAGACAAGAGACAAGAAAAATTGATTTCCAGATATTATAATAGATTTTTGTTGTTTTTTTTTCTTGTTGGCTAGTGTTATCGAAAGGTCATTACGAAATAGATGCATTAATCGGTTAATTGTTGAGTCGGACAGTGCGTATTGTTCGTCAGACTTCTTAGTAAACAGATTTCCACTTTTTTGAACGATTGTTTGTTGGAAAATAGACTTTTCGATAATACAACAACACTTCTGAGAAAGCTCCATGCAGACGTACAGTCGTGGAAAAAAAAAAAGTAAACACCCCCTACTAACTCCTCAACAAATCATAGTAGAAGAAAATTACTGGTACCGAACGATTGAAAATAAAGCCTGCTTTTAAATGATGTATATAAAATTTTCTTAGGGGGTCATCTACATATTAAAACGAATCCAAACTTCATTTTTTTCAATAGCAATACCCAATTTTAACAAAATATTTCAAATCTTCGATTCAAACTATGCCCAGACACCAAATTTCAAGTCATTTGATGATAAGTTTTTGAATTATAAACATTCAAAATTTAGTGCTTCTAATGTTAAATTACATTTTCATATTTTTATCTATATCTCCCGAAATTATGCTCCTAATGTGCTAATTTTTTTTTTTTTTTTTTTTGTAGTAATAATACTAATATACCCAAACATAAATAAGCTGAATTTGCAATTTTTATAATTTTATGATATGAATTATGAATTAATGAATTAATATTCGAAAAAATTATGAATTGCAACCTGCAATTTTTTTGATGGATTTAGATGCATTAAGTCCAGCTTTATGGAAATTCAAAAATTTCACATTTTTCTTCCAAGTAGTTTTCAAATTATGCTTAAAAAACGGCAAAATGATGGTTTAAGGGGCCGTCTATGATGGAAGTGAGTAGACATTTTGAAATTTATTCTGCTGTACTGTAATCTAACACGCTTCATTGACTCCTTGAGAGGCGCTTAAGTTGCCTTGATCAAGGAAGGGGCTCTCTCGGTTAACAATCCAGTACGGAACTTCAATTTGGATACAGCCCTTAAAATACGTTCGTTTTAAAATAATTAATTTCTCGGAAACTTGTGGTACGAATTGCATAAAAATTCGTTTTTAGGCTAATTGAAGGGTGTAGAGTTCATTTATGCTGTCAGAATTGGGTACTGATATTGAAAAAAAACAAAGTTATGGTTCGTTTTAATATGTAGAATGCCCCCTAAGCAAATTTTATATACACCATTTAAAAGTAGACTTTATTTCCAATCGTTCGGTACCAGTAACTTTCTTCTACGATAATTTGTTGAGGAGTTAGTAGGGGGTGTTTACTTTTTTTTTTTCCACGTTTGTACACTCTTGAGCGCGTTTGTCTACATTGCTACTGAACTCTCTTCCATACATTTATTTAGACACTCGTATCACATGCTCCACTGTTTCACCTGAAATGTGTTGCGCTTTTCTAGCGAGTATGCATGTGACCTAAATTCCCACTAGCGTTTTTTTAGGCGGGACACCCTATATTAACCAACAATTTTGTATACCTTTTCCACTAAATTCCTAATGTCTTTTTAACAGGAATTTTTGCTTTTCGTAAAATGATACAGATATATGCAAATATTTTTTGTAAATTGGAATTTATTATAAAGTAATATTTGATTAGCCACCAACGTTATACATTCCTTTGTTGTACATGGCGGTACTCAGAAGTCTCCTGCTCGTTTCTAGCTACCATGCAAATGACTTAAATTACCACTAGAGGTTTTTTGGGAGGACACTATATATTAACCAACTATATTGTATATATTGTCCTCTAAATTTCTGTTGTGTTTTAAATAAGAATTTTTTCTTTACATGAAATGATAAATATATGCAAAGATTTTTTTTAATTAAAATTTATTATAAAGTAATATTTAAAGGGACTCAGGACTCATGAAATTAGGAAAAATGAAAAAAAAAAAAAGACTATTTTCAATATTTAATATCTTAAAATGTATGTGATTTTAAAACATATTTTTTATTGAGATGAAAGATATAAGTATGTTATTTTATTTCATGCGTTTAAAAAATTGCAAGATGCAGAATTAGCATTCATAGGCTGCCAGACATTTGACGAGCAGAAACTTGGTATAACAGCTTACGCGCACGATACAAAATAAGTATCGCAACTAGAATGAATATTTTGGTTCATGGTTACTATTCAGATAGTAATAATTGCCCTGAAGCTAAATAACTTTGTATTTAAAGCATTTTTATATCTTTAATACAAAGTTGTATTTGGCTAATACAAAATTTTGAAAATTTCAACAGTATGATCACCTATAAAATTTTTTTTTTTGAGCAATGAAAAGGAAATGTTAGGTTCAGTTTATACAGACTAACATGAAACATATGTTTTGAAAATTTCATGAAAAAATTCAGTTGTTTTTGAGATATCCTGCGTGTTATGCCCAATAACGTCATTTGAAGAAAAATGACTTCAAAGTTTCGGAAACGATGCTTCAGCTGTTGAACAGGTATAATTCTAAAAGCCATAACTTCTGTTCTAATGGGAATTTAAAGGAAACAATTATATCAAAATGTTCAGAAAAGATTGGAGTTCCACATATAAAAAAAATTAAATTGTTGAATCTTTATTGTTGAATTGTCGAAATCGTTGAATCTTTAAGAGTCCTGAGATCCCTTAAGTATCCACCAACATTACACATCCCATTGTTGCACATAGTGGTACTCAGAAGTCTCTTGCTCATTTCTAGCTAGCATGCAAATGACTTAAATACCCACTAGCGGTTTTGTTTGGGGGACACCCTATATTAACCAACTATTTTGTATATCTTCTCCACTAAATTTCTATTGTGTTTTAAATAAGAATTTTTTCCTTAACTTGAAATGATAAAGATATGCAAAGATTTTTTTTATTGTAATTTATTATAAAGTAATATTTATTTAGCCACCAACATTACACGTTCCATTTTACACATGATGGTATTCAGAAGTCTCTTGAGCGTTTCTAGCTGGTATACAAAATGCTTAAATCCCCACTAGCTTTGTTTTTGTGGAACACCCTATATTAACCAACTATTTTGCATATCTCCTTCGCTTAATTTTTATCGTCCTTTTAATCAAGAATTTTTGCTTAAAATAATATAAGTATATATTTCTATTATAACTGTTGTTGAAATTTTGCAGAAAGTAATATTTCTGACATCAAAATATCAAGCAAAAAATTTAGTAAATTTACCATTTTGTGCCATTGGTAACTGATTTCTTTTATCATTTCAGATTTTTCATCGAAGGTGTGTTTCAGTTCTAATACGCAACTTTTTGTCTTCTATCATGAACTAGTCAATATAAAACCAGCGGAGATCTTTTGTAAAAAGCATTATAAATCAGACCTCTACAATCCAAAACAGGAAGAACTGAAGAGTTTAGTCCAAGCTTATAAATGCTGGAAACTAAAATCTGGTAATTTTTTTAAAAAACAAGTTGAGTGTGCTTCTAACCTTTAGTGCGCAGCTTTGCATATATGCAAACAACAGTGTTTTGAATTTAATAGATTTTTTTATTCGTCTCCACCTAATACACACCAGAAAATTAAAATAGCAATATTTGTTTAAATTACTAAGAGACATTCCGTATTCAAATAAAGCGAAATTAACCATTGAAACTTTCTGGTGTAAAGTCCGATTCTCTGAACTATGTAATGTCTAGAATGTATCCTATCATGGGAATTAAAGGGTTAAATGTTAAGTTTTATAAAATAAATAATTATATAAAATAAGGTATTTGTAGACATACTTATTAAAATATTTACTAATTTGCAATATTTTAGCGTAAAACAGCCACACGACAGTAGTTTTCACTTATATTGTAGATGTGCAACAGAAGAAAAGATTGACGTATAGTATGAAAAATGTATCTCTGATTTTTTTCATTATTTTTCCTGTGTTCAAAGAATCATACATCATTTTTTCGAAACAAAATAAAAAAATCACGCATTTAAGGGTTAAGTGAACAATTCACAATCTAAAGATTACCTAAATGCAAAAATTGAACATTAGATTCAACAACAATAGTATCTACCTGGAATAAAATTTTATGGGCTAATATAAAAAGATCTTCTGAACGCAGATAAACATGAAATCTTGACCACGAGTTGCAATAAAATGGAAAATGATTCATATTTCGTGCATCCCGTATGGTTTTTATTTCTTTAATTACCCCTACTGGATACTACTCGAATATATCAAATTTTTCATGCTTTCTAATATTTATTTCACTTTTGAACCGCTTAATTCTCGCTCCCGTCAATATCATGGGCTGAGGTGTCGTCCGTTATAAAGATTGGCGTATTATATGAAAAATGTATCTGTTTTTTTTATTATTATTTTTCCTGTGTAATAAACATTTCAGAGAATCTTATATATTTTTTTCTAAACAAAATAAAAAAATCGCGCATTTAAGGGTTAAGGAAATATAAGAGAGTCTCACTTACACGATATTTTGCTGCCCCACAATTTCTATAGATGTTGAAAACCCCAGAATGAATAAAATTAATAGTAGCTCTATTAAGACAGGAGAAGACGTGATAATGAGAGTTACTAACAGAATTTTTGTTGTTGTTAAAATCCTAAACAGACAACGGGAGACTTTAGTAAGGAGGCGGTGCTAGTTGTTTACATATACTGAAAAATAAAACAAAAGATTTCTTGATCTAGCAAAAAGGCTTACTAAAATATAATAGAGGAAGTTCGGCTATAATGGAATACCAGTTGCATTTTTATTTGTAAGTCAACATAAAAATTTTTTGAGATACATTAAAAGTTAGTAAAGGACAAACTTGGACTATTACTTAACACATTTCTAATGCGTTTAACCCTTTATCTACTGACGGTACTTATAAATACAATTAAAATAACTTGTTATAAAATTCATTTAGTTCATCGATTAGTAATAATACAGTCTAGAATGAGTTAGAGATGCATTACTTTATCTTGCTCCAAAAGCATTATTGGTTGCACAACACAAAAATATTTTTAAAAGAATGATTTCTTTTGCCTTTACATCTTTTCAGCTTTCTTGGCGTTGAGGGGGGGGGGATCTTTCAATTCGGAAATATTTCTATTTTTCTATTGTAAGAACATTATATTTGTACATTTCCTAATTCTACAAAATACTAAGAAGAATATTTAATATAAAATATTTGAGTGGGGGTTATAAATATTGCACAAAATGCCTATAAATTCAAATTTGAATAATCTCTCTATTCTAAAAAAAAGTAACTACCGCTGTCACCGGTTTTGAATTTTTTGTGACCGGAGGTCTTTTTTCGTTATTATTAAGAAAAATAATGCATACAAAAATATGAAAATCGGTAGTATTATACAGAAATGTTTGATAAACACGCTGATGCAGACAGTTTTCAAATCGAAGAATTATTTTAAGAGATATGTAATGCCAAAGTTGGACAAAATCGTTCCATTAAAAAAGTTTTATAGGAGCAAAAACTGTACATAGGAATTTAATCCTTTTTAGATCATTTTATACGTTTGAAGTTCCCGGTGTGCAGACTTTCTTTTTTTTAATTTGGATAATTTTTTAAGGTTTTATTTCTATTTTAAATTCAAATTTTCGGCATTTCTAGAGATATTTTTTACAGATTTTAGAAAGTGATATTAATTTAAACTGTTGCCAACTGTATAAACAGCGGAAACAATAATGTTTGCTTCAAAAAAAAAATATTTATACGTGTAATAAATTAAAAATTTATTTACACGTGACTATTATAAACAGAAAAAAAAAACATTTGGAATTAGAATTAAATAATTATGTACAAAAAGCAAGAACTTATTAAAAATTACGTCATAAAAACTATAATTACACGTGAATTTTAAGAGAGAAAGGAATTTGTAAAATAATAAATTTATTAACATGCGTTAGAAGTCTTAAATAGGAGAAATTACGTCATATTTACGTTACATTACAGTTATTACATAAAATGAACACCAAATAATATTGCAAAACGGTTGAAATTTAGAAATTGCGCTAGACATTTATTTGATATTTTGAGAGGATACTTTTCAACTATTTTTGTTAGGAAAGCGCAAATAATATTTCATTTCTAACACAAGTATTTTCACGTGAATATTAAAAAGAGAAAGAATAGTTTGGTCAAAATTACGTCAGATTAAAAACGATTAATTTAAAATGTCTTATTTAAAAGAACTTTCTTTTCGCTTTGTTAAAAAATACCGGAAGACAAAGATTCTGTTTACTTAATTCATTTTATATTAGCTTATTTTGAAATGTTTATCTTATTTTACTTAATCAAAAACGAAAACAGCGATTGACATATGTATTTTTGGTACTACTTAGTTATCCCGTCGACCAAAAATCTATCATTCGCCAAACTATAAGATTAAATGTCAATAATGGTTGATCGTAAATGTCACATTAACTTGACTTTAAGCAAGTTACACGTGTCTACGTCATCAAGTTATTTTTATTTCGACGTTTTATTTGTATTATTATTAATGTTGCACTAATTTATTTGTTCTTTCGTTATTTAAAATAAAAATGATGTCAATTTGTATAATTTGGCGAGTGCTTTGGCGATTTATATAATTTGGCGAAATTGGTCGACGGGTTAATCAAGTAGTACCGCAGCGGATTTGGCCTTAAAATTCCCCAGTCAAAGAGAAATGAATAGAAATCCGTTTATAGGGAGATCGCCATTGTTTTTTAAATTATAATTCAATCTTACGAAATCTTTTTAAAGCCGATCAAATTAGCGTACTTTTAGAGTCTGCGGTGTCTGAACGGGGGTTGACGAGCGTAGCTCGTAGGGGGCAGAGCCCCCTAGTACTTCTAAAATTTTCTATCCTTCTAAAATCCTTCTAAAATTTATTAAATGATTATGTAAATCTTCTAATGTAGTTTAAACAATTCACGAAAATTGTTTTAGCAGATAAAATTTTCATGAATTCATAATTCAGTACATAAAGGGTTAAAGTGGCAGAAAAAATACATATGAATATTTAGTTTTTAAAAAAAGTCACACTTTTTTGGTAATGGCTACCAGTCGGATAACATGGAATAAGTTTAGGAATAATAAAATTGCAAGAAAAACCACGATTTAAAAGACTATCTAAAAGTATTTAATGAGTAAACCTTGGTACATCGTCTATAAATCATCAGCTTCGTTGAAAGATAGCTTTAATTTTTAGACTCTTCCTGAAACAGTTGTCCAGCTAATATTCTATATTACCCGAAACACCATCTTGAAAACACAATCCCTTTACTCGTCAACAAGTTAGCATAGGGGAAAATTGACTGACACAGCAATAAATATAATTGCTAAACTTTATACTGAACTTGGTTAACATTACTGACAAAAACTTTTATAATCAATACGAATTTTATAAAATTTCTACAAAAAACTGCAAAAATTGAGAATAAGAGTTTATTTCATCGTGTCGCTCCAATAACTTGTATCCAATCAGAACTGAGTGTCGTGCTTCATGGGAATCATAGAAAGTTGTATGGCAGATTTACGCTTAGCTGCAACACCGTATGCACAGAAAGTCGCATGGTAGATTTACTCTGGGTTGAAACACCATATGCGCCAGATATTGACATATTCCATATTATACGACCATTCCATAATATCCACTCTTCCGCTATATCCGATTTACCGACGGTTCAGAAAGTCGTTCTTTTATCAAAAAAAATACTCTCCGAGATTCAAAGACGCATTTCTGACACGAAAGTTTCTTTTCCTGACCGCAATTTTCGGAAGAGTTGTAAAGTAGTTTTTACGTTACATAAGTTAGTTTTCCCAGTCAGATATCAACAAGAAATATCGTTTTTTTGGATGCATGAATTCTCAAGTTAAAATTTTCATGTTAAACAGTTAAACATCTCTCTATTCTAAAAAAAAGTAACTACCTCTGTCACCGCCGCCGCCGCCGGTTTTGATTTTTTTGTGACCGGAGGCCTTTCTTCGTTAATATTAACAAAAATAATACATACAAAAATATGAAAATCGGTGGTTTTATACAGAAATGTTTGACAAACACGCTGATGCAGACAGTTTTCCAATCGAAGAATTATTTTAAGAGTTATTTAATGCTAAAGTTGGACAAAATCGTTCCACTAAAAAAGGTTTATAGCAGCAAAATCTATACATGGCAGTGTAATCATTTTTAGATCATTTTATGCGTTAGAATTTGCCGGAGTGCAGATTGCATTAATTTTTTTTATTTTGACTAATTTTTTCAGGTTTATTTCTATTTTAAATTCAAATTTTCAGCATTTCTAGAGATATTTTTTACAGATTTCAGAAAATTGTACTAATTTAAACTCTTGCCAACTGTATAAAAAGCGCAAGCAATAATGTTTGCTTCAAATTAAAAATTTATTTACACGGAACTATTATAAACAGGAAAAAAACTTTCAAATTAGAATTAAATAATTAGTTATAAAAAGCAAGAACTTATTAAAAATTACGTCATAAAAAGTATACACGTGAATTTTAAAAGAGAAAGGATATTGTAAAATAATAAATTCATTAACATGCGTTAGAAGTCTTAGGAGAAATTACGTCATATTTACGTCCCATTATAGTTATTACATAAAATGAACACAAAATAATATTGCAAAAAAGTTTAAATTTAGAAATTGCGCTAGACATTTATTTGATATTTTGAGAATTAATTTAAAATGTCTCATTTAAAAGAACTTTCTTTTCGCTTTGTTAAAAAATACCAGGAGACAAAGACTCTCTTTACTTAATTCCTTTTATATTAGCTTATTTTGAAATGTTGTTTTACACGTGTATACGTCATCAAGTTATTTTTATTTCGACGTTTTATTTGTGTTTTTATTAATGTTGTACAAATTTATTTGTTCTTTCGTTATTTAAAATAAAAATTACATCAATTTGTGTAATTTGGCGAGTGGTTTGGCGATTTATATAATTTGGCGAAATTGGTCGACAGGATAATCAAGTAGTACCGCAGCGGATTTGGCGTTAAAATTCCCCAATCAAAGAGAAATGAATAGAAATTCGTTTATAGGGAGATCGCCACTGTTTTTTAAATTATAATTCAATCTTTCGAAATCTTTTTAAAGCCGATCAAATTAGCGTGCATTTAGAGTCTGCGGTGTCTGGACAGGGGTTGGCGAGCGTAGCTCGTAGGGGGCCGAGCCCCCTAGTAATATAAATAAAAAGCGTCATTATTTTTTAATATCTAGTTTTATTTTATTTTGTTACTAGCTCACGCGCCCGGCGTTGCCCGGTCTCATGATAATATTCTTAAATGAACCTTAAATTTTTATGATTTTATATCTGCTGCCCACGCGCTGCTCAAATGGTTTATCATACAGCTGCCAGATAAAAAACGCTCGAAAAATTAAAATTGTTAATCCATGTATATTCGTTAATTGCGGTCGAATTTCAAAGAAAATTAGATATTTGGATTCGTCATTAAAAAATTCGCATAGGTGTGTTAATCTAAAGTCGATAAAATCAATATTAAAAAAATTTATAAAGTCCTTTAAAAATTCCTAGTGCACTTTGAAATGTGGCAATTTGGTAAACTACAAACTCTGGTAAACCCTCCCCTCTTAAAGAAGAAATTGAGAAATAGTTTTCTTTGGAGCCCGATTAAAATCTATGCATTTTCCTTCAGCAAACCGTTAGCCTCGATGCGATTTGCAGGGGAGCGAGTTGATTGGGTACTCGTGCGCTAATCTCGCATCATGGTCCAATTCTAGTCATGTTGTGGTTTTGAAGAAAGAAATACTTTTTTGAATTGACCCGCTTGATGAGTTTTTAATTAATATTCTAGCTAATTATTAGAAATTTAAAATTCTGAGTCTCAGGTGCATTAGGAGACGACTTGGGCTATCTTTACAAAAAATTTCAACCTCGTATGTGCCGTAGATTTTGCTAGCCATCGCAGACACACACAGAGACATACAGACACACACAGCAAAACTTTCTTTTATTAGTATAGATTTTTGCATCTATAAATTTTGTTTCGCAGATGAAAATGTTTGCTTTAGAATTGATAGTATCTGTATCTAAAAAACCGATATTTTGCGTTGATGCAATGTACAGAAAACTTATTAACATACTATAAAATGTACTCGGGAACGTTACCAAACCTACCTCCAACAATAGAAACTTTTGTTTCAGAAATGCTTTTTTAAAACTCAGAAATCTATTAGTTTCCGGGGCTTCCGTAGTAATGGAACAATTTTCGAAATCGTGGGTAACTCGTAAAAGGTTATAATATATTTGCGTAAACATTCCCACTTAGGACAAGAAAATTTCTTCTTTTTTTACAGTTTTTTTTCCCTATTATGTTACAAACGACACTATTAATTTTTAAGCAGTTATTTTGTATATCTTCTTCACTAAATTTAGCACATAATTTCGCCTCCTAATAAAGCTATCTCTGTACATCTATGACGAAGGAAAAAACTTAACTTTTATTCCATGTCAAAATTGAAACGGTTAGAATTAAGTCCTTATATTTCTCACTTATTACTCTTTATTTGTTACGTGATGAAGCGAATAATGGAGTGCATATCAGTGAAAAAAAAATGGTAAAATTTCAGTATATGTAGAGTAAATTTTACAGTACTTGTACCATTTTCATTCTTTAGGATAGTATAGGTAAAAGTATCTCCGATGGACGAAGCCCATTTTCCAAGAAATATTGGCTGTCTTCCTTACCGGCAGCAGTCTGTAAGGAAAGGGATCGCTGACACAGCAAGGAATAACAACCCCTTTCCTTACGGACTGTTGCGGCAAGGAAGACCACTGAGGTCCAAAACATTACGGAGATCTACGGCTGCGTACAGACGCATATTTTGCCTACTTCTCTAGTTTTCTTGGAAAATCTTTTATTCTGAACTCATCTGGGGTTTATTCACAAAAGAATGAGGGGAATCAACAATGGGTCAGGAGATAAGGAGCTCGACTCTACTTGAAGGAAAGCTTTCCTCTTTTGCAGGACATGAGTCCCTTTCCTGCTAAAGTCGTTAAAAATCAAAGACACCGCGTGGCCACAAAAAGCGAAGCCTACACTGATAACAGTTAGAAGCATGGTGCGTGCGCAGCCTAAAGCTGCGAACGGACCATCCTTCTAACTGTTATCAGTATCGGCGTCTTTTCTTGTGGCCACGCGGTGTTTTTTATCTTTAATGACTTTAAAATGAAAGGGACTGATGTCCTGTAAATGAGAAACCTTTCCTTCAAGTAGAGTTGAGCTTCTTATCTCCTGACCAAGGCTTAATTTCTAACGAAAAAAGTACCGGAGCCCTAATATTCTGCAGTTATAAAACCGTAGCTTCCCCCCCACCTTCCACCGACGTCACTTCAATACATATATTTATATTTCATACATAGTTTGCAAAATTTGGGGCTTTTTTTTCTTTATTAAAATTAAAGTTTTAAATATATCTAGCTGCATATGTGCTTAACTGTCAACTATTCCACTTTTTAGTTTATCACTCCTTCCGAATAGAAATCTTTACCTAATTTTAATGTTAATTAGTTTCAGAATTCTGCAATTAAAAAAAGGTAAGGATTATGATCAGGAAACAGGATTAATACCAAGCAGAAATTGCTCGCAGCATGCATATATATAATATATAATGAATGAATAACTAACAAAAACATTTACATGAAAAATTTTCAGAAAATCATACGCGCCGTTTCATGTCCATCTGCTACGTGTGTGGCACTCTACTTTACATGTAAGTGTTTTGATAGGAAATAATGTAGAAACTTGGAGATGGGAGGGAAAGGAAAGGGTAATTTAGGCATCGGTTTTTCGGAATCGCTATTACACTGGGCTCCGGAGCCCTGTATTTATGAGCTGCGGTGAATTCCGTCCAATGTTTAAATATTTACTAAAAACAGAGAAGTACCGGGGCTGAGCTCCGGCGCAAATTAAGCCCTGCTCCTGACCCATTGTTGATTCCCCTCATTCTTTTGTGAATAAACCGCAAAAGGGTCCAGAATAAAAGATTTCCTCGAAAACTTAGAAAGATGGCAAAACAAGCGTATATATGCAGCCTTGTTCCCTATTCTAATACATTCAATCCGGCGGTACGCCCACTAATACAATGCCTAAGAATTTCTGGGGAAAGTTTTTCGTAAAACAGATTTCCTCTCATAGCAATATGGGGTAGATATTTTCATATTGGATTTTCTTTTAAACTTTAAACATATGAGAAAGTTGCTACAATTTTTACTGATATATATATTTGATAGGAAAACTATAAGTTTTATTTAAAATCATCGCAAATTTTTAATTTGTTATTAGTTAAGGCGCAGCATGTCCCTTAAGGGATTTTACGCCATAAATCCTCATAATAGTTAAGAATGAAATTTTAGGTAAGCTTAATAGAAAAAAGAAACATTTGTTAAGTATTGCTCATAAAAACAACAAAAAGGTGTAGAAATAAGAAATCGAGAAAAAGTATGCGGAAAAGTTTGAAAAAATACGTTTAATATTAAGGAAAACGCAGAATTCATTACTTGCGCGCATTTAAAGTGTGATGCGGTCGCGTCAGAAAGTGGACTAGTGAGTTAGCTCTCCGTATTATTATGGAGCTTAGTGAGGAAGACCATAGCTTCTTCGCAGAAAAAGCAGCCGCACGCCCATCGAAAGTCATTCTCCTATCCAACACTGACCGGAACAGTAACAGTTGACCCGACCGCTGTAACAGCCAGAAATCATTTGATACGTCGGACGTCTACGGCGGCCTCGAGTCGAGATCATTATAGATCACATTTCTTTGGTACATTAAACTTAAAATAAAGTATTTGTAAACTTTAATTTTAATCGGTATCTATACCGTAAATTTACTACTGTTCTCTATGTCATATCTACTACTGATTATTATCTAAGTTGCGGATGTAAAATTTTGTTTCTTCCCGTTTAAACCAAAAGTAATGTTTAAATGTATATTTCTCTTATTCTTCATAGCCATCTCCTTTTAATGTTCTCACTAATAACATATACGCTCCATTTCATTATTTCAGATATCCTTGAGAGTTCAATGGTTTTCAATTTATTTTTTAATGATATCCTTTTTATAGTGTTAACGCACTTTGATTTATATGCGGATGATACCACTATTTACGCTTCAGCATACTACCCTTATTTTTTCGTTCATATACTGGTGCAACATTTTCCACATGAAAACTAATTAATCCAAAACTGCTGCTATTTACTTTTCTAGAACTTACTTCTGCTTCTACCCCGATAAACTAATCCTTAACAACACTACCCTCCATTGGAAATATAACACCAAATGCCTGAAGGCGATCCTTCATATAAGACTTCAGAAAACAATTTATTAGCGTAAGAGGTATTGTCGTCGGAGTTTCAAAATATCTTGACCCCTCTCCAAAAAAAAAATCCTGTTCTCTCGATCGCAGTAGGTCACTAACATGTAGCTTGTATTCTCTATTCTCTATGCCATGCGTCTCCGACCGCGATTTGAGATTTAATGTGCAAATTTAGTATGGAAAACTTATCGGAAATCCAAAATAGAAATTTAAGAATCCTCAGAAATGGGTGTAGACAACTCCAAAATACCACAATTAGGCATGATTTAAATACTTTCTCTTTTGTCCAACGAGTCAAAGAGAGAATTTAAAAAATAATTACGAAAATGTCTATAATCTTCCAGATGAAATTATTGCTGAACTGCCTGACTACGATAGCTCTGATCTCAGTACTTAAACAAGACAGAAAAATCATGCGTCAAGCATAGATTATGAAACACTTTCCAACACTTCCAGAATACTTTAACAAAGCTTAGTTGTTTAATAATGCAAAGAAAATACCCAAGTAAAGATTTTAGAAAACTTACTTACTGCCTAACTTAGATAAAAACCAAATTTTAACAATTACCGCCTATAGCCGGAAAGGAGCTCCAATTCTTTTGTGTAGCTCTATATATGATGCATAGATTTGTATAGATTCTACATAGTATGCTAAAATTTAGTTTAGTAAGAAAACGCATAAATTTTTGAAAATTTACCTTCAGCAATTTCTACCATTAGACGAAAATGTACTTTAATTCTTTTCTACATCCCAGTATATTACGTACAGATTTTTATGCACTCCATACATTAAGATGTAATTTAATTCAGGCAAAAACATGCTTAAACTACTGAAATCACATTTCCCGAATGTACTATCCATAGGCGGCCATGTATCCATTTTTTAGTTTAGCCCTTTATATGATTATATTTATATGCTACAAACATCTCTTAATACACTAAATGCAGTTGAGCTTGAAAATGCATAACTCAAATTAAAAACCACCTTTAAGAAACTCATGCTCAATCTCATTCATACTTATGAATTCCTTGTTGTAGCCCTGTACATAGTCTATAGAATTTATTCACACTACGTACTGTAAAAAAATTTAGTTTCTTTTAAAAACACATGTCGTAATTTGAAATGCACTTTCGACAAACACTTCGTATATACAGAACTGCATCCGAAATCTTTTGCGTGTCCGTGTAAACGAACGATAAATGCAATACACATCATATGCAACTGTAAGCATCTTTTAGTAAATCTCAATAAAAAAGTATAACATTTTTATCATGTTTGAAGTAATGCGACATAATTGAAATACACTACTAACAGATTTTCCCCGTAGATCACTACATAACTGAACTCTTTTTTGTGACCCTGTAAATGAATTATAAATGCTTTGCATATTTTTCAGAAAACATGTATTAGTGCACCTCAGAAATTCATATCAATTTCATGTTGCTTCATAAAATACGCCGCAAACGATTTTTCTTCATAGACCATAATATAATGGAATACTGTTGAGTACTGTATACGTTCCGGAAATGCTACGCCTAACACATTCTGTAGTAACCCTCTTCTTGTGAACCTCAATGATGTATATAAATTTCATTGTGTTTAAAAATTTGTAACACCAATAAAATACAACTCAAATGATTTTTCTCCGTAGAACGTTATGTAATGGAATACTTTTGAGAGCTCCTGTAAATAAGTATGAATGGTACACACCTCATTTTCAATACCGAACATGCAATGGTGAATCTCAATAACGTGTATAAATTGTATGGCGATCCGACTATATTTACGCGAGTTAGGGCATGGACAGACCGACAGACAAACGCAATTCATAAACGCTTTCCAACTATGTTGGAGAGTGTTTAAAAGACCGCGTTATTCAACCATGGTTGCAGATAGGACCTGATTTGCTATCTTCTGATATTTAACTTACATTTAATTTAAATTTCTATTTTTTTTAATTAAAAAATCAATTTCGAAAAGTGTTTTATTTTTCACTTTAATATCCTCTCCTCACATATATAAAAAGCAAAAAATATGGCCATCACTGAAAAACGCTTTGTATCCTTTGGCTTTTCCTCCTTTATCTCGACTGTTTTGAACAGTAAAACATTTTAACTTTATTTTAATTTTGACTTACTTCTATCTTTAGAAGAAGAAAGTATTGAATTCATGGATTTTTTTTAATCCGGTTTTCGACGGATTTACACGTTTTAGGGGTCAGATAACCTGAAAAACATGTTTTTACAAAATGTCTGTCTGTGAGCATGTCTGTATGTCTGTGTGCATGTGAGACACAAATTTTGTGGGCGCTCTATCTCAAGAACTAATGAACGGAATTTAACAAAACTTTAGATTCAGTTAGTCCCTGATATAAACTGGTGCTGATTACTTTTTGGTATAAATTTCTCAACAGATGGCGCTGTTATGCTGCATTCTTCACGATTTCCGAAATAGCGCTATCTCAAGAACTAATGCACGCATTTCTATAAAAGTTCAGATTATGTTAGTACTTGATATAATTTGGTGCTGATTACTTTTTAGTGTAAATCGCCCAACAGGTGACGCTGCTATGTGGCATTATTCATAATTATCGCAATAGCTCTATCTCAAGCCCTAATGAAGGGAATTTAACAAAACTGTAGATTCGGTTAGTCCCTGATATAAACTGGCGCTGATTACTTTTAAGTGTAAATCTCCCAACAGGTGACGCTGCTATGCTGTATTTTTCACGATTTCCGAAATAGCTATATCTCAAGAACTAATGCACGGAGTTTTATAAAACTTCAGATTCAGTTAGTCCCTGATGTGAATTAGTGCTGTTTAGATTTTAGTTTAAATTGCTCAACATGTGGCGCTGCTCGGCTGCATTTATCACGATTTCTGCAATAACTGTATCTCAAGAACTAACGCATGAATTTTCATTAAATTTCAAATTCAGTTAGTACCTGATATAAATTGGTCTTGATTAGTTTTTGGAGGAAATCGACCAACAGGTGGCGCTGCTATGTAGATTTTTTTACGATTTCCGCAATAGTTCTACCTCAAAAACTAATGCACGTATTTTCATCAAACTTCAGATTCAGCAGCAACTGACATAAATTGTTGCTGATTATATTTTGATATAAATCACCTAACCGGTGACACTGATATGCTTCATTTTTCAGGAAATATTAACATGTATGAGATAGAAGAAAGTTTTGGGATAGCCACATCCGACTAATTTTATATAATTACTACATTGTTATTTTTTTTAATTTACTTATATTTCTTCTTTTTAATCCTGTTCTAAACGATTCTCTATCTTTATTTATATTTATATAAATATTCTCTTCAACAATTAGACTTCTTTTCTCTTATGTCTTCTTATCTCCCTAAGTTTTAGAAATACAGATACTCTTAGGCAGGGCGCAAAGTAGGTGTCCTCTAGGAAAGCTTATAAAATACCTGAGCTGTTCAACTATATTCATACTTAAAATGAATTTGCTATTTTTATGTATTCATACTTATTTGACGCCTGTACATGTCTTTACGCATATGAAGACAACTCCCAGCATTTTACTTCTGAGGGATTTCCTGCGATGTGTTTGTGCTGTTCTTGTATTTTGAAAGTTATTATATAGTGGTATTTAGTGTACATTATACCGGGTGTCCCAAAAAGGACTGACTGATTTTAAAATTCAATAACTTGCAAACGGTGACAGATATTAAAAAAATTCTTGCAGGAGGGTTATGCATAAGGTCAAAAGTTTTATTACAGTGATTTTCAATTTTAGTTCGAATTACAAACAATAGATGGCGCTGTAAGCAATAGTCGCTAAATACAGGCTCGATTTTTGGTCCTTTATCTTTTTTCCATGCAGAAAAAGGAGATGGAAATGTATTATCCGGGCCACGAAGTACCAAAATTCGAGCCCGAATTTAGCGACTATTGCTTACAGCGCCATCTATTGTTTGTAAATCGAACTAAAATTGAAAATCACTGTAATAAAACTTTTGACCTTATGCATAACCCTCCTGCAAGAATTTTTTTAATATCTGTCACCGTTTGCAAGTTATTGAATTTTAAAATCAGTCAGTCCTTTTTGGGACACCCGGTATATACCCATTGATTTTTTTTCTACCAACCATGTACTGTGTATTTAACCCATTAATCGCTAAAACTATACTGTAAGAAAATTCACATTTCTTATTGAAAGTCGTTTGCCACCACAAATTCAGATAGGTACATTTCGCTTTAGTAAAATATCAAAATTTCTACCTATAAATAAGTCATATTTTTAAATTTTTAAATAGTGCTGGAAAAGGAATTAATTTAAGCATGAGCATTTATTTTGACCGTTGCATTAACGCAACACCAGCGGGTAATGTGTTATTATACAGTATGTATACCGATTTCAAATGATTTTACAGTATATACGAGGATAGATTAAAAAAAAAAGTTTACAAAAGTAATAAAATAATATTTATTAACAATAGAACGAAAATGCAAAAGGGAATTAAGAGGCGTACTTGCCGATCACTTTTCCACGTAATCACCAAATCTACTCATGAATTCGGAGGAGCGTCAGAGCGATTGAAATAAGAAGACGTTTAGAAAAGGGGTATCGCTTGTGCCTCTTTCACAAGGTTATTTGAAGCCATTCTACGCAAACGCTCTGGCGTCTTAAGTGATGGTGTCATCCTACTGCATGACATTACCACTAGCATACTGCTCGCCAAACTTAAGAACTAAGTTCAAGTGGAAAGTTTTGAGTCCCCACCCCCCCCCCCACCACACACACAAAACCTCCAAAAACAGCCAAAATTTGGCATTCAGTGACTATTTTCTGTTTCTGAAATTGAATGAAACACTTATCTGGAACACGGTTTTCTTCAAATAGCGGTGTAAAAACAGCTGCCGAGAATTGACTCAATGGGCATGTACATAATTTCTACCAAGCCGGGTTAAACAAGTTGGTCCTGCATTTAAATAAATGCCTAAATAGATTTAGTGATTATATGGGAAAGTGGTCGAGAAGTATGCTTCTTAATTCCATTTTCGTCTATTGTTAATAAATATTTTTTTATTACCTTTGCAAACTTTTTTATCGATCCTCTTATATATCGCATATAGTCCTAGAGCTGTTAAACATTTTAGGGAAGGTATTTGAGGCAATCTGAAAATTTGTGCAACACTTCTTTTGTAATGGCTGAATACAAAATCGAATGTCTGGCTGAAGGATCGTGGCCCAAAAACTGTGCCAGACACGTGTCAAGTGCCATTTTTTGACTACCCAAAAAAAAAAGGTATTTGAGGCACGCTGAGATTGAGACAGAATAATATTTATACTTAGAAAAAAATATTTTGAAAACGACAGACACTTTAGTCGGCCCAAAATCTGTGCCAGACACGTGTCAAGTGCCATTTTTAGACTACCCAAAAAAGGTATTTGAGGCACGCTGAGATTGAGGCAGAATAATATTTATGCTTAGAATAAAATATTTTGAAAATGACAGACACTTTAGTCGGCACAAAAACTGTGCCAGACACGTGTCCCATTTGGCACGTGTCTGGCACAGTTTTTGGGCCACGATCCTTCAGCCAGACATTCGATTTTCTATTCAGGCATTACAAAAGAAGTGTTGCACAAATTTTCAGGGTGCTCAAATACCTACTCAAAAATGTTCAACAGCTCTCCTACTAATATACAGTGTAATAAGGTACTTTTTGCGGTATATCTGCGCTAAAATAATTTATGAAATACGTTCTATTTATCTGAATTACGGTACATATACTGGCTACAGTGCTGCCAGTGCATGGACCGTAATTTTACACAGAAAGTTTTAGAGTGTCCTTTACTCAATGGAATTGCATTCTGTACGAGAATATATATTAGATGAATTTTCCGTAAAAGCACTTTTACTTTTACATATGTTTAAAATGAAACCACTTACAGGAAAAAAATATATAACTAAATCAAGCTTCTGGCACTTCCTTGAGTAAAAGACGCATGTTAGCACTTTTTACTACAATAAGGTTGGTTGGTTGGTTGTATTTATGACGGCCAATTATCTGCACGAGGGATATAGGTCCAGGGGGAGTGCCCTTCGTGGGGGTCTTTCTAAGGGAACCTAACCCGTATTAACGCTTGGGAATCCAAGGTTCAAAGAAAACCACGAAAACTCCGAACGATTAGGCCGACGGGCGCGATTGGGATCGAACCCAGCACCTCCCGTCTACCAGCTTCGAGAGCAGAACCTCTCAGCCACTGGTGGGGCCACTACAGTAAGGATGCCTCAATATCTAATTTCAGAAATAAGCTTAATTTATGCAACTCTTCTTTACAGATAACAGCAGTCTTGAATCAATCTTCTGGACTAAAGATGGTTTCTGTGAAAACAACAAGAAAATTTATGGTAGTAACTGGGCTATAGAGGCAGCTGTAAACAACTCAGTTTTACCTAAAGATGATGGGTGTTATAGAGTTATGGTTGACGTTCATTCTAAAAAAGAAGTTCCTCTGTCTTTATACGTCTGGGTCTCAAAAGACGATGCACCAACGGCAGGATTTATTTGTGCTGTGGAGAAACCTACAGATTACAATGAAACGAAAAATACCTCTCCGTAAGTAAAGTTATTCTATATTAAACCTTTCCGGCGCAGACAAATTCTATTCGCAAAATGAGAAAATATTGACTGACACCGGAAATTGCAAACGATTTCTTTAAAAAAATAAAAACTCCTTAAATTAAGCTTTCATAATAAAATCGAAATTTTGTTAAATATTCTTGGTGCCATTTGCAAGGTTGGAATTAAAATTAGGTGTGTCCAGACTGGACACACTGCGCCGGAAAGGGTTAATGAAGTTCTTAAAACTCTATTTTTCCCCGCAAAACAACGCGAAACTTTCTGACACATTTTCTAGCTCTTTTTTAAACCCAAAAGCATGATTCTTGCAGGTATGATAGCTAGTGGGATTTTCCGAGTTTTTTTTCATATTATGATAAATAAATTACATCTTGAGATATCGTCGGTACACTGTCAAACTATCCAATATGAAAACAGTGTTGCCAGTGGGCTATTTTTTTGCCCATATGGTAATTATATCGCAAGATATTGTAAATTTTGTTAATATACTCAGCGCAATTATCTGTATATTCATCACTTTTTGAGTATTTTATAGAAAATTTTGTGCTGTTTCAGAAAAAATTTGTATGATAATCTTTATTCTGTCGGAAAAACCTATCATACCTAACTTAACACGTTCACGCCGGCGCGGTGGGTCACACTCGACTGTCTCAGTGTTGTTAAGTCTCCGGCTTTTTGCACACCACTATTAATTTAGAGAAAATGTTGTTCCTTTAAATCGCCCAACTGTTCTAATTAAAGCAAACAACATTTTCTGTATTAAAATACTGGTATCCAAAAAACCGGAGACTTGGTAACTCCGAGACAGTCGAGTGTGACCCACCGCGCCGGCGTGAACGTGTTAAAGAGGTGCTTAACAGTGTCGACACTTTGAGAGTAGTGCTGCCAGTGGGTTATTTTTTTTTTAATTCAGATTATTTGATTGGCACCACTTTTTTGAAATAGTAAGATTCGCCTTATTTAATGACATATTAATTAAGGTGAAAACCAGGGGAATTTTACCACTTCAGAAAAGTGGTGCTAATCAAGAAATCTGAATTTAGAAAAAGTAGCCAGCTGGCAACACTGTTTTTATATTGGATAGTTTGGCATGGTACCGACGAGCGACGATATAAGCGATTGCTGCAATAGGACGGCATTTTTTTTTCTTTCCCGTGCTGTCATGCCATGAAATTCGGTTCAAAATGCGAGCTTTGACAGCATTTTCTAAAAAATCTTCTGCATTTACCGAAAATTTAAAAAAAAACAGTTCGATTGCATAATATCTGAATAAGAGCGTATACCAATTTGATTTGCGCACAAAAATTAATTTTAAAAAATATGTCAAGTAGCAGCCAGTTTAGATTTCAGAATTTTTCGCAACAAGTGTCTTTTACAGAATTTGTAATCTTTGTCATCAGTTTTTCAGAATAGAAATTTTTACCTAGTTTATTCTCAGATATGTTACGATAGAATAAGACAAATTTTACAAAAAATTACTGGTATGAATAATCAAAGATAATGAGCATTTTATGTGTTGCGAACAGTTAACACTCGTCGGGAAGGAGTTAAGGGTCAACGTCCTATAGCGAAATCCCATGTTAACGTATTTGGAAATCTAATTAGGTTATTACTCATTATCTAATAATTATCGAAATAAGGTTTTCATCATCAGAAAGAAAGTAACAGACGCAGACGTAATGCGTTTCCAAAAACATTTTATCACATTTTAAGTACTTTTATGAAGACGACAAATGTTGAAAATTCTGCCTAGGTGAAAATTTCGAAAATATTTACAAAAGAGAAGCAAAATAAATTTTGAAAACACACTAGAAAAGCGATTTTCAATATTTATATTCTGCATAAACAGTACCCGCCGGAATTGTTTAATAAAACACACGCAAAAAAAAACCCGTCAAAATTATTTTTTTCGCCTTCAAAATAGACTCAATGAATCCAATGCAACTATGCTAACGTTTGAACAATCCTCTTTTCATCAAAATCTCAAATCCCTTTTCGTAAAATGATTTATGTATGGTCTTCAGCTCCCTCAGCGAATTTTCTTTTATGACCTCAATTGACTCAAAACGTCTTTCTCAAAGTAGTAATTTTAGCTCTGGAACATGAAAATAAAAATCACACTTATCCGTATCAGGTGATTATGGTGTTTGGTCGATCACATTCGTTTCGTTTTTGGTCAAAACTCCTTACACAACGATAGCTTTGTGCCTTGGTGCTTCATCGTGGTGCAAAATTTACATGAAATTTCGCAGTTTTTCCAGAGGTTCGGCACACGAAATTCATTTTAAAACACAATAGCTAAAGTAAACTCTTTGTTCAACTCATTTCTCCATTGTCATAAATCGCAGAGTATTCAAAAATATGACTAAACAAGTTGGAAATTGTACTTCAGACGTGGGAAATGAGGTGCGTTCGTACTATAACTAGTTTTATAAATATTTTGGCCCTCCTTATTGTCCTGAATGTATATTTTAGAGCACTTCATAAGTGCATATCAATTTCATTCTATTCGAAAGGTTGTACCATTAATAAAATGCACTTGAAATAATTTTTTCCCATTGGCCGTAATGCAACGGAAAACTTTTGACTATCCCTGTAATTAAACTATACATCCGATTTTCATAAAATTTTAAATGACTCGACAAAATTTTGTAACAATTATATATTTAAAATTTCAGACCATTCGGTTGGGTAGTTTTTGCTCTGTTTTAAGCGGATGTTCGGACAGACAGACGAACGGACAGACGGACCAAACGACGACTATTGTTGCTTCGTATTTATATAAGTACGAATGCACCTAAAAAGAGCTATTGTCAACACACTAAGACACAGATGGCGTTCAAAGTCTGCTTTGAAACTCAATGTAGTTGTCCCAACTTACGGGGAAAACATTTTCGTGATATTTTTCCTGCGCGTTTTTTAAATGTATTGATAACGTGATATTACATAATCTGGTACAATAGTATCACAATAATATCACAACATAGTTATTGAAACTAAAATATAGCGCTAGGAGAATGCTAGGCGAAATTCTGCAATGTACGATGAACAGAAAAGGAATTTAAAAGTAAGTTAACTAAGAAAGCCTTCTCACTTTATATTTATATATAAAATGTATCGTATGAACCTAATGAAAATAATGCTAAAAACTCTCAATTCATTTTTAATTTATATATCTCAATCGATTGCGACTAAATATTTTCGAAGGAATTGCTTTCGATAATTTAATTTCAAAATTTTCCTCCTGAACACGACTGACCTGTAATCGAAAACATTTCATTGGGATAAGAACGCCAAAAAAGACCTGCATGTGCTGTGATTTCCCACAATCGGCGATTCTTTGGTACAGATAAGCATCATATTTATTAGAGGGAGGGGGGTGGTGTCTCGATGTATGATGACCATTGGGGGGAAAAGGGGGGATGTGAAGGAAGAGGAACTTATTCCCCAAGTTTAACAATTCTGTAAATAAATCCTACAGTGACTTCCAGCAAACATGCCACTGAAGATTGAAAGCTATTTTTTTTCATGTTAAACGATTTTTGTTTCGTGTTGAAAGAAAAAAAAAATGCAGTAAATTGAATAGTATTCTATCCGGACCACTATACCTTTTCGTGTTAACCGATTTTTCATGTAAAGTGTTTTCATGTTAAACGTATTTCACTGTATAATGAAACGCTTTCCAAAACATTCAGAATGATATAAATTTAAAAGCAACGTTAAAAACGACAGAATAAGCAAACTTTGAGCAGAGTAGTTTCAGTAGCGTTCAGCGTACCGTCATCAGTGCAAAGAGTAACGGAAACTTGCTTCATTTATATAGAGGGGAAGTGGATTCAACTCAGAAGTTCATTAACCAATGGGAAAACAGAAAAATGCGGGTACCAGCCAACAGGAGGATAGTATAGGTAATACCACCAAGAATCTAAAAAAAAAAAAAAAAGAAAAATCGGTAGTAATTAAGCAAAAGAGGATTTAATGAAATATTTCCAGCAATCTGATAAATAATTTCATAAAATCCTCTTTTGCTTAATTACTACCATTTTTTTTTTTTTTTTACATTTTTGGTGGCATTACCTATACTATCCTCCTGTTGGCTGGTATCCGCATTTTCCTGTTTCCCCATTGGCTAATGAACTTCTCAGTTGAATCCGCTTCTCCTCTATTATAAATAAGCAAGGGTCCGTTATTCTTTGCACTGAGGACGTTACGCCAAACGCTACCAAAACTAGTCTGCTCAAAGTTTGCTTATTCTGGCTTTTTTAACGTTGCTTTTAAATTTATATCATTCTGCGCCAAGTAACATCTTAATAATTATTAATTCAGAATACTCTAACAAAACATCACAGTTTACTAAAGTGAAAGATGATGGCTAAATGAATAATTTGGAAAACGGATAACGCATTTGAAAACCCAATTTCTATTATTACCATGTATGTGTACAGTATGTTTATTGAAACAGGTTAGGATGATTTTATTTATAGGCTCGGTGATTCAGAAGTTGCATTATATTTACTTTCCATTATAGATAAGATTCGTGGCCAGATCTTCAGATAAAATAGGTAATCCAGAAATGCAAATAAGAGTTCTATTCTTTACCAGGTCCATACAAATAGAGATTTCCGACTATCAATAGCCGGGTGCTGGAGAGGGGATGATCTGCATTTAGTCTTTACAGAATCAAGAACAAAAGAATAATGATGTTATCACAAATCTGAGAGAGCAGGGTTATTGGCGAGGAGTAAAAAAAAAATGTCAAACCAGTAGATATCTTGGCGAGAATTAAGTTGAAATGAGACACGTGTTAATTTCCGTTAATGGATTGTCAATGAGGAGGGCGAAAGGTCAACATATGAATTTTAGCGCAAACAGATAATCGGCAAAATATGGAGCGCCAAAAAACACAAAGCCGCATTTTACATGGGGGGTGGCAACCCATGGGAATAGGCGCCGCTGTGCTGAATGAAGGCATGTGTAATTAAGAAATAAAAGTTATTGCAGGCTAAATTTATGACAAGAATTCATACGTTAGTGGAAAATGATGCAGCTGTAGCAACACACTCAAAAAATAAAGAAAGAAGGCATGAGAAATATCCGCCTATCAACCGAATTAAGCGCACAAAAGTAACGGGTAACTCATTTCTATGCGAGATAAAAATTAGCATGCCTATCAGAATCTATTACTGGTTTTGAGAATTAAAGCACGAACAAGAATGTATTTCTAAAGGAAATGAGCGATGAAAATAAATTTAATTTATGATCTAAGACAGATTTAAAATATAAGAATTTAGCAAAATAACCTTATTTTAAAAGGGGGCGAAACGGGAAAAGCTATTAAAAGAATATGTGAAGGAAATAACCTTGGAAGTAAATAACTGTGAAGAAAGGAGTAATTAATTACCTGAACCATTCATCAGGTGGAGCAGAAACACGCACTCTAAGGATTTCAATGAATCTTCGGGATTTTTGGAGATACATGGCAGAATGATTTATGTTATTTTGTGAAAGATTTCCAGTTTTAGTCAATTTTAGATTCGAGTGAGAATTTCGCCAAACTAGTCAATGAGCGCCAGGTGCTGGCTTTCATGATATTTTACTAAGCATCGCTAAGCATGCCGACAATTTAAAATGCCAACGTAAATAACATTAACAGTTTTATATGTCTATAAGGAAGTATTACTGTATAAGCATACACTGCAATGAAATATGCGTAATTAAGAGACTTTTAAATGTCTTTCTTTCTTATATGTATAATATGCAGGTCTGGAGTAACATCATGGCATCATACTGGAACTGTCTACGATATTTCCACCTCTTTAGACTTTTATTATAACGAATTATAAAAAAGTTAGCCTTTTTGATTCAATGAATACCAAGGAAGTAGAAAAAATAATGATTAATTTTATGTATGACGGTAGCTTTTTCATCATCATCAACAGACATTATTTTGAATTATTTTCTATCTAATACTTCAAAAATAATACTTTATTTGCATCTAATACTTTCAAAATGCAATGCTACTGTATAAATACAAAACGCTTTAAATATTCTTTCATCTGACACTTTAAAAAATTTTTAGGCAGCTAAAATCTGAATGATCCTTCATGTCTATCACACAACTTTCATACCAACATTAAAAATTATAAAAACTCTCGATAATCATTCAATAAATATGCTTCTGGATAAGCAAAATAACCTACTAATTAAAATTAATAATCATCGTAGTTTATTGTACCAATGGTTCTAAAAATATGCTTATATTACGATTATCAAACAGAAATTAAGTCAAGGTTTAGACAAAACAGACAAGCATGTATTCCCCTCTTGTGAATCTTTAAAATTTAGTTTAAGAAATTAAGAAAATTGTTTCGAGTATTTCTAAAATACAAAAAACTTGGAAAAAGCATTGCAAAATACATTGCCAAAATACTTTAGTTTTATTAGTTAAAAATGAAAAATACAAATGAATTTTGAAAAAGTATTTGAAATACATGTATAGATTCGTTACTGCCCAACTGTGACTTTTTTTTAAGTTCAAAGAAAAATTTTAACAGTTAGCATTCAGAAGAGGATAACGCGCTTTTATCCAAATATACTGTGGCGCTATTCTGACTGTATTATGACATTTTCGTGTGCACCATACCGTTTCTTTATTTTAAATATTCACTAAGAACACTGACATTTAATAGTTGAATTTTAATATTCATTTCAGAAATGAAGATTTAAGAAAACATCACCGTGTTAGTTGATGAAATTACCCTATAAATATGACGTCTGTTAAAACTAATATAAAGTTCCAAATATGATAGTTTAAACATTTTTCTACTAATATAAAGGAATAGATTCTCACTCACATTTAATTCATCATAAATAACTGTAATAATACAGAAATAACAGTTATTCGAATTTAACGCTTAAACGCTTAAGTACTCAATTCACTGAATGTTCATTGAATTGCAATTTCTGATATGCTGTTGTCAGCCGTTTCAGCAAAAGGAATGAAATAGTTTATTTTTGAACACAAAAGACATCCCTCCCCCTCACCTCGCCACTTCTCGCGCAGACTGACTGTATGATGCAAATGTATAAATCTAGCGACTAGCTCAGGAGAGAATTTAGTTAAACATAATCCCTTAAAAGCATCGCACAGTGGGGTATTTTACAAATCTGGGCGGCCAAAATTATTTTTTTCTTTTAAACTAATTTAAACGTTTAAAGCAGTAAATAAATGCATTTTTTAAAATAAATATTGTTTAATAACTTAAAAATCATGGATGTTTTGCAACTTCGTACTGATTTTTATTGATCAAAATTAGTATTATAAAATAAATGATATTTATGAAAACAGTATTATAAAATAAATGATAATTACGATAAATAGTATTATAAAATAAATGATAATTATGATAAATAGTGTTATAAAATAAATGATAATCATGATAAATAGTATTATAAAATAAATGATAATTATGATAAAAAAATGGAATAATGTATTTAATAATTGAATAAATTATAAAAACAGATTATTTATGATAAGAACAATTAGTTTGTAAATCCCCAAGGTGGGATCTTTTAATCAGATGATAATTCGGAATCGTAATCTGTTTCTTCATAATCAGAATCCTCTGGATCACGAGCTTCAGAAGATTCCATAGGCAGTAACATTTCTAGAGTTTCTTTAAGGAACAATTTTGATTTTTTTTCTTATCTTGGGTCTCATTCCAGTTAAAACTGGATCTGAACTCAAAAGCAATCTATTGAGAACATCACGGTTACAAGAAATTCTTGAAAATTTACGCGATAGATTTTGGCGAAATAATCGAAAATGTTTGTTCCGTGCTTCGGCTGCTTCTTCAGACAATTGGCCTATTGGTAGTAAAGCTTTCTCTATCACAATGGGTCCATGGATTAATATTTTATGCATCGTGGGTGACATTGGATACCATTTATATAACTGGACGTAGAGCTCTGCTGTTTTTGTGTATTCCTTAAATTTATCAAGGTGAATTTTTTGGCCACTGGATATGGTTTCAAGAATAACTTTAAATCGATATATTAAACTTTCATCAATGCCGGTAATGTCTGCTGCTAGAGATGGGTCAGTAAAGAATCTTCTGCTGGTATTTCCATCATTTGTATTACCATATCCAGGCTTAGGAATATCTACAAGTAAACCTAACTTTGTTTTGAAATTTTCTTGAATGCGCAATTTTGTTTCATTAACGAGAGCATTTTCGTCTTCTGCATTCAATCTCCACTTTTTTATCGCTAGTTTGTAAGCTAAATGCAACAAATTTTCAAATAATCGAATCCTAGCATGCAAAATCGATAGTCCAAATTCTAATGTTTCTGGCTTCACATTTTTCTTTTTAGAGAGATCATTAAAATCTTTTGATGTCAGTCCACAAATGTAGCAACGCATTGTCGATTTTGTACTTGTGACTGCGTTACATATTTTTCCATCGACCATAGTAAGTATCATTTTATGTTTTACTAAAAATGTATTTTCCTCTAATGTAATTTTTGAGGGCTGTACAGATTTTAATGCATTTTTTATGTAATTAATCTCATCATTAATAATTTCTGTTGTTTCTTTTACAAATCTTATTCGCATGGGCCGGCAATAACGTGGTGATGAAGGCAATGGATTTTGCCAGATAGTCTTGTTGTTTAGATTAATTAGACAAATTAGCTGAATTGGAACAAACGAGCTCTGGAATATATGCGCATCGGAAGAGGAATCACTCTCAAATTTTTGTTTGTATTGTGCTTGTTGCGATCCATCGCAGCCCCATTTATATATAAGAATTAATGCATTTCTTTCATCTTCTTTTAAACTTTCCAAAACTTCTTTCAAATAAATGAATAATCGGGTCACTGTTAAATTAAGTAAATCTTGAATATAAATTTCAGCGCAAGTTTCAGTAATTTTAAAAGAGTCTTTGTCTGGATAGCAATTAATTTTAGACTGTTGTAGAAGACTATATACATTTTTTTGATATCGTCTTATAATTTCGTATTGATTCCTTGAAAGGTTAGCTTCGACGAATAATGATAACGCTTGTAAAGGCGATATTTGGCGGTATAAGGCTTTTCCGTCTGCTGAGTTCTCAAATATGCTTTTTTATATTTTGTTGCTCGCATTGGTGAGCATGTTAATTCCTTTAGAGCATGAGCAGCATCTCTCTTCCCTGAGGTGTTTCTAACTTTATCTGAACGGCATGTGTAAGTACTTCCACATCAGTCGAGCTCTTCAAACTTTCAGACTTTCTCCGCTTTGACCTGACACTTGATTCAGTGAAAGCTTTTGCTGGCCTTCCTGGTCGATTTACTTTTTTTGAAATTTCTACTGTACCTTCAAGCCATTCCTTATTATTTTTCACAAATTTATCTAACATATAATGGGCTTCGATCCATTTGCTCTTGAACTGAGATTTAAATTGGGAGAAATTGTGCTTGAGGTTTTTAATTTCATCATCGTCAAAATTATCGCTATTAAGAAGGTAATTTTCAAGGAAATTTAATCTATGATTAATGTTTGGCAAATTCTGCTGTTGCATAATGTTTAAAAATTCTTTTCGAGTCATTACTCTGACATTCGAAGGCCCTAAATAAAAATAAATACAAAATATGAACAAAAAAGAATGCATAATAGTTATATGCAATTTAGATAGATAACATCATTTTATCCCTTATTTAAAAAAAAAAATCTCACAATCTTTCACTAACTTTTAACAAAAACATATGGAAAATTGCCTCGACTTATTTTTTAGATAAAAAAAATGTTAATAACGAGCAATAAATTATTTCAATTTTGTGAAAAGTGCTTAACAAGAGATAAAAGGGAATGAATACATTATTTTAAAGCAATTTTTTTTTAATTATATAAATTTAATTTCAATCAGAATGACTGAAAAATAAACAAATCTGATCACTTTCTAATAAATCATAACATTTTTTTTAATATTAAAATTTATATGATAAATATCAGTTAAAAATCAATATATAGTAATTTTGTATGCTTACTCAGAATTTTGGAAGAGCATATTTATATCGCCTTCATTTTAAAAAGGGGACGAAGGTGGAACTACTTTAAACGAAAACACAAATAGAAGGGTGTATATTTATTGGTACAATAAGTAACTTTGCTTGGAAATGTTTGGAAATATAACTAAACCTTTCGTGAATTGGGAAACAATGGAAAAAAATAATAGAAAAATATGCGTTATTTTAAATTAATTTTGTTAATACTAAAACTATTTCTTTCTCAATTCAAAGTCAATGATAATAATGATACATACCTGCCTCGTCACTATCCATAACGATTAGATTTTAAATACTTCCAAAACTAAAGTTATTCACATTCAAAAATAGGAAGTCACAATGAAGAACGATTTGACACTCATACACTTAACGCAACACTCCAGTTTCAACTGATAACAGAAGGTCATCGTTCTCTTAAAGGAGATAAAAATCGCATCACGTGATTCCCCAATGATTCAGTTTCAACTTATATCCATCCATTCGATCCTGTGCTGTACTTTATGAAATCGACTTTTGGCCGGCCAGATTCTTCAAATACCCCACAGTGCATCGGGGAAAATTCAAAAGCAGGTTCTTACAATTACAGCAAAAATGGATGGGTTTATTTAAATTACCTCCACTTCTTTTCTCCGTCACAACTAGAACTCTTATTATAGGAGCCTTAGTCACAACGAAATATCATTTTTTGCCATTTGCGCTTCTAGAATTATTTCAGCCATTAGCCCAACATAAATAGAGTTTTTACTACGTATCAATTAAGATTTTTATTATTATACTTTCCTTGAAAATACTCAAGATTTAAGCATATAATTTATAAATTTTAATTTTTTATAAATTATAGAATGATTTTGTATAAAATAATGATGAAATAAACCGTCGGATTTTATTTTATTGACTAGCTCTAATGAAGTAAACCTTTCTACTCCAATTTCCGAAGATATCGAATGCAAGAATGAGAATATTGTGAAAATCGAGTGTCCAAAGGAAAAGTCTAGTAAGTAAATGGTGTAGTTTTACTATCCTGTCTCTAAGACAATTTCATGTATACAAATCACCAGGAATGTCGCCTTATTGGAACACATGGAGGTTTATGGATAGATAGTCTCGTGACAAACTTAGATCGCATAAGAACAGACATAAACATTCATTTTTTTTTCTTTGCAGTTTATTTTTAATTAAATTACATAAGTACATATGTATTGATTTTAGTTGTTTAATTATATTAAATTAATATAACCTAATAATTATAACTAATATTAATATAAGGTTACTAAGTCAAATAGTAACTTACACAACTATATTTTTTTCAGCGTTACTTATTTTTTGTATGTTTGTGTTATCTACCTGTTTGAAATAATTAATATACAATTTGTTAGTAATAATATCATGAACACATAAATTTTATTTTGCAGATGGTTTCAGTCCAGTTACTGGGTATAGAAATCATGACTATGAACGTAGTAGGACTCACAAGAATAGAATTGTTTGTACTCTTTAAAATTAGCTTAAACATGGCGATACAAGTGCAATTTGTAAATTAACCAAATATTAAATTAACTCGTGGAAAAATAAATTTTAAAAATCTTTTTTCTCCACCCTATTCTATCTACTGTTTTGAATTTTCGAGATTTTTTTTTAATATATCGATTTGTAATCAGCATAGTAATAAAGACTAAAATTTACTTGCTTTGAAAACCACATAATTTATTTCACCGATTTTCTCAATTTTGTCCACCCTATTGTATTCGCCATTTTGAATTTTCGCTTTTAGATATAAGATTTGAAATCAGCAGGGTCGGAAACTACTCATCGTCAACAACATTCATACTCATTTGTACATTATTCTATATTATGACCAGGTTTTTGGCCTTTTATTCACTGTGCGGCTTTGCAAAAACCGCCGAATTTTGGTGATCTGGGAGGAATCAATTTCCATTCAATTAATTTTTATTTTTTAAGGAAAATTAAAGAAATAAAAACCCATTTTCGTATATTTAAGCTTCAGGAATCAATCTATACTATAAAGTACAAACACTGAAAAAAAATGAACTACAGTGAAACCTCCCTGTGCGACCACCTCCCTGAACAACCATTTTTTCATGGAATGAAATTTATTCCCATAGGCTCAATACTAATTTTACCTCTATTCAGAGACCACCCTAGTTGAAATCCCTCCATGAGCGACCCATTTCTTTGAAGAAAATGAAACAAATTACGTTTTTTCCTGGTCGCTTGAAGACGGTTTTATTAGAATAATAATTCCGGGGATCGCATTATTCATCAAACTTCTAAACTAAGTTTAGAATTTTTATTTATTCCGGTAACTTTTAAGTGTTTAAACCGCTTTGTGCGTTTTTTAAGTAATGAATTTGACTATGATGACAAATTAAGGATGACGGTCAATAAACTCCCCTGCCCTATTCTGTCAGGAAACTCTCAAAGAAATAGATAAATTAATGAAATCGTCATTATTTGTTCCCGTCCAAAAAAATTGCATTTATTTACTGAACTTCGAAAGGACTTGGAAATAAAAGTTATAGAAGATAAAACCGTAAAATCAAAGCGAACGTCAATGTATTCATTTTTTAAACTCTGCACTAATAAACTTTTGTTTTGATTAAATTTTCCTATTTTTTCCTAATGTGATTAAAAAATTTTAGCAAGATTAATTGTTACCTTTTCAACAATTAAAATCTAGATTTAAAATGACCTCCATTAAGAGACCACCTCTCGGAGCGACCCATTTTTATTGGAACGGAACGTGGTCGCTTTAGGGAGGTTTTACTGTACACAAAAATGAGTAAATCGATGTACTCATATCGAATTGAGTATGTTTGAATGAATAATGAACTAATGAATTCTCAATTTTGAAACGTCACATGTACAATCCAAACGAAACGATAATTTTGTACTTTGTAATTGTTTGTTTCATTCATGGTGACATAAAATATGTTCATTACTGTAAATATTAAATTATGCATATCATTTTAAAAGAATTTAAAAACGTTTGAAAACGATGCACGTAACAAAAAATATTTGATTTGGGTATCTTAATAATAATTTTGCTATTTTTCCTTAATAAATAATCAATTAAATGTTTCTTGTCAATAATTTTGAGCGGAAAAAAATGTCAGTACATTTTTACTTTAATCTGTAGTAACGTGAGGTCCAGGGGAGGCGGTACATAACGATTTATATTTGAACGCATCCAAGGAATCAAAAATGAGTACACGTGTTTCTCAATTCTGAGTGCATTTGGAGCGGTGCTATTTTGAGTACGTGACGTATTTAAATTTGAGTACTTTTAACTCAATTTTGAGAATTCATTTTTTTTTTCAGTAAACGTGTACGTCCGTAAAGTTGACGTCATTTTAATCTTGGCAACAGCTGATGATTAAATTTGCTTTTTCAAGTCTCGGTACTGCAATTTTTTAAACGTCTAAATATCGCATATTTTCAATTTTTACTTCGCTTTATAGGAATAAAATTCTACTTTCAAATGCAATTTTCCGAAAAACTGTATCTTAATTGACTGATTTACAGTGAAACCTCTCTAAGAAGACCACCCACTAGACCAATAAAAATCGGTCTTTCAGAGAGGTGGTCTCTGAATAGAAGTGATAGGTAAAGCAAAGTTTCATGAAATACGTACTAGAATAGAAATTATTATTGAATGTAGTTTATTATATTTCATGTCTATACAGCTTTAAAGAAGGAATTAATTGTAGTTTGCTTTGATTTTAAAAATTTCTCATTAATAATTTTTGTTTCTAAAAATTCTTTGATCTCTTTAAATAACTTATTTATTTTAGTATCATCTCTATCTGGTATCTAAATTTCTATTAATCTATCGATTTCAACAAGTTTTTCTTGACATGAAACAGAAACTTTAATTGCTTGTCATCTGAATCAGAATAAGCTCCTAAAATAGATTTTTTTAAATCTCACTCGTAGTATCATTCATTTTTATAAATGATTGTACAATTTATTTCTTAGTATAAACATTTAAAAGTCTTTTCTTTGTGGAGATTTTCTATTATACGATTCTCCCAGTCTTCAGCTAAATCATCGTAACACTCAAGCACTTAATCATATTTAGGTGATTTGGGGTCATAATCAATTTTAGCTGCATTTGATAGCTGAAACACTTCATCTTCTAAGGCACCGATATCATCAATGGATTTTTCTATGGATACATTGCTTAGTCCATAAGTACTGAAATAATTGACAATTGTTTGTGTCTTTACGTTATCTCATGCACATTTTATACATTGAATAGATGGATTTCGCAATGTCAGACACATTTTTGGTCTCATCTATTAGCGAAATGAGCTTTCGTAAAACAAAACGTCTGTATTCCAGCTTCAAACAATGAATAATTTCTTGATCTAATGGATGAATTTTTGATGTCGTGTTAGGGGGTGGGGGGATACACTGAAGTTTTACCCTTTTCAGCTGTGCATCATACAAGTGACATGGAGCATTATCAAAAATAAGGATGTTTCTACCCTCTTTGGTCATAATTTTGTCAAAGTCATGTAACCAATTTTCAAAAATGTCGGATGTCATCCACGCCTTTCTGTTAGATTTCCAAATCTCTCCCATTTTTGTCACATCAGCAATTTTAAAGCAATGAGGCTTTTGAGCCTACCATATTATGATTGGCTTTTCTTTCTCTCCAGTGGCATTCCCACATAGGGCCACAGTCCGTCGCTGTTTGGCCTGTTTCTCTCCTTTTGCTCATTTGTTTTCTCCATAAGAGTTTTAGTGGGCAAGGTACGGAAGAATAATACAGTCTCATCCAGATTGTAAATGTTACGATCTGAATATACTGCGAGAATCAATGGAAGACGAAATTTCCACTCCACTAACACCTCTTCATCTACATTGGCCGATTCTCCACAAATAGACTTGAAGACAATGTTGTTTCTGTGATGACAAAACTTCTCCAGCCACCCATTGCTTGCACAATTTCTTTCCCCTACAGCTCCGGCAATTTGAATGGCCTTCTTGTTGAACACAGTTCCACTCAATAGGATATTTTTTGACCTTGCACACTTAAACCACTGCAATGCAGCTTGGTTAAGCTCGCTAAATTTTTCCTTCCTTTTTCTTTTAATTCCGCAAGTTTTGAATTCCTCACACTCTTTTAACAGAATATCTTTGTTTTTCAACGTATTGTTTATTTGTGTTTTGCTACAATTAAACTATGCCGCCAATTTCCTCTCTGATATTCCATTCTTGTGTGTTCTTAAAACTTTCACTTTGTCTTCCAAAGTTAACACAATTCTCTTGGACATCATCTAAATTGGTATACTAAGCACAGAGCAAGAAAAACTCAATATACACTTCGATGCGAATATGAACTGTGTTATGACTTCCACTGTTAAACAAAATAGAGATGATAACAACAATTGGCAATCTTTCCAAAAAAAGCAACAGCATTGAGATAAACTGGAATCTGGACAGCCCCCTACTCTCCCTCTTGAAAAAGACTCTTGCACTTCACAGGTGTCTGTTACTCGGCCAATTCCAGGAAATGGGACAATAGCCCTTCTCCCACCAACACCAACAATACCACCGTAACCATAGCAACTAACATTAAACGCGGTAATGTACAAGAACTAGCTTTTTTCTCCTAAATGGGGGGAAGAGATGACCCTAATTCGCCAGGACAAGTTTGGCTGAAATTAGCTTTAATCAAGCTTAGAATTAGGTGAGTATGTTTTCCGGAAAGAAGTGGAATTTCGAGATTTCCCCATGCAAAGGAAAGTAATCGTACTCTTCGACTGAAAAGTTAAAAGTGGTTTTTCAGGGAGGGAGACTGGAAACAGTGGTCCTTTAATGGAGGAAAAATAACATTGAGCCAATAGCAAAAAATAATAGACCATAAATAAACGGTCTTTATGAGAGGTGGTCTCCATATTGGTGGTCTTTCAGGGAGGTTTCACTGTATTATGTTTTTAAAAGAATTTTCATGCATTATTTTTTTTTAATCCATTTCTTTCGCGTGACGGCCCCATTACGAAAGAATATTAACTCATTTGCATTTAAAACAATATAAATTGTTCAGCATTTGACTCCGTCTAGTTTTTCACAACGAAAGTAAAACTTCATCAATAAATAAATAAAAGTATAAACAAACACAAATTTAGGATATATGAAATCGAAGAATTTCAGTTTTTACACCCCCACATTGGGAAAAATATGTACATTTCAAATTGTTTGAAATAAATACCTTATGAAGTAGTTTCTAGGCGTATTATAAAGGACAAACGTGTCCGTCCGTAACGCTGACGTCATTTTGATGTTGGCAACAGCAGACGAATACATTTTACTTCTGCCTTTTTTATTATTATTATTATTCTAAACACGGCTCATTTTCAATTTTTACACGTCGAATAGAGTAAAAAATATACTTAGAAATGCAATTTGTTTAAAAACTGTATTACAATTTATTAATTTTTTAATTTTCAAGCAATATTTTTTTTATTTATCGCGTGCAGACGTTATGAAAGATAAATCCGTTTGAAATTAAGTTAATATAAATAGCCCAGTATTTGTTTCCCCCTGATATTCCATAACAAAGTTAAACTTCATCAATAAAATAAAATAATATAAATAAGACAGTAATTTCAAAGACAAATAATCAAACTACGCGCATAAACAACTGAAATGATCAGAATTAAAAAGAATTGCGGTAAGTAATAATATCTTAGGCGATTTCATCGACTATTAACTAATATGAAAATATCGCTTTTAATAAATTTCAAAACGTATTTTAATTCTAAATTGATACTTTAAAAAAATGGGTTTTGGTGTTGTTAGTGGGCAAACTAAAAAATATATATTAAGAGAAAAAATGGTCTTCTCTTATATTGTGTAACTCAGGAGGTCCGGGTTCGATCCTCTAGTTTATCTTAAAAAGGAAAAAATCGTCTGTTGACAAATCGACATACAAAAATTGTTCCATAGTTTTAAGATTTTTAAATTTATGTTCAACCAATGAGGTAAAAAAATATCTCCTTTATAAAAAAAAAATAAAAATAAACAAAAAAAAAAAGAAAGAAACACGGATTTCAAACTACTTCCTTAATACATAATATTTATACATAAAAGACATCAGTACGCGGAGATAGCCCATCCAAAACATCATTCATGTAGTTTTATTGTCCCGGGGCGAACTACCATATAGCTAACCATAGGCGCAACTTCAAACCGTATGTATACTAACAGACTAAGCTTGGCAACATTTTTGCCTATCTGCACTTAACAAGCATCAGCCGTGTTTCCCAGTTGCACGTGACTTGATTTGACCCAATGCTCTAAGCGCGATTATGGCAAACATAACTGACAAGATCCTGTCACCTATTCAAAAAATTTCTATATGATCATTTATGATTGGAAGTAAGATGATCAAACGGGTCCTCGAAGTTCGAAGAAGCCGTCAAATTCGGGATGCTCAAACTCACTCAGTTCCCACAATTTTTAATTTAAAGCACTTATTATAATTTAAGTAAGCGATAAATTCGTTTCGCAAAAAAATACTTAAAGATTAAAAGTTATAAATTAAGCAATTTATAAAACTTATAAATCTTATGATTTAAAATTTGGTTACCTTAGTTGTGAGACAGTATTCATGTTGAGATCAAAAACCAAACCACACCTACATGTTCACTCTATTTACCGCTTAATCTTCACATAATTTTCGGAAAAATCGTTCCATAATCGTCGATTTTTTTTTTATTAACCCGCATCTTCCAACTCCTACAAATTCTTAAAATTGAGCATTCCGATCTTAAAATCAAGTTTATCAGTTCAGTGTTTCCATCTATAAACTCTTAACCCTTTCAAGGGCGGTGGTTTGGACCACCTAATTTTAATCCGTAAATGCCACATTAATATTATAATGAAAAATTTCCTTTTATTAATTACGTGAACAAGAGCTTTTGCTTATTTTGAAATAAATTTTCTTGTTAATTCTGGTGTCATTCACTCATTTCAGCATTTTGTGAATAAAAGTACCTTGCCCCTGAAAAGGTTAAACTCTATGATCTCTTAAGCATTTAAAATAATCTCGGAAGCGACAAAATCAAAGAAGAAACTAATAATATATTAGCTAAAGTCATGAGGAGTTGAGTCATTACGGGTTACGGGCACGACAAAATTTGTTCACAAATGACTGCCCGTGAACGTTACGGGAGCGACTTTTAAGGAGTTAAATATTATCTAAAGATGCAACACATTTGGATATCGCTTTTCTTAAAGGCAGGTAACAATTGTCAAATAAGAAATATAATATGAATGTTCTTCATTGTACAGTTTATGTACAATTGCATTTTTTTGTTATTACACATTCACCAAAATTGAATAAACACATTTCTCATACTTAAGCAACTTATTTATAAGATTGGAATTCTTGGGATTTAAAAGGTTAATCTACTACGAAATCTTAATTTTTTTTAAAAATGTGTAACTTGTACATATCTTTTAAATAACAATTATGGTCACGTTTGCAATCCTAAATTAAAAAGGGGCTGATAACTTTTTCAACTTTTGTATTTATAGATTATAGTTGCGTGGAAACCTGATGAGTTGCTTTTGATTGCCATGAGATCATTCGATTCTTTTGGGGAAAATAAAATCTAATTTTATTTTAAATTTAGAAGGCAACGAGGAATTTGGATACAGTAAACCTCCTCTAATCCGGCATCCTATGGTCCGGCATGCTGGATAATCCGGCACGAATTTCGGAAACAAATATTCCTTGTTAAATACTCCTGATATTTATCATAACCAGATGAACATCAAAATGAGGAATGTAACAGAAAACTGTGAAAAGTTATGACTAAACATTGGCCTGAAGTAAAAGGTGAAAATGTTGAAGTTACTGAAAACGATACAGTTGACGATGAACTAGAAGATGTTTGAAGTTGTTGCATTTAGCGAACCCCATGTCACAACTGAACCTAGCAAAATTAAAAGAGTGGGTTGAAGTAGATTTCCATTGGCCGAGAGAAGAAAATTTGACAGATTCCTCCATCATTCAGAATGCGATCAACACAACAGCCTCCAAAAAAGTTGACTCTGATGAAAGTGATGTGGACGAGACACACAACATCAGTTGGAATCAAGAATCTAATGCCTTGAATACATTTATAAAATTTTCTGAGCGCAGCAGTTCGTTCAACGATGCGAAAATTATGAAACGCTACATCATACGAAATGACTTCCTAAAAAGGAAAAAAAAAGAAGAGAGAAGCACACTACAAACAGACTGATATTCGAGATTTGTTCAAGATGGCTTCTACGAGTAGGTGCACTTTTTCATTTTATAGTCATGTACATATGTTGTACTTTGCATTATTGAGTATATATATATTTTTATTCTATTCAAGCTGTTTAAAGAATTAAAAAACATGTTTTGATGTCAGATTTTGTTTAATTCTAACTTCTACACTTTTGTCCTAACATTCATCCTGTAATCCGGAAAAATTTCGTAATCCGGCATACTCTAAGTACCGAACGGATAAGAGGATGTTTACTGTACGTGAAGAAATCAATCAATTACATATTTTTCTTATAATTCCAGACTCATAAATCTGAAAAATATCCTCAAAAATCTAAAAAAAGTGGGCCAATAGTTTAAAATTAAGTTTAAAGTTACAAGACAACCACGTAACTAGAAAATGCTGCATGATTAACTGTGAGGTCCCTGTTCCCCATATGCCTAATTTTTACATTTTGTTAGCAAGCCGCGTTTTGTTTCTATGACCGCGTTTTGCAAGTATTTTGAAATGTCCTTTACCGCCAAATTTATTTCTATTTTGATCTTTATTATATTTTATCAATCTTCCATTCTCATCGTATATGTCAAAGGAAAATGGCATTATTCCCCGTATTAAAGAAAAGATGGAATTTTTTAAAAACATCAGCTACATTAGTTTCTTTCTTTTCAGCAATCTCAAAACATAAAGCGTTCTAAAAAACGTTCTAAATGGTAGTTTCTACATAATCTCAGGAAATACCAAACCGATTAAAAAAATATTGGTGTGAAAATGATGGTGACGATGCTTGCTCCAAGACAAGCTATATTTTATGTCCGTGCCACTACCCCAAAGGGGTACAGGAGCAAAAAACGTCCTAAAAATGCGATTTTTGCGTTACTGAAGGGCCTAGAAATATGAAATTTGGAATATCAGTTACTTATAAGATATAAATGATGTCTAAGAACAGTTCTTAAAAATTTGAAATTTAAAAGGGGTGAAAATGCACAAAAAGCGTTCTAAAAAACGTTCTAAATGGTAGTTTCTACATAATCTCAGAAAATACCAAACCGATTTTTAAAATATTGGTGTCAAAACGATGGTGACGACGCTTGCTCTAAGACAAGCTATATTTCATGTCCGTGCCGCTACCCCAAAGGGGGTGCAGGAGCAAAAAACATTCTAAAAATGCGATTTTCGCGTTACTGAAGGGCCTAGAAATATGAAATTTGGAATATTAGTTACTTATAAGATATAAATGATGTCTGAGAACAGTTCTTAAACAATTCGAAATTTAAAAGGGGTGAAAATGCACAAAAAGCGTTCTTAAAAACGTTCTAAATGGTAGTTTCTATATAATCTCAGGAAATACCAAACCGATTTTTAAAATATTGGTGTCAAAATGATGGTGACCACGCTTGCTCCAAGATAGGCTATATTTTATGTCGGTGCCACTACCCCAAAGGGGGGTGCAGGAGCAAAAAACGTTCTAAAAATGCCGTTTATGTGTTACTGAAGGGCCTAGAAATATGAAATTTGAAATGTTAGCTACTTATTAGATATAAAGGATTTCTAAGAACAGTTCTTAAACAATTCGAAATTTAAAGGGGTGAAAATGCGCGAAAAGCGTTCTAAAAAACGTTCTAAATGGTGATTTCTACACAATCTCAGGAAATACCAAACCGATTTAAAAAATAATGGTGTCAAAATGACGGTGAGAACCCTTGCTCCAACATAGGCTATGTTTTATGTCGGTGCCACTACCCGAAACGGGATGCAGGAGCATAAAACCTTCTAAAAATCCGATTTTTGCGTTACTGAAGGGCCTTGAAATATTAGCTGCTTATCAGATATAAAGGATTTCTGAGAACAGTTCTTAAACAATTCGAAATTTAAAAGGTGTGAAAATGCGCGAAAAGCGTTCTAAAAACATTCGACATGGTGGTTTCCACACAATCTCATGAAATACCAAACCCATTTAAAATATAAAGGCGTCAAAATGATGGTGACAACTCTTGCTCCAACATAGGCTATGTTTTATGTCGGTGCCACTAACCCAAAAGGGTTGCAGGAGAAAAAATTTCTAAATTGGGGTTTTTGCGTTACGGAAGGGCCTAGAATCGTGAAATTTGGAAGTGTAGTTAGTTATAAGACATGAATGATTTCTAAGGACATTTCCTAAAAAAATCGAAATTTAAAAGGGGGTCAAAACGCGGAAAAAGCGTTGTAAAAAACGTTCTAAATTGCTATTTCTATGCAATCTCACGAAGTACTGAACCGATTTCAAATATAATGGTGTAAAAATGATGGTGACAGATCTTACTCTAAGATAGGCTATATTTTATATATGTTTCCATAACCCCCAGAGGAGATGCAGGAGCAAAATGCGCGAAAAGTGTTCTAAAAACGTTCTAAATGCCGAATTGTCAGTAATATCTCAGGAAGAATCAAACTGATTTCAAAAGTAATGGTAGGAAATTGATGCTGACAGCCTCTGCTTTAACATAGACGCTATTTTATGTCGGTATCACTATCACTCAGACGTTGCAGGAGCAAAAAAGCGTTCTAAATTTCGATTTTTGTGATCGGTAGGGGCTAGCAACTTACAATTAGGCAAGGTACATATTTATTAGATATAAATGATCTTTAAGAACAGTTTCGGAAAAATTAGAAATTTAAAACGGGTGAAAATGCGCGAAAAGCGTTCTAAAAATGTTCTAAATTGCGATTTCTACGCAATCTCAGGAAATACCAAAGCTATTTCGAAAGTAATGGTTGCAAATCAATGGTGACAGTCCCTGCTATAACATAGGTTATATTTTATGTTGCTGTCACTACCATCTGAGGGTTGCAAAAGCAAAACATGTTCTAATTTGCGTTTTTTTGCACAACTAAGGGGGTCTGACACTTTGAAGTATGGCATGGTATTTACTTACAAGATGCAACTGCTTTCTAAGAACAATCGAAAGAAAATTCCAAATTTAAAAAGATGAAGTGAGCGAAAAGCGTTATAAATTACTATTTTTATGCAATCTTATCAAATACGAAACCGATTAAAAAAATAATGCTGACAAATTGTTGGTGATAGAACATGCTCAAACATAAGCTATATTTTATGTCTGTGCTACTACCACCAGAGGGTTGCAGGAGCTAAAAACTTTCTAAATTGCGATTTCTGTGATACTGAAAAGGCTAGAAACTTTAAATACGGCATGGTAGTTACTTATAAAATATAAATGCCCTCGAAGGACTGTCAAAAAGGGGTGAAGCGAAGGGAAGGTGCGAAAAACATTCTAAAAAAGTCCTAAATTACGATTTCTATGCAATTTCAGGGACTATAAACCGATTATAAAAGTAATAGTTGCGAATCAATGGTCTCGGATCCTACACAGGCTATATTTTATGCCAATGATTCTACTACCTGGGGTTCACAGGAACTACAAATGTTCTATAAAAGGCCTTTAAAAGCTTTCTAAATTACGTTTCTGTGGAATATTAGGAAATAACAAACCGATTTCAAAATTAATGTTGGCAAATTAATGGTGACAGTTCCTATTTCAACATAGCCTTTTTTATTGAGAGAGGTGATAGGACTTGGAATTTGACATAATAGTTAATTTTAAGATGTAAGAATATGGTTTCTAAAAAATTCAAAACTTCAAATGAATACTGAAATGAGCGTATTAATTGAGCATAAAAGTTTCAAAATATTTTCTAAATTATCATTTATTTAGTTTTATTTCGTTTTATTAATTTAAGTCTCATTTCTGTCTAATGCAGTGTAATAATAATGTTTAATTAAACTGAGTTTTAAATAGTAATTTTTGAATTATTCCTAAAAGTAATATGTACCTTTTAATAAAATAAAATATTAGCTTCTAATAAAATAAAGATTTAGTTAGTACCTTTTAATAAAAATTAGACACATAAATATCACTTGGCATATTTAACCCTAGAACTACCGGAAATTTTACTCAAGTTTTATAAAAACATTCTACACCAGAATTTTTACTTAAAACTATTTAATTTGTTTATTTAACTTATTATTGTCTGATTTATACATTTAGTTTGTTTTGAAGAAATTTCTGGTTTGAATAAATATTTTGAATGTACATGTCGGGTCCAATGGACCCGTCTGGTAGACGGAAGGTTAAACTATTACGCGAGCAAAGCCGCCGGGTTTGCTAGTATTATTATACATATTCATATAGATTTTCATTTTATTAAAACAGAAGCAGCATAGTTATTTTATTGCGGCCAAATGCACACAAATTAACCAACTGTCTTGCCTAACAATTCTACTAGGAAAATCATAATCAATAAATATTACTTGTAATATATATTATTAGTCATAAAAATATTAAAATAAATATTGTTATATGTAATTAAATTATCAAAATTATTAATCTTAAGTTGAAATGTATCATAAAAACATAAATACAATAGTCCATAATGAAATATAACCATAAAAGATGTATTTTCAATTTATTAAAATATAAGTAGCATAGTTATTCATTGCAGTCAATGCACACAATATATTCTGCTACCCTACCTAATAAATCTATATGGAGAATCAAAATAAATATATAACAATGATAATAATAATAAGTAGTAATGTGCAAAAACATATTAAATAAATTAGTAACTAAAACTTTTTTAGTATTGAACTTATAATGAGATGTATCATGACATCAATAATTACAGATGTACAAATGCAAGTTACATTATATATTTAAGATAGATTTAACCAGAAATGATGGATAATCATATTTGAGTGCATGTTGATGTACAAGTTTAAAATTTTGATATTTAAATTTATTTGAACGAAGATTATTTATTCTGTGAGCAAAGTTTAGTAACTATACTGAGTATGGGTGTACTGATTTGTGTAGACAAGAATTATAATTAGTAAATAAATTTTCATGAAATGTACATTCATTACGTTTGTGATATATGTCTAGATTTTTTTTATTATCACAAAGAATTATTTTTAGATCAGGGGAATGAATTTCATTATTTATCATATCATTAAAGCTATCATTTAAATTTTTATGATATTTTATTGGTAATAAATAATTTGATTTACTTTTAAAGTAGAAGACAATAATATCATCTAAATAACGGTACATTTTACAGTCAGCTAAAATTGTTTTACGTTCATGATAATATAGGTACAATTATGCCAGAATAGATACGACAATTACGCCCTGTGGTAGACCGCATTTCTGTTGATACATGGTATCCTTAAAGATAATATAATTAAAATAAAGAATAAATCAGTTAATGTTTTTAAGTACGATAAAGAAATATTATTTATTAAATTTAGAGAATTCCTATATTCTTTGAATAATAAATTGATAATTCTGAACATACCTGTGATGTTAACTTTATGAAATAAATCATTAATAAAGTCATACGTTTTTATATATTTAATTTAATTTAATTTTTTTTTATATTATTTACTAGTTGAAAACTATTTTTCATGTTATATAAATTATCCTTTTGTTTTGTTAGATCAAGTAGTTTAGTGAGAATAGTTAATAGATAGTTACCTGCATTATTGCTATATATATTACAACCAATAGTTACAGTTCTAAATTTTAGAGGAGCTTTATGAAACTTAGGTATAACTACAAGATATGGGTAATTATAGTTATAATTTTCAATTTTTAGCAATTTATAATATTGAACTAAATATATATTATTTATGATTGCATCAAGTTTAGTTTTTTCAAAAATTGAACTTGCATTTATAGCATTAGATATTATTAACTGTGAGTAATAATATTTGCGAATGAAAGCATAGTTGTTGGGTGATTTATCAACATATGTCATTATAAATTTATTTTGTAAATTAAGTATTTCACTATTTAACTGTTTAAACTTAAAATTAAAATTGTCAATATTTCTATCAAATTCAAAATTTAATTCATCTAGCACATTCAATTTTCATCTATTGAGATATGCCAGAAGTTTATTACAGTCAACCGAGATTTTATATATAAATAAGTCAAGATCTAAATTAAATTGTTTCAAAATATAATGAATTGTAAAGCACGATGGTATACGAAATTTAGTCCCATTTGCTATTAATTTGCGGAAAAAAGTATTATCTACAATGTTAATATCCTCTGTAATAATGTGTCCATGATTTGTGCTAATATATTTACGATAACAAGGATCATTACAAAAGCATGGGGTGTTATCATTTGATGTTAATAATTTAGCAAATTTATTGTAATTGAATATCCTTTTTCCAAGTGGAACATTCTATTTATACGATTTATGTATTGTAAAATTTTTATGGGAAAATTTTTATTTTGATTGTTAATTACATTATGTAAATTTATTTTATTGAGTACATTATTTGTAAAAGAAATTATTAGTTAATTATTATTAGTGTTTTTGTAAGTGTTATTTGAAATTTTTACATAAAGTAGATTAATTTTAAATAATAACAGATAAAAAAAATCACTAAAATGAGAAAATAAATTTAAATATAAAAAAACTCTATAATGCATATTAAGATTTTTCTTTTTGATCGAAAATATGTGTTTCCTAATATTAAACCAGTCGTATGAATTTTTGAATTCAACTTCCATATTAGAAATTTTCTGTTTAATATAATTTCTCTAAATATACTCTGCAGTACAACTATTTTTTCCCCTTTTTGTACGTGTAGTTTTTGCATTGGCAGGTACATATGATTAGCAAAACAGTTACTTTAAATCTGCACCAACATGCAGATTTTGAGAGAGATTTGAATATTATATTATTAAACAAGGACGAAAAAATCATGCGTACAGCATAGATTATGAAACACTTTCAAACACATTCTCAAAACTACAACAAAACTTCACAGTTTACTAAGGTGAGAGATGATGTCTAAATGAAACATTTGGGAAACTCATAACCTATTTGAAAACCAAATTTCGGCTATTACCATGAATAGTCGAGATAATATACGATTTTTCTTATACGATTCCAATATAACTGTGCAAAAATTGAAAATGAGTGATGTGTAGAAATTAAAAAAATTGCAAAACCGAAATTTCATCCTCGAGTGTTGCCATTCACAAACTGAAGTCAGCGTTACGCACGGACACGTTTGGCATTTGTAATATAGTTAATACACGGATCGTTTCTTCATACCGTTACGTAAGAGCTAATTTCTAAACCGTTGGTTTTCGAGGTGTGGTCCCAATTGCAAAATGATGAATGCCGTTGGACCAATGGGAGCAAGGGTAGATTTCGTATGAAATACTACCTATTGCAATCTCCCCTATGTTGGAATTTCTAAAAAATTTTTGCAGATCTACGCCGATCATAACTCTTAAAACCCCAAACCACCCCAGTTCAAAACTTTATCTATCTATCTATATCACTTTTTTATGGACATGATAACTTCCATAATTCTGCACAAATCTCTTCCAAACTCATACATAAAATCCAGGGGTAGAAAATCTCGGTCAAGTTCTAAATATAAAATTCCATAAAATATCCGTAAAATTAAAAATGGGCTGAAGGGGCGAAAAAAACCAGGGTTTTATGGAGAAAAAAAATCATAATTTCGTCAATTCTTAAGATATTAAATTCACTTAAACTTATTGTAAATCGTCTTAATATTATCTACAGCTTTTATACTGACGAGTGTTTGACAGAACCAACTCTTACCGAAAAAAAAATTAAATTAAAAAAAATTAAAAACGAAAAAAATGGGGAGGGGATTGAAGAAGAAAAAGATTCATAATTTCGTCAATTCCCAAAATATCTAATCCGATTAAATTTATTATACATCTTCTTAATATTATCTACTACTTTCATGCTGACAAGTTTTTGATAGGACCAACTCTTACATCAAAAACAAATTAAACAAAAATAGGAGTTGACGAAAAAAAATATCGTATTAAGTGTGTATTCAAATCCAAACGTCTTATTTTCGGTCTCATTTTCAAATACATTTTTTCTCTCAAACGCATCTAGTTGGCAGGTTCTCTTATTCAGAAACTATACAATGTGCTGTATTGTTCAATTTTTTGATAACGGCAGAATATATGTCAAAAAATGCTGTCAAAGTGGACATTTTGAACCGAATTTCCCAAAGTGATTGTGCTGGAAACGAAAAAAATGATCGTACTGAGAAAAAAATTGTTTGTAAATCAAGTTCTAGTTAATCGTACGAAAAATAAAAATACTGGTTGCTTATAAATCTGTTAAAAAATTCGCGTCAGCAAGTTTCATGTTTTTACTTTTAAAAATGATTCTAAAAATGTGTCAGAAAATTTCGAGTTATTGAGAGTGGAAAAATAATTTTTTGAATACCGCCTTAATATGATTCTGATAAAACCAGCTCTTACAGAAAAATGAAATTAAAAAATTTGTCAAAAGCGGCTAGATAAAGTTGTTAAAATGTGTTTACCTTTAATCCTGATTGTTGGGGCGAAAAAAAAAAACAAACCCAAGCATACAAGACGTGAACAAGTAGATGTAGTACAGTAAAAAAAATTAAATATCATCCAGCTGCGCGTTGTGGGGCAGCCTAATTGGATAATACAAAAAAACAATTAAGTAGAGATAAATTTTAAACAAGAACACCAAGTTCGAATTGTTTAACATCTATGTCATTGCCTAGAATTTTGATTAGGTGAATTTATTTTTCTTTATTTTATATTAGTTACCAGATAGTTTGTTTTCTTGATTTTGCAGAAAGGAAAGAAATGAGACAATATAAGAGAAGAAAGAGGACACATAAATCATTCACAATAATAATTCATTTTTTTTTTCACAATATCGTGCAAATAATTTTCTTATTTTCATTCAATAAATTTATTTTTATATTGAGATTTTATTAATTCTTTCGTCTCTTATTACTCATTGAAAAATACCTTGTTTCATACATGATTCATTATCAACATTATTATTATTATTATTACTTTCCTTTATATTCATATTTGGAAAATTTTCCAGAGAGAAAACATTCGCCTTACATACAATATTTCAAATGAAAATCAAATTTCAAATTATTTTTGCTTAAAAGGCGCAAAGACCAACCTAGTGAAAAAGATTCCATGCCGGGAATCGAACCCGGGCCATCAGTATAGCGCACTGACGTTCTACCGACTAAACCACATGGAACGATACCCAGCCTGGAACTTCTCACTATTACAGGTTGGCAAGGCTACAAACGCAGCACAAGATGGAATAATTTCCGTAAGCCACCAACATGGGGCAAACACAGACACTTAATTAAATCCAGCATCGATTGAATTTATATTAATATTTGGAAAATTTTCCAGAGAGAAAACATTCGCCTTGCATACAATATTTCAAATGAAAATCAAATTTCTCTCTGGAAAATTTTCCAAATATTAATATAAATTCAATCGATGCTGGATTTAATTAAGCGTCTGTGTTTGCCACATGTTGGTGGCTCACGGAAATTATTCCATCTTGTGCTGCGTTTGTAGCCTTGCCAACCTGTAATAGTGAGAAGTTCCAGGCTGGGTATCGTTCCATGTGGTTTAGTCGGTAGAACGTCAGTGCGCTATACTGATGGCCCGGGTTCGATTCCCGGCATGGAATCTTTTTCACTAGGTTGGTCTTTGCGCCTTTTAAGCAAAAATAATTTGAAATTTGATTTTCATTTGAAATATCCTTTATATTCATTTCATACTTTGTTAATTCTCATATCCAAATGTATATCATTAATTGTAAAAATAAAATACCAATATACAGAAACTCACATCGAAATTAACTCAAACGTCTAATAAGCCAAATTATAGATTGTACACATTATAATAAGCACATTAATAATTTTGAATAAAATAGGATAAGCACTTTAATACAATTTTGAATAAAATATATAAATACGTTAATAAATTTTGAATGAGATAGCCATTTTAATTTTAATAGCCATATCAGAAAAAGTTTTTCACCATACCGCAGACATGCTAAGGGCACTCTAGTATAAGACTTGTCGAAGAAAGTTCTGAGTTTTTTTCTTTATCACTAGTGGTAAAAGTCCGCACATATCAAATGTTAATCACCAATTGTTCATTCCGCGCACAAGTCTTATTTCAATAGCCCACTTCTATAAAAGCAAACAAGATCTGGAGATACACTAAAATTTGCGGCTTCTTAAAACTGGCCCGGCTAATGATAGGATTCTGGTGGGTAAAGGTAACTCTTCGGCATTACGGTTAGTCATTTGCTGATAGGTTTCCGTTTCATAACGGTCGCTCTTTGGCGTAGTCGTTAGTCGTTTGCTTATGAGAATTCGGTCCATGAAGATAGCTCTTTAAATCAATGATAGTCCATTATTTATCTGGGGTTTCTCAGGTTTCGTATTCGTGTTAACTCAGAGGTACTTATCCATAGCCATCAAAGTTTAGTAAAATAAAGTATGTGTTGATCTTATGATGAGGCTAAGTTCATCATTCATCTACGCTTCCGGTCATCGGATCATATCCCTGGGTTGAGCATCTTGGTTTCGCGATCTTCGGCCAATTCTGCCATTTTTCATACTAAGTCAGGATATTTTCTTTTGCTGACTGATACAAGCGAGAGCTGAGAGAATTATACTTCATCTCTCTATATTTTTTTTCTCTCTTCCAAAAACGGAACGCAAGAAGGACTAATCACTCTTCTTCGTTATTCTTGCTTCACTTTTCATCCTCATTGGTGTGTAGGTTTTGAAGAAACTGATTGGTGAATTTTCCTCTGATAGGAGTTTAACTGCACATCTCTGTTGCATTTATAATTTTTATAGCTTTTTCCCCCTTTCCGGAGGTTGCGTCACGTGACCGTGGTTCTGGACCACCCTGAAGTCTTCCTGTGAGGTTGCATAAATTTTTCCTCAACGCGCAATAAATATTTTTTTGAAGGCTTCGTAAATTTTTACTTGACTTCCATTATTCTGTAAAGTTCGAGTGGCGTCTGCGGCTATTTTATTTCTTTTTTACTGCCCTTTTCTGTCTGCATGACGTGAGAAAGTAAACACAGATATTTATGCATATTTACAATTTATTTATAATTAAAAGTATTTACATCCTATAAAACAAGTTTCACCTGTAGACTCCTTGCTACATGCTCTTTGCAGCGATACCAAATTATATTTATTAACTTCTACTTTTAAAAAACTGTCAAATCTTAATAATTAATAATTATTACAGAAAGGTACTAAAATATCTATATTATAAAGGACAAACACATCTGTGCGTAACGCATACGTCATTTTGCGAATGGCAACGCTTTGAAATTTGAATTAAAATTTCGGTTTTGCAATTATATCTACGGCAAATTTTTAAACTTTTAAACATCGCACATTTTAAATTTTAACACCGTCGTATAAGAAAAAAATTCTCTTTTAAATGCAATTTGTTTGAAAGCTGTTTCTCTATTTATTTTTGAGATATTCTTTTTTTTTTTGTAGTTTTTAATATAAATTTTGTAATTGTGGCAACTGAAGTACTCCATTCAGATTGAAAGTAAAGAGAAAATAGTCATGGTTTATTATTTTTATTGATGTCATTTTCACAATTCAAATAAAAGTAACTTTTTTATAATTTTTGAACAGAAAATGATGTCAGACATTAAAAAAAACACGCATTCTTCTTCATAAATCAGTTACATTTCAATATTTTTACATTACGCTGATACTGAGTTTGAGACGCTAGGCAAAATGATTCAGTGAGTAAAAATTATGTCATATTTAAAACAAAACCATCATTTATTTTGATAAAACTAAATATTTGACCAATACTAAATGGCTAATACTATGACAACTAAAGGCAAATTTCTGATTTTTTTTTTTTTTTTTTTTTTCGCGGGTATTGAGATTAGAACTAAAAGTTTGTGCGAATGTTCACATGAAAAGTTGTATCGGACAAACGTGACTTTAAGTTTAGAAATACATTCATTAATAATCTACTGCGGGTTAAAATACTTTCAAATTGTGAATTTGAGTGGTGCGTATGTAAATTATGGGAATGTGAAAATAGCGTACAATTTAGATTTCATGGGGAAAATTTTTATGATGTGACGAAGCGAAATATTTTTTACTGATTTTTCATCCCATAAAAACATACATAAAAGTCTCAATCGATAAATTCATCATAATTACCCATCTTGATTACGTATTCTAATAGAGTTCAATTTTTTAATAATTTAAGCAGTTGAAATTTGTGGAAATAATATTTTGGTAATTTTAGGTTAAAAATATTATTTGTTTTAAGAGTGAGACAACCAATGTTAGATGAATTTTTTATTGTAATTATTTTTGTAGGTTTATTATAAATTCGATCTGAGAGTTCCTTTCTAACATTTTACTTCGTCGAATTTCGACGGGTTCCAAGTCGTTAACTTAAAATTGTTAATTATTGAAGAAACTATTAAAATGTTTACACATAATTATTAATTGTTATAATTTTCCCTTTAATTATGTATCGGGCGGAGATATTTACAATAATATAAAACAAGTATTTCGCCCTGTAGTTTCTGCGCGACATGCTTTTGATTTAGTTTTTGTTGCTGAAATTAGTACTTAACTTCGAAATCTACCTCCACCTGTAGGCCGAGCCGGCAGAGATGTTTTTTTTTTTTATTTAAGGAATTCAAACTTTTACACCGTCTTTTGGTCCTGACAGTTATATTTAGAAAACCTTCTCGTTATTTTACAAATAAAACAGCTGTTATGTTTACTGACAGTATTCTGTAATACTCCTGTCTTCATTACATGACACATAGCTGCCAATCTTACTTTTTGTACCACAAAAATTTTATAGTAAATTTTATCTTTTTAAATCACCGTAATCTGCCGATTAAACAATTCAAAAATTTCTGTTAAAATTTTTTGGTACAAAAAAGCGGAAGAATTGACAGCTATGGGTAGTTGTTAGTCTTTCGATTGTTTATTTTTCCAAGATTATGTTTAACACTAAATACACCAACAACTGACCGTTTGACCGGTACCAAATGAAAATATTTAATCCAAATCAGAAAATTTTCACAAAATAAGTTAAAAATAATTCATCAGAAATAAGTTTAAGAAAAAAGTTCAATAATTTTAAGTAAAAATTCTGGTGTGATGTGAGCTTACTTATAGATTGGGCAGCGTCTGCGCAAACCCTCACCTCATCGAATTCACGGCTGAAATTTTAGGGTTAGTTAAAATTCGATTGGCATATTAAAATGAAACTGGTCTGCAAAGTCATAGCTTGGCTTAAACCACTTGCAGATCCGCTTTAAATGGTTGACTGATAGACTTCCTATTGTGTTTTCCTGCACCCAGTCCTCCATGTTTTCATAACTTGCAGGAAAACACAATAGTAAATTTATCACTCACTAGTGTCTCGCAGGAAACATCAGTTGACCACCCTTATATTCCTTCTTCTTCTTTGTGATAGAATGGTTAGAGCGATGCATCTGGTTTGCCAGTATGGCCTCTTCTTTCAATTTAAAAACTTCGAATTCACATCAGAAATTCTGAATAAGAATTTTTACTTTATGTAAACACAAAACGCCTCTCATTACATAAAGAACTAGGAGGCTCGGCCCCTACGAGCTACCAACCCCCGTTCAGATACCGCAGTCTCTAAAAGCACGCTAACTTGGTCGGCTTTAAAAAGATTTTGAAAGATTGAATTATAATTTAAAAAACAGCGGCGATCTCCCTATAAACGGGTTTCTATTCATTTCTCTTTGATTGGGGAATTTTAAGGAAAAATCAGCTGCTGTTAAAAGATACAATGGCTGTTTCCGTCTTTGATTAAATAAAATCAGTTAAACATTTCAAAATAAGCTAATATAAAATGAATTAAATAAACAGAGTCTTTGTCTCCCGGTATTTTTTAACAAAGCGAAAAGAAAGTTATTTTAAATAAGACATTTTAAATGCATCGTTTTTAATCTGATGTAATTTTCACCCAAACTTTTCTTTCTCTTTTTAATATTCACATGAAAATACTTTTGTTAGAAATGAAATATTATTTGCGCTGTCCTAACAAAAATAGTTGAAAAGATAATCTAAAAATATCAAATAAATGTCTCGTGCAATTTTTAAATTTAAACTGTTTTGCAATATTATTTTTTGTTCATTTTACGTAATAAGTATAATGTGACGTAAATGTGACGTAATTTCTCCTATTTAAGACTTCTAACGCATGTTAATGAATTTATTATTTTACAATATCCTTTCTCTTTTAAAATTCACGTGTAAATATAGTTTTTATGAAGTAATTTTCAATAAGTTCCTGCTTTTTATCCGTAATTATTTAATTCTAATTTGAAAGTTTTTTTTTTCTGTTTATAATAGTCACGTGTAAATAAATTTTTAATTTGAAGCAAACATTATTGTTTGCACTGTTTATACAGTTGGCAACAATTTAAATTAATACCATTTTGTAAAATAAGTAAAAAGTATCTCTCGAAATGCTGAAAATTTGAATTTAAAATAGAAATAAAACCTCAAAAAAAAGTCAAATTAAAAAATAAATAAAATCTGCACACCGGGAAATCTAACGTATAAAATAATTTAAAAATGAATTAATTCCCATGTATAGTGTTTGCTAGGGTGGAGCGAAAAAAATTTATTTTTTGTTATCAAAAACGGGTAGGTGCCAAAAGTTGCCTTTATACTAGTAAATCAACTGCGTGAAATTTTACCGCTGAAAAAAAAATGGCTTGAGTCTGCGCTTTTTGTCCAAAAGTCGAAATTTTGGGTAAAATTTGACAATTTTTCAAAAAAATAAAAAAGTTCCTATAGAGAAGGTTATTATTTAAATGTGTTTTTTAAACCTTTATTATTAATGACTTAACGTATTTAAACGATGAAACGATATCTTTATTCTGTATAAGTGGAGCAAAACTGACAACTTTTGGTAAAAAAAGGCGTTGTCACTCTGTTGTGTCATACAACTAATTGTCATTTATAATATAGCTCTTACCTAGTTGCTTTCAAAACTACACAGGAGATATCACGTGGAGGTGGCTACATTTCATGTCACAGCAGTGCATAGCTCGACCACCCTACCATCTGAGCACATTGTTTTATTTATACATTGAATTGTGATTTTTTATTAAAGACTGTTATAACTTTTCTATGTATCAACCTAGTACATCTATCTCTTCTTTGTATCCACAGACGTTGGATGATGTTGCTGTGACACTCCTTCACGTATATTTCTACTGCTTGTGTATAATAAGGCAAGCAGAGTAATGCAGTGGAATTAATGGTATCTATTCAGCCGTCTATTATCTTCACCAAAATTGCACCCAGTTAATGCATAGTGATTGGGAGTTCTGTTACTACAATATTCTACAATATTTATGTATTTCGTCTTTGGGCATGCCATCATTTTCTCTACTTGTTGAATTTTTTATATGCTGAGAAGCTTGCTGTTTAATGTGATGGCGATCGTCAGAGAGCATTTCAATTAGAATTTGCTCTCGATGTGCAAAACAACTATTGTCCTAAATAAATTCTTTTAGCATTTGTTTTATGCCATTTTCTGTGATGTTTAGTACTCGAGTAATTTCCCATAAGTTTTTCGATCCATTTTTTAGATGTGGATTACATTTGGTGTAAACCATCCTGTAGCATAAACTTGGATTACATACTTTGTGAATGAACCTACAGACTCTGATGGTCAATCAGTGCTTATATAAAGGCAAAAATTTTATTCGCCTTTGTGAGCCATCTTGCATAGGACTTCCTATTTGCTAGTTCTTCTGAGCAAATATCTTGATGAAATAACTTTGCAAATGTCTGGTAGCTATTTCTAGTCTGTGCTGAGTACCCTTTTCTCGATTTCAGGAAATAATGTTTGAAAATTTCTCTCTGTGGGTTCAAAAATTTAAATAAGAAGGGAATGGTAGGTGGACAAAGATTTTCCTATTGCTCCGGCGAATCCCTGCGGGTTAGAATCTATTTTTTGCCAACGATCTTGTCTAATAAATGATGCAGAGGAAATTCATTGGACTCTGAGGTGGCATATGATCCATTGTAATGGTTCATTCTAAACATGTCTCACACAGAATGGATGAAAACGATGAACAGAATTCTCCGCCTTTAAATGAGCACTCACTTCCCATCAGAGTCTCTATGTTCACTCAAAAAGTACTATGTAATCCAAATTTGGCACCAAGATGGTTTACCATCAAATGTAATTCACATCTAAAGAGGGTATCTAAAAACTCATGGGAAATTATTAGGCTACTAAACAACACAGAAGACGGAATAAAACAAATACTTAAAAAAGTTATTTAGAACAGTGGTTGCTTTGCATACCCAGAGGAAATTCTGATTTCAATGCTTTCTGACGATCGCCATCACATTAAATAGCTGGCTGCTCAGCACATAGTAGTTGAAATATGAGAGTAAATGATGGCATACGCAAATCTGAAATATCGATAATCTACTTTGAAGCGAATAATTATATAAATCAAATTGATAGGAAAATTGCTGTGGTAACCGAATCCCTAATCAATATACATTTATCAGGTGCAATCTTGGTGAAGATAATAGATGGCTCAATAGATTACACGAATATCATTCCCACTGCATTACATTACTTGCCTTCTCTTACACAAGTAGTAGAAAAATACGTGAAGAAGATCACAGCAGCAGCATCCAAAGTCTGTGGATACAAAGAAGAGATGGACTAGGTTGATACATAGAAAACTTATGCCAGTCTTTGATAAAAAAAAATCACAATTCAATGTATAAATAAAACATTGTGTTCACATGGTAGCGTGGTCGAGCTAGATGCCCTGGCTAGTTTTGAAAGCAACTAGGTAAGAGCTGTATTCTAAACAACAATTCGTTGAATGACAGGGGCAACATCCTTTTTTACCGAAAGTTGTCAGTTTTGCTCCAGTTATACAGAATAAAGATATCGTTTTATTGTTTAAATATGTTAATTCATTCATAATAAAGCTTTAAATAACAGTTTTAAATAATAACCATCTATATAGGAATTTTTAAATTTTTTTGAAAAAATGTCAAATTTTACCCAAAATTTCGACTTTTGCACCGAAAGCGCAGACTCAAACCATTTTTTTTCAGCGGTAAAATTTCACGCAGTTGATGTACTAGTATAAAGGCAACTTTTGGCACCTACCCGTTTTTGATTTAAAAAAAATGATTTTTTTCGCTCCACCCTAGTGTTTGCTCCTATAAACTTTTTAATGGAGCGATTTTGTCCAACTTTAGCTTTATATATCTCTTAAAATAATTCTTTGATTTGAAAACTGTCTACATCAGCGTATTTATCAAACATTTCACTATAATACCGCCGATTTTCATATTTTTGTATGCAATATTTTTCTTAATATTAACGGAGAAAGAGAAACTTAGATTAGAGAGAGAGGAGAAGATTAGCGGAACACAAAAAATTCAAAACCGGCAGCGGCGGCGATGACAGCGTAAGCTACCTTTTTTTAGAATAGAGAGAAATAATACTATACAGGAATTCTGGTGTGAATGTAAAATTTCAGTATTTAAAAAAACCACATCAGGCAACCCTGCGATGCATTAGCGTCTTGATAGAATGAGTTCGAATCCCGTGTCTTCTTTTAATTCTCAACATTTCTTCTAGGTCTTTAATTAAAATATTTTATCGGTTAGAATATTCTATTTCAGCTTGTTGTTTTTTAACTTTTTTATTTATAAATGCTTTATCGGTGAAATATTCTATTTCAAATATTATATTAACTATAAAAATGTCTTAATTTTCGTTCATTAACCCTTAATTGCATGAATTATTCTTTTAGAATTGTGTTTTTTATTTTTATATTAAGGATTAGACATCAGAAATTTTAAGACAGATTTTTAACTTTATTTAGTAGCATATTTTTGTAATTTTTTGAAGACTAATATTTCTATATAAATATAGTGGTTGTAAGAACTTAATTTATGTATTAAAAATTAAATAAAAAAGGTGATGGAAATTTACATCACTATGCAATTAAGGGTTAATCTTATACTATAATGCGAGCAAAAATTGTGTGTGTATGTATGTGTATGTAAATTTTATCTTGAAAAGGCTCGAACGATTTTGATTAAATTTTGCACCCTACCGTTTTCGGTCACGAAAAGACCATTGGGATGGGTCTCGTGTTCGAGAAAATTCGATTAGTGGGTCATAATGGGTCAGGGTGAAGCTATTTATATCTAAAGAACGACTCAATCGATTTTGACTAAATTTTGTATCTAACCATTTTCGGGTACGAAAAGACCATTGGGATGGGTCACGTGTTCCAGAAAATTCGATTAGTGCGTCCTTTTTGGGTCAAGCTATTTTTATCTAAAAAAAGGCTCTAACGATTTTCACTAAACTTTATATTCTACAGTTTTGGATTACGAAAAGACCATTGGGTTAAGTCACATGTTCGAGAAAATTCGGTTAGTGGGTCATTTTTGGGTCACCGTGGGTCAAGCTAAGTATATCTAGATAACGGTTCTAACGATTTTGACGAAATTTTGCACCCTACTGTTTTTGGGCACGAAAAGACCATTGAGATGGGTCTCGTGTTCGAGAAAATTCAATTAGTGGGTCATAATGGGTCAGGGTCAAGCTAATTATATGTAGAGAACGGCTCAATCAATTTTGACTAAATTTTATATCTAACCATTTTCGGGCACGAAAAGACCATTGGGAGGGGTCACGTGTTCGAGAAAATTCAATTAGTGGGTCTTTTGGGTCATAATGGGTCAGGGTCAAGCTAATTATATCTAGAGAACGGCTCAATCGATTTTGACTAAATTTTATATCTAACTATTTTCGGGACCGAAAAGACCATTGGGATGGGTCTCGTGTTCGAGAAAATTCGATTAGTGGGTCATTTTGGGTCATAATGGGTCTGGGTGAAGCTAATTATATGTAGAGAACGGCTCAGTCGATTTTGACTAAATTTGTAACTAACCATTTTCGGGCACGAAAAGACCATTGGGAGGGGTCACGTGTTCGAGAAAATTCGATTAGTGGGTCATTTTTGGGTAACTGTGGGTCAAGCTATTTTTATCTAAGAAACGGCTCTAACGATTTTCACTAAACTCTATATTCTACAGTTTTGCATTACGAGAAGGCCATTGGGCTAAGTTACATGTTTGAGAAAATTCGGTTAGTGGGTCATTTTTGGGTCACCGTGGGTCAAGCTAAGCTTATCTAGATAACTGCTTTAACGATTTTGACGAAATTTTGCACCCTACTGTTTTCGGGCACGAAAAGACCTTTGAGATGGGTCTCGTGTTCGAGAAAACTCGATTAGTAGGTCATTTTTGGGTCACCGTGGGTACAGCTAAGTTTATTTAGATAGCGGCTCTACAATTTTGACGAAATTCTGTAATCTATCGTTTTCGGGCACGAAAAGACCATTGGGATGGGTCCCATTTTCTAGAAAATTCTATTAGTGGGTCATTATGGGGCATTATGGGTCAAGGTCAAGCTAATTATATCTAAAAAACAGCTCAAGACATTTTCACAAGATTTTTTAATGTACGGCTATTTCTGATCATGAGATGACCATTGGGCTAAGTCACATGTTCGAGAAAATTCTATTAGTGGGTCATTTTGGGTCACAATGGGCCAGAGACAAGCTAATTGAATCTAAAAACATGCTCAAAAAATGTTGACCAAATTTTATATTATACCGTTTCTGGGAATCAGAAGAGAATTGGGCTAAGTCACATGTTCGAGAAAATTAGATAAGTGGGTCATTTTGGATCACAATGGGTCAGGATCCAGCTAATTGTATCTAAAAAACGGCTCAAAAGATTTTGACTAAATTTTGTATTCTATCGTTTTCGGGCCCCAGAAGACCATTGGGCTAGGTCGCATGTTCAATAAAATTCTATTAGTGGGTCATTTTGGGTCACAATGGGTCAGGGTCAAACTAATTGTATTTAAAAAGCGCTTCAAAACATTTTGACAAAATTTTGTATAATACCGTTTCCGGCCATGATAAGACCATTGGGCAGGGTCGCATGTTCAAGAAAATTCAATCATGGGTCATTTTGGGTAATAATATATCAGGCTGAAGCTAACTGTATCTAAAAAACGGCTCAAAAGATTTTGACAAATCTCTGCACTACACCATTTCTGAACAAGATAAAACCATTGGGCTGGGTCGCATGCTCAAGAAAATTCTATTAGTGGGTCATTAATGGGTCGGGGTCAAGCTAACGGCATCTCAAAAAGGTTCAAGCAATTTTGACATTTTTTTTTATACCGTTTCACAGTACAAAAGGACCATTGAAATAGCTCACATGTTCGATAAATTTTGGTTAGTGGGTTTTTGAATCAACGTGGGTCAAGCTTATTTTATCTAAAAAACGACTAATGATTTCCACTAAATTTTATACTCCATCGCTTTCAGGCTCGAGAAGAGCATTGTGTTAGGTCGCATGTTCGAAAAAATTCGATTAGAGGGTCATTTTGGGTCACTGTGTCTCAGGGTCAAACTAATTGTACCTAAAACAGCAAGAATGATTCAGTGGGAATAATATATCGAGATAAACACAAAGCTAATTTTGACCGAACTTAGCTCGGTCGTTTCTGCTAGTAATAATAATCTTACAAATATTTTTATTTAAAAAAAAACATCAAAATATGTACTAAAAATAATTTAATTGCTTAAAAAACGTCAGGTATCAATCAAAAAAACATTAAAATGTGGCATGTTTTGATTAATTCACTCAACTGTCATCAGAATAAATAAAAATCACAAGTACAATATACATAAAACAATGGAATGCGAGATAAATTTCTATGATAAAGTGAAGATACAACGCACTCCATATTTTCAACATTTCCTGTTGATCCATCTATAAACCGTTTCCCAAAGTTTTTCAACCATTCGACCCAAATATTCGGAATGAAAAATGACAACTTATCATTAGGTACTGTTGAACCTCTTATATATATTTCAATCGATTCCCTTATAAATAGTTGTAAATAAAAATCAGATCTATAAATCAATTTACTTTCATTGAATAGGATATTGATCGTCTTTTTTTTTTTTTTTTTTTTTTTTTTTTTTACTAAGTCTTGAAAAGGCCGTATTCCCCCTATTATATTTTACATCTGCAACATATTCCTTACATCTAATACTGAATTTTTTTGGGGGTCATACCTACATAATAATTTCTAATATCCACATGTTAGAACTCTTTCTAATATGCTACAAATTATTAATTAGGCTTTAAATTAATTTTGTAAAACTATGAAGGTTAGTTTTTTATGAGGTTTCTCAGTCCTACCAGTTTATTTAGCTTTTTTTTCAACTTTCTCCATTTTCTAATAAGAAATGAAAAAAATCTTTTTATGCGACAAAAACTTCTTCAGATACTTTAAATGGTACAAATTTTCTAACCTTTCTCTAATTTCTAGTAAGAAAAGAAATAAAAAACGCGCTTGTACGACCAAAACTTCCTGAGTAATGACACTTTAAATTTTATGAATTTTCATTCTTCCTCAATTATTTTGATTTGTGATTTTTTAAAATTTAATTTATGTACAGTAGTGGGGAAAAAAAGTAAACACCCCCTACTAACTCCTCAACAAATTATCGTAGACGAAATTTACTGGTACCGAACGATTAGAAATAAAGTCTACTTTTAAATGACGTTTATAAAATTTGCTTAGGGGACCATCTACATATTAAAACGAATTCAAGCTTCATTTTTTTTCAATGGCAATGCCCAATTTTAACCAGAATTTTCAAATATTTGGTTCAAACTATGCCTAGACACGAAATTTCATTTGAATGATAAGTTTTTGAATTATAAACAGACAAAATTGAGTGCTTCTAATGTTAAATTACATTTTCATATTTTTATTTATAACTTCTGAAATTATTATCCTAATGCTTTAATTTTTTTGTGTATATATAATACTAATATACCCAAACATAAATACGCTGAATTTGCAATTTTTATAATTTTATGAAATGAATTATGAATTATGAAATTAATATTGAAAAAAATTATGAATTGCAACCTACAATGTTTTTGATGGATTCAGATTTATTAAGTCCTGCTTTATGGAAATCCAAAATTTCACATTTTTCTTCCAAGTAGTTTTCAAATTATGCTTAAAAAACGGCAAAATGATGGTTTAAGGGGCCGCCTATGATAAAAGTGACTAAATATTTCGAAATTTTTTATGCTATCCTGTAATCTAACAGGCTTAATTGATTGCTTAAGGGGCCTTGATCAAGAAGAAAGCTCTCTCGGTTAACAATCGAGTACAGAACTTCAATTTGGATACAGCCTTTAAAATAAACTCGTTTAAAAATAATTAATTTCTCGGAAACTTATGGTACGAATTGCGTAAAATTAGTTTTTAGACTAATTGAAGGGTGTAGAGTTCATTTATGCTCTCAGAATTGTGTACTGCTATAGAAAAAAAAACAAAGTTATGGTTCGTTTTAATATGTAGATGGCCCTCTAAGCAACTTTTATGTACATCATTTAAAAGTAGACTTTATTTCCAATCGTTCGGTACCAGTAACTTTCTTCTACGATAATTTGTTGAGGAGTTAGTAGGGGGTGTTTACTTTTTTTTTTCACGACTGTACAAGTAAGTTTCATTTCGTATTTTGTAATATTAAGAAAACCTTATTGTAAACTCATCATTTTATGCATTCGTGAGTGTTTATTTTCTTTATTTCAGGTTATCCGACGTACAAGCCGGAAGTGTGTTTTAAATCTAACATTACTCAAATGCTGGCCTTCTATAAAGAGGACACAAGTCTCTGGATAGCGAACAGAACTTGTGATTGGAACCATAATGGAGAATTGTATGATCCAATACAGGAGGAATTGGAGAGTTTAGTCGAAGCTTATAAATGCTGGAAAAAGGGTAAACAACTTAAGAAAACAACATAAGAGTGCATTTAAGAAAACGCAGTGGCAACTTCATAAAATTCTTGGTTACATCGCATCATTCTGCTGTACGATATTCAGCATAATCAACCAATTATCGCGATTATTTTAATTGTTATTGAAGACACAGATAAAGCGGAACAAGAGTGAGATAGAAGCCGATTACCGTTTTTTTTTAACTATTGGGCTCTGTCCGCTCGAGCTGCGCTAGCCAACAAACGTTCGGACATCGCAGGCTTTAAATACACGCTCATTTGCTCTGTCTTAGAAAGATTACGAAATATTGAATTATAAATCAACGACCAGAGGATATCTTCTGCAATCGGATGCCCGCTTATTTCTCTTTGATTGGTTGGGATTTTAAGACCTAATCAACTGCTACTACGACTGCTACGATTGCTTTCGGGACTGAAAAAATAAAAAACTATTAAACATTTGAATGTCAAGTTGTATAAAATGGCTCAAGTAAACAATGCCATTGTCTCTCGTAATTGCAAAACGATGCTTTAACAAAATTGCGTTAAATGTGTCGTTTTCAATATGACGTAATTTTCACCAAAGTTTTCTTTCTCTCTTTAATATTTAAGTAAATATACATTTTTAAGGTGAAAGGATATTTTACTTATTATTTATAGTGTTTTAAAATTGACAACAACAGGTAAAAGGTCTTTTTCGAAATAAATAAATCTCTTGTGTAAAAATATTTATAAGTTAAAACTATTTGGCAATATTACTATTTGTCCATTTTAAATATGGTATATTTTTATCCATTTGCTGCTTTTAACCCGTCCAGTATATCTCAACAAAAGATTATAAAACTGCTATGCATGTTTTTTGTTTGTATAAAACTTTTTATATCAACTATTTTGACCAATTTCCACATTAAATAGCCGTTAAAACCATTCTTCGATTAAAAAAAATATCTGCTTCAGAGTTATCGAGCATTTCTCTATATCTATAAAACTACCAATTTTCATATTTTTATATGTAATAGTTTTCTTAATATTAGCCGAGAAACTCCTCCGGTCTAAAAAAAAACGAAATTGTTATAGCATTATTTTCGTTCGTGTTTATTTTGTATTTTTATACATAAAGAAACCTGTGCCTTTTTTCTCGAAATATTGATACTCTAAAAAAAACATATATATATTTTAGTGAACGAAAATATCATATTACCACAAACAAATTTATCTAATAACTTCTTCTTCCGAGTTATACACAATTCCTAAAAGCGTTCTTAAAAGCGTCTTAGAAACCTCAAAAACCGAGATATTTTCGAGATTTAAAGGAGCATTTAAGAAAGCGAAATCTAAAACTAGTAATTATCAATTGCACATTTTCAGGTATGAAAATAACTTATAAATGCAATAGTTACGAAATAATATTTATGCTAATATTAATAATGCTAAGACCGATTATCATGTTTGTATGTAAAACATGTTTCTTGAACATGAAAATATTTTCTTGAGAATGGATAGCATGTTAATAACCGACATTCCTGTTTGAGGAAAATGATTACTACACTATAAAAACTATTCCGAAATGTTTCCAAAAATCAGTGACAGCAAAATAATCTTTATTTTTATAAATGCTTCTTCAAATTCAAAAAATACATTCGTTTTGGGGGTATCTAAAGATAAAAAGCATTTTTTGAAATCTTTTTCTCTATAAAACATGTTTCTTGAACATGAAAATATTTTCTTGACAATGGATAGCATGTTCCGGTTTGATGAAACTGATTAATGTACCATAAAAACTATTCAGAAATGTTTCCAAAAATCAGTGACAGCAAAAGAATCTTTGTTTTCATAAAGGCTTCTTCAAATCTAGAAAATACATTGGTTTCTGTGGTTTCTAAAGATAAAAAGCATTTTCTGAAATCTTTTTGTCTATAAAACATCTTTCACGAACATGAAAATATTTTCTTGAGAATGGATATCATGCTCATAATCAACATTCCTGTTTCAGGAAACTGATTATGACACTATAAAAACTATTCAGAAATGTTTCCAAAAATCAGTGACAGCAAAAGAATCTTTGTTTTTATAAATGTTTCTTCAAATCTAGAAAATACATTCGTTTTTGTGGTTTCTAAAGATAAAAAACATTTTTTGGAACATATTTGGTGTATAAAAAATGTTTTTAGGGTTCCGTACTTAAAAAGTAAAAACGGAACCATTATAAGATCACACTTGTGTCTGTCTGTTTGCCTGTCTGTCTGTCTGTCACAGCCATTTTACTCGTAAACTATGGAACGTGGAAAGTTCAAATTGGGAGAAGTAATAAAGACTGTTGACGCACATACTTTCAGATTATTAAACATTTATAAATATATTTTGTAAAAATGTATAGGGGCAAATTAAGTTGCTTGAAAAAAAATCTTTTCTTTATATATCGTGTGGGGTATTGTGTGAAAGCTTTCGTAACGCTGAATTGAAAAAGACATTTCTTTTAATTTTAGGTACTACATTTTCAAAGATATCGTCCAAAATGTAGCACAAAAATACGCACCCCGCCTCATCTAATTCCGAATCTACTGGAACTAAAACTATGAAAAAATTAGAGGTAGTAGACCGTAATTTAAGTCTTGCAGGAAAATTATAGCGATTACCCTAGGCCTCATAGTTTTTGAGAAAATCGCGTTTTTCCGTTACACACAAATTTCGATTTACGGGCATTCAGCAAAAGTGTTGAGCAGCGCTGGAGGTACCTATCGTAGCAGAAGTATAAAAGCATTGTTGATCATGATTTTCGAAAAAAATCATCAGTAATTCGCCGAGATATTAATTCTTAAAGATATGGTTTGCGTACTCTATGTACCATCGGCTATTAAAGGGTAGATAACAACTTTTAATGATATATGTGTGTAATGCAATGGCCAGTAACAGAATAAAAGCAATAAACGTCAAATTGTTAAAAATAGACTAATTCAAGAGGTCTCAGGACTCTTAAAGCTTGAAAAAAAAATTTAATTTTAATTTTTTAGATGTTAATCTTCCATCTTTTCTGAACATTTTAATATAATTGTTTCCTCCAAATTCTCATTAGAACATAAGTTATGGCTTTTAGAATTATACCCCCTCAATAGCTTAAGCGGCATTTTCGGAACTTTTAAGTCATTTTTCTCCAAATGACTTTTTTAGGCATAACGTGCACATATCTCAAAAACTTTTGAATATTTTTTCATGAAATTTTAAAAACATACGTTTCATGTTAATCTGTATAAACTGAACCTAAAATTTCCTTTTTATTTTTCAAAAAAATATTTTTTTAAGTGATTATGTTGTTGAAATTTTCAAAATTTTCTATTAGCTAAATACAACTTTGTATTAAAAATATAAAAATACTTTAAATGCAAATTTATTTAGATTTAGGGTAATTATTACAATCTGCAGAATAAGTAGGCACCAGAATTTTTATTCTAGTTGCAATATTTTTTTTTTCTAATCGTGCGCGTAATCTGTTATACTAATTTTCTGCTTGTCAAATGTCTAACTGTTTGGAGCACCCTGTAAATGCTAATTCTGCATCTTGCAATTTTTTAAATACATAAAATGAAAGAACGTACTTATATCTTTCATCTCAATAAAAATTGTGTTTTATAATCGCATACATTTTAAGATATTAAATGTTGAACATTTTTTAGAATTGTGCGTAACTCGGAAGAGGTTTTTGCATAATTATCTTCTTTATAATTTTACATTTTTGTAGTACAAAAAACATTTGTCAACTTTTTTATAGAGGTGGGGTCACTGTAATTTAATAATTCTGTATAATTTATGAAAATCTTCTTTTTTTAGGTGCTGGAGATTATGCTAAAACCTTCTGGACGAAAGTGGGACTTGATAATAACCTTTTTCTGCGAGTAAATATATTCAATAATTGGGCTATAACTATAGCTAAAAACAATTCCGCTTCAGAAATTTCCCCACAATGTATGGTTATTATTGACATCAGTCTAGTAGGCAAAATTCCTCTTACTTTAGGAAACTTTCTGGGAAGTAACGCTTTCATTTGTGCTGTGAAGAATGAAGCAATAAATACCACTCCGTAAGTGAAAATATTATATAGTAAGTGCCCTTGGGCTTGCTTATTGTGATTACACTCAACATGTTGTTTTACGTACTCAAAATGGTTTTTCTAATTATGTAATTTTGTCATCATTTTATTGTGATAAATAAAATAATAATAACAAAGAGCACAGTTGTAATCTAAAAGAGAAAAAAGGTCATAAGAGGTTCTCAATAATAAAACTACCTAATTTTCTCATTTTTTAATTAAATAGAAATTGCAGATGCAGTATCTTGGGATATTTCTTTAAGTGAAAAATGCACTGTATAGTAATTACTATAACATAATTTATACTATAGCTATTTATACAGCTCTTAACTGAATTATAATAATTAATAGTAATTTCAGTTATAATAAAATGAGTTAATGTTTTTATTTTTATTGACTTACATTTTATTAGCTGGGAAGGGAAAAGGATGTTTCTGAGTACTTTTTACATTTAATTAATCGGTATTCTCAAAACGAAATATTGGTTTTATCGGATGCTATTATTTCTCAAATAAACATTTTCAACTGTGTGACAGAATTTATAAATGCAAGAGTTACAAAATACAGTTAATTTTAATATTAATGTACATTTCATTTATTTAACATATTTCTCTGTTGAATCTATTTGTTGAAAACGAAAAATGATTACTTGAGAATTGATAGCTTCTGGAAACCAATGTTTCCTGTTCAGAAATTGATTAATGCATTGTAAACACTATTTAGAAACATTTCGCGGTTATTCTTTTCCTTTTCTGTTTTTGAAATAGGCAGCAAGAGTGTAAAAAAAAAATCAGAAATGCTAATTTAATGAACAGTTACCGAAATGTTTTCAGTTTGATGTTGTGAAAGTGACTGTACTGTTTGGTACTTTGTTTCGTGGAGGTCAAGAACCCTTTTCCCTGATGATGGCTCATTAGAAAGTGCATGAAACGTTGGGATTAATTTGTAAAGTGTTTTTAATATAGTTTTTATTTATATGAACGCTGATGAGTATCATAAGAGTTTTTAATTATTAAATTTTGACAGCGTAAGTCCAAGTTTTTCTTATTGCTAATTTAAATCTCGGAAATCTATTAGTTTCAATAGTATCTAAAGGTAAAAGAACGCTTTTTCTAAATTGTAGGTAAGTGGAAAAAGCTTATGTTATATATTCTTAAAATGTTGCTAGATCCAGAAAGATGTCTCTGTTTTTACAGTGTAATGATCAATAATAAAATAATGGGCACTGCTGTAATCTAAAGAAAAAAAGGGAATTTGAGGAGTTCTGCACTTGTCAAGAAATAAATACAAGTACTTACAATATTTTGGTGTATTTTTTTAGCATAAACAGGTCTAATTAAGAAAAGAAAACAACCCACAATCAGCTTCGCTAAAAATTAGTGTGTGTCGATGGGTTACCCGATTGTTGTGAAAACATTTATCCAATGGTAATTTTTTTCTTTTATTTGAGTGTTTGTAAACGCATGCGAAAAATATGACTGTTAAAAGTTCTGTCAGGTGATAAAGGCTAAAAATACTAATAAAAATGCAAGCAAGTAGTGGGATGCTAAACATAATGGTAAAATTTTCATACCTCTTGAAAATACTATACAGATATGCACTTTGTGTTATTTCGGAGAATGATTTTAATAGCTAGCATGGCATTCAGAAGAGCCAAACGCCCTTATCCAAATACTCTAGGCCACCATTCTCATTGCATTATGACATTTTTTGCGAGCGCCATACCGTTCCTTTATCTTGAATATGCACAACGAATACAGCCTTTTAATGGTGGGTTTCTAATCTTCATTTCAGAAGTTAGGATTTAAGAAAATGTTATCGTGTTAGTTCATGAAATTACTCTGCAAATATTATTGTTAACGTTGGTAGCAAAACTCATAAAAACATTTTAATGTGATTATCTAAACTTTCTCCTACTCATATAGAGGAACATAATCTCCTTCACATTTAATTAATCATAAGTAACTAATTCACGAATAACAGTTATACTAATTTTATGCTTAAGTTCTTAGTTCATTGAATGTTCATTGATTTGCAGATTCTTATTTCTTGTTCAGTAAAATAATAAAATAAGTACAGCAGTAATAAGCATACAATAAGTATATAATAAGTATAACAGTGACAAGCGCGTTAAAAGAGAAAGGTTTTAGCAAGAAAAATGGCATTTTTATAAGCTTTTTTTATCCATAAATATAAAACGCTTTTTAATAAATTCGTGAAAATAATTTCATTTTAAGTTCGCCCAAATTACGTTATTTGAATTGCACCAGCTCTGAAATTAGAAGCCTAATATTGGATGAACGAAACGCTGTGATAAAGAAACTTATTGAAAATGTGTATTTTTATTGGGAAAGCTTTTAACGTAAATTGTAAATATGATTTATTACTTTAAATATACTATTTAATAAAATTAATTTAGCAAAGCGACTGGAATAGTTTATTTTTGAACGAAAAAAAAGTACTCCCCACCGAGCGCGGAAGCACTGTATGGTATAGAATCTAAAAAAAATATTTATACATAATCCCTTGAAGGCAACATGAAAGCTTCAAATGCAGGTTCTTACAGTTATAGAAAAAATGTATGGATGTATTTAAATTACACCCGCTTCCCTTCCCCTTTTTACAACAAAATATCTTTTATCTCAATTTCCGTTTCTAGATTTATTTTAGTTTTTAGCCGATTATAAATAGGGTTTTCACTGCGTCTCAATTAAGATCTTTTTTATTATACTTTTCTTGAATATTCATAGATTTGAAATTATAATTTATAAATTTAAATTTTTTCTGAAATAAACTGTTGAGTTTTATTTTATTGGCTAGCTCTAATGAAGTAACACTTTCCACTCCAAGTTCCGAAGATATCGACTGCAAGAAGGTGAATCGGGATTTTGTGAAAATTGAGTGTCCAATGCAACTGTCTGATGGTAAGTAAAACTAGTCGTTGGGGGCCACCGTAATACTTACCTATCATGGATATGCATAATATAAAATATCAAAATAAAACATGTGTAAACTGTTTATAAAATTCATATCCAAGGATAACTGAGGTTACTAAAATTTGGCTTTGTCGCACTATTACCTTCTAAGTAATGCCAAATTTCAAGCCTCTATCTTAATTTTTTCGGTTTAAAATCGTGGCTTGATGACGTCATATACTTTAAATGCTCTATTACTGATTTGCGTAAAAGAAACATCCTTATAACTACAAAAATGATAGTCATATTAACTAACAGTTTACTGCGTCGGATTAAACGTCTCATTTCCAATCTCTAACTCTCTATATAATAAAACACAGTGTAACGAATCCGGGTCGCGCTCATCGTCGAAAAAATAAAAAGATCGCGGCCATGGTAGGCTTAAGCATCCCGATGTCGTATTATAAGTCAAACAATTGCTTTGTTTAATCTACGTTGTATCATATCTTTTCTTCTTCATTTTCTCTAAAACCCTCAAAAACTATACAATTACAATGTTTTAAGTTATAAATAAAAAATAACGAGCTACCAACATTAGATTATAGATATAAACAAATGAATACGGTTGCCATTCAGAAACACGAAAATCCAAATCTAGAAACAAATGAACGACTCTTTGAGCGGTTCATTAAAAAAAAAATACGGCTAATATCCGATTCTGGTCTTAAAATACTTGTAAAAGCATATTAAAGCCTTTAAATATTTTAAATGCATTTTTCACTTTTGTTTATGTTTATAAGCAGTATGGCAAATGGGGAAGGGTGATTATAAGTTCAATTGAGTGTATTTCTGTAAAATATTTTGTACTGAATAACGTTTTGTTGTTATATATTGTTTTGGCGCCATCTTCCGGGATTTAATATAAACAAAGAAGCTTTCTGTTGAAATCGTACCTTTTTATGCATTTTATCAGCTTTGCATTGCAAATAAAATGATTACTTCTTATCACTTTTTATTGTAATTAAAATATAAGGGATATATACAACGTTATATATATATAACGTTATAACATAGGAAGTTTCTAGAGGAAAGAAAATCATATTATTGTAATTAATAGTTGCAATTTTGCATTACTTTTGCAATTCACTTTACTTATTATGCAATTTACTTTCAAAAATGATGTAAATTAAAATCATTAAAAATTTGCTGTTTAGTGCACTACAGAATAATTTAAAATTAGTTTCTGAGTAGTAAAATAATTTGTAAGTCACAAAATTAATATCAGGCGAAAGATAATATATAAAAATAGTCTTCTACTCAGTAATATGAATTTGCAAATATACTTTATAACAAGTTTTATAGAATTAAACATATTTTCCCCTATAGCACACACATATATATATATTGGTTACAAATGCAATGCAATTTTTATTCTGTAATATTTAAAATTTGGGATGTAATTCTAATACTTTCAAAAGAGGCATTTTTCAGTTCAAATTCCTGTATTTTAAATTGTAGTTTACATAATATCTTTGTTGTTTTTATAGGAAATCAAAGGATAATATTTTTGTATTAACAAAATGCAAAAATCATAAAATAACTCATCATGGTTTGTTTTTAATCAGTCAGAAAAATATTTTTCTAACGTACAATTTTCATGATTAAATAGCGGAAAATGCAGACATTTTGATAGAAGTTTGTTTTTTAGTATAAACATTTAAAAAAAGATTTATCCCTTTATCAACGAACAGTTTTTTTTTCATTCATATTTATTAATCATATGGAAATTTTTGAAACTGAAAAAAAAAAATAATGAAACACTTAATGGCATTTGATGCTGCCATCTATAATCAAATCTTGAAACTACACCCAAATCACATGATGCTAAAGCTGGGAGAATCAGTGCCGCGAACCTAGTATGTTTTTGGGTACAAGTCCTGTGATTGAAATCCCATCTTCATTGTTCTCTTCTATGTTTTGTCTACATGATCTAAACCTCTAAATGTTGTTTTGAAGATCTTTCGTTCACATACCGTCATTTTTGACGGGTTTATATACTAGTAAAAATACATCTTTGAATTGAATTTTGTATGAAATACAGTATCATAAAAAATCGAAGAGTGTGGAAAATATGATTACAAATATATCGGCAACTAACTATATGACAGACATAATTTTTCTATGCAAAATTTATGTTTTTTTATTTTCTTTTATATTTACTCCTTAAAATAAACAATTTCGAAAACTTTTATATACCTTTTATCAGAGCGAATATTTCGAGAGTCCGAAAAAAATAGTTCAGCGTAATCGAGGTTAATGAAATTAAATAGGCTTCTTCTCATTCTAACATACTAAGTACACACCAAATTTTAAGTCTCTATCTCAATTTGTTCGGGAGATAGAGCATTTACAGACATACACATAGAAAGACGAATGACAATTTTTTAATGAAATAAATGGTTCTGCAATTTCGTATCATTTATTGATGAAATTAGAATATATATCTATATACACAGACGGTACTGGGTTCATACTATGATACGGGATAGATTATTTATCGGGCATTTCTATTTAAAACATCCAAAATTGCAGGAATTACTTTTTTAATACATCTGATGTGAAATGAAAAATCCACCATATTTTAAGAAATACAAATGACTGCAGATATTATTAAAATGATGATATTTGTTATTCAGCTTTCATTTAGTTAATATTTCTTCTTTATTATTATTACTAAATTTACAAAAAATTGCTACAGAACACCATAGTGAAACAAAAATCTTAGCTGTATAAAGGAAAAATAGAAACGACAAGTTTCCAAAGTGTGCAATTTTCGTTTTAGTAGTCAGGAAGCATGTGTTACCACCCCAAGAGCAAAAGCAAGATTTTCCCCCTTTTGTGGTCTGTCAGCCCTGCTTCTGCTTTTCCAGTAATAATGCGCACTTTAGTCTAACGAAGAATGTTTCATATTTTCGATTCTTCTTTATTTTTATAGTGCATTTAAAAATTGAATAAATGTAATTGTTATTAACATAGTTGAAACCTCATCAAGGCTGATGAAACATACAATATTAAAAATAAAACTGAATATGAAATTTCTTTCCATGATATTTACGAAAACAGGTTCAAAAATTATATATTGATAACATTTAAAAATGAAAGATTCCCAAATTTGTCACCATATGCAAATAGCCTTTTAATATTTTACCAGATAATATTAACTTTGCTGCCACACAAAATTTTATGAAAAAAAAAAAAAGCTAATGATATTAATAAAGAAAAAAGAAAGTAAAAGGCCACTTTTACCAAACTTAATTGTTTTTGCTTCAAAAAGATAAATGAAGCAGGCTTTCCTTTTAACGAGATTTCAATAATTCTTATCTTTACAAAACATTTATCTAAAAAAAATGAATTAGTACGTTTAACGTAAAATAGTAAAGTTTACCGGGATCAAAATTTTCAGTTTAAGTGTAAAAAAGCTTAATGTTTGTTCAAGGTCTAACCCAGATAGTTATTTTGAAGCAGTTCACGGCCCGATTTAAGCAAATATCCTATGCGAATAGCTAGACAATTTTTACAAAAATGTCAATTTTTTAACCATAATTTTCCCACAATTAAAAACCTTTTGAAAGCATATTATATACGATAGATTTAACTTTTTCGCTTTTTTCCTACCGCTATTTTTTATCATAAAAATTGACTTATTTAACCTTAGATTTTCGATGATTAAATAAAACAAATTTATATGTTAAAAATTAGTGGAGCGAGAAAAAAAGCGTAAAATTTGCAGGTATAGTATACATACTTATGCAAAATAATAATAATAATAATAATAATAATAATAATAAATTAGAGTATTTTTCAAAATACATGCTCGCAGTAAAGGAGTCATCCATATATGATGTCACACATTTTTCAGTACTTTTCACCCCCTCCCCCCTTTGTCACAAAGTGTCACACTTCACCATACCCCCCCCCCCTCTTGTCACATGTCACGCTATATTACATAAACATATACTTGCAGTTCAAAAACAAAGTACTATTTTATCGATCATATTTCAAATTTTATTTTGAAACTTTTAGCTATGTGTTTTAATGACATTTGTGAGCATAATAATAAAAATGATCCGTGTACTTATTTTGTATGAAATAAAATTAAGATTTACACAAAAAACATAATTAATATACAATAGTAATAAAACATTAATATGAAAGAATAATTAAAAACAGTAGTATTTTGAAATTTGAATTTGAATTTAATGTATTTGGCTTTAAATGTTATCTTTACTGTATGAACACAAAATATACTTTAATTTCAAAATAACTTTAAAATTTAATCTGCTGATTTTTAATGCTTTTATTTTAACCAAAATGTGTGATGTCACACTTCTTCTTACCTCCTCCCACCCTCTTGTCACAAACTGTCATAACTGTATGAACCCCCCCCCCCTTTCCAAGCGTGACATCATTTGTGGATGGCCCCAAAGACAATTGGATACGTGTACGTGACCACTACTGGTCAGTGACGTACTCAGGCAGCTCCAGAATTTCCGAAAATTCCCTCCGAAATTTGTAAAAAATATCAAACGAAAGTTTTACAAAATGTAATGGAACCTGCTAAGATAAAATTTAAAAGGAAACAGAAAAATATTCCGTTTTAGACAGTTTTTCATCTTAGAAAATGTGGTATTTCGAAGAGACTATGAAATAGCTATTTCAGCCAAGCTTCCATTATACACAGGTTATTATGTAAAACGTGACATGTGGTGATTTAAAGTGTATTATTAATTTTAATTAGTTTAAAAAACGAAGGCTTACTCTTGCTATTTATCAGTTGAAAATATGTGATTTAAGGTAATGCACAGATTGAAACTTCGCAGTATGAACTGCAAAGCCTTGAACCTTTTTTAAAAATTTATTTATGTAAATGCTTGTTACGTTATAGTCTTGTTATTCAGCTCGTTACAGCGCTGTGATGTGTTATTTTATTTCCAAGGGTTTACAAAATATTGACAAAAAAGTTTTTTTTTATGGTGAGTAACATTTTGACTACAAATAAGCTTTATTTATATTTAAAATACATCATAAATATAATTGAGCTATTCTGAATCTGGAATACACAAAAAGCTTCCTATCAACCACAATATATGATTAAAAATAATTCAGAAAATACTGTCAAATTTGGCAGTTTAAGTCGCTTTTCGAGCTGTGGCAGTTTAGAAAATGTTATCATCAGGGAGCTGCTATTCCAAATGTATCCCATTTATGAGAAAATTAAAAACGCTATTCAATACTCAAGTACTACAAATGTCATGCATGTCTGCTTCAAAATGAATCTTAGAATGTGTTAAAGGAGGTAGGGGGGGGGGGGGCGGGGTAGTGTGAGAACGCTGTTAAATAATTTTAAATTTGATGTTTACTTCGATTTTATTTGCTATTTATTGAGATACCTTTTAGTAGATAATTTTCAGTATTCCGTTTTTTAAATTGTGGTATAACCATGGTATTATACCTCTAAAGACGAAGGCCTGCCTAAAACGAACATTTTCACACTCTTATGCGATTTCATCTTAGCAGGTTTAATTGTACAATAGATGCGTTACATACTATGATAAAAACCTGTTTAAAGCGGAATTTTATCCGTTTCTTGTGATTTCCTCTTAGAAACTTTTATTATATCTCAGCCCCCTCCGAAATGATAAGTCTAGATACGCCACCAGTGTTGAATTCAGGGGGTGGCCCGGGGGGGACATTCCTCCCCGGAGCAGTGAGATGTCCCCCCCGGAAGATTTGAGATTTTGTGTTTTCAATGGTCAAAAAGTGCAATTTCCCCCCCGGAAGTCTATAATGTCCCTCCCGGAGAAAAGTGTCTGAATTCAACACTGTACGCCACTGCTACTGGTCATCACACGGTGTACCCGAAAGGGACCGCCAAGCTAACAAGAGAACCATGTTTCATTTCCGATCGGATCTGTTTACAAAGGGTCGCTACCTCCCTTAGGACACACGTTTGGGTTCGTGGCCCACCTAGTAGACAGATTAATGTCCGGGCATGAGATCCTCAAAGCAGCCCCCCACCCACCCTTTGGCCTTCAAGCTCACAATTTTCGGAGAGCATCGGGTCCACATGTGCTCGCAGTAAATGGAACCGGTACCGGATATGACCACAGAGGCTATGTATTGTTTTGCTGACCGCTTCCCCATGCCGGATTTTCAAAACCATATTTAACTTGCAATTATTTTAATTGCAGAGGTCGATCCAGCAAAATTTGCGGTCTATTTAGGGCTCCTTCACAGAAATTCATTTCATAAAACAGCCCCCTTCTCAAAATTCGTTATAATAAAACAGATACTTTCACAAAATTATATTCCATAAAAACATACTATTCATTAATTATTCTAATGTCGTTAGGTTTAAAAATTTGTAAATTGCAAAGAAAACAAATTCCCATAAAGAAAAAAAACTTTAGCAGAAGGTTTTAAAGAAGTTATTCTTAAAAAAATGCTTGTTTCGAATTTCATTAACTGGTGTAACAAATCGAACTGATTTACCGACCGCCAGTGACACTTCGACGACAAGGAGTTGAATAGAAAGCCGGTCTGGTATTCCTTTTATATGCCACAAAACGAAAGTAAAGGAAAAATTTTCACGCACTAGACTGTAAGTGAAACTAAGCTCCCCGAGGAAAGGCGGATATGAATCAGCCTATTAAATAAAAGCTTAAAGATGACATCACTAGCCAAAGACTCCTAGTGGCTAAGAAAGATCCATTGTTTTGAATCAAGGGATCGTGAGATGAGATCCTTGATGAGAAAGAGAGTTAGTGAAGTTCAAGTTCTGATCAGAGAAAGTTGATGTAATTTACCTGGTTAAGAGCAGCAGGATCTCATATTTCAGAATATTATCTCGGAAATTACCGAGAGGAATGATTTCTTCCTTCGGACCCAAGAGCGAAGAAAAGACTAAGCCTAGCTGTTAAAGTCGTGCGTTTCTCCAGGTATAGGAGAAAGGAACAATTATTAGCCAGTACTGACAATAGGCAGAGACATTGTTTATCTGCGGACTATTTATTTAGCTTGTTTGAACTTACTACAAATCACTTCATATGTCAAAAACCATATTAACGACCCCATCATCAATTATATTTAAATTGTTGTGAATAGGCAGAATTTAATCAAGAATTAATCCTTTATTATTTGTTAATAAAATATTTTTCTTTATTAATTTTGTCAACGCTTTTGAAGACACCACCACGCTACCACGTCTTTATCCAAGGTCCCACACTCGATTTCATATTTCGTTACAAAATGTTACTTTTCACAAACATAAGATAAATTTCCCAAAAATACTTTTTACTTTTCGCAAAAAATTCAACCCCCTCCCCTCCCCTCTCATCCGTCAAAAAAAAAAAAAAAAGAAAGAAAGAAAGAAAGAAAAAAAACCAAAAAAAAAAACTGCATCGGCCCTTGAATTTAATTTAGTTCTCAAGCAACACACTAGGATAAAATATTATTATTATTATTATTATTTGACTAGTAAACCCCGCGGCTTTGCTCGCGTAATATTTGAAATATGCCAAGTGATATTTATATGTCTAATTTTTATTAAAAGAAATTATACTTTTAGGAATAATTCAAAAATTACTATTTAAAACATAGTTTGACTATACTTCATTATTACACTGCATTATGCAGAAATTAGATTTAAATTAATAAAAGAAATAAAACTAAATAAACGATAATTTAGAAAATATCTTGTAACATTTATGCTCAAATAATACGCTTATTTCAGTATTCATTTGAAGTTTTGAATTTTTTAGAACCCATCTTCTTACGTCTTAAAATTAACAATCATGTCAAATTCCAAGTCCTACCACCTCTCTCAACATAAAGGAGTATGTTGAAATAGGCACTGTCACCATTAATTTGCAACATTAATTTTGAAATCGGTTTATTATTTCCTAATATTCCACAGAAACGTAATTTAGAAAAATTTTAAAGGCCTTTTTTAGAACGTTTGTTGTTCCTGTGAACCCCAGGTGGTAAAATCATCCGCATAAAATATAGCCTGTGTAGGATCAGAGACTGTTACCATTGATTCGCAATTATTATTTTTATAATCGGTTTATATCCCCTCAAATTGCATAGAAATCGTAATTTAAGACTTCTTTAGAATGCTTTTCGCACCTCCCCTTCGCTTCACCTCTTTTTAATGCGAATTTATTTTCGACAGTCCTTCGAGGGCATTTATATTTTATAAGTAACTACCATGCCATATTTAAACTTTCTAGCGTCTTTAGTATCACAGAAATCGCAATTTAGAAAGTTTTTTGCTCCTGCAACCCTCTGGTGGTAGTCGCACAGATATAAAATATAGCTTATGTTTGAGCAGGTTCTATCACCAACAATTTGTTATCATTATTTTTTTAATCGGTTTGGTATTTGATAAGATTGAATAAAAATTATAATTTATAACGCTGTTCGCTCACTTCATCTTTTTAAATTTGAAATTTTCTTTCGACTGTTCGTAGAAAGCAGTGCATCTTGTAAGTAAATACCATGCAATATTTCAAAATGTTAGACGCCTCAGTTGTGCAAAAAACGCAAATTAGAACATGTTTTGCTCTTGCACCCCCAGATGGTAGTGACAGCAACATAAAATATAGCCTATGTTGGAGCAGGGACTGTCACCATCAATTTGCAACCATTATTTTAAAATAGGTTTGGTATTTCCTGAGATTGAATAGAAATCGCAATTTAGAACGTTTTTACAACGTTTTTAGAACGTTTTTCGCGCATTTTCACCCCTTTTAACTTTCCAATTTTTTCGAAACTGTTCTTAAAGATCATTTACATCTGATAAATATGCACCTTGCCTAACTTCAAGTTGCTAGCCCCTACCGATCACAAAAATCGAAATTTAGAACGTTTTTTGCTCCTGCAACCTCCAGGTGATAGTGACACCGACATGAAATAGCATCTATGTTAGAGCAGAGGCTGTCAGCATTAATTTGTCTACCATTACTTTTGAAATCAGTTTGATTCTTCCTGAGATTGCTCACAAATCGGCATTTTGAACGTTTTTAGAACGCTTTTCGAGCATTTTCAACCCCTTTAAATTTTTAATTTTTAAAGAAATGTTCTTAGAGATCATGTATATCTAATAAATATATAGAATGCAAAATTTCATGAATCTAGGTCCTTCCACAATTCAAAAATCGCATTTTTAGAACGTGTTTAGTTCTTGCATCTACTCTGGGGTAGTGGAAACGGACATAAAATATCGCCTATCTTGGATCAAGAGCTGTCGCCATAATTTTACGCCGTTATATTTGAAATCGGTTCAGTACTTCCTGAGGCTGCATAGAAAGCGCAATTTAGAATGTTTTTTACAACGATTTTCGCGCATTTTACCCTTTTTAAATTACGAATTTTTTTAGGAAATGTTCTTAGAGATCATTGATATCTTATAAGTAACTACCATTAGAAATTTCATGATTCTAGGTCCGTCCATAACACAAAACCGCAATTTAGAACTCTTTTTTCTCCTGCAACCCCAAGGTGGTAGCGATACAAACATAAAACAGAGCCATGTTAGAACAAGGTCTCTCACCATCAATTTACAACTATTACTTTTGAAATCGATTTAATACTTCCGAAAATTGAGTAGAAACCACCATTTAGTTTTTTTAGAACCCTCTTCACGCATTATCACCCCTTTTAAATTTCGAATTTTTTAAGAACAGTTCTTGGAAACCCTTTATATCTAATAATTAACTAATGTTTCAAATTTCATATTTCTAGGCCCTTCAGTAGCGCAAAAATTGCATTTTTAGAACGTTTTTTGCTCCTGCACCCACTTTGGGGTAGTGGCACCGACATGAAATATAGCCTATCTTGGAGCAAGGGTTGTCACCATCATTTTGACACCGTTATTTTTTTTAAAAATCGGTTTGGTATTTCTTGAGATTGTGTAGAAACCCCCAGTTAGAACGTTTTTAGAACACTTTTCGCGCATTTTCATACCTTTTAAATTTCGAATTTTTTAAGAACTGTTCTTAGAATTTCTTTATATCTAATAAGTAACCAATATTTCAAATTTCATATTTCTAAGCCCTTCAGTAACGCAAAAACCGTAATTTAGAACTTTTATTTTGCTCCTGCACGCCCTTTTGGGGTAGTGCCACCGACATAAAATATATCCTATCTTGGAGCAAGGGTTGTCACCATCATTTTGACAGTACTATTTTTTAAATCGGTTTGGTATTTCCTGAGATTGTGTACAAATCACCATTTCGAACGTTTTTTAGAACACTTTTGTGCATTTTCCCCTCTTCTAAATTTCGAATTGTTTAGAAAATGGTCTTAGATATCATTTATATCTTATAAGTAACTACCATTCCAAGTTTCATGATTCTAGGCCCTTCCATAACAAACTGCATTTTTAGGACTTTTTTTTCTCCTGTACCCCCTTTGGTGTAGTGGCACTGACATAAAATATAGCCTATATTCTAAGTTGGACTAACACCATCATTTTGACACCATTATTTTTTAAATCGGTTTGGTATTTCCTGAGATCGTGTAGAAATCACCAATCAGAACGTTTTTTAGAACGCTGTTTTTGCATTTTCACCCGTTTTAAATTTCGATTTTTTTAAGAACTGTTCTTAGAAATCCCTTAAATCTAATAAGTAGCTAATATTTCAAATTTCATATTTCTACGCTCTTCAGTAAAGCAAAACTCGTAATTTAGAACGTTATTTGCTCCTGCACGCCCTTTCGGGTAGTGGCACCGACATAAAACATAGCCTATGTATGAGCAAGGGTTGTCACCGTCATTTTGATACCATTATTTTTTTTAAAGGTTTGGTATTTCCTGAGATATTGTAGAAACCATCATTTAGAACGTTTTTCAGAACGCTTTTCGCGCATTTTCACACCTTTTAGATTTCGAATTGTTTAACAACTGTTCTTAGAAATCCTGTATATCTAATAAGTAGCTAATATTTCAGATTTCATATTTCTAGGCTCTTCAGTAACACATAAACCTCATTTTTAGAACGTTTTTTGCTCCTGCATCCCCTTTGGGGTAGTGACACCGACATGAAATACAGCCTATCTTGGAGCAAGTCTTGTCCCCATCATTTTGACACAATTATTTTTTTTAATCTGTTTGGTATTTCCTGAGATTATGTAGAAACTACCATTTCGAACGTTTTTTAGAACGCTTTTCGCTCATTTTCACCCCTTTTAAATTTCGATTTGTTTAAGAACTGTTCTTAGACATCATTTATATCTTATAAGTAACTAATATTCCAAATTTCATATTTCTAGGCCCTTCAGTAACTCAAAAATCGCCTTTTTAGAACGTTTTTTGCTCCTGCACCCCCTTTGGGGTAGTGACACCGACATAAAATATAGCCTATCTTGGAGCAAGCGTTGTCACCATCATTTTGACACCAATATGTATTTAATCGGTTTGGTATTTCCTGAGATTATGTAGAAACTACCATTTCGAACGTTTTTTAGAACGCTTTTCGCGCATTTTCACCTCTTTTAAATTTCGAATTGTTTAAGAACTGTTCTTAGACATCATTTATATCTTATAAGTAACTAATATTCCAAATTTCATATTTCTAGGCCCTTCAGTAACGCAAAAATCGCATTTTTAGAACGTTTTTTGCTCCTGCACCCCCTTTGGGGTAGTGACACCGACATAAAATACAGCCTATCATGGAGCAAGTCTTGTCCCCATCATTTTGACACAATTATTTTTTTTAATCTGTTTGGTATTTCCTGAGATTATGTAGAAACTACCATTTCGAACGTTTTTTAGAACGCTTTTCGCTCATTTTCACCCCTTTTAAATTTCGATTTGTTTAAGAACTGTTCTTAGACATCATTTATATCTTATAAGTAACTAATATTCCAAATTTCATATTTCTAGGCCCTTCAGTAACGCAAAAATCGCATTTTTAGAACGTTTTTTGCTCCTGCACCCCCTTTGGGGTAGTGGCACCGACATAAAATATAGCCTATGTTCTATGTTGGACTAACACCATCGTTTTGATACCATTACTTTTGGAATCGGTTCGGTAGTTCCAGAGCTTACCTCCTACAAATAAACAATTTTTACCTCTTTATAATATCTACTAGCAAACCCCGCGGCTTTGCTCGCGTAATATTTGAAATATGCCAAGTGATATTTATATGTCTAATTTTTATTAAAAGGTACTGACTAAATTTTTATTTTATTAAAAGGTTTTTTTTATTAAAAGGTACTTATTACTTTTAGGAATAATTCAAAAATTACTATTTAAAACACAGTTTGATTAAACATCATTGTTACACTGCATAAGGCAGAAATGAGACTTAAATTAATAAAACGAAATAAAGCTAAATAAATAACAATTTAGAAAATATTTTGAAACTTTTATGCTCAATTAATACGCTCATTTCAGTAATCATTTGAAGAATTGAATTTTTTAGAAACCATCTTCTTACATCTTAAAATTAACCATCATGTCAAATTCCAAGTCCTACCACCTCTCTCAACATAAAGGGCTATGTTGAAATAGGAACTGTCACCATTAATTTGCCAACATTAATTTTGAAATTGGTTTGTTATTTCCTAATATTCCACAGAAACGTAATTTAGAAAACTTTTAAAGGCCTTTTTTAGAGCGTTTGTTGTTCCTGTGAATCCCAGGTGGTAGAATCATCGGCATAAAATATAGCCTGTGTAGGATCAGAGACTGTTACCATTGATTTGCAACTATTACTTTTATGTTTGGTTTATATTTCCTGAAATAGCGTAAAAATTGTAATTTAGGACTTTTTTAGAATGCTTTTCGCATCTCCCCTTCACTTCACCCCTTTTTAATTCGAATTTATTTTCGACAGTCCTTCGAGGGCATTTATATTTTATAAGTAACTACCATGCCATATTTAAAGTTTCTAGCCTTTTCAGTATCACAGTAATCGCAATTAAAAAAGTTTTTAGCTACTGCAACTGGTGGGAGTGGCACAGACATAAAATACAGCTTATGTTTGAGCAGGTTCTATCACCAACAATTTGCTATCATTATTTTTTTGATCGGTTTGGTATTTGAAAGGATTACATAAAAATTGTAATTTGTAACGCTTTCGCTCACTTCATCTTTTTAAATTTGAAATTTTCTTTCGACAGTTCATAGAAAGCAGTTGCATCTTGTAAGTAAATAACATGCCATACTTCAAAGTGTTAGACCCTTCAGATATGCAAAAAACGCAAATTAGAACATGTTTTGATTTTACAACCCTCAGATGGTACCCAGCAAACACATACCTTTCGGCACACGATCGGCCTGCATCCGGCAGTGTCGGTTAAGTGCCGGCATGGGCATAGTGGTTTCGGTGAAGTATCGGCAACATGTCGGCAACTGAAACTCAAGAATCTGCTTTTTCGACTGCCGGTTACCGTAATCGGTCCTCTTATGGTTATATATCAGTAAGCGACTTACACCGGCAAGTGACTCAGGACCGATAGGTAATTTCTGATAGTGGCCCGATTAGATTTGCCAACATCGGTCCGAATTCGGAATTTCTAGCCGTAGCCGACATTTTTTTTCTTTCTCTTAATTTTGTTTGAGTTTGAGTTTTGATAAGATTTGTATATTTCATGTATTTCATATAAAATTCTAACAGTGATAAACAAAAAAAAGACAAAAATAGCCTACATTTATTTATTTTTAAAAAGTTGTCATTGAATTCACTTTAAAAAGGACTTGCAATTATTTGAATCACCAAACGAGTTTTTTATATCGCTACTTAAAATTATTATTCATTTTAAAGTTAATCGTAGAAAAAAAAGCTATGTTTCTTTTTTTATTTAAAAATCAAATTATTAAAAAGTGTTTAAAATTATTTTACAATCTATAAAAATAAAAATAAAAACTACCCAAATTTTTAGCATTAAAATTTAAAAGAATGGTTCAGAAAATTCTCACTTCTAAAAAATTATTTACAAAAAAAAAAAAAAAAAAACGATAAATTAACATTTTTATGTTATTTGATGATTAAAAAATGTTGATAACTAAAAGAATCATTATTGCTACATAATCACTAAAAATATATTCTACATGAAATCATTCAATGACAAAAAAGGAACTCTTATTCTAATTAAAAGTGATTAATTACCAATCTTTTTTTTAATTAATATTAGTTTTTCTATGTTACAAATATATATTTTTGTAACAGAAAAACCTCTGAAATTCACTTATTTTATTTAATAAGCATTTTTAAATTTATAAGAAAGATTCAGAAATATCCCCCATTTAAAAATTATCTTCTAAAAGAAAAAAAAATATGTAAATTAATATTTATTTTATTTTTAAATTAAAAATATTGATAAGTAACAAATTAATATTGCAACATACTCATTAAATATATGTTCTACTTTAAATCATCAAAAAAGACTGAATTCTTATTCTAATTTAAAATTATTAATTACCAACTTTTTATTTATTAAAATAAATTTTTCCATGTTAAAAATATACATTTTATAAATTAACCCAACGCAACGCATGTAATTACATTTTAATTCCTATTAAGAAAATTTGATTAACTGAACAAAACCTCTAAAATATTTTTTATACCTAATTAGCCTTAAATTTATAAGAAAAAACAATTAATTTGCTTTAACGAATTCGATAAGATATTTATTTCATTCATTTAAATATTAAATTAGCTTTTAAATACACGCGCGTAAGACAATTACAAATAAATAAATAAAATAAAATAAAAGCACTTAAAAATTCTAATTTTGTTATCTACCAATTACCTTCAACGAGAAACGATTACTTATTGATATGCCTTTCCCTTATTACCTCGTATAAGCCTCCCCTGATCAAGTCTCTGTGGGCAAGTGGTTAAGGCATCTGCTTCCTGTCCTCGGGTTCGTTGGATCAAATCCCGTCCCTTCCATAGCTGAAACACGTTCCTTTCAAATATGCATTCCATGATGGTTCATAGATGGCGCCATCAAAACAGATTTTTTTTTAAATTTATGCTGGTGTCGGGCTGCGGCCGGCATTCGTATGGATAGCTATCGGCGTGCTGTCGGCATAGTGATCTGCCGATACCGGACCGGCTGCGTGCCTCATGAATCGGGCCGCATTCGCGCGGCGTATCAAAAAAGATACGGAACCAGTAGCGGCAACCGGTATCGTGCCAATACCGCCGGTAGTGGCAAGCGGCTGTCGCCCGATTGCTTACCGATAGCTCTGTGTTTGCTGGGTAGTGACAGCAACATAAAATATAACCTATGTTATAGCAGGGACTGTCACCATTGATTTGCAACCATTACTTTTGAAATAGCTTTGGAATTTCCTGAGATTGAGTAGAAATCGCAATTTAGAACGTTTTTAGAACGCTTTTCGCGCACTTTCACCCCTTTTTAAATTTCCAATTTTTTCAAAACTGTTCTTAAAGATCATTTATATGTAATACATATGTACCTTGCCTAATTTTAAGTTGCTAGCTCCTACCGATAAAAAAAATCGAAATTTGGAACGCTTTTTTGCTCCCTCAACGTCTAGGTGATAGTGATACCGACTTAAAATAGCGTCTATGTTAGAGCAGAGGATGTCAGCATCAATTTCTTAACATTACTTTTGAAATCAGTTTGATTCTTCCTGAGATATTGGTGACAAATCGGCATTTAGAAAGTTTTTAGAACGCTTTTCGCTCATTTTGCTCCTGCATCTCCTCTGGGTTAGTGGAAACATATATAAAATATAGCCTTGGAGAAATAGATCTTGGAGCAAGATCTGTCACCATCATTTTAACACCATTATATTTGAAAACGGTTCAGTACTTCCTGAGATTGCATAGAAATTGCAATTTAGAACGTTTTTTACAACGCTTTTTGCGCAATCTGACACCCCTTTTAAATTTCGATTTTTTTAGGAAATATCCTTAGAGATCATTGATATCTTATAACTAACTACCATTCTTAATTTCACGATTCAAGGACCTTCCGTCACGCAAAAACCGCAATTTAGAGCGTTTTTCTCCTGCACCCCCTTTGGGATAGTGGCACCGACATAAAACATAGCCTATGTTGGAGCAAGGATTTTCACCATCATTTTGACGCCATTATTTTTTTAATCGGTTTGGTATTTCCTGAAATTGTGTAGAAACTACCATTTAGAACGTTTTCTAGAACGCTTTTCGCGCATTTTCACCCCTTTTAAATTTCGAATTGTTTAAGAACTGTTCTTAGAAATCCTTTATATCTAATAAGCAGCTGATACTTCAAATTTCATATTTCTAGGCCCTTCAGTAACACATAAATCGCATTTTTAGAAAGTTTTTTGCTCCTACACCCCCTTTGGGGTAGCGGCACCGACATAAAACATAGCCTATCTTGGAGCAAACGTTGTCACTATCATTTTGACACCAATATTTTTTAAATCGGTTTCGTATTTCCTGAGATTATGTAGAAACTAACTTTTAGAACGTTTTTTAGAACGCATTTTGTGCATTTTCACCCCTTTTAAATTTCGAATTGTTTAAGGACTGTTCTTAGACATCATTTATATCTTATAAGTAACTAATATTCCAAATTTCATATTTCTAGGCCTTTCAGTAACGCAAAATTCGCATTTTTAGAACGTTTTTTGCTGGTGCACCCCCTTTGGTGTAGTGGCACCGACATAAAATATAGCCTATGTTCTAAGTTGGGCGAACACCATCATTTTGATACCATTACTTTTGGAATCGGTTCGGTAGTTCCTGAGCTTATCTCCGACAAATAAACAATTTTTTCCTCTTTATAATATTATTACTAGCAAACCCCGCGGCTTTGCTCGCGTAATATTTGAAATATGCCAAGTGATATTTATATGTCTAATTTTTATTAAAACGTGCTAACTAAATTTTTATTTTATTAAAAGGTAATATTTGACTTTATTAAGTTTTTTCTATTAAAAGGTACTTATTACTTTTAGGAATAATTCAAAAATTACTATTTAAAACACAGTTTGATTAAACATCATTATTACACTGCATTAGGCAGAAATGAGACTTAAATTAATAAAATGAAATAAAACTAAATAAATGATAATTTAGAAAATATTTTGAAACTTTTATGCTCAATTAATACGCTCATTTCAGTATTCATTTGAAGTTTTGAATTTTTTAGAAACCATCTTCTTACATCTTAAAATTAACCATCATGTCAAATTCCAAGTCCTACCACCTCTTTCGACATAAAGGGCTATGTTGAAACAGGAACTGTCACCATTAATTTACCAAAAATTAATTTTGAAATCGGTTTGTTATTTCCTAATATTCCACAGAAACGTAATTTAAAAAGCTTTTAAAGCCCTTTTTTAGAAAGTTTGTTGTTCCTGTGAACCCCAGGTGGTAGAATCACCGGCATAAAATATAGCCTGTGTAGGATCAGAGACTGTTACCACTGATTCGCAACTATTACTTTTATAATCGGTTTATATTCCCTGAAATTGCATAGAATCGTAATTTAGAACTTTTTTAGAATGCTTTTCGCACCTCCCCTTCGCTTCACCCCTTTTTAATTCTAATTTATATTCGACGTTCCTTCGAGGGCATTTATATTTTATAAGTAACTACCATGTCATATTTAAAGTTTCTAGCCTTTTCAGTATCACAGAAATCGCAATTTAGAAAGTTTTTATCTCCTGCAACCCTCTGGTGGTAGTGGAACAGACATAAAATATAGCTTATGTTTAAGCAGGTTCTGTCACCAAAATTTGTCATCATTATTATTTTTTAATCGGTTTGGTAATTTATAAGTTTGCTTAAAAATTGTAATTTATAACGCTTTTCACTCACTTCATTTTTTTAAATTTGGAATTTTCTTTTGACTGTTCTTAGAAAGCAGTTGCATCTTGTAAGTAAATACCATGCCATACTTCAAAGTGTTAGACCACTCAGTTGTGCAAAAAACGCAAATTAGAACATGTTTTGCTTTTGCAACCCTCAGATGGTAGTGACAGCAACATAAAATATAATCTATGTTATAGCAGGGACTGTCAACATTGATTTGCAACCATTAATTTTGAAATAGCTTTGGTATTTCCTGAGATTGAGTAGAAATCGCAATTTAGTACGTTTTTAGGTCGCTTTTAGCGCATTTTCACCCCTTTTTAAATTTCCAAATTTTTCGAAACTGTTCTTAAAAATCATATATATATAATAAATATGCACCTTGCCTAATTTTAAGTTGCTAGCCCCTACCGATCACAAAAATTGAAATTTAGAGCGCTTTTTAGCTCCTGCAACGTCTTGGTGATAGTGATACCGACACAAAATAGCGTCTATGTTAGAGCAGAGGCTGTCAGCATCAATTTCCTACCATTACGTTTGAAATAAGATTCATTCTTCCTGAGATATTACCGACAAATCGGCATTTAAAACGTTTTTAGAACGCTTTTCCCGCATTTTGCTCCTGCATCTCCTCTGGGGTAGTGGAAACAGATATAAAATATAGCCTATCATGGTGCAAGATCTGTCAACATCACTTTTACACCATTCTATTTGAAATCGGTTCAGTACTTCCTGAGATTGCATAGAAATCGCAATTTAGAATTTTTTACAACGCTTTTTGCGAATTTTCACCCCCTTTTAAATTTCGATTTTTTTAGGAAATGCCCTGAGAGATCATTGATATCTTATAACTAACTACCATACCAAATTTCACGATTCTAAGCCCTTCCGTAGCGCAAAAGCCGCAATTTAGAACGTTTTTCTCCTGCACCCCTTTAAGAACTGTTCTTAGACATCATTTATACCTTATATGTAACTAATATTCAAAATTTCATATTTCTAGGCCCTAAAACGCTAAAATCGCATTTTTAGAACGTTTTTTGCTCCTACACCCCCTTTGGGGTAGTGACGCCAACATAAAACATAGCCTATCTTGGAGCAAGCGTTGTCACCATAATTTTGACACCAATATTTTTTAAATCGGTTTGTTATTTCCTGAGATTGTGTAGAAACTATCATTTAGAACGTTTTTTAGAACGCTTTTTGCGCATCTTCACCCCTTTCAAATTTCGAATTGTTTAAGAACTGTTCTTAGACATCATTTATATCTTATATGTAACTAATATTCAAAATGTCATATTTCTAGGCCCTTCAGTAACACATAAATCGCATTTTTAGAACGTTTTTTGCTCCTACACCCCCTTTGGGGTAGTGACACCGACATAAAACATAGCCTATCCCGGAGCAAGCGTTGTCACCATCATTTTGACACCAATATTTTTTAAATCGGTTTAGTATTTCCTGAGATTATGTAGAAACTACCATTTAGAACGTTTTTTAGAACGCTTTTTGCGCATTTTCACCCCTTTCAAATTTCGAATTGTTTAAGAACTGTTCTTAGACATCATTTATATCTTATATGTAACTACTATTCCAAATGTCATATTTCTAGGCCCTTCAGTAACGCAAAAATCGCATTTTTAGAACGTTTTTTGCTCCCGCGACCCCTTTAGTGTAGTGACACCGACATAAAACATAGCCTATCTTGGAGCAAGCGTTGTCACCATCATTATGACACCAATATTTTTTAAATCGGTTTGTTATTTCCTGAGATTGTTTAGAAACTACCATTTAGAACGTTTTTTAGAACGCTTTTTGCGCATTTTCACCCCTTTCAAATTTCGAATTGTTTAAGAACTGTTCTTAGATATAATTTATTTCTTATAAGTAACTAATATTCTGAATTTCATATTTCTAGGCCCTTCAGTAACGTAAAAATCGCATTTTTAGAACGTTTTTTGCTCCTACACCCCCTTTGGGATAGTGGCACCGACATAAGATATAGCCTATGTTCTAAGTTGGACTAACACCATCATTTTGATACCATTACTTTTGGAATCGGTTCGGTAGTTCCAGAGCTTACCTCCGACAAATAAACAATTTTTTCCTCTTTATAATAGGAGTACGACTAGCAAACCCCGCGGCTTTGCTCGCGTAATATTTGAAATATGCCAAGTGATATTTATATGTCTAGTTTTTATCAAAAGGTACTAACTAAATTTTTATTTTATTAAAAGGTGATATTTTATTTTATTAAAAGGTACTTATTACTTTTAGGAATAATTCAAAAATTACTATTTAAAACACAGTTTGACTAAACATCATTATTACACTGTATTAGGCAGAAATGAGACTTAAATTAATAAAATGAAATAAAACTAAATAAATGATAATTTAGAAAATATTTTGAAACTTTTATGCTCAATTAATACGCTCATTTCAGTATTCATTTGAAGTTTTGAATTTTTTAGAAACCATCTTCTTACATCTTAAAATTAACCATCGTGTCGAATTCCAAGTCCTACCACCTCTCTCAACATAAAGGGCTATGTTGAAACAGGAACTGTCACCATTAATTTGTCAACATTAATTTTGAAATCGGTTTGTTATTTCCTAATATTCCACAGAAACGTAATTTAAAAAGCTTTTAAAGCCCTTTTTAAGAACGTTTGCTGTTCCTGTGAACCCCAGGTGGTAGAATCACCGGCATAAAATATAGCCTGTGTAGGATCAGAGACTGTTACCACTGATTCGCAACTATTACTTTTATAATCGGTTTATATTCCCTGAAATTGCATAGAATCGTAATTTAGAACTTTTTTAGAATGCTTTTCGCACCTCCCCTTCGCTTCACCCCTTTTTAATTCGAATTTATTTTCGACGTTCCTTGGAGGGCATTTATATTTTATAAGTAACTACCATGTCATATTTAAAGTTTCTACCCTTTTCAGTATCACAGAAATCGCAATTTAGAAAGTTTTTAGCTCCTGCAACCCTCTGGTGGTAGTGGAACAGACATAAAATATAGCTTATGTTTGAGCAGGTTCTATCACCAAAATTTGTCATCATTATTTTTTTAATCGGTTTGGTAATTTAAAAGTTTGCTTAAAAATTGTAATTTATAAAGCTTTTCGCTCACTTCATTTTTTTTAAATTTGGAATTTTCTTTCGACTGTTCTTTGAAAGCAGTTACATCTTGTAAGTAAATACCATGCCATACTTCAAAGTGTTAGACCCCTCAGTTGTGCAAAAAATGCAAATTAGAACATGTTTTGCTTTTGCAACCCTCAGATGGTAGTGACAGCAACATAAAATATAACCTATGTTATAGCAGGGACTGTCACTATTGATTTGCAACCATTACTTTTGAAATAGCTTTGGTATTTCCTTAGATTGAGTAGAAATCGCAATTTAGAACGTTTTTAGGACGCTTTTCGCGCATTTTCACCGCTTTTTAAATTTCCAATTTTTTCGAAACTGTTCTTAAAGATCATTTATAGATAATAAATATGTACCTTGCCTAATTTTAAGTTGCTAGCCCCTACCGATCACAAAAATCGAAATTTAGAACGCTTTTTTGCTCCTGCAACGTCTTGGTGATAGTGATACCGACATAAAATAGCGTCTATGTTAGAGCAGAGGCTGTCAGCATCAATTTCCTACCATTACATTTGAAATCAGATTCATTCTTCCTGAGATATTGCCGACAAATCGGCATCTAGAACGTTTTTAGAACGCTTTTCGCGCATTTTGCTCCTGCATCTCCTCTGGGGTAGTGGAAAAAGATATAACATATAGCCTATCTTGGAGCAAGATCTGTCACCATCATTTTTACACCATTATATTTGAAATCGGTTCAGTACTTCCTGAGATTGCATAGAAATCGCAATTTAGAAAGTTATTTAGCGCTTTTTGCGCATTTTGGCCCCCTTTTAAATTTCGATTTTTTTAGGAAATGTCCTTAGAGATCATTGATATCTTATAACTAACTACCATTCCAAATTTCACGATTCTAGGCCCTTCCGTAACGCAAAAGCCGCAATTTAGAACGTTTTTTGCTCCTGCACCCCCTTTGGGGTGGTGGCACCGACATAAAACATCGCCTATGTTGGAGCAAGTGTTTTCACCGTCATTTTGACACCATTATTTTTTTTTAAATCGGTTTGGTATTTCCTGAGATTGTGTAGAAACCACCATTTAGAACGTTTTTCGCACATTTTCACCCCTTTCAAATTTCGAATTGCTTATGAAATGTTCTTAGAAATCCTTTATATCTAATAAGTAGCTAATATTTCAAATTTCATATTTCTAGGCCCTTCAATAGCACAAAAATCGCATTTTTAGAACATTTTTTGCTCCAGCACCCCCTTTGGGGAAGTGACACCGACATAAAACATACCCTATCTTGGAGCAAGCGTTGTCACCATCATTTTGACATCAATATTTTTTTAATCGGTTTATATTTCCTGAGATTGTGTAGAAACTACCATTAAGAACGTTTTTTAGAACGCTTTTTGTGCATTTTCACCCTTTTTAAATTTCGAATTGTTTAAGAACTGTTCTTAGATATCATTTATATCTTGTAAGTAACTAATATTCAAAATTTCATATTTCTAGGCCCTTCAGTAACTCAAAAATCGCCTTTTTAGAACGTTTTTTGCTCCTGCACCCCCTTTGGGGTAGTGACACCGACATAAAATATAGCCTATCTTGGAGCAAGCGTTGTCACCATCATTTTGACGCCAATATGTATTTAATCGGTTTGGTATTTCCTGAGATTATGTAGAAACTACCATTTCGAACGTTTTTTAGAACGCTTTTCGCGCATTTTCACCTCTTTTAAATTTCGAATTGTTTAAGAACTGTTCTTAGACATCATTTATATCTTATATGTAATTACTATTCCAAATTTCATATTTCTAGGCACTTCAGTAACGCAAAAATCGCATTTTTAGAACGTTTTTTGCTCCTACACCCCCTTTGGGGTAGTGGCACAGACATAAAACATAGCCTATCTTGGAGCAAGCGTTGTCACCGTCATTTTGACACCAATACTTTTTAAATCGGTTTGGTATTTCCTGAGATTGTGTAGAAACTACCATTTAGAACGTTTTTTAGAACACTTTTTGTGCATTTTCAACCCTTTTAAATTTCGAATTGTTTAAGAACTGTTCTTAGACATCATTTATATCTTATAAGTAACTAATATTCAAAATTTCATATTTCTACGCCCTTCAGTTCCGCTAAAATCGCATTTTTAGAACGTTTTTTGCTCCTACACCCCCTTTGGGGTAGTGGCACCGACATAAGATATAGCCTATGTTCTAAGTTGGACTAACACCATCATTTTGATACCATTACTTTTGGAATCGGTTCGGTAGTTCCAGAGCTTATCTCCGACAAATAAACAATTTTTTCCTCTTTATAATAGGAGTATAGATATCTATACTCATATTATAAAGAGGAAAAAATTGGTTATTTGTCGGAGATAAGCTCAGGAACTACCGAACCGATTCCAAAAGTAATGGTATCAAAATGATGGTGTTCGCCCAACTTAGAACATAGGCTATATCTTATGTCGGTGCCACTACCCCAAAGGGGGTGCAGGAGCAAAAAACGTTATAAAAATGCGATTTTTGCGTTACTGAAGGGCCTAGAAATTTGAAATTTGGAATATTAGTTACTTATAAGATATAAATGGTGTCTAAGAACAGTTCTTAAACAATTCGAAATTTAAAAGGGGTGAAAATGCACAAAAAGCGTTCTAAAAAACGTTCTAAATGGTAGTTTCTACATAATCTCAGGAAATACCAAACCGATTTCAAAGGTAATGGTATCAAAATGATGGTGTTAGTCCAACTTAGAACATAGGCTATATTTTATGTCGGTGCCACTACCCCAAAGGGGGTGCAGGAGCAAAAAACTTTCTAAAAATGCGATTTTTGCGTTACTGAAGGACCTAGAAATATGAAATTTGGAATATTAGTTACTTATAAGATATAAATGATATCTAAGAACAGTTCTTAAACAATTCGAAATTTAAAAAGGGTGAAAATGCACAAAAAGCGTTCTAAAAAACGTTCTAAATGGTAGTTTCTACACAATCTCAGGAAATACCAAACCGATTTAAAAAATAATGGCGTCAAAATGATGGTGAATATCCTTGCTCCAACATAGGCTATGTTTTATGTCGGTGCCACTACCCCAAAGGGGCTGCAGGAGCAAAAAACGTACTAAAAATGCGATTTTTGCGTAACGGAAGGGCCTTGAATCGTGAAATTTGGAATATTAGTTACTTATAAGATATAAATGGTGTCTAAGAACAGTTCTTAAAAAATTCGAAATTTAAAAGGGGTGAAAATGCACAAAAAGCGTTCTAAAAAACGTTCTAAATGGTAGTTTCTACATAATCTCAGGAAATACCAAACCGATTTAAAAAATATTGGTGTCAAAATGATAGTGACAACCTTTGCTCCAAGATAGGCTATGTTTTATGTCGGTGCCACTACCCCAAAGGGGGTGTAGGAGCAAAAAACGTTCTAAAAATGCGATTTATGTGTTACTGGTTGGCCTAGAAATATGAAATTTGAAGTATCAGCTACTTATTAGATATACAGGATTTCTTAGAACAGTTCTTAAACAATTAGAAATTTAAAAGGGGTGAAAATGCACGAAAAGCGTTCTAAAAAACGTTCTAAATTGTTGTTTCTACACAATCTCAGGAAATGCCAAACCGATTTAAAAAATAATGGCGTCAAAATGATGGTGAAAATCCTTGCTCCAACATAGGCTATGTTTTATGTCGGTCCCACTACTCTAAAGGGACTGCAGGAGAAAAACGTTCTAAATTGCGGTTTTTGCGTGACGGAAGTGCCTTGAATCATGAAATTTAGAATGGTAGTTAGTTATAAGATATCAATGATCTCTAAGGACATTTCCTAAAAAAATCGAAGTTTAAAAGGGGGGTCAAAATGCGCAAAAAGCGTTGTAAAAAATGTTCTAAATTGCAATTTCTATGCAATCTCAGGAAATACTGAACCGATTTCAAATATAATGGTGTTAAAATAATATGACAGATCTTGCTCCAAGATAGACTATATTTTATATATGTTTCCACTAACCCAGAGGAGATGCTGGAGCAAAATGAGCGAAAAGCGTTCTAAAAACGTTCTAAATGCCGATTTGTCACCAATATCTCAGGAAGAATCAAACTGATTTCAAAAGTAATGTTAAGAAATTGATGCTGACAGGCTCTGCTCTAACATAGACGCTATTTTAAGTCGGTATCACTATCACCTAGACGTTGCAGGAGCAAAAAAGCGTTCCAAATTTCGATTTTTGTGATCGGTAGGAGCTAGCAACTTAAAATTAGGTAAGGTACATATGTATTACATATAAATGATCTTTAAGAACAGTTTCGAAAAAATTGGAAATTTAAAAAGGGATAAAAATGCGCGAAAAGCGTTCTAAAAATGTTCTAAATTGCGATTTCTACTCAATCTCAGGAAATTCCAAAGCTATTTCAAAAGTAATGGTTGCAAATCAATGGTGACAGTCCCTGCTATAACATAGGTTATATTTTATGTTGCTTTCACTAACATCTGAGTGTTGAAAAAGCAAAACATGTTCTAATTTGTGTTTTTTCCATAACTGAAGGGTCTAACACTTTGAAGTATGGCATGTTATTTACTTACAAGATGCAACTGCTTTCTATGAACTGTTGAAAGAAAATTTCAAATTTAAAAAGATGAAGTGAGCGAACAGCGTTATAAATTATAATTTTTATTCAATCTTATCAAATACCAAACCGATTAAAAAAATAATGATAACAAATTGTTGGTGATAGAACCTGCTCAAACATAAGTTATATTTTATGTCTGTGCCACTACCACCAGAGGGTTGCAGTAGCTAAAAACTTTCTAAATTGCGATTTCTGTGATACTGAAAAGGCTAGAAACTTTAAATATGGCATGGTAGTTACTTATAAAATATAATTGCCCTCGAAGGACTGTCGAAAATAAATTCGAATTAAAAAGGGGTGAAGTGAAGGGGAGGTGCGAAAAGCATTCTAAAAAAGTCCTAAATTACGATTTCTACGCTATTTCAGGAAATATAAACCAAATATAAATGTAATAGTTGCGAATCAATGGTAACAGTCTCTGATCCTACATAGGCTATATTTTATGCCGATGATTCTACCACCTGGGATTCACAGGAATAACAAACGCTCTAAAAAAGGCCTTTAAAAGCTTTCTAAATTACGTTTCTGTGGAATATTAGGAAATAACAAACCAATTTCAAAATTAATGTTGGCAAATTAATGGTGACAGTTCCTATTTCAACATAGCCCTTTATGTTGAGAGAGGTGGTAGGACTTGGAATTTGACATGATGGTTAATTTTAAGATGTAAGAAGATGGTTTCTAAAAAGTTCAAAACTTCAAATGAATACTGAAATGAGCGTATTAATTGAGCAAAAAAGTTTCAAAATATTTTCTAAATTATTTATTTAGTTTTATTTCGTTTTATTAATATAAGTCTGATTTCTGCCTTATGCAGTGTAACAATGATATTTAATCAAACTGTGTTTTAAATAGTAATTTTTAAAATTATTCCTAAAAGTAATAAGTACCTTTTAATAAAATAAAATATTACCTTTTAATAAAATAAAAAGTCCTTCCGGCCAGTGCCGGGAGGAAGAGGTAGCTTTCATAATCCTTATTTAAAAAAAGCCAACTTATATCATGCAAACACACGAAGCTCAATTTAGTGGAAACCGAATATAGGAGATTCAATACTAATTTTTATCAATATAATGAATGAGAATTTCGCGAAATTAGTCAGCTTTATCCAAGCTGCTTTTCTTTAAAGTAACTTATATTTGGCTGCCAAATTCGGCAATTTTTTAAAGTGCCTGTCATTTTAAGACAACATGGTGGATGAGGCTAAGCTTTGAACTTGGTCGAGACCTTAGTAATTGCTGTGCACATGCTCACTCACATCGGAATCGGTTAATATATAGGAGTGCTGTCTCATGCAAAAAATTAGATTTTTCAAAATGTCACCCACAATAGAAATTGAAACTGCTATATCTAAGCCATTTTTTAAGGTAAACACAAACAAAAAATGCTCCTGAATCCTTATATCAAGATCAAATACTTAAGAAAGAAACCTTTTTCAATTTCTAATTTGTTTGCACCTCACTTTAAATATATATATTTTTTTTAATTTAATGGCCGCCATTTTGAAACAAGATGGCTGATGAATCTGGCCAGCGAACTTGGTCGAGGTGTTGATGTATACTATCCACATGCCTTCTTACATCGAAATAGGCGAATATGTGGTTATCGCGTGACAAATACAAGATCGTTTCAAAATGTTAGCCATGCTAGAAATTCAAAGTGCTATAAATCAACCATTTTTTAAGATATCAACAAAAGAACAAATTTTCAGAAACAAAAACTGCTCCGGAATCTTTGTATCAAGGCCAAATACATAAAAAAAAAATCTTTTTCATTTTCCAATTTTTTAATACCTCATTTTGAATTTTAAATTTAATTTTTTTTAAATGGCAACCCTTTTGAAACAACATGGCGAATGAAGCTGGCCAACGAACTCGGTCGAGACATTGGTATGTACTATGTACAGACCAAGTTACATCGAAATAGGTTCATAAATACGCATGTTATCGCGTGACAAAAATCAGGTCGTTTTAAAATGTCAGTCACAAGAGAAATTCAAAATGCTATCACTCAGCCATTTTTTTTTTTAGATATAGACGAAAGAAAAACTGTTCCGGAATCTTTGTATTAAGGTCAAACACATACAAAAAAAAAATCTTTTTCATTTTCCAATTTTTTGGTATCTCATTTAAATTTTTTATTTTTTTATTTTTTTAAATGGCCGCCATTTTGAAACAAGATGGCGGATGAAGCTGGCCAACGAACTCGGTCGAGATATTTGTATGTACTATGTACACACCAAGGTACATCCAAGTCAGTTCATAAATACGCCTGTTATTACGTGAGAAATATCAGGACGTTTCAAAATGTCAGCCACGCTAGAAATTCAAAATGCTATAACTCAGCCATTTCTTAAGATATAGACGAAACAAAAACTGCTCCCGAATCTTTTTATCAAGGTCAAACACATAAGAAGAAAATATTTTTTTCAATTTTCAATTTTTGGCACCACATTTCAAATTTAAATTTTTCTTAAAAATTTAAATGGCCGCCATTTTTAAACAAGATGGCGGGTGAAGCTGGCCAACGAACCCGGTCGAGACATTGGTATGTACTATGTATAAACGAAGTTACATCCAAATCGGTTCATACATACGCCTTTTATCTCGTGACAAACTTCAGGACGTTTCAAAATGTCAGCCACGCTAGAAATTCAAAATGCTATAACTCAGCCATTTTTTAAGATATAGACGAAACAAAAACTGCTCCGAAATCTTTGTATAAAGGTCAAATACATAAGAAAAAAATATTTTTCCATTTTCAATTTTTTGGTACCACATTTCAAATTTTAAATTAAAAAAAAAATTTAAATGGCCGCCATTTTGAAACAAAATGGCGGATGAAGCTGGCCAACGATCTCGGTCGAGAGATTGGTATGTACTATGTACACACCGAATTACATCCAAATCGGTTCATAAATACGCCTTTTATCGCGTGACAAAATTCAGGACGTTTCAAAATGTCAGCCACGCTAGAAATTCAAAATGCTATAACTCAGCCATTTTTTAAGATATAGACGAAACAAAAACTGCTCCGGAATCTTTGTATAAAGGTCAAATACATAAGAAAAAAATATTTTTCCATTTTTAATTTTTTGGTACCACATTTCAAGTTTTAAATTTTTTTTTAAATTTTAAATGGCCGCCATTTTGAAACAAAACGGCGGATGAAGCTTGCCAACGAACTCAGTCGGTATGTACTATGTACACACCGAATTACATCGAAATCGGTTCATAATTATGGGAGTTACAGTGTGACATAGGTCAGATATATATATATATATAAACGTAAAGCACAGTAATCACCAACAAAAGGAGCATGTGATAATAGCCATCGAATGTTTTAACATTTGATTTTACTATCACTGTTCTGGCCGAAACCCACTGCCACTAATGTATATTTTATCGAATGCTCGGCTGCTTTTGAAACATAACCCACTGCCGATGAGGCCGCAGCCTATCTTTTCCTAGTTTTTGTTAAAGTTTTAATGTTTACATAGATATTTTTCTTGTTCTTCTTGTTCTGTGAGGGGGGGGGTGGGGGTGCGCTGGTTCAGGCTAAATATAATCTTATACTGCTTTATATATATATATATATATCAATTTTGAACGGAGGGTGGTTTCGGGGTCTGGGGGTCATGATCGATGAAAATATACCAAAATTTTTTGAAATCGCTTTCCTCCGAACGGCTGCAATAAGTAGCTTTTTTGTAAAGAAAGCTACCTAAAATTTAGTTAGTACCTTTTAATAAAAATTAGACATATAAATATCACTTGGCATATTTCAAATATTACGCGAGCAAAGCCGCGGGGTTTGCTAGTTATTATTATTATAAAGGACAAACATATCTGTACGTAACGCATACGTCATTTTGCGGATGGCAACACTTTGAAATTTGAAATGAAATTTTGGCTTTAAAATTTTCTCTACTGCAAAATTTTAAACTTCTTATCATCGCACATTTTAATTTTTTACACCGTCGTATAAGGGAAAAAATTTACTTTTTAATGCAATTTGTTTGAAAGCTGTATCTCAGTTTAATTTTGAGATATTAATTTTTTTGTAGTTTTTAATACATTTTTTGTAATTGTGGCAACTGAAGTACTCCATTTTTTTTAAGTCATTGAGAGTTGAAAGTAGACGGAAAATAATCACGGAGGAAAGAAAATAATATATTACTCTACCTTTTGTTGCCATTTTCTCATAAAAACTGAAAAAAAAAATGAAATTATAATGTGTGCTATGTCAGCGATTTTTTAAGTTTCCAAATATCGCACATTTTCAGTTTTTACACCGTCAAATAGAGAAAAAAATCTACTTTCAAATGCAATTTGTTTGAAAATTGTATCTTAATTGACTGAGTTATTATAGTTTTTAAAATAACTAGCCGCCCGTGGCGACCAGTTTGGTCTCCCTTAAATGTATGCTAGGCATTGTATCATGTTACTTTTATTCATAATTTAATTTACTTGCTCAATCCTTCGCCAAATCGGAAAATTCTGATAGAGAAATCAAGAGCTCGGTATTTTTATGTTAATCGGGCACAGGTGATAAATCGCTAAACATTGTACCCGTTGCATTTTTTCATATTTCATTAATTTAGATTAAAATATAATCCTTTCACTCATTTTAAAATGGATAACTTTAATTTAAAACTGAAACTTTTCAAATTCATGAATTTCACTTAAAAAAAATCTTTAAGAAAAGAAAAGAAAAGCATAAATACCATAAACAATTTAATTTCAACATCAAAGCATTGTTTTAATTTACCCCTCGAAAAATAAAAAATGCTATTGGCAAGAATTGCGCGCTAACATAAAAGTACAAACTTTTTGCGATCATAGCAACTTTTATGTAGCTTTATTCGAAAAAAATATTTTGATGAAATAGGTTGCCGGAAAATAGGTTGCCAAATTTCTTTTCTCGCCAAGGACCTTTTCTCTATTTCGCCAAGTACCTATACTGGAAAAATACCTTTATTTATTTATTTATTGTATTTTAAATGAGATGAATAAAAGACGGCACAGATGTCATATACGCACCACGTTGGCGTGATGTTTTTCTGATGCCAATGTCATATACGCACCGAGGTACTTAACTGGAGCCAAAGTGCAGTTATTTTGCTTGATATGGTATTCCGGATGTTGTTGTTTATTTATTATTAAATTGTTTATTTACTTTTATTTTTTTTTAATTATACAAATTGTTTTGTTCTATATGTATTAATTAATTTTTTATTTATTTATTGTTATTCCCTTTTTAAAAATATTGCACAATAACCAATGAGATGCGTTTCATTCAGGTGTTGCCTTTAAACAATTAAGAAATAATCGCGATTTCTGTGCCACGTACGATAGCATAATATATATAGATTTTCAAGCATGAATTATTTTTAAATTTATCTATCACGTGTAGCTCGATTACGAAAGATTAATCCGTTTGTTCTTAAAACAATGTAAAAAGTTCAGCATTTGTTTCCGTCTAATGTTCCATAACAAAACTGAAACTTCTTCTATAGAAAAATAAATAAAATAATGTAAATAAGAAACAAATTTAACAGACATGTTATTGAACCACGCGCTTAAAGCGCTGAAACGATCGGAAAGACTGCCGTAAGTCGCAAAATCTTGGGCTAATAACTCCTGGCATGCGGTGGCATGTGAAAGTATCGCTTTTAATAAATTTTAAAACTTTATTTGATTGCATAATTGATATTTTTCAGATAAAAAATTCTTTTTGATGTTAATGGACAATCTAAAATATATATTACATATAAAAAAAATAATTACAATTAAAAAGAAAAGAATGGTTTTCACCTATACTCTGTAACCCGAGGAGCTCGGCTTCGATCCTCTAGTTAGTATAGAAGATAAAGATTACATTCAATTTTTCCTTGTAACTTTACTATTATAATACTTTTCTTATGAAACGTAAACTTGTAACTATAAAATAATTTTAATTTTTTTTTTTTTTTTTTTTTTTTTTGTATATATGAAAAAAAAATCGAATAACTTATCGATAATTTACTGATCTACTTTAGATTTTTCTGATTTTTTTTCTTTTTGACCAAGGATGCCACAAATCTCTACCCAAAGTATTATTATTTTTTTTTATCTTTACATAAATCGAACGATAAATCCCACAATATCGGACGTTCTCGTATATAAAAAATTAATTGCTTCACGTAGAGGTCTGCATGGGACTATTTTCTTTCACGACACTTGGGCCGGGCCCAGGCCTTTTTTTTTGCTGAAGGCTCGGGCAGCTCTGGGCTATGACCGGACTTTCCTTTTTCTGAAGGAACGGGGCCGAAACCAACTTTATTTGTCCGTGCTGAGCCGGTATTGGCTTCATTCTTCCCAGGTCTTCATGGGCCTAAATCTTCAATCCCAGTCTCGACCCAGCCCGTAAGAAAATCCTTGTCCCGGTATGGACTTTAACCCGGCTCAAATATTTAATCTAAAAAAGCATATATTTTTAAATCGCCATTATTCTACAATTAAAATTTATTCTTTTTAAAGAATAGTAGATTTCTAGGCAATAAAATAAATTTATTTTTTTAACCTGTCTACGACGGAATACTGTCTTAAAGGAAAAATTTGCTGACCCATGCAAAATGAATATAATAATGCGGAGAGAAGAATATAACACATTTACACCTGCTAAGGAGGGAACTTGTTTATAACGCATTTTTTCTTTTTTATGCGATTCCGTCTTAAAAGATTTTACCGTATAGCATTTTCAGATTTTTAATTATCCATTACATGAAATAAAGATTAATGATATTAATGATAAAAATAATAGTTCCTCAATCACTCAATCCCCCGCCCCTCAAGGCACCAGGTGAAGCCCAGTCGCTACGACAACAACCCGCCAGTCGAATCAGCTGAGCTAGGGACACACAAGGCCACACCATAACCCAGAGCTCCGCAAAGTCTGTGCTTCGGCCTGATTATGTTCTCCTCTCGGACTTTTATGGCGACTTCGATACTCAAGAAAATGCCTGCACCAGGGACGACGCCGCACACTTACAGCAGAGCCGAAACTGAACCACAACGCGGCCAGTCAAGACAAAACCAGCGTAAAATGCCTGCCACTGACAACGACATCGTCAAACCGACGACTTCATATGGACATGCCCTTATTACTCAAAGATGGATCCTGCGTAGTGACGCTAGCCAAACCTCTAGAGGAAGCGACCACCCCTCAGGTACCCAAGGTGACTTGCACCAGGTACCTGCTTAGAGGATTAAATAGACATCCGTGTTTCAGTCTACCACCATCGACATCCGAACTTCAGTCACCTACCATCGCTGCAGGAATTACGTCTCAAGGGGGTCACAATGTGCCCCTTAGGTACCGAAACAAGTCCGGTACCCTGCCTAAAAAGCTGAACAGGGCGGCTCGCTTCTCACTATCTACTAGCGATCGGAGCCACAACACAGCCCGGACCCGGCCTGCGGTGCAAATATCAAGCTTGTTTCCCAACTAACAAGTTCAACCAATCAAACGGCATTACGCCCCGAGAGGGTCACCATGTGTTTCCTCTGGTATCGAACAAGTTCGACACCCTGCCTAGGTGCCTACAAAAGCTAAACAAACGGATCATCACTTCTCAAGATCTCCAGCCAGGCCCCGAGCACTATCGCAACTCCAAATCCAGATACTTCTAGTTGGTTTCCACAACATGGCACGCGCTACTGTGCCATCGTGACAAGAAAAGAAAGAAAAGAAGGCTGCCCATCCGACCGGTGAACGCAGTAAGTCCCGCCTATGCATAGTCACGCCGGATTGGCTTTAGCTCCAGAGACGTAGTTCCGTCAGCCCGTCTCCCAAGCAACACAGCGCACACATAAAACATTGCAACATAAAGTTGGGGAGAAACTCGAAAGGGGATTTTGGTAATCTGGTCGACACACACCTGCTGCCAGTTGTCTTGGCTTCGTGACTATACTGCCCTCGCCAGCCGCAGTCGAAGTCGGTCTTCCGTACCTCACCACATCTCCCGAACCCGCCCCAGATGGGGTGTTCTCCACTAGAGCGTGGTTGGCGCTATCCAACTCTCACCTTCTACAGGGATGACAGGGATGACCACTTCGGGAACTCAGCTTACCCCTCAGAGTGATAGTGCAATCCCGAGAGGCAGACAAATCCACTAACTACTCGTGTTACAAACAATGCTTATTATATAGTTTTACAATTCCACATTACATCGGCAAGCCCACGAATCAAGTTCCCATACTATCTGGAGTCGACACACCGGCCAGACTTGCTTCCAATTGACTCATGAAGGGGCTCCACCTAAACAAACATCAACACGCCACATCACTCTTTTTATGGGTTTTACCACATTTTTTAATTTTTGTTTTCTACTTTTTTATTACCTTTTTTCAAATTTTCACACACACAAACACTTGGAACACCAAGGATTGGGAGAAGAACACCACCCCGACGTCTACAGAGACTACCCCCCGTCAGGAACCCTGCTTCCGGTCACCTTCCACACTCTGGTGCCTGGTTCAGAACCACAGCGTTCGTGGCTTGGCTCCTCGTCACCCCTCCCCCACTATAGGAGTTGGTTGAGGACCACCAGGAGAGGGCCACGCCGTATATGCTTCAGCCTAGGAAGATATCCAAGACACCAACCTAGTATCCCACAGGACCACTCAGGAGGTGCATGAACGACTTGAACTGCGAGAGACTAAGGACCTTGGTCGAAACCGAGTTCTGTATTGTCATCGCAGTCCCTAGCAAGTACGGAGTCCCTCATCAGAACACGGTAATTAAAATTTCCCCGAAGGAAAACCCCACCACCGCGCCTCAATCGGAAACACTCCAAGGACTCTTTGTCAAAAGAGTCATAGTCACTCTCGTCGATACTAATGATTACTGAAAGACTTACATACAATTAAATTTATTTAAAAAATAAGTATTGCGGCCTTCTTAAAAATTATAAACAGGGGAAAGAAGGAAGATTATAAACATACAAAACAAAAAGGCTAAAATGTGTATTTTTTGTCAGAATTCCTTGTACGAAACAATTTTTAACCATATCAATGTAAAAATCCATGCTTTGTAGAATTACAGTCGGAACGGGCCAGGATTGGGCCGAGATTTTACCTTTCCTCCGAGACGGGCCAATAATTATTTTGTACGGGCCGGGTTTGAGACGAACTTTTAAATTTTATACCCGCCCAATCGGGCCGAACTTCTTTTTCTATGGGTCGTGCCGGACCTATCCCCGGCCTGGAAACTTCGGTTCGTGCGGACCTCCAGCTGTATTTAAAATTCCAGAGAGAGAATTCGATAATGAACCAAAAAAATAAAACTCTCATATTGAAATTCCTGCGTGAAACCATCGCTCGTCTGCACAGCATGCGGTGGTAAACGCCAGACCATGGGCTGAAGCTTTTCGTATTTTTCCTTTGCAGCGGATTTGAGGCCCCCCTCTTTTGAACAGCCGAGAAGATTACCATACTCTGATAAGCGGTCGTTCATTTCTCCGTTGACCGCTCGTCTGAGGCCCAAATCCCAGCCCGTCCCGCAATTAGAGCATGGAATTGCAATGGAAACGAGAAAGTACAATGAAAGTCCATATTATACAGCCCAGAACGAAAAAGTGTACAAATTACACAACAATATTACAAATCATAGAGCATCTAGACTACAAGATAAATTTAACTCCGTAGACATAAACGATGACTCAAATTTCGCAATATACGACCATTTAAATTTGATTGTTGCATATCATGAAATAAAAGAAAGAATAGAAACAGGCAACTTTATCCGTCTTAAACAAGATGACAGTCTTAGTGAGGATGAATTTGAGAGAGACTTTCAGCAATACGGGCATTACAGCTCATCGGAGTCTGACGAAGAAAAAGTTGAAGGGTCAGAAGAAGAACCTAATACAGATGAAAGATATCTTTCCTCGAGTGAAGGGGATACTGACTGCGAGACCGTAGATAAAGAAAACAAATTCCTAGAAGAAGAAGAGAAAAGTGATTTTGACGAGCGGATGTACATAATAAATGGTAAAAATAATCAATCGGTTAACTTGGAAGATAAAATAACCTATGCAAATAATGAGAAAATATTACTAGAAAAAATAATAAGGGAAAAGCAAAATGAAATAAATGCTTACAAGGACTTGTTAACTGAAAAAGAAGAAATACTTAAGGAAGAAAAGATTAAATAACAAGAATTGGAAGAAAAAATGAATGTACTGCAAAATAGATATGAAAAAGAAAAAGAAACTAACTCTATAATACTAAAAAAACTAATTAAATTAGAAGAAAAATTAACAGAAAAACAGAAAGAAATAACAAATAAATCTACAAAAATTGACAATCTACACAAAGAATTACAACAACTACAAAAAAATAAGACTAATAAGAAGCAGCTTCATAATAAAGAAACAATGACAAACCATCCAAAAATTAAAGAAAAATATACTCAAACAACCAAAAACTCAAAAGAAGACAAAATAAATGAGCAAGTTAGTAATGAGATACATCTGCGAGAAGACAAGAATGATGTAACCTCGGAACTCGGGGAAATACAGGATACAAAAAGTGAATATTACTCCCAGGAGGAGCAGCATAGTATAAGCCTAACAAAAGAAACAGAACTTACACGGATTGAAGAAAAGCTTTATAGATTGGAAAAACTGTTAGAAGAAACAACATTAAAAATAACCAATAGCTATAGAGAAGAAATAACAACAGATAATTCCATAAGGGAACAGGACAATTATACAGAAGCAGCAATTCTCATAAAGGGTCTTGAAGGATCAAAAATATCAGAAATCCAAGAAATAATTACTGCAAAATTATTGCAAGTAGAACATTTGCCATTATTCTATAGCAGAACATCTAAAAACAGAAAAGCTATAATTATAAAAACCCAACAAGAATCGCAGTTACTAGAAATATATCAACATATAGAAACTAGTATGTTGTGGCCATCACAAAACTTTCTTCTATATAAATCACATCAATTAAATCATTTAAATAGTATAAGAAATTACATCAATTTAGAATCAATTCGTATCCCTGAATTCGAAGTTTGATGAAAATTCGTGCATTAGTTATTGAGATAGAGCTGTAGGGGAAATTCTGAAAAATTCAGCATAGCAGCGCCACCTGTTGAGCGATTTTCACCAAAACACAAACAGCACTAATTCATATTAAGGTATACCGGAATCTGAAGTTTGATGAAAATCGGAGCATTAGTTCTGGGGCTAGAGCTATTGTGGAAATCACAAAAAAATGCAGCACAGCAGCGCCACCTGTTGAGCGATTTACACGAAAAGGTACAAAACATCATTTCATGTCAAGAACTAACTGAATCTGAAGTTTGATGAAAATCGGTGCATTATTTCTGGAGCTAGAGCTATTGTGGAAATCACAAAAAATGCAGCACAGCAGCGCCACCTGTTGAGCGTTTTGCACGAAAAGTTACAAAACATCATTTCATGTCAAGGACTAATTGAATCTGAAATTTGATGAAAATCCGTGCATTAGTTCTGGACATTGAGCTATTGGGGAAATCGGGAAAAATGCTGCATAGCAGCGCCACCTGTTGAGCGATTTACACCAAAACATAAACAGCACTAATTCATATTCAGGTATACCTGAATCTGAAGTTTGTTGAAAACCCAAGTATTAGTTCTTGAGATAGCGCTATTGCGGAAATCTAAAAAAATGCAGCATAGCAGCGCCACCTGTTGAGCGATTTACACCACAAGGGGCAAAACGTCAATTCATGTCAAGCACTAAATGAATCTGAAGTTTGATGACAATCCGTGCATTATTTCTTGAGATTGAGCTATTACGAAAATCGTGTAAATGCTTCAAAATGCAGCATAGCAGCGCCATCTGTTGGGCGATTTGCACCAAAACGTTACCAGCCTCAATTCATATCAAGGATTAACGGAATATGAAGTTTTATAATAATCCGTGCATTAGTTCTTGAGATAAAGTTTTTGAGGAAATCCTGAAAAATGCTACATAGCAGCGCCACCTACAAGGCGATTTACACCAAAAACTAATCAGCACCAATCTATATCAGGGACTACCTGAATATAAATTTTTATTAAATTCCGTGCATTAGTTCTTGAGATAGAGCGCCCACAAAATTTGTGTCACATACAGACAGACAGACGGACGGACAGACAGACAGACAGACAGACAGACTCACAGACAGACATTTTGTAAAAACATGTTTTTTGGAATCTCTGACCCATAAAACGTATAAATCCGTCGAAAACTGGAATTCGAAAATTTTCATGAAACCAATACTTTCTTCTTGTCAAGATAGAAGAAAGTAAAAATAGAAGATATAAAAAATATCAAGGAAATACAATACAGAAAACATAACACTAAAAGAATTATCATTATAGGTATTCCAAAAGATACACAGGGAGAATATCTTGTAAATCAAATAAAGCAACATCCAAACATAAAGAAAAGTTCATACATCCAGATTCAAAAAGTAATACAAAAAACTTCGTCAAGATATTATCAACTGCTCCTCGAGGTAGACAAGACAACTTCACACACACTTTTGAGCATGGAACTTATAAATGTGGGATTACGAAACTGCAGGATTCATCCTTACAGGCCAATCATCAGGTGTGCGAACTGTCAATTGTACGGACACTCCGAAAGTAACTGCAGGAGAAATTCAATATGCGCATTCTGTGCGATGGGTCATCAGACCACTAGTTGCACGAATATAAACAAACAGGATCTCAGAAACTGTGCAAATTGTATAAACTTACCAAATTATTATAAACACACAGCGAACTCAACACAATGCCCCACCTTTATGAATCAGATTAAATACAGGAATGACATTTCCAGTCCAGGCACTAGTGACCTTGGTGGTGGTGGCTGGTTTTGATGGGACTAGTTATAACTACAAGGTGTATGAACTTCTACATGAACTTATATGAACACTTAACTTTAAAAAGTTGTGGGTAATCTGTAAACCCTCGTTTGTACATAACAATATTTAGAATAGTTATAATTGATCTTAAAACTTATTTGTTTTCAAGGGGTTCCGCAGGTAGTAAAACTTTTCCCTACCCTGGGCTTGGGGGTTACACCCAACCATAAGCCAAAAGCGGGTTCCCAGGGTGGGTGCTTACTTACTTACTGTAATTCTACAAAACATGGATTTCTACTTCGATATGGTTAAAAATTGTTTCGTACGAGGAATTCTGACAAAAAATACATATTTTACCCTATTTGTTTTTTATGTTTATAATCTTCATTTTTAAAAAAGGTTGCAATATTAATTTATTTTTTAAATTTAATTATATGTAAATCTTTCAGCTATCATTAATATCGTTAATCCTCATTCCATATATTGGAGAATTAAAAATCTGAAAAATGCTATACAATAAAATCTTCTAGAACGGAATCGCATAAAAAAGAAAAAAAATGCGTTATAAACAAGTTCTCTCCTTAGCATGTGTAAATGTTCTATATTCTTTTCTCACGCATTATTATATTCATTTTACATGGATCAGCACATTTTTCCGTTAGAGTCAGTATTCCGCCGTAGACATATTCAAAAAATATTTTATTGGCTAGAAATCTACTATTCTTTAAAAAGAATAAATTTTAAATGTATAATAATGGCGATTTAAAAATATATACATTTTTTGATAAAATCTTTGAGCCGGGTTAAAGGCCATTACGGTATAAGGATTTTTTTTTTTTTACGGGCTGGGTCGAGACCGGGACTGAAAATTTAGGCCCGTGCAGATCTAGGAAGAATGAAGCCAGTACCGGCTCGGCACGGAAAAATAACTTAGGTTCGGCGTTGATCGATCCTTCAGAAGAAAGTAAGGCCCGGGCATGGCTCAGGCGCGGCCCGAGCCTTCAGCAAAAAAAAAAGACCTGGGCCCGGCCCATGCATTGTGAATGAAAATAGTCCCGTGCAGACCTCTACGTGAAGCAATTATTTTTTTAGATGCGAGAACGGCCGATATTGTGGGATTTGTCTTTCAAATTATGTAAAGATAAAAAAAAATAATAACAATAACTTGAGTAGAGATTTGTGGCATCCTTGATTTGAAAAAAAAAAAATCAGAAAAATCTAAAGTAGATCAGTAAATTATCGATAAGTTATTCGATTTTTTTTTCATATATACAAAAAAATATTTAAAATTATTTTAATGTTACAAGTTACGTTTTATAAGAAAAGTATTAGTAAAATTATAAGAAAAAATCGAATGTAATCTTTATCAAATAATAACGATAATGCTATTTTCTCCTAGTGTGTTGCTTGAGAACAAAATTAAATTCAAGGGTCGATATAGACAAGTGTTTTTTTTTTAGGAAGGTGGGGTTGCGAAAAATAAAAAGTATTTTGGGGAAATTTATTAGATTTTGGGGAAATTTATTTTAATGTTTGTGAAAAGTAACATTTTGTAACGAAATATGAAATCCAGTTACTGAAATTCGAAACAAGCATTTTTTTATAATATTTTCTTTAAATCCTTCTGCTAAAGTTTTCCTTTCTGGGGAACTTGTTTTCTTTGCAAATTACAAAGTTTTAAACCTAACAACATTAGAATAATTAATGAATAGTATGTTTTTATGGAATGCGTGTGAAAGACCTGTTTTATTATTACGTATTTTGAGAAGAGGTCTGTTTTATTAAATGAATTTGTGTGAAGGGGCCCTAAATAGACCGCAAATTTTGCCTAGATCGACCTCTGAAATTAAAATCATTGCAAGTTAAATCTTGGTTTGAAAATCATGTATGGGGAAGAGGGCAGCAAAACAGACCCTCTGTGGTCATGTCCCGTACCCGTTCTATTTACTGCGAGCAAGTATTTTGAAAAATGCTCTAATTTATTATTACTAGGGGGCTCTGCGCCCTGCTAATTGACATTCGCCAATCCCCGTGAATTTCGACACAATTCACATGGTAAGCGCTACGCGTTCCCAGCTCGCATTGCTTGCTCGATACTTTTTGCAGCAACTCTAGCCATAATGAGCACTATCAAAAAGCCTTTTAACTTATAAAATTTTCAAAAAAAATCTAAGGTAAAAATAAACAGTAACTGAAAACTTTGTTGAAATCGCAATTAAAAATGCATTTAGTTGGTGCGACCAATAGGCATACATCATTTTAACGTTATGAAATTTATCAATTTTTGAAATGTAAAATAATTAACTGAAAAACAATTACTTAGGAACACAATTAATTTAAACCTATTGCGCATAATATTGTACAGCACGGCTTGAATTTCTTTTGAAAAACTTTTGGAAAAACACTACCTGATACCAAGATAGTTCAATATAAATCAACAAACACTATCTAAAGTTCGTTCGACGTGAAAAATATAATACCTCTCAGAAACTTGTGAAGTTAACAAAACGTAAATAACACTTTCTGATCTAAAAGAAACTTTTGATCAAAAAACTGATCACGGAATGCATCAAATGAATGTTAAACGAACCAATGCCCATTTCTATTATTACATCTTCCAAAAAATATTACTGTGTTTAAAAAGAACTCCTGCTCTGAATTTTAATTTGCTAAATTAGATGTAAAGGCCAATGAATATGCCGTTATATTGACAAAATCGTACTAAAATATTTCAGTTTTATGTAGGCTCTAAAGCTATGTCGTCATTGGCAGTTCCCAATAAACCGTTTCTGTGCATTACCTGTTTTTTCTGTCCTTTTTTCTGGGAGGGAGCTTCTGCACACAATGTAAAACTTTCCCAGAAATAGGTTGCTTGTTTGAAACAATTATACCATGTGCCATGATACTTGCCATCATACCATGTGTCCATATGAGAATAAATCCTTTCTTACAAATATAACATCCATCACCATCATATTTCACAATCAGAAATATTCCTCTCTTCCGAGATTAAAGCGTCATTTAAGCAATTATTTCAAAATTCTTGAGTTTCATTAAATATTCATTTTAATTAATTGGAAATTATGTAATTTTCAGAAATATTTTATTTTGTGTATACCAAGAATCTTTAAATAAATAGCAAGAATCCAGTCTATTTATGTGTCGGAATAAGATTCAGGAATATGACGTCATCAATGACACCGTTAAAGTAAAATATTTTAATTCATGAAATGATGGATTCATGGATGAAAATGGATGAAAATGTATCTTTTGTTTTACGAATGACGTCATTATCTTCATCGTAATATTTCGTTTTCCATTTTACTGACTATGAAATATTATTCACTGTCATTTTATTTACACAGTTTACTTAATATTATTTCTATATAAATAATCTGTGTTCTGCTTTTACTCGATTAGTGCATAATTAAATGGAATCGTTTTAACATGTTTATATTTTATGAAAACCAGTGACATTTTTCTTTTAAATCTGACGCGAGTTTAATTGGTGTAATCACTCTTCTGATTAGTGGAATGTAATAAAGGAAATTAATTGTGTTACCACGACTGTTGCCAAACAGCAGGCTATAAATTCAGACCTATTTTAGCGCCACGGAAGAGAAATATATATATATAGATTATTATCTTATATTATAATACGAGCAAAAATTGTGTGTGTGTGTAAATTTTATCTTAAAAACGGCTCTTACGATTTTGACTAAATTTTGTATTTTAATATTTTCGGCACGAGAAGACCATTGGGCTAGGTCATGTGTTCCAGAAAATTGGATTAATGGGTCATAATGCGTCATAATGGGTCAGGGTCAAGCTAATTATCCTTAAAAAATGACTCTATCGATTTTGACTAAATTTTATATCTAACCGTTTTAGGCACGAGAAAACTATTGTGCTAGGTCACATAGTCGAAAAATTTCGATTAGTGGGTCGTTTTGGGTCACTGTGGGTCAAGATAATTGGATCTAAAAAGCGACTCAAACGATTATGACCAAATTTTGTATTACACCGTTTCTGGGCATGAGAAGACCATTGGGCTAAATCGCATGTTCGAGAAAATTCTATCAGTGTGTCATTTTTGGACCACTGTGAGTCAATCTAATTGTATCTAAAAAACGGCTCAAAATATTTTGACAAAATTTTGTATTATATCGTTTTTGAGCATGAGAAGACCATTGGGATAAGTCACATGTTCGAGAAAATTCGATTAATGGGTCATGTTTGGGTCACTGTGGGTCAAGATAATTGTATCTAAAAAACGGCTCAAACGATTTTGACAGAAAATTTTATTACATCGTTTCCCAGCACGAGAAGACCATTGAAATATGTCACATGTTCGACAAATTTAGATTAGTGGGTCCCTTTTGGGTTACCGTGGGTCAAGCTAATTTTATCTATAAAACGACTTTAACGATTTTGAATAAATTTTGTATTCCATCGTTTTCGGGTTTGAGAAGAGCATTGGTTACGTCGCATGTTCGAAAAAATTCGGTTAGTGGGTCATTTTGGGTCACTATGTGTAGGATCATGCCAATTGTATCTATACAGCAAGAATGATACAGTGAGAATAAAATACCGAGTTGAACTCAAGGCTAATTTTGACCGACTAAGCTCGGTCATTCCTCCTAGTTATCTTATATTCTAATAAGAGCAAAAATTGTGTGTATGTGTGTATGTAAATTTTATCTTAAAAACGGCTCTAACGATTTTGACTAAATTTTGTATTTTACCATTTTCAAGCACGAGAAGACCATTGGGCTAGGACATGTGTTCAAGAAAACCCGATTAGTGGGTCATGAGAGGTTAGAAAGTGTCAGGGTCAAGCTAATTATATCTAAAAATACTCTCAATCGATTTTAACTAAATTTTATATCCAACCGTCTTTGGGCACGAGAAAACTATTGGGCTAAGTCACATGTTCGAGAAATTTCAATTAGTGGGTCATTTTTGGGTTACTTCGGGTCAAGATAATTTTATCTAAAAAACGGCTCTAACGATTTTGACAATTTTGTAATCTACTGTTTTGGATTACGAGAAGACCTATGGGCTTATTCACATGTTCGAAAAATTTCGATTAGTGGGTCGTTTTGGGTCACTGTGGATCAAGATAATTGGATCTAAAAAGCGACTCAAACGATTATGACCAAATTTTGTATTACACCGTTTCTGGGCATGAGAAGACCATTGGGTTAAGTCGCATGTTCGAGAAAATTCTATCAGTGTGTCATTTTTGGATCACTGTGAGTCAATCTAATTGTATCTAAAAAACGGCTCAAAACATTTTGACAAAATCTTGTATTATATCGTTTTTGAGCATGAGAAGACGATTGGGATAAGTCACATGTTCGAGAAAATTCGATTAATGGGTCCTGTTTGGGTCACTGTGGGTCAAGATAATTGTATCTAAAAAACGGCTCAAACGATTTTGACAGAAAATTTTATTACATCGTTTCCCAGCACGAGAAGACCATTGAAATATGTCACATGTTCGACAAATTCAGATTAGTGGGTCCCTTTTGGGTTACCGTGGGTCAAGCTAATTTTATCTATAAAACGACTTTAACGATTTTGAATAAATTTTGTATTCCATCGTTTTCGGGTTTGAGAAGAGCATTGGTTACGTCGCATGTTCGAAAAAATTCGGTTTGTGGGTCATTTTCGGTCACTATGTGTAGGATCATGCCAATTGTATCTATACAGCAAGAATGATACAGTGAGAATAAAATACCGAATTGAACTCAAGGCTAATTTTGACCGACTAAGCTCGGTCATTCCTCCTAGTTATCTTATATTCTAATAAGAGCAAAAATTGTGTGTATGTGTGTATGTAAATTTTATCTTAAAAACGGCTCTAACGATTTTGACTAAATTTTGTATTTTACCATTTTCAGGCACGAGAAGACCATTGGGCTAGGACATGTGTTCAAGAAAACCTGATTAGTGGGTCATGAGAGGTTAGAAAGTGTCAGGGTCAAGCTAATTATATCTAAAAATACTCTCAATCGATTTTAACTAAATTTTATATCCAACCGTCCTTGGGCACGAGAAAACTATTGGGCTAAATCACATGTTCGAGAAATTTCAATTAGTGGGTCATTTTGGGGTTACTTCGGGTCTAGCAAATTTTATCTAAAAAACGGCTCTAACGATTTTGACAATTTTGTAATCTACTGTTTTGGATTACGAGAAGACCAATGGGCTTATTCACATGTTAGAGAAAATTCGATTAGTGGGTCATTTTTGAGTCACTGTGGTCAAGTTAAGTTTATCTAGAAAACGGCTCTAACGATTTTGACGAAATTTTGCTTTCTATCGTTTTCGGTCGCGAAAACTCCATTGGACTAGGTCGCATGTTCAAGAAAATTTGATTAGTGGGTCATTTTGGGGTCACAATGGGTCAGGTGTCAAGCTAATTGAATCTAAAAAAAGGCTCAAAACATTTTGACAAAATTTTGTAATATACCGCTTCTGGGTATGAGATGACCATTGGGCTAAGTCACATGTTCAAGAAAAATAGATTACTGGGTCATTCTGGGTCACTGTGGGTCAAGCTAATTGTATCTCAAAAACGAATCAAACTATTTTGACAAAATTTTGTATTATACCGCTTCTGGGCATGAGATGACCATTGGGCTAAGTCACATGTTCAAGAAAAATCGATTACTGGGTCATTTTGGGCCACTATGGGTCAATCTAATTGTATCTAAAAAACGAATCAAACAATTTTGACAAAATTTTGTATTATACCGTTTCTGGACATGACAAAACGTGTGGGCTAAGTCACATGTTCGAGAAAATTCGATTACTGGGTCATTTTTGGGTCAACGTGGGTCAAGCTAATTGTATCTAAAAAACGGCTCAAAACATTTTGACAAAACTTTATATTATATCGTTTCTGAGCATGAGAAGACCATTGGGCTAAGTCACATGTTTGAGAAAATTCGATTAGTGGGCCATTTTTGGGTCACTGTGGGTCAAGATAATTCTATCTAAGAAACGACTCAAAGGATTAAGACAGTAATTTGTGTTATACCGCTTCTGGGAATGAGAAGACTATTGGGCTAAGTCGCATGTTCGAGAAAATTCGATTAATGGGTCATTTTTGGGTCACTGTGAATCCAGCTAATTCTATCTAAAAAACGGCTCAAAACATTTTGACAAAGTTTTGTATTATATCGTTTCGGAGCATGAGAAGAATATTGGGCTAAGTCGCATGTTCGAGAAAATTCTATTAGTAGGTCATTTTTAGATCACTGTGGGTCAAGCTAATTGTTTCTTAAAAGCCGCTCAAACGCTTTTGACAAAATTTTATTAGATCGTTTCCCAGCACGAGAAGACCATTGGGATAGGTGACATGTTCGATAAATTTAGATTAGTGGGTCCCTTTTGTGTTACCGTGGGTCAAGTTAATTTTATCTATAAAACGACTTTAACGTTTTTGACTAAATTTTGTATTCGATCGTTTTCGTGTTCGAAAAGAGCATTAGTTAGGTCGCATATTCGAAAAAATTCGGTTAGTGGGTCATTTTGGGTCACAATGTGTCAGGATCATGCCAATTGTATCTAAACAGCAAGAATGATACAGTGAGAATAAAATATCGAATTAGACACAAGGGTAATTTTGACCGAGCTTAGATCTGTCATCCCTGCTAGTTGTTATTATTTTACATAAGTATGTATACTATACCTGCAAATTTTACGCCTTTTTTCTCGCTCCACTATTTTTTAACATATAAATTTGTTTTATTTAAAGCATCGAAAACCTAAGATTAAATAAGTCAATTTTTTATGATCAAAAATAGTGAAAGGAAAAAATCGTAAAAGTTAAGATCTATGCTACATAATATTCTTTCAAAAGATTTTGATTAATTGTAGGAAAGTGTTGGTTAAAAAATCGACATTTTTTTAAAAATTTTCTAGCTATTTGCATAGGATTTTTGCTTGGATCGGGCCGTGAACTGCGTCAAAATAAATTATCTGAGTTAGACGTTGAACAAACTTTAAGCATTTTTACACTTAAGCTGAATATTATGGTCCCTGTAAACCTTACTATTTTACGTTAAACGTACTAATACATTTTTTTTAATAAATATTTTGTAGAGATGAGAATTATTGAAACCTCGTTAAAAGGAAAGCTAGCTTTATTTATATTTTTGAAGCAAATGCAGTTAAGTTCGTTAAAAGTGACCTTTTTCTTACATTTTTTTCTTTTCTTTTGTTTATTATTATTATTATTATTATTATTATTATTATTATTATTATTATGTGAAATTTTGTGTGGCAGCAAAGTTAATATTATCTGATAAAATATTAAAAAGCCATTTGCATATGGCGACAAATTTGAAAATCTTTCATTTTTCAATATTATCAATATATGATTTTTAAACCTTTTTTCGTAAATACCATTGAAAAAAATTTCTTATTCAATTTAATTTTTAGTATTGTATGTTTCAGCAGCCTTGATGAGGTTTTAACTACGTTAATAACAATTATATTTATTAAATTTTTAAATGCACTATAAAAATGAAGAATAATCGAAAATATGAAACATTCTTTGTTAGACTAACGCACTCATCATTACCGGAAAAGCAGAAGCAGGCTGACATATTATAAAAGGGGGGGGGGATGTTGCTTTTGCTCTTGGGGCGCTAGCACATGCTTCCTGACTAATATAACGAAAATTTCACACTTTGGAAATTTGTCGTTTCTATTTTTCCTTTATGCAGCTAAGGTGTTTGTTTTACTATGGTGTTCTGTGGCAATTTTTATTTTATTTAATAATAATAATAAAGAAGAAATATTAACTAAATAAAAGTTGAATAACAATTATCATCATTTTAATACGTAATATCTGCAGTTATTTGTATTTCTTAAAATATGGTGCATTTTTCATTTAACATCAGATGTATTAAAAAATTACTTCCTGCAATTTTGGATGTTTTAAATAGAAATGCCCGGTAAATAATCTATCCGTTATCATAGGATGAACCCAGTATCGTCTATGTATATATATATATATATATATTCTAATTTCTTCAATAAATGATACAAAATTGCAGAATCATTTATTTTTTGCCAAAGAACCATCTTTTTAAAATTGAAAACATCGAATAGAAATCTCTCTGTCGCGGCTAGAGACAATATTGGTTGCATATTTTGACGGGAACGGGACGCTCGTGTGGCTATGATAGTGCGTGTGTTCATTATTCATTCGAAAACGACAAGCGTTCAAAAAATCGGTCGTCTGACATTATCCTAAATTCGCCCAAATCACGTCATTTCATTTTCATTAGCTCTGATATAAGAAGCTAAATATTGGATGAACGAAATGCTTTGATAAACAAAGTTATCGAAAATGTGTATTTTTATTGGGAAAGCTTTTAACCTAAATTATAAATATGATTTATTACTTTAAATATAGCATTTAATAAAATTAATATTATAATTGTCTCCTAAATTTACAATAAATTTAGATTTTATTCCCTCCCCCCCCCCACCCCAAAAAAATAAATAAATAAATAAATAATCGAATTATCTTATCAGTTTAAACACACAAGGTTGAAAATTATAATAATTAAAATTCACCTATTAAGAACTATCTAGCAAAAAAAGGGGGCTTCAAACGAAAAAAAAAATTGCTATTATATGTAGTTAACTGAAAGTTAAACCGTAAAAATATCCGCTGTCAGCAATTAAAAGCAAAGGGCGGTGATAAAAACATTTTATGTTAAATCTGTTTCTAATTCTGAATAAATGGTGTTTTTTTTTTTGTTTTTTTTTTGTTTTTTTTTTACTAAACAAACAAATGTCGCGACATACGTGTTGCAAAAATTTCATTTTCTTTCATTCTTATATTTTATCTCAAAAAGTCTAGAAAAATCTAACCCCGAATGGTTAAATGAAAAATTTCAAATTAATCTTTCTGGTAGAAGATTACCTAAGATCTATTTAGCAGTAACTGGATTTTTCCTGGACAGACGAACGATGTCGGGCAAAACCCCGAAAAGCTAGTCAGAATATGAAAACGTTATGCAAATTGCATGAAACTTCGTATACAGGTGTTTTTTAGAATTCCAATTACGATTCAAAAGTTAAAATTTCAAAAAATATTTTTTAATTTAAGTAATTTATTCATACATATTTATATAATTTACGTAATTTAAGTAACCTCGAAATGAAAGGGTTTGATGAGATGAAAAGTCGTGGAACACATTGTCTGTCGTTTTCATCCTTATGTGCTAAGAATTTACCACTTATGGGCGTTTATATATTGGAAGAAGACTTAATGCCAGTCAAACGATACCTCTCGCATGTATATCTGACAGTTCGGCGATAAAATAGCATGAGGTGGCGCTTTTTCTTTCACGACTGTACATCATATTTAAAGGCACTTGTGTAAAAATAGCTATATTTGCAAAAGCCATGAAGCTGAAATTGTTATGCGGTCTCTGCGTCTTACTAGTTAATAAAAGGAAAAAAAACTTTCTACATTCCCTAATAAGAAAAGAAAAAAATTCATTTTATACACCAAAACATCTTCAGATACTTTAAATTTTATAAATCTTCGAAACTTTCTCTAATTTTTAGTAAGAAAAGAAGAGAAACTCTTGTACGACCAAAACTTCCTGAGTTATGATAGTTTAAATTTTATGAATTTTCACTCATCTTCAAATTTTTTGGTCTGTGATTTTTCTAACTTGAATTTATGTATTAGTAAATACCATTTCGTATTTTGTAATATTAAGCTAAACTTATAGTAAACTTATCATTTTATGCATTCTTAAGTGTTTATTTTCTTCATTTCAGATCATTGGTATGACAGGCCGGAAGTGTGTTTCAAATCTAATACTCAAACGTTCGTCTTCTTTGGAAAAAGGACATCTCCCCGGTATGCGAGCAGTATTTGTAAAGATGCTCATGGCGCAGAACTCTATGATCCAAAACAGGAGGAGCTGAAGAGTTTAGTCGAAGCTTATAAATGCTGGATAGAGGGTAATTAAATTTTAAGAAAACAACTTAATTGTGCATTTACGTAAATGGAGTGGCAACTGCATAAATGTCGTGGTTACATCACGATATTCAGTATTATCCAATAACTTTAATAAACAACAATTTTAATTGTTGCTTATTATATCAACAATTTGTTATATCATTGTTATATCAACAATTTGTTATATATATATTATATCATCAATTTGTTATATCAACAACAATTTTAATTGTTGTTTGTTGAAGACACTGCTAATGCGAAGTAAGAGTAAGACTGCAATCTACTTACCGAATTTTAGGAGCGTTCGTAATGTTTAAATATTTACACAGTAAAAAAAAATTCGTTAAAATACGGAAATTGTACTGGCGATCAAGATGGCCAGTACTATTTCCATATAAAATTTTACGTAAATTCCAGAAAAAAAAAAAATTTACAAAATATTTCGTTTTTTTTCATATTTCCGTACTTAAAAATTTCCGATTGAAAGACAAAAAAATAATTTTTCAAGGACAAACTTACATCTTTATAATTTTCATTCTTCACTTTTCAAGGACACATTATCGTCAAAGTCAGAACACCTATATTTAATTCAAACAGCAGCGAAGAAATAACACTTATTCCCAACGGGAATCGAATTAAGAAACTGTCCTCTTCCAGCTTGCTGCGCTTTACCGTTACACCAAGGTTACACAGGATACGTTTTCAAATACCTTTACTTATTTCAGATGCATTTTATAAAAAAAAAGGCAAGATGTTAAACAAGAGACTTATTTTTGTAGAGATGATATTTTTCTATTGAGTATACAATTCTGAATATTTTACACATTTTCTTCCCATAATTTCGAATATTTAGCTTTCTAATGCTTTATAAAAGATAAATTATAATCTTTAAAATATTACATTCATGAAAGAATGTATTAAGAGTAATATTTCCCTCTTTTTTGCAAGAGTTTTAAAATTGTATTCTAATAATTATCAAATTTATTTATTTATTTATTTTTGAAAGGATACTAACATATTTTTTTCAAACATGTACTTTAACAAATTATTTGTGTGACGATCTATTGTAAACTCAATGAAGATCATTACGACAGGGTTTTAAAATAAATTTCTTTTATTGCTTATTATAACTTAGATAAACGTGAATGTTATAATAATTTCGTTATTATATTTCATGTATTAATCTAATAAAGTGACTTAAAAAATATTAAAATTTAAAATAGATTTTTTTTCATTTTAAATATCCTACAGATTTTTTGAAAAATATGTTATAAATAAGTCAAACATTATTTTAAAATCATAATGAAAAATAAACTGTAACTTTCCTTTTCAACTGTCTCAAACTTAAAAGGAAATATTAATATTTTAATTTTTCTTTAAATATCGTAAAAATATGTTAGCTTTTTATTATTAAAAAATGAAAGAAAGAAAGAAAAATATTATAGCGAGTTGTTTAAAAGTACATACTATAGATGGAGCCATAACTTTTATCTGTTTAAAAACCAATGTAACACCAAAACTATTTAGTAAATATTCGGGAATGATTGGATATATTGTGACGTGCTATCCGAGCTCACTCAGAGACCAGATGGCCATAGCGTAATAAACATTTTTAATTGGGACCTCAGATGCCTATCTATAAAATTCACGTGTCAATGTTTCACAAAATCCAGATGGAACGTGTAAACAGATTTAATGATGTAAATATCTTGTCAAGTGCTGCGTAGAAATTTGTAAAAACTGAAAACTTTTTTGACTAAGATGACTGGAGATGCCACGTGGGTTGGCTAGGGGATGGACTGATCTCTCTTAATGGGCCCCGTTGATGAGATGCCTTTTGGAAATGACCGAAAGCGGTCATTTTTCGGCTCTGCTGATGGAGCGATCCGCTCCAAAAAGGATATTTTTTTATTATGTGTATAAGACTAACGTGTGCTTGCTGTGTGTGTGTCCATGTACCGTCAATAAAACTGTAGAAAATGAACTCCAGGTTCTTTTTATTTTTAGTTACAAATCTTTTCTTAAGTTAGTTTCATTTGGCGTTACAATATTTTCAACATAGAACCACATTTTAGCTAATATAGGTGTTTCATTGAAAATAATATCAATGTAAGACAAGTATATACAACAATTAATTACTTCGCTTTCCAAACAGAACAACTATTTCTAAACGTCATTTATGGAACTTATACTGTTTTGACAGCAATACAAAAATATTCTGTAAAATAGATGGAAAACTTACTGGATTTAAACGGATTTGTAATCTCAAAATGTCAATTACGGATATTGTACTGTTTTCTTTAAAAAATGAAACTATTCCGTAAAATTTTACGGAACAATTTGTGTATATTGATGGATTTTTTTTTTACAGTGAGCACCTACAGTCGTCGTTCGGTCCGTCTGTCTGTCTGTCCTTCAGTCCGCATATAACAGAGTAAAAACTACCCTACCGGATGGTCTTAAATTTTAAATATATAATTGTTGCAAAATTTTATCGAGTCATTTCAAATTTTATGAAAGTCGGATGTATAGTTTAATTAGTATGAACGCACCTCATTTGCCACGTTTGACGTGCAATTTCTGACTTGTTTCTATTACTATTGACATCTGTTTACTGCGATCTATACGCTGGCCAACAACCCCATCAGACATCGCATGACTTAAAAACACGCTAATTTGCTCTGTTATAAATAGGTTACGGAAGAAATTATAATAATTGAACGACCATTGGCGATCATCTGTAAACCGGTTTCCACTCATTTCTTTTTGACTGGTGAGTTTTAAGGCCAAATCAACTGCTGTCAAGAATGCTAACGACGCGTTTTCGTAATTTATAAAAGAAGGATAATTAAAGATTTGAAAATCGACTTATATAAAATGTCTCAAGTAAACAATCTCGCTGCCTCCCGGAATTATATAACAATGCTATAACAAAATTGCTTTAAATGTGTCATTTTCAATATGACTTAATTTGCACCAATGTTTTCTTTCTCTCTTTAATATTCAAGTGTGAGTACATTTTTCAATTGAAAGGATGTATTATTATTTGAACTGTTATCAAACTGACAACAATACGTAAAAGGCCCTTTTCGAAATAAATAAATCTCTCAACTAAATATTATATTTTTAAATTGAAACTGTTTGGCAATATTATTGTTTGAGCATTTTAAATATGACGTAATTTTTCCATATACTGCTTTTAACAAGTAATAATTTAATTATTATTTTAAAGTTACATTTCTCTTTTCAATATTCACCTGTAAATACATTTTATATAACGCAATTTTCCCTATTTACTTTTTTTAACACGTTATTATTTCATTATTAGTTTAAAGTTTTCTTTCTATTTTTAATAGTCACGAGTAAATACATTTTTAATTCAAAGAAAATATTATTATTTACGCTGTTTTATAATTTGTCAATAATATAAGTGTCAGATTTTAATAATTATAAATTAATAATTTTGATTTATTAATTTAAGAATAAATTGTTATAAAAGCCATAATAAACGAAACCCTCTGTGCGATCTGCGATCACACTTACCCACTTGTTTACAGTTAATCGCAAACTAATGACACTTCATATAACAAGACAGATGTTTGTTAATCCACAAAAATGTAATAAAATCACGAACGAAACTATCTAATAACTTCTTTCGAGTCCTGAGAAGCTGTCAATATCATCAGAAACCTCAAAAACGAATATAATTTCGTGATTTATGGCTGCTCGTCAATCATCTTCCGAATTCCCCTCTGTAATGTTAAGTCTATGGGCGTTTGATCCATTCTTATATTTTAAATATCTCTTCGGAATATTAATATTTTTTATTTCTGTTTTCTTTGAGCTCGCTTTAAGAGGATGTTTCTTTTTTCCTTTGTTCTCAAAATTTCTAAAATAAATTCTTAATTTAATATTTTATGTTTTAAAAACTGACGAACTGGGAGTACAATTTTAACACTGCATATAAAATTAAGCACAGATTTTAGAAATATTTTGAGAAATAAGGAAAAAAAGAGACATCCTTTAAGAAGATTACACAGAAAACAGAAGTTAAAAAAATAATATCCTGGGGAGATATTTTAAATATTAGTACATGACTAAACTTTAAGTAAGGTTTGTTGGGGTAACTGGACCCGCGAGGTAACTGGGCCATAGGCCATTTTATAAAAAAACGTTTATGTATTTTAAGTTTTAGCTTTTGTGAACAATGCCCCTTAACCTCTACTTCGTAAAACAACGTGTGTCAACTCAATCATAACTCTTTCTTTGCTGTGATAGGTTGCCGAAAATTTACGTTTCTTTTTTTAAAAACAACGTCAAACAACGTTGAAATTCCTCGGCTTTTTATTAAAATACTGTAAGTGCTTTTATTAAACAATTTTTTTTTAAAGATTAGGCATATAACTACGTTAATATTATTAGGTATCTATACATATTTAATTCATGTTTCAAATGTAAGCCCGGTGTCCCAGTTACCTCATAAATTTTTCAAAAATGGGATAACTAGGACATATATCCGGGGTAACTGGACCATGCTGGATCCAGTTACCCCAATAGTTATAAATATTTTTTTTGAGTTTCTTTTACAACGGGAAGTAAATTTCTCCATTTTTTTTTTCTCACAATAAAGAAAATTATAGAATGCCTTATTAAAATTACGTAATAAAATTTTTAAAAAAGCATATTGGGGGTTATCAAACAAAATTTCTTGACCTTTTGAGAGGCGGCGATGCCGTTCAAGGCTTCACATAATTTTAATTCCTAATTGCCACATTGGCACTGGAATTTTATAACGAAAATTTCCTCTTTATTAAGTACCCGAAAATATAATTTTACTTGTTTTCAAATAAATTCTCTTGTAAGTACTGGTGTCATTAAATTATTTCAACATTTTACGAATGTAAGTACCTTGCCCCTGAAAGCGAGATAGCCAAACCGGGCTCTGGTAGGAACAATAAAATTTTCCCTATATAATGCGAACCCTGGATACAGATAAAGTACTTTAAGTACTTACTTAGCCGTTTGTTCATAGATTTACCTTGCTATTTTTTTCCTTAAAATACCCATGTGACTTTTGTACTTATTACCTATATACTAAAGTACATTAGTGCTTACTTAATTTTATTGTTTTTGGTATAAATAAATCTAATATTTTCACTTTTAGTGCTTTTTTTAGACACATTGACAGGAAAGGTTTCCCTTACAACGCTCTTTATTGACATATAATATCTGCCTGGTTTAAATTTATTTAAGTTGTTTACACATTTTCAAACAGGACCTGATATACCATATGAAAAAAAAAATAAATAAACGCGTGTGGAACATAGACCCTCCTGGACCTCTTACCCCATTTTTATGGAGCAACTGGACCCATGAGGAAAGAAAGATGAAATATGCATATTTTTATATTTTTAAATATTAAAATGTAATTTTGAGCATTTCTGTCTGATAGAGAGAACCTAACTGAACACATTTACAGAAGTTCAGACTTTAATTCAAATGAACATTAACTTTTTGAAGCTGAATTGTCAGAGGCTCCAGAGTCACATTGTAAAATCATGTCCCAGTTGTCCCAACTAACCTTAAATAGTTAATTGTTAGACTGTTAAGTCTATGGGCATTTGATGCCCATAGACTTAACATTGCCGAGGGGAATTTAGACACTGGGTGACGAGCTGCCTTAAGTCTGTTCTCAAGTTACCTGCTCAACAACGAAAAAGTTTCTGACACATTTAAGAATTCGTTTTTAAATATAAAATTCCGTAATTAATAAATGTAATTACCGGACCTGACAATTGGAGCGATTTGGAATCAAATGAGTTTTCCAATTTTTGATAAATAAATTACTTATCGAGCTATAAGCGATTTTGTGTCACGTGACGACCCGTTTTTCTCCTTTCTCGCGTTGGAAATTCGAAAATTTGCTTCAAAACGCCAACTTCGACAGTATTATCTGAACGACCTTTTTTTTTTTTCATCGAAAGAGGGAAAACGTCTTTCCACTATATACTTTCCACTTAATAACACCTGCCAATTTCATGATTTTTCGAACATAAATGAATCAAATAATGTGTCAGAAAGTAGTCCATTTGAATTTGAGAACAGCTTAAAAAAGCATTTTTAAAAATGAAATCTAAAGCAATCAATTCGCGATTAAAAATTTTCAGTTGCATAACAAAACTTATACTTGCAATAGTAACGAAATAGTATTCATGATTCATCGGTACTATTAATATCTATACAATTAATGTTGCTAAACGTCTGTGCTGGTATTTCTGTGTGCTCATAGCCGGATTCAGGTTTCGGAAGAATCGCACAGTAATTAACGGAAAAATTATTTAAGAATCGCCTAAAGAAGCATTGAGAAACTGAATCGAGAAACGAAAACGGGAAACAGAATGAGATCGGGAATTTTTTTTTTTTTTTTTTTTTTTATCAGTAAAACTAACGAACTGATCGATTTTTAATTTTCAGATATTTTATAAAAACACCTGAAAATTTTAAAGAAGTGTAGAGAGCTGAATTTACGGGGGGGGGGGGGGGGGGGCGAACAAATTTTTAAAACCGTTTTAAAAATTTGTTCGCCCGTGCCGCCGCCGTAAACCGTTTAAAACATTTTCTACAATAAATATAATTTCACATACGGTTTTTTTTTACGGAACCCTAAAATAAATATTATTTATTAAATATATAATTTCAAAGAGGAAGGTGAGTGAATTCCGATTGTATTCCGGGAGATTGAAAGTAGACCCCCTGGGGAGGGAATTTTCTAACTTTTTCCCAACCCCTAATGTTATATATCATTGGAAGACCCTGTGACCGCTGTCTCATATTATGCACCTTCCGCCCTCCCCTCCCACACTTTGCCTCTTACGGGTGTCACTTTTCTAACTTTTACCGACATCCCCCTAGTAATATATTAATGGAAAGCCCTTTGAACACACTTTCACATTATGCACCTCTATCTCCCCTTCCCCCGATTTTCCCTCCCAGAGACACTTTTTTAACTCTTGGGGTGTCCCTCATGTAATTTATCATTGGAAAGCCCTTTGACCACTCTTTCATAGTGGAATATTTGTATTTTTATACAACATATTGAAGCCACTGGCGGTGGAAGGTGGAACTAAAGGATTTTGCCGCGCGTCCTCAGCACGCCTGCTATACGTTGCCGCATGCAACTGGCGCACGTGTTATCGTTTGGTTCTGAAAGTGGTTTGATTAGAACAGAGTTTGCTACATGGCGATCGAAAGTGGAACCAACATATTTGGCAGAATGTGCGTAGCACGCTACTATACGGGCCGCAGGTAGCGGGGACACGCGTCGGATGTTCATTTAGAACAAATCGCTCCACCTGGCGGTGGAACTAGAAGATTTTGCAGCGCGTTCGCACACGCCTGCTATATGGTGCCGTTGCTAGCTGGGACGTTCGAGTTTCGTTCTATTCGAGATAGTTTTTTGGGGGGAAATTTTATATTGTAACATTTTCTGGCGCATGCCAGGTATACAGTGCCGCAGGCAGTGGAGACCCGTTTTGAGGTTCGTTCGATTCGAGATTTCATAAGATTTCAAGCACTCCGATGTAATTAGGAGCCCGCTAGCGGGCAACGCCAGCTGGTCAATCTATACTATTAATGTTGGTAAACGTCTATCTTTGTGTCTGTCTGTGTGTCCATGGCCGGAACTACTTTTTTCTCAGACGCTGCAGAGAGATGCGAGAGGCGTAAAAAAAAGAAAAATTCGAAGGTGTCCGGGTTTTCAGGTTTCGGAAGAATTGCGCAGTAATTAATGGAGAAATTTATTAAAAACTGTCTAATTAGAAAACATTGAGAAACGGAAACGAAAACTGTTGCGCGAAAACAGCGCAAATTTCGTTTTCGGTTTTTGCGATGTCATAGGGGATTTATTTAATTTGTTAAAATTATGAAAAATAACGAACCGATCGATTTTAAAATTTCAGATATTTTATAAAAATATCTAAAAATTTTATAAAAACAGAGTTGAATTTCGGGGAGAAGTGTACAAGGGCGCGAACAAATTTTTTAAATCGTACCTTTTCTTCTTTAGATGTGGTTTTTTGACGGGGGCTTCTATTACATATTATTTAATAACCTTCCTACCCTGAATGGGTCTAATCTGCCCATTTCTATAATTCATTTCATTCGATTCGAACCAGAAATATTTTCATAAAATAAGATAAATAAAAGGCACCGAAAACTAACATAAATAAATACAGAGGTGCCAAGTTCTCACTAATCTTCCGTAATGCGCAGATTAATTTGACCCAGTTTAACAACATTTCGAACCAGAAAAATTATTTGATGAATCTTTATTTATTTAATTCCAGCTTTCTACGTAGAACTTATTTAATTTCGTCTCTGAAAAAAAATTCTGGTGCGAAATGTATTAAACTACGGTTAAATTAACCCACATATTACGGAGGATTAGTGACAACTTGGCACCTCTGACAAAAATAGATTAAATAGTTTTTAGAGAAAATTATGGTGTGTAATGTTTTTATTAAGGTTGAGTAAAATTTCAACAGGGTAGGAAGGTTAAATATAAAAATTTCAAAGAGGGGTTGGGGTGCCGTTCCGGGTGTATTCCGGGGCAGCTCCCTCGGAATATACAACGGAGTTTTTTCCCAACCCGTCATATGATATATCATTGGAACTGTGACCACTAAAGCCCTGTGACCACTCTTCCGTATTATGCACCTCCGTCCTCCCCTTCCTCCACTTTCCTTCCACGCGGTGCCCTTTTCTAACTTTTGCCGGAAAAACTCATGTAATATATCATTGGAAAGCTCTTTGACAACTCTTTCCTCGTGGAATGTTTGTATACAACATATTGTGCCCCTGGTGGTGGAAGATTGAACTAAATGATTTTGCTGCGCGTACGTAGTAAGCCTGCTATATGGTGCAGCAGACAACCGGGGACACGTGTCGGCGTTTTATTCTAAATGTGGTTTGTTTAATACAGATTGCTCCCCTGACGGTTGAAAGTCGAACTAACATATTTTGCAGAGCGTACTAGAAACACCTTCTATACGGTTTCGCAGGCAGCAGGGACCAGTTTTCATATAGAACATATTGAGCATCCCGGTGGTGGAAGCTGGAGGTAAAGCATTTTGCAGCATGTGCACACCACGCCTGCCGTACGGTGGTGGTCGCAAATAGCGCTGTCCCGTATCGTAGGTTCATATAGAGCATATGGGGCCTCCTGGCTGTGGAATCGGAGAAATTTCCTGTGCCTGCGTAGCACGCCTGCTATACGGTACCGTAGGCAGCGGGGTCCCGGTTCGAGATTTTTTTTTTTTTTGGACATTTTTCATATAGCAAGATTTTGCAATGCGTGCGCAGCACGCCTCCTATACAGTGCCGTAGACAGAAGAGACTCGATTCGAGGTTCATTCGGTTCGAGATTGGTTTTTTTTAAGCATTTCATATTACAAGATTATCCGGCACCGGCGCAGCAGGCCCAATATACGGTGCCGTGGGCAGCGGGGACCCGGTTCTAGGTTCGTTCAGTACCAGATTTTGTATGAATTAAAGGACTCCGATGAAATTAGGGGCCCTCTAGCGGTCAAAGCAAGCTAGTGTTAATGTTAATGCCGTTAATTTATTATGCTTGTCTATAAAACATGATTAATGAACATGAAAATATTTACTTGAGAATGGACGAAATGCTAATAACTGACATTCCAGTTTGAGAGAACTGGCTAATATACTATAAAAAATGCTCCAAATTGTTTCCCTAAACCAGTGCCAGCAAAAGCATCTAGGAAATACATTGATTTATTTGGTTTCCAAAGATAAAGAACGCTTTTTAGAATCGCGCGTAACTCGAAAGAGGTTATTGCATAATTATGTTCGTAGTTATAGTCCGTTCTGGTATATTCAGAAACATTTGTCAATTTTTACCGTGTAGAGATCGCTGCGATTTTATAAATCCGTATAATTTATGTCAATCTTTTATAGGTGATGAAGATGCTGCTGAAGTCTTCTGGACGAAGGTGGTACTTTGCCCCGAACTTTATGAATACGGAATTGCAAATGTCTGGGCTATAGAATCAGCTAGAAACAATTCCGGAATTTCATATACTTTATCAGAATGTCCTGTTGTTATTATTGACATCAGGTTAGCTGGCAAAATTCCTCTTACTTTAAGTGATGGAACAAAATATGCAGAAGCTTTCATTTGTGCTTTTAAGAACCCGAGGGATGAAACAATAAGTACCTCTCCGTAAGTAAAGATACTGTACAGTAGATGTCTTTGGGCCTGATTATTGTGATTATACTCAACATATTATTTTATGCACTCAAAATGTATAAGTTTGGTTTTTCCATTTATGAAATTTTGTCAAAATGTTATAGTGATAAATAAAATAATAATAACAAAAGTCATATCAATACTAATAAATGAAAGTTTCGCTCTGTGTGTGTCTGTTTACGATGGCTAGTAAAATCTACGACAAAAATCTACGACAAGGCTGAAAATTTGTGTGCTGTTAGCCCAAGGCCTCTCCTGGTGCACCTCAGACTCTGATTTTGTAAATTCTAAGAATCAACTGAATTATTACTAAACATCATAAAGAACCCACATTAAAAATTCATTTCTGTCCTTCCGACAGTGAAAAAGAGCTTACGCATGCGCAGAAGCCCTATTCACGCATCAGGAGGAAATGAAGATCGAAAAGAAGGAATTTTAGGGGTATTTTGTCGTTATTTATTAACTCCCATCGGCCAAACCTCTTAGTACAGTTAAAAATGAAAGACGCAGTTTGATTGAAAGACGCAAATGAAAGACAGCATTTGAAGTATGGGCTATGACTCTTGCTTTACTGAAATCTATGTCAATATCTTGTTTTTGATTTAACCTGGACATAGCTGTAGAGGGCTTACTATACTTTATGTCTGTAATACTTCAAATTACTACACATCAATAATCAGAGAATCCTTGGAAATTTTAACTCAAAGAAAGAATACTTGCAATGATGTACTGTCCTACAACGTATCTAAGAACTGGTATGGAATACTAAATATTGCTAGCGATTTTGAAGCATAATCATACTTCCACCCCCTTTCCTTTGAAATAGACTCGTCTACTGCTACTTAAGCAATGAACTTTCACGAACTTTCACTCTTCTGATTTTTCCCCCTGCTGACGGCTGTTATAGTGCAGTTGAAAGCGCTTGGGGTTTTAACATCTTTGACGGTTTTTATGCTATAAACACCTTTTCATATATATCTTAGCACTTTTTAAGTAAATTTTATCAGATTTTAATATCACACATTTTATTTGTTAATCAAGGTGAACATGACGTTCAATAATTATAGTTTGAACTATATTTTATAACATTATGACATTTTTCGCGCACGCCATACCGCTCCTTTAACGTGAATATGCACTACGAAGATAGACTTTTAATAGTGAGTTTTAGTTTCAGAAGTTAAGATTAAGAAAATATTATCGTTTTAGTTCATGAAATTACTCCATAAATACGATTGTTAACGCACTTCTAGTAAAAATAATATAAAGTTTTAAAAATAATTATTTAAACTCTTTCCTACTCATATAAAGGAATATAATCTCCCTCACATTTAATTAATCCCAAGTAACTGTAATAATACAAGAATATCAGATATGCTATTTTGTCGCTTAAGTACTCGGTTCATTGAATGTTGATTGATTTTCATATTCTGATTTCGTGTTGTTAGTCGTTTTAGCAAAGGGAATGAAATAGTTTATTTTTGAACAAAAAAAGAGGTACTTTCCACGGAGCGCGGATGCACTGTACCATGTAAATGTATAAACCTAGCCATTAACTCATGCAATAAATATTTAAACACAATTCATTGAAGGCGACTGGAAAAATTCAAAAGCAGGTTTTTAAAATTACGGTAAAAATGGGTGGGTTTACTCAACCCATTTATGCCTAGTCCCATTTTTGGGACGCTTTGAATTTTAATAAATTTATATAATTTTCTTCTTCTTTATAACATGAAATCTGTATGAAATGATTAACTATAAATGTCTCCATCTGTTAACGAAATATGACAGCATAAGATAGATATGTGTTTGATTAAATGAAGACTTTTTTCTGAGTTTATACGTTTTTCATTTTTCAAGATGACGAAATGTAAAAGGTAAGTTTATTTGCACATTTTCTACCAAGAATCCAAATAACTAAACCATTATCTTAGCTTTTAGACTTCTTTGAAATACGTATTTTTTAAAATTGCAAAATTATCTGTTCAATCCTATTTTTTATGCATTTTTGTAACGTACAAAATATAGCACGCTAAGCGCGAATGGGTACATATTTTTATTAGCCCTTTAGGGAGCAGTTACTTATGTAAAGATCTTTTCAATATGATTATGAAACAAATTGTTTTTAATCCTCAAATACGATTATTCTTAGTTTATTATTAATAATACTTATAATGTTATTAGTCTTTATAAATAAATAAATATTTTTTTAATAGTTCAAAAAATACTAACTATAGTACATAATTTAAAAGTTAAACGCTTATTTTACATAAATTTAGACAAAACATGTAATTATAATATTATACTATTACAAATATTATGCATATTCCCATATTTAGTGCTTTTACATTTTATCAAACTTTAAAAAAAAAATTTTGAAACATCTTTTTCCGCCATTTCTGCTTCAAGCATTAATTATGGCCTTAGCCCACAAATAGGTTTTTTTACTAAATATCAATTTAGATCTTTATTATTATACTTTTTGAAAATACTCTAGATTTTAACCTATAATTTATAAATTTTGATTTTGATTAAATAACCCGTTGTAATGTATTTTATTGGCTAGCTCCGATGACGTAAAAATTTCCACTCCAATTTCCGAAGATATCGAATGCAAGAAAGGAAATGGGGATGTTTTGGAAGTAGAATGTCCAATGGAACCATTCGGTAAGTACAAATTGCTTCAAATTAAATTACATAAGTACATATTTGTTTATTTCAATTATCTGTTAATTAATATAACGTTAATGAGCCAAATAATAACTTACGTAACTTATCGTATTCACGAATATAATACCAAAAAACAAAATGTAAATGTACGATTCTATTTTTTCAATGTAATTTAGACAACGATACTTTTTATTTATTTATTTATTTACTAGCCGCCCTTGGTGACCAGTTTGGTCTCCCTTAAATATATGCTAAGCATTTTATCGCGTTAATTTCATGCATAATTTAATTTACTTGCGTCAATCCTTCGCCAAATCCGAAGATTCTGATACAGAAATCACGAACTCGGCCTTTTTATGTTAGCCGGGCGCAGTTGATAAATCGCCAAACATTGTTCCCGTCGTATTTCATTAATTTCTTTTAAGATATAGTACTTTCACTCATTTTATTTAAAATGCATAACTTTAATTTAAAACTGAAATATTTAAAATTTATGACTCTCGATTATTGCTTAAAAAAAAAAAAAAGAAAAGAAAAGAATAAAGAAAAGTAATAGAAGATATCATAAACCATGACATTTAATTTCAACATGAAAGCTTTGTTTTAATTTACCACGCGAAAAATTGTTTATGATAGTCGCATGAAATGGACTATTAAAATACTGATGACATTATGGAGATGGAACAATATTTGGCGAATTATCGCCTGTTCCTGGCTAACATTTAATTGCCAAATTGGCCGCCTGACATACAAAAAGCGAAGCGGTCAACCCGGAACTGTTGATGACAGTCACATGACTTGAGCTTTTATTATATAGATTTTTATGTTATGTACCTGTTTTAGATAATTAATATGCAATATTTCACTAATAATATCATTAACGCATAAATTTTATTTTGCAGATGATTTCAAACCATTTGCCAAGTGCAAAAATTATGCCAATGAACGCTGTACGACTCACAAGAATAGAAATTTTTCTTCTCTTTACAAGTAGTTTAAATGAGGAATGCAAGTTAATATTATAAATTAACCAAAAATTAAATGCACTAGTGGACTAAAAAATTTAAAAAATGTAACATTATTCTATTTCCTCGATTTTTTTTTCTCCGCTTTAGTGGATCTACAATTTTGATTTTTTTATTATAATTATTTGATTTATAATCTTCATAGTTAAAAAAATAAAATTTTACTCGTTTTGAAAAACACATACTGTAATTTCATGTTATTTAATCGACATTTTTCAGTTTTGTCCACCATATTGGATTTGCCATTTTGAATTTTTGCCTTTTTATATCAGATTTCTAATTTCCAAGTCAAAACCCCTTAAAAACAGCCTGAAGGGTCTACTTTCTGACATATTATTTAATTATTTTTGTTCGGAAACGCATTAAATTCACACATGTTCTTATTTAAAAACTATGTAATCGAAAGACGTTTTCCATTTTTTTGTAAACGCAAGCAATAGTTTAGAAGATACAGTCAGAGTTGGAGTTTTGAACTAAACTTCCCAACGCGACAACGCTAGAAAGGGGACAATTTGGCCGCCACGTGACCAGAAACGTTTATAACTCGATAAATATTTTATTTACCAGAAAATGGTACATAAATTTAAATGAAAAATTCATTTCGATTTCAAATCGCTTCAATAGTCATCCCTATCAGATTTATTCCTTTACGTTTAAAAATGAGTCAGAAAATGAGAAGTGATACAAACACCGGATTATGTAGTATTAAAATTGATTAACAGAGCTTCCATGCATCCGTTACGCTTAGTTTCTAAATATTTTCTTGGTGCCATCTATCATCAATTAATATAAACTAAGAAACAATTTAACAATTTTGAAAGCCTTCCAAATAAAATGAATTTTTCTTATCAAACGTAATTAAAATATAAGGAATGTATAACACCGTGTACTACATGCATTAATTTATCAATGCAGACAAAATTTTAAATTTTTACGTAGTAACACACGTAAAAAACGTTGTTTGATTGCGTAAAAAAGTTGAGATAAAAAATAATCATTCATATTAATGCACTTAAAAGTTGCAATTTACTTATGGAATAAAAGAGATGGTTCTTTAATGATCACAGTTTATTACAGTTTCCCCTAATCATGTTTTAAAAAAATCAGGATTTAATTTGAGATAAACTTTTTAAAATTCAAGTTATGTAAATTTTTATAAAATTAAATAGAACGAAAAATCTTATTGTTATTATATGCGAAACTTTATTTATTAGTTATGAAAAATTCAAAATATGATAATTTAGTTTTATCGATTTTTTAGAGCTTAAACTTTTATTCATTTTTGTTTTGTTTTTTTATTTGCTTGCATTATAAATGAAATGAGTATTTTTTTTTTTGAGATATAAGGATATATAATAGCTATTATTTACTTGTATATTAATGCAGATAAAATTTTTATTTTAAACATAATATTTGAAATTAAATTTGTCGGAAAGAATTTTTAACTCAATAGTAGAAAATGTCAAAAAAAATTATTCATATTAATGCAATAAAAAAATGCAGTTTGTTTATTTTATAAGGAAGTTCATTTATAATGCACAAAAGTTAATATTATCTGAAATCCTATATTGACCGGTACAACTTTGGATAAACGTGCACCTGCAGTTTACTCATTTTTGAAAAATTATGCAATTTTAATTTTACTAATATTTTTTGAAATAAAAAAAAATTCAAAATTTCAAAATCCGTGCTAACAAAAGTATGTAATAATAATTACACGTAATACTAAAATCAGATAATTTCTTCAAACTGTTTATCTTATTTCTTGACGGAGGACGCCAAAACAATAAGAAATGAAGCATAATAGATGCATAAAAAACTCCATTACTAGATGTTGCACAATCCACTGTTTGCATCCACCCTTACAAAATGTGTCCGAAAGTTGCGCCATTTTTTAACAGTAAATTTGTGAACCGCCTTAACCCCTTGAGCGCGCTTCTATTTTTGTAAAACCACTTAATTTTAATTTCCCAGATGACACAATGGCACCAGAATTTTAGTAAAGAATTTTTCGGTTATTTATATATGCCAATTACAGCTTTTTTCCTATTTAGAAATAAATTTGTTTTTAAATTCCGGTGTCATTCATTAATTAATTTCAACACTTTAGCAATGAAATTGCTTTGCCCCTGAAAGGGTTAAACAACAACTTTCAGACGCTTTCGTATATAATTTCGTATTATGACCACGTGTGTGGCATTTGAAACTACTGCGCGACTCCCCAAAAACGCCAGCTTTGGGTGATCTGAGTGGAATTAATTTCCACTCAATAAAAATTAATTTAAAAAAAACTAAAGAAATAAAACTAATCTTTACGTATTTAAGCTTCAGGAATCAATTTATCTTAAAAAGCGAAAAATCGTTCAGTCGACAAACTGACATGAAGAAATTATTCCACAGTAATTTTTTTTTTAATTTTATATTTAATCAAGTAGGTAAACAAATTAATAATAATAAAAATAATAATAGTAATAATCACAATAATAATAATCTCCCTGATAATAATAATTATTACTCCCTATTTTCAAAAAAATATAAATTTAAAGACGAAACAGAAATTTTCAACTAATTATTTAACATGACGATTAGAACTTTTGAAGAAGATGTTAAAAGCGAAGTGTTTTCACAAAAAAATTATTTTTAAAAGTATTTAATTTAATTCACAAATATATAAAACACTACTGAATAAATTCATTAAAATAACGTCATTTTAAGTTCATTCAAATAACGTTATTTTTATTCTACCAGTTCTTAAATTAGAAGCCAAATCGTGGAAGAACGAAATGCTTTTGATGAACAAAGTTATTGAAAATGTATATCAATGCAAAAACCCTTGACGGGTTAAAAATTTGCTGACGCAGCACTTTATCTTATGCTCTAAGAATTTTAAATATGGAGCTTAAAAATACTGATATCAAATTTTGAGTGACGTTATGCTATTTCTTAAAAAATATATTTGTATTTATTTCATCATTTTATTTTTGTTTTATTTATAATCGCATGTGCAAAAGTTATGTTCAACATGAAAAGCTGCATACAATTTTATTCGCTGTTGCTTTATCATTTACATCTCTCATAAATTCAAAATATGAGTTTTAAAAGATATGATATAAAATTTAAGTGACACCTTGATGTGACTTTAAAAGGTTTGTTTTAAAATTCAATTTAAATTATTTTTGACTTGGTTAAAATATTTTTTTACATCTACACAATACTTTTAATTTTCCAATTCACTGTTAAATATACCACTTTCAATGAATCTATACTATGCATTGAAATGTATTTATTTCAATAAATTGATTTATCTTTTGTGTCACGCTATTCAAAATTGTGAGTAAGATTTATGTAAATGGTTTATTTGCGTCAAACTATCCTTTTTCATACATTTCATGTAGTTTGGACACAATGACGCAAAGTTGTGTCAGTGACGCAACACCAACTTTATGACGTAATGCTTAATATTTTCCTGCTTTTAACACGTTATCATTTAATTCTAATTTAAAAGGATTTTTTTCTGTTTATAATAGTCACGTGTGAATAAATTTTTAATTTAAAGGATATATTATTCTTTGCGCTGTTTTAACAATTGGCAACAATTTAAAATAACCTTTTCTAAAATATGTAAAAAATATCTCTGGAAATTCTGAAAATTTTAATTTAAAATTGAAATAAACCGTCAAAAAATTAAGCAAGTTAAAAATAATAAATGCACTCTGCAAACTTCGAGTTTCTATTGAATGATTAAATTGAATGAAAATGATTAAATTCCCATGTATATTTTTTTCCCTATGAGACTTTTTTAATGAGACAATTTTATCCAGATTTAACATTAAATATCTTTTAAAATAATTCTTCGATTTAAAAACTGTCTACTTCAACGTTTTTATCAAACATTTTTCTATAATACTACCCATTTTAATATTTTTGTATGCAGTAATTTTCTTAATATTTGCGAAATAGACCTCTAGTCACAAGAGATTCTTTCAAAGGGGCGAAGAGTGTTAGTTTTTTTTTTCCGGAATAAGAGACAAAATGTAGTACGCAATTGCGTCAAAAGATGGCGACACCAGAATTCTGATATGCTTATTATGTAAACTGTAAATATTGCAAAGTTAAATAAAAACAATTGTCTTGGGGTTATCAAACTTCATTGTTATTTATAAATAAAACATTTCAACTAAATTATTTATTATAAAAGAATTATTACATCACAATAGTTTTTATGCAATGAAAATAATAATTATAATAATACTAGTATTATGGATGTCAGTGATTATATATTGATTGACCGTCATAATAATAAAAAATGATATTATAAAAAGAAGAGCTGAAATGAATTATTTTTTTACGTTTCTGATCGTGTGATTTATATTCAAATAATAATTATTAATGTATATTTTTTGTAAAGTGATTGAAATTAAATATATTTATAAAATTTATGGTAATATTTTTATTGTTGAAAAATTGCCAAGAAATAATCATCATCAAATTGGCGTCATTATAATTGTAATTTTATTTAGCTTAATAGCAATTAAAAAATTACAAAGTTAGTTGACAATAATGGTCAACTAACAGACTTTAAAAGAAAAAAAAACATTCACATGTGAAAACACGTACCAGGGAGTATCGAACTGCCTACCTTAAGATCAGTAAACGATGGCCCTTAACCACTCAGCCAGTGGGAAGACAAAATTTTTTTTCCCCAAAAGTGGTTAAAAAGAAAGCATGTGTATGAATACAGTGTCATGCATTTTCGGTGAAATTTCCATAGCATGGCGAAGAAATATAGTCCGATTTTTCATGCGCATTATAAAACGAACAAGAGTCTTGCTGGAAACAAGTAAATTGTTATTTGGTTCATCTGAAATATATTTATTTGATTTTTAAAAAATCGCCCGTGTCATTTTCGAGAGAAAAAAAAATCGAATTATTTAACGAACGAGAGTTTTCCCAGAAAAAAGAAAAGTGTTATTCACCTCGGCTTAATCATATTTATATTATGTATCAATTTAAAGATAATTGTTAGAACCGTTTTCGAGATTTTCAAATTAGGAACTTCCTCGATATCATACCAACGTTTTCACTTAAAAAATGGCTATTTAGATCTCAAAATATACTGCACGTAGAAATGTAAAAATTTCAGTATACGAAAAGTGACATATCTCAAAAAATTCACTTTGCGTTTTATTACACTAATAGGTATGTCATAGGTGTGTCTTGCTATACAAAAAGTTTCATAAGAGTAGTTATACGGAAAATCACATTATCACGCTATTTGTTCATAACCACAGAAGAAGGGTGGATTGTGTGGGGAGGTAAATTAATCCAACCCTCCAAACCTCATCTCATGTCTTCATTCTTAAGGATTTTACACTTTTATGCACGTTTTTACCCCTGCATACAGAGATAAGTGCTATAATTTCATGTCACAGAAAAATCATGCAAATTTTCTTTTGCCTCTCCTGTGAAATTTACTTTTGTCGAGATATGTCACTTTTCTTGCGGGTGAGCGATATTAAAAGCCCCTTGTGTAAAAATAATTATTTCTGTGAAAGCTATGAAGTTTGAATTGTTGTGGGTTCGTTGGTCCTGCCACTTATTTAAAAAGAAAAGAAACTTTCTACATTCTCAAATTTAAAAAAAAAAAATCATTTTATGCGACAAAAACTTCATTAGATACTTAAAATTTTATGGTTTTTCACTCGTCTTAAAAATTTTTTGATTTGTGATTTTTCTAACTTGAATTTATGTACTAAATACCATGTTGTATTTTGTAATATTAAACAAAACTTATAGTAAATTTATGATTTTATGCATTCTTAAGTGTTTATTTTCTTTATTTCAGTATTTCAAAACTATTATTGGCCGGAAGTGTGTTTTGAATCTAGTACTCAAATGTTGGCCTTCTACGAAAGAGACGTAAGTCTCGGGACAGCCATCGATGTTTGTAAATTGAATCATGATGCAGAACTCTATGATCCAAAACAGGAGGAAATGGAGAGTTTAGTCGAAGCGTATAAATGCTCAAGAAAGGGTAATTGAATTTTAAGAAAACAATTTGTATGTTTGAGAAAATGCAGAACAAATTACATAAAAGTCTTAGTTACATCACGTTATTCCGCTGCCCGAATTCAATATTATCAGCCAACTATAGCGATAATTTAAATTTTTGTTGAAGATACTGATTAGGTCGAGTAAGGATGAGATTGAGAGATAATTACTGATATTTTATTACTGTTGGGCTCTGCCCACTGTGAGTTATGCTCGCCAACCCCCTTTAGACGCCGTAAGCTGTAAAAACACCCTATGTTGTTCCATTTTGAAAAGGTTACGAAAGATTGTATTATAATTAAACCATGAGTGGTGATCTTCTGTAATGTGGTTTCCATTCAGTTCGCATTGACTGGGGAGGGAGGGAAGTTAAGGTCGAATCAACTGCTGTCACGACAGTTAATGCCGCGTTTTCCTAATTGAATGAATAAGAAAAATAAATCTATATAATTCTTGGAAATTTTTCTGTAGAAAATTTCTCACGCCTTGCATTCAATAATGCTTCAAATTTTAATAGCTTAAGAGGTGTACAGCCAATAGAGTGAAAAAGTGTCCAAGCCTGGATTCGAATCCTGGTCATCGGTATAGCGCACCTGACGTTCTACCAACTGAAGCACTTGGAACGATACCCGGCCTGGCACTTCTCACTATCACTCTGTTGGCTGTATGCCTCTTAAGCAATTAAATTTGAAGTATTAATAAATGCAAGGCGTGAGATATTTTCTACAGAAAAATTTCCAATAATTGTATAGATTTATATAGTTATATCGATGCTGAATTCTCTTTAGTTTTGTGTTTGCCTTAGAGTCGGTGGCTCACGGAGAAATATTCCATCTAGTGCTGCGGTTGTAACCTTGCCAACTTATGATTGTGAGAAGTGCCAAGCTGAGTATCGTTCCTAGTGGATCAGTTGGTAGAAGGTTGGTACGCTATACCGATGACCCAGGTTCGAGTCCCGGCTTGGACACTTTTTCCCTGTTGGTTGTACGCATCTTAAGCAATTAAAATTTGAAGTATTATTGAATGAAAGTAATTAAACATACGCAAGTCAACTTATATAAAATGTCTCAAGTAAATAATATCGCTGACCCCCCCCCCCCCAGAATTTTATATCAACGATATAACGAAACTGTTTCGATTGCACCGTTTTCAATATCGTGTAATTTTTATTCTATTTAATATTCGTGTGAAAACAAATTTTTCAATGGAAAGGGTATATTATTTCCGCTATTTTAAAATTGACAAATCTATACTAATAAAACAAAGTTTCGCTCTGTGTGTGTGTCTGCGATGGCCAGCAAAATATACGGCATGTACAAGACTGAAACTTTTTGTGGAGTTAGCCCAAAGTATCTCCTGATGCAGTTGAGACTCAGAATTTTAAATTTCTAGTAATTAGATGAGTTATTAATTAAAAATCCCACATTAAAAGAATGGAAAACTATTCATAATTCAACAAAAGCATATATTTTTATCAAGCCGCAGAATTCATTCTCATCCAGTTGTCTAGCATTTTCGCAGCCAATGAGATGCGTTCTTCGAGCGGAACTCAAAAATATTTCAAAACAACACGTGACTAAAGAGACTAGGCAATTTGGCAGCTCTATAGAATGTTTTTTAATATTGCAGTTATGAATTTGAAAGTAACACATCTATGCGAATTTTTAACGACGAATCCAAATATCTAATTTTCTTTGAAATCCGGCTGCAATAAACGGACATACATTGATTAACAATTTTAGATTATCCTGCGATTTTATCTGACATCATTTGAGCATAGACTGTCTGAGAAATCGAATTTTTTAACGGAAAAAGAAAGCATTAATTTTTTCATGCTAGACATATTTTGTATTTGTTATATTTGTGGAAATTGGCAGGGGAGGTGGGAGAAGTACTTTTCGTTAAATATAGAAATTAGTCCACATGAGAAATAGGTTTATTTAGAACAGAGTGCGGCACCTGGGCATGGAAATTGGAACTAACAGACTTTGCAGAGTGTGCGCAGCACGCCTTATTTACGGTACCGCAGCCGTTGGGGACCCATTTCGGTGTTTCGGAGTTCATATAAAACATATTGCGACTCCTGGCGGTGGAAGGTGTAACTAAAGGATTTTTAGCAAATTTCTTAAATTCTTATTTGATTCCGCCACTCCCTCGAGTAATATATCTGCGGAATGGTTGAATAACAGAGTTTCGTTTGGATGTAAGTTTGTTTAGAACAGAGTTCGCCACCTCGCGGTGTAAATTGGAACTAACAGACTTTGAAGAGCGTGCGCAGCACACCTGCTAGTTTCAGATGTTTATATGGAGCATATTGCGCCCCCTGGCGATGGAAGGTGGAACTAAATGATTTTGCAGCCCGTGCTCAGCACGCCTGCTTTACGGTGACAGATGCAGCGGGTATACATGTCGGAGTTTCGTTCGGAAGACGGATTGTTTAGAACAAAATGCATCCCTCAAGCGGGGGAAAGTGCAACTAACAGATTTCGCAGCGCATGCGCAGCAAATATATAACATACAAATTTAAGGTTCATTTAAGAATATTATCACGGTCCCGGGCAATGCCGGCCGGGTCAGCTAGAATAGGGTAAAAGGTCTTTTTCGAAATAAATAAATCTACCGTGAAAAAATATTTAAAAAATTAAACAGTGATTGCGTCGATAATCCAAAAGTCAGATAAATCACAAAATCCAAGTGCGGTTGGGAGAGCGATTAGAGATTAAAATGTTTAGTGTATAAAATGAAATATATTTTTAATCCAGGTATCATGAGCAATTACTCATTATACTTTCCAATCATTAAACACTTCTTCAGAGTACAAATCCCCTGTTTAAAACAGAGCCAAGATAGTCACATGCTGCTTTTCTGGTTGCAGAGTCAAGACTGACCTTTACCAAAAAGACACATATTACACATACAAGCTGAAGATAAAAATTATAATATGCTGGTTATAAATCATCTGCAATTACTTTAATAATAATATCATAAACCACATTAAATTAGCTATAAATTATTATAAATAACTATAATATTCATTTAAATGACATCAAGTAATAATAAAACTAATAAATCTTTTTAAATGCTATCAAAATCGATATAACTCATAAATTTATATCAAGAAATCCCAAAGTCATTAAATTACTAATAAATCATCATCAAGAATTCAAAATTATTGTAAAACTAATAAATCTATACCAAATGACCTCGAAATCATTAAATCACTCATAAATACCGATCAAGAGTCAGAACTATAAACAAATTGCATTCTCTGTCAGAAGAAATCAATCAGTTTTATAATTATGTTTCATAATATAAACAGACTTAAATTATAAACAATAAGTTATTATTAGAATTAGATTATAAATAATAAATTTGATTTCTTCTTCAACGCCATTACGCCGAAACAAACAATTTCGTAATATTATTATTTGAGCATGTTAAATATGCGTAATTTTCTCTATTTACTATTTTTAGCCAATAGTGATTTAATTATTATTTTAAACTTTTATTTCTCTCTTTAATATCCATGCGTAAATACATTTTTAGTTGAAAGGAAATATTACTATTCACGCTATTTTACAATTTAGTAACAATATAAGACAATGACCTTTTCAAAATATGAAATAAATCTCTAATGAAATGATGAAATTTTGAATAAAAAATTTAAAAAAAAACTGAAAAAAACGTCTACATTGAAAAACAGATGCTCACTGCGCATCATCAATTATACCTCTTCAAAAGATTATTAAATTGCTACGCATAGTTTTTGTTCCTATAAAAAAAATTTAACGCAACTATTTTGACCCACTTCAACATTAAATAGCACTTAAAATAATTATTCGATTTAAAATCTGTCTGCTTCAACGTTTCTATCGAGCATTTCTCTATAAAACTACCAATTTCCATATATTTATATATAATAGTTTACTTAATATTAACCGAGAAAGAAATCCGGGTAAAAAAACGGAAGAGGTTATTATATATTTTCGTTCGTGATTATATTATATTTTCACCAATAAGAGCGAGCTACGTTCGGATAACATTAGCTTTATTTTCAATTCGATAAAGCATCCACGTTGATGTGACAGTTTTTTTTTTTTTAGAGGTAGGCATTGTACGGAACAACGTCACTGTTTTTTCAAGAACTTACTTTAGACTCTGGTTGGTTGAATCATGTGTGCCGGTTTCTATTGCGAATTTTTGGAAAATTCCTTCAATTTCTGAAATCCATGTTTTTGGTAAATGCCGTCGAAATTTGGCAAAAACTCGTAAGCTTATCGACCTTTTTCCGTTTGGCGCAAAACATGTATTTTGACCTTTGCAGAAAGCCGATTTTTCTGTTCAAACTTTCACAATGTCGCCAACAATTCGTAAAATATCACCAAGTTTGGCGAAATGATGCCAACTTCGCAATTTCGTTTACTGCCTCTGTTCAAAAGTTTCATAACGGTTTCAATCTTTGTTCCAATAAAATGCACGGACCCGTAGTGACCTCGAAATGACCCACTAATCGAATTTTCTCCAACATGTGACTCAACCCAATGGTCTTCTCATACCTCAAAAAGGTACAATACAAGATTTCGTCAAAATCGTTAAAACCGTTTTTTAGATAAAATTAGTTTGACCCGTAGTGACCCAAAAATGAACCACTAATCAAATTTTATCGAATAAGTGTCCGATTGTCTTCTAGTATCTCAAAATGGTAGGATACAAAATTTAGTCAAAGTCGTTAAAGCCTTTTTAAGATAAAATTTGCTTGACCCTGACCCATACTGATCCAAAATTAATCACAAGTCGAATTTTATCGAACATATGACCTTGCCCAAGGGTCTTCTAGTACTCAAAATGGTAGGATACAAAATTAAGTCAAAATCGTTAGAGCCGTTTTTTACATAATAGTAGCTTTACAAGTAGTGTCCCAAAATCACCCACAAATCGAATTTTGTCAACATATGACTTAGCCCAATGATCATCTAGTACCTCAAAATAGTAAGATACAAAATTTGGTCAAAATCTTTAGAGCTGTTTTTAAAATAAAATTAACTTGTCCCTGATACGTACTGACCCAAAATGACCCACTAATCAAATTTTCTCGAACATGTGACCCAGCCCAATGGTCTTCTTGTACTCCAAAACGCTAGTATACAAAATTTAGTCAAAATTGTTTGAAGCATTTTTCGGTAACATTAGGCCGACCCTGACCCACAGTGACCCAAAATGACCCACAAATAAAATTTTCTCAAACATGTGAACCAGCCCAATGGTACCTATGGTAATTCTTCAAAATTGTAGGATACTAAATTAGAGTCGTTTTTAAGATAGAATTAGCTTGGACCTGACCCGTAGTGAAGATAGATGACCCACTAATCGAATTTTCTCGAACATGTGACTAAGTTCAATGATCTTCTCTTAATCCAAAACTGTAGGATACAACATTTAGTAAAAATCTTTTGAACCGTTTTTTAGATAATAGTTGTATGACCCGCAGTAACCCAAATAGACCCACGAATAAAATTTATCGAACATGTGGCCCAGCCCAATGGTCTACTCGCATCTCAAAATGGTAGGATAAAAAGTTTAGTCAAAATAGTTAGAGCCGTTTTTTAGATACAATTAGCTTGACACGTATAGTAACACAAAAATGACACACAAATTAAATTTCCTCGAACATATAACTTATCCCCTCTTAATCCAAAACAGTAGAGTACAAAATTTGGTCAAAGTCGTTAGCGCCGTTTTGTATATAAAATTAGCTCGCCCTGTAGTGACCCAAATATGATCCGCTAATCGAAATTTCTCAAACATATGACCTAGCCCTATGGTCTTCCCGTAACCCAAAATGGTAAGATATAAAATTTAGTCAAAACCGTGTGTTCCAATTTTTAGCTAAAATTAGCTTGACCTTGACACATAGTGATCGAAAATGACCCACTAATCGAATTATCGAACAATTGCCCAATGGTCTTCTCGTACCGGAAAACAGTAAAATATAAAATTTAGTCAAAATCGTTTGAACCGTTTTTAAGATAAAATTTGCATACACACACACATAGACACAAGATTTTCTCGTTTTATAATATAGAATAATACATTAAGAAACACGTGCCTTTTTTCGCTCACCTGACTTAACCCTATTCGTTTAACTCCCTTTTCTGTCTGTTCGTCCGTTCGTCACAGAGCTCGTTCTCAGAAGGTTATAGGATTTTTTTTAAGATACCCGTATCTTAAAATCCACCGAGCCTAAAAACTCGAAGTTAATTACCAACACAAAAAAATTTCCTCTTTCAGAATTTTTTAAATATTTTCTGAAAATTCCATCTAGAAATCAAAATATTTATTAGAAATCGATTTAAATAAATTCATTTAATTATCTTTCAAAGACAAGAGTGGACCACGCAGATATTTTTAATCTTCCTCAGCCAGACAGCTGGACGCGCCAGGGTAAGTGGCGATTCTTCGTGGCCTATAATGCTTTTTACAAATATTCCATTTATAGATTTAATATTTGTGCATCTATCGTTAATTTTTTACGCGGAATCCGAATTTAATGAAAGGATTTATTTTGACTTTCATTTCATCTCCGCGATAACGTTAAAAGCTAGGCACCTGATAAAACCACAGATAATTTTTTGACTAGGGTTGTTTTGCGGGATATATTGTTTTTTCCAATGCTGCATTTATAGATTCTAATTTACGCATCTATGTCTATTTTTTACGTTGATTCTGAATATGTAATTTTTGGAAAAATCTTTTTAGAACTTTTTATTTTATCAAAAAATTGATTTTTAAAAAGAAAAAGAAATGTTTTTGTACGGCACATTATTTAAATCTAAGCGTTTCTCCACTAATTATCATCATTCTGCGTCCGTTTTTTTTCTTATTGGATAGCACATCACATTTTTAAAGAAGGAGGCGGAGTCGAATTTCTAAGGGGTCAAAATTATGAATTTTAAGCATTTTTTAAAACTCAGGCCCTAATTAAACTACAGCGATATTCGACCTCATTTGAAGGCATCACCGAATGATTATTTCATCCAGTCCAACATCTTGGTGGGGTCTATTTTGAACCCAGACAATTAGGGGACATCCCCTCCCATGGGGGTCATGAAATAGATTTTTTTATGTGACATATCGTTTTAAAGCTCTTGACCTATACATTAGTAAGCACCTACTCTCCCTCTCTTAACTCATTTTTTCACCACAAAGGGGTATTTTAAAGTTTTAATTTCTTCATTATTACCCCAAAATACTTTCCAAAAATTTAAAAGAAAATGTCATAACAAATCTCAACAATTAACATTTCCATCTTTCTGCCGCCCGCGAGCTCTATCAAAAAAAAAAAAAAAATCACAAGATTCAAATTTAATCTACGATATGTCGCGTAATACCTTAAAATGAAAGGTCATGTGCCGGAGAATCTTCACACACACCTCCATCCTCACCCCTTTATGTCTACGCGATTTATGTAAGGATTTAATAATTATAAATTAACAATTTGGATTTATTAATTAAAGGATAAAATGTTTTGAAAGAAATATTAAACGGAACCCTCTGTGCGATCTGTGATCACACTCAACCCACTTGTTTTACTGTATATCGTCGACTGTAAAAAAAGATACATGTTTCTCAATCTAAAAATGTAATATAATCAAGAACAAAAATATCTAATAATTTCTTCCTAATTATACACACGATTCCGAAAAGCATTATTTGTTTTTACAAACCTCAAAAAAAAATTTTTTTGAAATTTAAAAAGGCATTTATGAAACTCAGATCTTAAACTATTAGTTCACAATTAGACATTTTCAGCTGTTCAACCGAACTTATACATGCAATAGTAACGAAATAATATGAGTTTAATGTTAATGCTAATGCCGTTTATTTATCATGTTTATCTATAAAACATGATTGTTGAGCATGAAAATATTTACTTGAGAATGGATAGCATGCAAATAACCTACATTCCGGTTTGAGAAAACTGGTTAATATACTATGGAAACTGCTCGGAATTGTTTCCGAAAATCGGTAGCAGCAAAAGAATTTTTGTAATTTTAACACAAATACTTTTCCGAATCTGGAAAATACAATGGTTTCTTTGTTTTTTTAAAGATAAAGAACGAGTATTGGAATCGTGCGTAACTCGAAAGAGGTTGTCGTTGTTATATTACATTTTCGTAGATTAAAAAAAACATTTATCAATTTTTATAGTGGAAAGTTTACTGTAATATAATAATTTTGTATAATTTACGCAAATATTCTTTTATAGGTTATAAACATGTTGCTGAAATTTTCTGGACCAAAGTGGGACTTTGCCCCAAAGTTAAAAGTTATCCGCCTCTAAATACAGCAAACGATTGGGCTATAGATACAGCTAAAAACAATTCCGCTTCAAATGTTTCATTGGAATGCCCTGTAGTTATTATTGACATGAGTTTAGTAGACAAAATTCCTCTTACTTTAAGCGATGGAAAAGGAGATAAATATTTCATTTGTGCTGTCAAGAATGAAATAATAAATACCTCTCCGTAAGTAAAGATAGACTATAGTAGTGGTCGCGATTATACGTATATAATGCGTATAAAACGTATTATGCCGATTCGGATTTTGGATAGTTATAATATGATAAAAGCGGTAATCTACATATACGTTTTATACGTATTATACGTATAATCGCGACTACTACTTTATAGTGTCCTCGGGCCTGTTTTTGTGGCTACAGTGCGTTAAGAAATTATAAGACCACTAACGAATTGGTGCACTTCTGAAGAAGAAAACAAAATATGCAAAATTTTAGCGTGTGTATTTAAAATTGATCGTAGAACGTTTTCTGCTATAATTTCTACCTTAAAATTTAAGCTACATTTCATTAAAATTTTCGAATTTTTTTAAAACGTAAATAAGTTGACTGTTAAGAAATTATAAGACCACCTGAGGAAATTAGCATATTATACGTCACATCAGAATCATTATAAAATGTACGTGTTTGTATATCGTGAAAATATTCCCGAGAAGCAAAGGTGCAAGCTTGGATAGTGTTATTTGCGATATATTTGAAGATGCCGCGGGGTAAAGAGCTATCTGCGACCGAAGTAAGAAAAATTTGGTTTTATAAGGGTGCTGGTAAATCTGAACGAGAAATAGCTCGGTTAATAAAGCGTTCTAAAACTGCCATTCACAATGCAACAATTAGAAAAAAGGATTCAAATAAAATTAAATGAACTGGAAAGAAAAGGATTTTGACAGCACGGGATGATCGACAAATATTTCGGTTATCAACTCAAAAAGGTCTTTTAACACGTGAAATTTCGAACCGTTTTAGCAAAAGAACCTCACACGTAAATGTTTGGAAGTGTCTGAAATCAAATAGCAATGCAGAATGTATGAAACTGTTGAATAAACCGAGGTTAATGAAACATCATACAGAAGAAATACTAAAATGGGCTAAAAATGTCATGTCATGGGACAAGAAATGGAAACAAGTGATATTTTCAGACGAAGAAAAAAATCTTGATGGTTATAAATGATATTGGCATGATTTGAGGAAGGAACCGAAACAATGCATTAGTCGACAAATGGGAGGAGTATCAGTAATTTTTTGGGGAGCTATTAGTCATGATGGATTATGCGATTTAACCCGAAACGTGACGTGTGAACTATGCGCAATATCCGGCTATGTTATATGATCATTTTATACCGTTTGGACCTTTCTTAGGTAGTGCTAACTGGATGTTTATGCAGGACAATATTTTTTGCCATGTGCCTAAATCCACCAAGTAATGGCTTAGAAAAGAAAAATTCATGTTTTGTCACGGCCAAGTCAAAGACAAGATTTGAACCCTATGGGAAATCTTTGGGGTTTTTGTAGTAAGTCGCAAAGTTTATGCTAATATTAAAAAGTTTTTATCTGCCAATGAACTAGAAATGGCCATTGTAAAAGAAATGAAAAACAGATAATCTGAAAACAGAGAACAGAACTTTTATGAAAAACAGAGTGTTTGATGCTATAAGGAAAAATGGAGGACCAATATCGTATTAATTTACATATTATTTTTGTTTTTTGACAAATGGTCTTATAATTTGTTAACAGTATATTTTTCAATCATTGCTTATATTTTTGTTAACATACTTACTTATTGCATTATTCAAAATTATTGCAAACTAATTTTAATAAATATGTTGTATTTTCATATCACATGTGTTTAAACTATGATTTGAACCTTTATTTATTTCATAATTTTCAAAATCAAAGTGGTCTTATAATTTCTTAACGCAGTGTATACTCAACATGTTGTTATAAAATGAATACGTTTGGTTTTTCTATTTATGTAATTTTGTCGAAATGTTATAAGGATACATAAAATACTAATAACAAAGGGCATAGTTGTAATCTAAAAGCGAAAAAAAGGTCGTAAGTGGTTCTGAATAATAAATCTACCTCATTTTGCGTTTTTATTAAATAGGAATTGCAAGTAAAAAAGTACTGTATAGTAATTGCTATAATATAATTTATACAATAGCAATTTATACATCTCTTAATTTATATTATAGTAACTTATTGCAATTTCAATTATAATAAAATCTGTTAGTGTCTTTCATTTTATTGACTAACATTTTACTCTCTTTTTATAAAAAAAAAAAAAAAAGATTTTTTTATTTTTTTAACACTGAATGAATCAATTTTCTCAAAACGAAATAATAGTTTTTCGGATTCTGCTATTTCTCAAAAAATCATATTCAACTGTGTAATAGCATGTCTGTGCATATATACCAGTGTAACAAAACAATGTTAATGTTAATGTCGTTGTTTTTCTGTTAAACTTATTTGTTGAAAACGAAAACGTTTACTTGAGAATAGACATTCTAAAAACCAATAGTCTAAGAGCTAGCAACGTCAAAAAACACGTCATTTTAACAAGGCTCATTTTTCTATATGATCTTCCGTTTTATGGTGTAGTACGTATGCGGACGGTCTGACTAGCGGGAGACGTTGCGTTTATCTACGGGAGAAGGAGTTATGCAGGTCAAAAAACTTCAAAATTACGTCATTTTATCAAGTCTCATTTTTCTATGTGTTCTTCCGTTTTATGGTGTAGCGCGTTTGCGTACGGTCTAGCTGTCGGGAGACGTTCCGTTTACCTGCGGGAGAAGGGGTTATGCCGGTCAAAAAACTTCAAAATTACTTCCTTTTAACAAGGCTCGTTTTTCTATATGTTCTTCCGTTTTATGATGTAGTACGTATGCGGGCGCTCTCGCAGGCGGGAGACGTTGAGTTTATCTGCGGGACAAGAGGTTATGCAGAACAAAAAGCTTCAAAATTACGTCATTTTATCACGGCTCATTTTTCTATATGTTCTTCCGTTTTTTGCTGTAGTACGTATGCGGGCGGTCTGGCTGGCTGGAGATGTTGAGTTTACTTGCGGGAGAAGGAGTTATGCAGGCTAAAAACTTCAAAATTACGTCATTTTAGCATGATATGTGTTTATAACATCTGTTTCTACTAACTATTTGTGATATTAATCCATTATTGCCAGACGTTGCCAATGTCGCTAAGACCTTGCCAGATCCACTTTTTTAAGTCACATATTACTCTTTGGGTATCAGACAATCTATAATTAATTTGCAAGACACAAATTCGGTTTCAAAGTTAATGCCAGACGGCTTTAAATATGGCAACGAAAGTGCCTGTTTCAAAAGTGGTTTATAGGTTAAAAATTATAAGTCATCTCTCTTCCTATGAAGTGTCCCGCGATTAGGAATCGATGATGTGACGGTGCCTCTGCATCGGGTCGAACCTGTTCCGACACCTCTTTAGAGTTTTATTGAGCCGGGTTTCTTCGTAGCGTTCGGACGTCAGAGATCAGCCCGGGGGGCTGTCATTGACTCACGTGAGTGTGGGTCCATGGTTCCCCGGATATTGCTATGCTCCAGAGGAGGCTAAAGCGGGGCAGATACTGCTTGGGCTGCTCCCATATACCAGACGCGTGTCTGGTGGAGACCCCCTTGCAGTGGGGGCCGTGGCGGTCCTTTTGGAGGGCACCGTGTATGTGGCCAGTAATGGCCGGGAGCACGTATCTAGTGGCTTTACGTCATTTTAGCAAGCCTATAAATAACAAGATATTACTCTTTGGTTAACAGAAAACCTATAATTAATTTGCCAGACCCAAATCCGGTTGCCAAGTTAATGACAGACGGCTTTAAATATGGCAACGAAAGTGCCTGTTTCAAGAAATGGCATCTATTGTACGGATTTGGCTTCATTTAACCGAATTTGTGTCTGGCAAATTGATTATCGGTTGTCTGCTAGCCAAAGAGTAATATCTTGTTACTTTTAAGCTTGACAAAATGACGTAAATATGACTTATAATTTTTAAACTATAAACCACTCTTGAAACAGGCACTTTCGTTGCCATATTCAAAGCCTTCTGGCATTAACTTTGCAACCGAATTTCTGTTTGGCAAATTAATTATAAGTTGTCTGCTAGCCAAAGATTAATATCTTGTTGTTTTTAAGCTTGACAATAGGACGTAAGATATTGTGACCGTATCCCATCTCTCGGTCTTGGGCTCTCACAAGCCCTGCTCGGATCGACCCGGAGGCCAAACCCCGCGACGCATCTCGAAGGCCGCCGCCAGGAACGACCCACCAAGGCCACTCCCCACAAAAGCTCCGGTCAAACCGACGCACTTCCCCTCGCATGTCACGCCGGATATTCCCAAATGAGAGATGAATTGGTCGAATACTACAATCCTCAACACCCAACTAGAAGAGCCAAATGGTCCCTTCTCTTGGTTCCCGACCCGGTACGCCCCGACAGCACGCAGGGACCGAACACCTATAAAGGAGTCGGGCCCCCGATCCTGCGCCGTGGTTTCTCGAGCCGGAGTTACTTTACGGAGGGCTCTCAAGATCAAATACCATTTTCTGCAAAGACATTTTTGCAAACCAACCGATGGAAAGGGAAGGCGCCCCTAGCTAAAACCCCGGAGGGGCAGAGAAAACCCCCTTCTGGCGGACAGCGCCCCGCTCAGGTTTTTTTGCCCAGTCTCTCTCTACGACAAGCGGAACCCCTCTGCGCTCGACGCAAGGAGACTCGAGATACCAGACTAGGTGCCGCTAGAGACCCTAGGAGGGCACGGAAAGTTCCTCTTAGACGGACCCCGCCTCGCTAGGGGGGTTGGAGAGACCGGAATCCCCCCCCCCAACTCGACCTCACCCAAAAGTGGGGAAGCCGCGGGAGGCCGGCAAATGCCCGGTTCCAGCTACTTTACGGCCGTCGAGGGTACCTGAGCACGAGTGGTCCTGACCCCGTGCAGTGACCGACCTCTACCTGTTAGCTGTGTTCGAAAATTAGTTTTAGAAACCACTAGGTCGTCATCCTCACCACTGGGCGCGGCAACCTCCAGTTACGTCTAGACACGCAGGACCTAGGTCGGACCGAGATTTCGTCCGAGATTCGAAGCGCCGCCGCGTTAGTCGGTGAGACTCCGGCCCGGTTCCCTGCGGGGATAGCGTTCAATAGCGGACTTGCCGGCCGACCATCTCCCAGGGTATACGACACGACATCGGGCAACCAGAGCCATACTGGCCTCCTCTACGACCACCCCCTGCTCGACGAGAGCACCATCAAACCCTACCCCCGTTAGGGTCGACTCACAACTGCTCCAGCTACGGATATCTCGGCAAGAGGAGCCACCAGACGCAAAAAGTACATCAGGCGCTGTCCGAAACCCTGACCCTTCGGTTGCTCCGGGAGACCCTGCATGGCGATCCCGCGAGCCCCGTCGTCACCAGAGAGTCACTGAGACCCTGTTCTACAAAGCGCATTCTCTCCTCTCAGGCTCCCTCTCAGCCAATTGGTGGATAGGGTCCTACCAAATTAGTTAGTTTTTGCCCAGCGACACCGTCCGGCCCGTAGACCGGCACTGGGATCGACCTATGGACCGTCACTGTCCGGCTTGCCCAGAGGACCCGGGTGCCTGAGGAACGTACTCATTACAGACTCGAAGGCCCACGCCCCATACACAACGTCCGTTACCCGTGACCGCCGAACTCGTGACCGCCGAACTCGAGGCCTGTCGATCGCCAGCCACACTAGGAGGTTGTGGTTCGTCCCCATCCGGCCCACTCGCATTCGTACACAACGAACTCGGTCGGGCTCCAAGTTTCCTCCCCAATCAAGGGGTTGGATTCGGAGCACCTGGAAAGGCGGCCACGGTAAAATGACGAAAAGTTTACTTATAATTTTTAAACTGTAAAACACTCTCGAAACAGGCACTTTCGTGGCCAAATTTAAAGCCGTCTGGCATTAACTTTGCAACCGAACTTGTATCTGGCAAATTAATTATAGGTTGTCTGATAGTCAAAGAGTAATATCTTGTTATTTTTAAGCTTGATAAAGTGACGTAAAGATGACTTATAATTTTTAAACTATAAAACATTCTTGAAACAGGAAGTTTCGTTGCCATATTTAAAGCCGTCTGGAATTAACTTTGAAACCGAATTTGTGTCTGGCAAGTTAATTACAGGTTGTCTGCTAGCCAAAGAGTAATATCTTGTTATTTTAACGCTTGATAAAATGACGTAAAGATGACTTATAACTTTTACACTAGGACTCTTGAAACAGGAACTTTCGTTGCCAGATTTAAAGCCGTCTGGCATTAATTTTGAAACCGAATTTGTGTCTGGAAAATTAATTATAGGTTGTCTGATAGCTCAAGTGTAATATCTTGTTTTTTTAAGCTTTATAAAATGACGTAAAGAGGACATATAATTTTTAAACTATAAAATACTCTTGAAACAGGCACTTTTGTTGCCAGATTTAAAGCCGTCTGGCATTAAATTTGAAAGCGAATTTGTGTCTGGCAAATTAATTAAAGGTTGTCTGATAGCTCAAGTGTAATATCTTGTTTTTTTTTTTAAACTTTATAAAATGACGTAAAGATGACATATAATTTTTAAACTATAAAACACTCTTGAAACAGGCACTTTCGTTGCCATATTTAAAGCCATCTGGCATTAACTTTGCAACCGAATTCGTGTCTGTCAAATTAATTATAGGTTGTCTGATAGCCAAAGAGTAATATTCTGTTATTTTTAAGCTTGATAAAACGACGTATTGATGACTTATAATTTTTAAACTATAAAATACTCTTGAAACAGGTACTTTTGTTGCCAGATTTAAAGCCGTCTGGCATTAACTTTGAAACCGAATTTGTGTCTGGCAAATTAATTAAAGGTTGTCTGATAGCTCAAGTGTAATATCTTGTTTTTTTTTTTAAACTTTATAAAATGACGTAAAGATGACATATAATTTTTAAACTATAAAACACTCTTGAAACAGGCACTTTCGTTGCCATATTTAAAGCCGTCTGGCATTAACTTTGCAACCGAATTTGTGTCTGGCAAATTAATTATAGGTTGTCTGATAGCCAAAGAGTAATATTCTGTTATTTTTAAGCTTGATAAAATGACGTATTGATGACTTATAATTTTTAAACTATAAAATACTCTTGAAACAGGTACTTTTGTTGCCAGATTTAAAGCCGTCTGGCATTAACTTTGAAACCGAATTTGTGTCTGGCAAATTAATTAAAGGTTGTCTGATAGCTCAAGTGTAATATCCTGTTATTTTTAAGCTTTATAAAATGACGTAAAGATGACATATAATTTTTAAACTATAAAACACTCTTGAAACAGGCACTTTCGTTGCCATATTTAAAGCCGTCTGGTATTAACTTTGCAGCCGAATTTGTGCCTTGCAAATTAATTATATGTTGTCTGATAGCTCAAGTGTAATATGTTACCTATAAATGTGGATCTGGCAGGGTCTTAGCAACATTGGCAACGTCTGGCAATAATGGATTAATATCGCAAATAGTTAGTAGAAACAGATGTTATAAACAAAAATCATGCTAAAATGACGTAATTTTGAAGTTTTTTGACCTGCATAACCCCTTCTCCCGCAAGTAAACGCAACGTCTCCCGCCAGCCAGACCGCCCGCAAACGTACTACACCATAAAACGGAAGAACATATAGAAAAATGAGCCTTGATTAAATCAGGTGACGAAAACGTTGCTAGCTCTTAGACTACAATATTTCTTGTTCAGAAACATTTATTAATGCGCAGTAAACACTTCAGGGGAACATTTTTCTTTCTTTTTTTTAAGAAAAATAAGCAGAAAAAAGACCTTTTGTTTCAAAAATGCCTTTTTAAATCTCTTAAATCTATTAGTTTCTATAGTGCCTAAAGAAAAATTAAACGCTTTTTCTAAATTGTAGTTAACTGGGAAGAGGTTAGGTTATAAGAGGACCCCAGAAGCCAAGGGGTATAAGTGACAAAATTGAAAAAACTGAGCTAAGTGCACACGCTCTCTAGAAATAAGGCTATTTGTTTGAAGGTAAAGAAATATAAGGGTCGTTCTCCCAAAAGTGTACTTTTTCAATACAATTTTTTCCCGTAAAGAAATTTTGTTTTTCAAGACAAATGTTATAATTTTTAGAAGCTTATACTACAAGTAAAAATCAGCAATGGACCAGCTACATTATATTTATTTTTTTCAGAAAAACACTTTTTTTAACATCATTCACGGAAGTGAACTTTATGCTACAGTTATGTTTGTGCAGTGCGACAAAGCATAAAGAACTATTTATTCTATTAGATACACTGTAAAAAAAACGACATTTTTACAGTACAAAGTACTGTTCGTCTCGCGCACAAACTCGATCACAGTGAATGTGTTGTATCGTTCTTTGGTTTCCTGACTATATTAACATGGAAAATACAGTAGTTGCGTAAAATTAACAGCACAATGTGCTGGCAATTTGGACGCCAGCAGTTTGTGCTGTAAAAAAATGCGTCCCAAAAATGAATAGAATATAAAAATAGTCGCCTGTGGTAGCCCTGATAAGGTCATTGGGCCCTTCTGAATGTAAACAATTGAAATCTTTCTGTGAAGTAACCCAAAGTGCATATCTGTGTAGTGCTTTCAAGAGTTATGCAATTTTTACCATTGTTTTATCATCCCTCCTCTTGCTTGCATTTTTTATTAGTATTTTTGAATTTTTCTCCGGATAGAACTTTTAACAATCAGATATTATGAAATTGATTACAAACACTTGAAAAAAATACCGTTTCCACAGCAGCAAGCTAACCCTTTACGCACACTAATTTTTTTCAAAGCTGCTTATCAGCACCCTATATGCTATTTCTTTCGGCCAGCAATTAAAGCTCTAAAAAATAGCGTTCCGTTGTATAAGCCAGCCGTAAAACAAAACAGATGTATCATTGTACAGTTAAATACTCTACTGCAGTTTTTTTAACTTCTAAGCATCGCACATTTCAAATTTTATACCGTCGTATAGGGGAAAAAAATGTACTTTTAAATGCAATTTGTTTGAAAACTGCACCTCAATTTATTTTTGAGATATTAATTTTTTGTTGTTTTTAACGAGTTTTTGCAATGTTGGCAAGTGAAGTACTCCATTTCTGTAGAAAGTAAAGGAAAAATAGTTGTAAAATAGAGCAGAATATTACATGTTTTTGATGCCATTTTCCCATAATAACTGAAAAAAATGTAATTAAAATACGTTCTATTTTGAAAAAATATAAATGAATGATTTCTGATAAAACATGAGAGCTATTATAAACTAAATTTAATTTTATCTATATTAATGTTACAAACAAATGAAGACATATGAATCAATAGAAAACCGATTTTTTTGTCGAGTTTCTTGAATGATGACATCGCTTTTGTGCTGAATTTATATATTATTCTGTGATAGTAACGCCCTATGCATACTTTTTTTGTAGATGTTGTTTAAGAATAGTTGTAAATGTGGAATTCTTCAGCGGATGCGACTGACATCATTTTATGTAAAATAAGAGTGCGTGTTTTATGTCTTAAAACTGAAAAATGTTTTGTACTATCTATATTTATATACATACATATATGTTTTTTTTTCATCGGGGGCGAAATTTTGAAAATGCAGAATTCCTGTTTTTTAGTATTTTGCTGTTTTTTCGGTCTTAATTAGACCTCCGTATTGCTAAAGAAAAGTAATCCAGGATTATGCGCCTATTTATTGCTTGACCAGTACAGAACTCCTGAGATTCCCTTATTTCTTTAGATTACAGCTTTGCCCAATATTTTATTATAAATCATTACACTGTAAAACAGAAAAATATTCCTCGATCTAGCAAATCTTGAAGAATATATGAGGACCCAAATAAGACAAATAGTAGGGTCTGAAATGTTTTCCAGCTCGATTTTTGTGCCAAGTTTGATATTTTTTTTTATTTTGTAACTTTTGACATGTAGATTCCAAATATCTTAGGTGCCATTTTTTCCTTACACATTTTTGAGGTGATTTTCAAGATGGCGTCCAAGATGGCTGCCATTTACTGACTTTTTTAATATTTGTGGGAAATTATTGACCAGTATATCAAATTATGTGTTTTTGGGGTCAAAAAATACAAATCTACAATCAAAATAGGCATAAATTGTGTTATTTATTATTTATTATTTATTTATAAATTTACTACAAAATTACTAATATACTAGAGGCATAGAGTTTTACATGACTGTCGTTTTCGCATGCTACGACCTTCTCTTTGAAACACTGCCACATTCTATAGAGATTATTTCCCTGCAAGAAAAATGCAACTCACTACGTGAGAAATTGCACGATTGTGAAGTTGAAGCTACAACTTTGTTTGAAGAGCAACAGCCGACAGCACTAAAACCTATGTTATCAAGTACAAGAAAAAAACCTTTATTTTATGGAAGAGTAGAAGTAGGGGAATCTTATGATCCATGTCTGCCGGAAGTGAAGTGGTGCATAAGCCAAAATTTAATACCACTCGTAATGACTCGTAGGTTTATCATTGTGTTTTCCTACTCACAGTGCTCCATGTTTTCATATCTTTATTTGTAGGACAAACACAAAGATAAATCTACGAGTCAACCACTAGTGGTATTAATTTTTGGCTTATGCACCACTTCACTTCCGGCAGACATGGATCATTAGATTCCCCTACTTCTACTTTTCCATAAAATAAAGGTTTTTTTCTTGTGCTTGATAACATAGGTTTTTGCGCTGCCGGCTCTTGGACTAAGAATAGTAGTTGAAAAAAATTGTCTTCCACATATTACACAATGCAGTGCGGATATGGCAAAGTTCTTACAACAGTATATGAGCCAATTTGGATCTTTGCTACGTTTCATCCGTGCCACTTGTCAAGGAGATTGGGCATTGCATCTCGCGTCATTAGAGGAACAAATCAAGTATCATTTTGCTCTTGACTTATTTCATTATGCCAGACTCATTCCAATATACATAGCACAGATGAAGGACCTTAAAACAACATATCCAGAAGTACGGAATGCTCTTGAATCTGGTTGTTTTGCAGTATCCAAATCCAATATGCCGTTTACAAAACTATTTTCAGACCAGAACTTGGAACAGAAAATTAAAGAACTGAAGAACATTGGTAGAGTTATGGGTTTAACTCAGAATGAAAACGCCCTCGAAAAGTATTTCTTGTGTAGACCAGAAATATTACGCATTGTTTAAACTTTCTGTGAAAAGTACTGTCTAAATGAAGTCTCTAAGTAGCACAGGAAACACTATCAACTTCGGACTTCCATGTCGCTAAGAATTTTTCACAATGCAGCCATCGTTAAGGAGAGTATTCGGGATCATTGTGGAGGAAATCTTTTCCAAGATAATACCACACTAATGAATATTGCATCCTCTATGAAAGTTCCAGAATCTGCGAAGGATAATATTCTGAATCGTCGACCAAAAAAGCCAATTGGAATCCGGAGAATTTGTAAGAGACTAATTCGAGAAGATAGGCAACTTCTTGCTCGTTTTCTTGTTGTTATGGGATCAAGACCTCAAATGTCTACGAACCTAAAAGATGCAAATGGAAACTACAAGCTTTCTGTATTGCCAAGATCATTATTTTCTTCTGGTGGATATCTTTATATTCCATCTGACAAAAGTTCATTTGTTGCAGAAATAGAGCAATATAATCGATCACCCATACTTGAATCATTAGAATCCTCGATTACTTCTCCGATAGAGAAGTTTGTATTATACATGGAATGGCAATCGTACAAACAGTAAAAAAGACACCTGCCATGAAAACTTGTGAAGACTTTGCAAATGCTTTTACCGAGATCATTATGAAAATGACAAGCGGATACTCTGAAGCAGTGTTGCCAGATTGGGAACTTTTCTGCCCCCAGATTCTTGATTGCCATCGCTTTTTTTAAATAGAAATATTCGACCTATTTAAAGATAGATTAAAATTTCTGAAAAATAAGGCGTATTATACTATTTTAAAAAAGTGATGACAGTCAAATAATCTGAATTAAAAAGTCTCCAACCTGGCAACACTGCACTGAAGGGAGAACAGTATTTGACAAATACCTTGAGCATTCATTGAAGGAGCAAACTAGTAAGAAAAGGTTGGGGCCGACAGAACCTATTAGATTTACTATTACAAATAGTACCGATATAACGTTGGTTTCATTAAAGACGTTTCCTTCACATAATGATACAAAATAACAGCTGACTAAGTATCACAGGAATAAATTACTACAGGTTTTTGCTGCTAGTGAGAAGAAAATTGTTGTAGTTTTTGGCAGTAAGGCATACAGTAACCACGCGAATGTTTTCGATTCAGAATTATGTGATCATACACATGAAGAAGCAGACAACTTTATACATCTTCATGTACTTGCTATAGTGAACCATCATGATAATTATGAGATCGATGTATTTTTGCAAGATACTGACATTTTCAAATTGCTGATTGACTTGGTTTCAAGTCATCTAGTAAACAGTGAAATCAATTTTGTTTTGGTCGAGGCAACAAACACAGAAAAGCTAATATTATAATAAAAGATGTCGAGCAATAGGTGCTCATAAAAGCAAAGGTTTACTAGGTTTACATTCATATACTGGTGGAGACTGGGGAGGAAAATTTGTAGGCATTACAAAACAGAAGTGGATAAAAGTGTATATCAAACTTCAGTGTGATGATAATATTATAATAGCTTTTCAAGAACTTGGGGAACCTAATGTTTATCCATTATCCAATCTGTCGTTGTTTGAAAAATCTACAAACTGGACTTATTTGAAAAATAGCAATTTTTAAAGGTTATCAGAGTTAAGATGGCACCTTTTCAGAACTAAAAGTTTCGAGGGGGAGAAATTACCACCAACCCTTGAAGCACTGAAGCCACATATTCTAAGATCCCACTTAATTTGTACCATTGGAAAGGGCTATAGAAATCCTCGACCTACAATACCCCCACTTATTGGCAATGGTTGGGGGAAAAATGGCGAGGGAGTTATTTCTCCAGTCAAATGCCTGGAGTTACCTGCGCCCAAAGGAGTTATTGAACTTGTGAAATGTGAGTGTAAGAGAACATGTACAGTTGGGAAATGTTCTTGCTTAAAGAATTCTCTTGTTTGTACTGCCCTTTGCAAATGCAGTGACTGCAACAACACAAAGAACTATCAATATCATCACAGCGATAGCAGTGATTCAGAAGAGGATACATAACATCCAAGTACTGTATATAGGTATAAATGATGTTTTTAATAATTTTGTTCAATATCTTCAGTAATTTATGTTATTTCATTTAAATACTTTGGCTGTGTATAACTGGTTAATAAAACGCTAGTATATCTAATGTATTTCATGTTTTTGTGCTTTATTTGCATCTTATAACTTAAAACACTTGAAAAACTCAATTTACTCCTAATTTTATTATATATTTGTATTTCTTGACCCTGAATACATATAATTTGACATACTGGTCAATAATATGTCTCAAATATTAAAGAAGTCAGTAAATGGCAGCCATCTTGGACGCCATCTTGAAAATCACCCCCAAAAATGTGTATAAAAAATGCACCTAAGGTATTTGGAATCTACATGTCAAAACCTTCACAATACAACAAAAATATCAAACTTGGCACGTCGATCGAGCTGAAGCCACATTTTACGACATATCAAACCCTACTAAAAGGAATACAAGTGACAAAATTTATATTTGAAGTAAACTGAGTTCAAAGTTGAACATCAATAGTCATTGACTCAATTAAAATATGAATCTGTTGCTTATTTGATAGTGGTTTTTTAACTCTTATTTCAATAACAGTAAAAGAAAAGTAGAGTACAATATTTAAAAAAATAAGTAGATATTAAAGAACTTAAGTAGTTTAAAGTGCTTAAGCAGTTGACCTCTAGAACACAGCACAAAATTAGAAAATCTTTTATGGGTCATTCTCGAAAAAGTGTAATATTTCAGTAACAAAGCCTTTTTCAGTATTTGACACGAACTTTTTTGAAATAATTTATGTTTTCTATTGAAAGTGAAAAAAGACTAAATGTGTTGTGTGCATACATTTTTCATAATTACTTTACATACTTGTATTTTTTTCTTAGTACACAGTATGTGAGATCTCGCCTCCGTGTCATGTCACGCACTCAATGTTACTAAAGAAAATGTTTGATTACTTATTTAATTAAAAATAAAATAATTAAATAATTATTATTTTAGCTACTACTATCTCAAGAGCAAAGTAACGTAGCACAGTTAATTACTATCTTTGTATTTTTGTTTGTTTTCTGAGTACGAAAAAGTGTTCACGCAATATGTTCTCACCTCCATGAACCAAACATTACGTTGCATTTTCATGTTAAAAAATGGCAAAATTATCATCAGATTTTGTTTAGCATGATGCTAAAGTTAGCAAGTATGTTTGCTGTTGTTAAATTATAAGTCAGAATTTTTTTATACTCGGGTATTACATTTTCTTATAAAAAAGCAACCATGGTTATTCGAGATTCTCACATCCGTGAACTGTAATTCATGGTGCCTAAGATATTTGCTTATAAATTGCTTATGTAATTATATCAACAGATGTTGATTTAAAGAACAAAAAAAATTCTCACAAAAATAAATATGTAGCTTAATATTTAGAGCATGTTCCTCACCTCCGTGAATTTCTTAATTTTGAAAATGTATATTTCAGAGAAAAATGCTTAACAAGACTTTGCAAGCATTTTTCTTGCAAGCATCTTTTCGGTCGATCCTTAGTAACAGTGTACAAGTATATATGTGTTGAGGATCAGAAAAGTATCTGTTAAATAGAGGTATCCGCTGTTCGGGGATGCCCGGTATAGAGGTTTTAATGTAATCAGTGAAAAACTCTAATGAGTTTCTCACTGGTGAAGGCCGAGTAAGTTTCAATTGAAAACGTTTTAGTTTTTTAAAATGATTTTAATGTGTTTTAAAGGATTTTGTTGTATTTGACGCACCTTTAAGCAATGTATTTACTTTTATTTGTATCTTATGAATTTTAATCATTCATTAATTTATACATTTCAATTATAATGAAATAAGTTATTGCAATTTTTTTCATTAGCTCCGGTCAGCTAACATCTTCGACTCCAATTACTGAAGATATTGAATGCAACAAAGTGAAGCAGCAAATTACTGAAATCGATTGTCCAAAGAGAAAATCTAATCGTAAGTAAATAGTGTACATTTTCTCTTCTACCTTTCAAAATTTATAAATTGCCTGTAACACGATTTCCGGTAGACTAAATTTGGATCTGATTTGCCCATATGAAATTCTGATAATTCATAATACAGTAACAAAATAGAAAAACTTGATTGATGTGTAATAGATACACCTAAGCATAAATTTTATAGTTTAACTAGCTGACCCGCCCGGCTTTACCATGATAATAATCCCATGATAATAATCTTAAATAAATCTTAAATTTGTATGATTTTATATCTGCTGTGCATGCACTGCTCAGATGATTTATCAAACAGCTGCCAGATAGAAAACGCTCGAAAAATTAAAATTGTTGATTAATGTATATTCGTTAATTGCGATTGGATTTCAAAGAAAATTATATTTGGATAAAAATTAAGCATAGCTTTGCTAATTTCAAATCAATGTAAGCAACATTTAAAAATATATAACGTCCCTTAAAAATCCCTATTGTACTTTGAAATGTGGCAACCTGGCGAACTACAAATTCTGGTAAACCCTCCTGCTCTTAAAGAAGAAATTGAGAAAGAATTTGGTTTGCGGCTCGATTAAAATCTATGCTTTTTCCTTCGGCAAACCTCTAGGCTCGTTGCGATTTTAAGGGCAGCGTGTTGATTGGACCGTCGTGCGTAGCCCTCGCATCAGGTTCCATTCCAATCAGCTTGGGGTATTGAAGAAAAAAATACTTTTTTTTAATTGGGCAGCTTGGTGAGTTTTTAATTAATATCCCAGCTAAGTATTAGAAGTTTAAAATTCTGCGTCTCAGGTGCATTAGGAGAAAAGTTTTGGACTATCTTCACAAAAATGTTTAGCCTCGTATGTGCCGTAAATTTCGCTAACCATCGCAGACACACACACACACACACACACACAGAGCGAAACTTTCATTTGTAAGCATAGATTTTTCTAAGTTGTTGGGGGGAAAATGTGAACTAAAATATTCATTCCACTCATTATCAGGATGTTTTTTTTTTAATGTGAATATTTAGGATTAAAACTGAGAATACAAATTATCTGTAATTTTTGCGTTTTCATGTGCGATATGCTTGAACACATAGAGGAACTCTTTTAAACAAATGGGAAACGCGGGGATGCGGAATTAGAGATTAATTTCCATGGAAAATTAGATTTGAACCACGATTCTAATTAATGGACCTTAATTGCTGTTCGTATTTACAGCAACTCGATTAACATACGAACACATAGTACAGCGTGATTATAAATAAATATCCCAAATTTACAGAGCAATTAAAAAAAAAGTACAACCCTGTTGTTAATTGGAAATGAAATACTATAACAGTTGAAAGTTTAAATGAAACACAGTTATACGTATTCAATGTGAGCCCCTGCAAAAACACGAACGGTATCGATAACTCATCCCACACTTTTTACAGCATGCTCTGTGTGACTCTTTGAATAGCTTCAGATATACATGTCCTAAGTTTTTGAACATCAGTTGGCAGCGGTTGAGCAAACACTTGGCCTTTGATGAGGCCCCACAAAAAAAATCATGCTGAGAAAATTGTGGGATGAGTAATCATACCACCTCGATTTCGTTCGAGTTTCTGGAGGGGGGGGGGGGTCAGATTGAATACTTATAACCGTGTTGAATTTACCCTTTATAAGCCCAGTAGCGTAGTGGTCAGCACGCCTGTCTGCCACGCTACAGGTCGAGAGTTCTGCTCCCGGCTGATCAAGGTTCACTCAGCCTTTCATCCCTTCGGGGTCGATAAAAAGAGTACCAAGCTTGCTTGGGAACTAAACACCGAGGGTCTCCCGTTGGGTTGACCACCTGTCCGAGGCACATGCTGCATAGCACCTCGGGGTCCAGGGTCAAGAAAACAGAGTTGGGCACTGTAGACTCTGATCCTTCATGGATTGTATAGCCACAGGTTTAGTTTTTTTTTTCTAGAATTTACACTTTCAGCTGTTATTTTTTATTTCCGGTGAACAACAAGGTTGTACTTTTATTGTTTTCTGTTAATAGCCCTGTAAAGTTGAAATATTGATTTATAAACACACTGTATATCTGAAGTTGTCGCTAAAGATTCTAAATGAGAAATCAAAGGTATCATTCAGTTAAATGTTTTGTTTATTTTTAATTATAACGATAACTATTAAAACAGCGAATCAGTTGCATAGAAACATTATTTAAATTATGGTAGTGAAATAAATTTTTATCTACATTTATACTTGAAAACTATTCTAATAGTGCAAATAGTCAGGGATGACAGGGATGACAGGGAACAGTGCAAATAGTCACTGTTACATCACAATCACGACAAATATCACAATTGCAACGGTGACTAAAAGGGAGATGAGTATTTCATCACATGACATAATGAACCGCCATCCCCTGAACTAGGCCTGAGCGCTGACACAAAAATGGAGGTTGTGATAGGCGGAGTTTTGTAAGCGTTTATACGGCCCCCTCAACTTAGACACCAGTATTTTTCAAAAGTTTTCTTTGTCTTAGTTAATCTCAGAAAAATAAAATGAAAAACACTTTTAAAAATTATTAGTGTTCAAATTCAAGGGACCGTACAAATGCTGAAAAAAATCCGCCTACAACATCCGCTGTTTTTGTGTTAGCTTCAAGCTTAGTATTCAGGGGGCGGTGAATGAACCTCAGGTGACGTCACTGTAACTCTCCGAGGCTAACGAAAAAGACAGGCTGCCGCACTAACTTTCGCATTAGACTGCTAGAGTCACGTGATGCTCTTTTCGTGAACCTGCAATCCTACATTCAAGCACCACGTAACTCAAGACGTCTGAAAAAAGAGATACGTGTAACACAGCCTACCTATTTCGTTAGCCTCGGTGTCTCTACTGTAAAGTCACCATAACCGTCTTTTAAGAGCTTACGCTAGTAACGCGAAGACGCTCGCAAGCTAATGTTAAACCAATGGCAACATTATTTTCAAATTTCTCGTTTGCATTTTAACGTTTTTAAAGTACAAACAAGTGTCTGTGTGTTAGTGCATTTCTGTGCTGAGGTCGATGTCTTCATAGTACTTTCTTACATTTTCGGTTTTGGTTGCAGTTTTTTTTTTTTTTTTTCTGAAGATACTTTTACTTTCTAACCGGTTTCGAAAGTGAAAGTATCCTCAGAATACAATAAAAAAATCCCTACCAAAGTACCGGGTTAGACATGGACCTTAGATATCCTATACAAAAAAAAGACCTTTAAAAATATTAAAATATAGACGAGAAATTTAAAAATAATGCTACCATTAGTTTAACATTAGTTTGCGAGTGTCTTCGCGTTACTAGCATAGGCTCTTAAGTCATTTGCTCTCCTAGCAAAATGGGGCTAGTCAATTTCGTAGCGACGTATATGGGACTCAAATGAAATGTTGAAAAGATTCTTATCAATAATAAATCTTAAAAAATAAGAATGATAATAGTTTTAGAGACGTTTATTTTACTTACACCATATTTTTTTTTCTTTCCATTCCAGACCATACAAGAATATGTTTCACTTATAACGGAACCGTATTCGAGTATCACAACCATGAAAAAGATTTTCAGGAATCTGTAAGATCTTGTAAAAAGGTTCCTGGATTTGAAGTCTACAAGCCTTTAAGTTATGAAGAAGTTGAGACAGTCACCATGCACATAAGAAAGAAGAGCACACATGGTATATTTTGCTTCAACTACAAATTTCTCCTGATACAGACCTGGTCAAAACTGCAGTGTGTCCGTGAAGTCATGGTGCACTTTTCATTGGTCACAGAAAATCAACGAAACAAGATGGAAATGTGAAATCTTCACCAAATAGAAGAAAAACTCTCCAAGTTTCATAAACTGTACAGTTCTGTTCGATATGGCCTCCATTTGTTGCCCTACATACATCTGAATGATATCCAAGTCCCTACCATACATAGTTAAGGACGTCTGGTGTAACAGAGTGAATAACGTCTGTGATTCTCTGTTTCAAATGGAATTCACATCGAAATACACAGAGCAGATATGAAACTTGGAGAGTTTTTCTTATATCTGGTGAAAATTTCACATTTCCATCTTGTTTCGTTGATTTCCTGTGACCGGCCAAAAGTGCACCATGACTTTACGGACACACTGTATTTGGGGATCCCGTACTTTTAATATATTATTAAATGTAATAGTCGGGTACTAATATTGAGATGCATACAGTTATGAATTTTTTACAAGCAAGTCGAAAATTGTACTTCAAACGTGGCTAGTTAAAGTAAGTGGCTAGTAAAAGTTATGAAAACAATTGATAAAAACATCTGCTGTGCGAAGATATAAATTTTTGAATGAAAAACCTTTAAAAAGGAAACAAGTTGAAAATTATACGTCAAACGTGGCAAATGAGAGGTGCGTTCATACTATAACTAGTTTTACAAATATTCAGATCGTGGTGCAATAGCTGTTGCACTCTTATACAAAAATGCACGATTACAAAATTTATTACGATTTTATATGCGGAAATAATAGGACTCCGTCTTGAATCGGACGTAATCACCATGGCAACCTAGAATCGTTACCTATCATGGAATATCATTAACTTAATTACGTATGATAGGATTTAATAGAATGGAGAAAACTTTTATTAATATCATTTTAAGTTTTGATTCGATTTTCATAAAATTTGAAATGACTCGACAAAATTATGCAATGATTATATATATTAAATTTCAAACCATTCGGTTGGGTAATTTTTGCATTGTTATGCGCGGACAGACGGACCAGACGACGACTATAGGTGCTGCGTATTTAGGGGAGACTAGAGAGGCTTCACCCAGCCATTAGTTTTCAAATTTAAAAGAATTTCAGAGTTTTATCAATAGGTGTTAACCAAAGCTACTGGAATGCTCAAACAACAGTCTTTGTTTCATACAGGTTATAGAAAAAGGTGTGAAAAAAATCAATTGTGAGGCATTTTCAACTAACTATTGCGTTTTTTAGAAATATTTTGTAAGCTTTTTTCAGATAAAATATATCATAGAAATTTAAGTAAGTAGGTTTTAAGTAATGACGAAATATCGAGCTTTCATTTCAGGCATAAAAATTGTACAGTAAGTTAGGTTCGACATAACAGTGTACTATTTTTTAGAAAAGGGTTATGTTCAGAGGCTTGACCTAGTCAATGTGGGGGAGGGTTGACCAGATGCTCAAGGCTCCCTTAAGGCTGTTCTCAAATCCAAAAGGGCAACTTTCTGACATAAGTTTTAATTTATTTTTGGCCGAAAATGCACGAAACTAGCTGATGGTGTTGTTCAGAAACTATGTAATTGAGCTGTTTTTCCATTTTTTTTTATTATTATTTATTTATTTATTTATTTATTTATTTATTTACAAATGCAATAGATCTTTCAGAAAATAGTCAAAGTGGGTGTTTTGAACTGAATTTCCGCGCGAAGGAAGAAAGAGACTCAAGAGCGGGCGAAAAACGTGTTTATCACGTAATCAAAATTCCTTATAACTCAATAGGTAATTGATTGATCAAAAAATGGAAAAAACAGTTCAATTCTAAACCGTTACCATGGCCAGGCTTTCCAATTTTATACCTTTCCGTTAAAAAATGAATTTGTAAATGTGTCAAAACGTTTTGCGCTTGTTGAGCAGAGCAGTTAAGAACAGCCTTAAGTAAGTGGTTTTGGAAATTTTTTTTATCATACATGTGCATAATGAAAGGTTAATGGTTATGTATAAAAAATAAGGTAATTTTTTTTTCTGTAAAGCTGTAATTTTTTTTCTGTTTTTTTTAGTATAATCGGGTGGTGAAAAAGAAAATGTTTAAAACTGATTAAAGAAAGATGTGAAAAATTGCTATAGTATCCACAGCAAGAAAAAAATTAATGAAATATAAATGGGAAAGTTGATAGGAACTTTTTTCCATTTAAATATTACTTACAAAAGGCAAACAGAAACAGTGTGGAAAAGACTAGAAAGGACTAGAAAGTATGAAAGCAGCGGTCTTAACCCTTTCAGAGCAAGGTATATTTATGAAATCACTTAATTTTAATTCCCGAACGCCATAATGCCACCAGAAATTTGCTAAAATCTTTTCTATTTAATGTGAATTATAGCCTTTTTCTTATTTCCAAATAAGTTTGTTCGTAAATTTCGGTGACAATCATTTATTTCAACATTTTAGTACTGAAAGTGCTAATTAACCCCTGAAAGGTTTAAAAGATGTTAATGATAAGTGAAGTGTCATGCGGCTTCAAAAGAACATAGCACTGATCTAAAAACTTTAGGAAGGTATGTAGACAAATTTCACCAGGATGAATACACTGAGATGAAGCCAAACTATGTGACAACTAGATTTATCAGGTCGGAGTCACAAAAAGTAGAACAAGCAGACAAAAGAAAGCCGAACAGTGACTCCTAAATCCGGACATAATAATACATGAAATCCTATGAAAACGGAGCCTGTCTCTAACGAATTACTGTCTTAAATGTTAAAATTTCATTTTCCCTGCTATACAATTATACCTGCTCAGACAAAATCTTGTTTAAAACAAAATTTATCTTCTCTCACTTGTGATTGCTTCTAAACAGGTTTGTTTAAGCATCATATTTTCAAAAATATTTTTTATAATAATTAAAGCATATAGCATAAAGTTATTTCGCTTTTTTAAAACTGATTTTATTTCTCTTCACAAATATTTCAATATAAAGTGGGTCAAGCCTCCCATATAGTGGGTCAACCCTTCCATATATGGGGAGCCTTGACCCATAATTTTCTCATGATTAAAATCAATCATTTTTTCAAATTTCTTATATATTACACTTATGTAGCAATTTTATTTTTATAACTGATTGTATAACGAATAAAATGATGCATAAAACTTTATTCTGCGTTCAATATTTAAAAAATAAAAAAATCATTTTATAAAAAGTGGGTCAACCCTCCCTAGTCTCACGTATATAATTAAGAACGTTTTACAGGAACTTTTATTCAGAATTCAAAGTTTAATATATCTAAATGTCAGGAATTCAATCGATAATCACTATAGCGGCGACCGCTTAATTCGTTTGATTGACTTTTCTTTAATATAAGGCAGAATCCACACCAATAGTTTTGTGTGGAAAGATTTTTGTTTAAAAATATAAATTCAAAGCAGACCGGAGCATGCGTAGCACGCTCTATGTATGCTGTCGAGGGCAGAGGGTCCTCCAACTCTAGGTTCGTTCGGATAAACTTTCATTTAAAATATAAAATTATAGAAATTCGGAGGTGTACGCTGCCGAAGTCAGTGGGTCCCCGAACATTAGGTTCGTTTGGAAAGATTCTCATTTAAAACTATAAAGTCCTTCGACACTGGTTTTAGATAGAATCAGTGTTATTATCACAGGCCCATTGCGGATCAACTAGTGGTCGAGTAATAATGTATCTATGAACTTGATAATTTTTGTAGTACATCAAAGCGGCATAAAAATTATCCACAATTATCCCATAGTCTGCTAGGTAATTATGAACATCTGGGGTAATTATGAACAAGCATATTTAGCTACATACTTACATCCTACAGCACCAATAGCTGACTATGATTGAAGTATAGGAGTGAAACAATAGATTTATGGTGGTTTTACAAAGTTTTACACTGACCATCTACACACAAAAGCTGTCAGTACTTGAAACTAGTAAAATTTCACAACAGTTATCCCGATTGACCCTCTAGAAATGATCAAATATGTACTGAACAACACACTTTAAACATTAATAACAGAATATAAAGGCATATTGAATTCAAAGGCATATTGAACTGCAAAACAAGTTTTTTAACTACCTTAGTTGAACGACCATAGCAGTATTCAAACCTTGAAATTGTATTTTCATAATTGGAGTTATTCAGCCTTTCCAGCTATTGAAGAATAAAGCTTCAGCATCAATTAGGGTAGTTAATAATCCTGTATTGCAGTTTATAATTAATTCACTATGCTTTTTTAATGTATAATTGATGTTTAAAAGTTATAATTAAGGTTTTATAATCATTTATGATCATTTATTTTCCTTATCAATTTTTGATAGTTTTGAGTTCATATATTTATTGAAGAATATTATGTGTTGCATTTTTTATGAGCTGCTTTAACCCCTTGAGGGGCAAGCAAAAATGCTTCTAAATATTGAATTCTCACCGGAATAATCGAAGAATTTTATTTTTAAATAAGGAAAAGCAATTTTTGAGCGATTTCCCTCCAAAGTTAAAAATATAAAATTTAGTTAAAATTTTCTGGTGAGAATCTTGTTTAAATTAGGTGGGATATATTTTATCGCCCCTCAAGGGGTTTTAAGCAGCGATGAATGCAATAACTTTTCATGTGGTATAGAATTAATTATATACAGGGTGTTGCCAAATTCGATCGACAAACTTAGAGAGGTGATAGTAGTCATCAAGAGGAGGAAAAATTACCATAAAACATGGGGTCGCAAGCCACATATTTAGTCACAAATACAGGGTGTCTCTCCCTAACTGAGCTTGGGTCGGTAGTAATAAATTTATGAAAAATAAAAATACTGCAGTGAAAATGTAACGATATGTACCTCGTTTGCTACGAAATATGTAACATCACAGAAAGTTCTGGAAAATCAAGGTGCCCATGCAATCGATTTCTCCATATGAACTGGTACTCGCAGTCCAAAATATGAAGCGTCAAGTACATACTGTTGGCGCGTATAATGGAAACTTTTACCACTTTTTTGATGTTATCACATTTACAACAAAAGTGAGCATGTCTATTAAAAGTTTCATTATAATATAATTCAGTTTTGTGAAAGTTATTACCGGAAACCCGAATTCAGTTAGGGTAGAACAATCTGTATTTTTAATTAAATAGGTGGTTTGCGACACCATGTTCCAATGCAATTTTTGTTCCTCTTGATGCCTACTGTCAACCCTCTGAATCGACTGAATTCGGCAATACCCTGTATATATATGTGTGTAATATCATTAGAGTTAAAATATTTCAAAAAAATAAAGGTTCAAAATCCATACAACATAAAAAAAATTATAATCACTACACAAAGCCTTATTTTTCTTTCTTTGTAGATGTCAAAAATAACAAAACATAAAGCCTAAATGTACTGGTATTTATTCCATACTTAGTTATTTTTAACAATGATTTATCGTCTAATAAATAAATATTGATGATTTTTTCTCATATTTTTCAGATGAGAAACCAAGCAAGTTCTGGATACAAAATTATCCTTGTAACTTGCCAGCGAATTTCACGTTTTGGTTGAAAACGATATGCGACCTGTATGAAGGAATAATGGATCTTTCCAAACCTGACATTGAGATGCTAATAAAGGATCAGCTTGCCACATTTACAATGATTGTAAAATATATTGGCACTAATGTCAGCTTAGATGTATCAGATGAACATAATAAGCACTACTACGTTTGCACGAAGAAAATTGACATAAAGGGCGATTGCTTAACTACAATATATCCAGAAGTTGGCAGGTATAGTCATGATAATAGTAAATTTTGAGTTTTGATCTTTATCGATGCATTACCGTACCTTGCTGCATTGCCGTTTATTTTGTAACTTAAAAAAATAAACAAAAATAAATAAAAAAAAAAAAAAAACAAGAACGGAAATTTGTGCGACAGTAGTGCATATGTTTCTAAATTCAGTCAAACCCCGCTATAGTGAACCCTCAAGGAACCGAAATTTCGTTCAATATATCCGTTCCGCAAACAATTTTAACTAAATGGTTCCGAACTTCCCCTTCGAAATACCCATTATTTAAATAAATGACCAATAAAATGTTACAAACTGTAGATTTGGATAATTTATAATCCCTGCAGATATCGGCTTGAATGCATCTATTTTCAATTTTTCTTGTTGTGCCCATTTTATCTTGAATGAAGAACATTTAACGTTTACTGCTCGACATAGTTTAAATTTGTTTCTTTAACTGAACTGAGATAGAGCGGGCTGCGGCGACACGAATGACTACGTCATCGAGTTACGGGATGAAATCATGATGCAAGACAAGATTTTTAAGAGTAGATTAAGGAATGCCTGGTCTGCCTCGACATTTCTAGATACGATAGGCGCAGCAGCGGGCGCCAACTCGTCATTTTGGCGTCAATATCACGTCATCGAGTTACGGGATGAAACCGGTGCCAAATTAAAGGTAAAAAAATGTCTTTTAAGAATATTATGGTCTGCCTGCGCATATCCTGGTAGAACCCCCCGGCAGACTAAAATCTATAACAAGAAAAATACGTTATAATGTACAATTAAAACCCTATAAACGTAATATTTTACATTACATTGCCATATATGTTACTTCGAATCAACTTTCAAGATAAATTAAGGGTTTAGGAAAAGATTATTAACAGTACGTGAGAAAATGACTGATTTGACATAACTTGGTACAAAGAGCGAAGAACGGGGCGCCAATTCGTTATTTTGACAGTGTTATTACGTCATCGAGTTACGGCTTGAAATTTTGGCATATTAAGCATACGGATTAGTACAATACGAATATTTCTGTCTGCCTTGTTATATCTTAGTAGGAGATGAGCAGAGCGGGGCGCCAATTTTTAATTTTGGCGGTATAATCACGTCATCGAGTTACGGCTTGAAAATTTGGGACATTAAAGGCATATAGCTGTACAATAAGAATATTTCAGTCTGCCTCGTCATATCTTGGTACGAGACGAACAGAGCGGGGCACCAATTTTTATTTTTGGCGGTATAATCAAGTCATCGAGTTACGGGATGAATTCATGATGCAAGACAAGATTTTTAAGAGTAGATTAAGGAATGACTGGTCTGTCGACATTTCTTGGTACGATAGGCGCAGCAGCGGGCGCCAACTCGTCATTTTGGCGTCACTATCACGTCATCGAGTTACGGGATGAAACCGGTGCCAAATTAAAGGTAAAAAAAATCTTTTAAGAATATTTTGGTCTGCCTGCGCATATCCTGGTAGAAACCCCCGGCACACTAAAATCTATAACAGAAAATACGTCATAATGTACAATTAAAACCCTATAAATATAATATTTTACATTACATTGTCGTATATATTACTTCGAATCGACTTCCACGATGAATTAAAGGTTACGGAAAAGCTTATTAACAGTACGTGAGAAAATGACTGATTCAGCATAACTTGGTTTTTTGTTATAGATTTTAGTCTACCGGAGGTTTCTACCAGGATAAGCGCAGGCAGACCAAAATTTTCTTAAAAGACTTTATTTTCCCTTTAATTTGGCACTGGTTTTATCCCGTAACTAAATGACGTGTTAGTGACGCCAAAATGACGACATGGCGCCCTCTGCTGCTCATATCGTGCCAAGAAATGTCGAAGCAGACCAGTCATTCCTTAATCTGCTCCTAATAATCTTGTCCTACATGAAGATTTCATGTCGTAACTCGATGACGTGTTAAAACCGCCAAAGTTGAGAATTGGCGCCCCCGCTCTGCTCATCTCTTACCAAGATATGACGAGGCAGACTGAAATATTCTTATTGTACTTATATATATCTTTAATGTGCCAAATTTTCAAGCCGTAACTCGATGACGTGATTACACCGCCAAAATTAAGAATTGGCGCCCCGCTCTGCTCATCTCCTACCAAGATATGACGAGGCAAACTGAAATATTCGTATTGCACTAATCGGTATGTTTAATGTGCCAAATTTTCAAGCCGTAACTCGATGACGTGATTACACCGCCAAAATTAAGAATTGGCGCCCCGCTCTGCTCACCTCCTACCAAGATATGACGAGGCAAACTGAAATATTCGTATTGCACTAATCGGTATGTTTAATGTGCCAAAATTTCAAGCCGTAACTCGATGACGTAATAGTACTGTCAAAATAGGGAACTGGCGCCCATTTGAACTTCTCGCTTTGTACCAAGTTATGCCAAATCAGTCACTTTCTCACGTACTGTTAATAAAGTTTTCCTAAACCCTTAATTCATCTTGAAAGTCGATTCGAAGTAATATATATGGCAATGCAATGTAAAATATTATGTTTACAGGGTTTTACTTGTACATTATGACGTATTTCTTTGTTATAGATTTTAGTTTGCTGGGGGTTTCTACCAGGATATGCGCAGGCAGACCAAAATATTCTTAAAAGACTTTATTTTACCTTGAATTTGGCACCGGTTACATCCCGTAACTCGATGACGTGATAGTGACGCCAAAATGACGAGTTGGCGCCCGCTGCTGCGCCTATCGTACCAAGAAATGTCGAGGCAGACCAGTCATTCCTTAATCTACTCTTAAAAATCTTGTCCTGCATCATGATTTCATCCCGTAACTAGATGACGTAGTCATTCGTGTCGCCGCCGCCCGGTCTAAGAGTAAAATCGGGATGAAAGAAGGGCTTTTACAACACCATGTCCGTCCATTCGACCAATAATGAGTACGCATTCCTAAGCGTCTCCCTTGAATTTCCGGGAATGGATATTGCACACACTGACCTCTTAAAGGTGCAACATCTGCCGGGGATGACCTTTGTTTAGGGAGGGTGAAGGCAAACAAGATCGTTTCATTCCAGTCTATGGATGGTTTTAAAAATCTATATATGTATTTATTTCAAGAAGAAATTTCAAAATTATTGCAAAAAAGGAAAAAAAAAAATCAGTCAAAGACAGAAAAAGTTCATTATATCCAACATCCTCATGTTTTTGGGTTCATTATATCCACAAAAAATAACATTATACGTGCATTGCACGGCACGGGACCAAACATTTCGTTCATTGTATCTGAGAGTTCATTATAAGCCGCGTTCACTATAGCGCGGTTCGACTGTAATAACAGCAGCTAAATATTATTCCAAATTAAATAAATTTGCACTATATCTTTCTTCATTACATTCAAGCATATGCAAAGTAAAACTAGATTTTGTTGCTAAAGTAAATGGAAATAATGTACTAAATTTCCATAAAACAACAAAACTTTTATTGTTATTACTATTATGATTTTATTATTTCTTGTTTATTAATACTATTTACTTATTATTGTTTGTATATTTTCTCCTGTGCACTTACAAATGGTAAGTGATATTCTAATCAATACTTTGTATTCTTTTAGAGGGGAAATGCTCATAGTTTATTTTTTTATTATTATTATTCTTGTATTGCTTTAAATTTTCTTTTCCATCTCTTCGCTGACAGTTTCTAAAATTTTACTATTCAAAATTCAATTTCCAAAATTATTAAAAGTATGTTGTCTGAACTTGTAGTTTTGTTTAACTACAAGGCTCATAAAAAAATGTTTGGGGAGTAGGGATAATATTACAAAGTTTAAAATTTTGTCGGCAAGGTTAACAGTATTCTGTACAAATTATTCTTTTAATAATATTACCTATATTATACCGGCTTGTTAAAGTAAAAACCTATTCTTAAACTAATCTATCAATCTTCATATGTAAAGGTATGAGATATTAATCCACCTAATAATATTTATTCCAAATTGCTTAAATCTAAAAATGGCGCTAACTACTTATATGCCTTAAATAAAACCCTTTCATTATTTAAATCCCTATTAAAATTCGCTATATTTTCCCGGTGTATCAAAACCTTCTAAATTCTTTATTTAATTGCTAAAATGTCATAATTCCTAAATTATCCCATTCTAAAAAATGTTAAAAATGTATTTAAATACATTCTTTGATTAAAATATCAAGGTGTCTATTATAATATTTCAATGTTTTAATTTTTATTCCGTTCCAATAAATTCATTTTTTCTTTTCTGTTAAAATTATCGTCTAGCAGGCAAAAATCTAATTTTAGCCCGCACTCTCGATCACGGAGATGAATTTTTATTTACACCTTGTGCACCTGATACGAGGATACGGAAATTTCTAGAATAAACTTTTCGCGCTGCGAAAATTGAACCACCTCTATATTATCCACCGGAACTCTTAATAAGTCCCTCTTATAACTGGAGAAGAGAAGTCAGCAAACCTTGATTGTAGCTTTGAGCCAGAGTAAATTAAATGCAGACGACAGCCAGATACGAGATGACATTGGAGTTGGGGAGTCGACTTTGAGATGGAATGGTTTTTTGAGTCTTCGAAGTTTATTTGAAGTTCCTTTTTTCTTCTAAAACCCCGATTACCACCTTGAGATGATTAAATAACTTTTTTATCATCGAGCATTTTTCCTGATGAATGGTCCTGTAAATAAAGTTTGGGTAATATCTCATTCGACTGCTTCATTTATGGTTTCCACTTATTTTCTTCGTGACAGAAATAGTATTCGAAAAACCAGATAAAAAACGATTTTCGCCAATTGCTAGAGTCATTGCATCACATATATTTGTGAATGGTTAATAATCTATAAATATGTGGGTTAATAGACTTTATTACTTCAGCCAGTTTGAACTTTCACGTACCATAGTTTACGAGTAAAATGGCAGTAAACAGACGGACAGACAGACACAGGAGTGGTCTTATAATGGTTCCGTTTTTACTTTTTAAGTACGGAAACCTAAAAAATAATAACAAAAGGGTAGTTGAATTCTAAAAGAGAAAAAAAGGTTCTAAATTGTTCTGAATATTAAAACTATCTAATTTTGCGCTTTTTGATTAAATAGAAATTGCAAATGCAGTATTTTGTTGTATTTGTTTCAGGGTTTGAAAAAATACGGATTTTTTTTTTTTAACCCAGCCCACTGGGCCCACTAGTCTAAAACCCGGGTTTTTTCGGGCTTTATTAAATTTGTTTGGAGAACACTTTAAACTTCTAATTTTCATATATTTAATGCCTAAATAAAATGAATGAAAGAAACGGGATTCATAATAATATTTTTGAAAATTTTAGAAAAAGTTGCTACATATATCCCAGATTTCGTAAGTATGATAGTTATCAGATCCGGCTGCAATAATGTTAAAAGTAGAGCTTTTCTGGAAGTGTGTACACTCGTAAGCAAACTTCACCGATTAATGAATCCTGTGCATTTCCACCTGAATACACAGCATTGCTTTGATATTTTTTATACTTTCTTTAATTTTAACTGCTAATAATTATTAACTTTAAACATGATATATAATTTTCTGATCATTTGAATGTTAATTATTGCACTGATGAGGGGCTAAACTTTAGCTCAAAACGTTTGCATTTTTAATTGCATTAAATGTATTTATGTAATTTTTACTCGTATGTCTGATGAACTGTAAAATATTTTTTATTTTTAAATCGTGTATCAGACGTTAAACAATTATTATTTATTTTAATACCTAAATTCTTCATTTATCAGTGAGACCTGGATATAATTTTGAATTAAGTAAGTATGAATTAACACAATATATATAAAAAAAAATCAAGTTAATTTAAAATGTACATTTGTATCTCATGGGACTAGTTTGCTGCATTAAGGATATATTAAGCCGACTGCAACTGGATTTCTTTATACAATTCTTACATTAAGTTAAACATGCTAAATTTATATAGTTTCTTTCATTCACTTCAAATCAGAAATCAGTTGAAGACAACAAAAAAAATTTTTGAAAGAAATAAGATTCATAATATCTTTGAAAATTTTAGAAAAAATGCTACATATATATTTCATTAGTATTAAATATTAAATTAGATTGCCATAGAAGTCAGTGTCAATGATAACTGTAAATTTAAATTGTAAATGGCGATGCACTTTTACTAGCTTTGCTGCTTTATCAACTTTTAAAAGATTGCGTAATTTTCTCCAAACCACACCAAATGTAGAAAAGTATTGTTAGATTGAAGCAGGTGTAGCTCGTGCTGTATGTAAAGAAAAGAAAAAACTGACAAAATCGAGTATTAAACTTAACATCTTTGTCCCCTTTTTTCCCATAATCTGCCACCATTTTTGTGTTGTAAACTTGAAACAGGATAATAAATGGGGTCATTAATCTTAAAAGTTATAACAACTGGCAAGTAATCAGGATGGTGTTCAAGTGCCATCTTTAGGGATGAATTAAGACCTAAAGCATTTGGATGCATTTTAGATTACAGGCATGAAAATCTTCATTCTTTTCAGCTAATTTCTTTTTTGGTCATTTTATCTCTGCTTAGAAATTCCTTTAAATCTCGTTCTTTAGAAATATATTTAAATTGGCATTTATCTTTGCATTCTCATACCTTAGATTAAATAATTATACAGTTGTGAAAGCACGAGAAAATTTGAAAAAACCCACAGTGGGTTTTTTCATGGGTTTTTTCGGGCTGGGACCACTTAGGCAAACCCTGATTTGTTTAAGTGGTAATATTGTATATGTAATTGTTATAATACAATTTATATTATAGCAATTTATACTTCTCTTAATTTACATTATAGCAATTTATAGTAATTTCAATAATAATAAAATACGTTAGGGTATTTCAATTTATTGACTAACATTTTATCGATTGGGAGGAACAAAGAACGTTACGGTGTATATTTTTACACTGAATTAATCCGTTTTCTCAGAACTAAATATTGGTTTTTCGATCCTATTAATTCTCAAATAAGCATTTTCAACTGTGTAACAGAATTTATACATGCAACAGTAACAAAACAATGCTATTTTTAGGTGCGTTCGTAGTTATATAAATACGTAGCACCTATAGTCGTCGTTTAATCCGTCCGTCCGTCTGTCTGTCCGCATACAACAGAGCAAAAACTACCCAACCGAATGGTCTGAAATTTTAAATATATAATTGTTACAAAATTTTTTCGAGTCATTTAAATTTTATGAAAAACGGATGTATAGTTTAATTGGAAGCAGGACGTTTCGGTCCCGCCACTTCGGTCCCGCCATTTCGGTCCCGCCGTTTCGGTCCCGAGACATTTCGGTCCCTGGCCATTTCGGTCCCGAGACATTTCGGTCCCTGGACATTTCGGTCCTGAGACATTTCGGTCCCTGGCCATTTCGGTCCCGAGACATTTCGGTCCTTGGCCATTTCAGTCCGGAGACATTTCGGTCCCTGGCCATTTCGGTCCCGAGACATTTCGGTCCCTGGCCATTTCGGTCCCGAGACATTTCGGTCCCGAGACATTTCGGTCCCTGGTCATTTCGGTCCCTGGCCATTTCGGTCCTTGGCCATTTCGGTCCCTTGCAATTTCGGTGCTCACCACCTTATAACTCGGATTCTAATTGTCGTGGGCCCGCCAAACGCTGTAATTTCAACATTATTTGGGCCCTTTAAAAAATTTTTATCACCCCCTCCCCCTCCTTCTCAAATTTTATCTAAAGTTGAATATAACAGTCCGATAAATTTAAACTTTTATAACTCGTGATTATGAAATCACAGCAAGCTGAAAATTTGTTTGATTGAACAATGTGATATAATTTTACAGGGGACATTGTCTTTATTTTTACTATTATAATTTAACCGAATGGATTTTTTAAGTTTTATTATTTATTATTATCATTAGGTATGTTATGTATATTATAAACTGCTATAAATGTTTTTTTTTTGGTTGTTTTCATACATTTTTAGAACGTTCAAATTATCATTAATTAAATAATTAAACTGTGCTTATTGTTTTTCTTCTTCTAATTAGATTAATCATAAATGTCTTGAATAATTCAATTAGACACTTATAAGCTATTATAGGGAAGTATTTCCTCAAATCATCCCTCTACACCCTCTCCTTTAATAATTCAGAAATGAGATATATTTATTGAAGCACAAATTTAATTTTTCTTATTATTTTTATAATACAAAGTTGCACCTTATAAATTTGTTTTCATAAGTTACTTTACCATTATAAACATTGGGAAAACAATAGTGATTTGGTAACTAGGCATGCTATGAAAAATATTTTGTTTTCAGAAAACTCCACCCACCACTTCATTTTTTTTCTTTTTTTAAAAATAATTATTGCTTGCAAATTTTCAAGTCTTCTCACTTTTAAAGACGATTTTTGTGACCTAATTTTATCGAATTCTGTTTCTTTGTAATAAGATTATTATTTTTAATTTTATGTAGTAATGTAACTATTATTTTAATTAATTTTATTTGAAAATTTTAACTGACAAAACTAAGCTTTTTTGTATTTGTCGTTTATTTATTTATTTTTTATATTACCTTTTGCCTCCCACTTTCCCAGAAAGAAAAATAATTTTTTATTTTAGTCTTATTCTTAATTATATTAATAGTTTTACATTTTAGTAACTTTAAATATACAAATAAACAGGTAAAGGATAAATTTCAGTTTATAACTACTATAAAATATAATGATAAAATGAATATAAAATATATTATGTATTTAGTTTATTTTGAAATAAAAATTTTAATGTATAATAATAATGTTATTAATTTAATAAATTAAGGATACATTAACTTAAAAAATATATCTTTAATAAAATATTAATTTAATTTTTTTACTAAAATTACTAACTGCATTGAGAATTAATTAATAGCAATTATTCATCACTTAAAGTTTTTATTCAAAATTTTTGATTTATTATTTTCAAAAAATAATTTTTTTTTAAAAAAAATCAGTCAAAAACATAAAGTCTAAGTAATAATTAATTAATTAAACATAATAATAATAATAACAATAATAATAATACAACATTGTACAAATACATAAAATTAATTTTTAATAGTGTTAGGTGACATTATTGTCCAGATGCAGATTTAATTTTTATATAAGCACAGTTATAGTTTACAATTCGCAAAAAGAGAGATATTAATTAATTATAATTAATATCAATATCTTTATATTGATACTATATATAATACATTATAATTAATATCTTTAATAAAATATTAATTTAATTTTTTTACTAAAATTACTAACTGCATTGAGAATTAATTAATAGCAATTATTCATCACTTAAAGTTTTTATTCAAAATTTTTGATTTATTATTTTCAAAAAATATTTTTTTTAAAAAAAAATCAGTCAAAAACATAAAGTCTAAGTAATAATTAATTAATTAAACATAATAATAATAATAACAATAATAATAATACAACATTGTACAAATACATAAAATTAATTTTTAATAGTGTTAGGTGACATTATTGTCCAGATGCAGATTTAATTTTTATATAAGCACAGTTATAGTTTACAATTCGCAAAAAGAAAGATATTAATTAATTATAATTAAAGAGCAAGAAAAATATTATAAATTAACTAATAAATAAATAAACAACATATTTATCTTCAGAATCCTTATCATTTTTATACATCTCAATGAAGTTAATAACATTTTAATAACCGAAAATTTAAAAAATATATTTGCATTTACCCTAAAATAACTATTATATAGTTCATGTAACAGTTTTTAAACAAGTAATTTATAAATTAGTTATATAAACAATTAATAATTAAAATTATTTTGAACAGTTATTAATAAATACGTTTAATAAAAATAATTTAATTTTTGAGAATTTTTTTATTTAACAATTTAACTATGAATGTTTTCAGTCTTTCTAAGATGATATTAATCAATTAAAGGTGTTCTCAAATCCAAAAGGGCAGCATTCTGACATAAGTTTGAATTAATTTTTGTTCGAAAATGCATGAAACTAGCTGGTGTTGTTGTTCAGAAACTAGGTCATCGAGCTATTTTTTCCAGTTATTTGCAAACGCAATGGATCTTTCAGGAAATAGTGTCAAAGTGGACGTTTTGAACCGAATTTCCGCGCGATAGTAGAATAACCACTCAGAAGTGGGTGAAAACGTGTTTGTCACGTGATCAAAATCGCTTATATCTCAATAGGTAATTTATTGATCAAAAAATGGAAAACACAGTTCAATTCCAAATCGCTTCCATGGCCAGGCTTTCCAGTTTTATATCTTTCTGTTAAAAAATGAATTTGTAAATGTCAGGGCCTGTTTACGGAATAGGTCCGTGAAGCCCGTGCTTACCCACTGAAATACAAAAGGGTCCCCAATTTTACTTTTCAAAACAAAGTTTTAGAAAAAAGAAACTCAATCACTGTAAAAAATGCATTTTTTTTCTTACTATATGGCAATTTGTAAATCACAAAATATATTTTGAAGTTCACATATTCTCAACTATAGTTCCATATTTGTCATTTACAAAATAAATTAGTTATTTACAATTAAACCTATAATAAAATACTTTTATATGGGTAGTTTTAGTATTTAATTAAAAATGTTATTTACTCTAAACTTTGATGGTAAAATTTCAAATTATTCAAGCATACGAAAATAAGATTTAGTAAATAAAAAAGCAATTTGTAGAGTAATAGGGGGCCCCCTGTGTGACTTCGGGCTTCTCCTATTCCTAAGTGTTAAGCGAGCCCTGGTAAATGTGTCAAAACGTTTTGCACTTGTTGAGCAGAGCATTTAAGAAAAGGCTTAAAGAAAAAGTAACCAAATAGTATGATAAGATGAAGTATGATAAGGCGAAGATGTAGTTGATATTTTTTCCTGGGGTTACATTTCAACCAATTAATCCTTATTACTGGAAAGCTGGAGAAATTCTTATCTATCTTCTTGTCACTGTTCGAGAGGGGATTTAAAAGTGGGCTCTATTTAAAAGCTTGTTCTGTCATCATTCAACACTTTTCTGGGAAACCAATCCTTTTTAACCCTTTAACGGTTTATTCACAATAGGAGGGGGAGGTAGAACAATGCTAGGAAATAAGAAACATTGATTTCAACTTGAAGGAAAGATCGTCCTCTTGCATGATGTCCCAGGAGTTTCTTTTTTAAGCCATTAAAGATGAAATGCCGCGTGGCCACAAAAAAGCACCGGCTGACCAGAACAAAGAGAGCGCGAGAAGAATAATACTTCTATTTGGGCTTTATTTAGCATAGTCAAATGGGGGAAGTCAAGCAATCTACACTTGACGTAGTACGGAAATATTTATGTATATATATATTCTTTTGAATAAATAAAAAAAAAAACTTGTTTTCTAAATTACCAAATTTCTTCATTGAAATATAATTATAAAATTTCACGTAAAAATGATTCACCATACATTACTATTTTGAGATTCTATGTTATTTTTTTATATTTATATTTATATTTTTTATTTGTCATTAAAATATGTACGCTGTTTTAATTTTAAGTATATAAGTCAAATAAATAATAAGGAAATATTTAAAATACAGAATTAATTTTAAATACAAAAAAAATATTTTATGATTATTAGAAATTTGAACCTTTGTGTCCCATTTTAACAGAAAAGTCATTTCTTTAACACTATTTCTAGCGGTGTCAAATGACGCCTTTTTAAAATTTTTGATTTATGTTTATTTTGCTCGTAGTTCTTGAATGTAATAAGCATAAAAAAGTCTTAAATGTATTAAAAAGGATTTTGTAATTGTTGCAACTTAAAAATTACGAATGAAAAACCTTAAATCGAAATCTTTTTAAAGGTGTCATTCAACACCGGTAGAAATAGCGTTGATATTATTGTTACATAAAAAAGATTAATGCAACTTTTTAAATAGTTTTTTTAAATAGTAAATTATAATAATTATTAAAATGAAATAAAAAGTTGTAGTCTGTTCCGATGGAAATTTAAAAAATAATGTGTCTTTATCACAATTCCATGTTAAGGAACCCCTTTTAAAAAATATGTAAAATACAATATTCATCTAAAATTCGCGTGCCGTTAAAAATAGAATCAAATAAAGATTTGTAAAAATATTTGCAGATTTTTTTCTTTATTAATCACATAGTGACCAAATTATATGCAACTGAATATGTGCACTGCATGGGCATTTGCATACTAAAATTGAAGCTCGACTTATAAATGTTTTTAAATTGTCTGGACTTTATATCTATGATAGGCTAAAATATGAGGAGCTTCTATAAAGAATCCACAGAACTCCTCCTTCCACCCACTCCTAAAAACGATTACTTCTACCATATGAAATTTGCATGTGGTGCTACAATTTGGATCGAGTTATAAGTGTTTGCGGTTTTCGGGCCCTTATATTCGGGTTATACTAAAATTTCGAGGGTTCAGTTTAAAAATCCGATAATGTCCCTCCTTTTATAAAGATTACGTTTACCATACAAAATATGAGTGTTTTGCGATAATTATAGATCGAATTATAAATGTTTTAATTTATCAGGACCTTATACTTATGATACACTAAAATATAGAAAATGTCAATTACCCCCTCATCTGCTTTTTAAAATGATTAGCATACGAAATTTGTGTGAGCTGTTACTAAAATTTAAAGACCTTCATTTAAAAAACTATACAATGTCCCCTATAAAATTATGTCGCCTATTTCAAGTGCACAAAATTTCAGCTTGCTGGAAAAGGGACCGAAATGGCAAGGGACCGAAATGTCTCGGGACCGAAATGTCTCGGGACCGAAATGTCTTGGGACCGAAATGTCTCGGGACCGAAATGTCTTGGAACCGAAATGTCTTGGGAACGAAGTGGCCAGGAACCGAAATGTCTCGGGACCGAAACAGCAGGACCGAAATGTCGTGTACCCGTTTAATTACATGGGCAGTCAAAAGTTTTCCGTTACATTGCGGCCAATGGGAAAAAATTATTGCAAGTGCATTTTAATGATGCTACAGCCTTCCGAATGGTCTGAAATTTTAAATATATAATTGTTGCGAAATTTTGTCGAGTAATTTCAAATTTTATGAAAATCGGAAGCATAGTTTAATTACAGGGACAGTCAAAAGTTTTCCGTTACTTGAAGGCCAATGGGGAAAAAATTATTTCATGTGCATTTTAATGATGTTACAGCCTTTCGAACAGAATAAAATGAATATGCACTTATGAAGTGCATTAAAATATATATTAATTGCAATATGCGGTGCAAAAAATATTTATAAAACTAGATATAGTACGATTAGTACTATAGTACAGTATAGTATAGTAGTACACGCATAGTCTCATTTGCCACGGTTGACGAGCAATTTCCAACTTGTTGATATTAATGTTAATTTCGTTAATTTAGCATTTTTATCTCTTGAATCTGTTCGTTGAAAAGGAAAATGTTTACTTGAGAGTTGAAAGCTTCTGAAAATCAATATTTCGAGTTCAGAAAACTTGGGGTATTTCTTTAAGTGAAAAATGCATTGTAAAGTAATTACTATAACATAATTTATACTATAGCAATTTATACAGCTCTTAATTTATATTACAGTAATTAATAGTAATTTCAGTTATAATAAAATGAGTTAATGTTTTTCTTTTTATTGCCTGACATTTTGCGATTGGCTGGGAAGGGGAAAGGGACGCTTCCGGGTTCTTTTTACACTTAATTAATCAGTTTTTTCAAAACAAAATATTTGCTTTTCTAATGCTATTATTTCTCAAATAAACATTTTCAGCTGTGTAACAGAATTTATAAATCCAAGAGTTACAAATTAGATAAACTTTCTCTGGTCTTTTCACCCCTCTGAAGAGAAATGGACTGAACTCCGCTTGCGCTAGCTTAGTATTTTGCTTTTGTTTTTAAAATTTGTTTTCTATTCAGTCAGTCATCTTTCCCTTTGAAAATGAACGCGTATGTGTTCGAAAGATCTCAGGGTTGTATTAAATAATATTTTTATATGTTTGTGTCGCCTTTTAAGTAGCTATAAGTGTGTTGTAAAATTTACAAATTAAAGTTAATTTTAATACTAATGTTCGTTTCGTTAATTTAACATATTTGACTGTCCAATCTATTTGTTGAACACGAAAATGATTACTTGAGAGTTGACAGCTTTTGGAAACCAGTATTTCCTGTTCAGAAACTGATTAATGCATTAAAGACTATTTAGAACCATTTCGCGGTATTCTTTGCCTTTTCTGTTTTTCAAATGGGCAGCAATAGTGGAAAAAAGAATGCTAATTTACATCTCGTAAATCTATTAGTTTCTGTAGTTCGTAAAGATAAAGGAACGCTTTTTCTAAATTGCAGGTAACTTGGAAGAGGTTATTCTATACATACACCAAGCTTTCCTTATTCAGAAAGATGTCTCTGTTTTTAGAGAGTAATGATCAATAATAAAATATTGGGCACTTTTGTAATCTATATAAAAAATGGAATCTGGGGAGTTCTGTACCGGTCAAGCAATAAGTGCAGCACAATTTCTTGGTGTACTTTTCTTTAACATAAAGAGATATAATTAAGGAAGAAAAAACAATAAAGCATAAGCAGTTTTCCTAAAAATTGGTGTGCGTAAAAAGTTATCCGACTGTTGGGAAAATAGTTATTTCTTTTCAAGCTTTGAATGTTTGTAAACGCATGCGCAATATATGATTGTTCAAAGTTCTATCAGTAGATAAGTGATAAAAATACTAATAAAAATGCTAGCAAAAGATTGGATGCTAAACATAAAGGTAAAAATTTCATAGCTCTTGAAAATACTATACAGATATGCACTTTGTGTTATTTCAGAGAAATATTTTAATAGCTAGCATTCAGAAGGGCCCAACACCCTTATCCAAATACGCTGGGCCACTATTCTGATTGCATTATGACATTTTTCGCGTGCGCCACACCGTTCCTTTATCTTGAATATGCACAACAAATACAACCTTTTAATAGTGGTATTTTAATCTTTATTTCATTCAGTTATGATTTTTAAAAAAATTATCGTGTTCGTTCATGAAATTACTCTGTAAATGTTATTGTTAACGCGCATGTAGCAAAATTAATAAAAATTTTTAAAATGTGATGATCTAAACCTTTTCCTACTCATACAGAGAAACCCAATCTCCCTCACATTTAATTAATTATAAGTAACTGTAATAATTCACGAATAACAGTTATACTAATTTGACGCTCAAGTTCTCAGTTCATTGAATGTTCACTGAGTTGCAGATTCTGATTTCTTGTTGCAAGCCGTTTAATGAAAGGGATTGGAATAGTTTATTTTTGAACGAAAAAAGATGACGTACTCCCCACCGAGCGCGGAAGCACTGTATGGTATAGAACCTAGCCTCTAGCTCATGAAAAAAATATTTATATACAATCCCTTAAAGGCAACAAGAAAACTTCAAATACAGGTTCTTACAGTTATAGAAAAAATGACGGGCTTATTGAAATTACACCCGCTTCCCTCCGACAAAATATCTTTTATCGCAATTTCCGCTTCTAGATTTATTTTAGCCTTTAACCCATTAGAAATAGAGATTTTCACTACGTCTCAATTAAGATCTTTTTTAATTATATATTTTTTTTAATATTCTGTAAATTTCAAATTATAATTTATATGTTTAAATTTTTCTGAAATAAACTGTTGAGTTTTATTTTATTGACTAGCTCTAATGAAGTAGAACTTTCCACTCCAATTTCCGAAGATATCGACTGCAAGAAGAGGAATCGTAATGTTGAAAAAATTGAGTGTCCAAAGAAAAAGACTGGAGGTAAGTAAAACTAGTCGTTAGGGGCCATCGTAATACTTACCCATCATGGTTATGTATAATATAAAATATCAAGATAAAACATGTGTAAACTATTTATAAAATGCATTTCCAGGGATAACTTAGGTTACTGAAATTGAATAGTCTTTGTGGCACTATTACATTCTAAGTACATACCGAATTTCAAGCCTCTATCTCAATTTGTTCGGTAGATAGAGTGTTTAAAAGCGTGGCTTGATGATGTCATAAACTTTAAATGCTCTATTACTGAACTGCGTAAAAAAAAGAAACATTCTTATAACTCCAAAAATGATAATCATATTAACTAACAGTTTACTTCGTCAGATTAGGCGTCTCATTTTCAATTAAAATATATCTTTGAAGTGAAATTGGAATGAAATACAGTGTCATGAAAAATCGAAAAGTGTGGAACATATGATTATAAATATTTCGGAAACTAATTATCCGATAAACTTCCTTCTTTATGCAAAATTTATGTTTTTTTTTTATTGTCTTTTATATTCACTCCTTAAAATAAACAATTTCGAAAATTTTTATATACCTTTTCTCAGACTGAATATTTCGTGAGTCCGCAAAAAATAGTTCCGCACAATCGAGGTTACTGAAATTAAATAGGCTTCTTGTCATTTTTACATACTAAGCACACACCAAATTTCAAGTCTCTATCTCAATTTGTTCGGGAGATAGAGCGTTTACAGACACACACAGAGACAGACAAACAGACGGCAATTTTTTTTTCTTTTTCTAAAAATGTGTTTTTCGGAATTTCCAGTGTCTGAAACGAATAAATCCGTCAAAAAATATTTTTCGATTTTTAAAACGATTACAAGACTTACCCTATACTACGTATGATGGGCAAGTAATGTGTAGCTTTACTTTTCTGCCTCAAACACTTTATTTAATGTATAAAAATCATCAGCAATCGGGATTCCCAAACCGGAACAGCAAGCTTGAAGGATTAAGCACAGATTATCTAGTGACAAACTTAGATTACATAGTAAGAGCCATAAACATTTATTTTTTTCTGTACAGTTTGTTTTGAATTCAATTACGCAGGTACATATTTGATTATTTCAATTGTCAGTTAATTAATATAACTTTATGGAGTCAAATAATAACTTACACAACTTATTTAATTAATAATTCATGAGTATAATTTTAACAAAATGAAAAAAAAAATTCTATATTTTCAAGGAATTTAATTTAGACAACTTTAATATTCTTTTGATGTTTTTTATTGTTATCTATCTGTTTGAGATAATTAAAATACAATATTTTACTAATAATATCTAAAACATAAATTTTATTTTGCACATGATTTCAGTCCAGTCCACCATATTAGATTTATCATTTTGATTTTTTTTATTGTTGCTGTTATTATTTGATTTGTAATCAGCATATTAAACTAGCCTAAAATTTACTCATTTCGAAAACCACATACTATAACTTTATTTTATTCCATTGATATTTCCAGTTTTCTCCACCATATTGGATTCGCCATTTTGAATTTTTGCTTTTTAATATCATATTTATAATCAGCGATGTCAAAAACCCTTAAGTTACAACTTTAATTCACATTCGTTCAGAATTTCATATTAAGTCCAAGCTTTTGGCATTTGGAACCACTGTGCGGCTTCCCAAAAACGTCAAATTTTGCTAATGTAGGAGGAATTAATTTCCATTCAATGAAATTTCATTTTTTAAGAAAAACCAAAGAAATAATAAAATTTCACGTATTTAAGCTTCATGATTCAATTTATCTTAATAAAAATTAAATTTAAAAAATCATAAAACCCGACTGCGTAAAAAGTGAACTAATTAATTATTTCTCATCAATGTGAAACTATCTATTTTATATAACATACCCATTTTTTTTCTATTTACTTGTATTGATGACTTTTAAGTTGCGTTTAATTGTTAGCTCCTATCTATAAGCACTGTTTTGATGAGGCCTATAGATGTCTATGATGGCTAGAGTTGCAGTAAAGCTAGAGACCCTACCCACACAACTTCCAGGTTGCGTAATATTTAAACGGAGCTTCTGACTGTAAAATAGTCAATGAAACATCGTCTTCATTTTGAAAGACCTATCCAATGGTAATCCACTCAATAGGGTGCGTATATTTTTTTTCCGTCTCTACCGCCATTTTGTATTTTACGGCCGCCATTTTCAATTTTTAAAAACAAAACCTATCCTATAACCATCGGACGATTAAGACGAATTGATATAGACCTCATTCATTAAAATCCATCCAGCCGTTGGGATGTTTCGAGGGTATAAAGAAATTCACATACCTTGATACGCGTGAAACACATAACCCTTCTTTTCAGTCTGGTAAAAAGCAAAAAATCGTCTACCGACAAACTGAAATACCGAAATTATTCCAAGCTAATTTTTTTTAATTTTATATAAAATCCAGCAGGTAAAGAACAACAACAATAACAATAATAATCTCATAGCATTTCACCAGTGAATTATTACTCCGTATTTACAAAAAAAAAATGAATTTAAAGAAGAAATACAGATTTCCAATTATTTCCTTTAGATGACGGTTAGAACTTTTGACAAGTGAGTTAAAAGAGAAATGTTTTAGCAAGAAAAATTACATTTTTATAAGCTTTTTTAAGCTAATAAATATAAAGCGCTTTTTAATAAATTCGTGAAAATAATTTCATTTTAAGTTCGACCAAATTACGTCATTTGAATTGCACCAACTCTGAAATTAGAAGTCAAATATTAGATTAACGGAATGCTTTGATAAACAAAGTTATTGAAAATGTGTATTTTTATTGCGAAAGCTTTTAACCTAAATTGTAAATATGATTTATTACTTTAAATATAGTATTTAATTAAATTAATATTATAATTGTCTCCTAAATTTATAATAAATTTAGATTTTATTCCCTCTCCAAAAATAAATAATCGAATTATCTTATCCGTTTAAACACACCAGGTTGCAAGTTATAATAATTAAAATTCCCCTATTAAAAAATATCTAGCAATAAAAATGGGGCTCCAAACGAAAAGAAATTTACTATTATATGTAGTTAACTGAAATTTAAACTGTAAAAATATCCGCTGTTTCTAATTCTGAATAAATGGAGTTTTTTTACTAAACAAAAAAATTTCGCGACATACATATTCGAAAATTTCATTTTCTTTCATTTTTATATTTTATCGCAAAAAGCCTACAAAAATCTTACCCCGAATAGTTAAATGAAAAATTTCGAATTACTCTTTCTGGTGGGAGATTACCTACGATCTACTTAGCAGTAACTGGATCTTTCCTGTAACAGACGACGCACAGTCGGGCCAAACCCTGAAAAGCTAGCCAGAATATGAAAACGTTATTCAAATTGCATGAAACTTCGTATACAGGTGTTTTCTAGAATTCAAATTAGGATTCAAAAGTTAAAATTTCAAAAAACAATTTATAATTTAAGTAATTTATTCATACAAATTTATATAATTTGCGTAATTTAGGTAAGCTTGATTTTCCCGGATCCACGATCACCACTCGTACAGACGTCGGGAAAATATCCTTTTATTCGATAGGCTGCCACCACCGATATAAATACGTGATATCGGACACGATGTGAGAAGGATTATCAAAAACGCTAAACTGATTCAATTAATATTAAAGAAGAATTTATTTACCAATTATTTACAAAATGCAGCGTTATTTATATGTAAGGGCTCGGGTATAAACGATCAGGTCAGATGCTAAGTTATATATCAAGTACTTTCTGCGCACTAGGTCAACTTATTAAAATACGCTGTTTCCTGCTCACACTACGGTGTGTCATTAGGTTTATCGGAAGACCGCATAGGACCCCTCCGCTCAGGACCTAAACCCTTTCCCGCAACTTACTACGCTCTGATCCAAAAAACTCAACCAAAAACACTACAACCTGTCTTCACCATGTCTACGCCAGAACTCTCTTATCTCTCTCTTTCAACGACCCCTTCCAAACTCAGCATACGGGGATCTCCTCCTGCGAACAGGGACCCCTTTTCTTATCTAAAACTACCTCCTGTCGGATATTTCACAACTCACTAGATAGCACGGTAACTTCTTTGTTTGCCTTATCTGAAGTATGCGTTCTTGAATAGAAATGGAAATTGGAATTCCTCGATACAATAGAGCTTGTCCATACTATAATATCTAAATATAACAGCTCGCATCAACTTCAAGATAAGGGAAAATATTACATTAAACCCCAGGTACGCAGAAAGGGATGCATATGTAATACAATAGACAAGTAAAAAGATAACATCATTTTGTATATTTAGTAATTAACTTATAATAATTAACACAACTCTTAATTGACACGGCATATCGTAGACAGATAAATATTTAATAATCATTTCACAGACACATCGCAACACTTACAAACTTCGGTCACATGACACAAAAAATAAACAGAACAGAATTCTCTGAAAATGAATTGTGGGAGAAAAGAAACTTTGGTGCTGCCATCTACGTATATTAAATTGAAGCTCAAATATGATACATCACATAATAGTAATCTTAATTATTTACATGCTCATGAGCGTCAGAAGTCTGACACACATCTTCCATCGTTTTCGTCCTATTTAGGCCAGTAAAAATAGGATTTTTTTAACCGAAAATTCACGGAAAGCTGGAAATTGTTTTAATCACTTTGTTTTACATCCAAATGAAGGGATTTGAAGTTTGTCCCCTTTTTCCTGTTGAGCTTTAGACGTGGCACCACAAAAACCTCAAAATTTTTGGATCTTTTTAAGTATTTCGCAAATAACTCAAAAACCATTCACTCTACAGAAACAGCTCTAGTTTATAAATTGTAGACCATAAAATTCTGCGTCGATTAAGTACCACAGACTAAAATTTCTGCCAAAAATAAGCGAGATATGATAGATCAAAAAAGTACTTTTTTCCAATTTTTTATTAAAAAAATCTCATAAAATTGGTTTTTTGAGGTTCTCATGTATAAAATGTTGGAGAACAACATAATAATAACAGAAAATCAAGAAAATTAATTTATTAAAAAAAATTAGTACCCAAGCAATGTTGATAAAATCAACTCAAGTTACTTGAGAGAAATACAGGGAAATTGAGCTTGGAGCGTTTTTTTTTTTTTTTTTTTGCCGGACCTTCATCTGCCCGTTCTTCTTCCTCCTGCACATGGAAGGCATCCTTGTCCATATCTACTTTTTCGTCGTATCCGGTTTGTGAGTCTTCTTCTTCTGCGGTATTTGTGCACGACGCACCTTTACAGTGGTAACATATAATTGAGCATTTAACACCGTTCTTCCTACAAGAACATAAGCCGCCTTTGCATCCCTTTGCATATTTGCATGACAGAGTGTTTAGAAGCTCTGGTGCAGCTATATCGTTCGTGGTGATTGGAAGTATTCCATGTTTGAATGACTTCCAACTCTAATCAGTGGGATTCATCACCCTTCCATTACAGATGTTGATTTGAAGAAAAACTCTTTATGAATGTTATTTGGCTGCATCTTCAGTTGGCGGCAGAGAAGCGAGGTTAAACTGGGTCTTCATAAGATGTTTTGCAAATGTGTTGTATCGCAATTTGTGCAGTGTTGTGGACTCGTCATACTGGGGATTGTATAATGTGGCAATAAATTTCTTCCCCGCATCACTTACTTCTTCAGGCGTAGCATATTGGTTATTAAGGACGGTTGGAACATCCTGTAGCTCAGCATGATTTTCCAAAATCTTGACGAATTTCAGTTTGCCCTGCCTGAAAAAGGCTGATGTAGAATCACAGCCACTAAAAGCATGTAGGAATAGGACGTTTTTCTTCACAATCGGCGAGTACTTGAAACTTAATGGTGAATAAAAAACATTGTGCAACTATCCTTTCCAGGTTTCAAGAAGTATATCGTAAATGAATTGGGAATAAATGTAGTCGATCAATAACTTCCCCAACTATGATGACACGTTCTGACCACTGATCAAGTTGGATGGCTTCCATCACGATGCTAGTATCTGCATCCTCGACAGCTTGTTTTACAATAAAATTGTGTAGCTCCAATTTTTCAATGGTCATTTTTATTAAGCGGCGTTTATTCCCTTTATTTGCAAGGAAGTGCTCTTTTTGCATTGTCGGCGTCGTATTTTCGTTACAGTCACTTGCTGCAATGCATTTATTTTTTCGACGGAAGCTCTCAGAAGACTTGGGGCCATGTTCTGACGATTCTTCTGGGTAACCATCAAAAGCAATTGTTGCAGTTTTACCATAGCTGTTTTTCAAATATCCAATATACTTGGAAATAATTGAAGAGAACTTTTCTCTTAGCTCCCAACTCACTCCATGAAGGAGGGAGCCACCATCAATCACATGGACAGTTTTTATGGTTTGTTCTAAATTATTAAGGGGGGGGGAGGGGTGAAAAAGTCGTAAAATACCGACTTTCGCGTTTTCCTCATCCCAAAGTTATCAAACAGAAAAGTCGGAAATGGAGCCATTTCACACTCAAAGAACTTTCTAAGATCTTCCTCTAATTTCTTGTAGCAAGAAATTCGGCGAAAAATAGTCTCTGGATCGACGGATACCTCCTCATCATAGATTTTAACAGCACACGTGAAGCTTTTCATTGGAGTTACTCGAGTGGATCTCTTGAATTTCACATGGCCAAAATCACCACCAATGACACTTTTTATACTTGCAACTCCAATCTCTTTGGCTAGATGACAATTTATTTTATCGCCACTTATCAATCCTGTACTCAGACACTATTAGTGTTTGTTTAATGAAACACTAGGAGTGGGTTGGGAGTTCCAAATTGTAATCATAAGCTCAAATATGCGTGTGAGTACATTTCGTTTGGTTACATTTACATGAGCACTTAAAAAAGCCAATTTTCTGAGATTTTTTTTTTGAAAAATTGGAAAAATGTACTTTTTTTATCTATCATATCTCACTTATTTTTGATGAAATTTTTAGTCTGTGGTACTCAATCGACGCAGAATTTTATGGTCTACAATTTATAAATTAGAACTGTTTCTGTAGAGGGAACGGTTTTTGAGTTATTTGCAAAATACTGAAAAAAGTCCGAAATGTTTTTGGTTTTTGTGGTGCCACGTCTGAAGCTCACTAGGAAAAATGGGACAAACTTCAAATCCCTTCATTTGGATGAAAACAAAGTGATTAAAACGATTTTCAGCTTTCTGCGAATTTTTGCATAAAATGGCCTTTTTTGAGCTAATTTTACTGGACTAATTATATTTCGTGAGAATTCATCTCAATAACTTTTAAAGGATTTGTCACACGATTCTCGTGCGTATTCCGACATTTGCCCAACTGGCAACATAATTCTTCTAATTACGATGTAATAAATAGAATAATTACATATAAAGATAAGAAAATATAATTTTATTAGATCAATAATTGAGATAATTTTGCTCCAATGTGCGAAGCAGTCGTATACATACTTATGTGCTAAGAATTTACCAATTATGGGCGTTTATATACTGGAGGAAGACTTAATGCCAGTCAAACGATACCTCTCACATGTATCTCTGACAGTTTGACGATAAAATAACATGAGGTGGCGCTTTTTCTTTTACGACTGTACATCATATTTAAAGGCACTTGTGTGTATTTGCAAAAGCCATGAAGCTGAAATTGTTTTGCGGTCTCTGCGTCTTGCCAGTTAATAGAAAAAAAAAGGAAAGAAAAGAAAAAAACTTTCTACATTCGCTAATAAGAAAAGAAGAAAAATCAATAGAAAGTAAAAATTTTAGTGCACAATTCACCTTGATTTATAATTAACATACATACACTAAAAACTGTAAAACTAAAAAAACTGTAAAACTAGTAAAACTGTAAACTTCTAAAAACTGGCTTTTTTGGATGTACAACTAATCAGAGATATGGATAAACAGAGTATCGATCGTACAGTTTTTAGAAAAGTTAACAGATCTAATTCCACTATCCCGTTTAACTGCAGCTCACCTATAAATTACAAGTTAGCAGCTTTCAATTTTTATATAAAAAGAGCTTTTGAAGTTTGTTCGAGCCAATTCCTTAATGAAGAAATAGATATAATTAGAAAAATAGCAGCCGAAAATTCTGTTCCATCCCGTTTCATTGAAAAAATCATAAACAGATTTAAAAGGAAAAATGAAGAAAGGCAAAATACAGTTCCGATTAAAAGTTTAAAATTCTGTAAAGTTAATTACATCCCAAGGTTTTTCGAGAGTATGAGGCATTCCCTCCTCAAGTTTGGTATTATATTAATCGCAGTCCCTCCCCCGAAATTAAAGGATTTGTTAAATACGAAAATTGACCCTATCCAAGCCATCAATAGATCGGGAGTATATATTATAACCTTCAAGAAAAATAATAGAGATTTTATGTACATAGGTATGACACTGCGGAAATTTCGTGACAGAATTACGGAACATGAAGCAGATCTGAGATTGAATAGACCCCACACTGCATTATCAAGATTAGCACAAATTCAACCTATAAAAGTAGATTTCAATAGAGCCAAAATTATTTTCCATACAAGTAATCACCAAGAAGCTATCATAAGAGAATCTCTGGAAATAATATCAAATAAAGAAATAGTTTGTAACGATATATTATCATATGATATCCACGCAGTCTGGAAAGAATTAATAAATAGTTAATAAATCTGTACTTTTCGATAAAAGAATAGCATTTATGTCCCCCCCCCCTTATTTTCCAATCCACCCTTGAAGTGAAATGGTCTGTTCCGGACAAGGCTGGAGACGCGGAGACAGAACAACTGCTAGTTTTTCACTGAGGATGACCGAGTAAGTGTCGGTCGAAAACGTTATGAATTTTAAATGACTTTAAAGGATTTTATCATACTTGACACCTGTAAGCAATATATTTACATTTTGTGTATCTTACGTATGTTGAAAAAAAATCATTTTATACACCAAAATTTCTTCAGATACTTTAAATTTTATAAACTTTCAAAACTTTCTCTAATTTCTAATGAGAAAAAAAAGAGAAACTCTTGTACGACCAAAACTTCCTGAGTTATGATACTTTAAATTTTATGAATTTTCACTCATCTTCAAATTTTTTGGTTTGTGATTTTTCTAACTTGAATTTATGTATTAGTAAATACCATTTCATATTTTGTAATACTAAGCAAAACTTATAGTAAACTCATCATTTTATGCATTCTTAAGTATTTATTTTCTTCATTTCAGATCATTGGTATGTTACGCCGGAAGTGTGTTTCAAATCTAATTCTCAAACGTTGGTCTTCTTTGGAACAAGAATATTTCGCCGGTATGCGAGCCGTATTTGTAAGGATTCTTATGGCGCAGAACTCTATGATCCAAAAGAGGAGGAACTGCAGAGTTTAGTCGAAGCTTATAAATGCTGGATAAAGGGTAATTCGATTTTAAGAAAACACCTTAAGTGTGCATTTGCTAAATGGAGTGGCAACTACATAAAAGTCTTGGTTACATCACGTTATTCCGCTGCACGATATTCAATATTATCCATCAATAACTTTAATAAACGATAATTTTAATTGTTGTTGAAGACACTGCTAATGCGAAGTAAGAGTAAGATTGCGATCTACTTACCGATTTTTTTATTACTATTGGCTTCTGTTCACTGCGATCTATACGCTAGCCAACAACACGATCAGACATCGCCTGATTTAAAAACCGCTAATTTGTTCTGTTTTAAATAGGTTACGGAAGATTGAATTATAATTAAACGATCATTGACGATCATCTGTAATCCGGTTTCCACTCATTTCCTTTTGACTGGTGAGTTTTAAGGCCAGATCAACTGCTGCCACGAATGCTAACGGTGCGTTTTCGTATTTCATAAAATAAGGACAATTAAACATTTGAAAAGCGACCTATATAAAATGTCTCAAGTAAACAATGTCGCTGCCTCCCGGAATTATATAACAATGCTACAACAAAATTGCTTTAAATGTGTCCTTTTCAATTATGACTTAATTTTCACCTCTCTCTCTATTATTCAAGTGAAAGTACATTTTTCAATTGAAATGATACATTATTATTTGCGCTGTTTTCAAATTGACAACAATATGAAAAAGGTCTTTTTCGAAATAAATAAATCTCTCCAGTAAATATTATATTTATAAATTAAAACTGTTTGGCAATATTGTTATTTGAGCATTTTAACTAGACGTAATTTTCCCACATACAACTTTTAACCAGTAATAATTGAATTATTATTGTAAAGTTTTAATTCTCTTTTTAATATTCACCTGTAAATACATTTTATATGACGTAATTTTCCTAGTTTACTGCTTTTAACGCGTTATCATTTTATTATTAGTTTAAAGAGTTCTTTCTATTTTTAATAATCACCTGTAAATACATTTTTTATTGAAAGAAAATATTATTATTTACGCTGTTTTATAATTTGTCAACAATATAAAACAATGACCTTTACAAAATATAAAATACATTTCTATTGAAATGATGAAATTTTGTATAAAAATTTAAACAAAATATCAAACAAATTATCAAATTTGAAAAATATATGATCTCTGCCCATAGTAGCATCAAGTATTACTGTTCAAAAGGTCATTAAATTTCAATGCATAGTTTTTATTTCTGTAAAACTTTTTTACGTAACTATTTTGATCAAGTTTGACATTAAATAGCGCTTAAAATAATTATGCGATTTAAAAACTGTCTGCTTCTGCATGTTTATCATGAATTTCTCTATAAATCTATCAATTTTCATATTTTTATATGTAATAGTTTTCTTAATATTAGCCGAGAAAGGCCGCTAATAACAGAAAAAGGTAAGAAGTTATCAGACTATATTTTCTTTCATGGTTATATAGTTTCCTACATGAAGAAACGTGTGTCTTTTTTTACAGTTAATTGCAAATTAATGACACTGGAAAAAAAGACAAATGTTTGTTAATCTACAAAAATGTAATATAATCACGAACGAAAATATCTAATAACTTCTTCCGAGTTATACACGAAAACTGATATATATATTAATAAGTGATTTAAGACAAGTTCACTGCTCAACAACTTGAAACTTTTTGACACATTTACGAACTCATTTTTAAACGAAAAAATTAAATAATTAATAAATGAAATTGCCAGACCTGACTACTGAGGCGATTTGGAAACGAAATGAGTTTTTCGAATTTTTGATAAATAAATTACTTATCGAATTATAAACGATTTTGTGTCACGTGACGACCGGTTTTTCTCCTTTCTCGCGTGGGAAATTCGAAAATTCCTTTCAAAACGCCAACATCGACAGTATTTTCTGAACGATATTTTGCGTTTACCAAAAAATGGAAAAAGTCTTTCCATTATATACTTTCCAAATAATAACACCTGCCAATTTCATGCTTTTCCGAGAATAAATGAATCAAAGAATGTATCACAAAGTAGCAGTTCATTTGGATTTGATAACAGCCTTAAAGAAACATTTTTAAAAATGAAATCTAAAACTATCAATTCTCGATTAAGCATTTTCAGCTGAATAACTAAACTTACAATAGTAACGAAATAGTATTAATCTACGCTATTAATGTTGCTAAACATCTGTGTTGATGTGTCTGTGTGCTCATAGCCGGTTTCAGGTTTCGGGAGAATCGCGCAGTAACGGAGAAATTATTCTAAATTCAGAGAAATTATTTCTAATTAGGCGGTTTTTAAATAAACCGCCTAATTAGAAAGCATTGAGAAACTGAATCGAGAAACGAAAACAGGAAACTGGCGCGCGAAAAGAGCGCAAATTTCGGTTTCGCTTTTCGCAAATGATCGGGGATTTCTTTAGTTTCTTAAAATCAGGAAAACTATTAAACTATTTTAAATTTTCAGATATTTTATAAAAACACCTAAAAATTTTAAAGTGTGGGAAGCTGAATTTCTGAGGGGTAGGAGGGGGGGGGGGGAAGATGCGAACAAATTTTTTAAACCGTAGAGTTTTCTACAATAACTATCATTTTAGATGCGGGGTTTTTACGGAGCCGTCCGATAAATATTATTCCTTAAATACAAAAATTTCAAAAAGGAAGGTGGGTGAATTCCGCTTGTATTCTGAGGCGCGAGAGTGAACCCCGGGGGCAATTTTCAAACTTTTTCCCACCGCCTAATGTTATATATCATTGAAAAGCCCCGTGGCCACTCTTTCATGCTATGCACCTTCAGTCCCCCCTCCCCCACTTTGCCCCTGGTCACTTTTCTAACTTTCCGACACCACTCTTGTAATGTATCATTGGAAAGCCCTCTGACCACACTTTCATTTATGCACCCTCCTTCTCCCGCATATCTCCACCCTCCTTCCCCCACTTTGCCCGCCACGGGGGAACTTTTCTAACTTTTGCCGACATCCCTCATGTAATTTATCACTGGAGAACACTTCGACCACTCTTTCATAGTAGAACGTTTATATACAACATTTTGCTCCCATTGGCGGTGAAAGGTGGAACTAAAGGATTTTGCAGCGCGTCCGAAGCACGCCTGCTATACGTTGCCTCGGGCAGCGGAGACACGTGTCGGCGTTTCGTTCTGAAAGTGATTTGTTTAGAACAGCGTGCGCCCCCTGGTGTTGGAAAGTGAAATTAATATATTTTGCAAAGCGCGCGCAGCACGCCTGCTGTACGGTGCCGCAGGCAGCGGGGACAAGTGTCGGATTTCATATAGAACATATCGCGCCACCTGGCGGTGGAACTGAAGGATTTTTCAGAGCGTGCGCACACGCCTGCTACACGGTGCCGTAGGCAGCGGGGACCTTCTTCCAGGTTCGTTCGGTTCGTGATTGTTTTTTTGGAAATTTTTTCATATTACAAGATTTTCCGGCACGCTCGCAGCACGCCAGGTATAGGGTTCCGCAGGCAGCGGACACCCGGTTCGGGGTTTGTTCGTTTCGTGTTTTCATATGATTTAAAGAACCCCGGCATAAATGGGAGCACGTGTGCGAGCGAATCCTGCTAGCCAATCTATGCCATTAATGTCAGTAAACGTCTGTCTGTGCGTGCATGGCCGGAACTGCTTTTTTCTCAGACGCTGCTGAGAGATACGAGAGACGTCAAAAACAAATCAAGGAAGCCCAGACTTTCAGATTTCGGAAGAACTGCGCAGTCATAAACAGAGAAATTGATTAAAAACCGTCTCATTATAAAACATTGAGAAACTCAATCGAGAAACGAAAACGGGACACTGACGCGCGAAAACAGCGCACATTTCGGTTTCGCTTTTCGCGATGTGATCGGAGATTTCTTTAATTATTTAAAATCAGGAAAACTAACAAACCAATCGGGCGAATTTTTTAATCGTAGCGTTTTCTACTTTAGATGTGGTTTTTGGGCGGGGAATACATATAATTTATTACATATATAATAAATAATGCTCTGATACATATAATTTATTACATAAGTAAAATTTCAACGAAGGATCGGGTGCCTTTCCTGGTGTATTCCGGAGAAATTTTCGAAGTTTTTCCCAACCCCTCATTTGAGCCCTGAGCATCTTTAATATTATGCACCTCCCGCCCCCTTATCCCCCACTTTACCTCACCCGGGGGCACTTTTCTAACTTTTGCAGACATACCTCAAGTTATATATCATTAGAAAGTCCTTTGTCTGCTCTTTCATATTATGTCCCTTCATCCTCCCCTTCCCCCACTTTCAACATCCGCGGTGCGCATATCTAACTTTTGCCGGCATACCTCATGTAATATATCATTGAGAACCCTATGACCACTCTTCCATGGTGAAATGTTTGTATATAACATATTTCACCCACTGGCGGTAGAATAAGGAACTAGAGGACTTTGCAGCGCATGCACAGTACGCCTGCTATACAGAGTCGCAGACAGCAGGGACACGTGTCGACGTTTCGTTCTGAAAGTGGGTTGTTTAGAACAGTGTGCGTTCCCTGGAGTGGAAAGTGGGACTAATATATTTTGTAAAGCTTGCGCAGCAGTCCTACTATATGGTGCCACAGGCAGCAGGGACCATTGTTCATGTAGAACAAATTGCGCCTCCTTATGGTGGAAGGTGGAGTTAAAGCATTTCGCAGCGCGTGCGCACCTATACGGTGCCACAGACATCGTTGGCCCGTGTTTTATGTTGATACAGAGCATATCGCGCCCTCTGACAGTGGAATCAAAGATATTTGCAGTGCCTGCACTGCACAGCACACCTTCTATACGACGACATAGGCAGTGGGGGACCGAAATCGCCCACTCGTGGACAGCCTACCGTGAGGTATAGGGACAATAAGTCCACGAGGGGAAAAAGGGGCTGCCAGGCAGCGCAAGCAGGGTGGCGCACATTTATTACAACATAAAAAGCATGTTACAAATACTGCCTTATTATTGAAGGCAGTGCGACACATATGTATAAATGAATATTGAAAAATATTTACAGATTAAATAGAATGTAAAAAAAAAGGATTAAGGTTTAGCTAGAGTCTTAGAAATAAACGAAAAATGTTTGTTTAAAATGTCGTAATTTTCTAGAAGTCTCTGGAAGTTGCCTTCGTTGAAAAGAGTGTTATTGAAATTTTCTCTCGATGTTTTGTTTCTGTCAAAATGGAAATGATGTTTCATTATGGGGCAGTTTCCAAAGATATAGTGTGTAGCGTTACCAATACTCTTTCTGCATAAACAAAGTGGTGAGTCTCTATTTTTAATTCTATGTAGAAATGATGGGAAACTTCCATGACCAGTGATATAGTTAGGTAACGTAGGGCGATCACAGATGAACTGTATGTCAACTTTATTAATTATACCGTAAGTATCACGACCCTTTGTCGACTGAGTCCATGAGAATTGCCATTCATCCAGAGTTTTTTGCCTAAAAATATACTTGAATTTGGATTGTGGAAGAAGCAATTCCTGGCAATCGTTGTATTGGTTGTTAACTATAACCGCCTTCGCCAGAGAATCGGCTCTTTCGTTTCCTGGGATACCTATGTGAGATTTAATCCATGAGATATAGAACTTTTTGTTAGGGAAATGTAGTAAAAGATTGTAGATATTATAAATTATATAACTGCGTTGAAATGCAATTTGAAGGGCGTCATAGGATGAGTGGCTGTCTGTAAGGATAAGAATTTCATGATGAGAAGTGTTAATGGACCACTCCATTGCCTTGTAAATTGCGAATAATTCAGCTTGGTAGATCGAGTTATCTACATGAAGTTTAACTGCATAATCATATACGAATGAGATTTTAAGACAGACTGTAAATGCACATGCTGCTCCGTCGTTCATGACAGAACCATCAGTATATATGGATGGGTCATAGATTTGGAGTAATTTTTCTTATTTTTCCTCCAAAAAGAAGAGGTTGTTTATCTTGTAATATTGAGAAAAGTCGAAGGTGTTTAGTTTTGACATAATGTGGTTGCTGTTAATAATTTTACCATTATGGTTATATGATCTTCTTCCTTTAATTAGTTCGTAATAATGATAATCGTTCTTGAGCAAAGTATCGATTGGGGGAGAACCAGTAAGGACATAGAGAGCGTCAGATGAAGTACTTCGATAGGTCTTGATAATGCTTAAGAGAGCTGTACGTTGTACTGACTTTAATTTTCTTATCCCATGCGAGTTGAGGCTTGGAAACCAAATTTCATAAGCGTAGCTAATTTGTTTTAATATGATGGTGTTGTACCAAAATTTCAGTATACTTGAAGATATTCCTCCTTTATGAGATTTTAGACTTTGGAATCCGTTTAAAAATAGAGTTACCTTTGTTTTAGTATGAGTTAGATGCTCTTGAAAATTAAATTTTGGATCTAGTATAACGCCAAGATAGGGAATAGAATTTTCAAACTTGATAGTTTTGTTATTCAATTTGAAAATTGGTCGACGTCTGTTAAGAAGAAAGCGGCCAAAAAGCATGGACTTTGTTTTAGTTTCCGATATTGTAAGGTTGAAATTCCTGCATAAAGTTGAAAAAATTTCGATGCGTCTATTAGCAACTTGCTCCAACTCAGGTCTGGAGTCTCCCGCAACCTTAATTACGAAATCGTCAGCATAAACTATCATGTCTGATTCTATTTTGTAGAACTCCTTTATAATAAAATCTTTTTCTTAATTTTGTGCAAAAATGATGGGAAATATCCATGACCAGTGATATAGTTAGGTAACGTAGGACGATCACTGATGAACTGTATGTCAACTTTATTAATAACTAGCGAACTTGCCCGGCGTTGCTCGGGTACGTCAAAAAACAGCAGGAATTTCGAAAAAGCTCTGAAAATCACAATAAGATATCGTGAAAAAAATTTAAATCTCTGCACAAATTTCAAAAAAGAAAATATATATGTATATTGTGTTCGAAGATTGCAAGTTGATACCTTTCACTAATGTGGAAAAATGGTAGCAAATCGCTAAAATACACTAAAATTCACATACAAAATTTCCGAAAAATTCGAAAATTGCTATATATAACTTTATTCAAATGAGGGCAGAATGTACTTTAGGTCAAAAATGGAATGTCAAAAAATTGCAGCAGATCGCGAAGAAACGTAAAAATCGCATTAAAAATCATAAAATGTTTAAAAATCACTAAAGACAAAATTTACTGTAATTGGATAAATGATGCAAATTTAATTCCTTTGACCTGTGGGCTCTCTTAAAATTTATGTTTGGTAAATCATGCTAAGCATTGTATCATGTTACTTTTATTCATAATTAATTTACTTGGACTCCCTTAACTATAATTAATAAAATCCCTTAAGTTAATATTATTTTTTGTAGCATTAAAATATCTCAATTTGTAGATTTTCTGTAAGCAAGTAAACCCTATAGGTGTACAATGGAAGTCTATGGGAATTTGATGAAATATTAAAGATATCGCCAAGTTGGCGTCACTTTTTATGACTCAATTTGGTCGCCAAATTTGGCGATATATCGCCAAGTTGGCGATAAACTTGGCGGTATTTGGCGACAGAACTGGGTCCCCCCTCGGTAACCCCTCTTATAGGTATGGAGATATTAAATGCTGTTCAATAATCGCTTAAAAAAGTAGCTAAAAATTCAAAAATCGCTGTACGAATTCCGAATAAACTTTTTTGAAAAGAGAACAAAATTTACTATAATGGGTTAAAAGAAAGAAACCGTATTGTTTTCACTAATGCGGAAAAATCGCCTCGAAACTGAAAAAACCTCTAAAAATCGTATAAAAAATTAAATTTAAAAAAATCTAATCAAAAAATCGAAAATCGGGCTTCGAGGTGCAAAACTTCATATGTAGACGTATCTTTTTTTCCCAAATTTTGGAGCTCTACGTGCAGCGGTCTCTTCAGAACACCGTCGACACACTCACACACAAACTTCTTTCCTTATTATTATAGATACCATAAGTTCCGCGACCCTTGTTCGACTGAGTCCATGAAAGTTGCCATTCATCCAGAGTTTTTTCCTTAAAAATATACTTGAATTTCGATTGTGGAAGAAGGAATTCTTGGCATTCGTTGTACTGGTTATTATCAATAATCGCTTTCGCCAGAGAATCGGCTCTTTCGTTTCCCAGGATACCCATATGAGATTTAATCCATGAGATGTAGAACTTTTTGTTAGGGAAATTTAGTAGAAGATTGTAGATATTATAAATTATATAATTGCGGGGAAATGCAATTGGATGATCGTCATATGATGAGCGGCTGTCTGTAAAGATAAGAATTTCTTGATGAGAAGAAATAATGGACCATTCCATTGCCTTGTAAATTGCGAATAATTCAGCTTGGTAGATCGAGTTATCTATATGAAGTTTAACTGCATAATCGTATACGAATGAGTTTTTAAGAGAGACTGTAAATGCACACGCTACTCCGTCGTTTATGACAGAACCATCGGTGTATGGGGCTTCCTCACAATCTTTTGACTTTCATGTCCCTGAATAACAATTTTTATTTTAATACACTTTTTTGTGTTTTTTTTTAAATTTCATATACTGGGGAACATCCCATTGCATGATTGCATAACAATATCAACGAGATAAATAAGTTTTGGATGATGTTAGGTGTCCAAATACCAGGAAAACTTATCTACCGTCCCGTGTCCCTGATGCTGATTTTTAAGTTTGGAGCTGTCTGTATAAAATTGTTTCAATAAAAGTAATTCGATGTCATTTTTTTCCGAAACTGGGACAATTGTTTTATATAAATATGTAGCAAAAAATGAACCTGCACGCATTTTTACGGTTGATATTATTTTTTGAAGTCTGTCCCTGGGTTTTTCGTCCTTACCGTCCCTCTTGCTAAACTTATACAGAAAATCACTTCAGATGCAGCCACAGAATTTTTTTCAAGTTTTTTCTCATGCAGAAGTATGCTAGAGAAAGAATGTCTAAAATTCTTTGACAGTAAATTGACTGCAGAATTTAAATCAGCATTTAAATATCAATTTCAAGATCGTGCCTTTATGGGTAGTTTTACCGTCCCCAAGGTTTATTCCTGCACTTTTCGACGTAAATAAAAAAAAATAATTTAATCCAATCTTAACAACTGTTTCTAAAAATCAATGAACATTGTGGCTATCACTTAGTCTTAACATGATTTTTCTAAAAATAGGTGATAATTTTCCTTACCGTTCCATTCTTACCGTCCCTTTTTTCCTATACCACCCCTTTTTTTTACCTTACCGTCCCTTCTTTAACACCCCTTTAAGGCAATGTTATACAAAAATTCTGTATTAAAAGTACTACATTTTTATTATTTCTTATTTGAATGTCCTGTGGGTACTATGCAAATTCATTATAAGTAAAAATTTAGAAGAAAATAAAAAGTTATAGGGGTAAAGTGGTAAGGAAAATTAAACTCGCAAGTTTAACTTAAACCTCAGTTAAATAAAATATTTTTCGCTGCTGACCATTTTTTCTTTATTTTGAATCACTAAGGCATTCGTCTCTCAGATTAAAATGTTATTTTAGCAAGTTTAATTTCGTCAGATTTTTTTTTCAGATAAGTCAAAAGATTATGAGAATGCCCCGTATATGCATGGGTCATAGATTTGGAATAATTTTTCGTATTTTTCCTCCAAAAAGAAGAGGGTTGTTTATCTTGTAATATTGAGAAAAGTCGAAGGTATTTAGTTTTGACATAATGTGGTTGCTGTTAATGATTTTGTCATTATGGTTTGGTTATATGATCTTCTTCCTTTAATTAGTTCGTAATAATGATAGTCGTTCTTGAGCAGAATATCAATTGGGGGAGAACCAGTAAGGACACAGAGAGCGTCAGAGGAAGCACTTAGATAGGTCTTGATAATGCTTAGGTGAGCTGTACGTTGTACTGACTTTAATTTTCTTATCCCATGCGGTTGAGGCTTGGAAACCAGACGTCATACGCGTAACTAATTTGTTTTAATATGACGGTGTTGTACAAAAATTTCAGTATACTTAAAGGTATTCCTCCTTTATGAGATTTTAGGCTTTTGAATACGTTTAAAATTGAGTTATCTTTGTTTTAGTATGAGTTAGATGCTTTTGAAAATTAAATTTTGGATCTAGTATAACGCCAACATAGAGAATAAAATTTTCAAACTTGATAGTATTGTTATTCAATTTGAAAATTTGTCGGCGTCTGTTAAGAAGAAAGCGGCCAAAAAGCATGGCCTTTGTATTAGTTTCTGATATTGTAAGGTTGAAATTTCAGCATAAAGTTGAAAAAATTTCGATACGTCTATTAGCAACTTGCTCCAATTCATTTCTGGTGTCTCCCGCTACTTTATTACGAAATCGTCAGCATAAACTATCATGTCTGATTCTATTTTCTAGAACTCCTTTATAATAAAATCTGCAATTATCAAGCAGAGCAGGGGACTTAAGCATGAGCCCTGTGGGCACCCTTTAAATGATATGGACCATTCTGCAACGCTTCCTTCTTTTAAACCAATATATCGGAGGGCAAAGCCAGCTAATCAATCTATGCTATTCATGTTGGAAAACGTCTGTCTGTGTATCTGTCTGTGCGTTCACTACTTTTTTCTCAGACGCTGCAGAGAGATGCGAGAGTCTTAAAAAAAAGAAAAATTCAAGGGAGTCCGGACTTTCAGGTTTCGAAAGAATTGCGCAGTAATTAACGGAGAAATTAATTAAAATCCGTCTCATTAGAAAACATTGAAAAACTCAATCCAGAAACAAAAACGCGAAAGTGTTACGCGAAAACAGCGCAAATTTCGGTTTGCCTTTTTGCGATGTGATCGGGGATTTCTTTAATTTGTTAAAATCGGTAAAACAAACGAACCGAGCGATTTATCGAGATATTTTGTAAGAACACCTAATTTTTTTAAAAAACAGAGTTGAATTTCGTGAGGAAGTGTGCGGGGGCGCGAACAATTTTTTTAAATCGTGCTCTTTTCTCATTTAGATGTGTTTTTTGGACGGACCTCTAATACATATTATTCATTAAATTTTTAAAAAGGGGTTGGGCTGCCTTTCCAGTTCTATTCAGGGAGCGCGGAGTGGAACCCGTGGGCAAATTTCTAAGTTTTTTCCAACCCCTCATGTGATATATCATTGGAAAGCCCTGTGACGACTCTTTCGTATTATGCAGCTCTGTCCTCCCCTTCCCCCACTTTTCTCTCCCCGCGGTGCACTTTTCTAACTTGTGTCGGCATACTTCATGTAATATACATTGGAAAGCCCTTTGACTACTCTTTCCTGGAATGTTTGTGTACAACAGATTGCGCCCCCAGGGGTGGAAGATTGAACTAAATGATTTTGCATCGCGTGCGCAGTAAGCCTGCTATATGGTGCCGCAGGCAGCAGGGACGCGTGTCGGCGTTTCTTTCTGAAAGTGGTTTGTTTAGAACGGATTGCGTCTCCTGGCAGTGGAAAGCGGAACTAACATAGTTTGTTGAGCGTGCGAAGTCCACCTGCTATACGGTGTCGCAGGGAGCAGGGACCAGTGTTTATATAACATAGTGCACCTCCCGGTGGTGGAAGCTGGAGCTAAAGCATTTCGCAGCGCGTGCGCACCACGTCTGTTGTACAGTGCTGCAGACAGCGCTTTCCCGTGTCGTAGGTTCATATAGAGCATATCGCGCCCCCTGGCAGTGGAATCAAAGAATTTTGTAGTGCCTGCGCATCACGCCTGCTATACGGTGCATAGGCAGCGGGGACCTGGTTTGAGGTTCCTTCGGTTCGAGATAGTTTTTTTTTTTTTTTCAAATAGCAAGATTTTCCAGAGCGTGCTCAGTACATCTCCTATACGGTGCCATATGCAGAGGGGGCTGGGTTCGATGTTAATTCAGTTCGAGATTGGTTTTAAGAAAAAAATTCATATTACAAGATATTCTGGCACCGGCGCAGCACGTTGAATATACGGTGCCGTATGCAGCGAGGACCCGGTTCGAGGTTCGTTCAGTTCAAGTTTTCGTATGAATTCAAGGACCCCGATGTAATAAGATGCTCGCTAGTGCATGAAGCCAGCTAGTGTTAATGTTAATGCTGTTAATTTATTATGCTTGTCTATAAAACATGATTGGTGAACATGAAAATATTTACTTGAAAATGGACGAAATTAATAACTGGCATTCCGGTTTGAGGAAACTGGCTAATATACTGCAAAAAAAATACTCAGAAAGGTTTCCGGAAATCAGTGACAGCAAAAGATAGAAAACACATTGGTTTCTTTGGTTTCTAAAGATAAAGAACGCTTTTCGAAATCTTGCGTAACTCGAAAGAGTTTATTGCGTAATTATATTGGGGGTTATAGTACGTTTTCTTAGATTAAAAAACATTTGTCAATTTTTGCAGTGTAGAGGTAACTGCAATTTAATATTTCTGTATAATTTATGCAAATCTTTTATAGGTCTTGGAGATGCTGAAAAAGTCTTCTGGACGAAGGTGGCACTTTGCTCCGAACTTTTAACAAACGTTAATACAGAAAATGTCTGGGCTATAGAATCAGCTAGAAACAATTCCGCAAATTCAGATACTCTATTAGAATGTCCTGCTGTTATTATTGACATCAGTTTAGCAGGGAAAATCCCTCTTACTTTAAGCAATGAACCAGGATATAAAAAAGCTTTCATTTGTGCTGTCAAGAATGAAACAATAAATACCTCTCCGTAAGTAAAGATACTTTATAGTAAATGTTGTCTTTGGGCCTGCTTATTGTGTTTGTACCCAACATATTATTTTAAGTACTCAAAATGAATACTTTTGTTTTTTCTATTTATGAAATTTTGTCAAAATGTTATAGCGGTAAATAAAACAATAATAACAAAAGTCATATCCATTCTAATAAATGAAAGTTTCGCTCTGTCTATGTGTGTGTGGGTGCAGGCTCGTACTGGTTTTTCTATTTATGAAATTTTGTCAAAATGTTATAGCGGTAAATAAAACAATAATAACAAAAGTCATATCCATTCTAATAAATGAAAGTTTCGCTCTGTCTATGTGTGTGTGTGTGCAGGATCGTACTGGCCCGTCGGCCAATCAGACGGAAATCTTCGCACCGTAAGCCACTCCAATATTGTTCACTCGTTATGCACATACATTCTGACTAATGTACTAAATTTCGAGAATTCGTATGGGAAATAATCATCAATCTATAGAGAGACAACAGCACAAGATGGGTATTTTTTATTATCATAAAGAAATATAAGATACACCGAAACAATCTCAGGACCGTAAACCAAAGTGGCCATCTTTGCATGCGATTATTGAGAGAGGAAACATGCACTCCAGGGAAAGCTTTAGTAGCCACGGCGCCCTGTGGTAGATGCCACAGGAGTTTCTTTTATTAAAGAGGTTCTTTTTTCATCGCTTCTTTGAATGAAATCATTTAGATTTTAACCGAATATTTTGTATATTTTCAGTCTTTTAGCTTTTAGTACAAGGTGATTTTTTTTTAAGTTGTGAAAGTAAAATCCTATAACAAAAGAACCACTGACCCAAATGACCTGAAATTTCACCTGTATGCTCCCAAAGCAAGGGAAGTTTTTTAGCCGTGGTTAAAAGAAAACTTAAAATCTCACCAACACATGGCGCTGTATATGCAGTAAAGTCGGGAGACCAGCTTGTGCACGACACACGCACAGTGGCGTTAAAAACGTAAAGCACGTACACATCGTGTTCATTATTCTGATCTCAATCCCTACAATTTCTGGCTCTGGGGGTACCTGAAGAATACTGTGTATTGTGGTGGTGTTACGAACTTAGCTGACCTGAAGGCATGCATTGTGCACCAGATCCACTGTATCCAGACGGATACTCTTTGCTTTGTTGTTGAACATGCGGTTTCACGTTTCCAACTCGAAGCTGAAAATGGTGGACAGCACATTGAAAATCTCTTGCGTTAGTCATGCAGTTTCGTATGAATGCTTTGCTCCATATTTTTGTTTCGTTCTGTTTCTGCGAAGGTGTTCGCAGTGCCTTTTCCTTATTACTGCATTCTGTATGTTTTTGATATGCGTAATGAAGTTTTCTTTTTCTCAAAGTACCGTCCATTGTTTTCCTCCCACTGACGATATTCTTTGTTTCTGATAACTTAGAGCGCCATCTGTTGGTGCGATTTTAAGGTTTTTTTATTTTCAACCACGCCTAAAAAATTCCCATTGCCTTTTGGGCATACTGGTGTAATTTCAGGTCATTTGGATCAGTGGTTCTTTTGTTATGGAGTTTTACTTTCACAACTTTTTAAAAAATCACCCTGTACATTGCCCCACTCCCACCCTTTAAAGCCGGCCTTGAATATGCACCTATAATTGAAACCGTGCATTTTAAGAACAACTTCAGAAAAGAAAGAGATAAATATCAGAAGACAAAAAAATTTGTGGTGATTGGAAAACATGATCTTTCTTTTCGAGGAATAATAACTTGGATGACATGTCTGGGTTACGATTCTGCAAGCTGTCGAATCACACGGCTAGCATTTTTCCAGGGCTGCAGAGTCGGGGGGAAAAATGGACGACTCCGAATCCGACACCGACTCCGCAGCCCTGGTTTTTTCACACAAAAAATCTACACCACAATTTTCGGTTAGTAATGATCGCTTTATTTAATGACGGACGTTCCGTGGTTAAATAACTATTAGAAAATTCTAATATGTATTTTGAATAAAAAGTTGTTAGATTTAATCACGGAAAAATTTATCTTTAACTAACGCGATGAATGCTATGGTTTTTTTAATTTAAAAAAAAGCTGACCACGGTATCCTGCAACTTGCATGAATACAATCCCTGGGGCCTTTCTCTCAATTGAAGAGTTAAGTGGAAGAACATGTTAAGTAACACAAATTACATTTCAAGAAATTTGAGGTGAAAATTTTTGCCGTAAAATTTAATATTTTTTTTTTCTGTTTGATACCATGTGTTTAAAATATTTGCAGGTATGGTACTAAACTCTCTCAGAAAAACTTATTCATGTTTAATTTTCAAATATTCAAAATTATTAATATTATTGACATTATTAAATATTAATGAATAATGTCTTAAATCTTCGAGGCTAAATAGAATCTTAGTATTTTAGCTTCACCATGTGATAGGATACCTCATAACGCTTTCACCCAAAATATTTTAAAAAAATTTTAGAAACATGTTCATCCACTCAGCTCTTCAATTATGGAAACATAAACATTTCCTTTGATCTTTAATTATGATAAAAATTTTGCAAATCATTCAAAGAGTGTGCTGAGAAGAATAAATTTATTCAATTATTTTACTGATTTTAGACTAACAAAGCGACTTTTTGGTGCACTTTTATGTAGTTTCGTAAGAAATACTACCTATTGCAGTCGTTACCATGGTGCGGCTTTTGAAAAATTCCTTCATAACTTTTCATTATATGACCCTAGGAACCCAAAACCACCCCCACTTAAAAAGTTTATATATATATATGTATGTATGTACTAAATTTTGCCCGCACGATAAAAGTCGCAATTATGCACGGATCGTTTTCAAACTCGCCAACAACTTTGAGATGGCTAATATCTCGACGGGGATTGAAAATGGGCAAAATCGGCCCAAGGGAATGGAATTAGGGGGGTGGGGGGGTAAAAATTTTGAATACCGTCTTAACAAGAATCTGATAAAACCAGCTCTTACACAACAATGACAGGAAAAAATAAATATTTTTCGTTATAGCAGTTGCCAACAATTAAAAAAAAACAATAAAATTTTCACCACAATAATTGCTTTTCTATTGCAAGAATTTCACGTGAAAAAATAAATTAAATAAATAGTTTGACGAATTGAAAATTCACAAAATATTTAGATCCCTAGAGTTCATTCTTAGTGAAGGAGCTGGGTTTATCTCTAATCTTGATTTAAGTTTTGTTGGTGAATTCAGTATTGTTGAAATATTGTATTATAGAAAATAGTTGGTGAATTAACATCGAAATCTACCTCCGCCTGTAGGCCAGAGCCGGCAGGGATTTTTTTTTTACGTAGAAACCTTTTAATAGTGAAATATCAAGCGTTTTATGGATACATAAAGTCATATTTTAAGGATAACGAAATGCCTCTTCCTACAAAATACCTGTCTTGCCAAAGTAATTGGTGTCAGGTTGTAACAGAAATTGAATTTATCTCATTTTTAACTCACTAATAAGTAATTCATATTACGTTAAAGAAGTATACTGAAATAAGGGGGGGGGGGGGGGGGGTTGAAGCCCTTAGCAGAACCGCAGCAGCTCTGTTTGCCGCATCATGCAAAAAAACTTGTTAGTTTTACTACCAAATTTCAGTGCATCAATGGTGATAAAGTGGAATAAAAGTGGTTACCCCTTACTAATTCCGCTAAAAGTAATCATGAAAAATATATATGAACCAATCGACTCGAAATGATGTCTACTAATTATTGCTCTGCATAAATTATGTTTCCGAAGTCGTCTACATTTGAAAAAATATACTAGCTTTAAATTTTCAAACAATAACACCCCCTTTTTTACACCTCATTCGAATTTCTTCGATCGAGAGCGCCAGGAAAAAGAAATGTTCATACACTTTACTATTTTAAATCTCGATAGAGTTAGAATAAGTTAATTTGAGGATGCTAAAATTAAACCCATTTGAGAAACATCAATTTATAACTTCATAAAGGTGTTAGTTAATTGATTTTTTATTAATTTATTAAAGAGTTACACTGAAAAGACCCAAACATATTACCGACGTTTTTCTCTATTCAAACAGATTTTTTTAAATTATGAAAACTATTAATAAATTCATTAAAAAAAAATGATGAATTATGACTTGCATTAGTTTTTGCATACAACAAATCACAGTCGTTAAAAACATCGATGTGTGGGTTTATAGTTCATTTGAATAATTAGTTTTGAGATGCAGAAAAAATTTTCCTTTCCGTAATTTTAGGGGACTGTCTTTTATAAAAAGAGCCAAATTAAAAAAATAAATAAATAAATAAATGCAGACACTTACCAGAAACACTTTGTAGAAAATTTTTTAAATATAAAGTAGTTTATTATAAACACAAAATTCTTGTATAATTTTACTGGTGACCGTAAGATTTTTGATACTTAGATAAGATCTTCATTTTATTTTCTGAAATTTATAGATGAACACCTAACGCTTTTTGTTTTATAACTGTATTAAGATTTAACAAAATTATATAAACAATCTCTTTCCTGGCTGGAGAGAAACTAAAATAGGGTATCAAAAGTGGATGTTACCATTTGAAAAATCAACATTCGTGCATTTTCTAATGTGTAGACAATCCCAAAGCAAAATTTATGAATAGAGTTTATAGTAGATATTAGTATCTACTAATTGGTACCTATGTCTTTTTTATATGGTCAGTTGCAGAAGATTTGGTAAGGGGTGATCACTTTTTTCCATGACTCCATGAGATCTATTGACAAAAGAATAAAATAAGAAAGCGATAGCCTTGATATCAGTCATCTACTACAAGCTAATCTGTGTTAAACTTGCTAAACTTTTAGATATTACATGATTTGTTTTATAAAATTGTGCAACATTGTGTAGATTTGATGAAACTTTAAAAATGCCCTGGAATATAGCGAAGTCTTCTATCTAGACTCCAATTGGTGTTATGCGAATGCGTTAAACCTTTTCAAACCAGATACAACAGAAGGTCGTAAAATTAACTTAATTTTCTTACAGTTTTTTTGCTCTCTGAAAATCCAAGGTCTGCGCCCTTTCCCCTGACCCAGTCCGACCCTGTGTGTGTGTCTGTCTGTCAACGATGGCTAGCAAAACCTACACCACGTACAAGGCTGAAAATTTGTGTGATGTTAGCCCAAGGCCTCTCCTGGTGCACCTCAGACTTTGATTTTTTTAAATTCTAATAACCAACTGAAATATTAATAAAAATCACAAAGAACTGGCATTAAAAATTCCTCTCTGTACTTTCGGGAGTTAAAAAGCGATTACGCATGCGCAGATGTCCTTTTTACTCATCAGGAGGAAATGAAGATCGGAAAGAAAGAATTTTGGTATGTATTGTCGTTATTTATTAACTCCCATCGGCAAAACCGATTAGTAAAGTTTAAAACGAAAGACACATTCTGAAATATCGCACTATTACATCCCAAATACCGCAGTCAATTCAAAAAATATTGCAGTTAACCCTTTGAAAACAAAATTTCAAAAGTGGCGTTTTTCAAAAAAAAAAATTTCCCCCTTATGGTAACGCCTCTCCAGGAAGCAATTTTAGAGTTACCGACAAACCAAAAATATGTCCTTAAAGCTACAACCTTTTTCAAATCAGTGATGCAATTGGTTTTAAAAAATATGAATTTCAACCCTTTCAAATACGCCGTTGAACGCAGGTCTTTTTACGCCTCACGGAGACGATATTTTTTGTATGCTAAAGGTAACCAAACACCCGTATTTTAACTCAATCTTTTTAGAGCATCTCAAAAAAACAGATTTACATCCCCTACAAGATTTTTTTAACGTTTGGTCGAGAAGAAATATATATATTTTTTTTTTAATGTGTGAAAAATTCCACGAAATCAGTAAAATTTTGAGTGTTTCGCCGCGGTTTCGCTCGCTTTTGATATGCATAGACTAAAAAAAATCAAATTATTCATAGCCATGCTCTTTCAATTTAATCTTTTTTCATTGAAAAAATAAATTCAGACAAAATGGAATTAAATACATAAAATCATACAAATTTTGGGCTCATTTAAGGTTATTGTCGTGGGCCCGGGCAATGCCTGGAGGGTCAGTTAGTTTGCATTCTAAAAGAGAAAAAAGGCCATAAGTGGTTCTGAATAATAAAACTAACTAAATCTGTGTTTTTAATTAAGTAAAGTGAAAAATTTATCGTTTAGTAATTGAATAATTGTCTGAGCGAAGAGAGGGCTAATACACAGCGAAATATTACTTTCCGGACACATGCAGCTACGATGGATATCAAAGCCATGGCTACTAAAATAATGCCTTATAAAAATCTTTCGTCAAGCATAACTCAAAAAATATTTGTCGGATTTAGTTTCTAATTGCACCAGAAGGTGCCTATGAGGGTAACCTACTGAATGCACCTACTATAAAAAAATAAGTCCCAAATCATTTAAAAATTATATTAAAAAAAACTGATAAAAAAGCACAATTTATCTACATACGTCACGGAAATTTGTTGTACGTCATTTTCATTTGCTGGATGTTTTCGTAGAAAATCGGATTACAGCACATGGAGGAAAGAAAATGTGCACGCACTAATATTAAAGTATAATAAAAACCTATTTAAACAGGAAAATAAATATGGATTTTTTTTTCTATTTAAAAGAAAAAAAGCCGAAATATCTTAGTCTATACTAATGTTATAAAGAAGTAAAGTTTGTTTGTTTGTAGGAGGTAATCTCTGGAACTACTGAACCGGTTTCAAAAGTAATGGTATGAAAATGATTGTGTTAATCCACGTTCGAACATAGGCTATATCTTAAGTCGATGCCACAACGCCAAAAGGTGTGTAGAAGCAAAAAACGTTCTTAAAATGTGATTTTTGTGTTACTGAAGGGCCTAGAAATTTGTAATATTAGTTATTAGATATAAAGGATTTCTAAGAACCTTCCCTAAGCAATTTGAAATTTAAAAGGGGTGAAAATGCGCAAAAAGCGTTCTAAATGTTGGTTTCTACGCAATCTCAGGAAATGCCAAACCGATTTTTAAAAAAAATAATGGCTTCAAAATGATGGTGACAACCGTTGCTTCGAGATAGGCTATATTTTATGTCGGTGCCACTACCCCAAAGGGGATGCAGGAGCAAAAAATTCTAAAAATGCGATTTTTGTGTTACTGAAGGGCCTAGAAATATGAAATTTGGAATTACTTATTACATATAAAAAAATTCTAAGAACACTTCTTAAAAAAATTCGAAATTTAAAAGGGGTGATATTGCGCGAATAGTGTTCTAAAAAAATGTTCTAAATGGCGATTTCTATGTAATTTTAGGAAGTATCAAATTGATTTCAAAAGTAAAGGTTATAAATTGATGGTGATAGTCCTTGCTCTAACATAGGCTCTATTTTATGTTTGTGTCACTACCACCTGGGGCTTGTAGGAGCAAAAAAAAATTCTGAATTGCGGTTTTTGTGTTATGGAAGGGCCTAGAATAATGAAATTTGGAATGGTAGTTACTTACAACATATCAATGATGTCTAAGAACATTTCCTAAAAAAATCGAAATTTAAAATGGGTGAAAATACGCGAAAAGCGTTCTAAAAAATGTTCTAAATGGCGATTTCTACGCAAGTTTAGGAAGTACCAAATCGAATTCAAAAGTAATGGTTGTAAATTGATGGTGACAGCCCTTGCTCTAACATAGACTCAATTTTATGTTTCTGTCACTACCACCTGGGGGTTGCAGGATCAAAAAACGTTCTAAATTGCGGTTTTGTGTTATGTTAGGGCCTAGAATCATGAAATTTGGAATGGTAGTTACTTATAAGATATCAATGATCTCTAAGAACATTTCCTAAAAACATCAAAATTTAAAAGGGGTGAAAATGCACGAAAAGCGTTCTAAAAAACGTTCTAAATTGTGATTTCTATGCAATCTCAGGAAGTGCTGAACCGATTTCAAACATAATGGTGCAAAAATGATGGTGACAGCACTTTCTCCAAGATAGGCTGTTTTATGTCTGTTTCAGCTACCCTAAAGGGGGTGCAGGAACAAAAAATGTTCTAAAAATGCGATTTTTGTGTTATGCAAGGACCTAGATTCATGAAATTTGGAATGGTATATATTTATTAGACATAAATAATCTCTAAGAACATTTCTTTAAAAATTTGAAATTAAAAAGGGTTGAAAATGCGCGAAAAGCGTTCTAAAAACGTTCTAAATGCCGATTTGTGAGCAATCTCAGGATGAATCAAACTGATTTAAAAAGTAATGGTAGGAAATTGATGCTGACAGCTTCTGCTCTAACATAGACGCTACTTCATGTCGGTTGACTCTATCACTTGGGGGTTGCAGAAGCAAAAAACGTTGTAAATTGCGATTTTTGTGATCGGTAGGGGCTAGTACCTTTGAAATTAGGCATGATACATATTTATTAGATATAAGTTATCTTTAAGAACAGTTTCGAAAAATTTGAAAATTTAAAATTGGTGAAAATGCGCAAAAAGGGTTCTATAAACATTTCAAATTGCGATTTCTACACAATCTCAAGAAATATCAAACTGATATCAAAGGTAATGGTTGCAAATTGATGTTGACAGTCGCTGCTCGAACATAGGTTACATTTTATATTGCTATCCGGTTTAAATGAAATGATTACGTTTTAAATTAAATTAATGCAATGTGAATATTCTATGGGCAATTTTTTTGGCCATTTATCACCTGCGTTCGACTAACATAAAAGTAGCAATATTGCCATTGGGACACAGATGTCATATACGCATCACGTTGGCGCGATTTGTTTTCTAAAGCCAATTTTGCGAAAACCTCGTTTTCGAATACGAGTTACATATATTTTTTTTAAAAAGGAATAACAATTAATAAAAAAAAAAGTTTAATTAATAACAGTAGAACAGAAAAATTTATATAATTTCAGAAAATAAAATAAAAGTAAATAAACAATTTATTAATAAACAACAACATCCGGGTCACCATTTCAAGCAAAACAACGACACTTTAGCGCCAGTTAAGTACTCGGTCCGCATATGACATTAGCGTCAGAAAAACTCGTGCCAATGTGGTGCATATATGACTTCTGTGCAGCAATGGGTTCATAATATGCGAAATGAAACGAATATGTTATAACCACTCTTCGTACAAGAAAAATGGACAAAAATCCATACTCAGATACACAGGCAAGGTTGCCGTCAAACAAGAATATTACTAACAACAACATTGTTTTAACTGTATGAGAGTTAGAATAGTGATATAAAATTGGCTTTGAGCAAACAAGCACAGAAAGAGTATTTTACAAATGTTTCGAGTGAAGCTCGATCATCTATATACTAATGAATTATACAAGCAACAAATACATAAACAAAAGTTAAAATTCAAATGTAAATATTTGCAACCTCCACCCCCCCCCCCCCCACACACACACACAAAAAAAAAAAAAAAAAGTTCCCGCAATGAAATTAACTTAGCGTTAAGCGACGCTTTTTAAAATACGATATTGGTTGCAATCCAGATTACGGAACATTCCTATAACATTTGAAATACTCTGGGTACTTTATTTTTAGCGGGTTAAAATTTAGACAAGGGCATTTTTTTCGCCAAAAGTAACTTTTTTTCGCATGAGTAATTTAGAAAAAATTCTTTGATGTTGAAAGAAAATGTTTTGACTTATTATATCTTATTATTTTTTTTACTTATTTGTATTTTAAAAGAAATGAATCAAAGTCGTTTTTTTAAATGTGTTTAATTAATGTATTTCAAATGAAAAGAATGCATTAAGAAAGTTACCAATTTATCTCCTGTATCCGGCTAAGTGCCTTATTACCATGTGTCTAATACCCTTCACGATACTTCGTTCTTATATGGGCCTTGGCGCTTTTTTAAAAAGTTTGACCCAATTCAGGTTTAAGAAAGTGAGATGTTTTTGCCACATGATATAAACGACTAAATTGAAGAAGTATTAAACTGGTTTATGTACATATTTTAATATATACATCTGCTAACACGTATTAAATAAATTATTTATGTCTTTATATAATAAAAGTTAAACGGCTCCTTCATCTACGTGTATACTAATATTATAAAGTAGTAACGTTTGTGTGTTTGTGGAATGTAATCTCAGAAACTACCTAGCCGATTTAACCCGGAAGGACGCTCGCCGGGACTGATAGAACCGGAGTTTGTACGGTTTTTACAATTGTCGCCACTATCTTTTTTAAAGTAATCTTCAACTTCTTTTATCGCAAAATTCTCTCCAATTAAATATGGTGACAATTATTATTTGTTTTTATTGGTGACACAGTAAAACCCATTCAAATCCTGGGTATGCGCGCGTTCTCCGGGGTAAATAAATAATGGTTTGAAAATGATGGTGAGCGTCTCTGCTCCGACAAAGAATGTATTTTATGTCGGTACAACAACCTCAATGGGTGCAGAAGCAGAAAAGTTCTAAAATTGCAAATTCTGAGATATTGTTTGGGCTAGAAATTTGAAATTTTGTGCGGTGGTTACTTTTAAGATGTAAATACTCGTTATAAACTCTTTCTACGAGGTCCGAAATTTTAAAGTTAGAAATAAACGTAAAACGTTCTAGAAAGTTTCTAAATCACGATTTATTTGGAATTGTTAAAGAAATATTTTTTGAAATTTCACATGGCTATTACTTTTAAGTCGTTAATGCCGGTCTCTTAAAAAAAATTAAAAGGGTGCACCATAAAAAAAGATCTAATCTGCAATTTCTGTGATACTGTTAGGTCTAGAAACTTAAAATTTGCATGGTAGTAACTTATAAGATCTAAATGCTCGTTGTAGAAAGAATTCAAACTGCAATGCAAGCATTAGAACGAATTCTAAAAAAATTGAAATTAAGACTAAATAAAGCGGACAAAGTTCTAAAGATGATCTAAATAACGAAGTACATGGAATTATTTGGAATATAAAGATGAAAATTTGCATGAATGTTGCTTTTAAGACGTAACTACTCGCAATAGAACAATTTCTGAAAATTTCGCTAAGTAAAATGATGCAGGAACAAAAAACTTTCGAATTTATTTTTCTGTGCTACTGCTGACCTAAAAAAGTTTTATCGGGTTGAAATTTTTGGAAATAATTACATGTTGATTAATTAGATGTAATTAGATGTAATTAATTAATTAGATGCAAATGCTCTCTAAGAATGGCTTCTAAAACATAGAAATATTAAAAAGATGAAATGAACGGAAAATGTTCTAAATTACCATTCATTTGCTTTGTTAGGTAAAGAAATTGTAAATATTTAATAAAACTACATCCCGCCCCCCCCCCAAAAAAAAAACGAAAAAAAACATGCAACTTAAATGCTACAAAACGGTTAGCTACTTATCTAGCATTGAATAAGTTGTGTTATCATTGAATAAATGTCGGTATGAAACAGCGAATAGTTTGCAAGAAAGTACTTGTCAAAACGTTACTACTCTGGGCAAAAGTGTAGAAAAGTGTCTGTTTAAATTTGATATGCAATTTTTTGTCAGCTTCACTAATCTAGAGATTTAATCATAAGGTCATTTTCTCAATTGTCATTAGACGATTTTAGGTAGCTTTCATTACAAAAAGCTACCTTATTGCAGCCGTTCGGAGGAAAGCGATTTAAAAAAATTTTGGTATATTTTCATCGATCATGACCCCCAGACACCGAAACCACCCTCCGTTCAAAATTGACATATATATATATATATATATATATATATATATATATATATATATATATATATATATATATATATATATCCATATATATATATATATATCTATATATATATATATATATCTGACCTTTGTCACACTGTAACTCTCGTATTTATGAACCGATTTGGATGTAATTCGGTCTGTACATAGTACGTACCAATGTCTCGACCTAGTTCGTTCGCCAGCTTCATCCGCCATTTTGTTTCAAAATGGCGGCCATTTAAAATTTTTAAAAAAATTTTAAATTTTAAATGAGATACCAAAAAATTAGAAAATGAAAAAGATTTTTCTTGTATGTGTTTGACCTTAATACAAAGATTCCGGAACAGTTTTTGTTTCGTCTATATCTAAAACAATGGCTGAGTTATAGCATTTTGAATTTCTATTGTGGCTGACATTTTAAAATGACCTGATTTTTGTCACGCGATATCAGGCGTATTTATGAACCGATTTGGATGTAACTTGATCTGTACATAGTGCATACCAATGTCTCGACCGAGTTCGTTGGCCAGCTTCATTTGCCATCTTGTTTCAAAAGGGTTGCCATTTAAAAAAATAAAAGAAATTTAAAATTTAAAATGAGGTATTAAAAAATTGGAAAATGAAAAAGATTTTTTTTATGTGTTTGGCCTTGATACAAAGATTCCGGGGCAGTTTTTGTTTCTGAAAATGTGTTCTTTTGTTTATATCTTAAAAAATGGTTGAATTATAGCACTTTGAATTTCTAGCATGGCTAACATTTTGAAACGATCTTGTATTTGTCACGCGATAACACACGTATTCGCCTATTTCAATGTAAGAAGGCATGTGGATAGTATACATCAATATCTCGACCAAGTTCGCTGGCCAGCTTCATCAGCCATCTTGTTTCAAAATGGTGGCCATTAAATTAAAAAAAAAAATTATATTTAAAGTGAGGTGCAAAAAAATTAGAAATTGAAAAAGGTTTCTTTCTTAAGTATTTGACCTTGATATAAGTATTCAGGAGCATTTTTTGTTTGTCTTTATCTTAAAAAATGGCTCAGATATAGCAATTTCAATATCTAATGTGGGTGACATTTTGAAAAATCTGATTTTTTGCCTGCGAAAACACTCGTGTATATCAAACGTTCCGATGTGAGTGAACATGTGCACAGCAATTACTAAGGTCTCGACCAAGTTCACTGGTTAGCCTCATCCACCATGTTGTCTTAAAATGGCAGGCACTTTAAGAAATCGCCGAATTTGGCAGCCAAATATAAGTTACTTTAAATAAAAGCAGCTTGGATAAAGCTGACTAATTTCGCGAAATTCTCATTCATAATGATTTAGTATTGATAAAAATTAGTATTGAATCTCCTGTATTCGGTTTTACTAAATTGAGTTTCGTGTGTTTGAATAATATAAGTTGGCTTTTTTAAAATAAGGAATATGAAAGCTACCTCTTCCTCCCGGCACTGGCCGGAAGGACTTTTTTATATAGTAACTTATTCGGGTAATTTTTTTTTTTAATCGGATTAATATTGACGTATTTTAACTTGCATGATTTGTTGTAAAAATATGTACGGATTTGTAAATTACCCTAAATGACATTTTCATAGTTCAAAGGTTATGCAGACGAGATATTCCAGATCTCGTGTCATAATTTACACTGCAGTCAATGCCGATTTGTTTGTGTGGATGTGCAAAGGGCAATACCTCGAAAGGAATAAGGGTACGAATCCAGTCAGGTAACTTATGTATTTTTTTCGGACAAAAATTGAATATTTTTCAGACAGGCCACGTATTGTCAATTAAATATAGCATCTCATTTTCTATTCTTGTTCCGAGTTATTATTAAATCTATGTTCTCACTAACATCGCTCAGACGAATCCCTCTGATGGAAGTCCTAGTGTAATTTATACTATAGCAATTTACACTTCTCTTAATTTATATTATAGTAATTTAATAGTAATTTCAGTTATAAGAAAATAAGTTAGTGTGTTTGATTTTATTGACTTAATATTTTATTGGCTGGTGGGAGTGGGAAGGAATAAACAATGTTTCGGGTACTTTTTACACTAAATTAATGAGTTTTCTCGAAACCAAACGTTCGTTTTTCGGATGCTATTAATTCTCAAATAAACATTTTCGACTGTGTAACAGAACTGACAAACAAAATAAAAAGTGAAAACAAAATAATGTTACTTTATTATTAACGTTAATGTCGTTAATATAGCACGGTTGTTAAAAACGGGAATGATTACTTGAGAATTGACAGCTTCTGAAAACCAATATTTCTTGTTTAAAAACTGATTAATACATTGAAAACACAAATCGGAAATTTTTCTGGGTTTTCTTTATCTTTTTTTATGGGCAGCAAAAGGGAAAATTTTTTCGGAAATACCAATTTAAATCCATCAAATCTATTAGCTTCAGCAGTTTCTAAATATAAAGGAGCACCTTTTTTAAATTGTAGGTAACTGGGAAAAGGTTATGTTATATATTTTTTTAATTTTGCGAGATCAAGTAACATTTCTCTGTTTTTACAATATAATTATAAATAATAAAATATTGGACACTGCTGTCATCTAAAGAAAAAAGGGAATCTGAGGCGTTCTATACCGGACAATCAATAAATACAATAACTTACAGTATCTTGGTGTACTTTTTTTTTAGCATAAAGATGCCCGATTAAGGAAGAATAAACAATAAAACTTAAGCAGCTTTGCTAAAAATTAGTGTGCATAAACGGTCATCGAACTGCTGTGGAAAGGGTATTTTTCTCAAGTTTCAGTGTTTGTAAACACATGCGTAGTATATGACTGTTAAAGGTTCTATCCGGAAATAAATGTTCTAAATACAAATTAAAATACAAGCAAACGTTGGGATGCTAAGCATAACAGTAAAATTTTTAAAGCTCTTGAAAATACTATAAGCATATGCACTTTGTGTTACTTTACAGAAAGATTTTAATAGCTTCATTCAGAAGGGCCTTATCCAAATACGTTGTGCCACTGCTCGGACTGCATTTTCACATTGTTTGTGTACGCCATTCCGTCCCGTTATCTTGAGTAAGCAGTACGAAGTTAGACTATTAATAGGGAGTTTTAATTTTCCTTTTAGAAGTTAAGATTTAAAAAAGTATTATCGTGTTAGTTCATTAAATTTTCTTATAAATATGATTGTTAACGCACACTAATGTAAAGTTTTAAATTTTGATCAAATAATTTGTTGTCTTTTATTTTATTAACTAGCTCCGATGAAGTAAAACTGACCACACCAATTTCCGAAGATATCGAATGCAAGAATGATTCTCAGGATGTTGTCAAAGTCGACTGTCCACAGCCGTTCCGTAAGTACAACTGGTTTTAAATTAAGTTACATAAGGTACATATTTGTTTATTTTTATTATCCGTTAATTAACATAACTTTACTGGGTCAAATAATAACTTACGTAATTTATCTTATTAATAATTCACGAATATAATATTAAAAACAAAATATAACTGTACAATTCTCTTTTTTCAGTTAATTTAATTTAGACAATGCTGCATTTTATTTATTTTTGTATTACTTACCTGTTTTACATAATTAAAATAGTGTGACCCAGCCAGTAGTTGATCAAATAAAGTCATGCAATAATGATCAAATAAAGTTTATTCTATTTTCTTCCTTTTAAGTTTTGGAAGTAAATTAACATGATTGCTACATTTAATGAATGTCCTGCAATGGACAAACATGAAATCCGCTGAAATTAAATAGCAACAAAATTATAAATAAATAGTTTTTTTTAATTGCCATTTTCCCAGTGTTTCATCAGGCGAAAGAAGTCAAGCGAAAATTTAAAAAATAATCTTTAAAATATCATCCTTGTACGAAGATTAACAATAATTCATATAATAATATTAGATAAAATAAGCAAGATACAAATGGATTATTTTAACTTACCGTAATTGTCTCCAACTAATCAAAAACTGAATGTTTGCACTTTCTAATAAGAAAATTTCATAAAATGGCTTCCCTTACAGCAGACAGCTGATAACAATGTGACAACTGCACTGCAAAAAAATTGCTAATTTTACTATTTATTACTGTTAATTTTACAGTATAATACTGGCAGCTGGGGCTCCAGTATCATACTGTAAGTTTAACAGTAATAAATATTAAAATTAGCAATTACTATAGCATTAAGCAGTAATATACGGTTTAATGCATTTATACGATGGTATATTACTGTTAATTTTACAGTATAATATTGGCAGCTGGGGCGCCAGTATTATACTGTAAAATTAACAGTAATAAACAGTAAAATTAGCAATTACTATAGCATTAAGCAGTAATATATAGTTTAATGCATTTATACGATGGTATACTTCTGCTTATTTTACGGTTTTAAACTGGCGCCCCAGGCGCCAGTGTTATACTGTAAAATTAACAGTAATAAATAGTAAAATTAGCAATTACTATAGCATTAAGCAGTAATAAATGGTAAAATTAGCAATTACTATAGCATTAAGCAGTAATATACGGTTTAATGCATTTATACGATGATATATTACTACTTATTTTACGGTTATAAACTGGCGCCCTAGGTGTCTGATACTGTAAAATCAACAATTTTTTTTGCAGTGTGGTTACTAACATACAAACAAAAATATCATGTCTAGTGCCACGTATAAAACGCATTTCCGCCTGAAATGGTGCAATATTTCAAAATCTTTATCAACTTCTTGAAGGGTATCAAATACTGTAGGGTCACCCTACAATATTTTTTCTAATAATATCATTAACAGATAAATATTATTTTTCAGAAGATTTCAATCCATTTGCTGAGTGTGCAAATTATGCCAATCAGCATAGAAGGGTTCATAAGAATTTTAAAAAAATAATAATAAATAAATAAATAAAGTTGCTCTTTAAGAGTAGTTTCAACGTGGCGATGCAAGTGAAATTTCTTAATTAACCAAAATTAAATTTACGAGAATTTAACTAAGAAATTTTAAAAATGCAATTTTATCCTATTCCATCGATTTATTTAAGTTTTCTCAGCTTTAATGGATCCACATTTTTATTTTTTGTTTTATCCCCCAGTATGCTATTTCTTTCTCCTATTTATTAACCCTTTATGCACTGAGTTATGAATTCAAGAAAATTTTATCTTCTAAAGCATTGTTCGTGAATTGTTTAAACTAAATTAGAAGATTTACATAATCATTTAATAAATTTTAGAAGGATTGAAGGATTAGAAGGATTCATTAAATTTGAATTTTTAGGGATTTTGTGCACTATTTATAACCCCAATCAAATCTTTAATTTTAAATATTTTTCTTAGTGTTTTGTAGAATTAGGAAATGTACAAATATAATGTTCTTACAATAGAAATATAGAAATATTTCCGAATTGAAAAATCCCCCCCCCCCCCCCCAACGCCAAGAAAGCTGAAAAGATGCAAAGGCCAAAGAAATCATCCTTTTAAAAATATTTTTGTTTTGTGTCACCAATAATGCTTTTGAAACAAGATAAAGAAATGTAGCTATATCTCATTCTAAACTGTATGACAACTAATCTATGTAATTAAATGAATTTTATAACAAGTTATTTTAATGGTACTTATAAATACCGTCAGTATATAGAGGCTTAAAGTGCCGTCTCCAAAAAATAACGTTCCGTTTTATAAGCCAGCCGTAAAACAAAGCAGATGTATCATTGCACTGTAAAATACTCTACTGCAATTTTTTAAACTTCTAATCATCGCACATTTTCAATTTTTATACCGTCGTATTGGGGAAAAAAAAGTACTTTTTAATGCAATATGTTTGAAAACTGCATCTCAATTTATTTTTGAGATATTGTTTTTTTTTTTTTTTTTTTTTTTTTTTTTTGTAGTTTTTAGCGCCATTTGTTTAATTTTAGAAACTTAAGCACTCCATTTCTGTAGAAAGTAAATAAAAAATAGTATGAAAATCGTAATTATATCTTTTTGTTGCCATTATCCCAAAAACTACTGAAAAAAAATTAATTAAAATACGTGCTATTTTGAAAAAATATAAATGAATGATTTCTGATAAAACATGGAGTTATTAATTTTATTATCTATAGAACAAACAAATGAAAACATATAAATCATTAAATAGCCGATTTTTTTTTTTTTTTTTTTTTTTTTTTGAGTGGCGACATCTGTTTGTTTGTTTGTTTGTTTATCCGTGTATTATTCAGTGATAGTGACGTCATGTGAATACTTTAACGTAGATGTTGTTTAAGACTGGATCGTAAACGAATAATTCTTCAGTGGATGCGAATGACGTCATTTTATATAAAATAAAAGCGTGTGTTTTAAGTCTTAAAACTGAAATATGTTTTGTATTATCTATATTTATTCACATATATGTTTATCAGAAAAAGTAGTATTACTATTTTCTAGTTTTTATTATTATTTTGTAATCTGTATATTAAAAAACAAAATTATTCGTTTTGAAAACTACATACTATAATTTCATTTTATTTAATCGACATTTTAAATTTTGATTACTATATTGGATAGGAGAGACCGGGGCTAGTTGGCTACAGGGGTAGGTAGGCGCAGTCCTTATAAATCGGCTGTTTGTGGATAGATTACGCACCCAGTCACAGAGTACCTTTCTTCTTGCTTTTTACAATCCTCATTGTAGTTTTGCCGCGTTACCTACGTTCTGTGGGCATTTATTACGATTTTTCTGTTTTTTGCACTCATATGTAATTTTTTGTTGCTTTATTCTTTTTCTAATTTCTAATACTTCTCTGAATAATGGCTTTTTAACTTGCGCAGTTTTTCTTAGTGTATGATTAACTGCACCTACCCCATTTGTGATTTACTAGGATTATTTATGCTTAGATGGTTACGTGTCCCTTTTGTGAAGAAATTCATTATGGGGCTAGTAGGCGCATTGAACACGGGGCAAGTTGGCTCGATGTCTGGTGTGTGCTGGTAGCTTAAAAACAGAAAACACCGAGAAAAGTGGTTGCAATGCAAGATTTTGGGCACACGAGGCTTGCCCAAACGGAGAAACTCGTTTTTTTTATTTGTGACAACTGCAACTCTGATGATAATATCGAATAAGATAGAAGTTACTCATTGTTAATGTTTTATTCATTATTTTTATGTCTGTATAATTTAGAATTTATATTGAACGGCGATAACGCCTTTGTTTAAACTTTCTGGTAATAATGAAATTGATTTCTCTTAACTGCGTGTCTTATTTAAATTTTTATAAAGCGTTTGCCAACTTACCCCATAGGTATAGGCAACTTGTCCCGTGACGGGGTACGTTGGCGCACAGTTTTCCTTTTACTTTAGGCTTCCGCTAAACATAAACTACAAACTCAAAACTCCAGGTATTTATAGCCTAATGCCTGTTCTTTAAAATATTTAAGAATATTTTGAACTTAGTTTATTTTTCCGTTGCCGAAGCACATGTGAAAGCATTGCGCTTTTGGCATTTCAATCTTCTTGCTAATATTTTACTACTTTTTCTTTATTATATCAGTTTAATAAGTTTTCATAAGTACTCAGTATTTCTCTTTCTCTGGATATGTATATTATTGTTCTGCATAAATTAATTACTTGTTAATAGTTCTTTTAAGTTTTCGGTGGGCGTTTTTTTTCTGTATTTAAGTCGTCATTTTGAGCTCAGTGTCGTGTTGAGTTGTTTTCTTGCTTATTAAGTTAAGTTTAGTTGTTTTTCTTTGTGTTGAGTTGTCTTTAGGTTTTAGTTTAGTTTGGAGTTTTGTAAGATGGAGTTGTCCTGAGTTTTTTTTTCTTAGTGTGATTCAGTGCTTTTGCGTCATAGTTTCAGTTGGGGTCTCTTTTGTTTTCTTGTTGGGTGCCTAAATTAGTCTTGGTCACGTGTCGTGGGAGTGCTTTAGTTTGTTTGTTTATGAGTTGAATTGGAATTGTTTTTGATTCAGGAGTTTATCAGCTGTCTATGACGTATTTCCTTACCCACCCGTTTATCCGGCATTGGTTTTGATCCATTTAAGCGTCGGTTGCCTAGTTACTTTTTTTTCTCTTTCTCTGGTTGCTTTCTGCTGTGTTTTTTGTTTATCAGTTTTTGTTGCTATATGGGTTAGAGACTAGCTCTACATATATAGTGAAAGTTAGTGTTGTTTGTAATCGGCGTAATATTCATCGACGGTGGTTTTGTTTTTTATGTGATTTTTTGATAGAGGGTTTCTGGATCTGATTAATCTTTAGTTATTTTTGTAAAATTTTTGTGGTCTTTTGGGGTCTATTCTGGCGGTTAAGTTGATTTTGATCATGGCGAAAGTGGATAAGTTTCTGGAGGGTTTAGCGGATGATGAGTTCCCGGAAGCTGTGCAAAGGGTTAAATCATATATGTATGAATTATTGGAGGGTCAACAGGCCAAGAGTGGCGGTGGTAAAGTAACCCGTGAAATTTTAAATATAATAAAGAAGTGCTTGGATTATGTTAATCTAAGGCTGGTAAAGGCCCATACGGATTATGTATCTAGTGAGACGAAATTCCGGACGGTGATTACGGATAGCAAGGCTTACGAAGCATTGTTGATGAGAAGATCAGGTACTTTGGACTCGACTCCAGATTATAGATTGGCGGATCGTGCAGTTAAATCTAAGCCATCAAGAGTGGATACAGGGTTTTCGGTTTTGATAACACCCAGTGAAGGCACGGTGGATGATATCAGAGGAGAGCTGAGAAGATTTTCCAAGCGGGATATGGAGTTTCCAAAGCTCTCGGATGTAGTAACAACAAAGAGTGACCAGTTGGTGCTAAAGGTGAAATCTAAACAAGAGTCAGACAAGTTGATTAAGAAAATTGAGCCACTGGGAGATAAAGTGAAAATATCAGCGCCACAGAGGCGAAGATCAAGATTGTATTATTGAGTCTGGATCGGGAAATTGACGAGAGTACGGTTCTTCATTCTGTTAAGGAGACATTGGTTTGTGAGGGGTTGGATCAGGTTAGAGACATTGATGTGGTAAGAAAGATTGGTACTAGAATGGGTAAGGTGAAATGGGTACTGGATGTCGATAATGATGTGTTTAGATGTCTGATTGGGAGAAGACGAATTTGCATAGATTTTAATCGTTATAGAATCGTGGAATTTTTACAGATAAGATGTTTTAAATGTCAAGGATATGGTCATTTGTCATCCAGATGTCAGGGCGATCAGAAATGCTCGAAGTGTGCGGGTGACCATCGATTGAGTGATTGCACAGTTGAAACAGAGTCTTGTGTAAATTGTCAAAAAAGAGGATGTGGACACGGACACTGGACATCGTGCGGACAGTTCAGACTGTCCGGCTTTTAAAGCCTACCGCGATGGTTTGATGGCGAGGAGATTATAACATAGGTCATGTCAGATGATTTATTATCTAGTGGTGTTGGAATCGTTCAGATTAATCTTAACCATTGTTCCGATGCTTGTGAAGCTTTGTTTGACTATGCGGAGAGGGAGGGGGTTTTGTTTTTTCTTTGTCAGGATCCACATGCTTACGGTGGTAAAGTTTCTGGGATTTCACCAGATTGGTTAATATTTTCTTCTTTAAATAACACCTCCTCCATTCTGTGTACTAATAAAACCATGAATTGCACTATAAGCTTAATCACCCCAAACAGTGTTTTTATTACGGTGTATATCTTCACTGACTCTTGGCTCAGTCTACTCAGCCCCTTCGAGTAATATTGATTCTGACATGTCGTGTTGGATCAATTATTTTGAAGATTGCTCGGCATTTATTGTTGGTGGTGATTTCAATGTTTCTCTGATGACATTTGGTTATACCAGAGAAGACGGTAGATTGGAAACATTTCAGGATTACTTGATGATTCGTAATCTCAGGATTCTAAACGATCCTAATGCTCCTCACACTTTTGTTCGTGGTGAATGTAAAGACCACCCGGATCTCACCTTCGCTGATACTGACGTGGTGCAATACCTGAATTCTTGGCAAGTTGACGATAAAAAATTTTCTTTCTCGGACTATAGGTACATAAAGTTTCATATGAAATTGGTACCGTTAAATGTTACAAATCAGAGGTATAAAACTAAAAATAAGTCTATGAGGAACTTCAACAAGTATTTTGGCAGAATGAACGACAGATTGCAGAGCTTTCTTGAAAGAATACAGGGAGTAGATGGATTGGAGGATTGGCTGGCCAACTTCGATGACTTTTTGCACTACGTTTTAGATAACTGTTTTAGAAAGGGTTCACTTAATCATAAGCCAACGAGTACATGGTACACAGATGCTCTTCGCATAGAGAGAAATAAAGTTAAAGCATTGTATAAAAGGTATCATAAAAATTTGTCTAATATAGCATATAGGGATAGTTATATCTCTGCTCGTCGATCATATAAACGTCATCTTCGTCAGGCAAAACGCGCTGGGTGGATCAGCTTTAGTCAACATACGGACAACGCTTACGGTAATCTGTACAAATATCTCTCAGGCAAGAAGACTTCACAGTCAGACATGGTTTTCATGACTCTAGAGAATTCTTCGGTATTTGCGAGCTACGATGAAGTGGTTTCCCAACTTATGAACGAACACTTTGGTATCACGAATACTCCAGCACAGATTCATAATTTTGTTAGCGATAAGGATTTTCTGGATCACCCTGATTATAAGCCTTTCACCCGACGTGAATTATGCTTTGCTCTACAGTGCCAGAACAACAATAAAGCTCCGGGAGCTGATGACGTTGATGCTCTGGTAGTAAAGAATATGTGCACAAAATATACATCTCTTATGTTAATGTTGTTTAATACTTATCTGAGGTTTGCCCATTTCCCGGCGAATTGGAAGAAAGGTGTTATTATTTTCTTCAGGAAGAGAAACCGTCCACCGAATCTTCCGAAGTCATATAGGCCTATTACTCTTCTGCCCATTTTGGGTAAAGTTTTCGAGTGTCTTTTGAAGATGCGAGTTCTAACTATGTTGGAATCTCTGAATTTTCTTGATAGCAATCAACATGGCCTTCGTGAGACTAGGTCAACGCTCACAGCTTTAAGTTTTCTCAACACTTTGGTTGCACAAAAGCTTGCGAAATTCAGATACTATTCTGCCATTTCATTTGATATTTCGGGGGCCTTCGATGTCCTGGACTGGTTGGTTGTTTCTCGGATTATTGATAACCTGCCCATTTACAGCTATCTAAAACATACTTTTAAGAGTTACATTTCTAATCGACAAATTGGTTTTCGTTTGAGAGGCATCCGATGGTTCAGGATATTCGTGGGTTGCTCGCAAGGATCATGCCTCGGCTCTTTGATTTGGACGATAGTGGCTGACGAGATTTTGAAGAACGCACGTAAGGTGCATATGGATTTGATTTCATATGCAGATGACTCTTTGCTGTTGATAATGCAGACACAAGACAGTCACTTGAAGACAAAATGAATAATCATGTGGAAAATTTTAATAATATTTGTAATAATCTGAATCTCACCATTAATCCGTCAAAAACTGTTGCTATGTTGTTTGGCACGTAAAACGTTGAAGGAAAGAAGACCAATCTTTAAAATTTTACATAACAGCATTCCTGTTAAAGATACAAAATGTTATACTTAGGTTTTACTTTGGATAACTTGTTTAATTGGCTCCCTCATTTGGAAGCTGTTAGATCTAAAGAAACAGATTTTTCCTGTAACATCAAGAAGTCGAGGATTCGTGACCGGGGTACTCCTCCTCAATATCTTAAATTGTGGTATCAAACAGTTCTTCTGAAAGAAATAAGTTATGGCCATGAGATCTGGCTGGGGGACTTGAAGTATCACGGCGTTCATCCTCTTGTCAGAGACTGGCTTTGTTCTCATTTATTCATGGCTATCGTACAACTTCTACAGATGCGCTTTGTGTATTAGCTGGTGTTCCTCCAATTTTTCTTCAGCTTTCGATCTCAGCCTTAAAATACAATGTGCTGTGTGGCAGAACGTCTATTGAATAGAATGGTTGTCGCATGGATTCGGATAAGCTAGTAAGAAGGATACCAACTTTTGGTTATCTGTATTTTTATTCTTCGCATAATGTTAATTTTATTCGTCCAATGATGAAATATAATACATTTGCTGGTCAGCCAGTTCTATTTATTGACGGATCGAAGATGGATCAAGGGGTTGCAGCAGCTTATGTTGGGTTCAGGGGCCATGACTCTATATTTGAAAAAAGGATAAAACTTAAGAATTATAATTCGATCTATCAGGCACAGCTGGTTGCAATTGCTGATGCAATAGATTGGTGCAGGTCATCACAGTTTTCAGTTTTCTATTTATTTACGGATAGTTTTGCATCGTATTGCTCTTTCCAGCGTCTTTTTCATAACAATGACCTTTTAATGATAATTTACGATAATCTGAGATTAATGAGTGATAAAATTATTAATATAGGATGGGTTAAGACTCATACTGGCATTTATGGAAATGAAAGAGCGGATTTCCTTGCCAAATCAGTGATTCTTAACGATGAATATGACATTGAAGAAAACATTCCTATGCAGATCTGCATGTTAAAAGCCGGTCTGTCTAAAAAACTTATTTGTGATTGGCAAACTAATTGGAATAATGGTACAAAAGGTCGTTTTACATATGACTTATTAAGTAAAGTTGATTCAGATTATGTATGTTATTCTCAGATATGTTTTTTTTTTTTTTACACAGAGCATGGTGCCTTTCCGGCAAATCTTAAAAAAATGGGAAAAGCAGAGAGTGATAAGTGCAGTTGTGGTACTAAGGGCGATGCGTGTCATTTTTTATTTGACTCATGCCAAGTGTCTGCTGAAAAATTTGATCTTATTAGGAACCGTCCAGTAGCATGGAATATCAGAAGAGTTCTCGCCTGTCGTGGGAACTATAATAAGTTACGAATTTTCTATAACAAGCTAAATAAGAATTTTTCATTTATTAAATATGTGTTTTGAACGTCTACTTCTTGCGGTTTTTACTGCAAGCTGGGGAAAGTACTATAAAGCTATGCCCTTATTGTGACATTGAAATACTTAGTCTGCTGGTCGGAACTATCTTTTTATCTTCGGTGCTTATAGTGATTGGCATGTTGTGCAGCTACATATGATGGTCTTTTAAAAACTTTTTAATAACATGTTTTTGACTTTTTACGAACATTACGGACTAATTCTCTACAGACTCTGTGTTTCAGAGTGTATGTGGTGTCCTTCTTAGGAACTATGATACGAACTATTATTTTGTAGTACTTTGGCGATGGACTCGTTTATTTTAGTCTAATGCAATTTGCATATTTGCTGGTCAATTTAATTTATAATTTAGTTCAAAGTGTGATTTCACTTTTGTATAAGTTTTCAAGTCAGTGACTTGAACATCTGTGATATTTTTATTTTGGTTCTGTTGGTGTTTAACGAGAGGTGTTCTCGTTCTTTGTTTAAATTTTATTTTCGCCTACAAATTATGTAACCTTATGTATGTAGATTTTATTTCTAGTGTGAGTCTCACTACTGTTTGTTAGTCTATGTTTAATTAATTGCCGTCTGGTTTTTCTGGGCTAGTTTTCTTGGCGGTGGTTTTTCTTGGTGGTGCAGAGGTTTTTTCGCCGGAGCAGTAGAACCTATGCCAAATTTAGTGGGTGCTCCGGTTGGGTGATTCTGCCTGTTCTTTAAAAGTACAGTTCAAGTTTTATAAAAAACTTGAACAAAAAACTAATAAAAATCAATAACTGAAAACTGCGCCTACTAGCCCCGGTCTCCCCTATACCATTTTCATTTTTGATATCAGATTTGTAATCACGAAGGTCAAAAATCCCTTAAGGCGGTTCTCAAATCCAAAGGGGCTGCTTTCTGATACGTTTTTAAATTAGTTTTGTTCGGAAAAGGAGGAATTTGACAGATGTTCTTATTTAAAAATTATGTAATTGAAAGACGTGTTCCATTTTTTGTTAAATGTAATTAATTGGTTAAAAGATGGTAGAAAGATGAACCTAATTTCTCGACGTGACACCGTGAGAATGGGGAAAACTAGTCGTCAAGTGACCAAAATCGCTTAAAACTCGATAAGTAATTTATTTACCAAAAAACGGAAACCTCATTTTGATTCCAAATCACTTCAAAAGTCATCCCTACCAGTTCATCCCTTCCTCACATTTCTTATCAATGTAATTAAAATATTAAGAATATATAACACCGTTTTCTACATATATTAATTTATCAATGCAGATAAACAAAATAACTTAGTTGTGACAAAAAAAATCATTCATAATGCTCTTAATAATTGCAATTTATTTATGGAATAAAAGAAAATATACATGTTTAAAAAAATTAGGATTTAATTTCAGATAAACTTTTTAAAGTTTAAGTTATAAAAATGTATATAAAATTAAATAGAAAGAAAATTATTATTTTTTTTTATATTCGTAATTTTATTTACTAACTATGAAAAATTCAAATAATGATAATTTAATTTTATCAATTTTTAAGAGCTTTACTTTTAACCATTTTTTTTTTATTTATTTACTTACATTATAAATAAAACGAATATTTTTTTAAATACAAGGAATATATCAGGGTTGGAGCGGTTCCCGTATTTTCCAGGAAAAATATACGTATTTTTTATAACAAAAATAAATCTGGTTTAAATGCTCGAAATTTCACCTTATTTAAGGAAATAAAGAAAATAATGGTACCTATAAGAAAATAATGGTACCGAAGAATTTCCTGGTGGAAACTCCAAAACCCGTATATAATACCAATGCTCATATATTAATGTACATTAAATTTTAATTTTTAACATAATATTTAAAATTAAATTTGTCGAGAAGAATTTTTAACTTAATTGTAGAACATGGCAAAAAATAATTTTCAGTCATACTTATGGAACTGAAAGATGCAGTTAGTTCATTTTATAAAGAGAAAGTTGATTTTTAATGCACAAAAGCAATTCTTACCTGAAATCCTATATTGATCAGCACAACTTTGATGTGTATTATTTGACTGATTTCCATAGCAAGAATAATTAAAGATCAGAGGAAGATTTAAAAATGTTTTATTGAATAAGCATACACTACTTTCCCTTTTACTTACATTTGAAAAATAATACAATTTTAATTTTACTAAAATTTTTTGCAGTAAGAATGGTCAAAATCTGTGCTAACGAAAATCACTTCACTGTTAGATAGTAAACTTTCTTTAATATTTTGTTATGTTTTTATAGTACTAAATCTTGTAATTACTTACCACTGAAATCAATGAATTTTTTCAAAATTTCTTCTCCTTTTGGAGCATGTACAGTTTTGTCGCGAGGAAAACTTTTCACAAAATGCGTATTTAAAATTAATTTTAATTGCGTTTACCTTCATTTCACTGATAATTCAGCTGTGGAACAACGATTCCTAATCACTAAAAAATATATATATAACTTGAAAGCAACAACGAATCTATAATAATAATAATAAATAATATTAAACCAGAAAATTTCTGCAAAACGTTTAAGTTATTTTTTGATAAATGGCGCCAAAACAATATTAAGGAACGAAGCGTAATCGATTCATGGAAAGCTCCATTAATCGATGCTCCATAATCCTCAGACTGCATCCACTCTTATAAAATGTGTCAAAGAGTTTATATTTGAATTTGTAGAGCAGAGAACTTGAGAACCGCCTTAAACAACAACTTTCAGGCGTATTCGTACACAATTTCGTATTAAGACCATGTGTTTGGAATTTGAAACTACTGTGCGGCCACCCAAGAAAAAAAGTCAAACTTGGGTAATCTGAGAGACGAATTAATTTTCATTCAATTCGATTTTAACTTTTTAAGAAAAACTAAAAAAATAAAAACTAATTTTCACATATTTAAGCTTAGGGAATCAATTTATCTTGAAAAGTAAAAAATCGTTCTGCCGACTAACTGACATAAAGAAACTATTCCTTTATAACTTTTTTCTAAATTTTATATTCAATCAACTAGATAAACAAAATAATAATAATAATGAGAAGAGGAAGGGTATAAAAACAATAATAATAATAATAATAATAATAATATATTAAAACACAAAGCTATTTCTATAAGATAAGAACGCAAATTCGACACAATTGCGCATGCGTCAACTGTTTTTGAACATGTTCAATTTAGAAGGAAAAAGAAGGGTTTCCTGCTAGCGTAACAGTCTAAACCAGCAGTTTAAAGCTCTGAATTTTTGTAGCGCAAGAAGGTTTGAACCCAAGCCTGAAAAGTGGTTTCTGTTATATTGTTGTCGGTAATTCATTTCAATAATGGCATATTTTATTAGGAAAAGAAGTTATATGATTTTTATTTTTTTATTATTATTATTTGAATGCTTCATAATTAAATAAAATTTAACACTCAACAATATTTTTTTTAAATAATGATTTTATATTTAAAATATTTAAGCTAAAATATTTTGCATGTAATTTTCAATTAAATAAAATGAGTTGATCTACAATTTTCGTTCTATTTTCTGATCATTATCAAGAATATATGTGTGTGTGTCAGGAAGAAAAGTTTGTCATTCATTTGTGTAAAAACTAAAGTGGAAAGAAAGAAAAATATTCGTATAAGGGCTGTAAAAGAAATCACCTTGATGTCCAGTTTTAATATTTTAAAAATGTATAAAAATGTATAAAAATGTAAAATAAAATTCGAGTAATAAAAAAATATATATTATAAATAGTTAGCTGCATGACGTTTCAAATTTATGTTTTTAGAGAATGAGACAGATAAAAATAAAATTCATGGCAGCTTTAAACAGTCGTTTAAAAAATAAATAAATGAAAATAAATATCGTTATTTTTTTTTTCAAAAAAAAAATGTGGCTGTAGTAAGTGAAAATAAATCCTCTACCTGGCATTTTTAGATAAATTTCTGATAAAAAGCAAAAGATACAAGCATAATTGGTTGTAAATTATAAGCTTAAAATTCTTTCACTTCATTAAATAGGTTAGACTGACAGCACCCTCTATCGCCTTAAAAAAAATAGAAATCACTTATGCAATATAGAGATTCATCACGTAATTCGTCATTCAATAATTAATTTCAAAGCCACTCATTAAAAATTCAAGAATTTTTCTAATGAAACATTCATGTTATTTAGCGTCAAATCTTGACGGGCACTGTCTAGTAATAATAATAATAATAATAATAATAATAATAATAATAATAACCTTCTTGCATTCTACCTGAGTATTATTTACACCTATTTACGAAAAAAAAAGCGAAATTTAAAGAACACAAATCTTTACTGTTTTTTTTTTTTTTTTTTTTTTTTTTTTAAGAAGGCGCTTAAAGCTTTTAACAAGGACGTTAAAGCGAAATATTTTAATAAAAAAATACATTTTTAAAAGCATTTATTTTAATGCATATATATAAAACACTATTGAGTAAATTCGTCAAAATAATGCCATTTTAAGTTCACCCAAATAACGTCATTTGTATTACACCAACTCTGAAATTAGAAGCCAAATCTTGAAAGAACGCAATGCTTTTGAAAAAGAAAGTTGTTGAAATTTTTTATTTTTATTGGGAAAGTTTTTAACCTAAAATGCAAATATGATTTATTACTTGAAATATAATACAATATTATAATTGTCACCTAAATTTACAATAATGTTTGGTTTCATTTACCCACAAAGAATGGAATGATCTTATCCATTTTGATGCTTCCTTGTGAGCTAAGATTTTACAACTTGGGTATTCCAGAACTTGGAAGTAGACATAATGCCCGGTCAGACGTTCCGTTACCTCTCACTTGTTTCTCTGTCACAGTTAGGTGAAAAACTAACTTTAAGGCGATGCTTTTTCTTCCACGACTGCACATCATAATAAAAGCCACTAGTTCAAAAGTAGTTATTTCTGTGAAGTGTACGAAATTTAAATTTTTACGCGTTCTTTATGTCCTACCAGTTAATTTTTTTTAACAAAAACTTTCTATACATTCTCTAATAACAAAAGAAAAATCATTTTATACGACCAAAACCTCTTCGGATACTTTAACTTTTGTAAAAATTTCGAAAATTTCTCTAATATCTAATAAGAAAATAAATAAAAACTTTTGCACGACCAAAACTTCTTTACTTATGGTACTTTAAATTTTATGAGTTTCCATTCTTCTTCCAATTTTTTGACTTCTTATTTTTCTGGTTTGAATTTATGTACTTTTAAATACTAGTTCGTATTTTGTAATATTAACCCTCCGTCGGTCGCAACTCTGCGACTCCCCGACTTCAGGCGCAATGAGCCTGACAGGCGCCTGTTTTAAAATCGTCATTAGCAATTAATGGATGCAATTATAACGCTCTTAAAGTGATCAGTGACCTTTATCAGGATGTACAAAGAGAAAATGTTTCAAATTTGAATGAAATAATCTCGTTTATTGCACAAAATCGTTTACTCGTTTATTACACAATTATTAAATTATTAAGTAACCCTACGCGCTCTAGTGGCGTAGAGGACAACGGAAATAATTGTGCTATGCCTGTCAGGCCTATTGCGACCGACGGAGGATTAAACAAAATTTATAGTAAATTTATCATTTTATGCATTGTTAAATGTTTATATTCTTCATTTCAGTTCTTTGGAATTCGTTCCCGGGGGTGTGTTTTAAATCTAATACTCAAACGTTGGTCTTCTATATAATGGGCTTAAACCTGGAGAGAGCGAACGAGATATGCTATGAGAATCATCGCGCAGAACTCTATGATCCAAAACAGGAAGAAATGGAGAGTTTTATCGAAGCTTATAAATGCTGGATGAAGGGTAATTTAATTTTAAGAGACAGTAATTTAATTTTAACAGCTTAAGTGTGCATTTAAGTAAATGCAGTACAAATTACCTAAAAGTCTTGGTTACATCACGTTATTTCGCTGCACGAAATTCAGTATTATCCACCATTTATAGCGATAATTTTAATTCCAGTTGAAGACACTGATTAGGTGAAGAAAGAATGAAATTGAGAGCTACTTACTGATTTTTTATTATACTATTGGGATCTGCCCACTATAAGCTACCCCCGCCAACTCCCGTTCAGACACCGCAAGCTCTAAAAACATGCTGATTTCTTTTGTTTTGTGAAGGTTACTGAAGATTGGACGATTATTAAACGACCAGTGGTGATCTTCTGTAATAGGGTTTCCATTCATTTCTCTTTGACTAGTTCGATTTAAGGCCGAATCAACAGCTGTCGCGACAGCTAACAGCGCGTTTTCGTGATTGATAAAATAATTGAACGACCACTGGCAATCTTTTGTAATCGGGTTTCCATTCATTTCCCTTTGAATGGTAGAGGTTTAATTCCGAAATAACTGCTATCGTGGCAGTTAACAGCGAGTTTTCGTGACTGTTTAAACATTTGAAAATGAGCTCGTATAAAATGTCTAAATGAAAAATGTCGTTGATACCGGAATTTTGTAACGACGCTATTACAAAATTTATTTGAGTGTATCGTTTTCAATATGAAGTAATTTTTTCTCTCTCAAGTGAAAACATATTTTTCAATCCAAAGGATATATTATTATTTGCAATATTTTAAAATTGATAACAGTAGGTAAAAGGTCTTTTTCGAAATAAATAAATCTCTCGTGAAAAAATATTTTTTAATTGAAACTGCTTGGTAATATTATTATTTGAGCATTTTAAATATGCATTAATTATAATTTTCTCCATTTATTTATTTTAATTCGTAATCATTTAATTATTATTTTAAAGTTTTATTTATCTTTTAATATTCATAATTAAATAGATTTTTCATGGCATAATTTTCCCCCATTTACTTCTTTTAACACGTTATATTTAATTATTGTTTTTAAGTTTTGTTTTTGTTTTTAACAGTCACGTGTAAATACATTTTTAATTGAAAGGAAATATCATCAACGCTGTTTAACAAATTAGCAAAAATATAAAACAATGACCTTTTCAAAACATGAAATAAATGTCTATAGAAATGATGAAATTTTGGATCAAAAAGTTAAAATAAAAAATAATAATAATAAAATAAAAAAGTAAACAAAAAAAAAAGAACAAAAATTTTGTCTACTTTGAAAAATGAATGCTCACTGCACACCGTCAAGTATGACTTTTCAAAGGATGATAAAATTTCTGTGCATAGTTCTCGTTTTGTAAAACATTTTTGAACTTAACTATTTTGACCGACTTCAACGTTAAATAGCTTTTAAATTCTTGGATTTAAAAACTGTTTGCGTTTCCAAGCATTTCTGTATACACTGACCTCCAAAAGTTAAGATACAGGAACTGGATGCTTTCGATTGTACACGGTTTGTCGAATATCTACCAACATTACTGACGAACTGTTCTTGAACATCTGGGATGAAAAGAACATGTTTGATTTCATATTTCTCGACGAAGATTTAGTCGGGCCGACAATTAGGAGGCTAATAATAAATTTAATAATAAAATAATATTTGCGATCAGCTGTGCAACAAGAAAATGCTTGAAATGGTTTGTCACTGCGTTAAATGACTATTTGGGCCCTGTTCAACGTTTGTGTGCATTTGTGTAAGCATATTACTCATATTCGTAAAGATGTTAACGTTTTTGTGAAAAATTCAAAAGTTTTTTGTTTATAGCATACAGAGTTTTCAACCAAATTTAACACAAGTTTCCGAAAACCTAACAAAGAGCAGTATCAACAATACACTTCAATTAAAACATGAATATATTGAATATTTGATGAGATATGGGTACTTGTATGAAATAATTTTTAACTGCGCATGGATGGAAGATTTCAAAATTTTTATTTCATAACTTGGTATTCAGCTATTTAGGGCAACTTATTTAAAATGTCCAGTCAAATATCAAGAAATTTCACAAAGATAGGGGCGATATAGTGAGTTGCTTTCTAAAAATAGCTTTATTATAAGGATTTTTCCACAACTTTTCAATCAACACGCTGCATCTTTCTGAGTTTTCACCATATTTGACTGGACATTTTACAGAAGTTACTCAAAATAGCTGGCTACCAAATTCTGAAATAAAAATTTTGAAATCTTACACGCATGCGCAGTTAAAAATTATTTCATACAAGTGCTCATATCTCATCAAATATTCAATATATTCATGTTTTAATTGCAGTATACTGTTGCTACTTTTCTTTGTCAGGCGGGCCTATATCCCTCGTGTAGATAATTGGCCGTCAAAAATCAACCCAACTCAACTCTTTGTCAGGTTTTTGGAAAGTTGTGTTAAATTTGGTTTAAAACTCTGTATGCTATAAACAAAATACTTTTGAATTTTTCACAAAAAAGTTAACATCTTCACGATGCTTACACATGCTATGCTTACACAAATGCATACAAACGTTGAACAGGACCCAAATAGTCATTTACCACAGTGACAAACCATTTCCAGCCTTTTCTGTTACATAGGTGATCGCAAATATTATTTTATTATTAAATTTATTATTAGCCCCGTAATTGTACCCGCCGATAAATCTTCACCGAGAAATATAAAACCAAACATGTTCTTTACATCCCAGACGTTCAAGAACAATTCGCCAGTAATGTTGGTAGATATTCCACAAATCGTGTACAATCGAAAGCATCCAGTCCCTGTACCTTAACTTTTGAAGGCCAGTGTAAAACTTCCAATTTCCATATTTTTTATATCTAATAGATTTACTATGCAATAGATGTATTTACTATGTAATTTATTATGTAATAGATTTTATTTTGTAATAGATAGGAATGTGATAGTAGAAAAAAAAAAGCTTAAGAATTGAATTTCGGTTAACCGAGAGTTTCGGATAAAAGAGGTTCTACTGTAATAGATTTCTTAATAATAACCGGAAAAAAAATCCTGTCATAAAAATGAAAGAGATTATTGTATATTTTCGTTCGAGGTTATACTATATTTTCATACATTAACCCCCGCAGTACTAAGATCGGGTCAATTTGACCCCATCTGGACATTTTGCAGTTTTTTATTCTCATTTAGAATATGTATGATAAAATTATTTTATTGGAATTAACCTATAAAGATTTTTTTCGGAACTTATCTACTTAGTATAATTTTCGCGCAATTAAATTTTTTTATTTATTTCTAGAAATTGCGAATGCGGTCACATGGACCCCATCTTAGGCAATCAGGGAATAAATGAAAGCTTTCTATCATTTATCACATTTAAAGAGAAAGAAAGATAATTTTTGGCATCCTGCCAAATGTAGTTCACTGTGGGTACAGAGTTACCACCACGTAAGCGAGTGTAGCCCCCCCCCCCCCCATCATTTCGTTATTTTTTTGTTGTTGTGTTCAGCTGTGTGTAAATTTCGCTATTCAGTGAAATGAATCATCACATCGTATGAACATTATAATTACTTAGGGGAAGGGGGGTTCCTAAATTACCTATAGGGTCAGTCCTTTTTAAATCTTAGGTATTTAAGAAACATTTTTATCTTAGCATTGCAATGGTTAAGAAACATGTGTCTTTTGTTTACAGTTTATCGCGAAGTACCTAATGCCAGTGTTAAAAAAAAAAAAAAAAATCTTAACTTACCAAAATGAAGTGTAATCACGAACAAAAATACCTAATAACTTCTTCCGAATTATACACGATTCCGAACAGTATCTTTTATTTTTTACAAACCTGAAAAAATATATATACTTTTTCGAAATTGAAAGAAGCATTTATAAAACTGAAATCTAAATGTATCATTTTTAAATTAGACACTTTCAGCTGAGCAACCGAACTTATATATACAATAGTAACGAAATAATGCTAATGTTAATGGTGATGTTAATGTTAATGCTAATGCCGTTTATTTATCATGTTTATCTATAAAACATGTTTGTTGAACATGAAAATATTGACATGAGAATGGATAGCATGCTGATAACCGACATTCCAGTTTGAGAAAATGGTTTAATATTCTATAAAAACTACTCGGAAATATTTCTGAAAATCAGCGACAGCAAAAGAAACTTTGTTTTGATAAATTCTTCTTTAAAACTGGAAAATGTATCTGTTTCTTCCGTTTCTAAAGATAAAGAACATTTTTTCGAATCGTGAGTAACTCGAAAGATGTTATTGCACAGTTATGTTCGTGGTTTTATTACATTTTCGTAGATTAAAAAACATTTGTCAATTTTTACAGTGGAGATGTCAGTGTAGTTTAATCATGCAATTCTTCTTTTATAGGTTATAAATTTGCTCCTGACATCTTCTGGACCAATGTGGGACTTTGCCACAATGCTTATTCGTTTCTAAATACAAAAAATTTTTGGGCTATAAATACAGCTAAAAACAATTCCGATGCAAAACTTTCATCAGAATGTTCTGTTGTTATTACTGACATCAGTTTAGTAGGCAAAATTCCACTTACTTTAAGCGATGGAAAAGGAGATAAAGCTTTCATTTGTGCTGTCAAGGATGAAACGATAAATACCTCACCGTAAGTAAAGATACTGTATATTAAAAAGCAGAAAAACCAACGTTTAAAATTCACAAATAATAATTGAAAAGCAGCAAACAGTTGTTTCGAATCTACTAGCGAGATTCTTCTTCAATGCAAGATAGGGAAAAAGGAACAGCGTGCTAGAAAAAGCAAGGCTGAGCAAAATAAAACATGTTAATAAAACATAAAGCGCCTTGCTCAGCCTTGCTTTTTCTAGCACGCTGTTCCTTTTTCCCTATCTTGCACTGAAGAAGAATCTCGCTAGTAGATTCGAAACAGCTGTTTGTTGGTTTTCATGTATTATTTGTGCATTTTAAACGCTGGTTTTTCTGCTTTTTAATGCTGTTGCACAAAGGCTTTATTTGCTATTTTTAAGATACTGTATAGTAAGTGCTCTTGGGCTTGTTGTCAGGTTACAGCGTCAATCGGAGCTCCAAATGCACCTTAAATCAGTATTTTAAAGTAATTTTCTTCGCCTTATCTAATCGCAGAATTATCTGAAATTAAAGATGGCGATAAAGACTGTAAGAAATTAGGGATGTCCAGAGGATTTGGAACCCTGATTTACGCGGGACAACTGGCAACACTGTCTTGGGCATCCTCATAGTGATTTTATTCAACATATTGTTTAGTACTCAAAATGAGTATACGTTTCGTTTTTAACACTTCCCAACAAAGTTGAAAAGTTTTATGCTTTCAGTTTGTCTGTCCGTCTGCCCACGCTCTAACTCCCATAAATAGACTCGGATTTTCAGGCAATTGATAAACCTTATTTAGGGTCACCAAAGCATGTTTGGTATTGTATATGAAGTATGTGGGCTTAATAGTTCATTTACAGGGGCACTCAAAAGAATTCCGTTACATTATAGTCAATGAGGAAAAATCGTTTGTAGTGTATTTTAATGACGTCATGCTATTTCAAATGTATTGAAATTGATATATAAATCACTGAATTTCACCACAAGATGATTACTATATACACTGGTTTCCAAAAATTAAGGAAAAACAACAAAAGTAACGATTACTCAAAATGTTACTAGCAGATTTTAATAAAACTGAACCACAATGTACAACACATAGTAAGGTATAGAATAGCATTAAAAGAAATTACCAGGCGATTGTGGTATTTCAGAAATTAACACAATTATAAAATAAAGAAAATAAATGTGTCAGCTTGGTATAGGAAAAGCACCTTTAATATGGAATATGATCATCTCTAGAAGCAATACAGCACATACAGCGATGTGTCATACTGTCAATTATGCAATTGATAAGTTCGCTGGGAAGTGCGAGTCATTGCTCTTGTAAAGCAGTTGTAAGCGTGGTAAGGGTCTGAGAAGGGGGATTGAGAGCAGCGACACATCTTCCTAAAGCATCACAAACATGTTCGATGGAATTCAAGTCCAGTGAACGAGCTGGCTATTCCATGCGCTGAATTGTTTGGTGCTGAAGATAATCTTATACGATGTGAGCTCTGTGCGGTCTAGCGTTATCACCCTGTAACAGGAAATCCTTACCTATTGCACCGGCATAAGGGCTCGCATAAGCATCAAGAATGTCATCTCTATAGACGTGAGCTTTCGCAGTTCCACGTGGAAAGACATGAAGGTCTGTACGTCCGCCCAAAAAGATGTCATCCCAAACACAGACACTGCCTCCTTCATACGAATCTCTTTTACGAATGTTTGATGAATGATAGCTGATTCCCTGTTCTTTCCAAATCAAAAAATGCCTACTATCGCTTTGAAGGCTAAACTGGAACTCATACGTGAAGAGAACACGCCTCCATTGATCAGCCGTCCAGTGGACAAGTTGACGTGCCCGCCCACCCTAAACGTTCCCTCCGGTGGCATGAGGTGAGCAGCACACAAATGTCTGGTCGCATCGCGTAAAGACCACCTTCATGAAGCCTTCTACGCACAATAGACATTGATATCAACCTTCCAGTGGCTGCAACAAGGGAAGCTCTAAGATGAGAGGGGGTTGCGGTTCTATTCCTTCGTACACAAAACCGCAAATATCGGTCGTCGGTGCTTGTCGTAGCTGTTGCCCGTCCATGGCTAAATCTTCTCGAGGTCGAACCAGTGGTTTGAAATTGTTTCCAAAGCCTATGAACAACAGAAGGACTCAGATTTAGCCATCTGGCCACCTCTGTGGGACTTTGGCTTACCTCCAATCTTCCAAAGCTCTATATCGCAGTTACGCTTACAAATGATACCTCAAGATTATACTAATGATTTGGCTATCTCAGTTTTCTTATTTCATAATCACAGCGACACCAGTAGCCGTACTCTTTAGCATGCATTTTTATGCTCCTCACAGATGACGAAATCCGATTGCAGCGCCACTAATTTACATTTTGTAATTTTATTCAGCATCTTTTAGTTAGCAACATCTGCAAATTTCATACGGATAGGTTAATTTTTGAGCGAGTTATCGCTCTTTTTGTGATTTTTCCTTAATTTTTGGAAACCAGTGTAGTAGGGCGATACAATATATGCAGGGCTGATCAAAGAATTCGGATAGTTCCCGATTGTAGATGGGAACAGCTGAAATTGGGTTTTCAAATGTGTTATACGTTTCCATAGGGTTGAATTAGACATAATATTTTAACTTGTTAAACGGTGCAGTTTTGTGTCATTATTCTGAATGAGTTGGAAAGTGTTTCATAATCTATGATTCACGAAGGATTTTTCTTTCTTGTTTTATTTATGTAATTTCGTAAAAATGTTATAATAATAGATAAAAAAAATAATAACAAAGGGAATATTTGTAATCTAAATGAGAAAAAAAGATTCTAAGTGGTTTTTAATAATAAATCTGCCTAATTTTGTGCTTTTTAATTATATAGAAACTGAAAATGCAATATCTTGGGGTATTTGTTTAAGTAAAAAACGTACTATATAGTAATTGCTAAAATGTAATTTATACTATTACAATTTATACTATAGTAATTTATACTAATATCAATTATAATAAAATAAGTTGGTGTATTTAATTTTATTGACTGGAGAGGAAAAAAAGAACGTTTCCAGGTACTTTTTACACTGAATTAATATTTTTTTTTCGAATCGAAATGTTGCTTTTTCGGATGCTAATAATTATCAAATAAACATTTCCTTCTGTATTACAGAATTTATAATTTCAAGAGCAACAAGATAATATTAATTTTAATATTAATTTTAATGTTGTTAATTCAGTATGTTTGCCTGTTCAACCTATTTGTTGAAAAGAAAATATTTACTTGAGAATTGGTGGCTTCTGAAAATCAATATTTCGTATTCAGAAAACTGATTAATGCACTGTAAACACTACTCAGGAACATTATACTTTACTTTTTTTAAGGAAAAATGAGCAGCAAAAAAAACTTTTGTTCCATAAATGCTTCTTTAAGTCTTGCAAACCTATTAGTTTCTGAAGTTTCTACAGATAAAGGAAAGCTTTCTCTGAATTGTAGGTAACTGGAAAGAAGTTCCGTTACATATTTTTTAAAGATTTCTACATAGATCCAGCAAGATTTCTCTTTTTTTTACTGTGTAAGGATCAGTGACAAATATTCGGCGCTGGTGTAATTTAAATAAGAAAGGGAATCTGAGGAGTTCTATACCGCTCTTCTAAGTTTATGAATTTCAAATAAGCAATTAATACAAGAACAATATCTTGGTGTACTTGTTAAAAATTTATATTTGAACTTAATGTGAGAAAACGACATTTCAACATCCATTCAATTCTTTCCGGTCAACCCAATACAAACACAATATGTTGGTGTATTTTTCTTTAACATAATGATGTCTAATTTTAAAAAAACAATTAAACATAACCAGTTTTACTAAAAATTAGTGGACGTTGATTGTTACCCGAAAACTGTGAATACATTTATCCAATAGTAATTTTTTTTTCAAACTTCAGTGTTTGCAAAGCGTATGCAACAGATGATTGTTAAACTACCTGCCCGGAGATAAATGCTAAAAATACTAATAAAAATTCAAGCAAGATTTGGGATGCTAAGGGTAAAATTTCCATAGCTCTAAATACTTTGTGCTACTTCAGAAAAAGTTTTAATAGTTTGCATTAAGAAAATCTCAACGTCCTTATCCAAATACGTTGTGCCGATATTCTCATTGCATTATTACTTTTTCATGCGCACCATACAGTACCTTTATTTTGAATATTCACAACAAAGACGGCTTTTTTGTAATAGATTTTCGATATTCATTATAGAATATAAGATTTAAGAAAATATTACCCTGCTAGTTCATGAAATTACCCTATAAATATTATTGTTAACTAGTATGCATGGTAAAAGTAATATTAAGTTCCAAATGTAACGATTTAAACTTTTCCCTACGCATATAAAGGAATATAATCTCCTTCACATTTAATTAATTATATGTAACACTAATAATACAGGAATAATAGCTTCGCTAATTACATCATAAAACTTGGTAAAAAATGACATTTTTCATAGCGAAAATAAGCAAAATAATTCTAATAATCCCATAAGTTCGTTCACATTTCAAAAATTCATAAAAATGCAAGAAATTGCCCTCTCGGAGTGGAGACTCCGACACCATAAGACTTTTCAAAAGTGCCATTTTTCATGGCAAACGAAGCAAAATGGTTAAAACTGTACCATAAGTACATTCACAATTCAAAAGCTCATAAAAATGTAACTAATTGTCGCATCGGAGTGCAATTTACAACATAAAACTTATCCAAAACTAGCATTTTTCAATGGCAAAATTGTTCAAATAGCCTCATAAGTCCCTTTCACAATTCAACAACTCACAACAAATCAACAAATTGCCGTATTATAGTGAGGTTCATACCATAGGATTTCTCAAAAAGTGACTTTTTCACTGCAGGAGAAGCCAAATATTTCAAACTGTCCCATAAATCCTCTCAGAATTCAAAAACTCATAAAATTTTTAAAAACGCGTCGTGTCAGAGTGCAATTTGCACATAAGATTAGTTAAAAAGTAATATTTTTCATGGCGAAAAAAGCAAAATAATTCAAAATGTCAAATAGTTCACAATTCACAAACTCGCAAAAAGGTAAAAACGTAGTTTCGAGTGCAGTTTACACCATAAAACTTGTGCAAAAGCAGCATTTTTCATGGCAGAAAAAGAAAATAATTCAGTCTCATAACTCCGTTTACAGCTCAAAACTCATAAAAATGTAACAAATTGTCATATCGGAGTACAGTTTACAATATATGACTTGTCAAAAGTCACGTTTCATGGAAAAAAAAAGCAAAATAGTTCAAATAATCTCATAAATCCGTGCACAGTTTAAAAATTCGTAAAAATGTATCAATGTCGAAAACGGAGTGAAATTTACACTATAAGATTTGTTAAAAATTAAGATTGATCATGACAAAAAAAATAAAATAATTCAAAAAGTCAAACAGTCAGTTCACAATTCAAACATTCATAAAAATGTAAAAAGTTGTAGTTTCGGGGGGGGGGGGGGCAATTTACACCCAAAAATTTCTGCAAAAGCAGCATTTTTCATGGCAAAAGAAGCAAAATAGTTGAAACAGTCGCATAAGTCCGTATACAATTTCCAAAACTTTTAAAAATGTAACAAATTGTCGTATCGGAGTGCGGCTTACATTTAGCAAAAAATGACAATTTTCATGACGAAAAAAAGTAAAATAGTTCAAATAATCCCATAAGTCGGTTCGCAAATCATAAACTCATAAAGTTGTAACAAATTGTCGTATTGGAGAGCGGTTTACACCATAAGACTTGGCAAAAGTAGAAAAATGGCTCAAACTAAAATTTGTCATAACTCAATATTGTACATTTTGAAATGAAATAGAAAACAATGATGAAATTACTGACACCAAAACCGATAACGCTTCTCTGAATTCGTTCTTATTTTCGTGTTGCTTTACCATTCTAAACAAGTCGGATACGTCAAACGTGGAAAATGAGGTGCGTTCGTACTATAACTAGTTTTATAAATATTCAGATCTTGGTGCAATAGCTGTTGCACTCTTATGCAAAAATGCATGAATTCAAAAATTATCACGATTCTATATATTAAATACAGTCATACGAAAATAATAGGACTCCTTATTAAATATGACGTCATCACCATGGCAACCTAGATTCATTACCTATCATGGGAAATCATTGAATGAGTGCTGTTTATCTGTCCGATGAAGTCCGATTATCTAGACGAGGGATATAAGCCCGAGGGATGAGTGCTCTCCGTCGAGGTTTTTCTAAGGGAACCTAACCCGTATTTGCGAAAGGATATCCAAGGTTCGAAGAAAACTACGGAAAACTCCAAACGATTAGGTCGACGGGCATGCTTGGGATCGACCTCAGCACCTCCCGTCTATCAGTTTCGAGAGCAGAGCCTCTCGGCCACTGGTGGCGCGTCATTGAATGAATTACGTATAATAGGATTGAATAGAATGAAGAAAACTTTTATTAATATATTAGTAAGTTTTGATTAGATTCTCATAAAGTTTGAAATGACTCGAAAAAATTATGCTACGATTAGTATATATATATATATATTAAATTTCAAACCATTCGGTTGGGTAGTTTTTACTCTGTTACACTGCAAATAGAAGCGTCTTAAATTTAGACACATATGTGACTGAAAAAGAATTTTAGACACTTAAGTGTCTTAATCTGAAAATTAAGACACTATAGATGTCTTAATTTAAGATACATAAGCGTCTTACTATGACCATGGTGTAAACGAACTGAGAATAATGTCTAAAATATCCGCAAACGTCTTATTTTAAGACACTTCATTGCTTTAAACGTGTCTTAATTTAAGACGTTTTGATTCTTCCGACGCAATAACCACCAGGGGGCACTGGGGCACTGCCAGTCGCGCATGCGTTTTAGATGTCTTCGTTCAAAGTTGGTATACGTTGTAATTCAAACGAAGTTTGTTTTTATGTACGCATGTATTTTAATTCTTTTTTCGCGGAATGTGAAGTTCTGTGTTTTAAATTCGTATTCACTTGGATTATTTATTTATTGAATACATACATCTGACGTGTGTGCTTGACATCAAATGTCTCTTAGAAGCTGTCGTCCATATAAGGGCGGGATAGACACAGAACAGAAGTAGACGACGCTTGAAGATTACACCCGGAAATTCTACAAAGCGTGTGCAACGGACTTAGTGTTAACTCGTATTAATTTATATCAATAATATTGTGTTATTCATCTTCGTCCTGTCGAAGCTGGCAAAAAAAAAAAAGAAACTTTTGTCTGGCGGGCCCTGTTTTGAGGATGAAACATCTCATTCTTTAAATATGGCTAGTCGGATGTATTATGGGATTACCTTTTAAACTGATGAAAGTCTTTCTCCCTCACTGTGGTTGTGGTAGTTTTTAAAATTTCAAATCGAGGAATTTTTCTTACCTCTTGCAGCAACTCAAGTAAGTTTCTTTATAGTAGTAAAATTAGTGTATTTTATGATTTTATTTATTGTACTAAACAAAATCTTGCATGAAATTTAATTAGTTTTGAATCTGTTCGCAAAAAACCCCACTAATTCTAGAAGTATATATTTTTAAACTTATGACGTTCTTTTTTATTACGAATTATATATTCAATGTCAGTTCTTAGTTTCAATGGATAATTTTTATCTCGCAGTAAAGGACGGCCACATGGAAGTAAAGAAAAAAAAACTTTGAGAGATGACCTAATGCTTTCTTACTTCCTGGCATAAAACCGCAGATTAAAAAAAGATAAATAAAGTAAATGAGACTCGTCTATTATATGAAGCTGCCTGTAAAAATATACATATGTATTTGCAATCAACTCTAATACTGATTTTTTTATTATTTTTAATAAAAAAGTAATTTGAAATTTATGATGGGAAAATTAAAAACCTCTAACTAGATTTCGTATTTAAAATTGTGGTAACTTTATTTATATGCACTTATACGAAAAATACAAAAATGACAGATGTTACTGTATATATTTAAGACGAAAGAAGTTTGGAAACCATAAGCTGATCTACATAAAAACTTGCCCATGTGGAAATATAAATTTTTTAAAAACATAATTTTTAAATAAGTATTTTCATTTTTTTGTCGGGGGGGGGGGGGGGGGGGGGGATTTTGCATGAATTTTTGTAAAGCTGATATCTTAAATCTTGCACTGATTGAAAGTTTTGAACTTTTAGAGTAGGACAAGTTTAAAAATGCAAATATATTTAACAAAATACCAAAGTCATTTTTTCCCCAATGTTATTAAAGTAGAATATTTATTTATTTATTTTCATTATTCACGACTGTACATTACGACTGTAGTGCCCCCAAATTTGATGTGCAATATTTGTAAAGCTTATATTTTAAATCTGTTTCGAAATTGTACTGATTATAATCAATATTTTGAACTTTTAAAGTAAAATAAGGTTAAAAACAAAATAAATTAAAAAAATCTAATATTTAGATAAATATTTTTTGTTTTTTAATCTTGTTCTACTCCTGAAGTTCAAGATATTGATTATAATCAGTACAATGTCGTAAAAGATTTAAATTATCAGCGTAACGAAAATTGTATACCAAAACTCAGAGCACCAAAAAAAATCAGGCTGTATTGGGGGGGGGGGGGGGAGAGGGGCAGGACCACAGCCAAATATTTTTCCAGGATTCAACGTGGTCAAACATGGCTACGTATGATGCTTACAAAAAAAATGGATGCGATTCAGCCGTTTGAAGTGTCTGAAATTCAGACGCAAAAAGTGTCTGAAAAAATTCAGACATTTTAAAATGTCTGAAAATTGAACACTCCATTTCAGACACTTAAGTGTCTGAATTTCAGACATTTTAATTTAGAGTGTATATGCTGATAGACGGACGAGTCAGACGACTATAGGTGCTACGTATTTATGTAATTACGAATGTATCTAAAAATGTCATTCTAAATTGTTTAATATCTATTTTAAATTCCTGTTAGTAATTATATGATATTAAATAAATTTTATATATTGTTTTCATAGATTATCGTCAACAGTATCAAAAACTATCAACGAGTCATATTTGAATTCAAGTGCTTCGTCTACTGAAGCAACAACTTTTAATGCTACAAGCACAGATACTGATGCCTCTGATGCAAGTTCGGTACCAATATCTGCTTTTACATCTACTGAAACAGCGTTGAATGACTTAGAAACTGGCAGTTCTACGTCAACATCTACAGTTACAGTTGGTGGAAAAACAACTTTGAATGAAGCAAAAACTGAAAGTGAGACAACTGATACAAGTTCTGTGTTAACATCTACTGTAACAGTCACTGAAACAACAACTTTTAAGGAAACTGACAGTGAAACTACAGGTATAAGTTCCACATCAATATCTACTGCTTTTGATACAAAAGGAACTACTTTAGGTGAAAGGAAAGAAACTACACCGCGTCCCAGAAGACTAGAATGCAAACCCACAGATGAGCATGGGATCAAATGGCCTAGGACAGAAGCTGGTAGAAAAGCTTTTGGTCGATGTCCGAAAGGAGAATACGGTAAGTAAACTTTGCAGATTTTCTTGATTTTTTAAGATATACGGTGAAAAAAAATCCCTGCCTTCTCGGCCTACAGGCAGAGGTAGATTTCAATGTTAAGTACTAATTTCCCCCAACAAAAACTGAATCAAGATCAGAGATAAGCCAGTTTAACAATTTTATGTGGCCGCTTTTGACGAGTTTTTAATTGCATTTTTCTGTAAGAGCTGGTTTTATCAGAATCATGTTAATACAATATTTTTTTTTTTTAACTCCTACTTTTTTTTTCTTTGCTGTAAGAGTTGGTCCTATCAAAAACTAATCAGTATAAAAGTTGTACATAATATTAATAAGATTTATAATAAATTTAAACGGATTTGATATCTTGTGAATTAAAAAAGTTATGAATTTTTTTCTTCTTAAAAACCGTATTTTTTTTTTCCCTTGAGCTAATTTTTAATGACATGAAAAATCAGTTATACATAAATTTTTGGGCCTTTTCCTAAAAGTAATAATAACTTTAAACTGATTTGATATGTATTATAATTAAGAAGTTATTGGGGTTTTCCTGTTTTCACAAAAACCCTCCCTATTTCCACCCCCTTGGTCGGATTTTGCCACTAACGAACTTGACCGAGATATTCTACCCCTTGATTTTATGTATCAATTTGTAAGAGATTTGTGCTGAATTATGGAAGTTATCGTGTCCATAAGAAGGTGATAGATAGATAGATAGACAGATGGACAGATAGATAGACAGATGGACAGATAGATAGATAGATAGATAACGTTTTGAACTGGGGGTGATTTTGGGTTCTAGGGGTCTTGATCGGCTTAGATCTGCAAAATTTTTCAGAAATTCCAACATAGGGGATAATGTAATAGGAAGTATTTCTTATGAAATCTACCTAAAAAGAGTTACTGTTTCTTCATATAGCAAGAAGGTTTATGATAATATAACTTCTTCCAAGTTACCCACATTTGGAAAAAAAAAACGTTTTTTATCCTTGGAAACTAAAAGATTTCTAAAATTTAAATAAGCATTTCTGAGAGAAAAGTTTGTTTTTCTGCCTTAATTTTTGGAAACGTTTCAGAATAGCTTTTATGTTCTATTAATCAGTTTTCTCAACCCAGTATCAACACGAAATATCGGTTTTTCGAATGCAAAATCTCCAGTATACATTTTCAGTTTAAAAAAATAGCATTTTCCCCCTTTTTTTCGATTTGTGAATAAATAAAATTTTCACTTTGAGCCGGAGCCCAAAGTCTGATATAAAAATTGAGCCCGAGCTCGACTCAGGTTGAACCCGGCTTATCTCTAAATGTTTACATTTTTATTTGTAAAGGAATCAATAATTAACTAGATAGTACCCGTCAAGATTTGACGATAAACAATTTGAATGTTTCATTAGAAAAATTCTTGAGTTTTTAATTAGTTTCTTTTAAATTAAGTATTGAAATTTTGATCAATTGGTATATTGTATAAGTGTTTCCTATAGATTTAAGGCGATGGATGCTGCTGACAGCCTAACCTACTTAGAGAACATAGAAATTACTAAGTTGCGGGTTCACTAAACTCACTCAATGTAGTGAAAGAATGTTAAGTTTGTAATTTGTAACTAATTATATACACTGTAAAAAAAAAACTGACTAAAATACGGAAATACTACTGGCAATCTAGACGCCAGTACTATTTCCGTATTTTAACGGAACTTTTCCCGGTAAATAACAGAAAACTTTCCGTTAAATTCTAAAAAAACGGAAACTTTTCTGTAATTTACCGGGAAAAAGTTCCGTTAAAATACGGAAATAGTACTGGAGTCTAGATTGCCAGTAGTATTTCCGTTTTTTATACTTGCTTGTTATCAGAGGTTTAACTGAAAATATTGGATAGAGCATTTATTTTTACTTACTACAGTCTCAATTCTTTGAAAAAATTACAATATTTAGTATTTTTTAATTATTTTTTAAACTACTCGCCGTTAAAAGTTTTTATTCACTTTATTTTTATCAGTCTCGTTTTAAAACCTTAAATTTAAAACTTGATCCTAGCAGCTAACGATTTACAAAATATATTTCTTAATTACTTTAATTTAATTTTATATTTTCATACATTATTTAATCATTAAATCATGGGTATCAAGGTAAGTTCTTTTATAATTTTTAGAAGAATATTTTCTATCTTTTTGTTTTATTTTTCTTTTTTTACGGAAAAGAATAACAACTTTTATTTGTACACACATACACGTATATATATTCTTGATAATGGTCAGAAAATATAGCAAAAATTGCAGATCCGTTCAATTTATTTAATAGATAATTGCATGCAAAATATTTTAGCTTAAATATTTTTAATATAAAATGAGTATTTTTTTTTTACCCGACTGCCAAGAAGGGTTATGTGTTTCACGCGCATCTGAGTATGTGAATTTCTTTATACCCTCGAAACATCCCAACGGCTGGATGGATTTTGATGAATGAGGTCTCTATCGATTTGTCTTAACCGTCTGAGGGTTATAGGTTAGGTTTTATTTTTATAAATTCAATATTTATTTATTATTCAATATTGTTTTTATAAATTTAAAATTTTAAGTGATGAAAAGTCAAAGAGGAAAAAGGTAGCGCTTTCAAGAGATAAATTATTTTTTGCATTTAGAAAAAGTCTGCTTTCCTGCAGAAAATAAATTTATTAAAAAGAAAAGCGCCCAGTTAAACTGATGGTATTGAGCTCACAGGCTATTCACACTAATTTCATATTATATTCTTATTTCAAAGAATAATGCCTCTCGAAAAATAAAGAAGTTGACAAAAAAAAACATTTAGCTAAATTAAGGCGGGGGGTTAGCCCGCCCATTTCTGCCCTTTGTGCTTAGCCAATGAACCTCCAAATCTAATCACGGAAGTGCCTTATCAGAATAGACCGGTATACCAAATCTGAAGCAAATCGGATAATTCTGCATGAAAAATTCATTTATCTAAATTAAGGGGAAAATTAGCCCCCGTTCCCTCTTTTATATTTGACCAAGAACCTCCGAATCTAATCAGTGAAGCGCCTTATTAGAATAAACCGGTATACCAAATTTGAAGCAAATCGGATAGAAAAACCCATTTATCCAAATTAAGGGGGTGTTAGTCCCCATTCCCCCCTTTATTCTTAACCAATGAACTTCCATATCTAATCACTGAAGCCTCTTATCAGAATAAACCGGTATACCAAATTTGAAGCAAATCGGATAACTCCGCATGAAAAACCCATTTATTTAAACTAAGATCTGGATTAACCCCCGTTACTCCCCTTTCTTTATACTTAACCAATGAACCCCAAAACTAACCATGGAAGCCTTATCAGAATGAACTTATATCCAAAATTTGAAGCAAATCGGATTTCTCTATCAAGAGTTATCGCGTTACATACATACATACGTACGTACATGAAAAACCTCCGGGCACATTAGCTCTCAGACTTTGATAACTGTGAGCTATAAAGTATGCATTATATTTTTCATAGCGAATACTGATTGCATTAATTCAGTTGTATCCCCTTGTTATATTACTTTTCTTAAACTACTTATTACCTTTGCGCTTATGTTGCTTTTTGTTAAATTATTTCATTTGTAGGATATTATGGCTTACCCCGTGTCGCAAACATATGTTTTCGTGAAAGAAAATAAAAATTCAATGTCTCTAGCATAGACACATGCACATACACACAGTACATAGTACACATATATATATGTTATATAATAATAGACTTAATGCTACTACATTGTATTTTAACTGTTGTAAAGAATAAAAGTAATAATTAACTAATTTTCATTTAGGAAAAGCTGTATGGCAATGCAGTCGACACACTGGAAAGTTTGTAGGAGATCCTGAAATAGAGTGCATAAAAGTGAATTGTTCAGAACCACCGGTAAGAAAACATCATCATTGTCTTCTCAGTGAAAATAATTCAGAAAAAACGTTTTCTAATATAGCAAAAACATTTAACTTTACCAATGTATGATACACTGTAGAAATAATGAGAAATATTTTTAGATCTGGCAAAACTGTGCGAAAATATAATTTTTTCTGAATAATTTACCATTCCGAAAAAGCGTTCCTTTATCTTCAGAAATTTCAGAAACCAATAGATAATCATATACAGGGTGTTTCAGCACAGCGGTTACAAAATTTCAGTAGAGATAGAGTACGCCTAGACGATGGAAAACTACATAGCAATGCATGGTCGGGAACGCTTTCCTGGCGCGGTAGTAACGATACAAAACACAAGAAAGGAAGGACACGAACAGGTTAAGAAAACATGTTTATTGTTCTTATTACCCCCAAAAATGCCGGGACAATGCTGAACAGTGCTGAAGAACTCGTTGCATGCATCGTGGTAGCTGCTGTAGAAGTCTGGGACACGCCGGGTGTTTTCAAGAACATTAGATCTTCAATGCGACGGGGATTTGAGGCTTGTATTACGGCCCGGCGTCGTAATTTCGAACACCTTCTTTGATGAGGAACGTTGTCTCTCTTTTTGTTCTCATTTTTCTTTCTTTTCTGACAAGGGAACCACTTTCGGTGTTGCTCGCACCTAACATTGAGACCTGGTGCACTTTAAAGCCCTATATTATGAAGTTTGAGAATCGATAAAATTTTTCTGTTAAAATAATATTTCTTGATTATACAGCAGCATAATTTTCTGAAAATACAATTTTCGAGATTACTTATCGGACTACTAACATTGAATTTTTTTAATGAAAAGCATTTAAAAATAAAAATTAGTTAATAATAAGTATAAAATATTGAAAAAAGTTTGAAAATTCCTTCAAAAAACCACGAATTTCATTTTGAAAAATTGCAACTTTATATTCATATTTTTGGCGGGGAAACAGTTAGCATTTTATTTTCAAAAGTAGAGCTTTCCAGCAACCCTAGCCAAATGCCATAGCTGAATTTGTAATAGTTAGAAATTGCATGTCCAAACTCTTTCACCACAGTAATTTTTCTAAATTGTGTAAAAATATTAATTTACTTTATAATTACTTTTACCGAAGGACAATTTAATACAGCAACATTTCATTTTAAGCATTCGAAACTTTATTTCATTCGATTTCAAAAGAAAATAGTTTGCTTACTTTGTATTTCACTAAAAAATAGGTTTCAATGGTCTTCGAAGCTTTTATATAATTATATTTATTACAGTACAGCTCCAATTATCCGCGGAATTTGGTGAGAAGGCCGCCGCGGATAACAAAAATCGCGGATAAGCCGAAAAATACTGAAAATGGGGTGCAAACACGAAAAAAAAAGAAAATTCAACATAAAAACTATGTTTTCGTATACAAAAAACATAATGAAACGTTTAAAATACATACATATGCACAGTAAAGCAGAAACCTTATGCTTTACTTCTAAATCACTAAAATAAAGAACAGTAAATAAGAAACAATGCCATACACACTGTACAAAAAGGGTTGAGTAACACCTTTTTAAAAAAATCAGTCACTTGTTTTTGCATCTTGCTTTGGAAACACCTTTTCTTTATTCTAAATTGTAAACTATTGTTTTTCTTTTACTATGGAATAATTTTTATCTCGAGGATGAAGCTATTCTTGATATGCTCTCCTAGAATTTATCATAATGGTCTTACTTAATTGTTAAATATTTTAATTGATCTGTTTACACGTGGTTCATAAAATCAAGAAAAGACATCAAGACTTTATATCTGATATTTCCAAAGGTGGCAACCGAATCTAGAAATATTCTTTTATTACTTTCGAATACATGAATTTTTCTTTTTATATTTATTAGTAGGGCTTATTGTATTTGCCTTGCTGTTGGCTTGAATTTAAAAAAAAAAATTCTCTTCGCGGATAAACCGCACCACGGATCATCCGCTCGCGGATAATCGGGGCTTTACTGTACTTATATATTTATCGTCTGCATAGAAAAAAAATAAAAACTTAATATTTCTTTCTTATGCTATCAATTATTTAAAAAAAATCGCAATCTGATATAATTCTAGCAATATATTCTGTACATTTTCTCTTTGGATAAAGCGGGCGGAAAAATTGTAGCGCCCTATTTGGCGACTTAACTCACTTTTGGCGTGAAATAAACAAATAAATATGTAATAATAAAAAATTAAAAGTATAAAAAAGTATATAAAATATTATTTTAACAGAGAAATTTTTTCGGTTCTCTAACTTTTATGTATAGGGCTACAAAACACACCAGGTCTCGATGCTAGGTGCGAGCGACACCAAAAGTGGTTCCCTTGTAAGTATAATAAACGTGTTTTCTCACTTTGCTCGTGTCCTTCCTTTCTCTTGTGTTTTGTGTCGTCATTACCGCGCCAGGAAAGCGTTTCCGACCATGCATTGCTATGCAATTTACCATCGTCTAGGTGTAGTACTCTATCTCTCCTGAAATTTTGTAACCGCTATGCTAAAACACCCTGTATATGTATGTATTATTTCGATTGATAACTATTTCTATTTACAATTATATATGAAGAGCTGAGATGATAAAGGTGGTATGTGACACAATCATCTTTTTGAGAAACCACATTTTGAAACACTTTTATAAACTAAAATTATAATTTTATTATTGCCAAATGCCTATTTTATCAATTAAAATCTCTGTGCGCATTAGGTTTTTCAAATAGTAATTTAACAGATGGCAAGGGACCATTGATTATCTTAAATCATAATGATTAGCTCAATTTTTTTGTCACATACCATCTTTATCATCTGAGCTCTTCAGTTAATATTTCTGATGTCAACGTTTCTTTTTCTATGCACATGCAAAGCACGGCAATGAATAAAGTATCATTTGAGCACTTTTTGAAAAACGTTTGACATAGTACACTGACTTATCGTAAAAACATGTTGTTTGATTAAAAACTGAAGCTATTTAGATATTAATGCAAATATGTATCAGCAAATAATCTCAAAGTTTGCCGTACGAAGCCTCACACGAGTCCACTGGTTCTCAAATTAATAAAGCTATTATTTTTCTTTGCAGTTGTGTGAATAGTACAACCTACTTACCGTAAAATGTTAGTATAAAGAAAATTTTAAATAAAATTATTGCATCTGTGAATGGGGTAATGAATCAAAAAAAAAATCCGAAATCTGTCCCGAAAAACGATGTCTAGTAATCTTAATTTTGACTTGTCCAAAGCAGGGATTGTACTCATATATCATATTGTATAATATTCATATGCTATCAAAAACCTTACAAATGTTTTATATTTGACAGCCTAACAAAATTTATTTAAGATCCTACTCGTCCGAGAAAGCTATTGTTTGCTCAGAGAACTCTTAAAAAACTGTAGACCTTGTTATGAAAAACATCCAATACTGAGACGTAATAAAAGGTGGGGTAAAATCGGGTGCATAAATGTTTGTTGTTCGTAAATGCAATCAAATGGAAAAACAAACTCTCAATACCGTTTTTAATATTAAATGAATCTTTGGCTGTAATAAAACATATTCTTTTCAATAAAAAATTTGATTTATTATATAACAAAATAGCTTTTTCAGACATATGCAAAAGTCCGATTTTACCCCATTGGTTGGGTAAAACCGGGTATCCATTTAAAACTCCGGGAAAACTCATTTTGGTCCAAAAAATTCTTGTTTAATATAGTAAAAAAATACATTTTTGTTACATTTTAACAAAACGAAATTCTACATGTGTGCTTTGTGTCGAATATAAATCTGTGGCAAATTTTCTACGTTGTATATGCCTATCTATTTTACACTGGAAATCTTAGAGTTATTTTAACGGCAAAATCATAAATGAATTTGTTTTCATATTCTTCTTCTTCCTACACGCTCCGTTGGTACACGCTACTACGTCCGTACACGCTACTTTGGTATTTCAAACATTGTATCCAACCTTCTTTGAAATCAGAATTGGAGTAAAGTTCATTGCAAAACATTCAGGCTTCATTATCTTCTTCATCTTCTGAGGATGTCTCCTCAAACATTTTTTGTTTCTTTTTCTGTTGATTCTTAATTTCTTTTCCTTTTTAAGAGTCTTCCTTTTTCGTTTTCCAGAAATTTTAGGTTCTTTCTTCTTAATATCTGTTTCCAGCTCTAATTTATAGGGAGTAGAAATCAAAATAAGTTTCCCCCTCCTTTTGCGAGCTCTTTTCCCAATTCTAAAGCCTTTCTGTGGAGGGGGTAATAACATTTTAGACAAAATTGGTAATGCAGTTTGCTGGGATACACAATCTGAGATGTCGACGGAAGTGACTGGATGTTGTCAACTGCTGGATGTGTGATGTCAACTCTTTTAGATATGGAAGGATGAGCTTCATTATCCTGTGATGCTTCAGAAATATTTAATGCTGCAGCTATGCCCACCTATGGCTGCGTAGACCTAGGTGTGTTATCACTGACTTTTATGGGTTTCTCCGTCATTTGCGAAGGAGAAAAAAAGATGGCCTGGAAAAACATTGTTGTCGTAGGGAAAAATCCCTGTTTTCTAAAAACGTCTGATTGGAGTATTTTCAACTGCTGCTCTCAAAAATGTTATAGTGTTCTGAATGTGTTGGGAAGTGTTTCAAAATCTATGCTGTACGCATGATTTTTCGTTCTTGTCTTTTCTTTCATGTCTCTTTACTGTGTTTGTGCCTCAACGTGTCCCTTGCGCCCATACATTCCTATACAAAAAATTATAGTTACAGTGTGTTTTACCAATCCTTAAAGTTTGTAGCATGAGTTTGTTATCACCCTGAAGATAATACAGTATGCTATCAATAAACATAAATTTTTCTTTATATTTGACAGTCTGACGAGACATATTTAAGATCCTACTTGGTCGAGAAAGCTATAGTTTGCAACGAGAGACCGGAAAAAATCATGGGTGATCTTATGGAAGATATCCGCGACCTAAGACGTAGAGTACGCGAACCTAAAGGAACCGTCGGGTCCCCTTCTGTAGATAAGATGGAAGAAGAAGTTTCCTCTTGTCTGGGAGCTATTGATAGACTCATTGAACCAGGAGTGGAGATTTGGGACAAAATGGAAAAGGTTAGTGTAAAATCTAATAGTAATATGAAAGAGCAAAACAAAAGTATAGTCCGACCACGATAAGTTGGCCGATTATGAACTCATATGTAGATAAATTTATTCATTAATTGAGATTCAAATCACAACTAGCAACTAGCAGAATCCAGTTTTTTTATTTAAAAAAAAATACTATAGTGAAGGGAACGAATATTTTTTCCAACTGAATTATATCATATTCAAAGCTGGAGTAGCACAGTTGAAGTTTATTCCAACAGAGCGAAAAATGTCCAGACCAGGTATCGAACCTGGATACTTGGCGTGCCGTGCCAATGCCTTACCTGTTAGGCTATCCGGACCGATACCTGGGTGACATAATTCACTCTTATTAGTTGGACTTGGCTGCGAACTGCAGCAGGTAACTGCCTAACAGGTAACTGCCTAACAGGTAAGGCATTGGCACGGCACGCCAAGTATCCAGGTTCGATCCCTGGTCTGGACATTTTTCGCTCTGTTGGAATAAACTTCAACTGTGCTACTCCAGCTTTGAATATGAAAAAAAAAAATACTATTTGTATCGGTTAGTTACTTTCGTTTATATTAGAATTAATCGACTAACTTTTCGCGGCCAAAATATACATAATACATTAATTTATTATTTATTTTTATGGAGTAATTATTTGCTTATTTTATTACTTTCTTGGTCACTTCAATTATGCAAAAACCAGGAAATGTGAAAAAATACATGTTATTATTATTATTATTATCATTATTATTATTTCTTTAAGAAGATTGACTGTGAGTCATTTTTCTTGAATGAAAATTGGAAGTGACATTAAAAAAAAGGGTGTAAAAAAGATATGTTATATAGCATTTTAATAAATCATAATCAAGAAAAATTTTAAATATCTTACATTTTAAACAAAATTTACAGGATTCGCACATTTTTACCAATAAATTTTAATAGAATTGTTTGCCTTATTTAACGCTGTAAAATATTACAAATTCTGTGAATAAATGTGGCGATTACGAATTCTGCAATTTGACTGTTAAATAGAAAATTTCTTATCTTGAATAATAGTGGGAAACTCCATGCAAATTCCATGGAGTGTGCGAACGTTGATTTAGATGTTATTTTTTTATTTATTTGTTGTTGTTGTTGTTGTTGTTGTTTGCTTTCAAAAGCTATCTTGTGTAGTTATGAATAGTACATTATAATAAAAATAAAATAACTTCCAATTAGATAGAAAGTACTATTTGTAAAATTTTAAAAAGATTAGAAAGTCTATAAGCTTAGCTCAATTTCCTATTCTTTCAAAAGCAGTAAAACATTTTAATTTCCATATGTTATCTGGCTGAAGCTCTGTTACAATTTTTCTTCACAAAGCATATTATATCGCTCAACCGCAAGAACAGCGACACATCTCGAAAAAATTCATTTTGCGTTTTATTCCACAAATAGGTCTGTCATAGGTGAGTCTTGCTACACAAAAAGTTTCATAAGTGGATTTATACGAAAAATCACTTTATTACGGTATTTGTCCATTCGTGACCACAAAAGAGGGGTGGATTGCGTGGGGAGGTAAATTTATCCAACCCTCCAAATCTCATCCTATGTCTTCATTCTTAAGGGTGTATTCCAATCCAAACTGCTTATTTTCTAATTTATTTTTAAATTCATTTTTGCTCTCAAACTAGTCCTACTCACAAAGAAATCGTAAGTGGTATCACCAATTTGAAGAAATATACTATATTTGCAACTATGTGACTTTTTCTTGTGCCTTTGCAACCATCACAGCATGTGACTTTTTCTTGTGGGCTTTGCGAAAGAATACGTGTACAGTGAGCAAAAAAAAGTATTTGCACACCAGGTAAATTTGTTGTAGCATATGTATAAATAAATAAAAAGCAACTAAGGATTAAAAATACCAACACTTTTACAAAACAAATAAACATATTTAATATCTGACTTAATAGTTATATTTAAAATATGAAAACATAAAAATGTAGCATTTGTAGTGCAAAAAAAATATTTGCACACTAGCAATAAAAATAGAACTAGAGGAATTATTTATAAGTTAAAAACAGTGCTAATATTTAGTATGCATGCCCTTTGCTTCAATTACAGCTTGTAATCGTCTGGGCATTGATTCTATTAATTTGTGACATGTTTCACTGCTGATTTGTAGCCATTCTTCCCTAAGAGCTTGCTTAAGTTCTGATTTGTTAGAAATTTTCTTTTTCTTTATTTTCACATCCAAAATATGCCATAAATTTTCAATCGGATTGAGGTCTGGTGATTGTGGTGGCGTTTTCAATTTATTTTTTACATTATAAAGCAACCATAACCTCGTAATATATGCAGTGTGTTTCGGATCGTTATCCTGTTGGAAATAATATGAATTAGGAATTCCTAATTTCAGAGCACTATTAGATAAATGATCTCGCAATATATTAATATATTGTTTAGCATTCATATTGCCTTCAATAAAGGTCTTTTAACCAAATCCGTTAAAAGACATGCATCCCCAAATCATTACATGACCATCGCCATATTTTACGGTTGGTTTCAAGTTTTTAATTTGAAGAGAAGTATTTGGCTTTTGCCATACAGTTTTCTTACCATCTGAGTCAAAAATATTGAACTTGCTTTCATCGGAAAAAATAACAGTTTTTCAAAACTCTAGTGGTTTGCTGACATAAGCTTTTGCAAATTCAAGTCTTTTCACCCTATTTGTTCACTAATAAATGGTTTTTTTCGAGGGGCTCTTCCTCGAATATTTGCATCATGAAGAATATTTCTAATTGATTGTGGTGTAACTATTGTTCCCGACGTTGAAGCGACATCAACAGCCAATTCTCGAGCACTTAGAAAAGGGTGTTTTGAAGATTCTTTTATGATGACTCTCCTTTACCTGGTATTTAGCTTTCTTGGACGCCCAGTTATTTATTGTCGAACCAGTTTCTTTTTTCTTCTTAATTACATAATGAACACTAGGAAAGTTTAGGTTTAATTTTTTACCTATTCCTCGGTAAGTTAATCAGGAATTGTGAAGAAATATAATCTTCTCACGGGTAGCAACAGACAGTTCGCACGTTTTCGGCGCCATTAGAACAAAAACTCCCCAGAATCCCAGCTCCAGTTAATATATTACGTGACTTTAAAATGCGGGGATAATGTACTGCGGGACTGATATGCTAAACATTTACATAATGTTCACATTTAATGCCGTTTTTAACAGTCAATGCTTCTTGTGCAAATACTTTTTAGGTATGAGAAAATATTAATTTATTTTTTTAAATGTGTAATATTACTGTTTAAGGAAAATTGGTAGTTATTTTTATTTTCTTCTTATTTAAATAAATGAATGAGAATAGTATCAAATTTGCTTTCTCTGGTTACTTATGCAAAAAATCGTCTGCGTGCAAATACAGTGGAACCCGGTTAAGACGCTCACGGTTAATACGCGATCCCGCTTAATACGCGTATTTTTTCCGGCCCCTTAAACATCTCTCATAATGCTAATGCAAAAATATCACGTTTAATACGCGAATGGTTATTACGCGATCCCGCTTAATACGCGATGGATTTTAGGTTCTTTGGGGCAAAAAATCACGTTTAAGACGCGAATTCATTGATCAAGAGGCGAATTCCTTCTCTTTTATCTAGCAGCGTTGCGAATTTAGCAGAATTTTTTCATGCAGGCAAAAAACACTTTAAGAATAGTATTATTCACTTTATTTAATAACAGATTAATTAAGGCGAACATTACTAATCGAAAATAGTGGTAGATATCTGAATAGAAAAAAAGACCCTCTAAATTAGCAACACTAGAATTCGTCTTTGATCCTACGACCCAACAATCTTTTGTCTCTCGCTTCGTGTATGTTTTTACTGTAGTAGAAAGAGATAGGAGAATTCAAAATGCCCAGATACAACATATAAAATATTATGATTAATGATGTTTGTGCTTATTGTTAGTGAATTGTACATGTACGTACATCACAACCATGTTTTGTAATGCATATTATAGACCGGGTCGGTCCTATAAAAGGAAACAATGAGTAAAAAATTAATACTATTAAATTTTTATCTAAATACGAAAAAGACACAATTTTCAACGGTAAACATAAAAATAAAAGCTCTAAATTTCATTTAGACGATTAGATGTGTAAATGAGCCCAGTTCCTGCACCATTATACAAATCACGTTTAATACACGATCCCGCTTAAAACGCGACTTTTGTTCACTTCTTTGAAACGCATCTTAACCGGGTTCCACTGTACTTTTTTTGCTCACTGTATGTAGTACCACTACCACGCAACTTGAACGACATAAAATAATGGAATCATGAAAAAGAGGAGGTGACATATAGTGTACTGTTTGTCAGTAGCGAGTGAAGTAACTAAAGAGATTGTCACAAGATGGTGGCTGTTTATTTTTGTTTTTTTTTTTTTATCGGTTCAAAAGTTTCTGATTACGGCCGGGGCAAACTTCCCCACAGAATAGAAAATTTCATATTATTATTTTATATTATTATTTGAATAGAAAATTTCATATTATTTAATCGCTTTTCCGTGGGAATATCTTCTCACAAATGTGGAAAAAATTTCTACTTGTTTCTACTGGTGTCAGTTTCCCCAGGAAATATAATATATTCCACAATATGGTGGAAAGGCAGGGTCTGTCTACCGCCAAAATAAACTTCTACCAGTTACAATGAATATATGTTTTTGCCATTATTTATGACTGAAATTTTGCATTAATAAAACATTTAAATAAAGAAAAAAATTTCTATTCAACTTTACTGGTGGATGTTTCCCCCAGCGGTAATCAACCCCTGCGAAAGAAGTTACAGTTGAAGTTTCGCCATTTTAAGGCTGGATCAGTTCCTCTTTATTAATAGTTCCAAGCATAAAACACGCATATTTAGTGCTCTGAACTTAATAACACCAGATGTATTTAAACGAGTTTGGCACGAAATAGACTATGGTCTGAACAGTGCCCATGTGACGAGGAAGTCATGTAAAACATTTATAATACAATAAAATGAAAATGTTTCACATTTCTTTCATTTTAAACTTGTTCTGGTAAGTGTATTTTTCAAAACAGGTTTATTGTTTTATTTCAAAATACCGTACATCATTTTGAATAACCCTGTATATCTGTATTCACCTAACATCTCAGTAAGTTGAATTGTGTATCTGTGTGAGATATGCACCCAACGCATACACGCATAAATAAATCATTTTGTGTGCACTGAACCCCTTGGGGACGAGCGACCGGTATTCGTGCCATTTAAGTTGCTCAGAATCGAGGATTATTCTCACCAGTAAATTTTTATTGTAAATTTTGCCTTATTTAATCCATGCATTTTCCCGATTCCATTAGGCAAAAATTTCTGTTTTAAAAAACCGGTGATTAAAGATTTAAAAAAATCTGTAAAAGACGCTCGTCCCCAAGGGGTTAATGGTAGAGTTCCCGCAGAAACCGTTAAAAAATCAAATGCATCCCTGACAGTCAAAAGGTTGGTATACCCCGAATTACAGTAGAATCTTGCATAATCTTGCAGTAGAATTCTACATAAATGTATGGCTATACTCCTATGGTTCTGTCGCCACTGCTTCAGCGAATCTTCGCATGTTTGAAAATTTAATATCAGCTTATACAGGGTGATTTAAAAAAAAACTTTTACAAAATGACATGGCAAATCTGGCATACAACAAGGATGAAAAAATGGATAGGAACATTGGGTCGCAAATCACTTATTTAGTCACAAACACAAGGTGTTTCATTCTAAATCAATTTGGGTTTACGGTAATAACTTTCAGAAAACTGAAGTATATTACAATAAAACATTTAACAGACATTCTCACCACTGTTGTAAATGTCATAACACCAAACAAAAGTGGTAGAAGTTTGCATTATACGCGCCAGCACTATGCACTTGACGTCCCTCATTTTGGACTGTGATTATCAACCCATTATGGTACCATCGAATGCTTGGGCAACATGTTTTCAAGATCGTTTCGTGACGTTATTACATTTCACACAAAACAAGGTATATATCGTTGCATTTTCATTACATTGTTTTTATTTTTCTCAAAATTATTACAGTCAACCCGGGTACAGTTAGGATGAAACACTCTGTATTTGCGACTAAATAAGTGCTTTGCGACTCTATGTTCCTATGTAATTTTACATCCTTTCTGTATGCTTGATCTGCCATGTCATTCCGTAAACTTTTTTTTTTTTAATCACCCTGTATAATTTAGATTATGGCGATCATGATCATATTCATGTCCATGAGGAAGAATATATATACTCTTTAAGATGGCAAAATGATTTTATTTTACTTTAACAGTAAAATTTGATGCATACATTACGAATTTTGAAAACGAAAGGCGAAGAAAAAAATATTTATTTATTTATTTATTGAAACCGAGTCCAATTCAGTTAAGTCAAATTCCTCACAAAAACCCAGTTAGTGTTTGACAATACAATTGCATAGAGATAGATTATTTAAGATTGAAAAAATATATGAGGACGTGAGTTTCAAAACTTATCCAGAAGATCAAATTTTGGCAAATCGCGAAAAACCTCTGACTGCGTCCATTGGTTTTCAATGTAAACCAAGATTTTACAATACCAGAAATACACGATAAAACTAGTTTTTTTTTTTTTTTCTTTTTCAGGTTGTAATATTTTTTAGATGCAGGTTTAATAGACTGATAGAGAAAACTTGAATTTTTAAGTTTTGGATAAGGCGAGTTTTGAAACTCACGTCCTCATATATATTTATAGTTTAATTTCATATAAGTACATAAAATTCTATTCTCGTACAGAAACAGAAAAAGACAGTATCAATGGATATAATAAAAGAAACAGAAAAAACAGCCTGGCTCATGGGATGCTCTGCAACAGAAGAAACTAAGCTTCAACAACAAAATTTAGGTAAGCATTTGAAACTACTTATGCAATAATAGCTGCATTTATATTAACTTTTTCAAATAAATAGAAGAAAAGAAGGGTTAAAAATATAAGGTGAGTTAAATTAAAGCACATAGTAGATTTTAAAACAAAGGGGGGAAGTATTTTTTATTTTCGTTTCTTTCTAATATTAAAGAGTTTTTAAAATATCTAATAACATTACATATCTATATAAATTTATTTTTCCTGTTCCTTAGCCATGCAAGTAATACCATTGGGTGAAATAAATGAAATACAATTTTCTGTAGACGACGATGACAATAAACAGGACTCTGCGATACTACCCAAGGACATAAAGCCCAGAGTTGTACGAACATGCAACTCTCGTCGAGTTTCTACAGCCGTTGCTGTAACCTATAAGAATATCCAGCAGTTTTTGCAACCAGAGTAAGTTATTATATGGATTTTTCGTGTATCTATGCAATCTTAACTGTTCGCAGCTGATGCGTGCGTGAAGATTTTCACGAAATATTATATTTCTTAATTTTTTTTCTCAAATACGGCGGCCATGCTATTCCTTACTTCATTAGTTTCTTTCACAATAAAACCATTTTCTCCAATTTCCAATGCTTTTTTCTGAGCATTTAAGATAATTTCAACCGCACGCCGCTCTTGCAAGTAGATATATTAATTTAATATTTCATGTTTTAAAGATTAATTAATGCATTTGTTACATTGAGTTATTATTTTGTTTTACATAGTCAAACGACATATATGAACTAAATGTGGAAATGAATCATAGTACAGTTCTGTACAAAATTCAGTATTTTGATCTGAATCCTAGAATTCCATAAAAAAAAATTATCAAACAAACAAAGGTTGAAAATATTAAACAGGGTTTAAAGGCATGTTTACTAGACAGAGAAATTGTGGGGTCATGCCATCGCTGCCAAATATTCTGCGTTTTTGCACCCTAAAAATTTAATAGAAATGTTTGACTTATTTAATCGGTAGATTACGGTGATTATAAAATGTAAAAATTTTTTATTAAATTTTTGTAGTATGAAAAAGCGGAAGATGTTTACAGCTATGTTATGCTATTCGGATTTTTCTTTCAAGCGTTCAAACAAACATATTGCACAGAGCTGTACTTTGATTTAGCTCCCCACTGCAGTGCGCCATTTCATTTTGCATATACTAAGATAATTTTATACTGTCACCTACATCCAAGAACCTTGCTCTTTTACCGCTTATTACTCTCCTGCACCTTTTCCTGCCTTTATCAGTCTTTTACTTTGCAAAAAAGAAAGAGAAAAATGTATTCTTAAATTTGGGGATCTTTCAATATAAGATATCAAAACTTGTTAAAACAACAATAATTTATATCTTACAAGAATCCTTAACATATATAACAATCAATAACTCAAATTAAATTAGCCACAAAAAGAAAAAAATAGAGGAAAAGGTCCAAATACCGGCTACCACTTTTGTTTTCAATCTAGATCATACAATTTTCAAAATTAATAAAATAAAAAGTGACAGCGGTGTACCTTGGCACGTTGTACACCTGTTTATAGAAAAAAAATCAGTTTCAAAGGCGTTTTCTGTTTATAAAATGCGAAATTCCGAAAGTCTTCAAATTTTGAGTTTTTAAAATGGGGTCTAAATTCCGGCTACCTAAGTTTTTTTTTCAGAAAGATCACACAAATAGAGCTAATGACAATTATTAAGCAATAAGAATATTATTCTAATAAATTTTATTGATTAATAACATTTCTTATGCACATAAAAAATACTCAATTTTTAATAAACAAGTATTTTTGTCAAATTCATAAAATTCTTTACGGCTATCTCTCAGAGTCTTCTTCCCATTATGTTTCTAGTTTTGTTTTTTAACATGTAAAACAAAAAAAAAGCTTGCTGATTGAAATGAGAATTATTTTATCTGAAAAAATCACAAACATAATATCACTCTCTGCGTCGGTACAGTCCCTATCAGCCCGCATATCGCATTCTTAACACTGAACCCAGAATCCCCTCCCCCATTCTTGTCCACAAAGAAAGCACCCTTGATGAAGACACAAATTGCATCATCTTCCTCTGTTGGATATTTTCCTTTTTCACTTTTTTAACCCTCTCGCTGCGTAATTGTTTTATGAAAATAGCTTCAAAAATTGCGTATTTAACCCCTTCGCGACAAGCGTTGTTAAGAGTTTTTATTATTTTGTCACCGGTTTTTCAAAACAAAACTTTTTGTTTAATTTAATCGGGAAAATGTTCCGATAAAATAAGGCAAAATTTACAGTAAAAAAATAACTGGTGGGACTAAGGAGGGTTAATTAGACGGAAAAAATGCATCCCCCGAGGAAATCTCGGGTTGCGCAAATTTTGCTACTTTTACGTTGTCCCAGGAAATCTCGGGTTGCGCAGCGAGAGGGTAAAATCCAATTTCTGTCTCTTTCGCCTGGTTTACTCCATCTTTTTTTTCTTTCTCTTCACATTTATTACAGGCAATTTTGGTGTGCCCAACAGTGCTTTTTGGGAAGTGATCCGGTAACCAGTGTCGGTCCTGAAGAACTACTGCCACGATTGCTTTTTTCATATTGCGAAATGGGACTGGAACTATTTCTGAACCATTTAAATTAATTTATTAATTATGGAACTATTTAAATTAATTTATTTTCCTCCCCTTCAAGCAGAGCAACCGAGACATGTTACCTGTGACTAAATACCGGCTATGACTAAATACCGGCTAGCCGGTATTTAGACCACTCTAGGTAGCCGGTATTCGGACCACTGCTATGTTTAATTTAAAACCGCTATTACTCATTCATATAATAAAATACCAAAAATGTGCGCGTGGAAATTGAGAGCTAAATATGTCTAGAAAATAACTTAATCAACAATTCAAGCCAATATACGATCAGTATATTTTTTTAAAAAATGAGAAACATACATCTGAAAAACTTTTGATGTACCAGATTACGTCGATTCGACACTTTTGCATTTACTATTTGTAAATGAGACAGACTTCTGCGACGTACTTTTCTTAACTTTCTTCTCTCAATTAAAGTTACAAACTCTGCCTATCACCGCTAGGCTGCGCTGCGCTCAGTTCTCAGAACACCTAGTCAAAGCGATATAAGTAAGCGTCCTATCTTAAATGGGAGAGGTAATCGCAAGATTAAAGGCGAGGTCACGTCAATCAAGGTCATACGCCACCCAGCGGATGGAGTGAAATACAAGAGGATTATTAACTTCTTTCCCCTTGGTGGATGATCTATAAGTTCGATATCTACGAAATAACTATGCGCACGCGCAGCCGTGATTTTATTCGTTTGTCGTCTGCAGTACTTGGAAGTATAGATATAATTCGATTTATTTATTCGCCATTATTTAATTTATTAATTCAAGTTAGTTATTTAAACAAAATCAGTTCTTTTAAGAACTTATATTATTTGGGAAAATGCCACGTTGGCATTCTAATTATTGCAGTTTTCAAAACTGCAAATATAACTCTCTATCTGAGAGAACTCATTTTTTTCGCTTCCCAAAGGAGAAAAACAGGTTAGTTTTGTGTTTTATTATAATTTATAAAAAAGTTAAAATATTATTTAATATATATTATTAAATGTCAGTGATTTTAATACGTTCTATTTGAATTATGTTTTTGTAATGCAATGAACAAGGACATATAAAAATTAGTTAATGTATGTTAAGATAGAATTTTACAGCAGCATTTTTAATTCAATTCCTGATAAGATAAAGTTATAAAAATTACATGAACATGTGTATTTCCAATGAGAATTAAACGTTTTATTACGCTTAGAGTTTAAGTATAAATTATTTAGTTAATTTTAAGGCATATTTTTTATTTACCGTTCGCAGGCGATAAATTGCCAAATATTCTCTTGATCGAATTGTATTTATAATATTTAAAATAGAAACATTTCATTCATTCCATTTAAAACTCATTTAATTTTACATTAGGATCCACTTTGATTTAAAATGCAAGCAGTAATTCTTGTACTATTAAACCAGCAATAATTGATTATTTATAGTTTAAATATTTTGAGAATTTTAGACAACAGCTTTAAAAAAATTCCTAAAATCGACAAATTACTTTTTTTTTTTTAAATCTAGAAATATGTCAGTCATTGTGTCATATCGGGGAAAAATAGTTTTCATGGGATACCTGCACTTCGCACAGGTGAATAACATTGCAGAAAGCATACAAAGTATAGAAGAAACTTAAAAAATTGGAATAAAATATAAAATATTTACAAATAGTACGTGGTATGCTCAATTAAACATTTATTATCTTACACCGGTTCTTCGCAGGGGTAAAATGGATAACTTTCCGTAATCGGGCCGAAAGCCATGATTGGCGTCAAATGAGAAAACAGTATACAATTGTAACTGTATAAAAGTTAAATAATGGTTAGAAAATGAAAGTAACTTTTATCGAAATAACCCAATTGCGGAACATTCTCCAAATTTGAAAAAGGCTTATGAAACACACAACAATTGCCAATAACTGAAAACTATAGACTAATAATAAGCTCGACGTAGCAGTTGTTGGTCGGTAGCCAATAATTTCAAATTTCCCTTTTAATTTTGTCCGGTTTCAATTTTTGAAATTTTTTTTTTTTTTTTAATCTGGCTTCCGCAAAAGAGTCGGAATAAGTAGTAGAAAAAAGGGCTGCGGACGGGGATGGGCCAATTGAACGTATTAAAATCACTGATATTTAATAATATATATTAAAAAATATTTTAACTTTTTTATAAAAATTATAGGGCTGAAAATCACGTTTAAGATGCTTAAAGGTTTTAAATAATTCTCTTTTGCAATTTCCCAACCAGCTGGTATATTTTAGAAATCGTAGTTTGTTACATAACTTACTCAATTGTTGTACTTGTATATACAGTTGTAACAACCATAAAGAATGTTTAAGGATTTATCAGCTGCGTTTAGATAACGTAAAATTAATTTGCTAATTTATAATCAAGTTGTAAAAATACTAAAATGTTGTATCGTTACTAGAAACACATCTATGTACATAATTTTTATTTTTCTAGCATATCTGGGAGGGAAAAATCGATTAAAATTTTTTATCTTTTCATATATATGAACAGGGTTAGATTAAATAAACAGTGTAAAAAAAAATACTTTTATGTTAGCCGGCAGCAGTTCATAAACCGTCAAATATTTTCCCCATCACCAGCGTTTATGTTGCATTCATTTCATTCAAAATATAAAATCATCATTTAAAAAATATACTCGTCATTTCAAAAACATAACTTTATTTAAAATACATACATACTGGTATATTACATCAATTTAAACACATGCTTTTCGCTCATTATCTTTAAAATACATTTTCTTTTCTAATAAAGAATAACATAAACCCAAGGTGGGCAAGTTTCTTCCAATGTGGAAAAAAACCTGAATAGCTTGCATAAAATTCAGGTCTATTTGAAGATATTTACAATTTAAGAGTTATAGGCGGAAAAGCAGACAAAGCCATTTTAGAGAATACCTGTTAAAATTTTAATCGTGAATTTCAAATATTTACTCACTCATGGAAGAGTAACCTTGTTCACCAGATTTATTGCAAAATATTTTTGTTACAATTGTTTTGATAAAAATATATGTATTTAAAAAATAGTTGCAATGTCAGTTTAGTTTCGGGGCAAAAGGCAATACTGTTTACGTAGCATTAGTGCTTTTTCTCCCGAAATTAAAATGACATTGCGATTTTTTTTTTTTTAAATACACATATTTTCATCAAAACAAACTGTAACAAAAATATTTTGCAATAAATCTGGTAAACAAGGTTCATCTTCCATGAGTGAGTAAATATTTGAAATTCATGATTAAAATTTTAACAGGTATTCTCTAAAATAGCTTTGTTTGCTTTTCCGCCTATAACTCTTAAATTGTAAGTATCTTCAAATAGACCTGCGCACGAGATGCGCAGATGGTAGATATTCTGTCATATATGACGTCATACAAAAAACCCACGTATTTGCGTTATTCACTCCATCCACAAGATGGCGCAGCTGTGTCAATTTACGGCAGATTCCAGCATTAACTTTGTACGCTTACTTATAGCGCTTTGCACCTAGTAGCCGGTATTTGGACCCTATTATTCTTTGCACTGAGGACGCTACGCTAAACGCTACCGAAACTAGTCTGCGAAATTTTTATTTATTCTGGCGTTTTTAACGTTGCTTTTAAAAATGTATATCATTCTGCGCCATGTAGCATCTTAATAATTATTTATCCAGCTTAAACGGGCTTTGCGTTATAGGATTTTTGCTCTCTTTTATTGCTGAGCAACCCAATCGAAACCTCATAGAGAGGGAAGTTGGATCAGCCATTTCAATCCTTTACGGAGAGGTAAATTGTACATTCGTATTATTCTGAGCAACGTACCCACCCAATAATTATTTTTACGGCTTATACAGGTTTTGTGTTATAGTATTTTTTTTTTTATTGCTGAGCAACCCAATGGAATCCTCTCTGAGGGGGAAGTTGGGTTAGCAATTTCACTCATCTCATGGAGAATAAGTTGATTAACCGTTTCTTCCGCCTACGGGCCAAAAAGTTAAGATCTCTCAATCGCCTGGGTTTTCTCCTTCGTTGTAAACGTAAACATATTATTCCGAATTTCATTGTTTTAAAATGTAGCATTTCTAGTTCGTCATTTGTCAGTAAAGCTGTACGCAGATCCCATTTTGCGATTCTTCTCGCCATCATTAAAGACACTCGCCTTGCCATTTCTAAAATTGAAAAGGAATTATATGATTTGCATTTAAAGTTAGCGGTTCATCTTCCCGATTTCACGTCCATTGATACGAATTCTTAGTGTCATGCTGACAATCTTTCCAGTAAACATTCTTATAAACTGGATGCAAAATTTAACCAACTTCTTGAATCACAAGTTTCCTTAGCACCTATTGATCTCCCTACTGTCAATCAGAATGCAGTCGTCAACCTGTCTAATACGATATTTCGGAAATAGAACATTCAGTTCTAAAGCTGAACTCGAATTTTGCCATTTCTAAAAAGCCTTCTTTTCCTCAGTTAATTGCTCCTGTTGAAAATGCCTTCAAAAATAGTCGCCTTACTGAAATACAAAAAGAAAATTTACGTCATCTCATTATTTCTAATGTTAATTTCAATTCCAATAATACTAAATCGAATCTCACTCCTCTTAAAAAAACTGCCTTGAAAGATCTTAAATCTAATGATAATATTGTAATTACGAAAACTGACAAGGGTGGGCAGATTGTGATTCTTGAGAAGAAGCAATATATAGAGAGAGTAAGAAATCTTATAAATGATGGTCCATATAAACTTCTGCGGGACCCGCCCTCTCAGGAATTAACACGCATCAAATCTGTTATAAAGTCTTGTACTCTTCTTCCTAAATCAACGCAAAAGTAGACTTCTCCTTCGGTTGCTAACTGTGCACGATTTTATGCCCCTCCAAAAGTTCATAAACTCAATTTACCTTTTCGTCCCATAGTTTCGAACATTGGCACAGCCTCGTATAGCTTAGCGAAATATCTAACCACAATTTTTTCTTCTCTTCTGTCCACAAATACACATAAGGTGAAGAATTCTATCGCCTTTGCTAAAACTATTCAGAATTTACGCTCTACAAACCTAACTATGGTATCTTTTGATGTTAAATCGCTATTCACGAATGTTCCGACATGTGGCGCCCTCTCGTGTCTTGAAAGGATACTTCGTGAATTCCATTATTCGTTTTTCGAAATTAAGGAGCTATTATCTCTTACTGAAACTTGTCTTTCACAAACAACTTTTTCATTTCAGGGCAATTACTATAGACAATCTGACGGGTTAGCCATGGGTTCACCCTTGTCACCTATTCTCGCAGGCCTCTATATGCATTATTTTGAATGCTCACTTTTTAACCAATTCTCGTTCCCGTTCTGGATTCGCTATGTTGATGATACTTTCACTTTAATTGACACCTCTCTTCACAATATTGATAATATCGTTAGCATTATGAACTCAATCGATAACAATATACAATTCACTTATGAAACCGAAAATAACGGTTCTCTCCCGTTTCTGGATACCCTTGTCACACGTACTGTGGACGGTTTCTCTTCTTCGGTCTATTGAAAAAGTTTTGCAGTTTGTCTGCCCCCCCCCCCCCCATGCTCGCTGTTGTCACCCTCCCAGCCAGAAAATGGCAACCTTTTTTACTTTCATAAATCGTGTCATTCATCTTTGTTCTGATTCTCACTCACTTAATAGTGAAATTCAATATCTTAGAGCTATTGCGATTGACAGAGGTTACAGCCCTTCGATTATCGATACTGCTTTACGTAAACTACAGCAACCACGTCCCACTAACTCAAATCAGTCCTCTTCTCCCTCCAGCAGCACCATTGTGTTACCTTTCTTTCCTAAATCCAGCTTTCCTGTTGCCAAAATTCTTAGACAGCATGACTTCAGAATAATTTTTTACCCCTACGAATAAGCTCACCCTCTCGAAACTCAAAGACCCTATTGAGTTATACAACTTATGGGGTATCTATAGTATTAATTGCCAGTGCGGTCTTTCATACATTGGATAGACCAAACGGGGTTTTAAATTTCATATTAAAGAACACCAACAATATATTCAAAAATAGGAAACCAATAAATCTTCAATTGCTAAACATTGCTGGGAGATGAATCACTCTTTTGATTTTAATTCAGCCAAAATCATCTCTAAACCCACTTCTGTACACGAACTTAACTTTCTTGAAGCATTTCATATCTACAAAAATTATGACAATATTGTTAATAGTGAATTTGCTACTCCCCCTTTATCAGACTGCTGGAAATATTTCATAAAATCCTCTTTTGCTTAATCACTACCTTTTTTTTTTTACTCATTTCTGGTGGCATTTTCTACACTAATCTCCCATTGGCTGGTACCCAGGTTTTCCTGTTTCCCCATTGGGTAATGAACTTCTCAGTTGAATCCGCTTCTCCTCTATATAAATGAGCAAGTTTCCGTTATTCTTTGCACTGAGGACGGTACGCTAAACGCTACCGAAACTAGTCTGCGAAATTTTTGTTTATTCTGGCGTTTTTAACGTTGCTTTTAAAAATGTATATAACATATGTACTTGTAATTTCATTTTAATGATGATAAGTGATTTTCTTATATACAGGGTGCGTCATAAGTTCGCGCAAAGTTAAAAAATTCGTACTAAAAGAAGTAATGCTCGGATGAAATTTCGGTTTGCGCGAATATGATCAAACGGACATTGGATTTTTTTTCATGTATAAAAAAAAAATTCCAAAATTAATCGAAAAAGGGCACCACTGCATTCTCCTCATGTGACTTTGGTGAGTTTTCACCAAGTCTTTTATTTTGGACCCCTTCTTTTTTGAAGAGCCTTGTTCTGAATCCGGCTGGAAAACCTGTACAGTCACTGCAGAACGATACGAGGTACGATACGCTTTTGCGTGACCATGTTGTGCCTGCATTGCAGGAAAGACATGCGTTACGTGTCGTCACCTTCATACAGGACGGTGCCTCACCACACTTTGCACTTGAATTCAAGACGTTCCTGTTGGATACTTTCACTGAAGACCGAGTGATAAGTCGAGGTTGTAAGTTTGACTGGCCCTCGCGATTTCCAGACCTCGGCAGATATTTGGTTGTGGGGATACTTAAAGTCTCGTATTGCCAGGACTCCCTAGACAATTTGATGGAACTGAAAGATGCCATTCAACGGACCGTGCGTCCGTGGTATCGGTGCCGATATGCTGCACTCATCTGTATAATAGGCCTACTGACACGCCTCACTTGCCGAATACCTGGTGGTGGTGGTGGTCATGTTGAACATCTTTTACTTTAAAATGATTGCACAGTGTCATGTTATTGTAATTTGTTTCATTGCCTGTTTGTGTTTGTCTGTTTTGCATAAAACGTCTCAGTATGACGTGTGATCGCCCTCTTTCTAGTAATAAGCAACGCAAATAACCTGTTCTATATAAATGTACACCAGTATATATACACTGGTGGACAAAACTTAAAGACCACTGTTATTTTCAACGATTACTGTTAGAAATAGATCCACAGCAGCACGTGTAAATTTGCATGAATGCGGGATGTACTCTGTTTTGTGAAACTTATGCAGATTTTGTACTTCTGCTTTTGTCGATCACGTTACAGCAGAGATAAGATATTTTAGGCGATCGGCGCTTGATGTGAGTTGTCATTAGATGTAAAAATTGAAGGAGATGGAGTGAAACTTGAACATTGAAATTTTGAACATGTCTTCAAGGTATCATTTAGATGATATTAATCGTGGTAGAATAATTGGAAAGTTGGAAAAAGGACGCAAAAAGAGAGATGTTGCCCGTGAATTTAACATCGCACAGTATTGTTTTTAGGCGAAGGGCGGCATTCCAAAAGAGTGGAATATGTATTAGGCGCACAGGAGGAGGTGGTCCTAGCAGTACGACGCCCCAAGAAGGTCGCTATATTGTTATTTCGGCAAAAAGGAACCGACGCAGCACAGCTGGTCAATTAGCAAATCAACTTTGTGCTGCCACAGGAACTAAAATTTTGAGAAAAACTGTTGCAAGACGTTTGATAAAGGGTGGACTATACGCCCTAAGACCTGTTGTTTGTGTCCCACTCTCGAGATGCCAACGTAGCGCCCGTTTACAGTGGTGTCGTATGCATCGCAATTGGCATGATGATGACTGGTCTACCGTGCTCTTCTCAGATGAGAGTAGATTCAGTCTATCGTCTGATTGCAGACGTAAACTGATATGGCGCGAGGTTGGTAGTGCTTACTGTCGGGAAAATATTCTAGAAAGAGATCGATATGCGACTTCAAGTATCATGGTATAGGCAGGCATCATATTCAATCACCGCACGCATCTCTATGTGCTTGACCAAGGGTACATAACCAGTAGAAGGTACATTGAAGACGTCCTGCTTCCACATGTTCGACATTTTCGAGGAGCTGTAGGCGAAAAGTTTCGTTTTATGGACGATAACGCACCTCCTCATCGCACACAGTCTGTACAGGATTGTCTTGAGGCCGAAAATATTTATCGCATAGACTGGGCAGCACATCCCCTGACCTGAATCCTATTGAAAATGTATGGGAGGCCTTGGAGAGACGTATTGCTGCTCGACAATTTCCTCCCACAAACAAAGAAACCCTCATCCATGCAGTGAAGGATGAATGGGGCAACTTGCCTCAACAGCTACTGAATCATGTTGTTCGGAGTATGCCACGCATTGTTAAAAGTTGTCTTGTATTACAAGGTGGCCACATCCCTTATTTATATGGCACTGACGATTGTTATTTGTGGGTATTTTGCTTACTTTGTACAGTCATTTTGTAATATTGTTCAGTGGGATGGTTCGCTTAAAATACAAAAACTCCAACCATATTACAGGAACTATTTCTTTCTTAAAAAAATCTTATAAAAGGTGGTTCAAGTGGAGCTAAAATGGGAGAGAGAGACCCCATAATACATGGAACGCCGAAGCGCCTTTTCTTTTTAGACAACTTTACATCTCGAGAGCTGAAACAGAAGTGAAGTTTTTGCACGAAATCAAGAAATCTTGGCGTTGCACAGCATCGCCAATTTACAACTTTTGGTGACTGCGCGAAAGTGTACAAAGGCTTTTGGCGATAAACATTACCGCAAAAATGTGGATTGCAAGTAAGCGCTTCTAACTAGGATGAAAAAAGTAACAGACAAGCCGAAATTGTTTATCTTGCAGATAGGCCTTTGCCGAACTAACTGTTACATGAAATTGCAGACTGCAGATCGCTCGATGAGAAAAATGCAGAAAATCCAGACATCTGGCTTTTAGCCCGACCACATAACACGATAAATACATGCATCCCATAAGATTCGTTCATTTTTACTTTTTATTGTTAATACATATTCAACGTTCACGTATTAGTAGCGATAAAAATTTCTTATCACTGCGGCGGGGAAAAAAATCCAACGCAAGAAAATGAAATGAGACTAGCAGCTGTGCTATTTAATTCTTATTTATTTCTTTGCACAAGCAGCGGTAACGGGTAGCTACAGATTAAAATAAGAAAGGGAAAAAAGGAAATGATTATTTGAGCTCTTTGAATTAAAGATGATTTTAGAAAGAAGAAAGAAATCACTTTAATAAACTCTGGATGGTTTTGAGAAATGAATTTAATCACATATTTCATTATAGGAAAGAGGGGGGGATAATATGATCTAAAAGTAAGAAAGTTATGTTTTAAATTAAATCTTGAATAAAAATTATAGCTATGGGACAGAAACGCTGTCACATAACTCACCCCCACAACAGAAGAAAGCTGAAACGTGTACGTTGCAGCTTTATATCTACATAAAATCCTTTGTCCACCTTCGCGCTTACAGAATATGTATCAAGACAAAATAAGTAAAATTAACTATTTAAGTTGATATCTACCAAGAAATCTATTTTAACTTGTTTGTGAAACTATTACCCTTTAGCTCCTGTAAAATATTTTATACAACTATAAGTAAGTAGGGAAAAAATATTTGCTTGCTTTCAAAACAATTCACAAGAATTGTGTTATGTCCATGACTGAGCGCTCATAATATTCAAAATAATCTTTTTTTTTAATTAAATATTCCACAAATTAAAAGGGCCACATTAGTTGATAATACAGGATCCTATATTTAATTTTTTTTTGTGTGTGGCACTGTGATTGTGGCGCTGGTACCAGCATTTTAGTCATGTATCTATTCAAATAGAGAAGCATTTACTGTATATACGACTTCTCAAAAATTTGATCTTACATGAGATCATAATATTAAATAAATGCAAGCAAATAAAAACAAAGGACAAAAACACACCAGTAAAAAAATTTGTTACTTTAAGGAAAGATGAATTCTTTCATAAAATTGAAGCTTATTTGTATTATCTTTACTGGCATAAGAAACTTACAAAAATTTGTGCATAACGCACAGGACTACCAGAGACAAAAATTGTGCAAGCTGCACGCGCTCAAACAAGTGTAGCCCTCCATATTGAAATTTTGTGAATTCAAGTGGCGTCAGCTTATGGCTTCTGCCCTAAATAATAAGGGGTAGTTTTTTTTAGATTCCTGCAATTTAACTAAGTCCCCGGTTTCCAAAAAAATCACAGTATGTTATAATTTAGCATTTTATGAATTTTTACACTGCCATCTTGACTTTCCGTGTATTGATCAAAACCCCTGGCAAACTTATAAAAAAAAATTAATAAGAAATTGCATACATTTTTATATAGTGTAACAAGATATCTTACTCGATCTGCCACCTCCAAGTAAGAAGTATCCAATGAAAGTGTAAAAAAATGTTACATGCTAACAGTAAACAAATTCGAAATGTATGTGTAGTTTAATATGTCATGTGACGGGTAACTCCTAGAAACATTAAAATCTTTGTATAGATACAAAGTGATGATGCCATTGATATGTTCTGACATTATGCAAACACAAAAAAAACTGTTAAAAAAAGAAGTATTTTAATATTGAAACATGGTGTAAAATTTAAAAGATAGGAAAGTAAAAGGAGAAATTGTATGTGTGTGGAGGGAGGGGGGGAAAACTCCCAAACTCATGAACTACTTGTAATGCAACACATGAACAAAAGTGTACGCAAGCATACACAACGTGTAAGTAAACACATGAACAAAAGTGTACGCAAGCATACACAACGTGTAAGTAAACACATGAACAAATTGTATAATTCCCATGAACTCTATGTATTAATGTCTCAATGAACTCGAATTGTTATGCATTTGCCAACAAAATAAACAGACAGTATATGTGTAAAAACCCAAGACACTTGCATACGAGTGAGATTCAATTAAATAATTAATTAGTTATCATCAAAATGTAATGAATAAGGGTTTAATAAACAAATGAACTACTTGTAATGTGTGTGTAAACTCTGGTTAAACTCTAAACCAGACAGTGTGTACAATTCAATGAACTACTTGTAAGAAAAAAAACAAAAAAAAAAAATACTGCCGAATAAATCGCTAGCAAAGTACAATGTGTAAAGCAAATGAACAAAATATGTAAATCAACACATGAACTAGTGTAATGTATGTATAAGAATGTACCAAAATGTATTAAAAAAACAACTGTTGTGAAACACAAACAAATATCCAACATATGAACTACATGTGAAAGAAAACTGTTGAATAAGTGGTTGACTAAGGGTTAAAAAGAAAATAAAACTGCATCTGCCAAAGTCATTACGGTCTTAAGTTAACAGAAGCGTGCATAAAAAGTATAACTCTACGCTAAAAATTGTAGAAGCTATGCAAGCCCAAAATGTTCCAAGAAAAGAAGGAAAGGGAAAAGAAAACTAAAAAAAATATTTTGATAGCCAAAAATAACAAGTAATGTACCTTATGTGGTATGAATGTATGTATCCGTCACAAGACAACTGTGAGACTTGAACTCGCAAATTAAAAAAAATTTTAAATCTGAAGAAGAGAAAAAAAAAATGCCAAAGATTTAGTTTAATGAGTATATGTGAATAGCCCTTTAAAAAAATAAAGTGTACCTAACAGCTCACATTATGCATGTGACTACATTTTATAAAAAAAAAACCCTTACCGATATCAAATACCATGTCAGTTATAATAAAAAAAAATATCTTATGTTATAACTTAAAATAGCAACGAGTCACCAGCCGCGCGTAAACAATGAAGTCTAACAGTACATTAGCTGCATGTGTAAAACTGTACACCCGGTTAATTATCCCTTGCAAAAAAACTTTAAGATGACTGTGTAAACAATGTACAATAGTTATATTATGTTATAATTTCTGCAAAACTTTTAAACACACGAACTAAAAAAAAAACACTTGACATTAAAAGAAAGTCTATCTAAAAACAACTACGAAGTTGTGAATGCAGTGAAAAAAAATGCAATTTTTAAGCTAAACACAAATGATGCCTATACCTATACATGCACAGACGGTAATGAATGTCCTTAACCATGGTGAGTATTAATTGAAATATAACAAAATTCAGCAAAACTGAACGAGTCCATGTGTGTGTGTGTGTGAAGTACCAGGCCAAACATGACATCACAACAACTATGTGCATGAGAGGGAAAAAATGTGTGTGATTAATACCTAACAATGCTATCTGCCCATAAAAAGTTAGTGATAAAAGTGTCAACTAGTGTAAAAGTGGTATCCATCATCAGCATTAGGAAACTGTTACAGGTGAATTTTAGCAATTTTTTTAAAAAAATGTGAACACTACACCAATTGTAAAATTAATATTAATATAACTCTATGAATCATGTTAGAAAACATATCCGATCCCTGATTAAGCCAGCGGCCAACTTGCTTAACCATAGATCGAAATACACACCTCAGACATTTTGCTATCCCATGGAAAAAAGCGCAATGACTGAAGTATCCCACATAAATCATGACAGAAGTACAAGCAAACAAACTTACACACACACACACACAAAAAAAAAAAAAAAAAAAAAAAAACAATGTATTAATGTGAATGCATGTCATTGAGAAACATAAAAAAAATAACAGTTTAAAACTATAAGTCAAACCTATGTTGTACATCTTATGTATTTTGCAAAAGCAAACGAGAGCCAAAAGGGAAAAAAATATTTTTGTAACCATGATATGATGACTCGAGCTATGTAATATGCCTAACGAAAATGTATGCCAGGATAAACTAATCTAAGCTCACAAAATATTTTGCCAAGGATCACCATCCAAGAAAATATTTATGTGAAAGATAACTAATCTAATATTTTTTTTTAACTTATGATTACGCCAACTGTATGTAAATTTCTAATCAAGTGCCCACATGTAACTGAGAAAAAAATGTTATGCTCACCTCCTCAATATTTATTTTAAATTGCCACGAATATGCAAATCCAACATATTCCACATTACACTTAATCAGTGCAAAAAAAAATTACTAAAGTCATAAAACATAAAACTTTCTGCATAGAAAAAAAAATATCTATATTAACTCTAAAAAGAAATTTCAAAAGTGTGTCCCAGGTCTAATAATGTAAAAGGTATTCAAAAGCAAGTCATTTACAATCTAAGATAAATATATCTGTAGACTTTTTTTTATCACAATCTTTAAGAAAGGCTGAATGACAACATCTTAACTAACAAAAAAAAAACATATAATAATCCCCAGAAAACGACTCATAAAATACACTATACTGAATAAGTTGCAATATGACACAACATATTATTTAAATCATACTGTTAACAGACAGCATACGAGCCAGCGTATTTATGTGCAACAAATGATAAAACAACAGAGAAGCAACTTCAAGGCCTAGAGATAAAATAAAAGGAATATATTATCTCTAAAGTGCGTCAATGTATCAATGCAAGATACTCAGGAAGTTTCTAATATGAATCAAATGCAACAAACTTAAAAAAAATTTCTACCCTTTTTTTTATCCCCTTAGAAATGCATCCCAATTATTCATAAATTTACTTTACACATCAACTGCCGATCTGTAAGTAACAACTTATATTTTTAAAAGCAGCTGAAATATTACCTAACATATTAAATATTCATAACAGAGATAAATACAAATACATCTCTTTTCAATCAAAATAGAAATTAAATTAAAAATAAACACACCTTTCGTTAAAAGTATGTCATTCATAACTATAATTAAAAATAACAAAATGTGCACAGATAAATTAGATAAATTTTAAAAGGTTATTGTTTGTGCAATAGCGACAAGGAATTTAAGCGCAATATCTCTCACGATAAGTGTTAAACCCAGAAAATCCTTGTCATGCATGAAAATAAAGTATATTTAAACATTCATAAAATAACTGAACTTAAATAGCACTTACCTTTTAAACACTAACATGCAAAGAGCAGCTTAAAATTATAGCTGCAAGTATAACGATTTTTAAAAAAAACAATAATTTTTCTTTATAAAGTCGGCATCTTCTTTCTTCCGGCTATTACCTTTTATAAGCAGCCTTAATAAAAACAATATGGAATAGTATGGAGTAATAAAATGTTAAACCAGTATGACTATAGAAACATTTATCATAGCATGAAAAGAGATGAAACTGAAAATAAAATATAAAAGGAAAATACTGTATTAATTAAAATTAAGATTTTAAAAAGGAGAAAAAAATGTTCATGTTGAAATTTGTAGTGTATTCTTAATTTTTTTTTAACACTACCCAAAAATGCACTTTTTAACTGTAGTAATTAACACAAGTAGTGTCACACTAAGTTCACTTTCAGATTTTATCTAAGTCACAGAAAAGCACATACTTTTTAGATGATGCGTCCCTGTTATTGTAAGTGAGAAACACTTTTTTTTTTAGATTTCCTTGCGTAAAAACACATTTTGACAAGAAAAGAAAATTCTATCACAAAGGCAATATTCGGAATGAAGCACGATGAATTATTGACATTGTCAGGTGCACTTTTTTGTAGGAATCACTAGATTTAACTTTTTTTTTTGCAATTTCACAAACAAACTCAAAAAGAATTGTGATGAATGCGGACATGATTAGGTACCCTTTTTTTTGCCGGATACACTGGTTCCAAACAATTACTCTTCTTTTTATTTTTTTGTTGACACACTTTTGAAGAAAACACAGATCACTTGTAAAAACTCAAATCAAGGATAACACACATGTAGAAGACTCCAGGAGAGATTGAGCACAGCACTAAGTAGTAAGCAGTCTTGAATTTTTAAAAAAAACAGCGTCGCGCATCACAGGCACTTGGCAGGCACAGGCACTCAAACAGGCAACCATGGCTTGTCGCTTAAGTGGAGAAGTGATGACATACTCTTGATTCAACCATCACAAGACACAGAGACAGGAATGGCAGGGAACTTTAAGAAGACAACTGTCCTTTTAATATCTAACTGGAATTCGTCGAAAGCGGAGCATACATCCATTTTAACAGTGGGGGGGGGGGGGGAGAAGAGATTTATCTCTCTCAACTATATATATATATATATATATATATATATATATATTTAGGTTGGAGAAAATACCGGCCGACGGGCCAAATTTATGTAATATTGTTCAGTGGGATGGTTCGCTTAAAATACAAAAACTCCAACCATATTACAGGAACTATTTCTTTCTTAAAAAAATCTTATAAAAGGTGGTTCAAGTGGAGCTAAAATGGGAGAGAGAGACCCCATAATACATGGGACGCCGAAGCGTCTTTTCTTTTTAGACAACTTTACATCTCGAGAGCTGAAACAGAAGTGAAGTTTTTGCACGAAATCAAGAAATCTTGGCGTTGCACAGCATCGCCAATTTACAACTTTTGGTGACTGCGCGAAAGTGTACAAAGGCTTTTGGCGATAAACATTACCGCAAAAATGTGGATTGCAAGTAAGCGCTTCTAACTAGGATGAGAAAAGTAACAGACAAGCCGAAATTGTTTATCTTGCAGATAGGCCTTTGCCGAACTAACTGTTACATGAAATTGCAGATTGCAGATCGCTCGATGAGAAAAATGCAGAAAATCCAGACATCTGGCTTTTAGCCCGACCACATAACACGATAAATACATGCATCCCATAAGATTCGTTCATTTTTACTTTTTATTGTTAATACATATTCAACGTTCACGTATTAGTAGCGATAAAAATTTCTTATCACTGCGGCGGGGAAAAAGATCCAACGCAAGAAAATGAAATGAGACTAGCAGCTGTGCTATTTAATTCTTATTTATTTCTTTGCACAAGCAGCGGTAACGGGTAGCTACAGATTAAAATAAGAAAGGGGAAAAAGGAAATGATTATTTGAGCGCTTTGAATTAAAAATGATTTTAGAAAGAAGAAAGAAATCACTTTAATAAACTCTGTATGGTTTTGGGAAATGAATTTAATCACATATTTCATTATAGGAAAGAGGGGGGGGGGGAGGATAATATGATCTAAAAGTAAGAAAGTTGTGTTTAAATTAAATTTTGAATAAAAATGATAGCTATGGGACAGAAACGCTGTCACACATGTTTTCGGACAATATTCACGTTTCAGAAAAAGAACCTCTGGTGATACTTTGTATACATCCTTTCAACAAAGTTTTTATATTAAATCCTGTATAACATTCTTTTAATGCTATTGTTTGCTTCTTGACCCACAATCTCGCGTAGATTCCCATTTACGTGTACGTAAATGTATCTTCCCTCAAAACCTACGAATGACAGCTACGGTTTGTGCAGGGAATAGAAAATTAACCATTGATCTATTGTCCAACATTTCGTTTAAAGTTTGAATGTACAGTTAAAGTCCACAAACAAGGAAACCTCATCCATGCAGTGAAGGATGAATGGGGCAACTTGCCTTAAGGTACTTTTCTGAAGTAAGGGACTTTTTTTTTCCTTCTTGGTCCTTAATTTTTGTCCACCAGTGTAATTATTGCATAGAATATTTTTTTAATATTGCACTATTGCTCATATTTATTTTTTAAAACAGAAATTTTTCGTCTTGAATAAATTTCCTTGAAACAACGAAATACCAAAACGGATGTTTTGTGAAAGAAACGGAAATTAGACGTCAATTATATATTTCATTTTTCTTTTTTTTCCCCATAGGGTAGAAAGTCCATAAAAAGTCTTATAGTATTTCATTGTTCTATTCATATTCTATACTTTTTGTTTAACTCTTTAAATTTAGGGGCAAGCGTTACAACATAACGTCCAACATAATGGGAATCAGTGTTGGAGATTACAACGACACGTACTTGTTCTCGAATGGACAGAAAATCGAAATTAAGCTCAATCATCCTCCGAAAGGTGCTAATGACGAAGCCCACTGTGTGTTTTTAAACTGGACCTCTAACGGGTAAGTAAACTATATCTTAAGGGGTCTCAGGACTCTTAAAATTGGAAAAAATGAAAAAAAAGACCATTTTCAACATTTAACATCTCAAAATGTTTATTATTTTTAAACACAATTTTTAGTTGTATTGAAATATATAAGTACGTTCTTTCATTTCACATATTGAAAAAATTAGAAGATGCAAGATTAATATTTAAAGGGGGCTTCAAACTGCTAGAAATTTGTCAAGCAGAAAATTGGTATGACAGCTTACGCGCAGGATTACAAAATTAATTTTGCAACTAGAATTAGTAACTTCAGATTGTAGTAATTACTCTGAATGAATTTGTATTTAACGCATTTTCATGTTTTAAATGCAAAGTTGTATTTAGCTAATAAAAATATTTGAAAATTTCAACAGTATTATCACTTAAAACTACTTTTTTTCTTTTAACAATAAAAAGAAAATTTTTGATTCAGTTTATACAGTCTAACATGAAACATATGTTTTGAAAATTCCGTGAAAAAAATTTGTGTAGTTTGTCAGTTATCCTGCGCGCTATTTCCAAAAACGTCATTCTGAGAAAACTGACTTCAAAGTTTCGGAAACGCCGCTTCAGCTATTGAGCAGTTAGAATTCTAAAAGCCATAACTTCTGTTCTAGTGGGAATTTCAAGAAAACAATTATATCAAAATATTCAAACAAGATAGTAATTTAATATATAAATAAATTAAAATTTTGGAAATTTTGAAGCTTTAAGAGTCCTGAGACACCTTAAGGGGGCTAGTCACTCAAATTCCGAATTCTCCTCCGTAATGTTAAGTCTATGAACTTTTGATGCATTCGTTTATTTAAAATATCTTCTCGGGAAATTCGTATTTCTAAGTTATTTTTTCTGTGTACTCTTCTTAAAGGATGTCTCTTCTTTTCTTAGTTTTCAAAATGTTTCTAAAATCTATGCTGAATTTAATATTTTATGTGTTAAAAGCGGGCGAACTGTGGGTAAGATTTTAACACTTCATATAAAATTAAGCCTATACTTTAGAAATATTAGGACGACTATGAAATGTTTAGGAAATGTACACAAAAAATAGAAGTTAAAAATATTAATTTCCCGAGGAGATACTTTAAATATATGAATGCATCCAACGACCATAGACTTTACATTAGTGAGGGGAAATCGGAAACTGACTGACCCGCCCCCTTAAGGGGACGGTAGACGTTAAAAATTGATATTTTTAATTTTCATCATACAGATATGAACTTTTATGGAAATATACATTTTACCATAAGTATATATAAAACCATAAAAGAAATCTCCAATCTTATTATAATTTTAAGATTTAAAAAAATATATTAAATTTTAAAACGATATTTTAAAATGTTCCATGCGCCTTAATTTTTGAGATATTTCGTCGATTTTGCATTTTAATCACTTAAAACTCTATTACAAACAAATCTGTGTATCGATGTTTTAATCCTTTGAATAGCTAATTTTTTAGAGATTTTTTTCTGAATTTCATATCGATTTTCATCAGAATTTCGCCTTTTAATAAGTTAATAAACGGTCAAGTGCGAGTATTACTCGCGCACAGAGGGTTCCGTACAATAAATATATGAACTAGCAATTGTATTATTAAAAAAAACCGTTGCTGAAAGAATACTAACACTTTGTAAAAAACTATGAAAAGTAGGGTTGAGTATAACAGTATATACTAGAAAAATGTAAATGGATATACCATGAAAGTTCAAAGAGATATGGAACCTAAATAATATCAAATACAGCCATTCTGTATAACTCATTTTTACTTTCTTCTATCTTTACAAGAAGAAAATATTGGATTCGTGAAAATTTTCGAATTTCAGTTTTCGACAGATTTATACGTTTTAGGGTACAGAAGTAATGAAAAACATGTTTTTACAAAATGTTTGTCTGTGAGTCTGTCTATCCATGTGTGACACAAATTTTGTGGGCGCTCTATCTTAAGAACTATTGAACGGAATTTAATAAAACTTTAGATTCAGTTAGTCCCTGATATAGATTGGTGCTCATTACTTTTTGGTGTAAATCGCCCAGCAGTGGGCGCTAGTATGCTGCAATTTTCCCGATTTCCGCAATAGCTATCTCAAGAACTAATGCATGAATTTTCATCAAACTTTAGATTCAGTTAGCTTCTGATATAAGCTGATCTTGATACGTTTTTGGTGTAAATTGCCCAAGAGGTTCCACTGCAACTCAGAACTTTTCACGATTTCCGTAATAGCTCTATCTCAAAAAAAAAAATTCACGAATTTTCACCAAACTTCAAATTCAATTAGAAGTTCACGAAAGTTGTACCTGATTAGATTTTGGTATAAATTGCCTTACCGGTGGCGCTGCTGTGCTGCATTTATCAGGAAGTATTGACGTGTATGAGATAGAAGAAAGTTTTAGGAATGACACATCCGACTAGTTTAATATTATCTTAATCTCTTTATAATGAACTTAATTCGGTACTGACAATAAAAGAAATGCACATTTAAACTTCATTTGGCATTTCATAAAACTAAATTCAGCATAGTAATAACCTTTCTTTCTACAGTGCAGCTAAAACAAAACATTCGTTCAAAGTTTACATTTGGCTAATAGAAAATTTTGCTAATAGAAAATTTTGAAAATTTGAACAACATAATCACTTAAAAAATATTTTTTTGAACAATAAAAAGGAAATTTTAGGTTCAGTTTATACAGATTAACATAAAACGTATGTTTTGAAAATTTCATGAAAAAATATTCAAATGTTTTATGAAAATCGTGCGCGATATGCCAAAGAAAGTCAATTGGAGAAAAATGACTTAAAAGTTTCGAAAATGCCACTTAAGCTATTGAGCCGGTATAATTCTAAAAGCCATAACTTCTATTCTAATGAGAATTTGAAGGAAACAATTATATTAAAATGTTCAGAAAAAAAGGAAGATTAACATCTAAAAAATTTTAAATTAAAAAATTTTTGAAGCTTTAAGAGTCCTGAGATCTCTTGAATTAATCTGTTTATAACAATTTGACGTTTATTGCTTTTATACTGTTACTGGTCATTTCATTACACTTATATATCATTAAAAGTTGTAATCTAGGCTTTAAAAGCCGATGGTACATAGTGTATGCCGCCCCTGTTAGCTCAGCTAATTACTGACGATTTTTTTCGAAAATCATGATCAACAATGCTTTTATACTTCTACTACGATAGGTATCACCAGCGCTGCTCAACAGTTTTGCTGAATGCCCGTAAATCGAAATTTGTGTGTAACGGGAAAATGCGCTTTTCTCAAAAACTATGTGACCTAGGGTAATCGCTATAATTTTCCTACAAGGTTTATATTAATGTCTACTCCCTCTAATTTTTTCATAATTTTAGTTTCAGTAGATTCGGCATTAGATGGGGGGAACATATTTTTGCGCTACATTTTCGACTATATCTTTGAAAATGTAATACCTAAAATTAAAAGAAATGTATTTTTGAATTCAGCGTTACGAAAGCTTTCACACGATATACAAAGAAAATATTTTTTTTCGAGCAACTGAATTTGCCCCTATACATTTTTAGTAAATATATTTATAAATGTTTAATAATCTGTAAATATGTGGGTCAACAGTCTTTATTACTTCCCCGAATTTGAACTTTCCACGTTCCATAGTTTACGAGTAAAGTGGCTGTGACAGACGGACAGACACAAGAGTGATCTTATAATGGTTCCGTTTTTACTTTTTAAGTACGGAACCCTAAAAATCAAATTTAATTATCTTAATAAAGTCGACTTTAGAAGCGCATACACAGATTCTTTGCAAGTAATATCAGGATTCTTCCTTATCAATTTCATAAATATTGATCAAAAATTAAGAGCATTTTAAAAATCTCAAAACGTTGAAAAATCAGTTTTGAGAAAAATAGATTTAAAGTATATTAAAGGGCCGAAAATACGTTTGTGTATAAAATTCTAACTCTTGTAACTTTGCAAAAAATAGTCGCATCTGCATGCGGTTTTTCGCAAATGAATCTGAACAAACTAGAGAAAAATAATACGCACAAAAATAAATTTCAATTTTTGCTAATAAACGGCCACGGTCCCCTTAACATTTGCAATGAGTTTGTTTCATATAATATACAAGGTGGCCATAATTAAGCTAACAGAACACTCTTTCTGTAGCGGATATAATTGAGAGAATGGCGCCAAATTTTGTAAGAAGATTAAACAAGACGGGGGACGAATGATTTCACGAAAAAAAAAAGGTTCAAAAGTCACCGCTAGGGGAATATGTGGCGCTCTGTAACAGAAAAGAGAGTTTAAAAAAATGCAGAATCACTACTGAAATAAAATTACCTTTTATTTAGCTGATTTAACGATTTTAGTATTGATTCTGCATTTTTTAAAACTCTCTTTTCTGTTATAGAACGCCACATATTCCCCTAGCGGTGACTTTTGAAACTACATTTTATTTTTACGGAATCCTTCGTTCCCCGTCTTGTTTAATAATCTTCTTACAAAATTCGGCGTCATTCTCTCAGTTTGATTGCGCTACAGAAAACTCTGACTACTGGCAGTTTAATTATGGCCGCCTTGTATATAAAACATTTTTCCTCTCTAAAGATGCAGAGATTTTGGAAAATCTTATAAATAGGGAGCCGTTGACATAGAAAGCTCTGTGATAGCGAAATTGAATAATCTTAATGTAAATCGTTAGTAAAAAGTCCTACGAACAAAATCAGCTAGGTATGACTAGGTTTGACAAGCCGAAAATGCGTTTAATTATATTAATTATTATTAAACTAAACGTACCGATATTTTTTTATACCTGTTCCTACCGAAAGGGGTCAAATGACCCCTATATAAAAAATTATCTATTTTACGATGTTTTGCGAAAAATATACCAGTTTATACACTTTGGTGAATGAATAAAACATTTTTTTTTCAAATAATTATTACAAATTGTTTATTTATGAAAGTAAAATATATATATATATATAATTACGCAAAAAATTAAGAAAACAGTTAATTATTTCAAGAAATTCGAAAATTTAATAAACAAATATTGTGCAAATTTGATTTATGTTCACCACATATTAGGTAGATTTCGTAAGAACTACCTATTGCAGTCGTTACCATGGTGCGACTTTTGAAAAATTCCTTCATAACTTTTCATTATATGATCCCAGGGACCCACAACCACCCCAACCTAAAAGTTTATATATATATATATATATATATATATATATATACATATATATATATATTTAAAAGATTGCTAAATCATTTAGCGACCTGGGGATATATATGAATATATATAAGATACCAAAAGGAAAAAATACTTCAAAATGAATTGTTGACATTCAAAATGAAAAGATATTTAAAAACATCGTAAAAAACTTACATTCATAATTACTTGCGCAAATGCATCATAGTAATTTGAATGCTAATATATAACCATTAATTAAACATAACCTACCACCATCAAAAACCGTAATATTATGAATTAAAGCTGTAAGTATAAAAAAAAAAAATTTAATTTATTATAAGAATTATTATGGAAGAAAAATAAGAAATTGGACACCGACAAATAAAATACAGATAAAATCATAACTAGAAAATTAAATAACATTAAATAAAGCTATGCAATGATAGGAATGAAAAAATTAATGGAATCCTAAAATAGGTATCAGATAACTACATAGTAGAAATCATATTGATAATACACATAGACAGTGCGCTATTGCAGCAATTATCTAAGCGTATAATATTTAAAAGATTGCTAAATCATTTAGCGACCTGGGGATACATATGAATATATATAAGATACCAAAAGGAAAAAATACTTCAAAATGAATTGTTGACATTCAAAATGAAAAGATATTTAAAAACATCGTAAAAAGCTTACACTCATAATTCTTATAATAAATTTAAAAAAAAAAATTTATACTTACAGCTTTAATTCATAATATTACGGTTTTTGATGGTGGTAGGTTATGTTTAATTAATGGTTATATATATATATATATATATACTAAATTTTGTCCGCGTGATAAAAGTCACAATTATGCACGGATCATCTTCAAACTCGCCAACAACATTGAGATGGTTAATATCTCGGCGGGGATTGAAAATGGGCAAAAGCGGCCCAAGGGGGTGGAAATGGGGAGGGTTCAAAATTTTGAATACCGTCTTAACATGATTCTGATAAAACTAGCTCTTACCAACAATGACGGGGGGAAAAAATACATTTTTCGTTATAGCAGTTGCCAACAATTAAAAAAAATAATAATAAAATTCTCACCACAACAATTACTTTTCTATTGCAAGATTTTCACGTGAAAAATTAAATTAAATAAATAGTTTGACGAATTGAAAACAAATTTAATATTACTTCATAAGTTTTCTAGAGCAAGATTTCCGCATGAAAACTCAAAATAAAATAAATAGTTTGACGAATTAAAAAATATATATATATTGCGTCATATTGGAAATATAATGGACCTCAGCAGGTGAATAGGTAACGTCATGTGAGTCTGAAGAAACGTATTAAAGCATGATAAAAATCCGACTACGGAAATATTAACATATTTTAACACTTTGAGGTTCTTTGAATTTGCTGTAGCCATTTTTAAACCTATTCCATATACACGCGTGTGTGTATTCGTGTATATTAGAATTTTCACAAAAAGTTTAGCTCCCTAGAGCTCATTCTTAGTGAAGAAACTGGGTTTATCTCTAATCTTGATTTAAGTTTTGTTGGTGAATTTAGTACTTAACTTCGAAATCTACCTCCGCCTGTAGGCCGAGCCGGGAGGGATTTTTTTTTTTTTTTAATTATTTCGTTCTCGATATAATCGGAAATGTTCAAACTAGAATCTCACCCAGAGTAAAGTCAATTTTTAATTGCACCATCACACATTAGGCCTTTCAGGGGCGGTGGTATGTCTAAGAAACCCCTTAATTTTAATTCTCAAACGCCACAATGGCACCAGAATTTTGGTAAACTATTTTCCATTTAATATGTATATGAAATATACGCTTTTGCATATTTTACAAATTAATATGTTGGTCAATTCTGGTATCAATTATTTACTTCAACACTTTAGCATTAATAATGCTTTGCCCCTGAAAGGGTTAACAAACATGATGTAATGCAATAGAATAACGATGTAATAGCAAAAATAAGCAAGTTACTAATGTTTTTACAAAATAAAACAAAATATTTTTTTCTAGGCAAAAAAGGTAGTTCGCAGATGAGGCATTTTAAGGAATAATATGTTCGTATATTTTAATAAAAGTCGTGAAACATAAAGAAATTTCGCAATGTTTTAGTTTGAGAAATTCCAAAAAAAAAAATTTTTTTTTAAGGGTCATTTGACCCCTTGTGGTAGTTTTAATGTTAAAAAGCTATGATGTTTTTCCGTTATCCCGGATATTGATCACTCTTAGAACATTTTATAGAAATTTTTGTGCTGTTTCAGAAAACTTTGCATAATAATCTTTATTCTGCCGGAAAAGCTTTTCATACCTAACTTAACCCTACAGCTGCGGGCGATTTTTTCATTTTCTTGGATAAAACCGCGGTATATTTTTACTATTTTAAAATTAGGATTGTTTGATTCCCACCACTTTTTTGAAGTAGAAATAGTCACTTTATTTAATTACAGATTAAATAGTGCGAGAAAAACCCGAATTATACGCTTTTAAAAAAGTGGTGGGAATTAAGCAATCTGAGTTTTTAAAAAGTAGCCCACTGAAACGCGAAAACTGAACAGAGCGTTTCCGGCGGCTGGATGGTTAGGGAAGTGCTTGGCAATGTCGTCAATTTGAGAGCGGTGTTGCCAGTGGGCAACTTTTTTTTAATTCGGATTTCTTGATTGGCACCAGTTTTTTGAAATGATAAATTTCGCCTTATTTCAGAAAATATCAATTAAGGTGAAACAAGGGAAATTTTACAATTTCAAAAAAGTGGTACCAATCAAGGAATCTGAATTTTAAAAAAAGCACCCAACTGGCAACACTGTTTGAAAGCCTTCCGAGTTGACGCCAACTTTACGCCCAGTCTATATTTGAATGTCTTGTTATTAATGAGCCATTCGGAAAAAAGTCCAACTGTAGTATAAAACTACGTAATAAGTTTTATGAAAAAATAAAAGCTAAATTTTAAAAATTACTTTGTGAAAAAAGTGGTAATAAACGATAAGAGTGCAATTAAATTGAAAGTTTAAACTTAAGGAGACTGCCGGTGATAAAATTTCACATTTATTTTGCTTTGAAATTTTAGCGGTATATGGTTTATTTTGCGTTTGGACGTTGGCCAAGTGTGGCTTTCTGTGATAAAGGCTATTATAGCTTTATAGAAGCTTTATAGCTTTATAGAAATTATAGCTTTTTAATAATAATTAATTTAATCAAACGTATTTTCGGCTTCTCAAACCTAGTCATGCCTAGCTCATTTTATTCGTAGGATTTTTTACTATCGATTTACATATAAAATTTTCAATTCCACGATCACTTCAATGTCAACGGCTCCCTGACTATTACATCGATTTTCAACAAGATATACTGAATTTTATAATATAGTAGCGTATTTTTTTATTAATTTATTTTGGTACTACTCCATTATCCCGTCAATTACTTTCCATAGAAAAAACTACTGCCAAACTGTAGGACTTAATGCCAAAATTGCATGATCGTGGCACTTGACCCCAAATTCGTTACACGTGTTTGTTATGTCATCAAGTGATTTTTAATTTGATGTTTCTCTGTATTTTAATGATGTTTTACTGATTTATTAGTTATTTCGTCAATTAAAATAATGATTACGTTCTTAAACGACGAGGATATGATATCAAAAGAGAAAAAGCATTGAAAAAATTTTGCTAAGCATAGTTACATAGAATAGATTTTCAACTGGCATCACAAACATTCACCAGCCGAGAGGAATAATTTTAAAAAATAATGTAAATAAATAAATATCCAAGGGTTTTTTTTTTCTGTTTTCATTAATATATTGAAAACTTTATTGTTTAATTTTACTGATAGTTGACACTTTAGTGAGAGGGATTTTTCCGAATTTCTTGTTTTTTTTTTTCGTTTTTTTTTTTTTTTTTTTTTTTTTTTTTTTTATTGCAATAGCAACATTTTTCCATTCGTTTATTGGGCGTTAGCGTCTTCCGAATAATTTGGCGATAGTGTTTTTTATGGAAAGTGGTCGACGAGATAATGTAGAAGTACCCTAAAACTTAAATTAAAATCATTACAAGTTAAAATCTGGTTTTGGAAGTCAGATATTCGAAAGAGGGGGCCGCGACTTCATTTACCTATATGTCTCCAGATGGCTGAATTCGGCTCTGTAGGTATTGATAGCTATATGGGTGAGCTTTATTGTTCGCTTTGCTTTATTTTTTCCCACAAGTGAACACTGTGTTACTGATTAATTAACGCTTAATAATACACTCATAGGACTATTAAAATACTCATTCCATTTTGAACATGGTATGATCGCTACTAAGTCAATTAAAAAGATTTCATATATTTAATAGCACTTGAATCTCAATTATATCATATATATTTATATATATGCAGGGTACCCGCTAAAGACCGTTCCCACCCTCTTAACTGCCGAACTCCTGCAGCTATAGTCATGAAAGTGGGGTCTAGATATAGTAAAGTGGCTATGCGCTACTAGATGAGACCCCTTACAGTGCCACTTGGTGCAAACCGGCAAAGTTGGCGTTCCTATCTCGAAAATGGTACGAGATATGGGAAAAATGAAATTACAAAGTTGTAGAGCATCATCGATTTAGTACGAAAAGACACCATGTGAACATGAATGCTAAAAACAGAAGGCTTGAAATGCGCGTTTGTTTGTTAGCAATTTCCTACACTGTGACGTGATGAAACGATCTTAGAAAGAAAAAAGGAACTAGTTTTCACAAGATATCTTATTTTCGATGTTCAAACTTCTCTCCGTCAGCTACAATACACATCTGGACCCTTGTCTGAACTTTACGTTTAACACATTGTAGCATAGCGGGTGACACGTTGGCACAAGCATCCGTAATGCGTAGTTCCAGGTCTTGCAACTGTTGGCGTAGCGGTCACATGCACTTGCTGTTTCAGATATCCCACAGAAAAATCCTTCTCCTTTCTTTCAATTTTTGTGACTCACAGTTTTGTAAATCACGAACAAATGCCCGTTTAAATCATTCTGTCTTTAGCCTTCATGTTCACAAGGTGTCTTTTCGTTCTAAATCGAGGATGCTCTACAACTTCGTAATCCACTTTTTTCCCATATCTCATACCGTTTTCGAGATAGGAACGCTATCTCCACAATTTTGCACTAGGTGGCGCTGTAAGCGGTCTCAACTAGTAGCGCATAGCCACTTTACTAGAACTAGACACCACTTTTATGACTATAGCTGCAACCGTTCGGCAGTTAAGAGGATGGGAACGGACTTCAGTGAGCACCCTGTATATAACAATATATTTAAGAAGAATTTCTTCAAACCTTACTTACGATATAAGAATTTCAAGAAGAGCAGAAGAGTTTCCTCGTTACAGAGCTGAGTGCTTTTCCTCTTAAAAGAAGATATATTTAATTTATAAAAAAAAATCTACATTAATCTCCCTTATATGCAGTGGTATCCTTCTTTCTCATTCTGTTGTATCTTAACCTTTCGGACTCAACAAATCCGATTGCAAATGTATTGAGATGTTTTAATATACCATTTTAAGCCTGTAAAAAATAATTAAAAAATTTTTTGAACATAAAAATAAAAAATAATTAACTAAAAGGTACATTTTTTACATCTGGATTAAACAGAAAATTGCATACTTCTCATAAATACTGTCAATTTTCTCATACAAAGTAGTAAAGTATATGAAGTTACCTTTATAAAAAATCTATTTTTGGAAGTCTTTAGCCTTTTTAATTTGACAAAATTTACGAAGTTCATTTTACGCAATAACGACGCGAAGCTGCTTAAATGACAAATAAAACTTTGGCATGAATAATTAACTCAGTATCGCCATCTTTTGAGAATTCTATGAACATTTTATATTAACTGCTGTGTTGGGAGATAGCAGCAATCAATAAAATCGTCTTTTGAAGACCACTGTATAAGATTCCCGGTCACGTGACGATCTTTTTTTTTTTTTTTTTTTGTCCTTTTTCACGGTGACGCGTCAGGTAATTCGGCTCAAAACGCCCACTTTGGTAGCATTTTCTGAAAGATGCTCTGCGTTTATCAAAAAATGCGTCTTTGGATTCGATAGTTTCTGAATAACAACACCTGCCAGTTTCCTGTGTTTACGAACAAAAATGAATTAAGAATAATATCATAAGACGAAACACAATTTTTCACCTTGATTCAACATAAAATATATAATGTGAACATTAAAAATTCCACAATTTCACTTAAAAGGCGACTAATGTAATGAAAAAAATGTTGTAAGTTTAAAATATACATTTTATTTAAAAACTTCTTAGTACTTTCAAACTAATCATTTCAGCACTTCATTAAAATTCAATCCATGAAACTGCTACTGCTACTTCTACTTTCAACTGTAGTAATTATTAGCTCTCTCATTTTCAAAACAGAGTGACGTATTTGTATAAATAAAGAACATTTAGTTATCAAGATATTCTCTGATGATGAACCTGGAAGGTTTGAAAGTACTAAGACGTTTTTAAATAAAATGTATATTTTAAACTTACAACATTTCTTTCATTACATTAGTCGCCTTTTAAGTAAAGTTGTGGAATTTTTAATGTTCACATTATATATTTTATGAATTAAAAATATGTCAGAAAGTAGCTCCATTGCGTTTTTGCATAGTCTTAAAAGCTTTAATAAATCGGAATTCTTTCCTGGTTGGTCCTTACTGGATTTGCTGGGAATAGATAAGATCCTCCCTTCTGGGATTTAGGGATATTCCCGGTTTTAAACACATTGGGTCTTTTCTTCCAGAAAAGCGTCTCCTGTGTCCTGTTTAATGGATTCCTTTTTTACTTATTTTACAGAACAAATCCTTATGGTGTGTGGGATAAAAATGGCTGCGAAACAGTAAACAGCAAGGAAGATTACACGGAATGCCGATGTGACCATCTTACCAATTTTGCGATTCTTATAGATTACGCAGATAATAAAGTAAGTGCCGTGATTATTAGATACATTATGAAAAAAAAATTAAAGCAGAATTATATGATTTGGTGTTATTATTTTATTTGTTTTTAGCTGCTCCACAGACCTACATAGTACAGTCTCAGAAATTCATCAAGCTTGCAACAGACATTTTTGCGGGTTTTGGATTATATATATATATATATTTTTTTTTTAAGAACTTTGATCTGTTAAATAGAGTAAAACTGCTTAACCCTTTATGTACTGAATTATGAATTCATGAAAATTTTTTCTTCTAAATCGTTTTCCGTGATTTTTTTAAAAACTGTATTAGAAGACTTACATATCATTTAATAAATTTTAGAAGGATTTTAGTAGGATTGGAGGATTTATAAGGATTTCTTAAATTTTAATTTACAGTGATTTTGTGCAATATTTATAACCTCACTCAAATCTTTTATTTTAAGTGTTTTTCTTAGTATTTTGTAGAATTAGGAAATGTACAAATATAATGTTCTGAAAATAGAAATATAGAAATATTTCCGACTTCAAAAATCCCCTCCCCCAACGCCAAAAAAGCTCAAGAGATGCAAAGGCAAAAGAAATCATCCTTTTAAAAATGTTTTTATTTTGTGAAACCAATAATGCTTTTGGAACAATATAAAGTAATGCATCTTTAATTCATTCTTATCTGTGTTACTACTAATCGATGTATTAAATTAATTTTATAACAAGTTATTTTAATGGTACTTATAAGCACCGTCAGTAGATAAAGGGTTCAATGAGTGCTTAATTTGCACCGGAGCTTACAGTAGCTCAACTCAGGTACGTCTTTGCTTTTGGTCATTATTTAAATATTGGTCGGAATTCTCTAAAGTTCATAAATAAAGCGCTCCAGAGCCCTGAGAAAGAGCGCTTCCGAAATACTGAAGATTAAATTATCTTTTCCTGTCCCTCCACCCCCCCCCCTCCCCCCTTCATCTCCAAACCTTTACATTCTTTGGTATCAAAGCATTTGGTTACATCAGGTATGTCAAACTCATCTACCGCTGCGGGCCAAATTAAGCAATATTTACAAAGTTCCGGGCCTCATAATGGTAGATAATGTTATTACCATCGCACAGAATAAAATTTGTTTGTACAAAACACAGCTATGTTAAGAAAATTTTAACGCAAAATTCCAGTTATTATTATAATAGTTTATTCATTTTATTTTTTTCGAAAAAAAATTATTTTTCATCAGTCCAATGAATAAAATTTAATTGAATTTTTTTAATTGTGTTTATTTTAAAAACTGCTTGTACACGCTAATCTTGATCAAGCAAAGGCATAGCTGCCAATATTCCGTGTTTTCTCCAAGTAAAAAATAAAAACAAACATATTTTGAATCAGAAAATCTATTTAATAAAACGTATCTTGTATCTATGCTCTACTTATTTGATTTCATTTATTAAATGCATTTTTGGTTTCAAATTATGTTTATTTGACTTGAAAAATAACAAAAGATAACACACTTAAAAAAATCGGTCGATGATGGATGAATATTTACAGAGATTTGGAAACCTCATATCCATATGGCTCCGCGCTAATATGGAATTACGTCGAACTGCAGTTATAAATTCTGAACAATAATTTCAACATATCTTTTGGATGTTTGCCATCTCTAAGAAGACGGTTGGTGGAAGTGTGATCGTACAAAGTGTATTTTCAGTATGCACGTTCTAACAATTAAACTAAATGGAGATAAAATGCAAAAAGCTTGACGGGCCACAGATAAGTTGTCGGCGGGCCACGTGTTTGACATGCTTGGGTTACATATATGACGTAGCATGTCGCACACATAGTATATTTCTATCTAGCGCGATCGCAAATGGTTCTCAAACGGCCACGAGTGATGCCAGAAATAAAAACAGCCATATCTGCCGTTTTTACTCGTGGTCATGTTATGTTTACTGGCTGCTTTTTGTACGTGTTTGAAAAATAATTTCAATGATCAACTTATTAGCTCTACGCGGAACTTGATTTACATTGAAGCTCAAAGGATCGAAGTTCCAATATTTCTTTATTCTAGTGAATATTTAAATATTAGTCGAAGCCCATCGGAATTTAAAAATACTACTCACCGAGCCCTGTGTGTTGTGTTTTGCTAGTTGATACAAAAAAAACTAGTATGTTGTGGCCATCACAAAACTTTCTTCTATATAAATCACGTCAATTAAATCATTTAAATAGTACAAGAAATTACATCAATTTAGCGCCAATTCATATCAAAATATATCTGAATTTGAAGCTTGATGAAAATTCGTGCATTAGTTCGAGCTATAGTGGAAATTCTGGAAAATGCTGCATAGCAGCGCCACCTCTTGAGCGATTTACGCCAAAACATAAACAGCACTAATTCATATCAAACTATACCTGTATCTGAAGTTTGTTGAAAATCCAAGAATTAGCTCTTGAGATAGAGCTATTGAAATCTAAAAAAAGGCAGCATAACAGCGCCACCTGTAGAGCGATTTACACCAAAATGTACAAAACGTCAATTCATGTCAGAGACTAACTGAATCTGAAGTTTGATGAAAATCCGTGCATTAGTTCTGAAGACTGAGCTGTTGTGGAAATCTTGAAAATGCTGCATAGCAGCGCCACCTGTTGAGCGATTTACACCAAAATGTATGAAAAGTCAATTCATGTCAAGGACTAACAGAATCTGAAGTTTTATGAAAATCCGTCCAATATTTCTGGAGATTGAGCTGTTGAGGAAATCGTGAAAAATGCTGCATAGCAGCGTCACCTGTTAAGCGATTTACACCAAAAACTAATCAGCACCAATTTATATCAGGGACTAACTGAATATAAATTTTTATTAAATTCCGTGCATTAGTTCTTGAGATAGAGCGCTCACAAAATTTGTGTCATACAGACAGACATTTTGTAAAAACATGTTTTTCGGAATCTCTGATCCCTAAAACGTGTAAATCCGTTGAAAACCGAAAGTCGAAAATTTTCACAAATCCAATTACTTTCTTCTTGTAAAGATAGAAGAAAGTAAAAATTTTATGATGCGGATGTAGGGGACAGGAAGGGTATACAAAGGTGGTACTTTTTTTGTCAGAAATTAAGCCTTGGTCGAAATCCATACTTTCTAACTTCGCGTGAAACTTTTCAGGTTGATTCAAATCAAATAAACAGGTATTGAAACTTTTATGTTTTTGGAACAGTTTTAATGCTGAATAGTGTGGAAAGAAGAGAACGTTGCATTCGACTTAACATTCAGAGTTGCTACTTAACGTTGCCTGTTTGGCCTCCATTTTTATTCACAAATTGCGATTTTATAAACGTAAATTCCAAGAGAAACTGTTTTATAATAAAGGATCACAAAATGTCTGTAATTAAATAAATCAAAAATGACTAAGCTAATACATACTAAAAGTGTTAAAAGTACATTTTAAAAGGTGTCTAAATACCTTTATTCTGATCTACATGTTTCATCGCAGAAACGGCAACTTTTTCAAGATCTATATTGTTAAATTACTTACGCAAAAAAAAATTTTAAATAAGACTTGTCAACAAAAAAAGAACACGTAAATTATTTTATGCTATTGTTTTTTTACTTTCCAAATTTTAGGTAGTTCCATGGAGGCTGAACAATTGCATATATTCCCGCTGCGTAAAAAAATTTCTATTGATTCTCGGATAATGGATGGGGAAATAAAATCTTACTGCATAAATTAGTCTATTATTTTTTTAAACCAATCTTTAAAGCCTCTTTTTTATACAGTCGGACTAAAGCTGTAATTCTCTTGTTGTATTTCAGAATATCAGAATAAAAGTTTTTATATGTCTTTTTAAATGTACTTTTTCACTTTTAGCATATATTAGCTTAGTAGAGGTCTGCATGGGCCGGAATTTCCAAACCCGGTCCCAGCTTGACCCGATTATATTTTCACAGTTCACGGCCCGGCCCGGAACGTACAAAAGTCAATGTAAACAGACCCGGAACAACCCGTGCAAAAGTCAATTAAATGAGGCCCGGTACGGTACATTCAGTTTCTACAAAAAATTCCAATTTGTCTTAACATACAATTACGATTCTTTGAAAGAATGTATCATAGATCTTTATGAAAAAATATTATAGTATATTCTAGATTACTATGTGTTCGCAAGACAAAAAACATACAATAACAAGATTGACGATTTCTTAGACTCTTAAACTTTTTAAGATTCAAGTAAAGATTCATTTAAAAAAATTATATGTTTTAGAGTAAAAGAAAAAAGAGAAAAACATCATAACATCTGAAGCTGAGTAAAAAAAAAGATTTTTGAAAAAAAAAATTGCAATTTGTTAAGGCTGTTCTCAAATCCAAAGGAGCGACTTTCTGACATATTTTGAACTCATTTTTGTTAGGAAATGCATAAAGTTGTCAGGTGTTCTTATTCAGAAAATATATAATGGAATTTTCACTTTTTTGACTAAAAAAATCTTTCAGAAATATTGTCAAAGTTAGCGTTTTGAATCTAATTTCCGGACGCGATAGCACAGGAAAAGGGAAAACAGGCCTGTCGTCACGTGGCAAGAATCATCTATAACTCGATAAATAATTTATTTATTAAAAATGATAAACGCTACTCAGTTCCAAATTGCTTCAACAGTTGGTCAATTTTATGCCTTTATAGTTAAAATTGAGTCTGAAAAAAATATCAGAAATTTTCGCGTTGTTGAATAGTGAATTTGAGAACCACCTTAAGGTTTATATTTCCAATGATTCCGTCAACGGAAATTCATTATTGTTCTTATTATTTTTACAAAATATATTATTGGGTCGATCGGAAAATCGTGTCGTGTTACCGGGCAGAATTTTCCGGTACGAATTGATTTTCCCAACACAACACGACTTTCCGATCAACCGAATACTTGCCCAACACGTTCTCGGAACAATTAAGTCCAGTTCTGGCATGGCTCTACTAAGTAGGGCAAAAAATGTAAATCTGATCCCGGCCCGGTCCCATTCTGCTAAAAAAATTAAGCCCGCTTTCAAACACGATGTAACTGTCCGATGCTGATTTCTACACTGGACATGTTATATTTCTGTATTGATATTGTCAAACAAGCATCGGCTTGTGCAGCACATTTATTCCTATTTTCGCGAAAGTCATATCTATTGACATGGTTCGTACGGATACTGTTATTTCTCCAGGAAAGCTATCAGTATCTATTTATAGAAAAAGAAATTTAGGTTAAACGCGCAAAATTTCGCCTTCTTTTAAGAAGAGATTTTCTATAAGAAAGTACTAGGGCAGAAAAATTTTCTCGTCTGCAAAATTCAAGGAGGAGCACGAACCATGATTGAAAATGTTTAGTATTTTATGGATTTCGTTTAAATTTTGACATCGGGTCGGCTGCTGTCCGTTTATTAGTTAGCTTTCTTTACAAAAAGCTACCTATTGCAGCCGTTCGGAGGAAAGCGATTTCAAAAAATTTTGGTATATTTTCATCGATCATGACCCCCAGACCCCGAAACCACCCTCCGTTCAAAATTGATATATATATATATATATATATATATATATATATATATCAATATATATATATATATATATATCAATATATATATATATATATCAATATATATATATATATATATATATATATATATATATCAATATATATATACAGGGTGATTCATAAAAGATGGGCAGAACTTTAAGGGGTTATAGTACACTTAAAGACAAATAATATTAAATAGGAGACTAAGGGTCCCAGACGTATTCCCAAGGAGATAGGGGGCATTAAAGTTTAGGGTCCGAAATTTCAAATGATTATAAAACATGGAAAAATTGGTCGATTCGTTTGCGGTTTTTGCAAAAAATTTTCTTTATGCCAGTATTTTCTTGAAATAAAATTTTAAAGTTCAATTTCAAAAAATGCCGATAGGGGGCGCTTTAGACTTTGGAGTAACAAACAACTATTTTTTAACGTTATTTTTTGTATTTCTTTAAATGATTTCGAAAGCTTAGACTTAAACTTAAATTTTGATCTAAAAATCTGAGTCCTAACGAGTAGTTAAGTAGCGTAAACTGAAATTTGAAATTTGAAACCCTTCTCCCCCCAGAACAAAAATCAGTTATTCCCGATCTTTGTGTCGTAGATTAGGCTCTAACTACTGCCGCATTTTGCTAAAATTATTCTTTATGTCAGTATTTTCTTGAAAATAAATTTTAAAGAAAATTTTCAAAAAATTCCGATAGAGGGCGCTTTAGACTTTGGAGTAACGAACAACTATTTTATACCGTTATTTTTTGTGTCTCATTAAATGCTTTCTAAAGCTTAGACTTAAATTTTCAGCCCAAAATCTGAATCGTTAGACGTGGTTAAGTTTCTGGGGAGAGGGGTTTGAAATTTCTACTGCTGAGCACAGTTCAGTTTACCATGTCCACACATTGTGTGCTGTGATACGAGGTAAAAAGACACAAATTAGGATTATGTTACCAAAGCATATTTATTAACATGTAATTACAATAAATGTTCAAAATTGTGACCACCAGAGGTTATGCACGCAGAACAACGGCGAAGAATGGAACGGCGAACATTCGCGAAAACATCAGGCTTTTCGAGCACTTCCCCTACAGCGGCGGAAAGTCTGGCGACCAGTTCCTCGGGGGATTCAACGGGTTTCTCATACATAAGAGCCTTCAATCGTCCCCAAAAAAAGAAATCGAGGGGTGAAAGATCTGGCGAGCGAGCAGGCCAAGCAACAGGACCACCTCGACCAATCCATCTGTTCGGAAATGTGATGTCCAGATAGCTGCGGACGTTTCGTACGTAATGGGCTGGCGCTCCATCGTGCTGGAACCACATGACCCGCCGGATGCGTGGAGGAACAACGTTTAACAGGTCTGGCAGCACATGTTGCAGAAATGTGAGTTATGTTTTACCGTTGAGGCGTTCAGGAAGAAGGTACGGTCCGATTAGGTGGTCTCCGAGGATTCCTGCCCAAACATTGATGGAAAAGCGTCTCTGATGAGCATGTGGATACGTAGCATGTGGATTGACATCCGCCCATACATGTGCATTGTGTGTGTTAAATGTACCTTCACGTGTGAAGGTACATTCATCGGTGAAAAGCACAGTTCGTCCAAAATGTGGATTTAGCGCGTTCTGCTGCAGAAACCAGTGGGCGAATTCAATACGATTTGGATAATCCCCTGGAGACAGTTTCTGGACTCGTTGCACATGAAACGGGAGCAAATGTTCATCCTTCAGTACCCTCCAAGTCATGGACTGTGAGGTATCCACCTGCCTAGCCACTGTTCGTGTACTTGTACTTGGCTGCGCCGCTACTACATCCAGAATGGCTTCTGCAACAACTACTGATTCGTCCTTTTTTGCACGACCTGCATTCGACCGGGAAGCGAGAAATGATCCCGTCTCACACAACTGTCTGTGCAAGCGCTCGAAAGTTTTGCGGTTAGGCAACCGCCTGTTGGGAAATCGCTCTCCGTACATTCGTTGTGCCTCTGCACCATTTCCATCTGCCGCTCCGTAAATTAAATGCATCTCAGCCTTTTCCTTATTCGTGAAGGGCACCATCTTCCGATTCATTACTACAGCGACTTACACTTGACTCACCGTTCAGTGGTTTTTATGCCTGAATCGTGTCGAAATTTTGCATACGTGTTCTTCTTCTTCCCCATTTGACATTTGCATACTTTCTGTTTCCTTCTTCACCCGGTGACTAGCGTCAGGAATGGAGCTTTAACGTTTGCATGAGCGACGTTTCCAACTGTGCCAGTGCCTTTATGAGTGAATTCCGACTATGCAGTCCTTGACGAAAGTTGTATTTTTGCCTCGTATCACAGCACAGAATCGTTGGGCATGGTTAAGTAGTGCAAACTGAACTATGTTCAGAAGTTGAAATTTGAACCCCCTCCCCTCGCTACTGAACCACGCTCAGCGATTCAGATTTTGAGCTGGAAATTTATGTTTAAGTCTAAGCTTTAGAAAGCATTTAATGAGACACAAAAAATAACGGTATAAAATAGTTGTTCGTTACTCCAAAGTCTAAAGCGCCCTCTATCGGAATTTTTTGAAAATTTTCTTTAAAATTTATTTTCAAGAAAATACTGACATAAAGAATAATTTTAGCAAAACGCGGCAGTAGTTAGAGCCTAATCTACGACACAAAGATCGGGAATAACTGATTTTTGTTCTGGAGGGAGAAGGGTTTCAAATTTCAAATTTCAGTTTATGCTACTTAACTACTCGTTAGGACTCAGATTTTTAGATCAAAATTTAAGTTTAAGTCTAAGCTTTCGAAATCATTTAAAGAAATACAAAAAATAACGTTAAAAAATAGTTGTTTGTTACTCCAAAGTCTAAAGCGCCCCCTATCGGCATTTTTTGAAATTGAACTTTAAAATTTTATTTCAAGAAAATACTGGCATAAAGAAAATTTTTTGCAAAAACCGCAAACGAATCGACCAATTTTTCCATGTTTTATAATCATTTGAAATTTCGGATCCTAAACTTTAATGCCCCCTATCTCCTTGGGAATACGTCTGGGACCCTTAGTCTCCTATTTAATATTATTTGTCTTTAAGTGTACTATAACCCCTTAAAGTTCTGCCCATCTTTTATGAATCACCCTGTATATATATATATATATATATGACCTATGTCACACTGTAACTCTCGTATTTATGAACCGATTTGGATGTAATTCGGTGTGTACATAGTACATATCAATGTCTCGACCGAGTACGTTGGCCAGCTTCATCCGCCATTTTGATTCAAAATGGCGGCCATTTAAAATTTTTAAAAAAATTTAAAATTTGAAATGTGGTACCAAAAAATTGAAAATGGAAAAATATTTTTTTCTTATGTATTTGACCTTTGTACAAAGACTCCGTAGCAGTTTTTGTTTCGTCTATATCTTAAAAAATGGCTGAGTTATAGCATTTTGAATTTCTAGCGAGGCTGACATTTTGAAACGTCCTGAACTTTGTCAGCCAATAAAAGGCGTATTTATAAACCGATTTGGATGTAACTTCGTTTATACATAGTACAGACCAATGTCTCGAACGAGTTCGTTGGCCAGCTTCATCCGCCATCTTGTTTAAAAATGGCGGCCATTTAAAATTTTAAGAAAAATTTAAATTTGAAATGTGGTAGCAAAAAATTGAAAATTGAAAAATTATTTTTTTCTTATGTGTTTGATCTTGATAAAAAGATTCGGGAGCAGTTTTTGTTTCGTCTATATCTTAAAAAATGGCTGAGTTATAGCATTTTGAATTTCTAGCGTAGCTGACATTTTGAAACATCCTGATTTTTGCCACGTGATAACAGACGTATTTATGAACCGATTTGGATGTACCTTGGTGTGTGCATAGTACATACAAATAACTCAACCGAGTTCGTTGACCAGCTTCATTCGCCATCTTGTTTCAAAATGGTGGCCATTTAAAAAAAATTTAAAAAAATAAATTTAAAATGAGATACCAAAAAATTGGAAAATGAAAAAGATTTTTTTTTGTATGTGTTTGACCTTAATACAAAGATTCCGGAACAGGTTTTGTTTCGTCTACATCTAAAAAAATGGCTGAGTTATAACATTTTGAATTTCTATTGTGGCTGACATTTTAAAACGACCTGATTTTTGTCACGCGATAACAGGCGTATTTATGAACCGATTTGAATGTAACTTGGTCTGTACGTAGTACATATCAATGTCTCGACCGAGTTCGTTGGCCAGCTTCATTCGCCATCTTGTTTCAAAAGGGTTGCCATTTTTTAAAAAAATGTAATTTAAAATTTAAAATGAGGTATTAAAAAATTGGAAAATGAAAAAGATTTGTTTTATGTGTTTGGCCTTGATACAAAGATTCTGGAGTAGTTTTTGTTTCTGAAAATTTGTTCTTTTGTTTATATCTTAAAAAGTGGTTGAATTATAGCACTTTGAATTTCTATCATGGCTAACACTGAAACGATCTTGTATTTGTAACGCGATACCACACTTATTCGCCTATTTCGATGGAAGAAGGCATGTGGATAGTATACATCAATATCTCGACCAAGTTCGCTGGCCAGCTTCATCAGCCATCTTGTTTCAAAATGGCGGCCATTAAATTAAAAAAAAAATTATATTTAAAGTGAGGTGCAAAAAAATAGAAATTGAAAAAGGTTTCTTTCTTAAGTATTTGACCTTGATATAAGGATTCAGGAGCATTGTTTGTTTGTCTTTATCTTAAAAAATGGCTCAGATATAGCAGTTTCAATTTCTAAAGTGGGTGACATTTTGAAAAATCTGATTTTTTGCCAGCGACAGCACTCGTATATATCAACCGATTCCGATATGAGTGAGCATGTGCACAGCAATTACTAAGGTCTCGACCAAGTTCACTGGTTAGCCTCATTTACCATGTTGTCTTAAAATGGCAAGCACTTTAAGAAATCGCCGAATTTGGCAGCCAAATATAAGTGACTTTAAATAAAAGCAGCTTGGATAAAGCTGACTAATTTCGCGAAATTCTCATTCATAATGATTTAGTATTGATAAAAATTAGTATTGAATCTCCTACATTCGGTTTCCACTTAATTGAGCTTCGTGTGTTTGAATAATATAAGTTGGCTTTTTAAAAATAAGGAATATGAAAGCTACCTCTTCCTCCCGGCACTGGCCGGAAGGACTTTTTTGTTATTCGGACCGGCACGTTTGAAACTTTGCCTTCATTTTGTCGGCTCGGCTGGCCGGGTACAGATTTCTAAAAGCTTAGTTTAGTGATTATGGATGAGGTTTTTTAGATAATTTTATACCAAAAATTACCATTTGAAATTTGCGGTACGAATTCCGAATAAAAATTTTCTGATTTCCGTAATTTCTGAATAAAAATTGAGATCAAATTGGCAACCAATTCAGAATAACGAGTCTTGCCAATTCATAAAGAGACATGAGAAATGAAGAGGAAAATGTACGGAAAGACCTATTTTTAGTGCTGGAGAGAACGCCGAAAATTTACAAAATTCAAAATATCATTACTCGGTAGGTTTTGATCATTAAAGAATGAAATTATTGCAGTTTTAATTATTATAACATTCTGGGAGTTTTTCTAAATACAACATATAGTAATCAGGGACCTTATAAACATTTAAATTTAGTAACTTTAACAAAAATAACTGTTTTGATATAAATAGATTTTCATATGATGGTGACAAACAATGTTTAAAACATTTTTTGCAATTAGATTTATACTCCAAAAGTTAGTATTTGAGGAATTAGTTATTGCTATGAGGAAAGCTATTGATATAAAGGGAATTAACTATTGATATGAGGCGAGCTGTTGATATAAGGGGTAATAGTTATTGATATTCAGAGAGCTATTGAAATAAGTGGAATTAGCCATGAGGGAACACTCTGGACCATTGCCTGTTTAATATATATAACAGCCTGTTCATTCCGCTAAAAACAGCCGAAAAATTGTAGCCGGATTTAACTAAGTGGTTTAGCACAAACCCTGCCCAAATTAGCATTGAATAAGCCGATTTCTATTCTGTCCACACTGTCAAAGTTTTGGTTCGGGATTTGCATGATTGGTCTGAATTTGCTTGGGTAAGGAATCAGCGTTCTCTGGCGATTGACTTCATACATTAGACACAAATGAACTTGCCTTAGATATAGCGTATGCCTCGCCCTGGACATACGTAAGACTTAACATAAACCATCTTATTATATACTCGTAGATACTGCAAATGGGAAGTTTGTCCCGACTATAACTTGAGTTCTGCTTGATGGATTTCGATGAGATTTGCACTGTTAGTTAGATAATTTTTCAAATTTTAGTATGTAATACATCAGGCAACATTGCTTAGTTACAGAATTATAGAGAAGTTCTATAATCAGGTGTGCTAGATTACGAAATATTAGCCTTTATTAAACGATTTTGGTGAATGAATTTCGATGATTTCGTTCGAACACTTTGCGGTCCAAGCCCGAGTCCGACCAACGCCCCCTAGAAATTTGAGCAAGCCTTGACACGCGTCACAAAAACGTCACACAAAACAGGCGAAACAAAGAAACAAAATCATTCATTGGCTCGTGAATTTTTTTTTCTTTGTTTTGCCTGCTTTGTGTGATGTTTTCGTGACACGTATCAAGGCTTTCTCACATATCTAGGGAGTGTTGTTCTGACTCAGTATCATTTTTCTTTGCAAAATTTGCTTTTGGCACCAGTAATAAAGAAGAAAAATTTTGCCTTTTCTAATTAGAACATTTTTGATATTGTGTAATTGAAGGTAGCTTCTTTTAAAAAAGTGATGCAAACCAAATGAAATTTGTGTAACAGTCACCAGGCCGCAAAGGGTTAAATAGGTAATTTTTCAGAGATGGTTTTAGTATATTGCATATCATTCTCCGTTACTTAGTTAATTATGAAGGAAAGTTGTATAATTAAGTGACCCCGATTATTAAAGATTAGCCTTTTTCTGCTGGACGGATTTTCACGAGACTTGCAATGTTAAACAATTTTTCAGGGATTGTTTTAGTATGCTTCATATCGTTATCGCTTTCTTTACCAAATCTTACTATTAATCATTAACTAAAAGAGAACAGCAAAATTTTGTATGACACATTAGAAAGAATCATAGCGCAATGGCGTTCATTCCGTTTTCAGCAATGCAGATGGGAATTTCAGGTAAAGTTCCTATTGCTTTAGAACTCAAAGTCAAATTCACCGATATATTTCGTTTGATTCAAGTGGGAATTCCAGGTAAAGTTCCCTATTGCTTTAAAACTCAAAGTCAGATTCACCGATATATTTCGTATGATTCAAGTGGGAATTCCAGGTAAAGTTCCCTATTGCTTTAAAACTCAAAGTCAGATTCACCGATATATTTCGTTTCATTCAAATGGGAACTCCAGGTAAAGTTCCCTATTGCTTTAAAACTCAAAGTCAGATTCACCGATATATTTCGTTTGATTCAAGTTCCTCATTAAACTTGAAACCAGTGAAAAACTATTATTACATTTTGTCAACCCTTTATGACTCAACAACTCAGATTTGAAAAATATTTATTCAGGTGTTAGAATGCATCATTTGGAGCATATAAAAAATAATTAAAAAATTTCGAGCATAAAAAATATATATATTAATTAAAATGATACTTTTTCACATCTGCAATAAGCAGAAAATGAAAAATATTTATTCAGATGTTAGAATACATCATTTTAAGGGTGTATTCGAAAAAATATTTTTCCACCCTCAACAGCTCGAAATTTTCTGAGACATTTTCAGACTCATTTTTAAAAGTAAAAGCATGAAACTTGCTGAGGTGATTTTTGAAAAGATGCATAAGAGGCCGTGTGATTTCATTTTTCGCTCAATTAATTAGAATTTGAGTTTTTGAACAATTATTTTATCAGTATGGACAACTTTTTTCATTCCCAGATCTTCCGTTTCGGAAAATTCGGTTCAAAACGCCAAATTTGACAGCTTTTTTTACAATATTTTCTGCATTTATCAAAAAAATAATGAAACACGGCACATTATGTAGTTTCTAAATAAGAGAATTTCTCAGTTTGATGCGTTTGAGAGCAAAAATGAATCAGAAAATAAGCAGCTTGGATTGGAATACATCCTTAAACAATGAAATTTCAAACATAAAAATAAAAATATATTAATTTAAAAGATACTTTTTTCACATCTGCAATAGTCAGAAAATGAAAAATATTTATTCAGATGTTAGAATACATCATTTTAAGGGTGTATTCGAAAAAATATTTTTCCACCCTCAAGAGCTCGAAATTTTCTGAGACATTTTCAGACTTATTTTTAAAAGTAAAAGCATGAAACTTTCTGAAATGATTTTTGAAAAGATGCATAAGAGGCCGTGTGATTTCATTTTTTGCTCAATTAATTAGAATTTGAGTTTTTGAACAATTATTTTATCAGTATGGACAATTTTTTTCATTCCCAGATCTTCCGTTTCGGAAAATTCGGTTCAAAACGCCAAATTTGACAGCTTTTTTTACAATATTTTCTGCATTTATCAAAAAAATAGAGAAACACGGCACATTATGTAGTTTCTAAATAAGAGAATTTCGCAGTTTGATGCGTTTGAGAGCAAAAATGAATCAGAAAATAAGCAGCTTGGATTGGAATACATCCTTAAACAATGAAATTTCAAACATAAAAATAAAAATATATTAATTTAAAAGATACTTTTTTCACATCTGCAATAGTCAGAAAATGAAAAATATTTATTCAGATGTTAGAATACATCATTTTAAACACATAAAAAACAATAACAAAATTTCGAACATAAAAATTATTGACTAAAAAGATACTTTTTTCACATGTGCAATAAGCATAAAAGAAAAAATATTTATTCAGATATTAGAATACATAATTTTAAACACGTTAAAAATAATTAAAAAAATTTCGAATAAAAAATAAACTAGTTGGATGTGCCAATTCCAAAACTTTCTTCTATCTCATACATCTTAATATTTCAAAAAGTAGTTACAAATGTTAATACTTCAATATTATTAGTTTAATACTAGACCATCTTGCACTATACTCATCCCCCTGAAAAATTACTGAATTAGAATGTAAATCTCAATAAAATTTGTCTTATGGAACTTTTTTAAAAGGCTAATCTTTCATAATCGGATTCCCCTGATTGCGTAAATTTCCCTCCCAATTATACTATAACTAAACAAAGTAGAACGAATATACTAAAGCCATTCCTTAAAAATTATCTAACTAACAATGCAAGTCTCCTCAAAAGCGATCTGGTACAACTTTTCAAAGAGACGAATCTTTTAAAATCGGGTTCACCTAATTTCAGAACTTTTCTTCGTAATTCTATAACTAAACGACGCAGAACAATGTGACGTATACCAAAACCTTCCCTAAAAAATCATCTAACTAACAGCGCATATCCCATCAAAATCCATTCAGCAGAACTCAAATTATAAGCAGCCGGAACGAAATTCTTATTTCCATTTTATATATACAAGAAGTTCCAACCCGGGTTCCCCGGATTACAGAATACAGGTGAAAAACCATTTTTATGTTTTTTTTATTGAAAACATTTTTTTTTTTTTTTTTTTTTTTTTTTTTACATTTAATATAGATTTTTCAGATTTTTCACTAGCAATAAATAGCAACAATAATTTTTATGTGTTAGCAATTATGCTTTCAAATAAAATTTCGAAACTTATTAAAAGCGATACTTTCGTATTGGCCTCGTTGCAGGAATTAACAGTGGAAGAAATCGCTAAAGATGGCTAGTTTTTTTTATTCTGATAATTCCACTGTTTTAAGCGTGGTTCGTTTACATGTTTTAAATTTGTTTTTATTGATGAATTGATAAAGTTCAAATTTCACAATGGAATAAAAGCCGGATACAAATGCTGAACTATTCAATTTATATTAATTTAACACGTTGAGTGCAACGGTAACTGACACTGAAGCGCTGAAAAATGTTTTAAGTAATACAATGTTTTAAGTAATTTTTAAGAAAGTATAATCCTATAATAAATAAAAGGTAGGTAAATTTTAAATAAATTTTCCTTAATTATTTAAAACAATATATATATTTTTTAGTTTTATATCATATTTTAGACGTTAGTCATCGGTAAATGACGAGTTTTAAACGGAAAGTTCAGGGTCAGTCACCTGTGACTGACGTGGCGGTTAACGTGTTAAGTGCAAACATATTTGTCTTTTGTAATAGCTCGTCTGAAAGGGACAGAAATAGATTTAATAAAATCATGCTGGAAAATTATTTTAAAAACAATAAAAACTGAATAAATTGCGATACAGCTTTCTTTTTTATTGCATTTATTTATTCGAAAACTGATCACGCAATTTCTTTATTTTTCCCTATATTCTTTTCCAGTATTAAATTTGATGGTATTCTACAGCCTAAAAAAGGGAAGTTTCGAATGAAGAATTATTTTGAGTTATGATCAACTGTTTGAAATTTCATGGTTCATCAATATAAACGAAGTTCAACGACCAACAAACCAAAACGACCAATAAATAAGAAAAAGGTGAAACATGAGTTGACACGAAATTGAGTAGATTTGTCAACGTCTGTGGCAGATCGATTTTCTTGTTCTGGTATCGAGATTTATTTGTTTTGCTGAAATGCTACTAGGCTTGGGAGTTGAAACAATGGGGGCGGAAGTGGTAGAAAAGTAACTTAATGCGGCATTCTTTGATTGGGTTTTCTTTTGGAATTATATTAGTTAAGGCATACTAATTTAGCAAATCAATGAAAAATTAATTTTCATTCTAAGAATACCTAAAACTGTAAATAATACAAATAAGAATAAAAAGTTCGTTAGAAGGAACAGAAGGGGAATATTATAGAGTAGAAAATTTGACTGGAATCTTTGCCTTGAGCCACAAAAATAATTTTTTTAGATATTTTCTATTTGTTGATATGTTAAATAATGCCGATAAATTTTTTTCAATAATATAAAGCAGCGTCTCATTTTTTATACCAATTTCGGCGTTGATACAAAGAAGCATCAATTCGTAAAGCAGACGATATCTTATTATTACTCTTTGTCTTGCTTTCTTTTCTTTTTTTCCAAAAAAATGGAAGAATTTTGCTTCTATTAATATTAATACAGAAATGCCATTAAAAATTGCAAAATAAATAATGTATTGAAAAATTCAAATTTAAAATTATGAGAGTTATTACGACATCTTCGAATCCATGTGAATAACTGGTGTTAATTTCATCGCCAATGTTCCATATTCTAGGAGGAGGAGTTGTAAAATACAAACAGACAGTCGGGTAATATAATATATCCAACAATGCAAAATATGTATTTATACATAGAAATTTGGTTATTTCAGTACATAAATCGTTGTCTAGATCCGCAAAAATAATATTTTAAATATTTTCTATTTGTTGATATGTTAAATAATGTAGAGCATTTTTTCTTCAATAGTGTAAAGCAGCATCACATTTTTGGAACCAATTACAGCGTTGATGCAAAGAAGCATCAATTCGTAAAGCAGACGATATCCTATTATTACTCTTTGTCTTGCTTTCTTTTCTTTTTCTCCTAAAAAAATGGAAGAATTTTGTTGGTATAAAAACATAAATGACATTAAAAATTGCAAATAAATTTATATATCGGAAAATTAAAATTTAAAATTATGAGAGTTATTATGACATCTACGGATCCATGCGAATAACTGGTGTTAATTTCATCGCCAATGTTCCATATTCTAGCAGGAGGAAATGTAAAATATAAAAAGACAGTTGGGTCTTTAATATAATAGATCCAAGAATGCAAAATATGTATTTATACATAGAAATTTAGCTATTTCAGTAAATAAATCGTTGCCTTGAGCCTCAAAAATAATTTTTTTAAATATTTTCTGTTTGTTGATATGTTAAATAATGTAGAGCATTTTATCTTCAATAGTGTAAAGCAGCGTCACATTTTTGGACCCAATTCCAGCGTTGATGCAAAGCAGCATTAATTCGTAAAGGAAACGATATCCTATTATTTCACTTTGTTTTTCTTTTTTTTTTCTTTTTTTCCTAAAAAATAGAGGATTTTTGTTGCTGTAAAAACAGAAATGCCATTAAAAATTGTAATATATATATATATATATATATCGGAAAATTAAAATTTAAAATTATTAGAGTTACTATGACATGTTCGGATCCATGCGAATAACTGATGCTAATTTCATCGCCAGTGTTCCATATTCTAGAGGAGGAGATGTAAAATACTGACAGTCAGGTTTTAATATAATAGATCCACAAATGCAAAATATGTATTTATACATAGAAAATTGACTGTTTGGAATCATTGCCTTGAGCCGCAAAAATAATCTTTAAAAACATTTTTTATTTGTTTATATATTAAATAATGCAGAAGATATTTCTTTTCAATAATATAAAGCAGCGTCACATTTTTGGAACCAATTTCAGTGTTGACGCAAAGAAGCATCAATTCGTAAAGCAGACGATAACCTATTACTTATCTTTGTCTTGCTTTTTTTTTCCAAAAAAAAAAAAAAAAAAAAAAAATGGAGGAATTTTGTTGCTATTATTACAGAAGTGTCATTAAAATTGCAAAATATATATACAGTAGAGCGCCGATTATCCGAAGAAGTCGGGACGGACCCTAGTTCGGATAAGCAAAAGTTCGGATAAATGGACAGACAATTTAACGGATGTTCCTGACTATACTAAAATCTTCATACTTTATCCACGGTTTAGACTGACAGTACTAGTTAATGCTGGCATGTTAAAAATTGATTTTTGTCTTTTTAATTTTTTTTTTTGTTGTTTAATTTTTATTTTCATTTTCTGAACACCAGAGATTAAATTTAATCAAAAGAGCTTTCGATTGTTGCTTGCTTCAAAGAAGACATTCTTTTCCATGTTGCCATATCTCGAATTCTTCTTAAATACGTTAGTTGAATAGGAACAGCATTCTTCTGCCGTTCGAGCCATTTCATAGCTGTTTCCAAACATTCAAAGGCTTCGTTATGTGGTGGACCTTGATCATTTTCAGAGCATTCGTTTTCAATTTTTTTTTCGCTTTGAACATCATCCACAATCTCATCATCATTTGAAATCTGATATCCAGGTCTAATAGGGTGTTTGGATAATTGGACGTTCGTTTAAAAAAAATTTTGTGAGAAATAGGCTGTTCGGATAATTGGAAGTTCGGTTAATTGGAGTTCGGATAATCGGACCTCTACTGTATGTATATTGTATATATATATATCGGAAAATTCAAATTTAAAATTATGAGAAATATTATGACAGGCTCGGATCCACGCGAATAACTGAAGTTAATTTCATCGCCAATATTCCATATTCCAGGAGGAGGAGTTGTATAAAATACAATCACACAGTCAGATTTTAGTATAAGAAATCCACGAATGCAAAATATGTATTTATACATAGAAATTTACAGAGACTTCGTGAGCGGCAGAAAAACATAAATTAAACATAATCCAACATAAATTTCATTGTCGGTTTAAAAAGGAATTTTAATCAGAGTATGTTTTTACAACGAATACATACAATTCGATTTCAAATAGGGGTTTTTATTTAACAATGCATAATTTATTTTTTGATATAGATTCAGATTTTTGGTGATCCGTATAATAGGAGTTTGGGTTATTGGAGTTTTATTTTAATGCCATTTTGTGGTGATAACAACAGTAAAACATCCGTAATAATGCTTAATATAATCTAATTTCAGTAAAGACAGTGCTCGATGGGATGTGCAGATATGACCAAAGAACAGATACCGAGTGTCCCAAAGAACGCAATCGATTCTTAAATTACAATAAATCTTTAAGGCTGTTTCTCAAATCCAAAGGGTCAACTTTCTGACATAAGTTTTAATTCATTTTTGTTCGGAAACGCATGAAACTAGTTGGTGTTGTTATTCAGAAACTATGTCATCGAACTGTTTTTTCCGCTTTCTTGTAAAGGCAATAGATCTTTCAGAAAATACTGTCAAAGTGGGCATTTTGAACTGAACTTCCAAACGAAAGAAGAAAATCCAGTCAATAAGGGGAGAAAAATGCCGTGTCACGTGATCAAAATCGCTTATAACTCAGTAGGTAATTGATTAATCAAATAGAAAACACAGCTCGATCCCAAATCGCTTCCACGGCCAGGTTTTCCGATTTTATATCTTTCCGTTAAAAAATGAATTTGTAAATGTGTCATAACGTTTTGCGCTTGTTGAGCAGTTAAGAACAGCCTTAAGCAAGCAGTTCGATTACATGTTTATTAAATTTGTGTTTTATTAAATTTGTGTTTTAAGGCCGCCTTAACTAAAATAACTATACTGATGAAAAAAGCGATATCCTTATAGGAAAGTTCAGGCATACGGAAATTTAAAAGATCAATTCAAATTTTAGATAATAGGTAGTACTGGACTACCTCAACTGGTGTTAATTCTCATGCTGACGTGCAGTGCTAAAAAATGCTGGATTAAAGATCACCCAGTTTTCAATCTTCATTCTGCTTAGCTGTTGAAACACGAATTTCTACAGATTGGAATAGCAGATCGCCGTCTAATCGCTAAAAGTCTAACTATTTTTTAAATTACAAAAGTTAAGAGATTTCAAATAAACATATCACTTATTTCATCTTTATAATTGTTATAGTTAAAGAAGTAATCAATTTTAAATTCCAAGTGCCTTTTTTTTTTTTTTTTTACACATTGCAGTTTCATTATAATTTACCACAATTTCATACCTATAATACAAAGAAGTCTGTAATGTACGTAAGCATTATTTTTTTTTTTTTTCGGGAGGAAAGAAAATCTGCAATTTTTTAGCAGAACAATATAGTCCGATTCTAATACCGAGCATGCTCTAGTATCTTAAGAGGCTACTTCAGTCAAACGAAAAGACGCGTTAGCTAATGCTAATCCTATGGAAGAAATTTATAAAGATATCTCGGTCGAATTTCAATATTTTTAAATGATTTTTTTTCATTGGATAGCTGAGCTCGATGCAGGCCGTTTTTTACTTTTTCGATTTTGATTGCAGATTTTTTTTATGAGGATACTTTTACTTTCGAAACCGGTTCCGAAAATGAAAGCGTCCTCATTAAAAATATCTGTAAACAAAATCGAAAAATTAAAAAACGGCCTTTGTACAGATCGATCTCAGCTACACAATGCAAAAAAAATCATTTAAAAATATTGTAATGCAACCAAGATAGCGTTATAAATTTCTTCCATAGGATTAACGTTAGCGAACGGGCCTTTTCACTTGACTAAAGTAGCCTCTTAAGGCTCCTGCCCGTGCCGGCGAAGACACTCACGAGCTAATGCTAATCCTATGGGGAGGGATTTATCTAATATCTCGTTTGCATTTCGTCATTTTTAAGTTTTTTTTTTTTTTTTTTTTTTTTTTTTTTTGCATTGGATAGCCGAGATCCGTCTCTAGATCGCACCTTTTTCACTTTTCCGATTTTGGTTGCAGATATTTTTTATAAAGTTACTTTCACTTTCAAAACCGGTTCTGAAAATGAAAGTGTCATTCTAAAAAATATCTGCAAACAAAATCAAAAGGTGCGATGTAGAAACGAATCTCGGCTACCCAATGCAAAAAAAAAAAAAAAAAAAAAATTAAAAATGACGAAATGCAAACGAGATATTAGAAAAACCCTTCCCCCTAGGATTAGCATTAGCTCGTGAGTGCCTTCGCCGGCAGGGGCATGAGCCTTAATGCGTAGAAGGTACAAACAGCTGACAAGATTTACTCAAGAAAGCAGATGTCGTCATTGAAAAAACTCAAATAAAAAAAAATAATAATAATTTTTTTAAAAAAAAAAGGCTATCTAATGATTCGTATGCCTTCATTTGTTTGTGATATTAATATAAATGCTTATATTAAAATATAGTTTATAATAACTCCATGTTTTATCAGAAATCATTCATTTATATTTTTTCAGAATAGCACGTATTTTAATTACAGTTTTTTTTTTTTTTTTTTTCAGTTGTTATGGGAAAATGGCAACAAAAAAATATAATTACTATTTTCCAGCTATTTTTCCTTTACTTTCTACAGAAATGAAGTACTTGAGTTGTCAAAATAGTAATGCGCTATGCGCTAAATGCACAAATGTGCTAAAAACTACGAAAAAATTAATATCTCAAAAATAAATTCAGATGCAGTGTTCAAATAAATTGTATTTAAAAGTACTTTTTTCCCGAATATGACGGTATAAAAATTGAAAATGTGCGATTCTTAGAAGTTTAAAAAAATGAAGTAGAGTATTTAACCGTACAATGATACATCTGCTTTATTTTACGGCTGGCTTATACAACGGAAAGTTATTTTTTAGAGACGACACTTTAATTGCTGGGCGAAAGAAATAGCATACCAGCGGCTAAAAAATTGTGTCAGAAATTGAATTTAAGAACAGCCTTAAGAAACAACACGTACAATCGAGTGAAGGAGATTGGAAGATCATCCTATTTTATCAAAATTATTTCGCACATGTATTATTACGCATGGCATTTTAAAAAATCAATAATTCTTGATTTAATTTATTAAATATTAAATGAAATAGAGTTGGCCGAAGAGTCGAAGAGTCGACTCAAAATCCCGACTCCTTTCAAGTGAGTCCCTTTCAAGTGAGTCTCCTTTCAAGTGTTGCCCTTCGTGGGGGTCTTTCTAAAGGAACCTAACCCGTATTAACGCTTGGAAATCCAAGGTTCGAAGAAAACCACGAAAATTCCGAACGATTAGGCCGACGGGCGCGATTGGGTTCGAACCCAGCACCTCCCGTCTACCAGCTTCGAGAGCAGAACCTCTCGGCCACTGGTTTGTGTGTAACGGAAAAATGCGATTTTCTCCAAAACTATGTGACCGAGGATAATCGCTATAATTTTCCAGCAAAGTTTGAATAAACTATTATTGCCCCTAGTTTTTTTTTTCATCATTTTAGTTTTAGTAAGATTCGGAAATAGGCTGGAGGAGGGGCGAGGGGGGCATATTTTTGTATCACATTTTCGACGGTATCTAAAATTAGAACAAATACATTTTTGATTTCGGTGTTACGAGGTCCTTCCAAAAATCAGGTAACTAAATTACTCCCCCTTTTTTTCGAAAAATATTTGTGAATAGCTTTTAATCTGTAAATTTGTTAACACGATCAACTTATAATAGCTCCGTTTTCACATTTTAAGTACGGAATCCTAAAGAAATCAATGAAGAAGAGATCTAAGAATTTAAAATGTTGTGATTGGGGAGGATTTCGGATATTTTGAAGGATTCTTGTCCTTGTTAGCAGTAAATTTCACTTACCCCACGCTCCACGTGCGCGCGCACACACACATGCAGTCATACACACGAAAAAAAAAAAAAAAAAATTCGTTTAACGTGTTGTTTTCAGAACAGAAAATTTAAACCTTTAAAACTTGATATATATAAAAAATAACACCTCAAACCTTCCACTCCTCCACTCCCAGTTAAAAAGAAGGTAAATTTTTAGGCATGGTACGGGATTAAACAAGAATATTTCTATATTTTACAGTTTGGCTTAGGGGTGTGCACCGGCCCAACCCGTAGGCAGGGATAGGGCCAATTTTTCGCAACCCTAGGGTCGGACCTGACCTTACTTTTTTTAAGGCTTTGGGCCGGGCCTAGGCATTGTTCTTTGTAGACAGTGGCAGGGCCTTTCATTTTTCTAAAAGATTGCGCCGAGCTTAACTTAATTTTTCAGTACCGATCCGGGACTGGCTTCATTCTTCCAAGGTTTGCAAGGGACGATATTTTAAGTGCCGTCCTCGACCCACCCCGTACGAAAATTATTGTCGCGGCCTGGTCTGATCCGTGCAAAAATCAGTAAAATTTGTCCCGGCCCAAAACTTTTTGCAAAAAATGTATATATTTTTAAATTGCCATTATTGTACAATTAAAATTTATTCTTTTTAAAGAATAGCAATTTCTAGGCAATAAAATTAAAATACAATAAAACTTGGGAAAAAGAACCCGTATATGACGGAATCCTGTCTTAAACTGAAAAATGTGTTTATACATGAAAAATAAATATAAGAATATGTGAAGAAAAGTATATGGTACATTTAAAACTGCTAAGACGGAAACTTGTCTATAACGTATATTTTTATTTCCTAAGCAATTTCGTCTCAGGCGATTTTATTCTATAGTATTTATCAGATTCTTAAGCCTCCAATACATAAAATATGGATTAACAATATTAATGTTAACTGAATCATTTACACACAGATAGAGATTCATTTAAAAAATAAATATCACAGCACACGATGTTTCTTTAAAAATGAAGATTATAAAAATGAAAAGAAAAAAGGATAAAATAGGCATTTTTATTCAGAACTCCTCGTACTAAACAATTTTTAATCCTATCGACGTAAAAATCCATGTTTTCTAGTTTTTAGTACCTAGATTTTAACATTTTTGGGGGGGCCGGTCGGGCCAAGACGGGATCGGCACGAACTTTTCGGCACGAAAGTTTTCTACCGGCCGGATCAGTAATTTTTTTTTTTTTTTTTTTTTTTTTGGTACGGGATGAACTTTTTTCTATGAGCAAGCCGAACCTTTTTTCTGTGGATGGGACTGGACAGGGCTTGGAAATTTCGGCCCGTAGAGACACCTAGTTTGGCTGCTTCCAGTTACCATTCAACAAAGTTTAATATAAAAGACTTCTTCTGTATAGAATCAAAATCAAAATAATTCAAGCTTACGCTCAAATATTTTCTCCTGTGCGATAAATTTGATAGGAAAAATAGAATTGCGTCATCTTTACAACGAACCAACCAACCCATCTTAATTTCGCAAGTGAGTCGAGAGTCAAGTTAGCATGTCGACTCATCAATCAAGTGAGTCGACTTAGCGTCGACTCCTCAAAATGAGTGGAAATGCCCATCCCTAAAGTGAAATTTACAAATGCATATACGCTACGGTAATACCCAAAGCGTTGTAAGTAAGCGAACAAACTTAATACTGGAATCAGGCGTAATTTAACACAGTTGCGCCACCTTGTGGACGGAGTGATAATTCACATACGCGGGCTTTTGGCGTGGCGCGTATTTTCTAAATCTTCAGTCACTCATGGACACGAACTTTGCCACATTTATTGCAAAATAATGCCGTAGCGAGAGGGGCATGCAGGCGCACTTGACACCACTAAGTTTTCTCCACCTTATCAGAGGCACTTCAGTTATTAATCAAGGTGAAAATAACTTTACAGTTTTAGTGGTGTCAGTAAGAAAATGTCAGGCATCTACCTGTAGTTCACACTCCATCCGCTACGTGGCGCATGACCTTGATTGACGTGACCTCGCTTTTAATTTTGCGGTTACTTCTCCCAATTAAGATAGGACGCTACTTATATCGCTTTGGTAATGGGTAATACCTCCTTAACGGACACTTTTTAATAGTAGCGGATACCATCTGTTAGTGAGCACTTTTTTGACATTGGTATTTCTCAGTATATTTTTCTGGTATGAAAATTTGAATATTTTGAAACAATTGTTTTAGGTATTATCTCTATGTAATACCGATAGTTGCCTTATTTTAATATTATTATAAATGTGAAAGTTTAAAAATGTTTGGCTGAAATCAGCGTCAAAACGGATAATTAAATGACTTTGTATTCATTATGCATTATATTAATTTTTTTCCCAATGTTTAAAAATGTTCACATTAGTTAATAAAATTTGCACATTTTATTTGTTTGTAATACATAAGAGTTAGAAGCAAGTAGAAAAAATATTTGTATTATAAAGGAAATATAATGAAATTGCAAAAAAAAATTTTTTTTCAATAGTGTGCAAATATATGCAAAATGTAAACTGGCAAAAAATATTTAGCAATTTTACTATTAATATTTCAACATGAAGTAAATATTTTCGCATTATTGACATTCCGTTGGAGATAATTACAATTTAAAGTGTTGATATTTTATTACAAATATATCCAGTTTAAATCCAATATTTTACCAATATTGTTACTATGCCTCGAGTATCAGTGACAGTGATCGGTGCTTAAACATATTTTTGTATTCAAATACATATAAGAAATTTTTAATACTAATTTTCGCTCTATTTAATGCCAGACTTTCGTCGATTAAATAAAGTTAAAATACTATTTAAAAAGACCTGGTAGAAATTTTGAATTAAAATTTCGCTAAATTGGACACACACGGACATTGTTAGCGATGAATGCAAATATTAGCACAATATACTGGTTTTCAGGGTAATTGTGTTTCTGGATTTTTTAATCACTATTTCCAAATAGTAATTGTAGCATTTTTTAATCTCGTAATTTATTAGTCGAATATTACGATTAGAAAGAAATAGTGATTATAAACAATGCAGAAACGCAATCACTCGTGGATTTTCGCATTAGGCGCATTTTTAGTAAGGTTAACATTGCTGTACCTATTATTACTTCAGTGTAAAATCAATTTTCATATTTTTTTCTTGGAAATACCATAATATTCAAAAAGCAAGAGAATATTCTAGTGCTACATTTGATTGAAAATAGATTTTATTTTTGTAACTTTCATCATATGTATTACAAACAAACAAAATATATATTTTTTATTAACTTATGATGAAATTTAAATATAGGAAAGGTATTAATATAAAGGAATATGAATACAAAAAAAAATTAATTATCTGTTTTGATTCTGACTTCAACCAAACAAATTAACACTTTCACATTTATAATAGTACTATCTATATTATAAAGAACAAACATATCTGTGCGTAACGCATACGTCATTTTGCGAATGGCAACACTTTGAAATTTGAAATGAAATTTTGATTTTGCAATTTTCTCTACTGCAAATTTTTAAACTTCTAAACATCGCACATTTTAAATTTTTACACTGCCGTATTAGGGAAAAAATGCTCTTTTAAATGCAATTTGTTTGAAAGCTGTATCTTAATTTATTTTTGAGATATTAATTTTTTTTGTATTTTTTAATACCATTTTTCTTATCATGGCAACAAAAATAACCCATTTCTATTGAAAGTCATTGAAAGTAAACGGAAAATAGTCGAAAATGGGAGATAGTATCTTTTTGTTGACATTTTCTCATAAAACCTGAAAAAAAAAAGTTAAAATTAAAATATGGGCTATGTCAAGAATATTGTTTGTTTCCGTGATAATGACATCATATGCATACTTTTCTATAGACGAAGTTTAAGACTGTATTGTAAAAGTGGATTGCTTTAGCGGGTGCAAATGACGTCATTTTATAAAAAAGCGTGTATTTCAATTCTTAAACCTGAATTATGTTTTGTAGAAGTGCGTCATTTTCACAGCCCAGCTGCTTTGAAATTCTTCACAGGTGAAAATGCTTCACTTTTTAAAATAATGTAATCGAAATCACACGCTGATAAAACGCAATGTTTTACAAAAATTTTGAGTGTCTTTATAAAAGAAAGGTGACATGCAAATTATAGCGTTTTATATTACAGAAATTGGTGATTCTCGCCTGGATAGATTTGCTTCGCTGAGTTAGACAAGCAAACAAATAATTCGTGGTTTAAAATAATATCATGTTCCTGAAGTTTTTGTCCAAAATTCTCTCGAATAATAAAATTCTAATGCTATTCTTTGGGACATTCAATTATAATTTTATCAAAATAACTTAATTTGTTTAATTTAATTTTTCCTAATTTTATATAATCTATATATTTAAAACAAGTGCGTTTTTTAGTCATCTGCCCTGATCATTCTACTGAACCAATTTTACTAATATTTTTTTTTAACTGAAAGCTCTTCATTTGTACATATGATCGCACTATCTGTTTTTTTTTTGTTTTTTTTTTTGTTTGTTTGTTTGTTTGTTTTTTTAATATCCCCACTTTTATATTTTAATTTCAAAAGCATTTCATGAAATTTCTTCAAAATGGTGAAAATTAGATAGCTTTCATTATTGCAGACAAGAAGAAAAATAATGAGGTATTTTTATCTTTATTCGTGCTATTTTCTAATAAAAACTCAAAATTGTTGTGTAAGGTTTAGTGTCGCAAAATCCCATTAGGAGCAGAATATTATATTAGGGGCATAATAACGGAAAATGAAATACTGCTTTTGAAAACACGCATTTTTCCTCATAAATTTTCTATATTGTTTTACCTTCTGCATGTGTACTGATACTAAGTTTCAGACACTAGGGGCCGTTCAAATATTACGTAAGCACCTAAGGGGGGGGGAGGGGGTTAGCGATTTGCTTATTTTTGCTGACAAGAAGGGAGGGGGAGTTTGAATGATACTTACGTAAGACATTTTCAAAATCTCTTAACTTGTAAAAAAAAAAAAACTATTAAAAATTTCAAATTGAAAAAAAAGAAATAGCAAAAGAATACTTAACTTGAAGTTCTGATGTCAGCTATTTTGACCGCACAAGGAAAACATAAACAATCTCTTTTATCTAGAGGTGACTGTTCATGTTTGATGCATGAGCAGAGCTTAATTTCTAACAAAACAAGTACCGGAGCCCTACTATTTTGCGGTACCGGTACTAACAGCCATACCGTCCCCCTCCCCTCCTGCCACTGCAATCTGCATATTTATATTTCATACATTATTTGCCAAAATGTAAAGTATTTTTTTCTATAGAAAAATAAAAAATTTAAATGTATCTATAAGCATATACTTAGTTGTGAACTATTCCACTTTTTAGCTATCACTTCTGCCGAATAGAATTCTTTGTCTAATTTTAATGTTGTTAAGTGCAGAATTCTGCGATTAAATGTGGTAAGGATTATGATTCGGAAATAGTGTTAACACCAAAAAGGAATAGTTCGCAGCTATGCATTTTTATGAAAAAATGAATCAAATGTACAGAGATTTATATTTATATGCTGAAGAATGGAACAACGTTTTTCAATTTCCTATAAAAGGTGCATATCTTAAACTACAATCGATTCCTTCCGTATAACGATCTTTCGTGGTGAGCCCTGAAAATCAGATTAAATTAAAAATTTAATACCGTTATTGGAAAGATTCGATGCTTTTATAGAAAAGGGAGAAACCCTGCTCGACTGCTTTCTAGCCAAGACCACAAACTGATATAAAAATTTAACCAGTTTCATCTCCATCTCCTACGTGTGCGACACATTACGTCACATATAATTGTTTTGTTAAAAAAGAATGCAAAACTTGGAGATTGGAAGGAATGAAAGGGTAATTTAGGCTTCGTTTTTTCGGAAGCGTTGCTACACTGGGCTCCGGAGCCCTGTATTTATGAGCTCCGCTGAATTCCGACCAATATTTAAATATTTACTAAGAACGGAGAAGTACCGGTGCTGAGCTCCGGTCGGCAACGGTGCAAATTAAGCCCTGTGCATGAGGGCTTATTATCTCTGAGAACTTACTACTATTTCCAATTGTGAGAATAGAATTGAATAGACGGATGCGATATGTTATATTGTGACAATATGAGTCTTCCGGGAAAGCTTCGAAAACGTAAGTAAAATTCCATCTTTTTTGTTTCCACCCCTCCTCTGTCAAGTGGTTGAACCCCATAACCATAATGACCGACTGCTCTACTGTCTGGTGCCTCTTGAGTTTTGAAAACCTCTCAGTACTGTAGTGTAGTGGTGTTTAAAATAAATAAAATCAGAAATATGCCTTCATTTCGAGAAATCTTGTGTGAAAAACTTTTTGAAAGTTTCAAAAAGTCTGCATCAGATAAACCTTTGAAGGATATCCAATGTAAAACTAATGATGTGTGGCGGCAGTACAAAAAGTCTTCTAAAACTGACAAAGAGTTAGAGGTATTGGTGCTAAAAATAATTGAGGACGAACTGCGCAAGGCAACCAAAAAGAAATCAGTCTTTCTTGATTATTTTATAAAGGTAATTATAATCAATTTATTCTTAAAATTTTAAATATATTTTATCATAACTTTTAGTTTACATGATTACTTGTAAAAATTGAAAAAAAGATAGATAAGATAAAATGACCGTGTAGCCTTGGCAAAACATGGTCAGAATGGGAATAAATAAAGACCAAAGAAATGTCAAAAAATGAGTTATTACTTTTTAAATATGGCGTAGCCAAGCTAAACCTTATTTTTTCTTTTCAAATAACTCGAAAAATAATGTATCCATGGGGGAAAAAAATAAAAAATATGTAAGTTTTGTAGCAGATAATCTTCTAACTGTTTTCAAATTTTGTACCTTACTAAAAATGAAATGTAATCCAATTGAATTGAAACCAGTGTATCTCAAATTCAAAAACAGATAAATAAGGTTTCCAGTGATCTAAAAAAAGAAAAACAATCCTTAAAAAGGAAACGACAAAATGATGAATACCAAAGAAAACATCGAACCACCAAACGAACAAAGCTTGAAGAAATCTACCATGATAAATCCAGACATTTAAAAAAAATTAGCTTTGAGGGAATCACTAGGAAGACCAAGTTTAAATGTAGATCAACCATTATTGCTTAAGGCAATAGCAGACATAGCTATTATTGGAAGCGCTGCAGATGCAAAAAGAAGAAGCGAGTGATTACGAAGTGTCAAACCTCTCGATAACTTGACTGTAGAACTGAAAAAGGTTGGTTTTGCAATAAGCATGAGTGGAACATATTTTCGTTTGCTTCCAAAAAATTCCTCAACCATCGAGGGTCAAAGACATGTCACCACAGTGCCGATAAAACTTTCTTGGGTTCAGACTGATTATTACCGATCTCACATTGATACCCAATTTGCAGTAACATCCATCCGCTATTTAGAAACTTTAGCTTCAATTCTTGGACCCATGCAAGTGTTTCTTCTTTCACAGGATGACATAGTGCGTGTACCTTTGGGAATTACAGCAGCCAATAAACAGTCCCCGATACTGATGAATATGGAGTATCGTGTATCCTTACCCGACCACGAGTGGGTCATCGCTGAACGCCACAAACTTATCCCATCTATTTACGCTGGTATTGTGATTGCTCCTGGCATGGCAGGTCAAAGTAAAGCCATAGGTTATTCTGGTCCAACGTTTATTGCTATAAGAAGTGGGAAACTCAGTTCTTCCACAGCAAATACTCATGCTCAGGATTTTGAAACTCTGTTAATACTCAAAGACTTTGAAAAATTAGTGAAAACAGAACAGGGTTTCATGAAACCTGTAATCATAGTTACGGTTGATGGAGCTCCAGACGAGAATCCCCGCTACCAGAAAGTTATATCGTTTGCTATTAACCATTTCAAAAAGCATTATTTGGATGGAAATTTCATTGCGTGCAATGCTCCTGGAAGAAGTGCATATAACTGAGTAGAAAGGCGAATGGCACCACTCAGTCGAGAACAGTGTGGTCTTATACACCCTTATGACCATTATGGTTCCCACCTCGATGAGAACGGTAGCACTATTGATGAAGAAATAGAGCAAAATATCTTTGCATATGCTGGTAAAACTCTCGCAGATATCTGCAACTCATTAAACATTGACGGTTATCCTGTTACTGCCACATATGTTGATTCAGGCGAACCAGACTCTCTTGGTTATGACTTGGATTGGTATTCGAAGCACTTACAAGAAAATCAATACTTGCTGCAAATTATAAAATGCGAAGAAAAGAATTGTTGCTCTCCTGCACGTAGTGGATTATTTCGTATATTAAAAGGACGATTCATTCCTCCTCCAATTAAAATGATACAATCGTCAAATGACATCATTACAAGTGAGGAAAGGGAATTTATAGATTTAAGTCTCCGTCTGGTCTTAAATCTCAATATTACAGCAAAGGGTTTTTTAAAGATGCTGTATGATTATTTTTGCCCTTCCATAAAATTGCAATTATCCCCAAGAACTTGTGGAAGTTGTGGCCAATATCATGCATCTTAGAAGTCAGCAAGCAGACACAAAAAAATTCAGCACAGTGAAAAAAGCGAGAAGGCCTGCCTTATACGACCATTGAAAATTGCTGCTCGTCGAGCAAATGAACTTATGTGCTTCGTAAAATTCGTGAAAGATACAGAAGATGTTGAGTATATCAAGGAAGATGAAGTTGATCAAGATTGCATCCGAAAAGAATGCGATGAAGATAATCAAGTAAAACTGGAAACCAATATCATAACAGATATGGAAAAATGGCTTGAGCAGCCGTGGTCAGCATCGGAATAGATATAGGCATGTTCAAATTTAAATTTTTCAAACGGCTAAGTTCTTCTAAAATTGTGATCTAAGAAATTTTCTTAAATAGAATTGTAAGGAAATAAAACAAGTATTTATTATTATTTTTTTTAAGTCTAGTAGAGTTTTTTTTTATTTGTATTGTGTCCTAATTTTTTTTTAAGTGGAGGGGGGGGGTTGCAATTTTCTTACGTAATTATTAAGGGGGGGTTTGCGATTTGCTTATTTTTGCTGACAAGGGGGGAGGGGAGTCAAAAATTGTCAAAAACATGCTTACGTAATATTTGAATAGCCCCCTAGGCGAAATGCTTATTTAAGTGAAAATGAAGTCATATTTAAAAAAAAAAAACGATCATTTTCTTAGATAAAACTAAAAATTTTAACACAAATGCGTCTAAAAAACTTAAATTACGGAAATTTTTACTCTCCGGAATTAAGATTAGAATCTCATGTAAAGAGTGCGTCTGTTCACATAAAAGATGTTGCTGACAATCGTGACTTCAAGTTTTGAGTTAAAATGATTTTTAAATGATCAAACAAAATGCATTTTTTTTTTTTAAATGATGAATATGAGAAGTGCGAATGCAAATTTTGAGAAGGTGAAAATTGCTGTTTTTCATTCCGAAATACCAAGCATAAGAGCCTCAATTGATAACCACTTCCTAAAAACTGATCTTTATTATATTTTACTGATTAAGTATCTATATTATAAAGAACAAACGTATCTGTGCGTAACGCTGACGTCATTTTGCGAATGGCAACACTTCACGATCAAATTTCAATTTTGAAATTTTCGCTATTGCAATTTTTAAATCTTCTGATCATCGTATATTTTCAGTTTTCGTCGCATAGGGGAAAAAATTTACTTTCAAATGCAATTTGTTTAAAAACTGTATCTTAATTAAATGATGTATTACATTTTCTAAATAATTTTTAAGCATGATTTTTTTTTAAGTTTATCTTATCACGTGTCGGTTTTAATACATAATAATAATAAACATTTTGCACATAAAGCAACAAACATTACATTTTTCAGCATTTGTTTCTGACTATTTTTGCATAATGAAATTAATACTTCCTTTATAAACTAAAAAAGGAATAATATTAAAAAACCCACCAATCTAACATATTTGTGAAAGACAAATTAACGAAATTAATACTTCTTTTATAAACAAATAAAATAATAATATTGAAAAAACACAAATTTAACATATTTGTAATCGTACAATTTAAATTTTTAGATCACCAAATAGGATTTTTTTTTTTTCAAATGGAATTTATTTGTGAAGTTCGTCTCAGTTTACTTATTGTCTATGGTTTTAAAAACAATTTTAAAGCACGAAATATTTATTAATTTATCTATATCGTGCGGAGCTCGATTACGAAAGATTAATTCGTTTGCCCTTAAAACAAATTAAAGAGTTCATCCTTTGCTTACGACTAATATCCATTAAAAAGAAACTTCCCTATGAATAAATAAATAAAATAATATAAATAAAACAAATCTAACAGGCATGTATAAGCTCTGAAATTATCAGAATTTAAAAGGATGCCATAAGTAGCAAAATCTTTGTCAAATAACTCTTAGCATGCGGCTAATAAGAAAATATCGCTTTTGATAAATTTCAAAAAAATATTTGACTGTATAATTCGTATTTTCTATATGAAAAATGCTTTTTTAATGTAAATGGCAATCTAAAAAAATTATTGCAGATAAAAAAATTATTAGTTTTCAATTTAAAAAAATGCTTTCACCTATATTCTTTAACCCGGGAAGCCCGGGTACGATCCCCTAGTAATAGTAATAGTTATAATAGTAAATAGTTTTACAAACCAATCGTAAACCAATAGTAATAAAAGTATCCTAATACTAAAGCCTGTAATTACAAACATTTATCAGTTGTAGAAATTAAAGCTGGAAAATATTTTATCAAATGATTAAAATAAATATTCTTTTTATTGAATGCAATAGCATTTAGTACCCACTCTGTAGTAATAATTAATAATATTTAAAAATTATACATTAATTTATGGCAGAAAAATTAAAAAATTGTGTAATATTCATTATAGTATTCATTTGATAAAACATTGTCCAGTTTTAATTTCTACAACTAATAAATGTTTGTAATTACAGGCTTTAGGATTAGGATACTTTTATTACTACATGAAGATAATAACAAAACTTTGTATTTTAAAATATTTAAAATTTCACACCAGAAAAATATACTGAGAAATACCAGTGTCGAATCTGAACCGACGTAGGTATTGTGAATATGCCTGCCACAGACGGCTATTTTTCTATTCTATTTAAAAAATTCAGATTTTGGAGTATATTTTTCTTGCAAATATAAGTAAGCGTACAAACTTAATACCGGAATCGGGCGTAAATTAACACAGTTGCGCCATCTTGTGGACGGGGTGATAATCCACATACGCGGGGTTTTCGAGGCTAACGAAAAAGACAGGCTACCACGGTGGGTCCGATTCTTCTTTTTTTACAGACCGCTGGAGTCACGTGATGCTCTTTTCGCGCACCTTCATTGGTGCATTCGAGCATCACGTGGCTCCAGCGGTCAGTAAAAAAGAAGAATTGGACCCACCGCGGTAGCCTGTCTTTTTCATTAGCCTCGCGGGCTTTTAGTGTGACGTCATATATGACAGTATATCTACCATTTGCGCAAATTTTCTAAATCTTTAGTCACTCATGGAATTGAATTTTGTTTACCACATTTTTTGCAAAATAATGGCGTAGCGAGGGGGGGGGGGGGCGTCCAGATGTGCTTGACAACATGAAGTTCTCCTCGTCTTGTCATATACATTTCAGCTATTAATCAAGATGAAAACAACTTTATAATAGAGGATATTCCAAATATGTGTCCGAGGCTGAAAAAAGTCACGTGATACCGGTAATTTACCCAAGGAACTTCTAGCTGATAAGAAGGGAAGATACTACTACTTTGCCTCATGAACTGTTTCATTGGCAAGCGGGGATTTGCATTACACGTCTACGGAGCCTTCCCTTCTTTACGCTAGAAGTTTTTACCTTTACCACGTGATCAAAACGTAGCTGGAATATCCTCCATTTTAGTGGTGTGAGTAAGAAAATAGTTAGGTGTCTTCCTGTAGTTTAACCTCTTCCGCTACATGGCGTACGATCTTGATTGATGCAACCTCGCCTTTAATCTTGCGGTTACCTCTCCCATTTAAAATAGGACACTTAATTATATCGCTTTGATCTCGAATAGCATACCAATAATTTTTGTTTTGAGAAAGTGGTGTAAGGTAGAATGAAAAGGAAAAAAATTGTCGCCTGTGACAACCTTGAATCTCCCAATACCTATTTATATATAAGTTTTACCTATGCCTAGTGGACACTTCCGAATAGTGTACAAATTTCGTATTCCCGAGATATCCACTATTCAGAAGCTTTACTGCATGTATGCAAGAAAAAATTGCTGAGAAGTACTAGTTTATGGATATAGGACTAATGCTGGTACAAACTAGATTTTTACTTCCAAAATTTCAATTTACCTAGATTTTTCTCTTTTCAGAATATGCTTTATTATCTGCTTGCCCTTGTTTGGAACGAGATCCCAAAGTATGTCTTTCTACACCTGACGATGCTTTTAAATTTTTTAACCCTTTATCTACTGACAGTCCTTATAAGTACCATTAAAATATTTTGCTATAAAATTCATTTAATACATCGATTAGTTGTAATACAGTTTAGAATGAGTTATAGATACATTTCTTTATCTTGTTCCAAAAGCATTATGTGTTACATGAAACAAAAATATTTTTAAAAGGATGATTTATTTGACTTTGCATTTCAGCTTTCTTGGCGTTGTGGGGGGAGGGGGGGTGGATTTTTCAATTCGGAAATATTTCTATATTTCTATTGTAAGAAAATTATATATTTCCAAATTCTACAAACTACTAAGAAAAATATTTAAAATAAAAGATTTGAGTGGGATTATAAATATTGCACAAAATCCCTGTAAATTCAAATTTAATGAATCCTTCAATCATTCTAAAATTTATTAAATGATTATGTAAATCTTCATTTGTTTCGGATTGTTTTTTCAATTTGGAAATATTTCTATATTTCTATTGTAAGAACATTATATTTGTAGATTTCCTAATTCTACAAAATACTAAGAAAAATATTTAAAATAAAAGATTTGAGTGACGTTATAAATATTGCACAAAATCCCTATAAATTCAAATTTAATGAAACCTTCTAAATCCTTCAATCCTTCTAAAATCCTTCTAAAATTTATTAAATGATTATGTAAATCTTCGTTTGTTTCGGATTGTTTTTCAATTCGGAAATCTATATATATATTACGCTAACGTACGTGGCACAGAAATCGCGATTATTTGTTATTGTTTGATGGCAACGCCAGAGAAAGGCATCTCATTGGTTATTATGTAAAAGTCACTTGACAGGATTTAGGCGGGGAGAGGAAGTAAATCCGGTTTATTTACGTTTCGCGTTTATTTATTTACGTTCTCCCTTTCGCTGCAATTATAGAACTTGACAGTATCGTTAGAAACGCCCGTAAAAGATCTCGGCGAATGCTTGAAAGTGAACAAGAAGCCGCATTAAGAAGAGGAAGTTGAAATATATTGGATCGAGAACGGCGTAAAACACAGAGCATAAGTGATCGCCAAAATAGGCTTAATAACCATCGCATGGGCGAATGCATTGCTTTTGAAATCCAAATCGTTGATTTAAATGTTCTGGAGGATAACTGTGGATATATAGTTATATTGGCGTGGTGTGTATATAACATCTGTGCCAAATAAATATTATTCAGTGGTTTTTTTTATGAAGTCCACTCCAGTATTATATTTTTCAATGACAGTCCCGGCACAGTTTCTGCCCGGGCAACGCCGAGCGGGTCAGCTAGTATTTATATATTTCTATTATAAGAACATTATATTTGTACATTTCCTAATTCTGCAAAATACTAAGAAAAATATTTAAAATAAAAGATGGGGTAAAATAAATAAAATAATATTAAAATAAAATGTGGGGTTATAAATATTACACAAAATCCCTATAAATTCAAATTTAATTAATTCTTCTAAATCCTTCAATCCTTCAAAAATCATTCTAAAATTTATTAAATGATTATCTAAATCTTCTAATGTAGTTTAAACACTTCACGAAAAATGCTTTAGAAGATAACATTTTCATGAATTGATAATTCAGTACATAAAGGATTAATCGCTTTGTATGTCGCACTATTTTTGTAAGAAGATCGACGGCTTTACTTGGTGAACAACACTTAAAACTATCTAAGAAACATCCCCAACTCTCAGCTCTGGATTTTGACGAGGGTGGTGTTGGTCTAAATAGTAGCGGCAACTTTTGAAACATACTGGGTGAGCTCAAAAAAATTTTGAGTAAAATAACACATGAAGATTTCTCCCCCTAGTGTGTGTGTGTATGATGAGAGAGACGGGGGAGGAGCTAATGAATAAAAAGAATAATTCAAAGTTAAATTATGTTTTTTCTAAGCAAAATACAAAATTATTGTAATTTAATTCTTATTTAACAAATAATTTTACAAAATTATATCCTCACAAGTTCCTCCTTATAAATACATTAATATTTATTATAAATAACATAAGAATTTCTAACTCTGGAAAGTGCAAACAAATTGAATGTCAAGTAAAACATTTATTTTAGTCACCCAAGCGCTTTGCCAATTCCAAACAAATGGCAAAATATACAGGAAATTTGTTTTTGAGATAAATTTAATCATACATCCGCTGAAGTGGCTTTCAGTTTACCTGTAACTCTAATTAACGTCCTATTTTTCAAACAAAATAATTTTGATAACGTCAATAGCACCAAATTTCATTTCTGCGATTAAATAAATAAATAAATAAATAAATAAATAAATAAATGACGAATTAAATCAACTGAAACACTCCCAATGGGTCCATTAAGTTGACGCCGCTTACCGTAGGTTCCCGCAGAAAATTTTTATATAGTGCAGATTTCACGGCAGACGCCTTTAACAAATACTCTTAGACGAAAACTGTAGAAATGGGCGGTCCTTCAGAACTTCCCGTTAAATCTGGTCAAAATTACAAACTTCGTCAGATATACTGAATGTCCACAAATATCTGAAAATGTCCGAAAAGTAATATATTTTTTTTAAGAATGTCGATAGGTATTCCTGAATGTTGTAATAATAATATAACTTTTACATTATTGGCCGATGTAAACCAAATATTAAAAATAAGGCATTAAAAAGATCTAGTTTTCTGAAATGACAAACTTATTAAATTTATTTGTTTAGAATAAATACTACTTCTGTATTATAATGTTATAAGTAATGCAAAAAAGTTGTTTGAATGTTTTCTTTTAAAAACTAATTTGAAGTTATATCTGTAAATATCGGTAGATGTTGTAAATTTGACGTACGACTTCAGCGACTTTAGAAATATTGGCCAATGCTGGGTAGGACATTAGCCTCCTGGGTAATTTTAAAATCCTATTCTTATCTTAATTAGTCTCTGTAATAAAAAAGAACAAACAATTTTTCAAAATTAGAAATAGCCTGATTGCTTCTTTCGCCCCGTAAAGTCGACACCCTATACGACCATCTGTTTATCGTTACACTCGATCATATCTGCATGCTCAAAAGATGCTTGAAGAATAAACAAGCGATGAATCGATTAAAAACTTTTATGTTTAATATCCATCATCACACACCTGGAAAAGCTTATAAAAATGCTCTGTTTTAAATGTCTGCGAGTCAAAAAATAAATAAATAAATAAATAAAACCAATTTAACAAAATACAACGGCCTTTTGAAAAATGATTTTCCGAAGACTAAAATTTAAGACACAAAAAATCGCACGGAGTTGATCATACATTATGTACGCCACGGAATAAACGTTAATATTCCTGGACCAATTTTAAATGAAATTTCATACATTACGTACGTCATGTATTACATTTTTCGGTACTGTAAATTTTTAAACTTCTACGGAGCTGGTCATACATTACGTACGCCATGGATTAAACATTAATATTCCTGGTCCAATTTTAAATGAAATTTCCTTCTTAAACTTCTAATCATCCTACAATATTACTTACAATATTACAAGCTGTATCTCAATTTTTTTTTTTTAAGTTATTATTATTTTTTTTTTAAGTTATTATTATTTTTTTTTTTTGTAGTTTTTTTTTTTTTTTTTTGTAGTTTTTATTACTTTTTTGTCATAGTGGCAACAGAAGTATCCATCTCTGTTGAAAGTAAAGGGAAAATACTCTATAGACTAATCAGAAAACGAATAAAATGCGGATTAAATCAATAAAACGTTTCAGATATGTTTTTGATTTCCTACCCTGACAGAGAACAATAACCATTTTTCCAAATGGTTAAAAAAAAAAAAAAGTAACCCTCTAACGGTTTTACACAGATTTTTTTTTTTTTTTTTTTTTTTAATCCTTGTATTCCCTAAAAACAACATTCAAAGACTGTACATTTCAAATCTATATAAGGAACTTTTTTAAACTATACAATAAACTGCTTAAATAAAATGCGTTTTTAAAATTTATGTCTGTTAAATTAGGTACCTAAAAAAAAATCTTTAAATAATAAAATAAATTTAAAAAATTGTCAATAATCTCAAACACTGTACAAAACATATTGATCAAAGTTTCTGAAAATTTGACCTAATGTACCCGCTGCTTGCGGTGTGTTAGTTGCTTTAAAAATTTTTAAGAAGTTATTATTTCTGCAATTAAATTACTTGCACCATAATCTTTTATTGTGAATTTACTCAAGTAAAATTACTGCAAATCCTTATTTATTTGAATCAGAAAGTAAAATCACTTTCCCATCGGTTTCCCATTATTATGTCTGAAATTAAATTACTCACACCATAATTATTTTATTGTGAATTTAGTCAAGTACAATTACTGCCAGTCCTATTAACTTCATTTCGCATCAGATTTATTTAAACATAGGTTTCCCCGAGGAGACCCCTGCTATGGTATTTAGGATTATTTTATCTTATCGTAGATTCTACCTTAGCACGTTCACGCCGGCGCCGATATTCCTGTTTTTTTCTGTGAGGCGGCAGCGGCATTCGAATTCATGTTTTGATTCATCTAGCGGCACGGCACTTTCGCTTATTTAAACACTGTATGTAATGACATGCCCCTCTCATATTTATTAAATTGAACACGAATATAATAATTAGAATTCATTGTGAATGTCTGAAAGATGGTAAGGAGTAAGCAAATTATTTAGAGACATAATTTTAGGTGGTTGTCTCATGCTTCGTACGCCTCCGTGAATTTTGGAGACCAGAAAATTTTTTCAGCCCCAGTATTATCTTATAGAAAATCTCTTCTTAAAAGAAGGCGAAATCTTGCGCGTTTAACACAGATTTCTTTCTCTATAAAAAAAATACTGGTAATTATCCTGAAGAAATAACGATATCCGTACGAACCATCTGTCTGTGCTGCTAGCTTGCGGTCTATTATCAAAGTTAGTATAAAAAACAGGTTAATAAACATAATTAATATTTTTTAAATTCAGAGAATAAATTATTTATCACCTTTTGATCAATATTCAACACACTAAAAAATGGCAATTCGATGGCAAATACCGTGAAAAAAGGATTCACGTTTTTTTCATTCGTATAAAGAGTCTGAAAGAAAAAAGACAAAGATGCAAAGAATAATACAAATGTTTATCTAAAAGAAAAGGCAGACAGTATACTTAGAAGAAAACTTAAAAAGTAACCGCGTATTGAAACCTTTGTAAGGTACAGCCAGCACTCTGTTTGGAATGCTTTAAAAATTGCATTGAAATAAATAAACAAATAGTATATTAACACATTGCCGACGGCCAATTTTTATCAAATCTGAATTTTAAAAGTGTAGAAGCTCCTCCCTGCTCTGAAAGGATTTTGTAAATTGGTGTTCTAGCTTGGTTTCCCAAGTTTATGCATCGGTAAATATCTTTCAATGTACGAATTTAATATAAAATGTCTTACAATCTAAAGAAATATGGACAACATGATATAAATGTATTTTATGTTAGTTATAGACCACGCCTTCAACGGAAAAGTTGAGTGTGACTCACCAGTGATGCATGCCGCCTGATGCGACAGTCAGCCGTGACCCACCGGTGATGCACGCCGCATCACCGGCAAAAGTGTGGAAGCTCCTCCTTGTTCGTAAAGGCTTTTGTAAATTGGTATTATAGATTGGTTTCCCAAGTTTATGCATCGGCAAATATCTTTCAATGTACGAATTTAATATAAAATGTCTTATAATCTAAAGAAATATGGTCAATATGATATAAATGTATTTTCTGTAAGTTAGAAACCACGCCTTCAATGGAAAAGTTGAGTGTGACCCACCGGTGATGCACGCCGCCTGATGGCACAGTTGAGCATGACCAACCGGTGATGCACGCCGGCGTGAATGTGTTAATGTTGTTTTAGAATTCAGACTGAAATTGACATCGAAATTTTATGTTTGTCCCCGGAATGAATTTAACTTTTTCTATTTATATTACTCGTTATCCTTTTTCTAAGCAAAAGAAGCTATTTTCTTAAAGCACTTCCAGTCTTTGGATAAAAAAGTCACCTCCATCTACACTAGAGTATAGTTATTGTAGTGTCTCCAAATCTACGATAATTATCGAGCATACACAATAAATTTTGCTTCTGTACGATAAAAGATGATAGAACAATTTTGGGTGATAATTTCTTAGTCGTAGGATGGTTTTTATTTTGTTTTCATAAATTTATTTATTGGAAGGAAAACCTGATTTCAACTGAAATCATCCTGCAAAGGATATATCAGTATCAGAATATTGAGTATGGGGTAAGGGGAAATATTTTAAGGCTGTTCTCAACTGCTCTGCTTTGCAAGCGCAAAACGTTTTGACACATTTACAAATTCATTTTTTAACGGAAAGATATAATATTGGGAGGCATGACTACAGTGCCTAGAAGTATATAGTGTGTTTATCGCCAATAGAACGGTAATGAAAAAAATGATCCCTGAAAGGAGGAAAACCAGCTTCTCCGCGAGAGTGCGTCGAGTTCCCACCGTCGTTGATTTACGTTTCAAATCGCATTTAAAGAGCTTGATCTTAATATTAGTGGAGATATAATTAACGCTACATTTTGAAACAAATTATACAAGTGTATCTTTTTTTTTTTCATTTTGAAATCAAGGCATATACGTTTGTTTAATAATAAATCATTATTGATATGTACCAAAAGAAAAAAAAAACGCTGGTCGAATATGCTTTATTCCGGGATGCACTAGTGGATATAAATGCAACAAAACTAAAATGATTCTATATTTAATTGAAGAATAAATATTCAAAATGGGCATTTATCTAGGTATATACCCTTAAATATAAATACCCATGTATGTTGCATCAGTGGTTACTTCCAAATATAAATGTATATTAAATTAACTTTAGAAAGACCACTACTTAGGATGAATTAAACTTTTTATAACAAAATTATGTCTTTAGTCAGCAGTACTTTAAGATACATAAATAAAGTAATAATTATTTTTTTTTATTTTATCTAACTTTAACAAAAAAAATTGAATATTTTAAAGAAAATGCATCCTACTAGATTTGAAAAAATCATTAATTTCTAATTTGATTTTTTGCTAATAAATTTTAAATTATTTTATCAAAAACTAAAGCTCTGAAATGTCAGAAAAATTTAAAAACTCAATTTACTCTTAGATTATTAACTGGCTGTAAAGAAGTAATAATTAATTTTGATTAAAAAGTTGTCAAAATGGAAGAAGAGAATATTTTAGCTGCACAAAAAAAAAAAAAAGAGGAAGGGGGGGGGGGGGGGAACCTATGTTTTTGCAACAATCCATCAGAGTATGATATATATTCCATATATTGTTTTAGAAATAACGAAATATATTACTAAGAGAAACACCTTGTTCTATTACTAAATTAACTTTAGAAAGACCTCTACTTAGGATGAATGAAACAATAAAATTATGCCTTTAGTCAGCAGTACTTTAAGATATATAAATAAAGTTAATAATTATTTATTCTGATTTTATCTAATTTTAACTAAAAAAAAGAATATTTTTGAGGAAATGCATCTAACTTTCAAAAAATTTTTATTTTCTAGTTTTCAAAATATCAATAATTTCTCATTTGGTTTTTTGCCAATATACATTAAATTATTTTACCAGAAACTAAAGCTCTGAAACATCAGATTTTTTTAAAAACTCAATTTACCCTTAGTTTTTTAACTAGCCGTAAAGAAGTAATAATGAATATTGATTAAAAAATTGTCAAAATGGGAGTAAATATTTTAGCTGTACAAAGAAATTTTTTTTTACACTTATCATAGTACGGTGTACATTCAATATATTGTTTTTAAAATAAAAAAATGCTTCACTACAAAGAATACTACAAAGAAAAACTTTGTTCTATTATTAAATTAATTTTAGAAAGACGTTTACTTAGGATGAATGGAATTTAATAAACAAAATAATGCTTTTAATCAGACGTAATTCAACACATATATCATAGCTGCCAACCTTCCACTAATCTTCCGTAATACCAGGATTAATTTAAACCAGGTTAACCACTTTCAAACCAGAAAATTTATTTCATGAATTTTTATTTATTTAATTCAGTGTTTCTACGTGGAACATTTTTAATTCCATTTCTTTAAAAAAATTCTGGTTAAAAACGTATTAAACCAGGGTCAAATCAACGCACGTATTACGGAAGATTAGTTTGAGGTTGGCACCTATGCATATATGAATAAAGTTATTAATTATTTATTCTGATTTTATCTAATTTTAACTTAAAAAAAAAGAACATTTTAATGGAAATGCATCCTACTTTCAGGAAAGTATACACATATATATATATTCTTGATTTCAAAAATCATTAATTTCTGATTTAATTGTTTGCTTACATCAAATTATTTTATCAAAAAATAAAGCTTTGAAATATCAAAAGTTTTTAAAAACTCAGCTTAGCTTATTCATTGGCTGTAAAGATGTAATTATGAATATTGATTAAAAAGTTGTCAAAATTGGGGGGTGGGGGGTGTATTTTAGCTACACACACACACAAAAAAATTACAACTATGTTTTTACAACAATTTATTATAGTATGATGTATATTCAACATTGTTTTAGATATAACGAAATATTGTACAAAGAAAAACCTTGTTCTATTATTAAAGTAACTTTAGAGGGACCTCTACTTGAATGAACGAAATTATGCATTTAGTCAGAAGTACTTTAAAATATATAAATAAAGTTACGAATTATTTATTCTTATTTTATCTAATTGTACCTAAAAATAGAAAATTAATTAAATAAAATAGTTTGTATCTGTTTAATTTCATTACAAACTAGTCATGAAATCATTTAAATTCCTCTTCAACTGCATTTCATTATTACAAAAAAAAAAAATTTCTTGTGTATTTTTAATCTAGAGCATTTTAAAGTATTAATTTAACAAAAAACTTCTTGTGTACATTTAATCTAGAGCATTTCAAAGTACTGATTTATTATAGAAAAAAATGGATTTAACGGGATGTGCATGGGAAAATGACAGATACTATAGCGGCGGTGGGAGCGCTAGCGCCGACTATCGGTGTCCTCTGTTTCTGAAGTATGATTTTGATGCTGATAATAACACTATTCACTTCTAGGCACTATAGCATGACTATGGAAGCGATTTGGAATCAGTAGCAGATAGGGACAGCTTAATGCAGCAATGGTAAAACTTCGACTGCATAACAATATAATATATGGAAAAAATAAAAAAAATCCCTAGTTCTCTTCGGCACGTTGTTTTGTTGGTGTTGATGTTCGTTTGTACTTATCCATGTGTTTAATATTCTATTGTGCGTTTATATTTTATTTTTCTCATACTTTTATTAATATTACTATTATTATTATAATTTAAGATGTTAATACTTGAAGAGAATGCGTTACAATTATTAATATTCAAATGTTAAAAAGATTGTGAGATGCTCTCATTACACCATTTGTTATAAAATAGGGACTGAAATAATCATAAAATTAAAATATGTTTAGTTCAGTGTAATAATTTTAAAAATTTGAACTGTGCCCTCTCAGTTGGGATTTTTTAAAAATAAAACAAAGAAACATTTTAACAAACAGTAAGAACTTTTACAAACAGTACTAGCTTTTAAAATTTTCTAAAATAATAAAAAAAATTGAAGCAAAATTGATGTACTATCTACAATAATAGTTACATATGCATACTTATACTTAGGGAACAAGTATTAAATTAAGTATATTTTAATTATAGAAGTATATGTTAGTTAAATCATATTTATTGATTTCTAAAGCCTTGACTGACAGCGAAATCAAAAGATTTAGTTTAAGAGAAGAAGATAAAATATAATAATTTTATTATATCCCTTGGAGACTAATTTGTTATAGCCTTAAAGTGGTTAAAGCGCACCACATACATATCCCTATCGATTTATTTATATGTAATGAGTTTTTAGATAAATTGTAAAAAAAAAAAAAAAAAAAAAAAAATGAAGAGGAAGAAAAAGAAAAGAAACTTGCTGGATGTACCAATTCCAAAACTTTCTTCTATCCCATACATATTAATACTTCCAAAAGTAGTTACAAACGTCAACACTATTAATTCAATAGTATATCAATTTTTATTTTCTTCTTAAAGGGTGGTTTTCATCTTAAGCCCAGTGGTTCCCAACCTGGGGCGTACGCCACACCGAAGAATAAATATATAACACAACATAATATAACAATAACATATATAATAATAACATTAATTATAAGTAATGTTAGTAACATTATTATTACATAAAAGATGAACTGCGTTTAAATTTTAAAAGTAAAATTTGTTTACTTATTTATATACTTCTTACGACAGTGTTGGAAAGATTATGTTCTACAGATTTTCCTTTCAATATTATTTTAAAATATTTTGGATAATTGCGCCAGTAGTAATGCAAAAGGTTATTTTTTTCCCTTTCTTCAAACCAGGTTTAAAGAAATCCCTACGAGATTTCCTTCTGCCTTCTTCTATTACGCAGCTATTTCTTTAACATTATTGCATTATGCTCTCCCCATCCACTACTTTTGGAATCGAACTATGTTTTCCATTTTTTGATCAATAAATTACCTATTGAGTTATAAGCGATTTTGATCACGTAACAGAGACACTTTTCTACTTTCGCTGACTGGTTTTTCTGCTTTTCTCCGGGAACTTCGGTTCAAAACGTCCACTTTGACACTATTTTCTGAGATATCTATAGCGTTTGCAAAAAAACGGAAAAAACAGCTCGATTACATAGTTTATCAACAACAACACCTGCTGGCTTCATGCATTTCCGAACAAATATAAGTTTAAACTTATGTCATAAAGTTGCCCTCTTGGATTTGAGAACAGCCTTAAGTTACGTATCTAGTTTCCTTCAGAATGTTATAGTTTGTTCTATTTCCGGTATCAGGCCAAGTTAAAAGACCTGAAGAAACGTACTTCACAGATTTATAATGAAACATCAACTGCAGAAAATTTAGTAACATGAAATAGGCTCTTAGGCGAAAACTGTAGAAATGAGCGGTCCTTCAGAACTTTCCACTCACTTTGGTTAAGATTACAAACTTCGTCAGGTATACTGAATGTCCCCAGATATCTTGAAATGTCATAAAAGTGATATTCTTTTTAATAAGAATGTCGAAAGATATCCCTGAATGTTGCAATAGTAAAATATCAATTTAACGTAACCGAATGCTAAAAATAAGACATTAAAAAATCAAGTTTCCTAAAAACGACAAACGCAGGTAGTACAAAGATATCAACCAATGCGCTGCGCTGCCATCGAAATACTCAAGGCCAGAGGACACGAGTTGTGACGTCATTACTAATTGACCGACTTCTCACTAGTGTTGGAAGTCACACCGGAAAATTTCGAATAGCAATTTTCTTTTATTTTATTGGTGGAATATTTATCATCTTATAAAACAATAACTATTTAAACTTACTGGTGGGAATTTGGAAATCCCCAATAAAAAATAAGCCAGATGCGGCAACACTGTGGCATTCCGCATCTGGCTGAATTTTTATTTAGGATAGCTCTTTTATCTGGCTGGTTTTTCTCCTTTCGTCCGGTAATTCAAAACGCCAACTTTGACCGTATTTTTAGACAGTTTTTTTGCGTTTACCAAATAACGGAAATCGTCTTTCGATGACATAGTTTCTGAATAACAACATATGCCAATTTCATGCATTTCCGAACAAAAATGAATTTAAAAATATGTCAGAAATTGAATTTGTACAGCCTTAAGAAAAACTCGTACAATTGAGTAAATGATATAATATGGAGATCATCCTAGTTTATCAAAATTATTTACGATACAAGCATAGTATCACGCACAGCATTTTAACAAATCAATAATTCTTGTTTTAATTTATTAAATATTAAATTAAATTTACAAATACATATACAGCAAAACCTCCTTAACGGATACTCTCTAATAGCGGATACCTCTTTTTAGCGAACACTTTTTCAGCCCCCTAGTATCTATTTATTTATATGTTTTATCCCTGACCAGTGGACACCTCCGAAAAGCGGACAAATTTCGTATTCCTAAGATGCCCACTATTCAGAAGTTCTATTGTATATATACAAAAAACTTCATGAGAATCACTAGTTTACTGATACAGGATTAATGCTGGTACAGACTATATGTTCTTAAAAAAATTAATTTTCTTTTTATTAGTGTTTTCTTTTTCAAAATAATGCAGAATTACCGTTTGCCATTGTTTCGAAGGAGATATCTAAGTATGTCTTTCTATAGCTGACGATATTTTGCATTCTTTAACCCGTTCGGAACCATGGGTGCATATAAGTACCCTCAAAAAGTACTTAAATCGCTTGATTTTGATACCAGTAAAAAATTAAATTAAAATTGATTTACTCTTTCATGATTTAAAAATTTAATTCAAATAATTAACAAAAAGTGGTGCCAAACGAATAAAATTCGTGTAAAAGATGCCGGACCTGAACGGGTTAACACTAGAACCGCGGGAAATTTTACTCAAGTTTTAAAAAAATATTTGCAACAGAATTTTTTTTTTACAACTATTTAATATATTTAGTTAAATTATTTTTATGCAATATATATTTAACCTATTTAATAAAGAAATTTCTGGTTCGAATGGACATCTATTCATTTTGTACGGGTTAAAACGACCCGTCATCGTGGTTCTAGTGTTAAAGGGTAATCGCTTTGTTATTGTTGCACAATTTTTTTAAGAAGATCCAAGGCTTTACTTGGTGAACAACATCTAAAACTATCTAAGAAACATCATCAACTCCAATTCTGGTACTTGTCGAGAGTGATATTGTTCGAAACAGGACCGCCAACTTTTGAAAAATATTGGGTGGGCTCAAAATTTTTTGAGTAAAATAACATTTAATTTTTTTTCCTAGTGGGTGTGTAGAGAGAGAGGCGGAGGAGGAGCTAATGACTAAAGATGATAACTCAAAGTTAAATTATGTTTTTCTTAAGCAAAATATAAAATATTATAATTTAATTATAATTTTATAAATTATTATATTAAATTATTTTCTCAGAAATTCTTCCTTATAAATTCATTAATATTTATTATAAATAACATAAAAATTGCTAACTCTTGAAATTTCAAAAAACTAAATGTCAAGTAAAACATATATTTTAGTCACCTAAGTGCTTTACCAATTCAAGACATTAAAACAGGTGGCAAAATATGCAGGAAATTTATTTTTGAGAGAAATTTAATAATACATTCGCTGAAGGGATTTTCTGTTTTCCTGTAACTCTAATTGATGTCCTAATTTGCAATTAAAATTATTTTGAAAACGTCAATAGTAGCAAATTTCATTTCAGCACTTAAATAAATAAATAAATGTCGAATTAAATCAATTGAAATCGAGTGCACACAGAGGTCAAATTATTAGGTGCGCGGACTCCGTTGACTATAGGTTCCAGCAAAAAAAAATTGTATAGGACAGATTTCACGGCAGACGCCTTCATCAAATATTCAAAAACGAAAACTGTAGAAATGGGCGGTCCTTCAGAACTTCCAATTCACTTTGGTCAAGATTACAAACTTCCTCAGATATACTGAATATCGACAGACATCTTGAAATGTCCAAAAAGTGATATTATTTTTAAGAATGTCGATAGATATTCATGAATGTTGTAATAGTAATATCATTTTTACAAAATTGGCCGATGAAAACCAAATATTAAAAATAAGACACGAAAAAAATCTATTTTTCTAAAAACGACAAACTTATTGCATTTTATTGTTTAGAATAAATACTATTTCTGTATTAAAATGTTATGAGTAATGCAAAAAAATTGTTTGGATGTTTTCTTTTAAAAACTAATTTGGAGTTATATCTGTGAATATCGGTAGATGTTGTAAATTTAACATATGACATTCAGCGACTTTCGAAATATTGAACAAAATTGAGTAGGGCATTGCCCTGGCCTATATCTCTGTGCTACCTGGGTAATTTTTAAATGTTATTCTTGTCTTAATTAATCTGTGATTTTAAAAAACCAAAAAACCTTTCAAAATTGGAAATATGCCTGATTGCCTGTTTCGACCGGTGAAGTCGGTGCCTATGCGACCGACGTTTTATCGTTGTTTTATCGTTACCTCGATCATCTTCACGGATCTACCGCATTCTCCACAGAACTTTGAAGGAGAAACAAGCCATGAATCGATCAGAAACTTCTTTTAAAATATCCATCATCATACACCCGAAAACGCTCATAGAAATGCTCTGTTTTAAATGTCTGCAAGGCAAAAAAAAAAAAAAAAAAAAAAAAAAAAAAAAAAAAAAAAATCCCTCTCCCCCTAACAGTTTTATATATATATATATATATATATATATTCAATCCTTATACTGTCTAGAAACAGTATTCAATGACTGCATATTTCAAATCTATATAAGAAAGTTAAACTAAACAATAAATTGCTTGAATAAAATGCGTGTTTAAAATTTATTATTAAATTAGGTACCGCAAAAAAATTCTTTAAATGATAAAATAACTTTAAAACATTGCCAATAATCTCAAACGCTGCACAAAACATAATGATCAAAGTTTCAAAAAATTTGACCAAACGAAAAGCTACTGTCTAGTTTTAAAAAATTTCGAGAAATTATCATTTACAAATTAAATTGCTCACACCATAATTATTTGATTGTAAATTTATATAAGTAAAAGAAGTGCACGTCGCTACGTGAACTTGAGATTATAACACTTTGCATTTTTGAACATCCGTCTTCCTCGAGGAGACGGATGCCATTAAAAAGTAGATTACTGTTACTGTTCTTAACCGCTCTGCTGAACAAGGAACAAGCGTAAAACGTTTTGACACATTTACAAATTCTTTTTTTATCGGAAAGATATAAAATTGGAAAGCCTGGCCATGGAAGCGATTTGGAATTCAACTATGTTTTCCATTTTTTGATCAATAAATTACATATTGAGTTATAAGCGATTTTGATCAAGTGACAAACAAGTTTTTCGCCCTTTCTTGAGTGGTTATTCTACTTTCGCACGATTTAAAACGGCCACTTTGACGTTATTTTCTGAAAGATCTATTGTGTTTACAAAAAAACAGCGCGATTACATAGTTTCCGAACAACAACTGCTAGTTTCATGCATTTACGAACAAAAATAAATTAAAACGTATGTCATAAAGTGGCCCTTTTGGATTTCAGAACACCCTTAACCCCTTATCCACTGACGGTACTTGTTATAAGTACTCTTAAAATAACTTGTTATAAAATTCATTTAATACATCGATTAGTTTTAATACAGTTGAAAATGAGTTATAGATACATTACTATGCATTTTACAATTGTTCAAAATAACTTATTTTAACTTTTTATAATGATATTTGCATTAACCCTTTATCTACTGACGGTACTTATAAATACCATTAAAATAACTTATAAAATTCATTTAATACATCGATTAGTTGTAATATAGTTTAGAATGGGTTATAGATACATTACTTTATCTCGTTCCAAAAGCATTATTGGTTGCACAAAACAAAAACATTTTTGAAAGGATGATTTCTTTTGCCCTTACATCTACATCTTTTCAGCTTTCTTGGGATTTTTCAGCTTGGGATTTTTCAATTCGGACATCTTTTTATTGTAAGAACATTGTACATTTCCTAATTCTACAAAATACTAAGAAAACATTTAAAATAAAAGATTTGAGAGGGGGTTATAAATATTGCACAAAATCCCTATAAATTCAAATTTAATTCATCCTTCTAAATCCTTCTAAAATTTATTAAATGATTATGTAAATCTTCTAATGTAGTTCAAACAGTTCACGAAAAATGTTTTAGAAGATAAGATTTTCATGAAATCATAATTCTGTACATAAAGGGTTAATGCTGTTCCAAACTGAAACAGTTGGCTTCAAAATCTTATGTTTGTCCCCGGAATGAATTTAACTTTTTCTATTTATTGCTCGTTATCATTTTTTAAAACAAAAGGAGTTATTTTCATAAAATACTTCTGAAGTCGCTTTCACTTCCATCTAGAGCAGCGTTTCTTAAACTTCGGGATCACGAGGACCCCCTTTGATATGATACGCATTACAGAGGCCCCCAATAAAAGTTTTGTTAATGTAAGATAAGAAAAAAATATTTTTATAGTATAGAACTTACTTATTTTTTTATTACCGATATTCCATATTTAGTGGTTGAAGAAAAAAGTTGCATTAATAAGAAAAATGGAGCATATTTTAACATAGCTAAAATATACACTACTATTTCCCGTGAGAAGTATGCTGGTTTTTTTTGTTTTTTTTTTTCCTACGTGATGTGCAATGTCTAGTTCAATGTTCGAAACATGTATTCGCGAGTCTGTTTTGACATTCAATCGATTTCTTTATTTGTTTTTCTTGTGCACAAGGCTGGAGAAAGTCTTTTGATATGTTGTACAAAAGCGAAGTAAATGCTGGTTAGTAATGCTGCTAGTTTTGTATACGTATTTCTTACACACAACCAAAAATTAGGAAGGCTAATCACTTGGGAATCAATTTTCATGGAACCATCGTATGATAATTCCGCAAGTTGCTTTTGCCTTAAGATTGTTAAGGATTGAATTTCACTAACATTTTGGAAATGAAATTGTGACCTCATCCACCCATTTTCTGACTGCGAGATAGGAAAATAATGTCGGACAGCTTCTTTCAAGTTCTTCAGGTGTATAGCGAAATTTTGAACAATATCAGGAAAAAATTATCGTCAGAGTTTTGTAAGAAATCGAATAAAGTTGGGAATGATTCCAAATTATTATTTTCAAGTCAATTTGTCCATAAATCAATTTTCTTATTGTTGCATCTACTTCTGTCCTGGAAAATACGTATCGATGTTCCTTGTAAGCTTAAATTCACTTCATTCAGAAAACTGAAACTATCTATCAGTTTGAAACATTGTTTCAAAATGGCATTTGGAATCCAATAAAAACTAGTCGGAGGTGGCAATCACAAAACTTTCTTCTATTTCATACTTGTTAATACTTCAAAATTGACCATCGCAGTGCCAAAATTAAATTAAGAAAAAGAAACAACCTGAAAGGTACTCTTTTCTGACTCTCTGTCCACCTCCCCCCCCCCCTTTTTTTTTACACAATGTTTTAGTTTTAATTTAACTTTTATTTTAATCGCTGATGAGGAAACCTTAGAGGTTTTGAAACAGCTGTATGCTTTTAAACACATTTTATTTGTGCCTCTATACGTTGTTTCTTTTTCTTAATATATTGGCACAAAGTACAATCCTTCCCCACTTTTTACCAAAATTAAATGGCCCATCGTGATGTTTTCTAAAGGTATGAAATTCCATCCATTAGTTTTTGAGATAGGACTATTGCGGAAATAGTGAAAAATTCAGCCTAACAGCGCCACCTATTGGGCGATTTACATCAAAGCATAATAAGCAATAGTATTTCTCAAGGTATATTTGAATCTGAAGTTTGATGAAAATTCGTTCTTGAGATAGAGCTATTGTGGGAATCGGGGAAATTCAGCATAGCAGCGCCACCTGCAGGGTGATTGACACCAAAGCGTAAACAGAACCAATCCATATCAAGTATTAAGAAAATCTGAAGTTTGATGAAAATCCGTGCATTAATTCTTGAGACAGAAATATTGGGGAAATCGTGAATATGCAGCATAGTAGCGCCACCTCTTGGACGATTTACACCAAAATGTTAACATCATCAACTCTCGTCGAGCTCTAACATAATCTGAAGTTTGACGAAGATCCGTGCATTAGTTCTTGAAACAGAGCTGTTGCGGAAATAGTAAAAAATGCAGCATAACAGCGGCACCTATAGAGCGATTTGCATCAAAAACTAATCGGCATCAATTTATATCAAGGACAAACTGAACATAAATTTTTATTAAATTCCATGCATTAGTTCTTGAGATACAACGCCCACAAAACTTGTCACGCACACACACACACAGACAGACGGACAAACAAACAGATTCGCAGACAGACATTTTGTAAAAACATGTTATTATGGTTCTCTGACCCCTAAAACGTGTAAATCCGTCGAAAACCGGGATTCGAAAATTTTCATGTCTAATAGGGTAGATGCTCCAGTTGTGGCCACCTTTAGAGAAAATTTGAAATAGAAATTTTACAGTTATTGACCGATTGAAGCATATTAAATCATAATAACATCATTATTTAGCAAATTTAATTGTCTTTCTGTGAATTATACTGATTTTCTACAGAATATTTTAGATTGTGAGTAATAACTCATTAAATAATTTATATCAATTTGTACCAGTTGTGGCCACACCTGCACCAGTTTTGGCCATCTCTATGCACTAGTTGTGGCCACTCCAATATCATGTAGTTTAACAAACATTTTAATTGATAACAAGTAAAAATAAAGCATTTTTATGCAACATCTATTTTATCACACATATATTTGTTAATATATTAAAATAATTTTGCAATTTTTTTGTTATGAATTGATAAAAACATCAAGTAAAATGTACTTATGTTGATTTTAACTGAAAATTTCAATTAAAAAAACAAAAAATATATTTAATTTGATTAAAAAAAGGGACAACAGTGTCTGTAGGACATCAAGATTAACTATTTAAATCAGTTTTATAATTATCCAATGGATTGAGGATTGATTAAAACACGTAAATCGTCACCAAAAAGTTATATTTCTGGTGCTCCAAAACTTTGCTAGCTTTTAGTGCTGGCATTATACATTTTGAATGGCCTTAATTTTACTTCTTATCCTAGAACAGTGTTCCCTCTAGGCCATTTTTTAAGAGCACAGAATTCTGTGTTTTTTAAACTTGGTAAAATGAACGCTGTTCTTTTTAAATAATGGGGAATACATTCTTGCTTGTATTTAGATATCTCTAGTTAAGATTTTCGCAATATTTAGTATTTCTAAATCCGTTTGCCCGAAATCTGGCAAAAATTATGGAACTTCATTTCTTTAGGAAAAATACAAGAAATCATGCTGTAATTTTATTGAACTTTATAATTTATAAAATCTTTCAAAATTTATGTTTTAATTTTTTTATCAAATAGGACATATCGCCCCTCCCCTTTGGTTTTATCAATACTAAACACAATATACTATATTTTCTTTAGCAATATATCATTCTTTAGTTACTAGCACAGTGTCCTTTCTAAAGTAAATTATCTATTGGACAGAGAAAACAAAATCTCTTTGATAGAACTGCTATTAGCCTTGCTTTTAGGTAGCTTTCTTTACAAAAAAGCTACCTATTGCAGCCGTTCGGAGGAAAGCGATTTCAAAAAATTTTGGTATATTTTCATCGATCATGACCCCCAGACCCCGAAACCACCCTCCGTTCAAAATTGATATATATATATCTGACCTATGTCACACTGTAACTCCCGTAATTATGAACCGATTTCGATGTAATTCGGTGTGTACATAGTACATACCAATGTCTCGACCGAGTTCGTTGGCCAGCTTCATCCGCCGTTTTGTTTCAAAATGGCGGCCTCTTAAAATTTTTAAAAAAATTTAAAACTTGAAATGTGGTACCAAAAAATTAAAAATGGAAAAATATTTTTTTCTTATGTATTTGACCTTTATACAAAGATTCCGGTGCAGTTTTTGTTTCGTCTATACCTTAAAAAATGGCTGAGTTATAGCATTTTGAATTTCTAGCGTGGCTGACATTTTGAAACGTCCTGAATTTTGTCACGCGATAAAAGGCGTATTTATGAACCGATTTGGATGTAATTCAGTGTGTACATAGTACATACCAATCTCTCAACCGAGTTCATTGGCCAGCTTCATCCGCCGTTTTGTTTCAAAATGGCGGCCATTTAAAATTTTTAAAAAATATTAAAACTTGAAATGTGGTACCAAAAAATTAAAAATGGAAAAATGTTTTTTCCTTATGTATTTGACCTTTATACAAAGATTCCGGAGCAGTTTTTGTTTCGTCTATATCTTAAAAAATGGCTGAGTTATAGCATTTTGAATTTCTAGCGTGGCTGACATTTTGAAACGTCCTGAATTTTGTCACGCGATAAAAGGCGTATTTATGAACCGATTTGGATGTAATTCAGTGTGTACATAGTACATACCAATCTCTCGACCGAGTTCGTTGGCCAGCTTCATCCGCCATTTTGTTTCAAAATGGCGGCCATTTAAAATTTTTTTTTTAATTTAAAATTTGAAATGTGGTACCAAAAAATTGAAAATGGAAAAATATTTTTTCTTATGTATTTGACCTTTGTACAAAGATTTCGGAGCAGTTTTTGTTTCGTCTATATCTTAAAAAATGGCTGAGTTATAGCATTTTGAATTTCTGGCGTGGCTGATATTTTGCAACGTCCTGAATTTTGTCACGCGATAAAAGGCGTATTTATGAACCGATTTGGATGTAATTCAGTGTGTACATAGTACATACCAATCTCTCGACCGAGTTCGTTGGCCAGCTTCATCCGCCATTTTGTTTCAAAATAGCGGCCATTTAAAAATTTTTTAAAAATTTTAAATTTGAAATGTGGTACCAAAAAATTGAAAATGGAAAAATATTTTTTCTTATGTATTTGACCTTTATACAAAGATTCCGGAGCAGTTTTGTTTCGTCTATACCTTAAAAAATGGCTGAGTTATAGCATTTTGAATTTCTAGCGTGGCTGACATTTTGAAACGTCCTGAATTTTGTCACGCGATAAAAGGCGTATTTATGAACCGATTTGGATGTAATTCAGTGTGTGCATAGTACATACCAATCTCTCGACCGAGTTCGTTGGCCAGCTTCATCCGCCGTTTTGTTTAAAAATGGCGGCCATTTAAATTTTTTTAAAAATATTAAAACTTGAAATGTGGTACCAAAAAATTAAAAATTGAAAAAATATTTTCTTCTTATGTGTTTGACCTTGATAAAAAGATTCGGGAGCAGTTTTTGTTTTGTCTATATCTTAAGAAATGGCTGAGTTATAGCATTTTGAATTGCTAGCGTGGCTGACATTTTGAAACGTCCTGATTTTTCTCACGTAATAACAGGCGTATTTAAGAACCGACTTGGATGTACCTTGGTGTGTACATAGTACATACAAATATCTCGACCGAGTTCGTTGGCCGGCTTCATCCGCCATCTTGTTTCAAAATGGCGGCCATTTAAAAAAATTAAAAAATTAAAAAAATTAAATGAGATACCAAAAAATTGGAAAGTGAAAAAGATTTTTTTTGTATGTGTTTGACCTTAATACAAAGATTCCGGAACATTTTTTCTTTCGTCTATATCTAAAAAAAATGGCTGAGTAATAGCATTTTGAATTTCTCTTGTGGCTGACATTTTAAAACGACCTGATTTTTGTCACGCGATAACAGGCGTAATTACGAACCTATTTGGATGTAACTTGGTCTGTACATAGTACATACCAATGTCTCGACCGAGTTCGTTGGCCAGCTTCATTCGTCATCTTGTTTCAAAAGGGTTGCCATTTAAAAAAAATTAAATTTAAAATTCAAAATGAGGTATTAAACAATTGGAAAATGAAAAAGATTTTTTTATGTGTTTGGCCTTGATACAAAGATTCCGGAGCTGTTTTTGTTTCTGAAAATTTGTTCTTTTGTTTATATCTTAAAAAATGGTTGATTTATAGCACTTTGAATTTCTAGCATGGCTAACATTTTGAAACGATCTTGTATTTGTCACGCGATAACACACGTATTCGCCTATTTCGATGTAAGAAGGCATGTGGATAATATACATCAACATCTCGACCAAGTTCGCTGGCCAGATACATCAGCCATCTTGTTTCAAAATGGCGACCATTAAATTAAAAAATATATATATATTTAAAGTGAGGTGCAAAAAAATTAGAAATTGAAAAAGGTTTCTTTCTTAAGTATTTGACCTTGATATAAGGATTCAGGAGCATTTTTTATTTGTCTTTACCTTAAAAAATGGCTCAGATATAGCAGTTTCAATTTCTATTGTGGGTGACATTTTGAAAAATCTGATTTTTTGCATGCGACAGCACTCCTATATATTAACCGATTCCGATGTGAGTGAGCATGTGCACAGCAATTACTAAGGTCTCGACAAAGTTCACTGCTTAGCCTCATCCACCATGTTGTCTTAAAATGACAGGCACTTTAAGAAATTGCCGAATTTGGCAGCCAAATATATGTTACTTTAAAGAAAAGCAGCTTGGATAAAGCTGACTAATTTCGCGAAATTCTCATTCATTATATTGATAAAAATTAGTATTGAATCTCCTATATTCGGTTTCCACTAAATTGAGCTTCGTGTGTTTGAATGATATAATTTGGCTTTTTTTAAATAAGGATTATGAAAGCTACCTCTTCCTCCCGGCACTGGCCGGAAGGACTTTTTTTTTATATTATTATTGAAGCCATTACTATATAAAACAAAACTAAATTGATTTTGTTTTATCCTGATGTTCTTAAAATTTATTTTATGGCTAAAATTCTCACTATAAGGAATCATGTGGCCAAAAGTGGAACATATGTTGTACCTTTTTTGCCACTTCCAACTACCATGGCCACAACTGGTACATATAGCAAATTTAAAGCACCAGTTTTGGCCACCCCCCATTAAACTGTTAAAATAATTAATTTAAATGTGAAATTGCATTAGAAAGGAAGCTTACCTCATAAAACTTAATAGTAATTTGTTTCAGGACAAACAGAACCCAATAAGTGCCTAATATTGAAAGATTTGGAAAACTTGACAGCTAAGCAAAAACCTTAATACCTGTGAGCACACACTACAGTTTCACACATTTATTTTTTTTGTAAGTCACATTTTATCAAAAAATAAACAAATGAGATTGTAAATGATAAAAGGGTGTTTGCTTAAGGTGTAAAAATGCATATTATTTGTCTGCATCAATTCACAGCTTAAATATTGGACAAACTTATCCAATGTGGCCACAACTGGTACAGTGGCCACAACTGGTACAGTGGCCACAACTGGAGCATCTACCCTACTTTCTTCTTGTAAAGATAGATAAAATGTAATAACCAGCAAAAAACCCAGTGCAAAATAGCGATTTAAAAATTTTCTCGGGACAACTACCTAATTTCTGTATGCAAAAGTAACTGCCTGTGTTGACTCCCAATTTCTTGCTACAGAATTTTAAAAAGTTTAGAATTCAATAATACTCCTAGATTAGAAGTTCTAGTCTTGCATTTATCCACAGCTACAGCTACAGGAATTCCTGCCGAAAGAACAAAGGTCTGAATTTAGTACTGGGCTTGAGGACCCCCGTCTGTAAGCTCTCGGACCGCAGTTTAAGAAACGCTGATCTAGAGTATAATTAGTGCAGTGCCGCCAACCCTAAGATAATTATTGTGCATGCACAATAAATTTTGCTTCTGGACGATAAAAGTTGATAAAACAATTTTTAGTGATAATTTCTTAGTCGTAGGATGGTTTTTATTTTGTTTTGATAAATTTATTTATCGGAAAGAAAACCTGTTTTAACCTTGTAAGAATCTCGGTTGAAATCATTCTGCAAATGATACATCAATATCAGAATATTAATTGTGAGGTAAGGGGAAATATTTTAAGCTACGGATCTAATTTTCTTCATAATTTGTTCCATTTCCGGTATCAAGCCAAGTTAAAAGACCTGAAGAAACGTATTTCATACATTTATAATGAAATATCACTGCAGAAAGCTTTGTTACATGAAATGGTCTTTTAGGCGAAAACTGTAGAAATAAGCGGTCCTTTAGAACTTTCCATTAACTTTGGACAAGATTGCAAACTTCGTCAGATATATTGAGTGTCCACAGATGTCTGGAAATGTCATAAAAGTGATATTCTTTTTAAGATTGTCGAAAGATATCCCTGAATGTTGTAATAGTAATATCATTTTAACGTAAACCAAATACAGTAAACCCTCGATTTAACGGACTAATTGGGATTAAGATGTGTCCGTTAAATTGAAAGTCCGTTAAATCGCAAAGTACTATTTATAATATTATTTTGTTATAATTATAGTACATATATATATTATTACGTACTTGTAATTACATATATTATTACAGTGCAAATTACACATATACCGGGTGTCCCAAAAAGGACTGACTGATTTTAAAATTCAATAACTTGTAAACGGTGACAGATATTTAAAAAATTCTTGCAGGAGGGTTATGCATAAGGTCAAAAGTTTTTTTACAGTGATTTTCAATTTTAGTTCGAATTACAAACAATAGATGGCGCTGCGATCGATAGACGCTAAATTCAGGCTCGAGTTTTGGTACTTCGTGGCCCGGATAATACATTTCCATCTCCTTTTTCCTCATAGAACAAGAGAAAGGACCAAAAATCGAGCCTGTATTTAGCGACTATTGCTTACAGCGCCATCTATTGTTTGTAATCCGAACTAAAATCGAAAATCACTGTAATAAAACTTTTGACCTTATGCATAAACCTCCTGCAAGAATTTTTTAAACATCTGTCACCGTTTGCAAGTTATTGAATTTTAAAATCAGTCAGTCCTTTTTGGGACACCCGGTATATATAATATATATATACAATATATACAGTGTATATACACGTATTGTATATATACAATATATGTATATACATAAATATATATTATATATACATATATATTACTGTATATATATATATATATATATATATATAAACACAATGCATTACTTTTAATAATACAATATTGGTAATGAAATACAAACGAATTAACACATATGCAACTTATATGGGAATGAAACACTTTTTACACAGAAATAATAATTAATAAACAAGCAATAAACAAATGGAAAAAAATTACAATGCCCCCAAAACAACAGGCATCATTTTATGTTATTTACATCACATTAAGGTTGCTCCATACTGCTGGATTGAAAAAAGGCGTCTAGTTTTAGTTGTTTCCCACTTGAATGCTGTTTTTTTTTTTTTATTATAAGAGCTCGAAATTGTCTAAAGTGTTCATAATACGCAAACACTTCGGGATCTTCTTTTTTTTTTTTTTTTTTTTTTTTTTTTTTTTTTTTTTAATTAGTCCATTGAATCCGAAGTCCGTTGAACCGAGGTCCGTTAAATCGAGGGTTTACTGTATTTAAAATAAGGCATTAAAAAATGAAGCTTCCTAAAAACGGAAAACGCAGGTAGCACAAAGATATCGACCAATGTCCCACCCAATATTGGACAATATTTCGAAATTCGCTGAATGTCGTATGTCAAATTTACAATATTGGTCGATATTTACAGATATAGCTTAAAATTAGTTTGACCCTTTGAAGGGCAAGCAATAATGTATCTGTAATATTGAATTCTCACCGGAATAATCGAAAATTTTTATTTTTAAATAAGGAAAAGCAATTTTTGAGCAATTTTCCCCAAAGTTAAACATACAAAATTTAGTTTAAAGTTTCTGGTGCCAATCTTGTTTAAATTAGGTGGAATATAATATATCCCATCGCCTCTCAACCGCCCGGGTTAAAGCATTCAAACGAGTTTTTTGCATTACCTTATAGCATTATAATACAGAAATAGCATTAAACAATAAAATTCAATACATTTGCTGCTTTTAGAAAACTTGATTTTTTTAATGCCTATTTTTACTATTTGATTTACATTCGTCAATGTTGTAAAAATGATATTACTATTTCAACATTCAGAGTATCTATCAACATTCGTAAAAGCAATATAATTTTTCAGGGAGACATTTCAAGATATCTCTCGACATTCAGCATATCTGATCAAGTTTGATATTTTGACCGAAGTCAACGGAAAGTTCTGAGGGACCGCCCATTTCTATTATTTTCATCGAAGATTGTTTGATGGAGACGTCTGCCGAGAATATTATATAAAAATTTTCTGTTAAAAAGTGTCATTGATGATAAGGGAGCAGCAATTAGTGAGATATACAATCATGTGTAAATACATATAACAGAAAGAGGCCACAAGCTTACTATGTACAGTCATAGAAAAAAGTAGTTATATATATATATATATATATATATATATATATATATATATATATATATATATATATATATATATATATATATATATATATATATATATTAATTAGGGTTGCCACGCTTCAGGGACTTTCCAGTCAAAATATCAGTATTTTTTTTTTTTATACAAAAATATATCTAGATTAACTGCACGAAATTTCGCCTGATTTAGAGAGAGAATCTCTGTAAGAAAGTACTGGTGCCGAAGAATTTCCTGGTCTGGAAATTTCCTGTAGCGTAGCAACCCTGTGTATATATAAAACATTTTAAAACTTTTACATGGAAATCTGTAGAGATTGCTAGAACAAAATTTTCTTTAGAACAATTTATATAGAAAGTCATAGAGATTACAATAGAAACATTTCTGAAGAAGCATTTTATATTAAAATCTATTGATAATGCTAAATAAAAATTTTATAAGGAAATCTGCAATTATTACTCTATAATTATTAGTGTTTAAAAAAGCAATGTAGAACCGATAACGATGTTAAAATATAACAATTAGTAGTTTTATATTTTAAAAAAAACTAATTGTGCTTTTTATACATAATAATGTTTTTACGTTAAAAAAAAACGGGAAAAAAAGAAATCAATTTATGTAATTTTTTAATGTGTGCTTTTTAAAATGTTTTTGAATTTTCTACTTTTGTAAGAATATTATTTTTTATTATTGAAAGAATGCAACTTTAGTTTTAAAGGTAGGTCATTATTTTTTAATTAGACATTATTCAGCTAAGTCAAAATAATGATTATCTTATATATATATATATATATATATATATACTATAATAATAATAAGTGGATAAATTTTGTGTGTGTTAACTTGTATGTAGTGCAGCAATTTTTTGTAGAAATATACACATATTTATGACTTAAAGTTATTAAAATATATATATATTTAGTATCTTACAAATCAAAATTCAAAATAATAGGATTGTTAAAACCTTTCTTTACAGTTTTGTGCAAGTGTAATACATAATTAGGTAGCAAACTTTAAAATTTCGTACTTGCTCTAAATTACTTACCAGCTTCAAAATAATTTGTTTTAGAATTTCTAACAAACTTAATAATAAAAAGTTTTATTTAAATAAATCTTTGTTAAAAGAACGACAAAAAAAAAAATAAGTCGATTGTGATTGAAAGAGTACGTGAGAATCAAATGATAATTTTGTCCGGTGTTCCTTTTTTCCGCCCTAACAAAAAAAAATCTAATTCCACCACTTTTTACTAAAACTTTCTTATAAACAAAATTTGCCTTTGTTTTTATCTGCAGTGCTTTGGTGAAATCAGGATATCTCTTTGAACACAAACTTCTTGCACAGTGTGAAGTTTACGCAAAGAAAGTAGATGATGGTTTACGTTCAACACATGAAAGCTAGATACATAATAAAGCGAAGACACTCCCATGTTAAAGGATTCTGCAATTTAGCGCCTCTAGTGGCCGTGATGAGAACTAAATTGTTCAGTAGTGGGTGGGGAGTCCACCACACCTGCGAATCGCAGCAGTTGCTTCTCTTTTGTTGCTTATGCTTGGTAACCAAAAAGGAAATTCTTTGATATCTAAAAAGTTACTCAATTGTTATTCTGGAGTATTAGAAAAATACATCCTCAATGTCAAATGATGGTATTCAGCAATGATAGAAAAAAAATCAATGCCAAAAACTCATATTCAGAAATGTTAGGAAATATCGGCCAACACTGCCAAATATCAAAAAATAATATTCTTGGAATATCTTTTTAGGGGGGAAGGGGGGTCCTTTTACGTTGGCCAATATTACATTTTGATGTCGGCCAATATTTCATTTTGATATTGACCGATATCTTTGTGCTACCTGGAACTTATTAAATTTTATTGTTTACAATACTATTTCTGTATTGCAATGCTATTAAGTATTGCAAAAACCCCGTTTGAATGCGTTCTTTTAAAAGCTAATTTAAGTTATATCTGTAAATATCGGCAGATGTTGTAAATTTGACGTCCGAAATTCAGTGACTTTCGAAATATTGGCAATATTGGAAAGGACATCGGCCGATATCTTTGTGTTGACTGGTGTGAATCTAAGTTAATTTATTAATTTCCTTCAACCAACATAGCAAACTGGCCCTTTAACTTTCAGGGAGTTCTTCATGCCATTTTAGTTTTTGTACCCACGTTTCTTGAAGGATTAGCCCCTTAATCGTCGCGTAATTCTTGGAAAATGCCTTAATAAATCGTCGATTTTTTTTATTGACCGATTTTATTATTCATAAAATTCTGAAGTCATTAGTAAAGGAAACAAAGTATTTTTTCAAATTTAACCCTTTCAAGGGTGGTGGTAAGTTTATGAAATCCCTTAATTTTAATACCCAAAAGTCCAATTACACCAGAATTTGAATACAAAAGTTTTTCTTTACCAAGTATGTGAAAAGTGGCTTTTTTATTATTTCCAAATAAATTGGTTCTTAAATTCCGGTGTCAATAATTTATTTCAAGATTTTAGCAATGAAAGGGCTTTGCCCCTGAAAGTTTAAAGTGTTCAGGATGAATAAAAATTTTTAAACTCAGAGTTTTATTTATCTTATATTTGCTTTTTTTTGTACACACATGACGTGCAGGGAAGCTTCAATGCAATGCTGTAACTTGTGGTTTCACTTTGAGTAAAGGTAAAGACATATATAAATCAAATAATTTGTTATATTACTACCAAGACGATAATTTTATTCAAATTTAATTTCAAAATCGGCATTCGATATGTTTTGCAAAATTTAGTAACTTTTCGATGTATGGAAAACTTTGAAACATGGTATGCATAGTCCTACATTACAGTTCTTGCAATATCAACTGGTTTCTTTTATAATTTTGTTTCAATTTTTTATTCACATGGAACGAACAAATTTTTCATTCTCTGTAAGGTTTTTCTTTTTTGTCCGTAGGGGTCATAACATCCAGAAAAGGGCGTTCATACAAACGACTTGATGTACATAATTGTACTTTTATACAAATTACTCAGATGCGCACAAACAGTCTAAATTTTGTACAGTTTTGGATTAGGATGATTTTGAGGATCGTAGGCTACATTATTCCAAAAATGTAAATATTTTTGTTTATTCGCTGTACCTATTGTACGTCATAATATCGCAAAAACATGACGTCTTAACAGATAATGTTTAGTCCAATATGTACTTTCTTCCGTTTTTTTTAACCATTTGGAAAAATTGTTATTGTCCTCTGTCAGGGTAGGAAATCCAAACCATATCTGAGGCGTTTTATTGGTTGAATCCGCATTTTATTCGTTTTCTGGTTGGTCTATACAGTAATCTGTATTTCCCTTTACTTTCAACAGAGATGGATACTTCTGTTGCCACTATGACAAAAAAGTGATAAAAACTACAAAAAAAAGTAGCCCATCTGGCAACACTGCATTGCTCAGCAATTAGTTTCGATTGTGCAATTAGTGATTAGTTTCAATTACAATATTATCCACTAATTCATCATTTATAAAATGTTCATAATACTGCAGAATACCGGAAATGGCATCAAACGAAACGTTAATCTTAGATTCCGATTTGAATTGCAAGCATGGAGGTGGGTAATCGGGAACACTTGAAGAAATTTTATGCCACTGGCGTGTTGGAAAAGAAATTATTGGAGTCATCATTACTATCTTCAGTATCCAATTTTTCGGAGTCAAAAACATCTAAAAAAAATGAAATCTTCTGATTCCTTTCCAGATATCTCAACACTAAAATCTTTCTCTTCATTTGATCTACTCGACTTTGAAATTTATAAAACGGTAACCCAGATGTATTCAGATTTGAAACAAGGATAACATGTGTTTCAACTCCTACAATTTCTTAAAATTAAGCATTCTGATCTTAAAAGCAAATTTGTCAATTCAGAGTTTCCATCTTTTAAGCGCTTAAGCATCCCTTAACGGACCGATGCCGCCATATTGGCATAAGGCAATTTATTCGCTGAGCACCATTATTTGTTTAAGGAACACTTGTACTTAGCTTCTGACAATATGTGCAAGAGAAATTCACTAAAAACTTTACTTTGAAAATATAGTGGTGCAAATAGAATATTAAAACAAAATCATATATTTAAGGTTTAAAATAATTTCGGGAGCGAAAATGCAAAGTAAATACCAGAAAAAAATAGCTAAAGTCATGAGACATCTAGCCCGTGAGGGTCACGGGCGCGACGAAATTTGTTCATACATGGCTGCCCGTGAATGTATCGGGCGCCACGATTAACTCTCGCTGCGTAAGTAATTCTTCGCGATGAGCGTCTTTTAAAGAATTTTTTATCTTTTATCACCGGTTCTTTAAAGCAGAAATTTTTGACTATCGTAATCGGGAAAATGTCCTGATTAAATCAAAGTTTTCGCTAAAAAATAACTGGTGGGAACAACCAAATAGTATTAATTAAACGGTTGGTTGGTTGATTTTTTGACGGCCGATTATCTGCACTAGGGATATAGGCCCGGGGGGAGTGCCCTTCGTGGGGGTCTTTCTAAGGGAACCTAACCGTATTTACCCATGGAAATCCATGGCTCGAAGAAAACCCCGAAAACTCCGAACGATTAGGCCGACGGGGGCGATTGGGATCGAACCCAGCACCTACCGTCTACCAGCTTCGAGAGCAGAACCTCTCAGCCACTGGTGGGGCATTAATTAAACGGAAAAATGCATGCCCGAGCATATCTCGGGTTGCGCAGCGAGAGGGTTAAGGGGTTAGTTTAGGAATAAGAGTTACCGTATCTGTGAATCCTATGGTAAAAGTAAGGTGTAAAAGTATGGAGTAAGTAACTAATAAAATTTTCCCTTTGGTGAACGGTTCAATAATTTTAATTGTTTCTTCTGTTTTGTATTAGGAGCGTTCAAAAAGTAACGAGCCGGAGGCCTAGGAACAGAAACTAGTACATGTATTTCAGAAGTATTGACCCTGGCTGTTGAGGCACTTGTCCCACTGAGACTGGGTGGGGCTAGTGGGGTCTATGCCTTACGGTAGGCCTCCCCACCCGGCAGACCCTGTCCCACTGAGACACAAGGCGGTAAATGGCTGTCTCATAAAATTCCTGGGACTGCAATGTGAACCAGTTCTGCACGTACTGCTTGACGTCATCGTCCGAGGTGAATCGTTTGCACCTCAGAGCCTTTTTCAGGGGACCAAAAATGGCGTAATCGCAGGGAAAGAAGTGTGGACTGTATGGAGGGTGACCGAGAACCTCCCACTTGAATTTCTGCACGAGTGCCGTATGAGGCCTTTCATTGTCGTGGAGCAGAATGACACCACGAGTGAGCTTGCCTGTTCATTTTGATTTGATCGCTTGGCGAAGGGTGGTCAAGGTTTGCGAGTAATGCTAAGCATTCACTGTTGTCCCGTTCTGTAGGAAGTCTATCAGAAGGGGGCCGTCTTGGTCAAAGAAGAACGTCAGCATAACCTTTCCTGCACTTGTGTGGATGGCCTTGGAGTTTCTTGGTAGTGGTGACCCTCGATGTTTCCACTGGAGTCGTTTCGATTCTGGTTCGAAGTGATGGCACGAAGACTCATCTCCAGTCGCTTACAACTCGAATGAGTGTTGGACGACTGATGCATGCTTCTGCTAGCTTTGTAGTCACGTGACTTGCACTTGTGACCCTCTAGCGGCGGGCATTGGACTTCCATACTCTTATCGGAAACCCTCTTTGTTACTGACGTAACAATATTACCATTCTATCACCGGTTTGCACATTCCAGACTCCGGCTCGTTTCTTTTTGAACGGTCCTTATATATCACAATCCCAAAACTGGTGCAAATTTTAGTTTATCCTCGGATTCTTCGATCATAGCCTAAAGTCAAAATATCGCCAACACCTCAAATTAAAGTGTGCAGAAGCCAATATGACTTGAGATTCTGTTATAAACTTCTCAATATCTGAGATAGAATTCAAACTTGTGATGGAATTTCCCATGTAAAACAAATCTTTTAAAAATCAAATAGTATCTTGCCAATATTCGGGGACCTCGCTTAAAAGATGATTTAATGTCGCCATCAGAAGTACTTTTGTAAACTATTGAGTGGCCACAAAAATTTTTGAGTAATAACTCGTATTTGTTTTATCCTTAGTGCGTGTGTGTATGTGTGGAGAGAGAGGCGGCGGAGGAGTTAATGACAAAACAGGGTAATTCAAAGTTAAATTATGTTTTTTCTAAGCAAAATATAAAATTATTATAATTTAATTATAATATAATAAATAATTTTATTAAATTAATTCTCACAAGTTCTTCCTTATAAATACATTATATTTATTTAAAATAACATAAAAATTACTAGTTCTTTTAAATGCAAAAAACTAAATATCAAGTAAAACATATATTTTAGTCACCTAAGTGCTTTACCAATTCAAGACATTAAAACAAATAGCAAAATATGCAGGAAATTTATTTTTGAGAGAAATTTAACCACACATCGGATGAAGGGTCTTTCATATTTCCTGTAACTCTAATTCAGGACCTTGGAAGAGAAAGGTCGAATCCCGAAAAATCGATTTTTTTTTCAACGTCAGATAGATTTAGACAACAAGTAGGTAAGTCATTTTACCCCGGTTCGCACTTAGTATTCTCAGAGAGTCAAGCTAAAGTGAGTAGTAACATATTCTATAAATCTGCTTGCAAAACTTTGAGCTTGATTTCCCAACACCCCAATTTCGGGATTCGCCCTTTCTCTTCCAAGGTCCTGAATTGATGTCCTATTTTTCAAACAAAATTAGTTTGATAAGGTCGATAGTACCAAATTTTATTTCAGCGATTAAATAAATAAATAAATGACGAATTAAATCAGTTGAAGTTGGTTGCATGAAGAGATCAAATTATTGGTAGGGTTCGCGCCCCACTGGCCCATATAAGTGGGCGCCACTGTTTCGAAAGCTCTTGTCACGAGGATCAAGAAATGTAAAGGTACTATACTCCCGAATCAAATAGTTGAAGAAATATTCGCGATAGAAAATAGCAAAAACAAAAGAAAAGATTTGAAAACTGTTTTTTAATTAGTGGGCAATACATTCGAATTGTAAATACTATTTGATTGGAAACAGCAACTACAGTAAAACCTGTAAAATTGACCACCCTTGTAAGTTGACCACCTGTCTATGTTGACCTCTGTTGCCAGGAACCAAATTTATCCTATACAAAACTATAAGACAAACCCTTTGCAGCCTGACCACATGTCTATCTTGTATCTTGACCACTGAAATTGTTCACATTTGACTAGAACTATTATAAAATGCCCATCAAACCCCTTTATAACTTGACCATCCAAAAAGCTAACAAATTATGAATTTTAAAAAAAGTAACTCTCGACGAAATTTTCTATTTTTTTTTCTTTTTAACTACAATTTCCAAAAGGGTGAAATAATTATTAACCAGGGAAATGCTTTTAGTAGTGATAGGTGTAGGTAAATAATTCAAGGCTTATCTATTCTTAGGCTTATCTATTCTTTCTTGTTGCTCTTGTGGATTTGGCTAACTTTGCCATTAAATAACATTCAGCAAGATCTGGTCTATGAAAAATCGTTTCTGTCATTTGACAATGACATCGTTGTGCACGAAGAACTTGAAGAGAATGCAGAGGACAATATTAGCAAACATGAAAAAACCTCTAGAAATCGAAGATAATCAAGAAGAAGACAGGGAAGAGGAGACCATTAATGAAAATACAAGGAAGACTCCTTTAACTTTTCAGAAGCTTTAGACTGTGTACAAAATTTAATGTGCAATGCTTCTGATAAGCAGCCTGATATTTCTGAAAAGATTTCTTGGACTAATAGGTAATGTAAAGGGCAAACTTAATTTTAAAATTTTAGAATGCGTATGTGTCTTAACATGTGAAAAAAAAACAAGTGTTTTTTTTAAATCGTTTTTATAACTTATATGTAATAACTAGTATAGTTTGAAGATTTACTAATTGGCTGTATATTGATTGACTGTTTTTTTAAATAAACAGTAGTAATGCTAATTGATTTTAAAATTGATACTAAACTATTAATTCATTCTTATAGTTAATCTTTTCTTTTATAAGGTGTTAGAAATGTACATGATAATACAATATTATTTTAAAGCCCTGACAATAAATTAAATTTTTGTGGTGTGGAGAATTGCTTCTCGATCAATTTAATTGAAAGATAGCGATGAGAAACAAATCCCACTACCATAGAAAATAAATCAAAAGTTTTATTTTAAATTCTTGACTACGTAGATTACAACAAAAAATAATAAATTAATAAATTATTAACGTGGGTCGTTGACTTATATAATGCGCAGAAACCCTGAGTCCTTGTAGATTCTAATTTGTGATATAGTTCAGTATAGAACGTCACATTCAGCAAAGAGTTCGTTGGTCGGGTGGCTTTTACATGGAGGTCTCTCGCCGTCCTGCACAAGTTCCGAGCGCCTGGCTCAATTTTCTCGGCACCTCTCGTGCCTTCAGCCCGGGAAAAAATCTTTCTTCCACTCGTCCGTACGAGCAAAACAGACACTCCAAGCTGATCCCCGAAGTTAGTTTCCTCCGAAAAATGTTCATTCTTCCGGACCCCGTGAGAAAACTTTAACCATCCATCTCTGTCACCTTAAAGGCATATGTGAATTCCTTTGCGAGACCGAACAGGGTGGTCTGTAGCAATGTCCTAAAGCGTGAGAAAAATGTCCACTAGTCTTTCTATGCACCTGGGTGAGATGTATTCAGTTATTCTTTTGGAAGACTTCTTCCCACATTCTCTGAAACAGCGAAGTTCACTTCTTTACAGTGGAAAAAATGATCTGGTTGAATATTACATTTTTTTAAAGTAAATTTATCATCACCCTTTATAAGTTGACCACTGAAGTATGGCACCGCAACTGGTCAACTGACACAGGTTTTACTGTATCTCTTCGAATGATCCTGATCCTTTGGGATAAAATGACGACATGGGTAGGGCCTAGAGAAACTACGACTAGGTTCTCTAGCAGGGACTATGTGTGAAGTTCCAACAATGGATCAAGACAGCGGTTTTACTGCTAAGCAATAATGTCCTACGTCGTTTGTGCCTGATGTCGGAAACACTTGTATTTTCAACACTTTTATGCAAGAAAACGTTATCGTCATTTATTGTAAGACAAAATTCCTGCCGGTTATTAATTAGTTCATGCTGTTTTCCCTTTCTTTATTTCACTAAACAGGAAAGACGCAATGCCGAAACTATGTGTGGGGGGAGGGCAAAGGGGGCATGTGCCACGGGTGCCAGAACGAAGGGGCGTCAAATAGATTTTGTTTGTTGATTTTTCTCACATATATGTTTAGCACGGTATTGTTGAAATCATCCTGTGTGGGGTATGCCAAAGCATAGAAGAATCTAAGGATGATATAGCATAAGGATCCTGTATAAAGCGGATTTTTTTTTTATTATTATTCTTTTCTATTCCGTTTTCAAGATTTCAATGAATCAATATTTGACAAAGCAGATTACGTATTTCAGTATTACATATTTTATGATTACATATTTTAAATTTTAAAATAAGTCGGCTATTAGAAAATTAGTAAAATTCTCTTTGTGAATATACTTTGGGGAGGAGGGGGTGAGGGCGCAAAAATCCATGTTTGTCCCGGGGGCAAAAAAAGGCTAGTTTCGGCCCTGGGAAGGAGCCCATATCGCGTGAACTATTAGATACGGGAGTATAGTTCTTATACATTTCTTGATTATCTTAGCAAGAGCTTTGGAACGATACCACTCTCGTCAAAATGCAGAACTGACAGTTTCCCAGTAAGAATCAAAATTTAAGAAAATTAAACCATATGAAGGTTAACAAAAAGGCCATAAAGAACAGTGACAGATTTGATTTTTGCCGTGTTGATTTTGTGTTCAACTTTTGCCGTGAAGTGAGAGTCAGAATCAATATAGCCAAGAAAAGATTTACATTATTTCCCCGTAAGGCACTGTTCGTAAATTTCCAGAAATTGGCGTACAACCGAGAGAGAAACATAAGTTAGATATCAGAGTATTTGATTAATTTAACTTTTAGTCGCAACATTACTGGTCATTTGTATTGTTAGAATTCTTCATTTTTTTTCGTGTAAATTGTTGTCGCATTCAAAAACTGTCATTGTGACTGTTGCTTAAGGGGGCTGGTCAGTCAGCTTCCCATTTCCCTTCACTAATGTAAAGTCTATGGGCATTTGATGCATTTGTATATTTAAAATATCCCCTCGGGAAATTAATATTTTTAACTTTCATTTTTTGTGTACAGTTCCTAAAAGATGTCTCTTTTTTTCTCAAAATATTTCTAAAGTATAGACTTCATTTTATAGGAAGTGTTAAGATTTTACTTACAGTTCGCCCATTTTTAACACATAAAATATTAAATTCAGCATCGATTTTAGAAATATTTTGAAAACTAAGAAAACAAAAGAGGCATCCTTTAAGAAGAGTACACAGAAAAAAGATGTTAAAAATATAAATTTCCAGAGAAGATATTTTAAATATACGAATGCATCAAAAGTCCATACACTTAACATTACGGAGGACAATTCCAAAGCTGAGTGACCAGCCTCCTTAAGTAAAATGTTTTTAAAAATTCTTATACAAACTAGTAAATAAAACGCATAAAAAACATAATACCTTGGACTCTTACCAAACAGTTTTACATTTCTTGACTCATTAAACAGAGTGAGAGTGAGAGAAAGAGAGAGACTTAGGATACTTCGCGGTGGGTTATAATTCGCACCATAATTCTTTTAATTTTTTTAATAGATTATTCACAAATTATAGGCAGAAGCAGTTACAGTATGCCAGAATCGAATAAAAACCCAATCTACTACAATGGAACTTATCTTTTCTGGCCACCTTCAGACTGGCGATGATTCGTTGATGGCTTCTTTTATAACGATTAATATATTTAATAACCATTATATATATATATATAACCATTAATTAAACATAACCTACCACCATCAAAAACCATAATATTATGAATTAAAGTTGTAAGTATAAAAAAAAGTGCCAGATAATTTATTATAAGAATTATTATGGAAGAAAAAAGAAGAATGTGGACACCGACAAATAATGGAAAAGCTTATATATTGAATTACGTTATCACGGGCACAGAATTCAATGATATAAGCAATATGGTTGTTTTCTGTGAGAAAAATAAGCTAAAGCTAAAAATTATTTTTCCCTGTGCCCAAACAACCATTAAAATCAAGTTAAAATTGAAAACAGAATAGAAACAAATAATATGAAATGGAAAAATCAATAAAACCTGTTTAAATATTTATAGGATATAAAATAGAAATAATAAACAACATACCGATTAATATTTCAGTATTTTTCAATATATACACGCGCACATGGCTACCAAAATATCGTAAAGATTAAGGTGAATAAAACAGTTAAGAAATCACAGTAATTGATACCAAAGGATGCAGTTAATACATTTTGAAATACCATGATAAATACATTTAATATAATATAAAATAAAATAAATAGAAAGTAATTACATTATTTAAAATAACTAAAATGCACTATTAAATTAATTAATTACTATTTAACAATATCGTCAAAATTTAGCCAAAAAATCCACCTGGTGTAGTAAATTATAACTGAAAAGGAGCTGGAAAAAGCAAAATTTATAACTTATCGTCAAAAGACAAATTTTGGTGCTGCCATCTAGTAGTACTTTTATTATTCAAATGTCACAAGATAAACAATTGTAAGCTTTTGAATGTAAAAAATTTTTATTAACAGCAAAACCAAACATATCCTTATATATAGATAATTATAAACCTAATATAAACCACACTATGTATTTTTTTAAAAAAAACTATTGTTAATAAAATAAAAAATAAAAAAGCATACAAAATATTCTATTATCTAACTCATTTAAACTACACTAAGAATTTAAATAATTCTATAACATTGATAATATATAGCATACAGCTATATGCTATAAAACAAAATAAATTCAATAATAATTAATATAAATAATTATTAAAAATAATATAAAAATGTTTAATAAAAACTATTATATATAAGATAATTATAAAATGAACAGGAAATAAAAAACATATGGAAGTATATAGAAGATTATCAGATACTTAAATTCCCATTACCTAAAAATCTCAAATATAGTGTGGATTGTTTTCATACATCCATAAAAATCCTAAAAGTATGAATGTGGGACATTCAAAAACATTAAACCGATAATAAATTTTATAACACAAAGTGAAAATAGATCAATATTAAAAAGAATAGAGGAATAATAATAAAAATAATTACCCAATTTTAATACATACAGTATAACTTTATTTATATTAACTATACTTATATGTATATTAATCACTATAAAAATGGCATACTATTAGTAATTGATATGATATCGTCCTTAGTAAATTAAAATTTAATAACAAATGATTGTAAATAAGATTAAACAATTATTAAGCTAAATATAATGTTAATGAAAGTCACCAATTACATATAAAATATCAAATCAACATCCTTACAAAATACGTATCAAAAATATATTAATAATACAAAAGCCCCATTTTTTTAAATTAACCATTGCGTATTATCCAGACAACACCACCCTCCTCCGTACTCTAACATCTACCCACCCATCCTACCTATAATAATTTTTTTATATTATTTTACAATTTTTAATTTTTTATAGATATTTTTTTATTTTATAATTTTGTTTGTAATTTTGTTTACGCATGTGTTAATTTGTTTTAAAAGATCATGTAAGTAAAGTACTAATTGTATATTAATGAATATATGAATTTTTTTGGAAAACCATGATTTAATGCATCATAAATTAGTTTTTTAATATTATTGTTAATTAGAGGAGAAGAACATAAACATTTTATCCTATATAAATGATTAAGTATTATATTTCGAAATACAGAATGATGTAGACAAGATTTAAAATTTGTAAATGTATTAACTTTGAATTTAAATTCTTTACGTTTGTCACATAAATCTGTGATTGTTTTGTTGTCTTTTATTGTAATTTTAAGATCTAAGAAGTTAATTGTATTGTTAGATAAAAGGTTTTCCGTTAATTCCAAATTAGTGGGATAATCTACTGGAAATTGAGTAATTGCAGATTGATCAGTATCAATTAAAATTATGTCATCAATATAACGATATAAATGTAGATTATTATTAGTTAAATTACGTTCATAATGATATAAGTATAAGTCTGATAGTAAACTGGATGTACAACCGCCTTGTGGTATACCGACATGCTGTAAATATAAAGTGTTATCTTGCAATATATAATTATTATAGATAATAAAGTTTGTTAAAAGATTTAAAATATGCAATATCTATATTAGATGGTAATTCCAGTTTTTTATAATACTTTTTAAATAATGCCTTTATAATTTTATGTAAATCTAATAGGTCTATATTATTAAAAAGATCTTTGAAGTCATATGTCGTTATATTATATACACAATGAAGATTTTTTAAAATATTGACAAGTTGATAGCTATTTTTTATACAATGTGTATTATCATTGTTTGTAGTAAGTACATATAATTGATTAAGAATTTTTAAGAGAAGTTTATTGGCTTTATTATTATATGTATTGCAACCAATAGTTACAGTCCTAAATTTAATTGGAGTTTTATGAAATTTGGGAATAAGAACTAAATATGGATAATTAAAGTTAGTAGATAAAATATTTAATAGTTTATAACTTCGAATTTTACGATTATTTACAATTACATTTTCATTAGTTTTTGGAAATGACTTATTAGAAGAAATACAATTTGTAAGAAGTTGGTGATAATAAGATTTACATATAATAGCATAATTATTAGGAGATTTGTCTACATATGTAATAACGTAGTTTTTTTGTAATTTAGTAATTTGTTGGAAAAAATGCTTTGTATTAATAGAAACCAAATCAGCAATATTATTTTTTAAAGACATAGTTAATTTTTCAATTACTAATATTTTCCATTGATTAAAATATTCAATAGGCTTATTATAAGAGATAGAAATTTTATAAATAAAAATATCAATATCATATGTAAACTGTTTGATAATAGATTTAACATTAAATTTAGATGGAAGTCTATATTTAGTACCATAACCCATTAGTTGTTTCAATTTAAAATCATTAACAATATCAAGATTCCCAGTGATTATATGTCCATGATCATTGTTTATGTATTTTTTTAGAGTGGGGTCATTGCATTTACACGGAAAATTACTTGCAGCAGATGTATTTTTTGAAAATGTATTGTAGTTAAAAATCTTTCTACCAATTGTATTCGGATATTTTAAGGTTTTTGATATATGAAGATTATTAATGGGGAAAAAACAATTTTTATCATTAATTATAGAATTGATATTAATTTTATTAAATATGTGATTTGAAAAAGTAATTATCATTTGAGTATTCATGTTTTGAATTTTATGTTTTTTTTTTTTTTTTTGTAAATTAATATTTAAAAGATTAACCCTAGTCATAATGAGGTCAAAATAAATATCGGAGAAATGTTTAGAGAAAGATTTACTTAGAAATACATTTAAATGTTGTACAATCTGTTTCTTTTTAATAGCAAAGATGTTTTTTCGAATTAACAACCAGTTATAATTCTCTAAATATTTACTTTGAAGATCATTTATTTGTTTAGTGATAGATTTTTTGGAAACTACAACTGATGATGAACCCTTTCCTCGTTTATTACGTGTTGTTTTACAATTTAAATTATGATTAAGAGTAGGATAAATTGGAGAATAATCAATATTGTTATTTATAGATGTGAAGACTTTGACAGGTCTGTTAAATACTTCACTGTTACGTCCATATATATATATATATATATATATATGTATATATATATATATATATAAAGTTTAACACTTTATATTTATATTATATGCATCTATGTAAAAAAAAAAAAAAACTTGAATTTCATGCATTTTACTTCATGTACTTATTTGTCAAAATAAATTTCCCATATTGGCACCTGGTGTATGGCTGTGTTATTCTCTCTTAAATTAATCCTTATTGATTATTTATCTATAATTTTCGCCCCCACCTCTTTTTTACCTTAATTAATATTTTCTTATATACTTATCAAATTTTCATTTTAAATTACACAAACACTTAATTTACACAATAAAATTACATAAACATATATTCTTCATTCCATTTTTCAACACATTTTAGTTATATTGGTTACTGTTTATTACTGCATTGTCCCTCTTTCTTGAAATATATATATATATATTTCTACATTAACTAGTGAGGTTCCGCCCCCCTGCTCGCTACGCTCACCAACCCCCCGCGTAATCGCCTCACGATTCCATTCGGTATCGCAAAGCAATCCCTATTTTCCAGCCAACCACAGACGTAATTGTTTCGAGTTTCCATTCTGGATCGCTTCGCGATCCCTTATTTTCTATCCATTCAATTTTTAGATTCCACTTGGTAAAAACGTGCTCCTCCCCAATTTCTGACAATTTCATTTCCTTATCTCCAAGCACATAATCATTAGAGCTTACAGAGTTTCATAATTATAGGAATTATTAAATATAAAATTATATATATAGTGTTACGAATATTGTAAATAGATAGTATTTGTGCTTAAAAATAATGTGGCACAGATGTCATATACGCATATTGGCGCGATTTTTCTCTGAGGCCAATGTCATATACGCAACGGGTACTTAACTGGCGCCAAAGTGTCGTTATTTTGCTTGATATGGTAACCCGGATTTTGTTGTTTATACTGTTGATGTTTTCGTCAAATTGGCAACGGAAAAAAATCGCGCCAATATGGGCGTATATGACATCTGTGCCAATAACGTAAATAGTTCAATTAAGCTCTATTCATAAGCTAATATTTCTTTTTGTTGCATTGAAATATCTGAATTTGTTGATTTTCTGCAAGCAAGTAAACCCTATTGGATTTCAATGGGAGTCTATGGAAATTTGGCGAAATACTGGAAACAGTGCCAAGTTGGCGTCACTTTTAACGACTAATTTTGGTCGCCAAATTTGGCGATATATCGCCAAGTTGGCGACAAAGTTGGGGACGTTTGGCGATAGAGCCGGGTCGTCACGCCTGTGGTAACCCCCTTATAGCGTCAGAAAGCTCTGACCAATCAGATGCGTTTCGCGGTATCTACGCAGATTTTCATTGGTCCATTTGCAAAGCGTTACTCTTTTTTACATATAGAAGGATTACTTTAATGGCCCTTCGCTCTTCCTCTTGCTGATAGATGGTAGCACCAGATTTATTTTTCTCTCTTTAACGCTAGATGGCAGCATTATTTTTATCATCATTTTTTTTTTTTTGTTGAATCATGGTCGTTATCTACTAATTTCACTTGTCACATTGTCAAAGTTTTTATATCATTCTATATCTTTGCTGAGTTTTGTTTTCTGGTGAGTTGTGTATCTTACATTTTTAAGTTTTATTCATCTCCTTTATATATTAATTTATTTATTTTTTATGTCTTGTGTATAATAGTAATTTGTTGTTGTTGTTGTTGTTCTCATCGGTTCTTTCAGTTGTTTGGTCTTTTGCAATATGTTATAAGGAGAGCAAAATATTGTCATTTTAGGCATATTGCCGACAATATTCGACGAAATAACATATCTTTACTATGAACTAAGCTTGCATAGCTACTTTGACGAATCTGTAAGCTATTCATAGTTTCATGGTTTTTGCATTTCTGTTTCCCTATTGTATTTCCAATTTTATTTTTATGTTTGTGATTTCATTTTTATTATATACCTTTCTGCTGTTTTCCATCTCAAAATTTCATTATTCTACATCTAGCATCTTAGCTTCCCCGTATTAAAATTATTTCATTTCGAATATTCTTTTTCTTTCATAAGTTTTTTTTTTTATTATTATTTTAAAGGACACGCCTTAAGATGTTTTCGTGCCATTTCTCGTACTTATTGAAACCCTTTTTTCATATGCGGTGACGTAGTGCCTTACATATTTATCGTTCATTTGCAGGGACGCATAAAAGAATTCGGTTACAATATTCTCCATTAACAATAACTGCTGCAATTTCGTTTTCAGTTTTAGTGCGCTTTTTAAAATTTAACAAATTTTTTGCCTATTACTTGGTATGTACAAACTCTATAATAAATCATATACTGGATAAAACAAAATATCTCCAGCACATTTCCCTTTATTGGCGGAAATTGCTGAAGACGAATTTTTCAACCTATCTGAATCACCTAACTGAACTAAATTTTACATTACTCGTAACATATATACAGTAAAACCTTCCTAAAGCGACCACGTTCCGTTCCAATAAAAATGGGTCGCCCCGAGAGGGGGTCTCTTAATGGAGGTCATGCTTAAATCTAGATTTTAATTGTCGAAAAAAGGGTAAAAATTAATGTTACGAACATTTATTTTTCACATTAGGAAAAAATATGAAAATTTAACTATTAAAACAAAAGTTAATTACATAAGTTAATTACTATAGAGTTTTAAAAATGAATGCATTGACTTTGCTTTGATTTTACGGTTTTATCTTTTATAACTTTTATTTCCAAGTCCTTTCGAAGTTCAGTAAATAAATGCAATTTTCTATTTTGACGGCAACAAATAATGACGATTTCCATAATTTATCTATTTCTTTGAGAGTTTCCTGCCAGAATAAGACAGGGGAGTTTATGGACCGTCATTCTTAATTTGTCATCAGAGTTAAATTCATTGCCTAAAAAGGCAGAAAAGTGTTTAAACACTTAAAAGTTACCGGTATAAAAAAAAAAAAAAATCTGAACTTAGTTTAGATGTTTGATGAATAATGCGAACTCCGGAATTATTTTTCTAATAAAACCTTCTCCGAGCGATCCAGAAAAAAGCGGAATTTGTTTCATTTTCTTCAAAGAAATGGGTCGCTCGTGGAGGGAGTCGAACTGGGATGGTCTTTGAATGGAGATAAAATTAGTATTGAGCCTATGGGAATAAATTTCGTTCCATAAAAAAAATGGTCGTTCAAGGAGGTGGCCACACAGGGAGGTTTCCTTGTATATGCAAATCTTTAGCTCATATACAGGGTTTAACAAAAGGATTCGGATATTTTTTCTGACTATTGATGGATATTCCTGAAATTGGGTTTTGAAATGCGTTATGAATTTTCCAAGTGGCTTACTTAGGAACCATCTTTCATCTTATTAAACAGTGAAGTTTTGTTCAACTATTCTAGAAATCTTGGAAAGTGTTTCAAAATCTATGCTTGAAACAAGAATTTTCGTTCTTGTTACTTATATTTTTTATTGATTTTTTAATTGAATTTTTCCTTTTTAGTATTCAGATCAAGACAGAAAAAATTTGAGTTTGATGTCACTGATATTCTGTTCCCTGTCTTCAATCTGCCTCGTGTTTACTGTAGTCGTGTACATCTCAGTAAAGTAAGTCTTTGGAACCATTATCTAGCACAGACAAAATGCGAATTGCCATATTTTTTTTATGTAAGTCTTGCACTGTAAATATATATATATATATATTGATCTAGCCAAACAGTTTACAAAATTCCCTGTCGGCTCGGTCTACAGGCGGAGGTAGATTTCGAAGTTAAGTACTAATTTCACCAACAAAACTAAACCAAGATTAGAGATAAACCCAATTTAACAATTGTATCTGGCCGCTTTTGAAGAGTTTTTAATTTCATTTTTCTGTTTGAACTGGTTTTATCAGAATCATGTTAATAGTACGGTAATTTTTTCTTCAACCACTATTTTTTTTTTTTTTTTTTTTTTTTTTTTTTTGTGTGTGTGTGTTTGCTATAAGAGTTGATCCTGTCAAAAACTTGTCACTATAAAAGTTCTAGATTTAAGATCTTAAGCAGATTTGATATCGTGAATTGACGAAGTTATGAATTTTTTTCTTCTTCAACCCATTTTTTTTCTTTTTTAATTATTTTTCATTTTTATTTATTTATTTATTTTCGGTAAGAGTTGGTCCCATCAAAAACTTGTGAATATTAAAGTTGTAGGTAATATTAAGAAGATTTATAATAAGTATAAGGGAATTTGATATCTTGAGAATTGACGAAGTTATGAATTTTTTTCTTCTTGAAACTCTGTTTTTTTCGCCCCTTGAACCCATTAAGGATATCAAAAATCTGTGATACATAAATTTTTGGCCCTTTTCCTTGAACTAATAATAACTTTAATATTATTTGATAGGTATTATAATTAAGAAGTTGTGGGTTTTTTCTGTTTCACAAAACCCCTCCCTATTTCTACCCCCTTGGTCCGATTTTGCCCATTAACAAACTTGACCGAGATTTTCTGCCCCTTGATTTTATGTATCAGTTTGGAAGAGATTTGTGCAGAATTATGAAAGTTATCGTGTCCATAAAAAATGATATATGTATACACTGCTCAAAACAATTAAAGGATATTAAGGTTGTGGATAGATCTTGAGGCTGGGAAATTGTTTAGATGATTGATACATGATCGACAGACGTGGTAAGCTATATGAGAAAAAAATTACGCATGTTTGGCGGGAAAAAAATGCATTGTATTGAACATATGGGTACAAAAGGAAAAAAAAACCAAATCTATGCATATGAGAAAATAAAAAAGGATGTTTCCGTCAAAGAAAATCGTTTTTAATAGGGGGTATGATTTCCCCGGACCGTCAGCAAAATTGAATATTTTTGAGGCATGGAGTCAATGAAGCTATTAATGAGGAGCTGGAGTATTTTGTCCCAATCCTACAGAAGAGCTCTTTCCAATTCTAGGTGAGTTTGTGGGGGTGGTAGGAGGCCAATAACTCGTTTACCTAGAATATCCTAAACATGCTCTAAAGGGTTCATGTCTGGAGAACACGCTGGCCTTCCCAGTCGTATGATTCCTTCCTAGAAAATGAAATAATCCAACAAGTGAGCGCGATGTGGCCTGCAATTGTCGCCCATTAACATGAAATCATCTCTAATTGCTGCAGCATAAGGGACTACTGGTAAAGTCTGAGGATGTCATCCCTATACCGCTGACCGGTCAGAGCTCCATTTCAAATTATGTGGAGGTCGGTGCGCCTTTCAATGGACATGCCAGCATAGACCATCACTCCCCCACCGCCAAATCTGACGCTTCCTTACGCGAATGCAGGATTGTTTCTAGTGCCACGTTCTCTCCAGATGAAACTACGCCTATTATCAGGATGAACGGAATAACGGGACTCGTCGGAGAAAAGAATATTGCGCCATTTATTTCTCCTCCACTTCACATGCTGTGCTGCACAATCCCTGCTGGCGTCACGGTGCTTTGCTGTTAACGTAACACATACCATTGGTTTTAGAGTATACAGACCTACAGAGTGGAGTCTGTTTTGAACAGTTTGAGTCGAAACTGTGGTGCCAATAGCCGAGCGAAAGTGTTGTTGAAGAAAAGTTGCATTCATATTTCGGTGTCTCCGAGCCGTTATCGTTAAATATTGATCTTCATTGGGCGTTGTTGCACGTCTACGACCTTGCCCTGGTCTGCATTTCCAGTCTCCTAAAAGCGGTTCCAGATCCTGGAAATCACACTTTGCGAAACTCCAGTGGCTTCTGTTACTTCGGCTTGTGTTTGGCTTCCTTCTAACCAACCAACAACTCTCCTAGCTTCTGATTCGGCTAAATGTCTTCGTTGAGACATCGCACGTATCGAAACAAAGCACTTACTGTGTGTCGATCATTGTTTTCAGCTTTGTCTTTCAGTAAGTTGAAAGCCAGATGTCATTCCTGCCGCTATACCTTTGTTTTTGACGTCAAACTCAAAATTTACATATTCTGAAGTTTGAAAATGAGAAAATATTGCATTTGTGACACTCTTCTTCCATTTTCTGCAACAAAAAAAATCTCTTATACTGTTATTTTATGTAAGACTTGCAATATCCTTTTATTGTTTTGAGCAGCGTAGATAGATAGAGATAGACAGACAGAGAGAGAGAGACAGATAGATAGATAGATGTATACAAAGTTTTGAACTGGTGATGGTTTTGGATTCCAGGGGTCATGATCGGCGCAGATCTGCAAAACGTTTTCAGAAATTCTAACAGAGTGGAGAATGTAATAGGTAGTATTTCTTACGAAATCTACCTAAAATATAATATAATTTCTTTCGAGTTACTGCCCACGACACCGAAAAATATTCCTTTATCCTCAGAAATCAATAGTGCTCCCTGATTTATGGTATCTGCCTACGTTTTCGAACCACTGTTTCGAATCACTTTTTTGATTTAATTTTAATGAAAATTAATAATTCACCTTTAAAATTTTATATATATATATATACATCCGTATGAATTTACAAAAATGCTAAATATGTATAGAAATTAGAAGAATTTTTCAAAAACTTGAAAAATGCTACACGAAAAACAAATAAACTTATTAGAAAAATATTACTACTAAAGTAGGTTATGAGCTTTTATCTAGCGCACCTACTACAAGATAAATGATATCTTAGTAAATAAAATAAAATTTTTAGAGATGATCGAAGAGTCAATTATAAGATTTTGATTAGTTTTACCATATTTGTGTTCAAATAACAGGCCATAATTTTGAAAATATTCATGTAATTAAAATTCCTTTTGTAGATACAGTAGACAACAATATATAGGCAAAGCTCACGGAGTTTTATGGAAGAATCTCTATAATAATAGCCTAAGTCATGTGACTGTCATCAACAGTTCCGGGTTGACCGCTTCGCTTTTCACATATCAGGCGGCCAATTTGGTAGTTTATTGTTAGATGGGCGCAGGTGATAAATCGCCAAATATTATTTCATCGCCATCATGTCATCAGTATTATAATAGTCCATTTCATGCGACTGCCATAAACAATTTTTCGCGTGGTAAATTAAAACAAAGCGTTGATGTTTAAATTAAATGTCATGGTTTATGGCATTATTTATTACATTTCTTTTTTCTTTTCTTTTCTTTGTTTTAAAAAAATAATTGAGAGTCATAAATTTTAAATATTTCAGTTTTAAAATTAAAGTTATGTATTTTAAATAAAATGAGTGAAAGTATTATATTTTAAATGAAATTAATGAAATACGAAAAAATACGACGGGAACAATGTTTGGCTATTTATCACCTGCGTCCGCCTAACATAAAAATACCGAGTTCATGATTTCTGTACCAGAAACTACTGATTTGGCGTAGGATTGAGCAAGTAAAATAAATTCTGGATAAAAGTAACATGATACAATGCATAGCATGCGTTTAAGGGAGACCAAATTGGTCGCCAAGGACGGCTAGTGATAATAATATTTTTAGTTGTTTGGTAGGACAAAATATGGTAGGAACAAAAACAAAACAGTTTTAGAATCGTAAAAAGTTGTGCTCTCAAATGAAATAATTAAAATAAAATTGATAATTTTTGTGAAAGTGCTCATTTCCAATGTGGGCAGATACCTTAAAAACTTTCTCAAATAAAAATCTCTTTTGCTGGCCATAATATTCAGATACGTTGTGGCGTAATTATAAGGGTGGGAGTTCATGAGGAGTCTTATAAGCTTTAAATATAGATATTTTATTCAACAATGGGCAAAGGGTTGGCAGACAAGATCTGATAAATTTCGCCCTCACTCCGTGATAGCAATAAAACAATCTTAATTAGATATAAAGCTTAAAAGTTAACTCACGTAACTTCATTTCTCCGGAGCGTGCTTGAGCTCAGACGGCGGGGTTCATTTCAAATCCACGTCTAGATTTCATCTCATTCTAAATCTGTTTTTGTTCCCAGGCTAAGCTCCAGCCGTACATGGCTGTTCTTCCACACCAAAACTATTTACGCCAATTCACACTCTCTCCAATGTCTAACTGCACTGACTAATCAACTAACCGCTTAACATATTTCCGCTCCGCTACTTATACTTTGGCAGACTGAGCAAATAAATTTGCATACGGTTACCGCTAACTCGCGGAACAGTGAACTCCTAATTAAAAATGCACCGTGGACAATTAGAGTGCCTCTATATTAGAGTTACGTATTACACCATGTTCACCTTCAAACCACTAGAGAGTCTTTGTTACAAGTTACTGGTTCCTTACAACGTTTCAGAACAGTTTAGATTGAATTAATCAGATTTCTCAACGCGGTGTCAATCAACGCGAAATATCATTTATTCGGAATTCGATTAGCAAGTAAACATTTTGCGATGTTTATTTTATGTTCTTCATTTAGCATATTTGTCGTTTTAGAAGGACTGTTTACTTGAGCATCGATATAATCCGAAAAACCGATATTTCGTGTTGATACAGGGTTGAGAAAAATGCTTAATACAGATCAGAATTATTTAATATAGCCATTCTTGATGTAATTTCTTTATACGAATCTATTGACTTCCAAAGAGTCATAGCTACGTTGACCACATGGAGAATATTAATGAAAACATGAAAACAGCATTAAAAAGAGCTCTTAATGTTATAGTAACAATTATTTTACTTTTTGGCAATAAAATCTATAAACAAAATAATGGGGCCCTAATGGGTTCTCCTATATCAGGATTATTAACTGAATTTGTATTACAACCTCTAGAAACGCGTACTGTAAAAGCACTTATTTTCGCGAGCCGTAATTTTCGCGAAAATGAAGATATCCGTGATTTCCCGAGCTGAAAATTTCGCGAATTTTATATGAACTGAACCGAAAGTTGAAAAATTCCGAAACTACCTAAATAGAACCCCTTTTGCATAAAGCAATTTAAGAAACTTATTTTGTCAGAAAAGTTCTTCGCCCCCCCCCCCCCCCTTCTCCCCATCGCTCTAAAAATGAATGGCTTCAAAGAAGCTGGTATAAATGAGCTGCATTCTATTAGTTGTATTATTGTTTTTATTCAAGAAGTAGTAGTATAATATTCAAGAAATAGTTGTAAGTATCCAAGAAATTTTTGTACTTATTTCCTATTTAAGTAACTGTAATCATTAAATTTCGAAAGTGAAAAGTTTCATATTTTTCATTATTATTTGAGGCGAAAAAAAAAATATATATATATTTCGCGAGGCATAAATTTTCGCGATTACAACGGGCTCGCGAAAATCGCGAAAATTAAAGCCTCGCGAAAATAAGTGCTTTTACGGTATATATAATAAATTGGTTTATACCCTCCCCGCCCCCATATTTGGATAAGAGCCGTAGATGATATTTTCATCATATGGCAACATACAATACATTGCTCAATAACTTCTTAGCCCAGATTAATAACCTTGAATCCAAAATTAAATATGGAAATGAAACAGAGCGTTCATGTTCATACCACCTTTCTTGGGTGGGTTCGAACATACTGTTTTCATAAAACCCATAGCCAATTGCCCCACCAGTGGCTGAGAGGTCCTGCTGTCGAAGCTGGTAGATGAGAGGTGCTGAGCTCGAACCCAATCGCGTCCGTCGTCCTAACCATTCGGAGTTTTCGTGGTTTTATTCGAACCTTGGGAAACCTTGCGTAAATACGGGTTAGGTTCCCTTAGAAAGACCCCACAGAGGGCACTCCCCCTAGGACCTATATCCCTCGTGCAGATAATCGGTCGTCATAAATAACACCACCCATAGCCAATAAATCCGCTATCCCACATAATACACCTTTTTCCTACAAAGTTTCTGCATTTAGATATTTTATAAAAAAGAGCTTTCACAGGTCTGTATTCCTGAGCAGTTAACCAACGAAATAAATAAAATACGTATATGATATCGCAAGAAATAATGGATATAGAGAAAACACTATAAATAAATTAATTATGAGTATGAATAAGAAGAAAATAAACTTAAATGAGCAAAATTCCAAATTATCTATTTTACAATATTTCCCTAGATTCTTTGAAAGAATGAAATATAAATTAATAAATTCAATATCCCTCTTATCCCAAGACCTTCCACAAAATTAAAAAACATAGTTTGTGAGAAAAAATTCGATTAGAACCAGATCAATTATCAGATGAATATGAAATACCTTTTGCCAAAGATGATGGAACATAGCAATATTATATAGTAATGAGAAACAGAAGTTTAAAACTAAGATCAAAGATCATACATTAGATATCGAACATAACCAAAGAACCACAGCTTTACCCAGGCTATATAAAAAAAAAAGCATTTACAGATTGATTTTAATAATAATAGAATAATTTATACATCAAGATTTTATTTATCATACATTATCCGAAAATCAATGGAAATCTATTTTACGTTGCGAGAATATATGCAATGATGCAGCCTCCGTGGAGTTACCTATAATATGGAAAGGAATGCTTTACTATATAATATGATAAATTTAATTTACGTTCACAGGTATCCATTTTTATTAGAGCACTTGCTTTGCCTGTACTTACACTACCTGTGATCTCGTGATTACCAGCTATTATTATTTTTTTTTTTAATTTTGCTGTAGTAATTTTTATTAATACAGATCTTGATAAAGTCGTTTGTGAGACAAAACATGTAGATCAGAATAAATGTTATTTATATGCCTTTAAATGTACTTTTATCACTTTCCGCCTGTTCTAGCTTTAGTCTAATGACTAATATTCTGCAAAACATGCTTCATTATTTCCCAAAAAATTAAGCGCAGCGAAAGAGATTTTCGTTTCAGAAATGTTGCTTTTAATCTCGTAAATCTATTGAATTCTGCAGCTTCTGGTGATAAAAGAACAAGTTTCGAATTGTAGGTAACTGGCCAGAGGTTATATTGTATTTTCATAAATCTTCTTGGTAGATAAGAAAAACATTTCCCGATTTATTACCCTGTGCTAGAAAGAAATTTTGTATTACTGCATTTCATTGAATTCTTTCATTCAATTTGAAACTCGAAATACTCTGAGAAACAAAACAAAAAAAGAGAAAATTGCTTTACTGAATTTAACATACGCACTAAAGTTGCCAAAATTAGTAAATTTAATAGAATGGGGACAAGGACAGTGAGAAATTAGTAAAATACCCACCTAAATATATATATTTAAAAATGCAAAAATGAATTATTAAAATGCAGTTTTTATCCTTAAGGGGACGGGGAAAGCCCTATCTCTGCCGTGTTAAATTCACCAACTTTATGTACCTTTTTCTCAGAAATGGTGAAAGATAGAGGTCTACATTTTTTAGAGTAGTTAAAATAATATGATTTACGTATTTTAACACACCATTTTTTTTTTCTAAGTGAAACTCAAAATTAATTATTTATTGAAAGTCATTTTTAAATTAGCATTTTTTGGTAAGATTCCACTGCCTAAAATAAATAATTCTCAACAAATCATTAAATCCCTTTGTTAAAGTATACGATATATCATAATATAAGTATTAAATAAAAATCAGAGTTCTTAAGTTTAATAGATATTAAAAAAAAAGGAACATAAACATGATAAATCCAAGTTTTCAGAAAAAGTCCATTAAAGATTTAAATGGCCATTAAGCTGTGAAGTACTCTTAAAAAGAATGATTAATTTCAACACTTAGTTTTTTTATATATAAACATGCTTGACACATCGTTGGAAAGATAAAAGTTTAAACTATTTAATGATATAAAAAAGTAAAATCGATTTTTTAGTTTAATTTCTCTTTCCCGCTCCCCTTAAATAATTATTACCTATACAATAAAAAAGATTTACACATATTCATTTTTTTGGGGGGGGGGGAGCTAAGGGGATGGAAATCTCCCCTTTCAACTACATTGTCAAATAAGAGAAATATTTCTGAATCAACTAAAACATTACAAAATTATAACATAATCCCTTCCGAATTATCAACGATTTCTAAAAGCGTTCTTTCATCATGAGAAACCGCGGAACTCAATAGATTTCGAGTTTTAAAGAAGCCTTTTTCAAGCAAAAGTTTATTTTGCTAATCATTTCATAAACGCATGAGAAACCGAAACGTTTCTGAGTATAGTTTTTGTAGTGTGATTAAACAGTTTTTTTCCATAAGAAATATCTGTTTTTCGGATGCTATCATTTCTCAAACAAACAAAAGTTTATTTAGCTGACCATTTCAAAAACACAGGGAAAAAATGAAACGTTTCTGAGTAGGGCTGGGCGATACATCGATAAAACCGATAAAATCGATATAAATTATAAATCGCGATGACGATATCAAAAATCCTATACAACGGTACATCACGATTCTCGTAATCGTGATGTAAACCGCGATTATCGTAATCGTGATGTAAACCACGATTATCATAATCGTGATGCAAACCACGATTATCATAATCGTGATGCAAACCACGATTATCATACTTTTTCATTAAACTGAAATCGGCGCTTTTTCAACTTCGAGTACTCAAAATTCTACCATTCTAAACCGCAAGTTATTACGATGACCATGATACTAATGGAGTATTTTATCCCTGCCTAAACCATGATGATTCCTGCCATGATGACATTAAATACCGAATAATCGGTTTCGGTCATCATGATACGCCTCACCCTAAACCATGATCACTCTTCAAGATTCTCCCAGCTTCAACCGTGATCAGGGGCGTGCCTAGCGGGGGGGTGTTGGGGGTGTAACACCCCCCCACTTATTTGGAAGAGTTGGTAAAATTTAGAATAGTCGGAAAGTTAAGAACACACCCTGCAAAAAAGTCCCTTCTCCCGTTGTCAGTATCATTTCAATTCTCTGTTGTCCGTCTTTAAAGGGGAAAAGAAAGAACTTCTGACGGAAGATTGTGTATGATTCTGTGTGGGAGGGAGGGTTTGTCAGAGAGCGGAGGTGATAGATAGAGAAAGGGAATGCGTTTCTGAGAATTTGAGACTTTCGTGAAAGGAAGGGGGAGGGGGGGGGGGGTTGTTGAAATATCTATTGTAAGTTTTCCCATGTAGCATTTTTAATTGCTCCCTGCTGCTATGGACTGATTCTTAGAATTTGGTGACCTCTTGGCTCTGGATTTGGCGCTAGTTATTTGAGGTTGCTGCATTTAAAAGATGAAGTCACGGACACAGAAGAAGTGCGATTTGCAAAAGTTTGTTTTTGTCGCATGATGGCGAATAATTCAGTGAAAATTTTATGCACACACTGTGATCACCTACACACACATTTCACAGAAAAAAATTAATTTATATCGCCATATAAGAAAATTTCATCCGAATGAAAACAATGTACAATATGTAGATATTTCTGTATTTCTATTAGAGGCCTGCATCCTGCATAGTCATATTCAAACAGATCACCCAGATGTAAAATTATCTTTTGAAAAGGCTCCTGTATCGTCCCCCCCCCCCCCAGAAAAAAGCCGGTTTTATTCTTCAAATTGTCATAGACACATGAATTTTGTAGACAGGTACATCTGGAATAGTAATCATGCTTAAAGTACGTGTTACTCTTTTTGTGAGTGGGGGGGGGGGGCGACGATCTTTAAACCTCATTCGTTGAAAATTCCTAAATTAGAGCATTTAAGCATCATCACTCTTCAGGTTGGTTCTAAATGTGTCCAAAATTTTTAGTGTCTATGACTATTTGTAGACTCAAAGAAAAATATTATTTTTTGTCGCAGGGAGAGAGAGGGGGGGGGGGTCGTCCATGTTCTCTTGAAATTTTCAATAAAAGAGTACTTAATCTTTCTTGAATCTTTCAAGAAAGGAATACTTTTGCATGATTATTATTTAGCTCTGCTTCCTCTTGAAATCAGTTCAAAACGCCGACTTTGACAGTGTTTTCTGAAAGCCTTTAACAAAAATAAATAAATATATATATATATATATATAAAATAATGGTAAACGTATTTGGATTACAAAGTTTCTGAATAAGAACACCTGCCAGTTTCATGAATTTCCGAACAAAAATGTAAAAATGTCCGAATAAGTTTAGCTCCTGCTGGTATAAAGAATATCCATATTTAGAATACAGCGACCAACTGGATGTCGCATTTTGTTTTGCGTGTTCACTTTGCTCTGGTGGCCCGGGGACTGAAAACGCAGAAAAAGCTTGGATCAGTGTTGGTATTCGTGTATGGCATAAGATGAAAGGCCGAGGACAAAACCGTAAAGGCAAGTTAATGGCTCATTTTACGAGCAATGCTCACAGAGCTGCAGTGTATAAATTAAATAATTTGGCCCAAAAAAGTACAACTTTCAAAGGTTGACAACTTTCTATCTAGTCAACATAGAGAGGCAGCAGCTAACGCGGTACAAATTCGTCTAAGAAACAGAGAGATTATTAATATACTTCTAGACTGCACCAGATATCTAGTCGTCAAGCACTTGCATTTCGGGGACGAGAGAGTGACAGCGGTAACTACATTAGCTCATTAGATTAATGGCCAGGTGGATTCCAACTTTAAAAAACTGGATTGATGGTAATCCTCTTCGCCCATGCCATGCCAACTATCTTAGTAATAAGTCGTAAAACGACTTTATTGGTGTTCTTGGATCATGTGTCCGTGAAAAAATAGTTGCAAATGTCAAAAGTTGTGGATTTTTTAGCGTTATGGCTGATAGCACACCCGATCTCTCTCATCTTGACCAGTTCTCAATTGTAATCCGATACGTGACCCCAAAGTTTCAGCCAGAAGAAAGGTTGTTAAAACTAAAAGATTATCTGGATAAAACAGGCGAAGGAATGGCTAAGCTTATTTCTGAAATTCTACAGTCAGTTGCAATATCGCTTTCCCAAGCTCGTGCACAGTCTTACAACACCACGTCATCTATGTCCGGCCACATGTAGGCTGTCAATCAAAACTTTCAGAAATAGCAGCTAGATCTACTTTATACATACCCTGCCTCGCGCATAAAGTGAATTTATGTGTTGAACATGCGTGCGAAGAAAGCAATATAATAAAATTGTTCTATGACAGTATTCAGGATCTCTATAACTTCTTTTCACTGAGTACAAAGCGATTTGGCATACTGAGAGAAAAAATGGAAGTTCTTCAGAAGAATCTTACCTTGAAATCTTTGTCGAAGACAAGATGGACTATGCGAGCGGATTCAGTCAGAGCTATTTTATCATCCTATGATGCGTCATTCATACTCTGCAAATTATTTCTGAAGACATGAAGGTTGACAAGGATGCTCAAGCTGAGGCGGCAGGGTTAAGAAGCAAAATGGTGTCATACGATTTCATTGTTTCTTTACTTGCAATTAAAACAACTGTGTTTAAGACCAAATTAGCGACAGAGCAATTGCAACGTGAAGACCTGAACATTTTAGAGGGAACCGACACAATGCAGAAAATTTACGAAAGCATTCAGAAACTCCGGAATGATGACGCAGCGGCAATAAAAAACATCCTTAAGGAAGCTGACAATATCTGCAAGACACATGGAATATATCAAGATTATGGGTTCAATTTGCGGCACAGGCGACGGAGGCCTCCATTGAATATCGACGAAAATCCTGAAACTGCAGTTCTGTTTACACGAGAGAATTATTTTAAAGCAGAAATTTTGAAGGTGGTAGATCGGCTTACAACTGCATTTGGAGACATTCATAAGTTAGTATTTGAAAAAGTTAAACCAATGGCCTGTCTCCTTCCATCTAGGATCAAGTATAGCTCTACCGAGGACATTTCTAAACTATGTCAATTATTCCCTGATGTTCTCAAAGATGTAGATAACTTGGAATGTGAAACTGATCTCATGTCCTCAGAAATAGCTAGTTCTGAATCGGATACAATTACAGACCTGCCAACTGCTACGAAAAAATCGTAGTTGCTACGATTTGGACCTGTGAACTACAATGCTACGAAAATTGGTCTTAAACTACGATTTTTTGCAAAAAACACAAAAGCATTTTTTGTTTCTAGTTGCGATTTTTATCCTGCGCAGCATATTTTTCAGGAGTGATTCTGTTCCGAAATTTCCAAGTATTCATTTCCGAAAGTTTTAAAAAATTGGCCATTAGTCCGAAAATTCGAACATTAAAAAATGCTCATGAGAAAAAAAAAATTCTGGGCTGCAAAAAAACTTCTTGACATAAAACACTCTAATCGTGTTTTTGTAAATATTTATACAGGAATTCCATTCCTTAGAAACAAGGGTACCATTTTAAAAATTCGGAGGGGGTTCCTTGAGGGGCAAGGTTTGAAATAGCGTGCAAAATCGCACAATTTGCGATAAACTATCGCGAATTTCGACAAATGACCGTGTAAAAAAAAATCAATTTTGTCAATTGGTCGCAGAAGAAAATAAATTTCGTTAAAGGATCAGAGTAAAAACGTGAATTTTGTCAAAATATCGCAGAAAGAAAACGCGAATTTCATCAAAAGATCAATAAGATTATGCAAATTTTATCGAAAGATTAGTAAGAAAACGCAAATTTCACCGAAAGATCGCAGAAAGAAAACACTAATTTAGTCAAAGGATTATGGTAAAAAAACGCAAAATTCGTCAAAGGATCGCGTAAAAAATGCGAATTTTGTCAAAAGTTCATGGTAAAAAGTGTGGATTTCAACAAAGAATCGTGATAGGAAAATTCGAATTACGATTGTGAGAAAAAAATTGTGAATATCCTGAAATGATGGCGGGGAAAAAATCGCGAATTCCGTGAAAATTTACTGCACTGGGCTAAAAAATTGAAACCAGGCTCCTTTTACAAATGTAAAAAAAAAAATGCTGCGAAGCGAAAATAAACTCTAAAAATCATATAAAAATTTTCAGAGGAAAAAATTTACTATATTGAGTTGAAAAACGGAAACCTTATTTTCCTTTTACGAATGTCAAAAGATGGCTGTGAAACACGAAAAACCAACCAACCAACCTCCAGATTAATTTAAATTTCGTGTGCTACGATTTCTCATTTTCAAAGGTTGGCAGGTATGCAATTAACGCAGCAGCGCAAAAACTTGTGGGGAAGGCTCATTTGTATCCTAACCTTTCTTTGGCCTACAAGTTGGCCTTAATTATTCCAGTAACTGTGGCAAGTAATGAAAGAAGTTTCAGCAGGTTAAAGTTAGTAAAAAATTACTTGCGTAGCACCATGTCGGAAGAGCGACTGGGCGAACTAATGCTATTAACCTGTGAAACAGACATAACTGACATGTTGGATTTAGACAGTGTAGCTGGAAAATGGGCTATTCTGAAGGATAGGCGGGCGATAATTTAAAAATGCAGAAGGATAATTTTTAGTCTCTTATACTAATATGTCTTATTTTTAGCAAGCAAGATCATATAAACATATTTGTCTTTTTTATGTATTTTAAAATTTATACACTTACATTACACAACAGCATGCAGTTTTATTTATAGAAACATAAATTCCGAAGTACTTCAACATTCTTAAATTGTTACTCACTCCCGATCTTGCAGTCGGCAAAATTCAGTTCACACCCCCCCACTAAAACAGCCTTCGGCACGCCCCTGACCGTGATATTAACCGAACCCTCAGTTTTCGATAAGCATGATACTATCATGGTATTATCATGGTATTACCATGGTATTACGCTGTGATATTTCTCAGCGTAAACGGTTTTTCAAAAGGGGAAAAAGTGATAGTTTCTGTGTTCAGGTTCAGATGGCGGGCGATAAATATGATACAGCTGGTTTTTCTCATGTAGTTGTCGACAGCAAATGATATTGTTTGTTTTGTTTTATCTTCAATCTGGTTCAGCGGTTTTGAATGAATATTTGTTCGTTGTTAATGAACAATATGTGAATCAGGGAGATAAATAAATGAAATATTACATTTTATTTGCAACAGTGGATTTAATTGGACAAATGAAATAATACTTCCATAGCAATATATATTAATGTTTATTCCAGGTTCTTTTTTTATGCAGATATTTTTACTTCTCTGAAGCTCGTTTTTTTTTCTCCTGGTAGTTTCTTTTAAAAATTGACATATGTGAGTATTTGGTATTTACTGCCTATGTCATTGTTTGTTTGTGGGGAGTGGGGGAGAATATTTAGATGTCAATATTTATTTAATGTCACTAGAATTCAAAATAACAAACAGGGCAGAAAAATTAAGCAGTTAAAGTTTGTGTACTGACAATCGAAAGAGGAAAGACGTAAATTGTTCGGTGTGTGTGTGTGTGGGGGGGGGGGGGGGGTTAGTTTTTTTTTCTTCATTTAGCGGACATTGGTCGAAACGCAGGAGATCCTCATCCAAGTTCCCCGATAGAACAAGCATAAGAGATAGTCTTAAAGGTTAAGAAAAAAAATATTTTTTAATTCAGAATTTTTAAGTTTAAACTCTTAGGGCTGTTCTCAAAAAAATATTATTTCACGCAAAAATTTCTAGCACATTCACGGATTTTTTAAATGTAATAGCAAGAAATTAGTTGAAAGTGACAGTAACTCATTAAAATCCTTATCCGCTATTACATAAAGTTATTTAACCCTTTGCACTCCGTTGTCACTGCTGTGGCGACACCATCTTTCCTTTCAAAATTTGTTTTTGGCACCTGTAATAAAGGATAATAAAATTTTCTTACTTAATCTTAGCATTTTTGAAATTGTGTACTTGAAGGAAACTTCTTTTATAAAAGTGGTGCCGACCGAATAAAATTTGTGTAAGAGACGCCGGAGTCCAAAAAGTTAATTATTGCGGTTCATGTACACAGCATACATGGACGATGGAAAAACGAAATTAAGGGAGTTTTTATTTTTCTTAAAAAAAAATGGAGAATATAAAAATGAAATAAAATAAACTAAGAGCTTTTGTCGGGGACGCCGACGCATAGTAAGACAATTTTAAGCATAACAGCACAACAGCAATATACATATTATTTAACAATTATAAAATATAAACAATTCAAAAATTGACTTTAACCAAACTATTATTTTTCTCTCTCTGTTAACGATTTTTTTTTAAGTTCTTTTACTTTCTACTATCTTTACAAGAAGAAAGTATTGGATTCATGAAAATTTTGTCATCCGGGTTTCGACCGATTTATATGTTTAGAAAGTCTTGAACACGATTTGACTATTTTTAAAAAGCTTTGTCTGTCTCTTTGTAACACAAATTTTGTAGGCGCTCTATCTCAAGAACTAATGCACGGAATTTAACAAAATTTTAGATTCTTTTATATCTCCAGGGGCGTCGCCATGGGGGGGGGGGGGGTTAGGGGGGAACCTCCCCCCCAATATATGTGAAGTTGGGAAATTTGAGCTTAGAGTTGGGAAATTCTAGATTTTTGAGACATTTCCTTTTTTAGTAAAAAAATTACGAAATTTTTGTTTTAGTGATTATGTTTCTGAGTACTGTAACAGTAAACATGTTAAATTATCAAAAGAAATACAAAAAGAAATCAGCCACATTCAATCTATCAGTGTGTTTTTCAGTTCTACAAAAATATTATATATCTACCAGACCAAAATTTCTCTACTCCTAACCATCAATAGCTGACTATCCAGTTCCTTTATTTCCTCCAAAACTTTGTTCCTTTCTCAAAAATTTCACCCTACGTCCCCTTCTCGTCCCAAAAGAGAATCCAGCTATTTTAATCCAAAGGGATTGCATCTTCTTTTGAAAATTGGAGATCACTTGAACCACAACAAAAAGGAATGTAGTTACCTACTTGAAACACAGCTGAGCAAGAAGATTTGATGAGTTTTTACAAATTGCACTAATTTTTGATCTAATTGCGTGATTTCTGGACAATCCTCGGACTCATTTTCAAGATTTTTTTTCGCAAAAATTAGTTAACCCTTCGCTGTCAAGAAAAAAAGCGTTATATGAGCAAATTTGAATGTATAAGAAGTCGCTAGTTTAGATAAATTTGTTACATTTTACATTTATTTGTGAGCGGAAATATATATCAGTCCTGTTCGTTTATATTTATAGATGTTTATGAAATTTTAAACCAAAATTCCAGTGTTGTGTCTTTAAAACTGTACTAAAAAATGACTATAAATCTCAGCACGAAAGAACCCTTCATAATAAGGAAAAGATTTTTCGTTCAAGGTTTTGGAGCATCTAAAAGTCCATTCGAGGATGAAAAAGGTAAAAAGTGGACCATTTGAATTTGGAACAGAAATATGACCATGAAAGCAGTCCATCAACTGAAGAAAAAATCGACATGCATTGTAACACTGACACGTTGCACTTGAATAAAATTTTGAATCAATAAAGATTTCCCTATAGACAAGTTCACAAACAGTTATGAATATTAGAATGTAACTGAAGAAGCTGACTTCCGAAAGCACCGTAGAAAAATGGTTTTACCAAAGGGAATAGATAAAGATAATAGTACAGCAATGAACATTGATACACACAAGTTTTACAGGAAAGAATTGTAAGAAATACAAAAAAACTTAGTAATGGGCTTAAATGAGAATGTTCCCTATATCAGGAGAATATTGCACCAATACATTTCATATTTAAATTACAATTGTGCAAGGCAAATTTGAGTATCACTAACTTAGAAAAGTTAATAATGTTACTAAGAAAAACTTGAACTTACGCTGTCAAAATTTAATAATTAAAAACTCTTATGATACTCATCAGCGGACACATAAATAAAAACTATATTAAAAACACATTAAAAATTAATCCCAACGTTTCATGCTATTTTGATGTTGTGAAAGTGACTGTGCTGTTTGTAACTTTGCTTCGTGGAGGTCAAGAACCCTCTCCCCTGATGATGGCTCATTAGAAAGAGCATGAAACGTTGGGATTAATTTTTAATGTGTTTTTAATATAGTTTTATATGTACGCTGATGAGTATCATAAGAGTTTTTAATTATGTTAATAATGTTTCCACCTGGATATGAGAAACCGGATGTACATGACTTGCAGAGTCAAATAGAAATAAACCAAATCCCAACTCACTTAAACAACCTTTTTCTCATGCATTGAAATTCAAAGACGATTTGAACACGCCGTCAAACTATATACTCGTATCTTAACATTCGCAGCAGCTTATCTTTATGGCATTGCATCTAATGAAAGAATCTTTAGTCAAATAAAAATTTAAAAAATATATATTGCAAACTACAAAGAGGGGTGACAGACTTGACAGCCTAATGATTTTAAAATGTGAAAGTGGAATTGTGGATTTTATTAAACTGGACGATGTTATCATCAGGTTGGCTTCTTTGAAGACCAGAAGAATTAATGTTAAATGAAAACTAGTCGGATGTGCCAATCCCAAAACTTTATTCTATCCAATATATGTTAATACCTCAAAATTTGCAATCACAATGCAAAAAGAATTATAAAGGAATAGATCCGTTTAATTGTGTGAATTTAAAAAGGAGATAGAAGCATCACATTTTTTTCAACAAATCATTGAATTTGGGCACACACCCTGTTAGATGTCTGCAACCAAAATTCCAAACCCAAAGAGCACAAAAGCGATACCTTTGGACAGTATACACCCAAGTCCAATATGGAATTGAAACCGAATATGAAATTTGGCAAATTCCGTGCATTAGTTTTTCAGATATAGCTAACGCAAAAATCGTGAAAAATGTTTCACAGCAGTGTCACCTGTTATATGATATACACAAAAGCCTAATAAGCACCAAATTACGTCGAGGTTTAACAGAATATGAAGTTTGATCAAATTCCGCGCAACAGTTTTTGAGATATAACTATCGCTAAAATCATGTAAATCGTAAAAAATGCAGCATAGCAGCGCCACCTTTTGGGTGATTTACACCAAAAACTAATAAGAATTAATTTTTATCAAGGTATAACTGAATCTAAAGTTTTATTAAATTCCGTGCATTAGTTCTTGAGATAGAGCGCCCACAAAATTTCTGTCACATACACACAGACAGACATTTTCTAAAAACAGTCAAATCGTTCTAAAACGTATCAATTATAGGTGCACATTTCCAAAATTTTTAAGGAGCCAGTGGCTCTTAAACCCAAATAATCCAGTGTCCAAATTGTGAAAGAAATGCATAAAAGCAATAGCAATTATATGAGAAAAAATTTCAGGAAATCAAAGTGAAAAATAATCTACAAATGTACAAAAGAAACAGACTAATTTACATCAAATTTGTATAGTTCATTTAATCACCCAATTATTTTAATTTGGATATAAATTAAGTATAATATAAATCTTAAGCTATGTACTGTCAGAAGATAAAGTTGGGCAAGACAGAGGTGAAAAAATATATATCTATAAGAATAAGCTAAGGAATCATGGTAGTGGGGAATATTAGGAAAACAATATTTCTTATTTTCATTTTGCCATACAAGAGTTCATAAAAGAAAAATAAGAGTGTGTAAGATTATTTTGCACTATAAAAGTCAAAACAAAATTCAAGCATTTGTTTTTCAAGAATACAGAAGAAAAATTATCTTAAAAAAACAATCTCGTCACAGATTATTACAGGGGTGAGGAAAAATATCAAGAATTTCGACAAGTTGACGCCGAAAAAATCAATTTTGTCAATCGTTAGCAAGAAAAAGCGCGAATTCCGTCAAAGGATCAGGGAAAGAATGCTAATTTCGCCAAAGAATCCCAAAAAATACGCGTCTTTTTGTCAAAGAATTGCGGGAAAAAAGGCGACTTTTGTCATTCTTTGCGGAAAAATCATCAACTTTGTCAAAGGATAACAAAAATAAACCCCACCAATTCTATAAGGAACTCAGAGAAAACGATAATTTTGTCAAAGGGTCGCAAAACAGACAACGTGAATTTTGGCAAAAGATTGCAGAAAAACGTGAATTCCATCAACAGAATGCAGAAAAAACACGAATTTCGTCAACAGATTGCACAAAAAATGCGAATTTTATCAAAGGATTGCAAAAAACACCGCGAATTTCGTCAAAGCATTGTGAAAAAACCCGTGATTTTCGTAAAAGGATCGCGAAAAAAAAAACGTGATTTTTGTCAAAGGATCGCTAGAAAAAAAAACGCGAAATTCGCCAAAGGATGGCGACTTAGATGTCGAAAATTAGTCGCCAAAGCAAAAAATTAAGTCGCCACGTGGCGACTGCCGATCGTGAATCTGCACTAATAATATCAATCCGTCGAAAGCCGGAAGTCGATTTTTTTTTTACGAATTCAGTACTTTCTTCTTGTAAAGATAGAAGAAAGTAAAAAGCTGGTTGGTTTTCCTTTTAAAAAAACAATAATTGGAATTTTTATGTTTCTAGTTTAAAAAATTTTCTTTGAAAAGAAATTTTTTATGCATAAGTTTCCTTATCACTATTACACACGTTATGCATATCACTTTAGTTGAAAATTGCAGCAATTTGTTTCAAGTTGGGAAATTTTCGAATTCCCCCCCCCCCCCCCGAAAAAATATCTGTAGCTACGCCCCTGTATATCTCGTTATAAATTAGTGTAAATTACTTGACAGGTAGGTGCATTTTTTACAATATCCGCAATAACTTTATCTCAAAAACTAATGCACGGATTTTTGTCAGATTTCAAATTCAGTTATACCTTGTAAATTGGTGCTGATTAGTTCTTGGTGTAAATGGCCCAACAGGCGGAGCTACTATGCTGAGTTTTCACGATTTTCGCAATAGCTCTGTCTGAAGAACTAATGCGCTGATATTTATCAAACTTCAGATTCAGTTAGACTTAGACGTAGACATAAATTTTACTGATTAGTGTTTGGTGTTTATAGCCCATAAGTGGCGCTGTTATGCTGTATTTTTCAAAATTTCCGCTATAGCTTTTTCTCAAGAATTATCGGACGTATTTTCATAACATTTCAAATTCAGACAGACGTTGACATAACTTGTTGCTGATTAAGTGTTAGTGTTAATCGTCCAATAGGTGGCGCTGCTATGCTGCATTTTCCACAATTTTAGCGATATCTGTATCTCAAAAACTAATGCACGAATTTTAATCAAACACCTTATTCTGTTACGGTTTCACAGGTCCTTCTTAGGCTTGGGTGTATACTGTCCAACAGGTATTGCTTTTATGATTTTTAGATTAGGAATTTTGGATACAGACATCTAATAAGGTTGGTGCTGAAATTCAATGATTTGTTTGAAAGATGCGATGCTTATATTTCCTTTTAACTGCATACAATTTAGTGCACCTATATCTTTAGAATATTCATGATGGGCATAGATTGTTATTTAATTTTGCCTCTGTGATAGCGAATTTTGAAGTAATAACAAGTAGAAATAGAAGAAATTTTTGCCATTAACACATCCTACTAGTTTCTTTTAGCATTTATTTATTTAGATTTGCTTATTTATACATAGTTTTTTATTAATCTATTTGAGAATGATATATATATATTTTTTTTTTTTTAATCCTTAATAAAATATATAATGTATATTGAAGTTATACATATATTATAAATGTACATATATTTTTCTTGTTCATATGTCGCAATATCGATATATCGGAATATCGTGATATAAAGCTGCCGATTTATCACGATATTTCATTTTAGACATCGCCCAGCCCTATTTCTGAGTATAATTTTTACAGTGCTTTAAGGTGTTTTCTCAATACGAAATATATTTTTTTCGGATGCTAAATTTTCTCAAATAGACTAAAGTTTATTTTACTAATTACTTCAAAACCACACAAAAAACGGAAACGTTCCTGGGTGTAGTTTTCACAATGTGTTAAACGGTTTTCTCCATACGAGATATCGGTTTTTCGGATGCTATTATTTCTAAAATAAACAAAAGTTTATTTAGCTAATCATTTCAAAAACATTGTAAAAACGAAACGTTTCTGAGTATAGTTTTTAAAACGTGATAAGTGGTTTTCTCAATACGAAATATCGGTTTTTCGTATGCTGTCATTTCTGAAATTAAAAAATGATTTATTTTGCTCACAAATTCAAATATACAGTAAAAACGGAAACGTTTCTGAGTATAGATTTTACAGTATGTTAAGCAGTTTCTCAATACGAAATATCGGCCTTTCGGATGCTATACTTGCTCAAATAATTAAAAAAAAAAATTATTTATTGACCATTTCAAAAGCACAGGAACAAACGAAACGTTTCTGAGTATAGTTTTTACAATGTATTAAGGAGTTTTATCAATACGAAATATCTGTTTTTCGGATGCTATATACTTTCTCAAATAGACTAAAGTTTATTTTACTGACCATTTCAAAAACACACAAAAAACCTAAACGTTTCAGGGTGTAGTTTTTACAGTGGTTTTACAATAGTTTTCTCAATACGAAATATCCGGTTTTCGGAGGTATAATTTCTAAAATAAACAAAAGTTAATTTAGCTAATGATTTCAAAAACATGCAAAAAACCGAAACGTTTCTGAGTATAGTTTTTTAAATGTGTCAAGCGGTTTTCCCGATACGAAATATTGGTTTTTTGGATGCTGTCATTTCTCAAATAAAAAAAAAAAAGTTTATTTTGCTGGCTATTTCAAAGCCACAGTAAAAACCGAAACGTTTCTTATAGATTTTACAGTGTTTTAAGCATTTTACTCAATAAAGAATACCGATTTTTTGGATGTTGTTATTTCTTAAATAAACAAAAGTTTATTTTGATAATCATTTCAAAAACACAGAGAAAAAAATAAACTAAACTTTTTTTTGTATAGTTTTCACAGTGAACTAAACAGGGGTTTTTCAATACAAAATTTCGGTTTCTCGGATGCTATCATTTCTCAAATGAACAAAAATGTATTTTCTGACCGTTTCAAAAAAGCACAAAAAACCGAAACGTTTCTGAACATAGTTTCTGCAGTGTGTTAAGCAGTTTCCTTAATACGAAATATCATATTCTTGGATTGCTATCATTTCTGAAATAAAGAAATTTAGCTGCATAACAGAATGAAAAAATAACCAAATAATGTTTGTTTATTGTTATTTTTTTAAATTAATGTTAATGCTATTTATGTAGCATGTTTGTCTGTAAAACTTGTTTGTTGAACATGAAAACATTTGCTTGCGAATGGATAGTATCCGAAAAAACGATATTTCAGGTTGAGAAAACTGTTGAATGCACTGCAAAAAACTACTCGAAAACGCTTTGATTTTCTCTTTTTTTTTTTTTAAATGGGGCAACAAAAGAAACTTTGTTTCATAAATTTCTGATATCTTTTTATTTCTGTGGTTTCTGAAGGTAAAAGAATGCTTTTCGAAATCGTAGATTGTTGGCGCCTATAGTTCAAAAATCGAGTAAATCACAAATCAAATTCAATGTGGGAGAGTCATTAGTGGTTAAATAGTTTATTAATAAAATGAATTAATATATTTAAATCAGGTGTATTGAGTAATTAATCATTATACTTTCCAAGCATTAAACATTTCTTCATAATACAAATTCTCTATTTAAAACAGAGCCAAGATGCTGCTTTTCTGTTGCAGAGTCAAGACTTCCATGATACTACAATAATATACTCTGTATTAAACAGAGCCACGGTTTAAACATTATACCTCTGGTTACAGAGTCAGGACTAACCTTTTCCAAAAAGATACATATTATACAAAATAACATCAAAATAAAAATTACAATATGCTGGTTATAAATCTTCTTCAATTACCTTAATAATAATATCAGAAACCACATTAAATTAGCTATAAATTATTATAAATAGCTATAATATTCATTTAAATGACATCAAGTAATTATAAAACTAATAAATCTATTTAAATGATACGAAAATAAATATAACTCATAAAGTTATATCAAGAAATCACAAAGTCATTAAATTACTAATAAATCATCATCAAGAATTCAAAATTATTATAAAAGCTAATAAATCTACATTAAATGACCTTGAAATCATAATATTACTTATAAATACTGATCAAGAGCCAGGATTATAAACAAATTATATTTTCTGTCAGAAGAAATCAATCAGTTTTATAATTATGTTTCAGAATATAAACGATAAATAGACTTAAATTATAAACAATAAATTTGATTTCTTCTTCAAGGGCATTTACGCCGAAACATAGATAATTCTAAAGAGGCAGCACTTTAATTTGACGTCGCCGCTGATTATGAAAATCTCACCGCTTTAATTTAAATTGATAGAAAACGGAGGGTAAATCGCAAACCACCTGTATAGTTACAAATACAGTGCGTTTCACCCTAACTGAACTTGTGTCGACAGTAATAATTTTAAGAAAAATAAAAATACTGCAATGAAAATGTAACGATATGTACCTCGTTTGATATGAATGCGATAGCACGAAAAGTTCTCGAAAAACAGGATGCTCATGCAATCGATGATACCGTATGAACTGGTCATCGCAGTCCAAAATGTGAAGCCTCAAGTGCATATTGCTGGCGCGTATAATGAAACTTCTGCTACATTTTTTTTAAGTTATCCCATTTACAACAAAAGTGAGCATGTGTATTAAAAGTTTCATTCTAATATACTTCAGTTTTCTGAAAGTTATTACCGGCAACCCAAGTTGAGTTAGAATAGAACACACTGTATTTTTTAATAAATAGGGGGTTTTCGACGCCATGTTCCATTGCCATTTTTGTTCGCCTTGATACCTAATATCACCCTCTGAAGTTGTCGGTCGAAATCGGCAACACCCTGTATATATTTAGGTGTGTATGTATTTGTACCATGCAGCTATAGTGATATTACTGTAATGATATACTATAGTGATATACTATAATGATATAATACCGGGTGTCCCAGGGGCGCGCCGACCCAGTGTGCAAAGTGTGCGGTGCACACAGGCGCTGAAGTAGTAAAGGCTCCAAAAATTTCAGTTCAGGAGCAATTACTTTTAAAAAAGTCCTTCCGGCCAGTGCCGGGAGGAAGAGGTAGCTTTCAAATACCTTATTTTAAAAAAAGCCAGCTTATATTATTCAAACACACGAAGCTCAATTTAGTGGAAACCGAATATAGGAGATTCAATACTAATTTTTATCAATACTAAATCATTATGAATGAGAATTTCACGAAATTAGTCAGCTTTATCCAAGCTGCTTTTATTTAAAGTAACTTATATTTGGCTGAGATGTTGATGTATACTATCCACATGCTTTCTCAGATGGAAATAGGCAAATATGTGTGTTATCTCGTGACAAATACAAGATCGTTTCAAAATGTTAGCCATACTAGAAATTCAAAGTACTATAATTCAACCATTTTTTAAGATATAAACAAAAGAACAAATTTTCAGAAACAAAATCTGCTCCGGAATCTTTGTATCAAGGCCAAACACATAAAAAAATCTTTTTCATTTTCGAATTTTTTAATACCTCATTTTAAATTTTAAATTTAATTTTTAGGTAGCTTTCTTTACAAAAAGCTACCTATTGCAGCCGTTCGGAGGAAAGCGATTTCAAAAAATTTTGGTATATTTTCATCGATCATGACCCCCAGACCCCGAAACCACCCTCCGTTCAAAATTGATATATATATATATATATATCTGACCTATGTCACACTGTAACTCTCGTATTTATGAACCGATTTGGATGTAATTCGGTGTGTACATAGTACATACCAATGTCTCGACCGAGTTCGTTGGCCAGCTTCATCCGCCATTTTGTTTCAAAATGGCGGCCATTTAAAAATTTTAAAAAAAATTAAAATTTGAAATGTGGTACCAAAAAATTGAAAATAGAAAAATATTTTTTTCTTATGTATTTGACCTTTATACAAAGACTCCGTAGCAGTTTTTGTTTCGACTATATCTTAAAAAATGGCTGAGTTATAGCATTTTGAATTTCTAGCGAAGCTGACATTTTGAAACGTCCTGAATTTTGTCACGCGATAAAAGGCGTATTTATGAACCGATTTGGATGTAACTTCGTTTATACATAGTACAGACCAATGTCTCGAACGAGTTCGTTGGCCAGCTTCATCCGCCATCTTGTTTAAAAATGGCGGTCATTTAAAGTTTTAAGAAAAATTTAAATTTGAAATGTGGTAGCAAAAAATTGAAAATTAAAAAAATATTTTTTTCTTATGTGTTTAACCTTGATAAAAAGATTCGGGAGCAGTTTTTGTTTCGTCTATATCTTAAAAAATGGCTAAGTTATAGCATTTTGAATTTCTAGCGTGGCTGACATTTTAAAACGTCCTGATTTTTGCCACGTGATAACAGACGTATTTATGAACTGATTTGGATGTACCTTGGTGTGTACATAGTACATACAAATAACTCAACCGAGTTCGTTGTCCAGCTTCATTCGCCATCTTGTTTCAAAATGGTGGCCATTTAAAAAAATTAAAAAAAATTAAATTTAAAATGAGATACCAAAAAATTGGAAAATGAAAAAGATTTTTTTTGTATGTGTTTGACCTTAATACAAAGATTCCGGAACAGGTTTTGTTTCGTCTACATCTAAAAAAATGGCTGAGTTATAACATTTTGAATTTCTATTGTGGCTGACATTTTAAAACGACTTGATTTTTGTCACGCGATAACAGGCGTATTTATGAACCGATTTGAATGTAACTTGGTCTGTACATAGTACATACCAATGTCTCGACCGAGTTCGTTGGCCAGCTTCATTCGCCATCTTGTTTCAAAAGGGTTGCCATTTTTTTTTTAAAAATGTAATTTAAAATTTAAAATGAGGTATTAAAAAATTGGAAAATGAAAAAGATTTTTTTTATGTGTTTGGCCTTGATACAAAGATTCTGGAGCAGTTTTTGTTTCTGAAAATTTGTTCTTTTGTTTATATCTTAAAAGGTGGTTGAATTATAGCACTTTGAATTTCTATCATGGCTAACATTTTGAAAGGATCTTGTATTTGTCACGCGATACCACACGTATTCGCCTATTTCGATGAAAGAAGGCATGTGGATAGTGTGCATCAATATCTCGACCAAGGTCGCTGGTCAGCTTCATCAGCCATCTTGTTTCAAAATGGCGGCCATTAAATTAAAAAAAATTATATTTAAAGTGAGGTGCAAAAAAATTAGAAATTGAAAAAGGTTTCTTTCTTAAGTATTTGACCTTGATATAAGGATTCAGGAGCATTTTTTGCTTGTGTTTATCTTAAAAAATGGCTCAGATATAGCAGTTTCAATTTCTAAAGTGGGTGACATTTTGAAAAATCTGATTTTTTGACTGCGACAGCACTCGTATATATCAACAGATTCCGATATGAGTGAGCATGTGCACAGCAATTACTAAGGTCTCGACCAATTTCACTGGTTAGACTCATCTACCATGTTGTCTTAAAATGGCAGGCACTTTAAGAAATCGCCGAATTTTGCAGCCAAATATAAGTGACTTTAAATAAAAGCAGCTTGGATAAAGCTGAGTAATTTCGCGAAATTCTCATTCATAATGATTTAGTATTGATAAAAATTAGTACTGAATTTCCTACATTCGGTTTCCACTTAATTGAGCTTCGTGTGTTTGAATAATATAAGTTGGCTTTTTAAAAATAAGGAATATGAAAGCTACCTCTCCCTCCCGGCACTGGCCGGAAGGACTTTTTTTAAATGGCAACCCTTTTGAAACAAGATGGCGAATAAAGCTGGCCAACGAACTCGGTCGAGACATTGGTATGTACTATGTACAGACCAAGTAACATCCAAATCGGTTCATAAATACGCTTGTTATCGCGTGACAAAAATCAGTTCGTTTTAAAATGTCAGCCACAATAGAAATTCAAAACGCTATAACTCAGCCATTTTTTTTAGATATAGACGAAACAAAAACTGTTCTGGGATCTTTGTATTAAGGTCAAACACATACAAAAAAATCTTTTTCATTTTCTAATATTTTGGTATCTCATTTTAAATTTAAAATTTTTTAAATTTTTTAAAATGGCCACCATTTTGAAACAAGATGGCGGATGAAGCTGGCCAACGAACTCGGTCGAGATATTTGTATGTACTATGTACACACCAAAGTACATCCAAATCGGTTCATAAATACGCCTGTTATCACGTGACAAATATCAGGACGTTTCAAAATGTCATCCACGCTAGAAATTCAAAATGCTATAACTCAGCCATTTTTTGAGATATAGACGAAACAAAAAGTGCTCCCGAATCTTTGTATCAAGGTCAAATACATAAAAAAAAATATTTTTTCAATTTTCAATTTTTTGGTACCACATTTCAAATTTAAATTTTTCTTAAAAAATTAAATGGCTGCCATTTTTAAACAAGATGGCGGATGAAGCTGGCCAACGAACTCGGTCGAGACATTGGTATGTACTATGTACAAACGAAGTTACATCCAAATCGGTTCATAAATACGCCTTTTATCGCGTGACAAAATTCAGGACGTTTCAAAATGTCAGCCACGCTAGAAATTCAAAATGCTATAACTCAGCCATTTTTTAAGATATAGACGAAACAAAAACTGCTCCGGAATCTTTGTATAAAGGTCAAATACATAAGAAAAAAATATTTTTCCATTTTCAATTCTTTGGTACCACATTTCAAATTTAAAATATTTAAGAAAATTTTAAATGGCCGCCATTTTGAAACAAAATGGCGGATGAAGCTGGCCAACGAACTCGGTCGAGACATTGGTATGTACTATGTACATACCGAATTACATCCAAATCGGTTCATAAATTCGAGAGTTACAGTATGACAAAGGTCATATATATATATATATATATGGATATATATATATATATATATATATATATATATATATATATCAACTTTTGAACGGAGGGTGGTTTCGGGGTCTGGGGGTCATGATCGATGAAAATATACCAAAGTTTTTTGAAATCGCTTTCCTCCGAACGGCTGCAATAGGTAGCTTTTTGTAATGAAAGCTACCTAAAAATCCTTAATTTAATTATACTAAAATATGTTAAAATTTCTTGACATATGATTTATGTTTTGTAGATTTACCTGAGACTAACGTACTTATAAATATTCAATTCTTTTTATGTAATTTATTTCGTGTTATTCTACTTCTGTGTCTCCAATAACTGATTTAGACACAGACCTCAACCTTTCAATAAACAGAGACGCATCTCATGTAGTTGCAAAGAATAAAAGGCGCCATAATTCACATGACTGAAAACATGCATCACTATTATCTCACTGCAGTAGTAGTAGAGCTTATTACAATTTTATTACCACAGGGGCTACATTCGATCTGTTCTTTATTTTTAAATAGCAATCGCCGCCTTACAGCAGAATTTCTGTCATAAATAAGATGAAAATTACTCTTCGGAAATACTGGTAAAAGTTTCCCCTGCGGTCATCAGGCCATGAATAGTGGTAGACTTAGGCGTCACAAGCACCTTATAGGATGCACATACATCTCAATAGCGATAGCCATAAGTCTCTTATGACATTGGTTTTAAAGAAAACATCCTTTAAAATAGATTTTTAGTTTTAAAAATAGCTAGTAAGAGGAAACATTCGAATGGACGCTAGGAAAACCTTCAAAGGGCGCCATCATGGGAGACGCGTTGGACAAGCCTAAATAGAGAAAAAAAAATATAAAATATAAAATCTTTACATTGTGCTGTTCAATGTAAAGATTTTATATTGGAGAGCGGCAGCTATGGGACAAATTTTAATTGGTAAAAAAGAAACATCAGCTGTTTGTGAAGGTTTTGTCATTCAGTGTCGCAGGTTTAACAATGTGATTTCCGCGCTCATAGAGTAAAACCTATTTTAGGCGGCCGAAGCAATATCTTTTTCAGCGCTTCTACAAATGATCACTTTAGTAGAAACTAATATGTATTGGACAAAAATTGTGTTTTTCGGACCACGGACCTCCGAGCAGAACAAATACTTTTTATCTATATTATCTTGTACTCTGGACCTATCATCATGGCGGAAACAGCATTTTTGTTAAAGGGGAAGGAATGATGAAAATAGGCTAAATTTGGCCATAAATGCCCAAAAATTCTTACTTTTTCAAAAACTGAGAGTGGCGGCCTTTCTCTGAAACACCTGCCCACTCTCGTATCTAATCGCATTCTGGATAAATAGCTGTGATGATTGTAAGATTTTTTTCATTTCAATTTAAAACATAAAACTGAAAGTTTTGAAATATGAGCACTTATTAGCATTATATATAACCTTAGACGCAACAGAGACTAGAATGACATAAAAAGTTCAATTTAGACATAAATAAGTTAGGAGCTACAATGATGGCTCTAATATGAACGGGAAAACATAGATTTATGCAAAAAAAAGTTTTAAATTCCTGTGCACTTTATGCCCTACTAACCGACCCGCTTGGAATTGCTCGAGCTAATGATTATAACCTTAAATATGCCTAAAATCAAATGTTGAATAATTTTATATTTTTTCCAAACGAACCTAGAGATTGGAGGGGGGGGGGGGGATGTCTTCAGCAGCATACACAGGACGTGCAACGCACTGTCCGGCTTGTTTTGATTTTATATTTTTAAATTGAAATCTTTCCAGTCAGCAGCACTACCTTAGGCAGTGTACAACCTGGAATATATAGGCTTTTTCATTTTAAAATGAAAATCCATCCAAAGGAAGTTCGAGTTGATGGTCCCATTTCCATTTGCAGGGTACACCGGGAGTGTTGTCTACGTTCCAGTCTGATTTTTCAAGCGAACCTCGAATTTGTATTTATTTTCTGGCATTTAGATATATAACACTTTCAAATCTGATCTAAAATGCTTGATAACACATATTATAAAATGGGCACCATCCCTTCAATTCATAGAATGCGAAATGATACAGTAGCGTAGCCAGGATTTCGTTTCGTGGGGGGGGGGGGTGTCCAGAATTTTTCCTTCAGGTTATATATATAGTAAAACCTGTCAAGATAAAATCGTAAATACTGCTGAAAAATTCCTTTTTACACAAGTTTTCGTGTTATCAGGTGTATTTGTATAGTATTCTTTTCCGTAGCACTATGGAACATTTCTGTTTAAGACAGAATTCCGTTATAGGCAGGTTTCATTTTTGCAAGTTTTGTGTAATACTTATTTATGTCACATGAATAGTATAAAACTTGTCAAAATAGTAATTGTCTATAACAGAATCCTGTCTTTAACGAAAGCGTTACAGAGTCTTAATATGAATTGCGATACAATTAAATTTGCTGAAAACCTGTCTGAAAGGGGATGTTCATTGTTCTTTAGTGAAACATAGTAAAACCTGTGAAAGCGGAATCTTTCTATAACGGAATCCTGTCTCAAACGGAAGAGTTTCAGAATCCCCGAGAAACGAACAATAGATCTTATTGAGGTAGTGTATCTTAGAAGCATAATTAATTACACTGCTTTCAATGGAAGACTGTCTAAAATGGAGCTTTTTACCAGCCCCTTGCAATCTTGTCTTGACTGTGTATGTATAATAGAAGTATTTCGAGTAACTTTCAGAATTTAGGTATATCCTTATTTAATTTCTTAATTTAAAAAAAAGCATGGATAAAAATGTAAGGCCAATCTCAATAACTGCAACTAATAAATAATACATTGAAGTTACATTAATATTTACCAATGAAAAAGATTCACTATGATGTAAAAAGCTGAGCGCATACTGAAGAGTTAAATTTAATTAACCCATTCGCTGTCATCCACGAGTATACTCGTGGCTTTAATTTATTAATTACTTTGTCATATTTTAGAATTAAAGAAATTGCCTCATTTATTGGCAGAAATTTCGCTGTATTAGTAAAGGGAAATTTACCTTTCTGAATTTGTGGTAGCAAACGACTTTTAACAAAAAATTTGAAAATTCTTACTTTATAGTTTTGGCAGCGAATGGGTTAAATAAAGTTACATATTACATAACATTTGCCTACAATAAAGTTAGGATCAAGTGGTTGAGTTCAAAACAGCAATTTCCATGTTTAGTTTCTTGCCATTGAATTAAGAACTTGTGCTGTAATAGATATTGGATAATGATTAATATTGGATAATAATAAGTGTCAATCGCATGATCCGCCGCGCTCCCCATGGAAGTTTTTGAGGTAACCCAGATAGCATGAACATTAGCAGCAAGTTTGATTTTTTCTTATATTATCTTGCCGTGACAAATTTGAATTGAGAAATTCGCCGCAAATCTCCCGCACCCGCAAAGTATACCATCACCCACTTGCATGAGTAGTTTGTTGTGAAACTGATGCAAGATTGTCTTTAATTCACGAAAGTGACGAAAGCAAAAATTCCCTCTGTTGAGAGAATAAACAATCAGCACATACGCAAAAATTTCAGAAATTTTATTCGGTAGGCACCGCTTTTTCAAAACGCTATACTTATTACATGCCAAACAATGCTCGAAATGAAAAGTACAAATATTACCTAAACTTGTTTATGGTGATAAAACTGATGCATGCACCTTCTGACGGCGCTTTCGCATCAATAGATTTGATCAGATCTATGGACCCCTTCGAAGGGGTTAAACTTATAGTGTGACATGGAAAGATTACTACTTTGCAGTAAGTTTGCAGTATTTTTGATTACTTCTTTGCCGTTAGTTTGCAGTAAATTTGATATAGTATGAATTTAACTTGCACGACAAGTTAGCTGCAAGTTCAAAGTGTGGTGACTTCGGCGTTTGCGTTATCTTGCTGCAGTCTTGTTATGAACTTTCAGTCTTGTCATGCTGAGCTTACTGCAACTTTTCAGGTGTTCAGAGCAAGACTGTTGCAAATTTTCTGCAAACTAAAAATGCTATGTGGGAAGGTTTTAACTTTAAGAAAAAGATGTTGCATTTTCAGCTACAGAAACTAGTAATGTAAGAAGTGCACACATCAATTATAGTTCATGCTGGAAAAAGCAGTTTTGTTACAAGTGTCTTATTCAGCCATAATTCTTTTGGGTTTCCATGTTTCATGTCTCGCCACTTTTGATACCATATTCGATCTAATAGTTGCTTTCGATATCTGGTCATCTTTAAGGAAGTTAATTTTTTGTAATAAGTTTATTTGTGATGGATTAGCACTTTTTGGCAGTATTAGAATGTGTAAAAAATGTTTCATGGTGGTTTCTTTTTTTGTACTTCTCAGTCAATTTATTTTAGATGGTTCGAAACAGTTTTAGAACATTCTCCAAGTTCAGCAGTAAGCTTCGGACGAGTCGGATTTATGCAGTTCTGGAAGGGACACTTAGAAGTTCCGTGGAAAGGGGTAGCGCCCTTCGAGACCATTAATAATCATAAAATTACGAACCTTCCGAATGAACCCTTAAACAACTTGACAGGAGGATCAAGAACCTCATCTTTGTATATTTCAGCATTCACAGTTGCACTGGTAAAAATGTGTCGGTCACTGCGGCCATTCAAAATGATGTCCGTCCATACCATGATTCCACGACCTTTGTATCGATGCCTTTCACGGAAGTTTTCAGCCTTATTGCGTGTGATTTTCTCCCTCCATATGGTAACACGTCTATAGTAACTCTCTCCACAAAATCGGGATTCATCGGTAAAGAGAACTCGGCTCCAGTCCGTGGTACTCCAATGACGATGATCTCTGCACCACTTTAACCGGGCGCATTTCGCTATCGGAGTTGGTGGAACACAAATGATGGGTTTCCTTGCATGCAGACTGTCACTCACAGTAAACCAGGATAGCCGAGTTCTTGTTGCTGCAGCAAACTCCCTGCAATCTGAACTGACGTCAATTGCCTATTTCTTTTAGCAATCGTTGGCAAATTACAGCCCTGATGTCTGTGGACATTATACCAGTGTCTTTAAACCGTTTCCAGATTCTTGACATGAGGCTTTTGGCTATTTTTAAGTCTTTACAGACTTCTAAGGGTGTCTGCCCTGCTTCCATTCTCCCTATCGCACGCAATTTCTCAAAATCGGTCAAATGTCTTCTGGACGACATATGCCACCTACCAGAAGCGAAAGTTTTACCTAATTACACGTACAATCCTTAAAATTAGACCAAATTACCCACGTGCGCCCCTTTTCACACGTGAATCGAAAGAACGGGCTGAGGTTGAAAATTTTGCATATATTTCTGTAGCGAATGTTAATCCCTTTGGACTACGTGATAATGTTGACACTGAGTTACCTTTCTGGAAGTTCCCTTAATAGAATTAACATAAAGCACCTTTTTATGGTTGTTCCTTTAATTTTTCTCGCCAGTGTATTTTGAAAGTGGTAACAAATAACCGTTGTTAATATTGTCCGTTATAGAGTGAACAAAGGTAAGGGTCACGAAACTCAACCAATGTGCCGTTATTGCGTTCGTATAAACTCGTTCTTTCCCATAAGTGTCGCCAACAGAAGCCCATCGAAGTCCTAGATAAAGAAGCTTTACGTTTAATCTAGTTACAGTAAATTTGTGTATACTTGCATAGTTATCCTTCAGTCTCGGGATATTAAAATGTTTTTGTTTATGAGAGGAATCCGTGTTTTCAGAACACCTGCCAAGAAGGATTCACAATTGGAACAAGTTTCATTTCAGATAGGTTTCAAACGTTAGCAAACGTTAGCAAATATATAGTGTTGTTTTTGTCGACCCTGAATTGTTTTCCTTTGAGATAGGTCATCTTCACAGATTTTCCTGTAATAGATTTATGCTCTTCAGAGGTGGTTTTATAGTAGCGGTTTCCAACCTGGGGTACGTGGCAGGTCTGCTGGGGGTATGTGAAAATAATGTCGGTAATGGCGGAAGTCACAAAAATGTTAGGAATATCAATGTAATTTGCATCGATTTCTTATATGGTTGTTATAAGAAGATTACTAATGAAAAAAAGCATGTTTACGTTAGTTCCTTGAGTGGAGGGGGAAGGGGGGCGTGTTTATGAGAAATGGAGGTACTCCGAAATGAAAAACCTAAGAAAGGGGTAGGTGAAAGAAAAAAGTTTGGGAAGTGAGTACGTTTTAGCAGTTTTAAGGGATACTGTTAAAACGGAAAGTGTTTATAACGGAAACCTGTCTAAAACGGAAAGTTCATAGTCCCGAAAAAAGACATACCTTTACCTTCTAAGACGAACACATCTCTAAAGCGGAATTCTTTATAGATCCTTTGTGATTCTGTCTTAGCAGTTTTTACTGTTGTATTTGTATCCATGATTCAGTAAACCAGGTCTACTTTCGGGGGGGGGGGGGGGGGGGGACCCCTGTACTCCCCCTTGGCTACGCCACTGAAATGATATCTACTGCCTTCGGCAGCGCACACAGGTGCTGCTATCCACGCTCCGGCTTGATTTTACAAACGGACCTCGAATTTGCATTTAATTTTTGGCAATTAGATATATAAAACTTTCAGTTCTGACCGGAAATTCTTGATAAAACATAAATAATATGAAATGCGCACTATCCCCTCACCTTTTTTAAAACGCGAAGTGATACCCAAAGCACATATCTCTTAAACGAGAAACGATATCTTGAGAAAACTTGCACTGAGAGAAAAAAAAAAAAAACATCTCTGGCGAATCCTTGAAGTGACTTCAAGATTTTTTTTAAAGAGTAAATATTAATATTTGTCACACCGGAGATATCGTTAGAACCGGAAAAATACCTAGAATTTATTAAAAGGCGGTTTTTATTTATTTATTTATTTATTTATTTATTTATTAAAAAATTTAAAACTTTAGAAAAAGGGAAGAACTTGAAAACTGACGCGAATAGCGGCCAAATAAAAGTTTTTTTGAAATAGTAGCAAAATATACCTTGGAATTGGAAAGGTAAAACGATTTTCTTTCATTCTTTTTTATTTTTTTATAACTCTACGGGGAACTGCTCATCGCAATATCAAAATGCCCTACGTTTTCGTCAGTGTGAAGGACCATAATATTTCTGCTAATTATCCAAAAATGAAAGAAACTGAGCCTCAGAAGGATGACCTGCCATCGTGTATCCCAATCCAAATTTTCCGACCAGCATCAGCGGCAGAAGCGGATAAACTACCTGCCGGCCCCCTGGGCTACACATTTTTCTGGACCCTCCCTTTTTCAAAGCGATTATTTCAGTGTTTTCGGACACTAAAAACGATAAGAAGTACTTTTATGCAGGTAATAATTAAAATTTCATAAAATTCGAAGTGTGCCATAATTCGGTAAGTTTTGATCGTAAAAAATGTGATTTTTAAAATCCCTTTCATAGATGTAGAACGATATTTTTCTAATTATAAATTATTAGAACCCAGCGGCCATATAAAGAATAAAATTTCATATTTTAAGATATATCCAGCCCCTTATAAAACAAAAGCTATACTTTATTTGTACACTTTTTTTTTTTTTTTAATTGGAAAAATGTTTCTATCATCATTAGTTTAAACGATAATCGGCATAGCCTCTATTTAGAATCACCCAGTATGATGCAATTCTGAGAACATTTCTGAATCTTTTCATAATTTTTTTTTTCAGAATGGATTCGCAGTAAGTAAATTAAAAAAGTAATGTATTTTCACATAAACATTTATATGAAGTCTCTAATCCAGTGGTTCCCAACGTGGGGCGAACGCCCGACTGGGGGGCAAATTGACTTTTTAGGGGGGGGGGATTTTAAATAACTGTCAGTTTTTCGGAAAGGTAATGTTTTTGACTGAGACTAAAGTAATACATGCAAAATTTAAAAACAAAATTAAAAAGTTTTTTTTTTTGTCTTTTAAAAAAGTCCCAAATCAAAAATTTTAAATGGAATTTAATGCAGAATAATTATATAAACAGTTTTTATAGTTGTTTTAACTTTCTTTTTTATTTTTAAAATATAAAATGTTTCATAATTTTTCTGGTTATTAATGTATTTTTCAGTTTTTTTTTTTTAAACTTTATCGAGCATTTATTGAATGAGCTTTGGATTTGTATTCACTCTGCAGTATGAACACGAAGAAACTACAAGCATTTTGTGAAGATAAAAATGCACACAATATAACACTTTTGTTCAACACTGAGGTCAGCTGCAAAGGTACAACAAAACTCCTTTGGGCATATGAGTGAAGATGTATACATAGTATAGCCTCATTGCATTTATAGTATTACGTTAAAAACACATTTGTGACATAAAATTCATCTCTTTGATAAGTAAAAAATGCGAAATGAATGTTGGTTGGTAAGGCTACTGCTAAGCTCCTTTCAGATAAATACAGTTCATTTTTAAATAATAAGAGATATACATTACAGAATTTGTGTGTCGGGCGGGAGGGGAGGGGGAAGGAGGATCGTAATTTTACGGATGTGGGGCGTGGCTAATAAAAGTTTGGGAACCACTGTATCTAATCTTAAAAGAATTTTCTTAGGTTACCATATGAATTTTACTAGAATAAGTGATCAATGTCGGATGATCGAACATGATGCTAAAAATTAAGGGAGAAAAATAGACAAAATGCTTGATTAAAACTTAATAGCTTCTTTAAAAGATATAATTTCTAAAGATGCTGACAAAATCTCGCCCAGAATGCCGCCTCTGTGTAAATCCATCTTAAACTAGAAGCCGAAAAATGGTAAGAAACCAATATTTTCTTCTTGCGAATATCGACAAAATTAAAATAAGTGTATAGCATTTGGAATACAATCTATATGTTAATTACCTATAAAACTAAATAGATGAGTGAAACAAAGAATATTGCACATCATTTCGTTTTTAAATATTATTTGTTCGATTATTGTTAAATATATATTGTAATTATTATTATGTTCGTTCATAAAATATTATCCTTGTATGAAGAAAAAAACCCTAAAAGAAAATCTTAGCACCTCTTTCCATTCGGGGCCCCTAGACTTCAGCCAACTCAGCCCAATGGGTAATCCGCCTTTGATGTGAGGTAGATTTCTAATCCGTCGCCAACACGTGAAGAGTGAAGATAAACGTCTTTCTTTTAATACATGGAAATTATTCCAGTCTTTCTTTTATTCATATAGATAGATATGCAAATTAGAGATGATAAACAACTTTCTTTTATTAGTATAGATGCAATCAATTGTTATTGTATTGTATTATTTTCTCCAAGAGAATGAAATTTTCCAGTTTAATGGAGAATTGTGATACAGACAGGTTCCATTTTCATTGGCTTTACCGATTTTCGAATTTTATTTAAAAAACTGCCTACCTTCCTAATTTTTCAAGTAAATGAAACATGTTTGAAACGAGAAATTTTATTTAATAAATGAAATAAAATACGAGACCTATAGAAACAAAACATATTTTATTAAACACATTTTCTAGATTAAAAAACTTTATTTGACCTGGGAAAAAACTCCAGAAGGATGGGAACTAATGATTTTTTTTATATATAAAGTTTTATTTTCGGAGGGGGGTGGGGATATAGGGCGCCTACTAACGTTCTGCACACAGGCGCTTGATACTGCTGGCGCGCCCCTGGGGTATCCAAAAAATAACTGATGGATTTTAAAATTCAATAACTTTCAAACGGTGACATATATTAAAAAAATTCTTGCAGGAGTGTTATGTAAAATGTCAGGAGTTTTTGTGCTGCTATTCTCAGTTTTAGTTACAAATAGCATCGATAGATGACGCTGCAAGCAATAACCGCTAAATCCAGGCTCTATTTTTCGGCCTTTTTCTTCTTCCATGCGAAAAAAAGGAGATTAAAATGCATTGAATAGATCCCGAAGTACCAAAAATTGGGTCTGGACTGAGTACCTATAGAGATCCTAAATTAGAGAGAGATTGGACATTGACGAAATGTCCGCCATTTTCGTTACAAAGTAGATGGAACGCCGTACATCAGCGTTTTCATCAGCGTCGAACACTTTTTATTCTATTAAAATTATGAAAATTTCATTTTATACGCCTTCAAAGAGCCTTTCAGAGCATAAATATGAGCACATTTCTATTTTAAAGATTAAGAATTTTCAGAAAATGCATTTTTTAATCTATTTTTTTTTTTTCACAAATTTCAATGGTGGGCAGAGGAAGATTGGGCATGTAAGAACTTTATTTTAATTTCGCAATATTTGAGAAAATAATTTTTAACGATTATCAGACAGAAAATGAACTATAGAATTCAATTTTTTAAAACTATCTATAATTTATTACGCATTTTAAAACAACAGTAATTATTATAATTTTCACCATCTTCGCATTGATAATTTCAAAAGCAATAAAATTTGTACATATCATATACCACTCCTGTTTAACTCTGTATGGGATTCAAAGTTAATTTAATATGTGGGCTGAAAATATTTTATGATAAGTTTCTACGTACTGCTACTTCTCTTTGATATTCTTTTTAAATACAGAAGTCTGGTAAATATTTAGTATTAGATTGAGCATTGTTATCAAAACATTAAATGAAAGTTTAGAAAAAAATTAAATAGGGGCACTGCTTTTAAAAGAAACAAATAAAAAATATGAAAAACAAATTCTATAAATAAATCAAAATCCGATAGCTACGTAAAATCGCACTGCTGCGTAGCGTAAAACAGCTGAGAAAGAAAAAAAAAAAAAAAAAAGCATTTTCTGAGAATTCTTGCTCATTAAAATGGAAATGTGCTTATATTTATGTTCCGAAAGACTCTCAGAAGGCATATAAAATGAAATTTTCATAATTTTAATAGAATAAAAAGTGTTAGACGCTGATGAAAATGCATTGCGCTGTACGGCGTTCCATCTACTTTGTAACGGAAATGGCGGACACTTCTTCAATGTCCAATCTCTCTCTAATGTAGGATCTCTAAGTACCTAATGCTCTCAGTGCTATTGTCTGAAATTCGAACTAAAATCAATAATCAGAGTAAAAAAAACTCCTAACATCATACAAAACCCTCCTGCAAGAATTTTTTTTTAATATCTGTCACCGTTTGCAAGTTATTGAATTTTAAATTCCATCAGTCATTTTTGGGGCACCCGGTATATGCAACTATATATGATAAGATGAATAATGTATTCTTTGAAATATAAATGAGTATATTCTCGCTAATTATTTACTTCCGAAACTATAGTTATAGTGTTAGTCTTCTTTTTCTTTTCTTTTTTTTTTTTTTTTTTCCTGAAAAAAAGAAAGAAGATTTTAATTTCAATTATTAGTAAATTAATTTCAGATTTTCTTGTTGCAGGTCCTTGCGCAATAGACGTAACATCTTCACCTGCAACCTAGCCGTTTGCTTGTTGTGCATGAATATCTTGGTGGTAACTGGCCTGAAACGAGTTGACGAAATCGTAAGGACATTATTTGAGCTATTTTTACTTAAGGGGACTCTTCACTCACTTGAAAACACCCACTCGCCCTTTTGAATGTGAAAAGATTTATCATACTTAAATGTCTCTTTTAGGCTTCTTCCGTGAGAATAGCAGTTCATTTTTTATATAATAAAAATTATATATTAAAGGTTGAGGGGGGGGGGGGGGCATCATTATTTTAAAATTGCTTTGGTGGGGCGTGGCCGAAAAAAGGTTGGGAAACACTGGTTTATAGAATTTAAAGAAAGAAAAAGGGAAAATGCTTAACATTGTAAAAAAAGAGAAAATGTTTCGTAACTTGCGAAACTATAATATAATTAAGAACGAAAATATACAATAGCCGCTTCCAAATCCCCCTGCGACTCCGAAATGTTTTCTCTAATCTTAGAAATCACATAAGCCAATATATTTTTGAAATTCAAAGAAGCATTTATAAAAACGAAGTTTATTTTGTTAGCACTGATTGTATGAAACGACCCCGGGTAGCTTTTATAGTGTATTAATCATTATTCTCAAACCCGAATATCAGTACAGTCCCAGTTAGCATGAACATTAGCAGCAAGTTTGATTTTTTCTGACAGTATCTTGCCGTGACAAACTTGAATTGAGAAATTCGCAGCAAATTTTCCGCGAAGTATACCATCTCCTATTTGCATGGGTAGTTTGTTGTGAAACTAATGGCAAGACTGTCTTTAATTCACGAAAGTGACGAAAGCAAAAAAGTCCCTCTGTTGACAGAATAGACAATCAGCACATATGCAGAAATTGCAGAAATTTTATTCGGTTGGCACCGCTTTCTGTAAACGCTATACGTATCAAAAACCAAAAAAAGGCTCTATTGAAAAGTATAAATATTACCTTAACCTGATTATGTTCATGAAAACAATCCATGCACGTTCGGACGGTGTGTTCGCATCAATAGACCTGATTAGGTCCATGGATACCTCCGAAGGAGTTAAATTTATAGCGTAACAGTTGTAAACATAGAGTGGGTGAAAGATTACTACTTTGCAGTAAGTTTTATTATTTGTTTGCCGTTAATTTGCAATACATTTGATACAGCATGAATTTAACTTGCACGACAAGTTAGCTGCAAGTTCAAAGTGTGGTGACTTCGGCGTTTGCGTTATCTTTCTGCAGTTGTGTTATGAACTTTCAGTCTTGTCATGCTGAGCTTGCTGCAACTTTGCAGGTTTTCAAAGCAAGACTGCTGCAAATTTTTTGAAAATTAAAAATGCTATCTGAGGTAGAACCCCGCTAATCCGAAGCGATTTTATTTTCGAAAATTATATTTCAACAGATTAACTGATTAGATTGATATAGTGTACTGAAACCAAAAAAGTACTTTTTTTTGCATGCGTAATTTTGTACACATTGAAGAAACTAATGTAATAATTCAAGGATCATATTTACATTTAATAAAAACTAACTACATTAACATATCATATACACATTTACATAACAATCTTTTGGGGTGAAGAAATTTGTCAGATTATTCTGACGAAGTGATGTAATTCTCGACGAGGAAGCAATATTATATCAACGTCTCATAAACATGTCTGTTGAGGTCGCATTTTCACACTGTTATATCGCAGCGCTATTTCTAGCGCATTTTCAATTTCAGAATGGGAAACGAGAGCATTCTCTGGCTCATCAGTTTCTACTAGATCAGAGTCACCTTGTGGCTTATTCTGAGCTAAATACGTGATTTCTTCGTCTGTATATAACTGAATCCGAGAGATACAGTAAAGCAGGGTTGGCGAACCTTTTTGTTGCCGCGTACCAAATTCCATAAAAAAATATTTTACATGACTATGGCGTGCCAACTAAAAAATAATGGTTTAAAATTACTTAAAATTCTCTATTAAAATTTAAAAAATATGAGTAACATACATGTAGGCATTACAATATAATAATTACGGAAACAAATATATTTTTGAAAATAATCTAAAAAATTTAATGCGATGTAATTTGATTTCTGTTGTTGCATCTTAATATCAAGTTAATTGTAATGCAAACTGAACCGGATTTATCTGATAAGTGCTTTCAGTTTCAGTTTTGATATTATTAATTTGTGAAAACAATGACTTGAAAGAATAGATAGGAAGAAAAAGTTAAAATAGCAAACGCCAGTTTCTTTGAAAAGCTCTGAAATAAATTCTAAGTGGCCACAACTTTACCATCGGATAGTAATGTCTAATAACCAATTCTTATCTATAGTTTTCAAATATCTTATTTGTTCGAATAATTTTTGAGACCATAATTAATTTGATTGGAATATAATATGACACGATTTAATTTTTTCAATTTACATTTAATCGAATTTAGAAAAGATCAGTCACAATTTTGTGTATTTTAATTTAGAACCATAGTAGTGCCGTGCCATATTGTTTACTGGATAGATGATTCTTGAGAAGAAATTCAATCTGAAACACTGAATAAATCGCGGTTGAAATTTTTTCCTAAAGTGGTAACATCCACTGAGGATTTTAATGATGACGATGCTGAAAATATTGTTTTGAAAGATTTGGTAAAGAAAGTGCCTGGCTGTGAAAATTGTAATGCAGATGAGTTTAAAAAATGGCTAAACAGTGATGAAAGGCTAGAAATAACTGAATCGACTATTGTAGAAATGATAGAAGATGAGAAGGAATGTAATGATACAGAAAGAAATGACTTTCTGCTATTTGAAAAATGCTCTCTCCTAATAAAGGTTCTGCATCTTTAGAACTGGCTTTAAAATATATAGAACAGCAAAATGAAGCCACCCCTGCTAAAGTTATGCATTTTAAGCGTTGGATAGATATTGCATCTAAAAAGAGAATTAATGTGTTAAAGGAGCAAAAAATTGATTTTTTTTTTTTAATTGTAAAGTATCCAGCATATCATTACAAAAGGAATATAAAGGTATGTACATTCTTTATCATCCTAATTGAGTAAAATTATAATAGGTAAGAATTTTCTACTTTTTCGGAAAATTCCAGTTTTCAATAATCCGAGGTGGTGTCAGCCCCAATTATCTCGGATTTTCGAGACTCTACTATATTAGTACTACATAGAATTTATAGCTTACATTTTTTTTTTAGCGCACATCTTTTTCTTTTCTATTTTTATCGAAATTTCGGGTAATCAGAATTTTTTGTAATCCGAACAGGCATCGGTCCTAATTAGTTCGAATTACCGGGGTTCTACTGTATTTAGGATGCTGTTAATTTTCAATTAAACTTTTTCAGCCGCGTAATTGAATTTATACACTATATGGCCATTAATCACCGGACATTTTCACTTTTAGGCATTTTTTGGAATAATAATAATAAAGGACTTTACGTTGTAATATCGATACAAAACAAATAGGTGTTGCTATCCAACGTACAATTTATTCCCAAGTTTAGCATAAAACTCTACGTTTTGGTTTAATCTTTAAAACCTTCATCAGGAAAAAAAATTTCTAAAATATAAATCGACAACAAACTCTTTACATGCTACATTTTGAAATCAATTCAAAATACAAATCAGTCTAACGGGAACCTCTTACTCCCAAATAAACAGTTCAGTGGCGCCATCTTTTAACCAAAGATACTAACGATGAAAGAAATGCTGAAAAAAGTGGAATTTTCATTGACATTTCAAAATAGAAAGCCCTATTTCAGGGATGTGAAAGGAAACATTATCATTACACACTTCATGGTTTCTTAGACGAATTTCTAAAGATTCACGAGTAATAGCATTGCGCGGAATAACTTGCTTGGAAATAACTTTAGCATGGTCAAAGTCTATAAAGGAAATGAGTCCTTTATGGTAGCTTCTTGAGAGTGCTGTAGAGTTTCGTAAATTTTCTACGTAAATTCCCTCGGATTCTCCTCACAGGAAGTGATTTAAAAGATAGAAAGCAAACGCATAGGCATGATACTTTGAAATTTTGTATTGTAATGAATCTTTTTATCTATTTGTAAAGTTTAATGCATTTGGTTCAGTTTTCCTTTTAAATTTTCCAGCTGCGAGACATTTTTATACAAATTTCATAATATATATATATATATATATATATATACATACATTCTTGTGTCAAACGTCAAACAAAATCTTCATTTTGGCGCCCCCTTCATCTCCTGTTGAAGCGGCGCCCGGGGCACGTGCCCCCTCTGCCCCCCCCCCCTAGTTTCGGCCCTGCTGATTTGTATTTTGAATTGATTTCAAAATGTAGCATGTAAAGAGTTTGTTGTCGATTTATATTTTAGAAAATTTTTCTCCTGATGAAGGTTTTAAAGATTAAACCGAAACGTAGAGTTTTATGTTAAACTTGTGAATAAATTGTACGTTGGATAGCAACACCTATTTGTTTTGTATTTTTTGGAATATTTTAAAATATACTTGTCGGATTCTCCTGGAACTCCCGAATTATAAAGAATATGTTTGACCTCACACTTATCAACGTCAATTTGCTGAGGAGGGCAATTAGGGAGCCAACAAAAAATCAAAGAAAATTAATAACATTTTGGGATCACCCTGTACATTAAACAGGGCCGAAACTAAGGGGGGACAGAGGGGGCACGTGCCCCGGGCGCCAGAACGAAGGATGAAGAATTATAAATGAAGGAAAGGAAATATAAGGAAATGAAGGATTATACCTTTGGAATGGATCATTTTCTTTTGATGGACTGATGGCTTCCATTATTATGAAACAGCCATTATAAATGAAGTGTTAGGTGAAGATGAAAGAGCAGCCGTAAAAAGTTAGAACTCTGATTTTCTGGTCAGAATGGGAAAAAAATGGCAACTTTTTACGACTGCTCTTTCATCTTCACCTAACACTTCATTTATAATGGCTGTTTCATAATAATATAAGTCATCAGTCCATCAAAAGAAAATAACTCGGTTAAGCGGGGCTCTACTGTACATTTCATTTCAAAAATGAGCTTTAGAATATTTTTGTTGGTGTTCAGAGGGGAGTCATGACCCCCGTGACCTCACCCTTGGATCCGCCGGTGTAGATTACGTAGTTCAGTATTACATGTTTTATGATTACATATTTTAAATTTTAAAATAAGTCGGCTATTAGAAAATTACTAAAATTCCCTTTGTAAATATATTTTGCGGAAGAGGGGGGGTGGCGCCAAAATCCATGTTTGCCCCGGGCGCAAAAAAAGGCTAGTTTCGGCTCTGACATTAAAATGCACGAAATGATCTATCGCTTCAGAATACAAATATGTGGATACTGTACAACATGTTTACTAATTTGTGTAAGAATAGCACGAATATTCATGGAGATATAGTGATGTTCTTTTAAAATTCAAAAAATTGCATGTTTTAGCTTAAGCTAAAAACATGCAATTGTTGGAATTTATCTCCATGAAATAATTATATCATAGAGGGTTTTCAACCAGTGTCAGAAAAATTAGAAAAATGCAGTAGAAATAATATAGTGCAATTTTAATACAAATATATTAAATATTTTATTAAATATGAGCAGTTGAATAAAATAATTTTTATCTGTGCATGCGCGAGCGATAACAAAGATTTTTGTACATAATTTAATAGTCAACTCTATAGAAGAAACTAATAAAAAAAATCCAGTCAAATATCGTGAAAATTCAAAAATATATCGGCGATAGAGTAAGCTGATTTTTAGTTGCTCTCTAAAAGCAACTGAATGAGAAAGAAGTTGGAACTAAATTCCTTCTTCCATGCTGAATGATAAGGAATTTTTCGCAATTTGTCATTTTTTTTTTTTTTTTCATTTTTTTATTGATGCTTTAGTTCTTCTTGGACAACCACCAGAACAAGCCTATTCCTTGATAAAAAGAAGTATCAAAATCGAAGCATTTGTTCCAAATCTAATCTACTCATTAATATTCAATAAATACTAACTTTTTTTCTGAAAGTCTGTTAATAAAAAATGACAGAATGATTTAAAGCCCTTGTTCAGGGGTCTAGCTTAGAAATTCAATAACAGATGGCGCAACTATATCATTGACAGAAAGTGAATGAAAGAAATTAAAGTCTCCCAAATTTTATGTGTTTACTATCTAATTAAATTAAATATTATAAAAATAAGAACAACAGCTTCTAAAATGTAGGATTTACAATGTAATTTCAAGTTTGAACTACTGACATTATATCTGTTTTTGTTTTGTTTGATTGTTTGCTTTTAATTTTTCATCTATATCGGAGGCAAGTCAGGATGGCTAAATGATGAGGTTTTTAATTTTAAAAGCTAATAAAAGATGGCGCCACGACTTTGAAAGGAATCTAAGAAAAACAATTAAAATACGTATCTCAGTTTTTATTCGTTTAATATCTAGTTGAATTAAATAGTGTTAAAAATAAATTCGAAGACAATTACAAACTAGAATTTACAGGCTAATTTCAAGTTCAAACAATTACATTATATTTTTATTTATTTGGAAAATTTTGCATTCACTCAAACTGCAAGTCAGGATGGCCGAGCGGTCTAAGGCGCTGCGTTCAGGTCGCAGTCCACTTCTGTGGGTGTGGGTTCGAATCCCACTTCTGACAAAGATATTGTTTTGTTGCAGCAAGTAAATCTAATGCATAATCGAGTTTCAGAATAACCTTTCTGAATAAGCACTCAGAATAAGCACTTAATAAGCACTCAGAAAATGTCTGCTAGTCACGATATAATAGCCCTTTTAAGTAGTTACATTATTATTATGCATTTAATTACGTTATATATTCTTATTAGTTTATTTGTAATCGATCAATCAGAATCAAGTTAAATATTCAGAATCTAAAAAAAATTAGTAATAAAAATCGTTTTTGATGTGACAGTAACATTAATTTTTCTATCTATATTTTTTAGTGCATATCTCTTAGACTTTTTAATTATGCTTTGATTATGCTTTTGATTTTTTTCATTACATCATAACATGAATTTATGAATCATAATATCATTTCATCAGAGAAAATATAATGCAGAAAACTTAACAATATAATGATTTTGCTTTCAATTTTTTTTTTTTTTTTTAATACCAGTTTTCTTTTTCAATACAAATGACTTCGAACAGCAATAGTTTTTTTTTTTTTTTTTTTTTTATGTGGAACTATTCAAAGCAATAAATATTAATATAAAACTTGAAATACATTTCACATTAAGAATATAAAACCAGAATGGCTGAGGGAATAAATTAAGAAAGTTGTCACAGTTGTCAAATAATAATATTGGCATGCATTGAATTGGTTTCATTTACATTACTGGTATATTTCAAACGGCATGACATCTCGTAATAATTCATATCGTTATAAAACGCTTTGCTTGCATAAACCGAAGTTGTTGTAACCGAATTTTGAGAGAACTACCTGCTATATAGGTGAGCATCATTCTTTACGTAGCAGACCGCATGAACGTTTCGCTGCTTCGGAGCATGTCAGGATGGCCGAGCGGTCTAAGGCGCTGCGTTCAGGTCGCAGTCCACTTCTGTGGGCGTGGGTTCGAATCCCACTTCTGACATTCGCAATTTTTGCTTATTTATTATTTTATTTCATTGTATTATTATAGGATTTTTTTTTCTTTTTTACTTTTTTCCTCTTCACAGTTCTTAGAGTTTCTTTTTTAGTTTGCCGTAGAGCTTTGGCAATGCCTTTTGATAAAGCAAGATGGGTTCGAATCCCACTTCTGACATTCTCACTTTTCGGTTTTTTATTATTTTATTTTATTCTATAATTATAGGACTGTTTTTTTCTGTTTGATTGTTTTTTTTTCTTTTTTTGCTCTCCACAGTTATTGGAGTTTCTTTTTTACTTTGCCGTAGAACATTTGACAAAGCTGAACTTCCATTAGCAGGCTAGTATTGTAAAAGTAAAGAAAAAATATAGAAATGAAAGAATGGAGCATAAAATGGGTATTATTTATTAAAATAAACGGTAAAATAATTTTTTTATGATTTTTTTTAGATAAATTTAATTTGATAGTTTCAGTTGTTAAGAATTCTACTTACTGAAGTTACAGTCTTATCTTTTGATAGAATGCCTGCAATAATAATAATAATAATAATAATAATAATAATAATAATAATAAGTTTTTTTTTTTTTTTTTTTTTTTGCTTTGTTTTGTTTTTTGTTTTTTAATAGCGTAGTGTTAAATACAAAATTTATATTCTGATTTCTTTCTTTTTTTTTATTGAAACAATTGTATATTTTTCATCATTTATTTTATTTTTACTTTTTTTTATTTATTATGTCTTTAGATGAATACTGCATAGTTTATTTATTTTTTACTTTTTTTTAGGTCATAAAAACATTATAAAAGTAAATTTTGATTTTTCTTTTATACAACAACTTGTATAATCAAACTTTATATAAAAGGGCACATGAATTTGAAGGTTCTAAGTATGAATATTTTTAAATATTATCTTAAAAGAAAACTGAAATTTAATTTACAATAACCTGTATTATATCGAAGATATCTGAAGACAGAAAAAAATACGATATATTCGAAAAAACTACATAACAAACAATTAACAATTCATTAATTCATTTAATTCATTAACAATTTTAAAACGTGTAATATCAAAAAAGAAAAGTGTTTCACATTTTTAAAATTTCTAAAACAAATCTTCTTCCAAATTTGTTATTTTCTAGAAACAATAAATAGGCATTCTGTTGCCTAAATTATCTCTCTGCCGTCAAAATGACCCCGCCCCCCCCCCCAAACACTTCCACCCCCGCATACATATATGAAACTTTCTACAACCAGTGGCGTATTCAGGAGGTGGACTGATGGGGTTACAATCCACTCCGAAATTTGTAGAAAATATCAAGTTTTATTACGAAAGTTTAGCTTAATGTGACGTCACTCACACGATATAAAAGTAGTGCGACTAGCAAATTTGTTTATACATTACATCACTTGATGCAGCGTAAATACAGATAAAGATATGCACAAAATACTTTAGTTTTATTTTGTACGAATTACTATTCGATAAATACATTTTAGAAAATTGGGATATTCTTATTAATTAATATAAACAATATACATTGTGAAATATGCATGATTGTTTATTAAAATAAAGAAAAGAATTCAGGAATAAGCTATACCTGTTCCTGAAAATATCTAAAACTCGATCAAAACATAAAATATAATCTTAAAAATTTCAAAACACACTGCTTTTCAATACCGTCGTTCTGAAAGTTATTCCCAAGCAGACGGACTATTTTAACCTCGAAACTAAAGGAAGGATATTGTCCATAGAATCCAGGGGCGTAGCTACCGTGGAGCAGTTGGAGCAGACTGCTCCAGGCGCACGAATCCTAAGGGCGCAAAATTAGAAAAAGAGAAATAAAGATTTCTTACAATATTTGCATATTTTTTTCATTATTAATCAGACATTATAGATGAACCTTGTTACAATCAGCGTATTCCTATGATATTTTACCTTGTGCTTAACCTCAACTATTTCGATTTAAAACATGTTTTCATACACAGTTGAAAGAAATGATTTCTATTCAGGAAGTTTTAATTCATATTGCAGCCTCAAGTAACTTCTGCAGCACCGTTTCAGCATGCCTGATTTTTTTCTGTAACTTTTCTGGAGACGCCTGTTGAAGATTTTCAGATATTAAAGTAATCAAAACTTATTTAACAGGGTTCTCATCGGTCACTTTACTGGCTACCACTATTTCCAAAAAATAATCTTTCTGGTACATTTCTACTAAAAATGTTTTAGAAATTTATCATGATGTGGAAATAATGGTAGACAAAGAATTCACCGCTGAGAACGATGTACGATGTAACAATAGTAATTTACGATAATTATTTTACGATTTGGAAAAAACAGCCTGACAAGTTGAAGAAAATTATTGACCATTTTACAGACGAAATCCACAAAAACGAAAATTTTGAAGGGTTTTTTTTCGTTTGTTTTGTGGAAACTAAATATGCATGAATACAGATTACAAAACAATAATAAGAGTTGAATTTAAACATATTCCACATAAGCTAACGGCGTCAAAATTTAGACGGGAGGGGGGTGAGGGGAAGTAACAACTTAAATTTTGTGAGTATTGTTTTTGAGATTTTGAAAATATTGCAAATGTCAAATGCAGAATCGATAAGCTTCAAAAAGAGAGAAAAAGTTAAGTACCAAATTCAGTGTTCCTTAGAGCCTGATTATAGCCTATGCAAAATTACACCACTTTTTTTGTAACAGTATTTTTCCGCATTAAACCTTATTCAATCCCAGAATTTTAGGATTAAATAAGGCAGACTGGCCCGCTGGGTAACCGACCTGCGGATCGGTGCGCTGTAAACCAGGTAAAGCTGTTCCCTCCCTCAGGTGAAGCTAATAGTTTTAAAATTTGCTATAAGCATCAGATCTGAAAAATCTTAAATCATTTAATAATTTTTTTAAAAAAATCACTTTTTGAAGCATTTTTTATTAATGATTTTTATTTCTCTTTGCAAGGCAGACGAATTGATTTTTTTTCTTGAAAGTTTCTTTGCTTCAGAGGACAATTTAAATCTTTTAAAACCTAACGTATATATTCTGTAATTTTCTCTGTGAACAATAGCGACATGGTCTGCCCCAAGAATTTTCAGCCTGTCTGGTACCAAAGAACGCGGCCTCTCTTTAAATATATATATATATATGTTTTTTAGTTAGTTTTTTGTCAAATCATTTATCAAGTATTTGTTTGAAATGTGTAGGCTTCGTGTATTCGTACAATGCTGTGATTGTAATTTCCCCTATATAAATGTGTATTATATTGATTTTTGCGCTTGATGTGCAAAAGTATTGATACAGAATATTTTCGCAAAGAAAATGTAATTTAAACATTCTTTTTTGTTAAAAATTACATTTTAATATGAAAACGGGACTGTTTCAATATTGTCTGTAAATGTGATAATCAAAACGGCGCGGCGGTCAGGTATTTTGTACATACGACTGTTTTTTTTTTTTTTTTAAACCGATTTTTCACGGAGTCATCGAGTTCGTATTTCAGACAAAATCGTGTTAAAGATATATGACAAGACTTTTTTTCCCTTCGTTGACTGGTTTTTCTGCTTTCGTCGGTAAATTCCGTTTAAAACGTCAACTTTGACAATGTTTCCTGTAAGATCTATTGTGTTTACAAAAAATCCGGAAAACGCCTTTCGATTACAAAGTTTCTTAATAACAACACATGCCAGTTCTTGAGCAAAAATTAATTAAAACGTGTATCATAAAATGCCCCCCCCCCCCCCCTGGATTTAAGAACAGCCTTAAGAAATAAAATCATACAAAATTCAGGTTCATTTAAGAATATTATCACGGGCTCGGGCAACACCGGGTGGGTCAGCTAGTCTATACTAATAAAAGAAAGTTTCGCTCTATGTGTGGTGGCTAGTGAAATATATTGCACGTAGAAATCTGAAAATTTGGTAAGGGTAGTCCAAGACAGGTGCTTATACACCTGGAACTCAGATTTTTTATTTTTTATGACCAGCGCCCCTATAGCACCTTTCAGATTGTATGCCCTGAATTGCTCAGAACTTGCCCCCTTTTTATCCGATCTTCTTCGTTTTGGGGGCCCTTTTCCCATTTAATTATTCTCCCTTTCTACATTCCAGTTAAAACACTGGATCCCTTTAAATTTTTGGGCGCCATGCATTTTTCACACCCTGATATTGTCAACCTCTCAATCAGGGGCGTCGGGGGGGGGGGGGGGGGCGGGGGGGGAGCCCCCCCCCCCAATATATGTGAAGTTGGGAAATTTGAGCTTAGAGTTGGGAAATTCTAGATTTTTGTGACAATTTCTTTTTTAAAAGTAATAGTAAAAAAAATACGAAATTTTTATTGTTTTGGTGATTATGTTTCTGAGCACTGTAACAGTAAACAAGTTAAATTATCAAAAGAAATACAAAAAGAAATTAGCCGCACTCAATTTATCATTATGTTTTTCAGTTATACAAAAATATTATACATCTACTAGACCTCAATTTCTCTAATCCTGTCCATCAATAGCTGACTATCCAGTTCCTTTATTTCCTCCAAAACTTTGTTCCTTTCTCAAAAATTTCAACCTACCTCACCTTCTCCCCCTAAAACAGAATCCAGCTATTTTAATCCAAAGGGATTGCATCTTCTTTTGAAAATTGGAGATCACTTGTAGCACAACAGAAAGGAATGTAGTCACCTACTTGAAACACAGCTAGGCAAGAAGATTGATGAATTTTCGCAAATTGCAATAATTTTTTAACTAATTTCTCGATTTTTGGACAATATTTTACTCATTCTCGTGATTTTTTGCCACAAAAATTAGTTAACCCTTCGCAGTCAAGAAAAGGGCGTTATATGAGCAAATGTGAATATAAGAAGTCGTTGGTTCTGATAAATTTGTCACATTTTACTTTTGTTTGTGCACTGTAAAAAAATTCAGAACCGTTCCACTCTATAGCGTAAACGTTTTCAAAAATGTAGTGTAAACTAATAATTTTCTTGAGTTACTGAATAAATCGGAATCGTTACTCTCATTTCTGTGTAAAGTAATTGAAGCGAATACATTGTTAAAAAATTATAAACGTTACAGTCCATTGCGGAAATGTTTCCGAAAATGTAGTGTAAACTATGAATTCTCTTTGGGTAACTTATTAAATCGGAAATATTACTCTCATTTTTGTGTAAAGTATTTGAATGCGAATATTCGGATTTTCTGCACATGTTCAATACGTTCTACAAACGTCATGATCACGTGGCTTTTATTGTTCTGTGGTTGAAAGTAATGAAGAGACGTAACGGATATTTTAAAGAAAGTAAGCATTTATGTTTTATATTTTTTTATTTAAGAAAGTAATACGCTTTTTTAAAGAATTAATATTATTCGATTGAATTTTATTGAATAATAATATTAGAGTTACTGTTTATAGTTTGTTGCAGATACAAAGTTAAATAACTCGGTCGAAATATATAGTCTTGTCCTTGAATCTATGATAGATATAAGACTAGATATTTGATTAACGAATAAAAACAGGATTCGTACGCATCAAGGGAGATTAGGTGTCTTCGTACCAGAAATTTCGTAAAGTGCTGCTTGGTATATCTGAAGATAGAATTTTTTTTCTTTATATACAGCGAATATTACTTTACGAAAACTCTCGTAAAAGGTCATTGAAGCGTACGAACCCTGAATACTAGTGTTAGTGAAGTACAGATATCACTGTTTATATGTTTTTATCATCTTTTCGTTTTGAACTTATGTTCCATTTCACGATGAAATATATCGTTTATATGACTGAAGAAATGCATGATTTCACTTATACTATACGTTTTATCCTATTTGCTTATGAATCATATATTTGTAAAAAAGATCTTATTGAAATTTGATTTATAGATCTATAAAAAATTCTTTTTAAAAATTTGATCTCGTGAGTTCCATCCTGCAAATACTTTGAAAATTTTAATTTCTCTACGAAAATAGATGGATTTCTTTATACTTTTTAATATTTATTTTTTAATCTCATAATTATAGAATATTATTTCACACTATTTCATATCTGTTGAGTAATTAATTTATTTTCGTGATTTTAATACTTATAAATAGATATATTTTTGAAAAATCTTTGTCTATTTTTAAGTACATTTTTAATATATTGTTTTACAATTATCATGGTTTTAAATATATTCCTTTAAAAGTGTTTATTTTATTTGTATAACTTGAGAAGTGCTGAGATAACCTGAGAAGATATATCTATTTATTAGTACACAATTCATGAAAATAAAGTAATTAATCGCAGATATTAATCATTTTTAAATAGTGTATCTTTTTATATGAAACAAGTAATGTAAATTTTTTTTTAAAGTCAATTCCTACTTAGGCCAATAAGAGAAATTTTTTTCTCCCATATAAAACTAAAATTAATTAAATTTAATTAATGAATTAATATTTAAAAAATCTGTATTAACATCAAGTGTCATCCACTACAAGTTTAAAAAAATGTATTTGAACTTGAGTGGAAGAATAATAAATATTTTATTTACGATTGAAAATTTGAATAAAATTAAACAATTAAATTTAATTAATGAATTAATATTTAAATTAACTGTATTGATATCAAGTGTCATCCACTATAAGTTTAAAAAAATGCATTTGAACTTCAGTGGATGCATAATAAGTATTTCATTAACGATTGCAAATTTGAACAAGATATATAAATATAATGAGAGTGGGAACTAATATAGTAGGAATTGAAAAAATAATTATTTAAAGGTATAAAAGAATTTATCTATTTATATGTAGTGAAATTAAACGTTTTCATAAAGTATTTATTTACAGGATAGAGGTCACGAGTCCGCATTTTAAAAAAGAATTATTTATAGATATACAAATCAAATTTTCAATATTATCTTTTTACAAATATGTAATCCATAAACGAGGATAAAACGCATTAATAGAAGTGAAATTATCAATTTTTTCGGTCATATAAACGATGCATTTCATCATTTCAAAAGTTGTGAATTAGAACATAAGTTAGAAAAGATGAAAAAACGTATAAACTGTGCTATTTGTACTTTACTAATACTAAAACTGCATTATTATCCATCATTCAAAAATATAATATATAATATCTATTATAGATTCATGGACAAGAGTATATATTTCGAAAGAGTTATTTAACTTTGTATGTGCAACAAATTATTAACAGTAAATCTAAAATTATTATCCAATAAGATTCCATCGGATAATATTAATTCTTTTTAAAAAGAGTATTACATTTTAACTAAAAAAAATATATGACATAATTCAGGAAAGTTTCCTAAATGCACAGAAACATTTAAGAAATATACACAAACATATCCAAAATATACACAAACATATTCGAAATATACACATTCATATCCGAAACACACACAAACATATCCGAAATATACACGAACATTTCCGAAATGCCCAGAAACATTTAAGAAGCACGCAGAAACGTTTCTGAATATTCTACTGAAATACGCGGATACGTTTCCGAATATCTGTCCGATATATGCGAAAACCTCTTGCGAATATCTGACCGAAATATGCGGAAACGTTACGAAAATCTGACCGAAATATGCGGAAACATAACAGAACCGTTGGGCCACATTGCTGCCCCACCAGGTAGAGAAACGTTTCCGAGTTTTTTTTTACAGTGTGTGTGTGCGAAATATATATTAGTCCTGCTCGTTTATATTTATGGGTGTTTGTGAAATTTTAAACCAAAAGTCCAGTGTTGTGTGTTTAAAGCTGTTCTAAAAAATGACTATAGATATCAGAACGAAAGAACCCTTCATAATAGGAAAAGAGTTTTCGTGGAAGATTTTGGAGCATTTAAAAATCCATTCGAGGATGATAAAGGGTAAAAAAAGAACGATTTGAATTTGGAAAGAAATATGACTATGAAAGCTGTCCATCATCTGAAGAAAAAATCAACATGCACGGTAACGCTGACACGTTGCACTTGAATAAAATTTTGAAGAAATAAAGATTTCTTTATAGACAAGTTCACAAACAATTATGAATATTAGGATATGACTGAAGAAGTTGACTTCCGAAAGCGCGGTAGGAAAACGGTTTCACCAAAGAGAATAGATAAAAATAATAGCACAGCAATGAACATTGATACACATAAGTTTTACAGGAAATAATTATAAGAAATACAAGAAAATTTCGGCAATTTAGTAATGAGCTTAAATGGCAATGTTCCCTATATCAGGAGAATATTGCACCAATACATTTCATATTTAAATTTCAATTGTGCAAGGCAAATTTGAGTATCACTAACTTAGAAAAGTTAATAATGCTTCCACCTGTATATGAGAAACGGATGTACATGACTTGCAGAGTCAAATAGAAATAAACCAAATCCTAACGGACTAGCTGCTATCCGATTCACCAACTTTTCAGCCGATTTTAAACCCAACTTTTTCCCGTTCAAAGGGAGAAAAGGGTTGTCGTTGCTAAAGTTGGAGGAAAACAACTACTGCTAGTACCAGCCGTTAATATTTATCGCCTATGTATCAATCGCTTATCTCTGATTGGCTGAAATGTTGAAAGTTGGGGGGGAAAAGGTGCGGCTAGCGCATACTTTTTTAGAGCTGGGGATAAAAAGTTGGAAATATTGCCGTTTGCTATCACACTGGGTGTTGAGACAATATTTCACGAAAAGTTGGAGGAAATCAAGAGTTGGCTCAAAAATTGCTCGAAAAGTTGGTGAATCTGATAGCAGCTTTAAACAAACCTTTTACTCATGCCATGAAATTCAAAGACTATTTGGGTTATGCCGTCAAACTATATACTCATATCTTAACATTCACAGAAGCTTATCTTTATGGCGTTGCATCTAATGAAAGAATCTTTAGTCAAATAAAAATTAAAAAATATATATATTACAAACTACAATGAGAGATGACAGGCTTTACAGCTTTTAAAATGTGAAAGTCAAATAGTGGATTTTATTAAACTGGATGATGTTATCATCAGGTTGGCTTCTTTGAAGACAAGAAGAATTAATGTTAAATGAAAACAATTCGGATGTGCCAATCCCAAAACTTTATTCTATCCCTTATACAGGGCTCGCAAATGGTCCGCCAACTGAATACCAATAAATTTTAAAAGAAAATTTTATGGTAGGTTTGCGCTAGAATTAACTTTCAAAGGTGGTTCTGGGGCGGTTTGAAAGAAAAATCTAAAAAGAAAATTTTTCTAAAATAATATTGGTATTCAGTTGGCGGGCCATTTGGGAGCCCTGCATATATGTTAATACCTCAAAATTTGCAACCACGATGCTAAAATTAAATAATAATTCTATGCCCATAATAATGAATTCTAAAAGTATATATTCGTTTAATTGTGTTCATTTAAAAAGGAGATAGAAGCCTCGCATTTTTCAAACAAATCATTGAATTTCGGCACACACCCTGTTAGATGCAACCAAAATTCCAAACCCAAAGAACACAAAAGTGATACCCAGTAAAAACCGAAGCCCAATAAGGAAGTGCAACCGAATATGAAGCTTGACTAAATTCCGCGCATTAGTTTTTCAGATATAGCTAACGCGAAAATCGTGAAAAATGCTGCACAGCAGTGCCACCTGTTATATAATATACACAAAATCCTAATAAGCACCAAATTATGTCAAGGTTTAACAGAATATGAAGTTTGATCAAATTCCGTACAATAATTTTTGAGAGATAACTATCGCTAAAATCATGTAAATCGTGAAAAATGCAGCTTAGCAGCGCCACCTTTCGGGCGATTTACACCAAAAACTAATCAGCATTAACTCTTATCAAGATGTAACTGAATCTAAAGTTTTACTAAATTCCTCGCATTAGTTCTTGAGATAGAGCAACCACAAAATTTGTGTCACATACACACAGACAGATATTTTCTAAAAACAGTCAAATCGTGTTCAGGACCTGCATGTTTGTTTTTTATTAAACAAACCAATAATTAGAATTTTTATGTTTCCAGTTTCAAAATTTTTCTTTGGAAAGGAATTTTTTATGCATAAGTTTCATTATCATTATTATACACATTGTGGTACACGTATTATACACACTTTAGTTGAAAGTTGGAAGAATTTGTTTCAAGTTGGGAAATTTTCGAATTCTCCCCCCCCCCCCCCCCCGAAAACAATCTGTAGCTACGCCCCTGCTCTCAATGCACAACTTTAAAATTGAGACTTGGACTCCTCTCCCTGGTCCAGCAGCCTCATATTTTTATTGGTTACCTAGTGTCCTTTTTAAGAATTTCCCCCATTTTTTTTTTCGCGCTTCTTTAAGATCTATTCGAATGATTAACCCTTTGGACTCCGGAGTCTCTTACACAAATTTTATTCGGTCGGCACCACTTTTTTAAAAGAAGTTTCCTTCAAGTACACAATTTCAAAAATGCTTTGATTAAATAAGGCAAATTTTATTTTCCTTTGTTACTGGTGCCATAAAACAAGTTTTGCAAAGAAAGATAATGTCGCCGCAGCGGCGACAACGGAGTGCAAAGTGTTAATACATATCCTATGCTTAATTTCGACTTATTGAGATCTAAAGCGCTAAGTACTAGAATCTTTTAACATGGTTTCATCTTAGGGTCCTGCTCTCAACTATCACTTGGCCTCTTTTGGACCTCCTATTATATCTCCCTTAAAAATGGTCTGATTCACTAACTTTTTTTTGTAACAATATCTTAGAAAATCCAGCTACTACACGAACAACATAAAAATTTTTTAGACTTCAGCTATCACCAAATTTGAATATTAATCGTCTTCTTGGAGCCCTTGCCCAGCTACATTCCAGTTGAGACCCTGGGGCTTGGTACAAGGGCACTTGAGTTTTTGTGCCCTAAATTGTTAATAAATTGCCCCCTTTTAATCCGATCCTCTCTTTTGGGGCTCTTTTTCTATTGAGTTTTTTTTTTTTTTACATTTCAGTTCAGACACTGGTCCCCTAGGGTAACTTTTTGTGCACCATGCATTTCTCACCCACTAATTGTGTCACATTCTCATTGAATAACTTCAAAATTGAGTCTTGGACTTCTCTCCCCGAGCCAACACCTTCATATTTTTACTGAGATTCTAGGGCTCTTTTTTGAAGCATTTCTTTGAAAAAAATTTCTAATGATTAATACTTATACCCTATACTTAATTTTGACTAATTGAAAATCTAAAGCGCTAAGTACTAGGACCTTTTATCATGTTTTCATCTTAGGCCTTGCTCTCAATTATCAGTAGGCTCCTTTTGGTCCCCCTATAAAAATAGTTCGATTCACTAGGATTTTTTCCCTAACAATTTCTTAAGTCCTCCAGCTACTACATGAATTACAAAAAAATTACTCACACTTCAGCTACTACCAATTTTGAATATTAATCGCCTTCTTAGGGTACTTGGTGCAGTTTCTTTAAAAATTATCCGATAGTCTTGCAATTTCCTTTAGCATAGTTATAGGGTCCTCCAGCTACTTTATAAACCATAAAAAATTTCGTTTACTCCAGCTACCACCTTTTTCGAATATTAATCTTCTTTTACGGCATCAACTTACGTTTACTCACTACAGCCGTGAATTAAAATTCGCGCTATTGTTAAAGGTAAGTGGTTAACTTTAAAGGGGATGGGATTTCATTCGTAAATTAAATATCACGTTAATATTAAAGGCAATTCGTTAAATTTACAGGGGGTGGGGGTAAGAAACACCTTCCACTGCTTCCGGGTACATTCTTTCCTCGGGTTATAGGGGGCCGATTTCAACAGGAATTGGTTCATTCAACCTAGATTACGATTCAGCTACTTTCTGTATTATGAAAGTTTGTCTTAGACTTCAGTTACCAGTTTTCGAACATTAATGATGCATTCTTTTCTCGGGTTCAATGTGCCCGATTTCAACGGTAATTGGATAATTAAACTTAGCTTACTATTCAGCTACTTTCTACATTGTGAAAGTTTATCTTAGACTTCTGTTACCACCATTTTCGAACGTTAACGGCGCATTCTTTTCTCGGTTTTTATGGGCTCTATTTCACTGGAAATTGGTATATTAAACTTAGCTTACGATTGTTTTAAAGATTATAGTTCCATCGCCAGGATTAGCATTCTCATCTCGGGTTCTATGGGCTCGATTACTACGGGGTTTACTCATTCAACTTGGTTTTCGATTGTTTTCGGCGCGTACGAAACTCTCCTGGCATACACTGCCTTTGGTAGCGGGGACCCAGGCCACAGGTTCGTTCAGAAATAGGTTTGTCAGGAACACACTAGACGCGTCAGTTAGTTGTTACATATATATATATATGTGTGTGTGTGTGTGTGTGTGTAACTTCAAAACAAAATTACGCAGAACTTTTTTGAGAGACAAGAGGGCGCACAAACTTTACTTGCTCCAGGGCGCTGAATATGTAGCTACGCCACTGATAGAATCGTTGTAAAAGTCAGAAAGTTATAAAAGTTATAAAAGTAAAAAGACTTCCAGTGCTTCCAGTCGTCATTCTTGTGTCACAGCGTCGAAAGTAATATGAAAATATCAGAAAAAACACATGTTTGAAAGCAAACAAATAGACAGGTAGCTCCATCTATGATCGAAATTTGGAACTAATTTTTTTTTCATTCACTTGAAGAAAACTTTTCATCCTGAGAAGCATTTTAATCCAAACCGCACTTCTGTATGAAAATCACTTGATTTTATATAGAATTTTAAAATGTTTCCAGGAATTTTCGGACACCCTGTATAGTAAATTAAACGGAGAAAATTTAGAATAAAGTTAAAACAGGGTAATAATTTAAAATGTATTATAGTTATATATATATTATATATATGTGCGTATATATACCGGGTGAGCCAAAAGTTCGTTAAAACTTTAAAAACTCATAAAAGAGGATGAAATTATGATAAAGGTTTGAAAGAAAGGGCTCACAAGGTAGTCGGATTTTTTTAGCAGAAAAAAAAAAAAAAAAAAAAAAAAAAAAAAAAAAAAATTAGTTAAAAATCACATGTAGAGGGCCCTGACGACCCGAAACACAATGAACAGGTATTGCGACTCAACCTGGTTGTGCAATAGAATATTCTGGAGGTCATGTTGAACAATTCTTATTGGAAGAACAAATAAAGGAACGTATTGTTGTCCTGTTCATTATGTTTCGGGTCGTCAGCGGCCAGCGAACTCTACATGTGATTTTTTAACTATTTTTTTCTGCTAAAAAAAATCTGACTACCTTGTGAGCCTTCCTTCCAAACCGCACTCCTTTATCATAATTTCTTCTTTTTTTATGAGTTTTTAAAGTTTTAACGAACCTTTGGCTTACCCGGTATATATATAAATTCAGTCTTTTCATTTTCACTCTTTCAGAAATGTCTGGTGATATCCGGCTTGCTTCAGTACTGCGTGTTAGCTTCATTCGTGTGGATGTTCCTGCAAGGTGTTCTCCTCTACAAAATGGTCATTACGGTTTTTGAAAGAAGCAGAATCAGGCTGCCCATCATTTACGGCATGGCCTATGGTAAATTATCCTTTTTCTTTTAAAGTGGTATCTAAGGTATTCTTTTAAGGTGCCCCCCCCCCCCTCCCACCTCGTTAAGTGATATAAAATTGCCATTGTATCAAGATAATGTACAGTACTGTAATGCGTTTATATTTTACTGTATTGCACTACATCGTATGTTGTTTCAAACAGGCATATTCAGGGAGTAACTTGGGAGGTAGGAACCAATTTATCATATATTCATTGTAGTAAAATTTTATTCGGCTCTTGAACAAATCTTTGGAACGAAATGTGTTCGAGAACCTCCCTTTAAGTAATATAAAATTGCCATTGTATCAAGATAATGTACAGTGTTGTAATGCGTTTTTACTGTATTGCCCTACATCGTATGTTGTTTCAAACAGGTAAATACTAGGAGTAACTTGGGCGGTGTGAACCAATTAATCATATTTTCAATGTATCTTATAGTAAAATTTAATTCGATTCTGGAACAGGTTTGGAACCCAATATGTTCGAGAACCCCCATTTAAGTTATATAAAATTGCCACTGTATCAAAATAATGTACAGTACTGTAAAGCATTTTTATATCTTACTGTATTGCGCTATATTATATGTCGTTTCAAACAGGCAAACACAGGGACTAACCTGGAAGGTGGGAACCAATTAATCATATTTTCATTACATCTTAGAGTAAAATTTAATTCGATACTTGAACAAGTCCTTGAAACGAAATGTGTTCGAGAACCAGGATAACCACTGTATTGAAGTCCCTGAAGATACCTTAACCCATTTTAGGCCAAAGGTGCGTAAACGCACCATTTCAATAAATATTTTTTTATTAACATTTTGACGAATATTTTTCACTAATTTTATTTTTCTGCTATTTTTAAGGGTTCTGTGGAGACATCTATAAAATATAACTAATTCAATTGGAGTAAAGACTTTCTGTTGAGAAATTTTCAAAATACGCTAGTCTTTTAAAATTGAAACGGTTATTTACAAATTCGACTTTTTGAAAATCTATAATTATTCACTAATAACTATTATTATGTAATATGTTATTATTAACTATTATCTATTATTAATTACATGTTTTTATAATGGATTAAAGTTGCAAGTTCTGTAAATAAAATAATAATAAAACAAATGTCATAAAAAATTAAACAAAATTATTAATTTTAAACCGAATGCATTTTATTTCTCAAATAAAATATTATTTTTCAAAGTTCTGTAAATAAAATAATAATAAAACAAATGTCATAAAAAATTAAACAAAATTATTAATTATAAACCGAATGCATTTTATTTCTCAAATAAAATATTATTTTTCAAAGTTCTGTAAATAAAATAATAATAAAACAAATGTCATAAAAAATTAAACAAAATTATTAATTTTAAACCGAATGCATTTTATTTCTCAAATAAAATATTATTTTTCAAAGTTCTGTAAATAAAATAATAATAAAACAAATGTCATAAAAAATTAAACAAAATTATTAATTATAAACCGAATGCATTTTATTTCTCAAATAAAATATTATTTTTCAAAGTTCTGTAAATAAAATAATAATAAAACAAATGTCATAAAAAATTAAACAAAATTATTAATTTTAAACCGAATGCATTTTATTTCTCAAATAAAATATTATTTTTCAAAGTTCTGTAAATAAAATAATAATAAAACAAATGTCATAAAAAATTAAACAAAATTATTAATTATAAACCGAATGCATTTTATTTCTCAAATAAAATATTATTTTTCAAAGTTCTGTAAATAAAATAATAATAAAACAAATGTCATAAAAAATTAAACAAAATTATTAATTTTAAACCGAATACATTTTATTTCTCAAATAAAATATTATTTTTCATGCACGAAACTTCTTTTTTGTCTTAATGAATGTAATTTAAGCATATTTCAATGAAAATAACACCACATTTTATAAAATATCTATGCTTGGCCTAAAATGGGTTAAGTTGATTATCAATAAAACTAATGTAACATTCTTTTCAGGTATTCCTTTTGTAATAGTAGCCGCATCATCTTCCATTATTCCGGATCAGATGGTGAGAGATCAATAGTAAGTTGTCAATACTTCTTTTTTAAATATACTAAAACTACAGTACATATACATTTAACGCCTGAATTTAAAAACCATTAAAACACCAAATAAAATAAATTAAGACAGACTTGAGCACAGTTAAAAAAATAAAATTTATAAAGAATATACTTAAAAACAATTAAAAATACAATATGTAAACGTTTCGCCAAGCGACACGCAAGGCATCATCAGTACAAAAATAACCATTGCATTTCAAACGACAGAACAAATCAAGAACAGTTAAAGTTAGTTATTTTAAAAACAAACAATATTCACTAGCGACAGAGCGAGCATCATTCAAAGTCTGCGATCCCAATTCAGTGAACCAGGCCTCAAGGAGCAATCTACCATGGTAGTTGTTGCAACCCGATTTCAAAATACTGGCGTTCGCAATGAGCGGAATTTGATTCGTTTGAAGTGAATGCTGGACAATTTTTGAATTCAAATTACCCTTTTTTAAAGCACCAGTAGGTTCTTTTAGACGAATTTCCAATGATCTACCAGTTTCACCAATATAAACACTATTGCAATCTTTACAAGGAACACCGTGTAATTTAGACTTATCATACTGAAATTTATGCTTATTGAAAAAGGAACTCAATTTATTAATAGGTTTACATATTGTATTTTTAATTGTTTTTAAGTATATTCTTTATAAATTTTATTTTTTAACTGTGCTCTAGTCTGTCTTAATTTATTTTATTTGGTGTTTTAATACTAAAACTAGTTAAAAACTAAATCTATGTCTATAATGTAATCCTGCCTTTAAAGGGCTACTTCACTCACGCGAAAACAACACCCGTTCGCTAATGTTAAACCTATGGATGAATGTTTCTAAGATAGCTCGCTCACATTTCAATATATATATATATATATATATATAATACCAAAAAACACACACTACACATCCAATCCCAAAACTACAGAAGTACAGAGAAAATTAACAAATTAACCATGGAAAAAACTTACAAAATATATATATATATATATATATATTTTTTTTTTTTTTTTTTTTTTTTTTTTTTTTTTTTTTTTTTTGCATTGTGTAGCGAGGTCGATCTGTACAAAGGCCGTTTTTTATTTTTTCCATTTTCTTTGCAAGATTTTTTTTTTTTATGAGAATACTTTTACTTTCGAAACCAGTTCCAAAAGTAAAAGTATCCTAATAAAAAGTCGCAGAGATATGTTTAAACAAAGTTGGTGAGGGGTTGATTTTAAATTTACACTCACGAAAACAATGCAATCACTGTTTTGTTTCGTAATTTGTGTACGACCCCTGAAACACGATCATCCGACATGATTTTTCCCCTTTGCGAACTCATATCTAGGCATCGAAAAGAGATTTAAGTCAGCATTTATGTATTTTTATATCTCTGCGATTTTTATGACAAAATGCTGAAATTTTGTACATGATCTTACTACTGTATATCGCACATTTTACTCATTGTGGAAATTTTTTGTACGGAGGCCGTATAAAAATTTTAATTTTGTATTTCTTCAAATTTAATTCCCTAAAAATTTTAATAGATTTCGTAAAATTCTGTACCTCTTTTTACATAACTTTATAATTTGTGATGTATGTCTATGATCAATATTTGGAATAAAAACCGAGATCAATATTTTTGCAACACCCTATATACAGTAAACTCTGTTTAAAGCGGACTCTGTGTAAAACGGTAATTTGCCTTACGCAGAAGGATTTTAAAATCCTAAGGGAATAATTTTTAATATAACGAACTCTGTTTAAAGTGGACTCTGTGTAAGACGGAAATCTGTCTTACGCAGAAGTATTTTAAAATCCTAAGGGAATAATTTTTAATATAGCGAACTCTGTTTAAAGTGGACTCTGTGTAAGACGGAAATCTGCCTTACGCAGAAGGATTTTAAAATCCTTAGGGAATAATTTTTAATATAACGAACTCTGTTTAAAGTGGACTCTGTGTAAGACGGAAATCTGCCTTACGCAGAAGGATTTTAAAATCCTTAGGGAATAATTTTTAATATAACGAACTCTGTTTAAAGTGGACTCTGTGTAAGACAGAGATCTGCCTTACGCAGAAGGATTTTAAAATCCTAAGGGAATAATTTTTAATATAGCGAACTCTGTTTAAAGTGGACTCTGTGTAAGACGGAAATCTGCCTTAGGCAGAAGGATTTTAAAATCCCAAGGGAATAATTTTTATTATAACGAACTCTGTTAACGCGGAATACTGTCTACAACAGAAACATTTTCTAGGTTCTGATCGATTCCACCTTCGACAGCGTTTACTGTAATTCGAAGTACTTGTAATTGTGATTGTTTTATTTTGTTTACTTTCTAGTTGTTGGCCTTCACCTGAGAAAGGCCTGGTCTGGAGTGTGATTGGGCCTATAGTTATAATCATAACGGTAAGTAACTAGAAATTTGTATTTCTATTTTTCCCCTCTATGCTCTTTCTTTCTTGCAAACCGATGACCATGCTCTTACCTGCCGGGTAGCCCCAGCTGAATAATTTGATACTTGGTATCGGGGCGGGTGACCGCCTAATCCCCGCGTAGTGGCAATAAGCCTGTCGAGTACCTAGATCGTATCGGCAGTGCCTACTGCTCAGTTGTGAACGTTGTTATGCCGAATACGTAACATTGTCAACGTCTCAACGTGTTCAACGTCTTGTTGTTTGGCACCTGCACATTGCTACTCATTTTGATCTCGTAATTTAGAACCTTGGTCAGGTAAGGAATTCCCCTCTATGCTCAGTTGATGACAGGGGCGAAACACTAGGACTTTTTTCACCAGGGCAAGCACGAATTGGGGAGCCCCCTCCTTTCTAAAATAAATTTATAAACAAAAGTTTTCGGTCAATTGCTTTTTTAATTTTTTCATTTCATAAATGAAATAATCGCTAGAAAGTATATTAATCTCAAATATTTTTAGTTTGATTTCTTTAGAAGATTGATTTTTAGATTGATTTCTCTATTGCAACTATTTCGTTTATGTGTATATAAATGTCGAAATACTGAAACAACTCGAACCTAAATGGGGGCTGTAAATTGATCTGCCAGCATCTTGAATGAGTTCGTTAATCAAGTATATTGCTGTTATCGTTCGTTTACAGGGATGCACTAAAGCAAAAAACCTGCAAAACTTGCCATGCGATCATCTCTTACGTACTGAACCAATTCAGTTCTAATTGGGAGAGTGATAGATTGATTTTTAGATTGATTTCTCTATTGCAACTATTTCGTTATGTGTATATAAATGTCGAAATACTGAAACAACTCGAACCTAAATGGGGGCTGTAAATTGATCTGCCAGCATCTTGAATGAGTTCGTTAATCAAGTATATTGCTGTTATCGTTCGTTTACAGGGATGCACTAAAGCAAAAAACCTGCAAAACTTGCTATCGCGATCATCTCTTACGTACTGAACCAATTCAGTTCTAATTGGGACAGTGATCTATTGATCTTGCAAATTGAGCTCCCTACGCTCCCTAATGGTCACCTAATGCAGGAACCTGTCCTGTTCAAAACAAAGAGTATAAAATGAATGACTACAATTTTTATTTTGTGTTGTCCGATTGCATAACTTTTTTGCCTGAATTTTATTATTTGGTTTTTTTTTTTTGTACCGCAAATCGAATAACACCAGAATTTGCAAACAAATTTACTTGAAAATAAGTAAAAAATTTTCTTCAATCACATTATAAATGAAAAATTATTTTATAAAATACTGGTAGCATTGCGGCATTTGGGGTTTTAAATTAAGTGCTATAAAAATGTACCATCCTTCTTCAAATGGTTAAAGTGATCCATCTTTTTTCTTTTTTTCTTCCAATTGCTGGCAATATATTTCTTGAACTGAATTTCGTAATATTTTTACGTAAAAATTTCACAGGCTATAGATTATATATATCTATATTTAACATGCTTACTTTCATTTATAGGTGAACTTAATAATTTTCGTCATGACCTTGAATGCGGCTTTCAAAGTCGACAAAATGAATCCCGGGAACAAATCAATGCGCCAGAATAAACCAAGCTTGATGTACGTATAGCGTTGCCATTTCGTTTCTAATAAATTCTGAAAATATTGTTTTTCATATTAGGAAGAAAAGAGAGGATGAAACTTTTCTTGAAAGAAAAAATACTCCTTTCCTAAACGTGTGAATCTGATTTTATCAATTTGGTGTTTTAAATATTGTTTTAACTCCTTTCCTTTGAAAAGAATTTTTTTACGTAGTGTTGTCGTATTCGACAGGCAATTTCAGACTCGTGATAGTAGGCATCAAAGGATGAAAAATTGCCATAGAACATGGGGTTGCAAACCACTTGTTTAGCCATAAATACAGGATGTTTTATCCTAACTGAGCTTGTGTTGATGGTAAAAACAGGCCCTTGTTATCGCATGGGCAAATCGGAACTTTGGCCAGGGACCCCGGACGTCAAGGGGCCCCCTAAATCTATATATTAATTTATAAGACATTTACTTTTTTTTCCAATTTCGACTCTGAAAATTTTCAAATACAAATTTCATCTTTAAAAGAATGAACTTAAATCACATCTAAACTTTAATGGTTGAAAATAATCAGTTCTAATTGTCATGAGATAAATTTTCTTTCGTATTCAAAGCTTTTATTTTTTAAACTTTGAATTAAATATGATAACAGACGCAAAATTGCCATCTTTTTAGATTTATTGAAAAAACACTTTCTACTTGTGAAGTAGAATCGCTTTGATTTGATATTATGTTGTGTGTGGTACAACTTAAAAAGATGTAAAAAAAAAAAGTAACTTGATTAACTCATACTTACAAGTTAGAGTATTTCACACTCTTCCATAAGTTGAAGTTATTAAATTCATCTTAAATAAGTTGCAAAAGTTATATAAAAGAGTTTTGTTCTGTACTAAGAAGAAAAGAGTATTTTTTATTAATTAAGGTACTTAATTTAGAATTGACGAAGCTAAAAATTTTCTTCTATTTAAAATCCCAGGTACAAAAATATTGTTTATGCATTACACATATGGCTGACCTATTTGAATAATGTTGCAACGATTCGAATGGGGCCCCCTAATTTATATTTGCCAGGGCCCCAATTAGTCATAATCGGGGACTGGGTAATAATTTTGAGAAAAATAAAAACATTGCTATGAAAATACAACGATATGTAAATTGTTTTGTGTGAAATGTGGTAACATTACGAAAAGTTCTGGAAAAACCGAGTGTTCAAGCAATCAATGATACCGTATGAACTGGTAATCGGAGTCCAAAATGTGGAGCGTCAAGTGCATACTGCTAGAGCGTTACTGGAAACTTCTACCACTTTTTTTTATATTATCACATTTACAAAAAAGGTGAGAGTATCTATTAAAATTTTTATTATAAGATACGAGATGCGTCTAAAAAGTTCGGTGAATGGATGAATATATCATAAACAACGCAACTTAAAAATGCGTCCCTGCGTATGCGAAGGTAGAGACCAATGGAGAGACGACACGTAGCAAGAAGTGCAAGAAACCACGGCAGAATAGTCTGCTATGGGCAGTCGAAGGGTGTATGTTTGAAACCTCGCGTCATATTGAAATGGAACAACAGATAAACACCCAGTTTTGCTACAAGTTAGGAAAAACCGCCACAGAAACGCATACAATGTTGGTCCAGGTGTAAGGAACAGACTCAGTGAGCAAAAAATGCGTGTACGACTGGTTTAAACGTTTTTTTTTGGGGGGGGGGAGGAAATCGTGGATAACGAATCACGTTCAGGTCTACCCTCAACAAGTGTGACGACAGACAACATCGAGCGGTTGCGACAGATGCTGTTAAACAATCGCCGACTATCTTTACGATGGATATCGGAGGAATTGGGAATCAGGAAGGACGTGTATCTAACGACGTGTGACACCTGTGCTTCGGTCGATCCCAAAAGAGGCCTTCGCTGATTTATTCCAGCAGCTTTATCAACGACGTCATAAGTGTATTGTGGCCAACGGATGTTACTCTGAGGGTGACTAAAGGAATTTTTTTTCCATGTTTTGTTTTATTTGTTTTATGCTTCCATTCACCGAACTTTTTAGACACACCTTGTACTTCAGTTTTCTGAAAGGTATTACCGTCGACCCAAATTAATTTAGGGTAGAACACTCTGTATTTTTTATTAAATACGTGGTTCTATACCTCTATGGTATTTTTTAATACTCTTGATGCCTACTATCTCCCCTCTGAATTTCCCGGTCATATTCGGTCAACACTCTGAATATGCAGGTGTCTTAAGTCCCTGACACATTTTAAAATTCAATATAAAATTAATTAATTGTCATATAGGAGTGCGGTTTAGACTAAAATGTTTTTCACTATGAAAAGTTATCTTCAAGCGAATGAAAATAATTAGTTCCAAATTTCGATCATAGATGGCGCCACTGGTCCGTATGTTTAGTTTAAAACATGCGTTTTTTCTGCTTTCCCGAATAGTTTCGACGCTGTGACACAGAAATGACGGCTCCCATTGTGCTAATTGCGTAGGTTGGTACTTCAAAAACAAATCGAAACTAATCTGAAAATCAGAAAAACGCATGTTTGAAACCAAACATACGGGCAAGTAGTGCCATCTATGATCGAAGTTTGGAACTAATTTTTTTTTTCACTTGAAGAAAACTGTTCATCGTGAGAAGCATTTTAGTCCAAACCGCACTCCTGTATGACAATTACTTGATTTCATATTGAATTTTAAAATATGTCAGGGATGTTTGGGACACCCTGTATATATATGTAGCCGTCAAGGAAATGGCGATGGCTGAGTTTGAACCAAGGACCTACAGTATAGAAGACGAGAGCCATAGCACGGAGCAAAAGGTTAACTTAATTGTTACGCACCAGTGACTTATGATATGTTTGTTGAAGTTGTTGCGATGGATGACATCGCTATAATATATATATTACCTTTTAAAAGAAATCTAGACGTGGCATATTGTATTATCGATAGTATCAATTCTTGAATACTATCGATAATATAGGGTGTCTATAAAAAAATCTCAACATTTTTTAGAAATTTATATAAAAATAAGCACTTAAGGTACTACTCGTAGATTTCTTACTTGAGATGTAATAATTTTTGTTTTGTTTTCGAAACCAGCGTGGTCTGGGCGAAGTTCAGTGTTTAAATTTTGCGGGGTTTTCCCTGATCGTGAACAATAATCCGTGTGATTATCCATTCAAATATCCTCGCTGAAGGCAATACGTTCAAAGCAAAGGGGTTACACCACCTTGGCACTCGGAAATATGGGTATAAAAATAACAATTATTTTTACGCAGCTATTAAATATACCAATAATTTTTATTTTACACATATAGAGGAAGTTTGGGTATAATGAAATACCATTTACATTTTATTTGTATAAGTCAATGTAAAAAAAGTTGAGATACATTAAATGTTAGTATAAAGAACAAACATTGACTATTTTTTCACACATTTCTAAAGCGTTTAAAGTGGAAGGAAAAATTACATATGAATATTTATCTTTTAAAAAAAAAGTCACACTTTTTTGGTAATGGCAACCAGTCAGGTAATATGGAATAGGGTCATAAGGAATATTAAAAGAAAACCCACAATTTAAAAGAATAACCAAAATTATTTAATGAGTAAACCTTAGTACATCCTCTATAAATCATCAGATTCTTTGAAAAATTGTTTTAATTTTTGGACTCGTCTTGAAACAGTTGTTTAGTTGATATTCCCTATTATCCGGAACACCATCTTGAAAAACAGAACCTCGTCACTCGTGAACAAGTTAGCATAGAGGAAAACTGACTAACACAGCAATAAATACAATTGTTCGACTTTATACTGAACTTGGTTAACATCACTATCAATGATATTTTATAATTAATGCGAATTTTATCAAATTTACCTGCAAAAATTGAGAATAAGAGTTTATTTCACCGTGTCGCTCCAACAACAAGTATCCAAATAGAATTGAGTGCAGTGCCTCATGGAAGAGCTACGAGGTCGTTTGGCAGATTTATGCATGGCGGCAATACAGTATGCGCCAAATATTGAAGTATTCTATATTATCCGAGCATTGCATAACATTTTTCTATAGATAGAAGTTTTATGAACAATTTAAAAATAATAATAATAATAAATGGCGGAAAAATGAGCCGTCAAGTAGAACCCTCTTTTGAAAGTCCTTTCTGATGGTGTACTTTTTTTTTTCTCTGTAAGGCATCGTCTGAAAGGAAAAAAAAAAAAAAAAATTCTTATTTTGAAAGTTAATAGCTAAACGTGGCATAGAAAAAAAAATTACTTTTTTTTCTTGTAGAAATGAAAGAAGCTGTTCGGGAAAAAATTCTTCGAGTTTTACTTTCAAGTTTTACTTTCAAGTTTTAAAAAATTATAAAAAATGAACGCATCATCCAATAAAAAAAAATCCGATCCTATCTTAGATAACTTTTTAAAGAATATGTGAATTTAAATTTCATCAAAATCGGTTTAGTAGATCTTCAGATATCTTGTACACCAGTTTGAAAAAAAAAAAAAAAAAAAAAAAAAAAAAAAAAATCGAGGTAAACGCAAAAGAAAAAAAAGTACCGCGTTAGCATATTGCAACCAAATATATTTTTAATTACCTTCAATTTGGTTCCTGAACCGTACATGATGTTTTCCAGTGATGCTGCAATGTCCTTCGACTCCTTTTGGGCAGCTTTTTTCATATTCCTACCCTCTTTAGTCTTTTGTTGGATTCTCACATTGGCTATACATTTACATACTCGCTAAGAATTCAAGTTCCCGGATAATCGCAGAACTTAAAGTTGAAATTAATTTGAATTTTGAAATCGTTAAACGCTTAAAATATTCTTAAAAGTATAAACAATTTATCTAGTCAAAGAAAAAAAAAATGTCGATTTTTTGAAAATCTCAAGGTGGTGTAGCCCCTTAACAAATCTGTTTATCCCAGACTTAACTCAACGCAATAGAAATATCTCTGGCTTTAGAATTGGAAATTACTTTCTGTTCACGTTATACAGGGGGGAGGCTGCATAAACCACCACCTCATCGAGTTAACTGCTGAATTTCCAGAATTAGTTAAAACTCGATTCGCATATTCGGGGGCGTAGCTAAAAATATTTTTTCGGGGGCAGAATCCAAAAATTTCCCAGCTTGAAACAAATTGCTCTATTTTCCAACTAAAATGGTAGGTGCAATGTGTGTTTAAGGATAATGATACTTATATGTAAAATAAAAAATCTTTCCAAAGAAAAATACTGAAACTAAAAACATAAAATTTATAATTATTGGTTCATTTAATGAAAGTTTTTGTCTTCTGTTGTGTACGAGTCATAATCGTACTTCATATGAAAATAGCCTCATGATATTTTGAGATTTTTGAGAAAGGAACAAATTTTTGGAGGAAATAGATTAGAGACACTGTTGACGTACATAAGTAAGGAAATTCAGGTCTGGTAGATGTATGATATTTTTGTAGCACAGAAAAACAGAATGAGAAATTGAGTCTGACTGCTTTTTGTATTTCTTTTGAAAATTTAACTAGTTTGCTTTTACAGAACTCGGAAAAATAGTCAGCAAAACAATAATTTTTTTTTTTTTTTTTTTTTTTTTTTTACCTCTTTACGTTAAAAAAAGAAAGTGTTTCAAAAATCTAGAATTTCCCAACTCTAAGCTTAAATTTCCCAAGTTCACATATATTGGAGGGGGAGGCTCCCCCCTCCCATAACCTCCCATCGCGACGCCTCTGCGCATATTAAAATGTTACTGGTTTGCCAAGTCCTATCTTGGTGGAAAACACCTGGAAACCCAATTTTAGTAGTTCACTGGTAGGTTTACCACTGTGTTTTCCTTCTCCATGTTTTCATTCCTTTGGTAGCAGGAAAACACAAAAATAAACATACCGATAAACCAACTAAAATCGGGTGTGGAGGTGATTTCCACCAACATTTGACTCGGCAGACCAGTTGCATTTTAATATGCAAACCGAGTTCCGTCTAACCCTGGAATTTCAGCCGTCAACTCTCTGTGGTGATAGTCTGTGCAACTGCCTCCCGGTCTACGTGTAAAATGCTTTTGATTTAACCCTTTGTCTATTGCTGGTACTTATAAGTACCATTAAAATAACTTGTTATAAAATTCATTTAATACATTGATTAGTTGTCATACAGTTTAGAATGAGTTAGAGATACATTACTTCATCTTGTTCCAAAAGCATTATGGGTTACACAAAACAAAAATATTTTTAAAACGATAATTTCTTTTGCCTTTGTATCTTTTCAGCTTTCTTGTCGTTGGGGGAGGGGGGAGGGAATTTTTCGATTCGGTAATATTTCTACAGTAAGAACGTTATATCTGTACATTTCCTTATCCTACAAAATACTAAGAAAAATATTTAAAGAAAAAGATTTAAGTGGGGTTATAAATATGGCACAAAGTCCCTATAAATTCAAATTTAATGAATTTATTATTAAATTCATTAAATTTAATATGAGAATCTAATGTGAGAATCCAACAAGAGACTAAAGAGGGTAGGGAAATGAAAAAAGCTGCCCTAAAGGAGTCGAAGGACATTGCAGCATCACTGGAAGACTTCATGTACGGTTCAGGAACCAAATTGAAGGTAATTAAAATCAGGCACAAATCCTTCTAAAATCCTTTCAAAATTTATTACATGAATATGTAAATCTTCTAATGTAGTTTAAACAATTCACGAAAAATGCTTTAGAAGATAAACTTTTCATGAATTCATAATTCAGTACATAAAGGGTTCAGTCAATTATACATGCATTCAAGAGTGATCAAATGTAAGTGTTTATTATTATTTTTTTTTTTTTCATTTCAGAATAAGATTGAAAGGGATGTTTTCTTTAACCTGCCTTCTGGGTTTATCATGGATTGTGGGATTTTTTTACGTTCCTAACAACTCAGCTCCGACTGCTTACCTCTTTGTCACACTTAATGGACTGCAGGTAAAAAACAATCAGCCTATTACAGTTGTCAGGTCTCTAAAGTTAATGAGACGTATTAATGTAAATTACTGTTTAATTAATTTTATTACCCGACTGCCAAGAAGGGTTATGTGTTTCACGCGTATCTGGGTATGTGGATTTCTTTATACCCTCGAAACATTCCAACGGCTGGATGGATTTTAATGAATGAGGTCTCTATCGATTCGTCTTAACCGTCCGATGGTTATAGGGTAGGTTTTGTTTTTATAAATCCAAAATGGCGGTAGAGACGAAAACAAATTACGCACCCTATTGAGTGGCATATGATTTGGTAAGGTCTTTCAAAATGAAGACGACGTTTCATTGACTATTTTACAGTCAGAAGCTCCGTTTAAATATTACACAACCTGGACGTTGTTTAGGTAGGCAACTCTAACCTTCATAGACATCTATAGGCCTCATCAAAGCAGTGTTTACAGATAGGAACTAACATTTAAACACAACTTAAAAATCATCAATAGAAATAAATAAAAATAATAGGTAAGTAATATAAAAATAGTTTCACATTGATGAGAAATAATTAATTAGTTCGCTTTTTACGCAGTCGGGTTTTCTGATTTTTTAAATTTAATTTTTACTTGTTTTCTTTATCTATTATTATCTGTTTATCCTTATCTACGCACTTGAGTTATGGATAATTTTTTTTATCTTTGAGATTAAGATCAGTGAAGTGTGTAAAAAGAGATTCCAAAAGAGGGATTACTTTTATCTAGTGGAATGAAGATAGTAGAATAGCTAGGTGTGTGGCGATGAAAGGGACAGTCGGGAACAAAACATAATCTCTTGTGATAACTTGTCGGTGGGTGAGCAATCCAGAAGGACACGTGGGACGCCCTTGAAAATAGAGGTAAAAACCACTATGTCTGGAAAAAGGAAAGGAGATGATGAAATAACTTTCAAGCGAAAATATTCATACTTTCAGTGCGGAAAAAATTCCCGATATGTAAAAAGAAATGTTTTAAAAAAGGAAAAAAAAGAAAGACAGGTAATATAAATTTGCCGCGCCCTCAATTTCCGCACCCGGGGCGATTGCCCCCTTCGCACGGCCCTGGGTACGATTAATTCTCAGGCACAAACACAAGATAACTTGCTGCGCATCAGTTACGAATTTTTATTCAGACTAGTATTGTATGAATATAACTGAAAAACAAGATTATTATATCATGGATTAATTTATATAAGTAAATCTGCTATAAAGTATTGTATGATCTGTATATATAAGTGTCCATCCATTTATTACGTCGGACTTCCAGGGTTGGCAGCCTGGCAGGAGTCCATAGTGTGTGACAGAGAAAATGTATGGGGTTTCCACATTTTGACGGCACATCTAAAAAAATAAAAAAATAAAAAATCTGTGACGTGATGGGAGGAGTAAAAATATACGAAATTTGCGTTATATAATTACTGGATGAGCCCCGATCTTGGAATCCTTCTTCTATGATTATTAGAAACTTATTTTTTAGTGCTGCCACCTATTGAACATAATTTTAAATTATTACATTAATTTTTAATGTTACCCTTCAAAACTGGATTTAATAGCTTTCTGGAAGAACCTCTAAGTTAAATACTCCTTCGAGGTCCCTGTTGTCATGTTGAATGCATGATTTAGGAATGGCTAAATGATTCAAGCACTAGGCTAACTTATTCAAAAAAATTCCTACGAAGCTTGTAAATAAGTCCAATGGAAATTTCCAGGATATATTAAAATTCAAAGGTTCAAAGCAAATGTGTAGTGCTGCCATCTATTGAAAACATTTTAAACAGAAATAGTAGATAATAAGCCGTCTATGTATATTTATTGAGCATATTTAAAATATTAAACTAAATATTATACATAAGACTAAAATACTATAATTAAGGATTGCATCAGTATTTTTTTAATTACTTTCATAATTAAAAAATATTTTCTGTTCCATTTTCTAAAATGATTTATCAGAAGTAGTTTAGTAACTTATCCCTTTCATTACACAAGCCAGCAAAATATTACTTTTTAAATTTTCTTCTGCGCCATTTCAGATACTTCTATATTTTTCTATGCTCTGAGTTAAAAAGTGATGAGTTTGTTCCTCTATTGTGTAATTATTTTACACAAAATAAGAATGAATATTCAGTAAAATAGCTCAGATGTAGCTGAATAAAAACTCTTTATGGAAGAAACGTTTAAAAATAAGCTGCATTGACATTTTATTAAATATGTGTATCATAGTTCCCACAGGATTAAATATTATTACATTCTTGAATAAAGATGCCCCTCCTCCTTCTTATATTGCTTTTTAACATTTTCCAACTAATTGAAAAGTGTTTATGAATTCGGTTTGCCTGTCTGTATGTCCGTCTGTCTGTCTCTGTCCGTCTGTTTGTTTGTGCTTTAACTCCCATAAATATAGTCAGATTGTCATCAAACTGATATATGTTATTGGGGTTTACTATGGCATGTTCGATATTGAAAATGAAGTATGTAGCATTTGCGGATCATTTACAGGTACATTCAAAAGAATCCCGTTACATTATGACCTGTGGGGGAAAATCGTTTGTGGTGTGTTTTAATGATATTACACTATTTTAAACATAATGAAATTTATATGTATCACTGAAGTGTACGACAAGGCGCTTATTGTAGAACCTGGTGTGCCTATAATTTATCGTTCGTTCACAGGGACACACAAAAGTATCTTTTTACAGCACTGCCTATGAAGAATAATTGCTCGAAGTGCTCGAAGTACTCGACTATAGATTTTACTTTATTTCCCCCTTACTATATTTCAGCTTTCTTTTATTAACTATGACATGTAAATTTTACTGACTATTGAAGAAATTTGGAATAGAATGGTGTTTTCCATTTTTCGATATATAAATTATTTATCGTGTTAGAAGCTATTGTTATCGCGTGACGACAGGTTTCCCACCTTTCCCACGCTGTCGCGTCCGGTTATTGAGTTCATAACGTAAACTTCGACAGTATTTTCTGAAAAGATCTTCTTTATTCTTAAAGACCATTCGATAAACAGTTTCATGATAAGAACACCTGTCAATTTCCTGCGTTTCCGAACAAAAATGAATTCAGATAGTGGCTCCTTAATTTTTTTTTCTGTTCTATTATATCCTTTATAATAAACTGAAATATCCATGGATTGAGGCAGTTTAAATTTTTTAAATAAAGGTGTGCCATCGAAGTTTTTATTATCTTCAAAGTGTGCCTATAATTTAAACAAGAAAGAAAAAAATCATGCGTCAAGCATAGATTATGAAACACTTTCCAACACATTCAGAATAATGTAACAAAACTGCCCCGTTTAAAAAATTAAAATATTACGTCTAATTCAACCCTATGGAAACGCATAACACATTTCAAAACCCAATTTCAGCTGTTCCCATCTACTATCGGGAAATTATCTGAATTTTTTCAACAGCCCTGTATATGATAAATAGATTTGTATCTATTAACTACATGCATGCCAAAATTTAGATCACTTCAGAAATACATATACTTCAGTTGAAAATTCCCCCTCAACAATTTCCTCTAATGAGGAGAATGGTACGTGAATACTTTTGTGCAGCTCTGTATATGAGCTATAGAATTTATATAATAACGAGTAACATGCAAAACATTAAGTAAATTTAAAAGCGCATACCGAATTTTAAACCGTACACTCCAGCAATTATTATTCAAAGACAATACAGCAACCGATTTCTTTTGTGTGTCCCGGTAAATGAATATAAAATTACTGTGAATGTCCTGTTCTAACGTGATCGTAGTGAAATTCAGTTATTTATATCAGTTTCAATACATTTGAAACAGCGTAATGTCATTAAATTACTCTGCAAACGATTTTTCCCCATATACCATGATGTAATGGAATACTTTTGAGTGCCCTTGTAAATGACTATTAATCCTACATACTTCATATACAATACCAGACATACTTTGGTAACCCTAAGTAACCTTTATCAATTGCATGAAAATCCGAGTCTATTTACGGGAGTTAGAGCTTGGACAGACGGACAGACAAACCGAATGCATTAACACTTTTCAACTTTGTTGGAAAGTGTTAAAAAGTTGAGAAACACAGGCAATGGAGACGGCATTTCGAGAATGATATTTTTTATGTTCCTACAAATATTGTTCTTATTTAAATGCATCAGAATAGATATTTGCATGAGTTTATTCCATGTCTTTTATTTATTTATTTATTTATTTTATTTTATTTTATTTTTTACATTTCAATAAATGAAACTGAAGTGGAAATCTGAATACGTAAATGCCAAACGAATTACATTCTCTTTTAATTTCTTGTTCTTATGTGTTTGATAGGGTTTCTTTTTGTTTCTCACACAAATAATCCTGAACACTCAAGTTAGAGAAAAGCTGTTTCTCATCTACAAAGAAAACATGGCAAGGCTAACAGCAACAGTAAGATTTTTTATAATTTTTACTAAACCTTTTTTAAATGGCCAATATTCTAAGATAAAAACAGCGAAAAGAAAAATCATTAAAACATTAAATTCAATTCATACCAAATTGAACAAATTAGCTGTTATAACTGAAAGATGGTTTAATTTTTAGGATTCCGTACTTAAAAAGTAAAACCGGAACCATTATAAGATCACTCATATATGTCTGTCTGTCCGCCAGTCAGAGCCTTTTTTTCTCAAAAGCTATGGAGCGTGGAAAGTTCAAATTTGCCAGTTTTATAAAGGCTATTGACCCAAATATTATTAGATTATTAGCCATTCGCAAATATTTTTGAGAATAATTTAGGGGGCTAGTTAAGAGGCTACTTCAGTCAGGCGAAAAGACCCGTTCGCTAATGCTAATCCTATGGAAGAAATTTATAAAGATATCTCGGTTGCATTTCAATATTTTTGAGCGATTTCTTTTGCATTGGATAGCTGAGATCGATCTGTACAAAGGTTGTTTTTTACTTTTTCGATTTTCATTACAGATATTTTTTATGGGGACACTTTCATTTTCGGAACCGGTTTCGAAAGTGAAAACATCCTCATAAAAAAAATCTGTAATGAAAATCGAAAAAGTAAAAAACGGCCTGCATACAGATCGACCTCAGCTATCCAATGCAAAAGAAATCATTTAAAAATATTGAAATGCAACCGAGATATTTTTATAAATTTCTTCCATAGGATTAGCATTAGCGAACGGGTCTTTTCGCCTGACTGAAGTAGCCTCTTAAGTTACTTGATATATATATATATATATATACAGGATGAATCTAAACTCTTGTGCAAAACTTTAAGTGTTGATAGTACACATCAAGACAAACGATATTAAATAGGAAACTAAGGGTTCCGAACGTCTTCTGAAGGAGATAGGCGCCATTAAAGTTTAGAGTCCAAAATTTCAAATGATTATAAAAAACGGAAAAATTGGTCGATTCGTTTGCGGTTTTCGATAAAACTATTCTTTATCTCAGTATTTTCTTGAAAATAAATTTTAAAGATAACGTTCAAAAATGCCGATAGAGGGCGCTTTAGACTTTGGAGTAACGAACAACTATTTTTTACCGTTATTTTTTGTATCTCATTAAATGCGCTACTTAACCATTCCCAACGATTCAGATTTTGAGCTCAAAATTTAAGTTTAAACTTTTGAAAGCATTTAATGAGATACAAAAAATAACGGTAAAAAATAGTTGCTCGTTACTCCAAAGTCTAAAGCTCCCTCTATCGGCATTTTTGAACTTTATCTTTAAAATTTATTTTCAAGAAAATACTGACATAAAGAATAGTTTTAGCGAAAACCGCAAACGAATAGATCATTTTTTCCGTTTTTTATAATCGTTTGAAATTTTGGACCCTAAACTTTAATGGCGCCTATCTCCTTCGGAAGACGTTTGGGACCCTTAGTTTCCTATTTAATATTGTTTGTCTTGATGTGTACTATCACCCCTTAAAGTTTTGCCCAAGAGTTTATATTCACCCTGTATATATATATATAATTTGGTCTATTTAATTTTTAAGAGTTTGTGAACACATTAAATGAAACTAATTAATTACAAAATTTAATAATTATTATTACTATTACTAATACTAATTCCTTAGCATCCTAATTTTAATAATTTATTTATTTATATTTAATTATACATATATTTAAATGTTGATACACTGTAGTCAAAGGAATTTAAATAGTGATGTGTTACTGCTAGGCACATTTATTTATGTGAAACATTAATTAATGAATTAATGAATCTCCAATTTACATATTAATTTTATTTAATATATTATTTACTTATTTTTTCTAATATAATGGTATAAATTTATTAACATATTTTTAATTATTATCTTATTATCATATAAGTTTGCAGCACTTCACTAATTCATTGGAAATGCATGGTAAAATTCATTTTCTAATTATCTATAGAGGGCGCTGATCACATATAATGAGGAATATGCTTGACCATATTGTACATTAATACTCCTTGGTCCATCAACATTTTTTAAAAAAAATTGGCAACATGTGCATATAATCTCCTTTACTTCTACTTAATCTTGCCTCTTTCTAAGACAACGATGCTTTCAGTGTGGTAATGTGTATTTTATTTCTTAATCCTTTTTAATCATGTTTTATTTTTAACTTATTTGTTTTACACAGTTTATTTCTCCATTTTTTTTGTGTGTTGGTTGTCCCAAATTCATATTCTTTAGCTTTTTTATGGCAAATATGAAGATGAAACCACATACTTTATTTGTGGAACTTTAGGCATTTGAAGATTCTGTCTAAGTTCTGCAAATATAAATTTTTCTTTTTCTGCTCATTTTATTTATGGTTTTTTTTATGTTTGATGGTAATTTGTAATGTTTTTTAAATGGTCATATATATATATATATATACACTGCTCAAAAAAATTAGGGGAGCAAGCAAAAAAGTGAAGAGAACAATGCAAGACAGCCATGTATGGGCGTAAAATGGATAGTACTCTTGTATCAATGCGCAATACAGAAAAAAGACGCAAAAAAATTGTAAGGGAGCTTTTATTCTTTGGAAAGATGAAAAGAACATGAAAAGATGGTTTCGGGCAACAATTTGTTTTCATGTAAATGATAAACAAAAAAGTATTGTTTAGAAATGATGCAAGATTTTTAATATGGCGTGTGGTCTCCTCTAACAGCTAAGATTGCTGTACACCTGTTTTCCATGGATGCGATAAGGTTATTGATAAGACTTTGGGGAATACTGTTCCACTGCTTAAGAATTGCAATTTTAAAGTCCCGGACAGTAAAAGGAGGCCTCAATCTCGCAGCAATGCGTCGTTTGAGTATGTCCCAAACATGCTCGATCGGATTTAGGTCAGGAGAGCATGCTGGTCATTCCATACGCTGTATTATTTTAGCTTCAAGCATGTTTTCCACAAGACGAACTGTATGAAGTCTGGCATTATCATGCATGGGAAAAAAGAAATCACTAATTTCTGCAACATAAAATACGACATGAGGTCTCACTATCTCGTCTGTATAACTTCGGATCGTCAAAGTGTCATTCCGAATGATATGCAGGCCCGTACGTCCACCTATGCTGATTCCATCCAATAGCATCAACCCACCTTGTCTGTAATGTGATCTTTCACGAACGAATGTGGGATTATTTTGAGTGCCTCTTTCTCTCCATGCCAAAACACATCAGATGTCACATCCAGTCTGAATTGGGACTCGTCTGTAAACAGAATTTGACTCCAACAACGTTGCCTCCAAACTCGATGTTCAGTTCCCCAACTTCTTTGGGCCGCACAGTGGCTTGAGGTCAACGGAATACAGACCATTGGCTTACGTGCATAGAGACCATCCTGATGAAGCCTATTTTGGACTGTTTGGCTGGACACCCTTCGTCCTGTGGCCAAGAACAACTGTGTTTGCAGCTGAGTAGCATTGTCCGTTTCGTCTCGACGAGCTGTTAACAGGATATAGCGGTCATCAGTTTCTTAGCTAGCACATTTTCGCCTTGCACTTGTCGATGACTACCATTCCATGTGTCTTGGAATAGATTCCACAACCTTTCATGGACACTTCTTGAGACTCCAACAGCGTCCACTTCACTTCGTTGTGTTTACCCAAATTCAACTGTCCCGATAACACTCCAAGTCATGGATTGCGGTAAATCATGTTGCTGTGACATTTTCAAGCCACCTTTTCTCAAAACACAAGCTGAGCAATTTAATTTTACAACTGAGGCAGTGAAACAGATGTTTCTGCAAAATCCCAATTTCTGCGCTCATCTCCTTTTTCTAGTTTTTGACGTCATAAACTTTAATTTACATGTGAAGTTTTCTTTATCTGTTTTCTACAACACTTTAAATTATGGATGTTTTAATTTACGTTACTTATCGGTGTAAATATTTGCGTAATTTCGTTAAAACCATGTGCTCCCCTAATTGTTTTGAGCAGTGCATATATATATATATCAGAATAATAATATAAATCATGTCAGAAACATTATAAAATACACTTTGCTGCAAAAAAAATATATATGCATCCAGAAAAAATTCAGTCAGAGCTACGAAACTTGGCGTGCTGATGTGATTTGATAAGTTATGTAAATGATTAACATTTCAGCACCACTGACCAATGGAGGCTTGTGCAATGCGCATTTAAATTGCGCAGCCGAAAGCCTTTAAAAGAGAGGATACTCGAATTCACGTTTAATTAGAGCTGGACTACCATTGATGATCATGGGATTTGAAAGAACCTTTAAGACGTACTCGACGGCACTACAAACAGTGGTTCGACTTTGAAAGGGGTCGAACCATAGGCCTTAGAAAAGAGGGTTAGTCCAACAGACGTATCAGCCAGCATTTTGGTCGAAGCGATATAATAGTTCCGCGGTGTTGGCATCAGTAGATCAGAGAAGGCACGGCCAGCCGCTGCAGTGGTTCAAGACGCCCCGGGCTATAAAATGCATGAGAGGATTGAGCAATCAGAAAAGCAGCCATCTCTACATCTATCACTGTCACTATCATCTATTCGACGCCATTTGCCAGTTGATATGGATGCAGTGGTATCAAGGAATACCATCCTTAGATGACAGGCTGACTAACACCACGTGTGACGGTCTGGAGAGTGATCTGCTGGAACAGCCGATCACATTTAGTCATGTTGCAAGGTACTCTGACAGTTTGCATGTACGTTGACGACATTTTGCAGCCGGTGGTACTGCCTATGCTATCAAGTCGCCCATGTGCCATTCATCAGAAAGACAACGCTCGGCCACATACTGCCCGACTCTTGAACAATATTTACAAGGATGTAATGTCCTTCCATGGCCTTCCAGGTCATCAGATTGGTCTCCAATACAGCATGTTTGGGACATGTTGAAAAGGCGACTTCGACCGTTTCGGAATACCACTGTAGTTGAACAGTTGATAAATCTATGGCAGAATCTGCCGCAGTCGGACATCAGTCACTTAACCCTTTCAGAGGCGGTGGTATGTTTATGAAACCACTTAATTTTAATTCCCAAACGCCAGAATGGCACCAGAATTTTGGTAAAGTATTTTCCGTTTAATATATATGTGAATTATTTTTTTTATTATTTACAAATAAATCTGTTAGTAAATTCCGGTCCCTTTCATTTATTGCAACACTTTAGCATTGAAAATGCTTTGCCCCTGAAAGGGTTAATAGACTCCATGCCCCACCGAGTATCTGCTTGTATAGCTGCCAGGGGTGGTTTTACAACCTACTGAATTGACATTTGTCAATTTTGCTGCTATTTGTCAATAAAATGTTTTATTGTTCTGAATTTGTAATCATTTGTTCATCTATCCAAACACGACACACATGCCGAGTTTCATAGTCGTAACTCAATTTTTTCTGGGTGCATATATTTTTTTGCAACAGAGTGTATTACCAATAATTATATCTTTTAAGTATTTTGCAAATAGTATTATGTAAAATTCATACTACAATTATACTATCACTAAAATTATTTATTTTGTACTCACTGTTCAAAGAACAGAAAAGGTCTGAAAAAATCTCCACTTTGTTTTCTAGATATCCACCAAGAACTCTGTCTCACATCATCCCAAGCAGACCAGTGAAATCAAAAAGCCTATATCAGAAAGCAGCATTGTCTTCACTGATATATCCCCGCCTTCGAAGTGGTACAACTGCAATAAAATTGGGTATCCCACAGCACCATCTCCAGAAAAGCCAAGTTCCAAGACATCTAGCTATGATGAAGAGTGGCGACACCCATTCGAAATTGATCATGAAACTAAAAACAATGGAGATTACCCAAGAATGACGCACAGTGACGCCTCTGCGGGTATAATACCTACAAAAAAAGCTAGCTATGATGAAGAGTGGCGCCACCCATTCGAAATTAATCATGAAGCATAAAAACGATGGCGATTACCCACGAATGGTCCACAGCGACGTCTCTGCGGGTGTAATACCTACAAAAAAAGAGTGTTTAATGGATATCAAGAAAGCAGCATTAAAATATCCTTCACACCTATTGGTGTATATTTCAAAATACCCACAGCTGACCTGACATAGGTGAAATCTATAGTGACTAAATAAGTAAATGAAACAGCGTTTTGAGCTCCAAAAGTTGCACAGTAGTTTTGGTTGGAGTGCCTCTATAGTAAGTTGCAACATATCGCGATTAACGACATACAAGGCCAGTTCATGACGTTTAAAACATCACACGGAGTGGATCATCTTTACACTGTGTTAGGTGAAAAATGGCGCGCCCATCGTTTTGTATAAGTCTCCTATAATCCTCCTATATATACAGCATATCTGCTAGACATAATTAAATAAATAACACGGATTGAAAAACAATAAAACAGACACACGTTACATCTTCACAGCATGTTTATTTACAACTGAACAACCGTGGATACTGTTGCCAGACGCAGGTAAGTAAATTACATAAAACATTGAGTTGAGATAGAACAGTTGCATAAAACATGGAGTTTGATACATGGAGGTGCGAATACATTGCAATACCCTCCTATACATGTTAAGACGTACAACTGGTTTTATATTACGCTTAGGGCGTTCATGTACGTATATTTAATTTTAATGTTGCATTATGATCGGTATCATTCTGAGGTTCATCAGATGGTAAATCAACGTCCTTATTTAAAAATGGAAATTTGTTATCTCTAAATTGGTATCAACATTCTCCGTAACTCTCCTGTTATTGAAATTACCAATATCGAAATTCGAATTGAAATTGCTATTGTCCTTATTAATAATATAACTACCAAAATCATAATGGACTTTACCCACGAATGGCAACAGCCACGCTTCTGCGGTGAAAAAAACCTCCGAAAAAGACTGTTTATTGGACGAAGGGAGAGCAGTGTTAAGATGTTCTTCACGCCTATTGGTGTTTTTCTTCTGTTTACCCGCGGCTGACGTGATATGGGTAAAGTCCATTACTCTTATCCACAATTATTTGATCCAGATGTCTTTTCCACATTAAATCATCATCAATTAGTTTACACATCTATATATTCTATCACCCAACGCTTCATTTATTGTGCAATGAACCCAACCCTTCTTGTTTGGATTTCGGTAATCCCTACATAATACTTTATCCCCCTTCTTTGAATATTTCCTCCCTGGTACCTTTAGTAACCATCATACTCGATTTATTTGTATCTTCCAACAAAACTAGTCTAGTTCTGAATTTATTTTTAAAAATTAAACTTGTGGGTGTAACCCCTGTAGTCATGTGAACTAAATTTCTATCGTGGATTTTCTATAGTTAAATTTTCTAAGTTTACATTGCTATTAGTTAGTGTTTTTAATAATTTACCCAAGCTAAAGATAAAGTTTTTCACAGCTTTCTCAACTAGTTCATTAGTATCCGGATGAAATGGTGGAGATGTCAGAAACTTTATCCCATTCATTTGTAAGAAAGTAATCAATTCCCTTGATTCAAACTGTTTTCCATTATCAGTTTCCACAATCTTAGGTAAACCGAAGCGAGCAAAACACTCCCTAAACTTTTCAATGCATGTTTTAGCCTCCATATTCTTCATAAAAAAATGCTTCAACCGACTTAGAATATGAATCTACAATAATTAAAATCATTTTCCCCTTTATACTAGGCTGAGCAAAAAGTTCTGGGAAATTTGTGAAAGTTGCGTTGTTATGCGCAAATTGACAAGAAAAGCAACAAGGGCTATTCTTCAAAGTAGAGACCATCATGGTTCACGACTTTCTGCCATTGTTCTGCTAGATTCCGAATTTGCTGGAAGTACCATGGTGGCTCCTTGGAATCGAAAAGCTCTTGACGTGCTTCTTCAACTTCATTAAAGGATTCAAATCAACGGCCCTTGGAAAAGTGTTGCATTGATCGAAAGAGGCCATAATTGGATGGATCACGTCTGAACTGCACCACTAGTACTCCTATATACAATACAAATTCTGGTAACTATTAGATTAAAAATTTCCGAGAACTTTTTGCTCAACCTAATAGAACCCAAAAAATCTACATGAACTCTTTCGAAATGGTAACTAGCTTTGTTTCCTCAAATAATTTCACATTTCTTAGGTTCTCGTCTAGCTTCTGAACAAACATTACAACTCTTCACAAAATCTTCAATATCAGAATCTGAACCAGGCCACCAAAAATAAGCTCTAGCATTGCTTTTCATTTAACTATACCTTCGTGAGTACTATGAAGCTTAGTTAGCAGTTGTTTTCTATACTTTGTTGGAATAACAACACTATATCCCCACATTATTATCCCATGATCCACATTTAACTCGTCTTTACGACTAAATTACTTCTTAACCCCACTTTAAGTAACATTCTGTAGAAACCCATAAGTTATGTAATTGAACAATTTTCCTAAAATTGGATCTCTCCTAGTTTCAGATCTAATTTTAAACAAACCAATTAGGACATCATTTTCTATAAAATGTACATAATCATGTTCTTCTGTTCCAACCAACTTGTTATCAAATACCATATATCTAGATAAAGCAACAGCCTGTGTATTTAAGTTACCTTTTATATGTCGAAAACTATAGTTAAACCCCGATAAAAACAATGACCATCGTTGGAGACGCCCTGCTACCATAGGTGGTAAAGATCGATTTTCACCAAATAAAGATAATAGTGGTTTATGATTACTCACCAATTCAAATTTAATTCCTATCAAATACTGATTCAGCTTTTGGTATGCCCAATAAATGGCTAAAGCTTCCTTATGTATCATCTAATAATTGTTTTCTGCTGGACTTAAAAACTCTAGATATAAAACAAATTGGTCTGTCAGATTTGTCTTCCAACACATGCAATAACATTGCCCCTATCCCATTTTGAATAGCATCACATGATAATCTCAAACGTTTAGACCTATCAAAGGGAATCAGAACTCTGTCTCATGTTAATTCTTTCTTAGCACTCTCAAAGGCTTGTTGACATTTGGCAGGCCATTTGAAATCAATATCCTTTTGCAACAAATCATACAACGTTTCAATTTCAACAAAACTCAACAATTTCATTTTTTGTGATAAATCTGGAATAAATTTTGAATAATAGTTAACCATCACACATAATATTCGAACATCGTTAACATTACGTGGTCGAGGAAACTCTAAAATTGCTTTAGTATTATCTTTTTGCAACCCATTTTTACTGATAGTATGTCCTAAATATTTAATATTTCTTTGAAAATTTCACACTTCTTTAAATTAACATGAAACCCTGCAGTTTTTAATCTATCCAAAACTGCTTTTAAATTCTTTAAATGTTCCTTTCATTACTACCGGTGATTAAAATATCATCAAACAAATTAACTGTACCCAATTCCTTGTAAAGTTTTCTCAATCACTCTTTGAAAAGTAGTACAAGCTGGCTTAGTCCAAAAGGTAAGCGGTTTACCAAATAAATACCATAAGGTGTACTCAAGGCTAATAATTCTTTAGTTGAAGCATCTAAAACTAACTGATTCTATGCATTAGATAAATCTTACTACTAAAACTAAAACTAAACCTACTATACTAAACTAAACTAACTAAAAACTTAACTAAAACTAAACTAATACTAAAACTTTGTCCTCCCTGCAAAGCTGCGAAAAGTTCTTCTATCCTAGGCAAAGGATGATTATCATCCTTCAAATATTTGCTAACAGTAAAATCGTAATTTGCACAGACCCTAATATCTTTATCATAAGGTTTCATTACCGGAACCAGATGTGTGCCCCACTGAGAATTATCTACCTTTGTAATTACTCCCTTCTTTTCTATATATTCAGCTCTGACTTAACTTTCTCTTTAAAAGCAAAAAGAATTGGTCGTAGTTTATGGAAAATAGGCTTTATATTACTCTCAAATTCTAAATGTACTTTCTCTGCTTTATAAGTACCCAATTCATATTTAAATAACTCTGAATATTTAGGTAATAATGACTGTAATTCTAAATTTCCTTCCCCTACAGAAATTCTGTTCACATCAATGCTACCTACAACAACATTTAATCCAAAATCATTTCATCCCAATAATAATTTTTCAGACTCTTTAACAATTAACATATTAACTACTTTAGAAATAGCATTAAGTTCTATAGAAACATTAATTTGCCCAACAGGAATTCCAATATGCCCTCCATAAGATTTTAACTTAAGATTAACATTCTCTAATATAATATTTCTCAAAATTTTCTTATAAAGTGAAAAGGAAACATATGAGACACAAGCCCCTGTATCCACTTCCATTTTAACTTCTTTGTGGACCGGGAGTCAGCGGCACAGACAATCACCTCATCGAGTTCACGGCTGAAATTCCAGATATTAGTTAAAACTCGATTCGCATATCAAAACGCAATCGGTGTCTGCCAAATCATATCTTGGTGGAAAACACCTGAAAACCCGATTTTAGCGGTTGACTCGTAGATTTACTATTGTGTTTTCCTGCTCCCGGTCCTCCATTTTTTCATTCCTTTGGGTGCATAAAAACACAATGGTAAACCTACGAGTCAACCGCTAAAATCGGGATTTCAGGTGTTTTCCACCAAGATATGACTTGGCAGACCGATTGCGTTTTAATATGCGAATCAAGTTCTAACTAATTCTGAAATTTCAGTTGTGAACTCGATGGGGTGATTGTCTGTGCTGCCGAATTCCGGTTTATTACTTTCTAACTTAACATTTGCAAAAAAAAGGGATTTACATATGAAATATCAATACTATACATATCAATATAATGAAAACCTTCATCATCAACTGAATTTACAGTAATTTTAGATTTACATACCTTAGCTATGTGTCCTTTCCGGTTACACGCATTGCACTTAAAGTCTTTAAATTTACACTCTTTTAAATCGTGGTTACCTTTACAACAGTGATAACATTTTTAACACATCATCTCTTTGATGATCGGCTTTTGTGAACTTTTTGGTAGGCTGTATCACCCTCTCTTTCGATGGTTTGGAATGCACCTTGTTGATTTCGATTTGTCTTGCTTCCTGAAGTCACACTTTTTTACTCTGGGCAATGTCCAGGAAATTAGCCAGTGTGGTGGTGAGCTTCTCTGCACAAAGACGATCGCGGATACGCTCTGGCCTCATTCCAGTAACGAATTTATCTCTAACTCAGTCTTCAAGGCTCAAGCCGGATTCGCACTCTGCCGCTTGCGTCTTCACTTTCACATATCAGTCTCGCACGGATTCTTCGAACTGTTTGAATGAGTCGAACACAATACCTTTTCGGTACGCGGAAACAGCAAGTCTAAATTGTTCTGTCAAAAGTTTTTCTAGATGGCGTAACAGGTTGGCAGAGATTTTTTAATACCTCCTAAACTGCTTCGCCGACCGCCGCACAGTGGGACGTTTTGACGATCTAAGTGGACAAAATTATTTCATTGAAGTTTAATTAGTTTTTGCTGATTTTTTTAATGCATCACTAATAAAATATTCAAACAGTAATAAATATTTGGTTGTTTAACAACAATGTCTTAAAATAAAAATACATGGTGCCCACTAAAGTCCGTTCCCACCCTCTTAACTTCCGAACGACTGCGTCTATAGTCATAAATGTGGTGTCTAGGTATAGTAAAGAGGCTATGTGGTATTAAATGAGACCGCTTACAGCACCACCTAATACAAAATGATGGCATTAGCGTTCCTATCGCGAAAACGCACAGTTGGGCGTTTTGACGATTTAGGTGAACAAAATTATTGCGCTGAAATTTAATCAAGTTTTGATGTTTTTTTAAAGTATCACTAATAAAATACCCAAACAGTGATAAATATTTGGTTTATTTAACAACAACTGTCTAAAAATAAAAATATAATGCTTTACAAAGAATGTGCGAAATATACTTATTTCACTATTAAGTAAAAAAGCAATTTAGTGCACACGTGTACTCAGTGTTGCCAGATTAGGGACTTTTTTGTCCCCAGATTGTTGATTGTCAACGCTTTTTTGAAATAGACTTATCCGACCTATTTAAAAATAGATTAAAAATTCTGAAAAGTAAGCCGAATTATACTATTTTAAAAAAGTGGTGACAGTCAAATAATCTGAATTATAAATGTCCCCAATCTGGCAACACTGCGTGTACTAAGTTAGCATCCATTTATTTTTTTTTATTTTTGTCTCATCAGAATCGCTCGACAAATTTTCGGGCGTCTTTTTATTTATAATACGGATGGAGCGCTTAACAGCTTCAAATTTGCCTTCTGTGATAGCCACCCGTATGTCTACAACAGACTGTCGAGAAATTTGTGTTGTCATCCTGAAAAAAAAAAAGTTTTAAAATGAAAACATGTTTTAAAAAACAAGCTTTTATGTTTTGTGAGACCATATAAAAAATATAAATTCTACCCAAATTATATTCAATTGAAGAAATGCTATTGTGTAAATATTATATACTTTATTGACTATAGACCTATATAAAATTTATTGAATTTGAAATAAAATTTCTGCTTATACACGGTAATATATCCGAATTATTTATGTGGAGCTGTAAAAGATATATAATTGTTACGCACTTTACTTTGAATATAAAATATGCTATCGTGTATCTCAATAACCTATATTAATTTTTTGAAATTAAATTAAAATTTGTGCTTGCAAGCAACAATCTTGCAGCAATCTTTTGTGCGGCCGTGTAAAAAATGTATAACTGCTATGTTCCTGAAATTATAATATAATTAAATAGTCATGGGAATACCCATGTAGGCAAAGTTACAGCTTTATCAGATAATTTAAAGTGGTTTCAAAGTGGCTTGCAACATTTGAACTAACCTTTTGTGTGGCCCTGTAAAAAAAGGCGTAACTGCTACGTTCCATAAATTATAATAATATTGCATTGGCATCAGAACTACATATATAAATAAAGTTTCAGCTAAATCAGATAACTGGAAGGGGTTTAAAATTAACTTTCAAAATTTAAACTAAATTTTTGTATAGCCCTGTATAAAAAGGATAACTTCTACGCTCCTCAAATTATAATAATATTTTATTGTCATTCAATATGCACGTATATTTCAATATTCAGCTCAATCAGATAATTAAAAGTGGTTTAAAATTGACCTGCAAGATTTGAACTAAACATGCATACTTAAACTGCAAGTCAATATAAAGATGGTTTATTAATAAAAACTTCTTTATCTGCAGCAGATTTTTCAAGTTTCCAATACTACAGGAATGGCACTTTGATTTTAAAAAAATGCTCATTGCTGAATAATTTGTTAAAAGTCAAGATAAAATTTATAAATAACAAAATGATTCATCCAGATTCACAGCCTTTGAAAAAAACGGTTCAGCGGGTTTAATAGCGCTTATTTTAAAACAACAACAGGTAACATCTTACCTTGATAATCATGTGACATATGTCCAGTAAACTCGTGCTTTCAAATTAAACAGGATAGTTACGACGCGCTTTCGAACTTGCGGAAAACTAAAGCAACCGCTGAAGATCCTTCAAACCAACTGAACAAATGCCTTCTTTACGGTCATAGTTAATCGACACCTCGGATCTTTTCGACAAAACTCATACGGATCTCCATAAAAGGGACATTCAGCTACCAGTATCCGCGGTTTCGTTAAATTCCGAGAAAATCGGAAATTTAGATTTTGTCCACCTAGATCATCGTCGTCACTAGAACCGGCACTTTGCGATCATCTTCAGATCTGTTAGCCAAAAACTACTGTTCCAAACGTTCTATAAAAATGTTCCAGTCATCATTTAAATTAAATTGACTGATATTTGCCACGATTCCTGTTCCCACAAAGTCACGTTGGTTGGATCCTTTGACATGCTGAACAGCAAACAAAAATATAACAACTTGCAGATTTTAAATAACGTAAACAATCGGAGCCGAAAATATTCCGAATTTTCCGAAAAATAATGCCGTATTTTTTTTAATTATTTTATATATTTTATTAAAAAGTTTGCCTCTTCGCCAAATTTACAGTATACCTGCTAAACATAATTAAATAAATAACACGCATTCAAAAAGACTAAAACAGACACACGTTACATCTTCACAGCATGTTTATTTACAACTGAACTGCCGTAGATATTGTTGCCAGATCCACGTAAATAAATTAGATAAAACATTGAGTTGAGATAGAACAGATACATAAAACATGAAATTTGATAAATGCTGGAGGTGCAAATACATTATAGGTATATAGAATCCCTAGTTATGTGCCAATCGTCGTGTAAAGATTATCCACTCCATGTGACGTTTTAAAAGTTATGAACTGGCCTTGTATGTCGTTGGTCGCGAACATACACACAGCATGTATGCTTAGGCTGAACGCTTTGTCCAAAATATAGCAAAAAATATTCCAGACCTTGTCACTACTTGGTTGTAAGAGTTTGATTAAGTGAGACAAGTCAACTAACATTAGCTTAGCGATAAATGCAAGCTCGCCAAGATGCGTGGTCATTTATTTTTATTCAAAATCGACTTGACCAATGAAATTGTATTTTCTGTATGTCGTCACTCTCATATAGAGACACTCTAGTTTCAACAGCCAGCATTTGATACACGCAAAAATTATTAAAATGTTGTTCATTACGACTGTGCTGTCCTCTCATTGTCAGATTGATTTAAATCATTAAATAAAATCCTTCTTTTCTCAACTTTAACTTTCTCTCTTTCCGTATTACCAGTTTATTTCCATAGACATAATTCTATATACTAGCGTCTCAAATCTCCTGCAGTTCTATTGGCCAATAACCTTCTCTCTCCAATCCACTACTCCACTATATATAGATATACTAGCAAACATCACCGGCTACGCAGATCCGTTTCTCTAAACGAAATATATCGGTGAATTTGACCTTGTGTTTTAAAGCAATATGGTCGTTTACGTGGAATATCCTTCCGCATTGTTGAAAACGATACGAATGGCATTGCGTTATTTTTTTTTTTTTTTTTTTTTTTATGTGTCAGACAAAATTTAGGTTGCTAATGACCAACTATTTTAATTTATCATTTACAGAGGTACATATGGTAAAGAAAAATATACAATATACTACAACCATCCCTAAAAAATTATCTAATGATTTTATCAAAATCCCTGCAGTGGAACTTTTAAAATTGGCTAATTTTTCCTAATCGGATTCGCCTGATTATAGAACTTTCAACCATAATTTTATAACTAAGCGACGTAGAAAGATATGCCATATGCTAAAATCTTTCCTGAAAAATTATCTAACTGACGATGCAAGTCCCGTCAAGATCCATTCAGCAGAATTCAAGTTATAAGCGGCCGGAACGAAATTCCCATTTGAATTTTATATTTACAGTAGATGAGCAAAATTCCAGTATTCTTCGCAGTGATAACAGCTCACTGAATGTTACTGAAACTGGTATGCAATACTTGCTAAATCTTTTTGTACTTAAAACATTGTTTCATTACTTTTACTACTTGCGCCAAGTCCTACCTCAATTTTCAGTGACACTATGTAATTTCAATTGGCTTGCGAATGTCAGTTTCCCGGTACTTGTCATTTTCAGTAGCTATGACAACACCGCATTTGGCTGACTGACCGCTTTTTATTCCCACCCTACTTGAGATCAGCAGAAAGCTTCTTCCTTTGTCCGATTATAGCAGTAGGGAAAACGAGACCATTCTCGCGTCTTCTAATACCATTTCAACGAAGAGATGAAGTGGGAAGAACGGATGTCATTGAGAAGCCAATTGAAATTACATAGAGTATAAAATACTCAGGGATGGATTCCTGCAAAATGACTACTTTCTTTTTTTATTCTTTTGTTTTATTTTTTTTTTATTTATTTTTTTTTTTTTACAGGACCGCAGAAAAAAATAATTCTTGACTTTTTTTTTCATTCAATGTTAACAAAAAATAAATACACTTCCTGTAAGGATAATGCAAATAAGCCAATCTGAGAACAATTAAGATAATCTCAACCACCAATAACCAATATATATGCAGTGATAATTGGTGAACTGCGATTTTACTTTTCAAACTTTGAAACTATTATTAAAGAACATTGATAATACCAGTTGCTAGTATAAATGTGAAAAAATATATATAAAAATACTTTTAAAATCACTAGGATTTGACTCATTTATTTTTAAGAGAAATGACATGTTACACATACATATACAGTGTGGGATTTGTTATCCAGAATAAAATTGAATTGGACCTGAGATATTCTAGATAAGGGGTTTTTCGTAATTCGGAGCACTTTATTATAAGTATTAAGAATAGTACAAAATAACGGTATGAAATGTATAAAATGTGAATAATATATGTAAATACATAATTACAAATATGTTAATTTAATAACTTATTTACACAGAGTAAAAAACATTCAAAATTACAATTCAAATTTTAAAAAATTACGTTAACATATAAGAGTTGAGAGCAGTATCCTTTGATTTGCATTTTTAGAACATTTTATTAAGATTGATTGCTTATAATGTGTCTGTAACACTAATTGCTCCTGTATCCCGTACACTGACATGATGTGCTGTTCATGGAAGTAACTTCTTTTCTGCATTCCACAAATCAGTTGTTCAGATGAAAAATAGCAGTAGCTCATTTAAAAAAATTTTTACCCACCTCATTCTGCTGGTCATCATCATAATTTTTATTAAACATATCATTTGTCATTATGTTCCAAATCTCACTGCCAGTCATCTGATGACTTACAGAGGTATCATCATCAGCAATTAGACAATCTTTCACTGACTCTTGATCCAACAATTGAGTTTTTAGACACGAAAGTCCTTTAGCTTAGTCACAGATCTGTAATAATTTCCTTTTCCTTGGAAATTTTAAAGTCTTCAACATCATGCTCATTCCCACCATAAAAAAATATAGCAGATAGCCACAAATTATATCACCCATGGATGAGTGTATATCTGTCTTTTGTATCCCATGCTCAATGTAAAATACATCTTTAGTTTTTCCGATTTTTAAATTTTAAATTAAACAAATTATTTTTCTGTTATCATTTTGCATTTCGGATAACGGGTCGCATACTATAAATACATTTAGTGAAAACTGTTGAACTTCAAATACTCACAGATACTGAACAAAGCAGAAGTAAGCGCGAAGTAGGGTTGCCAGCCGTCCCAATTTACCCAGGATGTTCTGATTTTCAGGGGTTCTACAACACATATCCCGCGTAACAACTAAAAATTCCGATTTTTCATGATGCACAAATTCTTTTAGTTCTACGCTATTTGTTAGTCTGCATCGTGGAACGTAATACGGTAAAACTTGAAGACAGAACCTGTCTGTAACGGAATTTTTTTATAATCCCTTGTAAAGGAATATTATAAAATCTACCTGCCTAGACGAAAGACTGCCTCCAAAACGAAAGTTCTTAACTAGCGATTCCGTTTTAACAAGTTTGACTGTACCTTGTTCAATAAACACTGTGTAAAGGGAACCTGCTTATAACGGAATTTTGCTTTAAAAGTAAAAATTACATTGTCCCTGCGATAGGAATTCTATAGAATTGTACCTGCTAAATTGGAATCTTGTTTCATTCCCTAGCGATTTCTCTTTCGCAGTGGAAAGGCATGTATTTTACTGTATAAGATTGTTGTGTTTATGTAGTACAGTAAACATGCGCTAATCCGGCATCCTAAGATCCGGCATGTTGGATAATCCGTCCCGACTTTCGAAAAAAAAATAGTATTCCTTGTTTAAAACAGGAAACTTTACAAAAGTCATGGCGTAAACTTTGGCCTGGAGTAAGGGACAAAATGTTGAAGTTACTGAAAGCGATACAGTTCACGATGAACTAGAAGATGTTTTAGGTTGTTTGCCTTTTGAGAACAACATGTCACAACTGAATCAGGAAAAAATAAAAGAGTGAGTTGAAGCAGATTTTGATGAGCTGACAGAGAAAATTTGGACAGATGAGGCCATCACTCAGAGTGTTTTCAATCCAACAGCCCCCAAAGACGTTGACTATATGATGAAGATGCTGTGGAAGAGACAAACAGGATCAGTTGGAATGAAGAAGCTGATGCCTTGCATATATTTAACAAGTTTTCTGAGCGCAGCAGTTTCTTCAACGATACGGAAATTATGAAACTCCACATCATACGAAATGACTTCCTGAAAAAAAAGAAGAGAGATAACTACTACAAAACAAACTGATATTCGAGATTTGTGCAAGAAAGCTTCTGCGAGTAGGCCTACAGAGCACGTTTTCATTTTATAGTTATATACATATGTTGTATAGTCATGTTACATTATTGAGGTTTTTTTTATTCTATTCAAGCTGTTTAAAGAATAAAAAACATGCTTTACTGTCAATTTTTGCTTAATTTTAACTTCTACATGTTTTTCCCGACACTCATCCTATAATCCGGGAAATTTCGTAATCCGGCATGCCTCAAGTCCCTAACGTGCCGGATTAGAGAATTTTTACTGTATAATAAAACCTACTGAGATGGGATAGGAGAAAAACTCCGCTTTAAAGTGGCTTTCGTCTTAGCAAATATAGTTATATGGTATTCCTACCGTAGGGTCAATGAATTAGTAACGTTTAGAATTCTGTTATAGGGAGGTTCTTCTTTCATAGAGTTTACTATATATTTTTTTTTATATCCCGATTTAGAAGCCACTGTTCCACTTTTTTTTTATCTCCCTGTTCCGCTTTTTGCGACATTGGATCGGACCAGGGCCTAACTAATGCAGGTTCATGCGGGGCAGCTGCCCCGAGCCCCTCTTTTTAGGGTGCCCCCATGGGAATAATCAGGATTTTCATTAAGAGGAGCCAAATGGTTATAATTTGACAAAAGTGATCAAAATTCATCCATTTTCAAACATTTAGGAAGGGAGTGCGGTACCCCTCCACCCATGCAAAAAAAACGAACAATATCATTAGAAAATTAACGATTAATATTTTATTATAACAACTTAGTATTCTATTGTTTCCAAAAGAAATTCTTTATTGAGGTTTTTCTCGTAACGAGACAAGTTAAAATCATTAATTATGACCAACCAATTACGACCAATGAGGGTATTTTCCACAGAGTAAAGAGAAAGAATAGAAATGAAGTGTGGTGGCTGGACGTGACGCCAAAAATGCAACCCTAAAATCCGTTACGTTCGGCCCAAACACAACCACGTAGCAATTCATGTCTGTGAATTCGTCTTATTAACACAATCGTCTAGTAATTCATGTCTTTGAATTCGTCTTATTAATACAAAATCCCTCCCTTGTGAAATGCTTCTTTAGAAGCTTAAACATAAACAGATCGCTTTCAGTTAGAGAAATGCACGGGGGACGTCAAATAATTCGGTCCCTGTAACACGTGCTTGTTTTGTTTGGGCCGAATGAGAGCATTTAAATTTGAGCGATAACCGGCTTCATATTGCAAACTGTTTTTACGGTTAACTGCATCTCTATTCCTTCTCTTTACTCTGTGGGCATTTTCTTTTTGACATCTTATAACATACGTAGATATGCAAAGTAAAAGTTTGCAAACAAATACTCCTGTCAACGTGTCAACCAACCCATAATTTTTTCTACTGTTTATCCTACTAGTATTTTCTTAAAGTTATTACTATTATTTTGTTGATATCCTGTAAACAGATGTGAATAGTACTTGATACGAAATTTATGCATACATACAATATGTATTAAGTTTAGTATTAACCACTTGCACATTATTCGCGAACAGCTTCTATGGATAGATTGAAGGAGGGCTCCCAGAATGACGCTTGCTCCGGGGGCCATAGATAGCCTAAATCGGGCCCTCGATCTGACAACAGGCCACAAAATACAATTTTTTTTTTTGAGCTTCCAGAAGTTTAATCCAGAACTGAATAGCCAGTAATTCTGGTGCTTTTATTTGGAAAAAAATCAAATTCCATTCAAATACATACCGGGAAATCTTTATTATTATTATTATTATTTTACTTTTAATTAAGTAGACAATAACATATACAAAGCATCACTACTGACATCCTTATACAGACTATTAAAGTAGGTCTAAGAAATCTTAAATTGCTAATTGTAACCCATGGGTAAAATTCATAAAATTTCGCAGGATGGCAAAAAAATAATACTTTTTGCATGACTCGAATAAAATATAGATAACATATAACTCATATATATAGCGTAACAATATAAAGTAAAAAACTATGATGCAGTCTTATAAGTCTGTGTAGGCATGCTAAATTGATTTATTTATCACTAAAGTAGATTTATTTTTACTTTGTCTATAAGGATTCACCACTAACACAATTTCTTAACAACAGAAACACTGCAAATCTTTATACGCTTTTTAGAACACATATTTTGTCACCTTTTTTAGAACACTTTGAAGCGAATCTTTTGGAACAGTTTTTAGAATATTTCCTAGAACACTCATTTTTTATCAGCACATTTGGAACCGCGTGATTTCACAAGTGTCCCCAAATGTATTCTGTATCTGTTTGTTCTCAAATATGTTCCCAAATTCAGATTTAACAAATATCCTGAGCAGAACACTTTCTTTAAATCGGATAGAGTCCTGCATCGGGTCGGGTTACCCGCTTTTACCCGAACCCGACCCGACCCGCGGTTCGGGTTGGCGCTATATTTTCCCGTTGCGGGTCGGGTTGACTTTAAATTTTTTTGGTGCGGGTCGGGTTCGGTCGGGTTGGCTTTTATTGTTTCGGGTTCGGGTTGACCCGCTTTTTTAAAAGAATGTGGAAAATATTTTTTCCCGTTAAAAACCTATACAAACCGCAGATCAAAGTTTCACAAAAGCAAAATGTGTGCCTGTCTGTTTTGTCTTTAGTCATCCTTTCATGAGTCTTCGAAATAACAAACTGCATTATGTTTTTACCGTATTTTAAAAATATAATACGCAGCAAAACGCTAAATGGTCCTTCCTGTCTAATGTATCAAGTGAATAATTTGATTGTGGTGATACGCGATGCACTATGTTAGACGGGAAAATTTTCAAAATAACAACTGCTGATAAACTAAAGGCAGATGGCCACTTGTGTAAAACAAGGTGTATCGTTATAAGTGGAACTTTTGAAACCGCAACTAATTTTTAAGCATATTTAAAGATTAGATTTTTAGTTTTATACCATTTAGAGTCCTGCATCGGGTAGGGTTTTACTATTGTTGAATATTAAAGAATATAGATTTGTTCATTCTTCTATGTACAATATAAAAATGGTATTAGAGAATTAAAGGTCTGCACGGGCTGGAATTTCTAGGCCCGGGAACGGCCTACCCCGCTCCGTCCCGTCCCGTGTAAAACTTAAAAGTTCTGCCCTAGCGCGGCAGGGCCCGTTTATAGTTTTATCGGCTTCGTCTAAATATTTTTATCGGGCCGGTAGACCCGCTTAATTGTAGTTATCGGCGCGGCCTGGCAGGGCCATTCACTTTTTTTGCCGCCTCGGCCCGTTGAAAAAACTGTCCTAATAAAGCGGCCTGGCCAGTTTGAAACTTTGTCGCCCCGCCACGGCCCTCGTGCCTGACCGGTGCAGAACTTTATTAGATATACAATTGTAGATTATTTCCATAATGGTATTAAAATATGATTTACTTTCCTTACATTGCGAGTTCGGGTCGATTTGCGGGTTGAAATATTGCGGGTTCGGGTCGGGTGCGGGTTGATACACCTCGGGTTCGGATCGGGCTGCCGGTTGCCTGAAATTATTTTTGCGGGTTCGGGTCGGGTTGCGGGTTGCCGAAAATTATTTTTGCGGGTTCGGGTCGGGTTGCGGGTTGACTTAAAATGGAATTTGCGACCCGCGCAGGACTCTAAATCGGACCATATTCGGAACACATTTCAGTACACATTAAGGTAACTGGAACACTTTTTTTAATCAAAGTCTTCCAAGTGTGTTCTCAATGTGTGATGGGAATTGGCAGTGAACCACTAGGCAAGCTGTTTCCAGCCAGAGATGAATATTTTTTTTACATCAAGTTCCCTCTTTCCAAATATAAAAAAATGAATTTACATGCGTTAAGCATAGATTATGAAATACTTCCCGACACATTCAGAATAATGTAACAAAACTTCACAGTTTAATAATAAACAATCAAATTTAAAAAATCAAAAAACCCGACTGCGTAAAAAGCGAACTAATTAATTATTTATCATCAATGTGAAACTATTTTTTTTTTCCAATTCCTACTATTAGCTCACACTCTCGCTATATATATCTTGTTCAAATTTTCAATCGTTAATAAAATACTTATTATTCATCCAATCAAGCTCAAATAAATTTTTTTAAACTGGTAGTGGATGACACTTGATGTTAATCCAGTTTTTTTTCAAATATTAATTCATTAATTAAATTAAATTAATTAATTCTCAATAATCGAGAGAGCCCTCTTCTTGATCAAGGATTTTTAAGACCGAGAGAGCCCTCTTCTTGATCAAGGCATTTTAAGCGACACTCCAGAGGAACGAAGAATGGCAGAAAATTCTTTTTTTGACCTAAGTAGGAATTGACTTAAAATATATATTTTTTAGATTACTTGTTTATATTACTTCCCTATTTTTTTTATTTATTTATTGATGACTTTTAAGATGTGTTTAATTGTTAGTTCCTATCTATAAACACTGTTTTGATGAGGTCTATAGATGTGTATGATGGATAGAGTTGCAGTAAAGCTAGAGATGCTACCTACACAACTTTCAGGTTGTATAATATTTTAATGGAGCTTCTGACTGTAAAATAGTCAATGAAACATCGTCTTCTTTTTGAAAGACCTATCCAATGATATGCCACTCAATAGAGTGCTTAATTTTTTTTTTCGTGTCTACCGCCATTTTGAATTTATAAAAACAAAACCTAGCCTATAACCATCAGGCCGTTAAGACGAATTGATAGAGACGTCATTCATTAAAATCCATCCAGCCGTTGGGATGTTTCGAGGGTACAAAGAAATCCACATACACAGATACGCGTGAAGCACATAAACCTTCTTTTCAGTCGGGTAAAAAGTTGAAATATGAATCGAACCATTTGGAAACGCAAAACACATTTGAAATCTCAATTTCCGCAATTCCCATCTACAGCCGGAAAAATATCCGAATTCTTTGAGCAGCCCTGTATACACAGGGCAGTATGTATAGTTTTGAAAAATTAACTCAGTTTGGAAATACATACCTTAGTTGAAATCCCTTCAGCAATTTCCGCTAATAAGGAGAATGGTGCATGAATTCTTTTGTATAACCCTGTATGCGAGGTACAGACTTTATACACAACGAGTAACATGCAAAATATTTGTTTAAATTTAAAGCGCATACTGAAATTGAAAACGCTCTTCCAGCAATTATTGCACAAAGACATTACTGTAACCGATTTATTTTGTGTGTCCCTGTAAATGAACTATAAATGCTATGAATGCCCTATTCTATAGTACAGTCGGACCTCTATTTTGCGAACTTTTCCTCGGAACCAACAACATTTTGCGAATTTCTACGTAATATAACCTCCAAATGGCGAAGTGTATTCTCTATTGAACGAACTTTTGCTTCTGATATAATTTTTTTTCTCCCTATTTCTCAAAATATTTCCAGACACTTCAAACTTATTCTTTCTTTTACACAATTTATAATGCTCAATAACCTTGAATTAGTTTTACCAGGTGCCTAACTCAACGAGAGCAGCAAAATCCCTGTCATTCTTTGCATTTCATCCAGGAAATGCAAACTTTCAATATCCCCTTTCACACTCAAAAGGGCTGTTCTGTAGTAAATAAGTTTCAGTAATTAAATTTAAGGACGCATATAGTAAAACTTGTTATAATAAATACGATAATGTCATTAAAATTCATTAATTTTAATGTAAATATTTTCTTTTTTGTTATCCTTACAGATTTCTTTTTGATGGGTAAAATGAATAATAAATATACATATATGATTTACAAAAGAAAAGTGTGATTAGTTAAGTTTTTTAATAATGTTTAGTGTTTATGAATTAAAAATCTGTTTTGTGTAGTTTAAAGTATTTAAAAGGTTCATCTCTATTTAACGAATTTTCCACATAACGAACATTTTTTCGGGATTTAGCGACTTCGTTAAATAGAGGTCCGACTGTAATCATCTCGTAGTAAAATTCAGTGATTTATATCAATTTCAATACATTTGAAATAACGTAATGTCATTAAAATTATCTGCAAACAATTTTTCCCCATTGTCCGTAATGTAACGGAATTCTTTTGAGTGTCCCTGTAGAGTGTAGATGAACTATTAATGCAACAATCTTCATATTCAATACCGAACATGCCATGGTAAACATCATTAACATATATTAATTGCATGAAAATCCGAGTATATTTACGCGAGTTAGAGCGTGGACAGACAAACCGAATTCATATAAAAAGATGAATTTACATCAAAGGACAGAGTTCTTTTACCCATAATTGTACTGAATAATCTTTAAAAATGCTGTTTGTAAATGCTAAATGACAAATCAGAGACAAAATGTATTTAAAATATTTATTATGACTATTTTTTACATAAAAAAAATATACTGACTTGTGTATACATTGTATAAGTGTGTAAAAAATCACAGTTACGTCTAAAACATCACAGAACGTTACTTGGTTAAAGTTATATATAATTGTCACAACCATGTAATTTTTCACATTCAGAAAAATATACTATGCATAGTAATACTAAAGATATCGATACAAAAATACTCAATAAATTATTCAATATTATGTAAAACTACCACATTTCTTTTGGAGATTTAATTTCTAATAATTGGACAGAACAAAGGTATTAAGCTCATTTAATATGTATAATTAAAAAAAAAACATGAACTATTCTTATATGAATATTTTTTTTTTTTTTAAATCCTCGTCCTATTTGTTAATGCAAATAAATCATTACCTAACATTTATTCTTTCAGGCACTTTAATGCTATATTTTAATAATAATAAACAAAGTACGAGGGTAAGTCATTAAGTAGGTCATAAACTGATATGAGAGGTCGGAAATTAGTAGTAAATTGTTTCCAAATATGCCAATAGGTGGCAGCATAATCCAACTATAAGATGTTAATTTCGAATTTATGATACAGCAGTTGTACAAGATGAGCAGGGTCGTTCGAAGTTGTTGACGAAGAGCGAAGTGGTCATCCAGTTGAGAATGTTGAAGAAGGTGTTGATGAGTCTTGCGTTGAAGAATCAGTGCGGAAGGTTGAGGAAATGGTTAGAGCTGACATGCGAACAATAGACAGCATAGCAACCATTTCCTCAACCTTCCGCACTGATTCTTTAGTCGCAATCTCAACTGGACGACCCCTCGCTCTTCGTCAACAACATTTGAACTATCTTAACTATCTTAATTAACATCTTATAATTGGATTATGCTGCCACCTATTGGCATATTTGGAAACAATTTACTACTAATTTCCGACCTCTCATATCAGTTTGTGACCTACTTAATGACTTATCCTCGTAGAATAGATATGAGGACGACGAGTTTCAAAACTAGCCTTCTCCAAAATTTAAAAAGTCATTCATTTTTTCTCTATCAATCTCTTCTATTGGTAAACCTGCACCGAAAAAACGCAACAATCTGCAAAAAAACTTGTTTTATTCTGTATTTCCGCCATTGTGAAATCTTGGTTTACAATGAAAACCAATGGACGTAGTTAAGAGGTTTTTCGTCATTTTCCAAAATCTTATTTTTTGGATAATGCGAGTTTTGAAACTCACGTCTTCATATCTATGCACACTTTTTCTTATTCAATTTCAAAATATTATAGGTCTCTGTAAGATTGTTTGATTTCTGATACTTTGTTTATAAATTATATTTCTAAACAGAGCAATTTATAAGAATTCGCAAGATATAAAAATTATTTTAAAAGATGAGGCTGAAGGAAGGGGATTTTTAAGTTTTTCTTTCATTGTAAACATTTTCTTCACTGATCTTATTAATAGTAATATGACATGAGGAAGATCATGTCAAGATTATACCATGCGAAAATTGATTTATAACTAAAGAGATGCCAACTTACTATAGTATTTTCATAGTCATTGGGACATATTTTGGCACTTACATATTATCCATGCAAGGAAGATAGATTGTCAAAATGACTGTCAATCACAAATTGTGCTCAAAACAGTAATTTATGCGCATTTTGGGAGCTTTTAGTGATAAAAAGTAATTACAGTGGTATTTTTATTTCTAGCAGGATGTTATGCTCACCAGAATAAATATAATTTATATATAAAGATCCTACATAAATAGTATATCTATGAATATGAATATACGTGACCTGTCTGAAAAGTACCCAATCTTTGGCCGAAAAAAATGTATAAGTTACCTGACGGGAATGGGACCCTAATCCCTTTCAAAGTAGGCCTCTTGCGCCTCCACACACTTAGCCCACTGCCCGAAAATACTTCTGAAAGGCTTCTTTTGGAATGGTGTTGAACTCCGCCATCGCGTTCTGCATATCTCATCTCTACTTTCAATGGCGACTGCAATTTCGGAAACTACCAGAAGTCGCTAGGAGCCATGTCTGGAGAGTAGGGAGGTTGGCGAACGACTGGAATTCCATGTTTCGCCAAGAAATTCTGAATCAGGTGCGATGAATGAGCTGGAGCATTGATGAATCTTAAAACGCCTGGTGAATCTTACGATTTGTTTTGCTTTGAGAATCACCAAGCTTTGACAAAATTTGATGCCTTTTGATGCTTTTGCTTTTTGATTTGATGCAAAACCTTTGCTCAACTCATTGTCATCTTGAGAGAAATCAAAATCCGACGAACACGTATGGCAGCACCTCACTCGGCGACCAGCAGGCAACGGCAGGCTCACTGGAACGCAGGGAGGAAATTCAAGCATGCGCATTAAGCTGTCTCCTTCTAATGTGCACAGTGGTGCCACCTTAGAATCACTACTGCGCGCAGGAAAAATCAAGATCAGATAGTTCTCAGACAGACCTTGTAATATTTATTTATTAATACCGTATCTTATTGCATAGTTATATACAAATACTTCTGCAATCGACTTTAATATGGCAAATACAAAATATTAACTGTTCTGTTAAAGATGCTTTACATTTCAATTAAAGAAGAATAACAGTTGTTATTTGGAACCAGAACAACTGAAATATTTATGCCTTTATGATTCAAAAAATGCTTTTGTTTAAAAATAACTTTAAAACATTTCAGAAATATTGTATAAACAAGAGACAATACTGAAAGTGAATAAATATAGGGTACTGAAATGTAATCAAATGCATAAAAGTGCTGAAAAGTCGATTATCTGTCACTGGATTAAATTATAAAAAACACATACAGAAAATTAATGACACTGTAGAACACTTTAAGAGTTTACACACCTTACTTTATAACTAAGGTTAAATGTAATGCACAATCAACATGGAGAATAAAATTATACATGAATAACATAGTCATAAATAATGTTTCATACAACGGAATCTGTTTAAAGTGACCACTTTTGAACTAAATAAACTCACAACAATGAAAGCTAGTCGCATGCCAAACAAAACAAAGTTGAATATTTTTACATTAAATTTTAGAAAAATAGGTTACAAATATACAAATTGTTATTTCACAAAGACAGGCATCCGTTTCAACAGAGTTCATTATATCATAAAATTAAATAAAGTTTTAAAAAAGGATTTTTATTTTAATTCTAGCTAGATAAGCATTAATGGAACTTTAAAATCTGCTTAAAGTGGGCGAAACAATACCTATTACCTTATAAAGATGGTCACAATAACGAACAATACACATACCTAATTCTTTTATAATGAACATAGTATTTACTCTAGAAAGAAAATGGGATCGGTTATAGTCGCTAAAAAAGACTACTGAAGCAAGAAAGTCCGCAGCTTCAGTAGAAACGGGTATTTCTTAACCCTTTATTTCCCAAATTATGAATTAATGAAAATTTCATCTTTTAACCCTTCACTGCACGATTTTTTCTATTTTTATGAAAAAAAAATTATTTGAAATCTATATATCGATCTAATAATGGGAAAAATAGTAAAATAAATTAAATTTCCAATTAGATATTTTATGGTGTGTCCCATATGTACACAATTAGGGTTTTTAAATATTGTATTGCTATATTTTGCAACTAAATGAGCTTAAAGTAATTAATTTTATCTGCTTAACACTCTGCAACTTTTTTTTATATTAATATTTTTAAGTATTCGGTAAAAATAATGAAAGTAAATCTCACCTTAATAGCTTGATCGAATTTTTTCTTTTTTGTTGCCGAAGAAGAAATTCTAATTTTTTGTCAAATGAAGCCATCTGACATGGACAAAAATAAGTGTTATTCCATCCTTTGTATTGTTCTTGATCAGACACAGAGATCATATTGGCCAAATTCAGGACACATAATGAGAATTATACTGTTTTTAGGTATGTGTCAGATATGGCACGTGGTGCAGTGAAGGGTTAAAGAGTTTTTATAACTACGTTAGAAGATTTACACAATCATTTAATAAATTTTAGAAGGATTTTGTCAATTAAAATTAATGAACTAAATCTCAATTTATAGGGATTTTGTGCAATATTTATAACCCCACTCAAATCTTTTATTTAAAATAGTTTTTTTTAGTATTTTATAGAACAGGCACGGCGAACGCTAAAGTGGCACGCTGCAGATTATTTTTGGCACGACATACATTCAGGTTCTTCATCAAAATATAGTATAATTTCATAAAATTCAATAATGAATCTAGATATTGTCTCTGCTTATCTGAATTCTATTAGTTTGGTTGATAGTCAATGGCATACAGATTGAAGAAGCTGAAATATAACTTAATGTAGCCCGATCTAGCTCAATATTGGCTCAGAAAATTTTAAGAATAAGAGAGAATTATGAGATTATCGCAAAAGAAAGATTAAAAGGCATTATAAGCAAAAATGTCGATGGTAAAATTATAACAACTTGGAATTGAATCCAAGACACTAAAAGCTGTAGATTCTGGTGCTTGCTATTTTGGCAATTTTTTATGCGATACATTCTTTTCGGAAATAAATAATATGAAAAATTCAAGTGAAACACCTTGTCAAATGGGTCCAATTAAAAACTTGCATTCTCTTAAAAATAACCAAGTACGATACTGATATAAATTATTTGGCATCTAAGATGAGACAACAGAAATCATATTTTTTAAATAAATTTCTAAAGTATAACATCAAATATTACCCATATTTTTTAAATGCTTGCTATAAGCAAAATGTTAAGTAATTTTGATTCATTATTATCTGATTCATTAAATTTTTTTATTGTTGGCACGTCATGATCACCTAAAATATATTTTTGGAAAAATTTGGCACGTGGATGTGAATGGGTTCGCCGTCCCTGTTATAGAATCAGGAAATCTACACATATAATGCTCTTGCAATAGCAATATAAAAATATTTCAGAATTGAAACTTTTTACACACAATCCAACGTCCAGAAAGCTGGCAGAGGTACAAATGTAAGAAAAATCATCCTTTTAAAAATAATTTTGTTTTGTGTAATCAATAATGCTTTTGGAACAAGATGAAGTAAAGTACCTATAACTCATTCTAAAGTGCATTACTACTAACTGATATATTAAATGAATTTTATAACAAGTTTTTTTAATGGTACTTTAATGTACCATTGGGCCATAAATGGTTAAAGAAAAAATGTATTATTCTGTTTCGTAATAAAAAGGGGGAAAATGAAATTTTTAGGTATGATTCATAAAACAACACGAATTTCAAATAATTTTATGAATTCTTTATTTAAAAAAAAAAAACCCATAAAATTCAATTACAACAGGATTTCTTTGTTTTTACTAAAAGGAATAGAAAGTTCTGCAATTATTGCAAACTCTTGGACATGCAGATTTAGGAACAGGTACGAGGAAGATTTTTAAAGGAGATCTCTGGGTACGATTCGAAATGCAATTTCCTATTTTTAAAAAGGCACGGTGCATTTTGCCAATTTTAAAAAGGACAGGGCGCCGCGCCGTACTCTTAAAAAATGATCCATGAGAAACACTAGTAAACATATGAGGATGTGAGTTTCAAAACTCGCCTTATCCAGAAAATCAAATTTTGGGATATCGCGAAAACCTTCAACAGCGTCCATTGGTTTTCATTGTAAACCAATATTTTACAATCGCAGAAATACACGATTATAGTTTTTTTTTCATATTGTAAGGGTTTTTTTCGAGGCAGGTCCACCAATAGAATAGATTGATAGAGAAAACTCGATTTTTTTAATTTTGGACAAGGCGAGTTTAGATACTCAAGTCCTCATATGTTAAAATTTAGAAAAAGAGACTATAATAGGCAGAGAGTAGCTTCCAAACATAGTATATTTACATAACAAAAACAGAAAAGAGGTTGAGAGTTTAGCTCGTCTTGCAAGATAAAAGAATAAACATTTAGTGAAACATATTAAAAATGACTATAATGACAAAAAAAGAAAAGAAAATTAAAGTATTTTATAAAGAAAGTTATAGTAGTCAATACACGTATTACAATAAATATATTGTAAAATTCAGCAAAAAAGAGCAAAATTGGAGGCTAGTCATTTTCAGAAATTAGATAGTAATTCTGCAGTGGACGGTATACGGTGATATATGCCATATACCTTCTGAATGTTTTTAAGAATCTTCATATACTTGTCTGTATAGTCTCTACCGTATATTTTTTGTCTAGATTTTAATTTATATTCTCTAGCCTATATCCTCTGTCTATAGCATATGCCCTCTAATTTTTCAATGACTACAACTCCGGTACTAAACATGTTTTACTGTAATTATTGGACTTTGTATTTCAAAGATAGACTAAAAATAGTGGAACTTGACCAAAGTGACTAGTAGTACCATTGTAAAATGATGACCTATGCATTGTGATCCTTTTTTTCAATTTTGGCATGTCGTTATTGTAACAAAATAAAATCAATGTGTGACATCCAGTAAACTTATCACTTTTATGATGTGTTGATTTTATTTTATTTTATTTAACTGCAACGGTGGTCACTTTCAACAGGTTCCATTGTATTTATGAACACACATAAATTGCATTTACTAAAAAATTTGAAAAAATGTCTAAATATGCATAAAATATGCTTTTGATACAAAGACTTAAAACTTAAGTTTAAATAAAAGAAACAACGAAATTCAAAATTAAATTTATACTAAAAATATAATTCCTAATCTTTGTGAATCTAGATAATATCAGAAAAATGGTTGATTTTTTATTTTTCCTGCAATATACACACATCAGTGCAATCAGTGTACTTTGCCATCAGTGTACTTTGACTCCTGACTCACATTAAACAAATATTAATGAACACATAAAAATCACACTTATTTAAAGCGACATGATTAAAAAAAAACATGCAAGTTCACTCAATAAGTTTGGTGCAGTAAATACAGACATAGGAATAAGAACATGTGCGTTATAATAAATGTAAAAGAAACGAAAGACACTTAACGATTATCACAAAAATACTTAAAAAATAAAAAAATAAAATTCATTAAGCTCAGTGCCTCTAAACATCATCATTTTAAAATTGTAAAACAATATACACATACTACATAAAAATCATGTTCACAATGTGAGTATAAAAAAAGCTGCTATAACCAAAACCTAGATATGTAATGACATGCTTAGCAAGTTGAAAAAAATGGCAATGAATTGGCAGTATTGTCATAAATCAAATGTAAGATTATCTACAAAAAATTGCCATCTGAGCTCTACAAATAGATGCACATCTGGCAACCAGCAAAATTTCTGAATTCATGGTAAAAAAAAAAACATTTGCACCTTCACTCCCCCTTCCGTTACACGCGCACATTATTTAATCGTGGATTTTCAAAAAGAACAAGAGAATTTTTTTTAATTTGACTAAGAAAGAACAATTACTAGAAATGATATATCGTGAATTGTTTTAATTCTTCAGCTCAATTAAGACGGTTCTAAAAATGAAAATTTCCCTGCTCAACGACGCGAATATTTTTGACTCATTTTTAAACATAAAAGTATGATAGCTGCATGCATGGTTATTGAATAAATTTGCCATCGAACGCTTTTTGCATTTTTCGATAAATGAATTACATCTTGAGTTATAAGCAAATGTTATCTCGGGACGGCAGTTTTTTATCTTTATTGCACTGTCATGTCCAGAAATTGAGTTTAAAATGTCAATTTTGACAGAATTTTCTGAAAAATCTCCGGACTTTACTGGGGAAAAAAAAAAAAAAAAAAAAGGAGTTCAATTATAGTTTCTTAACGCATAGAGGACGGGTCATTTTTCGAAATTCTATGCACGAAATTTACGTTTGTCAGAAATTAAAACCTGCTCGCAACCAATCAGAAGTAAGCATGTCTGGATTACATCTTCTTTACTCATCCTTACAAAATTTCCGGTACCAGTAATATTTTCTTCCATCAGTCCCCAAAAAGTCAATTCACGTGACCCGTCCTCAATGCGTTAATAAGAGCACCTCCCAATCTAATAAGATTGCAAACACAAATGAATTAAAATATGGGTTTGAATTTGAGAAAATTCTTGAGGAATTTATTTTGAAAAGTAATTCTAAGCATAATGGGAAATGCATTTGTCGAGCCGTTATTGTCACAATTATTTATATATGTTCTTCAATATTCTGCTAATAGTCATTGCTTATAAAAAGAAAATAAAATTTAATAAATATTTTATGAAATAAATGTACTGGGAGCAAACTGTTTGGAAAACAAATTCCAACAGCTATTTTGAGAAAATAAAATTATTTGCCATATTGTTTGGTACACATTAAATGAAATATAAAGTAAGTTACAAAACAGTATAATCAAATATAGACAAAAGCCTAATTCAGATAGTCATGCCGAGGATGCGCTATAGCGCACCATTTAACACTAGAACGCCCGGAAGGAGTCGATTCGACTCCGACCGTATGATTATATGTCAATTGGAACCAGAGATTCTTTCACAAAATAAGTTAAATTTTAAAAACGCAGTTTTACGTTAAATAAATCAGCCAAATAATTTTAAATAAAAGTTCTGGTATAAAATATTTTTTATGAAACTTCAGTAAAATTCCTGGGCGTTATAGTGTTAAGCAAAAAATTGTAAAAGAGATTCATAAAAAAAATTGTGATGAGTCTTTGATAATGTATAATTTTCTCTTGAAATAATGCAAAACAGACATATTTTGTATTAGATACGTCTTATTTCTAAATGGAGGACCTACTTTTGTAAAACAAGACGCAGTTCTGTTGAAGAGCCTGGGTCCAAGGGACCCAGTATTTCAAAAATCTACCGAAATTACTGTCATGTACACTGTAAAAAAACGACATTTTTACAGCACAAAGTACTGTTCACATCGCGCTCAAACTCGATCACAGTCAAATGTGCTGTAGCTTTCTTTGGTTTCTTGACTATATAAACATGAAAAATAACAGTAGTTGCGTAAAATTAGCAGCACAAACTGCTGGCGTCCGAATTGCCAGCACATTGTGCTGGCAAATCTACAGTGTTTTTTTTTTTTTTTTACAGTGTATATGTATAGCTATGCAGCTAAAATTTAAAATAATAATAAAAGTAAAGTTTTATAATTTTACTGTAAATATTTCTAAAATAATATTCATTTTGCCAAAGAAATAAAATAAGCAAATAAAATACTGCCAAATTTGCCTGCAACTTCTCATTACCATAGCTGCCAACCTTCCGTTTTCTTTTATATATATATATATATATATATATATATAAACATAATTTGAACCAGAAAAACTACTTAATTAAATTTTCTTGTTTGTTAATGGTTATTTGTTAACTCTTTTTATTTTATAAAATTTCTGGTTTTAGTTGATTTTCTAAAAATAATGTTAGCAAGTATGCATTATATTTAAAAAGGAAATTATAAAAAGAGAAGTCGTACACAATTACTTCTGCGAGAAAGATGATACGATTAGGAAAAAACTGCGTTACAATTCATGTAAAACTAGACCTAGTTTTATGGCTTTCTGAAAGAAAGAAAAAAAAAAAACTTTCCATTCTATAGGTAATAAACAAGCGATGTTACCTACAAAAATCGCAATTTAAATAGTTAACCCTGCACACATTTCTCCTCCTCCATAATCAGTTGAAGAATTTTCATTTTAAAAGACGTCTTTCGATCTTGACGTATTCTACGTATTGAGGGTAAGATGCTCATAACGAAATGGTAATCTTCATCTGTTTCATTATATGTATTAGAGACAAAAGAAGGGTAATCTTCAGGCTCATTCGCGTAACTTGATTCATCGACACGCTGCTTTTTGCTAAATCTGTCACTATGATCATGGCTAAGTCTATCCCCATTATTAGTAGTGTCTGATTGTTTTCTGTAACTTGCATTCCCATTATTCACGGAAGTTTGGGGATATTCAATGAAATATTCCATTTCACCTTTAGAATCATCATCTTCTGCAAAAGAAAATAAACATCAAATTCATGCAAATTTTGAATCAACATAGAATAATAAAAATGAATCAAATATGTATATTCAAACCAGACTTTTAACCACTTGACAGCCAGCATATCCTACAACAGTGATGTGTCGTATAAAAATCAGAGGATATACTTTAGACAGAGAGTATACGCTATGGTTAAAGAGGGTATACAGAATTATATACCACCAAATATCCTCCTCTACATCCTGAACCTATGAACATTACTTCAGAGGTCTCTCCTGTGCCAAGAGATGCTTCGAAGCAATAATATTAGGATGTTATTATTCAACTTGCATTTAGCTTTTCTGCACGTTAAAAAGTAATAAAAGATATCATATGTCAAAATCCCTTCAATGAAAACTAAATTTTATAGGAACTTTTTTTTGTGCACAATGCTTAATATTTACCTCAATCAATGGCACTGTCCCCAGTGGAACACTTCATTTTAACCTTCCTGGCAGCAAAGGGGTGAAATAGTATATTAAGACTACTATTTAACTTATCACTAAAAATGATGTCAAAATTCATTCAGCTGATGTTGTAACTGATATATAATTCAAGACTGTTAGATGAAATAAACTAAACAGTAAACTTAGTTTTGAAGTCATTAACACTAGAACCACCGGAATTTTTACGGAAGTCTTATAAAAATATATTACACCGGAAATTTTAATTGAAACTACTTAACTTATTTATTTAACTTATTTCTCCGTGGTAAATTTTAAACTTATTTTAGAAAGAAATTTTTGGTGATAATCGAAATATTTTTGTTTGGTAGCGGTCAAAAGGACCGCTACGGCGGTTTTAGTGTTAAACAGGAGGTCTTCATCAGCCAAATGTAAGAGTCTCAAGTTCGTATAGTCAGAGAGCTACTGTTTTTATTCTCTTTCGCGCGGAAATTCGGTTCAAAACGTCCACTTTGACACTATTTTCTGAAAGTCTATTGCGTTTTCAAAAAAACGAAAAAAAAAAACAGCTCAATTACATAGTTTCTGAACAACAACACTTGCTAGTTTCCTGCATTTCCGAACAAAAATAAGTTAAAAACTTATGTCAGAAAGTTGCCCTTTTGGATTTGAAAACAGCTTTAAGAACCTAAAACGTGTCCTTAAAAACAAAATGCTCTTTTCTCATTAACAGCACCTTGTTCTTTTTTAAATCAGAGGAAAACGCTAATTAATTTGTGGACTCCATACTCCAGCATCCGCACACTCCAGTGAAAAGTAGAGTATAATTAGGAAAGTTCCATTTTTCATCGGAACAGGTACTCTCTCAACGATAATATTTCTACGCAATTATCTGTCAAAATATAGTAATTTCTCAGTTTTATCACACAGAATTTTAACCTTCAATTTTAACCTCACCCAACACCCAAAGGAATATCCTGAGAACTTGAAAGAATAAAAGATAAACGGGAGTGATAAGGTCATTTCAAATACCGTCCCTTTGAAAGATTTACAATTCAGCCATGGAAAAGAAAGGGCATGGAAGAAAACATTTGTCGGTTTCTTTCTTTAAATACGTAATCTGGGCCATATTAACCAGCTTTTTCCTGTCTCTTATTGCACTATTAAATTAAAAGGATATGTGAAATCAATAGCTCTAAAACCGTCGTGACTGTTGCAATATTAGCCGAGCGATCAGTTGGATTACTCTACAATGCGAAATTAGTACTTTAGAAACTTTTGACCAATACAGTAATTTTGTCTAAAGAAAATAACCGTTTAAAAAAAATACACTCACAATGGTAAGACTGAATATTTTATGTTAAATTTATGGTAGTAAGTTAACTTTGGCATTGATATAATTAAAGAAATTACAAGTAATAATTACAGTAGAGCGCCGATTATCCGAACTCCAATTAACCGAACTTCTAATTATCCGAACAGCCTATTGCTCTCAAAAAATATTTTTTAACCGAACTTCCAATTATCCGAACAGCTTATTTCTCTCAAAAAAATTTTTTAAACGAACTTCCAATTATCCAAACACCCTATTAGACATGGATATCAGATTTTATATATGATGATGAGTTTGTGGATGATATTCAAGACGAAACAGAAATTGAAAACGAATGCTCTGAAAATGATCAAGGTCCATCACATAACGAAGCCTTTAAATGTTCGAAAACAGCTATGAAATGGCTCGAACGGCAGAAGAATGCTGATCCTATTCGACTAACGTATTTAAGAAGAATTCGAGATATGGCAGCATGGAAAAGAATGTCTTCTTTGAAGCAAGCAACAATCGAAATCTTTTTTGCTTAAATTATAATCTCTGGCGTTCAGAAAGTGATAATAAAAAGTAAACAAAAAAATTAAAAAGACAAAAATCAATTTTTAAACATGCCAGCATTAACTAGTACTGTCAGTCTAATGCATGGATAAAGTGTGAAGATTTTAGTATAGTCAGGTACATCCGTTAAATTTTCTGTCCGTTTATCCGAACTAGGGTCGGTCCCGACTTGTTCGGATAATCAACGCTCTACTGTAGTTTAATATTGTGTTTTTAAAAAAATTATTTTCTCCACGGTTATAACGAGTAACGGTTAACATGAAGACTTTTATTATTTGCTTACTTCTCGTATCTTGACCGTGTTCGACTGTACTTACAATTATTTTTAAAAGAAAAAAGAAACAGGGAAATAGAAAGGACAATAAAATATTTACCTAAAATAGTCTGTGGATAATGTTTTGCCATGGAGTCATCAAAAATTAAACAGGGCAACTCCACTTCATCGTCTTTTACCATTTGGTCTTTCAGAAAGAGCAAAGATCTGAAGTGCCTCCAACGTGGAACATAAGACTCGGGATCACCAGTCAATTTAGCCATTTTAACAGTTTTCTTCAACTCACGTCTGAATAGATCTCGTAGATTGGTCCACCGAACTTTTGCTTGATTCACTAAAAAAAAAGAAGAAAGTGTTTTTGAAGATTTTTATTTTTATTAAGACAAAATATTTTTTATTGTATATACTAACTGACCACACGGTGTTGTCCAGGCCTGGGATAATAAACCTTAAATATACAAATTAATGTTTAATTCAGATGTTTTTCTGCAGCTCTGTGGGAGGAGGGAAACACAATGGAGTTTGGGGGAGTGGGGACGTTCTTCACGGCCACCCCCCTGAATTCAACACTGCATAAAATAACCTTACTGTTTCCCAAGATTACTTTAAATACATATCGTCTTGATGCGCTATTCGGTTTTTTTTTTCAAAGAAACTTTACCTCATTTCACATGCAGAATTTTTTTTTTTAAGCTCCCAACCACGAGCATGCCTTGTCATTAATAATGCCCCGTATTTTATGGAAGAAATGGTGTGGCGTTTACGAGTTTGAAAGTTAATTTTTGTTTTTGTCAAATGCAGCGTTTACGATTTTTTTTTTTTTTTTTTTTTTTTTTTTTTTTTTTTCGTGCGCGTAAAATTGGGATAAAGTAAAAATTCCTTAAGGCTGTTCTCAAATCCAAACAGTAAACTTTCTGACATAAGTTTAAATTCATTTTAACGCATGAAACTAAAGGTGTTGTTATTCAGAAACTATGTAATAGAGCTGTTTTTCCCGTTTTCTTGTAAACGCAATAGATCTTTCAGAAAATACTGCCAAAGTTGGCGTTTTGAACCGAACTTCCGAGCGAAAGAAGAAAATCCAGTCAGTAAAGGGGAGAAGAATGCCGTGTCACGTGATCAAAATCGCTCTTAACTCAATAGGTGATTGATTGATCAAAAAATGGAAAAAACAGTTCGATTCCAAATCGCTTCCATGGCCAGGCTTTCCAATTTTATATCTTTCCGCTAAAAAATGAATTTGTAAATGTGTCAAAACGTTTTGCGCTTGTTGAGCAGAGCAGTTAAGAACACCCTTAAGGGCTTAACTGCTCTGCTCAACAAGCGCAAAAGGTTTTGACACATTTACAAATTCATTTTTTAACAGAAAGATATAAAAGTGGAAAGCCTGACCATGGAAGCGCTTTGGAATCGAACTGTGTTTTCCATTTTTTTATCAATAAATTACCTACTGAGTTATAAGCAATTTTGATCACGTGACAAACACGTTTTTCACCTTTTCTTGAGTGGATATTCTTCTTTCGCTCGGAAATTCAGTTCAAAACACCCACTTTGACACTATTTTCTAAAAGATATATTGCGTTTGCAAAAAAACGGAAAAAACAGCTTGATTACATAGTTTCTGAACAACAACACCTGCTAATTTCATGCATTTTCGAACAAAAATAAATTAAAACTTACGTCAGAAAGTTGCCCTTTTGGATGTGAGCCTTTAAAAAATGTGGAGCGCCTAAGGAGAGGAGTCCGCGTCCCGCGCTCTGGATGATTTTAGTACCAATTGACGTCTCCGTAATTTAAAAATTACATAAAAATATTTAAAACTTGATTTAAAAATTTTAAATAATTTTTTGGAATCTCAAGTTATTAAAACTGCGGCAACCAACACTGTTCAGAAAACTTTGATTAAAGTTGAGTCAATGAAACACTATCGACAAAAGTAGCGTTCCCACAGGTGCGGCGATTACGATTTATTCAGACCAATTTTTAGGAGTGCGACGCTTACGACGGGTGCGGCGCGGCGTTTCTTCCATAAAATACGGTAACAAATATTTGGCGACTACTAAAAAAAAAAAAAAAAAAAAAAAAAAACTAAGTAATTTCAATTGACTTCTGGGGGTCAGTTTCCTTATCTTTACCTTAGGTCAGTAACTATGGTAATATCACATTTGATTGACTGACCACTCTTTTTCCTTCCACCGTCCTTGAGATCTGTAGAAAGCTTTATCCCTTGTTCGATTATAAGCAGTGGGGGAAAAGGACCAGAGGCTTGGGTCTTTAAGTGCCATGGCAACGAAGGGTTGAAGTGGGAAGGATGGGTGTCCTTGCGAAGCTAATTGAAATTGCAAAGTATTTTTATTCGGTCCTCTTGCTGCCTACCTCAACTAGATATTTTTAGATATTTAAGGGCGCTGGTCACCCAGCTTCCGATTTCCCCTCACTAATGGAAAGTCTATGGGCATTCGTGTATTTAAAATATCTTCTCGGGAAATTCATATTTTTAACTTCTATTTTTGTGTAACTTCCTAAAAGAGGTCTCCTTTTTACTTTCTTCTATCTTTACAAGAAGAAAGTATTGGATTCATGAAAATTTTCGAATTCCGGTTTTCGACGGATTTACACGTTTTAGAGGTCAGAGAACCCGAAAAACATGTTTTTACAAAATGTCTGTCTGTGACTCTGTGAGTCTGTCTGTCTGTCTGTGTGTATGTGACACAAATTTTGTGGGCGCTCTATCTCAAGAACTAATGCACGGAATTTAATAAAAATTGATATTCAGTTAGTCCCTAATACAAATTGATGCTGATTAATTTTTGGTGCAAATCGCTCAACAGATGGCGCTGCTATGCTGCATTTTGTATGATTTCCGAAATGGCTCTATCTCAAGAACTAAAGCACGGATTTTCATGAAACTTCAGATTCAGTTAGTCCTTGATAAGACTTGATGCTGATTACATGTTGGTGCAAATCGCTCAACAGGTGGCGCTGATATGCTGCATTTTTTACAATTCCCGCAGTGGCTCTATCTCAAGAATTAATGCACGGATTTTCATCAAACTTCAGATTCAGTTAATCCTTGACATGAATTGAAGTTTTGTACAGTTTGGTGTAAATCGCTCAACAGGTGGCGCTGCTATACTGCATTTTTTACAATTTCCGCAATAGCTCTATCTCAACAACTAATGCTTGGATTTTCAACAAACTTCAGATTCATGTATACTTTGATATGAATTAGTGCGGTTTGTGTTTTGGTGCAAATCGCTCAACAGGTGGCGCTGCTATGCTGCACTTTTCAGAATTTCCATTATAGCGGTATCTGAAGAACTAATGCAACAATTTTCACTAAACTTCAGAATCAGTTAATCCTTGATATGAATTGACATTTTGTACATTTTGGTGTAAATCGCTCAACAGGTGGCGCTGCTATACAGCATTTTTCACGATTTCTTCAATCGCTGTATCTCAAGATCTAATGGACATATTTTCATCAAACTTCAGATTCAGTTACTCTTTGATATGAAATGATCCTGACTACGTGTTGGTGAATATCGCCCAATAGGTGGCGCTGCTATGCTGCATTTTGCACTATTTCCTCAATAGCTCTATCTCAAGAACTAATGCAGGAATTTTCATCAAACTTCAGATTCAAGTACACCTTGATAAATGTTGATACTGATTATGTGGTTGTGTAAATCGCTCAACAGGTGGCGCTGTTATGCTGCATTTGTCATGATTTGCGCAATAGCTCTATCTTAGGAACTAATGCACGGATTTTCCCCGAACTTCATATTCAATTAGACATTGACACATGTGGATGATAATTAGGGTCTGGTGTAAATCACCCAATAGGTGGCACTGCTATGCTGCATTTTGATGGATTTACACGATTTCATGGACAGTAATATCTCAAGAACTAATGCACGGAATTTCATCTTTTTAGAATCCTCATGATGAGCATAGATGTGATAATGAACTGACAAGTATGAGATGAAGTATTGACAAGTATGAGATAGAAGAAAGTTTTGTGATGGCCACAACATACTAGTTTTCTTAGTTCTCAAAATATTTCAAAAGTATCGACTTAATTTTATAGGAAGTGTTAAAATCTTACTCACAGTTAGCCCGCTTTTAACGCATAAAATATTAAATTCAGCATCGATTTTAGAAATATTTTGAAAACTAAGAAAAAAAGAGACATCCTTTAAGAAGAATACACAGAAAAAAGATGTTAATAATAAACAATTAAATGTAAAAAATCAAAAAACCCGCGAACTAATTAATTATTTCTCATCAATGTGAAACTATTTTTTCTTTCAATTCCTACTCACACTCACCTTGTTCAAATTTTCAATCGTTAATAAAATACTTATTATTCATCCAATCAAGCTCACATAGTTTTTTTTTAAACTTGTAGTGGATGACACTTGATGTTAATCCAGTTTTTTTTTTTTCAAATATTAATTCATTAATTAAATTAAATTGATTAATTTTCAATAATCGAGAGAGCCCTCTTCTTGATCAAGGTATTTTAAGACCGAGAGATCAAGATCTCTTGAGACACCCAAGAGATCTTGATCAAGTCGCCACTCAAAAGGAAAGAAGAATGGGAGAAAGAAAAAAAATTTCTCTTATTGACCTAAGTAGGAATTGACTTAAAATATTTTTTTTATATTACTTGTTTATATTACTTACCTATTTTTTTATTTATTTACTTGTATTAATGACTTTTAAGTTGTGTTTAATTGTTAGTTCCTATCTATAAACACTGTTTTGATGAGGTCTATAGATGTCTATGATGGTTAGAGTTGCAGTACAGCTAGACATCCTACCTACACAACTTCCAGGTTGTGTAATATTTAAACGGAGCTTCTGACTGTAAAATAGTCAATGAAACATTGTCTTCATTTTGAAAGACCTATCCAATGATAGGCCACTCAATAGGGTGCTTAAATTTTTCTTTCGTCTCTACCGCCATTTTTGCATTTTGCGGCCGCCATTTTGAATTTATAAAAACAAAACCTAGCCTATAACCAAGACGAATTGATAGAGACCTCATTCATTAAAATCCATCCAGCCGTTGGGATGTTTCGAGGGTATAAAGATATCCACATACACAGATACGCGTGAAACACATAACCCTTCTTTTCAGTCGGGTAAAAATATGAATTTCCCGAGAAAATATTTTAAATATACGAATGCATCAAAAGTCCATAGACTTAACATTACGGAGGAGAATTCCGAAGCTGGGTGACCAGCCCCCTTAAGTAAATAAACTCGTATACCGGGGGTGCGGGGTGGCTGCAGGGACAATCACCTCATCCACTTGGAAGCTGAAATTCCAGGATTAGACAGGACTCGATTAGCATATTAAAATGCGGCTGGTCTGCCAAGTCATATCTTGGTGGAAAGCACCTTCAGACCCGATTTTAGAGGTTGACTCACACAGGGCCGTGCGAAACGGGGGGCGAAAGGGGCGGTCGCCCCGAGCGCCGAAATCGAGGGGGCGCCAAATTTATACTACAAACCCCGTTTTTTATTCTTTTTTGTAAAAAAAAATTACATATTAGAAAATTTTCCCCAATAAAACACGTTCATTTTTCGTTTCAAAGGTACATTACATGGTCCCTTATCCTGCACCCAAATACAAATTTACGAATAAGGACTTCATTCTGTTCAAAACTTGTTTTAGGTTTTTGTCTTAGTCTCTTTCGTTAACCTTCTCTTTTCTGAGTCTGTAATTTTCATTCTGTGCTTGTGACAAAAACATATGCTCACAAACTAGCATGGGATTTTCTTCTAGGAATACAAAAGGGTTGTAAACTACTGTACTGTTAGACACATTTTTTCTACACTTATTTCCCAGATTCTCTTTGCCAAAATCTAAGTGCAGTTTTCTCTTACGTTATTTAGTTGTTTAGAGTTTCTGCCGTAAAATTAAACATAAAGTTCCAAAATAAATGCGAAATATGTATTTAAGGGAATTTATTTCTGTTTCTGCACTTTTCAATTTTGTGACACATGTCAATAAGAAAAAGCGTGTGTTTGTGCGCGGGGGGTGGGGGGGGGGGTGGGGGGGTGGGTGGCGAAATTGATTGAAACTTTGCCCCGGGCGCAGTTTTCTCTTCGCACGGTGCTGCACTCATAAGGTTTATCATTGCGTTTTCCGGCACTCAAAGGTATGAAAACATGGTGGACTGGGAGCAGGAAAACACAGTGGTAAACCTTACGAGTCAACCACTAAAATCGGGTTTGCAGATGTTTTCTGCCAAGATAGGACTTGCCAGACCAGTTGCGTTTTAATATGCGAATCGAGTTTTAACTAATTCTGGAATTTCAGCTTCTAACTCGATGAAGTGATTGCCTGTGTTGCTGCCTCCCGGTCTATCAAGATTTAAGGGAAAAAACACAGTTTGTTCTCAAATCTTCCTCAATCTCAAAGTAAATAAAATCACTGATTCTTATAAGGCAATAAAATAAAAACGTTGCATTATTATTATTAATTTTTTGCTTTTATTTTAAACTTATTACACGTGACACATGCACGCACATGTATATAATATGTGTGTTTGTTAGAAATGTGTTTTTATGTACGTATCAGGGTTCGTAAATATCGTGATATTTTCGAAAATATCAAAAATATCCGATATTTTGATATATATCCGATATTTTCACAATTTCCGCTTGCTGCTGATTATAAAAATTTTTAGACTTAATATAAATTAGAATCTAAAACGTATTACATTTAACATGAAAACATAATAAAACAATATTCTAAATGTCTTTTTTTATATTTTTCTTATAAAATTTATGATCAAATAATTGAAAAAACAATCTTCTGCAAAAGTTGCTTTTTCACTCATCAAAACACAAAATGCAGGATTCAGTTTAAAAAATAAATAAAATTACACAACAAATTCTAAAATACAAAATTTTTCTGTTGAAGAATTTGAACATGAATGTAAGTTTGTCTGGTTTTTCATTCTCTAGCCTACTGCACAATTTAGACTGAAGTAAATCAAAATTAGAAGATTCTAATGCATCTATTGAAGGAGAATCTGTAAACAACTGATAAGTTAAATTATCTTTCATGGGCTGCTCTAATTTAATATTATCCCACCAAATTTTTGGTTCAACATTTAAATATTCAGTTTCAAACATAAAGCTTATATGAGATTTTTTTGCTAAAATCCAATCACCAATTAACCCCTTTATCTCATTCTAGAAGGTGCAGTCTACATAAAGAATTGAGACAGGGTAGGGAGGTATTGTTCAAAGACAGATTTCTTATGATGGTAATGGGAAAGCTGCAGGTACAGTCCAAAACTAGTTTTTGGAGTGTAGGGAATATTTTGGGAGCTATTCTTTTTAGTTATTTATTTACAGATGGGCTAATTTTTAATAACAGTTGAAGAATTCATTTGCACTTCTTTTGACTGAAAATATTTTGAAAATAAGTATTAGATATATGAAAATATCAAAAAATACGACATTTAAAAAATAAATATCAAATGTATGAAAATGAAAATATCAAAAATATCAAAAATCTTGATATTTTGAAAATAAATATCGGATATATATCATGATATATATCAAGATATATATCCATTGATATATATCAACGAACCCTGGTACGTATAATTAATTATATATAACTAGCAGGAATGACCGAGCTAAGCTCGGTCAAAATTAGCTTTGTGTTTATCTAGATATATTATTCCCACTGAATCATTCTTGCTGTTTTAGAAGCAATTAGCTTGACCCTGAAACATGGTGTCCCAAAATGATCCACTAATCGAATTTTTTCTAACATGCGACCTAACACAATGCTCTTCTCGAGCCTGAAAACGATGGAATACAAGATTTAGTGAAAATCGTTAGTCGTTTTCTAGATAAAATATGCTTGACCCACTTTGATTCAAAAACCCACTAACCGAATTTATCGAACATGTGAGCTATTTCAAAGGTCTTCTTGTACTGTGAAACGGCATAACAAAAAAAAATGTCAAAATTGTTTGAACCTTTTTGAGATGCCGTTAGTTTGACCCCGACCCATTATCACATATATGACCCACTAATAGAATTTTCTTGAGCATGCGACCCAGCCCAATGGTTTTATCTTGTCCAGAAACGGTGTAGTACAAAGTTTAGTCAAAATCTTTTGAGTCGTTTTTTAGATATACAGTTAGCTTGATCCTAATCCATTAGGATACAAAATGACCCATTGATTGAGTTTTCTTGAACATGCGACCCTAGTCAATGGTCTTATCATGATCGGAAACGGTATTACATAAAATTTTGTCAAAATGTTTTGAAGCGCTTTTTAAATACAATTAACTTGACCCTGACCCATTGTGACCCAAAATGAAACACTAATTGAATTTTCTTGAACATGCGACCTAGCCCAATGGCCTTCTCGAGCCCGAAAACGATAGAATACAAAATTATTCAAAATCGTTTAAGCCGTTTTTTAGATACAATTAGCTGGACCCTGACCCAGTGTCACCCACAATGACCCACTAATCGAATTTTTTCAAACATGTGCCTTAGTCCAATTCTCTTCTCATGCCCAGAAAAGGTAAAATATAAAATTTGTCAAAATGTTTTGAGCATGTTTTTAGATTCATTTAGCCCTGGCCCACTGTGACCCCAAAATGACCCACTAATAGAATTTTCTCGAACATGTGACTTAGCCCAATGGTCATCTCATGACCAGAAACGGCCATGTATTAAAAAAATTTGTGAAAATACCTTGAGCCGTTTTTTAGATATAATTAGCTTGACCCCGATCCATAATGACCCACTAATCGAATTTTCTCGAACACGAGTCAATGGTCTTTTCGTGCCCGAAAACGATAGATTACAGAATTTCGTCAAAATTGTACAACGGTTTTATCTACATAAACTTAGCTGGACCCGTGACCCAAAAATGACCCTTTAATCGAATTTTCTTGAACACGCAAAATTTAGTCAAAATCGATTGAGCCTTTCTCTAGATATAATTAGCTTGACCCTGACCCATTATGACCCAAAACGACCCACTAATCAAATTTTCTCGAACACGAGACCCATCCCATGGTCTTTTCGTGCCCGAAAATGGTTAGATACAAAATTTAGTCAAAATCGATTGAGCCGTTCTTTAGATATAATTAGCTTGACCCTGACCCATTATGACCCAAAACGACCCACTAATCAAATTTTCTCGAACACGAGACCCATCCCATGGTCTTTTCGTGCCCGAAAATGGTTACATACAAAATTTAGTCAAAATCGATTGAGCCGTTCTTTAGATATAATTAGCTTGACCCTGACCCATTATGACTCAAAATGACCCACTAATCGAATTTTCTTGAACACAACACCCATCCCAATGGTCTTTTCATGCCCGAAAATCGCTAGATACAAAATTTAGTCAAAATCGATTGAGCCGTTCTCTAGATATAATTAGCTAGACCCTGACCCATTATGACCCAAAATGACCCACTAATAGAATTTTCTCGAACATGAGACTCATCCCAATGGTCTTTTCGTGCCCGAAAACAGTAGGGTGCAAAATTTCGTCAAAATCGTTAAAGCCGTTATCTAGATAAACTTAGCTTGACCCACGGTGACCCAAAAATGACTCACTAATCGAATTTTCTCGAACATGTGACTTAGCCGAATAGTCTTCTCGTAATCCAAAACTGTAGAATATAGAGTTTAGTGAAAATCGTTAGAGCCGTTTTTTAGATAAAACTAGCTTGACCCACAGTGACCCACTAATCGAATTTTCTCGAACATGTGACTTAGCCGAATAGTCTTCTCGTAATCCAAAACTGTAGAATATAGAGTTTAGTGAAAATCGTTAGAGCCGTTTTTTAGATAAAACTAGCTTGACCCACAGTGACCCACTAATCGAATTTTCTCGAACATGTGACCCATCCCAATGGTCTTTTCGTGCCCGAAAATGGTTAGATACAAAATTTAGTCAAAATCGATTGAGCCGTTCTTTAGATATAATTAGCTAGACCCTGACCCATTATGACCCACTAATAGAATTTTCTCGAACATGAGATCCATCCCAATGGTCTTTTCGTGCCCGAAAACAGTAGGGTGCAAAATTTCGTCAAAATCGTTAAAGCCGTTATCTAGATAAACTTAGCTTGACCCACGGTGACCCAAAAATGACCCACTAATCGAATTTTCTCGAACATGTGACTTAGCCGAATAGTCTTCTCGTAATCCAAAACTGTAGAATATAGAGTTTAGTGAAAATCGTTAGAGCCGTTTTTTAGATAAAAATAGCTTGACCCACAGTGACCCACTAATCGAATTTTCTCGAACATGTGACCCATCCCAATGGTCTTTTCGTGCCCGAAAATGGTTAGATACAAAATTTAGTCAAAATCGATTGAGCCGTTCTTTAGATATAATTAGCTTGACCCTGACCCATTATGACCCAAAATGACCCACTAATCGAATTTTCCCGAACACGAGACCCATCCCAATGGTCTTTTCGTGCCCGAAAACGGTAGGGTGCAAAATTTAATCAAAATCGTTAGAGCCGTTTTCAAGATAAAATTTACATACACACACACACAATTTTTGCTCGCATTAAACTATAAGATATGTGTGTGTGTGTGTGCGTATTAATTACTTTAAATTTATTTTTAAGACAGTTTTGTTTTCGGCTGAAACTAAGAAGATAACCAAAATTCAGTTTAGGTCGAACACTAGATAGAATAAAGGACACTTCTTCATTATCCCGTTGACCACATTCCATTAAAAAAAAACAGTGGTTCTCCAGGAGTGCCAATAGAAGTGAAAACTTCAACAATTACGTGTGTGTTTTTTTAATCGTCGGGAAATGTTTTATGCGTTGAATTGTGTAGCAGCACTAATGAAAGCATCTGGGGACACGGCCGGCAGTGCCCCTGCCAAGTCTTGAAAGCACAGCCGTAAGCATCTTTTTCTGGAAGCAACTCATGGTACTTTTGACCCCCCAATATCTTGTGTTGGTGATTCCCAGAAACTTGAAATTTCGTAAATCTAAAGTAATGTGGAAATGGAACTAAATGCTGAAATTTCACGTTTCTATCTTTTTTATTTCAGAAGATATATGAACTTAAACTTTCGCCTTTTCGACACTGATTCACCGATCATCAAAACTCAGAGGTACGTCCTGTATCCCTGGAATCTTGAAATTTGGTATGAAGGTAGTGTTTGGGATACAATGAAAGGGAAAATTTGGATAAAAAGTCGAAAAATCAAAAAACCGAGAATTTGGCAGAGATGTGATATACGAACCAGGTTTGGCGCGATTTTTTAACGTCAATTTGGCGAAAGCCCGTTTTCCAATACCAGTTACAATATATATTTTTAAATTATTTTCTATTGTTTTAAAAAGTAAACAATAATAAATAAACGGTAATTTCATTAATAACTATAGAACAAAACAATTGTACAATTTAAAAAAATAAAATAAAAGTAAATGAGCAATTTATTAATAAATAAGCAACAGTAGCCGGGTTACCTTGTAAAATAAAGTAACGCCATTTTGCCGTCAATTAGGTACCCAAGTGCGTATCTGACATCTGTGCCCCGTATTTTATCTTCCGTAATCGAAATTCCCGCCAATACTGTTGGTCATTGACCAGACCATCAACACGATAAAATACAGCGTTATCGGTTTTTAGTTACACGAAATAGGTAGGTCACGAATACGGTATAATTCATTTTAACTGACGAAAAACAAAATAATAATTAACACACATACAACAATATAACACACATTCACACATAAATAACGTTTGCATTCAACAGTTAAAGATATATATAAATATTTTACATACATACATACAATAAATACAATAAACCCAACTTAACTAGGACTTCCCTCAGAGGGATTAGTCTGAGCGATATTACTGAGAACATAGATTTAATAATAACATGTGGAAGCAAAGAAAATGAGATGTTATCTTTAATTGTCCATATACTGCGAAAAATTGAAATGATGAAAATAAACGAATTGTAGAATTACAAAATCTTATATATAAATTCGTATACGCTGTTTAAAAAAATGGGAAATCAAACCATTCAAGACAGCCATGCATGGATATAAAATTGAAAGTACGCAATATATTAAAAGTAAAATAGAAAATGAAACACTAATTTACTTATATCGGAATTTTAACTGTATAAAATGATGTCAAGAGCATAATCAGACGCTCCGCACCAATTTGAGTAACTTTAAATGACAAATATATGATGTTTAAAAAGAATGGACTATACTTTATATGGTGTGTGCTCCCCCGGAATAGTTAATATTGTACAACATCTGTTTTCCACGGATGCAATGAGGTTGTCGATAACATTTAAGGAATTCTCTTCTCAAAATCTAATATAGTATCAAAGTACCGAATACATCAAAAGTGGCATGCAATGCTTCGTTAGAGTGTGTTTTAGATATGCTCGATCGGATTTAAATGATGGGTGTCTGCTGGCCACTACATACGCTGTATTGTTTTGTTTTCAAACATATTCTGCACAAGTTGAGCTGTATTTAGCATGTATTAAATAAAAGAAATCGGCAATGATTACAACATAAAGTATGACACAAGATCTGAATATATCATCTGCATAACTTTTGAGCTGTCAAAGTGTCAATTGAAGTAATTTACAAATCCATACATATTTATTCAGCAAATCATGCAAGCTAACATACGCTAATATGAACCCGATTATGAAATTTCACCAGAATAAGTTAATATATAAAAAATCCACTAAAGATAATTGAGAATATGACCTTATGATAAAATGTCTAGAAAAATGAATCGGATAAAAAATTCATATCACACTTAAAACGGCACTTCCCTCTGTTAGTGACCTTGGCGAGAGAGAGAAAAGCCTAGAGAAGGAACACTTTAACAAGTACTTTCGGGCAACCTACTCACTGTTTCATACAGGTCTTTATTCAATAATTACACAATTTATTTAATACTGGGTGGGTATCTATCAGTTTTGTTGCATTTAAATCGCATGTTTTGCGGAGGAAATGCAGCATTATGAAATATTTAAAGTTGCTATACCTAATAATTCCAAATTAATGGTAATTGAGATCGCTTTACGTTAATTTCATCTGTTTAAATTTTAAATTTTTTAGAAAACATTCATAGAGACAATTGTATATTTTAAAACTAACCCGAAGCAAAATTTCAAGATTTTGGGCTCAGCAGTAACAGAGAAATAGAAAATTTTTGAAAGTTTTTTGTTTCTGCACTGTTTTCTATAGCGACATTTTTAGAAATTGTTCTATTGCGAGAATTTACGTCATGATAAATACAGCCATGTCAATTTTCATGTTTATATTCCTAACAGTTCTATGTTCTTCGTTACTTAGATCATCTTTAGATCTTTTTCCGCTTTGTTTAGTCTTTCTATTTTTTAGAATTCGTTCAACAACAAGTATTTACATCTTATTAATTACTACCATGCCAAAGTTCTAGTTTCTAACCCCAACAGTATCCCAAAAATTTCAGTATTCCAAATAAATCATAGTTTAGAACTTTTCTAGAAATTTTTACGTTTATCCGTCAAATTGAACCTTTTAGAGAGCGTTCATTACGAGTATTTACATCTTAAAAGTAACTACCGCACCAAATTTAAAGTTTCTAACCCAATCAATATCGCAGAAATCACAATTTTAGAACATTTTTGCTCCTGCAGCGATGTAGGTTCTTGCACTGACATAAAATAGACTTTTTTTTCGGAGCAGAGATGGCCACCAACATTTTTTTTAAGTTGGCTATGTAGTTTCAGAGATAACACCTCACAAACGTACAAGCATTAATAATATTATATACTTTATAATATTATAACGCTTTATAATATTAGCATTAGATGTACAGATACAAAAGCCATTTATCTGTTACAAGCTAAAGTGCCGGCGTTGCCCAGAATTTGAAGGATGTTTGTTCTGAAAAATCAATTTAAAAATTTAACATACAACACAAAAAAAACATTAAAAAAAGCAGTCGAAATGTTGTTGAATGAATCATATGAAAACGCTATATAAAAATGTATAAATGTATATAACAGACGCAAAAGAATACAGCTATAAATGAACTTATTTCAATTTATAATTGGAGCAATAATGTTAAAATACGCCAATATTTTCCTAATCGGGTTTTTATTATGCTTCAATACATTTTTCACACTCATATGACGTTATACTATATCCACCATGCCCTTTATATTTCCAATATGACGTAATATTTTCCTCTTTCACGTGGAAACCTTGAAATAGAAAAGTTATGAAGTTACATTCATTTTCATTTAAATTCGTCAAACCATTTATTTCATTTTCATATTTCACGTGAATATCTTGCAATAGAAAAGTTATGACATAATATTCACCTTTTTTTTTAAATTCGGCAAACTGTTTGTTTCATTTTCATTTTTCACGTGGAAATCTTGCAGTAGAAAATTAATTGTTGTAGTAATAATTTTATTGTGTTTTTCAATTGTTGGCAACTGCTATAACGAAAAATGTTTAAATTTGATAAGAAATTGCTGTTAAATTGGTGTTTTTTTTATTAATTAAAAATTAACTATAAGTTATTTCGATTCCGGATTACTTTAGTTGTCTCGGCCATATTTTAATACACATGTACACACAATTTTGGCTTCCAAATTGTGGATTTTTTATAGAATTACAAACACACAGATAGACAAGTTTTCCTTTTTATATATCTCTCTATTTTATGAAAAGTAACTAACGCTGTCACCTCCGCCGCCGCCGCCGGTTTTGAATTTTTTGTGACCGGAGGTCTTTCTTCGTTAATATTAAGAAAACTATTGCATACAAATATATGAAAATCGGTGGTATTATAGCGAAATGTTTGATCAACGCACTAATGCATACAGTTTTCAAATCGAAGAATTATTTTAAGAGATATTTAATGCTAAAGTTGGACAAAATCGTTCCATTAATAAAATTTATAAGAGCAAAAGCTATACATGGGAATTTAATCATTTTTAGATCATTTTGTTCAATGGAAGATCCCGGTCTGCAGATTTCATTAATTTTTTTTTACTCATTTTTTGAGGTTTTATTTCTATTTTAAATTCAAATATTCAGCATTTTGACAGATATTTTTTACATATTTTAGAAAATGGTATTAATTTAAACTGTTGCCAACTGTATAAACAGCGCAAACAATAATGTTTGCTTCAAATAAAAAAATTATTTACACGTTACTATTATAAACAGAAAAAAACCTTCAAATTACAATTAAATAATTAGGTATAAAAAGCAGGCACTTATTGCAAATTACGCCATAAAAACTATATTTACATGTTAATTTCAAAAGAGAAAGGATATTGTAAAATAAGTTCATTAACATGCGTTAGAAATCTGAAATAGAACAAATTACGTCACATTACACTTATTATGCAAAATGAACAAGAAATAGTATTGCAAAACAGTTTAAATTTAAAAATTGCGCGAGACAAAATATTAGAGGTTAAATATTAGATTTTTTTTCAAAATTTTATTATTTGTCGTTTGATGTGAGGTGTTCAGCTATAAGTATGCAAAATTTCATGTCTCCAACTTAATTAGGGACTGAGTTAGAAAAATTGCTTAAAATACACAAGTTAGATCCCAGAGGGTTAAATAGTAGACTTTTTCAAAATTTTATTATTTGTCGTTTGATGTGAGGTGTTCAGCTATAAGTATGCAAAATGTCATGTCTCCAACTTAATTAGGGGCTGAGTTAGAAAAATTGCTTAAAATACACAAGTTAGAGCCCAGAGGATTAAGTAATAGACTTTTTCAAAATTTTATTATTTGTCGTTTGATGTGAGGTGTTCAGCTATAAGTATGCAAAATGTCATGTCTCCAACTTAATTAGGGGCTGAGTTAGAAAAATTGCTTAAAATACACAAGTTAGAGCCCAGAGGATTAAGTAATAGACTTTTTCAAAATTTTATTATTTGTCGTTAGATGTGAGGTGTTCAGCTATAAGTATGCAACATGTTATGTCTCCAACTTAATTAGGGGCTGAGTTAGAAAAATTGCTTAAAATACACAAGTTAGAGACCGGAGGGTTAAATATGACATTTTCAAAATTTTATGATTTATCGTGTGCAAGTGTTCAGCTATAAGTATGCAAACTTTCATGTCTCCAACTTAATTAGGGGCTGAGTTAGAAAAATTGCTTAAAATACACAAGTTAGAGCCCAGAGGGTTAAATATTAGACCTTTTTCAAAATTTTATTATTTGTCGTTTGATGTGAGGTGTTCAGCTATAAGTATGCAAAATTTCATGTCTCCAACTTAATTAGGGGCTGAGTTAGAAAAATTGCTAAAAATACAGAGGTTAGAGACTGGAGGGTTAAATATGACTTTTTCAAAATTTTATGATCAGGGATGAGAATTGCAAAAAAGCAAAAAGACTGAAACCACGCGCAAACAAAAAATTGTACCACATTTTATCCGTGAAAGATACTTTAAGAAATAAAACCAGGGTCTGATTTCCGGGCAAATGGAGAAAAGTGCACAAGCCTGTATACTACATTACAGGAGTGAAAATACCCAAATTACACACAGCTCTTAAAACATTGAGTGTAGGTCATATGAAATGCTCGACTTATCAGAATCATGACCACTCCTGAAAATGAAATAATTTAATTAAGAATAGAGTTTTTGTGTGTCATAATTTTAATAAAGTTTTTAGCAAAAAATATGAAAAACTTAGTGAAAAATCACAATGGTTAGCTATTTTTCGTCACACGGGCTAATTGGACCAGGACCTACAGCCAGCTTAATGTGAATTCTGAGCAACAACAAAAAAATTTGAAATTCACAGCAAATTTTCTGAAAGGTTACAAAAAGAGGGGGGGAAGGGGAGATACACTAAAAGCACTAAATACATGTATTTTTCGCGTCATTTTGACGAAATTTGCCTCTTTTTCGCGATCTTTTGACGAAATTTGCAGCATTTTCGCGACCTTTTGATGAAATTTGAAGTTTTTTTCGCGAACTTTTGACGAAATGTGCGCTTTTTCGCTATCTATTGGCGAAATTTACCGTTTTTTCGCGATCTTCTGATGATATTTGTAGTTTTTTTCGCTATCTTTTGACAAAATTTTCTGCTTTTTCGCGATCTTTTGACGAAATTTTCTGCTTTTTCGTGATCTTTTGTACGAAATTTTCTGCATTTTCGCGATCTTTTGACGAAATTTGCCCCTTTTTGTGATCTTTTGACGAAATTTGCCGCTTTTTCGCGATCTTTTGACGAAATTTGCCTTTTTATCGTGATCTTTGGACGAAATTTGCCGTTTATTCGCGATCTTCTGACGATATTTGTAGTTTTTTTGTGATCTTTTGGTGACATTTACCGCTTTTTCGCAATCTTTAGACAAAATTTGCCGCTTTTTCGCGATTTTTTGACAAAATTTGCCGCTTTTCCGCTATCTTTTGACGAAATTTGCCGCTTTTTCGCTATCTTTTGACGAAATTTGCCGCTTTTTCGCTATCTTTTGACGAAATTTGCCATTTATTCGAGATCTTCTGACGAAATTTGCCGTTTTTCCATCACCTTTGAATGTTTTTACGAAATCGGAAGACAAGCGGAATCGATAGGAAAGTGAAAGTTTCGGAAAATAACAAAATTTTGCAGGAGAAAAAATACGGAATCTTCGGAAAAAAGGCGGAATTTCGAGAAAAAAAAAGCAGAAATTCCTTGAAATAACAAAAAAAGCGGAAATCCGCCAAAAGACTGAAAATTCTCATCCCTGTATGATTTATCGTGTTATCGCAAGTTTTCAGCTATAAGTATGCAAACTTTCAATTCTCCAACTTAGTTAGGGGATGAGTTAGAAAAATTGCTTAAAATACATAAGTTAGAGCCCAGACGGTTAAATATCATACATTTTTCAAAATTTTATTATTTGTCGTTTGATGTGAGGATTTCAGCTATAAGTATGCGAAATTTCAGGTCTCCAACTTAATTAGGGGCTGAGTTAGAAAAATTGCTTAAAATACATATGTTAGAGCCCAGAGGGTTAAATATTAGACTTTTTAAAAATGTTATTATTTGTCGTTTGATGTGAGGTGTTCAGCTATAAGTATGCAAAGTGCCATGTCTCCAACTTAATTAGGGGCTGAGTTAGAAAAATTGCTTAAAATACAGAAGTTAGAGACCGGAGGGTTAAATATGACTTTTTCAAAATTTCATGATATATCGTGTTATCGCAAGTGTTCATCTATAAGTATGCAAACTTTCATGTCTCCAACTTAATTAGGGGCTGAGTTAGAAAAATTGCCTTAAATACACAAGTTAGAGCCCAAAGGGTTAAATATTAAGCCTTTTTCAAAATTTTATTATTTGTCGTTTGATGTGAGATGTTCAGCTATAGGTATGGAAAATTTCATGTCTCCAACTTAATTAAATTAGGGGCTGAGTTAGAAAAATTGCTTACAATACACTAGTTAGAGCCCAGAGGGTTAAATATTAGACTTTTTCAAAATTTTATTATTTGCCTTTGATGTGTGGTGTTCAGCTATAAGTATGCAAAATTTCAAGTCTCCGAAATATATAGTTTCTGAGAACGGGCTCTGTGACAGACGAACAAACAGACAGACAAAGGAGTGAGACAGGTATGGTTTTGTTAGATGGACGAAACTCTAAAAACATGCTGCGGATGACTGTAACAACATCCTAAAATTACATTACCATCAGCGATCTACCAATCCCGAATTTAGTTTATGTTCGTTTCATATATTCTTATTCTTTTGTGCGGCCCTGTAAAATAATTATCAATATTATATACAGTAAAACCTCTGAATAGCGGACACCCCGAGAATGCAGAATTTGTCCTCTATTTAGAGGTGACCGCTACTGAGAGTAAAATATGTACAGTTATTTATGAGTTGGTAATCGAAAAAATATCCGCTAAATAGAGGTATCCGCTAATCGGGTGTGTCCGTTATGGAGGTTTTACTGCATAATAATATAATCCTTTACCAGAAAATTGCATGCTGTATGACAGACATACATCCAGAGAAAGATAACCTCCGGATCAATAAACACTCGTGTCTTTTGTTTTAATCACTTACAACTGTATGTCATACAACATGCCAGATTTTATACAACAGGCTAAAAACGGTCACCGTGGTACGGAATACTGTATTATTATTTGTTTGCCCACCAAAACTGGTTGCCACGGGTTGTTGCAAGGTTTCTGATAACGTGGTTGAAACTGATCTATTCAATATTACTGTGTGCGTATTTTTTTTTTTATTTGCTCCATGTGTTCAAACCAGTTGTCTACGAAAACATCAACCGGTGAAAGTGACGCACACCAAATTTCTGTGACGTATGCAGATAAATTGTGCTTTTTTAAGAGTTTTTTCTATATAATTTTTAAACGGTTTGGAACTTATTTTTCATAGTACGTGCATTCAGTAGGCGACCCTCATAGGTACCTTCTGGTGCAATCAGAAACAAAATCCGACAAATATTTTTTGAGTTATGCTTGACGAAAGGTTTTTATTAGGCTTTTTTTTTAGTAGGACATGGCGTTAATATCCATCGTAGTAGTAAAGTGTCCGGACAGTAATATTTCGCTGAGTATTAGCCTTCGCTTCGCTCAGACAATTAAAGTAACAATTACGTCCTTAACCCTTTGACGGGCTGTGGGACATAATATATCCCACTTAATTTTAATCCACAAATGTCACATTGCAGGGGTAGTTAGTACTGGTACTAAGTAATATTTCAGTACAGATTTACCAGCCCACTACTTTTTTTACCACGATCGTTTGACGAAATTTGCGATTAATTTTGGCAATTTTTTAACGAAATTCGCGATTTTTTTTCTGCGACCGATTGACAAAATTTATGATTTTTTCCACGACCAACTATGAAAATTGCGAATTTTTTACGCGATCGCTTGACGACATTCTCGATTAATTCCTGTACTTGTTCGACGAAATTTGCACTTTTTTATGCGAAATCTTGACGAAATTCGCGATTAATTTCTGAAACTATATAAGTAAAAACTCTTTTCTTCCCGAGACCTCTTGATGAAATTCGCGTTTTTTTCTGCGATCGTCTGACGCAATTATCAGTCTTTTTCGCGGTGGGCATCAACGCGTTTTTCTTTTTCTTTTTAAGCACTTCGCGGAAATCGCTGATCGATTTTTAAAAAAAGCAAAGAACGGCACAAATCTAAAAAAAAAGCGGGAAAGTGAACCTTGCGAACGATTGGCGACATTCCTGGTTTTTTTAGAGGTTGATTGAAGGCTGTCGCAATATTTTTTCAATGACTGATTAACGAAATTCGCGATTTTCTTTCCTGTCCGATTGACAAAATCCCCCCCCCCCCCCCACACCACCTTTTTTTTTCTTACTGCGGCCACTTGACGAAATTTATGAATTTTTCATCATCAGACGACAAAACTTTTTCCCAATTATTTTCTGCTTCCTATTTTTTTCTCTGCTATGCACCTTCCGAATATATTCGAAATATTGATTTGGTGAATTTTGAAAAAATAAATGATTCGCAGTATTCTGCGAAAGAAGAAAAAATATACATATATTTGCGGAAAAATTATGACTGTTGCGCGTTTGCGACTTTTTACTGTTTGCGACTGATATGCACTACAGCATTAAACTCGCGCAATTTCAAGACATGTTACCATATTTTAGGACATTTCAGGACGTTTTTTTCATTTTTCATGAATTTTAGGAATTTCAGGACATTGAATTTGAAAATAAAATTTTGTTTTAATAATCCACGTGAAGAAAAGCTTCTACTTGTTTCCAAATAATTTATTTTGTAAATCCTATCATTTCAACATTTTTGCAACAAAGGTAATTTGTCCCTGAAAGAGTTAAACGACGATGCCATGATATTAAAAGATAAATAAACGGTCAAGTGCAAGTATTACTCGCACTCAGAGTGTTCCGTACAATACATGTATGAATTATTAACTGTATTATTAAAAAAATTCGTTGCTAAAGGAATAATAAGACGTTGTAAAAAAACTATACAACGTAAGGTTGGGTATAGCTGTAGAAAGGTATGAATGGCTATACCATAAAAGTTCAAAGAGATATGAAACCTAAATAATATCAAATATTGCTATTCTGCATAATTCTTTTTTTAATCTTATCCTAATCAGTTTATGATGAACTTAATTCGGTACTGACAATAAAAGTAGTGCATATTTAAACTTCATTTGGCGTTTCATAAAACTAAATTCAGCGTAGTAATAATCTTTTCTTTTTTACAATGTAGCTAAAACAAAACACTTGTTCAAAGTTTAAACTTGGCATTGTGCTAAGCGCGCTTTGAAAGGAGATCGGAAAGTTGCAACGCCGCCTTGGTCCGTGCTGCGTTTTTCCAAATAGGTTTTTAATTAACTTTTAAAAACGCGGTAGGCGTATTGAGAAATCCACTTAATGCAAACTAGTCGCGAATCACATAGTATTTGTGTGATTAATTCTAATTAAATTAGTCTGATTTTCACAATTTGACGTTGAATGCTTTTACACTGCTACTGGGCATTGCATTACACAAATATATCATTAAAAGTTGTTATCTACGCTTTAAAAAGCTGATAGTGCATAGAGTACGCCGCCCCTGTCATTATGTATGTCCAAACCGTCTGTGTCTTTAAGCATTAATATCTCGGCTAATTACCGACGATTTTTTTTTCAAAAAACATTATCAACAATGCTTTTATACTTCTGCTACGATAGGTATCACCAGCGCTCCTCGACACCTTTTTCTGAATGCCCGTAAATTGAAATTTGTGTGTAACGGAAAAATGCGCTTTTCTCAAAAGCTATGTGAACCTAGGGTAATCGCTATAATTTTCCTGGAAGGTTTAAATTATTGTCTACTGCCTCTAATTTTTTTCATAATTTTAGTTTCAGTATATTCGGAAATAGATGAGGGAGGGGGGGGGGATATTTTTGAACTACATTTTCGATGATATCTCTGAAAATAAAATACCTAAAATTAAAAGAATTTTTTTTTTTAGTTCAGCGTTACGAAAGCTTTCACACGATACCTCACTCGTTATGCAATAAAAATATTTTTTTTTCAAGTTAACTTAATTAGCCCCTCTACATTTTCCTAAATATGTTTGTGAATGTTTAATAATCTGTAAATATGTGGGTCAATAGTCTTTATTACTTCCCCCAATTTGAACTTTCCTCGTTCCGTAGTTTACGACTAAAATGGCTGTTCAGACACAGGAGTGATCTTATAATGGTTCCATTTTTACTTTTTAAATACGGAACCCCAAAAACATTGAAAAAATGTTGTGATGAACAGTTACGCACAATAGATTAGTTTCAAATTTCGTCCCAAATATTCAGCAGCCGAGAATGTCGTGGAATACTTAAAAAAAAATAATATATCTTAAAATCCCGATCATAGGTACCTCTCCCCCCACCCCCCACCCTGCATGAAAAGCATGCTTCCCTTTTTTGCCCTCCTTCTCTAGAACAAAAAGTTTAACATCTTGAAAATCTTAATTCTTTTGTTCTATTTGTTGCTCACATGTAACAATAAGTAAATAATCAAGTATCTAAATTACACTCCTTTCTCCAAAAGTTCCTCTTTCCCCTCTGACCCCCGCCGAATAAAGTTTAAAATCTTTAAAATTATTTAATTCTGCCCTATTTCTTATTTTGTAGTAAGATGATTTACCTAAAATCTCATCTTACATAAATTGATATAAGACTCACTCATCTAAAATCTTCATCCTCTATTGCGGGTGGGTGGGGGGATTTTTAAGTATGTGGGAGGAAAAGAGAAGATTTTCTTTTTTGCAGTTTGGCTATTCTCAACCCTGAAGCACATGTATATTTTCTGTTTAAACACGGAGAGAACAAAAAAAGAAAAAAAAAAGAAAAGAAAGATTTTATACTGTGTATGTTGAAGAAGGGGGGGGGGGGGAGAGCACCGAAAAAAAGAGAACATTTTTTCGGAGGAGTGTGAGAAATAATTTAGGTGGTCATTTAAATAGTTTTACAACAAAACACAAATCAAGCAGAAGAAAAACTTAAAGAATTTTACACCTTTAAACTGCATAAGATGCATTGCAGGGAGGTGATGTTCATGATATCAAGGGGGGGACAGGGGGAGAGAAGCAGAGATTTTGGGAGAATGGGGTAATTTACGTGATGTACCTATTATTTAAATATTTGTTACTATAGCGTATTAAATAGATCAGAAACGAAATTTAAAATTAAAGAGTTTTATAGGTTAAATTATGCATGTTTGATACCAGAGGGGGGGGGGTGGCAAAGGGAAAAGCAGTTTTGGGGTATGGAGGTTTAGGTGATTGTTTAAATATTGTTGCAATAAAATAACAAATAAAGAAGTAAATTTGAAAAACAAAATTAATGATTTTAAATTTTTCTTAGGGGCTTTTTGATAGGGGAAATTTCACAGGGGGGGGGGGGGGGGTAGATAATATTTTTTTTTTTACAAATTGTAAATCTGCCGAAATACAGAAGATTATCACCCCTGTATTTGCCTTATTTACTTCTAAATTAATAGCATGAAAAGGTTTCTTAATGACTTTTTTTAAAAAACTCGATTATAAGCCACGTCCTAAATTTAACTTCTTTTCATTTTGAAAAAAAGGGGGGGGGGGGCTGGCTTACAATCGGGATTTTACGATAAATAAATAAATATTCAAGATTTATTTTTCTGTTTTCATTAATATACTGTGAAATTTATTGTTTAAAGTTACTGACAGTTGATACTTTAGTAAGTGGGGCATTTTCGAATTTCTGGGATTTTTATTATTATTATTATTATTATTATTATTATTATTCCAAAAGAAACATCTTTCCATTTGTTTAACTGGGCATTACAGTCTGGTGAATAGTTTGGCCATACTTTTTTTTGTTGTTGTTGCTGTTCGTTTATTTATTTATTTATTTATTTTTTTATGGAAAGTTGTTGACGTGATAACGGAGAAGTACCGAATAAAGTAACAAATAGAGTAGTGAAATTTAAAAGAAAATAAAGATTTTAAATTTTGTGTACTAAAGGGGCTGAAATGTGGAAAATTCACATTCTTGTATATAGCTTTAAAAAAATTAATTTTTATAATCATAAAAACAGCTTTTTTAATTGAATTATTTTTTAAATCTCGATTATAAAGCCCGTCCTAAATTTAATAGTTTTTGCTTTTGAAAAGGGGGAAGGCTTATAATTGCATTTTACGTATTATACACTAAGAATGAATAAGCAGCAAATATTAAGAATACCGCTCACCCGGAAGAAAAAGTGACACATCTCGACAAAGGTAAATTTCACAGGAGAGGCAAAAGAAAGTTTGCATTATTTTACTGTAACATGAAATTATAACACTTAGCTCTGCATGTAGGAGTAAAAAAGTGCATAAAAGCGTAAAACCCTTAAAAATGAAGGCGTAGGATCAGGTTTGGAGGGTTGGGAAATTTTACCTCCCCACACAATCCACACCTCTTCTGTGGTCACAAATGGGCATGTAGCACAATAAAGTGATTTTTCGCATAGCTACACTTATGAAACTGTTTGGTGTAGCAAGACAAGACTAGCAAGACGCACCTATGACAGGTCTATTAGTGGAATAAAACGCAAAATGAATTTTTGCGAGCTGTGTCACTTTTCTGGCGGATGAGCGATATGTTTGGAAATCACTGATGTGAACATTTTTTGTGTGGTGGGGGGAGGGGTGCAAGGGCGCATTTCCACTTTGCATCCTTTGTCATGTTACCCTATCCATTATCTGATCAAAATTGGGATTTTGAGGAACAACCACCTTGCTATTATGGCATTAATTACAGCAGACTACCACTAATCCACACAATGGCTCAAGGGATTTTGCAGATTTGAAACTGTTCGCAGATTACGGGTCATGTCTATTTACTCTTCTTTTAGATTTTTTTTTTATTTATTTATTTATTCTTTGAACAAATTTAGATTGTTTAAGGTTTAAAAATAAACAAATTACGCATCTAAAGATATTAATACAGTGTGAATTATTTTTAAAAAATCATTTATTGATCTTTATATGTTTTAAATCTATCAGCAATAGTTGATGGTATTAATACAGATGCGTCTCATAAATATAAAGACACTGATATTTCGAAATAATATTTTAATAATTCAGTATTCAAAATTATGTTTATGCATATAACAAAAAGCATGTACTAAAAAAATATTTTACTGTAAATTAAATTAGAATTAAATAATTTCACATCGAAAATTGATAAATGTAAACAAATTTGCTGTCTCATAAATATAAAGATATTTTACATACTTTTGAATTATCGTCCAATAAAAGATCCATTCTTATTAATGACAGCAAATATTCTAGCTGGCATGCTGTTTATTAAATTGTATAAGTATTTTGGCGTTATATCAAACCAACTTCGTTCGATTTCTTTTTTCAACGCAAAGACGTTTGAAAATTGTCTTCCAGATGCATATACACCGCAAACGAGAATGCCACAAAGATTCTCAACTGCATTTAAATCAAGGCTACGTGCGGACCACACCATGACGAGAACATTGTTATCAACAAACCATTTTTTGTGAGTCTTGATGTGAGAATCGGTGCATTATCCTGTTGGTACTAATAATTCCGACCACCAAGAGTTTCAGAAGTTGGCAACAAGTGACTAAAAAGCAGTTCTATATACTCTTTAGATGTCTGTTTACCTTCCAGAAAAGCAATATCTATAGTTCCATTAATAGAGAAGGGCCTCAAACCATAACAGAACCTCTCCCTTTCTGTTTACTGAAGAGGATTCGAGGTTCACGTCTTAAATCGTGCGAGTAGGAATTCCAACCATCACGTTAAATCTCTTTTCACCTGAAAAAATGTCTTGCATCCATTCGTCCTTCCAATGCATATGATCTTTAGCCCACAGTAGCCTCTGTCAGGTTCTGAGAAACATCTGCTATTAGAACTGGGATTCTATGTTATTTTTGTCTTAATATATTATATATTGTATGGGCTGTATACTGGAATTTCAAAATAACAGTCTTTCCTTATCTAAAACTGGATCTAAGCCGGTGAAAATGTATAGATGGAATGAAGGGGAAAAAAGATGGTTGCAGAGGGGTATGCCCAACCTTTTGAGATGTCTGTGGGAGATGGGGAGACAAAAGCATTCCAGGAACGAAGAAAAGAGTTTGGAATGGGAGCCAGGTAGAAAACCCCGGAGGGGTAACGTTGAGAAGGAGCAAGGGGTTGCTGGAAGGCAGTCGCTTCTGCTGAGATAGTCAGTTTTGAGCGTAGCGCGCAAAGTGGACATGCGTTCCTGGGGAGAGCTCGGAGAGATAGAGCGTAGGGTTCAGTTGGAGCCGAGAGCGCTAAGCGTAGGTAGTCACTGTGTATAGCTCTTAGAGATAGAGCTTAGGCTTAGAGCCCATGTGTTGGGAGATCGAGATTGATCTCCGGAAAGCTAATTTAACGTGTGTAGAGTGAGAGTGATTTAACGTAGTTTAACAGTACACAGCCAGCATTTACTGTATTCAATTTAATGTGGAACCGGATCATCTATATCCGAGTTTGTAAGTGTAAATAGTGTTTTGTTGTTGTGTAAATAGTGTGTAAATAAACTGTTAATTTAGTTAATTGAAAGCGTTGGTTTTCCTTTAAACAATCTACTCAGTGCGTGACCGATATCACGTAATCATATCGGTGGTGGCAACATATAAATAATAAGGATTTTCTTCGAAGTTGTGCGGACTAAGAGGAAACTCCGACAAATTGATAGCAGCGACGGGATAGAATCGTCTTGGACCAGTGACCAGCGAGCCGTTGCAGTGTGTTAGTGTCGGAGCACCCAGTGGAATTCTTGCGTGGAAATGCCAGATCGTCGAACGGAATTTTAGAGAGATAAAAACCAAGCGTCGAGCAGAAATACAGAGTGTGTGTGCCCTATCATCGTTACAGCGAACCGAACTAAATACAGAGTGTGTGTGCCCTATCATCGTTACAGCGAACCGAACTAAAATACAGAGTGTGTGTGCCCTATCATCGTTACAGCGAACCGAACTAAAGTGTTGTGCCCTATCATCGTTACAGCGAACCGAACTAAAGTGTTGTACCCTATCGTCGTTACGGCGAACCGAAATAGTGTTTGTGCCCTATCATCGCTTCAGTGCCTCAAGTTATAGTGTATTACAGCCTGAGTGTTGAATAGCATCAAAGTGACTTTAAAGTGCGAAATATTGAATTCATCGTGAAACTACGTGTGAGCAGCGGAGTACCCCAGCAGATAAAGTATAAGGTAAGGTGTTTTGATCATTTCTGTCTGCTGACATTCTCGAACCAAATGTAATTGTTGTTGTATAATTAATAGTAATTTAAGATAAATTGTCTAGATAATTTATGTGCAATCAAATAATTGTGTTCAGATAGGTAGGAGATTTTAAGAGCCATATTTACTATTGTTTTAAGAAAAGATCATAATAACTGGTCTGGTACTAATATTGATTTTCTATATTTTTTTTTTTTTTTTTTTTTTTTTTTTTACTAATAATGGTAGTGAACAAAATTGATGCATTGTGTTAATAATAGTTAGAAGGAATAATTGAATTTACTTAAATTTAAATTATTATTAAAGTAATATTTAAATGAAGCAAGACTGTCTTAAGCTTGAAGAGTTGATAACAAACGAGTAATGAACATTTTCTTAGAATTTTAATTGGCTAGAAGTAAATTTCGGAAAAAAAAATAGAAGGTTTTGATCTTATTTGTTTTAAGTGTGAAGAACAGTATTGAATTTGGAAATATTTTATGGAGGATAATGGTAGAAATTTATAGGTGTATGTTATACAATTTTTCTTTATGTGGATGTTTCTATTGACATCAATACTTTTATTCAATTTGCAACGTATCAGTATTGTTATGTAAATTGTATGTTATTATCTAATTGTATAAAGTGGAATCTGTATTGCATAGTAATGAAATCGAAATTACTGTTTTACCTTTTGTTTTATTGGAAGTAAATTGTGTGATATAAATGGTTGAGGAAAATCAGGTTATACAATGGGTTAAATTAGAAATATAATATATCGATTATCTGAAAGGTATTAATTAGTACAATAAGTAGAGGTAACTGTACTGAAATTTAGGAAATATTAATTTGGTAGGTTTAAATATTATTTTAGAGTGGTAATAGTAATCGGTGAAGGTATGGCTTTCTTATTGAAACTAAAACGGGTGGATCTTCAGATGATAGCCGAAGAGTTGGGGGTTGAATTCACAGAAGATGATACCAGATTTCAGCTTAAGAAAAAGATAATGGACAGCGAGGAATATGATGAGGGGGCTATTAAGGAATTATCTAACACTATTGTTGCGGAGCGATTAGAGCGCGAAGAAAAACAGGAAAAATTAGAGCGCGAAAAGTTAGAATTGCTAGAGTCCCAAAAATTAGAAAGTCCGGAAATTAGTATTGATAACTCGAGTGAAAAGAAAGATAGGAGCAGTGATAATTGTAATGTTTACGCAATAGAAGCGAGATCGGAAAATTTACAAAGTCAGAATGCAGAAAAGACGGAAGTAGAGGGAAATGGTAATGTTTCGATAAGCAATTCAGATATATTTAAGAAATCTCAATTGGAATGTAAGGAGTTAGAGAGAGCTTGGGAATTAGCTAAAATTGATAAAGGTGGTTATTATATTGAAAAGGACTTATTGTATCATAAAGATAAATTTGTAGAAGAAGCTATAGCTCAATTAGTAGTGCCTAAAGTCAGCGCATGTTTCTAATGAGGGAGATTATCACACGGCAAAGAAAACCTTAGAGAGAATTAGGCAATCTTTTTATTGGGAAGGTATGGCTAAAGAAGCAAAAAAGTTGTGTAAATCGTGTCTAGAGTGTCAATTATCTAGAAAAGTGAAAGTGCGTAATAGAGTTTTAGTTGAGATGGCGGTAGAGGTCTGCACGGGCCCGGGCTTGGCCCTAGGCCCATACCGGCCCGGCCCGCGGGCCGGGCCGGCGTAATGAAGGCGAATTTTCAAACGGGCCGGGCCGGCAGAAATAGAACAATTTTTTCAACGGGCCGGGCCGACAGACAAAATAAATGGGCCGGGCCGGCAAAAAAATTAATCGGGCCTATCAGCCCGATATAAGAATTCAAGCGAAGCAGATAAAATACGAGACATTTTCAATTAATATGATTTTCTCGAGAAGTATAAATGTGCGTCACGAGCCGATGCGAGTTTAACAACATCAGTACAGAAATGTAACATGTCCATCGTAGAGAACGGCATCGTACAGTTACAAGATGTCTGATTCCGAGTTTAATTTTTTTCAGCAGACTCGTGCCGGACGGAACTGGTCTTAATCGATCTCATGATGTGTAGGACAGTCATTGTGTTTTGTAGTATTAATAGTAATAATGAACTTCTCTTAACAGTATCTTCGGAAATATACCTTAAGGTGGTCCTCATATTCACTGCTCAGCAATGCGAAACTTTCAGACACATTTTCTGACCCATTTTTAACTATAAAGGCATAAAATTGACAGGCCTGCCTATTACAGGCATTTGTAAACGAATAGCTTTTTCCACATTTGATAAATTACTTAAAGAGATAACAGAGATTTTTGTCACGTCACTGTCGTTTTTCTCCTTTCCTGTGCTATCGCTTCCGGAAATTCGACTCAAAACGCTAACTTTGACAGTATTTTCAGAAAGATATATTGCTTTTATCTATGAAAAAAACGACATTTACATAGCTTCTGAATAAGAATACCTCCCAATCTTACGCGTTTCCGAAAAGAAATGAATTCATAAATGTGTCGAAATGTAGCTCCTTTGGATTTCAGAAAAGCCTTAAAAATGAGAGAAATATTTTCACAAATCTACTTTTTATTATAGAGCTTCAAAAGTTATTATGTTTTTAATCCTATATTCTGAACTACATTAATCTTTTAATGAATCCTTATTTCCATTTTGAAATGTCTGTAGACACGATGACTAAAACACTGTAAGTAATCGTGAATGTTTACGTTTTCTGTTATCGTTAATCGTTTTCTGTTTTGCGAACATCATAGTAATGTAAAATATACTGTAAAATGTTTCCATAAATATGTATGTAGTATTCATTAAAAGAATCTCAATTGTGTGTTCAGAAAAAACGGATTTCTTTTTTTTGTAGAAATGGTGTCGGGCCGGGCAGGGCCTGTTTTCACCGATTCTTGTACGGGCTGGGCCGGGCCGGGCCGAGAACTGTAAAAATGAAACGGGCCGGGCCGGGCCGGGCTCGGGTCGAACTTCCAATTTTTACACCGGGCCGGGCCCGGGCCTGGAAATTCCGGCCCGTGCAGACTTCTAGATGGCGGATGGTAGCAAAAAGTATGTAATAAAATAAAAGGAAATTTATGGTCAGGTGTAACATAGTTAATATTGTTTTTGAAGATGATGAGGAATTTGGAGAAGTTGGGGAAATTCCTATTCTAAACCGGGAACAAGAGGTAGAACGGGACATAGAAAGGTTCGAAATAAAAGGGTTATCTAATAGTCAAGTCAAGGATATAAAGTCCATTTTGAGAGAGAATAAAGAGGTATTTATGGGTCCTGTGCGACCAGCGGAAGTAGGGGAGCACCGTATTGATTTGAAACCGGATGTGGCAAGGAAAAAGCCAAAGTTATATAGTGTACCTGTTGCTTATAAAGAGGAAGTAGATAGACAGATTCAGGAGTTATTAGAATTAAATCTAATCGAAGTGTCAAATGCAGAAATTAGTCACCCAATTGCTTGCGTGGCGAAAAAAGACGCCACTATTAGGCTTTGCATAGATTATAGAGCTTTAAATTCAGTAACGCAGGTCCCAACATTTCCGATGAAAGATTCGCAAGAAATCATGTATACTGCGGGGGCAGCCAAATATTTATCTTCGATTGATTTATTGAGAGGTTATTGGCAGATTAAAATGGCGGAGGAATGTAAACATTTGTCAGCTTTTACAACTCATAATGGGACTTATCAATGGCGTACTATGCCTTTTGGTTTATCAGGGGCGGCTGCTACGTTCCAAGATATGAATGAGGTTCTTCAAGGTCATCGGAGGTATGCACAAGCATATATTGATGATGTCATCATTTTCTCCGACACATGAGAAGAGCATGTGAGCATGTTAGGGCTGTCATAAAAGAACTTAAAAATAGAAATTTTACGATTAGGATGGATAAATGTAAATTTGGAGAGAAATTGACTAAGTTTTTAGGTCATGTAATTGGGGGTGGAACGCATGCACCTGATGAGGAGAAAATAGGGGCAATAAGGGACTTAAAGAGACCGAAAACTAAAACGGAAGTTAGATCTGTTTTAGGATTAATGGGATTCTATCGATCTTATATTCCAAATTATGCAGAAATTGCTATACCTTTAATGGAATTAACTAAAGAGAAGGTTAAAAATACTGTACCATGGGATGAAAGGGTAGAAGAAGCAATTAATACCCTTAAAGATGAGTTATGTAACGTGACGCGTTTGGCTATACCTACCGTAGGCCGGGAATATCAGTTTCACGCCGATGCTTCAGACCTGGCAGTAGGATGTTGTCTTACTCAAAAAGATGAAAAGGGTCAGTTTAAACCGATAGCTTTTGCCAGTCAGAAATTATCAGGGGCTCAGCTGCTTGGCCGAGTATAGAGAAAGAGGCTTGGAGTGTTCTCTTCGGGTTGCGAAAGTTTGAAAAGTGGACATATGGATCTCAAATTGAGATCATAACGGATCGTAATCCATTAAAATTTCTTACTGAAACAACCCCAAGGTCCCCCAAACTCACTAGATGGGCTCTTGCCTTGCAACGCTGGAACCTGAGTATTTCTCATCGTCCAGGAGCTCAACATTTCAATGCTGATGCAATTTCTAGGCTACATAGGAAGAGCTGGGAAGAACAGCCAATTGCTAGCCCATCGGCATCAATGACTAAATAGTGGACAAACGTTAAAGGGGTGTCAACACGCTTTAATTTTTTTTTTTTTTTTTTTTTTTTGTATATGTGTAATTGTATTTGAATTTTGTGTTATAGTGTATTAGCATGTATAATTTTTCTGTAATAATAATAGTAGTACACGGTTCATTAGAGATGTCAGTAGAGAATGTTCAGACACCTTGATATATATATGTAATAATAATAATCAGACTTCGAGTAATCGTAATCGTGTAATCGTAGTCGATTATAATCGATTACAAAATCTGTATAATCGCACTGTAATCGTAATCGTGAATTTGGGTTTAGAAATAATCGCAATATAATCATAATCAAGAGATTTCACTCTGATTACAATCATAATCTAATCATAATCGCGGTGTGATATAATCGGAATGTAATCTGTATCGAAAAGCTCTGTAGTCGTAATCTCCCACAAATATAGGATTACGTTCTGTGACTACATCTTTTTTTTCCCTTTCTTTCGTCCGATCCATAAAATTTTGGTCGGTTAGCGAAATATTGTAACGTTTTCAGCTCATTAAATCGCCCCTAAAGTGAAAGTGACAAGAGGTCAGAGATCATGAAGGGATCAGTAGCCTTTAATGGGCTAGAAGTGAAACAGAATGTATACCGTAACCATACACTGTATATAGTATGGACATAGAAATAGTATTATTTGGTTTGACTTCGTTAAAGATATGGCTCGAGATATGGGAATTGGGAAATTAAATTCGGCATGCGGTCATTCCAGGAGTCTCGGTTTGTTAGTTACTGATGTGGCATACTGATGTGGGTTACTGATGTGGGATCACTTGAACACTATACACTATAATCCTCCTTCAAATGTGGGAATCTGAGAATGAAGGGGGGAAAAGGATGTTTAAACAGCATACGATAATTTATCTAACAACGCATTCGCATTTTTAACTTCTTAGTGGTTGTTTATCTTTTAAGTTTTCAGTGTTCTAGAAATTTCTAAGAGAAATAGCAAAAAAATTCAAGACTATTTATCTGAATCCGGATCAGATTTAAATGAAAAAGGCGGGGAAGTTTTGAAATGTAAATGTAAAGTGTGCTTGTCAGATGTTCGGATATCCATAAAAACGAAATCCAACTTGAACACCCAAATGAGGTAATGTTTTTTTAATATATATGTATATTGTATAAATTTAGTTTAGAAATATTGCATAATTATATCGTGTATCTTCCTTTAAAATTGTAGTGAAGAGTATTTTTTATATTAAATTAACTGTATAGTGTTTTTAATCATTAGTATGAAATTATCTGTTAATTCAAAATTTGCATTTTAATATATCTGGATAAGATACACATTAGATAAATTTTCTTAGTACCGTCAAAACTGCTACGTTGGTCCTCTTTTCCTGGTTTCACTCACATTTCCATCATTAAAAAATATTATATATGATTTTTCAACGTCAAAATGGAGTTGTAATCAATTAACAGGAAACAATGAAGCAAACTGTATGGTTTTAAAGAGGCAATTTTTTATTTTTGTATTTTTTAACTATTTTTAAAATTTTGGAACAAAGTAGCCCCTTCTGAGGACTTCTTTGGTCCATTCACTTATTTTCATATAAAATGAATACAATTCATATGTTGGAATATTGAAATCAATTAGCAATTGATTGCAATAGGATCTGCTAATGAATTAACACTTCAAACTTGATAAACAAATGTTTTACATTTAAACACAACAAACCAAATGTTAATATTAAGGAAACTAGAAACAGTTTTCCTCATGTTATCCTCAGCAACTGGAATAAAAATAATTACTGTAACATTTTGCTAAAGTAACATTTGAAAAAAAAAAGTTACTTAATACATTTTTTAAAGAGATTTGTTTGTATAAAAGGCATTTCTGGGTAACTGGGGCTGCTTCAGGACCAAAAAAGGCTTGGTACAAAGTAGCCCCGAAAAACTAGTTTTCATGCTAGATTTATGAAAACGTAAAAATTTTCTGTCAAAATAAAAAGTTAAAGGAAAAATTATGATCACACATGGGTTACAGGTTTCTAAAAATAATATTTTGATACTTATCTTATTTGTATCTCTTATCCAGATTGTTTCACTATAGAAAGTTTGGGAAGTTAAAATCTACACACGAAAACAGTTGTTTACAAACACATCCAGTGTTGCCGGTAAAAAAATTTTAATTATCCCCAAAATTATTTAAATACCCTATAGTAGGGTCTAAAATATTTTTCAAGGGCAAAAACTCCGAATTATCTTGTATTGTTTGTTCAATACAAAGAATAAAACCTTTTTTTTTTTTTTTTTTTTTATGGGATGGACCAAAATAACCCCGCAAGGACCAAGGTAGCCCTGTTGATAGTATAGCACTAGTAATAAAAGGTGGTTTGTTTATATATGTTTAATTTTAACAGAACTAAAAGAAAAAGAAAGTAAGACTGGTTTGTCAATAAATATAGGGGCGTATGCAGTATTTCGTTAAGGGGTGGAGGACAATGGTACCTAGTTAATGGTACATTCTCTTAGCATATGCGCCGGCAAGGGGATTCAACGCAGTTTAATTACTCCTCCCTGAATTTTGAAATGTAACTATATTTTCTTTATCTCTGATTAGGAATAAGGGAAAAATACGACCTATAAATAAATATTAAAAGAATGGGAAACTGAGTTTTTTTGTCAGGAGGGTTTGCTCTGCCCCCCCCCCCCCCCCCCAATAAATACGCTCCTACCATAAGACAGTTTTATATTTTATTTTATATTTTACTTTTTTTTTTTTTTTTTGTCTTTTGATGTTCATATGTTTCAATTTTATTTTAAACGTGGGGTTCAGGGGACAAAGCCACACAGACGAATGAATTGTTTCAATTCTTCTATTTCTTAAATTTTGGTAGAAGTTTATTGTTGAATATTTAACATTTCTTCATTTTCAAATTTTGTTTTCTTTTGTATGCCTAAACGTCTTGCAGCGGGAAATCTGAGGAAAACAATCTTAGTTTAACTCATTTCTTGTTTATACTTTGCATTTTAAAAAAGGATTGAGAAACACAGGCACTTCTTTTTCCAAGATTTAGTCTGGTGCCTCCCTCCCTTGCGTACGCCAATGTCCGTGAATCTCAGATCAGAATTTCACATACTACATTTCCCTATTCTATGAGTCAAACATCCTTATGCATGCTCTTTATTTCAAAATGGCTTTGTAATAATGAAATCAGTTCCAAAATATTCAGATCGGAAAACATATATTTAAATAGGAAGGAGGACCTCTTTTAATTTAAATCTTTTACAGACCTTAAAAAATAAAACGAAAAAGAAAAAAAAATATTTTGTAAATTGTAATTGTTTTTAAATTCTAAGACTTTTTTTTTAGAATACAGTAATACCTGTCAAAACAAAACATGTATAACGGAATCCTGTCTAAAACAAAATAATTTCATAGTACTAAGTCTCGATGAAAACAGTACAATAAGAGTAGAGAGTGCACGTGCCCATATGGAAAATTTCCCCTGTCCCTTGCGATTCGATGATACCAGGTTTTACTATATTTTAAAATGTAATATGTTTGTTTTTATACTGTCTAAAAATATTTTAATGAATTATTTGGATAATTATAAATTAATGCAGCAAAATGTGCTGATTCCGAACCACTAAGTACCGGAGAAATTTTCAATTATAGACGGGTTTCCGTCTTAGCAGGTACATTGTCTATATTATAATTTTAATGTATATTCTATTTATCGCAATCTCGAAATTTTTCTGTTACAAACAGATTTTGTTTTGATAGTTTTTGCTATATATATACATATATTGAATTCTCGGGGCTAGTAAATTTTCCGTTTAAGTCAGAATACTGTTATACTCAGTGTTCGTTTTCACAGGTTTTACTATAAAAAACTTATATTTAAATAAGTAAAATACACATCTAATTAATTATAAAATAAAACTTATGACTTTTAAAGGTATTTTGTAATTAGTAATTAACTGTATTTTATCGAACAACTTTCAAATATGGAAAATTTTATTTGTATCTAAACGTTTAAATAGAGTGAAAGCCAGGGGCGTAGCTACCGTGGAGCAGTTGGAGCAGACTGCTCCAGGCGCACGAACCCTAAGGGCGCAAAATTAGAAAAAGTGAAATAAAGATTTCTTAAACTATTTGTATTTTTTTTTTCATTATTAATCAGACATTATAGATGAATCTTGTTACAATCAGCGTATTCCTATGATATTTTACCTTGTGTTTAATCTCAACTATTTCGATTTAAAATATGTTTTCTACACAGTTGAAAGAAATGACTTCTATTCAGGAAGTTTTAATTTTTATTCATACCATATTGCAGCCTCAAGTGACTTCTCCAACAGCGTTTCAGCATGCCTGATTATTTTCGGTAACTTTTCTGGAGACGACCGTTGAAGATTTTCAGATCTTAAAGTAATCAAAACTTATTTAACAAGGCTCTCATCGGTCACTTTATTGGCTACCACTATTTCCAAAAAATAATCTTTCTGGTACATTTCTATTAAAAATGTTTTAGAAAATTATCATGATGATTACTGTACGGAAATAATGGTAGTCAAAGAATTCACCGCTGAGAAACCTATATGTACGATGTAACAGTAGTAATTTACGATAATTATTTTACGATTTGGAAAAAAATGGCCTGACAAGTTGAAGAAAATTATTGACCATTTTACTGACAAAATCCAAGAAAACGAAAATTTTGAAGGGTTTTTTTTGTTTGTTTTGTGGAAACTAAACATGCATTAATACAGATTACAAAACAATAATAAGAGCTGGATTTAAACATATTCCACATCAGCTCACGGCGACAAAATTTAGACGGGAGGGGGGGGGGGGAGGCGGGTAAGGGGAAGCAGCAACTTAAATTTTGTGAGTATTGTTTTTGAGATTTTAGAAAATATTGCAAATGTCAAATGCAGAATCGATAAGCTTCAAAAAGAGAGAAAAAGTTAAGTATCCAATTCAGTGTTCCTTACGGCCTGATTACAGCCTATGCAAAATTACACCACTTTTTGGTAACAGTATTTTTCCGCATTAAACCTTATTTAATCGCATAATAGTTCAGGCAATAGGGAATTTTACCTAGCAAAATTAATGGTAGTTCTGGAAATCGGCTTACTTTATGTTTTTTGGGTCGCTGAATCCGAATTTGTAACTTCCCACCAAAATTTTCCCCCGGCAACGCCCCCAAATTTTGGTAAAAAGACCCCCAAAAAAGGTTTTTATTAAAAAAATCAATTTTTTTATTGTTTCTGGGGGAAATAATCTAGAAATTCAGAAAGTAGACAAAATTTGCAACAAATTAGATATATGACATTATGACTTATGAGGAAGGGTAGGGGGGTGATCTGCCTCGGAACATGCACGCGGTGCTGCGTGGACTAAGTTGCGCAATTCCACTTAACCACTCACACGTTTACATTCGCCCTCCCATCTCCCCTCCGAACTTTCCTTATAAGGTTTACTTTAAGTTTTTTGGGTCACTGAATCCGAATTTTTAACTTACCCCCAAAATTTTCCCCCCCGAAAACACCCCAAAATAGTTGTTGCTTAAATTTCTTATTCTTTTACGGGAAAAGCATTACGAAATTCAGAAACTAGACAAAATTTGCAACAAATAGGATATATGACATTATGACGTAGGATAAACGGGGAGAGAGGGGGCTACCTCGGAACATTTCCCACGCGCTTTTCTCAAAAACCAAATTTTTTTCAAAAAATCAATTTTTGGGGGGATTACCGGGTGAAATTTTGGTGGGAAGTTACAAATTCGGATTCAGCGACCCAAAAAAACATAAAGTGAGTCGAAATCCAGAGCTAGTATTAATTTTTCCAGGTAAAATCCCCTATTGCCTGGACGTCATAACTTAGTGCACGTAGCGCCGCTGTGCATGTTCATAGGCAGCCCCCCCCCCCCCCCCGTTCATCCTACGTCATAATGTCATGAATTTCGTAATGCTTTTCCCCTAAAACAATAAGAAATTTAAGTTAAAAACAACTATTTGGGGGTTTCGGGGGGGGGGGGGATTTTGGGGGAAGTTAAAAATTCGGATTAAGCGACCCAAAGATGGGAGGGCGAATGTAAACGTGTGCATAGGCGTAGCGTGACCAGAAATTTTGGGGGGGCACCAAGGGCGTGAGAAGTGCGCCCTTAGCGAATTTTCAATTTTGCGTCCCCCCCCCCCCCAAAAAAAAAAATAAATCTTTCTCTTTGTAATGGGTGTAATAAAATTGATAAAGTGCAGAAACATAAATAAATTCTATAATATTTTTAATATGAATAAATATTTCGCGTTTATTTTGGAACTTTAAAATGTTTAATTTTAATTTAGAAATTCAGAACAACTAAATAACATAAGAGAAAATTGCACTTATTTGTTAGAGAGTTCATGATTTTTTGCGACAGGAAAAAAAATGATCAAGAAAGAAAAAAGAAATTCCCTGGAAAATGATCGGCGCCGAAAACTGAATAAATAAATAAATAAAACCGTGATTCGCAGCATAAATTTTGCGGCCGGGGCGACCGCTCCTTTAGCCCCCTCTTTGCACGGCCCTCGGGGAAACACTAGAGGTCTGCACGGGCGGCAGTTTCCAGGCCGGCGTGAAAATTAAAAGTTCCACCCAAGCCCGGCCCATTTATATTTTTACAGTTTACGGCCAGGCCCGGTTCGTAAAAAAATCAGTGAAAACAAGCCCGGCCCATAAAAAACCAATTAAATCAGGCCTGGTCAGGCCCGACTCAATTTCTCAAAAATTCCGATTTTTCTTAACATGCAATTGCAGGGCTGCCACTTGCTACTAAAATGCTACTAAAAGCGACTATTTTCAGCATCCGGCGGCTATGGCGACTATTTTAGGCCCATAACTATTAAAAAGCGACTATTTCAAAAAAGCAGTAGGCGACTTTTTTCGGATTTCAGCGACTATTTTTACTGAAAATATTCGGTCTTTTTCTTCAAAGCGCCTGTAAAGTCATCTTCCCAAACGCACTTTTTCAACGGTTGTTTGAGGAGATTCGCGATTCTTTCCGCGACGAATTTCAAAATTCGTGATTCCCCCCCCCCCCCCCCCACCAAAAAAAAATTCCATTGACGAAAATACCTATTTATTTCCGAGATCTTTTTATACTATCGTTGAAGGAGATTTTGCGATTTTTTCCGCGATCCTTTGCCAAATTTTGCAGATTTTTCGACTACAGGTTCACGAAATTGATTTTTTTTTTCCTGCACCACTTGTTCAAATTCGCGATGTATATTTTCTGCGACCGATTGATGGTAGTTACTATTTGTTTCAGGGATCTTTTGACGAAATTCCGGATTCTTTTCCAGATCATTTCTAAAAATTTGTGATTTTCTTTTCACGACCGATTTATAAAATTTGTGATTTTTTGCGCGATCCTTTGGTTAAATTCCCATTTTTTTTTTTAAACCAAATTTGCGTTTTTTGTCCGCTACCATTTGACGAAATTTGCGATTTTTATCTTGTGCTCGTTAAACGAAATTTGCAATTTTTTGTCCGTTCTTTTGACGAAATTTGCGATGATTTTTCCGCGACTTAGGTAAAAAATTCAAGATATTTTTAGTTGTTTGGGGAAATTCGCGATTTTTTCCGCGACGAATTGCAAAATTCGCGATTTTTTTCCCCAATCGATTGACGAAAATAGTTATTTCTTTTCGCTATCTTTTGCTACGATTGTTGAAGGAGATTTCGCAATTTTTCCTATGACCTATTACAAATTTCGCGATTTTTTGGGGGCGATCGTTTCGCGGTACTCACAGTTTTTTTTGTCGTGATCCTTTGCCAAATTTCGCGTTTTTGTTTCCGGCGATCGTTTGACGGAACTCACGATTTTTTCCCGCGATCCTTTGCCAAAATTCGCGAATTTTTCTGCGACAGATTGGCGAAATTTTATTTCCGCCACCACTTGTTGAAATTCGCGATCTATATTTTTTCTGTGATCGATTGATGGTATTCGCTGTTTGTTTCAGATATCATTTGAAGAAATTCGCGATTCTTTGCCACGATAGTTTGTCGAAATTCGTAATTTTCTTTTCAAAACGACTTACAAAATTCCTGATTTTTTGTGCAATCATTTGTTTAAATTCTCGATTATTTACGCAATTATTTAACCAAATTCGTGCCTTTTCAGGATTGATTCTGTTCTGAATTTTCCAAAAATTTAAGGCATCCGGTTCCGAAAGTTTTAAAAATTCGGGCATATAAAATATCGTAAATTTCGGCCAATGGTCGCCGAAAAAATCAATTTGACAATCGTTCACAGAAAAAAATCGCCAATTTCTTCAAAGGATCGCAGAAAAAACGAATTTCTTCAAGGGATCGCGAAAAAATTGGAATTTCTTCGAGGGATACCAAAAAACGCAAACTTCGTCTAGGGATCGCGGAAAAAAACACAAATTTCACAAAGGGATCGCAAATTTCATCAAAGGATCGCGGGAAAATGCGAATTTTTTCAAAGGATTGCAGAATAAAACGCATAATTGGCGCCGGGATGCTATTTCCACCCCTTTTCCTCCCTCGGCTGTAAATTTTTAGAAAATTTGCTGTGAATTTCAGTTTTTTTTTTTTTTTTTTTTTTTTTTTTTTTTACTCAGAATCACACTTGCCGTCTTTTTGTCGACGACCATTTGACGAAATTTGCATTTTTTTTCTCTTCATCGTTTGACGAAATCCCTAATATTTTGTATATTCTATTGTCCGTGACCGAATGACTAAAATCGCAATTTTTTTCCACAACTATGATAAAATTCAAGATTTTTTCCACGGGCCTTTAAGGAATTTCGCGATTTTTTCCTCCGACGAATTACCAAAATTCGCATTTTTTTTCCGCCAATCGTTTCGTGGAATTCACGATTTTCTTTGCAAGATCCTTTGCCAAATTTCATGAATTTTTCTACGGCCGGTTGACGAAAATGATATTGTGTATTTGTTTCAGTGATTTTTGACGAAATTCGCGATTCTTTTAAACGACCTTTTCTTTTGTCGACTGACTGAGGAAGCTCTTGATTTTTTGCGCGACTATTTGACCAAATTCGCGGGTGTAATTTTTTTCTGTTCGCGACAGTTTGACAAAATTTTCGATTTTCTTTCCATAATCTTTAGGCGAAATTTACAAGTTTTTTTCGCGACCGATGGAAAACTTCTTTTTTTTCTGAGGGCAATTGTTGATATCTGCGATTATTTTATTTTTTTTTTTGCGATATCAGACACGTTATTTCTAACCCTGCCCCTCAAATAAAACTTTTCTTTCTTCTCTCCAAGAAACTCTTAAAACGAAAGGCCTAATGGAAAGTAGTACCGGGGATGATCTGCAAGAAATTTTTACTGCTATGTTTCCTGGTGCTGTACATAATTTTTATTGTGAAAGAACCAAGTTACTTCGTAACTGAAACATTAGGGCCTTATTTTCTGGATAACTTGCTTTCTCATTTGAAGAAATCACTCTATTCTTTATTCAGTTATTTGAGCAGAATCATAAAATGTGGATATTCATAAAGTCCTTTCATTGTTATGGATACATTTTTTCTTCCTTTTTTTAAAGTGGGTATGCGAGTATTTTGGCTACTATTTTCGAACAAATGCTACTATTTTTTTTCTTTGGAGGCTACTAAAGCTACAATTTTCAATGTCATTCGGCAGTGGCAGCCCTACAATTGAGATGATTTTATGAAGTAGAATAAAGGTTTTTTTTTTCTAAAAAAACTACGATTTTTTTTTAAATAAAAAATAACATCAAAGTTGAACTTTTGATTTCCAAATTCAAAGGCTGACAATTACAAGACGGATCCATTTAGTAATCCGCTTTAAATCAAGCAGCTTCAAATTAGGAAAAACGTTAAGAAAAGGGAGAACGCTACTCGATTCTGAAGCACCTGAATGCTAACATCTGTAATTTTCAGGCAAATAGGAATAGAAATGAGTTTATGAATGTGTCAAAAATAGTCACATTTTTGAGTGGAGATTTTTGTTTTTTCTGAAAACGTTATTAATTTAATAAAACAAACAATTCTGTATGTTCTTACCTCCTATTCCATTTTCGTCCTTTTGAAGCCAGACTTGAATGAATTTAGAATCATGGTGTGCTTCATGACATCGCTTGTTATTGAGTTTTCTATAAAAATTTCCTGTTTTTTTATCGCGTTTGTTTTTGCATGGCTCATTCATTCCTGACCAGTTTAAAAAATAGTAATAACAACATTTAACTACGAGTACATTCCCACATATCACCAGATAATACCAAGCCAAGTTGTGTAGGAGTGTGGAGAGGGGTTAGGTAAAGACGCTCCTATTATCTCACTTTGCAACAAGAGGGAAACACAAGTTCAGAGGTCAAAGAAGTTCTTTGTGTTACTCACTGAAATTAAACTACTTGGGTAACAGGACACCAGCTTTGCAGTTGGGGAAAATTTTTCCTTCTACCGATCAAATTACAACTACTGACCAAATATCAATGATTGACCAGCACCGTATTCATGGTTGAGAACTAAAGCGTTTTTGTTTTGGGGGAAGAGAGAGTGGGTGAAGAGCTACATACTAAAAAGTTTTAAATTTGATTGCATCTTAAAAAAAAAGCAATTGAAAATCACTGCCATTTATCGTTTTTGTAAAAGTCTCAATAAATCACAATCCTAAAATATGTGAATATAAATTTCACATTAATTTATCTGAAAATCCCTTGTATAATACACAATCACATATCCTTTTAAAACAGTGACAAATGAAGGTTTTTAATAATTTGTACAATCAGTACAACCTTAATATCAATCGTACGTTTAGGGCTGAAACTAGCCTTTTTTTGCGCCATGGGAAAACGTGGATTTTGGCGACCACCCCCTCCCTTCATCTCCTCACGCACAGTAAATATTATTGACCTCAGGTACTCTATGCAAAATAAATAAATAAATAAATAAAATTCATAAAAATTAAAAATAATTAAAATTAGAGCAAGAAATATGTAAACGACGCTCCCATAGGATTAACATTAGCTTGAGCGTTAAGAGCCTACACAAGTCACGCGAAGAAACTGGAACGCTAATGCTAAACGTATGGGAGCGATCTTTTTAAATTTTCTCGTTTGCATATTAATAGTTTTAAATGATTATTTTTTTCTTAGCTTAGAAAAGCTGAGGTTAAATTCTAACCGGGTTAGTGTTTACTTTTTAGATTTTGGTTGCAGATTATTTTTATAAAGTTACCTTCACTTCCAGTACCGGTTTCAAAACCTAAATGTATGGTAACGCTAAAGATAAATCTAAACTATCCTGAGAAAAAAAAATAATTTTAAAATATTAAAATCCAAACGAGAAATTTCAAAAGAACGCTCCCTTAGCTTGTGAGTTTCTTTGCATTTCATATATATATATATATATATATATATATATATATATACACATTTTTGTATGAATCGACAAACGATTCATTTGGCGCACCCTTCGCCTTTGTTCTGCACTGTAAAAAAAATTCCGCAACGTTCCTGGGAAAAAATGGGCAGCTGAGTTGCCCATTATTTCCAAGAAACATTTCCTGAAAATGACTGGAACTTTACTGTATATGTTAAAAACTTTCTACAGAAATGCCAGTAAGTTTCCTGCGAAATACCAGGAATATTTCTGTTGACAGCAAAACATTACTGACATTTCACAGCATGCGGGATCCGCAGACGATTTTTACATTTCCAGTTGACAATTTTCGCTTTATTATCATTATTTGTTAGAATGAAAAAATATTTTGAAATTGACATCAAAATTATTATTTATAATTTACACGAAAAAATAAATTTTCAGTTAAAATTCAATAAAGTAAATATATATATGATATATTGTTTCTGAACTTTGCTTAAAATATAAAAATATATAAATGTAAATAATAATTAGAAAAAAAATCTAGACATAAAATATTTTGGATTTTCGTTAGTAATCATGTTAGTTTACAAGTTAGATAAAATACATATAAATTTTCATGAAAAAAAAAAACCTAAACGTAATTGTATATTTTTTCCGAAAAAAAAAAAAATTCAAATTTGCAGCAATTCAAAGTGTCAAATATTTATCAAATTTAAATCAAATTGTAATAAAGTGTTAAAATATAAAATTAATTAAAAAAAAAAAAAAGTCCAGAGGTAGCATCGAACTCGGGCCGTACGGGTGGCGTGCGAGCTTTCTGCATCCACACCACGAAAGACACGTTGAGAGCTGCAAACTAATAGGTATTTGAAACGTATGCTAAACCTCGGCATCTAATTTCTGAAAATCTAAGTCCCATTTGAAGAAATCCTTTCACAAGAATAATTAGAGATAAGAACTCTAAAACATACTTTAAATTAATCAAAATCGGTGAGAATCATGTTTGATGGTCCCCTGGTTAATGGAGATCCAAATAATAGGTGTATTTTTTTTACACGGTCTGCTCCTTAAACATTCTACAGACAAGTACGAGAGATAATCTCTTAGCGATGTCACGGAGGTATTGTATTTTCATCTGAATTGTCTTGACAATAGAGACGTAAAGGATTATGTCGTCTATTGATTTATTTGCATTCCATATTGATTTTTTTACATTCATTTAAGGAATTCTTTTTCGACACTCGCGCGCGAGCAACGGATTATAGCAAAAAAATAATAAATGGCGGCCGCAGCGTTTTGCTGTTTCCAACTTTTGTTCAGGAACGTTTCAGATAAGAAAACCAGAATTTCACAGGAAAGAGCTAAATTATTCTGAAAACCTGAGAAAAGGCGAAACGTTCCTGGATTTTACATGGAACGTTACCATTTTTTTTTACAGTGTGGCGCCTGGGGTACATGCCCCCTCTGCACGCCCCCCCCCCCCCCCCCACCACCACCACTAGTTTCGGCCCGGGCTATATTCTTTAAAAAATATTAAAAAGAGGAGTTACTATTCTATCTTGCATATATTTCGACCCTTAGATTTTACTCGTTGACAGTTGCTCGACCTCGAATTGCTGAGACCGGATCTGCATGCAAAAAAAAAGTAATTTTAGTAAAAGGCATGGGCGACATTTTTCAGTTGTCACCTACCTAGAAATGGCAAAAGGACGAGAAATGTAATTTGGGAAGGTAAAAGCAGGAGCGGCTGATGGCGCCCTGGGTGAGGGTTTTTTTTTTTTTTTTTTTTTTTTTTTTTTAATTACGGGCGGTCGCCCAAGCTCGCCTCCTCTCTCTAAGACTGGATTTGATTGGTTGCAAAAAACAATTGCCCCAAAAGTAATGCAAAAAATAATTGCACCAAAAGGAACAGAGCTGCATTTTACAATTTCCGCCTAGGGTGGCAAAACACCTAGAAATGGCAAAAAGAAGAGAAAAAATCATTTTGGGAGATAAAAGCATGGGCGACATTAGCCATGATGGCGCCCTGTGAGAGATTTTTTACTGTATCACTGCAAATGCTATACTCTTTTTTTTTTTTCTTTTAAAAGGCTTTACTAAAACATTTTACTTTGTGCACTCCTTCCAGGGGCGAAACTAGCTATATTTTCACCCGGGGAAAACGTCGATTTTGGCGCCCCCCTCCCCCATTCCTCTGCAAAGTAAATTTACAAAGAGAAATTTACGAAAGTTTCTAGTAGCGGACTTATTTTAAAATTTAAATTGTGTAACAATAAAATACATAATATTGAAATATATAACCAGCTTTATCAAATATTTATTCATTAAAACGTGGGGAAAAATCGAAAGGAAGCGGAAATAATTCCGCTTTATACAGGTTTTCGTCTTAGGAGGTATAACTGTTGGTATTCTTTCTGTTGGAACCATGTAGTTTTTTCATTTAAGACACGACTCCATTATAGACGGGTTTCATTTTTTGAGATTTTACTGTTGTTGTAGCATTACAAATTACTACAATTGGGGGACTTTAATGTCATAGTGATATGATTCCCATTGTTTTAGGAACTAAAAAACCAGGATTTACTGTAGGTATAAAAATGTATTCCAGTTTTGTAAAATATCTTCCTGTACTATCTACATAAGTTTTTCGGAATTATCACTTATACCACTCTTCTTATTTATAGACTGCTATGTCTAGATACTTTTCTGAACTTAATGCTAATTTTCAAATTTATGTCTGACTCAAAACAACAGCAACAAAATTATTAAGTTTTTACTTTTTATTTTGTGAATTTTCGACCGCTTGGTTTCTATTGTAGCAGTCGGTCACCTGACCTCGCCTCCTCTAAGGACAGATATGGTGATATGCATGTAAAAAAGTAATTATAAGAAAAAATAAGGGGGGTTATTCATTTTCTGTCTTGTACGCGAATCTTTTTATCTATTTGACATTTTTAATGCACTGTACTAAGCTTTTCTTTTTGACTTTTCGGGTAGAAAATATTTTTTACACAAATTTCACACGCACATATATATATTATATAAAACGGCAAAACAAATTTTCATCTGACGTTCCCTGCACGAGGCGCCCAGAACACATGCCCCCTCTGCCCCCCCCCCCCCCATAGTTTCAAACCCTGACTCCTTCTCCCGTTTATTTTTATTGTACCGGACAATCATTTGACGTCGCGCCCATAGCAAGACGGGAAAAAAGAATTCTCCAAAAAGAATAGAATAGCCTTCATGGTATCTTTTCAACAGAAAAGTAGTCACATTCAAACAAAATCTTCATTTGGCGCCCTTTTCGCCTTTCGTTCTGACGTCCGGGGCACATGACTCTGCACCCCCCCCCCCTCCCCCAGGAAATCGGTTATCGGCGAGGAACAGTTTTACACAAAAGAGAGGAGTAGAGACTGACCTATTGGCCTTGGAAAATGTTAGTGATTCTCCTATTTGCAGTCTTCTATTATACATGAATCTTTTTATATATTTGTAAATTTTAATGCATTTGGTTCAGTTTTCCTTTTGGATTTTCCGGCTGCAAGGCATTTTTATGCAAATTCGATATATATAGATATAAATTTTTTTATGTAAAGACAAAAAAAAATCTTCATTTGGCGCCCCCTACGCTTTCTGTTCTGGCGCCCGGGGTACAGAAAGTTGGGGGGGCACGTGCCCCCTCGTGCCCCCCCCGACGCTACGCCTATGAACGTGTGAGTGGTTAAGTGGAATTGCGCAACTTAGTTCACGCAGCACCGCACGCATGTTCCGAGGCAGATGATTTTTTTAATAAGATTTTTTTTTTTTGGGGGGGGGGGGGCTATTTTACCAAAATTTGGTTGAGTTGCAGGGGGAAATTTTGGGAGGAAGTTAAAAATTCGGATTCAGCGCCCCAAAAAACATATAGTAAGCCTTTTTCCAGAACTACCATGAATTTTGCTAGATAGAGCTCTATACGGTCTCTATTACCTGGACTATAATTTTAGGATTAAATACGGCTGACTGGCCCACCGGGCAACCGACCTGCTGGTCTGTGCGCCCTAAACCAGGTAAAGCTTCTCCCTCCCTTAGGTTAAGCTAATAGTTTTAAAATTTGCTATACGCATTACATATGAAAAGTCTTAAATCATTTAATAATTTAGAAAAAAAAAATCCCTTTTTTGAATCATTTTTAACACTTTCCAACAAAGTTGAAAAGTATTTATGACTTCGGTTTGTCTGTCCGTCTGGCCGCGCTCTAACTCCCGTAAATATACTCGGATCATTTTGAAATTTTTGGATGTTAGTGACCTCTACCATAGCACGTTCCCTATTTCAAATGAAGTTTCTGTCATGTTTAGTTCATTTACAGGGACAGCCAAAAGTTCCCCGTAACATGACGGCCTATGGGAAAAATCGTTTAAAATGATTTTTAATGATGTTACATGCTTTCAAACATAATAAAATTGATATGCATTGGTCAAGTGCACAAAAACAAGCATTCTGTAGAATATGCGGTGCAAAGAATACTTATTATTCATTTACAGGGCCTCACAAAAGAATTTCATTACATAATGATATATGGGTGGAGGGAAATGTTTGCGGCGTATTTTAATTATGTTAAATTATTTCATGTATAATGAAATTGATATACGTCGCTGAGGTTTACTATTACTTATTTCATGTATACTACGAAGCGTATCATGGAAGACGGTAGTATTCCGAGTGACGCAGCCTTAAGCCTAAAATCGTATCGTATCGTATCGTTAAAATCGTATCGTATCGTATCGTAGAATTCGTAGATGGCGGAACTCATATATACAGCTAACTCGACATCAAAGAAAACGCGAAAAGCCGCCTTTTAATAACTCAGCAGATATATGTCTTATTGTTCTGAATTTTCTAGAACAGTCTTATATCTGCAGTCTAATCGTATACTGAAATTTTTACATTTCTACGTGCAGTATATTTTGAGATCTAAATAGCCATTTTTAAAGTGAAAACGTTGGTATGATATTGAGGAAGTTCCTAATTTGAAAATCTCGAAAACGGTTCTAACGATTATTTTTAAATTGATACATAATATAAATGTGATTAAGGCGAGGTGAATAACACTTTTCTTTTTTCTCTGAAAACTCTCGTTCGTTAAATAATTCGATTTTTTTTTCTCTCGAAAATGACACGGGCGATTTTTTAAAAATCAAATAAATATGTTTCAGATGAACCAAATAACAATTTACTTGTTTCCAGCAAGACTCTTGTTCGTTTTATAATGCGCATGAAAAATCGGACTATATTTCTTCGCCATTCTATGGAAATTTCACCGAAAATGCATGACACTGTATTCATACACATGCTTTCTTTTTAACCACTTTTGGGGAGAAAAATTTTGTCTTCCCACTGGCTGAGTGGCTAAGGGCCATCGTTTACTGATCTTACGATAGGCAGTTCGATACTCGCTAGTACATGTTTTCACATGTGAATGTGTTTTTTTTTTTTGTTTTTTTTTTTTTTTTTAAAGTCTGCTAGTTGACCATTATTCTCAGTTCCTTTGTAATTTTTTTAATTGCTATTAAGTTAAATAAAATTACAATTATAATGACGCCAATTTGATGATGATTATTTCTTGGCAATTTTTCAACAATAAAAATATTACCATAAATTTTATAAATATATTTAATTTCAATCACTTTGCAAAAAATATACATTAATAATTATTATTTGAATATAAATCACACGATCAGAAACGTAAAAAAATAATTCATTTCAGCTCTTCTTTTTATAATATCATTTTTTATTATTATGACGGTCAATCAATATATAATCACAGACATCCATAATATTATTATTATTATAATTATTATTTTCCTTGCATAAAAGCTATTGTGATGTAATAATTCTTTTATAATAAATAATTTAGTTGAAATGTTTTATTTATAAATATCAATGAAGTTTGATAACCCCGAGACAATTGTTTTTATATAAGCATATCAGAATTCTGGTGTCGCCATCTTTTGACGCAATTGCGTAGTATTATAGAGAAATGTTTGACAAAAACGTTGAAGTAGATAGCTTTTAAATCGAAGAATTACAGTCGAACCCGGTTAAGACGCGTTTCAAGGGAGTGGACAAAAGTCGCGTATTAAGCGGGATCGCGTATTAAACGTGATTTGTATAATGGTGCAGGAACTGGGCTTATTTACACATCTAATCGTCTAAATGAATTTTAGAGCTTTTATTTATATGTTTACGGTTGAAAATTGTGTATTTTTCGTATTTAGAATAAAATTTAATAGAATTAATGTTTTACTCATTCTTTCCTTTTATAGGACCGACTGGAATAACAATTGGAAATAAATAGGGATTCAAATATAGCTTTATTGTCGATAAATACATTACAATAAAAAATAAATAAATAAATAAAAATAATTTTCGTGCTGTAGTATTTTTTTTTTAAACATAAAGAAAAAAATATTAAATCTTTGAAGCACATTCCAGTTGTTAAAATCAAATTTAGTACTTGCCGGTTGGTTGGTTGTGTTTATGACGGTGAATTATCAGCACGAGGGATATAGGCCCAACGGGGGAGTGCCCTTCGTGGGGGTCTTTCTAAGGGAACCTAACCCGTATTTACGCTTGGAAAACCAAGGTTCGAAGAAAACTCCGAACGATTAGGCCGACGGGCGCTATTGGGTTCGAGCCCAGCACCTCCCGTCTACCAGCTTCGAGAGCAGAACCTCTCGGCCACTGGTGGGGCTTTAATATTTGTCATAATGAATACCATTATAATGCGGCCTACTTTTTAATATAAGAAAAACTATCCTTTTTCATCTTTGTGTAAAAAATATTGTTAGCATAGCAAAAAGTAAAGAAAACACAAAATAATTATAAAACCGCAGTCGTATTTTGTTTAATCTTTACAAGTTTCTTTTTTTTAAAACTTATAATATGCATTATAAAACACAGTTGTGATGTACGTAATTTAAAACTCACTAACAACAAGTATAAACATCATTAATCATAATAATTTTTATAATGTATCTGACCATTTTGAATTCGCCTATCTCTCTCTACTATAGTAAAAACCTACACGAAGCGAGAGACAAAAAAAATGTTAGGTGCAGGGGCAGGATCAAAGACGAATTCCAGCGTTGCTAATTTAGAGGGTGTTTTTTTCTATTGAAATATCTACCACTATTTTCGATTAGTAATGTTCGCCTTAATTAATCTGTTATTAAATAAAGTGAATAACACTATTCGTAAAACGTGTTTTTTGCCTTCATGAAAAAAATCTACTAAATTCGCAACACTACTAGATGAGAGAGAAGGAATTTGCATCTAGATGAACGAATTCGCGCCTTAAACGGGATTTTTTGTCCCAAAAATTCGAAAATTTATCGCGTATTAAGCGGGATCGCTTAATAACCGTTCGCGTATTAAACGTGATAGTTTTACATTAGCATTATAGGCAATGCTCAAGGAGCTGGAAAAAATCCGCGTATTAACCGTGAGCGTCTTAACCGGGTTCCACTGTGTTTTAAGAGATATTTAATGTTAAATCTGGATAAAAATGACGCATTAAAAAAAGTCTCATAGAAAAAAAAAATATACATGGGAATTTAATCATTTTCATTCAATTTAATCATTCAATAGAAACTCGAAGTTTGCAGAGTGCATTTATTATTTTTAACTTGCCTAATTTTTTGACGGTTTATTTCAATTTTAAATTAAAATTTTCAGAATTTCCAGAGATATTTTTTACATATTTTAGAAAAGGTTATTTTAAATTGTTGCCAATTGTTAAAACAGCGCAAAGAATAATATATCCTTTAAATTAAAAATTTATTCACACGTGACTATTATAAACAGAAAAAAATCCTTTTAAATTAGAATTAAATGATAACGTGTTAAAAGCAGGAAAATATTAAACATTACGTCATAAAAATTGTTTTTACACATGCTTACTTAAAATGAAAGAAAATTATAAAATAATCAATTATTTTCAAATTAGAATTAAATGATTACGCATTAAAAGAAGGAAAACATTGAAAATTACGTCATAAAAATTATATTTACACGTGAATATTAAAAGAAAAAGAAAATTTTTAAATAATAAATTCATTGATATGTGTTAAAAGTCGTAAATGGAGGAAATTACGTCATATTGGCCAAAGTGGCCAAAACAGTTTGCAAAACATATTGCAAAACAGTTTAAATTAAAAAATATATTTATATGAGAGATTTATTTCAAATTTCGAGATGATATTTTTAACTATAGTTGCCAATTTTAAGGTAGCGCAAATAATAATATTATCTTTCTAATAATAAAAATATTTTCAGTTGAATGTTACAAAGAGAAAGGAAAGTTTGGTGAAAATTATGTCAGATTTAAAACGTTACATTTAAAATCTCTTATTTAAAATAATTTTCTTATAGCGTTGTTAAAAAATACCATAAAGCAAAGACTCTGTTGACTTAGTTCCTTTTATATTTGGTAATTTTCAAATGTTAACTAATCTTATTTAATCAAGCACGGAAACAGCAACTAACATCAGCTGATTCGGTTTTGAAATCCCTCAGTAAAAGGGAAACCCGTTTACAGTAAGATCGCCATTGATTTTTTAATTATACAGAGCAGCTTCGATTATCCGAGCTAATTGGGACTGTTAGTAAATCGGAATCGGAAATCTCGGTTAATAGAAACTGTGTGTAAAAACTCGCCGTGCTTGCGAATTTAACATCTCTTTAAAAAAATATATATAGAACGTTTTTTAAATAATAAAAATAAATATATGTAAAGTTCTGTTTCACAGCTTAACAAATTTAAAAAGAAAATCAACTACCAGTAGTAAATTTTAAAATGCAAATTGAAAAATTTACGAAAGTTCACACAGCCACTGGAAACAAAGCATTGTTCGCTATTGACTTCTCAGGGTCCAATGTTTCTTTGGAGTTGAGTGCTTTGGGGGGCAGAAGGGCCTGTATAGCACAGACAGTGAGCTAAAGAGTGTGGTTATATTTAAGGCTCATTCAAAAGGGAAAAAAAATCAGACTTTGTTATCGGCTCTTTTAACAGAAACCTCGATTAATCGAAGCTCGGTTAATCCAGGTTCTACTATAATTCAATCTTCCATAATCTTTTTAAAGCAGATCAAATTAATGGACTTTAGCACAAAGTCACATAGCTGATAACTGCCATGCTTGTTGGCCACCTTTTTTTCAAAAAGTTTGCTTCGCCTTATTCAATTAATGAGATATCTCCGATAAAATAAGTCACATTTTCCCGTTCTAAAATACTGGTATCCAAAAATCGTAGCATGTAACTGACACTACAAGTACTCATGGAACTAGACTATTTTAAGTCTTATTTTTATTATAGACTATATAAAATTATTAAAAATATATATTATGATAGGAACTAGCGGGCTTCGTCCGCTATTTACGTTACGGATATAAAAATCATGTTTTTTTTAGGGAAAAAGAAATAAAAACCTATTTGACGATAGGTTTATAAAGACACATTTTGTATTTGTTGTATTTCCGGGGATGAGGAGGGGGGGGGGGGACTATTTTGATTAAATATCGCAATTAGTCTACATGGCAGATATAATTATGATAGACACTAGCGGGCTTCGCTCCTCTATGGCGCCTTATGGGTTCAGCTTCCATAACTCAGAAACTACATTTCGGACATCAATGCAACAGATTCCAAACGTTATAATTAACTTAATAATCACCCTATATAGCATTAAAGTAAATTTATGAGTACTGCATACTATTTTTTTATCGTAATTTCTGAAGAGAAAAAATTATTTCAGTTCCATTCTTAGGCACTGGTCTGAAAAATTTTGAAAAAGGGGGGAAGGAGTGGACATGAGACTGCTGTTTGTCAAACAACCCAACGGGGTCTGGCTTATTCAACTTGGTTTTTGATGACTTCAATTGGAAGGTGGTTTGTTTAAAAGAGTGCGTTCCCTGCCCCATGAAAACTGGAACTATTGGTGCACCATCTATGTAAGGATTTAATAATTATAAATTAACATTTTGGATTTATTAATTTAAGGATAAAGTGTTTTTAAAGGAATATCAAATGAAACCCTCTGTGCGATCTGCGATTATACTTACCCGGTTGTTTTTATATACAAACTGCTATAAGGAAAATTGTAATAAAATAGTAAAAATTAAATCTGCATTAAATTCCATAAGTATCCTTTTTTTAATCATTTTATCACTAACCTCAAAAAAGTAATGATATCAATGCAAAAACCCTTGACGGGTTAAAAGTTTCTGACGCAGCACTTTATCTTATGCTCTAAGAATTTTAAATATGGAACTTAAAAATACTGATATCAAATTTTGAGTGACGTTATGCTATTTCTTAAAAAATATATTTGTATTTATTTCATCATTTTATTTTTGTTTTATTTATAATCGCATGTGCAAAAGTTATGTTCAACATGAAAAGCTGCATAAAATTTTATTCGCTGTTGCTTTATCATTTACATCTCTCATAAATTCAAAATATGAGTTTTAAAAGATATGATATAAAATTTAAGTGACGCCTTGATGTGACTTTAAAAGGTTTGTTTTAAAATTCAATTTAAATTATTTTTGACTTGGTTAAATTATTTTTTTACATCTACACAATACTTTTAATTTTCCAATTCACTGTTAAATATACCACTTTCATTGAATCTATACTATGCATTGAAATGTATTTATTTCAATAAATTGATTTATCTTTTGTGCCACGCTATTCAAAATTGTGAGTAAGATTTATGTAAATGGTTTCTTTGCGTCATTGTGTCCAAACTACATGAAATGTATGAAAAAGGATAGTTTGACGCAAATAAACCATTTACATAAATCTTACTCACAATTTTGAATAGCGTGACACAAAAGATAAATCAATTTATTGAAATAAATACATTTCAATGCATAGTATAGATTCAATGAAAGTGGTATATTTAACAGTGAATTGGAAAATTAAAAGTATTGTGTAGATGTAAAAAAATTATTTTAACGAAGTCAAAAATAATTTAAATTGAATTTTAAAACAAACCTTTTAAAGTCACATCAAGGCGTCACTTAAATTTTATATCATATCTTTTAAAACTCATATTTTGAATTTATGAGAGATGTAAATGATAAAGCAACAGCGAATAAAATTTTATGCAGCTTTTCATGTTGAACATAACTTTTGCACATGCGATTATAAATAAAACAAAAATAAAATGATGAAATAAATACAAATATATTTTTTAAGAAATAGCATAACGTCACTCAAAATTTGATATCAGTATTTTTAAGTTCCATATTTAAAATTCTTAGAGCATAAGATAAAGTGCTGCGTCAGAAACTTTTAACCCGTCAAGGGTTTTTGCATTGATATATATATACGTACGTATTTTATTTTATTTAGTTTTTTGTAAAATCATTTATCAAGTATGTGTTTGAAATGTGTAGGCTTCGTGTATTCGTACAATGCTGTGATTGTAATTTCCCCTATATATATATGTGTATTATATTGATTTTTGCGCTTGATGTGCAAAAGTACTTATAAAGAATATTTTCGGTGAAGAAAATGTAATTCAAACATTCTTTTTTGTTAAAAATTACATTTTAATATGAAAACGGGACTGTTTCAATATTGTCTATAAATGTGATAATCAGAACGGCTGTCAGCTATTTTGTATATACGTTAGAACAGGACTGTTTTTTTTTTTGTTTTTTTTAAATTTTTAAACCGATTTTTCACGCAGTCATCGAGTTCGTATTTCAGACAAAATAGTGTTAAAGATATATGACAAGACTTTTTTTTTCCCTTCGTTGACTGTTTTTTCTACTTTCGTCGGGAAATTCCGTTGAAAACGTCATCTTTGACAATGTTTTCAGTAAGATCTATTGTGTTTACAAAAAATCTGGAAAACGTCTTTCGATTACAAAGTTTCTGAATAACAACACATGCCAGTTCTCGAGCAAAACTTAATTAAAATGCATGTCATAAAATTGCCCCTTTGGATTTAAGGCCTTAAGAAATAAAATCATAAAAATTTCAGGTTCATTTAAGAATATTATCACGGGCCCGGGAACTCCGGGTAGGTCAGCTAGTCTATGCTAATAAAAGGAAGCTTCGCTCTGTGTGTGTTGGCTAGTGAAATATATTGCACGTAGAATTCTGAAAATTTGGATGAGGGTAGTCCAAAGACAGGTCCTGATACACCTGGAGCTCAGAGTTTTATTTTTTATGACCAGCGCCTCCTTAGCACCTTTCAGTTTGTATGACCTGAATTGCTCAGATCTTGCCCCCTTTTATCCGATCTTCTTCGTTTTAGGAACCCTTTTCCCATTTAATCATTCTCCGTTTCTACATTCCAATTAAGACACTGGACCCCTTGAAATTTTTCTGCGCCATGCATTTTTCACACCCTAATATTGTCAACCTCTCAATGAATAACTTTAAAATTGAGACTTGGATTCCTCTCCCTGGGCCAGCACCCTCATATTTTTATTGGGCACTTAGTGCCCTTTTTTAAGAATTTCCCCCATTTTTTTTCGCGCTTCTTTAAGATTTTATTCGAATGAATAATAAATACCCTATGCTTAATTTCGACTTATTGAGATCTAAAGCGCTAAGTACTAGAACCTTTTAACATGTTTCCACCTTAGGGCCCTGCTCTCAACTATCAGTTGGCCCCTTTTGGACCTCCTATTATATCTCCCTTAAAAATGGTCTGATTCACTAACTTTTTTTTTTGTAACAACATGATAGGAAATCCAGATACTATGCGAACAACATAAACATTTTTTAGACTTCAGCTACCACCAAATTTTAAAATTAATCGCCTTCTTGGGGCCCTTGCCCAGCTACATTCCAGTTGAGACCCTGGAACCCTGGGGCTTGGTACAAGGCCACTTGAAGTTTTTGTGCCCTAAATTGTTAATAAATCGCCCCTTTTAATCCGTCCTTCGTTTTTGGGGCTCTTTTTCCATTTGGCTTTTTTTTTTTCGTTTGTACATTTCAGTTCAGACACTGGCCCCCTAGGGTAACTTTTTGTGCACCATGCATTTTTCACCCACTAATTCTGTTATTGCATAACTTCAAAATTGAGTCTTCGGCTTCTCTCCCCGAGCCAACACCTTCATATTTTTATTGGGATTCTAGAGCTCTTTTTTTAAGCATTTCTTTGAAATTTTTTTCTAATGATTAATACTTATACTCTATACTTATTTCGACTAATTGAAAATCTAAAGCGCTAAGTACTAGGACCTTTTATCGTGTTTTCATCTTTGGCCTTGATCTCAATTATCAATAAGCTCCTTTTGGTCCCCCATAAAAATGGTCCGATTCACTAGGATTTTTTCCCTAACTATTTCTTAGGTCCCCCAGCTGCTACATGAATAACAAAAAAATTACTCACACTTCAGCTACCAAAAATTTTGAATATTAATCGCCTTCTTAGGGTCCTTGGTGCAGTTTCATTAAAAATTATCCGATAGTCTTGCATTTTTCTTTAGCATAGTTCTAGGGTCCTCTGGCTACTTTAGAAACCACTAAAAAATTTCTTTTACTCCAGCTACCACCTTTTTCAAACATTAATCTTCTTTTATGACATCAACTTACGTTTACCCACTACAGCCGTGAATTAAAATTCGCGCTACTGTTAAAGGTAAGTGGTTAACTTTAGAGGGATGGGATTTCCTCCGTAAATTAAATATCACGTTAATGTTAAAGGTAATTCGTTAAATTTACAGGGGGTGTGGGCAACAAGCATCTTCCACTGCTTCGGGGTGCATTCTTTCCTCGAATTCTAGGGGGCCGATTTCAACGGGAATTGGTTAATTCAACCTAGATTACGATTCTGCTCTATATTATGAAAATTTGTCTTAGACTTCATTTACTAACATTTTCAAACATTAACGGCGCATTCTTTTCTCGGCTGTTATGGGCTCTATTTCAACGGAAATTGGTCCATTCAGCTTAGCTTACGATTATTTTAAAGATTATAGTTCTACCGCCAGGATTCGCATTCTTATCTCGGATTCTATGGGCTCGATTACTACGGGGTTTATACTTTCAAGTTTCGATTGCCTCCGTCGCGTACGGAAAACTCCTGGCATACACTGCCCTTGGTAGCGGGGACCCAGGCCACAGTTTCGTTCTGAAAGAGGTTTCTTGGGAACACACTAGACGCTGCCGAAGTCAGTGGGCCACCCCTAAAACCATGTTCATTTGAATTACTTATGAATATATAAAATCATACAAACTTGATTTTTGTTTACGTTATTACAACGGGCCGGACAACGCCGGGCGGGTCAGCTAGTTACACACATATATATATATATATGTGTGTGTGTGTGTAACTTCCAAACAAAATTACGCAGAACTTTTTTGAGAGACAAGAGGGTGCACAAACTTTGCTTGCTCCAGGGCGCTGAATATGTAGCTACGCCACTGGTGAAAGCTGTAAAAATAAAACGTTTCTATAGCGGAATCCTCTCTGAAATGGTAAATTTGTTTGATAAACCTAAAAAGAATATACAATTATAATAGGCAACATACATGCCAAGACAAGAAGTTGTCTAAAACGGAAAAATCCCCAGTACCTTGCGATTCCGTTTTACTGTGTTTAACGGTATATCACAAAACTAGTCGTTGGGGGCCACCGTAATACTTACCCATCATAGATATACATAATATAAAATATGAAAATAAAACATGTGATACATGCTAAGCGTTGTATTATGTTACTTTTATTCATAATTTAATTTACTTGGACTCCCTTAAATATAATTACTAATATACCTTTAAGCTAATATTACTTTTTGTTGCACTAAAATAACTCAGTTTGTTGATTTTCTATAAGCAAGTAAACACCATTGGTTTACAAATTATGGGAATTTGGCGAAATATTAGAGATACCGCCAATTTCGCGTCTTTTTTGGTGGCTAATTTTGGTCACCAAGTTGGCGGCATTTGGCGGGAGAACAGGGTCCCCCCCCCCCCTATGATAACTTCCTTATAGATATGGAGATGCATTAAATGCTTGACATTTACGATAAGCCATTATTGACATTTAATCTTATAGTTTGGCGATAGTTTTTGGGTCGGCGGGATAATCGAGTAGTACCGAATTGCGTAAAAGAAACATCCTTATAACTCAAAAAATTTGCGTTTTTTTCCGTGATCCACAGACAAAATTCACGTTTTTTTCTGCAACCATTCGAAATTCACGATATTTTTCAAAAAGATTGGCAAAATTTGTGATATTTTTTCACGACCGATTGAAAAAATTCGCTATGTGTTTCCGCTATCTTTTGACGACATTCGCGATTTTTTCCGATGATCGTGTCACGAAATTAGCGATTTTTTCCTAGATCGTTTGGCGAAATTCGAGTTTTTTTCTCGCGATCGATTGACGAAATTTGAGATTTTTTTCCTCGACCATTTTGCGAAGTTCGCAATATTTTTCACCGACAGATTGACAAAATTTGCAATATTTACTTTTCCTAAGCAATGTGGATTATAAAAAATCGCGGTGGGTGCGCGGATTTTCGATTCTTGACTTTATAATGCTACATAATAAAATAAGTTAAAATTGAAAGGAAAAACAAAAAAAAAGGAACAATGCTGTTGGTAAATTATTTTTAAGTATTAAATTTATTTGTTTGCATTCACAAATGCAATTGCGAATAACAGGCGTTTAAGAATTACAGGTACTCTACTGTATTTACTATTATACTACAATCACATGAGAATACTCAACTTGTCCTTTTGTTAAAAAAGCCACTTCCAGGAGCAAAAGTTTTTTATCTATGAAACAATACAATAAATAAAAATTGAGAAATTCATAAATTTACACTTGTTTTTGCTGAAAATGTCAAAAATATCATACACAATAATGTTTTGAATATAAATATCCAATTGTATCATATATCACGACATACATCCACATATATATCAGCAAACCCTCTTTGAAAGCAAACATTTTATTATTATTATTTTATTCCTGTTGATTCTTATGACAAATAATATTTATTTATTCATCTTTTATAAGTGATTTTGTATACATTTATGAAAAACAATTAAAATCAGTTAATAAGATCAAGGCTTTTGTACAGAATATTACTAATATTTAAATTAGTTAATATGTTCACAAATAATCAATTATGTGAATTAAACGACATTGTTTACTAATCGTATGGTTTGGTAAATAATTTCAAATTTTTAGCTAAATGATTTGGAGATTTCCTAGTAATCTTCACATGCTGTTATTTATGAATTATTTTAATGACATTAATTAAATACCATAATAGTATTGTATTCAAAATAAATATTGCTTAAAGAAAAATTATTACATAATTTTTTAAGTTTATTTTGTATGACATTTGTTTTTATTATTATTATTAACATAATTATGTTTTCTGTATTATACATAAAAATAAATTAACAAAAAAGGGGGGTGGGTGAGAAGAAGAGATCAGGAAAAACAACTACAGGTATTATCTAATGCTAAATGTTTTACAGTGTAGTTTATTTATTCAGATTTCATAAATCATTTTGTGCTTATGAAGACCAATATTTTGTGCTTATGAAGACCAATATTTTGTGCTTATGAAGACCAATATTTTGTGCTTATGAAAACCAATATTTTGTGCTTATGAAAACCAATGAAAATCAGTTAATAAGGGACAAGATTTTAATACAGAATATATCAATATTTAAATTAGTTAATATGTTTAAATCTATAATTAATATGTGTATTAAACATAGTAATGTTTAAGTAGATTATATGGTTCAGTAAATAATTTCCCACCTTTAGCTTTTATTTGGAAATTTTGTAATCCTTTAAATATAATCTTAAGAGTTACTTTTAACTAAATTCATTAAATGCCATAACAGTATTACCTTCAAAATAAATATTAATCATTATTATTATTATCCACATAGTTTCTTAAGCTTATCTTGTCAGTCAATCATTTTTTTTTTCAACTAACAATCATATTTCTTGTATTATAAATAAAAATAAATTATCAAAAAAAAGGTGGGGGGAGAGACCTGGGAAAAAAAACTACAGATATTATTTAATGTTATTTTCTTCACTGCAGATTTTGTTGTTGTTGTTAGATGTCCTTTAGGGGTGCCATTTGGGGGAGGCTAGAGGGGACATTCTCCCTCTCTTAAGGATTTTTATATTTTCAGAATGTGTCAATCATCACAGGTCAGACCAATTTTATTATTATTATTATTTTAGAAATTGCGAACAAATATACAGAAGCATTAGAATTAAATATTCAAGCAAGGAAATTAAAAGTAATCATGCATAATAATCGCTAAAACCTTGCTATTGCAAGATTTTCAAGAGAGATATGTTTATCATTAATGAGTATTTCGGCTAATTTTAAAAATACAGTGAAAAAAAAAAAAACTGCATCAATTGTTTCTCTGCTCAACACAACAATATCAAAAGAACCCCCCCCCCCCTCCCCACACACACACCAAGATTTTGTCCACACCAATAAAGTTTTGAAATTCCATCCATGATTTCCTACCCCCGCCTCCTTCTTCCCCTTATCAAATAAAGATTTAAATGGCACATTTTGATATTTATTTAAAGCATAGAAAAGAAAAACTAGGAAAACAGGTGGGTATTTGTTTTTTCCCCCAGCAAAGCAAACTTAGTTATCGTAGCAAAGAATTGAAGACTTGTGTTCAAATATTAATTTTGACCAAAAAAAAAAAAAGAAAAAAAAAAGGACACATTTAAGGCTCCTGTCCCTGCCGGCGAAGGACAGGCACGAGCTAATGCTAATGATATGGGGGGGGGGGGGGATTTTTCTAATATCTCACTTGCATTTCAACATTTTAAAATGATTTTTTTTTTTTTTTTTTTTTTTTTTTTTTTTTTGCATTGGATAGCCGAGATCTGTCTCTACATCGCACCTTTTTTACTTTTTTGATTTTGGTTGCAGATATTTCTTAGAATTACACTTTCATTTTCAGAACCGGTTTTGAAAGTGAAAGTAACTTTATAAAAAATATCTGCGACCAAAATTGAAAAAGTAAAAAAGGTGCGATGTAGAGACGGACCTCGGGTATCCAATGCAAAAAAAATTATTTAAAAATGTCGAAATACAAACGATATATTAGAAAAATCCCTCCCCATAGCATTAGCATTAGCTCGTGAGTTCCTTCGCCGGCAGGGACAGGAGCTTAAGTACAATTTCTGTCCATGCATATTAATAAGCATTATTTAATAATTAAAATAAACACTGTGCCTCAAATGAGAAATTTCAAGTTTTAATTTTTGTTACCAACAATAAATTAATTTCGACATTTTGAAAAGTAATTTAAATACTAAAAAAGTTTCGAATTAATATGGTTAATTGTGAAAAGGGGGAATGAAGGTGAAAAAAACAACGCAGTCACAATTTCTAAAATTTTAAGGGAAATGAGCTGTGAAAAATAACTGTCAAAATTATTTCAACTTTCAAAAATGGCCGCGGCAATGGAAGCGTCGCGTAGCGGCGTCCGCTTCATGCACAAGTTTGACACCAGTCTAAATCTACAGAAGAAAAAAGAAAGTTACTTACCAGAAAGATTCATCTTCTCCCCAATGTAATTCCATGCTTTTAGTTTCAAGTCTTTGCTAGAATAATTTTTATTGCTTTGATCCCAAACTTCAGGTCTAGAATACACAAGATATATCAAATTTTCAGTCGTCATCATAACTTCTTTTTAATTTTTGTAATCGAAAAAACAATACTTCTGCTTTAAGCAATACTCCGATTCAGACTGTGTCAGTCTCAGTCGTACAGCAAAAAAAGTGTTCAAATCAAAATTTATAAATATGGCACAAAAGATAATAATGTTTACTTTTAGCACAAATAAAAAAACAGTAAACAAGTTTGAATGAATATAACTTTGTCAGCTCATTCAGACTTGGAACGACTCCTTTCCTTACGACTCCGTCCGCGTCCTGTCAAAATCAGAATTTCCCTGAAGGTTTTCCTTGTATGGTGCTGCCATCTAGTTTTATTTCGCCGTACTAACGTTAATACTCTGGGTCAATGGTTCTCAAACTTTTTTATGCCCCACAGCTCCACCACCCAGGGGCGCGCCGACCCAGTGTGCAAAGTGTGCACCGCACACAGGCGCCAGAATAGTAAAGGCGCCAAATAGTTTAGGCGAAGCTGAAAAATTTGAAAAACTTTTATCCAATTGAATTTATTAAAGCGGTATTTAAAATCGAAAATGTGTCATTTCTGAAGACACATTTATGAGCTCATTTTTATTTTTAAGATATATGAAATTTGCAGATGCTCGTCAGCGGCGTAGCTTTAGGGTAGAGGGGTGGGGGTCTCAAACCGAAAGGCGCCATGGTGTCGAAAGGTCACGGTCGTAAGGCGCCGCGGAAGGCTTAAGGGCTCCGTCAAGCGCCTAAAATAAATTTTAAAAAAGCGCTGAAGCATAAAAAAAAAAATAGGAAGGGCGACCGCAATTGCCCCTTTTGAATAATCCCTGCTCTAGTCAAACTTTTCAGAAAACAGGGCACACTACAGCTGGGGGCAAACATGGAAGGCTCCATTATTCAAATAATTGAAAATATATAACACTTCTATCTTAGTGTAGTATTGGTAGTGATACACATACTGACGACATAAAAACGAGTAGTATATATTAAATGGCACAATGGTACAGCAGCATAAGCCCCCAGGTTATGCACGGGTTCCTATGTAAAAGTTAATTGTCGAAAAAAGCACAAATCAATCACAGCAATCGGCTACATTATAACAAAAACAATAAATAAATAAATAAAACAGGATGGAGCTCCAAATGCAATGCATTAAAAAAAAAAAGAAATGAAAAACGCTATTCGATTCCAACCCAATTTAATAGCCATGCCTAACATTGTATACTTTTACGCATAAAAACGAGCCCCATGAGCATGTAAGAAAGTTTCATGTCATTTACAGTAGGGAAACATGTTTTTGAGAACCTCAAAATGAATTACGTTTTATTGAAATTTTAATTGAATATTTTATAGATTTGCTTCGAACAAATTATAATAGATCAAGCGCTAGTTTCACTCGCGTACAGAGAGTTCATACAATAAATTTATTAATTTCTAACTATAATCTTACAAAATATAGTTGTTAAACGAATAATAAGACTTTGCAAATAACTCTGAATTATTTTGTTAAATATTTTTCAATAATTAAATTCAATCGGAATGAAAAACGCTGACTATTTATCATTGTGATCAGTCTTACCAAAACAAAGGCCTTGTACAAAGTTTAGTATTGCCATTGTGCCAAGTACGCTTTGAAAGGAGGTTACAAAGTTGCATGGCCATTTTGGTCTGTGCCACGTTTTTTTCAGAGAGGTTTTTAATTAATATCTCAGCTAATTACCGACAATTCTTTTGGAAAATCATTATCGACAGTCCTTAGATGATTTCGCGTCGATAGGTACCTCGAACTCTCCTCAACTCCCCCGCTGAGCGCCAGCAAGATAAAGTTTATGTATAAAGGGAAACTGCGATTTTCTGAAAAATTGTATGACCTAGGACAGGGTCGGCGAACCTATGGCACGCGTGCCACTTTTGGCACGGCGCGGAGTTGATTATGTCTCCAAATCAGTATATAGTGATTTTACACAAAATACACGAACTTAGATTTGATTCTAAATTCGATTAATAAGAAATTGTAGAATTTTAATCTTATTGAATATGGCTCGAAAACTTATCAAACAAAGAAAATATTTGAAACTACCAAAAAGGAAAGATTATTATATATATTAATAAAAATATCTATGGTAAATTATGGCAACTTGAAAATTAATTTGAAAACTATTTAAATATAAACTGATTTTTTTTTTTTCATTTTAATAATTGTTCCTACTATTTATACCTGTGAGTCATTATAACCTCAAATCAATAATATAAAAAATCAAATAGAGAGCAGTTGTCAGATAAATCCATTTTAGTTTGCATTCTGTTAATATTAACTGAGCATTAAAATTATATTAATTATTTTTCATCGAAGATACAACACAATTAATCACATTTTTTTAATTAATTTCTAAAATATAAGTGCTTCTATAATTATTACAGTGTAATACTTACATGTATGTTATCCATATTAGAAAAAAATTATTATATTTCATTATATTTCATTATATTCATTATATTTCAATCCACTAAATTTGTTTTATAGTTGGCACGTCAAGATCATGTAAAATATTTTTTGAAAAAAAAAATTTGGCACGCGACTATAAAAAGGTTCGCCGACCCTGACCTAGGATAATCTCTATAGTTTTCCTGAAGAGGTTTAAATAAATCCCTACTACTTCTAATTTTTTCGTAATTTTATTTTCAGTACATTTGGAAAAAGTAGGGGAGCCATAATTTTGCCATACATTTTTGACGAATTTCTGAAAATATAATTGTATCTATTATTGTGTAAATTTTTCAGTTCTGCGTTACGAGGTTTTTCGAACGATTCCCCCCCCCCACCCCCATTTTGTCTTAAATACGTACCCGTTCACTGTGTGAAAATGGGGGGAAAGCTGCTAATTGTTGAGATTTGTTATGTAAATGTTTTTCTTAATTTTTGGAAAATTGTATGGGGTAGTAAAGAACAAATTAAAACTTTAAAATAACCTCTACTGATAAAAAAAAAAAATGAGTTAAGAGGAGAAGAGTGAGTGCTTAGTAATATCCAGGCCAAAATCTTTAAAATAATATGTCACATGAAAAAATTAATTTTCTCCCCCACGAGGGGAATGCCACATAATAGTCTGGGGTAAAGTCCTGCATCGGGTCGGGTTACCCGCTTTTACCCGAACCCGACCCGACTCGCACTCGGCGCTATATTTTCGCGTTGCGAGTCGGGTCGGATTGACTAACTATTTTTGATGCGGGTCGGGTTGACTTTCATTGTTTTGGGTTCGGGTTGGCTTTTTTACTCTTGCGGGTCGGGTTGACCCGATTTTTTAAAAGAATGCGGAAAATATTTTTTTCACGTTAAAAGCCTATATAAAAACGCAGATCAAAGTTTCACAAAAGCAAAATGCGTGCAGGTCTGTCGTCCTTTCACGAGTCTTCGAAATAACAAATTGCATTATATTTTTATCGTATTTTAAAAATACAATACGCAGCAAAACGCTAAATGGTCCTTCCTGTCTATCTCACAGTAGTTGTCAAAGTTAGAAGTATCAAGACTTATAGAACACTAGCAATCGCAATCTGTTTTGCAATGATTAAAAATGAATTTAACATTTGGAGATTCAAATTTTAAATCTCCACAATTCCTAAACTACTTGACTAAATGCCTTTCTGTTGAGTTTACTTAAGTAAAATTTAATGACAAAGCCAAATATGATGTAAAAATTATTGCGTTTGTATTGAAAATTTCATAGTTCGGTACAATTTTAGAAGTATGAAGACGAGCCTTAAGATTTTTTTTATATAACTTGAAAGAATACATAATTTCCTATCGAAAGTTTAATTGTTTTCAGGAAAAGTTTGGTGAGTAAAATGCATGGGGTCATTATTTCATTTGACCGACTGCACCTTAAAACCATCAGATACAAATGATATTTATTCATGAAATTGGCCATCATATGAAATTAGAGAGCACTCATCTTAGACTGACATAGTTATTTGCAGAGAAAAAGAGTATCAGGGAAAGAAAAGTCTTCTGAGGAAAAATTAGAGAATGTGTCCCCTTTAATGGAGAACTACCATCGTAATATAGTATTACCGTGGTAGTGCTTGGAGTGACCTATGTAGTACCTATGTATACATTAGCTGAATCAGTATTGCACAAATATTAAGTGCACCTGTTACACAAATTTAATTAAAATTGTTTTTTTAATAAAATTCTTCTGAATTAATACATTATTTTTTTACATTCTTCATTATAATAAAAAAAAAAAGACATTTAAATTCAATATTTCAATGTAAAATGTTGAGGTTCGTTAAAATTTAAGAGTTGTAGGAAGTTTAAAGTTCTAAATTTTCATTCTTTTTCAGTAATCCATTATAAATTTTTTCACAGCTATATTTAACTGAAAAATAAATACCTAGAAAAATACATAAAGTGGTTATTTTACATCACTGGGTGCACCAGGACAGGCTTTCGACTATCCTCACAAAAATTTTGAGCCTCGTACGTGTCGTAGATTCTGCTAGCCATTGCACACAACTTTGTTTTATTAGTATTTTTAATTTAGAACTGGTTCATTGCACGAAAATTGGGAATTCGAAAAATAAAAAAATCGACAGAGAAGGAAGGGTTAAGAGTGACAAGGTAAAGATATGCTTAGCTTCTTAGCAATGTAAACGTTAAAATGAATATGCATTTTTCATAACAATTGTTATATAGCCGGCATAGGGGTTCTGTATTGGCTAATATAAAATCAAATGTTCCGGGACTGGAACATTTTCGAATGCACCCCTGATTATAATCTACGTGTGGTAATTGTTTAAGGCGCATCTTAATTGATGTTACATTATTTTAAAAGAAATAAAAGTACTATAACAAGCTCCGATGTAATACGGACACCATTAATTTGAGAAAATATTTTTCTACTTTTATGTGTATTTACCGTATTACGAGCACTCCTTTCTTTGTGTCATAGTGCTACCATTGATTAATTCAACACAGCTATATTTCCAAATTAAAGTTTATTTGAACTGTTTTAAGTATAAATAAAAATAAAGATCCGATCTTAAAAATTCCGTGAGTAATGGAGGTAAAAGAAGCTGATTTATGTAGGAGGTATGCCATTTGTGGGGAGGGAGAGCAAGCAGCTGAAGCACTCACTTTTTATAGATGTCCGTTATTTTTTAAGCTGCCAACATTCCTTATTTTTAAAGTCAAACAACAATATTTTAAACCAGAAATTTAATTTAATAAATGAAATAAAAAAGAACCCCGTAGAAACAAGACACATTTCATTAAATAAATTATCTGGTTCAAATTCTTTTATTTGATCTGGAGAAAACCATCGGAAGGTTGGTTTGGCAGCTATGCATTTATACTCATTGAAAAAAAAATTATATAGGGGGGGGGGGGGTTAGGAATATGGGGGCGCCAATTGAAGCTCTGTACACAGGCGCCGGATACTTCTGGCGCGTCCCTAGCACCACCAATCCATTGAACAATTTAAATATGCCTGACATGCTCTCCTCTTCCCCCCTCATACACACACGCTTTTTTTTAACCTTAAGATTTAAGAATTTAAAAGGGGAAACAAACAAAACAATCAATATACAGTAAAATCTGCCTAATAAAGCGACCACGTTCCGTCCCAATAAAAATTGGTCGCTCCCAGGGCCCGACTTACGCAGGGGCACGCGGGGCAGCTGCCCCGGGCTCCCCTTTTTAGGTAACAGTAATCAGGATTTTCATTAAAAAGTTCCAAATGATTAAAATTAGCCTAAAGTGACCAAAATTCATATATTTTCAAACATTTAGGATGAGAGTGTAGTCCCCTCCCCTTTCTGCTTCCAGTACCCCCTTCACCCATGCAAAAAACAAACTATATCATTAGAAAACAAATGGTTAAAATGTTATTACAACAACTTAGTATTCTATTGTTTTCAAAAGAAATTCTTCATTAACGTTTTCCTCGTAACGTGGTATTTTAAAACCATTAATTATGACCAATTTGGGGCAATCTCCTTTAGATATCTTATAACGTAGATAAGCAAAATAAAAGTTTGCAAAGAAATACTCGTGTCAACCAATTTATCATTTTTTCTACTATTATCAGGGATCGAAATGTACCGAAGCAAACCGGAACGATGTTCCGGTTCGTGAAATTGGGACAAATATTGTTCCGGTTCGTGAAAGTATGGAAAGTAGTGTTCCGGTTCGTGGAATTATTAAAAAATATTATTACAGTTTCATAGACATAGCTTCTATGCTCTCTATAACGTTTTTTTTCTAAATATTTAAAATCTTGAATGCATTCTTTTTAATTGTTTTTTCTACGGTTAAATATAAATTTGCTATACAGTAAAAGTCCCGATTATCCGAGTTAATAGGGTCCAAGCTCACCTCGGATAAGGAAAAAACTCGTATAAACAGAATTTACACAAATCGTCACCCACTAAGGAGATGAAATATAAATTTTCACTTAATTCAATCCATTTTATGGTACTAGTAACATTTCTTTGATGTATAGTTCCGTTACTTTTAAGAAATACCGGGAATGAAATTGTTTTTTTTCAATCGAACTTATACCTTTGGAATGGACCATTTTCTTCTGATGGGCTGATGGCTTCCATTATGATGAAACAGCCATTATAAATGAAGTGTTATGTTAGGTGAAGATGAAAGAGCAGCCGTAAAAAGTTAGAACTCTGATTTTCTGGTCAGAATGGGGGGAAAAAATGGCCTTTTTTTTAAAAAAAAAATAAATTATGGCCATTTTTTTTTTTCCCATTCTGACTAGAAAATCAGAGTTCTAACTTTTTGCGACTGCTCTTTCATCTTCACCTAACACATCATTTATAATGGCTGTTTCATCATAATGGAAGCTATCAGTTCTTTAGAAGAAAATAACTCGGTTAAAGCGGAAACTCAGTAAAGCGGGACTCGGATAATCGGGACTTTACTTTCAAAGGGAAAAAAAAAAATAGTCGACAATAATTTTGAAATATTGTTCCGGTTCGTGGATTTTTCCATTTCGAGCCTTGACTACTGGTATCCTACTAGTAGTTTTTCTTAAAGTTGTGAACCTCTTTTTACAATACCCTGTATACAGATGTGAGTAGTACCAGGTACAAAATTCATGCTTACATACAATATGTATGAAGTTTAGTACTAGCCACTTCCATATTATTCACAAAAAAATTCTATAGATAGATAGAAGGGGGCCCCCTCCAGAATGATGCTTGCCCCGGTGCCCCCCATAGCCTAAGTCGGGCCCTGGTCGCTCCGAGAGGTGGTCTTTTAATGGAGGTCATATTTAAGTCTAGATTTTAATTATTGAAAAAAGATAACAATAAATGTTACTAAACTTTATTTTTCACATTAGGAAAAAATATGAAAATTTAAGTATCAAAACAAAAATTAATTATATAAGTTAATTACTATAGAGTTTGAAAAATGAATACATTGACGTTTGCTTTGATTTTACGGTTTTATCTTTTATAACTTTTATTTCCAATTCCTTTCGAAGTTCAGTAAATAAATGCAATTTATTTTCGTACGGGAACAAATAATGACGATTTCATTCATTCATCTATTTCTTTGAGAGTTTCCTGACAAAATAGGGCAGGAAGAGTTAAATCCATTGCCTAAAAAGGCACAAAGGTTTACACTTAAAAGTTAGCGAAATAAAAAAAAATTCTAAACTTAGTTTAGAAGTTTGATGAATAATGAGCTCTCCGGAATTATTTTTCTAATAGAACCTTCTTCAAGCTACCAAGAAAAAACGTTATTTGTTTCATTTTCTTTAAAGAAATGGGTCGCTCATGGAGGGAGTTCAACTGGGATGGTCTCTGAATGGAGGTAAAATTAGTATTGAGCCTATGGGAATAATTTTCGTTCCATGAAAAAATGGTCGTTCAGGGAGGTGGTCGCAGAGGGAGGTTTCACTGTATAAAGATTAACCTTTCTTTTACATTTAATGTAAACTTTTCAGGTAGCAAGTTTATTAATGTGACGGTTGCCCAGGATCTAGAGGCCTGCATGCAGTGCATTCGGGGCACAAGCCCAGGGCCCCTGAAAATCTGTGGCCCCCAAATGTTGCAGAAGTTTTTTCGATTATTGTCCAAAATCTGTTGTATTTTTAACATATAATGGAATTTTACGTTTCATTCTACATCCTATTGTGTCCGTAGTGTATTTTTATAACGTTGTGTATTTTGTCTGAAGCATTCATAATTAATTACTTTATTACAGTGAATATTTTCTTTTATCTTTATCACTTAAAAAATATATTGTATTTTTAATTCTTATTTAATCCTGTTTCTGTTGCTTTGATTTTGCGGTTTTATCTTTTATAACTTTTATTTCCAATTCCTTTCGAAGTTCAGTAAATAAATGCAATTTATTTTCGTACGGGAACAAATAATGACGATTTCATTCATTCATCTATTTCTTTGAGAGTTTCCTGACAAAATAGGGCAGGAAGAGTTAAATCCATTGCCTAAAAAGGCACAAAGGTTTACACTTAAAAGTTAGCGAAATAAAAAAAAATTCTAAACTTAGTTTAGAAGTTTGATGAATAATGAGCTCTCCGGAATTATTTTTCTAATAGAACCTTCTTCAAGCTACCAAGAAAAAACGTTATTTGTTTCATTTTCTTTAAAGAAATGGGTCGCTCATGGAGGGAGTTCAACTGGGATGGTCTCTGAATGGAGGTAAAATTAGTATTGAGCCTATGGGAATAATTTTCGTTCCATGAAAAAATGGTCGTTCAGGGAGGTGGTCGCAGAGGGAGGTGGTCGCAGAGGGAGGTTTCACTGTATAAAGATTAACCTTTCTTTTACATTTAATGTAAACTTTTCAGGTAGCAAGTTTATTAATGTGACGGTTGCCCAGGATCTAGAGGCCTGCATGCAGTGCATTCGGGGCACAAGCCCAGGGCCCCTGAAAATCTGTGGCCCCCAAATGTTGCAGAAGTTTTTTCGATTATTGTCCAAAATCTGTTGTATTTTTAACATATAATGGAATTTTACGTTTCATTCTACATCCTATTGTGTCCGTAGTGTATTTTTATAACGTTGTGTATTTTGTCTGAAACATTCATAATTAATTACTTTATTACAGTGAATATTTTCTTTTATCTTTATCACTTAAAAAATATATTGTATTTTTAATTCTTATTTAATCCTGTTTCTGTTCTCGTCAGATTATTTAAGGGCTGGGAGCGTAGCTCGTAGGTGGCGGTGGCAGAGCCTCCTAATCCTAATATTTTAAATAATTGTAGCTTGGTATTGCGAAAAATTTATTATTAGTTGTTGCATACTTAATCGTTCCATCTGTATACACTTGCATAAGGAAAAGGTATTCAGTACCACGTAATTTATTATAAAACGTCTACTCATTTAAATTCCATAATTAGGAAATAATTATTTAAAAGTAAATTAATAATTACGAAATTTAAATTTTTAATGATATTTTAAAGTAATTATTAAAGTCAATAGGGGTTATCTTAGTAAGTACCTTTTTAAAAACATATTTTTTTACTCAATCCCCCTGTAAGCATTGGTGCAAGGGAGCCCCCGTAAGCATCTGTGCCCGGGGCCCCCAAATTAGTAAATCGGTCCCTGTCTGCATGGGGCCAGGATTTGCCCAAGGCCCGTACCCGCAGGACCGAAACTAGTCTTTTTCGCACCCGGGGCAAAAATGGATTTTAGTGCGTATCAGTCGTAGCGTATCAATTCAATAATCTGCGAGATTTTGATCATTTTCTCTGTCAAAATCTCATTTGTTAAAAACTTCTTAGCAGAGACACCAAATGAAGTCCATTAGAAACATCGAAAAAAGAAAAAAAATGGGAAGTGAGGCAAGTGAACTTGGAAAATGTGTTCATTTCGTGTGGAAATAGGAAGCAGAAAGAATATTTAATCTTTCTTTCGGAAAGTCAGGTATGCCGAACACGACCCACAAGCACCGAAATTAAAACAAGACGGAAATTGTATGTCAAACGTGTCAAATGAGGTGCGTTCGTACTATAACTAGTTTTATAAATAAACATATCTTGGTGCAATAGCTATTGCACTCTTATGCAAAAATACATGAATACAAAATTTATAGAGATTGTACATGTTAAATTCGGCAATACGGAAATAATAGGACTCCACCTTAATAAGAACGTTATCAACATGGCAACCTAGAATCATTACCTATCATCGGATATCACTGAATTAATTACCTATGACAGGATTTAACAGAATGAAAAAAAAAAAACTTTTATTAATATCTTTTTAAGTTTTGATTCGATTTTCATAAAATTTGAAATGAGTCGACAAAATTCTGCAACGATTATATATATTAAATTTCAAACCCATTCGGTTCGGTAGTTTTTGCTCTGTTATACGAGGGTAGACGGAGAAACCAGACTGCTATAGGTGCTACCTATTTATATAATTACGAACGAACTTAAAAAACCTGAAGCTGACCAGAATGCAAAACAATGAGAGTCAACCTGACCCACAGAAGAAAAAAAAAAACTAGAGTCAATCGGACACATTCTCGAACTGCAGCATTAAATAGATCCAATCATTGATGAATTCAGGGGGTAGCCTGTGGAGGGACAGATTCCCCATGGAGCATCGAAATCCCCCGAAAATATGGGATTTCGACTTTATTAATGGTAAAAAACAACAAATTAATCCTCGGTACTCCATCATGTAAACCTCCCGGAGACGCAGAAATCCCTCCCAGAAAGAAAAAAAAAAAGTCTGAACTCAACACTGACGCCAACACAAACCAAATACAATCTGGGAGTCGGGTTGGGTGTGGCGGGTGAAATCGTGTTACCCAACTCGATGCAGGAATCTGACATAGTCCCATTTCCAGCCCTCTCACTCATAGGATTACTATCCAGACTAAAAATCATATTTTATGTATAACGTTCGAAAATATATTAGGACATCAGTTTAAAAAAAAATAAAAAATCTCTGGTCGTTTATCCCCTTTTTCACCGGCGTCGCATGTCATACTTTTGGCTTTTTTGTGTCCGCAACGGTCGGCTTCGCATGTCATACAAAGAAGTTGCGAATTACGTTGAGTGAATTCGTTGCTTACTGCACGTCGCGTTATATTCCGAGATTGTGGTTTTTTTTTTTTTTTTTTTTTTTTTTTTTTTAAGTAAGCAATAAAATAATCTGCAATGAATTATTTCGATCTGATTTGTTTTTCTCTCCCTGATGATCAAGAACCCCACCAGAGACCGAGAGATTCTGCTCTCAAAGCTGGTAGATGGAAAGTGCTGGGTTCGAACCCAATCGCGACCGTCGGCCTAATCGCTGGGAGTTTTCCGTGGTTTTCTTCAAACCTTGGATTTCCTTGCGTAAATACGGATTAGGTTCCCTTAGAAGTTTGGAACCCTTAGGATGTGGTTCCCGGAGGGCACCCCCTCCGCCTTTGGGCACATATATCTCGTTTAGATAATCGGCCGTCATAAACAACACAACACACACTGATGGCCAAGAAAAATTGTAAAGCTGTTTTCATGGTAAGTTTGTAAAACCATTTTCTAAAACTTTTTTTTGCATATTTTTAATATTTTTTATTATGCAGATATTCATTTTATATACCTCAAAACAATATATTGGATAAATATTGTATCAGACTTTTTTTTTTTTTTTTTTAAGTAAAGCTTGGGTGCACTACAGGAAAGACTGGAGATCAGTGAATGAATGAATGGGGTATTACATGTAGGAGTAGCAGTAGGTCAAGCAAAATGCTGCTTACTGACTGCTATTGTGCATTTTCGAATTGAGGTTAGAACGTATATTATTCTCAGTAATTTTAAAAAATACTTTTTTCGTCGGAAATTCGAAAAAAAAAAAAAATCCGACCGAGAAAGGGTTAATGGGAAGACAGGCGTGATTTATATCGGGGAAATTTTATTCAAGTTATTACCAACAATGCTTTGATTTAAAATAGGCACTCATGTGTGGAATTATCAACCAACTTTCATTTCAGAATCAACCGTAAGAATCGTAGCGTACAAATTCAATAATCTGTGCGATTTTTGTCGTTTGGATTGTGGAAATCTCATTTGTTCAAAACTTCGTAACGGACACACAGCAAATGGATTCCAATAGAAACAACGAACAAAGAAAAAATCAGGGGGGTGAGGCAGGTGAATTGAGAAAATATGTTCATTGCGTGCAAAATATACCGGAAGCAGAAAGAATATTTTATATTTCTTTCGGAAAATAAAGTACGCCGAACGCGACCCAGAAGAAGAAAAATTCAAGAAGCGCGAAAGAGTCAACCAGGCCCACAGAAAAAAAAAATAGAGTCAATCCAACACATTCCTGAACTGCAGCAAGAAATAGCACCAAACATTGATGAATTCAGGGGGTGGGAATTCCCACAGACCATCGGAATGCCCCTTCATCCCCATGAAAAGAGGCTACTTCAGTCAGGCGAAATGACCCGTTCGCTAATGCTAATCCTATGTAAGAAATTTATAAAGATATCTCGGTCGCATTTCAATATTTTTAAATGATTTCTTTTGCATTGGATAGCTGAGATCGATCTGTATGCAGGCCGTTTTTTACTTTTTCAATTTTCATTGCAGATTTTTCTTATGAGGATGTTTTCATGTGTTGGAAACCGGTTCCAAAAATGAAAGTGTCCCCATAAAAAATATCTGTAAAGAAAATCGAAAAAGTCAAAAACAACCTTTGTACAGATCGATCTCAGCTGTCTAATGCAAAAAAAATCATTTAAAAATATTGAAATGCGACCGAGATATCTTTATAAATTTCTTCCATAGGATTAGCATTAGCGAACGGGTCTTTTCACTTGACTGAAGTAGCCTCTTAATGGTGTATGAAGGGCAGATTAATCCTCGAAACTCCCCCTCGCACCTTAACCGCAGAAACCCCTCCCGGAGTAAAAATGTCTGAATTTAACACTGGAGCTAAAGCCAACCCAACCCGAATCCAGCCTGGGAGTCGGGTCGGGTGCGGGTAAAATCGTGTTACCCAACTTGATGCAAGAATCTGGCACAGGCCCATTCCCATCTCTTTCATTTACAGGACACTTATCCAGGCTAAAAATCATGTTTTATGTCTAAAGTAAAAAAAAACTATTAGGATCTTCTTTAAAAACGAAACTCTGAGAAGACTGACTCTATTTATATTGGGAAAAATTTATTCAACATGTTACCGCTAATGTTTTGATTTAAAACAGGCACTCGTGTGTCCCATTATCAACAAACTTTCTTTTCAGAATCAACCGTGAGAATCGTAGCGTACGAATTCAATAATCTGTGGGGGTTTTGTCGTTTTGGATGTGGAACTCTCATTTGTTCAAAACTTCGTAACGGACACACAGCAAATGGATTCCAATAGAAACAACAAACAAAGTAAAAATCAGGGGGTGAGGCAGGTGAACTGGCAAAGTATGCTCATTGCATGCTAAAGTTATACAGGAAGCAGAAATCACACTTGATGTTTCTCTAAGCTGAAAGTATAACTAACTACTATATAACATCCAACGGCATTTCTAACCGAGATTGGTGTAATTATCTTTTTAAAGTTTCGAGTTAACGAACGCTCATCGGTGTTTTGCAGCTGCTTTTGGCGGTTTGTAACCGAGAAAATTTATTAACAGATGATTCTTTTGCAATTTGATTTTTAGAGCATGTTTTGTTTAAGGGGTTTCAAAAACACTGTCAAATGCCGTAAGATATTTTTTTCCCTTCTAATTTTAATTGTAAAAAAAATAAAATAAAAAATACGAATAAAAGTGTTAAAATTTAAAAGTAATGAAAGAAATTATGTGATATTAAATGCGTTATTTTATCCATTTTTAACTCCAACAAAGTTGAAATGTGTTTATGACTTCTGTTTGTCTGTCCGTCTGTCCACGCTCTATCTCTCGTAAATATGCTCGGATCGTTCTGAAATTTTTGGATGTTAGTGAGCTCTACCATAGCACGTTCCCTATTTCAAATGAAGTTTGTAGCATGTTTAGTTCATTTACAGGGACAGTCAAAAGCTTTCCGTCACATTACGGCCAATGGGAAAAAATCGTTTCAAATGATTTTTAATGGTGTTACACTCTTTCAAACATACTAAAATTTATATTCATTTATGAATGCCACTAAAATATGCATTCTGTTGAATATGCGGTGCTAAGAATAGATATTGTTCATTTACAAGGCCACACAAAAGAATTCCGTTCATAGTGGTATACGGGGAATTGTTTGCGGTGTATTTGAAAAGATTTCAGATATATTATATCCGAATTGCTGTATATTAGTAATGATTGCTCGAAATGCATTTTTAAATATGATACGCGCTTTTTTCACTATATTTATGCATATTATAAAGTTGGTATACATGCTATAGTTCATATACAGGGCTACAGAAATGAATTCGTAAAGGTTATTGAGTATGAGTATAAATTGCTTCAAGGTGGGTTTTAAAGGAGTTATGCATTTTTACGCTGAACTGAATTTAGTTTACTTCGAAATATTTGTAGAATATAGTTAAAATGATATACAGGGCCATGCAAATAGTTGGATACATGGCCGTCTATGGGTGATAATTTCTGGAAATGTAATTTCAGTAGTTTTTAGAGTGTTTTAGTTTGAATTAAATTTTAGCTAAATAGTGGCATGTAATACAGGTACTAGGTAAACTACGGGGTTGTACAAAGGTATTCAAGTATTTTTCCATCTGTTAGTATAAATTGCTGAAAGATGAATTTCAACCTGCTATGCATTTTCTTGCTAAACTAAATTTCCCCATTATATAGTATATATATCAACCTGCCAGATGAAATGCAGGTCTGTTCAAAAGAATTGGAATACATATTTGGATATGGACGGTAACTACTGAAATCAGTTTTTCGATTGTTTTATGCATTTTATAAAATGTTTACTTAGTTATCTTATTTACCTTATTTCCCTAAATAACGAAGTTTTGTTAAAGCATTCAGGAAGTGTTGGAAAGTGTTTCATAATCTATGCTTAACGCATGATTTTCCTTTCTTGTTTATGGATATTGACAGTCTTTCAAATTAGCTTTTCGTTATACGTATGATCAATAAAATTTACAAGATAATGATAACAATAATGGTGAACTAACATTAATAAAATGTCAGCAGTGTCACTCCAGATTCAAATCTACATCAATTAAAATAATGAATTCAAAGGTTAATCTAAATCCCTTCTCCTAACCGTTTTTTCCGCAGGTTTTAAGTGTAAATTCCTTCACGAAACTTCATAATTTACCCAACGGGGAAAATGTTTGAATTCAACACTGGTCAAATATATTAGATCTTAATAATGTTAAGCAAATAGATGTGAAGCAAATGGACGAAAAAAAGATAAATGAAATTCCAATACTAAAAATCGAAAAAAAAATAAAAAAAAAATTTCATATTAATAGCAAACAAATGTGACATTACATCAGGGGTATAGGGTATCTTTGCATAGTGATCATTTGTGAGACGTGATGAATGAGCAAAATGAAACATTTGTGAGGTGTCATTAGTGGGCGAATCCAAACAGCTAATTTTGGGTAAAATGTAATCTTAATCCCTGATAATATCTTCGAACCTAAGTTAAAAATGTTATCCATAGAGGAAATTCTTAAGACGTCATGTATTTGTAGAATAGCGCTACGCTCTTTTCTAGATAGCTTTTCTATTATTTTTGTCAAACTTGCCACGTACCGTGATTAAAGAGAGTCTAGGTTGGTCGCACACTCAGGCGCCTCATGCAACATGTTGCTCGATTTCAGGGAAAAAACAGGTTTAAAACTGGTTTGCAACAGCTTTCTTCTTTGTTTCAACATTTTTTCCTCCCAAGTCGCACTTCATTTTCCTCCTGTCGCCTCAATGTGCAACCTGCCTACAATAATTTAAAAAAAAAAAAAAAAAAAAAAAAAAAAAAAAACATTAATTCAGATTTAATCTACTGATTTATTTCATTAAAATCAAATCTTCCGTATTAATTATTTACAGACTGATTATTATATTCCATAGTAGATATAAAATAGCGATTCTGAGGCGTTCGCGGCGTGACCTGTGCACACTGTATGAGGGTAGGGTGTGGCGGAGGGTGGCGGAGGTCATGGCGGCGTAGGTAATGTGAAGGTCAATTATTTTCTTATCTTATAAGACGGAGATAAATTAGAGAGGGGGTTGAGGGGGATAAATTTTTTTGAGGGGGCTGGAATTTTTGAGCGTGTTAGAATTCGAAGGGTTGTTTTCGATTTTAATTTCAAATTTTAATTTGAGTACTTTAAGGGTGTATTCCGATCCAAAGTGCTTATTTTCTGATTCATTTTTAAATTTCTTTTTGCTCTCAAACGCATCAAACTGGCAAATTCCCTTATTTAGAAACTACATAATGTGCCGTGCTTCTCGATTTTTTGATAAATGCAGAAAATAATGTCAAAAATGCTGTCAAAGTTGGCGTTTTGAACCATATTTTCCAAAGCGGGAGATCTGGGAATGAAAAAAAATGGTCATACTGAGAAAATAATTGTTTGTAAATCAAATTCTAATGAAGGGAGCGAAAAATGAGATCACACGGACTCTTATACATCTCTTCAAAAATCACCTCAGAAAATTTCATGTTTTTACTTTTAAAAATGAGTTTGAAAATGTCTCAGAAAATTTCGAGCTGTTGAGGGTGGAAAAATACTTTTTCGAATACACCCTTAAGGCTGTTCTCAAATCTAAAGGGTCAACTTTCTGACATAAGTTTTAATTCCTTTTTGTTCGGAAACACATGAAACTAGAAGGTGTTGTTATTCAGAAACTATGTCGTCGAACTGTTTATTTCGTTTTCTTGTAAACGCAATAGGTCTTTCAGATAATACTGTCAAAGTTGGCATTTTGAACTGAACTTCCGAACGAAAGAAGAAAATCCAGTCAGTAAGGGGGGGGAAATGCTATGTCACGTGATCAAAATCACTTATAATTCAACAGGTAATTGATTGATCAAAAAATGGAAAAAACAGTTCAATTCCAAATCGCTTCCATGGTCAGGCTTTCCAATTTTATATCTTTCCGTTAAAAAATGAATTTGTAAATGTGTCAAAACGTTTTGCGCTTGTTGAGCAGAGCAGTTGAGAACAGCCTTAAAACAATTTCGATAGTTTTTAGTGGCAATTTTTGGAAATTGAAAGTTTTTGAGCGTGTTAGAGTTCAAAAGTATATTTTCGATTTTAATTTTAATTAGGGGACTTTATTTATTATTTTTTAAGGGGATTTTTGGTGACTGATTTTTTTTTAGCGTTGTTAGAGTTCAATAGGCTATTTTCAATTTTAATTTTCAATTTTAATTTGGGTACTTTATTATTATTATTTTTTTTTTTAGGGGAATTTTTGGTGATTGAAATTTTTTTGTGCGCGTTATAGTTAGAAGTATTTTTTATTTATTTATTCTTTTTTTTTTTTTGTGATAATTTTTAAAAGTTATTTTAATTTTAATGAGTGGACTTTAAAATAATTTCGATATTTTTTTAGGGGGTGGGGGGGCAACATTTGGAGATGTTTGGAATTTTTTTGTGCATGTTACACGGGTAATTTTCGATTTTAATTTTAAACATTAATTACAAATTTTAACAAGAGGACTTTAAAATAATTTCGAGATCTTTTTAGGGGAATTTTCGGTGATTGAAATTTGTGTGCGTGTTAAAGTAAGAGGTAAATTTATTTTATTTATTTATTTTTGTGATAATTTTTAAACGTTAATTAAAAATTTTAACAAGGAGAGTTTGAAAATATTTCGAGATTTGTTTTTTATTTAAAGGGATTTTTTGATTGCAATGAAAAAAAAAATTAAACGTTAATTTTAAATTTTAATTAGAGGACTTTAAAGTTTTTTGCTAAACCGGGGGAAGATTTGAAGGAATTATCTAAGATATTCATTTAAAAATATTAATGAGGAAATGAAGCCACTTAAGAATTTTCACTATTTTTTGTTTTTCCTTTTACGTACTGTAATAAGGTAAAATTTTAATTTTAGATGTGAATGAAATTTAAAAAATAGTAATTAAAAATATTAATGAGGAAAGATCAGAAAATTTTCGAGATAGAATTTATTTTAGTGAAGATGAGATAGAATTTTAGGTGTGAACGGAATTTTTAAAAAATAATTTTTAATAGTAATTGAAAATATTAATGAGGAAATAACAAAGACACTTAAGAGGCTACTTCAATCAGGTGAAAAGACCCGTTCGCTAATGCTAATCCTATGGAAGAAATTTATAAAGATATCTCGGTCGCATTTCAATATTTTTAAATGATTTCTTTTGCATTGGATAGCTGAGATCGATCTGTATGCAGGCCGTTTTTTTACTTTTTCGATTTTCATTGCAGATTTTTTTCATGAGGATGTTTTCACTTTCGAAACCGGTTCCGAAAATGAAAGTGTCCCCATAAAAATATCTGTAAACAAAATCGAAAAAGTTAAAAACAACCTTTGTACAGATCGATCTCAGCTGTCTAATGCAAAAAAAATCATTTAAAAATATTGAAATGCGACCGAGATATCTTTATAAATTTCTTCCATAGGATTAGCATTAGCGAACGGGTCTTTTTACTTGACTGAAGTAGCCTCTTAAGAATTTTTGCTGTTCTCATCTATCGTTTGAATTTATGTTTTGCGCATTCTACTTCGAGATAGAATTTATTACTAGTGATTATATATAAATTTTAGAAAAATTTAAGCCATACGAAAAAACATGCAGAAAATGGTAAGTTAACGCATTGGTGGCAAACTTTTTTTTTTCTTTTAGAGGGTCCTTTTGAACTGGAGACACTTCGATAGAGAATTTGCATAAAATTCAGCATACCCTTCAAAAAATTCAAAGTGCAACATAAAAATGTTTTAGGATCTTAATGCGCAGATGAATCCCCCCACCACCCTTTTTTTCTCCCTTTTTGCCTTTTCAGCGAAGAGTATAATAATCAAATTTTTAACACAAGTTTATATTTTTTACAGAATAGAGCAGAAAATTATGAAATATATTTATATATTTTTTTTCTTCTTTCTTCATTCATAATACTACTTTTGAATAGAAGGATTTTTAATGTTTTCCTAAACAGCTGATTTTTAATAGCCTCGAACCCAAAGGAAGAATATTTCCCACACTTTCAATGTTTTGCCTAACAGCTGATTTTACATACCCTCGACCCGAACAGGAAGAATATTGTCCGTGACCTATTGACGCGTAAAGAAAAAAGACATATCTTCGAATAATGATGATCTATACCCTTCACGTGAAACCTTAGCTCAGGAGTGAAAAACCCTTTCGTTACCCTCTTTATAACTGCTATCAGCATTATTATCGCCCTCTTTAAACCGTCTGCTTTTCTTTCCTTTACCCGTTTTCGCCTCCTTTTACCCCGGAAGTTGAATTCATTAATGGATCACAATCAATGGCCTTGTAAGGTCAAGGTCCTAGAATTGCAGATCATACGTTAAAAGGGTATTTTTAAAAAAATCAAAATATTCTTATTCGGCGAAAATTTATCTAAATAACCCGGAAGTCGAATCGAATTAGACATTAGAGTCCTACGTCGGGCCCTGTAATTATCCCTATTTTACCCGAACCGAATATATATATTTGTTTGTTTGTTTCGGGTCTAGTTGATTTATTATTATTATTATTATTATTATTATTATTTTACTGCGTCTCTAGTTGATTTGAATTTTTTCGGGTCCGGCTCGGTTTCAAGTTGAGTTTTACCGCATGCGGGTTGAGTTTTGGTTGACCCGATTTTTTAAAAGAAAGTTCAAAATACTTTTTCAGATTAACAATAAACTATGTTTTTGAATATGAATGAATATGTATACATACAATACAATATATCTTTGAAATTAAAAAATAACTTACAAATTCGGATATCAAAAATGACCGAATGTCTTATTTAAAGATAGTTGGCAACACTTACCTAGAACCACTGCTTAATTTGCGCCGGAGCCCACCGGAGCTCAGCTCCGGTACTTCTCTGTTTTTAGCAAATTTTTAAATTTTGGTCGAAATTCACCGGAGCTCATAAATACAGGGCTCCGGAGCCCAGTGCAATACCGCTTCCGAAAAACCGAAGCCTAAATTACACAGTTAAACACAGTGGAACAGTTGACAGTTAATCATATACAGGTATATATATTTAATTTTTTTAACCGTTTGGAAAAATGGTTATTGTCCTCGTCAGGGTAGGAAATCAAAAGCATACCTGAAGGTTTTTATTGGTTTAATCCGCATTTTATTCGTGTTCTGATTGGTCTATACAGTAATATGTATGTCCCTTTACTTTCAACAGAGATGGACAGCAGAGTGTTGCCATTATGACAAAAATGTAATAAAAACTACAAAAAAAAATTAATAACTCAGAAACAACTTGAGATACAACTTTGAAACAAATTGCATTTAAAAGTACATTTTTCTCTCTATACGACGATATAAAAAGTAATATTGTGGGATGTTTAGAAGTTTAAGAAATAAATTTCATTTAAAATTGGCCGTCAGATTTCTTGGAAATCTCAGGATGGAAAAGCCTTTTCCCGAACAGCCAATGAAATGCTTGGATAATACATAAGTTTCAGGTGGATAATACGTACGAGTCGCAGGCGATTTCTGTGGCTTGCAATTTTTACGTGTAATAACACTATTAATGTTTAATTCATGGCGTACGTATAATGTATAATCTACTCCGTGCGATTTTTTATGTCTTAAATTTTACTCTTCGAAAAAATCATTTTCCAAATGGTCGTTGTAATTTGTTAAATTGCATTTTTTTTTCTAAAGAAAATGCATTAAATTTTGAAAAGAATGTATATGAAATATAAATATGAGGATTGGAGTGACGGCGGAGGAGGGTGGGGGGGCCCTCGCTACGGTTTTAGTGCTGCCGAATATTAGGGCTCCGGTACTTTTTTTGTTAGAAATTAAGCCCTGCCTAGAACTAGAGTTGCAAAGGATGGTAAAAACCGGGTTTATACCAGGGAATAAACCGGCTTTTTTTTGGGGGGGGGGGGGGGGATTTTAAAAATTACCGTTAATTTTCAGAAAGTTTTAGGTGATGTGGAAATTTTTAATTTACTACTTTTATTTTTTTTTTTCAATGATTTAAATGTTTGTCTTCTTAACTGTAATTGCAAGAGTAACTCAACTCGCCCCTCGTCTTTATTATGTGTCCTTTCTCACAGTCTCCGAATCAGCCAATGTAAACAGAAAAGAAAATGTACACAGCTAAAAGAAATCAATGCAATGCAACTCGCAAAAAAATTAATATCTCACAGTCTCCGAATCAGCCTATGTAAACAAAAAAGAAAATGTACACAACTAAAAGAAATCAAGGCAATGCAACTCGCAAGAAAATTAATATCTCACAGTCTCCGAATCAGCCTATGTAAACAAAAAAGAAAATGTACACAACTAAAAGAAATCAATGCAATGCAACTCGCAAAAAAAATTAATATCTCACAGTCTCCGAATCAGCCTATGTAAACAAAAAAGAAAATGTACACAACTAAAAGAAATCAATGCAATGCAGCTCGCAAAAAAATTAATATCTCACAGTCTCCGAATCAGTCAATGTAAATAAAAAAGAAAATGTACACAACTAAAAGAAATCAATGCAGCTCGCAATAAAATTAATATAGAGTATACCTGCATAGAAGCTATGCCAGTGAAGAGAAATTAAATAATTTTGATTTTTAAGGAAACGTTCAAATCATCATCAATTCACAACCACCATTGCTGTAAAATTAATGAGCTTTAATAAGTTATGAAAATTTATATGCTCAAATTAGAAGTTTTGTGAATTCATAATGAAAAATCTATCTCAAACTTATCAGAATAATGGCTATTTTTTTTTTTTAATAAAAAACTTTAACTGAAAAATGACCGATATTTAACTTAAATAAAATTCCGTGTTTACTTTCCAAAATTTCCGTATTCCCGGATTTATACCCATCCCTCAAAATATCGATTTTTTTTTTGCAACTCTACCTAGAACCAGTGTTGCCAGTAGAGAATTTGCTATTTACCCTCCGACTGTGAAAAAAATACCCGCAAAATACCCTCAAGCTTTGAGTTTAGAAGCGCCATCTAGTGATGTAAAACCCAACTAATTCATAGGGTAAGGGGATAATAACAAGGGCTAAGGGCATATCATTTTTTCATGAAATACATACATTATAAACAGATTATTACATGCATATTATTAAAATATAAATTTTTACTATCTATAATCACTATAAATTTCTTTCATATTACTTTTATGATTTTTACAATTTTCTTTTCTTCCTTACAGTTACTAGTTCTTTTACAAAATTTTCCATTTATGAAATTAAAAACATAACATTTCCAAATTTAAAGATAGGCTTTGTATTCAGAGGAGTGGACTGTTTAATTCTGCAGAAATATTATTATGCAAATTACGTTTTTAGAAGTATCCAGTGGCAGCGATTTAACTTTTGGTCTGGCCAGCCATCAAAACAAGCCATCCTTTGTTAACAAAAGATTTCAAGCTCAAAGGATCAATTTAAAGATCGAATACTTCAAGAAGGATCTTGAAATATTTATAACTGGATCATTTATGGGGGGGGGGGGGATTAGAGGTCTGCACAGGCCAAAATTTCTACCTTCGGGGCCGGTTCGATACATAGAGAAAACGTTCAATCCGGCCCGACCCAATTTAAAAGTTTGATCTGAGCCCAGTCCGGCCCGACTGAATTTTTATGAGACATAGATTTTTACATTGATATGTCTAAAAAATTTCGAACGTGGTGTTCTAACGAAAAATGCTTATTTTACCTTTTTTTTTTTTCACAGTTATAATTTACATTTTAAAAGAAGTGCCTTAGACTGCAATATATATATATTTAAAATAAATCTTTTGTTTGTATGTAAATGTTTTATCATTAATATTGTTAGTCCATATTCCAAGTATCGTGACTTAAAAATCTGAAATACATTATACAGTAAAAACTTCTAAAACGGAATCACACAATAAGAAAATAGTGCGTTACAGACAAGTTTACTTTTTAGCAGGTGTAAAAGTATTATATTCCTTTCTCGTGTATTATTATATTCATTTTGCTTGAATCAAAAATTTTTTTGTTTAAGACACGATTCCGTCAAAGGCAGGTTGTTTTCTACAGATTTTAGCGTATTTTAATTTTATTGCCAAGAAATCTACAATTCTTTAAAAAGAATAAACTAGTGCTCCCGGTTATACATTTAATACGTTTGAAACATGTTATACCGGGTTTCGATTTTGAATTAGTATAATATGGTATTAGCGCTTCACTACGTATATGTTTAAACATCTAGAAACATATAATCGCGAGCACTAAAATAAATTTTGACGTTTAATTGTAGAATAATTGCGATTTAAAAATATATGCATTTTTTGCACAAATCTTTGGACCGGGTTAGATTTTATATATTTTTACACGGACGTCAAGACAATGACTTTCATAGGGCTGGGTTAAGACCGGGAGTGAAAATGTCGACCCGTGGAAATCTAGGAAGAAGCAAGCTCCTGGCTCTGAACTGAGAGAATGAGTTTGTCCGGCCCGGCCTAACCCGATCCGAGTCTTCAGATAAATGTAAGGCTCGGGCCCTGCCAGGTCCGAAACAGCAAAGACCAGGCTCGGCCCGAGTGCCGTGAATGGAATTAGGCCCGAGCTCAGGCTTCGGGCCAAGGCCCGGCCGGTGCAGATCTCTAGGAAAAATCTGAAATGAATTACTAATTTCATTAAACATTTATGTTTTATATTTTATTAATTTTTTTATCATTTGAATAAATACTTGCTGTTATATTGGTTAATTCTTAAAAACTGTATGATGAAATCGGATAAGCATGGAGTGTCTTTTCTTCAATTCTACTTAGAAACGGAAAGGAAATTTTCCAAGAAGAGAAGAAAAAAAAAAAAAAAAAAGAAGAAGAAAAAAACCCTTTCGATTAGAAGGTCTTCGATCTTCTTAGATCAGAAAATTAATCGTTTACCACTCCTCTCCAGCCCGAGCGGAAAATCTTTTAAAGATCATAATGCATTCCAGTCTGAGTTTAATAAAAGTATTACCATATGTGGGTGGTAAATGATTTTCCCCTTGTAGAGCACACCAGCGTTTGTTAATCATTAGCAAATCCGCATTTAATTACTTACAAAGAATGTGAGAAAAAATCATCGCGCATTACCCCTCAAAGTTTCCCTGACGCTGACAAAGACTTCCTCCCCTCTAAAAGCCATTCCCTTTTCCTCTCTTTCATCTTCATTTATCCTCCGCTGACTGACTGAAACACGTTTACGAACGATACGAAACTCTGGCTGCCAGTGAGAAAATACAAACTGCACAAGAGTAAAGTACTAAAAAAGTCAAAACTTGTACGTCAAGTTAAAAAAAAATACCCTCAAATACTGCGTTCGAAAATACCCCCCAAAATACCCGCAAGCGATCAAAATACCCGCAATTCGGGTAATTACCCGCAGATTGGCAACACTGCCTAGAACACAAACGGTATTTCACAATTTTTCTAAGACATGGTGGCTGAACAACGCATGTCTAAATTCACGTATAAGTGGGGAAAAAACTCTTCTGTTATCGGCAATTTTTACCGAGATAATATAATAGACCGCGGACCTATTGTATTTTGCAATAGGCGACGACGCTACAAATGTCATAAACAAAGATAAATACAGACAAAAGAATTTATCTCGTTTGTGTCTTTTGCGAAAAAAAATATATCTAGGGTACTTAATGCTTTATATACCCACAGTCGCAAGTTGCGGTGTTGTGTCATGATATAAATGACTAAAGACAGAATATTTCAAACAAAAGAGATCTGTCATAGTGCGTTACGATTTGAAACACAGCTGGATAAATGTTGACTAATATATGGATCAGAATATTTGTTTTAAATCTGATAGTTATATCTGCATCAGTACCACGAGCAGATCTAGAGATATTTTTAGATCATTCCATAACTTTTCTAGGAAAAGGGGTGGGGGATTAAAGAGTATATAGTTGATAACGATGTGTAACAATGAAACTGCTTCTCAGGGCCGAAACAAACTTTTTTTTTACCACCCCGGGGCAAACATAGATTTTGCCCCCCTCCCCCCTCCTCCTTCCTCCGAAAAGTAAATTTACGAAGTTTCTACTAGCCAACTTATTTTAAAATTGAAAATGTGTAACAGTAAATGTTGAAATGTGTTGACAGTAAATGTTGAAAAATAGTTGTAATATGTAATCAGCTTTGTCAAATATTGATTTATTAAAACCTAGGAAAAATAAATTAAAATGAAGTGGAAATAATTCCACTTTGTACAGGTTTCCGTCGTAGCATGTATAATTGTTGATATTCCTTCTGTTGGGACCATGTAGTTTTTTTCATTTACGACAACATTCCATTATAGACAGATTTCATTTTTTTTTTTTTAGATTTTAATGCTGTTGTAGTATTACAAATTATTACAATTGAGGCATTTTAAGTCATAGTGATATAAATCACATTGTCTTAGGAACTCAAAAACCAGGATTTGCTGCAGGCATAACAATGAATTCCAGTACCGTAAAATATCTTCCTGTACTATCTACACCAGTTTTGTGGAATTATTACTTATACCTCTCTTCCTTAAAGAATATGTCTAGATACTTTCCTGAACCTAATGCTAATTTTCAAAATTATGTGTGGCCCAAAACAACAACAACAACAAAATTATTAAGTTTTTACTTTTTATTTTGTGAATTTTCGACCTCTTCGTTTTTATTGGCCCCGGCAGTCACATGACCTCGCCCCTCTAAGGCCAGATCCCAGATATGAATATAAGAAAGTAATTGTAAGAAAAGGAATGGGGTTATTCATTTGCTGTTCTTGTATATTGTAGATGAATCATTTTATCTATTTGACAATTTTAATGCACTTTATTTAGCTTTTCTTTTGACTTTTCGGCTAGAAAATACTTTTTACCCAAATTTCACACACGTATAATATTATATACAAAACAACAAATCAAATCTTCATCTGTCGCCCCCATTGCGTAGATCCGGGGCACATGCCCCCTCTGCACATGTGGGAGCCCAAAGGGTTAAATGTTTGACTTTTTCAAAATTTTATGATTTGTCCTTTGATATGAGGTTTTCAGCTATAAGTATGCAAAATTTCCCTCCTCCGACCTAATTAGGGGCTCACTTAGAAAGAATTGTTTAAAATACACACGTGGGATCCCAAAGGGTTAAATGTACGACTTTTTCAAAATTTTATAGTTTGTCGTTTGATGTGAGGTGTTCAGCTATAAGTATGTAAAATTTCACGCCTCCAACCTAATTAGGCGCTCACTTAGAAAGGATTGTTTAAAATACACATGTGGGAGCCCAAAGGGTTAAATGTACGACTTTTTCAAAATTTTATGATTTGTCGTATGATGTGTGGTGTTCAGCTATAAGTATGCAAAATTTCAAGTCTCCAACATGTATAGTTTCTGAGAACGAGAACGGACTCTGTGACGGACAGACAGAGGAGCGAGACGAATAGGATTTCGTCAGATGAACGAAACCCTAAAAAGAAAAAAAAAATGTTATATATTTCATCAATTTGTTGTGAGAATACTTCTCACAGTATTTAAATTTGGTTTATTTTTATTTCCTTTCAGCTATTTTTTTTTTTTTTTTGCATCGATGTCCATTTAAATCCATCGTTATGATCGACCGCAATGGACCTTATGCACGGGACCTGAAGTCGAGGCTAAAATTCGTCTGCTGGCGGTATTTACTGGCGGTGTTTAGCATAGCAGTCTATGGAGTGTGAGTTATTAATGCTTGTTTGTTAAAAATATCGCAAAAAAATTCTTTGATGTAGCAGCATATACTTAATATATTGTAATCTAAATTCAAAATGTTGTTCTGTATGCGAGAAAATTTCCTAAGTTTGAAAATTTTCAGTTAAAGTGTATGCACTCAACCTGGGTCAAGGCTAAAGTCGTCTGCTAGCGGTGTTTGCGCCTGTGCATACTGGTATTCTGCCGGTGCAGTTACTAGAATAACAGATCATCATACCGCCAGCTCTGGCGTCTGACATCACCTGAATTGGGAACTAAAACGGCCTATAGAGGCGCTGCTCGCAGCCTTCGGTACAGGAAAATTGTCTCTTTAATTTCCCTTTAACTAATGCTAAAGTGCCATTGAAATAATTCTTTATCGTAAATGTATTTGAAAGTTTTAGATATTCAAATTCCGATAATTTTTACTTTGTCTTATAAGACAGAACACAAATATCACGTGAAATCTGAAATTGTGCAAAAGAATAATCATTCTGAACAAATTAAAAATATATGTAATGTAATGTGCTTGCACGGCAGTATTCTGAAGCGAGAAGTTATATCTTTTCTCCACCAGATGGCGTATTCGAGCGCTTGAAACGCCAATAGAGTCCATAATTATTTCTTATCGGCTGTGATTTTCGCTCACCGATCTTCTCTTGGCTTTCGGACGGGCCGGCAGTCTTGCGCATGCGCATACCGTTTATTCCCGGAGCACATCTTGGAGCTCTCGTTTCGTCGGAGTCGATTTGCATTATGATGACGTCATTGAAATGATGCGCCGCCCTCTTTTGACGCCGATCGCTGACAGGAGAATATCGTTTGGTTTCGTTTTCCAATCAGTGAAAACATTTTGAATTCTGTAGCTTGTAATTCGATTTTCATTAATTTCCCGTAAATGTTAATTTAGCTAATCAATTTAAATTCTGCCTTTTAATTACTTTGTCAACCCCTTATTCATCATTTAAATACTAAAACTCGTTAATTTTAAATTCAGAATTTGGTTTGATGTTGTGAAAAAGAGATGTAGTTTTTCGATGAGTGTTTTCCGTGGCGCGGGTTTTACCTGCCGTCGAATACCGCGAAGTTTGCCGAATAAAAAAACGTCCGTATAATAGGTCGTATTTTTGTGGATATCTTTTGTCATGCCAAAGTTTAATTTAACTAAAAGATGTGCTGCTCTCATTAAAAGGAATCCCATGGAACTATTTTATGTTGGCTGCTATTTTTCTTCTTAAAAGATTAGTTCTTTTATTTTAAAATGGTGACCAGAAGCAAGTAATTTCCTAACCTTCTAATCAACTAACGTCCGAAATAAAGGATATTGTTTGTTTCACCAGTTTGCCTCTTCACTGTCTCCTGTAAAGTAAGAATTATTTCTTTAACGATCAATAGTTTTATTAAAAGAACTTCACAATGTGTACTTAACCCTTTTACGATCACAACATTTAATTATCGCCACATTTGTCTCTTTTTTCATAGCTACTACAAAGAGAACAAGAAAGATAAATTTTTGCATCAGGCACAGATTATGCAACACTTTTGAGCACTACCAGAATATTATAAAGTAGGGATGCACAACCGGTGGCCCGCGAACTTCGTAAATTTATAACTGGAAAAAATCGCAAATTTTGCCTATAGGTCGCAGGAAAAAATTGTGAATTTCGTTGATTTTTCGCGGGAAAAAATTACAAATTTCGTCAGTCAGTTCAAAATCGAGAATTTCGTTTATCGGCCGGCCGACACCATAGATATCAACATAGGAAATTCCCAAGTTTCCACCCTCGTCAGTCGCTGGTCGAAAAATAATTCGAATTTCATCGAACGGGCACTGGAAAATCGCCACTTTCGTCGATCAGCCAAGGAAAAATAGTGAATTTCTGCGTTCGGGCACGGAAAAATCGCGAGTTTTGTTGATCGAGCACGGAATAAACGCGAATTTTGTTGATCAGGCGAGGGAAAATAAAATTTCATTGAAAAAACACGAATTTTGTCGATGAAGCACGGAAAAATCACAAGTTTCGTTTATCGGGCACGGAAAAATGGCGAGTTTCGTCGATCGGACACGGGAAAATCGGGAATTTCGTTGATCAGGCAAGAAAAAATCGCGATTTTTGTCAATCAGGCGAGGAAAAATCGGAAATTTCATCGATCAGGCGCGGAAAAAAATCGCAAATGAGTCGATCAGGAGCTGCAAAATCGCGAATTTTGTCGATGATGCGCGGAAAAAATTACAGATTTTGTTCATCGGCTGCAGAAAATCGTGAGTTTTGTCAGTTTATCACGAGAAAAAATTGCGAATTTCATCAATTTGCCGCGAGAAAAAACTGCAAATTTCATCAGTCAGTTAAGAATCAGGAATTTCGTTGATCGGGCGGGTAAAAATCGCGAATTTCGTTTATCGGATGCGTAAAAATCGCGAATTTCGTCGATCGGGCGTGTAAAAGTCGCAAATTTCGTAAATCAGGAGTGAAAAAATCACAAATTTCGTCGATCAGGCATGTAAAAATCACAAATTTTGTCGATGAAACGCGGAAAAAGCGCAAATTTCGTCTACCTGGTGCGGAAAAATCGCAAGTTTTGTCGATAAGGCGCGGAAAAATCTCAAATTTCGTTAATCGGGTACAGAAAAATCGTGAATTTTGTCGGTGATGCGAGGAAAATTTGCAAATTTTGATGATCGGTTGCGGAAAAGTCGTGAGTTTCGTCAGTTTATCGAGAGAAAAAATCGCGAATTTCGTCAATTTACCGCGCGAAAAATTGTAAATTTTGTCAGTCAGTTAAGAATCGCGAATTTCGTTGATCAGGAGCAGAAATTTTTTTAATTACATTGAACCGATGCGGAAAAATCGCGAATTTTGTCGATCAGGCGCGGGCAAATCTCGTTGATCGGTTGCGGGAAAAATTGCAAATTTCGTCAGAGTCAGTTAATACCGAATATCGTTGATAGGGCGTGGAAAAATCGTGAATTTCGTTAATCGGGTACGGAAAATTGCGAATTTTGTCGATCAGGTGTGGAAAATTGTAATTTTCGTCTATCGGCACGGAAAATCGCGTGTTTTGTCGATTGGACGCGGAAACACCGTGTTTCTGATCAAGAATTAACGACGGGAAAATTACAAATTTTGTCAGAGTCAGTTAATAGCGAATATCGTTGATAGGGCATGGAAAAATCGCGAAATTCGCTGATCAGGCGCTGGAAAATCGCAAATTTAGTTGATCGGGAGCAGAAAATCATGAATTTCGTCGATCGGGTCCGAAAAAAATCGCAAATTTTGTCAATCAGGAGCGGAAAAATCTCAAATTTTGTTGATCGGCTTCAGAAAAATTTCGAATTTTGTCTATAAGGAGTGGAAAATTTGAAAATTTCGTTCATCGAGGGCGGAAAAAATGGAATTTCGTTGATCGGGTGCAGAAAAATCTCAAATTTCGTTGATCGGCTCCTCCCCCCCTCCCCCCCCCCTTTTCGTTTTTTTTTTGGCCACTAGCCACTTTTATGTGTGTTTGTTTTCATGGGTTTTTCATGTTTGTTTTTTAGCACTTTTAATAAAGCAAAATTTATACTCCCCCGAACAAAGTCAAGGAATATTATCACTACCTGAAAATAATCCTTGCTATATCTCTGTTATGCATACAAACGTAAACTATTAGTATATCCTTGCCAACAAAATTGGATATGTTGACTGGATAAGGGAACCTGAAGGGGCAGGGCCGAAACTAGCCTTTTTTGCGCCAGGGGCAAACATGAATTTTGCCCCCCCCCCTCTTCTTCCTCAAAGTATATTTACAAAGAGAATTTTACTAATTTTCTAATGGCCGAAAATATGTAATAATAAAATATGTAATACTGAACTACGTAAATTGAGTGTGACGCTTGTAGCAATTATAGTTCGTTCACATAAAAGAATTCGCATGTATTACTGGCTATTTACAGTGTTTGCTTATACGGTAGCGTTCCGATTATCCGAGTTTCCGCTTTAACCGAGTTATTTTCTTCTGATGGACTGGTGGTTTTCATTATTATGAAACAGCTTTTATAAATAAAGTGTTAGGTGAAGATGAAAGAGCAGTCGTAAAATGTTTGAACTCTCTGATTTTCTGGTCAGAATGGGGGGGAAAAATGGCCATAATTATTATTTTTTTCATTATTATTATTTTTTTTTTTATTATGGCCATCCCCCCCCCCCCCCATTCTGGCCAGAAAATCAGAGTTCAAACTTTTTACGACTGCTCTTTCATCTTCACCTAACACTTCATTTATAATGGCTGTTTCATAATAATGAAAACCATCTGTCCATCAGAAGAAAATAGTCGATTCCAAAGGTATAATCTTTCATTTGGCGCCCCTTCGTTCTGGCGCCCGGGGCATATGCCCCCTCTGCCCCCCCTTAGTTTCGGCCCTGTGAAGGGGTAACCAACCCCCCCCCCCCACCCCACCCCCACCCCCGTCTGAAACCATGTTTTATCCGATTATAGGCCTGAGATCACCTCTCCGAAATAGAATTCTCTGGGTTACTGATGTGGCCCTTGACAACCCAGACATTTTTGTAAGTGGCCCTTCTCTTAAAAAGGTTGTGCACCCCTATTATAAAGATTGTATTGTTAAGATGCATAATTAATTTTTTCATACAATGAAAAAAAATATCTAAATAAAAAACAACAACAAAAAACAGCATAATGCTGGGCTTGGGTATGGTATATAAACGCTGGCGAATACTAGTATTTAGTACACTTGATATACCAAATTTTATTTTAAGTTTCCTTATCTCATCGGCATAGTAGATAAACTTACAGCACGCTGAAGAGAGAAACAGCTGCAAGATCTCTTCCTACCTTAACGTGGCCCATTAGCTCAGTTGGTTAGAGCGTGTGGAATATTTTGCAACCTTCTCTCGCGGGTCTCTCTTAGCCAGGCGGGCGCCGCGGAAGATCACGTGACCTTCGAGAGAATTGATATTTAAAAAAACATTTTTTCTTGCTTGTTCCTTTTTTTAGTTGGTTTTGTGAATGTAAAATATGAACGCAGTAAGTAGACTGCATTTTTTCTCTTGGTCTTCTAAAATTGGAAGAAATGTTGTTTTAATTTTAAAAAGAAAATTTATCTCGACCATAAAATCATGCTATTGTTCTTTATGGCTTCTTAATAGAAGAAAATAGTTGCTGGAAATTTAATTGTATTTAGAATCATGACTTCTAGAAGGAGCAAAGCAACTAAATATGTTTCATCTGTAAATATGTAAATAATATACATTATGTATATATTCGAACTGTAAATAATAATCTACAAAAGGTTCTAGTGATGATGATTATTTACAAATGATAAACACAAAAGTAAAAACTTTTATTTGTGAAATATGATGACTTTAATATGATTTAAATGGAATCTTGACTTCTTATAATAATGCTCTCCCTATAACAATTTCGTGAACTGTGATTTAATTGTGGAATAACTTGAAATTCTTCAAGTTTTTGGTGCCTCAACAACCGGGAAAAAAGGTAAGAAATACCTTTATTATTCTGCATGACTGTTGATTTTTTGAAAATATACATTTTTCATGATAATTTATTTTGAAAACTGAATTTAAATTTAAACATGGATAAGCCTGATAAGCTTAAAAGTAAAAGAGCTACTGTTCGTGCAGCCATTACGAAATTAATCACAAAATGTGATACATTATTATCTGTTGATATTGATAAAACTGATTGCGACTCATTAATGGAATCATTAGAGCTCGTAAATGAAAAGGAAGCTCAACTAAAGGAATTAGATTCCGAAATGGATGAGCTAATTCAGGAAAAAAACTGAATATGAAAAAGAACTAAAATCGGTAGAAGAATATTCTGAAAAAATATCCAGTTTGAAATTTAAAATTAAGATGAGGCTTAAAAAATGTAAAATCGAAACTGAACCAAAAGTTGTACTAGAATCAAGTAACGGTTCAAAAATCGGAAGTAAGCCAGTTTCGGCAGTGAAGCTTCCTAAACTTAACATAGAAAAATTTTCTGGTGATGCAAGCCAGTTCTTAGAATTTTTTAATTTATTTACTAGTGCGATAGATTCAAACGAATCGTTATCAAAAATTGAAAAATTCCAATATCTCAAATCCTTGTTGTCTGGTCCTGCATATAATATTGTATCTGGTTTTGAACTGACAAATCAAAATTATTCTACTTGTTTAAAATTGTTAGAAGAGAGGTATGGTAAGCGGGAAAATATCATAAGCTGTTACATGAATAAAATTCTAAATCTTGAACCAGTGAAATCCTCTAACAATGTTATTTCTTTAAGAAAGTTGTATGATAATATCGAAACTAGTATGAGAAATCTTGATGCGTTAGGAGTAACATCAGGCTCTTACGGCCATTTATTACTACCAATTTTATTAAGGTTATTACCAGAAAATTTGATACTAGATTTCCATCGAAAACGTGACCCCGATAAGGACTGTGAAGTCACCGATTTAATAAATTTTATTAAAACGGAATTAAGATGTCGTGAAGCTACTAATTTAGTAAACAATTCCCAAACCAAGACTTATGAAAATTCTAAAACTAAATATGAAAATCCTTCAAGTAAATATCAAAATTTTCCGCAAAAGAAAAATATACCTTCAGCTGCTGCTTTAAATACATCTACAAAACAGTTTTGCATATTTTGTAAGTCTTCTGATCATGTAGGACTAAATTGTTCGAAATTCACTGATGAACAGAAACGATATAAATTAAAGAAAGAAGGTCGCTGTTACAAATGCTTTTTTAAGTCGCATTTATCAATTAACTGTAGAACAAAAATTAACCCTTGTTCCAAATGTGGTAACACTACCCATAGTACTTTGTTTTGTTTTAAAGAAACAGCAAAAGAAAATCCTGAAAAAGAAATGAAAGGTGCAATTGTATCTATGATGTCAGAACAAAAATATAAACAAAATAAATCTACATTATTGCAGACTTGTACAGTTTCTGTGTCTGCTGGTAAGGAATGCTTGTTGGCTCGCGTTATATGTGATAGTGGTTCAGAAAAATGCTTCGTGAAGAGATCGCTAGTACAAAAATTAAAATTGAAGCCATTGCGAAGAGAAAATTTATTAGTTTATCCTTTTGGGCGGAGACGCCCTTATGAATCTTGTTATGAAGTTGTTGCTCTTGAATTATCCAGTATTGTGCAACCTATTAACTCGATAAATATCGAAGCACTTGTGGTTGATAATATAACTGGAGCTTCTGTGAAAATACTAGAACCAGAACTTCTAGACATAATGAGAACAAGAGGCTTTAAGCCTGCTGATACAGGTCTTGAACAGGAAATAAATATTTTGCTAGGGTCTGACTTTTTGTGGAAAATATTAAAGGGAATCGAGGGAAAATTGACAAAAGAATTATACGTTGCAGAAACTATTTTCGGTCATACGGTGCAAGGGCAAATAGAGTCTAATAAAAAAGAAGTAGCTTGTTTGCGTGTTTCAGTTGAAAATATAAATACCCAACTGAAAGCATTTTGGGATCTTGAATCAATTGGCATTGCTGAAAGCAATGAAAAGAACATTACCGATCATGAGGTAATAAAAGAATTTAAAGAAAATCTAAAATTCGTAAATGGGCGTTATGAAGCAAAATTATTGTGGAAAGATTCTCGCGAATTAGAAATAATCTTGAAGTAGCAAAGAAGCGGTTTTCTAGTTTAGAAAATAAATTCTTGAAAAACGATTCTTTATTTAAGGAATATAACTCCATTTTACTAGAGCAGTTTAATGAGGGTGTAATAGAATTGTGCACCGAGAAAGATTCTAATAATTCCTATTACATGCCACACAGACCTGTTATCCGTGACGATAAAACTACAACAAAAATGCGCATAGTCTATGATGCTTCTTCCAAATATGGTGATTCTCTATCATTAAACGAATGTTTGAATCACGGCCCTAACTTAAATCCTAATGTTTTAGACATAATTTTGAAATTCCGTTTACATAAAATTGCCTTTTCGGCTGATATTGAAAAGGCTTTTCTGCAAATATCTGTAACCGAGGAAGATCGCGATTATCTTAGATTCTTATATTATGAAGATTTTGATAAGAATAAAAACATAGTACCCTATAGAATGACCAGAGCTACTTTTGGTGTCACCTGCAGTCCCTTTATCCTTGCTTGTACCATTAAGCACCATATTAATAAATATAAAAGCTCTCATAATAAAACATTTGAAATCCTAAATTCTTCTTTTTATGTTGATGATTTGTTTTCAGGAGAAAACGATGTTCTAAAAGCCTTTAATTTAACTAAAGAAGCTGTTGATATTTTGAAAGAAGGGGGGATGAAGTTAAGAAAATTTGAAAGCAATTCTCAGGAACTTAGGAAAAAATGGGTTGACGAAAACATTCCTGTTTCTAGTCCCGAACCCCCAAATACTTCCTTGAAAATTTTAGGATTGATCTGGAACAATACAGAAGATAAATTAGGACTAGAATTACGACCATTGTTAGAAAATTTAAGCAATGATTCTTGTACAAAACGGAACGTTTTGAAAATTGCAGCTACGTTGTTTGATCCAGCCGGATTTATTGCCCCTTTTGTTATTCGTGTCAAATGCCTTTTGCAGCAATTGTGGATAATGGGAATATCATGGGATGAAAGTTTTTGTGGTGAACTAGAAAATAATTGGCAAAATTGGCTTTCAGAAATCCCTGATCTCACACACTTGAAAATTCCCCGACACTATTTCAACAACCTGATCATGGAAAAGGAGCATCTCCAACTGCATATTTTCACTGATGCTAACCCTAATGCGTATGGTGCAGTGGCATACTTACGGTATCCAATTTCTAATGATAAATTTAAAACTAGTTTTATAATGTCTAAGTCTAGGGTTGCTCCCTTGAAGAAGTTAACTCTTCCTCGTCTTGAACTCATGGGAGCACTTATTGGTGCCAGAATGGCAAAGTTTATCACGAACGTTATCCAAGTAAATAATACTATTTTCTGGTCGGACTCAGAAATTGTTCTTCATTGGCTTAAAGGGCCAAAAGAAAAATGGAAACCATTTGTTAGTAATAGAATAGCTGAGATTCATAATTTGTCTGATCCTAGTTTATGGAGACATTGTGATGGCAAATTTAATCCCGCAGATTTAATAACAAGAGGTTGTTCTGTGAAGCATTTAATAAATTCTCAAAAATGGTGGTATGGTCCTGAATTTCTTTCCCTTCCCGAAAATCAGTGGCCTAGGGTTAAAATTGCTGCATCTCGATTACCTGATGTTTCTGAAGAGAAGTCTAAAAAAGCAGCCACCATTTCTTGCGTTGTTCAAACAAATAAATCTGATGAAATTCCCATTTTTATTCTTGAAAAGTATAGCTCCCTAAAGAAATTGTATCGAGTAACTGCATGGATATTTAGATTTATTTCTAATGTAAAATTAAAGGTAGAAAAAAGAAAATTTTCAGAATTATCAGCTGAGGAAATGTTACATGCTGAAAATTTTTGGTTAAAGCTAGTGCAGGAAGAAAGTTTCCCTGAAGTTATTAAAAGCTTGAAATGTAGCAAGAGTATCCCTAAAGAATCGAATCTTCTACAGTTAAATCCTATCTTGTCAGATGAAGGTTTGCTGTTGGTACGAGGACGGTTACAAAAGTCTAACTCCTCATTTTATGAAAAACATCCCGTAGTGATTCCTTCAAAACATAAATTGACTGAATTAATCGTGAAAGATGAACATGAAAAAGTTTTTCATTCAGGAGTGTCCAGTACATTGGTACAAACGCGTGAAAAGTTTTGGATTTTAAGATCAAGGCAGTGCATTAAATCAGTCCTGAACAAATGTACAATCTGTAAGAAATTTAACGTACGCCCTGGTCAACAAGTTATAGCCCCTCTTCCAGGTGACCGTATTAACGAAGCTCCACCGTTTTCAGTAACAGGTCTTGATTATGCGGGACCCCTATATGTGAAGGGGAATGAAAATAAATATTATATTTTATTATTTACATGTGCTATCACAAGAGCACTTCATTTAGAACTAGTAAAAGACATGTCAACAACAGAATTCCTGTTAGCATTTCGCAGGTTTATCTCACGAAGAGGACTCTGTGCTGTAATTTATTCAGACAACGCCAAAACTTTCAAAAGAGCTGATCTTGAACTAAAAGAAATGTGGAAAGTAATCCACCATCCTGATGTTAAAAAATTTTTCGCCAATCACAGCATATCCTGGAAGTATATTGTAGAGCGTGCAGCCTGGTGGGGTGGCTTCTATGAGCGAATGGTTCGCTCAGTGAAAACTACCTTGCGTAAAGTTATTGGAAGATCTTCCTTAACATTGAGTGAATTAGAAACGCTTCTAATTGAAGTAGAAGCTGTAATTAACTCTCGTCCGCTGACTTACACGTATTCCGAGTTAGAAGAACCATCTCCTCTTACTCCTGCACATTTTTTAATCGGAAAACGTATCTTGTGTCTACCTACCATAAAAGTGAACGATTTAATTTTACCAACAACGAAAGAATCTTTAGTGAAACGCTTTCGTTTACGTGAGACTCTTCTAAATCATTTTTGGAAGCGTTGGAAAAATGAGTATCTTCTCAATTTAAAATCTGTTCACTACACGGACCAGAATAAATCTTCAGACTTTAAAGTGGATGATGTGGTGCTTGTACATGATGAACACTTACCCCGAAGTTTGTGGAAGTTAGGAAAAGTTACTAAAACCTTTATGGGCAGAGACGGCAAGATAAGATCTTGTGAACTCAAAACAAATAATTCATTTATTAAGAGACCTATAAATCTATTGTACAATCTTGAGCTCACAAACTAAAAAAAAAAAAAAAAAAAAAAAAAAAAAGTTTCTTGTTTGATAATATGTCTAATTTTTAGTTTAATTTTTTGTGATGAATATTCTAGAATTTGTATAGATTTAAATTGTTCTTTCTATTTTTAGTAGCGGAAACTTGTTCTCAATTTTTTTAAATTGTTTTATTTTATTGAAGCCCAGTATGTAAGTATATATTTTGATTTTGTATTGTATTTATGTATAGTGTAACTAATGATTTTTCAGAATAACTTTTATTTCTACTTTAATTATTTGAATCCCCATTTTGATGAACCCTTGTTCATCGGGGGGGGAGTTTGTGGAATATTTTGCAACCTTCTCTCGCGGGTCTCTCTTAGCCAGGCGGGCGCCGCGAAAGATCACGTGACCTTCGAGAGAATTGATATTTAAAAAACATTTTTTCTTGCTTGTTCCTTTTTTTAGTTGGTTTTGTGAATGTAAAATATGAACGCAGTAAGTAGACTGCATTTTTTCTCTTGGTCTTCTAAAATTGGAAGAAATGTTGTTTTAATTTTAAAAAGAAAATTTATCTCGAGCATAAAATCATGCTATTGTTCTTTATGGCTTCTTAATAGAAGAAAATAGTTGCTGGAAATTTAATTGTATTTAGAATCATGACTTCTAGAAGGAGCAAAGCAACTAAATATGTTTCATATGTAAATAATATACATTATGTATATATTCGAACTGTAAATAATAATCTACAAAAGGTTCTAGTGATGATGATTATTTACAAATGATAAACACAAAAGTAAAAACTTTTATTTGTGAAATATGATGACTTTAATATGATTTAAATGGAATCTTGACTTCTTATAATAATGCTCTCCCTATAACAATTTCGTGAACTGTGATTTAATTGTGGAATAACTTGAAATTCTTCAGAGCGTCGTGCTAATAACGCGAAGGTCGTGGGTTCGATCCCCCCATGGGCCAAAGTGTTAATTTCGCACTCACACATTAAAATTACACACAGGCAGGCCCTTATTATCTCATGGGCAAATCGGGACTTTGCCCAGGGGCCCCCAAATCCATATATTAATTTATAAAATATTTACCCTTTTTTCCTCCAATTCCAGCTCTGAAAATTTTTCAAATACAAATTTCACCTTTAAAAGATTCTACTAAACTCTCTGAAAAACATTTAATTTTGAACACACAGAACTCAATGCTTTCACAAAGCTAACTTCAACAACTATTACATAAGAAATGACATTTTGATTTTAATAGATTGTATTAGCAATGAACTTGAATCATATCTAAACTTTAGTAGTTGAAAATAATCAGTTCTAACTGTCATGAGCTAAATTTTCTTCTGTATTCAAAGTTTTTTCTTCTAACTTTGAGTGAATATGAAAAACAAACCCAAAATCGACATTTTTTTAGATTTATTGAAAAAACACTTTTTACTTGTGAAGTAGAATGTATTTTATTTGATATTATGTTGTGTGTAGTACAACTTCAAAAGAGGTAAAAGAAACTAACTTTATAAACTCATACTTATATGTAAGAGGGACACTATTCCATAAGTTGAAGTTATTAAATTAATCTTAAAGTAATATAACAAGTTGCTGAAGTTATATAAAAGAGTTTTGTTCTGTACTAAGAAAAAAGTATTTTTATTAATTAAAATACTTAATTTAAAATTGACGGAGCTAAGAATTTTCTTCGATTTAAAATCCAAGGTGCAAAAATACTGTTTATTCATTACGCATATGGCTGACCATCATTTCTAACTGAATAATGTTGCAACGATTCGAATGGGGCCCCCTAATTTATCTTCGCCCAGGGCCCCAATTAGTCATGATCGGGGCCTGCACATAGGATATGGGATCGAACATCATTTGCAGGAAGTATTTCAAATGACATATTTGGGTGACTCTGGAAGAATCGAAACTTATATTTAAAAGGTCTCAGGACTCTTAACGTTTCGAAATTGTCATTTTTTTAGATATTAAACTCCTATTTTTTCTGAACATTTTGATATGATTGTTTCCTTGAAAATTCCATTACAACAGAAGTTATGACTTTTAGAATAAACACCTGCTCAATAACTTGAGCGGCGTTTCCGAAACTTCGAAGCTAGTTTTCTCCAAATGACGTTAGCGCGCAGGATATCTCAAAAACTTCTGAAGTTTTTTTTTTTTTTTTTTTTTTTTTTTAATTATCAAAACATATTTCATGTTAGTCTGTATAAACTGAACCTAAAATTTCATTTTGTCGTTCAAAAAAAAAAAATTTTTTTTTTTTTGGTGATTATACTGTTGAAATTTTCAAAATTTTCATTAGCTAAATACAATTTTGTATTAAAAATATAAAAATGCTTTAAACACAAATTTATTTAGGTTCAAGGTAATTATTACAGTCTCAAGCATAATTAGGCACGAAAAATTTCATTCTAGTTGCGAAATTTATTTTGTAATCCTGCGCGTAAGCTGTTATGCCAATTTTCCGCTCGACAAATGTCTGACAGCTTGGAACGCCCTATAAATACTAATTCTGCACCTTTCAATTTTTTAAATACATGAAATGAAATAAACACGGCCAAACTCGATTCCCCTCATAAGCAAGGGGAAGAATCGAGTTTGGCCGTGAAAGAACATACACTCGGACCTGCTTAATCAGGTAACGGATAAACAAATACCCCGCTTATAGAAATAAAATCTTCTAGAACCAAAATTTTTCCCATAGAGGCAATATTAAAATTCCCCACTTATTCAAATAATTTCCTCGGATAATGCAATAACGACTAATCTGGTGTGACAAATATTTTTCCTAGAAAAGGTATTTTGTTCGAAAATTTCAAACCACCGAAACACAGGTTTCTCAGAGGAAAGGGAGTAATGGCGTCATCACATGAAGTCTACATGAAATCCAGTCTTTCAAAAAGAATTAGCCTTTTGACTGCTATGCATTTCTGCAACAAAGCTTGGAATAATGTTCCTGTTAGTGTAATTAAAAACAGTTTTAAAAAAGCGAAAATTTTAAAGCCTAAATCTGATGAAAATGATTGTTGGGACACAGAAACTGAAATTTGTGATCTTCAAGAATTTCAAGAAGAGCTCGATAAACTCCAAATTACACAAGAAGAACTTTTGGAATTTATAGAATTTGAGGAAAATGAGGCTACAGAAACTGATGAGGTGTCAGAATCATCTGCTTGCGCAGAAGAAGATGAAAATAATGAAGTTGTAATAGATCCTCCCCCATCCTTGAGTGAAGTACAGAAATCATTATCAATTATACGAAGACATTTTGAAGCTCGAGGTGGAGATTATAAAATATTATATGGTTTGGAAAAAGAACTGCAGAAATGTGCGCAAAAAACATTAAATAAACAATCAACTGTATTAGATTTTTTGAAAAAAAAATTGTAATGAGGTAAGCGATAAAACCAAAATATTCATCACGTAATTTAAGTGAATGTGTATTAATAATGCTTAATAGTATAAGAATTTTTATTTCATTTCGTAGTTCTCTTTTTTAAAAAGAAAGTAATTTTTTTACAATTAAAATAATTGTTTTTTTAACTGCTATAGATTATTAGTTAGATTTTAAGATATTATTAACGATGTGGTAAGGTACAATAAATTTCACCACTTAATCGAATATTCCCGCTTAATCAATCGAATAATATATGTTGGAACCACATATATTCGTTTAAGCGGGACCGACTGTACTTATATCTTTCATCCCAATACAAATTGTGTCTTTTAATCACATATATTTTAAGATATTAACTGTTGAAAATGGTCTTCAGGTCTTCTTTTTTCATTTTTTCCAATTTTAAGAGTCCTGAGACCCCTTTAAAAAAAAAGGCTAAACAGCTACATATTTTAGTCCATAAAAGTTTTAACATTTTATGTTATTTTATTAAAGTAGTCAAAACAATTTTAATTCTATATGTTATACTATGTTACGTACATAATACATGATGTATTAATCGATACTTATGTATTCAGAACAAAACTAATATAAATATTTGCGTATTAGAAACTAAACGGTATGAAAATACATGTTCAGCCTATTAATACTTATTGTACGAAAGAATCCTAGCAGTTAATTATTTTAGGGGGTTAATGGTGTAAGATATAAAAATGTTTATGCAGTTTTAAACCTATTTCAAGCAATTGCCGCGTCCATAGCCTGTAATGTATGCGGATTCTTTTTTGCATTCATGTATATGATCTATAAAATGTATCTACGTAATACAGCTAACAATGAGTTAATTTTTAAATTGCATACGACAGCTGAAACGCTCTTCCAACAATTATCTCCCATAATAAGTTCTGTAACCGAAATTTTTTGTGTGTCCCTGTAAATAAGCGATAAATGCAACGCACTTCATAATTTATAGAAAGCATGTTGTAGTCCACCACAGCGTTGCATAAGGATGCACCGAATATTCGGTATCTATTCGGTATTCGGCCATGTTGACAAATACTTAAAAAATCTTTTTAAACACATTATTAAAAAATTACACAACTTCTATTTTTAACTGTCAACTTATAAAGATATTCAGAATATTTAGAAACAGAATCATATTTTAATAAAAAAGAATGTTTTTACTTTAGTTATTTGCTGTTTTTTAAGTATCACTTAACCTCATCACTTAATCCTCATTAATAATTAATGAGGATTTCCATAGAAATCAATGATGTACAAATGCAAGTTCCTGAAAATTGTCCAGTAAATAATCTGTTTCCTGCTTTTTCAAAAAAAAGTGTGTTTCTAAGCAAAATAGAAAATCTTCCAGAGTGGGTGATAGGCATCAAATATCAAATCAACACAGACAATTTTTATCCAGGAAAAGGAAACCATAGCCGAAATAATAAAATATATTCATTATTGATAAGCTGCGAACGAAAATTCCTTTTCGGCTTGTAGTTGTAGTTACACACCGAGTGTTTTTAATTGAATAAATTATAATTTTGATGGAATAAATGGATTGAGATGTTTCTTGTTCAAAAAATGTTTGTCTTGACCATATTATCTCCGTTGAAAGTTTATTGCAAGATTTTGGGAGCAACCTATATGTTTACAATCTCCGAAAATGGTCGCCCACTTCAGACACTGAGGTAGGATGCATTTAAAAAATGCCTTAAATCAAAGGGAGTAGAAAAGTTATTCTTGCTGAGTTACCATCATTTGAAATTTGAATAGATTGTATTATTTATTTATTTTTACTTTAGTCTCTTCCTGGCAAATAAATAGTATGTGACCCTGTAAAGTTCTTTTTCCAATTTTTTTCCAATTTCTTTTGATTTTAAAATGTTTCTTTCAGAATTTAAGAAAATTTTATTCATTTGTTTTAATTTACAGAACAAGCCAAGTAATTTAAAATTTTATTAATTAAAAAAGTTTTATAACTATCCTCTTCTTAAATAACTCAAAGCAGATTTTTTTCGATATAAAGTTTACTTGTAAAAAGCTCTTGTTTAATAAAATGTAAGTTTTGTATTAAATATTATGTAAAATTGCTTTAAAATTTAACTTTTAATGCCTTTAAACTTTGAAACATAAAAGTATTCGCCAAAAGTAAGTTGCCAGCCGAATATTCGGTATTCGGCATAGCAGTTACTATTCGGCTAGCCAAATATTCGGTATTCAAACAAAATCACTATTCGGTGCATCCCTAGTGTTGTACATAAATTTCTCCATGTTTGAAGTATCATAACATCATTAAAATGCACCACAAATGATTGTTCCCTATAGACAATAGTTCTTTTGTGCTTCCATTTAATAGAACTATAAATGCTACTCACTCTATAATCCACAGAAAGTATGTTGTAATCCACCTCAGTGATGCCTATCAATTTCATTAGTTCACAAAGTTTTCATTAAGGGCAAGGATTGCGCGTATCACGCACAAAATACGAAAATCTCGTATAATAAAAATCCCCCACCTTAAATTCTTTCACAAACATGTGATTCCTCCGCGATTTTTTGTTATTTTTTAGGAAACTCGCGATTTTTTTTTCTTTTACAGAATTTCGCAAAATCCGTTCGTGTATTTCTTACAGAATTATATTTATATTACATATATCGTTAATAATAATAGTCCAGGAGGCAGCATCACATTTTAGCAACCAATGTTAGCGTCGGTGACTTTTGCATATATGATAAATTAGACGGTACACATAACAAAACTGCCAGTTTGCTGGGTCATCAGGGGGGGGGGGGGGAGGGATTTTCTCCAGAGTAGCATATCGCACAGCTTTCTTTAAGGCTGTTCTCAAATCCAAGAGGACAACTTTATGACATAAGTTTTAATTTATTTTTGTTCGGAAACGCATGAAACTAGCAGGTGTTGTTGTTCAGAAACTATGTAATCGAGCTGTTTTTTCCTTTTCTTTTCTTTTCTTTTCTTTTTTTTCTTTTTTTTTTCTTTTTTTTTTTTTTTTTTTTTTTTTTTTGCAAACGAAATAGATCTTTAAGAGGCTACTTCAGTCAAATGAAAAGACGCATTCGCTAATGTTAATCCTATGGAAGAAATTTATAAAGATATCTCGGTCGCATTTCAATATTTTTAAATAATTTCTTTTGCATTAAATATTTGAGATCGATCTGTATGCAGGCCGTTTTTTACTTTTTCGATTTTGATTGCAGATATTTTTTATGAGGATGCTTTTACTTTCGAAACCGGTTCCGAAAATGAAAGTGTCCTCATAAGAAATACCTGTAAACAAAATCGAAAAAGTAAACAACGGCCTTTGTACAGATCGATCTCAACTATTCAATGCAAAAGAAATCATTTAAAAATATTGAAATGCGACCGAGATATCTTTATGAATTTTTTCCATAGGATCAGCATTAGCGAACGGGTCTTTTCGTTTTCCGCGTGAAAGTAGAATCACAGAGTATGGAGATCGAGTAGAATAGCCACTCAAGAAAGGGCGGAAAACGTGTTTGTCACGTGAACAACAGCAAACTTGAAAATAGCGCTGAGGGCAGAAACAGCTGCAAGATTGTTTTCAATGTGGCCCATTAGCTCAGTTGGTTAGAGCGTCGTGCTAATAACGCGAAGGTCGTGGGTTCGATCCCCCCATGGGCCAGAGTGTTAATTTTGCACTCGCATTTTAAAATGCACGCAGTATCGAATATCATTTGTTTAAGGGGGCTGGTCACTCAGCCTCCGATTTATGTAAAGTCAATGGGCATTGGATGCATTCGTATATTTAAAATATCTCCTCGGGAAATTAGTATTTTTAACTTCTATTTTTTGTGTATACTTCCTAAAAGATGTCTCTTTTTTTCTTAGTTCTCAAAATATTTCTAAAGTATAGACTTAATTTTATAGGAAGTGTTAAAATCTTACTCACGGTTCGCCCGCTTTTATCACATACAATATTAAATTCAACATAGATTTTAGAAATATTTTGAAAACTAAGAAAAAAAGAGACATCCTTTAAGAAGAGTACACAGAAAACAGATGTTAAAAATATGAATCCATAGACTTAACCTTACGGAGGAGAATTCCCAATCTGAGTGACCAGCCCCCTTAAGTATTTCAAATAACGCGTAAATGGACGACGGTAAAATGATCAAAACTTACAATATAAATAAAAAAGATTAAAAAATATATTTTTTAATGAAAATAATAGTTTTAAGATATTTTATTACCGTAGCCAAAATACATTTAATTACAAAATTTGTATTACGTTACGCACATTAATGTATCATTTCATTATAATTAATGTATTCATAAATAAAGCTAATACTTTATATATTTGTGTATTAGAAATGAGACAATATGAAAATGCATGTTCAACCTATTAATTCTTGTTGGAAAAAATCCAAGCAGTTATGTCTTAAAAAATACTTCGGACATTTTTAGAGAGTAATAAAGTACATTATAAGAATATTTTTGACAGTAACAAAATATGAATACAAAAATATAAATATAAAGGTAAAAATAATTGTTTTTTTTTTTTGGTTTTTTTTTTTTTACACGCTTTTATAGGCATTCTATGTTTATCTTGTAAAAATGACTTTTAATTTAACGATAGCCATGCATTTATAGCTTTTCCAAAATAATAATAATAATGATAATACATTAATTTGGCATTGGAACCGATTAGGGAAAATTCACCACTTTTTTACGCTTGGCAAGCAAGAGAATTTATAAAAAATATTTTAATTTTTTTGCTCTGTTTCCTTTTTAAGATAAGGCAACAAGAAGGAAAATGAAAGCTTTGTTTAACGTATCTTTTTTAGAACCTCTAAATTGAACTCTCAACTTACCGTCAACCGGGCTACTTTGGTCCATCCCATAAAAAAAGTTTTTATTCTTTGTATTGAACAAACAATGCAAGATAATTTGGAGTTTTTGACCTTGGAAAATATTTTATACCCTACTATAGGGTATTTGAATTTTTTGGGGGTAATTTAAATTTTTTTAGTAGCAACACTGGATGTGTTTATAAACAACTGTTTTCGTGTATAAATTTTAATTCTCCAAACTTTCTATAGTGAAACAATCTGGATAAGAGCTACAAATAAGATAAGTATCAAAATATTACCTTTAGTAACCTGTAACGCATGTGTGATCATAGTTTTTTCTTTAACTTTTTATTTTGACAGAAAATGTTTACGTTTTCATAAACCTAACATGAAAACTAGTATTTCGGGGCTACTTTGTGCCAGGCCTTTTTTAGTTCGAAAATAGCCCCAATTACTTAGAAATGCCTTTTATAGAACCAAATCTCTTAAAACATGTTTTAAGTGACATTTATTTCAAATGTTACAGTAGGAAAATGTTATATTAATTGTTTTTGTTCATGTTGCTGAGAATAACATGACGATATCTGTTTCTCGTCTCTTTAATATTATCAATTGATTTATTGTGTTTAAATGCTTAAAAAAAATTGTTTATCGAGTTTGCAGTGTTAATTTATTAGCAAATGCTATTGCAAGGGGTTTTCCATAAAAATGTATTCATTTACATATAAACTGTATTAATTTTATATGAAACTAAGTGAATGGACCAAAGAAGCCCCCAGCAGGGGCTACCTTTGTTTCAAAACTTTAAAAATAGTTTAAAACATTTTCTCTTTAAAACCATGCAGTTTGCTTCATTTTTTCATGTTAATTGTTTACAACTCCATTTCGACGTTGAAAAATCACATATAATATTTTTTAATAATGGAAATGTGAGTGGAACCAGGAAAAAGTGGCCCAAAGTAGCCCAGTATAGGTTGACAGTATAATCAAAATTTAATTATCACAAAACTATAAATTGATTATGGGGATTTTTTTTTTAATATTCCATTTTTGTTATGACTCGTATATAATTTTACCATAAAGAATATTTGGCGATTTATCACCTGCGATGGAATAACGGAAAAGTAGATTAACCCTTTATGCACCGACGGTACTTTTAAAGTACCATTAAAATTACTTGTTATAAAATTCATTTAATACATCGGTTAGTGGTAATACACTTTAGAATGAGTTACAGATACTTTACTTTATCTTATTCCAAAAGCATTATGGGTTGCACAAACAAAAATATTTTAAAAAGGATGATTTCTTTTTCATTTGCATCTTTTCAGCTTTCTTGACGTTGACAGATTGGGGGGAGGTGGGTCTCAGTTAGGAAATATTTCTATTGTAAGAGCATTATGTTTGTACTTTTTTAATTCTATAAAATACTTTAAAAATATTTTTTAAATAAAAGATATGAGTGGAGTTATAAATATTGCACAAAATCCCTATAAATTCAAATTTAATTAATTAACTTTAATTGGCAAAATCCTTCTAAAATTTATTAAATGATAGTGTAAATCTTCTAACGTAGTTTCAAATATTCACGAAAAATGCTTTAGAAGATGAAATTTTCATGAATTCACAATTTGGGATAGGTTTAAAATTAAGTTAATAATTAATAATCAAATTCTAAAAATATTAAAATGGTGTATTGCCATTGGAAGCACACTTTTGTGCAGGCCCGTACGAAGGGCCGGTGCAAATTACCAGGACCGGGATTCGGTTCTTGTTTTTAGGGTTTCGTACTTAAAATGTAAAACCGGAACCATTATAAAATCACTCCTGTGTCTGTCTGTCACAGCTATTTTACTCGTAAACTATGGAACGTGGAAAGTTCAAATTGGCTGAAGTATTAAAGGAAATTGACCCACATATTTTTAGATTATTAACTATTTACAACCATATTGAGTAAAAATAAGGAGCTAATTAAGTTACTTGAAGAAAAAAATCTTTTCTTTGTTTATCGTGTGAAAGCTCTCGTAACGCCGAACTCAAGAGAACATTTACCCCACCAGTGGCCGAGAGGTTCTGCTCTCGAAGCTGGTAGACGCGAGGTGCTGGGTTCGATCCCAATCGCGCCCGTCGACCTAATCGGTCGCAGTTTTCGTGGTTTTCTTCGAACCTTGGATTTCCAAGCGTTAATACGGGCTAGGTTCCCTTAGAAAGACCCCCACGAAGGGCAACCCCCCCCCCCCCCCCAGGCCCATATCCCTCGAGCAGATAATTGGCCGTCAAAACATCAACTAACCAAAAGAACATTTCTTTTCATTTAGGTATTATATTTTCAGTTATATCGTCGAATATGTAATGCAAAAATATGTCCCCCCCCCCCCCCCATCTATTTCCGAATCTACTGAAACTAAAATAATGAAAAAAAAAATAGGGATGGTAGACGTTAATTTAAACCTTAAAGGAAAACTACAGCGATTACCCTAAGTCACATAGTTTTTGAGAAAATCGCATTTTTCCGTTACACACAAATTTCGATTTGCGAGCGTTCAGCAAAGGAGTTGAAAAGCATTGGAGGTACCTATCGTCGCAGAAGTATAAAAGCATCGATGATAATGATTTTCGAAAAGAATTATCAATAATTAGCCGAGATATTAAACCTTAACACGTTGAATGCCACGTTGACTGACACTAAAGCGCTTGAAAATTTACAATGTTTTAAGTAATTTTTAAGAAAGTATAATCCTGTAATAAATAAAAGGTAGGTAAATTTTAAATAAATTTTCAGTAATTACTTAAAACAATATATATATTTTTAGTTTTGCATCATACTTTAGACGTCAGCCATCGGTGAATGACGCGTTTTAAACGGAAAGTTCAGTGTCAGCCACCGGTGGCTGACGTGGCGCTTAACGTGTTAAAGACACGGACGTTTTGGACATACATAAAGACACGGACGGCGTGCTCTATGAGCCACCGGGGAGGGAGGGGGCTTTAAGGCTGTTCTCAACTGCTCTGCTCAACAAGCGCAGAACGTTTTGACACATTTACAAATTAATTTTTTAATGGAAAGATATAAAATTGGTTGGTTGGTTGTGTTTTATGACGGGCAACACGAGGGATATAGGGCCTAAGAGGGAGTGCCCTCCGTGGGGGTCTTTCTAAGGGAACCTAACTCGTATTTACGCATGTAAATCAACGGTTTGAAGGAAACCACGGAAAACTCCGAACGATTAGGCCGACGGACGCGATTGGTTTCGAACCCACCACCTACCGTCTACCAGCTTCGAGAGCAGAACCTCTTGGCCACTGGTGGGGCGATATAAAATTGGAAGGCCTGACTATGGAAGCGATTTGGAATCGAACTGTGTTTTCCATTTTTTATCCATAAATTACCTATTGAGTTATAAGCGATTTTGATCATGTGACAAACACGTTTTTCACCCTTATTTGAACGGTTGCTCTTCTTTCGCTCGGTAATTCTGTTCAAAACGCCCACTTTGACACTATTTTCTGAAAAATCTATTGCGTTTGCAAAAAAACGAAAAAAAAAAAACAGTTCGATTACATAGTTTCTGAACAACAATACCTGCTAGTTTCATGCACATCCGAACAAAAATAAATTAAAAGTTATGTCATAAAGTTGCCCTTTTGGATTTGGGAACAGCCTTAAAGCCTAGATAACAACTTTTAATGATATATTTGTCTGTATGTAATGCAATACCCAATTACTAATTTAATTCATATATTTATTGTACAGAACCCTCTGTGCGCGAGTAATACAGTCAAACCTCGTTAACATGAACACGCTTAACGTGAATTACTTTTAACATGAATTGTTTTCACAGTTCCCTATAAAAACGAATACAAAGATTTGATACTGATAACATGAATTTCTGTTAACATGAACAAAATTTTGATTCCCCTTGAGGTTCATGTTAACGAGGTTTGACTGTACTCGCATTTGATCGGTTATTTAAAAAATATCAGAGAAAGTAGACTCGTACTTTTTTACGTCAAAATTTTAAATTGAGATAACTAATAAATAATAAAATCCAAAAGTCAGAATTTTGTAGAATGTCTTAACGTGCCCGGGCTTAAGGCCCTTACTCCTGTGTATGAGTCAAATATTTGTGATGCTCCTGTTTTAATGATGTGGCAAATTTCAGATGCACGAACAGGAATCAAAGTGGAAAATTGAGTAAATTGAGATTCAGAGGTTAAGGTTTTGAATTTTCTTTCTCACTTTAACATTTTTATTCAAAATTAATTGATGAATTCAATAAAAAATTAATTATGTTTTATTTTTAATTTTTATATATATATATATTTTTTTTAATATAAAAATTGATAATAATTATATTTTATTTTTATTTAAAATCTTTAGATGAAAACTGTTAAAAAATATTAAAATTGGAAAATAGTGAATCACTTTTATAAAGGTAATTTCATATTTCTAAATTAACAGAAAGAAATTAAATTACTTACTGCAACTTAGCACATTAGATGTATTTTTTTTCTTTTGAATTTAAATGCAGAGGGGAAGGGGGGGGGGATTCTAAAATTAATGAGAAAAATCACACAAAGAAAGAATTAAAAAAAAAAAAACTTAAAATTTTTTTATTGTTTTTTTTTCACATTAAATATTTTATTTCATTGAAAAAAAAAATCAACACGTGTTTTATTTTTTACTATGGAATGTTTCACCTCAATTTTGCTTACGAAAAAATAGCAACATTTACAAAATTTTTGTAAGTTATTTACAAAATTTTACTCATTTACTCCTTTAAGAGTGGCATAGTTTACACCGTTTAATTTTAACAAGACGGAAATTGTACGTTAAACATGGCAAATGAAGTGCGTTCGTACTATAACTAGTTTTATAACTATTCAGATCTTGGTGCAATAGCTGTTGCACTCTTATGAAAAAATGCATGAATACAAAATCTATTACGATTCTATATATTAAATTCAGTAATACGGAAATAATGCAACTTCGTCTTAAATAGGGCATAGTCCTCATAGCAACCTAGAATCATTACCTATCATGGGGTATCACTGAATTAATTACGCATGATAGGATTTAATAGAATATAGAAAACTGTTATTAAATTCTTTTTAAGTTTTAATTCGATTTTCATAAAATTTGAAAGGACAAACGATTTTATACATTAAATTTCAATCCATTCGGTCGGGTAGTTTTTGTGCTGTTATATGCGGACAGACAGACGGTCAGACGGACCAGACGACGACTAAAGGTGCTACGTATTTATATAATTGCAAATAAAGATTTGTATTAGAATTTTTGAACAAATTTTTGCTTCTTAGGTGAAAAAAGACTGAAAAATTACATTTCCTTATTTTCAAAAAAATGTTTTCGTAAATTCTGTTGTAAATTCAAGAATACAAAAACACAACTACTTGCCCCTGAAAGGGTTAACACCAGGCATAAATTCAGAAGTGTTTAAAAAAAAAAAAAAAAGAAAAAAAAAGAAAAAAAAAAGAGGGAAATACTGAAAGTTAAAAAAAAAATTCAAAGAGGGAGTAAATATTACACATATATATTTTTATTTATTAATATCTTATATTTTATTAAAATGACAGAACAGCTCCTGGCCATCAAATTTATTCCCTCGTTTTTCAGGCATCCACTGTGCGATCGAAAACGTGAAGAAGAGTTTAGTGATGATGCATTTTTCTTACTATTTATTTCACTTTGCAATAAAAATTAAAAACTGTTATAAAAAGTACAAAAATGAAAATTATAAAACGCGGATCTCTAGAAAATTTTCATCCCTATAAAAGTATCAAAGAGAACGTATTTTTTGTGTTTGACAAAACTTTTCCACTATTTTTGCATGTTAAAACTGAGTTCTCGTTATATTTAAAGCCGCTTTAAACGAGTTTGACTATCGTTGTATATATGTATGAAAAAAATGTCAAAACGTAACATGTTGTCACCCGTCCAAATCTTCACAAACAGAATCAGCTTCATCTTCATATAGCACCTGATCCCCCAAGAATGCAAATTTCAACCTCAAAACCGGTTTTCATCCCTCAAATGAAGACACCTGCTGCTTTATCAAGAAAACGGAAATATCGGTGGATTTTTCTCAGATGCTGAAGTCGAACGCTAGAAAAGCCACGGCCACGTGCCTTTACAAGAAGCGCGGAGGTTTAGGACTACTGGAGAAATAATATAAATTGTCGCCAGGCTCCTGGTTATTTGTATTTGGCTAAATAAATTTGGCGAGATACGCATTTCACTGTCGTTGCCTGGCAGACGGCACTTTCTATGTTTTGACTTCTGACGTAATGTTACTTTTACTTGAGAAGAGCCCAATGTATCTTTACTGTCATTTGGCGATAAAATGGCTCGTATACACTTAAAAATTTAAAAAAAAAATTAACTTTAAAAATGCAATAATATATTAAAAGATTTAAAATTTTATCTTATTGAATAGTGCTGATATTAAAGCCCAGATATGTTACTTTAAGATTTTGGTTTTTAAGACGATTGAATTTAAATTTAAAATTATGTTAAAGAATCTAACGATAAAAAAGCACCGAAAAAACTATATAAATGTTTGTTTTAAGTTCTTTAAATTAAAAATTATAAAATCTCATATCCATTTTACGTTATTATTATTCTATAATTAATGTGTTTTTAAAATCAAAAATAGATTAAAACAAAATACATCATAAATAAAAGCCATTTTTTGTGAAAGGGGATGTGGATTAAAAGAAATTTGAAACTTTGAAAAAGAGAAATAATATGTATTAATAAAAAACGGAGGATCTAACCCGGCCTTTCCGGGTTTTATATAATAGAACACGCCACCCGATATACAGAGCATAAGTGAAAACCATTTAAAAAAAATTTGAAAACTACCAGATTTGTTTTTAGCTTGCACGATAAAAACAAACAAACCAAAAGGCACTTTTATAGGAAAAATATCAATTATGTATGAAAATAAAGTTTTGGAATTCATCAGTAAAGATGCTTTCTATTATCTGAATGCCAGAGTTTAATAATAGCTGATTAAATCGCCAAAGATACTTAGATCAGCTTTTTTTTATTCCTATTATTTCAGTGTTTGAATGTGTAGTTATATTACATATCTGTTAAATTCGTGTTTCATTTATATTATTTATTTGTTTACTGATGAAGTGTTAATTTCATTATGGGATATTAGACAGAAACAAATATTGAACTTTTTGCACATGGGTTTTGTGCACATTGGGACATTTTTGTGTACATGAGTTAAAATTTCGTAGTCAAGCTGCACGCGATATAGATTTTTGAAAAAATCAAACTTGAAAATTATTTTAAAAACCATAAAATTCCGTAAATACAGTTTTCAGACAAATTGCATTTGAAAGTACACTTTTGTTCCTATTCGAAAGTGTGAAAATACTAATTATGGATTAAAAAAAGTAAACTAGATTTGAGTAAAAAAGAAAAATGGATTTCTTTAATCGTTGCCACCGTCGATTTGACGTCAATATTTCTCACAGACAAGTTTTTGGTTTATAATATAGATAAAAATTAAAGCATGTGTATTCCTGCTATCTTTTGCTTTTTGAGGTGCATATAGAGACATGACCGTGCACTAACTAGGAGTTTTATTTTAATTAGAATTATACATCTGTTTTAAACTTTAAAAAAATATTTTTAAATTTTCATATTAAATTTTTTAAGTACAGTTATTTAAGTCGTTTAGAAAAACTAAATAATGATATCAAAATTTAAATAATCGGAATCAATATATAAGGAAAGTTTTAACCCTTAATCTACTGACGGTACTTATGAGTACCATTAAAATAACTTGTTATAAAATTCATTTAATACATCGATTAGTTGTAATACAGTTTAGAATGAGTTATAGATACATTACTTTATCTTGTTCCAAAAGCCTTATATGGGTTACACAAAACAAAAATATTTTTAAAAGAATGACTTCTTTTGCCTTTGAATCTTTTCAGCTTTCTTGACGTTGGGGGGGGGGGGGGGATTTTTTCAATTCGGAACTATTTCTATATTTCTATTGTGAGAACATTATGTTTGTACATTTCCTAATTCTACAAAATACTAAGAAAAATATTTAAAATAAATGTTCTAAATTTTTTTTTTCTATAAATGAATTACGTCTTGAGTTACAAGAGATTGCTGTCTGAGAACGGTAGATTTTTTGTTTCTTTTTTCGCATCCGGAAATTGGGGTTCATAATTAACACTTTGACAGCAATTTCTGAATATTTCCTGCCTTTTACTGAAAAGTGGAAAAAACAGTTCGATTACATAGTTAAGTCATTCTTAAGCCAGTTTCTCAAAAGAAAAAAAAAAAAGAAATCGTTTGCGCGAATTTTTTGACACATTTACAGATTCATTTTTAAACATAAACTGATATTTTCAAACACGATACTTTTATTTATATGATACTTTGAATGATAGCATGATACTTTTAAGTTTGATTATTGAAATGATTTGCATTTTACCATTTTCTGCTGATGAATGAACTGCATCTTGAGTTAAAAGTCATTATATCGCGTGATAGCAGTTTTTTTCCTTTCCTGCGTTGTCGCTTACGAAAATTTGCCCCTAAACACTCACTTTGACAGCATTTTCTAAACATCTTCTGCCTTTACCGAAAAAAAGCAAAAACATTTCGATTACACAGTTTCTTAACACTGTTCTTAACTGCTCTGGTCAACAAGCGCAAAACGTTTTGACATATTTACAAATTCATTTTTAGCGGAAAGATATAAAATTGGAAAGCCTGGCCATGGAAGCGATTTGGAATTGAACTGCTTTTTTCCATTTTTTGATCAATCAATTACCTATTGAGTTATAAGCTAATTCGATCACGTGACAAACATGTTTTTCGCCCACTTTTGCATGCACTTTCTCCCTTTGCGCGGAAATTCGGTTCAAAACGCCCACTTTGACTCGATATTCTGAAAGATGTAATATTGCGTTTGCAAAAAAATGGAAAAAACAGCTCAATTACATAGTTTCGGAACAACAACACCAGCTAGTTTCATGCATTTTCGAACAAAAATAAATTAAAACTTATGTCGGAAAGTTTCCCTTTTGGACTTGAGAGCACATGACAATGCAGCACATTTGTGGACAAAAATAAATTAGAAAGTAAGCCAGTTTGGGTTTAAGAAGAGTCTTAATAAAATTATTAACTTACTTGATTATCAGCGATATTTTTTGCAGATTTCTCTTTCCTTTAAATGATTGACAAGCACTCAAATAATCAAAGTAATGAATACTTTCAGGCCATAAAGGTTAAGAGAAGCTTACAATTATTGCTTACGAATGCAGATTACCGGATGATGAAATGAAAAATCCAATTTATTCGTAGATAACGATATTAAATTACAATGATAATATTATAACGAATCATAACGACATTAAATTTCCTAAATGATTTATGTTAAAAATTAAGGGGTCTCAGGACTCTTAAAGCTTCACAAATTTTCGAAATTTTTATTTTTTCAGATGTTAAACTCCTATCTTTTCTGAATATTTTGATATAATTGTTTTCTTGAAATTCCCATTAGAACAGAGTTATGGCTTTTAGAATTATACCCGCTCAATAACTGAAGTGGCGTTTCCGAAACTTTGAAGTCATTTTTCTCATTGGCATAACGTTTTTGGGCATAATGCGCTGGATATCTCAAAAACTTCTCAATATTGTTTCATGAAATTTTCAAAACATATGTTTCATGTTAATCTGTATAAACTGAACCTAAAATTTCAATTTTATTATTCAAAGAAACATTTTTTTTTTAGTTGGTTATAACTGTTGAATTTTTCAAAATTTTGTATGAGCTAAATAGTACTCTGTATTAAAAATATAAAAATGTTTTAAATACCAATTTGTTTAGGTCCAGGGTAATTATTACAATCTAAAGTATAATTAGGCACAAAAAATTTCATTCTACTTGCAAAATTAATTTTGTAATCCTGCGCGTAAGCTGTCATACCAATTTTCTGCTCGGCAAATGTCTGACAGTTTGGAGCTCTCTATAAATACTAATTCTGCATTTTGCAATTTTTTAAATACATGAAATGAAAGAACATACTTCTATCTTTCATCCCAATTAAAATTGTGTTTTTAAATCATATGCATTTTAAGGTAATAAATGTTGAAAATGGTCCTTTTTTCATTTTTTCTAATTTTAAGAGTCCTGAGACCCCTTAAAACAACAAGCTATATTTTGACAAGATTTGGTGACTTAGTTTTAAAAATATTAAAAAGGGAACTATCAAAATTTCACGAAATTTTTTATTCATATATTTGCCTGCACTTAAAAATAAATTCCAAATTGAAAGGCTCCTAAATAATAATAAATCTATACTAATAAAAGAACAAATCGCTTTGTGTGTGTGTTTGTCTCTGTGCGATGGCTAGCGAAAACTACCGCATGTAGAAGTCTGAAAATTCTGGTGTGATTAGTCCAAGACAGGTCCTGATGCACCTGAGGCTCGGATTTTTATTTTTTTAAGAGCCGGGGCCGCTGGGCCCTTTTAAGTTTTTATGCACTAAATTGTTAATAACATGCCTCTTTTCTATCCGATCTTCTTCGTTTTTGGGGTGAATTCTCCTTTCAGTTTGTACCCCATTTCTACATTTCACTTAAGACCCTGGCACCCTTGCAAGGGGCCCAGTACAGGGACCCCTTGAAGTTTTTATGCACTAAATTGTTAATAACATGCCTCTTTTCTATCCGATCTTCTTCGTTTTTGGGGTGAATTCTCCTTTCAGTTTCTGCCCCATTTCTACATTTCAGTTAAGACCCTGGCGCCTTTGCAAGGGGCCCGGTACAGGGCCCCTTGAAGTTTTAGTGCACTAAATTGTTAATAACATGCCTCTTTTCTATCCGATCTTCTTCGTTTCGGGGGTGAATTCTCCTTTCAGTTTCTGCCCCATTTCTTCATTTCAGTTAAGACCCTGACACCCTTGCAAGGGGCCCGGTACAGAGCCCATTGAAGTTTTAGTACACTAAATTGTTAATAAATTGCTTCCTTCTTATCCGATCTTCATTTTTGGTATACTTTCTCCATTTAGTTATTCTTCCGTTTCTACATTCCAGTTAAGACCATGGGCCCGTCTAGGGTCCCGTAGGGCTCGGTCCATGGCCCCTTAAATTTTTTGTGTGCCATGCGTTTTTCACACCCTTATTTTCTCACCTTCGCAGTGCGTAATTTTTAAAGTTCAGTCTTGAATTCTTCTCCTTAGACCAACACTCACTATTTTTATTGGGCGCTAGGGCCCTTTTTTAATCATGTCCCCATTTTTTTGCACATTTCTTTCAAATTATATTCTAATGATTAATTCATACCCTGTGCTTAATCTTGACTAATCGAAGATCTAAAACGCTAAGTACTAAAACGTTTTAACATGTTTTCATGTTAGGGCACTGTTCTCAACTATCAGTTGGTCCCTTTTGGGCCCCCTATTATAACTCCCTTAAAGATAGTCTGATTCACTAGCTTTTTTTTTCTAACAGCATCTTAGGTTCTCCAGCTATTACATGAACGACAAAAAATATTTCAAGCTTCAATTACCACCAATTTTGAATATAAATCGTCTTCTTGGGCCCTTGGTGCATCTTCTTTAAAAATTATCCGAATTCCTTGCACATTTCTTTACCATAGTTCTAGCGTCCTCTGATTACATTAAAAATACTAAAAATGGTATTTATACCAAACTACATGCCACTTAAGTACCTTTCCCCTTGGAGCCTGTTACAAGGCCCCTTGAAGCTTTTGCACCATAAATTATTAATAAATTGCCCCTCTTAATCCGATCTTCATTTTTGGAATCATATTTCCATTTAGTTATTCTCCAGTTTCTATATTCCAGTTGAAATCCTGGGGCACCTTAGGGTCGTGTAGGGCCCGATCCGGGGCCCCTTGAACTTTTTGTGTGCTATGCATTTTTTACATCGTAATTTTCTCACCTTCTCATTGCATAATTTTAAAATTGAGTCTTGGACTCTTCCCCCCTAGACCAACACCCTCATATTTTTATTAGTGCTCTATGGCCTTTTTTTAAGCATTTACCCCATTTCTGCGCATTTCTTTAAAATATTATTCTAATGATTATTTCATACCCAGTGGCGTGGCGTACGGTCATCGCACGATGCGGCGATGACCAAGCAATATTTTAAAACTCTTAATAAGCTTTTAAAACTCTACGATCCAGTTTTAGAAGAACATTTGGAGTTCATGTATAACTGAAGGCAAGATTTAAAGTTTCTTTTTTGAACATTCAACCATTGAATTTTAGAGTTAATAATTTTTCACCATAAACTTAAATAATTGCGATGACCACCGACAATTTTCACGCCACGCCACTGTTCATACCCTATGATTAATTGTGACTAATTGAAGATCTAAAACATTTAAACATGTTTTCCTGTTAGGGCCCTGTTCTCAACTACCCGTTGGGCCCTTTTGGGGCCCCTGTTATAGCTCCCTTAAAAATGTTCCGATTCACGAACTTTTTTTTTCTAACAACTTCTTAAGTTCTCCAGCTACTACATGAACGACAAAAAAAATTGCAGACTTCAGCTACCACCAATTTTGAATATTAATCGTCTTCTTGGGGCCTTTGTTTCTTCTTTAAAAACTATCCTATTCTATTGCAATTTTCTTTAACATAGTTTTAGCGTCTTCCAGCTTCTTTAAAACTTTTAAAACATTTTCTTATACCTAACTACATTCCAGTTAAGACCCTGGCCTCCAGGGCCCGGTCTTTCTTTATACCTCAGCTACCACCTTCTTCGAACATTAATCTCCTTTTTCAGTATTAACTTACGTCTACTCACTACAGCCGTAAATTAAAAATCGAATTACTTTAAAGGTAACTTTAGATAAGGAATTTCATCCGTTTATTAAATATCGTGTTAATACTAACAGTAATTCATGAAATTTACAAGGTGAGGAGCCATATTCCTCCGCTTGGTGGCGCGTTATTTCCTCGGGTTTACGAGGCTACTTCAGTCAAATGAAAAGACGCATTCTCTAATGCTAATCCTATGGAAGAAATTTATAAAGATATCTCGGTCGCATTTCAATATTTTCAAATGATTTCTTTTGCATTGAATAGAGATCGATCTTTATGCAGGCCGTTTTTTTACTTTTTCGATTTTGATTACAGATATTTTTTATGAGGATGCTTTTACTTTCGAAACCGGTTCCGAAAATGAAAGTGTCCTCATAAGAAATACCTGTGAACAAAATCAAAAAAGTAAACAACGGCCTTTGTACAGATCGATCTCAACTATTCAATGCAAAAGAAATCATTTAAAAATATTGAAATGCGACCGAGATATCTTTATAAACTCCTTCCATAGGATTAGCATTGGCGAACGGGTCTTTTCGTTTGACTGAAGTAGTCTCTTAAGGGCCCAATTTCAACGGGATTTGCTTACTTCAACTTAGATTACAATTCAGCTTCTTTTTGTATTATGAAATTTTATCTTAGACTTTAGTTACCAACATTTTCCAAAATTAATGGTGCATTCTTTTATTTATTTATTTATTTATTTTTGTTTCTGTGTGCTTGATTCCTACGAGGTTTGGCTCACTCAGCTTGGTTTTCGATTGTCTCCGGTACGTGCGGGCACTTCCGGTAAATGCTGCCATAGGTAGTGGGGATCTAGATTACAGGTTCGTTCGGAAAGAAGTTTGATGGGAACAATATTAGACGCCGCGGAAGGCAATGGGGCCTCCGAAATTAGGTTCATTTAAAAGAATTTCCAAAGATATAAAAGCATACAAACTTAAGTTTTGTTTAAGGTTATTATTTACAAACCCCGGGCAACGCCGGGCGGGTCTGCTAGTGAATAAATAAAAAATCAAGACTGATGTATTCGTTTCAAAAGTTATAGGTGAATGTGAACATGCATAAAATACTATAGATCGAATTCAGAAAGAAAGAAACAAAAATCGTTAGTCATAAGGATATCACACAGAGTCTGATTAACTGAGAGACAAACTTACGTCGGTATTTTATAAGAATATTTTTTGCCTTATTTGAAACAAAAATTCTGCGTTTAAAAAGGAGAATTTTTTTATATTAAAATACTGATGGATGTTTTCCCCTGCCGTAATCGGGTGCTAATAATATCATATCGCCGCCTCAAAGGAACAGTTGGACATCTAGTAATAATTGAAAATGAGATGTCTGACTTACAGCTGTGAAAAACTGTGCCTGAATCTAGTGGAAAAGTACGGAATTTTTATAAAACACATCTGAGGTATAGTATTAAACATAACTTTGTGTTTCAGAATTTGTTCCACACTGTAAAAAAAAAAATCTGTAGTTCTACAGATGTAAAGTTACATGTTTACTAAACTTTCATCTGTAACTGTACAAAAAAAGCTGCAAATCTACAAAACTAGTTTTTGTAAAGCTACAAGAAATCTGTAACTTTACAAATGAACCTGCTAAATTTACAGTAATCTTACTTAAATTTTATCTGTAACCCTGGTTGCAGTTACATGAAAAGTTCTAGGCATCCCAGTTTCCTGAAAAAATCTTAATAACCTTACAGATTTTTTGATTTTCGTTCAAAAGTGTGTCTGTTACATGGCGTTTTGTTATTGTCGTTACATAAAAAGTTCTAGGAATCCCAGTTTTCTAGAAAAACTTTAGTAACTTTACAGATTTTTTTTTACAGTGCACTAGATGCAAACACAGTTATTCATAACAGTAAGTCAGACAACTCATTTTTTATTATTACTAGGTGACCTACTGTTGTTCTGAGGCGACGATATGCTTAATTTATTTTACAATAAATAAATAAATAATTCTTAACAATTAATTGCATTAATTTTTCATAAACATACATTATACATTATCTCATCATTTTTATAGTCCATAAAAAATTTTAGCCGTGGAGGGTATGTATCAAGATTATCCTCCCACCAACCCGAAATTTCAAAAACTTTTGTTTATTTAACTGAAAACTTTAAATGAGTATTATTTTTTTTAATTACATTTTCACAACTGTATTAAAATTATTACAGTATGGTGTGTTATCAATAACACTATATTCTCAATATTGAATATACCACATTAAAATTGAAAATTAGCCACCCCTCTCTCTTACGAAACATTTTTCTAGTTACGGTCATGGAATCATCTGATTAATCTAATCAGCCCTTCTTATGGCTAAAATGTGTGAAACAAAACAGAAATCACAAATTCACTTTTGCTTTTCACAGACACTGAATTGAATAAAATATTGAAGCTGACAGCGTGATTTCTTTTTGGGCTGCAGCACACGCATGGCCCAATCAAACGGAAGAGAGGCCCAAGGCCCACTACTTATTTTGGGTTACCTACTTACATTGTCACAAAAAAAGTAAACATTTTTTATACTTTAGGATACATATGTGAATATATAAATGCATATTTAGATATTATAATCAGTACACAGTCAAAACAAATTACAAATCATGGAAGACGGTAGTATTTCGAGTGACGCAGCCTTAAGCCTAGAATCGTATCGTATCGTATCGTTAAAATCGTATCGTATCGTATCATAGAATTCGTAGATGGCGGAACTCATATATATACAGCTAACTCGACATCAAAGAAAATGCGAAAAGCCGCCTTTTAATAACTCAGCAGATATACGTCTTATTGTTCTGAATTTTCTAGAACAGTCTTATATCTGCAGTCTAATCGTATACTGAAATTTTTACATTTCTACGTGCAGTATATTTTGAGATCTAAATAGTCATTTTTAAAGTGAAAACGTTGGTATAATATCGAGGAAGTTCCTAATTTGAAAATCTCGAAAACGGTTCTAACGATTATTTTTAAATTGATACATAATATAAATGTGATTAAGGCGAGGTGAATAACACTTTTCTTTTTTCTGGGAAAACTCTCGTTCGTTAAATAATTCGATTTTTTTTTCTCTCGAAAATGACACGGGCTATTTTTTAAAAATCAAATAAATATGTTTCAGATGAACCAAATAATAATTTACTTGTTTCCAGCAAGACTCTTGTTCGTTTTATAATGCGCATGAAAAATCGGACTATATTTCTTCGCCATTCTATGGAAATTTCACCGAAAATGCATGACACTGTATTCATACACATGCTTTCTTTTTAACCACTTTTGGGAAGAAAAATTTTGTCTTCCCACGGCTGAGTGGTTGAGGGCCATCGTCTACTGATCTTAACAGAGGCAGTTCGATACTCCCTAGTGCGTGTGAAGTTTTTTTTTTTTTTTTTTAAGTCTGTTAGTTGACCATTATTCTCAGTTCCTTTGTAATTTTTTAATTGCTATTAAGTTAAATAAAATTACAATTATAATGACGCCAATTTGATGATGATTATTTCTTGGCAATTTTTCAACAATAAAAATATTACCATAAATTTTATAAATATATTTAATTTCAATCACTTTACAAAAAATATACATTAATAATTATTATTTGAATATCAATCACACGATCAGAAACGTAAAAAAATCTTCTTTTTATAATATCATTTTTTATTATTATGACGGTCAATCAATATATAATCACTGGCATCCATAATAATATTATTATTATAATTATTATTTTCCTTGCATAAAAACTATTGTGATGTAATAATTATTTTATAATAAATAATTTAGTTGAAATGTTTTATTTATAAATAACAATGAAGTTTTACATAATAAGCATACCAGAATTTTGGTGTCGCCATCTTTTGACGCAATGAGGAATTTGCAGACATGGGGGATTTGATCATTTATATATTTTTCTGATAGTTCCACATCCTCAGTTTTCAAAAATGTTCTCGAAAACGCGAAAAAAATATCTATACTATTAAATAATTAGTCCTAAAAGTAAGCTAAAATCACGTCGCTTCAAATCGGGGCATGACTTACTATGACGTCACAGTTCACGACAGGCAAGCGGAACGGAAAGAAAAGAGTTACTAAGCTTTGGAAATAAAGGTTCGAAATTTTTAAACTACTGATTTCACAAATTTGGTTCTTTCGCATCTGGATGTTATTTTGTACGTTGATTTATAAAATGTCTATTTGAAAAAAAATGAACGCTAAGTTTATGAAAAAATCGATTTTTAAACTCATTAAAAGTCTTTTCACATAGAGAAAATTGACGGGATATTGTTAAAATTAGGAAAAATAAAGAACTGATCGCTTTTAAACTTTGACGTTGTTTTAACGCATAATAAAGATTTTATAAATTTAAGATGAGTTGATTTTTGGTGGTGGTGGTGTGTGTATGTGTGTGTGTGTGTGGGGGGGGGGGGGCGTTTTCTCTTTTTTCCTTCAGATCAACTATTTATTGCGTTTTAAATGCGATTTTTCATTTAACACTCAAATAAATATTATTTTTTAACATTAGATATTTGAAAGAGTGGGAAATGCAGAGGGAGGGAAGGGTCATCCGGGGAGGAGCTATTTTCTAAATTTTGAGTACGCGCCTCATGTGACATATCGTTAGAAAGGTGTATGAAAACTTATTCATATTATGCACATCCGGTGCCCCTCCCCCCCCACACTTCGTCCCCTGGGGGCACTTTTGTAAATTTTTAGGTTTTTTACAAGAATTTGCAGTGCGTGCGCAGCACGTGGTGCTATACGATGCCGCAGACAGCGGGGATGTGGTTCGCGGTTTTTTTTCCAGATGATTTTTTTTTTTTTTTTTTTTTTTTTTTAAGATTATGCAGTACTGTCGAAGCACGCCTGCTACACGGTGTCATAGGCAGCGGGACCTAAAGTATTTTTTTGTTGAAAAGTAAAAATTTAATATTAAAATTATTTTGAGTAGTTTCAATATTTTTACGTTTTATAATATCTATTAAGACATGACAAAATATTGTTTCGAAATAAATCCTTTATTTTTTAAACCTAGTCCCTAACTTAATAAAAATCTACACTTACGCAATAAAATTTTTATTTACTTCCTAAATAAAAACTAACATATTTGTGTGTGTCATATCTTAGACGTTTCTACGTTTTACCTATTTAATCATCAATAAAACAGGGTTATTGCTTATTAATCTTTACAGATACAATATACGTATGAAATCTACTACAGAGTGTTTTGTTTGTTTTTAAATACGAATGAGTACATCATAAATATGAATGCCTTTTTTTTTTCTTGAGTAACTATTTATCCAATCAATTAATGTTCTAAAATAGTAATATTTAAACAAAATCAAACATAAAGTTACTGAAAAATGATCTTCACAAGATCAAAGAGATGATGCATTAGATAAATTAGGATTTTTCTTGTCATCTCTCTTCATAGCTTTAGTCCATGATTTTCTAATGGCAGGGTCTTTTGGCACACTGAAAAACAACTTTTCGCTAGAAGTTACTGGTTGTATTAGTGCAGAGTGGTACAATACAGTACAGTAAAACCTCCTTAAAGCGACCATGTTTCATTCTAATAAAAATTGATCGTTTCAAGAGGTGGCCTCATAATGGAGGTCATGTTTAAATCTAGATTTTAATTGTTGAAAAAAAGTAGAAATAATGTTACTAGAATTTATTTTTCACATTAGGAAAAAATATAAAAATTTAAGTATCAAAATAAAAGTTAATTATATAAGTTAATTACTGCAGTGTTTAAAAATGAATATATTGACGATTGCTTTGGTTTTACGGTTTTATCTTTCATAACATTTATTTCCAAGTCCTTTGAAAATTCAGTAAATAAATACATTTTTTTTTTTTTTTTTTTTTTTGGACGGGAACAAATAAAGATATTTTCATTAATTTATCTATTTCTTTGAGAGTTTCCTAACTGAATAGGGTAGGGGAGTTTATTGATCGTCATTCTTAATTCGTCATCAGAGTTAACTTCATTGTCTAAAAAGGCATAAAGGGGTTTAAGCACTTAAAAGTTACCGGAATAATAATAATAAAAAAAAAATCTAAACTTATTTAGAAGTTTAAAGCCCCTCGGAATTATTTTTCTAATAAAACCTTCTTCAAGTGACAGGAAAAAACGGAATTTGTTTCCTTTTCTTCAAAGAAATTGGTCGCTCATGGAGAGAAGTCAGCTGGGATGGTCTCTGAACGGAAGTAAAATTAGTATTGAGCCTATGGGAATAAATTTCGTTCAATGAAAAACTGATCGTTCAGGGAGGTGGTCGCTTAATGGAGGTGATCGCTTAATGTAGGTGGTCGCACAGAGAGGTTTCACTGTATTTATAATATGACTTTGTGCTCTCAGTCATAATAATTTTAGAAACAGCAATATTTAAAATGAACAAGTTGAAAAGCGACACACGTAAAGAATAACAGTCGTTTGTTGTCATGAACTGTGACGTCAGATGTATTAGTATTATGGAGCGTTTTCGGGATACGGTAAATAGTGCGATATTAAAACAATCATAAATCAGTAATAAAAGCTCAAAATAAAAAACATATGCAGGGTATCCTTCTTATTTTTTCATGTACTATTGTTTCGTGATAAAGTTAGAAAACGTGCAAATTCTCCATTGCGTACTACATTTTGTCTCTTATTCGGAAAAAAAAGAAAAAACTAACGCTTTTCACCGCTTTGAAAGAATCTCTTGTGACTAGAGGTCTATTTCGCAAATATTAAGAAAATTACTGCATACAAAAATATTAAAATGGGTAGTATTATAGAGAAATGTTTGATAAAAACGTTGAAGTAGACAGTTTTTAAATCGAAGAATTATTTTAAGAGATATTTAATGTTAAATCTGGATAAAATTGTCTCATTAAAAAAGTCTGATAGGAAAAAAAATATATACATGGGAATTTAATCATTTTCATTCAATTTAATCATTCAATAGAAACTCGAAGTTTGCAGAGTGCATTTATTATTTTTAACTTGCCTAATTTTTTGACGGTTTATTTCAATTTTAAATTAAAATTTTCAGAATTTCCAGAGATATTTTTTACATATTTTAGAAAAGGTTATTTTAAATTGTTGCCAATTGTTAAAACAGCGCAAAGAATAATATATCCTTTAAATTAAAAATTTATTCACACGTGACTATTATAAACAGAAAAAAATCCTTTTAAATTAGAATTAAATGATAGCGTGTTAAAAGCAGGAAAATATTAAACATTACGTCATAAAAATTGTTTTTACACATGCTTACTTAAAATGAAAGAAAATTATAAAATAATCAATTATTTTCAAATTAGAATTAAATGATTACGCATTAAAAGCAGGAAAACATTGAAAATTACGTCATAAAAATTATATTTACACGTGAATATTAAAAGAAAAAGAAAATTTTTAAATAATAAATTCATTGATATGTGTTAAAAGTCGTAAATGGAGGAAATTACGTCATATTGGCCAAAGTGGCCAAATAATAATATTGCAAAACAGTTTAAATTAAAAAATATATTTATATGAGAGATTTATTTCAAATTTCGAGATGATATTTTTAACTATAGTTGCCAATTTTAAGGTAGCGCAAATAATAATATTATCTTTCTAATAATAAAAATATTTTCAGTTGAATGTTACAAAGAGAAAGGAAAGTTTGGTGAAAATTATGTCAGATTTAAAACGTTACATTTAAAATCTCTTATTTAAAATAATTTTCTTATAGCGTTGTTAAAAAATACCATAAAGCAAACACTCTGTTGACTTAGTTCCTTTTATATTTGGTAATTTTCAAATGTTTAACTAATCTTATTTAATCAAGCACGGAAACAGCAACTAACATCAGCTGATTCGGTCTTGAAATCCCTCAATAAAAGGGAAACCCGTTTACAGTAAGATCGCCATTGATTTTTTAATTATACAGAGCAGCCTCGATTATCCGAGCTAATTGGGACTGTTAGTAAATCGGAATCGGAAATCTCGGTTAATAGAAACTGTGTGTAAAAACTCGCCGTGCTTGCGAATTTAACATCTCTTTTAAAAAAATATAAAGAACGTTTTTTAAATAATAAAAATAAATATATGTAAAGTTCTGTTTCACAGCTTAACAAATTTAAAAAGAAAATCAACTACCAGTAGTAAATTTTAAAATGCAAATTGAAAAATTTACGAAAGTTCACACAGCCACTGGAAACAAAGCATTGTTCGCTATTGACTTCTCAGGGTCCAGTGTTTCTTTGGAGTTGAGTGTTTTTGGGGGCAGAAGGGCCTGTATAGCACGTACAGTGAGCTAAAGAGTGTGGTTATTTTTAAGGCTCATTCAAAAGGGAAAAAAAAATCAGACTTTGTTATCGGCTCGGTTAACAGAAAGCTCGATTAATCGAAGCTCGGTTAATCCAGGTTCTACTATAATTCAATCTTCCGTAATCTTTTTAAAGCAGATCAAATTAATGGACTTTAGCACAAAGTCACATAGCTGATAACTGCCATGCTTGTTGGCCACCTTTTTTTCAAAAAGTTTGCTTCACCTTATTCAATTAATGAGATATCTCCGATAAAATAAGTCACATTTTCCCGTTCTAAAATACTGGTATCCAAAAATCGTAGCATGTAACTGACACTACAAGTACTCATGGAACTAGACTATTTTAAGTCTGATTTTTATTATAGACTATATAAAATTATTAAAAATATATATTATGATAGGAACTACGGGCTTCGTCCTCTATTTACGTTACAGATATAAAAATCATGTTTTTTATTTTTAGGGAAAAAGAAATAAAAACCTATTTGACGATAGGTTTATAAAGACACATTTTGTATTTGTTATATTTCCGGGGATGAGGAGGGGGGGGGGACTATTTTGATTAAATATCGCAATTAGTCCACATGGCAGATATAATTATGATAGACACTAGTTTGCTTCGCCCCTCTATGGCGCCTTATGGGTCCAGCTTCCATAACTCAGAAACCACCTTTCGGACATCAATGCAACAGATTTCAAACGTTATAAGTAACTTAATAATCACCCTATATAGCATTAAAGTAAATTTATGAGTACTGCATACTATTTTTTTATCGTAATTTCTGAAGAGAAAAAAATATTTCGGTTCCATTCTTAGGTACTGGTCTGAAAAATTTTGAAAAAGGGGGGAAGGAGGGGACATGAGACTGCTGTTTGTGAAACAACACAACGGGGTCTGGCTTATTCAACTTGGTTTTTGGTGACTTCAATTGGAAGGTGGTTTGTTTAAAAGAATGCGTTCCCTGCCCCATGAAAATTGGAACTATTGGTGCACCATCTATGTAAGGATTTAATAATTATAAATTAACATTTTGGATTTATTAATTTAAGGATAAAGTGTTTTTAAAGGAATATCAAATGAAACCCTCTGTGCGATCTGCGATTATACTTACCCACTTGTTTTTATATACAAACTGCTATAAGGAAAATTGTAATAAAATAGTAAAAATTAAATCTGCATTAAATTCCATAAGTATCTTTTTTTTAATAATTTTATCACTAACCTCAAAAAAGTAATGATATCAATGCAAAAACCCTTGACGGGTTAAAAGTTTCTGACGCAGCAATTTATCTTATGCTCTAAGAATTTTAAATATGGAACTTAAAAATACTGATATCAAATTTTGAGTGACGTTATGCTATTTCTTAAAAAATATATTTGTATTTATTTCATCATTTTATTTTTGTTTTATTTATAATCGCATGTGCAAAAGTTATGTTCAACATGAAAAGCTGCATAAAATTTTATTCGCTGTTGCTTTATCATTTACATCTCTCATAAATTCAAAATATGAGTTTTAAAAGATATGATATAAAATTTAAGTGACGCCTTGATGTGACTTTAAAAGATTTGTTTTAAAATTCAATTTAAATTATTTTTGACTTGGTTAAAATATTTTTTTACATCTATACAATACTTTTAATTTTCCAATTCACTGTTAAATATATCACTTTCATTGAATCTATACTATGCATTGAAATGTATTTATTTCAATAAATTGATTTATCTTTTGTGTCACGCTATTGAAAATTGTGAGTAAGATTTATGTAAATGGTTTATTTGCGTCAAACTATCCTTTTTCATACATTTCATGTAGTTTGGACACAATGACGCAAAGAAACCATTTACATAAATCTTACTCACAATTTTGAATAGCGTGACACAAAAGATAAATCAATTTATTGAAATAAATACATTTCAATGCATAGTATAGATTCAATGAAAGTGATATATTTAACAGTGAATTGGAAAATTAAAAGTATTGTATAGATGTAAAAAAATATTTTAACCAAGTCAAAAATAATTTAAATTGAATTTTAAAACAAACCTTTTAAAGTCACATCAAGGCGTCACTTAAATTTTGTATCATATCTTTTAAAACTCATATTTTGAATTTATGAGAGATGTAAATGATAAAGCAACAGCGAATAAAATTTTATGCAGCTTTTCATGTTGAACATAACTTTTGCACATGCGATTATATCATATCTTTTAAAACTCATATTTTGAATTTATGAGAGATGTAAATGATAAAGCAACAGCGAATAAAATTTTATGCAGCTTTTCATGTTGAACATAACTTTTGCACATGCGATTATAAATAAAACAAAAATAAAATGATGAAATAAATACAAATATATTTTTTAAGAAATAGCATAACGTCACTCAAAATTTGATATCAGTATTTTTAAGTTCCATATTTAAAATTCTTAGAGCATAAGATAAATTGCTGCGTCAGAAACTTTTAACCCGTCAAGGGTTTTTGCATTGATATCAGCTTTACAATAACTGCACCAAATTTGAGGGTACCGAAACGCAGGAGGTCCCAGGGCTCCGTTGGACCATAATTTAATTAGGTACTGGGAATACATAAACAGATTAGTTCAAATGGATTATTTCGAAAAAAGCATGGCATTATTCCGTTCTCTTAAAAAAAAAAAAAAAATTTTTTTTCACTGTTCCTGTTCGGGCCTTCAGAACCTGATTAAAGCATGGGCGAACTGGGCCATGGCCCAAGGGTCCTAACTTTAGGTACCCTCACATTTGGTTTGAATTTTTTGTAAAGCTGATATTTTAAATCTGATTTGATCTTGTATTGAATATAATTAAAATTTTATACTTTTAGAGTAGGATAAAATTGAAAAAAAAAAAAAATCTCTAAATATCTATTTATATATTCATATATGTATTCTAAGGCAAAGCTTAATTTCTTGTGACAGTATAGGAAAGTGGACCCGAATATATACCAAGTCCTGGCCGGTCTTTGGCTTCCTCCTCATCCTGCCTGCATACTCTCATTGTTTATCTGCAATCGTTCATTCAAATTGGCTCGTTCTTACTGGATACTCTTGCAGAGGTCTCCACAGACCCGGGACTATCTTGAAACCTAAGCTGAGCTCGGACGGATACAGACCTTAACTTCAGTCCTCCCAAGTAGCATAAAATGGTTGGGCCAATGTTGCTTAATTGTTGACGAATTATTGTACCACAATAAGAAATGCTTGCCTTGTCGTACCATTGGACAATGAACCATTTGCCAACAAAAGCCCAACAGTAGTCCAACCGTTAGCTCCTCAGAATCCTGTTCAGATACACTCCAAATTAGAGAGGCTTGCTTTAGAGGTTCTAGAGTTGATATTATCAACCCTACTATTTCCCGATGATTTTCACAGCCAACGATTGGCCAACAATCTGCTTAAGGCAGATCGCACACTGAAGTGACAGGAGGGAGATGAAGTGCGACTTAGGAGGAGAAACAGTTCGAAACAAAGACGAAAGCTGTTTCAAACATGTTTTTTCCCCGAAGTCGAGCAACATGTTGCATGAATCTCCTCCAGCCTGCCTTACTTGAATTACCACGTCATGTAGAGTTAGCAATTTCTTTTTTCCCACAGAAAGTGTGAGTTTTCTTTCTGTTTTTCGACAACGTACTTTTATTTTTTTAGTTGCATAATTTTCTTTTATTAATATCATTATTATTTTATTAGCCTAAGGTTACAAAAGAGGAGGATTTTTTTTTTCGTTTTATAATTGATTATTATGATTTGATTCAATTATCTTTATTTATTTATCGTTTTTTATATAGTTCCGAAAATGAAATTGGTAGATTTATATACATGGGTGCAATATGTTATCTATCGCCGACCTTTAGTTTCTCAACCGTTGTTCGTAGACATATAGTTCCAATTACAAAAACGTTTCAAATGGGGTAAATATTCATGTTGTTGCATTATTTAAAGTAAAAAATCCGTTTTATAAAAAATTACGAAATCTAGCTTTTTATACGATCCCCTAGTCCCTATAGTTATATTTAGTAAACGTTTACACATATCTTAACACATATAACACAAAAAGTTTGACATCTGTACTACAAAAATTCACAGAGTTATTAAATTTCAAAGTTTGAGATTTTTGCACATGATTTTGTCTTTCATTGAGGGATCAGTTAAAAGATGAATTAAAGTAATTCGAGATCAAAATCAGGGTGCGCTTCCGCTGCCATTTATCTAGTCCTTAGTGAGTATGTTTTATTTTCCGGTTGTCGATTCTACCTACTTTGTCGTTTGAATATTGTTCGACCCATAAAAAGCTCAAATTTTTAGATGAAATAACCCTCTTCGATGATTCCCTGATTTAGTGATACCGGCTAAAGGTGATTTTGCCGAAAAAAGGACATTGCACCCTGACTAAAATCCCCTGACAAAATCATGTGCAAAAATCTCAAACTTTGAAATTTAATAACTCTGTCGCTTTTTGCAGTACAGATGTCAAACTTTTTGTGTTATATCTGTTATGATATGTGTAAACTTTTACTAAATATAACTATAGGGACTGGGGGACCGTATAAAAAGTTATATTTCGTAATTTTTATAAAATCGATTTTTTACTTTAAATAATGCCACAACATGAATATTTAGCTCATTTGAAACGTTTTTGTAATGGGAATTATATGTCTACGGCCAACGGTTGAGAAATTAAAGGTCGGCGAAGATAACATATTGCACCCTGTATATATAGCTCTGTAAATGTAACTGTCGCTATTAAAAATGCTAAAGCTTGCAGTATAGTTAAAAAATTTATTGATATACGATTGTTTGGAAGAACAAATCTTTTGTTTATGAATTTCCGTATAAGGAAAAGTTGCGGTCTTGAAGTCTCGATTTCTCTTTTAAATTTTAGATTGCTATTGTCGTAAGATTGCTGTTGATAATCAAGTTGTTGTTGAAGTTTTAAATTTCCCATATAATTTTTGCAGAAAATTTTTCACTTGCAATAAAAATTTTGAATTTTAGAAAATGTAGGATTTTTTTACTTTTTTTGCGTCAGATCATGTTTCGGGTTTCTCACAATTACTGATCTATGTTTTGCCTCGATATAAGGAGTTTAAGTTCTCGGAACTTAGGCTGTACAGTACAGTACACTTGTCCAGTGTCAAGTAGTTTATCGGATTGGTAAAATAAAGCCAGTTTACTTTGTAAAAAAAAAATACTCTTTATAAAACAAAATTTGCGAATAACCAAGTTGAGTATTCGCGAATGTTGAAATGTTCTGCATTTTTTATTTCGCGAATAATCAAAACTCGCGAATGTTAAGGGATTACTGTATGCATTTTCTTTACAGTATTTTATAATTCTAGTTTTCTTTAACCCTTTTTTTTTTCATTTTAAACTTAGTTTTTTTATAAATGAATCTTCATTTGTATACCCTTATCTAAGTAGTGATCAATAACATAGATATTACCATATTCTTAAAATACAATTTTTTTTTTTTTTTTTTTTTTTGCTTCTTTCGTTATCTTTTCTTTTCTTTCTTTTTTTTCTTTTTTTTTTTCTTCTCTTTCTTTTTTTTTTTACAATATTCATAAAAAGTGAACAATTTGCGATCTTTCTTTTGAGAAATAGGAAGGAAACAACCTACAGGATCTGAACAAATCATCCTGAATATCTCACAGCTCCACTTAGAATTTGTTGCTAAGAGTTCAAATATATTACCTATTGTCTTCGAACGGTTGTTTTAGGCCATTTCCAGAGTTTATTACTTTAAGTTTTTAAAAATTTAGTGATTTTATTAGTTTTTTTTGTCAGTTTCTTTATCCGTAAAGGCACACGTGTTTTAACCCTTTATCCATTGGCGGCATTTATAAGTACCATTAAAATAACTTGTTATAAAATTCATTTAAGGCTGTTCTCAACTGCTCTGCTCAACAACCGAAAAACGTTTTGACACATTTAAAAATTTATTTTTTAACGGAAGGATATAAAATTGGAAGGCCTGACCATGGAAGCGATTTGGAATCGAGCTGTGTTTTCCATTTCTTGATCAATAAATTACCTATGGACCCTATTACCCTTTTCGGTTCGAGGCTATAAAAACCGCCATTTAACCAATTGTGACGTCACAGGAATACTGTCCATTGTATTACCGGATCCGCATGCAGACGATTACAGAAAATTTCGTTTACAATTAAGGCTGTTCTCAAATCAAAAAGGGCAACTTATGACATAAGTTTTAATTTATTTTTGTTCGGAAAAGCATGAAACTAGCAGGTGTTGTTGTTCAGAAACTATGTTATCGAGCTGTTTTTTCCGTTTTTTTTTTTTCGCAAACGCTATAGATCTTTCAGGAAATAGTGTCAAAGTGGGCATTGTGAACCGAATTTCCGCGCGAAAGAAGAATATAACGGCTCAAGAAAGGGTGAAAAACGTGTTTGTCACGTGATCAAAATCGCTTATAACTCAATCGGCAATGTATTGATCAAAAAATGGAAAACACAGTTCTATTCCAAATTGCTTCCATGGTCAGGCTTTCCAATTTTATATCTTTCCGTTAAAAAATGAATTTGCAACTGTGTCAAAATGTTTTGCACTTGTTGAACAGAGCAGTTGAGAACAGCCCTAAAATAATATAAATAGTTTAGCATTTGTTTCTAGCTAATAATCCACAAATAAATTGACCCTATTCTTCATTTCGGTTCGAGGCTATAAAAATCGCCATTTTACCAATTGTGACGTCAGAGGAATACTGTCCATTGATTTATAAGCGATTTTGATCACGGCACAAACACGTTTCCCCCCCTTCTTGAGCGCTTATTCTTCTTTCGCACGGATATTCGGTTCAAAACGCCCATTTTGACACTGTTTTCTGAAAGATCTATTGCGTTTGCGAAAAAAAAAAAAAAAAAACAGCTCGATTACATAGTTTTTGAACAACAACACCTGCTAGTTTCATGCATTTCCGAACAAAATTAAATTAAAACTTATGTCATAAAGTTGCCCTTTTGGATTTGAGAACAGCCTTAATACATGGATTAGTTGTAATGCAATTTAGCCCTTTCGAGGGCGGTGTCTTTAAAAAAGGACACCTAATTTTAATTTCAAAACTGACAAACGGCACCAAGAATATTTTATTAAAAATTTCCTATTATAATGTATGCGAAAATAAGCAAGTTTGTATTTTCTAATAAATTCGTTTATAAATTCCGGTGTCAGTCCATTATTTCATCAGTTTATCAACAGAATTACTCCGTGCCGGCAAGTGTTAGAATGAGCTATAGATACATTCATTTATCTTGTTCCAAAAGCATTATTGGTTACACAAAACAAAAATATTTTTAAAAGGATGATTTCTTTTGCATTTGCATCTTTTCAGCTTTCTTGGCTTTGGGGAGATGGGGGGGGGGGGGATTTTTCAATTCGGAAATATTTCTATATTTCTATTGTAAGAAGATTATATTTGTACATTTCCTAATTTTTCAAAATACTAAGAAAAATAGTTAAAATAAAAGATTTGAGTGAGGTCATAAATATTTCACTAAATCCCTATAAATTCAAATTTAATGAATCCCCCTAAATCCTTCAATCCTTCTAAAATTTATTAAATGATTATATAAATCTTCTAATGTAGTTTAACCGATTCTCGAAAAATGCTTTAGAAGATAAAATTTTCATGAATTCATAATTCAGTACATAAAGGGTTTAATTTGGAAAAATACCTGAATTGTTATAAAATTCAATTATGCCATTAAAGTATAGTCCAATTTTTCCCTTCTCGAAAAAGTCCTCCACAACTTATATATCTGCATTCACTTCTCTCCCTTTTTTTTTTTTTTTTTTTCTTTAAACAGAAACACAGAAATTTAGAATGTTTTACAACCTACGAGTAGCTGTCCGTGTGAAATGTTCTGAATTATGTATAAACATTTTACGGTTTTAAAAATTCAGGGTTATAGCGTAGGGCAGGGTCGGCGAACCTATGGCACGCGTGCCACTTTCGGCACGCCAAAGAATAATTCTGGCACGGCGCGGCGTTGATTATGTCTCTAAATAAGGATACAGCGATTTTACACAAAATACACGAACTTCGATGATCCGATTAGATTCTAAATTCGATTAATTGCAAATTGAAGAATTTTAATCTTATACGAAAATTTATAAAACAAAGAAAATATTTGAAAACTATCAAAAAGGAAAGATTATTACCGATGGTAAATTATGGTAACTTGGGAAGTTAACTTCAGAACTATTTAAATAAACTGCCTTTTTTTTTTCAATTTTAATAATATTTTCTACTATTTATATTTGTCATTTTCGCAAATTCATCATTTCCGCAAATTTAGAATATAAAAAATTAAATAAAGAGTGATTGCCATATAAATTCATTTAGTTTGCATTCTGTTGAAATTAACTGAATATGAACATGATATTAATAATTTTTCATCCACGATACAACAATTAATTACATTATGTCTTTAATTAATTTCTAAAATATGTTTCTATAATTATTGCAGAGTAATACTTACATGTATGTTGCTCATTTTAGAAAATATCCTAATTGTTAATATGTGCGAACCCCTCTGAACAAAATTATATTCCAGAAAAAAAAGGAACTGCTACATTTATTCCCGGACTCATTGAAACTCTTTTCTTCCTTTTCAATGTCATGTGCGAGCATAATAGCTTATGCATCAGTTTCTCCACCTAATTGTGGTTTTTGATGTAGAAGTATATGTTTCGCCACCCTTTTTTTCCCTCTTTTTCGACACGTATTTTCTTTCACTTCTGCTCTATGCGTCTGTAATTAACGACGCAAAAAAAAATGTCTGTCTCCTGTTCTATTATGTGATAAAGTTTATTAAAACAATTAATCAAGATGAAAGTTTAATCACATTATTAAATGAAACTAGCCATGCTTTACCTCACACCTGAATTACATCTTCAATCACATTTTTCAATTTCTTTTTCAATAAAGATTTTAGCACTGCAACTGTCGGTAAAGTCACAAAGGCGTACCATGGATATATCCTGAAGTGTATGGCGGTTCCTGTCTCAACACCGGGACATCAGGTAAGAGAAATAATTTTCCTTACCTTTATTTTTACTGTGAAATATGATACGACATAAAATTAGAGGTCCCTCCTAAATATTTGTCGATTATATATATATATATTCTAATAACAGATTATGAGACTGATTGCGCTCTTTATAAGAAATGTATTAACTATTATAATGACATCGTATAAATATTTGCAACATTTTTATATGTAAGCGAAGAAAACTAAAAACAATAAACATACTATTGTTATTTAACTGTATAAGAAGATATTTGATATTATTATTATTTGAAAAGAATACGAACTGTTTCATTGCAAATATATATATCGCTACACTCTAAGTGTAAGCAAAAGTTATCAAAGTTATAACTGATTTATATTATTATTATTATTTGATTGTATAAGAAAATATTTATTCTATATAATTAAAACTAAAATGAGTATCCTAAGGGATTCAATAATAGAAAAACTGAACTCAAGCAATTATGATGTATGGAAATTCAGGTTAGAAATGTATTTACAGAAGGAGGACCTCTATAGTGTTATCAGTCAGGACCCGCCCGATCCAATGACAGATGATTTTAGAAATAAAAACAGGAAAGCGCGTGCCATTATAAATTTATTGATCGATGACGATCAAATAACAAATGTGAAGAATTTAGAAAGTGCGCGAGAATGTTGGCTTGCTTTAAAAGAAGTTCACGAACGTTCGAATTTAAGTAGTAAACTATTTCTTTTAAGGAAACTTTACTCCACCAAATTAAAAGAAGGTGGCAATATGGTGGATCACCTTACAAAAATTTATGAAACTCGCGATAAGCTAGCCGCTATCGGCGAGACTGTAACTGATCAACACCTTGCTGCTTTAATGCTCTGCTCTCTCCCTTCCAGTTATGACGGTCTCATTACCGTTTTGGAGGCAAGGGACGAGCGTGACCTTAGTGCTAGTTTTATTCGCACTAAATTAATAGGCGAGCACACGAAAAGAGTTGAAAATAACCGCGAAAGTGAGAACAGTCACTCCGCGTTAAAGGTGGTGAAATTCCATAAAAACAAACAAAATAAATTCTGCCGGTACTGTAAAAAGAATTCTCACAATATCGACGATTGTTGGAGCTTGAAAAATAAAAATAAAAATAATCCTAAGCAGTACCAATACCCCAATCGTTTTCCCAACCAGTCACAAAAATCGGCTATATGCTCTCAAGGCAGCGCATACCCGAATACTAACAAAAATAGGAATTTTGAAAAGGAAACACCTAATGATAGAAATGTTACATTTTTTGTTGGGGATAATGTAAAAGATCTCTGGGTAATTGATTCAGGGTCTTCAACTCATATTTGTAATAACAAAAACAAGTTTAATGATTTTCATAACAGTGCTTCTAGCGTAACAATCGCAAACGGTCAAGAGCTTTGCTCTGAGGGTTACGGGACTATAAAATTAAATACATTAATGTCGGATAATGCACACAGAACGATAACACTAAAGAATGTATTGTATGTACCCAAAATTGAAACAAATTTAATTTCTATAAAAAGAGCTACTGAAAATGGTTGTAAAGCCATATTTGAGAAACAATCTTGCAAGATAACTCACGAAGGTGTTACGTACCTCGAGGGCTATGTAAACAATAATTTATATGAATGTAGAATAGAACAAAATATGTCTCACAATGTAAATATTATAAATGAATGCGAAAATAAAAATTGTCTACACAAGTGGCATAGGAGATTAGGCCACAGAAACGTTAATCATATTAAGGAATTGGTAAATAATGATATGGCGTTAGGAATTAAAATTGACAAATGTAAACACGGTGATACATGCGAAACATGCATAATTTCTAAACTCACTAGTGATCCATACCCCAAAGCCGCTAGTTTTCGAGCTACAAAGCCCACAGAATTAGTGCACTCCGATTTATGTGGACCTATGCAAACAGCGACGGTTGGCGGAAAATACTATTTTTTGACTTTTGTAGATGATTTTAGCCGGTTTACCATAACGTACTTACTGAGAACCAAAGATGAAGTTTTCCCTAAATTTAAAGAATATGTTGCAATGACCGCGAATAAATTTGGCAGGAAGGTGCGTGCTATCCGTACCGACAACGGAGGGGAATACACAGGGAAGGAAATTGAAAATTATCTAAAAAATGAGGGAATCAACCATCAACTTACTGTTCCGTATTCCGCGCCTCAAAATGGGGTTGCGGAGCGTAAGAACCGTACCTTGATGGAGATGGCTCGCTGCCTACTTAAAGACAGTAATTTACCTAACTCATTCTGGGGCGAAGCCGTCTGCACCGCAACTTACATACAAAATCGCCTCCCAACTTCATCCAACGACTGCACTCCCTACGAAAAATGGACTGGTCGCAAACCAGATCTTTCAAATATTAAAACCTTCGGTTGTCGCGCCTTTGCTTATGTGGAAAAGACTCATAGAAGAAAATTGGATAATGCAGCCATAGAGGGGATATTCGTAGGTTACGACAATAGGAGTAAGGGCTACAGAATTTGTACGGACGGTAAGAAAATCGTAATAAGTAGAACCGTAAAATTTCTGGAGACTAAAAGTAAAAATATAACTGAGGATAGCATATCCAATAAAAACAATGAAATACCAAATTTTGAAAATCCGGTTCCGAAATTACAATTAATCGAGGATAATATTGACAGCGCCGAAGATACAACGCAAAATCAAAATGCAAATTCGGATACAACGCAAAACATCCCGCGTAGATCAAACAGACCGAACAGGGGAGTTCCTCCCGATAGATTTGCTTTCTTAACAAATGACGTTAAAGTAGAAGATCCGAAAAATTGGGACGATATAAAAAATATGCAAAACCCGATTGAAAAAGAAAAGTGGATAGAAGCGACTTTAGAAGAAATGAATTCTCTTCGCGAAAATAATACATGGGAATTAGTCGAAGTCCCACCAGGAACGAAAGTGATCGGTTGCAAGTGGGCGTTCAAATCCAAATACAATAGCCAGGGTTTGCTGGAAAAGTTTAAGGCTAGGCTGGTCGCAAAGGGTTTTTCCCAAAAGTATGGGGTAGATTATGATGAGACCTTTGCGCCAGTCGCGTCTCATACGACAATTAGAAGTTTTTTAGCAATGGCATTGTATAAGGATCTGAACTTAAGACATGTAGATATTAAGACCGCTTTCCTTCACGGGGAATTGCAAGAAAATGTGTATATGCATCAGCCTGAAGGCTATGCAGTTCCGGGAGAGGAGCATAAGGTATGCAGACTCAAAAAGGCCATTTATGGTTTGAAGCAGGCCGCCAGAGCGTGGAACCTGACATTACATAAATTATTATCTAAATTAGGTTTTCACCAAAGTAGGATCGATAAATGTTTATATAAGAAAACAACCAATGAAACAACGACTTACGTAATCGTTTATGTAGACGATCTCCTCATAGCTGGGAAAGATGAGAATATTAATAAACTTATAAACGAATTAAACGAGGAATACCCTGTAACTGACTTAGGTGAAGCGAAATATTATCTTGGGATAAATATTAATCGGCCTGACAAAAATACCATGACGCTTGATCAAATTAATAAAATTAATGACTTAATAATTAAATTCGGCTTAGAAAACTCGAAACCAACTAATATACCAATGGAACCAGGATACGTTAAGTTAGTGGATGATGAAAATCTCCTCCCGAATAATACGAATTACAGACAAGCCGTAGGAGCTCTACTATACATCGCGACTGTATCAAGGCCAGATATTAGTGCCGCGGTAAATATTTTAAGTCGCAGAAACGAGCATCCAAGGGCTAAGGATTGGGAAGCTGTTAAGCGAACAATCAGATATCTTAAAACTACAATTGACTTAAAATTAACATACACTAATTTAGAAAAACCTGTCTTGAGGGCATATTCTGATTCAGACTGGGCAAATGATCCTACTGACAGAAAGTCAGTGTCAGGAAATCTACTTATGATTGGAAATAACCCACTTCTGTGGACATCAAAAAAGCAGGCTTGTATTGCCATGTCTTCAGCTGAGTCAGAGTACGTGGCTGCCGCTTGCGCAGCACAAGAAACTATATGGATTTTACAACTACTGAAGGAACTGGACCTCGAGCAAGAACTACCAGTAACTCTGTTTGAGGACAACCAGTCTTCCATCAAACTTGCCGAAAGCGATAAGCATCATCAAAGAACCAAGCACATATCCCTTCGGTATCATCTTCTGAGAAACCTGGTCGAGGAAGGGACAATAACTATGACGTACCTTGAAACTGCAGCAATGACTGCAGACCTTCTAACCAAACCCCTTCCCAAGCTTCGATTTGAGCTTCACAGAAATATTGTTTTTAACATTTAAAACTTTTTGTTCCAGGGTTTCAGCGGGGGTGTTAATATGTGCGAACCCCTCTGAACAAAATTATATTCCAGAAAAAAAAGGAACTGCTACATTTATTCCCGGACTCATTGAAACTCTTTTCTTCCTTTTCAATGTCATGTGCGAGCATAATAGCTTATGCATCAGTTTCTCCACCTAATTGTGGTTTTTGATGTAGAAGTATATGTTTCGCCACCCTTTTTTTCCCTCTTTTTCGACACGTATTTTCTTTCCCTTCTGCTCTATGCGTCTGTAATTAACGACGCAAAAAAAAATGTCTGTCTCCTGTTCTATTATGTGATAAAGTTTATTAAAACAATTAATCAAGATGAAAGTTTAATCACATTATTAAATGAAACTAGCCATGCTTTACCTCACACCTGAATTACATCTTCAATCACATTTTTCAATTTCTTTTTCAATAAAGATTTTAGCACTGCAACTGTCGGTAAAGTCACAAAGGCGTACCATGGATATATCCTGAAGTGTATGGCGGTTCCTGTCTCAACACCGGGACATCAGGTAAGAGAAATAATTTTCCTTACCTTTATTTTTACTGTGAAATATGATACGACATAAAATTAGAGGTCCCTCCTAAATATTTGTCGATTATATATATATATATTCTAATAACACTAATAAGTAATTTTCAAGTAGTTTTGATTCATTATAGTTCAATCCACTAAATTTGTTTTTTAGTTGGCACGTCAAGGTCAAGTAAAATATTTTTTGAAAAAAAATTGGCACGCGACTATAAAAAGGTTCGCCAACCCTTTCGTAGGGTATAAGATGGTATACGCCGTAATACCTTCTGAACTTTTTAAAGAAACTCCCCGTATACTCCTGTTTCTCAAGTAAAGTTACAGCATATATCTTATATAGGGCTGCCACGGGCGACTATTTTTATATTCTGTTCGCACCAGTATTTTTCTAATATAAATTTTGAAGCAATAGTTCTCTTGAAAATGTTGTCAAAGTGTGTGTTAAGGGTTTCTGTTTTGAGAAAGTGGAATTAAAAAATAGAATTAAAAAATAATTGCCCGTGGCAGCCTTGCCTATAACGTATACTCTCTTCCTAATAACCTATATCTTCTGTTATTATTTTTTTTATGTCTACACTATTGTTAATAAATCAATGTAAATCTATATCCTTTTTAGTCCTTGGTGCCTCAGTTTTTATTGATAAAGACTTAGTTTGATTTGCATATTATTAGTCAAGTACAGGAAATTTACTACAGTAAAAATTACTGTCTGTTATTATAAAGACACAATTTTAAATATAAAACCATGGCAGTTGCAGGCATAAACACTGAAGTTATTAGCAATCGAACATATTTACGCCCATGATTACAACAAGCAGTCTTCTTTTGCGAAACTGAACAACACATTTCGTTTCATTATTTTTTCACCCTTTTTTCAAAATATATACATTTTTAGTATTCACTCATCTACCTAATTATAATACCTAATATTACCTAATAATAATAATAATAATAATAATAATAATAATAATAACAATAAGATAGTCGATTATGAGATTACAATACCCTCAAAAAACAAAAACAAAATATTCTTCGAAAGGGAATGCACAACTCATTCATTGCAATCCCTGATAACCAATGCAATGGGATTATAAAGTTACTTCAGAAAATTCTTGAGCAGATGGCGATTAGATTCTGATTTATCAGAAAAGAAAATCTCAAGTTTTTCATCACAGATTGTTACAATTTGGTTAAAACAACTTCCTTCCACAATGGATTGCCATAATAATAGTTTTAATTCCTATGTAAAGCCTGTTTTTTTTTTTTTTTTTTTTTTTTGGTTTTTTTCAGTGAGGATTGCTGAAATATGTCCCCCATCTTACCATGATTAAGGATATTGCTGTCGCGTGTCTCATTCTGCCAGAGATAAAAGTAGACGTGACATGGGACACACTTATAGATAAAAAGAAGCCAAGTAAGCTAAGAAGTCTATAGATAATGCGAGTTTCCGCTCGATGTTGAAAATGAGCGAAACACTTATTTTGTTCACTTTATCAGTATAGTTTGTAATCATCACCAGTGGCGTACCCAGGATTTTATTTCGGGGGGGGCTGACTTAAATTTCCATAATGTTCTAAATCTTACGAAACACGTTGAATTGTGTTATAAACAGAAATCATTTTTGCCAATAAGGCCGCAGCCAGGGGGGGGGGGGGGGGCAGGGGTGACTTCCGAATTTTCCGAAAATTTGAAAAAATTTGTCTAGTCCAAAAATTCGGACTTAAAAAAATAGCGATTTTTGACATGGTCGTCGAAAAAAAACTATTTCATCAATCGTTCGCAGAAAAAAAATCTCCAATTTTTTTAAAGGATTCGAAAAGAAAAAAAAACGAAATTTTGTCATAGGGCCACGGATAAAATGCGAAGTTTGTCAAAAGATTGCGAAAAAACAGTCAAATTTCGTCAAATGCTCGCGGAGGAAACGCTAATTTCGTCAAATGGGCACAGAAAAATCCCGAATTTCGTCATAAGGCCTCAGAAAAAACGCGAATTACATCAAACGTTTGCGGGAAAAATACGAATTTCGAAAAAAGATCGCTAAAAACACGCATACCGTCAAAGGGCTGAGCAAAAAAAGCTAATTTCGTAAAGGATCGCAAAAAAGCTAATGGAAAAACGCGAATTTCGTCAAAAGGGCGCAGAAAAGCGCAAATTTCATCAAAAAGAGGAAAAAAACGCTAATTTTGTGAAAAAGCCGCAGAAAAACGCCAATTTCAACAAAGGATTGCGAAAAAACGTGAATTTTGTCATACGGCCGCCGAAAAAGCGCGAATTTCATCAAATGACCGCAGAAAATACGCGAATATCGTCAAAGGGCCTTAAAAAATGCAAATTTCGACAAAGGATTGCTAAAAAAACACGCATTTCGTCAAGGGGAAGCGGAGAAAAACGCGAATTTCGTCAAAAGGCCGCAGAAAACTGCAAATTTTGCCAAAAAGACGAGAAAAAAAGCAAATTTCGTCGAAAAGCCGTTAAAAAAACGCAAATTTCGACGAAGGATTGCCTAAAAAACGCAAATTTCGGCAAATGACCACAGAAAAAATGCGAATTTCGTCAAAGGGCCGCAGAAAAAACGGAAATTTCAACAAAGAATAGCTAAAAAAACATTCATTCCGTCAAAGGGCAGCGGAAAAATGCGAATTTCGTTAAAGGATCGCAAAAAAAAGAAAAAGCAGTGTCACAAAGACGGGCGACAGAAAAGCGTGAATTTTGTCAAAAGGCTGCGGAAAAAAGCGAATTTCGTCAAAAATCCGCGGAAAAAAGCAAATTTTGACAAAGGATCTCGAAAAAAAACGCGAATTTTGCCAAAGGGCCGCAGAAAAAACGCGAATTTCATCAAAAAGTCGCCGGAAAACGCGAATTTCGAAAAAAAGATCGCTTAAAACACGCATTTTGTCAAACAGCTGCGACAAAAAAGCTAATTTCGTAAAAGATCGCAAAAAACGCGAATTTCATCAAAAAGACGAGAAAAAAACGCGAATTTCGTCAAAAATCCAAAGAAAAAATGCAAATTTCGACGAAGGATTGCGTAAAAAAAACGCGAATTTAGGCAAATGACCTCGGGAAAAAACGCGAATTTCGTCAAAAGGCCGCAGAAAAAACGCAAATTTCGACAAAGGATCGCTAAAAAAACACGCATTCCTTCAAAAGAAAGTGGAAAAACGCAAATTTCGTCAAAAGGACACAGAAAAAACGTGAATTTCGTCAAAAGGACACAGAAGAAAACGTGAATTTCGTCAAAAGGACACAGAAAAAAACGAGAATTTCGTCAAAAAGACGAGAAAAAAGTGCAAATTTCATCAAAAAGCCGTGGACAAAACGCAAATTTCGACGAAAGATTGCATAAAAAAACGCAAATTTCGGCAAATGACCACAGAAAAAACGCGAATTTCGTCAAAGAGCCCCAGAAAAAACGCAAATTTCGACAAAGGATCGCTAAAAACACACGCATTCCGTAAAAGTGAAGCGGAAAAACGCGAATTTCGTTAAAGGATCGCAAAAAGAAGAAAAAGCAGGGTCACAAAGAAGAGCCACAGAAAAACGTGTTCGTCAAAAGGCTGCGGAAAAAAGCAAATTTCGACAAAGGATCTCGAAAAAACGCAAATTTCGTCAAAGGGCCGCAGAAAAAATGCGAATTTCAACAAAAGGTAGCGGAAAAACGCGAATTTCGAAAAAAAGATCGCTTAAAACCCGCATTCAGTCAAAGGGCTGTGAAAAAAAGCTTGTTTCGTAAAAGATCGCAAAAAAACGCGAATTTCATCAAAAAAACGAGAAAAAAAACGGAAATTTTGTCAAAAATCCGCGGAAAAAACGCAAATTTCGACGAAGGATTGCGTAAAAAAACGCGCATTTCGGCAAATGACCTCGGATGAAACGCGAATTTCGTCCAAGGGCCACAGAAAAAACGCAAATTTCGATAAAGCATCATTAAAAAAACACGCATTCCGTCAAAGGGAAGCGGAAAAAACGCGAATTTCGTTAAAGATCGCAAAAAAAGAAAATCGCAGGGTCACAAAGAAGAGCCACAGTAAAACGTGAATTTCGTTAAAAGACTGCGAAAAAAAAGCGAATTTTGTCAAACAGCCGCGAAAAAAACGCTACTTTCGTCAAAGAAAATGCGAATTTCGTCAAAGAGCCATAGAAAAAAGCGAATTTCATCAAAAAGACGAGAAAAAAAATCGAATTTCGTCAAAAAGCCGCAGAAAAAAAGCAAATTTCAACGAAGGATTTCGTAAAATAAAACGTAAATTTCGGCAAAAATCTGCGAAAAAACTTGAGTTTCATCAAAAACCCGCGAAAAAACGCGAAAAAAACACAAATTTCGACAGGATCACGGAAAAAAACGCAAATTTCGACGAAGGAGTGCGTAAAAAAAAAACACGAATTTCTTCAAAGGACTGCGGAAAAAACGCAAATTTCGTCAAAAAAAAAAAAAAACGTGGAAAAAACACAAATTTTTTGCATGGAGATACGACTGAAAAATGAAAATTAATAAGCTACATTTAAGTACTTTAGTACAGTCAACTCTTCCGCACCGGATTTCCGATTTAACCGAAATCGACTTGTGTTTAGCTGTAGTGTTACTGTACATTAATATTCTTCCGCATTAACAATCTTGGCGCCCGCCGACTGTGAGCAGAATTAAAAAACTCCTTAAATTAAACTACTTTTAGATTTGTCGAATTTACTTGTAGGTCTCTTGAACTGACCATATTTTCATTTATCCAATAAAACAGGCATGAAGCTATTTTTCAGTCATTTGAAAATTGATTTTGTGGTTTCAAGTAAATTTGGTCGCAGGACTGAGGAGGATATTGGATTAACTAGAGAAACAAATTCGTGGCATGCCAGAAAATAAAACAAATTTATCTGAAAAAGAAGGAATATCAGCCCTTTTTTCATTTCACTGCGATCTCTTCGGAGGTGGAATGGAGCTGTAACCTCATAACCCCCGTCGCCATCGACTTCTTTGGGTGTATGCTGGGGCATCACTGTGCACTAGAGATGAGTTCGGGCTCGTTTTTTGGAGTCCGGTCCCGCCCGATCCCGATACCACTCTTTACCGATACATCTTTAACTATAATCGATTCCTTTCTCATAACAGTCTTCCGTGATTGACGTGAACCGGAAAATCAACGTAAATTACAAAATTGACACCGTTATCTTAAAGGTCAGATGCCTTTATATTAAAAGAAGAAACACTGACTGATTGCTTTCTATCGGAATAATAAAGTAATTATATTTACTTACGAAGCAAAGTGATCTCGTAAATCTACTACAGAGTCCTTAGCATGAGCAGAGTTCATGACAAATAGATATAATACCCAGTAAAGTTATTTTCATATGAAGAATGATTATGACTCATGCGCAAATATAAGATTAAATAATTTGCAAACCTCAAGCTAATTCTGGTCTACTAAAATTCGAAGAAAACATTCTCTTTGTGTTAGATAACTAAATAAAAAATAAATAAACGATCGGATTAAAAAATATCTTCTGTCACAAACGAAAATCCTAATAAAAACAAATTCATTGCTTGTGTTTTGATTGGCGCCATATTAATTGATCGTCGTCGAAAATGCCGTACACATAAATTTGAAAACATCACAAATTTTCTCTTGAAACAGCAATCAAATACTAAAATAAATAAACACGATTTTTGTTACCCCTTCATTTTGATCTAAATAACATTGAAAAGACTTGAAAAGTAATTTTAAATGGGGAAAAAAGTTCTTTCAATCTTTTCTATACATAAATAAATATAGTTTTCCGGTTTCAGAAAGAACGAGCCCGAGCCCGAAGGCTAGAATAAAAATAGAGCCCGAGCCCGTGTCGGGCTCGGGCTTTCGGACTCGGGCTGAGCTCGTCTCATCTCTACTGTGCACTAGTATATGGGACTAACCAGAATAGCTGCGTCGCAGAAAAAAAATTACATTTTATCTCAAAAGAAAGAAAAAAAAACAGGGATTTTTTTCATTTTTGATTACTTCGAAAGGGCCCTATAACTCCATCAGCCCCCTTCCCCTTATTAGGTATACTGTGGTGTAACTATGCGCTGATGTGAGACTAGCCAGAAAGTCTAGTTCCTTGTATTGCTGAAAACAATTGCATTACAAATTTATCTCAAACAAAAAGAAAAAAAAAACAGCACCTTTTTTCATTTCATTTTCAACTATTTTGGGAGAGGTCTGTAACCCCATCACCGCCTTTCTTCTTCTTTGGATGTAATGTGGCGTCACTGTGCACTAATATGGAACTAAACAGAAGAGTGTGGCTAGTCTGTTGAATGATAGGAGAAAAAAAATGCAAATTTATCTCAAACAGAAAGAAAAAAAGCAATTTTTTTTCGGCTATTTTGGCAGGAGGGGGCTGTAAGCCCATCAGCCGCCTCCCCTTCTTTCGGTTAAGCTGTGATGTCAATGTGGACTAATATGGATTTAACGAAAATGGCTATTTCGCTGTATGGCAGAAGAAAAATTACAAATTTATCTCAAACAAGAAGAAAAAAATCAGCCTTTTTTTTCATTTCATTTTAGACTATTTAGGAAGGGGGCACCCCATTAGCCTATTTCACCTCTTTGGGTATAATGTGGTGCCACTGTGTACTAGTATGGAACTAAAGAGAAAGCGGCTAGTCTGTTGAATGATAGGGGGGAAATACAAATTTATCTCAAACAAAATGAAAAATATCAGCACTTTTTCATTTCATGTTCGACTTTTTGGGGAGAGGGCTGTAATCCCATTAGCCCCCTTCTATATTTTTGGGTATAACGTGGTGTCACTGTACACTAATAAGGAATTACAGTGAAGGGATCGGCTAGTCTGTTGAATGATAGGGGAGAAAATGCAAATTTATCTCAAGCAGACAGAAAAAAAATCAGCGCTATTTTTTCATTTAATTTTTACTATTTGGAGAGGAGGGGGCTGTAATTCCAACAACCCCCTCCCCATCTTTGGGTATGTTGTGATGTCAATGTGGACTAATATGGAGTTAACGAGAATGACTATTTTGCTGTATGACAGAGGAAAAAAATTACAGATTTATCTTTAAAAAGTAAGGAAAACTACTTTTTTCATTTAATTTTTCGACTATTTCTGGTCTGGGGGGGGGGGGGGCAGTAACCACGTCAGTTCCCTTTCTCTTCTTTGGTGCCAATATGGACTACTATGGAAATATATGGTGAAGGAAGCGTATAGTCTGTTGAACGATAGAGGATAAAATGCAAATTTATCTTAAACAAGCAGAAAAAATTCAGCACTATTTTATCATTTCATTTTCGACCATTTCGAGAGGAGGGGGCTGAAATTCCATCAGCCCCCTCCCCATCTTTGTGTATGCTGTGATGTCAATGTGGATTAATATGGTGTTAACGAGAATGTCTATTTTGCTATATGACAGAAGAAAAAATTACAGATTTCTCTTAAAAAAGTAAGGAAAAATTACTTTTTCATTTAATTTTTCGACTATTCCGGGTGGAGGGGGGGAGGGTTCTGTAACCCCTTCTGCCCCCTTTCTTCTCTTCTTTGTTGTCAATGTGGACTAATATGGGACTAATGAGAATGGCTAGTCCGCTGTATGATTGAAAAAAATTAAAACTTTCCAAAAAAGAAAGAGGAAAAAGCAGCACTTTTTCATATCACTTTCGAAAATTTCGGGGGGGGGGGGGGGGCTGTAGCCCCATCAGCCCCCCCCTTGGGTACGCCCATGATCATCACCATTTTAGTGAATTAGTAACGGCTAATTTGGTTTGTTTAGCCAAACTAATTTATATAGTATAGTTCCTTTTTTTCCCATAAGTACCTTGGATTAGTTCAAATGAACTGTAAATAGTTCACTATTTTAATACTTATGATAATTTTATCTTTAGGTTACGTTGGGGTTTTAAGATCACAGTTCTTTAAAAAATATCTATAAAATGTATGAATTAGCAATTATCACTGTTGATTAACAATTCTGATAATTAGTGTAGCTGAATTAAGTAGTTTTCAAATTAAGTACAATTTTTATAATGGTAGCCAACAAACACTTTAAAAAAAAGGCAAATCTAAATTTAAAAGCAGCTGGTCATAAATTGTTCTCAATTATATATATATATAGATATAAATATAGATATATGTTACATTATTAGATCTAATTCCGCGATTTCCTTATCTTATTCTAAATTACTACTTTATATTCACTAAATCCTCATTCTTAAATAATCTCTGTCGTTAACTCATTTTAAATTCCCTTTAATTTAATGTCTCACTTGTCTAAATTGCTTAAATATTACGCTTTTACTATTCTTAATTTAAATGTACCATTTCCGCGCTTTTTTCTTTCTAGAATGTTCTTTTAAGCTGCTATCAGATTCACCAACTTTTCAGCCGATTTTAACCCCAACATTTTCCCGTTCAAAGGGAGAAAAGGGTTACAATTGTCGTTGCTAAAGTTGGAGGAAAACCAGTACTACTAGTACCAGCCGTTAATATTTATCGACTATTCTTATCAATCGCTTATATCTGATTGGCTGAAAGGTTGAAAGTAGGGGGTGGGGAAGTCGCGAAGGCTTTTGGGGCGGAAAGTTGCGCAGAGTTTTTTGAGCTGTGGATAAAAAGTTGGGAATATTGCTGTTTGCTATCACACTGAGTGTTGAGACAATATTTCGCGAAAAGTTGGAGGAAATCAAGAGTTGGCTCAAAAATTGCTCGAAAAGTTGGTGAATCTGATAGCAGCTTAAGAAACGCGAATTTCGTCATAAGATCGCAGAATAAAAACGGGAATTCCGTCAAATCGCGTAAAAACGCCAATTTTGTCAAAAGATCGCGAAAAAAAAACGCGAATCCTGTCCGAGGATCGCGGAAAAACGGGAATTTTGTCTTTTATAATTGTTTAATAAAGTTATACAATTATTTTTTCAAAAGTATCTAAAAAATACAAAATAAAAAAATTAGTCCCAATTTCGTCCCCCCAAAAAATCCACGCCGAAGCTTAACTTATAACTAAATAAAAATTTATTTCTAAATGAGTAAGGAATTTAATTTACATTAAAGTAAGACACAAAGAAATGTACTAATTATCAGTGGAAGAATAACATAACGAAAAATTAGCAATCCAAACATGAGGAAAAAATTGAAAAAAATGTCCTGGAAAAGGATTTTTTAATTTCGTCCCCTGGACGAAAATAAGAACTGCAAGGGGGACGAAATTGGGACCACGCTACTTCCCACTATGGCAGAGCTTCAGTTCCCGTAAGATGAACTGAGCATCTTAAAACTGACTGTATGCTACTGTCAGTATCTTATCAATGTAAAATACATGCAATAAATAAGAAGTAAATACTTACAGTACAGTAAATAACGTTCTACAAACTACATAATAAGAACTCGGGTCTTCTAAAAATAGGAAATTCGCCGTCTTTAATTTATGTATGCGTCTTATCGAACAAACTTTCAACACTGACCCCTTTTACCTCCCGTCCCCTGTGCCTTGCGTCATAAGTAGCGCCTATTCCGCAGAAGCGGAGAAGTTAAGGGGGACAAAATTAGGAGAGGGGATGAAATATGGGCACTTTACCCTACTACAATAGATTTTTTTTTCAAATTATTTTTTCTCAAATGATATGCAATACGATCGTGATCATTTCAAAGTATGTTACATTTTTTAAGGATGCAACTTTTATGAATCTTGCACAGCTGAAATAACGGGAACGTTTGCACTGAAACTTTCTCCATCGGAGATATTGTTTAACAAAACTACCGCGATAAAGGAGTAGTAAAAAACAGAAATATGGATGAAATAATACGGAATGTTTTGAAAAATTTTTATTGATAAATTTCGGATTATGTTCATTGATGCACTATAAAGAATTAAATAAAATTCATTTATTGGAAAATGAAAAAAACTGATTGATTACAAATCAGTTCAATGAAGCATGTCTGCAAGTATACTTTTATGTTTAAAACTGTGTCAGAAGGTTTCGCGTTATTGTGCAGGGAAAATAATTTTTTGAAACCGCCTTGAAGTCTTTGTTTTCTATGATACGGAGAAAATTCGTGTAACCAATGAGAGTCACATGGCATAGTTATATAGGGGGAACCAAAAGTCTTGCCCTGATTATAATAATTCATTACAAATTAACCTTTTGTATAATAATGTAGCTTGTTGTATCATTGGATAGGTCAGTTTTAGTAGTTTTTTTTAGTAGTTTTCCAAATCGGGAGATTGAAAAGGATGGACCAATAACCTGGCCTCCGCGCTCTCCAGATATTAATCTTCTGGATTTTTTCTTTGGGGGCTATATCAAGGACAGAGTCTTTGCCACACCAATTGTTGACGTCGAAGAACTGAAGACTAGGATACAAACTGTTGTGTGTGCTCTAACAGAAGACATGTTAAAGAACACTTGGCGGGAACTAGAATACCGCTTAGATATTTCCCGAGCTACCAACGGCGCACACGTTGAAATTTAGTGAGGTACGTGGTCTTATAAAAAAAATTATTACAGTACTTATAATGTATCTAAACAAATATATGTATAATTATAATAGTTTGAGCACAATAAATATTCATAATCAGGGGAAGACTTTTGGTTCACCCTGTATAATGCATACATTTGTTTGGTCTTACTTCTGTATTCTGACTAATTCTATTTCTTCCTACCGTAGATTACACAGAAGTTATAACATTTTTTTACCTTTCCAATCATCCTAAATCACCCTCTAATTATTATTTTGTAATCTTAGTATTTATAGGACTAAGCCCCTTATTATTTCAGACCACGTAACGATAACGCAGGCTTCGTCATCTTAACATGTTTCAGTTTTTGCGGGGTGTTAGAGTACTCATGTTAATTACTTAATTACTGTCGATCTTTCCTCTGAGTGAATCATGAACTGATAAAGAAAGAAATTTTTGAAAAATAATTTTGAAGTTATGAAATTCTTTAAAAAGCCCGTGAAAAAAGTAAACTAAATTTTTTTCTCCCATAAAATTCTGATACAGATGTCCAAACTCGAGCACTCAATTATTTAAAACCTCATTTGGGGAAAAAATATCAGAGGAAAAAAATTGAACAGTTCCAAACAGATTTCATTTGAAATAAAGACACACAACCTTGCTTAGATTACGCCTCGAGATTTTATCTTATTAAAATTTAACGGAAAGTACGAAAAATTGCCCAGTATTTACAGTGTATTGTTACTCGATTGCATAAATCAAAGTATAAAATTTCCGTCCAACGATTTTATACTTTGAACATTGATCATCTATATAGAGGCCGGTCAAATCCCAAATACTGATATGTTTGGCGCACTTAGATTTTAAAGAAAATTTGGGCGTAAACGTCAAAATACGGTATACTCAACGAATCACAAGACAAAATATAGAAGAAAATTTCAACATACAAAAAATAGAAAGACACGAAAAAATGAAATAAAAATACAATTTATTTGTAAACAAAACATTAGCAAATATCAAAATAATTTGCCCAATCGGCATATAAGCATCAGAATGTCGCTTTACAAAGAACTATCTTCCGCTTGTAGTATGGCAAGGTCTCTGAATTTCATGCGACAAGCTAATTTGCTGCTCTTCAGTTACGAATCCTTCATTTAGCTTAATTGTATTTCAGTGCCAGTCACCTTCCGCCCCATACTGGCTCCGTTCCACTCCACTGATGAAAAAGAAATTTAATCTTCAATGATGATATGTGGTTCATACAATACAAGATCTATTTCTACATCTATGATGGTTTTCAAATGCTTTTCAAAGCTATTGAAATTGCTATCTTTTCCCTCTGTAGCACATTTTCGATGGAAGAAGACTCCATAGTCTATCATCTTACATACGCAGATGTTATAAAGAAAATTTTCACTCAAACATGAGTGCTTATTAAAGCCAAACATTATTATTTTTTTATTTTTTTATTATGTTCTTTATTTTATTTTTATCTTACTTTTTTGTCTTTTCATTTTTTTTAAATTGTTGGGTGCAGCTAAGGATGATTGCCAAAACATAATATATTTTTCGAACTAAATAAATCGTGAACTATGTGAATTACTGTGTTTTAAAGAAGATTAAGCTTTTCTAAAGAAAGGAAATTTTTTCATGAACCAAGCTTTTGAAAATATTCCAACTTTTTGCTTCTTTTCGCCAGTACCTGGAAAGAGAAAAAAAAAATCCTGTTATCAATATCAATATTTTGTTTCAGATGTTTCATTTTTGTCACAAAAAAGTTTTAATACCAAGGAGGAGAGAAAACAATAAAGAGAAGCATTTTCCCAGACACACAGCTATTAAGATTTACAGCTATTTTGTGTAATACATCAATTCCCACGTCATTTTTTCAGTTAGCGTTTTATCCCTTTATTTCTTGTAAGTAGTGCACAATGCGGTACGCATGTATTTGGTACTAGAACAATAATTCCTTGACATTTTTTCTACACGTAACTTCTGGAATTCTTATAATAAATCATTTATAATTAATAATAATAATAATAAATTAATATAATGTATTAGTAAATCGTGATTCTAAAGTGAATATTCAGTTTTTACAATTTATGGTAAATGCCAAAATTAAGCAAGTTCAAATTGTAATGAGTCAAAAGAGTCAATATATATTATCGTATAACATAGTATTAGGCTGTCCCTAAAGTTTTAATTTCATGAACTGCGTTATAGATGTAGAGAAAGAGATATAATTTATAAAAATAGTACAGTGAAAAACGTGCTAATGTTTAATGTATACATAATCACTGATTTCTTTGTATATTATTTATCTTGCATTTTTCAGTGATGTTTCATATTTTGTGAATTACCAGCGTGTTTTTTTTTTTTTTTTTTTTTTTTTTTTTTTTTTTTTTTTTAACTATTCTTATTTTTTTAGTTGCTTTTCTCAAGGTTTCATATGTTGTGAATGAATTTCATATGGTGTTTCAAATGTTTCATATTTTGTGAATTACCAGCGTGGTTTTTTTTTTTTTTTTAAACTATTCTTACTTTTTTAGTTGCTTTTCTCAAGGAACCCCCCCCCCCCTGCCCTCACAGATAAGATTTTTAGTGTAGATTTCAAATAAAGAAGAAATTAACTGAAATCTGGAAATTGTGTTAGGATATTTTGATCTATTAAAACGTATTGAACATCTTGTATTAGGATAGCAAAGGAAGAATTTAAAGTGCGTAGCAGAAATGTATTTCTTCAATTCATCAAGCTAAATACATTTGGAAATATTCCTATGCACATACACGAAGAAAATAGAATTTCCTTGTTACCTTAATCAGTGACACTCTCAGCAGTTATGCGCAAACTGCAGAGCACAAAATTAATTGTATTTTAGCGTCTACGTACTAGAAAATTCCTAACTATAATTTGTCCAACTGAGCGAAAAAATGCCCATTCCGGAAATCGAAGTCAAACAGTATAGAACATTGGTAATGTAAGTCAAGGATCTGGGTTCGATTCCCGGCTTGGGCATTTTTTCCCTCCGTTGGAAAAATTCAACTTTACCAATCAGTATGATGGTGTTAAAAAAATAGTACATAAATAATTAATTTAAATTTAATAAACAATAGTTGTAATACATTACCTTCAAATTTCTCTTCGGATTTCATCTTATTAACTTCGTCTATAGAAGGCGTATCTTCTTCTCTTGTAGAAAACGGATGTAAAACTTTATTATCTTTTGTAGCCTCAAGTGTTAATTTTTCTTCAATCGCTAAATCAAGAACACTTCTCTTTTCTCTAACATCATTAAATTCACCAATAAATGCCTTCATATTTTCTGATGTAATATTATATGAATTCTCTTCAATGTTGATAATTTGTATCATATCTTCTGATACTTTATTTTCTTTAACCTTTAAGGCCAATAATTCCTGTTGAGATGAATTCTTAACTTCCTCTTCATGATTTCCGTTAAATGCTTTTTTTTCGTCGTTGATGAGAGACATATTTTCTTTACTATTATCATTTATATCAGAATGAAGATTATTCAAATATTCATGATTATCTACGACAATTGTTTTCACAGTGGTCATCTTAGATTCATCGTATGTGCCTTTTCCAAAATTGTTTATAGAGGCCGCTTCTTCACGTGACACATCATCAGTACCATCGGGAATATCCCCTTTTTCACAAGCGTCAATTTTGATAATTTCTATGTCGCTTTGACTCATTTCATCTTCACCTGCAACTAAAAAAAGTTTACATTAAAAAATTAATTATTTAAACAACATATTAAATAGGCGTGACTATAGGCTATGCCATTTCCTTAAATTGGGTCAAATTTGCGCAACTTAAAAAATGTCTTTGCTAGATCTAATTTTTCTGATTCCGCGTAATGACACTGCAGTGATAAATGGAAGTATGAGGCAAAAAATTTTATATAATATAAAAATTAATGAAAATGCGACGCTGATTTTTTAAGGTATGTATGTTGTAGTAATAATGCAGCTGTAAGAAAACAACAGTAAATTATATTTTAAGTTTACTATTATAAAATATTTTACGAGTGAAATAAAGAGTTTTTGGATATAAAGATAAGCCTATTTGAAATACTTATTTATCGTCAATTTCGGAGCTCTTGAGTTTAATTGTTTATGTTCATAGACTGCTCATTACTCATTTGCCAATATTGTAAACATTGTATAAATTGTTTAAAAGATTTTCTTTTGTTTAAAAGTGTTTAATTGAAAGTGTCTAATTGTTTAAAAGAAATTTAATTGTCTTTCTTTTTGTTCACATTTCAAAGTTGCATCAATGAAACTTTTTTGATCGAATTTTGATAAAGACCACAAAATATGTCTGCTACTATTCTATCTGTAAATTAATTTAGTATTAATTGTCAGCCTTAAATAATAAGTATCATTTTCGAAACAGAAAAACATTTATTTATACAACGTATTTGTCCATATTCTTATAGAAACAGAAATTAACTGAATCCTAACATGCAAGTATAAAGAGCAGATTTTGAATGCATAAATTAGTCGAACCAAATTTCAGACTGCTGCTATAAAGGGGTATTTAAAAAACTATAATAATTTTTAAATGTCTCATTTTTTAAGCTTTGTATATATTTATATATCAATGAACTGAATTATGATAAAGCAAAAAACTGACTTGCACTTTTATAGCTTTAATTCAATTTTATTTTATTATTTTTTTTTTTATTTTATAACTTTAAAATTCAACTTTTTAAGCTGTATATACATATATATATATATAATATATAAACTTTGTTTTCCATGCTGATACGCAGTAGTTTTGACTCTTAGTATGTCATTCAGGTATTGTGCTCTAATAATTTTTAATATCCTGTGTGAGGTGTATCTTTTTTTGGATCTCTTAGCTTTTTATTATCTATTTTCTACAATGTTTGCGTTATAAGGAGCTAAATTTTGTCATTTTAGGGTTACTGCCGACAAAATTGGATGAAATAACGCATCTTCTATGAATGAACTCACAAGCTCCTCTGATGATTCTGTGAGTCATTCATAGTTTCTTATTTTACATACTGGTTTCATATGTTCATTTCTAAATCATCTTTAGAACTTTATCAATTTCTTCATATATTTGTGATTTCAAATTTATTATATATATATATATATATATATATATCAGCAGAATCATGTTAAACGAAAAAACTAACATTACATCTATTCTTACCATTTAAAAATAACCTAATTTATCAGAAAAAATGTTGAGCATTTCCATTCTTAAACTAATGATCTTTAGACAAAAATCTGTTATTGTAAAAAAAATTGCATCACACGTACATCTAATTAAAGTGTACAAGCATAGTCAATGGAAAGGGACAAATAAGCTTTAAATCCTAGAAAAACAATGAAAGAAAAGCAATTTACAAAGCATTTTTAATCTATCACTTCCAAGATTTAAAGATATCCAAACAAGATTTTCTGATTTTCTGTCCGTTGAATAACTTGTCTTCGATGCACAATGTGAAACATTTAGCTCGGTTGTCATGTAAAAAGGGTACGTTTATACGAATGCACCATATCTCACCAATTGCACGAAAAATTGGAAAAGGGATGCATAAATAGAAATTGTAATGTATCTTAAATAATGCATGTTTTGTCTATAAAAAGTTAAAAATTTTGATAACAAACCATAAGGGAGTCATATGTTCGATTAGTATCCTAAAACCGTTTTGCTAGTAAAAAGATAACCCAATTTCGTAAAAAAAAAAAATAAAATCTTTGTTATCAAATTTTCTGTGGTTCCTGAAATCACGGGGTTGAAAAGTCAAGAGACATTAATATACAATGAATTATTATAAATTAATCATGTTTAGAATACTTGAACTCTGATTAATTATACTCAAGGTAATTAGAATACAATATAAAAGATCTTTTTAATACTAAGTGTTGTTGTTGTTGTTTGGATAATAGCTTATTTACTGAATGTAATGGACGTATGTAAAACTCTGTTATACACTCAGATTATTCTTAGATGTAAGACGTTCATGATTCCAAGTTTTATGCGTTTTAGATGTAATGATTTTTTTAATAAATATTTAAGAAAATTTCAATGTAAAGTTGAAATCTGTATAAGTATAAAGTTATTTCAAAAATTTTCGATAATCAGTTTTTCTTAGGAATCTTTTTTTATTCCAGAAATAATTACATTATAAGAAAGCATCTCCACTCATATTACTAAAAGTATCGTTTTCGGGTTTTTAACTTGATGTTTTTTTTTCGCCCATTAGTTTTATTTTAAATAACTGTTTTACTACGCATATTATATTAACAAGAAAGAAAAAATCATGCGTCAAGCACAGATTATGAAACACTTTCCAACACATTCAGAATAATGTAACAAAACTGCATCGTTTTAAAAATTAAAATATTATGTTTAATTCAACCCCATGGAAACGCATAACACATTTCAAATACCAATGAAAGCTGTCCCCATCTACAATAGGAAAATTATCAGATTTTTTTCAGCAGCCATGTGTATGATATTTAGATTTGTATCTATTAACTACATGCTTGCCAAAAATTAGTTCACTTAAGAAATACATGTACTTCAGTTGAAAATTTCCCTTCAGCAATTGCCTCTAATAAGGACATCCTGGTACGCGAATACTTTTATGCATCCCTGTATATGAACTATAGAATTTGTATATAACGAGTAACATGCAAAAAATTAAGTAAATTTAAAAGCGCATATCGAGTTTTAAACCGTACACTCCAGCAATTATCATTCAAAGACAGTACTGTAACCGATTTCTTTTCTGTGTCCCTGTAAATGAATAAAAAAATGCTATGAATTCCCTGTTCTAACGTGCTCGTAGTGAAATTCAGTGATTTATATCAGTTTCAATACATTTGAAATAGCGTCATGTCATTAAAATACTCTGCAAACGATTTTTCCCTATATACCATAATGTAATGGAATACTTTTGAGTGTCCCTGTAAATGAACTATTAAAATACTACATACTTCATATTACAACACCAAACATGCTTTGGTGATCCTAAATAACATTTACCAATTTAATGAAAATCCGAGTATATTTACATGAGTTAGAGCGTGGACAGACGGACCGGCAAACTGAATGCATAAACACTTTTCAATATTGTTGGAAAGTTTTAAAAAAGCTGATATTAACTGTCATACCTGTTAGATCCATTTTCCAGGTCCAAATGTCATCGACTTCCAAGAGATTTCCATCATACTGACTATCTTTTATAAAAGGGTGTTGAAGAACTTCAGAAATTAGCGGTCGCCTGCTAGCATCGTATCTTAATACTCCTTTTAGAAGATTAAGCGCATATATTAGATCTTTATCGTTCATAACAGATTTCGGGAAATTTTCTTGCAAGGAATTTCTAAAGCTGGATACCTAGATAAAGAAAAAAATCGGAATTTAACGTTTGTAAGTGACGAGTTAATGTATTACTTCCACAAATGAAAGTCAAGTAGGGACTTCTTCATGAAAACTGACGCAATGTTTAATCACTTAAGTATTCACAGATTGAAATATAAGCTATTGTAAAATTTTATTACATTTTGTTGAATTTTCGCATATCATATGCTGGTCAGTACAAAACATTGTCAAGATGAATTAAACTTCAGTTCCCACATAAAATCTACCAAATCAAGTGTTTGTGTTTTGAATTGTTTTTTGCTATTTAGTGTATACATAAGACAAATATATAGAATTGTAACGTTTACTTCATTGTGCATTGCATACTAGAGGGCGAAAATATGTTTACAATTTTCACACACAAAAGTACCATTACAAACGATAAATTATATCACTATATTTATTAGTTCCCAAATTATTCAATAAATGATCTTGAACTTGAATAAGGAGATTTTTTTCAACAATTATGGAGTCAATTACTAGGTGGAATCTGGATGATACATTGGGCATTGGGGTGCGGGAGTATTCGCAGAGTGTTGAAATCTTGTGTGATTCTGTGAAGTTATCTTATTTAATGCAAAAATACATGCCTACAGCTCTTTTCTATGGCACTGTAAATTCTAATGATTGTGTATGAAGTCGGTGGTACAGCATATTATTAGAAATTATGCGAAATTTATGACAACTTTTAAAGAATTTCTAATGAAGTATTTACAGAATTACAAATATTTACAGTATAGTTTAAGAAATCAAGGTGCATCTTACGATGTCCACTTACACCTTGAAAATGCTTGTACCAATAATTTTGTTAATGTTACTATAGAAGCTAAACATAAGGTTTCACGCGAGTTCAGCAGATTTAAGTTGTAATTATTCTGAAATTTAGATTATCAGTTCTATTTTTACTAAATTATAAAGTGTTATAATGTTTACTAAACAACTTAATTCATGTGGATAGGTATTATGAAATAAGTTGTAAAGTAATCGAACAAGTACTGTTAGTGGTTACGAATCCACAGCCCATTTCCGCTGTTTAAGTACAGTAACTTGATTCTTTTTAAAATAAGTGCTATCTTTGACTTGATTATGCAATTAAAATACATATAAAGCGCAAATAATTGTACATAAATTACTTTCATGTGCATAAATATTTTATAAAGATATTTAAAATACAAATTAAAATATCTTAAAATACATCAGAAAAACCTAAAACATTTTCAACCTTTACAAGGCCGTCATCAGTAGGATTTAAATGTTGTTCTTTGCGCTTATTTGAGAATTGTACAGAAGAAAACATTGCAATTTAAATGTTGTACGTCAGATGAGATGCCAGATAAAGTTATTCAAAATTTCAACAAAATGAGCTTTCATCTATTATGCAGCAAATATCGCCATACTCCATGGATATCGTATGATAAAACATCGTTACAAGCTGTATCTTTATTAGCAATTACTTCAACTGATTTTCTTCTGGTGGCTTTCTCTCATGGAGGGAGTTCAGATGGGATGGTCTCTGAATGGAGGTAAAATTAGTATTGAGCCTATGGGAATAAATTTCGTTCAATGAAAAAATGATCGTTCAGGGAGGTGGTCGCTTAATGGAGGTGATCGCTTAATGGAGGCGGTCGCACAGGCAGGTTTCACAGTTTTTATAATATGACTTTATGTTCTCATTCATAATAATTTTAGAAACAGCAATATTTGAAATGGACAAGTTGAAAAGCGACGCACGTAAACAATAACAGTCGTTTGTTGTCATGAACTGTGACGTCAGATGTATTACGGAGCGCTTTCGGGATACGGTAAATAGTGCGATATTAAAACAATCATAAATCAATAATAAAAGCTCAAAAAAAAAAAAAAAAATGCAGGCTATCCTTCCTATTTTTTCATGTACTATTGTTTCGTGATAAAGTTAGAAAACGTGCAAATTCTGCATTATTTCTACGAAAGATAATTTTAGATTTATTAAAATCTACTTTTACTGATTGAGTTTGAGCTAATCTTGATAATGCAGTATGGGGTCTATTTAATCTGAGATTTGCTTCATGTTCTATAATCCTATCACGAAATTTTCTCATTGAAATACCATATTTAATTCTATCACGAAATTTTCTCATCGTCATACCGTAATAAACCATAATAAAAAATAATAATAACAACATTTAAACCCTACTGATGATGGCTTTGTAATAGTTGAAAACGTTCTAGGTTTTTCTGATGTGTTTTAAGAAAATAATGACAGCATTTAAATCCTACTGATGACGGCCTTGTAATGATTCAAAACGTTCTAGGTTTTTGTGATATATTTTAAGATATTTTTAATGCATTTTAAATATTTTTATAATATATTTTTGCACCTGAAAATAATTTTTGTACAATTATTTGTGCTTTTATATGTATTTTAATTATTTAACTCAAGGTGAATATAGCACTAGAGTTTTAATTTATTGATTATGCAATATCTAAATTACCCGATGCAGGGCGTGTGAAAATTATTAGAATAATTGTGAAATTTACATTAAAATATTGCTATATTAAATAAATAATACATTTAAAAATATTGACTCATTTAATATTTAGTGTACATCCCCTTGTTTTTTTATTAAAGATTCGATACGTCTTGGCATATTTTGTATGAGTTTTTTGCAATTAATGTGTATTTCGTTGTCATACCAAAATTGGATGAGTTTTTCTATCAGAACATTCTTGTTTGTGATGTTGCATTTCTTTAATTTAATTAGAGAAAACATTTGCATGGCCTGGAAACAGTCCAGATATGAACCCAATAGAGAACCTTTGGGCCATTGTAAAGAAAAAATTAAAGAAATACAACATCACAAACAAGACTAGCCGGATAGAAACACTCATCCAAATGTGGCATCATGACAACGAAATACAAATTAATTGCCAAAAACTCATACCAAGTATGCCAAGACAAGTATGCTATCATTTCTTTAATAAAAAACAAGAGGATGCACACTGAATATTAAATGTATCAATATTTTTTAAATATTTCTTCAATACAACAAGTTTTTATTGTAAAGTTTGCAATTATTGTAATAATTTTCACTCGTCTGTAAATTACCCGATGCAGAGCATGAAGTTATTCTAAGCAAATCACAACACGCACAAGATTACTATTAAAAACTGAACAAAAATTTCAGTTTTCTAAAATGAACTTTTTAATAGAGTCAAAACACTGTATTAAACCCTAGTGTCGTGAAGGAAATTTTCACCTTGTTATTAATAAACTTTATAACATACTTACTACTTAACCCTTTATCTACTGACGGTACTTATAAGTACCACTCACTTTAAACTTTTATATCATAGTAAATAATAATAATATTCTAATGGTACTTTGCAAAAAACGCTCTTTTAACTCTACTTTATCCGAATACATGGCAGCAGTAGTTCTAGGTTTGTTATTTTAGAGAGGAATAAAGCTATCTTTGAAGCAGTCGATGTATTTTCTGCCGACATTTTCTACAGATTGCCACGCTCGTCTTTTCATTGCTGCAAACACAGTAAAGGATATAATATAAGTGTTGGATCTTTTTATGCGTTCATTATGATCTTAGAATACAATTTGATAAGCTATTTTAGATGAACGGTGCATGTATTTGATTTAACAGTTGAATTACTCGGTGGTACTTATAAGTACCGTCAGTACACTGCGTGTTGGAGAAAAACTTCTGGTTTACTTTTCGTCTGTGTAGTTATCCATCGTTTTCATCTGCTTTAAAATGTAATTACTAAAATGTAGTGTAGCAATGATTTCCCCGGTATTTCTGTTCTGTTTCATTGTTATTTTTTATAGGAAATCGTAAAAGTTGTGGCACCGGCTCGTTTTTGCTACGCTAGAAATGGCATATGTAAATTCGTATATTGCATATGTGGAGATGCGAGAGAACGTGTTGTCCCTGAAATATAGACGTCGCATAACTAAAGGACTGCTAACAAGATAGAAACTTGAAGAAAAATAGTTTTTTTTAACCGTTTCAGGAGCAAAACATTTTCAATTCTAAAGTGTTGAAATAAATGATTGGCACCGGAATTTGCCAAACGATTTATTTTTAAATAAGAAAAAAGCCTATATTTTATATACTTATTAAGTCGAAAATAATCTGGTGCCAGTTGAAATACCTTGTGGGTTTTCTGTTATGATATTTTAGTCATAGTGTACTGACAGTACTTTAAAGTACCACTTTAATTAATTACCTCTAAATAATTAAATTTCTCACGGGTGAGTATTTTTTTTATATTTATCCTTTAATTTTCATTGTAGCAACTGAAAAAAAAAATATCACATGAAAAAAATTGCAGTAAATCATAATGCCGTAGATAAAGGATTAAAAGGTGACACAAACATATAAAAAATGTTATTTAACACAACCCTGTGGTCTTTCAAAAACACACGCGTTCATTTTGAAAGGGAAAAGATGACTGACTGAATAGAAATCGCTTGCGCATGTGTGCTGTTTTGCTTTTGTTTTTAAAATGTATTTCTATTCAGTCAGACATCTTTTCCCTTTGAAAATGAACGAGTGTGTGTTCGAAAGATCTCAGGGTTGCATTAAATAATATTTTTATATGGTTGTGTCACCTTTTAAGTAGTTATAAGTATGTTATAAAGTTTATGGAATTTTTAAAACGAAACATTGTTTTTAAAATGCAAGTTTGTGGTTCATTTCAATAGTGACTCACTCTCAAATTATGCAACTAGCTGCAAAAGTTTTAAAAGCATATATTGTATCAAACGGACTAAAACAATTGTAATTTATATGGATTCCCCGAAAAAAAAAATATATATACTTTGTTGGAACTCCTGAATATTGCATCTTATGAAAATTTAAAATAAACGCTTCCCCGTTAACGCAAACAACAACTGCCTTTGCATTATTATTATGCATTTGTCTAATTATTGACTTAAAAAAGAAAAAAATATATATATTTCCTGTACAAAAATTGTAAGGCTTCTGCACCGAAATTTTCTTTTTAGAACGCCTTTGGCAAGACAAGAGAATTTTTCTTAAGCAGTTCCAGTCTCCCTATTTACAGTTTCGTACTCAAAATCACGATTTTTGTTATTTACGTATTTTATTGGATGACAAAACGTGCGGGTAATGAAAAAAAAAAAAAACGCCTCATCATAAAAACGACATATTGCTGGCCTGACGGGAACAATTGGTATTGGGAAAATGTTTCGCATGTGTAAAAGAAGATTTATTGTGAAAATAATGCGTTGACATAGCTTGTTGGTCTAAAAGTTATATATTATTCTGAAAGCATATCTGTAAAAAATATACGCTAAAAAACACATGATTGATGAGATGTTGCGATACATTTTTCTACTTCTTTCTTAGTACTCTGATGAGGATATCAATGAAATTAAAATACACCTCGTTCTTTTTATTATTTTTTTTTTTCAAATTATTTGCGCGACTGTATCTTTAATGTAACACTCGCCTAATTTAAACACAGCAACAGATACTAAATAAAACCGATATTACTATAAAAAAAAAAAAAAAAAAAAAAAAAAAAAAAAAAAAAAAAAAAAAAAACTTGTATTCAATGTTTGTAAAACTTAAGGTCGTGTAAAATCAGATTTAGGTGAACTTATAACAGGCACTAACAACGTGTTAAGTCAGTCAAAAGATAAAAATCAATACCCATCCCTTTCCCTCCGATATATATGTTATAGGTGTTTCTCATACGAATTCACATTCACTTCTAGTGCTGTATATCTCTAGAAATTAGATTTGCAATTAAAAAGTTTTTGTAAACGAATGTTTCAGGCATCAAGCTTACATTTACGAAATCAGTAGTAATAAAGCAGTTGTTCCCCGTGGTATCGCTCGTTCGGATACAAAAATATGTTTTATCTTAACAGCCCTTTATAATTATTTTTATGAATGCGCCAATTATAAGGAGTATAATACTCCCTCATTATTTTTATTTTTAAAAGTATAACATTCATTTAAAATTAAGGAAACTAATATAAAACATTTATTTTAACTTATTAATATTCTAAATTTTTTACACTTTCAGGTATCTCACGCTTCTTTTAATATAGAGCATTTTTTTCACTGCCTGGTGTTAAGAGGCTACTTCAGTCAAATGAAAAGACGCATTCGCCAATGCTAATCCTATGGAAGAAATTTATAACGATATCTCGGTCGCATTTCAATATTTTTAAATGATTTCTTTTGCATTGCATGGTTGAGATCGATCTGTATGCAGGCCGTTTTTCACTTTTTTGATTTTGTTTACATGTATTTCTTATGAGGACACTTTCATTTTCGGAACCGGTTTCGAAAGTAAAAGCATCCCCATAAAAAATATCTGCAATCAAAATCGAAAAAGTAAAAAACGGCCTGCATACAGATCGATCTCAACTATGCAATGCAAAAGAAATCATTTAAAAATATTGAAATGCGACCAAGATATTGTTATAAATTTCTTCCATAGGATTAGCATTGGCGAATGCGTCTTTTCATTTGACTGAAGTAGCCTCTTAACATGAAGTAACGGAAGGGTAGTTATATAAAATGTTAAATAAATCACATTCTGTACGTACCTTCAGCGAATCAAACATTGCAGGATAAGCCACTTTTTTCCAATATTCAGTTATTTCATTACCTTCCACTGGCATGACTCTAGTCCAGGTGTAGTGGGCTAGCATCCCATAAGACCACAAGTCGAATTCACTTCCGTTCACAGGTATCATTTTCCCCAGTGATGAACATACTTCTGGCGGTCTAAAATATTTTGTTAGCCCATAACTGTAAAATAAAGTTCGTAAGTTACACTAATTAATATTTTAATCATCCATATGTTTAAAGATCTAGTGTTTAATTACGACTGTTTAAATAAAAATAAACAGAATATAAGAAAAGTAACAAAATTGTAAATAAAATATATTCATTATATCCGAAAAATCGCCGCTAAAAGCAAACATAAGAAATCTCGGTTTTAATAAGGTATACAGTATATAGTATCTCCTGCACACGCCAGAAGTGAGGAAAAGGCATATTTGAAAACAACATGTTGCTGCCAATCCTCCAGTTTTTTCGAAAACACTTATTGTAAACGCAAATTCATACTTGTTCATAGACCAAAAAATAGGTGTTATTTCTTATCTGCAATAGGGGAAGGGAGATAAAAAATGAATATAGATAAATCGGATTTGATCATACTGACGTTAGCTACCCTTTCTTTATAAGCTGGTAGAAAAACGAAAAAAAAATATGTTTTCTAGGCTCTCAATTCGATACAAACTGAAAGCATTTTATTCCAAAACCGTAAATGAAAGAAATTTAATATCTCTTAAAACTGAAAATGCAATAAGGAAAAAATAGTTTATTATCGTATATCAAATACAAAATTTTCTTTTTCTTCCGTAAATGAAATGTATCATATATCTTTTTCTTTTATATTAGAAAACACATTGAATTTTCTTGCAATAAAAACTAAAAACATATTTAAAAAAAACAGTTGCCAAACCTAGTAAGAAAAAATAAATAAAAATAGAGTTAATATTCCGCAAATCCTTCCAACAGAAAGGGGTGAAATATAAAGTCTCTGCGACTGAGACCTTTTTCACTGCGTGGAAATTTTCAAATAGAAAATCTTGGCTTATTTAAATGCATTATTCATTCGGAATGTCAGACAAAAATTTCCATTCGTTTTTATTGATGTAAGTTTGACTCGCCATTAATCAAGCTTTTTCTTCGATCAATATCCAGCCAGCAAGTTGGATTGAGATAGAATTGATTCGATTTACTGTGATGTAATAGATGTTACTTGATTTAGCAAATGTATTACGCTCTGTAAAGGAAGGCTGTACAACCTGGCGCCCCAGTAATTTTTTACATAAATTTTTGCATTTAATCTCTGAATTTCTGCGATTTAAAAAGGAGAAAAAGGAAAAAATATTTTGTTACAACAAAAATTGAAAATGTTTCCTAAAAAAAGGACTTAGTACTTTTCCATATCATCTGCGACATATGTCTATGGTTGTTTTTTTTTAAATCCTTTGTAACTTTTTTTTCTTAGAACTCCTGGAATGTTAACAGTTTTAAGAATATGTATCTTAATATATTTATAGAACATTTTCAGAATTACAGTTGTTGAGTAAATTCTTTTATGAAACTATTAATCTTTGCATATCATTTACAAAAATAAGATTTTAATATTTGTTAAAACATTAACCCATAGATTTCCTATTTTTATATCTCTGTATAACTTTGTGTCTATAAAACATTTTTGGCCAAGCCTACTCTAAAACATATCTAAAATTATGATTATCTTCTTACCCCTGTAATATATAATTAAAGTATTTTCTAAAAATTGAACTGTTATAAGTCTTGCGATAGAAGTTTAATAGGTTCTAATCTTTTAATGAATTTCATTTACTTGCCCATCAAAATATATCATTTAAATGTATTTGTAAGTAATTTCGCAGTTTTGACATAGCAATATCGCATCAATTTCTGCTGATACGTCCTTCCATTCTGTTTTCGTATCTTAGAAGCATAGGTGAAGCATACGGAGGAATCACTGAAATTATCATTTTTATAAAATTTTTCTTTTTTTACTATTAACCCTTTAAAACTTGCTCAAATTTATAATGCAAAATGAATGTGTTAATAATTTCTAATCTGAATAGCTTGTGTGAATAATTAACTTTTATAATGTGAAATGCACACTAACCTCTCAATTTTTTTGTCCATGACTGCTGTGCACGAGAAGTCGCAAATCACTGCTCGATCATTGGAATCGATCAACACATTATCGATTTTAAGATCCAGATGTGCGACATTCATATCGTGAAGATGTTGTAAACCCTGGCATACATCCCTCATCCAAAATTTAGTAACTTGAAAAGCTTTTTCATCAAGACGAAAACTGTCTTCAAGTAAGACTTTGTCTAAGCTATTCTTAAGCAGGGGCATGAAATAAATATCTACTTCCGGCTCCTGTATAATATCAAGTAGTGGAAGAACATTTGGGTGGTCGAAGTTCTTCCACAATTCTGATTCTCCTGGAGACCTTGCAAAAGAGGAAATAATTTTAGCTGCCATTTTAATCTTTTTCTTGCTTGGAGCACGGAGTTTCACTACATCCCCATAACCACCAGAGCCAATTTTTGAAATCTTCGTATATTTTTTTCCCTTTAATATCTTAACCCCTTTGTCATATACTATGGCTCGAATTCCCCATGGTTTTTGCTTTAGGCCGAGGTAGTATAAAATTTTATCCATTTTTTTATTCAAAATATTAAATTTTCTCAATGAATTATAGTATATAATCTTTGTAAACACAGTTAATACACTATTGAATGTCAGTTATATGCGACTATTGTTAAAAATATTTTGACTGTTTTTAAAATTATTACTCCTAAAATTGGTATGAAAAGACTATTTTTTGAAGGCTAAATAACAGGAAAACAAAGTTAAACCGAAATTACGTAAAAATAGCAAAATAACAGTTTTTAATTAACTTTATAAAAAATCGCTTTATAAACTTATAAATATAATCACAAGTCAAAAGCAAAAGTGACAATGTCAACTACTTAACAAAGCAATCATTTTTTGTCATATTTCAGAGAGATATATTGTTTCAACTATATTTATTTGTTGCGTTTCATTGTTGTAATAGCAGTGAAGTGTTGGCTAGAGCCAGGCTGTTTTTTTAACAATGCTACTGAGTGGTATACTACTTCAACAATGTTTCATTCTTACATCAGCAGTGTAGCGTTGACTACCGCCATGTCTAGCTATATGGTGTGCATGTATTGCTTACACACGAGTAGGTGGTCCAGATGTTCCACGTAAATCAGGTCTCCTATAATGCTCTGGAAACCAGTAATTTCTTACAGTTTATTTCGCCATCTTTAATCACAGATAATTCTGCCATTAGATAAGGCGAAAATAATTTAAAATAGTGTCCTGAGAATTTAGAAGCCCGATTTACGCAGGATACCTGGCAACACTATACACGTGGTACCAACCATCAACGGCCTATGTATACTAATATTATAAAAAACTAACATTTGTTTGTTTGTACGTAATAATATCTGGAACTAACCAACCGATTTAAAAAATAATGATGGCAAAATGTTGGTGACTATCTCTGCTCCAAAATACGCTATACGGTGAAACAACCTCCAAGAGGTGAGGAGCAAAAAACTTTCTAAAATTGCGATTTCTGTGATGTTGTTGAGACTAGAAATTCAAAATTCGATGTCGTGGTTTCTTTTATAATGTAAATACCTGCTATGAGCGATTTCTAAAAAAAAAAAAAAAAAATCGAAATTTGAAAGTGCGAAATGAGCGGAAGAAACTCTAAAAACTTTTTTAATTACGATTTATTTGGAACTGGTAGGAATAGAAACTTAAAATTTGACATGGCTGTTACTTTAGAGTCGTCAATGCTTGTCCAGAACAGTTTAGAAAAAATGCGAAATTAAAAGAATGAAAGTGCAAAAAACTTTTTAAAACTGCTATTTATGTGATATTGTTGGGGCTAGAAATTTGAAATTTGGTGTGGTGGTTATTTTTAAAATATAAATACTCTCTAAGACCGGTTTCTAAAAATTCAAAATTTAAAATAGTGCAGGAGCAAAACATTTTTTTTATTGCGATTTATGTGATACAGTTGGTTTAGGAATCTAAAAATCGGCATGGTGGTTACTTTTAAAATGTGGTCGCTCGCTAAGAAAGGTTTAAAAAGAATTCGAAATTTAAAATGTTCAAATTAGCACCAAACGTTCTAAATTAGGACTTATTTGAATTTATTCGCCTTAGAAACTTGGAATTTTATATAGTGGTTACTTTTAAGATACAGATGCATGGTATAAGCAGTTGATTAAAAATTCGAAATTTAAAAGTGTGAAATGAACGAAAAACGTTGCTAATTACGGATATTTTAGAATTGTTAGCTATAGAAACTTAAAATCTGATATGAGCCTTCAGTGCCTGATTTATGGCCCCTGATTTTCACCCCCCCCCCCCAAAAATGCTGTTGAATTTTTTTTAATTATTGTCTAAAATCTGATGTAGTTTTACATCTAATGGAATTTTATACTTCATTCTACATTCTATTGTGTTCGTATTTAATTTTTGCAACATCGTATATTTTGTCTGAAACATCCGTTTACTTTATTATAGTGAATATTTTCTTTTACCTTTATCACTTTAAAAACATATTGTGTTTTTCATTCTTATTTAATCTTGTTGCTGTTCTCGTCAGATTATTTGGAGGTTGGTGAGCATAGCTCGTAGGCGGCTGAGCCCCCTAATATTTTAAATAATTGTATCTTTTTATTGCGGAGAGTTTATTATTAGTTGCTACAAGCTTTAACATTTCAGATATATAGACTTGCATAGGAAAAGAAAATTAACACCAAACAATTTATTATAAAACGTTTACCCATTTAAATTTCATAATTGTAAAATATTTATTTAATGATTAGTAAATTAATGATTATAAAATTAAATTTTTTAACAAATATTTTTTAGTAATTATTAAAGTCAGTAGCGGTTACCCTAGTAAATACCTTTTTCAATATACAATTTTTTTACGCAATCCCCCAGTAAGCATCTGTGCTCGGGGCCCCCAGACTTGTAAATCGGTCCCTGTGAGCCTTATTTTTAAGACGTAAAACCTCCGACAGAACATTTTTTACAAAATGCGAAATTTAGAAGAATGCAGAAGCAAAAATAGTTGCAAAAGCAAAAAAACGTTGTAGAAGCAAAAATTGCATTTTTTGTAATGGCGCTTCGGATAGAATGTTGAAATTTGGAAAGGTTGTTATTAGTTTATTAGCCCTCTACATTTTTCCTAAATATATTTGTGAATGGGTAATAATCTATAAATATGTGGGTCAATGGCTTTTATCATTTCCACCAAATTTGAATTTTCCTCGTTCCATAGTTTACGAGAAAAACGGCTGTGACAAACGGACAGACAGACAAACTTCTTAAGTACGGAAACCTAAAAAAGAGCACAATGGACTCTTTTAATTAAAATTTCTATGAGAAAAAAATTATTCATATTATTGTAAATCTGAGGCTTAGTTTCATAAAACACACCCCAAGGAAGCTTAATAATAATAATAATAATAAAAATAAGTATCCTGAAAAATATAAGTTGTAGTTTCAGCATTTTAAACGTATTGTTATATTAAAAACATATATAAAAAGAGCAAAATGAAATATAAATTCTAACTTTGAATAATTCAATGGGAAACGGATGCAGTAAAAATCCTTTTACTCATCTGAATGTTTATTAGTTATTTGCAATACTTAACCAGAGTGTACTGTGGGTATATCTATACATACATTTTTAAGCGAAATATTGGAGAATGTATATTTTCGTCAATTTTTGCCAAATAAAGGGTAACGTGTCCTCTTGACGGTTTTAGAAGACACGAAGTAAACAAACAGAGCAAATAAATGTATAAGATTGAAACTTTTCTTCTGTAGAATATACCAGATCTGAAAGTATTATAATTTGACAATTTCTTTGATAGCATACTGCGTAAATTACGTCTCTTTTATGTTTAAACCTTTCAGGTGCAAGTTACTTGTATTCGTAAAATATTAAAATAATTGAATGACACCAGTATTTACAAGAAAATTTATTTGTAAACAAGTAAAAGTATATTTTCTCGTACTTAATAAAAGTGAAATTTTCATTAAAAAAAATTCGGGTACCAATGTGGCAATTAGGAATTAAAATTATGTGATTAGCGGCATCACGGCCCTTCAAGGTATTAAAGGTAGAGCTATCATCCTTTACGCACGCGTACTGATGAAAACAAGTTGGAAATTGCACGTCAAACGTGACAAATGAGGTGCGTTCGTACTATAAATAGTTTTATAAGTATTTTTTGCACCGCATATTGTACTGAATGTGTATTTTAGTGCACTTCATAAGTTCATATCAATTTTATTTTGTTCGAAAGTCTGTAACACCATTAAAATGCACTTGAAATAATTTTTTCTTATTGGCCGTAATGTAATGAAAATTTTTGACTGTCCCTGTCATTAAACTATACATTCGATTTTCAAAGAATTTGAAATGACTCGACAAAATTTTACAACAATTATATATTTAAAATTACAGACCATTAGGTTGGGTAGTTTTTGCTCTGTTATATGCGGACGGACGGACAGACAGACGGACTGAACGACGACTATCGGTGCTACGTATTTATATAATTACGGACGCACCTAATAAAGTTTTGATGATGTTCTCAGTTCACATTTATCAATACAAATTAATACGAAAGGCTAAAAAATGTTGAATTAAAGTTATCCGTCTCAAAAGTTAATTTAACATTACATTGCAACAGCTTTTCTTTTAGAACTTTATATGTGATATCCACGCCGCACTCACTACACATAAAATCTATTCTTTTTCTTTTAACCCTTTTTATTTATGCTGTTATGGGTCAAATAAAGCAAAAATATGAGGAAAATGAGATTTTATTATATTTTAAAGGATTTCTGTATGGTAGCACACTGTAAAAAAAAAAAAAAAAACTGGACTAAAAAACGGAAATACTACTGGCAATCTATAGACGCCCGTACTATTTCCGTTTTTTTACGGGAATTTTTACCCATAAATTACAGAAAATTTTCCGTTTTTCTGCCAGTTCTCAAAAAAAAAAAAAAAAAAAAAAAAAAAAAAGAAAAGAAAAAAAAATCCGCCTGTGCGAATTTTTTGACACATTTACAGATTTATTTTTAACACTTTCCAACAAAGTTGAAAAGTGTTTATGCATTCGATTTGTCTGGCCGTCAGTCCGTCTGTCCACGCTCTAACTCCCTTAAATATACTCGGAATTTCATGAAATTGATAAAGGTTATTTATTGTATGAAGTATGTAGGATTAATCGTTCATTTACAGGGGCACTCAAAAGTATTCCATTCCATTATGGTATATGGGGAATAACTCCCGTAAATATACTCGGATTTTCATGAAATTGATAAAGGTTATTTAGTGTCACCAAAGCATGTTTGGTATTATATATGAAGTATGTAGGATTAATCGTTCATTTACAGGCGCACTCAAAAGTATTCAACTACATTATGGTATATGGGGATTAACTCCCGTAAATATACTCAGATTTTCATGAAATTGATAAAGGTTATTTAGGGTCACCAAAGCATATTTGCTATCGCATATGAAGTATGTAGGGTTAATCATTCATTTACAGGGGCACTTAAAAGTATTCCATTACATTTTTGCATATCGGGAAAAATCGTTTGCAGAGTATTTTAATGACATTATGCTATTTCAAATGTAATGAAACTGATATAAATCACTGAATTTCACTACGATCACGTTCAGGGCATTCATAGCATTTTTTTATTCATTTACAGGGACATACAAAAGAAATCGGTTACAGTGCAGTACTGTCTTTGAGTAATAATTGCTGGAGCGCACGGTTTAAAATTCGGTATGTGCTTTTAAATTTAATTAATTGTTTGCATCTTACTCGTTTACATATAAATTCCATACCTCAAATTCAGGGGTGCACAAAAGTATTCCCGTAATGTTCTCCTTATTAGAGGAAATTGCTGAAGTTAAATTTTCAACTGAAGTATATGTATCTCTTAAGTGAACTAAATTTTGACTTGCATGTAGCTAATAGATTCAAATCTATAAATTATATACAGGGCTGCAATTCGCGTAATTTTCCGATTGTGGATGGGAACAGCTGAAATTGGGTTTAGAAATGTATTATGCGTTTCCATATGGTTAAATTAGACGTAATATTTTAATTTATAAAACGGTGCAGTTTTGTCACATTATACTGAATGTGTTGGAATGTGTTATTAATCTATGCTTCACGCATGATTCTTTCTTACTTGTTAAACATAAACTGATATTTTAAAACACGATACTTTTATTTATATGATACTTTGAATGATAGCATGATACTTTTAAGCTTGATTATTGAAATGATTTGCATTTTACCATTTTTTGCTGATGAATGAACTACATCTTTAGTTAAAAGTCATTACGTCGCGTGATAGCAGTTTTTTCCCTTTCCTGCGTTGTCGCTTACGGAAATTTGGCTCAAAACACTCACTTTGACAGCTTTTTCTAAAACATCTTCTGCCTTTACCGAAAAAAGCAAAACATTTCGATTACACACTTTCTTAAGGCTGTTCTTAACTGCTCTGATCAACAAGCGCAAAACGTTTTGACACATTTACAAATTCATTTTTTAGTGGAAAGATATAAAATTGGAAAGCCTGGCCATGGAAGCGATTTGGAATTGAACTGTTTTTTCCATTTTTTGATCAATCAATTACCTATTGAGTTATAAGCTAATTCGATCACGTGACAAACACGTTTTTCGCCCGCTCTTGCGTGCTCTTTCTCCCTTCGCGCGGAAATTCGGTTCAAAACGCCCACCTTGACTCTATATTCTGAAAAATCTATTGCGTTTGCAAAAAAAAAAAAAAAAAAAAAAAATGGAAAATACAGCTCAATTACATAGTTTCGGAACAACAACACCAGCTAGTTTCATGCATTTTCGAACAAAAATAAATTAAAACTTATGTCAGAAAGTTTCCCTTTTGGACTTGAGAGAGAGCACATGACAATGCGGCACGTTTGTGGTCAAAAATGAATTAAAAGTGTGTCAGAAAGTAGCCAGTTTGGGTTTGAGAAGAGTCTTAAGTAATAAAATTATTAACTTACTTGATTATCAGCGATATTTTTCCAGATTTCTCTTTCCTTTAAATGATTGACAAGCACTCAAACAATCAAAGTAATGAATACTTTCAGGCCACATAAAGGTTAAGAGAAGTATACTATTATTGCTTGCGAATACAGATTACCGGATGATGAAATGAAAAATCTTATTTATTCGTAAGATAACGATATTAAATTACAATGATAATATTATAACGAATCATAACGATATTAAATTTCCTAAATGGTTTATGTTCAAAATTAAGGAGTCTCAGGACTCTTAAAGCTTCACAAATTTTCGAAATTTTTATTTCTTTAGATGTTAAACTCCTATCTTTTCTGAACCTTTTGATATAATTGTTTTCTTGAAATTCCCATTAGAACAGAAGTTATGGCTTTTAGAATTACTCGCTAGTGGTGTTTTCGAAACTTTGAAGTCATTTTTCTCATTGGCATAACGTTTTTGGGTATAATGCCCAGGATATCTCAAAAACTTCTCAATATTGTTTCATGAAATTTTCAAAACATATGTTTCATGTTAATATGTATAGATTGAACCTAAAATTTCCATTTTATTATTCAAAGAAACATTTTTTTAGTTGATTATAACTGTTAAATTTTTCAAAATTTTGTATCAGCTAAATAGTACTCTGCATTAAAAATATAAAAATGTTTTAAATACCAATTTATTTAGGTTCAGGGTAATTATTACAATCTAAAGTATAATTAGACACAAAAAATTTCATTCTAGTTCCAAAATTAATTTTGTAATCCTGCGCGTAAGCTGTCATACCCATTTTCTGCTCGACAAATGTCTGACAGTGTGGAGCCCCTGTAAATGCTAATTCTGCATCTTACAATTTTTTAAATACATGAAATGAAAGAACATGCTTATATCTTTCATCCCAATTAAAATTGTGATTTTAAATCATGTACATTTTAAGATATTAAATGTTGAAAATGGTCCTTTTTTTTCATTTTTTCTAATTTTAAGAGTCCTGAGACCCCTTAAAACAGCAAGCTATATTTTGACAAGATTTGGTGACTTAGTTTTAAAAATATTAAAAAGGGAAATATCAAAATTTCACGACATTTTTTATTCATATATTTGCCTGCACTTCAAATAACAAATATATTATATAATATGAAAATACATTTCAAATTGAAATGGTCCTAAATGATAATAAATAAATACATAAAAAATCAAGACTGATGTATTCGTTTTGAAAGTTATAGGTGAATGTGAACATGAATAAAAAAACTATAGATCAAATTAAAAAAGAAAGAAACAAAAATCGTTAGTCATAAGGATATCACACAGAGTCTGATTAACTCAGAGACAAACTTACGTCGGTATTTTATAAGAATATTTTTTGCCTTATTTGAAACAAAAATTCTGCGTTTAAAAAGGAGAATTTTTTTATATTAAAATGCTGATGGATGTTTTCCCCTGCCGTAATCGGGTGCTAATAATATCATATCGCCGCCTCAAAGGAACAGTTGGATATCTAGTAATAATTGAAAATGAGATGTCTGACTTACAGCTGTGAAAAACTGTGCCTGAATCTAGTGGAAAAGTAGGGAATTTTTATAAAACACATCTGAGATATAGTATTAAACATAACTTTGTGTTTCAGAAGTTGTTCCACACTGTAAAATAAAATCTGTAGTTCTACAGATGTAAAGTTACATGTTTACTAAACTTTCGTCTGTAACTGTTCAAGAAAAGCTGCAAATCTACAAAACTAGTTTTTGTAAAGCTACAGAAATCTGTAACTTTACAAATGAATCTGCTAAATTTACAGTAATCGTACTAAAATTTTATCTGTAACCCTGGTTGCAGTTACATGAAAAGTTCTAGGCATCCCAGTTTCCTGAAAAAATCTTAGTAACCTTACAGATTTTCTGATTTTCGTCCAAAAGTGTGTCTGTTACATGACGTTTTGTTGTTGTCGTTACATAAAAAGTTCTAGGAATCCCAATTTCCTAGAAAAACTTTAGTAACTTTACAGATTATTTTTTACAGTGCACTAGATGCAAACACAGTTATTCATAGCAGTAAGTCAGACATCTCATTTTTTATTATTACTAGATGTCAAAGCGCTATAAGTAAGCGTACAAAGTTAATGCTGGAATCTGCCGTAAATTGACGCAGCTGCGCCACCTTGTGGATGGAGTGAATAACGCAAATACGCGGATTTTTTGTATGACGTCATATATGACAGAATATCTACCATCTGCGCATCTCGTGCGCAGGTCTATTTGAAGATATTTACAATTTAAGAGTTATAGGCGGAAAAGCAGATAAAGCTATTTTAGAGAATACCTGTTAAAATTTTAATCATAAATTTCAAATATTTACTCACTCATGGAATATGAACCTTGTTTACCAGATTTATTGCAAGATATTTTTGTTACAGTTTGTTTTGATGAAAATATGTGTATTTAAAAAAAAAAAAAAATCGCAATGTCATTTTAATTTCGGGAGAAAAAGCACTAATGCTACGTAAACAGTATTGCCTTTTGCCCCGAAACTAAACTGACATTGCAACTATTTTTTAAATACATATATTTTTATCAAAACAAGCTGTAACAAAAATATTTTGCAATAAATCTGGTAAATAAGGTTAATCTTCCATGACTGAGTAAATATTTGAAATTCACGATTAAAATTTTGACAGGTATTCTCTAAAATGGCTTTGTCTGCTTTTCCGCCTATAACTCTTAAATTGTAAATATCTTCAAATAGACCTGAATTTTATGCAAGCTATTCAGGCTAAAAGAAAACTATTTTTGTTAATAAAAGTTATAGGCGTAACTTTTAATTCCATGGTTTTCTTCCAGGTTTTTTTCCACATTGGAAGAAACTTGTCCACCTTGGGTTTATGTTATTATTTATTAGAAAAAAAAAATATATTTTAAATATAATGAGCGAAAAGCATGTGTTTAAATAGATGTAATATACCAGTATGTATGTATTTTAAATAAAGTTATGTTTTTCAAATGACGAGTATATTTTTAGAATGATGATTTTATATTTTGAATGAAATGAATGCAACATAAACACTGGTGATGGGGGAAAATATTTGACGGTTTATGAACTGCGGCCGGCTAACGTGAAAGTACTTTTTTACACTGTTTATTTAATCTAACCCTCTTCATATATATGAAAAGATAAAAAAAATTAATCGATTTATCCCTCCTAGATATGCTAGAAAAATAAAAATTATGTACATGGATGTGTTTCTAGTAACAATACAACATTTTAGTATTTTTGCAACTTGATTATAAAATAACAAATTAATTTTACGTTATCTAAACGTAGCTGATAAATCCTTAAACATTCTTTATGGTTGTTACAACTGTATATACAAGTACAACAATTGAGTAAGTTATGTAACAAACTACGATTTCTAAAATATACCAGCTGGTTGGGAAATTGCAAAAGAGAAATATTTAAAACCTTTAAGCATCTTAAACGTGATTTTCAGCCCTATATTATTTTATAAAAAAGTTAAAATATTATTTAATAATATATTATCAAATGTCAGTGATTTTAATACGTTCAATTGGCCCATCTCCGTCCGCAGCCCTTTTTTCTACTACTTATTCCGACTCTTTTGCAAAAGCCCGATTGAAAAAAAAAAAAAAATCAAAAATTGAAACCGGGCAAAATTAAAAGGGAAATTCGAAATTATTGTCTACCGACCAACAACTGCTACGTCGAGCTTATTATTAGTCTATAGTTTTCAGTTATTGGCAATTGTTGTGTGTTTCATAAGCCTTTTTCAAATTTGGAGAATGTTCCTTAATTGGGTTATTTCGATAAAAGTTACTTTCATTTTCTAACCATTATTTAACTTTTATACAGTATGTATACTGTTTTCTCATTTGACGCCGATCATGGCTATCGGCCCGATTACGGAAAGTTATCCATTTTACCCCTGCGAAGAACCGGTGTAAGATAATAAATGTTTAATTGATATACCACATACTATTCGTAATACCACGTACGATTTGTAAATATTTTATATTTTATTCCAATTTTTGAAGTTTCTTCTATATTTTGTGTGATTTCTGCAATGTTATTCACCTCTGCGAAGTGCAGGTATCCCATGAAAACTATTTTTCCCGGATATGACAGAATGACCGACATATTTCTAGATTGAAAAAAAAAAGTCATTTGTCGATTTTAGGAATTTTTTTAAAGCTGTTGTCTAAAATTCTCAAAATATTTAAAACTATAAATAATCAATTATTGCTGGTTTAATAGTACAAGAATTACTGCTTGCATTTTAAATTAAAGTGGATCCTAATGTAAAATTAAATGAGTTTTAAATGGAATGAATGAAATGCTTCTATTTTAAATATTCTAAATACAATTCGATCAAGAGAATATTTGGCAATTTATCGCTTGCGCCGGTATATAAAAAATATGCCTTAAAATTAATTAAATAATTTATACTTAAACTCTAAGCGTAATAAAACGTTTAATTCTCATTGGAAATACACATGTTTATGTAATTTTTATAACTTTATCTTATCAGGAATTGAATTAAAAACGCTGCTGTAAAATTCTATCTTAACATACATTAACTAATTTTTATATGTCCTTGTTCATTGCATTACAAAAACATAATTCAAATAGAACGTATTAAAATCATTGACATTTAATAATATATATTAAATAATATTTTAACTTTTTTATAAAGTATAATAAAACACAAAACTAACCTGTTTTTCTCTTTTGCGAAGCGAAAAAAAATGAGTTCTCTCAGGTAGAGAGTTATTTTTGCAGTTTTTAAAACTACAATAATTAGAACGTCAACGTGGCATTTTCCCAAATAATATAAGTTCTTAAAAGAACTGATTTTGTTTAAATAACTAACTTCAATTAATAAATTGAATAATGGCGAACAAATAAATCGAATTATATCTATACTTCCAAGAATTAAGTACTGCAGACGACAAACGAATAAAATCACGGCTGCGCGTGCGCATAGATATTTCATAGATATCGAACTTATAGATCATCCACAAAGGGGAAAGAAGTTAATAATCCTCTTGTAGTTCACTCCGTCCGCTAGGTGGCGTATGACCTTGATTGACGTGACCTCGCCTTTAATCTTGCGGTTACCTCTCCCATTTAAGATAGGACGCTTACTTATATCGCTTTGACTAGATGTCCTACTGTTGTTCCGAGGCGACGATAAGCTTAATTTATTTTACAATAAATAAATAAAAAATTCTTAACAATTAATTGCATTAATTTTTCATAAACGTACATTATACATTATCTCATCATTTTTATGGTCCATAAAAAAATTTAGCCGTGGAGGATATGTATCAAGATTACCCTCCCACCAACCCGAAATTTCAAAAACTTTTGTTTATTTAACTGAAAACTTTAAATGATTATTATTTTTTTTAAATTACATTTTCACAACTGTATTAAAATTATTACAGTATGGTGTGTTATCAATAACACTATATTCCCAATATTGAATATACCATATTAAAATTGAAAATTAGTCACCCCTCTCTCTTACGAAACATTTTTCTAGTTACGGTCATGGAATCATCTGATTAATCTAATCAGCCCTTCTTATGGCTAAAATGTGTGAAACAAAACAGAAATCACAAATTCACTTTTGCTTTTCACAGACACTGAATTGAATAAAATATTGAAGCTGACAGCGTGATTTCTTTTTGGGCTGCAGCACACGCATGGCCCAATCAAACGGAAGAGAGGCCCAAGGCCCACTACTTATTTTGGGTCACCTCCCTACAAAAAAAGTAAACATTTTTTATGCTTTAGGATACATATGTGAATATATAAATGCATATTTAGATATTATAATCAGTACACAGTCAAAACAAATTACAAATATCAGCTTTACAATAACTGCACCAAATTTGAGGGTACTGAAACGCAGGAGGTCCCAGGGCTCCGTTGGCCCATAATTTAATTAGGTACTGGGAATACATAAACAGATTAGTTCAAATGGATTATTTCGAAAAAAGTATGGCATTATTCCGTTCTCTTAAAAAAAAAAAAAAAAAAAAAAAAAAAAAAAAAAAAAAAAATTCACGGTTCCTGTTCGGGCCTTCAGAACCTGATTAAAGCATGGGCGAACTGGGCCATGGCCCAAGGGTCCTAACTTTAGGTACCCTCAAATTTGGTTTGAATTTTTTGTAAAGCTGATATTTTAAATCTGATTTGATCTTGTATTTAATATAATTAAAATTTTATACTTTTAGAGTAGGATAAAATTGAAAAAAAAAATCTCTAAATATCTATTTATATATTCATATATGTATTCTAAGGCAAAGCTTAATTTCTTGTGACAGTATAGGAAAGTGGACCCGAATATATACCAAGTCCTGGCCGGTCTTTGGCTTAAGAAGACACATCCCGCCTGCATACTCTCATTGTTTATCTGCAATCGTTCATTCAAATTGGCTCGTTCTTACTGGATACTCTTGCAGAGGTCTCCACAGACCCGGGACTATCTTGAAACCTAAGCTGAGTTCGGACGGATACAGACCTTAACTTCAGTCTTCCCAAGTAGCATAAAATGGTTGGGCCAATGTTGCTTAATTGTTGACGAATTATTGTACCACAATAAGAAATGCTTGCCTTGTCGTACCATTGGCCAACGAACCATTTGCCAACAAAAGCCCAACAGTGGTCCAACCGTTAACTCCTCAGAATCCTGTTCAGATACACTCCAAATTAGAGAGGCTTGCTTTAGAGGTTCTAGAGTTGGTATTATCAACCCTACTATTTCCCGATGATTTTCACAGCCAACGATTGGCCAACAATCTGCTTAAGGCAGATCGCACACTGAAGTGACAGGAGGGAGATGAAGTGCGATTTAGGAGGAGAAACAGTTCGAAACAAAGACGAAAGCTGTTTCAAACATGTTTTTTCCCCGAAGTCGAGCAACATGTTGCATGAATCTCCTCAGTGTGCCTTACTTGAATTACCACGTCATGTAGAGTTGGCAATTTCTATTTCCCACAGAAAGTGTGAGTTTTCTTTCTGTTTTTAGACAACGTACTTTTATTTTTTTAGTTGCATAATTTTCTTTTATTAATATCATTATTATTTTATTAGCCTAAGGTTACAAAAGAGGAGATTTTTTTTTTTCGTTTTATAATTGTTTATTATGATTTGATTCAATTATCTTTATTTATTTATCGTTTTTTATATAGTTCCGAAAATGAAATTGGTAGATTTATATACAGGGTGCAACATGTTATCTATCGCCGACCTTTAGTTTCTCAACCGTTGTTCGTAGACATATAGTTCCAATTACAAAAACGTTTCAAATGAGGTAAATTTTCATGTTGTTGTATTATTTAAAGTAAAAAATCCGTTTTATAAAAATTACGAGATCTAGCTTTTTATACGATCCCCTAGTCCCTATAGTTATATTTAGTAAACGTTTACACATATCTTAACACATATAACACAAAAAGTTTGACATCTGTACTACAAAAATTCACAGAGTTATTAAATTTCAAAGTTTGAGATTTTTGCATATGATTTTGTCTTTCATTGAGGGATCAGTTAAAAGATGAATTAAAGTAATTCGAGATCAAAATCAGGGTGCGCTTCCGCTTCCATTTATCTAGTGCTTAGTGAGTATGTTTTATTTTCCGGTTGTCGATTCTACCTACTTTGTCGTTTGAATATTGTTCGACCCATAAAAAGCTCAATTTTTTAGATGAAATAACCCTCTTCGATGATTCCCTGATTTAGTGATACCGGCTAAAGGTGATTTTGCCGAAAAAAGGACATTGCACCATAGCTGCCAACTTGTACGGATTTTTGTTACCACTAAAATTTAATAGAAATTTTTGTCTTATTTAAACGTTAGAAATTCTTGAATTTCGGTGATTCAATTAGCTGAAATTTACTAATATATTTTAGTGGTATGAAAAATCCGTACAAGTTGGCAGCTATGTTGCACCCTGACTAAAATCCCCTGACAAAATCATGTGCAAAAATCTCAAACTTTGAAATTTAATAACTCTGTCACTTTTTGCAGTACAGATGTCAAACTTTTTGTGTTATATCTGTTATGATATGTGTAAACTTTTACTAAATATAACTATAGGGACTGGGGGACCGTATAAAAAGTTATATTTCGTAATTTTTATAAAATCGATTTTTTACTTTAAATAATGCCACAACATGAATATTTACCTCATTTGAAACGTTTTTGTAATTGGAATTATATGTCTACGGCCAACGGTTGAGAAATTAAAGGTCGGCGAAGATAACATATTGCACCCTGTATATAGCTCTGTAAATGTAACTGTCGCTATTAAAAATGCTAAAGCTTGCAGTATAGTTAAAAAATTTATTGACATACGATTGTTTGGAAGAACAAATCTTTTGTTTATGAATCTCCGTATAAGGAAAAGTTGCGGTCTTGAAGTGTTGAAGTCTCGATTTCTCTTTTAAATTTTAGATTGCTATTGTCGTAAGATTGCTGTTGATAATCAAGTTGTTGTTGAAGTTTTAAATTTTCCATATAATTTTTGAAGAAAATTTTTCACTTGCAATAAAAATTTTGAATTTTAGAAAATGTAGGATTTTTTTACTTTTTGCGCCAGATCATGTTTGGGGTTTCTCACAATTACTGATCTATGTTTTGCCTCGATATAAGGAGTTGAAGTTCTCGGAACTTAGGCTGTACAGTACAGTACACTTGTCCAGTGTCAAGCAGTTTATCGGATTGGTAAAATAAAGCCAGTTTACTTTGTAAAAAAAATACTCTTTATAAAACAAAATTTGCGAATAACCAAGTTGAGTATTCGCGAATGTTGAAATGTTCTGCATTTTTTATTTCGCGAATAATCAAAACTCGCAAATGTTAAGGGATTACTGTATGCATTTTCTTTACAGTATTTTATAATTCTAGTTTTCTTTAACCCTTTTTTTTCATTTTAAACTTAGTTTTTTTTTATAAATGAATCTTCATTTGTATACCCTTATCTAAGTAGTGATCAATAACATAGATATTACCATATTCTTAAAATACAATTTTTTTTTTTTTTTTTTGCTTCTTTCGTTTTCTTTTCTTTTTTTTTTTCTTTTTTTTTCTTCTCTTTCTTTTTTTTTTTTTTTACAATATTCATAAAAAGTGAACAATTTGCGATCTTTCTTTTGAGAAATAGGAAGGAAACAACCTACAGGATCTGAACAAATCATCCTGAATATCTCACAGCTCCACTTAGAATTTGTTGCTCGGAGTTCAAATATATTACCTATTGTCTTCGAACGGTTGTTTTAGGCCATTTCCAGAGTTTATTACTTTAAGTTTTTAAAAATTTAGTGATTTTATTAGTTTTTTTTTTTTTTTTTTTTTTTGTCAGTTTCTTTATCCGTAAAGGCACACGTGTTTTAACCCTTTATCCATTGGCGGCATTTATAAGTACCATTAAAATAACTTGTTATAAAATTCATTTAAGGCTGTTCTCAACTGCTCTGCTCAACAAGCGAAAAACGTTTTGACACATTTAAAAATTTATTTTTTGACGGAAAGATATAAAATTGGAAGGCCTGACCATGGAAGCGATTTGGAATCGAGCTGTGTTTTCCATTTCTTGATCAATAAATTACCTATGGACCCTATTACCCTTTTCGGTTCGAGGCTATAAAAACCGCCATTTAACCAATTATGACGTCACAAGGAATACTGTCCATTGTATTACCGCATCCGCATGCAGACGATTACAGAAAATTTCGTTTACAATTAAGGCTGTTCTCAAATCAAAAAGGGCAACTTATGACATAAGTTTTAATTTATTTTTGTTCGGAAAAGCATGAAACTAGCAGGTGTTGTTGTTCAGAAACTATGTTATCGAGCTGTTTTTCCGGTTTTTTTTTTTTTTTTTTTTTTTTGCAAACGCAATAGATCTTTCAGGAAATAGTGTCAAAGTGGGCATTGTGAACCGAATTTCCGCGCGAAAGAAGAATATAACGGCTCAAGAAAGGGTGAAAAACGTGTTTGTCACGTGATCAAAATCGCTTATAACTCAATCGGTAGTGTATTGATCAAAAAATGGAAAACACAGTTCGATTCCAAATTGCTTCCATGGTCAGGCTTTCCAATTTTATATCTTTCCGTTAAAAAATGAATTTGCAACTCTGTCAAAACGTTTTGCACTTGTTGAACAGAGCAGTTGAGAACAGCCCTAAAATAATATAAATAGTTTAGCATTTGTTTCTAGCTAATAATCCACAAATAAATTGACCTCATTCTTCATTTCGGTTCGAGGCTATAAAAATCACCATTTTACCAATTGTGACGTCAGAGGAATACTGTCCATTGATTTATAAGCGATTTTGGTCACGGCACAAACACGTTTCCCCCCCTTCTTGAGCGATTATTCTTCTTTCGCACGGATATTCAGTTCAAAACGCCCACTTTGACACTGTTTTCTGAAAGATCTATTGAGTTAGCAAAAAAAAAAAAACAGCTCGATTACATAGTTTTTGAACAACAACACCTGCTAGTTTCATGCATTTCCGAACAAAATTAAATTAAAACTTATGTCATAAAGTTGCCCTTTTGGATTTGAGAACAGCCTTAATACATGGATTAGTTGTAATGCAATTTAGCCCTTTCGAAGGCGGTGTCTTTAAAAAAGGACACCTAATTTTAATTTCAAAACTGACAAACGGCACCAAGAATATTTGATTAAAAATTTCCTATTATAATGTATGCGAAAATAAGCAAGTTTGTATTTTCTAATAAATTCGTTTATAAATTCCGGTGTCAGTCCATTATTTCATCAGTTTATCAACAGAATTACTCGGTGCCGGCAAGTGTCAGAATGAGCTATAGATACATTAATTTATCTTCTTCCAAAAGCATTATTGGTTACACAAAACAAAAATATTTTTAAAACGATGATTTCTTTTGCATTTGCATCTTTTCAGCTTTCTTGGCTTTGGTGAGAGGGGGGGGGGGGGATTTTTCAATTCGGAAATATTTCTATTGTAAGAAGATTATATTTGTACATTTCCTAATTTTTCAAAATACTAAGAAAAATATTTAAAATAAAAGATTTGAGTTTGGTCATAAATATTTCACTAAATCCCTATAAATTCAAATTTAATGAATCCCCCTAAATCCTTCAATCCTTCTAAAATTTATTAAATGATTATATAAATCTTCTAATGTAGTTCAACCAATTCTCGAAAAATGCTTTAGAAGATAAAATTTTCATGAATTCATAATTCAGTACATAAAGGGTTTAATTTGGAAAAATACCTGAATTGTTATAAAATTCAATTATGCCATTAAAGTATAGTCCAATTTTTCCCTTCTCGAAAAAGTCCTCCACAACTTATATATCTGCATTCACTTCTCTCCCTTTTTTTTTTTTTTTTTTTTTTCTTTAAACAGAAACACAGAAATTTAGAATGTTTTACAACCTACGAGTAGCTGTCCGTGTGAAATGTTCTGAATTATGTATAAACATTTTACGGTTTTGAAAATTCGGGGTTATAGCGTAGGGCAGGGTCGACGAACCTATAGCACGCGTGCCACTTTCGGCACGCCAAAGAATAATTCTGGCACGGCGCGGCGTTGATTATGTCTCTAAATAAGGATACAGAGATTTTACACAAAATACACGAACTTCGATGATCCGATTAGATTCTAAATTCGAATAATTGCAAATTGAAGAATTTTAATCTTATACGAAAATTTATAAAACAAAGAAAATATTTGAAAACTATCAAAAAGGAAAGATTATTACCGATGGTAAATTATGGTAACTTGGGAAGTTAACTTCAGAACTATTTAAATAAACTGCCTTTTTTTTTCAATTTTAATAATATTTTCTACTATTTATATTTGTCATTTTCGCAAATTCATCATTTCCGCAAATGTAGAATATAAAAAATTAAATAAAGAGTGATTGCCATATAAATTCATTTAGTTTGCATTCTGTTGAAATTAACTGAATATGAACATGATATTAATAATTTTTCATCCACGATACAACAATTAATTACATTATGTCTTTAATTAATTTCTAAAATATGTTTCTATAATTATTGCAGAGTAATACTTACTCATTATGTTGCTCATTTTAGAAAATATCCTAATAAGTAATTTTCAAGTAGTTTTGATTCATTATAGTTCAATCCACTAAATTTGTTTTTTAGTTAGCACGTCAAGGTCAAGTAAAATATTTTTTGAAAAAAAATTGGCACGCGACTATATAAAGGTTCGCCAACCCTGGCGTAGGGTATAACATGGTATACGCCGTAATACCTTCTGAACTTTTTAAAGAAACTCCCCGTATACTCCTGTTTCTCAAGTAAAGTTACAGCATATATCCTATATAGGGCTGCCACGGGCGACTATTTTTATATTCTGTTCGCACCAGTATTTTTCTAATATAAATTTTGAAGCAATATTTCTCTTGAAAATGTTGTCAAAGTGTGTGTTAAGGGTTTCTGTTTTGAGAAAGTGGAATTAAAAAATAGAATTAAAAAATAATTGCTCGTGGTAGCCTTGCCTATAACGTATACTCTCTTCCTAATAACCTATATCTTCTGTTATTATTAGTTTTTATGTCTACACTACTGTTAATAAATCAATGTAAATCTATATCTTTTTTAGTCCTTGGTGCCTCAGTTTTTATTGATAAAGACTTAGTTTGATTTGCATATTATTAGTCAAGTACAGGAAATTTACTACAGTAAAAATTACTGTAAAATTACTGTCTGTAATTATTATAAAGACACAATTTTAAATATAAAACCATGGCAATTGCAGGCATGAACATTGAAGTTATTAGCAATCGAACATATTTAAGCCCATGATTACAACAAGCAGTCTTCTTTTACGAAACTGAACAACACATTTCGTTTCATTATTTTTTCACCCTTTTTTCAAAATATATACATTTTTAGTATCTACCTAATTATACTCATCTACCTAATTATAATACCTAATAATACCTAATAATAATAATAATAATCACAATAAGATAGTCGATTATGAGATTACAATATCCTCAAAAAACAAAAACAAAATATTCTTCGAAAGGGAATACACAACTCATTGCAATCCCTGATAACCAATGCAATGGGATTATAAAGTTACTTCAGAAAATTCTTGAGCAGATGGCGATTAGATTCTGATTTATCAGAAAAGAAAATCTCAAGTTTTTCATCACAGATTGTTACAATTTGGTTAAAACAACTTCCTTCCACAATGGATTGCCATAATAATAGTTTTAATTCCTATGTAAGGCCTGTTTTTTTTTTTTTGGTTTTCTTTCTTTTTTTTTTTTTTTTTTTTTCCAGTGAGGATTGCTGAAATATGTCCCCCATCTTACCATGATTAAGGATATTGCTGTCGCGTGTCTCATTCTGCCAGAGATAAAAGTAGACGTGACATGGGACACACTTATAGATAAAAAGAAGCCAAGTAAGCTAAGAAGTCTATAGATAATGCGAGTTTCCGCTCGATGTTGAAAATGAGCGAAACACTTATTTTGTTCACTTTATCAGTATAGTTTGTAATCATCACCATTTTAGTGAATTAGTAACGGCTAATTTGGTTTGTTTAGCCAAACTAATTTATATAGTATAGTTCCCTTTTTTTCCATAAGTACCTTGAATTAGTTCAAATGAACTGTAAATAGTTCACTATTTTAATACTTATGATAATTTTATCTTTAGGTTACGTTGGGGTCTTAAGATCACAGTTCTTTAAAAAATATCTATAAAATGTATGAATTAGCAATTATCACTGTTGATTAACAATTCTGATAATTAGTGTAGCTGAATTAAGTAGTTTTCAAATTAAGTACAATTTTTATAATGGTAGCCAACAAACACTTAAAAAAAAAAGGCAAATCTAAATTTAAAAGCAGCTGGTCATAAATTGTTCTCAATTATATATATATAGATATAGATATAGATGTATGTTACATTATTAGATCTAATTCCGAGATTTCCTTATCTTATTCTAAATTACTACTTTATATTCACTAAATCCTTATTCTTAAATAATCTCTGTCGCTAACTCATTTTAAATTCCCTTTAATTTAATGTCTCACTTGTCTAAATTGCTTAAATATTACGCTTTTACTATTCTTAATTTAAATGTACCATTTCTGCGCTTTTTTCATTCTAGAATGTTCTTTTAAGCTGCTATCAGATTCATCAACTTTTCAGCCGATTTTAACCCCAACATTTTCCCGTTCAAAGGGAGAAAAAGGTTACAATTGTCGTTGCTAAAGTTGGAGGAAAACCAGTACTACTAGTACCAGCCGTTAATATTTATCGACTATTCTTATCAATCGCTTATATCTGATTGGCTGAAAGGTTGAAAGTAGGGGGTAGGGAAGTCACGAAGGCTTTTGGGGCGGAAAGTTGCGCAGAGTATTTTGAGCTGTGGATAAAAAGTTGGGAATATTGCTGTTTGCTATCACACTGAGTGTTGAGACAATATTTCGCGAAAAGTTGGAGGAAATCAAGAGTTGGCTCAACAATTGCTCGAAAAGTTGGTGAATCTGATAGCAGCTTAAGAAACGCGAATTTCGTCATAAGATCGCAGAATAAAAACGGGAATTCCGTCAAATCGCGTAAAAACGCCAATTTTGTCAAAAGATCGCGAAAAAAAACGCGAATCCTGTCCAAGGATCGCGGAAAAACGGGAATTTTGTCTTTTATAATTGTTTAATAAAGTTATACAATTATTTTTTCAAAAGTATCTAAAAAATACAAAATAAAATAAATAGTCCCAATTTCGCCCCCCAAAAAATCCACGCCGAGGCTTAACTTATAACTAAATAAAAATTTATTTCTAAATGAGTAAGGAATTTAATTTACATTAAAGTAAGACACAAAGAAATGTACTAATTATCAGTGGAAGAATAACATAACGAAAAATTAGCAATCAAAACATGAGGAAAAAATTGAAAAAAAATGTCCTGGAAAAGGATTTTTTAATTTCGTCCCCTGGACGAAAATAAGAACTGCAAGGGGGACGAAATTGGGACCACGCTACTTCCCACTATGACAGAGCTTCAGTTCCCGTAAGATGAACTGAGCATCCTAAAACTGACTGTATGCTACTGACAGTATCTTATCAACGTAAAATACATGCAATAAATAAGAAGTAAATACTTACAGTACAGTAAATAACGTTCTACAAACTACATAATAAGAACTCGGGTCTTCTAAAAATAGGAAATTCGCCGTCTTTAATTTATGTATGCGTCTTATCGAACAAACTTTCAACACTGACCCCTTTTACCTCCCGTCCCCTGTGCCTTGCGTCATAAGTGGCGCCTATTCCGCAGAAGCGGAGAAGTTAAGGGGGATAAAATTAGGAGAGGGGATGAAATATGGGCACTTTACCCTACTACAATAGATTTTTTTTTTAATTACTTTTTCTCAAATGATATGCAATACGACCGTGATCATTTCAAAGTATGTTACATTTTTTAAGGATGCTACTTTTATGAATCTTGCACAGCTGAAATAACGGGAACGTTTGCACTGAAACTTTCTCCATCGGAGATATTGTTTAACAAAACTACCGCGATAAACAATTAACTTAACCCATTATAGACTAATGTTGCGTTTTTGGAGCATTATGTTTGTGATTTTTTTTTTTTTTTTTGTGAATATTTTTTTTCAACAAATTTATTATCAGGTATTGTATATATGGTTTTTATTTATAAGAAACAGAAGAATTGTTAATTGATTGGAGTAGTAAAAAAACAGAAATATGGATGAAATAATACGGAATGTTTTGAAAAATTTTTATTGATAAATTTCGGATTATGTTCATAGATGCACTATAAAGAATTAAATAAAATTCATTTATTGGAAAATGAAAAAAACTGATTGATTACAAATCAGTTCAATGAAGCATGTCTGCAAGTATCATACTTTTATGTTTAAAAATGTGTCAGAAGGTTTCGCGTTATTGTGCAGGGAAAATAATTTTTTGAAACCGCCTTGAAGTCTTTGTTTTCTATGATACGGAGAAAATTCGTGTAACCAATGAGAGTCACATGGCATAGTTATATAGGGGGAATCAAAAGTCTAGCCCTGATTATAATAATTCATTACAAATTAACCTTTTGTATAATAATGTAGCTTGTTGTATCATTGGATAGGTCAGTTTTAGTAGTTTTTTTTTTAGTAGTTTTCCAGATCGGGAGATTGAAAAGGATGGACCGATACCCTGGCCTCCGCGCTCTCCAGATATTAATCTTCTGGATTTTTTCTTTGGGGGCTATATCAAGGACAGAGCCTTTGCCACACCAATTGTTGACGTCGAAGAACTGAAGACTAGGATACAAACTGCTGTGTGTGCTCTAACAGAAGACATGTAAAAGAACACTTGGCGGGAACTAGAATACCGCTTAGATATTTCCCGAGCTACCAACGGCGCACACGTTGAAATTTAGTGAGGTACGTGGTCTTATAAAAAAAAATTATTACAGTACTTATAATGTATCCAAACAAATATATGTATAATTATAATAGTTTGAGCACAATAAATATTCATAATCAGGGGAAGACTTTTGGTTCACCCTGTATAATGCATACATTTGTTTGGTCTTACTTCTGTATTCTGACTAATTCTATTTCTTCCTACCGTAGATTACACAGAAGTTATAACATTTTTTTACCTTTCCAATCATCCTAAATCACTCTCTAATTATTATTTTTTAATCTTAGTATTTATAGGACTAAGACCCTTATTATTTCAGACCACGTAACGATAACGCAGGCTTCGTCATCTTAACATGTTTCAGTTTTTGCGGGGTGTTAGAGTATTCATGTTAATTAGTTAATTACTGTCGATCTTTCCTCCGAGTGAATCATGAACTGATAAAGAAAGAAATTTTTGAAAAATAATTTTGAAGTTATGAATTTCTTTAAAAAGCCCGTGAAAAAAGTAAACTAAATTTTTTTCTCCCATAAAATTCTGATACAGATGTCCAAACTCGAGCACTCAATTATTTAAAACCTCATTTGGGGAAAAAATATCAGAGGAAAAAAATTGAACAGTTCCAAACAGATTTCATTTGAAATAAAGACACACAACCTTGCTTAGATTACGCCTAGAGATTTTATCTTATTAAAATTTAACGGAAAGTACGAAAAATTGCACAGTATTTACAATGTATTGTTACTCGATTGCATAAATCAAAGTATAAAATTTTCGTCCAACGATTTTATACTTTGACCATTGATCATCTATATAGAGGCCGGTCAAATCCCAAATACTGATATGTTTGGCGCGCTTAGATTTTAAAGAAAATTTGGGCGTAAACGTCAAAATACGGTACTCAACGAATCACAAGACAAAATATAGAAGAAAATTTCAACATACAAAAAATAGAAAGACACGAAAAAACGAAATAAAAATACAATTTATTTGTAAACAAAACATTAGCAAATATCAAAATAATTTGCCCAAACGGCATATAAGCATCAGAAGGTCGCTTCACAAAGAGCTATTCTGCTTCCGCTGTAGTATGGCAAGGTCTCTGAATTTCATGCGACAAGCTAATTTGCTGCTCTTCAGTTACGAATCCTTCATTTAGCTTAATTGTATTTCAGTGCCAGTCACCTTCCGCCCCATACTGGCTCCGTTCCACTCCACTGATGAAAAAGAAACTTACTTTTCAATGATGAGATGTGGTTCATACAATACAAGATCTATTTCTACATCTATGATGGTTTTCAAATGCTTTTCAAAGCTATTGAAATTTCTATCTTTTCCCTCTGTAGCACATTTTCGATGGAAGAAGACTCCATAGTCTATCATCTTACGTACGCAGATGTTATAAAGAAAATTTTCACTCAAACATGAGTGCTTATTAAAGCCAAACATTATTTATTTATTTATTTTTTTTCTGTTCTTTATTTTATTTTTATCTTACTTTTTTGTCTTTTCATTTTTTTTAAATTGTTGGGTGCAGCTAAGGATGATTGCCGAAACATAATATATTTTTCGAACTAAATAAATCGTGAACTATGTGAATTACTGTGTTTTAAAGAAGATTAAGCTTTTCTAAAGAAAGGAAATTTTTTCATGAACCAAGCTTTTGAAAATATTCCAACTTTTTGCTTTTTTTCGCCAGTACCTGGAAAGAGAAAAAAAAATCCTGTTATCAATATCAATATTTTGTTTCAGATGTTTCATTTTTGTCACAAAAAAGTTTTAATACCAAGGAGGAGAAAAAAACAATAAAGAGAAGCATTTTCCCACACACACAGCTATTAAGATTTACAGCTATTTTGTGTAATACATCAATTACCACGTCATTTTTTCAGTTAGCGTTTTATCCCTTTATTTCTTGTAAGTAGTGCACATAGCGGTACGCATGTATTTGGTACTAGAACAATAATTCCTTGACATTTTTTCTACACATAACTTCTGGAATTCTTATAATAAATCATTTATAATTAATAATAATAATAATAAATTAATATAATGTATTAGTAAATCGTGATTCTAAAGTGAATATTCAGTTTTTACAATTTATGGTAAATGCCAAAATTAAGCACAAGTTCAAATTGTAATGAGTCAAGAGAGTCAATATATATTATCGTATAACATAGTATTAGGCTGTCCCTAAAGTTTTAATTTCATGGACTGCGTTATAGATGTAGAGAAAGAGATATAATTTATAAAAATAGTAAAGTGAAAAACGTGATGTTTAATGTATACATAATCACTGATTTCTTTGTATATTATTTATCTTGCATTTTTCAGCGATGTTTCATATTTTGTGAATTACCAGCGTGTTTTTTTTTTTTTTTTTTTTTAAACTATTCTTATTTTTTTTAGTTGCTTTTCTCAAGGTTTAATATGTTGTGAATGAATTTCATATGGTGTTTCAAATGTTTCATATTTTGTGAATTACCAGCGTGTTTTTTTTTTTTTTTTTTAACTATTCTTACTTTTTTAGTTGCTTTTCTCAAGGAACCCCCCCCCCCCTGCCCTCACAGATAAGATTTTTAGTGTAGATTTCAAATAAAGAAGAAATCAACTGAAATCTGGAAATTGTGTTAGGATATTTTGATCTATTAAAACGTATTGAACATCGTGTATTAGGATAGCAAAGGAAGAATTTAAAGTGCGTAGCAGAAATGTATTTCTTCAATTCATCAAGCTAAATACATTTGGAAATATTCCTATGCACATACACGAAGAAAATAGAATTTCCTTATTACCTTAATCAGTGACACTCTCAGCAGTTATGCGCAAACTGCAGAGCACAAAATTAATTGTATTTTAGTGTCTACGTACTAGAAAATTCCTAACTATAATTTGTCCAACTGAGCGAAAAAAGGCCCATTCCGGAAATCGAAGTCAAACAGTATAGAACATTGGTAATGTAAGTCAAGGATCTGGGTTCGATTCCCGGCTTGGGCATTTTTTCGCTCCGTTGGAAAAATTCAACTTTACCAATCAGTATGATGGTGTTAAAAAAATAGTACATAAATAATTAATTTAAATTTAATAAACAATAGTTGTAATACATTACCTTCAAATTTCTCTTCGGACTTCATCTTATTAACTTCGTCTATAGAAGGCGTATCTTCTTCTCTTGTAGAAAACGGATGTAAAACTTTATTATCTTTTGTAGCCTCAAGTGTTAATTTTTCTTCAATCGCTAAATCAAGAACACTTCTCTTTTCTCTAACATCATTAAATTCACCAATAAATGCCTTCATATTTTCTGATGTAATATTATATGAATTCTCTTCAATGTTGATAATTTGTATCATATCTTCTGATACTTTATTTTCTTTAACCTTTAAGGCCAATAATTCCTGTTGAGATGAATTCTTAACTTCCTCTTCATGATTTCCGTTAAATGCTTTTCTTTCGTCGTTGATGAGAGACATATTTTCTTTACTATTATCATTTATATCAGAATGAAGATTATTCAAATATTCATGATTATCTACGACAATTGTTTTCACAGTGGTCATCTTAGATTCATCGTATGTGACTTTTCCAAAATTGTTTATAGAGGCCGCTTCTTCACGTGACACATCATCAGTACCATCGGGGATATCCCCTTTTTCACAAGCGTCAATTTTGATAATTTCTATGTCGCTTTGACTCATTTCATCTTCACCTGCAACTAAAAAAAGTTTACATTAAAAAATTAATTATTTAAACAACATATTAAATAGGCGTGACTATAGGCTATGCCATTTCTTTAAATTGGATCAAATTTGCGCAACTTAAAAAATGTCTTTGCTAGATCTAATTTTTCTGATTCCGCGTAATGACACTGCAGTGATAAATGGAAGTATGAGGCAAAAAATTGTATATAATATAAAAATTAATGAAAATGCGACGCTGATTTTTTAAGGTATGTATGTTGTAGTAATAATGCAGCTGTAAGAAAACAACAGTAAATTATATTTTAAGTTTACTATTATAAAATATTTTACGAGTGAAATAAAGAGTTTTTGGATATAAAGATAAGCCTATTTGAAATACTTATTTATCGTCAATTTCGGAGCTCTTGAGTTTAATTGTTTATGTTCATAGACTGCTCATTACTCATTTGCCAATATTGTAAACATTGTATAAATTGTTTAAAAGATTTTCTTTTGTTTAAAAGTGTTTAATTGAAAGTGTAATTGTTTAAAAGAAATTTAATTGTCTTTCTTTTTTTCACATTTCAAAGTTGCATCAATGAAACTTTTTTGATCGAATTTTGATAAAGACCACAAAATATGTCTGTTACTATTCTATCTGTAAATTAATTTAGTATTAATTGTCAGCCTTAAATAATAAGTATCATTTTCGAAACAGAAAAACATTTATTTATACAACGTATTTGTCCATATTCTTATAGAAACAGAAATTAACTGAATCCTAACATGCAAGTATAAAGAGCAGATTTTGAATGCATAAATTAGTCGAACCAAATTTCAGGCTGATTCTATAAAGGGGTATTTAAAAAACTATAATAATTTTTAAATTTCTCATTTTTTAAGCTTTGTATATATTTATATGTCAATGAACTGAATTATGATAAAGCAAAAAACTGACATGCACTTTTATAGCTTTAATTCAATTTTATTTTATTATTATTTTTTTATTTTATACCTTTAAAATTCAACTTTTTAAGCTGTATATACATATATATATATATATAATATATAAATTTTGTTTTCCATGCTGATATGCAGTGGTTTTGACTCTTAGTATGTCATTCAGGTATTGTGCTCTAATAATTTTTAATACCCTGTGTGAGGTGTATCTTTTTTTGGATCTCTTAGCTTTTTATTATCTATTTTCTGTAATGTTTGCGTTATAAGGAGCTAAATTTTGTCATTTTAGGCTTAATGCCGACAAAATTGGATGAAATAACGCATCTTCTATGAATGAACTCACAAGCTCCTCTGATGATTCTGTGAGTCATTCATAGTTTCTTATTTTACATGCTGGTTTCATATGTTCATTTCTAAATCATCTTTAGAACTTTATCAATTTCTTCATATATTTGTGATTTCAAATTTATTATTATTATATATATATATATATATATATATATATCAACAGAATCATGTTAAACGAAAAAACTAACATTACATCTATTCTTACCCTTTAAAAATAATCTAATTTATCAGAAAAAAAGTTGAACATTTCCATTCTTAAACTAATGATCTTTAAACAAAAATCTGTTATTGTAAAAAAATTGGATCACACATACATCTAATTAAAGTGTACAAGCATAGTCAATGGAAAGGGACAAATAAGCTTTAAATCCTAGAAAAACAATGAAAGAAAGGCAATTTACAAAGCATTTTTAATCTATCACTTCCAAGATTTAAAGATATCCAAACAAGATTTTCTGATTTTCTGTCCGTTGAATAACTTGTCTTCGATGCACAATGTGAAACATTTAGCTCGGTTGTCATGTAAAAAGGGTACGTTTATACGAATGCACCATATCTCACCAATTGCACGAAAAATTGGAAAAGGGATGCATAAATAGAAATTGTAATGTATCTTAAATAATGCATGTTTTGTCTATAAAAAGTTAAAAATTTTGATAACAAACCATAAGGGAGTCATATGTTCGATTAGTATCCTAAAACCGTTTTGCTAGTAAAAAGATAACCCAATTTTGTAAAAAAAAAAATAAAATCTTTGTTATCAAATTTTCTGTGGTTCCTGAAATCACGGGGTTGAAAAGTCTAGAGACATTAATATACAATGAATTATTATAAATTAATCATGTTTAGAATGCTTGAACTCTGATTAATTATACTCAAGGTAATTAGAATACAATATAAAAGATCTTTTTAATACTAAGTGTTGTTGTTGTTTGGATAATAGCTTATTTACTGAATGTAATGGACGTATGTAAAACTTTGTTATGCACTCAGATTATTCTTAGATGTAAGACGTTCATGATTCCAAGTTTTATGCGTTTTAGATGTAATGATTTTTTTTAATAAATATTTAAGAAAATTTCAATGTAAAGTTGAAATCTGTATAAGTATAAAGTTATTTCAAAAATTTGCGATAATCAGTTTTTCTTAGGAATCTTTTTTTATTTCAGAAATAATTACATTATAAGAAAGCATCTCCACTCATATTACTAAAAGTATCGTTTTCGGGTTTTTAACTAGATGTTTTTTTTTCGCCCATTAGTTTTATTTTAAATAACTGTTTTACTACGCATATTATATTAACAAGAAAGAAAAAATCATGCGTCAAGCATAGATTATGAAACACTTTCCAACACATTCAGAATAATGTAGCAAAACTGCATCGTTTTAAAAATTAAAATATTATGTTTAATTCAACCCTATGGAAGCGCATAACACATTTCAAATCCCAATGTAAGCTGTTCCCATCTACAATAGGGAAATTATCAGAATTTTTTCAGCAGCCATGTGCATGATATTTAGATTTGTATCTATTAACTACATGCTTGCCAAAAATTAGTTCACTTAAGAAATACATGTACTTCAGTTGAAAATTTCCCTTCAGCAATTGCCTCTAATAAGGACATCCTGGTACGTGAATACTTTTGTGCAGCCCTGTATATGAGATATAGCATTTATATATAACGAGTAACATGCAAAAAATTTATTAAATTTAAAAGTGCATACCGAGTTTTAAACCGTACACTCTAGCAATTATTACTCAAAGGCAGTACTGTAACCGATTTCTTTTGTGCGGCCCTGTCAATGAGGGAAAATGCTTATGAATGCCCTGTTCTAACGTGATCGTCGTGAAATTCAGTGATTTATATCAGTTTCAATACATTTGAAATAGCGTCATGTCATTAAAATACTCTGCAAACGATTTTTCCCTATATACCATAATGTAATGGAATAGTTTTGAGTACCCCTGTAAATGAACTATTAATCCTAGATACTTCATATACAATACCAAACAGGCTTTGGTGACCCTAAATAACCTTTATCAATTGCATGAAAATACGAGTCTATTTACGGGAGTTAGAGACATCGTGGCCAGACGGACATTCAAACCGAATGCATAAACACTTTTTAACTTTGTTGGAAAGTATTAATTAAAAGTCAAATGAAATTTTGATTTATTAAAACTAATATAGAAATCTTCTTAATATATATTTTTTTATTCCTCGACCACTGTCTAAACAAAAACCAAAGTGAAGTAAAAAAGAAAATAAAATTTAAAAAGGGGAAAAAAATCTTCAAGTGCTTGAAGCCAGTGTGTTTTTATTGTGTGTCTCCTTGGTATTCTTTCGTGCCAAAATCTGAACTTCCGTTTGATTCCATTTTTTTTCTTAATTACCATTTAAAAATAATCTAATTTATCAGGAAATAGGTTGAGCATTTCCATTCTTAAACTAATGACTACTTCAGTTGAAAATTGCCTTTCAGCAATTTCCTCTAATAGGAAGAATGGTACGTGAATACTTTTATGCATCCCTGTATATGAACTATAGAATTTATATATAACGAGTAACATGCAAAAAATTAAGTAAATTTAAAAGCGCATACCGAGTTTTAAACCGTACACTCCAGCAATTATCATTCAGAGACAGTACTGTAACCGATTTCTTTTGTGTGTCCCTGTAAATGAATAAAGAAATGCTATGAATTCCCTGTTCTAACGTGATCGTAGTGAAATTCAGTGATTTATATCAGTTTCAATACATTTGAAATAGCGTCATGCCAATAAAATACTCTGCAAACGATTTTTCCCGTATACCATAATGTAATGGAATACTTTTCAGTGCCCCTGTAAATGAACTATTAATCCTGCATACTTCATATACAATTCCAAACATGCTTTGGTGACCCTAAATAACATTTATCAATTTAATGAAAATCCGAGTATATTTACGGGAGTTAGAGCGTGGACAGACGGACAGACAAACTGAATGCATAAACACTTTTCAACTTTGTTGGAATGTGTTAAAAAAGCTGATATTAACTGTCATACCTGTTAGATCCATTTTCCAAGTCCAAATGTCATCGACTTCCAAGAGATTTCCATCGTACTGACTATCTTTCATAAAAGGGTGTTGAAGAACTTCAGAAATTAGCGGTCGCCTGCTAGCATCGTATCTTAATACTCCTTTTAGAAGATTAAGCGCATATATTAGATCTTTATCGTTCATAACAGATTTCGGGAAGTTTTCTTGCAAGGAATTTCTAAAGCTGGATACCTAGATAAAGAAAAAAATCGGAATTTAACCTTTGTAAGTGACGAGTTAATGTATTACTTCCACAAATGAAAGTCAAGTAGGGACTTCTTCATGAAAACTGACGCAATGTTTAATCACTTAAGTATTCACAGATTGAAATATAAGCTATTGTAAAATTTTATTACATTTTGTTGAATTTTCACATATCATATGCTGGTCAGTACAAAACATTGTCAAGAGGAATTAAACTTCAGTTCCCACATAAAATCTACCAAATCAAGTGTTTGTGTTTTGAATTGTTTTTTGCTATTTAGTGTATACATAAGACAAATATATAGAATTGTAACGTTTACTTCATTGTGCATTGCATACTACAGGGCGAAAATATGTTTACAATTTTCACACACAAAAGTACCATTACAAACGATAAATCGCTAACAAAATTTAGTGTTTATTAAATATCACTATATTTATTAGTTCTCAAATTAGTGATGGGCGATAACGAGATGTTTTTCTCGATTTTCTCGATTGTATGGACATCTCAATATTTTTCGATTGTATAAATTTTTTCTCGATGACTACAGTTTGCAAATTTCTTTTATAAATCATATATTATGTATTATATACGTCATACATTTATCAAGAATCGTCTGCGGGTGAACTGGAATGAGTCGATGTTAATAAAGACTAGGTGACTTCGACCGCTAGCAGGCCCCTCCTTTAATCGGGGCCCCTAATTTATACGTAATCTTGTAATATGAAATCACGAACAGGTTACCCGCTATATACGGCACTGATATATGATAGCAGGCGGGTGTGGTGTGCATGCACTACAAAATCTTGTAAAAAATATAATATCGAAACGAATGAACGTCGGACCAGATCTCTTGGGGGAGGGGTCAAAGCGAGCGGAGGGGCACAGCAGCTGCATAATATGATTAAGTCGTCACAGGTCTTTAGGCCTTTCCAACCATATGTCACATGAGATGTCTGGATCTGAATTTATAAAAATGCCCTCCCCGTGGGGGGAAAGGGGGGGGAGGGGTGCGGGAGGTGGATAACATGAGTAAGTGGTCATAAGCCTTTCCAACAATATGTCACATGTGGTGTCTCGGCTAAATTTAGAAAAACACCCCCGTGGGGGAAAAGTGGGGGGGGGGGGCGGTCACCGGAGGTGCATTACATCAATAAGTAGTCACAGACCTTTCCAACGATATCTCACATGTGGGGACTTGGCTAAATTTGGAAAAGTGTCCCCCGGGGGGGGGGTCAAAATGGGGGGATGGACACCGGAGGAGCATAACATCAATAAGTAGTCACAGACCTTTCCAACGATATCTCACATGAGGGGTCTTGGCTAAATTTGAAAAAGTGTCCCCCGGGAGGGGCAAATTGGGGGAGACTGTCACCGGAGGTGCATAACATCAATAAATAGTCACAGACCTTTCCAACGATATCTCACATGAGGGGTGTTGGCTAAATTTGAAAAAGTGTCCCCCAGGGGGTGCAAAGAGTGGGGGGGGACTGTCACCGGAAGTGCATAACATCAATAAGTAGTCACATACCTTTTCAACGATATCTCATAAGAGGGGTACTGTCTAAATTTGGAAAAGTGTCCTCCGGGGGGGGGGGGGCAAAGTGGATGGGGGAGGGCACCGGAAGTGCATAGCACTAATAAGTAGTCACAAACCTTTCTAACGATATGTCACATGAGGGGTCTTGGCTAAATTTGGAAAAGTGTCCTGAAATTTCATATATTATAAATAATATTTAGCGGAGGGCTCCATAAAAAAATCCGATCTAAAATGATAAAAGCGGAAAAAACTACCCTCGCAGTGGGGGCCAAATTGAGGAGGGGAGGAAGAAAGTCTCATAATATGAAAGAGTCATCCGAGAGCTCACCGATGACATATCACATGACTGGTCCAAAAAAAGTTTGAAAATTGCTCCCCCTCTTTCCCCCCGTGGGCCCACTCTTTCACCCCGGAATTCACACAGCCGCCACTTTAAAATTTTTATGTTCAATAAATAATATTTACCGGAAGACTGCATAAAAAACCCATATTTAAAGTGATATTTAAATTTATTATAGAAATCGGCTACGGTTTTAAAAATTTGTTCGCCCCTTCCCTACCCCCCTTTGAGCGAAGAAAGGTTCATAGTATGAAAGAGTGGTCAAAGGGCTTTTCGATTATATGCCACAGGAAGGGTTCGGTAAAATTTTTAAAATTGCACGCCATGAGTCCACTCTCACGTCCTCCTCCCTCGAAATCACCCGACCCACCTTCCTCTTTGAAAATTTTATATTTAATAAATAATTTTTATCGGAGGGTTCCAGGTATGTGACATCTTGGTAGGGCTAAAATAAGAGAAACTTTGAAAATTAAAGCTTCATTTCACAACTCATTGTCATGCCTTTTTCTCTATCTCGTCCCTTGGTACTCTCGATAAATTTTCTTACTTTTCTTCTCTGCCGAGGACGAGAGAAATCCTCGAAAAGCTTCTCATAGCGAAATGTTGAAAAGCGCGAGAGAAATCCTCGAAAGGCTTTTCATTGGGAGATTTCGAAAAGGACGAGAGTAACAAGCGAGAGGCTTCCCATCGGGAAAGGTTGAAAAGGGCGAGAGGAAACTCTCGAGAGACTTCCCATCCCGAAAGGTTTAAAACCGCGAGAGAACCAACCATCGAGCAGCTTGCCATCTGGAAGCGTCGAAATGCTGGAAAAATCATCGAGATGAGATTTGCCGAAATGCGAGATGGAAATGAAGCTTTCAGAGTCAAACTTACCGCATTTCTGGTTTAAGTCATAATTTCTCAAAGGAGTCCATCTGCTTATCCAATCTCTTTTTAGCTCACAGGCTATCTAAGCCTGAGAGCTAATGTACCCGTCGGTTCTGTGTGTATGCATGTACTGTACGTACGTATGTATGTACGTAACGCGATAACTCTTGATTAAAATGTACGATTTGTTTCAATTTTTTTTATGTTCATTCTGATAAGGCGTTCCGCTGTTTAGTTTTGACGGTTCATTGGTTAAGGATAAAGGGAGAGAAGGGGGGCTGGTCCCCCCCTCCTTAATTTAGATAAATGGGTTTTTCATGCAGAATTATTCGATTTGCTCCAAATTTGGTATACCGGTTCATTATGTTAAGAAGTTACCTTGATTAGATTTGGAGGTTTACGGGTTAAGTATAAAGGGGGAGAAGGGGGCTAGACCCCCCTCCTTAATTTAGATAAATGGGCTTTTCATGCAGAATTATTTGATTTGCTCATAATTTGGTATACCGGTTTATTATGTTAAGGAGCTTCCCTGATTAAACTTGGAAGTTCATTGGTTAAGGATAAAGGGGGAGAAGGGGGGCTGGTCAGCTCCGCCCCTTAATTTAGATAAATGGGTTTTTCATGCAAAATTATTCGATTTGTTCCAAATTTGGTATACCGGTTTATTACGTTCAGAAGTTGCCTTGATTAGATTTGGAGGTTTACGGGTTAAGTATAGAGGGGGAGAAGGGGGGCTGGTCCCCCCTTAATTTAGATAAATGGGCTTTTCATGCAGAATTATTTGATTTGGTCCAAATTTGGTATACCGGTTTATTATGTTAAGGAGCTTCCCTGATTAAACTTGGAAGTTCATTGGTTAAGGATAAAGGGGGAGAAGGGGGGCTGGTCCCCCACTTAATTTAGATAAATGGGTTTTTCATGCAGAATTACTCGATTTGTTCCAAATTTGGTATACCGGTTTATTATGTTAAGGAGCTTACCTGATTAAACTTGGAGGTTCATTAGTTAAGTATAAAGGGGGGAAAGGGGGGTAGACCACCTCCTTAATTTAGATAAATGGGTTTTTCATGCAGAATTATTCGATTTGCTCCAAATTTGGGATACCGGTTTATTATGTTAAGAAGCTGCCTTGATTAGATTTGGAGGTTTATGGGTTAAGTATAAAGGGGAGGGGCTAGTCTCTCCTTAATTTAGATAAAAGGGTTTTTCATGCAGAATTATTGGATTTGCTTCAAATTTAATATACCGATTTATTCCGATATGGCGCTTCCGTCATTAGATTTGGAGGTTCATTGGTTAAGTATACAAGGGCGAAAAGGGGGCAAGTCCCCTTAATTTAGATAAATGGATTTTCATGGAGAAAATATTCAATTTACTTTAATTTTTTTTTCTATGTTTGTTCTGATAAAGAGCTTTCCTGATTAGATTTGGAGGTTCATTAGTTAAGTATAAAAGGGTTAAAGGGGTTAGACCACCATTAATTTAGCGATATGTTTCTTTTTTTTCATGCAGAATTATCTGATTTGCTTCAAATTTGATATACTGATTTATTATAGTTAAGGAGTTTCCCTGATTAGATTTGGAGGTTCATTGGTTAAGTATAAAAGGGGCAAACGGGGGATATTTCCCTTCATTTATTTTTTGAGGGCCATTATTCTTGGAAATAAGAGTATAATATACAGTTAGTGTTAATAACCTGTGAGCTCAATGCCATCAGTTTAACTGGCACTTATCATTTTATTGCTATTAACCGATGTGGGTTATGAAGCATAGTGGTTTATGTATTCAGTTCTGTATAGTCCTAGTTTCAAACTTTACTGTTAAATTTAGTGTCATTTTGCCACGAATTTTCAATGTTTCTCTTATTTTAGCTCGGCCAAGCTGCCCCATACCTGGAGACTCAGATAAATACTATTTATTAAATATAAAAAGTTCAAAGAGGAAGGTGAGTGATTTCTGGGGTGCACGAGAGTGCACAAAGGGAAGGGGGGGGGGGCGGGTAATTTTTAAATTTTTACCAAACCTCTCCTTGACATATCATCGGAAAGTCCTTTCACCACTCTTTCATATTATGAACCTTTCTCCTCCCAGAGTTGAATTCCGGAAGGGGTTCGGGAGGGGGGGGGGCGGTGCGGGGGTGACTTTTTTTTTAATTGTAGAGATTTCTACAATAAATATCATTAAATGAGTTTTTTTAATGGAGCTCTCCGATAAATATTATTTATTAAATATAAAATTTTAAAAGTGGGGCTGCGTGATTTCCGGGTATATTCTAGGATAAAAGAGGGAACCCACGTGGGAGGGGTAGATTTCAAACTTTTTTTGGACCAGTCATTTGATCTATCATCGGAAAATTTTCGGTTATCATTGCAAAGTTACTCTTTCATATTATGAACCTTTCTTCTTCCTTCCTTAGTTTGGCGCCCCGAGAGAGGCACTTTTCGAACTTTTTTGAAATCGTAGCGTTTTTAAACATTTTTGATCGGATTTTTTTACGGAGCCCTTTGATAAATAATTTTTAATATATGAAAATTTCAAAGAGAAGGATGGGCAAGGTATATTTCGGGGGGGGGGGAGGGGGGGGCACGATAATTGGAATCCTGGGAGTTGGGACTCTTTTCTATCTTTTGCTGACACCCCTCATGTGATATATCATTGGAAAGCTCTGTGACTACTATTTCATTTTATATTTCGCCCGCGCCCCTCCCCTTATTTTGCCTCTGAGCGGGGACACTTTACTAAATTTAGCCGACACCCCTCATGTGCCATATCGTTGGAAAGTCCTGTGACCACTTATTCATATTATGCACTTTCCTTGTCCCTCCCTCCTACTTTGCTCCCCGCGGGAGTTCGTTTAATGTATTCCAGTCGAAGACTTTATAAAAATGGGGAAATTAAAGATCCAATCTCAAATGACGTAGAAAAATCAATAAAAAATTTTGATCCATTTTATCATCCTTTAGTTCATATTTTTGCCACTAGGGGTGCTTTTGATTCTTATTTCTTTGGCCATTTTGGTACTAATTGCCGAAAAATTCTAATTTTTGATACTTAAACTCGCCTTACCGCTTCATAGCTACTCGCGTTTTTTCAGCTTTTTTCAACCAGGGGGCACCCTTACAAGACTTTTCCAGTCTTATGGCTCCTTTATAGTTTCCCTTTGGTTTGTTGTTTTTTTATTCCATCTGTTTTCAGTTCCCATATAGCACGAAAGCTCCCGAAAACTTCCCCAGGAGCTCCAAGTCATCCCGAATTCCTCCTGATTCTAAAATGACAAAATAGGGACGTCCTGAGGAATAGACGTTTAAGATGTCCTCAGGAGTGAGCTCCCAGTGACGTCCTATGGAGTAACGTCCAAGGACGTCAGTCCTGGGGAGGTACCTGGGAAGCTATTCCTGGGGAAGTACCTGGGAAGCCATGCCTGGGGAGGTACCTAGGCAGTCGTTCTTGGGGAAGTACCTGGGAAATCATTCCTGGGGAAGTATTTAGGAAGTCTCAGTGCTGGCGCCATCTCATGAGTGATTCTGGAGTACAATACTCTTGTTCTTCCTTGCTTTTTATTAAAATAAAGTGAATTCAATTTGATCGGGATCGATTTTTAATGAGTTTATTTCATATTATTAATTATTCGATTTATTATTTTTTAACAAATTAGACAATTGTCAATAAATTGTAATTATTTTTAATTATTGCAATAGCTTTTAATCATTTTAGTTAAATTAAAATGTTTAATTCAATATTTCAGTTAATTCATATTTTAAATAATAATTACTATATGTCTTTTAAAGCAAATTTTGTCCATTTATCATTATTTTATTAATTTTCAATAAATAACATAACACATTTTTCTTTTTTATTATTATTATTTTTTTATTAATTAAGGAATTAATTTAATTTGTTTAAATTAACCAAATAATAAGTTTCTAAATCAATACACTAAAACCTCTAAATGAAAGACAGTTCTGGACCATATATTTTTCCGGTATTTAGAGGTAAAGATATCTATACAAAGAAAATAATATATCCTTACCGTGTGTTTGTTTGTAAGCAGCCGTCTAAATTTTTTTGTGAAAATAGTCTAAATCGAGTCCTGCTGCACCTGAGGCTAAGATTTTTCATGTTTTGAAAATTAGCTAACATACTTATCAAACTCTGCATTTAAACAAAAAACAGACAAAACTGTCGCGATGAGAAAAGGGCATTTTTATTTCAGCATATAACACCAACTTAAAGTGAATACAATTCACGTTAAAATGTCACATTTCATTTAAAAATATATAAATATTGAGCCGCACCCCCCCCCCCCTCCCCATACGAGTTTTTTTTTTTTTTTTTGCAAAGATTTTCTGTTATAAAAAATACATTTTTACAAAATCGATTAAAAGATATAAATTCATGCAAAATTAAGGTTTAATTCAGATTATTATCCCAGGCCTGGGAAGTACTGCTAAGCTAAGCTCATCTGATATACTTTATACAGGTGTTGGGAATGAGAAAATGTTAAATAAATAGAAGTGTCAGTTCTAGAGGTTTAACGATATTTTGTTTTATTTTATCTTTAATTTATTTTTTAAATATAAGTTTGACATATTAATTAATCATTTTTCTATTATCTTTTTTAAATTGCCATACATAATGTTATTTTTCCCCTCAATAATAAAAGTGAAGTCTCCATTTAAAGAACTTCAGAAATATAAATAACATTATTAGATTCAGAAAATATAGATAAATATTCATCTGTTCTTCCTAAATAACAAATATTTCTGCAGGATTTTAAACTGAGAGGTATTTTGCGTTATATATATATAGAGAGAGAGTTAAAACTTCTATTTGAGAAACATATTTCCTATTTAGCAAATTTTTAGTTTCGGATATCTATGAAACATTAATTTTGACGGAACTTCTTTTCTCTTTTAGCCATGGAACTAACTCCATTTTTTTAGCATGCATATGCCCAACAGACTTCTCATATCTCTTCAAGTATCTTTTCTCTGAGATAATCCATAGCTAAGGGTCAGGGAGACTATTATAACTGGATTTCCAGTTGACTCTGAATAGAGCGGATCCGCCCCCAATCACTTTTGTCAGCTGAGAATGTGTGTGCATGCTTGCTGCAAGTACATAATACCTGCGAAAGAAAGTTTTTGAAAGGAGAAAAAAAAAGGGTTATTGCAAGAATTTGAACAAAACCCATTTCTGAAATAACTAAGTGAAGGCGTTTGTCCATATTTGTGAAATTTTTTTAAAGAGGACTTTTTAATTCAAAGGTTTCTAAAAAAAGAAAAAAAAAATTATTTAGTTTGGGATTTATACAAACTAATTTGCTTATAAAATAAAGATCTGATATTTTAAATCAAAGCATTCGTACTTTTGGTCATTTTAAGCCTGAAATGCAAGTTTTATTAACTAATATTAAATTGCATTTCAAGAAATCACTAAAAATACTTTACATCGTTAATTAAATGAAAAATGGTTCATAATGAATGTCTTATGAACAGAAAGCTTTCACACGATTTTAAAGGTCGTTAAATAGAGATTTAACTGCAAATTAGTTTTCTTTATTACAGTAAGAAAATAAAATAGTTTTGTAACAGGCATAAACTTCATTAATAGTTTCTATTTTTATGTAACATTTTTTGTAACTATTTTTATGTAACCTGTTTGTTCATTGTAATGATGGAATATTGCAATCTATTTTCATCCCAGATCCTGATATGATACAATTTTACAAGTTTGCACAAAAAAATGTGTTTTTGATGACAATATAGTATTTTAAAATTTTTATAACGTTATTATAAAATAAAAAATTGATTTTAAAGCATTTTTCAATTCGCCCGCGACAGGTGGTAAATCACCAAACATCTGCAACTCCTACAACTGTATGGGAGTTCGAAAAACAATGAAATTAATGATGCGTCAATAAATGCTCACAAAAATATGCCAAATCGCAATGAAGTATTTTAAAGAATAAAAAGTAGAAAAAAGATTATAAATAGAAAAATGAATTGCAAAATATAATTTTTAAAATACGCCCTTAACAGTTAGTAATTTCTTATTAATTGATTTGTGATTATGCGTTCAGAAATCAGTGTAGAAATTCCAAAAACATGGTTTAAATAATGTTTACCCCCCCCCCCCCATCTTAAAAAAGAAAGAGAAAAAAGTAATGTTTTTTTCAAAAATTTGCTTAATAAGTGCGCTTTTTACCAAGCGTAAAGCAAACTTTTCCTGTAAAAAAAAAAAAAAAAAAAAAAAAAAAAAAAAAAAAAAAAAAGGAGAAATAAAAAAGTATTTGCTTTGAACGAATTCTTTGAATTGGAATTTTAAAGTTTGGTAATCATAAAAAAAATTCATATTTTAAATCAAAGTATCCATATTTTGCATTTTAAATCTCTGGAAATATTATTTTCATTAACTAAAATTAAATTATATCGCAAGATACTCAGAAACGTTTAGCATCATTAATTGTATGAAAAATAGTATAGAATGATTTCAATGGATTTTAAATATGAAAAGCTAAGACAATATTATTGTCATTTAAAAATATAATTTCATGTAGGAATTTGAAAATTCAAAGATCTTTATGTTATCTTAAATAATTATTGATAAGCCTTTTTTTTTACTTATGAATTTAAATTTATATTGAATATATACAAAAGGCTACGCATTTAAATTTGCAATAAAAGTTAGATAATTCCGGCTTATATGTAGCACATAAAATATGGATATTTTCTAATTTTTAGTTTCAAAAGAGGGGGAAAATACATGAATACCTTAGAACTTTTCTTATTCAACGGCCCTGTAGTATAATGGATAGAGCGCGCGTCTCGTGTTCGTAAGTACCCTGGATCAAACCCGGAAGGTAGAGAAGGTAAGAAATTTGTTCCCAACAGTTTTTCATATAATTCCGTGCGCGTGCTTGATAATTGTAATGTCTGTTACATGTGAAACTGTCTGATAATTAGTTAAAAAATGATTAAATTGTTTTACATTAATTACTTTAATCTATAGCTTCAAAATTTTTTGTGGCATATTAAGTGACCTTGAAGTTTCCCAAAGTCCTCCACTATCACTTCCTAACATCTTCCCCAGAACCTCCCAGGGAGGATCCTAAAGGAGGTCCTGGGGAGCTCTCCAGGATGCTGCAGGGCGGACATTTTCTGTTCCTGAGGACCTCCTGGTGACAAATTTCTGCATCCTCAGGGATGCCCGTGGGATGATGGTGTTTTATTGTAAATCTTCCTGGGGATGTCCTGGGGAGGTAAATGTGCTATATGGGTTACCCTATATTTAATAAATGCCTTATATATATGTAAAAACAATTATTTCAATAATCGATTCTAGAACATCTCCTTTGTAGATTCTCGAAAGTAATCGATGACTGTATCGATTGTGTATTTTACGATAACGATTTTTTTCGATTGGTAAATTTTCGAGAATCGCCCATCACTAAGCCCTATCACTACTATGAAATTGTCGGCCAGAATAATAGCTAAGTTTTCCAATAACTGTTTTTAGCTTTTCTCGTTATAGTCGATTGTAAAACATCTCGATTGTAGATTCTATGAATTAATCGATGGCTGTATCGATTGTGATTTTTTACGATGACGATTTTTCTCGATTGTCGAATTCTCGAGAATCGCCCATCACTATCTCAAATTATTCAATAAATGATCTTGAACTTGAATAAGGAGATTTTTTTCAACAATTATGGAGTCAATTACTAGGTGGAATCTGGATGATACATTGGGAATTGGGGTGCGGGAGTATTCACAGAGTGTTGAAATCTTGTGTGATTCTGTGAATTATCTTATTTAATTCAAAAATACATGTCTACAGCTCTTTTCTATGGTACTGTAAATTCTAATGATTGTGTATGAAGTCGGTGGTACAGCATATTATTAGAAATTATGCGAAATTTATGACAACTTTTAAACAATTTCTAATGAAGTATTTACAGAATTACAAATATTTACAGTATAGTTTAAGAAATCAAGGCGCATCTTACGATGTCCACTTACACCTTGAAAATGCTTGTACCAATAATTTTGTTAGTGTTACTATAGAAGCTAAACATAAGGTTTCACGCGAGTTCAGCAGATTTAAGTTGTAATTATTCTGAAATTTAGATTATCAGTTCTATTTTTACTAAATTATAAAGTGTTATAATGTTTACTAAACAACTTAATTCATGTGGATAGGTATTATGAAATAAGTTGTAAAGTAATCGAACAAGTACTGTTAGTGGTTACGAATCCACAGCCCATTTCCGCTGTTTAAGTACAGTAACTTGATTCTTTTTAAAATAAGTGCTATCTTTGACTTGATTATGCAATTAAAATACATATAAAGCACAAATAATTGTACATAAATTACTTTCATGTGCATAAATATTTTATAAAGATATTTAAAATACAAATTAAAATATCTTAAAATACATCAGAAAAACCTAGAACATTTTCAACCTTTACAAGGCCGTCATCAGTAGGATTTAAATGTTGTTCTTTGCGCTTATTTGAGAATTGTCCAGAAGAAAACATTGCAATTTAAATGTTGTACGTCAGATGAGATGCCAGATAAAGTTATTCAAAATTTCAACAAAATGAGCTTTCATCTATTATGCAGCAAATATCGCCATACTCCATGGATATCGTATGATAAAACATCGTTACAAGCTGTATCTTTAGCAATTACTTCAACTGATTTTCTTCTGGTGGCTTTCTCTCATGGAGGGAGTTCAGATGGGATGGTCTCTGAATGGAGGTAAAATTAGTATTGAGCCTATGGGAATAAATTTTGTTCAATGAAAAAATGATCGTTCAGGGAGGTGGTCGCTTAATGGAGGTGATCGCTTAATGGAGGCGGTCGCACAGGGAGGTTTCACAGTTTTTATAATATGACTTTGTGTTCTCATTCATAATAATTTTAGAAACAGCAATATTTGAAATGGACAAGTTGAAAAGCGACGCACGTAAACAATAACAGTCGTTTGTTGTCATGAACTGTGACGTCAGATGTATTACGGATGATTGTTTTAATCATAAATCAATAATAAAAGCTCAAAAAAAAAATATGCAGGCTATCCTTCGTATTTTTTCATGTACTATTGTTTCGTGATAAAGTTAGAAAACGTGCAAATTCTGCATTATTTCTACGAAAGATAATTTTAGATTTATTAAAATCTACTTTTACCGATTGAGTTTGAGCTAATCTTGATAATGCAGTATGGGGTCTATTTAATCTGAGATCTACTTCATGTTCTTTAATCCTATCACGAAATTTTCTCATTGAAATACCATATTTAATTCTATCACGAAATTTTCTCATCGTCATACCGTAATAAACCATAATAAAAAATAATAATAACAACATTTAAACCCTACTGATGATGGCTTTGTAATAGTTGAAAACGTTCTAGGTTTTTCTGATGTGTTTTAAGAAAATAATGACAGCATTTAAATCCTACTGATGACGGCTTTGTAATGATTCAAAACGTTCTAGGCTTTTGTGATATATTTTAAGATATTTTTAATGCATTTTAAATATTTTTATAATATATTTTTGCACCTGAAAATAATTTTTGTACAATTATTTGTGCTTTTATATGTATTTTAATTATTTAACTCAAGGTGAATATAGCACTAGAGTTTTAATTTATTGATTATGCAATATCTAAATTTCCCGATGCAGGGCGTGTGAAAATTATTAGAATAATTGTGAAATTTACATTAAAATATTGCTATATTAAATAAATAATACGTTTAAAAATATTGACCCATTTAATATTTAGTGTACAGTCGTGGAAAAAAAAAAAGTAAACACCCCCTACTAACTCCTCAACAAATTATCGTAGAAGAAAGTTACTGATACCAAACGATTGGAAATAAAGTCTACTTTTAAATGATGTATATAAAATTTGCTTAGGGGGCCACCTACATATTAAAACGAACCATAACTTTGTTTTTTTCAATAGCAGTACCCAATTCTGACAGCATAAATGAACTCTACACCCTTCAATTAGCCTAAAAACGAATTTTTATGCAATTCGTACCATAAGTTTCCGAGAAATTAATTATTTTAAAACGAGCGTATTTTAAGGGCTGTATCCAAATTGAAGTTCCGTACTGGATTGTTAACCGAGAGAGCCGCTTCCTTGATCAAGGCACCTTAAGCGCCACTCAAGGAGTCAATGAAGCGTGTTAGATTACAGTACGGCAGAATAAATTTCAAAATGTCTACTCACTTCCATCATAGACGGCCCCTTAAACCATCATTTTGCCGTTTTTTAAGCATAATTTGAAAACTACTTGGAAGAAAAATGTGAAATTTTTGAATTTCCATAAAGCAGGACTTAATAAATCTAAATCCATCAAAAAAATTGTAGGTTGCAATTCGTAATTTTTTCGAATATTAATTTCATAATTCATATCATAAAATTATAAAAAATTGCAAATTCAGCTTATTTATGTTTGGGTATATTAGTATTATTACCACAAAAAAAAAATTAGCACATTAGGAGCATAATTTCGGGAGATATAAATAAAAATATGAAAATATAATTTAACATTAGAAGCACTAAATTTTGAATATTTGTAATTCAAAAACTTATCATTCAAATGACTTGAAATTTGGTGTCCAGGCATAGTTTGAACCGAAGATTTGAAATATCTCGTTAAAATTGGGTATTGCCATTGAAAAAAATAAGTTAGGATTCGTTTTAATATGTAGATGACCCCCTAAGAATATTTTATATACATCATTTAAAAGTAGACTTTATTTCCAATCGTTTGGTACCAGTAACTTTCTTCTATGATGATTTCTTGAGGAGTTAGTAGGGGTGTTTACTTTTTTTTTCCACGACTGTACATCCCCTTGTTTTTTTATTAAAGATTCGATACGTCTTGGCATATTTTGGATGAGTTTTTTGCAGTTAATGTGTATTTCGTTGTCATGATACCAAATTTGGATGAGTTTTTCTATCAGAACATTCTTGTTTGTGATGTTGCATTTCTTTAATTTAATTAGAGAAAACATTTGCATGGCCTGGAAACAGTCCAGATATGAACCACATAGAGAACCTTTGGGCCATTGTAAAGAAAAAATTAAAGAAATACAACATCACAAACAAGACTAGCCGGATAGAAACACTCATCCAAATGTGGCATCATGACAACGAAATACAAATTAATTGCCAAAAACTCATACCAAGTATGCCAAGACAAGTATGCTATCATTTCTTTAATAAAAAACAAGAGGATGCACACTGAATATTAAAGGTATCAATATTTTTTAAATATTTCTTCAATATAACAAGTTTTTATTATAAAGTTCGCAATTATTCTAATAATTTTCACTCGTCTGTAAATTACCCGATGCAGGGCATGAAGTTATTCTAAGCAAATCACAACACGCACAAGATTACTATTAAAAACTGAACAAAAATTTCAGTTTTTTAAAATGAACTTTTCAATAGAGTCAAAACACTGTATTAAACACTAAAAAATATGTGTCGTGAAGGAAATTTTCACCTTGTTATTAATAAACTTTATAACATACTTACTACTTAACCCTTTATCTACTGACGGTACTTATAAGTACCACTCACTTTAAACTTTTATATCATAGTAAATATTAATAATATTCAAATGGTACTTTGCAAAAAACGCTCTTTTAACTCTACTTTATCCGAATACATGGCAGCAGTAGTTCTAGGTTTGTTATTTTAGAGAGGAATAAAGCTATCTTTGAAGCAGTCGATGTATTTTCTGCCGACATTTTCTACAGATTGCCACGCTCGTCTTTTCATTGCTGCAAACACAGTAAAGGATATAATATAAGTGTTGGATTTTTTTATGCGTTCATTATGATCTTAGAATACAATTTGATAAGCTATTTTAGATGAACGGTGTATGTATTTGATTTAACAGTTGAATTACTCGGTGGTATTTATAAGTACCGTCAGTACACTGCGTGTTGGAGAAAAACTTCTGGTTTACTTTTCATCTGTGTAGTTATCCATCGTTTTCATCTGCTTTAAAATGTAATTACTAAAATGTAGTGTAGCAATGATTTCCCCGGTATTTCTTTTCTGTTTCATTGTTATTTTTTATAGGAAATCGTAAAAGTTGTGGCACCGGCTCGTTTTTGCTACGCTAGAAATGGCATATGTAAATTCGTATATTGCATATGTGGAGATGCGAGAGAACATGTTATCCCTGGAATATAGACGTCGCATAACTAAAGGACTGCTAACAAGATAGAAACTTGAAGAAAAATAGTTTTTTTTAGCCCTTTCAGGAGCAAAACATTTTCAATTCTAAAGTGTTGAAATAAATGATTGGCACCGGAATTTGCCAAACGATTTATTTTTAAATAAGAAAAAGCCTATATTTTATATACTTATTAAGTCGAAAATATTTTCTGGTGCCAGTTGAAATACCTTGTGGGTTTTCTGTTATGATATTTTAGTCATAGTGTACTGACAGTACTTTAAAGTACCACTTTAATTAATTACCTCTAAATAATTAAATTTCTCACGGGTGAGTATTTTTTTTTATATTTATCCTTTAATTTTCATTGTAGCAACTGAAAAAAAAATATTACATGAAAAAAATTGCAGTAGATCATAATGCCGTAGATAAAGGGTTAAAAGGTGACACAAACATATAAAAAATGTTATTTAACGCAACCCTGTGGTCTTTCGAAAACACACGCGTTCATTTTGAAAGGGAAAAGATGACTGACTGAATAGAAATCGCTTGCGCATGTGTGCTGTTTTGCTTTTGTTTTTAAAATGTATTTCTATTCAGTCAGACATCTTTTCCCTTTGAAAATGAACGAGTGTGTGTTCGAAAGATCTCAGGGTCGCATTAAATAATATTTTTATATGTTTGTGTCACCTTTTAAGTAGTTATAAGTATGTTATAAAGTTTATGGAATTTTTAAAACGAAACATTGTTTTTAAAATGCAAGTTTGTGGTTCATTTCAATAGTGACTCACTCTCAAATTATGCAACTAGCTACAAAAGTTTTAAAAACATATATTGTATCAAACGGACTAAAACAATTGTAATTTATATGGATTCCCCGAAAATATATATATATATATATATATATATATATATATATATATATATACTTTGTTGGAACTCCTGAATATTGCAGCTTATGAAAATTTAAAAAGAACGCTTCCCCGTTAACGCAAACAACAACTGCCTTTGCATGCATTATTATGCATTTGTCTAATTATTGACTTAAAAAAGAAAAAAATATATATATTTCCTGTACAAAAATTGTAAGGCTTCTGCACCGGAATTTTCTTTTTAGAACGCCTTTGGCAAGACAAGAGAATTTTTCTTAAGCAGTTCCAGTCTCCCTATTTACAGTTTCGTACTCAAAATCACGATTTTTGTTATTTACGTATTTTATTGGATGACAAAACGTGCGGGTAATGCAAAAAAAAAAACGCCTCATCATAAAAACGCCAAAATCATAAAAACGACATATTGCTGGCCTGACGGGAACAATTGGTATTGGGAAAATGTTTCGCATGTGTAAAAGAAGATTTATTGTGAAAATAATGCGTTGACATAGCTTGTTGGTCTAAAAGTTATATATTATTCTGAAAGCATATCTGTAAAAAATATACGCTAAAAAACACATGATTGATGAGATGTTGCGATACATTTTTCTACTTCTTTCTTAGTATTCTGATGAGGATATCAATGAAATTAAAATACACCTCGTTCTTTTTATTATTATTTTTTTTTTCAAATTATTTGCGCGCCTGTAGCTTTAATGTAGCACTCGCCTAATTTAAACACAGCAACAGATACTAAATGAAACCGATATTACTATAAAAAAAAAAAAAAAAAAAAAAAAAACTTGTATTCAATGTTCGTAAAACTTAAGGTCGTGTAAAATCAGATTTAGGTGAACTTATAACATGCACTAACAACGTGTTAAGTCAGTCAAAACATAAAAACCAATACCCGTCCCTTTCCCTCCGATATATATGTTATAGGTGTTTCTCATACGAATTCACATTCACTTCTAGTGCTGTATATCTCTAGAAATTAGATTTACAATTAAAAAGTTTTTGTAAACGAATGTTTCAGGCATCAAGCTTACATTTACGAAATCAGTAGTAATAAAGCACTTGTTCCCCGTGGTATCGCTCGTTCGGATACAAAAATATGTTTTATCTTAACAGCCCTTTATAATTATTTTTATGAATGCGCCAATTATAAGGAGTATAATACTCCCTCATTATTTTTATTTTTAAAAGTATAACATTCATTTAAAATAAAATTAAGGAAACTAATATAAAACATTTATTTTAACTTATTAATATTCTAAATGTTTTACACTTTCAGGTATCTCACGCTTCCTTTAATATAGCGCATTTTTTTCACTGCCTGGTGTTAACATGAAGTAACGGGAGGGGGGTTATATAAAATGTTAAATAAATCACATTCTGTACGTACCTTCAGCGAATCAAACATTGCAGGATAAGCCACTTTTTTCCAATATTCAGTTATTTCATTACCTTCCACTGGCATGACTCTAGTCCAGGTGTAGTGGGCTAGCATCCCATAAGACCACAAGTCGAATTCACTTCCGTTCACAGGTATCATTTTCCCCAGTGATGAACATACTTCTGGCGGCCTAAAATATTTTGTTAGCCCATAACTGTAAAATAAAGTTCGTAAGTTACACTAATTAATATTTTAATCATCCATATGTTTAAAGATCTAGTGTTTAATAACGACTGTTTAAATAAAAATAAACAGAATATAAGAAAAGTAACAAAATTGTAAATAAAATTTATTCATTATATCCGAAAAATTACCGCTAAAAGCAAACATAAGAAATCTCGGTTTTAAGATATACGGTATATAGTATGTCCTGCACACGCCAGAAGTGAGGCATATTTGAAAGCAACATGTTGCTGCTAATCCTCCAGTTTTTTCGAAAACACTTATTGTAAACGCGACAATCAATCAAATTCATACTTGTTCATAGACCAAAAAATAGGTGTTATTTCTTATCTACAATAGGGGAAGGGAGATAAAAAATGAATATAGATAAATTGGATTTGACCATAATGACGATAGCTACCGTTTCTTTATAAGCTGGTAGAAAAACGAAAAAATTATCTTTTCTAGGCTCTCAATTCGATACAAACTGAAAGCATTTTATTCCAAAACCATAAATGAAAGAAATTTAATACCTCTTAAAACTGAAAATGCAATAAGGAAAAAATAGTTTATTATCGTATATCAAATACAAAATTTTCTTTTTCTTCCGTAAATGAAATGTATCATATATCTTTTTCTTTTATATTAGAAAACACATTGAATTTTCTTGCAATAAAAACTAAAAACATATTAAAAAAAGAAAAAAAAAACAGTTGCCAAACCTAGTAAGAAAAAATAAATAAAAATGGAGTTAATATTCCGCAAATCCTTCCAACAGAAAGGGGTGAAATATAAAGTCTCTGTGACTGAGACCTTTTTCACTGCGTGGAAATTTTCAAATAGAAAATCTTGGCTTATTTAAATGCATTATTCATTCGGAATGTCAGACAAAAATTTCCATTCGTTTTTATTGATGTAAGTTTGACTCGCCATTAATCAAGCTTTTTCTTCGATCAATATCCAGCCAGCAAGTTGGATTGAGATAGAATTGATTCGATTTAACTGTGATGTAATAGTTGTTACTTGATTTAGCAGCTGTATTACGCTCTGTAAAGGAAGGCTGTACAATAGGGTGGTGCAAAAAAAGTCAAGTTGATATTTCTGAGTCGCTATATTGCGGAAAAGTTGCGATTGGTAAATACAAGAAAAACAAAAAAAAATTCTTCAAATCGGACTTTATCTTCCGATCCCGCAAACCGCCTAAAAATTCCAAAAAATTAAAAATTTCCGATTTTTTCAGATTTTTTTTTTTTTTTTTTTACGTTTATATATTTTTTATCGCTATAGGGAAAAATATTTGCAGTTTGTACTGTTTAATAATAATAATAATAATAATTGTGTTTAGAAATAATCTTCCGATCGCGCAAGCTCAATAAAAATCGGCAAAAATTCAATTTTGAGTGATTTTCATGCATTAAGAATATAATCAACTGAGGTCAGTTTGCAGTCTCAAGTTAAAATTTAAATGTTAATTGATACTATTGAGCATATTAAGTTATTTTTAAACAACCTAGAACTTACCACGAAGAGTTCGTTTCAGGTCTGAAAAGTTTAGTAGTGCACCCAACTGCCGTTAGCCACATTGGAAAACAGCGCTGAAGTCGGCTCCCACCTAGTTTCACCTAACTCCATAAAATTTACAGAAAAGTCAACTGGATTCAGATGAACTGCTTGGCATGTACTATTTTGATGGAAGAAAGGACGATACCCAAGTTAAAGAAAGGATTGCATTTAAACAGATTCGTCGAACTATTAAAGAGGAACACTTTCCTGTCATAAAAGAACGTGGCTCAGTTTATTTAGGCCATGTGCCTCCATACTCCGGGCCTGCTAAGGGCATTGTAGCTTTCATAGTATCATGTCTTACTGAACAAAGAGTTTCACTAGAATACTTAGATTTGGTAGGCTGTGATGGTACAAATACCAATACTGGATAGAAAGGTGGTGCTATCAGAAAGCTTGAAGTTCATCTCTGACGACCACTGCAGTGGGTTGTTTGTTTATTCCATTTTGTTGAATTACCTTTCCGCCATCTTTTTCAACATTTTAATGTTGAAACAGCTGGCCCAAGATCATTTAGTACACCATTTGGACACAATATCATTGTTGTGTAAAGCTCTCGGTGATAAATTTTCAATTGACTGGTTGTGAAATTCCAGAAGTGGACAGGCAACTGTTGAGTAAGGACCAAAGATATCTTCTTGGCATAAGTCAAGCAATTAAAAGTGGCAACTTTCCAAATGACTCCGGCCCAATTTCACATACCAGATTGCTCACCAGTGCAAATAGAGCCCTTCGACTTTACGCGAGCGTGGAAAACCCATCGGATGCCTTAAAGCCATATTGGCATTTATTTTAAAATCTTACTTTCCAGTTTGTTTTGAAATAAAATGGTAAGTACATTACAAACGGGCCTACTCATCTGTACAGAGCAATTGAAACATCTCGGTACTTTCGTGACAACCTGAAGAAAGTGTAGTCCCTGAAACTGAACGAAACTCGTTCTTTGCTCACCCGGAAAACCTACTGATGGCAATGGTCTTTTATAAGAGGAGGCACATAAGAGAGCTATGGCTAAGAAGAGTATTAAAAGCCAGGCAAAATGTTTCAAAGGGTAAAGGTATCTGAATCTTTATCACTCCTACAATCCAGAATTAATTGATTGTAATGTAGCAAAATTAACATTTCCACCTCTTTTTCGGAGAATAACCCATGAAGAAATACATTTCTTCGTTCAATCAGGTCATATCTCAGTCTGGGATGATAAAAAGTTTCCCAACTACACGTAAGATGTCCAGCGGTGCGTTAAATCGGTAACGTAAGCATCATTTAAGGTATGTGGGCCCCAATCAAGAGAGCATCAGGACCACACTGACATCAATGTCCATAATACCAGACATTACCATCAAATCGCAGTACAAAGTTGCGTCTAAAAGTCAGACTTAAACAGATGACATAACAAATTGTATATCTTATACTGTCACGACACTAGTTTTTTAATACAGTGTTTTGACTCTATTATAACAAACTATATATTTAAGTAATGTAAATAGCAAATACCCTCATTGGTCGAATGGAGGATAGGGTGCGGTTTGAACTCGAAGTGCAGCTACCTTCCCGTGGTGAGTTCTGGTTTGTTTAAACATTATAAAATATCTAAACAAGCAAAGAGTTGTACATTGTACAATTTATATGCAAATGATAATATTGGAACGCAAACTGATCTCAGGTGATTATTTTCTTTATTCATCAAAATCACTGAAAATTGAATTTTTGCCGATTTGTATTGAGCTTGCGAGATCGAAAGCTATTCTTTAAACACAACTGTTTATTTTTATTATTAATAAACATTACAATCTGCAAATATTTTTCACTATAGCGATAAAAAATATATATACGTAAAAAAAGAAAAAAATTCTGAAAAAATCGGAAATTTTCAATTTTTTTTCATTTTTAGGCGGTTTGCGGGATCGGAAGATAAAGTCCGATTTAAATAATTTTTTTTGTTGTTTTTCTTGTATTTACCAATCGCAACTTTTCCGCACAATAGCAACTCGGAAATATCAACTTGATTTTTTTCGCACCACCCTACTGTACAACTACTGCCCTACTGCCCAACAAACCCTACTGCCCCAGTAATTTTTTACATAAATTTTTGCATTTAATCTCTGAATTTCTGCGATTTAAAAAGGAGAAAAAGGAAAAAATATTTTGTTACAACAAAAATTGAAAATGTTTTCTAAAAAAAGGACTTAGTACTTTTCCATATCATCTGCGACATATGTCTATGGTTGTTTTTTTTTTTAAATCCTTTGTAACTTTTTTTTTCTTAGAACTCCTGGAATGTTAACAGTTTTAAGAATATGTATCTTAATATATTTATAGAACATTCTCAGAATTACAGTTGTTGAGTAAATTCTTTTATGAAACTATTAATCTTTGCATATCATTTACAAAAATAAGATTTTAATATTTGTTAAAACATTAACCCATAGATTTCCTATTTTTATATCTCTGTATAACTTTGTGTCTATAAAACATTTTTGGCCAAGCCTACTCTAAAACATATCTAAAATTATGATTATCTTCTTAGCCCCGTAATATATAATTAAATTATTTTCTAAAAATTGAACTGTTATAAGTCTTGCGATGGAAGTTTAATAGGTTCTAATCTTTTAATGAATTTCATTTACTTGCCCATCAAAATATATCATTTAAATGTATTTGTAAGTAATTTCGCAGTTTTGACATAGCAATATCGCATCAATTTCTGCTGATACGTCCTTCCATTCTGTTTTAGTATCTTAGAAGCATATGTGAAGCATACGGAGGAATCACTGAAATTATCATTTTTATAAATTTTTTCTTTTTTTACTATTAACCCTTTAAAACTTGCTCAAATTTATAATGCAAAATGAATGTGTTAATAATTTCTAATCTGAATAGCTTGTGTGAATAATTAACTTTTATAATGTGAAATGCACACTAACCTCTCAATTTTTTTGTCCATGACTGCTGTGCACGAGAAGTCGCAAATCACTGCTCGATCGTTGGAATCGATCAACACATTATCGATTTTAAGATCCAGATGTGCGACATTCATATCGTGAAGATGTTGTAAACCCTGGCATACATCCCTCATCCAAAATTTAGTAACTTGAAAAGCTTTTTCATCAAGACGAAAACTGTCTTCAAGTAAGACTTTGTCTAAGCTATTCTTAAGCAGGGGCATGAAATAAATATCTACTTCCGGCTCCTGTATAATATCAAGTAGTGGAAGAACATTTGGGTGGTCGAAGTTCTTCCACAATTCTGATTCTCCTGGAGACCTTGCAAAAGAGGAAATAATTTTAGCTGCCATTTTAATCTTTTTCTTGCTTGGAGCACGGAGTTTCACTACATCCCCATAACCACCAGAGCCAATTTTTGAAATCTTCGTATATTTTTTTCCCTTTAATATCTTAACCCCTTTGTCATATACTATGGCTCGAATTCCCCATGGTTTCTGCTTTAGGCCGAGGTAGTATAAAATTTTATCCATTTTTTTATTCAAAATATTAAATTTTCTCAATGAATTATAGTATATAATCTTTGTAAACACAGTTAATACACTATTGAATGTCAGTTATATGCGACTATTGTTAAAAATATTTTGACTGTTTTTAAAATTATTACTCCTAAAATTGGTATGAAAAGACTATTTTTTGAAGGCTAAATAACAGGAAAACAAAGTTAAACCGAAATTACGTAAAAATAGCAAAATAACAGTTTTTAATTAACTTTATAAAAAATCGCTTTATAAAACTTATAAATATAATCACAAGTCAAAAGCAAAAGTGACAATGTCAACTACTTAACAAAGCAATCATTTTTTGTCATATTTCAGAGAGATATATTGTTTCAACTATATTTATTTGTTGCGTTTTATTGTTGTAATAGCAGTGAAGTGTTGGCTAGAGCCAGGCTGTTTTTCTAACAATGCTACTGAGTGGTATACTACTTCAACAATGTTTCATTCTTACATCAGCAATGTAGCGTTGACTACCGCCATGTCTAGCTATATGGTGTGCATGTATTGCTTACACACGAGTAGGTGGTCCAGATGTTCCACGTAAATCAGGTCTCCTATAATGCTCTGGAAACCAGTAATTTCTTACAGTTTATTTCGCCATCTTTAATCACATATAATTCTGCCATTAGATAAGGCGAAAATAATTTAAAATAGTGTCCTGAGAATTTAGAAGCCCGATTTACGCAGGATACCTGGCAACACTATACACGTGGTACCAACCATCAACGGCCTATGTATACTAATATTATAAAAAAGTAACATTTGTTTGTTTGTACGTAATAATATCTGGAACTAACCAACCGATTTAAAAAATAATGATGGCAAAATGTTGGTGACTATCTCTGCTCCAAAATACGCTATACGGTGAAACAACCTCCAAGAGGTGAGGAGCAAAAAACTTTCTAAAATTGCGATTTCTGTGATGTTGTTGAGGCTAGAAATTCAAAATTCGATGTCGTGGTTTCTTTTATAATGTAAATACCTGCTATGAGCGATTTCTAAAAAAAAAAAAAAAAAAATCGAAATTTGAAAGTGCGAAATGAGCGGAAGAAACTCTAAAAACTTTTTTAATTACGATTTATTTGGAACTGGTAGGAATAGAAACTTAAAATTTGACATGGCTGTTACTTTAGAGTCGTCAATGCTTGTCCAGAACAGTTTAGAAAAAATTCGAAATTAAAAGAATGAAAGTGCAAAAAACTTTATAAAACTGCTATTTATGTGATATTGTTGGGGCTAGAAATTTGAAATTTGGTGTGGTGGTTATTTTTAAAATATAAATACTCTCTAAGACCGGTTTCTAAAAATTCAAAATTTAAAATAGTGCAGGAGCAAAACATTTTTTTTATTGCGATTTATGTGATACAGTTGGTTTAGGAATCTAAAAATCGGCATGGTGGTTACTTTTAAAATGTGGTCGCTCGCTAAGAAAGGTTTAAAAAGAATTCGAAATTTAAAATGTTCAAATTAGCACCAAACGTTCTAAATTAGGACTTATTTGAATTTATTCGCCTTAGAAACTTGGTATTTTATATAGTGGTTACTTTTAAGATACAGATGCATGGTATAAGCAGTTGATTAAAAATTCGAAATTTAAAAGTGTGAAATGAACGAAAAACGTTGCTAATTACGGATATTTTAGAATTGTTAGCTATAGAAACTTAAAATCTGATATGAGCCTTCAGTGCCTGATTTATGGCCCCTGATTTTCACCCCCCCCCCCCAAAAATGCTGTTGAATTTTTTTTAATTATTGTCTAAAATCTGATGTAGTTTTACATCTAATGGAATTTTATACTTCATTCTACATTCTATTGTGTTCGTATTTAATTTTTGCAACATCGTATATTTTGTCTGAAACATCCGTTTACTTTATTATAGTGAATATTTTCTTTTACCTTTATCACTTTAAAAACATATTGTGTTTTTCATTCTTATTTAATCTTGTTGCTGTTCTCGTCAGATTATTTGGAGGTTGGTGAGCATAGCTCGTAGGCGGCTGAGTCCCCTAATATTTTAAATAATTGTATCTTTTTATTGCGGAGAGTTTATTATTAGTTGCTACAAGCTTTAACATTTCAGATATATAGACTTGCATAGGAAAAGAAAATTAACACCAAACAATTTATTATAAAACGTTTACCCATTTAAATTTCATAATTGTAAAATATTTATTTAATGATTAGCAAATTAATGATTATAAAATTAAATTTTTTAACAAATATTTTTTAGTAATTATTAAAGTCAGTAGCGGTTACCCTAGTAAATACCTTTTTCAATATACAATTTTTTTACGCAATCCCCCAGTAAGCATCTGTGCTCGGGGCCCCCAGACTTGTAAATCGGTCCCTGTGAGCCTTATTTTTAAGACGTAAAACCTCCGACAGAACATTTTTTACAAAATGCGAAATTTAGAAGAATGCAGAAGCAAAAATAGTTGCAAAAGCAAAAAAACGTTGTAGAAGCAAAGATTGCGTGTTTTGTAATGGCTCTTCGGATAGAATGTTGAAATTTGGAAAGGTTGTTATTAGTTAATTAGCCCTCTACATTTTTCCTAAATATATTTGTGAATGGGTAATAATCTATAAATATGTGGGTCAATGGCTTTTATCATTTCCACCAAATTTGAATTTTCCTCGTTCCATAGTTTACGAGAAAAACGGCTGTGACAAACGGACAGACAGACAAAATTCTTAAGTACGGAAACCTAAAAAAGAGCACAATGGACTCTTTTAATTAAAATTTCTATGAGAAAAAAATTATTCATATTATTGTAAATCTGAGGCTTAGTGTCATAAAACACACCCCAAGGAAGCTTAATAATAATAATAATAATAATAAATAAGTATCCTGAAAAATATAAGTTGTAGTTTCAGCATTTTAAACGTATTGTTATATTAAAAACATATATAAAAAGAGCAAAATGAAATATAAATTCTAACTTTGAATAATTCAATGGGAAACGGATGCAGTAAAAATCCTTTTACTCATCTGAATGTTTATTAGTTATTTGCAATACTTAACCAGAGTGTACTGTGGGTATATCTATACATACATTTTTAAGCGAAATATTGGAGAATGTATATTTTCGTCAATTTTCGCCAAATAAAGGGTAACGTGTCCTTTTGGCGGTTTTAGAAGACACGAAGTAAACAAACAGAGCAAATAAATGTATAAGACTGAAACTTTTCTTCTGTAGAATATACCAGATCTGAAAGTATTATAATTTGACAATTTCTTTGATAGCATACTGCGTAAATTACGTCTCTTTTATGTTTAAACCTTTCAGGGGCAAGTTACTTGTATTCGTAAAATATTAAAATAATTGAATGACACCAGTATTTACAAGAAAATTTATTTGTAAACAAGTAAAAGTATATTTTCTCGTACTTAATGAAAGTGAAATTTTCATAAAAAAAATTCGGGTACCAATGTGGCAATTAAGAATTAAAATTATGCGATTAGCGGCATCACGGCCCTTCAAGGTGTTAAATGTAGAGCTATCATCCTTTACGCACGCGTACTGATGAAAACAAGTTAGAAATTGCGCATCAAACGTGACAAATGAGGTGCGTTCGTACTATAACTAGTTTTATAAGTATTTTTTGCACCGCATATTGTACTGAATGTGTATTTTAGTGCACTTCATAAGTTCATATCAATTTTATTCTGTTCGAAAGGCTGTAACACCATTAAAATGCACTTGAAATAATTTTTTCTTATTGGCCGTAATGTAATGAAAATTTTTGACTGTCCCTGTCATTAAACTATACATCCGATTTTCAAAGAATTTGAAATGACTCGACAAAATTTTACAACAATTATATATTTAAAATTACAGACCATTAGGTTGGGTAGTTTTTGCTCTGTTATATGCGGACGGACGGACAGACAGACGGACTGAACGACGACTATCGGTGCTACGTATTTATATAATTACGGACGCACCTAATAAAGTTTTGATGATGTTCTCATTTCACATTTATCAATACAAATTAATACGAAAAGCTAAAAAATGTTGAATTAAAGTTATCCGTCTCAAAAGTTAATTTAACATTACATTGCAACAGCTTTTCTATTAGAACTTTATATGTGATATCCACGCCGCACTCACTACACATAAAATCTATTCTTTTTCTTTTAACCCTCTAATTCCCACTTCAAGAAATTACTACGGGAAAAATTATTTTTTTGTTTTATTTATGCTGTTATGGGTCAAATAAAGCAAAAATATGAGGAAAATGAGATTTTATTATATTTTAAAGGATTTCTGTATGGTAGCACACTGTAAAAAAAAAAAAAAAAAAAAAAAAAACCGGACTAAAAAACGGAAATACTACTGGCAATCTATAGACGTTCGTACAATTTCCGTTTTTTTACGGGAATTTTTACCCATAAATTACAGAAAATTTTCCGTTTTTCTGATTAAAAACGGGAATTTTTCTGTAATTTATGTGTAAAAATTCCCGTAAAAAAACAGAAATAGTACTGGCGTCTAGATTGCCAGTAGTATTTCCGTTTTTTAGTCCGTTTTTTTACAGTGCATATACAGAGTGTATCTGAAAGAACGGGCAAAACTTTACGGGGTGATAGAACGCAGCTATACGAGCAAACTTCGTCATAGAATATATGATCAGAACACAGGCGGTGATAAGTAAAAGATCGTTTTCCACTGTCGCAGTTAAAGACTTAACACAAGAATGAGAGGAGATACTTCAGAAAACATTTTATTAACAGGAATGTAATTAATGTACATGCTCAAAGAAACTGCTCAAAAGATCTTCTGCCAGCTGTAATGCACGCTTCACACCTACGGGATAGGGACTGACGCACATTTGCGAAGACACCAGGCATTTCCCAAATATCGCCAGAAACAACGGCAATCCTGGCGACTAGATCCATATCAGTTTCAATGGGGCACTCGTACATCGTACATCAGGCTTTTCATATGGAACCACAGAAAAAAGTCCAAACACGAGAGATTCGGCGATCTTGGTGGCCAAGCTATGGGACCACCTCGACCAATCCACCGACCTGGGACAATGGAAAACTATCTTTTGACTTCTCAACGCTTGCGTTCCTACCATACATTCTATGATGAAATTTGCTCGTATAGCTGCTTTCCACCACCCTGTAAAGTTTTCCCACTTTTTTCAGATGCACCCTTTTATGCTAGCATGGGCTGATTAAGATGAAATATGAATGATTTTACCATATTTCAAAAATATTTTATCTTGAGAAAAGAATTATAATTTTCCATATGGTATGACCTAAAAATGTTTCTTTCTTTCTTTATATATATATATATATATATATATATATACATATATATATATATGTATATATATATATTACATTATTAGATATAATTCCGCGATTTCCTTATCTTATTCTAAATTACTACTTTATATTCACTAAATCCTTATCCTTAAATAATCTCTATCGTTAACTCTGTTAAATTCCCTTTAATTTAATGTCTCACTTGTCTAAATTGCTTAAATATTACGCTTTTAGTATTCTTAAATTAAATGTTCCATGTCTGCGCTTTTTTCTTTCTAGAATATTCTTTTAGCTTCCATTTTTACTTTCCCGCGCATTTCTGAGGTTATCCTTTTTCCCTTCAAATTCATCCGCTTGCTCTGTCCGCCCTTTTTTCATGACGTGATATTCTTAATTATTCATTGGTTGAGAGCGCGATCTACGTCATATTTCTATTCTTACACTTGAGGAACAAAATGTCGATGCTCCCTGTATTTCAGCAGATTTGAGTCGTATTTCCAGTTTTCATATCATTCCCTGGTCACCGTCCCTTTATTCGATTATCTACAACTTTGTTTTAGCCCTAATTACTACTACGGAGAGATGGCTAATAATCTTGGTGGAAACTGCGGCACCGAAAGATGTTCTAATAAAGTGCAGAGCTGATATTATGTGTTGACTCAATTTATTCTGGGAAACTTCATAGAAAGATGTATTCCATATCTTTCACTCGACGACTACAATACAACAAATTGTTATACTAATATAACAGAATCGAATTACCTGTTCTGACCACTTCTATTACGCTATTATTGCTGGATGTGATCCACAACTGCTATCGAGACAGCCAGTACTGCATTTTTCAACGATAAAGTAATCCAATTTTGCTATAATGCAACATTTAGCCGACAGGATAAGAGACTTCTACGCCACTCCAGAATTTATGCAGCATGAACGCCATATTTAACATCTAGCCAGCGAGAATTCGAAACATCGAATGTCAACAAAAATATCCAAAAAGTCTCACTTCACTCAAAGACGGTCTCCAGGAAGAAACATATTTTAGATATCTTCTAACATCATTAAAATAAAAAAGAACAACAACAAATAAAAAATGTTGTTCCTGCCAAATAAAGACACCATTACGTAAGTCATTTTAAAAAATGATCTCTGTTTTATGTTGAAAAATTTTATGTTTATTCTTTGTTATTGCATCAACTTTTTGATTTGATTTGATTTTATTATTAATTCGAAATAAGTTGTGTTTATTTTTACTGACAAAGTATATGAGCATTTAAGCGACCGGTGTTTAATTTAACTTACGTAATCGGAACCATCTATGTTCATTTATGCATATTGTCATCGACCATGCAACCCGTTATGTGTGGGCATTTCCATCGAAGAGTGTCACCACCGAAACCTATACGAATTGTTTAAAACAAATTTTTAATATTCAAACCCCACAACAATTATTTTGTTTTAATCAAATTTCTAATGTTCGGACCCCTCAAAAAATCTTAAGCGATAGGAATGCGGCCTCTACTTCTTCCATGTTCAAAAATTTTTTGAAGAACCATAATATTAAGCAGCGTTTGACCTCATCTCACCATCCACAATCGAATGGTAAATGTGAGCGAGCTAATCAAACGATAGTAACTAGGCTAAAATGTAAAGTTAACTCTACTACCTCGAAAATTCCTTGGACTAAACTCCTTGCTGAAGTTGTAAATGAATACAACAATACCCCCATTCAATAACTAAATTTCCTCCTGCTTATTTACTTTTTGGCCAATTACCCCATGATTCTCCCCTTCAACAAGATTATTACCCTCCTGTTAATGAAGCACTTGAAATCGCAAAAGCGCGAGCTAATGAATTCCATTTAAAAAGTAAGAAATATTATGATCAAAATTATGTTGAGCCAAAATTTGAAGTAGGTGATCGCGTTATTTATGAAGAATTTCATTACCCAAATACTAGAAAGCTTTCTCAGGTATTTTCTGGACCATACCAAATTCTTCGAAAAGTATCCGATGTTAATTTTGAGATCGATAGTAAAACCCCATTTAAAGATACCGAAAACATTCATGTTTCAAAATTGCCTCTATATCGTCATCCTAATAATTTAAAATTGTATCACGAGCAATTACCACAACAACAGCAGCAGACTCAAGTTAAAACACTAACTTAATCTTAACTTCCTATAATTTAATATTAAAAATTTAAAACTTAAAGTAAAATATTTTTATTCAACATTACGGTATGTTCTTGCAAGGGCCCCGCAAGAATTGAAATTGTATTTTGATAAAACTGGTTTATGTGGGATAAATTAGTTATTTCAATTTAAGATTTCTAATTAATGTTGAATCTAAACCTTAATTTATAACACTTAATTTATTACATATCAATAAAAACTTAAATCTTACTTGTATAAAAAATTAATAAAAACCTAATTGATATTCTTTCAAATGATTTAAATAGCTTAACTTATCAAAAATAAAACGAATTCCTAAGAAATAAAACCTTTAGAAGAAACATTTCAGAATTAAAATCTGTACAGATGAATACGAGATGATTACGAAACCGCTTGCTTATTAGAATTGCAAAAACTTTCGTCCGCGATATACATATTTTTTTCTTTCTTTCCAGGAAAATCAAAAGTCATTTTTATTTTGTTGTTAACTTTTTGATTTCATTCTTTTTATTTAAGGTAAAAATAATTTACAGATGGGAATTGCGAAACACATTATAACTTCCCTTTCCATATTTTTTTTTATTTATTTATGATTTCTTTTTTATTTCTTAATTTGAGTGTACATCTAATTCCTATGTGTCAGATAAACGGGAATTATATTTAACGATTCACATACGAATGAATGATGTTATGAGATATTTATAGATATGAAATTATTATGGGATACAGGATTAACATTATATTATTATATAAAAAGATTAAATATTCTAGATTGATTGAAATATAGTAACTTGAAATACTATTACTAAGAATGTTATTGAATTAATTATATAGAGATTTAAATAAATTTGATGATAACTATACTAAAAATAAAGATATAAGTTACTGAAACAGTGATGATGATTTAACCCTTGAAAGGACCTATGAAGACATTATGAGTGAGATAGTATGAAATGACCTATGAGGCCAATGCCCCTCATAATTCTTCATTTCTGGTCACAAATCATTACTTTTTTCGAAAACTTATCTAAGATTCAAAATAATACGAGGAATAAAATTACGTAAGATTTAACAGTTGTTGTGATTGATACTGTTATTATACTGAGAGAATACAGATTTGTAATGATGAAAAAACCATGGCAAAAACTATCAAAGATTGTACAGTTGTATATTTACATTATTGTTGACAAAAAATTTATTACTATTGTTTATTAATTTATTTGATATATTATTATTATAAAAAGTTATTCTTAGATTAATTATTTATTTATTTATTATTGTTATTAGTATTTAATATTATTAGAATTATTAGTACAACATAGTTTGTGATATAAGATTTAAGAAACCATAAAAACTCTTATGAACTCTACAAATCCATATTTCAGTATGGACTAAAAATCACTAGAGGACATATAACCTTTAACTGATGTCACGCGGTCTCCCAGACCCCGCGACTCCCAGCTGTAAACACTTTTACAGCTTTTTACTTTTCTGTACTGAAGTTAAATAATATGAATAAAATACTTTTTTCATGCAATTTAATTCGTATGCTCCTAAGAGACGTACAACGATATTGTTAGGACAAAATTTAAGTAAATTCAACCATTTGAGTTATTTTTTTTATTCATTTTATTCGAGGGGTCTGAGAGACCGGATCACATCAGTTGTGTGACAAATTTTAGTCACATCAGTTAAAGGATAATTTAGTGAAGATACTAATTAAATATGGTCATTTATAAAAAGAGATGGTTTTGAAAAATGTGTCAATGTTGCTAACTAATGAAATTATATTAATATTACTATATTAATTCACAGAAAGCAAAACTTATGTTAATTTTGAATAATAACCAAATATTATTATGATTGTTTTTATTATTGGATATGTACTTATTACAGCAGTTTCCACTTAGACGCGAATTTTTTTAATTTTTAATTATAGATGATTGTAAAACAAAGAAACAAAAATTATAAAACGAGTATCTGCTTTCTCTCAACGAACTCGCAGGTCATCGGGAACTACTAGTTCAGGATCGGCGAACCTATGGCACGCGTGCCAGAAGTGGCACACAAAAGAAAATTTTTGGCACGCCGTTGATTGATGTTTTAAATCAAGACACAGTGACATTCATTACACAAAATTTATCGATACAGATGTGTTGAGATTGTTTACATTCGATATTGAAGAATTTAAATTGCAGCTTATTAAATTCCAATCCAGTTGAATGTGGGCTGAAAATTTTATCAAACAAAGACAAGATATGGAAAATATCGAAAAGATTATTAACAAATATATGTAAAAATGCTGATGATAAAATTAGAGCAACTTGGAATTTAATTCCAGAGTGTTTTTTTTAAAGAAACTTGTATTTGCATTTAAAAAACTTTTCCTCCTATCTACGAATGCGTATAATTATTTTCACAAGTGATAATATTAACCCATTACCTGCTGATGGTGCGTTTTCGCACCATTAAAAATAAATTTAAATTAACTATCAAGATATCACTATTTTTCGGTATAAAAAATTGTCTTGATTAATTAGTTTGAATATTAAATAAAGCGAAAATTATCGTTTAATATTTGTAGTGGCAAACATAAAAAAGTTGAAGACGCCTTTGTTACAGTTTCCGCAGTTAATGGGTTAAAACTCAAATATAAACCACTTGCAGATAAAAACAGTTCAGCTTGCATTCTGTTAAAAGAACTTAAGTATGAACCTCATATTTTTCTCCTCCAACATGCAACAATAAAAATCGCATTTAATGGCATTAATTTTTTTTATTATTGTTTTTTAAAATATATTTATTTCTATAAATATTACAATGTAATTACTACATGTATGTTGCCCATATTTTTAAAATCCCAATAAAGAATTTTCGAATTATTTTAAGTTTTGATTTTCTTCCCCATTAAATTCGTTTGATGGATGGCACGTCATGGCTACGAATTAGAATTTAGGGGGAAAGTTGGCACGCGGATGAAAAAAGGTTCGCCAACCCTGTACTAGTTCATTCATTTTTTGAGGAGAGGGATTTTGTTACATTATAAGATCTAATTCCGCGATTTCCTTATCTTATTCTAAATTACTACTTTATATTCACTAAATCCCTATTCTTAAATAATCTCTATCGTTAATTCTGTTAAATTCCCTTTAATTTAATGTCTCACTTGTCTAAATTGCTTAAATATTACCCTTTTAGTGTTCTTAATTTAAATGTTCCATTTCCGCGCTTTTTTCTTTCTAGAATGTTCTTTTAGCTTCCATTTTCACTTTCCCGCGCATTCCTGAGGTTATCCTTTTCCCCTTCAAATTCATCCGCTTGCTCTGTCCGCACTTTTTTCATGACGTGATATTCTTAATTATTCATTGGTTGAGAGCGCGATCTACGTCATATTTCTATTCTTACACTTGAGGAACAAAAAGTCGATGCTCGATGCGTTTCAGCAGATTTGAGTCGTATTTCCAGTTTACATACCATCCCCTGGTCAACGTCCCTTTATTCGATTATCTACAACTTTGTTTTAGCCCTAATTACTACTACGGAGAGATGGCTACTAATCTTGGTGGAAACTGCGGCACCGAAAGATGTTCTAATAAAGTGACTCAATGTGACTCAGTGTAAACTCAATTTATTCTGGGGAAACTTCACGGAAAGATGTATTCCATATCCTTCACTCGACGTCTGCAATACAACAAATTGTTATACTAATATAACAGAATCGAATTACCTGTTCTGACCACTTCTATTACGCTATTATTGCTGGATGTGATCCACAACTGCTATCGAGACAGCCAGTACTGCATTTTTCAACGATAAAGTAATCCAATGTTGCTATAAAGCAACATATACTATATATATATATATATATATATATATATATATATATATATATATATATATATATATATTGAAAGCAATACCGTGAAGTACAGTAGAACCTCTTTTACCCGAAACTTTTGATTAACTGAATTACATTTTTAAAGCTTTTGTTTTTTTACTATCACATTCCTTGCTAGCAAAATCCATTTTGAAAGCCTTTTGTGTGTGTGTGTGTGTGTGTGTGCAAGCTGTCCTTTCCTAACTACGAGTATATATAAATATTTTCGATCCCCTTTCTTAGTGTTTCATTGAATTTAACTTGAGTTCTCGTAAGCTGCGGAGTGGAGCGGAGAAAACGAACAAATTAGCAATTCTGAAGCTTTTGCATGTTTTGCGAAAGGTTTGGCATGACTGGAGCAGCAGAAAGTCTGTGATACTGGTGAACTAATAATATTAAAAACTCCGTGATTGAGCTTGAAAGCAAAGGCAATCGAAACTGCGACAAACAAAACATTTGTTCAAACCCCTGTGATTTATGTAAAAGGCACTTAATTTCAAAATTAAAATTCAGGTAATTTATTCTTGTTTCTATTTTGCTATTGCTTTATTTTTATTAAGCACTTGTTACCATAATACGTAATATTGCATATATTTCTTCTTAATCTAAAAATTGAAGCATTCTCGATTATCCGAAAATATCGATTTTCCGAAAGAGGGTCGGTCCCAACTACTTCAGATAATCGAGGTTCTACTGTAATGAATAGCTGCAAGTGGTACCTTCTTGTTTAGCCAAAAAAAAAAAAAAAAAAAAAAAAAAAATTCATTCGGTTTTCGAAAAAAATATTTTTCCTGCTCAACATTCTACAATGCGAAAGTTTCTGACGCAATTTTAAATATAAAATCATGGCAGTTGTAGGCATGAACATTGAGGTTATTGGTAATCGAACATATTTATGCCCAAGATTGCAACAAGCAGTCTTCTTTTACGAAACTGAACAACACATTTCGTTTCATTATTTTTTAACTCTTTTTTCAAAATATATACATATTTAGTATTCACTCATCTACCTAATTTGACACATTTACAAATTCATTTATTAACGGAAAGATATAAAATTGTAAAGCCTGGCCATGGAAGCGATTTGGAATTGAACTGTTTTTTTTTTGTTTTTTTTTTTTGGATCAATCAATTAGCTATCGAGTAATAAGCGAATTTGATCACGTGACAAATACGTTTTCGCCCGCTCTTGAGTGATTTTTCTACTTTCGCGCGGAAATTCGGTTCAAAACGTCCATTTTGACACTATTTTCTGAAAGATGTATTGCGTTTGCAAAAAAATGGAAAAAAAAAAAACAGCTCAATTACATCTGAACAACAACACCAGCTAGTTTCATGCATTTTCGAACAAAAATAAATTAAAACTTATGTCAGAAAGTTGGCCTTTTGGATTTGAGAACACCCTTAAAGGACGTTAAGTACATTTTAATTTACATTCTCAAATCCAAAGGGGCTTACTTTCTGAATCATGTTTAAATTCATTTTTGTTCGAAAACGCATGAAATTAGCAGGTGTTGTTATTCAGAAACTATGTAATCAAAACACGTGTTCCATTTTTTGATAAACGCAGATATTTCAGAAAATACTGTCAAAGAGGGCGTTTTGAACCAAATATACTCCCGAGACACTGCGAGACTGGAGAAAAACCGGATGTCACGTGACCACAATCGTTTGTAATTCGATAAGTAATATATTTATTAAAAAACCCCGGAAAATTCATTTCGATTCACCAATTTTAGGCCTTTACGTTTAAAAAATGAGTCCAAAAATGTGTTAGAAAGTTTCGCGTTGTTGAGCAAGAAATTTGAGAATCACCTTAAAATATTCAAAATAGTGTTTCCAAAAATGTGTCAGAAAGTTTCGCGTTGTTGAGCAAGAAATTTGAGAATCACCTTAAAATATTCAAAATAGTGTTAAGATTATTTTCCATTATTTTTTTGTTCATTAAACATTATCTTAAAGAAAATCATTTCTTTGTTTAATCTAAATTCTCTTAAAATAAAGTAATATGCCTTGTTTCGGCATTGCTTAGGTTTTTCTTGGTTCTAGCAAAAATAACATATTCTGGTTGCCTTTTTTTAATAAGTCTCTTGCAATTATTATTTTTAAATTAATAAATCCAATCAAGTCAGGGTCGAAACTAGCCTTTTTTGCACCCATTGCAAACATGGATTTTGGGGACCCCCCTCCTCCGCAAAGTAAATTTACAAAGAGAATTTTACTAGTTTTCTAATAACCGACTTATTTTAAAATTTAAAATATGTAATCATAATATATGTAATACTGTACTACGTAATCTGTTTTGTCAAATATTGATTCATTAAAACATTGAAAGCCGAATCGAAATTAATCGCAAAAAATTCCGCTCTATACATGATCCTGATCCTTATGCCATATCATCCTTAGATTATTCTATGCTTTGGCATACCCCAGACATAATTATTTTAATAATGCCGTGCTACAGGGTCGAAACTAGTCTTTTTTGCGCCCGGGACAAACATGAATTTTGTCGCCCCCCCCCTTTCTTCCTCAAAGTATATTTACAAAGAGAACTTTGCTAATTTTCTAATGGCCGATTTATTTTAAAATTTAAAATATGTAATACTGAACTACGTAAACTGAATGTGACGTTTGTTGCAATTATAGTTCGTTCACATAAAATAATTCGCATGTATTACCGGCTATTTATAGTGTTTGCTTATACAGTAGAGTTCCGATTATCCGAGTCCCGCTTAACCGAGTTTCCGCTTTAACCGAGTTGTTTTCTTCTGATGGACTGATGGCTTTCATTATTACGAAAAAAAAAAAAAAAAAAAAAATTATGGCCATTTTTTTTCCCATTCTGACCAGAAAATCAGAGTTCAAACTTTTTACGACTGCTTTTTCATCTTCACCTAACACTTCATTTATAATGGCTGTTTCATAATAATGAAAGCCATCAGTCCATCAAAAGAAAATGATCGATTCCAAAAGCATAACCTTTCATTTGGCGCCCCTTGGCTCTGGCGCCAGGGGCACATGCCTCCTCTGCCCCCCCCCCCCCCCTTAGTTTCGGCCCTGCCGTGCAAAACATACACGTGAGAAAAATCGACAAACAAAGTCGCCCCTTCGCCTTCCGTTCTGGCGCCCGGGGCACATGCCCCTCTGCCCCACCCCCCTTAATTTCGGCCTTGAATCAAGTAAAGTATTTTATTTTGTTGTTGATGTTTATGCATCTATTCTTTCAAACACCAATTTTGATAAGTTTATTTATAGTGCTGCCATCTTAGAGCAATCAATGGAAAAAGGCCCATGCTTCTCGGCGAAAAGATTTGCTTTTTCCACTGATCATTGCAAGATGGCAGCACTATAAATGAACTTGGTGAAATTGAAGTTCGACTAACGTAAGAAAAATGCTCTCTGCCGGCTTTTCATTAGTATAAAATGTTTTTCTCCGCTCAACAACGCGAAACATTGTTACACTTGTGTTGATTCGGGTGGCCCGCAGTCCCCCCCTACCCGAAACAGTGATATGTCCCCCCTCGGAAGGTTTGAGATTTTACGCTTTACAGGGGCGTGCCGACCTATTGTGCAATGTGTGAGGCGCACACAAGCGCCAGAATAATAAAGGCGCCATGCATTCCTCAAGCGAGGAAAAAATATTTAAAAATACATATTTTTAAATTTTATTAAAATTATTCTTTAAATTTTAATTATATTTTATAGATTTACCTCATATAAATAAATTACTTAGAATCACCTAAATGATAACATCATCTTTAAACTGAATGTGATACATTAATCAATTTAAATTCAGAACGTAATTAGGTAATTAACGTGACATTTAAATTGAAACATTACAAAAAACTTGAGCATTTGTTAGCATTCCATCCAATTTTAGATTCCACAGAGGACATTATTTCGGATACGCTATTTTTAACTGTTTTATTGAAAACATTTTTATTTGGACATAAATACAAAAGCTCGGGGATACGAGAATGGATCTAATATACGCGGCAAAAAATATACAGTAGAACCTCAATTATCCGGAGTAATTGGGACCGACCCTCTTTCGGAAAATCGAATTTTTCGGATAATCGAGAATGCTTCAATTTTAAGATTAAGGAGAAATATATGCACTATTTCTTATTATGGTAACAAGTGCTTAATATAAATAAAGCAATAGCAAAATGGAAACAAGAATAAATTACCTGAATTTCAATTTTGAAATTAAGTATCTTTTACATATTTCACAAGAATTTGAAATAATGTTTTGTTTGTCGCAGTTTCGATTGCCTTTTCGTTGAAGCTCTATCACGAAGTTTTTTAATATTATCAGTTTACCAGTATTACAGTCTTTCTGCTGCACCAGCCTCACCAAATCTTTTGCAAAACATTCAAAAGCTTCACAATTGCTAATTTGTCCTCCGCAGCTTACGGAAACTCAAGTTAAATTCAAAAGACTTCTAAGAAAGGGGATCAAAAATATTTTTATACACTCCTGGTGGTTCGGAAAGGGCCGTTTGCATACAAGGAATATGATAGTTAAAAAAAAGCTTTCAAAATGGATTTTGCACACAAAAAATTTTAGTTAAAAAAACGGTTCAAAATTAGATTTCGGTTAAGCGAGATTTTCGGTTAAAAGAGTTTCGTATAAAAGAGGTTCTACTGTACTTAAAAAAGAAGAATTTTAGTTTCAAGTTTTCGTGCATTTTATGTGCCATGTTTAAATAGTAGTCTCAACTCAATAGTCAGTGACGTTATGAATGTCAATCATGAACAATGAAGCTACTGATTTTTACTATAGCATGAGAAATATTCTTTTTCTTTTCTGTTTATGAGCGGAATATTTTAACTACTCATTTAGCTGTAAATCAGCTTGAAGTCACTTTATGAAATCTGAAATATAATTGTCGATTTTTTTTTTTTTTTATACACGACATAAATTGTTTTATTTTCTAACCTTTGTATTTTCTCTTTATGTATTTTTTCTTTTTGATATTCGTTTTATAATTTCTTTATATATATATATAAGCTTATAATTAATATATTTTCTAATATTTCATTTCTCATCGCTGATATGTTTTTATAAAACGATAATTCTTTGGAGCTGGGAGTAGGGCACAAGTTGAAGTTTTGCACACAGGCGCCAAACACCACTGGCGCGCCCCTGCATTTTAATGGACAAATGTGCAATATTGCTCCCGGAACATTGATAGGTCCTCCCCCGGAAGGTTTGAGATTTTATGCTTTTTAATGGATAAATGTGCATCCCCCCCAGAACTCTAAAATATCCCCCCGCCCCTCCGGAACCGCAGGAATCCCTCCTGGGAGAAAAGTGCCTGAATTCAACACTGCGAGGCATGATTATAGAAGTGATTCCAATAAAACAGTTTTTTTTTTTTTTATCATTTTCCTATGAATGCTTTACTTCTTAAGTTATAAACAATTGTTGCCTTATTACGGCAGTTTTTTTTTTTTTTTTTTTTTTTTTTTCATTTCCCGTGCTGTTGCATCTGGTTTGGTTTGTTTGGGACTTTACGGTAATGTTTTTCACACGAAAATTTAATATACCGGGATCTCTATTTAAAGACTGTTGCGCCAGGAAATTCGGTTCACAACACCATCTTTGACACCATTTTCTGTAAGATCTTCTGCCTTGATTGAAAAATTGAAAAACTATTCGATTTCATAGTTTATTAATAAAAGCTTCTGCCCCAATTTAATGCGTTTGCTGACAACTTTCTAACACATTTCTGAATTCAGTTTTGTTCGCAAACGTATGAAATTAGCAGGAGCACTTATTAAAAAACTATATAATCGAACTGATTTTTTTTTTTTTTTTTTTTTTTTTTCGGTACATGTAAAATATCTTACAGAAAATGTTGTCAAATTTGGCGTTTTCTACCGAATTTCTGGACGTGAGAGCGCTTGAACAGTAAACAAATTCGAAATTGTACGTTAAACGTGGCAAACGAGGTGCGTTTGTACTACAACTAGTATTATAAATATTCAGATTTTGGGGGAATAGCTGTTGCACTCTTATGCAAAAATGCATGAATGCAAAATTTATTACGATTATATACGTATATTAAATTCAGTAATACAGAAATAATAGGACTCCACCTTAGATAGGACGTCATCCTCATGGCGACGTAGAATCATTACCTATCACGGGATATCATTGAATTAATGACGTATGACAGGATTTAATAGAATGAAGAAATTTTTTATTAATATATTTTCAACTATAACACATACTGGACAATTGCACCATAAAATATAATAAATAAAGACATAATCTTGCTTAATGGTACACAAAACACGAACTTTAATAAACTAAAAGTTAATTTCTACGTTTCGAGCTGTTTCTACAGCCGTCTTCAGGAAAATATGATGGTAAAAAGTCTCAAAGTTCAGAGACGAAAGCTTCCTCTGCAAGAGATAATTTGTCGAAACTTGACCAATGATTTGAATACAAAAATGTAGTGTTGCCATATAGTGAAAATATTATTAATGAACTGAGATCAAAGGAATCAAAAAGGTTGATTTAATAAACCACGAGTGCCGCCATCTACACTTTGAGCCTTTTTACCATCATATTTTCCTGAAGACGGCTGTAGAAACAGCTCGAAACGTAGAAGTTAACTTTTAGCTTATTAAAGTACCATTAAGCAAGATTGTGTCTTTATTTATCTTTTTAACTTTTGATTCAATTTTCATAAAATTTCAAATGACTCGGCAAAATTCTGCAACGAACATATGTATTAAATTTCAAACGATTCGATTGGGTAGTTTCTGCGCTGTTATATGCGGACGGACGGACCAGACGGCGACTATAGGTGCTACGTATTAATACGTATAATTACGAACCACCTAAAAACTTCCGTCGTGAGACAACAATCGCTTGTAACTCAAGCTCTGGTTCAGTTATCGAAAAATGAAAGAAACTATTCTATTACAAATCCCTTCAATAAGCATGCCTGCAAATGCAAATGTCATGATTTTACGTTGATAAATGTGTCAGAAAGTTGTGCGTTGTTGAGCAGGAAGAAATATTTTTTCGAGAACCGCTTTAAACCACTTTTCTCCTCTCTGATGATAAAATTCCCTGTTAACTGGTGAGAAATTTTATTAGATAATAACTCATTACCTAATATAGCTATCAAAATACGATTTTCACCATCATATAATAGACGTCCGATGCTGAGGAAGTGCGTTTCTAAAAATTGTTCTAAAAATTGTGTAGAAATTGTGTAAAGTATTCTTTAAAAGATGATAAAACATGGAAATTTTCCTCACGTAGAAATTTCAAGTTTGCACGATTTACTTAAAATTGAAGAAGATAATTTCTTAAAACGCATTACTTCGTCCTCTTCTGGCGTCTACTTTCTAGTGGTGAAAACCGTATTTCGATAATCATTTTTGGTAATGAGTCATGATCTAATTAAAATGTCCTACGGGTTAACATAAGATTTCGATATTGATTATCGATTCCGACACTTCAATCCTTTGGGTTTGAAATTAGAGTACCGTATGGGTTGGGTCTGAACCAGAAAACTCTCCTTAAAGTCAACTCTTAACCTGATCTTAAAAAAATTTCGTCAACCCGAAATCCGACCCGTATCTAACACACTTCCCACCGAACCCAACCAGAACCAGAAGCGTTAAAAATAATTCTACATTTTAATATAATTATGGAAAAGCTATGTCTATCTCTAATATCAATGTTAACATTTTTCTATAAAAATGAACACACATACACTAATTAACATTCTAATATATAGTTGGGTTTTTTTTTTCTTTTTATTTGAAAAATATATAGGACATAGGACTTTCTTTTGAAAAATCAGTTCAATCCGAACCCGATCCTAAAGAGTAAAAAACTAACCTGAAACCGACCCGATCCTAAAACATTTAAAGTCAACTCGATCCTAACGATAAACACGATAGCAGCAACCCGACTCGAACCGGCTGGATTCGGATAAAATCGGGTTACACGACCTGATGCAGAGTTCTGATAAAGACTTTAACCCGTATATTTTCAAATTATTAAAATTCACAAATATACGTAGGAAAAATTTAGAGGGGCTAATTAAGTTACTTGGATTTTTTTTTCTTTGTATATCGTGTGAAAGCTTTCCGAACTCAAAAATACTAGGTATTACATTTTCAGAGATATCGTCAAAAATGTAGTGCAAAAATATGTTCCCCCACCTCTATTTCCGAATCTACTGACACTAAAATTATGAAAAAATAGAGTTAGTAGACATTAGTTTAAACCTTGCAGGAAAACTATAGCGATTAGCCTAGGTCGCATAGTTTTTGAGAAAAACACATTTTTTTCCGTTACACACAAATTTCGATTTGCGGGCATTCAGCAAAGGTGTTGAGGAGCGCTGGAAGTACCAATCGTAGCAGAAGTACAAAAACATTGTTGATAATGATCTTCGAAAAAAAAAAAAATCGTCGGTAATTAGCCGATATATTAACCCTTAAAGACAATCGAAAGAATAATACTTTACGGGGCCTGTATCTGGGGGGGGGGGGGGGGTAATTTATCATCCGTAGCACAACCTAAACTAAAATCAATACAACGCACTTTTCTCCTATAAATTTCAAGGGGCTACCGCACAATCTCCACAGATGCACTACATATACTTACAATTATTCCACCCATCACACTTCAACTAGAATACGAACACGCCAAATCCTCAATCCTACAGCTAAAACGTGACACAGTAATAGATTCTCTTTTTCCAAACACAACATTGCAATACAAAGTCAGGAGCTGGCAGCTCCACCCCGCTGAGGAGACTTCACATTTTCAAGTAAACACAACACGCAACAGCTACACACCTGCCCTTAGCACCACACTCTTCACTGATGGTTCAGGCACAGAGACTGGCGTGGGCGCAGCCTTCTGCGCCACGGAGGGCACGGTGGTGGTCCATCAGTGGTCTGCAAGGCTAGATGATAATAACTCCGTATTCCACGCGGAGCTGTTCGCAATACTAAACGCATTAGAGTGGGTGGAATCCCACTCTAGCAATAGTATTATCATCTACAGCGACTGCCTCTCTGGCCTGCAGGCAATACAGGCACACAGGACAAAACATCCTCTAGTACTGCAAATCAAACTAAAACTTAAGAATCTCCTACATCGTATCTCACTAGGTCAAGTCTCGGCTCACCAAGGTATCTTTGGCAATGAACTAGCAGACAACCTAGCGAAGAAGGCCACACAGAAAGAAACAATAGACACACACCTCCCAGTGCCCCAGTCATACGTCAAAAGGGTCCTTAGAGCAAGGATACTGACGCGATGGCAGGAGCACTGGGATACTTCAAAAAAGGGCAGGCACACATATAAGCTAATTCCTAAAGTTTCTCTCACACTATATAACTTAACGCCCTACACCACTAGCTTCTTAACAGGACATGGCCGTTTCATGGCATATCTGGACCGCTTCAAAATAAGATCCACTGCCACTTGCGTCTGCGGTGAAGATGGCACTATAAGTCACCCGTACTACAGTTGTACTCTCACGCAACGCTGGCACTTGAGGCGTCCAGACATACTGCCAGTCAACTGGCTCCAAAACGTCCTTTCCCGCGCCCTCCTACTCAACAAATTAAAACACATTCACAATTTCCTTACATACTTAACAAACTTAACGTAAGCACTGGTTCTGCTTATCCAGTCTCACTGCCACCATATCAATCTTCAAACAGCACCAGAATCCAGTCCTCTTTGTAGGCTCCAGTAAATTCTCCTACTCATCAATGTGTGGTTTCCTACGATCGCAAGAGCCTCTGCTCGTGCTTCTGACCATTCTATCAAGAGATACATCTCCAATGGACGCTTGAGTATCTGCTCGTGCCATCTTACTTGTGCCACACAAAGCATTACATCACCAATGGACGCTGAGTATTTGCTCGTGCCATCTTACTTGTGCCACGCAAATCATTACATCTCCAATGGACGCTTGAGTATTTGCTCGTGCTATCTTACTTGTGCCACGCATTCCATTCTTTTCCCTTCCTGCCGCCCCTTGTCGCGAGAGGGGTTCATACCCCGGCGGCCAGGATCAGTGATGTTTATTATTATTATTATTATTTATTTTATTTTATTTTTACTTTAAATGTTCTTATACTCCCGCCCTCTGTCGCGAGTAGGCGTTTTCCTGGCGGGAAGGCATTCGTCTAATTTTTGTAATCCCACTTTGTTCTTTTTCAAATAAATTCTGGGTTCTGTGGTCGGTGGTGCATAGACGACCTTAGCGGGTGAGCGTCGCCCCTTGAGCATTTTGTGTTTGTCCGTCTGCATACGGCCGGATAGGGCTGGACTCACTAACGAGCCCCAACGTGTCGGGGAACATACCGGGAGAGACGTTAAGCTCTAAGGGGCAGGCCTAGTCGGCCCTGAGCAGTCTCTCTTAGGCTGCCTAACCCTTAAAGACACGGATGGTTTGGACATACATAATGACACAATAACAGGGGCGGCGTACTCTATATACCATCAGCTTTTAAGGGTGTATTCGAAAAAGTATTTTTCCACCCTCAACAGCTCGAAATTTTCTGAGACATTTTCAGACTCATTTTTAAAAGTAAAAACATGAAATTTTCTGAGGTGATTTTTGAAGAGATGTATAAGAGGCCGTGTGATCTCATTTTTCGCTCCCTTCATTAGAATTTGATTTACAAACAATTATTTTCTCAGTATGACCATTTTTTTCATTCTCAGATCTCCCGCTTTGGAAAATACAGTTCAAAACGCCAACTTTGACAGCATTTTTGACATTATTTTCTGCATTTATCAAAAAATCGAGAAGCACGGCACTAGGCCTGGGCCTTAAATCGATTTAACTCTTAAATCGATTTAAAGCTTACATCGGAAATCCGATTTAACCATTGGTCTTAAATCGATTTAAGCTAAAATCGGAAATCGCGATTTAGCTAATGTCAAATCGCGATTTAGCCAATGTCTTAAATCGCGATTTAGCCATTATCTTAAATCGCGATTTAGCCATTGTCTTAAATCGCGATTTAGCCATTGGCTTTAAATCGATTTAAAACAAAATACTGATTCAGAGCTAACATCGGAAAACCGATTTATCTACTTTGATGTATCAACCACTTACCTGCCAAGCTGGTGTTAAATCGATTTAGGAGGATCCGATTTAAGCAAACATCGCAAGCCTCAATGCTTTCCGATTTAAGACAAACAAGGCAAGCTGGTGTTAAATCGATTTAGGACGATCAGATTTAAGCAAACATCGCAAGCCTCCATGCTTCCCGATTTAAGAAAAAGATGATTTAATGAAAACAAGGCAAGCTGGTGTTTTAAATCGATTTAGCAGGATCCAATTTAAGAAAACGATGATTTAAGTAAGAATTGATATTTATTTATTTATTTTGTAAACAAGATTCAGAGTTTACGAGATTGGAATGTGTATTTTTCAGAAATTAAGAACTTATATAGTGAAAAGTTGAAAGGAAAAAGTAATGTTTAAATCTTAAAATCCAAATTCATCGAATTTCAATTTATATGCTAATGCAATCTTTTGATGATAAATTAAGTTTTCACATATTTGAGTAATATTGCAATGTGTATTTTTTATTTTCCAATATTCTGTAATTAATTAAAATGTTTTAAAGTAGAATCCTGCATTGTTTCAAAAGATTGTTTTCCTGAAATTCATTCAGCATTTATATGATTAAAAATAATAATAATAAAGTTTTATATTTAAAATCCAAACTCATCGACTTGCAGTTTATACTTTTATGCATTCTTATGATGAAAAATTCATTTTTTACATGTTTTAGTAATATTTTAACATTTATTTTTTATTTTCTATTATTTTGTAATTAATGAAATTATTTTAAAGGTATAGTCATGCATTGTTTTGTGTATCACTATTTGGCCGTGATCCACATGAAATATTTTTCTTTTACTACTAATATTTTTTTCCTGAAATTGATTGAGTATTTATGGTTGGAAAAAAAGAATAAAGTTTCATATTTAAAATCCAAATTCATCGAATTTCAGTTTTTATTTTTATACATTCTTTTAATGAAACATTCATTTTTCACATGTTTGGGTAATATTTTAATACATATTCTTTATTTTTTATTATTCTGTAATTAATTAAAATATTTTAAAATAGTCATGCATCAGATTTGACATCCGATTTCAATGCCAGTCACATGGATTGAGTATCTTGCTGAAATTGATTCACTATTTATATCCAAATTCATCCATTTTTAGTTTATATTTTTATGCATTATTTTCATGAAAAATTAATTTTCATATGTTTAGGTATTATGGGAATATTTTAGTTTTAATTTATTATTATTTTGTAATTAATTAAAAATACTTTAATAAAGTTCTGTAATGAGTCAAGTAACTTTATTTTTACAGCAGAATGAGGGAGGGCTGGAGGAGGCATTCATTAGATTTTTCTGCAGATCTGCGATTTTTTGCTTTTTTGACATTTTGTTATCATTAAAAAGAGATATATTTTAAGATTATATTTTATTACTAATCTTAAAGGATGGCAACAACCACGAAAAAAATCAGCAATTTCAGTGATGTGCTCCAAGGGTCACACTTTCAATCCTTCTCCATCCGCTATATAAATGTCAGCTTTTATGTTAAACAAATCTTATTTTAATCTAAAAGTTATAAAGATATAAAATTGCACCTTATTTCTCATATCTCACCCCCCCCCTTTTTTTTTACTACTTTTCTCATCATGGTAAATGAATAGTTAAATTCATCATTGAAGTCTTTTAATATGCTTCTGTTTTACCTCAGTAACTTTTTAAATCTGTGTCTGTAAAAAAAAAAAAAAAAAGTGTATGTAGGCTGTTAGCAATGAAGTGCTATTTGAGTGGGCTAGGGGAAGCCCCCCCCCCCCCCCTTAAGGAATTTAGATTGTAGCCTGCATAACAAGTCAGACAAAAAAAAAAAAAATCATTTTCTTTTATATTACTTCTTATAGAATCAGTTCATAAAATGTATTACAATAGGTCACTAATTTTTAAAATGGAAAAAAAAAAAAAAAAAAAAAAAAAAAAACTAGTGTTTTGGGACATTCAAAGCTTTTTTATGTGTAAAATATACCTCTTTTCAAAATTATTTGACAAATTAAAAGCTAAGTATACTAAATAATACAAAAAGGGGGGGGGGGGACATAAAGATCGTATTTTGTTACTAAAAATTAAAAAATAGGCTTCCATATTCTAAAATGTAAAATCGGTGTTAAATCGCGATTTAGCACTAAATCGCGATGTTGGATGGATGATAAATCGATTTAAGAAATTTTTACATCGCCCAGTCCTACACGGCACATTATGTAGTTTCTAAATAAGGGAATTTGCCAGTTTGATGCGTTTGAGAGCAAAAATGAATTTAAATTAAAAATGAATCAGAAAATAAGCAGTTTGGATCGGAATACACCCTTAAAGCCTAGATAACAACTTCTAATGACACATTTGTGTAATGCAATGTCGAGTAGCAGTATAAAAGCAATAAACGTCAAATTGTTAAAAACAGACTAATTTAATTAGAATTTATCACATAAACACTACGGGATTCGTGACTAGTTTGCATTGAGTGGATCTCTCAATACGCTTCCCATGTCTTTAAAAGTTAATTTCAAACCTATCTGGAAAAACGTGACATGAGCGAAGGCGGCGTTGCAACTCCTTTCGAAGCACGCTTAGCACACTGCTAAGTTTAAAGTTTGAACAAGGGTTTTGTTTTAGCTACACTTCAAAAAGAAAATAAACAGATTAGGATAAGATTTTAAGAAGTGTTATACAGAACAGCAATATTTGATATTATTTAGGCTTCATATCTCTTTGAACTTCTATGGTATACCCATTCATACTTTTCTAGTATATACAGCTATACCCAACCCTACGTTGTATAGTCTTTTACAAAGTCTTATTATTCTTTTAGCAACGATTTTTTTAAATAATACATAGTTAACAACTCATATATTTATTGTATGGAACACTCTTAGCGCGAGTATTACTTCCACTTGACCGTTTATTTTATTTCACTTAAGGGGACCGGGAAAGCCGTATCTCCGCCATGTTAAATTCACCAACTTTATGTACTTTTTTCTCAGAAAGGGTGAAAGATAGATGTCTAGATTTTTTTGAGTAGTTAGAATAACATGATTTACATATTTTAACAGGCCATTTTCTTTCTAAGTGAAACTGAAAATTAATTATTTATTGAAAGTCATTTTTTAATTAGCATTTTTGGTAAGATTTCAGTGCCTAAAATAAAAAATTCTCAAGAAATCATTAAATCCCTGTGTTAAAGTATACAATATAATATAATATATTTAAAAAAATCTGCGTTCTTAAGTTTAATAGATATTGAAAAAAAGGAACATAAACATGAAAAATCCCTCTTAGAAAGAATGAATAATTTCAATCCTTCTTTTTTTTTTACATATAAACATGTGTGACACATCGTTGGAAAGATAAAAGTTTAAACTATTTAATGATTTAAAAATGTAAAAATCGATTTTTTGGTTGAATTTTGCTTTTCCGGTCCCCTTAACTTGGTTAATGTATGTAAGGGTGGAATTTTACAATCGATTTTTCACCCACTTCCTGATATGCTATAATTATACAAATTATGTACACAGGTGGGATCCCGATGACAGTATAACAATTATTCAATCAAATGCTAATTATTTCACCCCATAAAAATCTGCGTTGCGTGAACAATATTTTCCGAAGTCCTTTTTAAAAATTATGGGACAAAATATTTCTGTGCCTTTGCACTTTTAGAAGTCAGGATATATACTGTTCTCTCGAGTAGGGTCGGCAGGCATCGCACTGTCATCATCTTATTGAGACTCCCCAACCAGAATAAATATCTTTATTAATACTTTGAAATAAAAATTAGGGTCACAAAGAGACTTGTGTTCGAAGTCGCGCACAGATTTTTGTTTGTAAGGAGCCCAAACGAGATATTTAACGACATTTTTTTTTTATTATAAAAAAAAATGTATGGTTCCCTAAAATGGTTCCGGCACCCTTGCCTCTTTAAGGAGAAAACTGGCTCCATCCACCCATGCGAACGGGCGAGAATCAAACCCTTGCCGGAAAAAAAAAAAAAAAAAAAAAAAAAAAAAAGCTATGTCATGTTACCCTTTTACTCTTCCATTTGAATATCGTAATCGTATCGACATTCGCTTCAAACGTCCCTCATCCAGGTAAAGCTGAAAATGTGGAGAAAAAAAAATGGAAGAAAAAAAGGATCATTCCCCTCAGCAACGGCTGGGATTAAAAAAACGTTTCTGACGTCAAAATTTCATTTGGATGACGAATTCCAACGAATCTTGTAAGAGCCTTGACTTCATCCCACGAGGCAAAATCGAATTCAAGATTGTAAAAAATGTTTCAGCTGTCCTTCGGCAAATGGCTTTGGTACTCGTCTTTTTTTTCAATTTTATAGGGTTCGATAGGGCTCTTATTATTTGTTTATATAAACATGCGACCATCTGCGATGTGTGGGGAAAGAACGGAGCATATGCTTACAGGATAAGAAGAAATGGTTATTTCGAAAATGATATGACATCCATGGTGACATTAGACAGCTAAATCTATACTACATTATAATATAAAGGACAAACATGTCTGCGCGTAACGCTGACGTCATTCTGACGGTGACAATAGCGGACAATTAAATTTAACTTTTACCTGCAATTTTCCCCATTTTTAAACATCGCACATTTTCAATTTTTACATCGTTGACTAGGGAATAAAATATACTTTCAAATACAATGTATTTGAAAACTGTATGAAAAGTTATTTGAAAACTGTAGCGCAATTTACGCAATTTTTATTGTTTTTAAAGTAATTTTCAAGCATGATTTTTTTTTTCAAAAATCTATTGCTATCGTGTGCAGACGATCCCGAAAAGTAAATCCATTTGGACTTAAATTGGTGTAAATAGCTCAGCCTTTGTTTCCAGCTTATATTCCATAGCGAAATTAATTCATCAAAGAAACATATTCACCAATCAAGAAATCAAACAATAAAATGCTAATAAAGCACAAATTTAAGACATGCAACCGAACTATTTGCTTAAACCATTGACCTGATCAAAATAAAAAAAAGCTGATTGTAAATAGCAGCAGTGATCTTTGGCCATTTCTTCGACTGTTATTCCCTGGCTCGAGGCCAATGAGAAAGTATCGCTTTTACTACATTTCTCAAACTTTATTTGAACCCATAATTGTTCTTTTTCAAATAAATATGATTTTTGGTATTGTTGTGGGCATTCTAAAAAATATATACAGGATGTCAAAACGACCCTACTTTAAAGTTGTCTACAGACAAAACTATTGTTCATAAAGTTGTCAAATTTTGTGAAAGACATAATAAAGAGATGGGAATTTGTTTAAGCTAAAAAAAAAAAAAAATTGTAAATAAAAGTAGTTCAACATTTCGCCACCAGATGGCGTTTTTTAATAAAGTACTCGTTTAGCATTACGATAGTTTAAAAATTTTATTTATTTACTTAACCTTACTCTAAAAACAGCATTTCACGACATTGTTAAACTATCGTACATGTATGCTAAATGTGTAATTCGTTAAAAAACGGTCTCTTATTATTATTATTATTTTTTTTTTTTTGCTCAAATATATTCCCATACTTTTATTATGTCCTCCAAAAGATTTCACAACATTCTTAACAATTGCTTCGTCTGTAGACAACTTTAAAATAGGGTCGAATAATTATGAACATTCTGCAAGTAAAATTTCTAAACTATCTTAATGCTAAATGTGTAATTTATTAAAAATCGCCCTCTGGTGGCGAAATTTTGAACTATTTTTATTTATATTTTTTTAGCTTAAACAAATTCCATTCCTTTATTATGCCTTTCCCAAAATTTCACAACTTTATGAACAATAGTTTTGTCTGCACACAACTTTAAAGGAGGGTGGTTTAATTATGGACACCCTGTATATTAAATGGAAAAAATCTATTAGAGCTATCATTTAAAAAGATAAAAAAGGTTTTATCTATATTCTGCAACCCGAGAAGTGCAGGTTTATCCCTTCGTTATGATAATGACCCAGGGCTGCGCAACCATCGGGCAAATCCATGAAAGTAGCCGTGAATACAAAAAATAAATTATTAAAATATTGTAAAGGGCAGAAGATTTTGGGAAATTAAAAATTATGATGCGCATTGCTTGTGACAGATATTCCACGGTGTTTTGGATGCATTTTATAATCTATATTATAAATCATTTTATTATATTACAGTTAAAAAATTATTTTTATTAGTCTAATATTGCAGTCTGAGACGTTGGGTCTGGCTAAGTGATTTGTCAGGTCTCCGCGTGATATTGTGCCGGCTCTGATAATGATAACGGTGACAATGACCTGGCCAATAAATTTCGATTTTGCTGCAAATTTTTAACTTATAATCATCGCACAATTTCAATTTTTACTCCGCCAAATAGAAAAAAAATGTATTTTAAAATGCATTTTTTTTTTTAAAAATTGTATCTCAATTTACTGATTTTTTTTAATGGTTTTTAAAATATTTTTCAAGCGCGAATATTTTTAAATCTATTTGCAGTCCAATTACGGATACATTTATCCGTTTGCAGCAAACAATATAATAACTACAACTTGCAACTAACAATAAGGTATTGGATATTACTGTACTTTTCCCTATTGTATAATTGAACGTTTTTGTTAAAATTTAACACTTCACAACAGAGTGCGAGATTATGACCGCACATTGTGATTAACATTTTTCACAAAATAGTGCTTTTACATTATTTAATGACTAATATTTTATGTATTTTTAATGTATTTTCCATTGATGTCAATACCTGTTCTGTCCATGATGTCCGTCGTCTTTCTCCTAAAAAAGGTAGGTCAAGATAAAAAAAATCCGGGTCAATCAGAACGATTGCATCACCGAAAAGAAACGTTTCAGGAATGGTATACTTTTACCAACTCGGACCAGTTCTGTAGCACTTGTTGGAAGAACGTTGTCATTTGGCCTAAATTTTTCTCAAACGCCGAATCCTGTTTATGGTGTCTTCTGTCGAGGACAAATGTGCCATAGGTGAAATTTTACGTTCTAACAATAGCAAACTTTTGAAGTTTCGGAGCGTAGGGAGAAAAAATATAGCATATACAGTAGAACCTCTTTTATCCGAAACTCTATTAACCAGAACTCTCGGTTAACCAAAATCCATTTTTAAAGCTTTTTTTTTTTTTTTTTTTTTTTTTTTTAATACTATCGCATTCCTTGTGTGCAAAATACATTTTTAAAGCTTTTTCTTTTTACTATCGCATTCCTTGTGTGCAAAATACATTTTTAAAGCTTTTTCTTTTTACTATCATATTCCTTGTGTGCAAGTGGTCTTTTCCGAACTACGAGTGCATATTTTCGATACCCTTTTTTAGAGTTCTTTCGAATTTAACTTGAGCTCCCGTAATCTGCGGAATGGAACGATGAAAACGAACAAATTAGCAATTCTGAATTTTTTGCAAAAGGTTTGGCATGGCTGGAACAGCAGAAAACCCTTGTGATATACGTAAAAGGTACTTAATTTCAAAATTAAAATTCAGGCAATTTATTCTTGTGTCTATTTTGCTATTGCTTTATTTTTATTAAGCACTTGTTTCCATAATAAGAAAAATTGCACATTTTTCTCCTTAATCTCAAAATTAAAGTATTTTCGTTTATCTGAAAATTTCGATTTTCAGGAAGAAGGTCGGCCCCAATTACTTCGGATAATCGAGGTTCTACTGTACCAAAAAATGGCAATAACTAATGAAGTTATTTTTCTTATGAAAGTGATGGTCCTGGTCCTACCGTTCTACCGTTCTCTTTTATTTCTTTATTACAACATTAAATAATTTCTCATCGAACTCCCACAAATTTTCTGCTTTCCTGTTTTCTTTCCGCTGTGATGAGTACACAAAGTTAAAAATGTTCAAGCTCTTTAATATTTAATTATTTTTCTGCCCTATTTGTAACTCGTCTATAGTAATGATAAATAAATAGTCATCTAATCGAACTCTCCCCCCAAAAACGTCTACTTTGCTTCCCCCCTTTACTCTCCTACACTTTCCAGTGGCAGTATAGTTGAATGTCCATCTTAATTCCCTCTAACAAAATCTTGGAGGACATTTTACTACATTAGAAAGGCTTCCACCCAGTGTTGCCAGATTGGGGACTTTTTTTCCCCCCAGATTGTTGATTGTCACCACATTTTTGAAATAGAAATATTCTCCCTATTTTAAAATAGATTAAAATTTATGAAAAATAAGTAAATTATACTATTTTTAAAAAGTGGTGACAGTCAAATAATCTGAATTTAAAAAGTCCCCAATCTGGCAACACTGCTTCCACCCTTAAGTCCCCCTTTGTCTCATTAATTTCTTAATCATAATCATAACTGTCTAGAATTCAGAAGGTATCCTAATTCTTCTTACGTAAAAATTGCTTTGACAGATTTTCGCTAATTTTTGACTTTTTAATTTTGAAATGAATGATTTGCAAAAATTCCTGACGTGATGGTTTAAAAATGAAGGCCATTTTCGGATTCAACTCTAAAAAATACATAAAAAATCGATTGTCAAAAGTTTAAAGAACACAACCATCGCATCTATTTTATCCTATCAGATTTTCGCTATCTTTTGACTTATTATCTTTGAAATGTATGACTTTCAAAAAATCCTGACGTGATGGTTAAAAATGAAGACCATTTTCGGATTCAGCGCTAAAAAAAACATGAAAATCAATTGTCAAAAGTTAAAAAAAACACAATCATCACATCTATTTTATCCTATTAGATTTTCGCTATTTTTTTTTTACTTTTTATCTCTGAAATGTACGATTTTCAAAAAATCCTGACGTGATGGTTAAAAATGAAGACCATTTTCAGATTCAGCGCTAAAAAATGCATAAAAATCAATTGTCAAAAGTTAAAAAAACACAATTATCACATCTATTTTATCGTATCAGATTTTCGCTACCTTTTGACTTGCTATCTTTGAAATGTACGATTTTCAAAAAATCCTGACGTGATGGTTAAAAATGAAGACCATTTTCGGATTCAGCGCTAAAAAATACATGAAAATCAATTATGAAAAGTTACAAAACACAACCAACACAGACTTGTGTAATTTTCGAAATGTTATGTCACTGTTTGTAAGAAAGTGGCAGTTTTATCTTTTCTTTTCCCTAGAATGCATACATTCTTCCTACGAGGTGACTTTATTTCTTCACTTGAAGTTCAAGGCCTCAAAGATCATAGCTCTTTAACCGTCTGCACTTGCACTGAATGAACTCCATTTGCGTAACGAAAGGAAATTATTGTTAACGCAAAGTGCGTAAAACATTTGAACAGCTTTAGGTAAGTTCCAAGCCACCCACCCTTGGCACGAACGACAATTTATCTAAGATTCGAATTAAATTTGATAATCATTATACAAATAAAATTTATTTTCCTTTCTGTCATAACAAATGAAATTTTGTTTAACCTGTACAGATACAGCCTGACACAGCAATACAAACATATTTGCATGTTTTATTTATTTTTTTGTTGAAGTTTTACTCTGCGGTAGCGATATGAATAATGAATGATTTTGATATTCGACTAATTCACTCGGGCATTCACAAAAGCACAGCTGTCAACCTTCGTATTCTTTTTAATCAAAAGTAACCAGAATTTTTTTTTTTTTTAAAGAAAGAAATGATTAAATCAAGAACATTTAAGTTAATTCCAACAGGTCAGAAATTGTATGTCAAACGTGGCAAATAAGGTGCGTTCGTACTATAACTAGGTTTTATAAATATTCCGATCTTGGTACAATAGTTGTTGCTCTGTTATGCAAAAATGCATGAATACAAAATGTATTATACGATTATATATATTAAATTCAGTAATAAGGAAAATTATAGGACGTCATCACCATGGCAACCTAGAATCATTACCTATCATGGAATTAATTACGTATGATAGAATTTAATAGAATGAAGAAAAGTTTTATTGATATCTTTTTAAATTTTGATTCGATTTTCATAAAATTTGAAATGATTCGACAAAATGCTGCAACGATTCTATATATTAAATTTTAAGCCATTCGGTTGAGTAGTTTTTGCGCTGTTATAAGCGGACAGACGACAACTATTAGATGCTACGTATTTATATAATTACGAACGTACCTAAAAACGTAACAGAAAGTAGCTCCTTTGGATTTGAGAATAGCCTTAAATATTTGGTTGAACATTAAAGAGACTTTGGGAAGAGGGTAAATAAAGCGCAAAGGTTAATCACGTATTTATCCAGACATTCACAATTTTTTTTTCACCGAGTGGCACACTCAGTTACCCCGCCAGTGTCTTTAAAGGTTAAATATCTCCCTGATTCCCATTATCTAACACAGGATAATCTTTTCTAAAGATAGCGACGCTATAACTACAGAAAATCGCGACAAAACGCGGAGCCCTTGTTATCGGCAAACTTTAGGAGTGGAACCAAGTGACTGTTTAGTCACTTCTTTTCCTGTTTACATAGTTTTCGCTCACCACACCATCCCATATTCGAGCCTGAACAAGAAATGCGAGTATAAATACATCTTCCGACAAATGTTTTCTACCTTTTTTTCTCGAAAATGTCATAAACAATAAATATGATATGCTGCAAATAACATCTGCGATGTTCGGATAAAGAGGAACCCAGCCCTATAAAAATCAGATATAGCCGAACTCGGTTAATGCGAGAAAAAAGGGAATTACTGTGAACGTAACTCTTAATTAAGTGTTACCAGGTGTCCCGATTCTCGCGGGACGCCCCGCTTTTTAGGGATTCCAATGCCCGTCCTGCGGAACCGCTGCGCAGACACCAAAAGTCCCGGATTTTCATGATATGCAAAAATGATCTTAACCCTTAAATGCATAGTGATGCTTATCTACATCACTTTTTATTTAATTTTTAGCAACCAGTATATTTATATAAAAATATGAATCCTCTAAAAATTACAAAAAAATAAATTTAAAAATCTATCTTAAAATTTCTGGTGTTAAATCTAATATAAGAGTAAAAAACATAATTCTAAATAAATAATTCATGCATTTAAGGGTTAAGTTTTACAAAATAAAAAGTTACATAAAATAAGCTATTTAGATTCATACTTATTAAAGTATTTACTAATTTGCAATATTTTAGTTTTTACTTGTATTGCAAATGTGCAACATAAGAAAAGATTGACGTATTGTACGAAAAATGTATCTCTGATTTTTTTTTTCATTATTTTTTCTGTGTTATAAACACTGTAAAACAAACGGACTAAAAAACGGAGATTCTACTGGCAATCTAGACGCAGTACTATTTCCGTATTTTTACGGAAATTTCCCCCATAAATTACAGAAAATTTTCCGTTTTTCTGATTAAAAAAGGAAAATTTTCTGTAATTTATGGGGGAAAATTTCCGTAAAAATACGGAAATAGTACTGGCGTCTAGATTGCCAGTAGAATCTCCGTCTTTTAGTCCGTTTTTTTTACAGTGAACCTTTCAGAGAATCATATATATATATTTTCGAAACAAAATAAAAATCATGCATTTAAGGGTCAAATTTCTTTTAGTACCACACTATTATTAGTCTGCATTGAATGTAATTTGAGGGGAGTTTTGCCTATAGAAGGCCGGAAAAAAGGGTGTTTTTTATCATTTTCTTTTTCTGGATAGGAATGAAGATTTTAGCTGCTGGTTTTTTGCACCCTTATTTGTTATCATTTGAAGAACATTTCAAGAAAAAATTTAATACAAAATTGATGATGTGGCTCGAATTACGTTGGTGAATGCCCTACACCAATGTTCCCAGATTGGGGACTTTTTTAATTCAGATTATTTGTCTGTCACCACTTTTTTAAAATAGTATACTTCGCCTTATTTTTCAGAATTTTTAACCTATTTTTAAATAGGCCGAATATTTCTATTTGAAAAAAGCGTTGACAATCAACAATCTGGGGACAAAAAAGTCCCCAATCTGGCAACGCTGCCCTACACTCTCAGAGAAAAAACTTTCTTGAATTCACGGAAATTAACATGGCAGCAGTGCTGCCAGGATTTTCCCGTTAATTGACGAATATCCGTTTATTTTTTCTCTGTTACAATCTTAGTGTTACGAGATGAGTTACGCTAACCATTGGGCTACATTTACAGAGTAGTGAAACGTGAAACACTTTGAAGTAAATGTTTTTCCTTCAGATGGGTACAGCTTGATTAATTTCTTTGAAAAGCTTTTGTTTTGAAGTTAATTTCGGGAATATTTCGTCGTTAACAACTTGCGCTCTGTGATGTACTTTTGATTATTTCCGACAATGACGTACATCATGATATCGGCTAATTTTTTTTTTTAATAAGACATTCCGAATTCTCACCAGAAAGTTTTACCTCTTATTTTTGCTTTGTAGATGATTGATTTTCCCATAAATAAAATTTAAAAAAATTACCAATTAAATTTTTGTGGTGTGAATTCAAAATAGCTATAAAAAAAATTCTGCCAGCTGCAGCAATACCGGAGGCTGTGACAAACATCCCCTAACAGCACCAGAGCGCAAGGGTTTAATGAGATTGCGTCTGGGTTTTTAATACTCTGGTATTACTATAGGATAAAAATATGAATTATAAATATTTTTAAGTAGATTGCTAGATGTAAAATTTGAATATTATTTTTTTATTCGAAAAGAATTTTTCTTTTCTTTTTTTGAGTAGAATCGATTTTTTCCATTTAATATTTTAATTAAAATATATTTTAAATGCGGATCTTGTTTTATAAACAACTTTGTGAATTTCAACTTTATTTAACTTTATTCAACTTATTCAACCTAAAAAAAAAATTGTGAGTATTTTTGAATGAATGAAAAAAGTAATTGTTACTCATTTTTAAATTCGAAAACATGTTTTTTTTAAATTAAATTAGAAATCTTACTGTATAGAATGTTTGGTTTTTCATTTTTTAATTAAATTCGGATTTTTGCATTAATAGAACTCATGCGTGTTAGGAATGAAAGGAATTTCTTCCTCTTTTTCAAATTTTTAGGAAGAATTCACGGACAAAATATGTTTTCTAGGTGTACGGAAATTATTTGTTAAAAAATGAGCAATAATTTAGTGTAAACTGACGAGTTTTTCTGACAGTGTAGCGTGCGCGTCGTGCACTTCCAATCGGGCGGGATCCGATGATCGCCAGAGTCGTTTGCAATCCATTTCCGTTACGGATTATGAAAGTAGATAACATTATCTGGAGCTTCAACCACTTTAAGATAAAAAAGTTGAAAATCAACAAAGTGGTAGCGATTTGAAAAAAAAATCTATTTCTGACCCCTTTTTTCGCACTTTGGGGTGCTTCTAAAAATATCTTTTTTTTCTAAAATTGGCTTAAAGCGGGCCAAGTTCCAATAAATTATATCACCTTTAATTTTTTTTTTTTTTTTAAATAGCAAAATTGGTTTAATTTTTACGTCCTGATCCCGCCTAGTTTCAAAAAAGTCATTTTGCGTAAAATGCGATTATAGTGCTCCAAAACAATGTAAGTCTACGGACAAGTTGCGCTAAAGCACTAAATACATACTGCTCAAAACAATTAAGGGAGCACATGGTTTTAACGAAATTACGCAAATATTTACACCGATAAGTAAAGTAAAATAAAACATCGATAATTTAAAGTATTGTAGAAAACAGATAAAGAAAACTTCACATGTAAATTAAAGTTTATGACGTCAGAAACTAGAGAATGGAGATAAATGCAGAAACCGGGATTTTTTAGAAACGTCTGTTTAACTGCCTCAGTTGTAAAATTCAATTGATCAGCTTGTGTTTTGAGAAAAGGTGGCTTGAAAATGTCACAACAACATGATTTACCGCAATCCATGGCTTGGCGTGGTTAACGGGACAGTTGAATTTGGGGAAACACAACGAAGTGTAGTGGACACCGTTGGAGTCGCAAGAAGTGTCCATGAAAGGCTGTGGAATCGATTCCAAGACACATGGAATGGTAGTCATCGACAAGTGCAAGGTCGAAAATGTGCTAACACAGAAACTGATGACCGATATATCCTGTTAACAGCTCGTCGAGACGGAACGGGCAATGCTACTCAGCTGCAAACACAGTTGTTCTTGTCCACAGGACGAAGGGTGTCCAGCCAAATAGTCCGAAATAGACTTCATTAGGGTGATCTCTATGCACGTAAGACAATGGTCTGTATTCCGTTGACCTCAAGTAACTGTGCGGCCCTAAAAAGGTGGGGGAACTGAACATCGAGTTTAGAGGCAACGTTATTGGAGTCCAATTCTGTTTACAGACGAGTCCCGATTCAGTCTGTATGTGACATATGATGTGTTTTGGCATGGAGAGAAAGAGGCACTAAAAATAATCCCATATTCGTTCGGGAAAGATCACATTACAGACGAGGTGGGTTGATGCTATTGGCTGGAATCAACATAGGTGGACATACGGGCCTGCATATCATTCGGAATGGCACTTTGACGGTCCGAAGTTATACAGATGGGATACTGAGACCTCATCGTATTTTATGTTGCAGCAATTAGTGATTTCTTTTTTTCCATGCATGGTAATGCCAGACTTCATACAGTTCGTCATGTGGAAAGCATGATTGAAGCTAAAACAATACAGCGTATGGAATGACCAGCATGCTCTCCTGACCTAAATACGATCGAGCATGTTTGGGACATATTCAGACGACGCATTGCTGCGTGACCGAGGCCTCCTTTTACTGTCCGGGACTTGGAGATTGCAATTCTTGAGCAGTGGAACAGTATTCCCCAAAGTCTTATCAATAACCTCATCGCATCCATGGAAAACAGGTGTGCAGCAGTCTTAGCTGTTCGAGGAGACCACACGCCATATTAAAAATCTTGCATCATTTCTAAACAATACTTTTTTTTATCATTTACTTAAAACCAAATTGTTGTCCTAAACCATCTTTTCATGTTCTTTTCATATTTTCAAAAAATAAAAGCTCCCTTACAATCTTTTTGCGTCTTTTTTTCTGTATTGCGCATTAATACACGTGTACTATCCATTTTATATCCATACATGGCTGTCTTGCACAGTTCTCTTCACTTTTTTGCTTGCTCCCCTAATTTTTTTTAGCAGTGTAATTACGATAGGACTTCGACCAAATCTTTGTACAGGGACAATCTAAAGACTTTAGAGAATAAAAAAATGTAAATAAAAAAAGGGAAAAAAAATCGATTTTTTAACCGAAAAAAAGCTAACCTCCCCTTGATGCAGTAAAACCTCTAAAAACTGAACCTGTCTATGATGGAAAAATTTGTTTATGGTACTACCGAAAAACTGGTGCACTAATCTACCTGATAAGCCGGAATTTTTTCCGTTTCAAAGCGATTCTGTTTTTGCAGTTTTACTATAATTGTGTTTATTAAAACCTTTGAAAACGGAACCTCTTTATAACGGAGTCCATCTTAAACATAAAAATTTCGTAGTTTCTAATACTCATGGAATAACATACAATTATAACTATCCAATCGAAAACAACTCCAAAATGGAATTTTCCCGAGCCATTGAGCTTTCACAGATTTTACTGAATACTAATGTTATTGTGATTATTTAATTCAATAAACCCCGCTAAAACGAAATCTCAATCGACCGATAAAAAATTCTATTTTTTATCGGTGAACATTATATTTGTCTTAACAGGTAGATATTCATTCCGTAAGGGCCATGCATGTTTTACGCTTAATCTGTTCTCAACTGCCCTGCTCAACAAGCACAAAACCTTTTGAAACATTTACAAATTCATTCTTTAACGGAAAGATATAAAATTGGAAAGCCTGACCATGGAAGCGATTTGGAATCGAACTGTTTTTTTTTCCGTTTTTTGATCAGTCAATTATCTATTGAGTTATAAGTGATTTTGATCACGTGACACGGCATTTTTCTCACCTTATTGACTGGATTTTCTTCTTTCGTTCGGAAGTTTGGTTCAAAATGCCAACTTTGACAGTATTTTCTGAAAGATCTATTGCGTTTACAAGAAAACGGAAAAAACAGTTCGATGACATAGTTTCTGAATAACAACACCTTCTAGTTTCATGCATTTCCGAACAAAAATGAATTAAAACTTATGTCAGGAAGTTGACCCTTTGGATGTGAGAACAGCCTTAATATAGAATTCTGTTATAGATAGGCTTACTGTATGGGTTTGTTATATTTTTATCTCCCGATTTAAAAAGCCGCTGTCCCACATTTTTTCCCTTCCTTCCCAGTTTTTCTGATAGCAGATCTGGCAACACTACTCGTAACACTTATAATGATAAGAAAAATATTTAAACACACGTATAATTAAACACTTAATAATTACGCACTAATAATTAAACTAATTCCTACAATTAATTGTTCTAATTATCTCAATGGTAAAATAAACGTAATTGGGAGGGGAGTGGGGATCCATCCAGGGTTAGTGAATATAGATGAAAATCCTTTTCTTTATAAGTTGTAAACTCTAATGGATTTTTTACATATAATATAATTTTTTAGATGGCGCACTAATAATAACCAAAAATCCTTTTTATATGAAAAAACGCATGTGTTTAAATAAAATTTTGAAATTTATTAAAAGCGATTCTTTTGTATTCTCCTGGCCTCGAACCAGAAATTAAGAGCCAAAAAAAAAAAAAAAATCGTTAAAGATCGCTTTTTACAGAAGACTTTTTGATTCTGATTATGTCAGTGGTTTAAGCGCGTAGTTCGATTACATGTCTTAATTTTGTTTTTTATTTATATTCCATTATTTTATTTATTATCCACGTTTTAATTTCATACAACGTATGAACGACGTATACAGTATTGCACCTGATCACTTCCCTTTTTCTAGGAAAAAAAAAAAAACTCTTATAATATTGCAATATTCACCGTACTTTTCGCGTTATTGGTTTCGCGCATCCTTTTCATTTTAATAATACAGTAAGAGACATGAAATGGCTTATTAATATGGCTCAGAAGCAGGATTTAAAGACAAAAACAAAAACAAATTTTCTTCTATGCTCCTTTGTTTCCATGGCTCAATTGTAAATATTACAAAGACGCGGTAATTGAAACGCCTTTATCTCCCCCGACTTCCTTGCATTACTTTCAAGACCTTTGCATTATCTTGGTTGGGGCCTCCTTGAATTTGTAATTCTGTCTGGTATATGTGATAAATTACTATATCTTGACAAAAAATTATAATGTAGAATATTATTGCTGAGAGGACATTTTTCGATTTTTTTTTTTTTTTTTTTTTTTTAAGAGATTGTTTTCACCCTAATTTTACGCTAAATTTCTCTGAAAATCACATTGAAATGAAGCGATGTTTTGCTGGTATTAGCCATATGTTGCTCTTGCAGCTCTAAAAATCTTAATGTACAATAGAGCGCCGATTATCGGAACTCCAATTAATCGAACTTCCAGTTATCCGAACAGCCTATTTCTCTCAAAAAAATTTTTTTAAACTGAACTTCCAATTTATTTTTGCCTTAATTATAATTTCAAAAAATGAGAAAAAGAGAAAAAGAAAATCATTAAATGATAAAATAAGTAAACAAAAAAAGAAAAAAAACAATTTTTAAACACGCCAGCACTATAACTTGTGCTGTCAGTCCTAAGCCTGGATAAAGTGTGAACATTTTAGTATAGTCAGGAACATCCCTTAAATTATCTGTCCATTTATCCGAACTTTTGCTTATCCGAACTAGGGTCGGTCCCGACTCGTTCGGATAATCGGCGCTCTGTTGTAATTTAAATGATGAACCAATCTAGATATACAAATTACTCGTTATAGCAATCCTCTTTTTACTCGTGCTCGTATTAAACGAGTTCGATTGCTATCAGCTGATATTGAAATACATGACTACATGTTTCATTGAGATTCAAAATATATGCTTGCTAGACATCATCACTCTTTCACTAAGCCGGAAAACAGTTGTACACGAGTTGAACGAATTTGAACGCGGATGACATCACAGTAATTAACCTTCATCGTTCATTCTGCAAATACTGATATCGCATTTTACCGTCTTTATCATGTGATAGTCACGAGACGCGGGCGTTTTGATTCACGTTGTTCGTGACGGAAACGGCGGATAAATTTAACTTGAAAAAATTACACGGAATTTATTCTCCTTTTCAAATACTGTAGAACCCCGCTAATCCGAACTAATTGGGACCGATGCCAGTTCGGATTACCCGAAATACTGATAAAAATAGAAAAGAAAAAGATTCGTGCTATAAATTTAAGTTATAAGTACTCAGTAGTATAGTAAACATCCTGTAATCTGGCATGCTGGATAATCCGGCACAACTTTCGGAAAAAAAATAGTGTTCTTTGTGTAGTCACTCCTCATGTTTATAATAATGCAATGGGACTTCGGAATGTGGAAATACGTAACAACCCATTACAAACTGTTCAAAATCGCGGATCTAATAAATAGCTCAATCACTACGTCGCGAGGGTTGGAGAAAAATAACATTTCTGTAGATAATTTGCGAAATCAAACTGTTGGAAGGAAAAATACATTTTTATTATCTGGATTAAATACTTTTTGCTTTTTAGAAAAGAATTTTACAGTGGCTGGCAAACAAACAGTTATTCGAGATTTTTTGAAGATGGCTTCTACGAGTAGGTCTACAGTGCATATTTTCAATTTATATTCATGTACAAATGTTCTACTTTTATATTATTGAGCATATTTTTTTTATTCTGTTTTTTTAATCTGTTCATGTATAATTTTCAAAAATAAAATCGGTTCGGATTAATCGGAATTTCGGATCAACGGGGTTCTACTGTAGTAACAGACGTCTATCCCCCCCCCCTTTTTTTTTACTCTCATATTTACTTAGAAGGTAAAGGTTTATTTTTAGCATTTGTTTCATTCTATTTATCTTATTTAATTATTCTTTGCTTTTGGATAGATACACCCGGGGCTTGAAATATACCGGAGCAAACCGAACGATATTCCAGTTCGTAAAATCATGACAAATATTGTTCCGGTTCGTGAAATTGTGGTAAATATCGTTCCGGTTCGTGCAATTATTAAAACGTATTACTGTTTTATATATATAGCTTTTTGTACTCTCACTCTCTGTAACTTTTTTTTTTTTTTAATTATTGTTTAGAATCTTACATGCCTTTTTTAAACGGTTTTTGTATGGTTAGATATACATTTGTTCATGCTTAAAAAACTAGTCGGATGTGATAATCCCAAAACTTTCTTCTATCTCATGCATGTTAATACTCCCTGAAAAATGCAGCATACCAGCACCACCTGTTAGATGATTTACGCCAAATTCTAATTATCAACAACTTTGACAACTTCTAACTGAATCTGAAGTTTGATGAAAATCCGTGCATTAGTTTTTTAGATAGAGCTATTGCGGAAATTGTTAAAAATTCTGCATAGCAGCACCACCTGTTGGGCGATTTACACTCAAAACTAATTAGGACCAATTTATACCAGGAAGTAACCGAATCTGAAGCTTGATGAACATTCATGCATTAGTTCTTGAGGTACAGCTATTTCGGATATCGTGAAAAATGCAGCACAGCAGCGCCACCTGTTGGGCGATTTACACCAAAAATTAAACAGCACTAATAATATCAGGGACTAACTGAATCTGAAGTTTGATGAAAATTCGTGCATTTTTTCTGGAGTTACAGCTATTGCGATAATCATGAATAATGCAGGATACCAGCGCCACCTGTTGAGCGATTTTCACCAAAAAGTAATCAGCAACAAGCTACATCCTGGACTAACTGAATCTGAAGTTTTATGAAAATCTTTGCAGTAGTTCTTGAAATATAACTATTTCAGAAATCGTGAAAAATGCCGCATAGCAGCGCCACCTGCTGGGCGATTTTCACCGAAAACTAATCAGGACTAGTTTATATCAAGGTCTAACTGAATCTAAAGTTTTGTGAAATTCCGTGCATTAGTTCTTGAGATAGAGCGCCCACAAAATGTTTGTCACATACGGACTCACAGACCGACATTTTCTAAAAACCTTCAAATCGTGTTCAGGACATTCTAAAACGTATAAATCCATCGAAAACTGGAAGTCGAAAATTTTCACGAATCCAATACTTTCTTCTTGTAAAGATTGAAGAAAGTAAAAATGTTTATTCAACAATAATTTTGAAACAGTGTTTCGGTTTGTGGATTTTTCCATTACGAGACCTTGATACACTGATTTAGATTGTTTGTTGTACTTTCACTCCACTGCAAGCGTTGATCTACCATGGCGAATATTCTTTCTATATATATAACTAGCTGATCCACCCGGCGTTGCTGTGTCCCGTCAAAAAATAGCTCGAAACGCAAAAACTCTAAAATATCGAAAATCGCAGAGGGCAAAATTGACTATAGATATGTTAAAAAATTAAAACCGAAAAAACTTTATTGAAAAGATAACAAAATTTACTATATGGGGTTAGAAAATTGAAACCGGATTTCTTCTGATAACGTGGAAAAATCGCAGAGCATCGTAAAAAAATACTAAAAGTCACGAAAATCTATTTCAAGAGTTGCAGAGGACAAAATTTACTATTTTGAGGTAAAAGATTGAAACCGGATTCCGTTTACTAAAGTGGGAAAAAAGCAGCGAATAGCGAAAAATCACTAAAATATCGAAAATCGCAGAGGACAAAAATTACTATATTTAGGCTAAAAGGGGATTTCTTTTGCGAATTGTAGAAAAATCTCTGTGAAACACGAAAAAACTAAAAAAATCGCATAAAAAATTCGCAAAATTTGAAAAAAATGCTGTATGAATTTCAAATAAACTTTATTGAAAAAAGGACAAAATTTACAATATTACGCTAAAAGATTAAAGCCGGATTTATTAAAGCGGAAAACTCGCCGCTAAACTATTAAATAAAAAAAGCACCAAAAATCTCATAGAAATTGCTAAAAATACAAAACTCGCAGAGGACAAATTTTACTACAATCTATTAAAACATTGTTATTTCATGAACGCAAAAATCGCTGGTAAACGCAAACAAGGTAAAAATCGTTTTGAAAATCGCCGAAGTTAATATACTATAGTCTAATATACTATATTAGACTAAATGTTTGAAACAGAATTCTTTGTATGAATGTGAAAAATCCGCCGTGGAGCGCGAAATAATTCTAAAAAATTGCTTTGAAAATCGCATAAAAAAGCGCAAAAATTTCAAAAATCGCAGAGGACAAAATTTGCAATGTTACGTTAAAAATTTGAAACCGAATTCATTTCGAGAATGTCTAACATTGCCGTGAAACACGAAAAACGTAAGAAGATGCATTAAAAATCGCTAAAAATTAAAAAAAAAAATCATGGGGTACAAATTTACTATATAGTGGGCAAAAATATTGTAATAAATTTTTTCACGAATGTCAAAAAATGGCGTTAAAAATCGCTAAAAATCACAATAAATTTGCTAAAAATTTAAAAATCGTGATGTATAAAATTTATATTATAAGGCTGAAAGTTTGGAATCAAATTCGGTTTTACTAATGTTGAAAAAATGCCGTGAAATGGGGGGGGGGGGAAACTCTAAAAATCGCGTAAAAACACATAAGAAAAATTCAAAAATCACTGTACGGAATCCGAATAAACTTTACTGAAAAAAAAATAATAATACAAAATTTGCTTAGAGTGCTAAAGCATTGTAATTCTTTCCCAGATGCAAAAAATCGCCGTTTAATGGAAGAAAACTCGAAAAATCACATTAAAAATCGCTAAAATTTTAAAAATCGCAGAGGAAAAAATTTACTGTAGTGATTTAAACCATTGTAACTGGAATTATTTTACGAATGTCAAAAATCAATAAATACGAATATATCAATAAATACAAATAATTATGAATGTCAAAAATCAATGCGAAAAATCAATAAATATCACTAAAGATTTCAATAAAAATCGCTAAAGATTCAAAAATCGAGGAGGACAGAATTTACTATGTTAGACTAAAAGTTTGAAATCGAATTCGTTTTACTAATATGGAAAAATCCTCTCAAAAAGCGAAAAAATTCTAAATATCGCATAAAAAATCGCGAAAAATTCAAAAATCGCTGAAGTAACTCCAAATAAATCTTATTGAAAAGAGGACAAAATCTAATATGTCGGGTTAAACCTTTCAGGGGCAAAGTGCTTCAATTCGTAAAATTCTGAAATGAATGACTGACACCAGAATTTATTAACAACTTTATTCCACAGTAGGTAAGAGCTTTTATTCACATACTTAATGAAATAAAATTTTTCATTCCAAAATTCCGGTGTCAATGTGGTATTTGGCAATTAGAACATGATGTTGGCAAATGCCAATACTGCACCTGAAAGGGTTAAAAGAATGAAACTGCATTCCTTTTACATGTGGAAAAATCAATGTAAAAGGTGGAAAATCGCATAATAAAAATCTAAATGAAAATTCGAAATCGGGCTTTGAGTGGAATAACTACATACACAGAGGCTATGCATATGTAATGTTATCATTTTAGGGGGGCGGGGTCTGGCACATGATATCGTAAGATATGTCAAGAGGAGGGGGGGGGGTGTTTTCTTTTGATATCGTTATCATTTTTGATCCAACCATAATTTTTTCTTTTTATCAAACAATTATAAAATAGTATGTTACCTTTTTATAGTATGTTATCTATTTTTATGAAAAATGCAAAGTTACTATTAAAATCATTAAATGATTATTAAATTACTTAATTCCAAAATATGGAATACCCCAACGTTAGGCATTCCTATTTTTCTGTCATAAGTGTATGCATATATAATTCGCTGTTCTACAAACCATATGCGACGTATGTTTGAAATTATACTTGTATTTACCAGTAAATAAAAGAGAAAGAATGTTGTCCACCCGTTTTGTTATGATAAAAAGTTCTGTCTTCCCAACCCCGTGCGGGAGCAAGTGCAATAAGACATTATTACTTTTGGATGCATTATTATGTAACAAAAAGCTATTATTAAATACTTTTAAATAGTAACTATTTCTTTTAAGTGTTATTTCATATGTAAACTGATATTTTATCGACTTCTCTTCATTCGGATCAATAAAGTATATGCGAAAAATAGATGTAACCCTATTTGTATATCATTCCAAACAAAAGAAAAAAAATTCCAAAAATCTAAAAAATTTTTATACACTGATAACGATATCGTTACGGGAGAGGGGGGGGGGGGTTCGAGGGATGATAACGTATGATATCGTAAGGGGTGGAGGGGGGTCCAAAATTATCATTATTTTAATGGTACTTATAAGTACCGTCAGTAGATAAAGGGTCAACCAATCAGTGGTCACATGTTTTTGAACACTGGTCGCGTGTGAGGGTAAGAAAAAAAACCTTCTTTAAAAAACTAAAGTACTAAGGTAAGAAAAAAACTTTCTTTAGGTGAGGGACGTTGAAAGTCATTTCTAAGATAAACTATAAAACCCATTAGTTAGTAAATCTTTTTAACACTTTCCAACATAGTTGAAAAGTATTTATGAATTCGGTTTGTCTGCCTGTCTGAGAGTTCTCTAACTGGTTTAAATATACTATAGGATTACAGTTCAATAGACAGAGTTTCCCCCAGACATTTTCATGAGGGTACTATACCTTGCCTGCCCTCTTATTCAAGAAATAGCCCCTTTCTTGCCCTTCAACCAAAAAACAATGGCGCCCTTCTTGCCCCTCAGTAAAAAAAGTGTGTTTTACTGTCTTTTATATTGAAAAATATGCTTATGTGTTGAAAAGAGTTCCCTTTATTAAAGTTGCTTTAAAAAAAAAAGTGCCCCAAGACTCTAAAAAGTGCATGTAAGAATTTAAAAGTGCCCTTACAAATCTAAAAAATGCTCTTTTCCCACCATCAGCACCCTGCCCTTTGTTTAAACCTGGGGAAAACTCTGCAATTGATATTTGTTTATTATGGAATGTTCGGTATTGAAAATGAAGAGTGTATCATTTATATTTCCTTTACAGGGATACTCAAAAGAGTTCCGTTACACTACGGTCTATGGGAAAATTCGTTTGCGGGGTATTTAAATGATGCTACACTATTTCAAAAGTATCGAAATTGATGTATGTTTATATATATATATCACTGAGGTGCGCTATAACAGGATAATATAGGGTGCGCATCGCATTCATTGTTCATTTACAGGGACGCACAAAAAAATTCAGTTGTCTTTTAACAATAATTGCTGGAAGTTTGTTTTCAGTTGCGGTACGCGTTCTGAAATTTAACTAATTTTTTGCCTATTACTCGATGTGCATGAATTCTATAGATCATATACAGGTCTACACAAAAGAACTCGAGTACATATCCGTTTATTGATAGAGTAAAAAAAAAAAAAAAATCATGTTTGAAAATTATTTTAAAAGCCACAAAAACATCAATAAATTAAGGTACAGTTTTCAAACAAATTGTATTTAAAAGTACATTTTTTTCCTCTACTCGACGGTGTAAAAATTGAAAACAAACAACGTTTAAAAATTGAGAAAATTTGTAAAAATGCGAAAATAATTGCTCAAGTCGTTGCCACCGTCGATATGATGTCAGCATTACTCACAGGCATCTTTTTCTTTATAATATAAACAAGAAAGATAGCCGTCAAGAATGAGATATCAAGATATATACAGTTTCCTCCATTCCGCCAAGGCCCCTATACTGGAAAAGTACCGATAATTTAATTTCTGCATTCGGCTATGTAAAGCACATTAAAACCGGACAGTTAGGAACTCAGATAGTACAGCGCCGTCTAGTAGCGGTTATTTTATTAGTAGCATCAGATTGAAGATGTAAAAAAGTACATTTTCGTATATTACACTTTAAATTCCGACCCATAGATTTTGAAAAAAACTTTAAATGCACGGAGTTTAAATTAAATTTCGGTGAGCTCGATTTTGAAAAATTAGTGGGTTTCAGTGAGAATTTCGCCAAATCAGCCAGCTATCGCCGAGTTGGTGTCATATATAGCAACTTATTTTTGTTCCAAAATTTGGCGATATCTTGCAAAGTTGGTCAAAATTTAGCTGTATTGTGGCAACCTATTGTGACTGCTATTAATTAGTACTTTTCAACAATTACTCATTGTTGAAGCTCATACAGATTTCTCCATAGAAATCCTAATATAGTCGCGATGAATGAGGCGGTTCAACCGGAATTGTTAGGGACGCACAGAGACTTGGATTTTATATAAATAGATAGGCAGAATTAACATTATTCACTATGCGACAGTGAAAATTGTTTTTCATACTTTATTCACGTGATACCTGTCATTTGTTTCTGTAAATAAAAAGTCAGAAAGATAAAGATATAAAAAAAGTCACTTGGTTGATAACTTATCAAGAAGAGGTTGAAATGCAACCTTCGTTCTCTAAGAAAAGCGTTCTTTAGTATTCGCGCGATCTATGATATAAATTTATCGCTTATCATGCCTGTTTCAAAACACTTTATAAGAGTCCGAAAATGCTAATTTTACACTCTGATCAGGGACCGATTTAGAAATTTGGGGGCCCTGGGTGAAGATGCTTACGCCCTCCCCCCCCCCCCCTTGCAACGATATTTACAGGCGGATTGAGTTAAAAAAAAAAAAATGAAAAAAAAGGTACTTACTAAAATAACCATTATTGACTTTAATAATTACTTTAAAATATCCTTTAAAAAATTAAATAGGACAGTCATTAATTTACTTTTAAATTACTAGGGGGCTCTCCCCCCTACGAGCTACGCTCGCCAACCCCCGTTCAGACACCACAGTATCTAAAAGCACGCTAATTTGATTGGCTTTAAAAAGATTTTGAAAGATTGAATTATAATTTAAAAAACAGTGGCGATCTTACTATAAATGGGTTTCTATTCATTTTTCTTCGATTAGAGAATTTTAAGGAAAAATCAGCTGCTGTTAAAAGATACAATGGCTGTTTTCGTCTTTGATTAAATAAAATCAGTTAAACATTTTAAAGTAAGCTAATATAATAAGCAAATCTGCATCAAAATGCAAATACCGGGTGTCCCACAAATGACTGATGGATTTTAAAATTCAATAACTTCCAAACGGTGACAGATATTTAAAAAATTCTTGCAGGAGGGTTATGTATGATGTCAGGAATTTTTTTACTGGGATTCTTGATTTTAGTTCGAATTTCAAACAATAGATGGCGCTGACAGCTGTTGCCGCTCAGTCGAGGCCTAAACTGACGTCACTCAGCATTCACGCGAAGGAAGGAGATTAAAGCTATGGAGTGGGTCTCATTCCCCAGCACAATCTTGCTTTGAGGGCCCGATTCTGAACTCATTCGATATGATTTGAATGCAGAGCGTTGTTGACATGGAAACAAAAAATTCTTTGATAATGGAATACAGTGTTTAAGAACTGGGCATGAATTTAAGAAGTAGTATTCGAGTTTGCAGGCGATTTTACATTGATGAAGTTTTATTTTCCCGAATTAAATTACTTTTTATAGTCTGATTTAAAGAATAGTTTATGTATTGTATTTTAAAACTAGGTGAAGAGATTTAATATTTTTTATTGTTGTTACAAGTTTCATAATTTTTATTACACTCTAATAAATTTTAGATCTTTTAAGGGGCTCCGGGACACATTTTCGAATAATTTTTATTTTTGAATTAAAATTCTGAATTTTCTTGTGATGGGTAACCATATCATTTGTAAACAAAATCACATAATAAAACTTCTCATACTTTTTTTTAAATTTAAAATTTAAATATTATTTAAAAAGTGAAGTAGTTTAAAATCGTTATAACTCAAAATATTATTAATAGAATTTTTTTTTCATTTAAATAAACAGAAATATATAAGTTTTAATTTGGATTCAGCATTTTGTAAAATATTAATTTAAAAAAAATTAAAAAATAAATGGTGTAACATTTAAAAAAAAAATCATTATTTCAAAAAGCCCCACCAGTGCCTGAGAGGTTCTGCTCTCGAAGCTGATAGACGGGAGGTGCTGGGTTCGATCCCAATCGCGCCCGTCGGCCTAATCGTTCGGAGTTTTCGTGGTTTTCTTCGAACCTTGGATTTCCAAGCGTTAATACGGGTTAGGTTCCCTTAGAAAGACCCCCCACGAAGGGCACCCCCCCCCCCTCCAGGGCCTATATCCCTCGCGCAGATAATTGGCCGTCATAAATACAACCTTCAACCAACCATTATTTCAAAAGTATTTTTTTTTTTTTTTTCAAACGTGCTGAATCAAAATTAAAGTAAAGTAATTGAAAAAGACATGTTTCAAGTTTAAGCAATTTACCTTTAATGGTTCTTGATTTTAAGAATTTAAATATGAGAAATGTTGAAAAAACCCATCATGAAGAATAAAGCATTTTTACAAGAAGTCGTCTCTATGACAGCCATTGCCTGAAAGCTAGATTTTGAAAACCAACCAAAACGAAAAAATTAATATTTCTTGTTCTAAGATAGAAACACGATTTAAAAGTTATTTCAAGCACAAAAAAATCAAGAAATTTTTAATGAAATAAAATATTTGTACAAAATTTGAAGATTTTTGTGACCCGGACCCCCTTAAGGAAGTTCGTCAGTAGGTTTTTATGAATGTTGGATAATAATCGTGAAAATGGTTAATAGTTTATTATTGTTCAAAATAACTACTTAAAAACAAATATTCGAAGTTACGTTGTTTAACCCTTTTGAATAGGCGTATTATATCGTTGCATTAATATTAAAAAAATAAAATGAATGCTAGTTAAATAAAATTTTGTTTGACAGTTTGACATTAAAATATTGTACTACATGCAGCTTCATCTTGATGTTTGATAAAATAAAACTAGTAAATATTTTTTATCTACATCTACTATTTAAATTGAAAAAATGTGTTAATAGAATTCTTGGAGATTGAATTTTTATACTTTGTCAACTCTTTCTACACACAAATGCTAATATGCATATATTTTTTAATAATAATGATATCAATGATATCTAATGTGATAAACTATAAGTTCAAATTAAACGTGACAAGAGTCTAAAACTTAGTAGTACTTAAATTATTGAAGGCCACAAACAAATTTTTATAGAAATTTTTTTCGTGATATAAATTGAGACCGTATTTCTAATAGCACTTTTTGTTGGAATGCAATTGTAATTGTAAAACATTTTAGTTTATATATATTTTTAAAAATTCATGAATCGTAATAATCAGGGCTTAGCAAATGCGGTCGCCACTTGCAACCTATATTTTTTACTCGACGACCCAAAATTTTTAATCTGGCGGTTTTTGTAGTGTTAACGAAAGAACAAAGTGTAAACGGCATTTTCCATATCATGCACAGAAAACAACATTCTTTATTGCTCTAGCCAGCTAGCATGTCATGTCATGTGATTAGAATGTGGGCAGAGAATGGGTCGTTCTTACGGGTTGTTTACCAATGTTTTTTGCAAGAGGGTTCGGTTTACAGTTTTTCAGAGAAATTTGGTAGTAGTGGCCCAAGGGGGGGGGGGGGTTGAGAGATAATTTTAAATATTAGAATAATAACTTTATTTAATGAAGAATATTCTATAATTATACGTGTTTAGTGTTTGAATTATCATCCATAGTAAATGGAAAAAAATTCCACTGAAAATAAGAAGGACATTTTTTAGAGGGGGGGGGGGGGGATTTATTCTTACCGATTTCATTGTTGTATTAAATCAATACTTAGAATGATATATTAAACTAATCCTAAGATTTATGTATAAAATCAATCCTATTGCTGTATTAAATCAATCCTTTGATTGTTGAAAAACCCGTAAGAACGACCCACCATCTCCCCACATTCTAATCACATGACATGACATGCTAGCTGGCTAGAGCAGCAGATAATGTCGTTTTCTGTGCATATGGAAAATGCCGTTTACACTTTGTTCTTTCGTTAACACTACAAAAACCGCCAGATTATAAATCATGGTCATCGAGTAAAAATATTGGTTGCAAGTGGCGATCGCATTTGTCAAGCCCTGATTATTACGATTCATGAATTTTTTAAATATATATATAAAATAAAGAGCTTTAAAATTACAATTGCATTCTAACAAACGTGCAATTAGAAATACGGTCTTAATTTATATCAAGATAAAAATTTCAATAAAAATTTGTTTGTGACCTTCAATAATTTAAGTACTATTAAGTTTTAGACACTTGTCAAATTTATTTTGAACTTAGTTTACCACATTAGATATCATTGATACCTTTATTATTAAAAATATATGCATATTAGCATTTGTGTGTAGAAAGAATTGCCAAAGCGTAAAAATTCAAACTCCAAGAATTCTTTTAGCACATTTTTACAATTTAAAACGGATGCAGATAAAAAATATTTACTAGTTTTATTTTATCAAACATCAAGATGAAGCTGCATTTAGTATAATATTTTAATATCAAACTGTCAAACAAAATTTTAATTAACTGGCATTTATTTTATTTTTTTTCATTTTAATGTAATCATATAATACCCCTATACAAAAGGGTTAAACAAGGTAACTTCTAATATTTGTTTCTAAGTAGTTATTTTGAACAACAATATACTATTAACCATTTTCATGATTATTATCCAACATTCATAAAAATCTACTGACGACCTTCGTTAAATGACTAAAATTTATTAGACTGTAACAAAAGTTATGAAATTTTTAACGACAACAAAAAATACTAAATCACCTAGTTTTAAAATACGGTGCATAAAATATTCTTTAAATCAGGCCATAAAAAGTAATTTAATCCGGGAAGATAAAACTTCATCAATCTAAAATCGCCTGAAAACTCGAATACTACTTCTTAAATTCATGCCCAATACTTAACGTTGTATTCCACTATCGAAGAATTTGTTGCTTCCATGGCAACAACGCACTGCATTGAAATCATATCGAATGAGTTCAGAATCGGGCCCTAAGAGCAAGATTATACTGGCGAACGAGACCCACTCCATAGCCTTAATCTCCTTCCTTCGCATCAGTGTTGATTGACGTCAGTTTCGGCCTCGACTGAGCGTCAACAGCTGTCAGCGCCATCTATTGATTGAAATTCGAACTAAAATCAAGAATCACAGTAAAAAAACTCCTGACATCATACATAACCCTTCTGCAAGAATTTTTTAAATATCTGTCACCGTTTGCAAGTTATTGAATTTTAAAATCCATCAGTCATTTTTGGGACACCCGGTATATTTTACAAATACCAATGCCTTCTTATTTTGACGGAAACGACACAGAAGGCTAACGAATCTTAACTAAACCATTTAAGCTATTTCTTTATTTTCTGCTTCACAGATTTTTCTCTTTCAAATCATATTTTTTGTTGATGACACTTCATTTTCAGCTTGCAGTCTTTTTTTATTTTTATTACATTACTAAATAATCGCTCGAAAACAGTCTAAACGCGTTCAATAAAATTAATATTAATCTTATTAATATAATCTCAAAATATCAAATTAATGTATCGCGCAATTTTTAAATTAAAACTGTTTTGCAATATTATTTTTTGTTCATTTTACGTAATAAGTGTAATGTGACGCAATTTCTCCTATTTAAGACTTCTAACGTATGTTAATGACTTTATTATTTTACAATATCCTTATAAAATTCACGTGTAAATATAGTTTTTATGAAGTAATTTTCAATAAGTTCCTGCTTTTCACACGTAATTATTTAACTCTAATTTGAAAGGGTTTTCTCTGTTAATAATAGTCACATGTAAATAAATTTTTAATTTGAAACAAACATTATTATTTGCGCTGTTTATACAGTTGGCAACAGTTTAAATTAATACCATTTCCTAAAATAAATAAAAAAATATCTCTCGAAATGCTGAAAATTTGAATTTAAAATAGAAATAAAACATCAAAAAATGAGTCAAAAAAGTTAATGCAGTCTGCACACCGGGAAATTCTAACGTATAAAATGATCTGAAAATGAATTAATTCCCATGTATAGTTTTTGCTACTATAAAACTTTTTTAATGGAACGATTTTGTCCAACTTTAGCATTAAATATCTCTTAAAATAATCATTCGATTTGAAAACTGTCTGCATCAGCGTGTTTATCAAACATTTCTCTATAATACCGCCGATTTTCATATTTTTGTATGCAGTATTTTTCTTAATATTAACGGAGAAAGACCTCCGGTCACAAAAAATTCAAAACCGGCGGCGGCGGCGGCAGCGGCAGCGGTGACAGCGTAAGTTACTTTTTTTTTTAGAATAGAGAGATTATTTCACAATTAGGAAATTTAAATGAGTAAACGTTTTATAATAAATTGTGTGGTGTTGATTATCTTTTCCTATACAAGTCTATATATCTGGAATGATAAAGTATGCAACAACCAATAATAAATTTTCGACAACACCAAGCTACAATTATTTAAAAAATTAGGGGGCTCTACTGCCTGCTCACCAACCCCCCAAATAATCTGACGAGAACAGGAACAGGATTAAGAATTAAAAATACAATACATTTTTAAAGTGATAAAGATAAAAGAAAATATTCACTATAATAAAGTAATGATAAATGGATGATTCAGACAAAATATACAACGTTATAAAAATACAATAGGAACACAATAGAATGTAGAATTAAATGTAAAATTCCATTAGATATTAAAACTACATCAGATTTTGGACAATAATTGAAAAACCTTCAGCAGCATTTGGGGAACCCTGGAAATCAGGAGCCCTGGGCCCATGCGCCCCGAATAACCCTACCGTAAATCAGGCACGGACTCTGACATAGAATATAGAGTTGCCATAAATAAATCAAAAATAGACTTTCAACCAGAAGGTCCCGTTTAGAGCAAGATTTGTTTCTCGTAATTATATAAATACGTAGTACATCTGGTCCATCCGTCTGTCCGCATATAACAGCGCAAAAACTACCCGACCGAACGGTTTGAAATTTAATACGTCGAGTCATTTCAAATTTTATGAAAATCGAATAAAAAAAATTAATAAAAGTTTTCTTCATTCTATTAAATCCTATCATACGTAATTAATTCAATAATATATCATAATAGGTAATGCTTGTAGGTTGCGATTGCCATGGTGATGACGTTCTATTTAAGATCGAGTCCTATTATTTCCATATTAGCTAACTTAGTATACTGTGATATCGTACCTTCGCCACACATTTTCGACGGGGAAAGCAACAGGCATTTCCGAGGAGGACAATGGTCTTTTGTGTAAAGGCATGCAGGGGAAATTCCTGGCATACTTCTGCCCTTGGGATCTGCTCAACAGGGTATTTCAACTTTTCCAAGAAATAGGGGTGGCTGGACAATGTGTGGGAATTCGTCCCTAAAGTGAAAGTAAAAAGAGACTCATGCAGAAGCTAGTGTGGAGGCTGATAGTAGACTGGGTGACACTGATGAAGTGAGGTGTTTTTTTAACAACGGAAGAGATGCGAGTAAAAATCGTTTTTACTCAGGTTGGCTATGAGAAGTATAGAACTGTTAATAAAAAGTGAGAGTGTCTACCTATGAATGGTAAAGCTTGTTATTACATTTTTCAAATCTATTTTAGTTGTTCTAATAAAGAACTTTGATAAGAAACATGTATTATTTTTCAACGATCATCTCACAAGAGCTTAGTGAACCAAAAAGCTCTGGCCCACTACATCACAGCTATAGTATTATAAATGGTGGCAGCTTACGGATTAATTAGGTCTAGCATAAATTAGACTGGACCCACGTGAACTTGATGTACAGAAGGAAACTGTGTAGAAATAAGGACAGTCGGTGATGAAATCTTGTGTTTGACGAGAAAGATTTTCAAGTGTATCCGGTGAGGAACTGTGAAATCTGGAGTGTCGAATGTGTTAGCTGGTATGTAACAAGGACTAAGGATTCGACGATATAGAAAATTTCTTCAGTAAACATCCAGTGCAGTGGATAGTAGACTATTTCATCGATCGCCCTTAGGAATCCATGGAGACAGCTTGTGTGTAAATTTCCCGGCGGAAATCAAGTTAGATCCGGAGATACGGCAGTACCTGAAAAAAAAAAAAAAAAAAAAAAAAAAAAAGTGCAGGAAAGCCTTGGAGCAGTGTGGAGAAAGGTCTACATTTGAAGGTAAGCCCTTTTATGAAATTTTCCAGAGAGGTCTGTTAGGATTTAATATTGTATATGTCTGTTCTTGGTAATTTGTATATGTTTAATAGATAAAAAGTCTAGGGTAGCTATTAATTTGGGATCGAAATTTTTAGTTAGAATTTTTATATTAAACGGGTTTCTTATGGTCTGTACGGTAATTCATTTGGTTTTGAAAATTTAATATTTATGTATTTCATAATTAACTTGAGGATAGTAAATTACGGTTGATTAATAAAAGAATATTAATCATTAAAATTAATCATAGTTGTGGATGTAACTTTTAGTTATAAAGTTGGGGCATATACAGCTTTTGTTTATTACAGCAATAAAGTTATTTGAAATTTTATGGGTATGCTGTAGGAAATAGCAGGATTAGTTGTTTTTATACAAATTGTATTTATATAGTTCTGTGGGTATCAAAATAATTTTGAGGATTTACTCAGTTTTAAAGGATATAACAAGTGCACGAAAATTTTCGGTAGGAAAATTGTATTATTGTTTTATGCATTGAAATATATCTAGAGGATAAAATTCTATTCCTTATTGTAATTTTTATTGTGTTTTACAAATTGTATATATTTGTGTATTGTTGTGATTAGTATATTTTGGGGGAAAACAATGGAAGAATTTCTAGGGAAATATACTAAAAACATCTTGCTTTTGCTGGCAGAGGAATTTGAGACCAACGTGTCGGCAACTGATAAGAAAAAAACTATAATTCAGGCTATTTTAGCAGCATCGGATTATAATGAGAGTTTTGCTAAATCGAATTTAGAATGTATTCTTAAGGAGGATGCAGAACGAAAAGAAATGGAACGGGAAAAATTAGCTTTGGAACGGGAAGACGAAGAGCGCGAAAAAACAAGACAATTTGAGTTAGAAAAATTAAGAATTCAAAATTCTTCGGAAACTGTTAGTCTTTCGTCTAGTGATTTGAATGTAGGTTCGCATAGGAATCCAAAAATTAATTTGAAAGAATTAGTTCCACGTTTTGATTGTAAATTAATTGACATCACTCTTTTCTTTATGATCTTTGAAAAACAGGCGGAAAAAGCTAAAATTTCGCAGGAGGATATGGTTAGCCAATTAATTCCCTTATTGCCATCAGATATCGCGGAAATTATAGTGAAGCAACCAGCAGAATTAGGAGATGATTTTCAACATGTAAAAAAAGTTTTATTAAATCGTTTTAGATTGGGAACAGGTGCTTTAAAACAGAAGTTTGAAAATCATCAAAGGAAACCTGGAGCGTTATGGGTAGACTTGGTATATGAATTAAGAGGTTATTTGGATAATTGGTTGGAATCATTAGAAATAAAGGATTTCGAGTCTTTAAAAGAGCTCATGCTCACAGAGCAAGTAAAAAAACGCGTTCCTTTTGAAGTAAAAGAAAAATTTATGGATGAATGGGATGAAATGAAAGAGGCTTCGAAACTTGCTGATAAATGTGACAAATATGAGAGTATTAGAAGTAGTTTCAGGAAATCAGAAAAAAAATCTTGGGAAAAAAAACCTTATTCAGAGATGCAAAGAAGCAATTTAAATCCGAAAATTAGGGGTGAAGTAAAAGCTAAATCGGAGTTAGAGAATAAAACGGAAAAATTTAAAAATGATAAACTTAAACAAGACCAGGCTTTTGAGAGGAAAAGGCAGATTAGGTGTTTTTTTTTGTAATCAACCAGGGCACATAAAACCAGATTGTGCGGAATGGTTAAAAAAGAAAAATGAGTTCAATACAGTTAATCATTTAGGTAATGATGTTGATTTAGGGGATTGTTTTAAACCTTATCTAAAAAAAGCTCTAATAAACGGGGTTGAAAGACACTATTTGAGGGACACGGGAGCAGGGATTGATCTATGCGATAGAAATTGGGTTAAAACAGAGGATTTTACTGGAGATATAACTTGGGTACGTCAACCTCTTGATAATGAATGTAAATGTTTACCATTAGCATGGGTGACTATAAAAGGGGATTTTGGTTGCATCACCACTAAGGCGGCGATTAAACCATCGGAGTCGGAGCAAGGTTACTATCTCTTAGGTAATAAAACTGCGGAGCTTATTGAGCAAAATAAAGGAAGTGGTGTTCCTATAAATATGGTGGTTACCCGTAGTAAGACGAATTCTTTAAAAAAAGGAATGGAGCCACGGGATGTTGATAAGGAAATGTCGTTTGTTGATCAGGCAAAGTTAGAAGAGCAACCAGGTAGGGTAGATAAAATTGGGGATTGCTCACAGAACAAAGAAACGCAGGTAGTTCAAATGGATGAGAATAGACAGGATGAAAGTCAAATCGAAGATCTTATGTTATTACCGAAATGGGAGGTGAAAGATAATGTGGGATTGAATAAAATTACAGCGAAAGATTTCAGCTTAGCTCAGAAACAGTGCTTATCTTTAAAAACATTATGGGAAAAGGCAAATAATGTAGAAGAAAAGGAATTTAAAATAATGGGAAATAAATTAGTAAGAGTTTCACATTCAAATAGTGGGGATGAGAAATTACAATTATGTTTGCCATTAGAATTTAGAGAGAAAATAATGAAGATGTGTCATGAGGAAGTTGCGGGACATTTAGGGGCAACTAAAACAAAATATAGGGTAATTAAATGCTATTTTTGGCCAAATTGTTACAAGGAAATTGAGGCATTTGTAAGAACTTGCGATCTGTGTCAAAAGGTTGGTAAAAATAGAGATAAAAAGAAAGCTCCCTTGAAGCTCGTGCCGATAATTTCAGAAGTTTTCTCCAGGATAAATATTGATGGTGTAGGCCCTTTGAGTTTAAGCGAGAAAAATAATAGATACTTGATTACTTCAATTTGTGTTGCGTCAAAATATCCAGATGCGATTCCAGTAGAAGATTTAACTTCTCCGTCAGTGATTGAGGGGCTAATACAAATATTTTCTAGGACTGGTTATCCAAAAGAGGTACAATGTGATTTGGGTAGGTCATTTACAAGTGAGTTGGCATCGGAATTTTTTGATAGGTTTGGTATTAAGGTTGTACATAGTTCAGTTTGCCATCCAGAATCGAATAGCGTTGAACGGATGCATGGTAGTTTAAAAAAGGTTATAAAGACATTATGTTTGGAGGCAGGAAAAGATTGGGAAGCAGTCTTGCCAATGGCTTTATTTGCTTTGAGGACTGTAAGTCATGAAAGCACGGGATTTAGCCCTGCTGAGCTTGTACATGGTAAGAATTTACGAATGCCACATACTCTTGTATATGAAAATTGGATGGAAAAGGAGACGGTAAATCAGAATGTAGTGGACTATATTTTGAACTTAAGTAATAGATTGAAACATTGTCAAGAATTAGCGTGTAAAAGAATGAAAGAGTGTCAGGAGAAACGAAAACAATGGTATGATAAGAATGCGGTATATAGAAAATTTAATGTTGGAGACAAAGTGTTAGTTCTGGCTACTTCGAAACCAAATAAAATGGCGGTTAATTGGATAGGACCGGGAACTATTACTAGCGTAATATCTCAAACTAATTATACGATCGATATTCCGGAAAAGAGAAATAAGTCTACTATTTATCATGTTAATTTAATTAAACCATATTATAGTAGACCTGAATTTGTAAATTTGTTGATTGATAAGGAGTGTGAGGAAATTGAGGATCAAGCGGAAATTCCTTATCCCATTGCGGATCCCCCTCAATTAGACTTTTGGGAATTAGTAAAAGAAAGTAATTTGGAAAAACGTGTTTCTACAGAGCAAATAGGAGATTTCAGGACAATGATTGAGCGTCATATGAAAGTTTTTTCTACGGACCCTGGGAGTACCCCGTTAGTTAAAATGGACATTGTTTTAACGGATGATGTGCCGGTAAGATCAAAACCATATCGTATGTCGCCGAGGCAATTAGAGATTATGCGTGAAGAGATTCGGAGGCTTTTAGATTTGGGTGTGATTGAGGTCGGGCAATCAGATTATGCTTCGCCTATGATTTTAGTTGGGAGTGCGGGTAAAGACGCTCGCCCTTGTGTGGACTATAGGAAATTAAATGCAAAGACCAGAACTGAATTTTTCCCTTTGCCAAACATTGAAGAGGTTGTTGAGAAAGTGAGTACAGCGCCTTTTATTACTGTTATGGATCTGACGAAAGGTTATTTTCAGATTCCTCTCACGGAAGAAGCTCAGAGATATGCGGCTTTTGTAACACCATTTGGGACCTTTTTACCTAAAGTCATGATGTTTGGACTTTTAAATTCAGCATATTATTTTTGTAAATTGATTGCCATAGTTTTATATGGGTTAGAGTCATTTGCGGTTCCGTATATCGATGATATAGCTATATTTTCTTTGACATGGGAACAGCATTTAAAAGATGTGGAAGCGGTTCTTAAGCGGTTAAAAGAAGCAAATCTGACGGTGAAACCATCCAAATGCCAATTCGCGCAAGATCACGTAAAATTTCTGGGACACGAAGTTGGGTCAGGAAAAAGGTCTCCTAGTGAAGCTAAATTGCAGGCTATTAAAGATTTTCCAATTCCGACGACGAAAACACAGCTAAGAGCATATCTGGGAATGGTAGGGTATTACGCGAGGTACATAAAGAATTATGCTACCATAGCAGTGCCGTTAACAGATGCTTTAAAAGGGAAAACAAAAAAAGAAAAAATATGGGACGAGAAGTGTAATAATGCATTTGAAGAATTAAAGTTAAAATTAATGAAAAGTCCTGTGTTATATGCGCCTGATTTTAAGCAGAAATTCATTGTGCAAACAGATGCGAGTTTGTATGGGGCAGGAATTGTTTTATCTCAAATTATTGCAGGTGAAGAGCATCCAATTTTGTATCTTAGCAAAAAATTTTCTCGTGCGGAGCAAAATTATAGCACGATAGAAAGAGAATTAGCGGCTATAGTATATGGATTAAAAAAGTTAAATTATTATTTGGATGGGCAAAAATTTGAAATACAAACCGATCATAATCCATTAGTGTACTTAAAGAAAATGGTTGGTACAAACTCTCGTTTGACACGTTGGCCTCTATTTTTGCAGCCATTAAATTTTGAAATTACACATAAGCCAGGAAAATTACATGGAAATGCAGATGGTCTAAGTAGGAAGATTTAGAATCAGAGTTAGATTTTCTGTTTGGAATTTAGTGTTCAAAATTTTAATACTTGTAATTAGGGCGTTTTATTAAGATATTGTGCTGTATGTAAAAATTTAGTTACCTAGATTGTGTTATAGTGTTTTTTTTCTTTTTTGAGTTAGTATTACATTCAAATATTTTAAATTTAAATTAATTGTTCTAACATCAAAAATGTATATTATTTTTATTCTTTTGATTGATTATGTGTAAGGAAAATTCTAAAAATTTCATATTTTGGTATGTCCTTTGAAACTGAGAGTGGGTATTCTTGAATTTAAGTAGAACTTTCATAATTGGGTCAAAAGTCTAAATGATATTTTATTGCTGATTTAATGGTGTGCTTGACCTCTCGGGAAATCTATTAAAAGGGCTTATTATGTGAATTCATGCCAAATATTTCCTGTGGAAATCTCTTTTGGGGGGAGGTGTTGTGATATCGTACCTTCGCCACACATTTTCGACGGGGAAAGCAACAGGCATTTCCGAGGAGGACAATGGTCTTTTGTGTAAAGGCATGCAGGGGAAATTCCTGGCATACTTCTGCCCTTGGGATCTGCTCAACAGGGTATTTCAACTTTTCCAAGAAATAGGGGTGGCTGGACAATGTGTGGGAATTCGTCCCTAAAGTGAAAGTAAAAAGAGACTCATGCAGAAGCTAGTGTGGAGGCTGATAGTAGACTGGGTGACACTGATGAAGTGAGGTGTTTTTTTAACAACGGAAGAGATGCGAGTAAAAATCGTTTTTACTCAGGTTGGCTATGAGAAGTATAGAACTGTTAATAAAAAGTGAGAGTGTCTACCTATGAATGGTAAAGCTTGTTATTACATTTTTCAAATCTATTTTAGTTGTTCTAATAAAGAACTTTGGTAAGAAACATGTATTATTTTTCAACGATCATCTCACAAGAGCTTAGTGAACCAAAAAGCTCTGGCCCACTACATCACAATACTATATCATCGTAACAGATTTTGTATCCATCCATTTTTGCATAAGAGGGCAACAGCTATTGTACCAAGGTCTGAATATATATAAAACTTCGTTATAGTACGAACGCGCCTTGTCATTTGCCAAGTTTGACGTACAATTTCCAACTTGTTAATAACTATGTAATCGAACATTTTTTTTTCCTTTTTCAGTAAAGGAAGTAAGTCTTTCAGAAAATGCCGCCGAAGTGGACATTTTGAAACGAATTTCTGGACGCGACAGCGGGAGAAAGGAAAAAATTGCCATTCTAGGCAAAAATAGCTTTTAATTCAAGATGTAACTCATGATTAAACTAGTATGTTGTGGCCATCACAAAACTTTCTTCTATATAAATCACGTCAATTAAATCATTTAAATAGTAAAAGAAATTATATCAATTTATTCATATAAAAGTATACCTGAATTTGAAGTTTGATGAAAATTCGTGTATTAGTTCTGGAGCTAGAGCTACTGTGGAAATCACAAAAAATGCAGCACAGCAGCGCCACCTGTTGAGCGATTTATACCAAAAGGAACAAAACATCAATTCATGTCAAGGACTAACTGAATCTGAAGTTTGATAAAAATTCGTGCATTAGTTCTGGACATTGAGCTATTGTGGAAATCGAGAAAAATGCTGCATAGCAGCGCCACCTGTTGAGCGATTTACAGCAAAACATAAACAGCAGTAATTCATATCCAGGTATACCTGAATCTGAAGTTTGTTGAAAACCCAAGCATTAGTTCTTGAGATAGAGCTACTGCGGAAATCACAAAAATGCAGCATAGCAGCGCCACCTGTTGAGCGATTTACACCACAAGGTGCAAAACGTCAACTCATGTCAAGCACTAACAGAATCTGAAGTTTGATGAAAATCCGTGCATTATTTCTTGAGATAGAGCTATTACGAAAATCGTGTAAATGCTGCAAAATGCAGCATAGCAGCGCCACCTGTTGAGCGATTTACACCACAAGGTGCAAAACGTCAACTCATGTCAAGCACTAACAGAATCTGAAGTTTGATGAAAATCCGTGCATTATTTCTTGAGATAGAGCTATTACGAAAATCGTGTAAATGCTGCAAAATGCAGCATAGCAGCGCCATCTGTTGGGAGATCTGCACCAAAACGTTACCAGCACTAATTCATATCAAGGATTAATTGAATCTGAAGTTTTATGAAAATCCGTGCATTAGTTCTTGAGATAGAGGTATTGCAAAAATCGTGAAAAATGCAGCATAGCGGCGCCACCTGTTGAGCGATTTACACCAAAAACTAATCAGCATCAATTTGATTTAGGGACTCACTGAATATGAATTTTTATTAAATTCCGTGCATTAGTTCTTGAGATAGAGCGCCCACAAAATTTGTGTTACATACACACAGACAGACAGACAGACAGACTCACAGAGTCACAGACAGACATTTTGTAAAAACATGTTTTTTGGAATCTCTGACCCCTAAAACGTGTAAATCCGTCGAAAACCGGAATTCGAAAATTTTCATGAATCCAATACTTTCTTCTTGTAAAGATAGAAGAAAGTAAAAAATGGAAAAACTTTTCGATCACAAATCAGTAACCACGCCTGTAACGTTGTGATATTGAACTAAATTGTAATTACTAACTTTATGCTAATTTTACTTTAATCTCTTATGTAATATTTAACATCTATAATCTTAAATTCTTAAATATCCTCATGGAGAAATGTTCCTATGCTTAACGGCTGGCTCTCCACAAGTGAGTGATTTCATTTTATTTTTGTCAGAAATTTATTTAAAAAAACAACAACAACAACATATACAGTCATTACCGGATATATGGTCACCCGCTTATAAGGTCACTTTTCGTAAGTCCGGACTGACTGAATAAGTATTACGTGTTAAAATACACCGCCTATTTCGTCAGTTTCCAATGGCTCTTATCGGATGTATGGTCATATGCTCATCTTTTATCTCCCTTTTTATTGCAAAATATCTTATAGTTTTATGCTTTTTCCTTCCCCCTTTTTAGGGTGTAAAGGGCCGAATAGACACATCATTCACTTTCAAGTATCTTCAACTGTCGGCCTCTTTGCATTGGCTACGCGGTGCTTTTCATTTTTAATAGCTTTTGAAAGAAGTGAATGGACATACTGAAGGAGGAACTTCTTTCCTTCTAGTCAATCTTCCCCTTTTTCTATCGTTGCATCTCTCGTGCTTTTGCTAAAATCTACAAGTACGAACTTCCGTATGGCAAAGAAAGGCCAATTGACATTTTTATAGCTTTAAAATGAGAAGGAGACCTCTTTTTTAAAGGGAGCCTTAAGCTGCACACAGACGTGTGTTTTGCTAGACTTCTCCTGTTTTCGTGGAAATCTTTTCTTCTAAACCCATCTGCGGTTTATTCACAAAAGAATGAGGTAAATGAACAATGGGTCAGGAGATAAGGAGCTCGACTCTACTTGAAGGAAAGATTCCTCTTTTGCTGGACATCAGTCCCTTTCCTACTAAAGTCATTAAAAATCAAAAACCTACCGCGTGGCCACAACAATCGATGCCGACACTGATAATAGTTAGAAGGATGGTGCGTACGCAGCCTTAGGCTGCGAACGCACCATCTAGTTTCTTGCAGGCACCCTTCGGCACGTTTGTTCCCGGTAGTCGGAGCATTTGATGGCTAATGGGTTTTGCAGGACAAGGATAGGGAGTTGCATGACGAAACTGGATGCCAACCCACGTTGACAGTTTTATGACTGTTGTTTGGGGAGAAAATCGCGTAGAAAAAGTATACTCCTCCTTACTTCAAAGATAAAATTTATGGCTTTTTCTAGACGATCTTTTGCAGGATAGTCCAAACGCAGCTTTAGAGATCGCGATAACATTGCATACCACGTGACTAGACGCGCGTCGACACTCGAGGGAGGGCAGGAGGGAATCTCCTCTTTTCGGCTGCAGCCTATAAGAAAATCTCTTTCCTGTGGGTAAGAGTTTCCAAAGCTCTGGAGGTTTCTCCCTCGACTGTCGCATTAGATACCGATTCTTGGAAAATATGCCATCACCCCTTGCGACCGAATGAAATTTGTTCTCCGTGCAGAGAAAAGTTAAATCTCGCTTTTTTAGTTTTTTGTATTTTTCATTACTTCTCGCTGCGTGTAAAGTCTTCGTTCATTTGTTAATTGTCATTTGTGAATACAAGAAGTCAGCAAAACGAAAAATTTGACAATTGCGGAAAAAAAAGGTAGAAAACTTTGAAAAACCGAATGTATCGAAAGCAACTTTCGCGAAGACTGATGGAATAGAGAGAGCGAACTGAATAACGTCTTAGGGTTCAAATCTTGTTACACAGAAGATGTGATCAACCAAACGACAAAGCGACAACATGTTTCAACATTTGAAAATGTCGAGAAAGATCTTTTCACTTGGATAAAATGTGCCAGATTGCGGAATGTTCCAATACGTGGATTAACGTAAAAGAAAAATCTCTGAAAATTGCTGCATAACTAGGAAAACCGAATTTTATTGCCAAAGAATCGAAGGAATGGCTGTTAACTTGTTAAGTGACATTCTCATTAGGTACAGGCCTTGTGATGTTTTTAATTTTGATAAACTTGGGCTGTTTTTTTTCATGTTTTGCCAGATAAAACTGTTGCTTTTAAGAAGGTGGGAAGGTAAGCAAAAAAATATTGGCCGTTTTATTAGCAGCGAATATGGATAGATGGCTCAGAGAAATTGACTCAGTTACTTGCTGGTAAATTTCTCAAGCCTCGTTGTTTGAAAAACTACAAATCTTTGCATGTATCTGACAATCCGAACCGAAAGGTCTGGATGACAATTAGCATTTGGTGAAAAGAAATTCGGCTTTTCGATAAAATTTGCACAGACAAGTAGCTATAATCGCAGACAACTATACCACCTATTGCATGATTCCCAATTTAAACCAGATTGAACTTGTTTTCTCGCTTCCAAACTAAACCAGTATGGCACAACAATTAGATCAAGGGATTATTAAAAATATTAAGATAAAATATCGAAAGCTGCTTGTAAAAGATGTCATTGCTGCCATTGATTAAAAAAAAAAAGTTTCGCGTGATTGTGTTAGATGCCATATGTTATGTAGACAAGAGTTGGAATATGGTATCAAAGAAGACCATTGAAAATTGTTTTTGACATCCTTGTCTTCCAGAATGTGAAGAATTATCGTTCGAAGACAACGACGATGATGATGATGATGATGTGTCCCTATTTGAAGTCCCACAAGAAGTACGGAATGCCGTTTGCACAATACATGACGAACTGACGTATGCAATTGTTGACAATGAGATCGCTACTAATGGACTTTACCCACGAGTGGTAACAGTCACGCCTTTGCGGGTATGTACCTTCCAAAAAGACTACTTATTGAACGAAGGGGAAGCCGTGTTAAAATGTTCTTCACGTCTATTGGTGTTTTTCTTCTAGATATCCACAGCTGACGTGACATCGATAAAGTCCATGGTGAAGCTTCTATACTGGAAATAGTTTCGGAAATTTAAAATATAAACACTGATGGAAACGATGAAAATGACAGTGAAATCGAAGCTGAACCGACAATGCGAGCAGAATGTCGCAAAGCACTAAATACATTCAGATATTTTTTTACCAATCCCAAAGGCACAGAGGAACATTTTAAAACTGTTCGTGAATACGAAAAAGTAGTTTTAACAACTACGATAAAAAGCAAACAAACCTGCATAAAAGATTATTTTTACTACTATGAGTATCAACATCAATTCGAAATTTTAAGTGTAAGCAATTGTTGTTTATACCTCTTGTTTTATAAATTATATGTTCATAGCTTCTTTGTACATTATTGTACTACTAAGTACAATATAAGTAAGTATTGTATAACTAACTTATTAATAATATTTTATTGTCTAAAATAAAATTCTTGCTTACACCGCATGTAAGGTCACCCCGCTTATAAGATCATATTTTTCAGGACCGCATGGGTGACCATATAGCCGATACTGACTGTATTCGTATTTTTGCTCATTTCAAAGTCTGCTTAAGAAATAAAACTCAGATTTTAAATCATAAGATTCAATCTGGGAGGGTCAGCGAAGAAATCAGTCGATTCCATTTTGTCAGAAATTTATTATTTTATTATTTATTTATTCCTTTGTTATATTAAGAAATGTTGTGAAATTCCCAGATCAAATTGGGAGGACATGTGTTCGAATTCAGTGGATCCCATTTTGTCAGAAATTTATTCTTTTATTTCATTATTTATTTATTTATTCCTTCCTTATATTAATAAATGTTGTGATATTCTCCAGTGTCAAATTGGGAAAACCAGTCTTCGAATTCAGTCGATTCCATTTTGTCGGAAACATATTCTTTTATTTTATTATTTATATATTTTTTATTCCTTTCTTATATTAAGAAATGTTGTGATAATCTTCAGTTTCAAATCGGGAGGACCATCGTTCGAATTCAGTCGATTCCATTTTGTCAGAAATGTATTCTTTTATTTGATTATTTATTTATTTATTCCTTTCTTATATTAAGAAATGTTGTGATAATCTTCAGTTTCAAATCGGGAGGACCATCGTTCGAATTCAGTAGATTCCATTTTGTCAGAAATTAATTATTTTTTTTGATTATTTATCTATTTATTCCTTTCTTAAATTAAGAAATGTTGTGATATTCTCGAGTTTAAAATCGGGAGGCCCAGTCTTTGAATTCAGTCGATTCCCTTTTTTCAGCGATATATTCTTTTATTTTATTATTTATTTATTCCTTTCTTATATTAAGAAATGTTGTGATATTCTCGAGTTTAAAATCGGGAGGACCAGTCTTCGAATTCAGTCGATTCCATTTTGTCGGCGATATATTCTTTTATTTTATTATTTATTTATTCCTTTCTTATATTAAGAAATGTTGTGATAATCTTCAGTTTCAAATCGGTAGGACCATCGTTCGAATTCAGTCGATTCCTTTTTGTCAGAAATTTATTATGTTATTTGATTATTTATTTATTTATTCCTTTCTTATATTAAGAAATGTTGTGATATTCTCCAGTTTCAAATCGGGAGGACCATCATTCGAATTCAGTCGATTCCTTTTTGTCAGAAATTTATTATTTATTTGATTATTTATTTATTTATTCCTTTCTTATATTAAGAAATATTGTGATATTCTCCAGTTTCAAATCGGGAGGGCCAGCGTTCGAATTCAGTCGATTCCATTTTGTCAGGAATTTTTTATTTTATTTTATTATTTATTTATTCCTTTCTTATATTAAGAAATGTTGTGATATTCTCCAGTTTTTCTCCAGTTTCAAACTGGGAGGACCAGAGTTCGAATTCAGTCGATTCCATTTTGTCAGAAATTTATTCTTTTATTTTATTATTTATTTATTTATTCCTTTCTTATGTTAAGAAATGTTGTGATATTCTTCAATTCCAAGTCATGAGGACCAGCGTTCGAATTCAGTCGATTCCATTTTGCCGGAGATATATTCTTTTATTTTATTATTTATTTATATATTCCTTTCTTATTTTAAGAAATGTTGTGATATTCTCCAGTTTCAAATTGGGAGGACCAGCGTCTGAATTCAGTCGATTCCATTTTGTCTGAAATTTATTCTTTTATTTTATTATTTATTCCTTTCTTATGTTAAAAAATGTTGTGATATTCTCCAGTTTCAACTCGGGAGGACCAACGTTCGAATTCAGTCGACTCCATTTTGTCAAAAATTTATTCTTCTGTTTTAATCTTTTATTATTTATTTATTTATTCCTTTCTTCATTAAGGAATGTTGTGATATTCTCCTGTTTCAAATTGGGAGGACCAGCGTTCGAATTCAGTCTATTCCATTTTGTCAGAAATTTATTCTTTTATTTTATTGTTTATTTATTTATTTATTCCTTTCATATATTAAGAAATGTTGTGATGTTGAACTGCATTGTAATTACTAACTTTATACTAATTTTACTTTAATCTCTTATGCAATATTTAACAGCTGTAATCTTAAATATGAAATTTCATTAACTATCCTCGTAAAGAAATATTCGTATGCTTAACGGCTGGCTCTCCACAAGTGAGTGATTTCGTTTTCTTTTTGTCAGAAATTTCTTTTTAAAAAATAAGAACAAATATTCATATTTTTGCTCATTTCAAAGTGTTCTTAAGAAATAAAATTTAGATATTAAATCATAAGTTAAGTATGATTTTGCAACGTCTATAAAATGTGGAAAAACTGCTAGTATTTACAGTAAGTGACGTTTTAAAAAAGAAGGCAGTAAGTAGCACAGCTGATTTTTATCTTGTTTTTAAAACACTTCTAAATGTGTTTATCTTTCAAACAGAGTGGCAGTTTTTGTGATATTTTAATACCGTTGAATTAACTGTTAAAAAAATACTGAAGCAACGAGATTTATTTGCCTGTTTAATATGCAAACAAATCTGTCGACGTTATCATGCCAACAATTTAAAAGCGAAAATGTGCTACTTGTATTTTATTCAGGAATGTTTTTAACTCTTCTAGTTTATTTTAACGATCAGTGGTCAAAACCATCGAGATGAGATAACAAGTCTATCTCAAGTCTATGGTCAAAACTTCTTTTGATTTGGAAAAAGGAATGAAATTTATTTTCCATGTGTAATCAAATTATTAAAAACATTTCAATATTTAGAACAACTGCTTATCTTTATATTTTTACATTGATGTTAATTTATAAATTAATGAAAACTAAACTATAATGGACAATATTCTTCCTTTGAGTTCGAGGCTATAAAAATTCGTCTGCTTCGGAATAACATTCATAACCACGCCATTGAAAAGCATTGTGTTTAGAAAATTTATGCTTATATTTTATTTTTATATGGAGTTTTAGATTATCCGCGATTAAAGATGGAGAAATAAACTATAAGAAATTAATGGTGTCGTTTCTGAGATTTCGAGTCCTGATTTTTGCGGGACACGTGGCAACACTAGAGGTTATAAATGAAAGTTTTTCTCTGTTTTAAGAGGCTACTTCAGTCAAGTGAAAAGACCCGTTCGCTAATGCTAATCCTATGGAAGAAATTTATAAAGATATCTCGGTCGCATTTCAATATTTTTAAATGATTTTTTTTTTTTTTTTTTTTTTTTTTTTTTGCATTAGACAGCTGAGATCGATCTGTACAAAGGTTGTTTTTTACTTTTTCGATTTTATTTACAGATATTTTTTATGGGGACACTTTCATTTTCGGAACCAGTTTCGAAAGTGAAAACATCCTCATAAAAAAAATCTGCAATGAAAATCGAAAAAGTAAAAAACGGCCTGCATACAGATCGATCTCAGCTATACAATGCAAAAGAAATCATTTAAAAATATTGAAATGCGACCGAGATATCTTTATAAATTCCTTCCATAGGATTAGCATTAGGGAACGGGTCTTTTCGCCTGACTGAAGTAGCCTCTTAATACAATTGCACATGCATATTTTTCATTTTAGTTATAAAATGAAAATTTTAAATTTTAATTAATAATTACATATGGATTTTAATTAATATGTATATAAGTATTTATCGAAAATAATTCGTACAAAATAAATCTGCAATATTTTATGCGTGCATTTACCTGTATTTATGCTGCATCGAATGACGCAATAAGGTAAACAAACACTCCAGCTGCTATTTTTACATCATGTGATTCCCACTGTAACATTTACATGAATATTGTTCATACTGAATAAAATACTAGCAAATACTTCTAAATCTATTATATTAAACTCTGCCTGTCTGTTTGTATCTTACAACTCTTCCTCCTAAAATATCGATATTGGGTGATGACATTAACACCAGTTATTCGCATGCGTCCGAATATTTCCTATAAGAGCACACATTTTTAAAGTTTGGTTTAATTTCCGAAATAATATATTTTTTGTAATTTTTAATGACATTTCTACAGTGATGGTAAGTAAATTACACATTTTTTGTGGATAAGAAGGAAAAAAAGTGATACGATAGATATTATTTTTTTAAAGGGCTATGCATATATAGCGGTATAAACTTTTTGGAAATTTTGGACCCCTCTCCCCCCTTACGATATCATACGTTATCATTACTTGACACCCCCCCCCCCTCCTAATGATATCGTTATCAGTGCCTAAAAATTATTTTTATTTTTACAGTTTTTTTCTTTCTTTTTCTTTTCGTACGTTTGCAATGATGTACATTTATCATTCGCATATATTACTGATTTAAATGAAGAGAAGCCAATAAAATACCATTATTAATAAAAAAAAGTACCCAGTTAAACTGATGGCATTGAGCTCACAGGCTATTTACACTAATTGTATATTATACTCTTATTTCAAAGAATAACGCCCCTCTAAATATAAATTAAGGGAGGATTACCCCCCCCCCCTTTCCCCTCTTTATACTTAACCAATGAGCCTCCAAATCTCATCAGGGAAGCGCCTTATCAGAATAAAGCGGTATACCAAATTTGAAGCAAATCGGATAGAAAAAGAACATTTATCTAAAATAAGGGAGGTATTACCCCCGTATCCCCTTTATGCTTAAACAGTGAACCACCAAATCTAATCAGGCAAGCGCCTTACTAGAATCAACCGGCACACCAAATTTAAAGTAAAACTGATAATTCTGCATGAAAAGCCCATTTATCTAAATTAAAGGAGGGGGATTAACCCCCGAGCCCCCCCTTTATACTTAACCAATGAACCCACAAAACTAATCAAGGAAACGCCTTATCATAATGAACCTAGAGAAAAAAAATTGAAGCAAATCGGATATTTCTATTAAGAGCATTACTATCGCAGTACATACATACGTACGTACGTACGTACATGCATACATACATACATTCAGAACCTGCGGGCGCATTAGCTCTCAGGCTTTGATAGCCTTTGAGCTAAAAATGAAACAACTTTATACCAAATAACACTTTAGGGAAATACTATTTAAAAGTATTTAATAATAGCTTTTTAAAATAATGCATTCAACAGTAATATCGTCTTCTTGCATTTGCCCCTTGTACGGGGAAGGAGTAAGCAGAACTTGTTATCAACAAAAATCAACCATAGTGGCCAACATTTTTCACCAATTTTTTTTTTTTTTTTTTACTAGTAAAAATAGCAAGTATCATTTCGAACCTGCACTGTAAAAAAAAAAAAAAAAAAAAAAAAAAAAATCCGTTAAAATACGGAAATTGTACTGGCAATCGAGACGCCAGTACTATTTCCGTATTTCAACAGAATTTTTTTCCGTAAATTTTGTGAAAAAAACGGAAATTTTTCTGAAATTGACGGAAAAAAAAATCCGTTAAAACACGGAAATAGTACTGGCGTCTCGATCGCCAGTACAATTTCCGTATTTCAACGGAATTTTTTTACAATGAGGTTCCTCTAACAATGCATTATATGGTCATATGACAGAAAAACAGCGGAATGTTGGGATATTCCATATTTTGGAATAAAATGATTTTATAATTATTTAATGCTTTTGATAATAATTTTATATTGTCATAAAAATAGATAGCAGACTAAGAAAAGAAAAAAAAAAACTAGAAAACAGGAATTCTGCTTTTTCAGAATTTAGTGTCGCCCCTATGAAAAAAAAAAAAAAAAAATGTATATATAAATAGTATAAAACATATTTCAATTTTAAGACTTAAAGAACACGCTTTTATTTTATGTAAAATGACGTCATTCGCATCCGCTTAAGAATTCCACATCTACGATCCACTCTTAAAAATCTACAGTAAAGCATGCATAGGACGTCACTATCGCAAAATAATACACAAATGCAGCAAAAAGATGCCGTCATTCAAGAAGCTAGACAGAAAAAAAAAAAAAAAAAAAACGGCTATCTAATGATTCATAGGCTTTTATGTTTGTAACATTAATATAGATACATAGATACTTAAAATTAAATATAGTTTATTATAGCTCCATGTTTTAACAGAAATCATTCGTTTACATTTTTTCAAAATAGCACGTATTTTAATTACCTTTTCTTTCTGTTGTTATAAGAAAATGGCAACAAAAAATATAATTACTATTTTAGAACTATTTTTCTTTCACTTTCTACAGAAATGGAGTACTTCCGTTGCCAATATTAAGCAAATGGCTCTAAAAACTACAAAAAAAAATTAATATTTCAAAAATAAATGGAGATACAGTTTTCAAACAAATTGCATTAAAAAATATTTTTTCCCCCAATACGACGGTCTAAAAATTGAAAATGTGCGATGCTTAGAAGTTAAAAAATTGCTATAGAGTATTTTAATCGCACTATGATATATCTGCTTTGTTTTACGGCTGGCTTATACAACGAAGCGTTATTTTTTGGAGACGACAAAAAATAAGCTGGGAGAAAGAAATAGCATACCGGGGGCTAAAAAATGTTACGACTATTTTGATGCAAAAAAAAAAAAAAAAAAAAAAGGTCGGATTAAAAAAATTATAACAATATCAGAAGACAACATTCGCCTTCCTCTTAAAGGTAACTTATGATATCAAGTGCCAGACACTCCCTCCCCACTAAAGTGATATCATTATATAAGTACAGCCCTAACGTCATTTTCTCATTAACATTCAATGGAGAAATTATTTTGAATTTAATAGATAAATAGATGATCAAAAAACTCTTGATTAAATTAAATTTTCCAATGAAATTCCAAGAAATAAAAACTTATTTTCAAAAATTCAAGGTTCATGAATTATTTTATTCTATAGAAACAAAAATCTTCTGTGGACATATTGACATTAAGAAATCATTACACCGTAGAATTTTTTTCAGCTTTACATTCAACCAAGGAGGAAGATTTAAGCTCCTCGAATTTAGGTGGGTGATTATTGACCCATGTTCACAAGAATTGATTTTAAAGAAAAAAAAAATACTATTTTCAATTAATTATTTTTGAAAGATGTATTTCACCAAACATTTCACGAAGACTCTAAAAATAAAAGTGTTTATCGAATGAAAATGGGATTTTTTTTATGTAAAGCATTTATTTTAATTAAAACCCACCAAAATATTCTTTTATGCGTTTATCATAGTGACGTCATTTTCACTTCACTAGCTCCGAAATTAGAAACCAAGTCTCAAAAGGAAAATATAATTTTGTGAGAATTTTGAAAAAAAAAAAAAAAAAAAAATCCCGTAATCTGCAAAATTTAATTTTCGCAATTTCTCTTTAATCTTTTCAGGGGCAAGCAATTGTGTTTGTGTAATGTTCAATTCCCACAGGATTTTTTTTTTTTTTTTAAAGTCCTCAAGATTAGGAAAAGCAATTTTTTAACTTTTTCCCACCGATGTTAAAAAAGTAAAATTTAATTAAAACTTTCTGGCGCAAATCTTCATTAAAATTATGTGTCTCCTCAAGGGGTTAACTTAACCTACATTATAAATACGATTTCTTATTTGAAATTTAAAAGTTATTTCAATTTAATTTTATGAGTTTTCTTTTCCAAATTTATAATAATAATATCTTTCAAGAAATTGGAAGATCTAATGCAATGTAAATGCCTCCAAATGTAGTACTAAATTTATTATTTAACAAAATAAGTTTTAATCTCTTCAATAATTACTCTCTTTTAATAATGTAATTACATATGGATGCGAAAAAATTGTTAAAACTTATTTTGTTAAATGATAAATTTAGTACGGCATTTGGAGAGATTTGTCAGGCAAAAAAAAATATGTTCCACTGTATTTGTAATTTTTACAGTGTAAAAAAAAAAAAAACCCGTAAAGTACCTATAGTAAGCCCCCTTTATCAGACAGGAAATTCTAATGATTTTAAGAGCGTCTTATAATTGGAACTTTTCTGAAAAAGGATAGGAAAATTGGGACGGGTGGGAATATATCTGGGAATTTATTAAATTTCACAGGATTTATACAATTTGCGAGATAAAATCAGATCAAATTAATATTTTTCTGTTTTAAAATTCCCTTCCATAGAACCTAAAGTAGTTTTCATTAACAAAAACAATAAATGAATGAAACAAATTTACATAAAATTAATAATTTAGATTTGAAAGAAATATGAAAAAAAAATTATAAAATATAAACTCAATATAAATATTTATTAAATGTTAGTGCATAAAAATCAAGGAAAACATTAATAGTATAATATAGATAACATATATGCCATTTTGAACAATGATATGTAAACAGATTAGATAAAAATAATTTGCTTAAGATATACAGTGAAACCTCCCTGTGCGGCCACTTCCAATAAGCGGCCACTTCCCTTAACAACCTTTTTTTAGTTGGAACGAAATGTATTCCCATAGGCTCAATACTAATTTTACCTCCATTCAGAGACCATCGCAGTTGAACTTCCTCCATGAGCGACCCATTTCTTGAAATGGGTCGACAATGAAACAAATTGCAATGAAGCAATGAAGACAATGAAACAAATTGCGTTTTTTCCTGGTCGCTTGAAGAATATTTTATTAGAAAAATAATTTCGGAGAGCGCATTATTCATCAAACTTCTAAACTTAGTTTAGAATTTTTTTTTAAATATTTTATTCTGATAACTTTTAAGTCTTTAAACCCCTTGTGCCTTTTTAGGCAATAATTTAACTCTGATGACAAATTAAGAATGACGGTGAATAATTCCCCTGCCCTATTCTGTCAGGAAACTCTCAAAGAAATAGATAAATTAATGAAATCGTCATTATTTGTTCCCGTCCAAAAAAAATTGCAATTATTTACTGAACAGGACTTGGAAATAAAAGTTATAAAAGATAAAACCGTAAAATCACAACAAACGTCAATGTATTCATTTTTTAAACTCTGCAGTAATTAACTTATATAATTAAGTTTTGTTTTAATACTTAAATTTTCATATTTTTTTCCTAATGCGAAAAATAAATGTTTTAGTAACATTTAATTGTTACCCTTTTTTCAACAATTAAAATCTAGATTTAAACATGACCTCCATTAAGAGACCACCTCTCGGAGCGACCAATTTTTATTGGAACGGAACTTGGTCGCTTTAGGGAGGTCTTATTGTATTCGTTTAGGATATCAAAAAACTTAAGGAATTTCCTGAAAAAAACAAATAGACTGAAAGCGTCAGAAAATAAAACTTGAAGGGGAGGACTTATAAATGGCACTTTTTCAAAAAAGGAAAAATTAACATATATGAGGGGGGGGGGGCTCATATTCGGAGGGGGGCTTACTTTCGGTACTTTACGGTATTTCATAATCTAGCTCTTATCTTTATTAATGTTTAACCCCTTCAGGGGCAAAGTACTTCTGTTGCAAAAATGATATAATGATTGAATGACACCGATATTTATGAAAAAAAAAATTAAGAAAGTAAGTAAAAGCTTTTCTTCGCGTAACTCATATAAAGAAAAATATAATTCATAAATTCTGATGCCAATGTGGCATTTGGGTATTAAAATTAACTGGTATATATTATATACCGGTGCCCTTCAAGGTGTTAAAAGGTATAATAAAACTTATCCTTTTCCGAAAACCGTCCCTTTCTCGACGGAAAATTCAGAAACCAACAGATTTCCTAGAGTTAAAGAAGCATTTATAAAACAAATTGCTGGACAAAATTTCCTAAAACTTTCCTAAGTAGTTTTTTTACATTGTATTATTGAGATAGCTCAATTCGAAAGATCGGTTTTTCCGATGTGCTATCGTTTCTTCAATAAACATTTTCCTGTTCATCAAATATGATAAATTAGTGGGATTAACATATTACACTTTGAAAGTAATACCATTAATATTAAAATTACAGATCGACCGAAAATTCGGTTTATTTTTCGTTTTCGGCCCAACATCTGAGTTTCACCGAAAATTAATTTTCTGCGAAAATGCAGACGAAAATTCGGCTGGACCGAAACTATCTGTATTCCAAAAATCTGGTTTCTTCCTTCAGAAATTTGCAACATGACATTGATTTCAGCTGTATCGGTTCAAATGAGACACTCTTAATTTATTGCTATGAACGTCACTGCTTATAATTATCAGTCATGACTGACTCAAGACGTGAATGCAAATTATAAAGCAATTAATACACACATGACTAAACTTTAAAGACTCTTTTCATGTGCTCATTAAAAGCTGCAGACTTAATAGTAATAGAAAATTTTTAGTTTGAAACCGCAGAAGTGTTTTTCGAATACTTTTTAAGAAAGTTCTAGTATAATATCAGATTATTTAAAAGTTAAATCGAGGTATGAATCCCTAAAACATTTTTTAATTAGATGAAATTTGTATAATCAGAAAATCATTCTGCGCCGTAAATGAATTAATTCCATTTTATTTTATATGAAAATAAAAAGTTTTGGACGGAAGCACAGAGAGTCAACTTAGGTCACACGTATAATTGCACGTATAATTAATTGTTAATTTTGTATATTTATATATGGATTAATTACTTTAAAAAAATGGAAATTTTCGTTTTCCTTTTCGGCCGAAAATAGGAAGATTACCAAAAATCGGTTTCGGTTTCGTTTTCTGTCTTAAAAACCTGTTTCAGCCCATCCTTAATTAAAAATATAATATTTTGTCATTTTTGCATATGTAAATTCTGTTACATGACTAAAAATGTTTATTGGAGAATATAATAACAACAGAAAATTCAATATTCCGGGTGCAGAAAAACTAATTAATGAATATTCCAAACAACTTTGAAACGTTTCCGAAAATTGTTTGCAGCAAAATAAAATTTTGTTTCAGAAATTTTTCTTTAAATCTCTTAACCCTTTATCTACTGACGGTATTTATAAGTACCATTAAAATAATTTGTTATAAAATTCATGTAATACATTGATTAGTTGTAATACAGTTTAGAATGAGTTATAGATACATTACTTTATCTTGTTCCAAAAGCATTATTGGTTACACAAAACAAAAATATTTTTAAAAGGATGATTTCTTTTGCCTTTGCATCTCTTCAGCTTTCTTGGCGTTGGGAAGAGCGGGTGGAAATTTTTCAATTCGGAAATATTTCTATATTTCTATTGTAAGACCATTATATTTGTACATTTCCTAATTCTACAAAATACTAAGAAAAATATTTAAAATAAAAGATTTGAGTGGGGTTAGAAATAGTGCACAAAATCCCTATCAATTCAAATTTAATGAATCCTTCTAAATCCTTCAATCCTTCTAAAATCCTTCTAAAATTTATTAAATTATTATGAAAATCTTCTAATGCAATTTAAAGAGTTCACGAAAAATGCTTTAGAAGATAAAATTTTGATGGATTCATAATTCAGTAGATAAATGGTTAAAATCTATTCATCTCAGAGACTTTTAGCACTAGAAAGACCGAGAATTTTACTCAAATTTTAGAAAAATATTTCATCCCAGAATTTTTATTTTAAATTATTAACTTATCAATTTAACTAGTTTTTTTTCTATGTATCATTTAAACTAGTTTTATATAAAAAAAATTCTCGTTCGAACCGAGATATATTCATTTGATAGCTGTCAAAACGACTGCTCGCGGTCTTTCTAGTGTTAAAGACAAAGAAACCCTTTTCAAAATCTTGAACAACGTTATAGTGGTTATATTATATTTTCTTAAGCATTAAGAAATGTAAGAGTTAGATTACGAAACATTTGTCATTTTTTACAGTACAGTAAAACCTCCCTAAAGCGACCACGTTCCGTCCCAATAAAAATTGGCCTCTTCGGGAGGTGGTCATGTTTAAATATAGATTTTAATTGTTGAAAGAGGTAACAATTAATGTTCCTAAATATTATTTCTTATATCAGGAAAAAATATAAAAATTTAAGTAGCAAAACAAAAGTTAATTACAAAGTTAACTACTGCAGAGATTAAAAACATTGACGAACATTTATATTGACGTTTGCTTTGATTTTACGGTTCTATCTTTCATAACTTTTATTTCCAAGTCCTTTCGAATTTCAGTAAATAAATGATTTTTTTTTTTTTTTTTTTGGACGGGAACAAATAATGACGATTTCATTAATTTATCTATTTCTTTGAGACTTTCCAGGGCAGGGGAGTTTATCGACTGTCATTCTTATCTCGTCATCAGAGTTAAATTCATTGCCTAAAAAGGCACAAAGGGATTTAAACACTTAAAAGTTACTGGAATAAAATAAAATCTAAACTTAGTTTAGAAGTTTGATGAATAATGTGCCCTCCGGAATTATTTTTCTAATGAAACCTTCTTCAACTGACCAGGAAAAAACGGAATTTGTATAATTCTCTACAAAGAATTTGGTCGTTCATGGAGGGAGTTCAACTGGGATGGTCTCTGAATGGAGGTAAAATTAGTATTGAGCCTATGAAAATAAATTTCGTTCCAAGAAAAAATGACCGTTCAGAGAGGTGGTCGCTTAATGGAGGTGGTCGCACAGGGAGGTTTCACTGTATATAATTGATGCATGACTACAGATCTGGCATTTTTTAAAATTGAAATAGTGTTTGTTTTTTGCCCGCCAAGAAAAATTGCAACTGAAACGCAGAGCAATCAATATTGTAAAAAAAAAAAAATTGTGTCGGAATTTAGGAAAATACGTACATGCAAAGGCTGTTAATTTAGCATGTTTGTCTGGATCATGTTTGATGAAAAAGATGAAAATGTTTCTTGGGAATTGACAGCATCCGAAAAACCGATATTTCGCATAGGGAAAACCAAAAAATGCACCGTAAAAATTATCCGGAAACATTTCGGCTTATTTTCCTTTTGAAACGGAAAAAACAGCAAAAAAACAGCAAAAAAAAAAAAAAAAAAAAAAAAAAAAAAAAATCAGAAGTGCTATTTAAAATCTTTGAAATCTATTGGTTTCTGAAGTTTCGAAAGATAAAGGAACGCTTTAACAGGATAGTGGATAATCCGGAAGAAGTTATATTTTCTTTTTTTTTTTTTTTTTACAATGAGATTATCTGCTGATATGTCTTTTCATATTTTTTAAATAACTGAAATTTTTTATTAAACAAGGTGCTTTAACAAAGTGCGTGTTAAAAACACTGTATGTTAAAAACATGTTCAAAAACCTTGCTTATAAAGCCTCATCCATCGTTGTGCGTTTTGTATATGCATACACAAAAGGATATTGGCATCAGAAATAGGACGGTAATGTAAATTATTATTTTAATATGCATAGTCGTGGAAAAAAAAAAAGTAAACATCCCTTACTAACTCTGCAGCTAATTATAGTTGGTTGTGTTTATGTCGGCCAATTATCAGCAGGGATATAGGCCCAAAAGGGGGGGGAATGCCGTTCGCGGGGGTCTTTCTAAGGGAATCTAACCCGCATTGGCGCTTGGAAGTCCAAGGTTCGAAGAAAACCACGAAAACTCCGAACGATTAGGCCGACGGGCGCGATTGGAATCGAACCCAGCACCTCCCGTCTACCAGCTTCGAGAGCAGAATTTCTCGGCCACTGGTGGGCGCAGCTAATTATAATAGAAGCAAGTTACTGGTACTAATGGATTGAAAATAAAACTTACTTTTAAATGATGTATATACATTTTGCTTAAGGGCATCTACAAATCAAAAACAGACCAAACTTTGTTTTTTTTTTTAATAGCAGCACCCAATTTTGTCACTATATTTTAAATCTTTGGCTCAAATTATGCCTAGAAACAAAATTTCTAGTGATTTGAATGATAAGTTTTTGAATTATAAACATTCAAAATTTAGAGCTTCTAATGTTAAATTACATTTTCCCATTTTTATTAATATCTCCTGAAATTATAATCCATTTGTGATAATTTTGTGTGTGGTTATAATACTAAAAATCCCAAACATGAATACACTAAAATTGTAATTTTAAAAATTTTGTAATATTAATTATGAAATTAATATTCGAAAAAATATATATATAAATTGCAACCTACAATGTTTTTGATAGATTTATATTTATTATGTCCTGCTTTATGCGAATTCCCAATCTCAAATTTTTCTTTCATATAGTTTTCGAATTATCATTAAAAAACGCCAAAATGATGGTTTAAGTGGCCGTCTGTGATGTGAAGAAAAGCATAATTTGAAAAAATATATTTTACTCATTTTATTGAAATATTTAGGCTGGCAATAGTCAAAACATATTAAGCGAGTAAAATGGACATATTGGCAAGAAATAATACATTAATAGAAATGACATAGTCATTCTGTAGCATTTCAACCATCGAGTACCGAACTTCAATTTGGATACAGCCTCTAAAATAGGCTCATTTTAAAATAATTAATTTCTAGGAAACTAATTGTACGAATTTCATGAAAATGTGGATTTAGGCTAATTGAAAAGTGTAAAATTTATTTATGGTGTCAAACTTAGGTATTGCTATTGAAAAAAAACAAAACAAAACAAAACAAAAAAAGTTTGGGTTCGTTTTGATATGTAGATGCCCCCCTAAGCAAATTTTGTATACATCATTTGAAAGTAGACTTTATTTCAATCGCTTGGTACCTGTAACTTTCTTCTACGATAATTTGTTGCAGAGTTAGCGGGGGGCATTTACTTTTTTTTTTCACGACTGTACAATTCTGTTTCATTTCCGAAAAAGTAATATTAAATTTATAATAGATACCAGTTTACATTATGCAATGCATATACATGCATATCTTTGTGGGGTAAAAAGTTGTAATAGATTTCAAAATCAGTCCTAGGAGTATTGTGACAATTTTGCGCCTATATGACTCACGTTTCACCATCGGGAAACCCCAGCTTTGTGTCATACCTTTCGACTTTTTAATCTTTGTCGTGGAAATCCAGACTGTCAACAAATAAGTCAAGAGTGTTGCTTATTATTGGTCTGTATTAAACAATACACCCAGGTTACCATTTTCCTTCTTTTCACTTGTTTTCGAGCCGAGTTTTTTTTACATACGAACTTGCAGATGATTCACATAGAGAGCTACCCCATAGGAAAAACCCAAATCCCTTTTTATCTATACCAAATTCACTTCTTAATCCTTTGTTGGAACTAGATACTAGTAAATAAAAGCGGGAAATTTTACAAGTCTGTACAGAACAATACCGACAGGTTACAGTTTTTACTATGATGACTTACCTATCCAAGCTTTTCTCAGAGCTATCGTATAATCTGGTATTATCGGTTTATTGGATGACTCAACTAATCAGTTCTTCACTGTATTAGCGATAATTTAACCAGTATTATATGCATGTAAAAAGATGTGTTGTGCTGTTTTCGTTTCACCAACTCACCTTAAGTTTCCAGATGATGATTCATCGGTAACGGAGAAACAATTCAAGCGATTTAATAAATAAATAAATAAATAAATAAATAAATAAAATAATCAATAATATTTTAAGAGAAGCAGATGAAATAACTATTTTAAGCTGGTGTATTTACAACAGAGTTTTAAAATACACCGAATTCCAAGTTGATCTAAAAAAGGAGCTTGTGTTTGATCCGAGTTAGAAACCTGCACAGACCAGGTTGTACCCAACCCGAAACGACACACACACACAAAAAAATACCCGATTTACTCCAACACGTACCCACCCCGAACTCAAGTAAGAAAATTAACCCGTATTTTAATGCAATTAAGAAACTAGTCGGATATGCCAATCCCAAAACTTTCTTCTATCTCATACATGTTTATACCTTTAAAATTCTTTAGTACAGTACCAGAATTAAATGGCAATCTATGCCCATCATGAGGATTCTAAAGATATGAAAATCCGTGCATTAGTTCTTGAGGTAGAGCTATTGCGGAAATCGTAAAAAATTCCACATAGCATCGCCACCTATTGAGCGATTTACACCAAAAACTAATTAGGATCAATTTATACTAGGGACTAACTGAATCTGAAGCATGATGAAAATTCATGCATTAGTTCTTGAGATACAACTATTGCAGAAATCGTGAAAAATGCAACACTGCAGTGCCACCTGTTGGGATAACTACACCAAAAACTAAACAGCTCTAATTCATATCAGGGACTAACTAAATCTGAAGTTTCATGAAAATTCATGCATTATTTCTTGAGATATAGCTATTGGGAAAATCGTGAAAAATGCAGCACGGCAGCGCCACCTGACGGACGCTTTACACCAAAAAGTAATCAGAACCAGTTTATATCAAGTTCTAACTGAATCTAAAGTTTTGTGAAATTCCGTGCATTATTTCTTGAGATAGAGAGCTCACAAATTTTTAGTCACATACAGACTCACAGAGTGACAGAGTGACAGACAGACATTTTCTAAAAACCACCAGATCGTGTTCAGCACCTTCTAAAACGTATAAATCCGTCGAAAACCGGAAGTCGAAATTTTTCACGAATCCAATACTTTCTTGTAAAGATAGAAGAAAGTAAAAACAGCCTACAATTATATCCTGTAAGTATTTTTATTTTTCCTGTTGAAAAATGAACATATATATACTCATTAATGTTAAGTAGGTTTTTTTCATTTGAAAAAATATTCTAGAGATTTTTAAAATATCGGGTCAAGCCGAATTCGACCCGCAAGAGTAAATTTCCAACACGAATCACGAAAGTTCAAGTAAAATCAATTAATGAATGTCTCACGTTAGAAAGAAGAACAATGGAAAACAAAAATCTAAACCCTAAGTATGAAATTAAACTTGCTTAACTAAAACATTACGTCCTAATTTTTATTACATCGCCTAATATTTGTTTATTGCATGTATGTTTGCAACATTATGCAATCATCACAATAAAAAAAACCTAATTAAGAATATAAAGCAGTGTGATGTCATTGGTAAATATTTATGCTCCAGGGTGTTTAAGATTAATAAATACTTTTTAATTTTTAAAGTATCTCTATGTTGAATACTCTGTACTTGCATATATCATCTCTATTCTATATATACTTATATTACTTCTGATACTAATATCCTGATATTTATATAGTCCTTTTTTATACTTATATTATATGCTTGCAGGCATATATCATGCATGCATTCTTACATTCAGCAACTTTCAATACATTCAGTAAGATCTATAATAGACCATTTTTCGTCAAATGAAAGTAATAACGGCTGATGAGGAATCTTCACAAATCGCGAAAAACTCCATACACATAGATTGGAATTAATTCCAGTGTTTCAAAAATCATTCCTATAGAATCAATAATAAATAAATAAATACGTGCATTTATTTATTTAAGAAATTGCATTTCACAAAAATAGTAAAAGAAATATTTTGCAGTTTTTGTTTTTTTCTATGGTATGACTTTTATGATTCTTTATTCAACTAAAAATTAATAAATATATTAAGTTGATGAGAAAGTTGGCCGCGTTTAATTTTTATTGGAGATGAATAGCATGCCATGTATAGGGGTGACTCCTAAACTTTTATGCCTCGCGTACTACTTGAAGAATTACATGTTTCTGGTGTACCCCTTATTTTTTTCGTATGAAAATCACGAATAGAAAATAGAAACAAAAATAGCAACTAATGGATACAGGTAAATATACTTTTATTTAGATTTAATGTAGATTTGCACATTTAAAAATACCTGTTGTTTTAAATAGGTATTCTATACTGTATTTTTAACAGAATATCTGTATTTCTTCTAAAATACAGATTTCCTCTGTTGCCTATCATATATTATATCCTTTTTGCCTCATTAGCGGGAACTTTAATAGTCATAAAATTTTTCAACTTTGATTGACAAACAAATTCGATGATACCAGAAATAGTTTAAAGGAAAATATAAGTTATTTTTTACAAAGAAATGTTTAAAAATTACTCTGTTAATTAAAGAAAATGTCAAAAGGAAAAGTGAAAGGTTTTTGTGCAAAAGAAAATAAGAGAGAAAAACTTTTATTTAAATGAGATTCTTATTTTGAAACGCAGCAAATTTCTGTTTAATACGAAAGCGTGTCCTGTTCTTGTTGAGCAGGATTGAGTTATCTGTATAACATGGAGAAATTTTGTCTCATACAATGAACCTCTGTTTCAATATAACAGAATTGTCCTGCCTATAAAGCATGGAGAAATTCTGTTTCATACAGACAAAATCTGTACTAATATACCAGGATTTCTCCATACAAATTACAAGGGGAGCTGACAGGCATTTTCTATAAAATCTACCGGAGGACGCATGTAAGCCAGTTATTAACACTTTCTATTAACATAATTGAAAAGTGTTTATGAATTCGGTTTGTTTGTCCGAATTCTAACTCCCATAAATATACTCGGATTGCCATATAACAGATATATGTTATTGAGGTCAACCATTGCATGTTCGGTATTGAAAATGAAGTGTGTAGCATTTATAGTTCATTTACAGGGGCACTCAAAATAATTGCATTGCAGACTGGTCTATGAGGAAAAATTGTTTGTAAATGCATTTTAATTATATTAATCTGTTTCAAGCCTATTGAAATTGATATCCATCTCCGAGGTGTACTGCAGGAAGCTTACTGTAGAATAGGGTGCGCATAGCATTTTATCATTTATTTACAGGGACACACAAAAAAATTTGGTTAAAATTGTCTATGTGCGGTAATGGCTGGAAATGCGTTTTCACTTGTCGTATGCGCTTTAAATTGAACTAATTTATTGCGTACTACTTGGTGTATACAAATTCTATAGATCATAGGGCTTCACAAAAGAATTTGAATACATTTCCGTCTATTGACAGAAATCACCGAAAGGGAATTTTGAACAGTATTACGCGTTTCCTAATTCAACTAAATTTTAGCAAACTATGCAGCAAATAAACAAATCTATAGATCATATACAGGGCTTCACAAAAGAATTTAAATGTACTTTTGAAGGGTAACTGCTGAAATTGGATTTTCAAATGTGTTATGCATTTTCCAAATTCTTTTTTAAATATCATTTTTCCCCTTATTAAAAGGGAAATTTTTTTTTACAGTATTCTGGATATGTTGGAAAGTGTTTCATAGTCTATGCTTGACGTATGATTTGTCTTTCTTGTTCTTTAATGTGACAGTTGCAGTGAATTTGCACTTGAATATGTGTTGCAATTTTGGTGTTAATTTGCTGAAGTACAATCATCAGTCATCTATAACAGCTAGTCCTAGCGTTTTGTGATATTTTAGTGAGTCAATTAAATTTTATTTTTAAAAAATGACTCATTCATTTTACTACACAGTGTCGTATGTTGGTTATTGTCAAAGACTCGTGGCGTACGCGCACCACACTTTTTGAAACCCTGGCTTGCGCAAGTATGAAATTCTCCTCTGGAAAACAAAAACGGTATAATAATGGTACAAATTGGTTTATTTGCATAATTAGCGTTATTTTAACTCAAATAAAACAATCTTTTACCTGGGATTCAAAGCAATAACAAACTCTGACGGTTAAAAATAAGCCATAGTAAATAACTTTTAATTTTCTTATTGTTATTGATTAAAAATTCTTTAATGTCTTTAAAATTATAAAAGAGAAATCTTAGAAATTAAAATCTACTAAATAGATTATTTTTATGAAATGCAGTTTCTTAAATAAATAAATAAATAAATTTATTTATTGATTACATATAAGGCATGATTTTAAATATTGAAAATGAATTGCAATATGTGGCCAGGAGTAGTTTTCTCACACTTACAAGTTTACGTTATAAGACGTTAGGCATTTTTTTCTCGATTCTGATTTTATAATTGTGTGTAGGTTGATGAAAAAGACAAGCGTAGGATTTAAAACCTGCTTTGAAATAACGTACTTCGAAGATTCTAGCAAAGGTTTTCTCTTTTCTTTAGTATTTTGAAGGGCACCTGTATCTATTTATCTATTATGTATATCTATATAAAATCCTTATCCCAGAATTTTTGCAATATATTATTTTCTAATGATTTTTTTTTTCGTAAATTCTGGTAAGTTTTCAAAAATACTGTAATAGAATTGAAACATCTCGCAATTACACTGTAAAAATAAATAAATAAATAAATAACGGACTAAAATACGGAAATTGTACTGGCAATCGAGACGCCAGTACTATTTCCGTATTTTAAAGGAAGTTTTCCCCCGCAAATTCCAGAAAGACGGAAATTTTTCTGTAATTTACGGGGAAAAGTTCTGTTAAAATACAGAGATAGTATTGGCGTCTCGATTGCCAGTACAATTTCCGTATTTTAGTCCGTTTTTTTTTTTTTTTTTTTTTTTTTTTTTTTTTTACAGTATACAAATAAAAAGAAAAAGAAAGAAAACCCCATTTTCGAATCATTGAATAATGAAAATGAAAAATATATACTTCTTTTAATTGCTAGAAGGTGTAAGATGAAAATTATAAAAACAGTAAAAATAGTTTTATTAGACTGTTTATATGTTTCGGCTCTTTCCAGGTCATTTTCTAAACAAATAAGGAACTCTAAAATTGCCCGATCTATGATGTAATGATTATTTGTTGACTTATACTTGAGGGCGGCACTTGATCTACAGGGGAGGGGAATATTTCTCTTTTACGAGGATCACATTTCTTAATGTGCGTATGGAAATTAGAAATTCCAGACCAAGAAAGAAAACTTATCAATCATTATAAAAATTCGGGTTCGACTATTAATCCGCAATTTCTACATAAGAAAGTAACGTAATTAAAAACTCTATTTTAATCGTAAAATTTGAGGTGTCAGCCACAAAATAATAACAGTAATAATAATAATATGTGTAAAAGGAAGATTTATTTTTTTCAATGTTTGAAGTTGTAGAGAAAGTTTATCCAAATTTCCACTGTATAAATTAGGGGTGCACAACCTTTTTAAGAGAAGGGCCACTTACAAAAATGTTTGGGTTGTCGAGGGCCACATCAGTAACAGAGAGAAAATTCTATATTGGGGAGGTAGGGGGGGTAATAAGTCTTTATTCTTGATGAATAATTATTTTTTGTCTATAATAAACATAAGCAAACGGAAATAAATAAATGTATGAAGGAATGCACGCATCTGTATGAATAACCATTCATCACTTTATGAAGATTAACGGTTCGTTCTTGATAAATGGTAACTTGAAGAAAAAAAATTACAGAAAATTTCTAAGTAATTGAATGTTATTGAAAATTATATAAAAAAAAATATTGAAGAATAACTTCATTTAAAATAAAAGGAAACTTATTTTTGAAATAACAAGGCGTGATGGACTAATTATGCTATTTTTTCTGCGGACTATTAACAAAACTCGTTTTTTTTTTTGTTTTGTCAATCAAGTGCGACTGATTGACGAAATTCGCTATTTTTTATCAACGACTGATTGACAGATTTCGCGTTAATTTTCCATTTCCGATTGGCATAATTTGCAGTCTTTTCAAACAACCAATTTGCGATACCTGCGACAAATTTATACAATTCGCGATTTTTTTCAGCGATAAATTTTCAAATTTCGCGATTTTTTCCACAATGGATCAACGAAAATTGCGATTTTTTCCGCCCCGATCGAATTATTTCGCGACATTTTTGTTCTGCGAGCGACCTTGGAAATTCGAGAGTTTTTCCCAAGAACGATTGACAAAATTCGCGATTTTTTTTTCATGAGTGATTGGCGAATTTTGCGATATTTTGCGTGTCAGATAGACAATATTTATAATTTTTTCCAATGACCAATCAACGAAACGTGATTTTTTTCCTGGTATACATTGATGTAATTTGCGATTTTTTTTCGCGCAATAAAAGGGCGAAAATCGCGATTTCTTTTACGTGCACAATCGATGAATTTTGCGATTTTTTCCTGCGACCAATGGATTTCTATTTCATGATATTTTTTGGGACCGACACACAAATTTTGTAATTTTTTCCATGAGCTATTCACGAAGTTCGCGAATTTTTGGGAAAATTCACGATTTTTTTTCACGAGCGATTGACAAATTTCGCAATATTTTTGCGACCAATTGACAAAATTTGTAATTTTTTCTATCAATTGTGAAAATTCGTGATTTTTTTCCGCGACAGATTGACAAAATCGCGATTTTTCCCCAGTCGATCAACGAAATTTGCAATTTTTGTACCTCATTGACAAAATTCGCTATTTTACTGTGCCCTATTAACAAAATTCGTAATTGTTAACTGACTCTGATGAAATTTGTAATTTTTCCCGCAATAAGCTAGCGAAACTCGCGCTTTTTCCGTAGACGGTCAAGAAAGTTTGCAATTTTTCCGCAGCTCCTCGACAAAATTCGCGATTTTTCCGCGTCCGATCAAGGACATTCGCTATTATTAACTGACTCTGAAGAAATTTGTAATTTTTACGCGACAAATTGATGAAATTCGACATTTTTTTCGCGATAAACTGACGAAGCTCACGATTTTTCCGCAGCCGGTCAACAAAATTTGCAATTTTTCCGTACCTCATCGACAAAATTCGCGATTTTTATGTGCCCGATTAAAGAAATTTTAGACTTTTCCGCGCCGAGTCGATAAAATTCGCGATTTTTCCTCTCGCGATCAACAAAATTCGAAAATTTTCCGCCCCCGATAAACGAAATTTGCGATTCTTAACTGATTCTGACGAAATTTGTAATTTTTCCCGCGGCAAATTGACAAAATTCCGATTTTTTCTCACGATCAACTAACAAAACTCTCAATTTTTCAGCAACCGATCAAGGATTACATAATCAACAAAATTCGAGATTTTGGATGCGTCCGATCAACGAAATTCACGATTTTTAACTGACTCTGACGAAATTTGCAATTTTTTCAGCGGCAAATTGTCGAAATTCGCGATTTTTTCTCGCGATAAACTGAAAAAACTCGAGATTTTTCCCCAGTTGATCAACGAAATTTGAGATTTTTCTTCGACTCATCGATAAATTTCGCGATTTTTCCGAACTCGATCAACGAAATTTGCGATTCTTAATTGGCTCTGATGAAATTTGTAATTTCTTCCCGGAGCAAATTGACAAAATTCGCGATTTTTCCTGCGACATATGGACAAAAAATTTAATTTTTTCCAGTTATAAATTGGCGAAATTGTGTAAAAAAAAAACGAAGAAATTATATAAATTGTGATCGCGGGCCACAAGTTAACCCATGGCGGGCCACTTTTGGCGCGCGGGCCGCAGGTTGTGCATCCCTAGTATAAATAGTAATATTTTGAACAGTAAAAATATGAATAAAAATTGGTTGCTTCTTTACAAGCCATAAATAATTTATGGCTCTATTGAAATACAAAAATACAATGAATTTTGATCGCACTTGTAAGCAAAATAACTAAACTCCAGGCCATGTATGACAATCCTAAACTTTCCTTCATCATTAACCCCAAATAGACATTAGATTAGACTCCTTTATCTTTATATCAATAAATCCATTTGTTATATTAATGGGCATTTTCATACAAAAATATGGTTTTCTGTGATTTATTTTTTCGTTGAAGAGTGTGAACAACGAAAATGCGTGTGTGACGAAATGTGTGTGTGTGTGTGTGAGGGGGGTGGGGGGGTGGGGGGGTAGGGCATAAAAAATCCCATGATCTCTCCCTTGGCCGACATTATCCGACCCAAATCTCGGATTGGTTCGTGGTTCTGATAAAATCCAGTTTCCCAACTTGATGGAGTTCCGCAATCAACTTTCATTTTAAATCTCCTTTTTTTTGACAATACAGCCTATTTTGACGTACAGTAGCAGTAATAATAATAATAAAACTATGCACGATACAACGACTATCTTTAAAACATAAAATAATGCTGTGTATTTTAACACGATTTAAAAATTAGTGAGGCTTCGTCAATTTTCTAGTAAGTTAAAACCAATAAAGTAAAAAAAAAAAAAAAAAAAAAAAAAAAACAACAACAACAACAAAAAGACAAAACAAGTGGGTAAGTGTGATCACAGATCGCACAGAGGGTTTCGTTTAATATTTATTTCAAAACACTTTATCCTTTTGAAAAATCTGTTAGTTCCACATTTCGCAACCAGGGGCGCACTCTATTCTAAACAAATCTCTATCCGAACGAAACTCCGTTTTACATACTATCCGTATATGTGGAACTCAAATATGTAAGGCTATGGTGCATAATACGAAAGAATGGTCAAAGGGGTGTCGGCAAAAGTTGGAAAAGTGCTCCCCGCGTGAAAAGGGCGGAGGTTAGAAAAATTGCTTAAAATATACGTTAGAGCCCGGAGGAGTAAATAGTATAAGACTTTTTGAAAATTTTATGATTTGTCGTGTGGTCTGAGATATTCAGCTATACGTATGCAAAAATTCATGTCTCCAACTTAATTAGGGGCTCTCTTAGAAAGAATTGCTTAAAATACATATGTGGTAGCTCAAAGGGTTAAACGTAAGACTTTTTCAAGATTTTATAATTTGTCGCCTGGCCTCAGGTGTTCTGCTATAATAAGCATGCAAAATTTCAAATCTCCAATTTAATAAGGGGCTCAGTTAGGAAGAATTGCTTAAAACACGCATGTGGGAGCCCAAAGGGTTAAATGTACGACTTTTTCAAATTTTTATGATTTGTCGCATGATGGTGTTCAGCTAGTATGCAAAATTGCACGCCTCCAACCTAAATAGAGTGTCACTTAGAAAGAATTGTTTAAAATACGCATGTAGGAACCCAAAAGCTTAAATGTACGACTTTTTCAAAATTTTATGATTTGCCGTTTGATGTGTGATGCTCAGCTATAAGTATGCAGAATTTCACGCCTCCAACCTAATTAGGGGCTCACTTAGAAAGAATTGTTTAAAATACACATGTTGGAGATCAAAGGGTTAAATGTACGACTTTTTGAAAATTTTATGATTTGTCGTTTGATGCGAGGTGTTCAGCTATAAGTATGCCAAATTTCACACCTCCAACGTAAATAGGGTGTCACTTAGAATTGTTTAAAGTACACATGTGGGAGTCCAAAAGGTTAAATGTACGACTTTTTCAAAATTTTATGGTTTGTCATTTGATGTGAGGTGTTCAGCTATAAGTATGCAAAATTTCACACCTCCAACCTAAATAGGGGCTCACTTAAAAAGAATTGTTTAAAATACGCATGTGGGAGCCCAAAGGGTTAAATATACTACTTTTTGAAAATTTTATGATTTGTCGTTTGATGTGAGGTATTCAGCTATAAGTATGCAATATTTCACTCCTCCAACGTAATTAGGGTTCACTTAGAAAGAATTGTTTAAAATACACATGTGGGAGCCCAAAGGGTTAAATGTACGACTTTTTCACAATTTTATAGTTTGTCGTTTGATGTGAGGTGTTCAGCTATAAGTTTGTAAAATTTCACGCCTCCAACCTAATTAGAGGCTCACATAGAAAGAATTGTTTGAAATACACATGGGGAGCCCAAAGGGTTAAATGTACGACTTTTTCAAAATTTTATGATTTGTCCTTTGATGTGAGGTATTCAGCTATAAGTATGCAAAATTTCACGCCTCCAATCTAATTAGAGGTTCACATAGAAAGAATTGTTGAAAATACACATGTGGGAGCCCAAAAGGTTAAATGTATGACTTTTTCGATTTGTCGTTTTATCTGAGGTGTCCATCTATAAGTACGCAAAATTTCATGCCTGCAACCTAATTAGGGGATCACTTAAAAAGAATTGTTTAGAATACACATGTGGGAGCCCAAAGGGTTAAATATAGAATTTTTTGAAAATTTTATGATTTGTCGTTTGATGTGAGGTATTCAGCTATAAGTATGCAATGTTTCACTCCTCCAACCTAATTAGGGTTCACTTAGAAAGAATTGTTTAAAATACACATGTGGGAGCCCAAAGGGTTAAATGTACGACTTTTTCAAAATTTTATAGTTTGTCGTTTGATGTGAGGTGTTCAGCTATAAGTTTGTAAAATTTCACGCCTCCAACCTAATTAGAGGCTCACATAGAAAGAATTGTTTGAAATACACATGGGGGAGCCCAAAGGGTTAAATGTACGACTTTTTCAAAATTTTATGATTTGTCCTTTGATGTGAGGTATTCAGCTATAAGTATGCAAAATTTCACGCCTCCAATGTAATTAGAGGTTCACATAGAAAGAATTGTTTAAAATACACATGTAAGAGCCCAAAGGGTTAAATGAATGACTTTTTCAAAATTTTATGATTTGTCGTTTGATCTGACGTGTCCATCTATAAGTACGCAAAATATCATGCCTGCAACCTAATTAGGGACTCACTTAGAAAGAATTGTTTAAAATACACATGTGGGAGCCCAAAGGGTTAAATGTACGACTTTTTCAAAATTTTATGATTTGTCGTATGATGTGTGGTGGTCATCTATAAGTATGCAAAATTTCAAATCTCCAACATGTGTAGTTTCTGAGAACGGGCTCTGTGACGGACAGACAGACCGACAGAGGAGCGAGACGAATAGGGTTACGTCAGATGAATGAAACCCTAAAAACAGGATAGGAAAACAGACAGACAGACAGTGCCTGACTAATGCAGGGGCATGCGGAGAAGCTGCCCGACAATTGAGGGGCATAATCAAGAATTTTGTTAAAAGGATGCAAAATGGGTAAAATTAGCCAAATGTGACCAAATTTCTTATATTCGCAAAGATTTAGGAAAGGAGTGCGGCCGTCAGCTTACCAAAGAGTGACTGAAAACCTAGTATTTACACTTCAAACACTAACACAAACCCTTATATTACTATTAAAAAAAAAGAAAAAAAAAAGAGTAGTGTATTTTATTATCCCTTAAAGTTGTGAACATCTTTCTTGTGATACCCTGTATACAGATGTGAATGATACCTGGTACAAAATATATGCATACATACAATAAGTATATGAAGTTTAGTAACTAATCATTTCAACATGATTCACGAACAATTTCTAAGGATAGATAGAAGGGAGGGGTCACAGAATAATGCCTGGCATCGGACCCTAAATGGTATAAGTCGGATACTGCAACAAATATAGATCATAATGATATTGAAACGGGAATGTCTACAAATCGAGACCATTTCAAAACAAACAAAAAAGTATGAAAATCGTTTATGCACGGATCTGGACATACATAGGAAAAACAGCAACAAAACGGACAAAAACGAATTATATAACCTCCTTCGTTGAAAGTTGATTAAAAAAATAAGAAAAGAGATTAAAAAATTAAAGAAATCACTCTTAATTATTTATATATTAGTTAAACTAGATTTTAAAAAGAAGATATTATTCTTTAGATTTTTTTATAGTAACTTTCATGTGCAAGTAGGTTGTTACCCCAGTTTCCTAAACTAAGGATTTTTTGTAAGAAACCTATATAAAGGTTTTTTTTCAGTGAAGATCCCGGGACATTTTTTTTATAGTACTTCTTTATAGTTTTATGAATATGATATATTTTCCGCACTTGATTTGCAATTATGTTTTTAGAATAAAAACATATCACTTCAAGGCTTTGAAATGCATTATATCAAAAGCAGAAAAAACTAAAATAATGTTGGAATAATTCAGTGACGGTGCTGTTGGGTTGGGGACACAGATTAGTGTCCTGCGCATAGCTGCCAACATCTGACGCTTTTTTGTACCACAAAAATTTTATAGCAAATTTTACCTTTTTAAATCACCGTAATCTTCCGATTATATAAGGCAAAAATTTCTATAAAGTTTTTGTGGTACAAAAAAGCGGAAGAGTTGGCAGGTATGGTCCTGCGTACGCTAATCTTGCTTCATTACCGCTCTACGCTCAAGTAATAACAAATAATAATAAGTCATAAAAAATAGGAATATAAAGTTAATGAATAATTCCGTTTTTAACGTCACTAGGGGATAAACCTGGGTTTCCCAGGTAACAGAATATAGGTGAAAACCACCAATATATTATTCCTGATTTCAACATCCTTCTTTCTCTGCAGTTACGAAAAGCACAACGACAGCGATGAATGAGGTATTTTTCGAAAGCTTCTGCAAGTGGCTTTTGATGTAGTATACTTATTATATCGTTAAAACGCGTAGCTTGATAAAAAAAAAAAAAAAAAAAAAAAAAAAAAAAATGCAGTTAATGATAAAACTTGTCAACAAGTAACCAAATAATCTCAAAGATTGCTAGGAGAAAAACTTCACAGATCTACTTTTTTTTTTTTTTAATTATTCTAATATATTTTTTTTACATTTAATATATTTTCCCAGAATGCTCATTAACAATACTAAAAATCATATTTATATGAAAAACACCAATAATACGTTCAAATAAAGATTTAAAATGTATTAAAAGCGATATTTTCATATTGGTCTCGCGTCGGGATTTAACAGCCGCAGAAATCGCCAAAAAATCGCTATTTACAATCAGCCTTTTTGATTGTGTTTATATTTCAGTGGCAAGCGCGAAATTTGATTACTTGTCTTAAATTTGTGTTTATTTATATTTTATTGTTTTACTTATTGGTTAATGAATGTTTTAATTTCGTATTTAGAATATAAGCTGGAAACAAATTAATTTAAGTGCAAGTGGATTTATCTTTCGCGATCTACACGCGATAGATTTGAAAAAAAAAAAAAAAAAAAAAAAAAAATCTATGAAAATTATTTTAAAGACAATAAAAATGGGGTAAATTTCGATACTGTTTTCAAACAAATATAGTTTTCAAACAAATTGCATTTAAAAGTACATTTTTTCCCCTATTCGACGGTGTAAAAATTGAAAACGTGTGCGATATTTAGAAGTTTAAAAAATTAAAAAAATTGCAGTAAAAGCTAAATTTGATCGTCTGCTGTTGTCATTCGCAAAATGACGTCAGCGTTACGTGCAGACATGTTTGTCCTTTATGTTTATAATAATATAGATATTTGTGCGAAACGAACTTCTCTGGAACGAAACACTTAAAAGAAAAAAATCATTGATATCTATAACCTTTGGAAGAATATTTAAATGTTTGTCTTTACAAAACTCAAATTTATAAAGGAAATTAACATATCAGGTCCATATATCGCGTTAAATTTTCAGTTGTAATAAACAGAAAAAAAAAAAAATTATCTTCTTTAAAACATATTACAATCATTTCATAATCATCATGCAATAAATTATTCATTTCGTCACGCTATAAATTATTTATAAATGTGCCCTTTTTTTTTACTATTAATTATTAAATCAAAAGAATATATTGCTTTTTTTCTTATTTTATTTTTACTCATCGTAATATCAGCGAGTCACGGAAATTTGAAAAATATTAATTTATACTGAAATTCTACCTTTTCAAAAGTTTTGGAGAAACTTTGTTTACTTTTATCTATCCAATCGGCAGCCTGGTCTTAAACGGACCTCCCCCTTTAGCAAATAGGCGGGTAAAGAACCAGTCTTAAGTTGCCGCCTTTTGGCAATGGCACATCTTGAAAACGCAAACCAAATTTCGGCGCACTTATGAAATTTTTATAAAGTAATTTAATTCTGTCGGATTTTAATTTAATAATATTGTTAACAATATATTATTAGTGAAAATTAAATAAACTCAAAACTCAATTGTTAGATATATAACGTAAAATCACAAAAAAAAAGAAGAGTATAATGCTTTAAAAAAAAATTATTAGTGATTAAATCAACAGGCACAATAATTAAATGTCTTGATAAATTAAAAATATGAAATTTTTTTAAATGCAGATTGCTGTTTTGGATGCTATGTTTATTTAATTAAAGTTAGTATTTTAATACTGATTTATGAAGAATTTTTTTATGATATAGGAAAATTTTGTTTAACTTAAAACTTTTAAAATTAATTTATTTATTTTCAGAAAAAATGTTCAAATATTACAACATATTTGATATTTTGTTAAACCCACTTTATTTATAAAATGCTTTTTTAACGATTTTATCATTGATAGTTACTTTTTAAATTATTTATGAAACTATAGTAATTTAAATTTAAGTGAAGAAATATTAAAATACTACTTAAAAAAAACAAAAAAAAAAAAAAACAAAAAAAAAAAACTTGAGTAAATGAAACAATTTAAATAGCAAAAAGTAGGCGATGGCCAGTCGATCTCATTCACACTGCTTTGAGATTATCAGGAAAAAATCAACTTATGAAAATTTTATTTCTAAAAAATTAAATAAAAAATGAATCTTCAAAAATTTGCTTTAATGTTTTTTTAAACGATTAATTTTATAAATTAAAAAACTCTATATCAGTTTGTATACATTCAGCAAAAAGTCTCCAAATGCGAAATATCTCAAATGAAAAAAAAAGTAAACAAACAAAAAAAGATTTGAGGAATGAACAACAGAACGACAAGAAAGAGCGCTAAACACACCCTCCTAGTAACCCACACGCGAGCTGACGCGTGATTGGTCGATTTCTATTGGAGCGGTTGGGTAAGCAGTATTACCGCCATTTGTAAAAGCTGTTTTGTTTGCTTCCGATAATAAAATTGTTTGCGCGACGTTTTAGCCACTAGTAAAAATTTAAATTTAGCTATCTGATGGTTTATCTTATTAGTATCACAGGAAGATGTCTTTGAAAAATGATATGTCGATTTTAAAGAAACCAAGATCTCTTTTTGCGATCGAAGACGACGGACTTATTCAACGTCTGGATTTCAGCGATTGTGACGATTTGGAGTTTCCATCGGATAAATTTCCATCTCCTGTAAAGCGGGAAAGTAGTCCTCTACGAACACGAAGAAATCGAAGCTCTGTGTCTCCGAGTGATGACGAAAGACTTGATTCATCCACCGATTCAGCTATGGGTGATTTGAGTTTTGTCCAGAAAACACCACTACAACGGCGATTGAAATTGAGTGTATCAAAATCTAGAGATTCTTTAGACTCAACCCCTCCTTACAGGAAAGTCAGAGCTTTAAGACTCTTTGGATCCCCGCAGTCTCCGAAAACATTGTTAAAACAGTCGGAAATACCTTCACTGGATTCAAAAACAAGAACTGTAAACCGTGTTTTAACCCCTAAGTCTGACTCTTACGATCATAACCATAATTTTGAACGCATCAGGAGAACCAGAACTGTTTTTTCACCGCTTTTTGAGACGAATATCAATCCCTTTAATACTCAAAATTCTGCTCTGACTGGATCGCAAATTAAAAGGCGGCGTGACAGTGGAATTTGCAGGTATGTCTCGTTTTGTTATTGAATTTTAAATGTTAATGTAACTAACTATGAAAATGTATATTTTCCATATTAATTAAGCAGTATAAAATTTATTATCAACCGAACATTTGAAGATACAAGCATTTAATATTGCGATAATCATACATGTTATGTTTCCTCTAAATTTTTAATAAATATTTGGTGTGTAAAAGCCAATGTAATGTTAGAAGAAATTGGTATGTAGTTATTTCAAGGTTTTAAAAAGGAGCCCCTTCCCCAATCTTTTGAGAAAAATAAAAAAAGAGAAAATCAGCTGTTAAAGTATTAGCACTATTTTACTGCTGTTGCTAGCTCCTCAAAAGGGCTCCTATTATAAAGCTTTGAAACAGTTGCTAACCAAAAGTTTTTTTGGATGTTTATGCTTTTCTTTCCATTGGTTTTTACATGTGCATTCAACTTAACACAAAAGGGTTTCTGTATAGTATATCATATAATTATTTAATTGTGCTGAAAATAGTTTTAAAACTTCTAAATATCTGTGTAAATAACTTTAATATTGCTGTGGAAACATCAAAGGCAATTTGATGAATAACACAATATATTCCATATAGGGTAGATGTACCAGTTTTGGCCACATTTAGAGAAAATTTGAAATAGAAATTTTACATTTCTTGATCGATTGAAGCATATTAAATCATAATAACATCATTCTTTAGTAAATTTAATTGTCTTTCTGTTAACTATAATGACTTTCTGCAGAATATTTTAGGTTGTGAGTAATAACTCATCAAGTAATTTATTCCAATTTGTACCAGTTTTGGCCACCCCTACACCAGTTTTGGCCATCTCTATGCACCAGTTTTGGCCACTCCAATATCATGTAGTTTAACAAACATTTTAATTGATAATAAGTAAAAATAAAGCTATTTTATGCAACATCTATTTTACCACACATATATTTGCTGTATTAAGAGAATTTTGCAAATTTCTTTATGAATTGATAAAAACATCAAATAAAATATACTTATGTTGATTTTAACTGAAAATTTCAATTAAAAAACAAAAAATATATTTAAATTTGATTAATAAAAGGGACAACAGTGCCTATAGGACATAAAGATTAACTAGGGTGAACTTCCAGTAATTGACCACATGCCAGTAATTGACCAAAAACACATTTATGTGTTAAAAACAAGAATCAATGTGCTGATAAAGTATTTTTGAATGCTGAATAAAAATATCTAACATCCAATGAATTGCATAGTAAAAAATTACTTTTGCTATCTATATTATGATTGAATGTAAAAAATTAAAGAAAATGCACCTTCTAACAATATCAAAAATGAATACATTCTGTAATAGTAGTGTTGTTTTGTGAGTTGTTTTATTAATCTTGCAGCATAAAGTTTAATTTAGTTCCATTGGTTCATCAAATGAGGTGTGTAGTTCATTTTTGTTTGTTTTAAGTTAATCATTGTGCATTTAATATTAAATTCATAAATTAAATGATGTTAAGGGGGGTGGTCAACTACTAGATGTGTGAATGTTGAAAGCATTCAGTAATTGACCAAAGTGGTCAACTACTGACTTTTTGCTTGTTTGCATCCATTCCTTTTGATACTTAAAAAAATACATAGATTTCTATTGTGAAAGCAATATTCACCAATTTTTTATTTAAAAAATGAGTTCTTTCAGTAGTTGACCAGGGTGGTTAATAACTAAATATGCTTGGTCAATTACTGATCAAGCAAGCACACATTTGTTATGTTAAGAGGCTCATAACACATTTATATAATAATAATGCAAGAAAAGTGTAATTAAAATGTAAAGATAACAAAATTAGTATAGTGAGGCTCTAAATATCATTAGGGTTTGTCACACAAATCTTATAAAAAAAGTTTTACCACCATCAGCTCCAAAAATAGTTTGTGATAGATTTCTATTACAATTGTTGTGTATGCTGTTAAAATTGCTATATAAAATGTTTTTTATGCTAATTTTATCCATGACAAAGTTCAACCCTAATTAACTGCAGTTGTATAATAATAAAACATAATAACAATACAGAATTTACATTAACATTACAGTAAGTTTTGAGGGACAAAAGTAGTGTTGATTGCCAAGTGCTTCAGAAATATATGCATAACTGTAGCACAAATAGGACTACAACTAAAAAAAAATCTTTTCACTAAACGAAAATGGCATTTAGAATATTTAAACATAATTTAAAATTAATTATAAATAACATGACAGATTTTGTCATCCCAAAAAAATATAAAGCAATAGGAAAAATCTTAAATATATTTTATGCATATATCAATTTTATAAATAGATTAATGATTATGTATCTCAGGCCACAAGTAAAAGATTACTGGGCCATATGTGGCCTGCAGGTTGAGCATGGCTGCTTTAAAGCATGACTAAATTATTGGGAAAGTAAAGAAGAGAAACAGAGGAAAGAAGACAGGAAATAAGGCAAGTTAAAAAAATTAAAAAAAAACAAAACAAAAAAAGTGAAAAAGCAGCAATAATGACTTCTACGTATAAGCAAAGTCTGATAAATGATTGGGTGTGAAAGGCATGTGAAAAAATCTGGATGGAAGAAGATATGATAGGAATTAAAGAAATCTGGTATGAGCCCTATCATACTAAAATGTGCGTCTACGAGACACAGGTAACAATTTGCATTGGATGACAGAGTGACAAAGAAGTTGATTTTATGTGTGTCGGTTGTTTTGGTGAAACAGATGAGGATTAAGTTTAATTTTTGTGTTAACTTTAATAATTAATGGATTTTTTTTTATAAATAAATTTTGAAGTAGTAACTATTCTTTTCTTGTCTATATTTACATATAAATACAGAGTTTCCCCCAGGTTTAAAAAAGGGCAGGGTGCTGCTTGTGGGAAAAGAGCACTTTTGGATTCCGAAGGGCATGTTTTGGATTCTTAAGGGCATTTCTTGAATTTTTTAAAGGCATTCTTTTGATTTTTAAAACTACTTTTTAATATTTAATAGACAGAACACTATTTTAAAGACAGCAATAAGTCAATTTTTACTATGCAAGTAAATTTTTTAATAAACAAAGGAGTAAAGGCACTTTTTTCAGGTGGGGGCAACAAGGGAGCTAATTTTTTAACTGAGGGGCAAGAGGGGTGCTATTTTGTAAACCTAAGGGCAGGCAGGGTGCAGCACCCTACTGAACCTGTCTGGGGGAGACTCTGATAAATATCATGTTTTACCACTAATTTCAATCTTACAAAACATTGTGGAAATTCACTAATATGTTTTCTGTTCGGAAACGGTTTTAATTTTTTTTACAAAAAATCTCTTGACTAGTTTTTTAAAAGCAGATCATGATGTGCTCTATATAGAATGTACATCTATGTTTTCCATACAGAGTGACTGACTAGCCAAGTTCAGTGGTGAATTTCCTTTACTTTTCTAGGTTTTCCATGCCAATAAAAACAATTGGTACTTTTCGGTTAGCCAGGCAGCAACAATTTTTCAGGTGTCGAGATTGTGTGATGTTACATGGGTTGTTCTCTACAATACTTGCAAATTTGGCCAATCAGTCTGACTTGAATGATACATACGTAAATTTTCATAAAAAGTAGATAAATGGTAAGCAATTAGCCAATTATTGAAGATTTTAATAGCAGCAGAAATCGTTTTAAAAATTTGACTTAACAAAAAAATAAAATAAAAATTTTAAAAGTGAGGGAATGATGAAACAGATATGAGGGAATGATTGTTTACAAAACAAGTTAATTAACACATTATTTTTAATATGAATTGATACAATAAAATAGTATTATAATAGTATAAAATAAAATTAAATAGATGAAAACATGAAAACTGATGATCTATTATCACATGGCTGAGGGGGCTCAGTCTTTCTTTCCCCATAAGATGTGTGGTAATTATGTTCATCTTTTTACTTTCTTCTATCTTTACAAGAAGAAATTATTGGATTCGTGAAAATTTTCGAATTCCGGTTTTCGACAGATTTACATGTTTTAGAGGTCAGAGATCCCGAAAAAAAAAAAAAAATTATTTTACAAAGTCTCTGTCTGTATGTGACAGAAATTTTGTGGGCACTCTATCTCAAGGACTAATGGACGGAATTGAATAAGACTTTAGATTCAGTTAGTTCCCAATATAAATTTGTGCTGATTACTTTTTGGTGTAAATTGCCCAACAGGTGGCGCTGCTATCATACATTTTTCGCGATTTCCACAATAGAGATCCACAATCTCCAGAACTAATGCTCGGATTTTCATAAAACTTCAGATTCAGCTAGTACTTGATATAATTTGGTGCTTATTACTTTTTGGGGTAAATCACCCAACAGGTGGCGCTTATATGCTAATATTATTCATGATTATTGCAATAACTATATCTCAAGAACTAATGCTCGCATTTTTATCAAACTTAAGATTCAGTTAGTCTCTGATATAAATTGGTCCTGATTAGTTTTTGGTGTAAATCGCCCAACAGGTGGTGCTGATATGCAGAATTTTTTATGATTTCTGGAATAGCTCTATCTCAAAAACTAATTTACTACAGATTTTCATCAAACTTCAGATTAAGATAGACTTGACATAAGTTGTTGCTGATTAGAGTTTAATGTAAATCACCTAACCGATGGTACACTGCTAAGCTGCATTTTTCAGGAAGTATTAACATGTATGAGTTTTGGGATTGCCACATCTGACTAGTTTTGGTTTGGTTAATTATACTTTGTGTTTCCCAGATCCATTTCTTCAGCTTTAATAAACTTGTTTCATCCTCAGTAGTTTATAAAATTAAGTTGCTTTTACAATTCTCACACTTCCTTTGAAGGCAGGTTATATTATTTTTCTCACAACATAATTCTAGTAATACATCACGTGTTTTAAAATTTATTATTCCTGTTTCATTAAGTTTTAATACAATTATTTTTATATTGAATGAGCTTCACAAGCAGCTGTATCTCTTTCTTCAACATTAGATTTTTTCACCTAAAGTGGTTTCGGGCGACAGAATGATGAATAACTCAAAACATAATTAACTTCTTTGAGAAACTTCTTGTATAAATATTTATGTGTCTCGCATAAAAGCCTTCTTTTGTTTCTTTATTTTGCTTTTTGAGGTATAATCTTTTTTTTATTCTTCAAGCTTCGATATCTAAGAATGTATATATATATATATATATATTTTGTCATATATAGCAATCTGTATTTTTTTCAAAATACTTCCCTTAAAATTTTGTAGTACATTTGTCTACCTTTTTGACTCTTTCCCATATTGCTAAAAGTTGATGCCAATGCTGTGTAAAGAACGTTTCCAAATAAAAGCTTTTTCTAATTTTGGATGATACGTCTTTATTTCCAGTTACTTTTTCTTTTACGAGTTAACTTTTAGATGTTTAAAAAAAAATTTAAGTAAGGCTTGGTAATACTTTTTGTATTTTGATTATCTCCTTTTGCAGCTTTACAGTTGAACTTTTAATGACTGATTTTCTCGAAACAGCTTTGATCTGCCACGTCTAATTCTTTTCTCCAAGCACTCTGCCTTGAAAAAGGACGTTCAGCCTCAGAACCACTAAAACTTGCGGAATCTGTGTTACCACTATTTGATGGAGTCTGGGGAGAAAGAAATTGCTCAATCTTCTTATTTTTCTTAATATTTTCTCTATAATTTTTTTAATTTTTCTTCCACTGTTTCCTTATTTTGACATAGTTGTCTAGAACTCATCTCCTTTACATTTTTAACTTGGCCTTTCTCTTTTAAATATTTCAGTTTTTCAAGCTTCAAAGGATTATTTTTCATTTTCTCTCCTAAGTTTTTTTTTAAACTCAATATATTTTAATCGCATAAAAAATGTAAAATGCTAATCAACACTATTCTATGTATATGCATAATTTTTCACTAAAGCTACTCTGGCGTATTTATAAATTTCTCCAAGAACAGTTAAATAAAATGTTTTGGTTAGTTTGAGCCACATAAATTTAAAAAATAACATGCTATTAGTATAAATTTTAAGCAGGAAAACTAAATCCATCATTTAAACAGAAAGCACATCATTCCCTCACTCATCTTGTCATTCCCTCATAATGGTAAATGTGAGGGAATGACAAGTGAGGGAATGATGAAATAAGACATTTTTACTAATTGTAGGAAAAAATGCAAAATTATGAAGAAATCCAAACTGTTTCCTTGAAGAGCAACACTTAATATATAATGTATGATAAAATTAAAATTTTTGATATTTACAAAAAAATTAGTATTCTGTGTGAGGGAATGACTGCTAATAAAAACGCTTCCAGATATACCGACTGAAAAAAAATTCTGAAAAATTAACAAAATTTTACACCACCAATTTATGTTGCTGGACTGACAAGTGCTCAAAATGGCTTCTTCTCTGTGAAGGATGCTAGACTGCTACTGCTTTTTAGTGGTAGATATTTGAGATAATAGCAATGTGTGAGGGAATGATGGTCTAACATGGGGAAACATATAATTGATTGAGTAGACTATATAATAATTGTAAAAAATAATATTTTTATTATTTTTTGTAATGTACCAAATAAGAACTTTATTTTGCTTAGGGTATTTTTAATTATTTTTATTTCTGGATGGAAAGAAATAGGCAATAATCTATGGTAGTACAGGTGGGGAAAGGTGAGGGAATGATGTTTGCATGATACATATTACATTTTTAAATACTAAATTTATTTATTTTTAAATTTTACTTTCTGTCCCTAATAAAGTATGTTTAGATCTTCTAATAAAAATAAAAATAAATAAAAATGTAATGAAATTAAGAGCATTTATATGACTGGGAAGCACTTTTTGCACTATTGCAGAGAATAACCCACATACTAAAAACCTTAATAATTGCTAAGGAGAGTAAAAGAGGATAAGCAAAAAAAAAAAAAAAAAAAAAAAAAAAAAAAAAAAAAAAATTCGGTTCGAACAATCCTTATAAAGGGCACAGCTACATATTTTGCTACTACTGCAATTTAAAAATCCTTAGCTTTATGATTGAAATTCATTTTTTAAAAAATTTCTCAGAAATTTCAAATTCATCAGTTTTTAGAAATTTGAAATTTTCCCGATTTTTTTTTTTTCTGGCTGTCCAGGAGGCTAGACATCCAGTTTCTGTAGAATAAAACTTGGCAAACTTCCCCATTTTTTCATATGATTAATTTTAAGAAGGTTTATCAGTTCAAGTTCAGAGTGGTCAATTACTGACACAGTGATGGTCATTTTCTAACATTAAGTGGTCAATTACTGGCAAAATCTCACTTGACAACTATTATATTTAATAAAATAAATTTGCAAAAAAGTAGACAAAAAATGTTTATCTATTATTGATCCTTATAAGTGATTGTTGCTTTAAAAAAAAGTTTCAAGAAATATCTCCTTAAATTTAGCACAGAACAAAAAAATGTGAAGAAACTTTCACTAAATGGTCAATTACTGGGTAGTTCACCCTATTTAATCAGTTTTATAATTATTCATGGATTGTGGCTTGTTTAGAACACTTGAATCTTCATCAAAGAGTTATATTTCTTGAAAGCATTTTCTGATTTTTGTTTGATTTTCATCAAAAAGTTATGAAATCATCTTTTGATTTATATTAGCTTGTGCCTTATTTAAATACCTTGCTTCTTTGCAAGTTATTTTAGGGTGTGATTTCAGAAGCAAATCATACCTGGTCTTCCATCTTGAAATGGAGTTTCTATCTTGCCGGCTACAATTTTCTGGGCAGAATCTTAAAAGTTATTCCATTTTTATAGGAAATAGTATTCTGACAATATCTAAAATTCACTTTTCTAATTGATTTTTAACTTCAATTCCTAGTACCTAGATCTATTACTTGAGATTCGACATTAGAGAAAAGTGGTGTCCATCCTGCAAACTTGTGATGTAAGGCAAGAACGGGTTACTCCAAAACTTTGCTAGCTTGTAGTGCTGGCATTAATTTTGAATGGCGTTAATTTTACTTCCTATCTTAGAGCAGTGTTCCCTCTAGGTCATTTGTTAATAGCACAGAATCTCTTTTAAACTTGGTAAAAGGAATCCTGTTCTTTTTAAATAATGTGAAATACATTCTTATTTGTATTTAGATATCTCTAGTAAAGATTTTCACAATATTTAGTATTTCTAAATCCGTGTGCCTGAAATATTGCAAAAATTATGGAACTTCTCCATTTCTTTAGGAAAAATACAAGCAATTAAATCATGCTATAATTTTATTAAACTTTTTACTGTATAAGCTGTAAAATCTTTCAAATTTTATGTTTTAGTTTATTTATCATATCTAAACATTACACATCACCTCCCGTTTTGTTTTATCAATACTAAACACAATACTATATTTTCTTTAGCAATATCATTCTTTAGTGACTAGCACAATATCCTTCTTTCTAAAGTGAATTATCTATTGGACAGAGAATAACAAAATCTCTTTTATAAGAACTGCCATTAGCCTTGCTTTTATTATTATTATTATTGAAGCCATTACTATATAAAACAAAATTAAATTGATTTTTCCAGATGTTCTTAAATTTATTAAATGGCTAAAATTCCCTCTATAATGAATCATGTGGCCAAAAGTGGAACATAATGTTGTACCCTTTTTGGCCACCCCCATGGCCATAACTGGTACATATAGCAAATTTAATGCACCAGTTTTGGCCACCCCCTATTAAACTGTTAAAATAATTAAATTAAATGTAAAATTGCAGTAGAGAGAAAGCTTACCTCATAAAACCTAATAGCAATTTGTTTCAGAACAAATAGAACCCAATAAGTGCCTAATGTTGAAAGATTCTGAAAACTTGTCAGCTAAGCAAAAATCTTAATACATGTAAGCACACACTACAGTTTCACACATTTATTTTTTTTTTTTTTGCAAGTCATATTTTATCAAAAAATAAACAAATGATATAGTAAATGATAAAAGAGAGTTTGCTTAAAATGTAAGAATGCCTATTATTTGTTAGCATTAATTCAGAGGCTAAATATTGGACAAATTGATCCAATGTGGCCAAAACTGGTGCATCTACCCTATTTCAATGTATTTGTAGGTATATGTGTTGTTTTGTTATTGAATTTTAAATGTTAATGTAACTAACTATGAAAATATATATTTTTCATATTAATTAAGCAGTATAAAATTTATTAGCAGTCAAACATTTAAAGATATAAGCGTTTAATATTGCAATAATGATGCAGGTCATGTTTCCTCTAAAAGTTTAATTCATATTAGGTTACTAATTTTATCATTGTGATGTGATTTGCTTAATCAATTTTCTTAAATAAAATTTCAATATGTTTTGGGTAAATAATGTTAGCAAAACTTTATAAAAATTCAAATAAAGCTTAAGGCTCCTGTCCCTGCCTGCAAAGACACTCACGAGCTAATGCTAATTCTATGGGGAGGGATTTTTCTAATACAGTCAAACCTCGTTAACATGAACACGCTTAACATGAATTACTTTTAACATGAATTGTTTTCACACTCCCTTATAAAAACGAATACAAAGATTTGATACTGATAACATGAATAATTACTGTTAACATGAACAAAATTTTGATTCCCCTTGAGGTTCATGTTAACGAGGTTCGACTATATCTCGTTTGTATTTCGACAGTTTTAAATAGTTTTTTTTTTGCATTGGATAGCCAAGGTCTGTCTCTACATCGCACCTTTTTTACTTTTTCGATTTGGGTCGCAGATATTTTTTATAAAGTTAGTTTCACTTTCAAAACCGGTTCTGAAAATGAAAGAGTCATTCTAAAAAATATCTGTAACTAAAATCGAAAAAGTAAAAAAGGTGCGATGTAAAAACGGATCTCGGCTATCCAATGCAAAAAAAATTATTTAAAAATGATGAAATGCAAACGAGATATTAGAAAAATCCCTCCCCATTGGATTAGCATTAGCTTGTGAGTGCCTTTGCGGGCAGGGACAGGAGCCTTAATATAATTATAATTATGGTTTTGAAAAATTAAATATTACTATGACTTCTTGTTAGGTGCAGAAAATGCTTACCTCTTTATCTTAATTTGTATCGTTTGATAAATATACACACGGTGTATAAATCTTGTCACAAATCTTAACATACAATGTTTAAATTCCATGGTATATAATGAATAGGTAATTCGTAAAATAATATATAGTACAATGTGAAAGTGAAGGATAGCCTAGTAGGAGTCGATCCTGGCAAAATTTGTGGCCTATTTAGGGCCCTTCACAAAATTATAAAACAGGCCCCTTTACAAAATGCCTTTAATAAAACAGGCCCTTTTACAAAATGCCTTTAATAAAACAGACCCCTTTACAAAAGGCCTTTAATAAAACAGACCCCTTTACAAAAGGCCTTTAATAAAACAGACCCCTTTACAAAATGCCTTTAATAAAGCAGGCCCTTTTACAAAATGCCTTTAATAAGACAGGCCCCTTTACAAAATCCTTTTAATAAAACAGGTCCTTTACAAAATGCCTTTAATAAAACAGGCCCCTTTACAAAATTCTTAGTAAAATTATAGGCCCCTTTTCAAAATTCTGTTCCACAAAGTTCTCTTAGTTTTAATCGTTTTATTTTGTTAGGTTTTAAAAAGTATAATTTGCAAACAAAACAAATTTACCCAGAATAAAACTTTAGCAGAAGGACTTTACAGACATAAAGTTTGAATTTGAATAACTTGATTTCATCTTACAAAATGTTATCTTTCACAAAAATATAAATTTCATAAAAATAACTGTTACTTTTCACAACATGGGGGGCCCTAAGAAAAAGATATGTATTGGCCCCTGGCTAGTGACTGATCATTAGAATGGCATGGAAACATTTTTATAAATATGCCCCCCCCCCTCCTCTGCTTAGTTAGTGTTCAGGTGTTTGAGAATATAATTCAAAAAAGTTTTTTTAATTAAGATTATTTTATAGTGTGTAATTATATAAATTCTTGTTCATATGAAAAAAATTTTTTTTTTTTTTTGCTAAATGTGGTGGTATTTCAAAATTTTCTCCTGAGTGGGGTTATTTTTCATAAAATGAATAATGTTTTAGATTTAAATTTTAAATGTTATTCATAGAATAGTTTTAAAAATGTGTAAGTATCTATAAAAATCCATGTAATGGAAAAATAAGAACTGTAAAAAATGTGTAAGTATCTATAAAACTCCATGTAATGGGAAAGTGCAAACTGTAAAATAAAAACGTGTAAGTATGTATAAAAATCCATATAATGGAAAAGTGCAAACTGTAGAAAATGTGTAAGTATCTATAAAAATCCATATAATGGAAAAGTGTGAACTGTAAAAAATGTGTAAGTATCTATAAAAGTCCATGTAATGGGAAAGTACAAACTGCTTGAAAAAGAAAAAATAGTATTCATCTGTTTCAGGTTTCACAACTTTGAAAAAAGCCTCCTTTTCAACTTTTTTGGTTGATGGCATACTAAAAATATCTGGAATTATTTGTAGTACACCTGAATATACAAAATGTAAAAGTTGTATGATACAAAAAATATACTATATTTACAAAAGTTATTCAATGAGAGACTGTATTGTTGAACAAATTCAAATCACGACAGACAACACAAGTTCACATTTCATAATCAAATTTTTTAAAAAGTCTTTCTCGCTTTGTGGACTTTATTTCTGTCAATGCTGAAAATCCAAATTCACAGAACCATAATCAAATTTTTTAAAAAGTCTTTCTTGCTTTGTGGACTTTATTTCTGTCAATGCTGAAAATCCAAATTCACAGAACCATGAAAATGCAAAAGGCAGAAGAATTTTAATAGCTTTCAAACTGATTGCAGGGTACAATTTTTTGACAGAAAGCCAAAAGTCGTCAAAATTTTTCTCGAAGAATGTCGAACGGTAAAATTTAACATTTCTCAAATCAGCAGGGAGCCGGAGCCGGAGCGCTCCGGAGCTGTGTTTTCCCTGGAGCTGGAGCTCTAAATTTTCCCCAGCTCCAGGGCTCCTTTAGTTTTTAATATTCTTTTAAATCTTTTTTTTTTTTTCAGTCTTTTAAATTCCTAGGCTTAAAATATTTTAATTACATCATTATTCAGTATTTTAATTATATCATTTTTTAGGTTTTTATTATTATTAGAGAAGGAAACCTTCTCAAAACATGGTAACACTACTTTACTTCTACTTTCTACTTGAACTAAGTGACAACACTATTTGAAAACAAATATGGCCGCCTGTTGTTTACATGTGTAGTTGTACAATTTTGGCTGTTTGAAAAGTGTAGAAGAAATTTAAGATTTTTGTGTTTAAAATTCCACCAAACTTTCAATTTTAAAAGCAAAAGCTAAAAGATGTCATATTTTCTGAACAAGTGTTTCAAGTTTGATGAGAAGAAAAATGCGTTTTGTCAGATCTTTAATGAAGGTAGAAAGTATTTGTGAGCAAAAAATTAAACGTTTAAATTAAAATCTGCAACTCAAAAGCGCAAAGCTGGAGCTGGAGCCACAGTATTTTCTCTAGGAGCGGAGCTGGAGCATCAAAAATTGTTCGGCTCCGGGTCACTGCAAATCAGAGAGCTTTTTTTTTTTTTTTTCCCTCTGTTGTCAAATTTGGTGTCTTGCAAATTCCAAATGGGTTCATTAACCATTTATATTCGTCAACTGACAGCAAAGGAAAGTAGCTTTTAAGTGTGCTTTGAAGTTTGTCAATGATGCTTATAATTTTGTCCTTTTTAGGGTTTCGTTCATCTCACGAAACCCTATTCGTCTCGCTCCTCTGTCTGTCCGTCACAGAGCCCGTTCTCAGAAACTATACATGTTACAGACTTGAAATTTTGGGTACTTATAGCTGAACACCTCACATCAAACAACAAATCATAAAATTTTGAAAAAGTTGGTAATTAACCGAATTACGGGCTAATTAACTTCTAAAATTAACCAATCCACCTTTTTAACGCAAATTCAAACGGACTTTCTCGAAATCATCCGTGTTTCTCCTAAGGGTTGCCAGTAAAATCAGCCGAATGCACGGTTACCACGGAGGAAATTAAGCCGAAAAATGAAGTGGAGATTTTAAAGCGAAATCGTATATCAGAAAATATTGGTCCGAGAAATTTGTAAATGGAATAGACAGACGCAGAAAAAAATCTACTTTCATTTGGTATAAAGTTCACATTTCTACAATGTGTATAAGTTAAAATATCCACCAAAATTCGATCGATAAAAATTTAATTTCTTTAATTGGAAAGACAAGGAAATAAAAAGATTTCAATTCGGCGGGAAAGCAGGTAGACATGACGACGCTGCGGCAGGGTTGGCAGGTTTTTGACACGTGTCAGTTTTTGACAGTTTAAACTGCGGTTTAAACCGTCATGTCAAAAACCTCAAATACTTACAGTGGTCTGTAAAATTTCACATTAAATGTCACACATTTGATGTAATATTTAAAATTCACTATCAATGTAATTGTATAATTAGTATATAGTATTAGTAATAATTACAGGGTTGGCAGGTTTTTGACATGTGTCAGTTTATGTCGGGTTTAAACTGTCATGTCAAAAACCTCTTGTGAAAAACCATCTGTCAAAAACCTCAAATACTAAATTGATCTGTAAAAATTCAAATTAAATGTCACACATGACAACATTACATGTAATATTTTAAATTCACTCTTACTGTATATCAGTAATTAGTACACAGTAAAGTATTATTGTTAAGTACAAAATTTTTAGCAGGGTAAAATTTTTATTTAAATTTTTTTTTTGTAAAATTGTGTTTTTCTAAAAAGTAGACATTAAGCTCACCTGAGCTGTACATTTTTTCTCTTACTTAAAATTGTTTTAATTTTGCTTACTTTTGAGAGCTTAAAGCATTAGCTAGCTTTTTTTTATGGGAAAAAAAACTTAGAAAAGTGCGGATTTTTTTGTATATATAACAAGATAATGTGCATCAATGTTATTCTAGTCTAGGCAATAACCATTCCATTCAAAATTGAAATTGGATTATTAATTTTAAACATTTACAAAATAAGAGAAGTAATTAAAAAAAAAGCTTAAAGTCAAAATCTTTTTAAAACAGGCTTTCTTTCAATATATAAAAAAGTTTTTGATTTTAAAACTAAACAAAATTGGATCGGTCATCTAAAAGAAAATTCCTTTAAGCCCATATTGAAAAAGTGCATAATAGAAGGGATCAAATCATGAAACCATACCATTCTTTGGTTTATACTTTGCATCCCAACCATCAGGGGCAAGGACTGATTGCTGTATCAGTTGATTCAGCTCGCGCTTGAGCTACAGAGAGAATTTATGGATGCTTACCCATACTGATTGTGTATGAAGCTAAAGAATTTCCTTGAATTGAAGAAAGAATCCCCTGTCCCGTCTTCTTATTTCAGTGCTATAGGGAGGACTCCATTGCTTGGTGGAAAGGTATCATTAAATGCAGCAGCTTTTTGAGCCTGCTTCAAAACTTGCTCATCTAGCAATGCTTTTGCTATCAAGTCCTACTAGCTCAGCATCAATTAAGAGACAGACTATTTTCTAACGCTTTATACACTCTAAACTCAAAAAATCTTTTGCTAAACACGTGGTGTGCTGAGCATGTTGCGGGGTAAAATTGATCCGGATTATTTAATTGTACAAATTTTCTTCTGGTTGAAAAATCCAAAAAAAAAATATTTTATTGCAAATAATATATTTTTTAAATTATTAAATTTCAATAAAAGATCACATAAATCATTGACTTATTTAATGTTTACCTATTGTTAAAATGTTTTAGTGTGTTACATGTATTTGTCAGTTTTCGACGGTTTAAACCAGTTTATGACAGTTTAAACCAGTTTTTGACGCTTGTCATGTCAAAAACCACTTTTGACGTCAAAAACCCAACCCTGCGCTGCGGTTTTCCATAATAGCATATTTTAATACGAAAATTTTAACTTTTTAAATATTAAATTTTTTGGCATCCGAATGTCAAATTTCTCACTGATTTCATTGATACCCATATCTAAGTCCTATCTTAATTACAAGCTGAAATATTAATTATTATTTAATTAATCGGTTTATTCCTATCAAATGCGTCGATCAAAATGAAGAGATGCGCTTATTTAACCACGAATTAACTTAAATTAGGAAATCTAATAATTTGCCTGGGCTTTTTGAACAGCGATATGAGATAAGTATAACTCATTCATCATCAGAAAGTTTACTTCATACCACTATTTTCTAATAGTAATTTCAGGAAATATTTTGAATTATTGGTTAAGACCGCCACTCAGTCTGTTTGAAACTTTAAGATAGTTTATAACACATAGAAAAAAGTGTAAAAAAGAATGGAGTGTGATATTTCGAGGAGGGAGAGCTAGAATTATTTTTAAAATCTTAGCGTTTGTTACCGCAGCAAATATTTTAAATTCTTGTTTAAGACCGCCACCATCCCGACCCATCTATCTACGGAAAGATTGCGTAAAGGAGTTTCGTTCAGATATGCTTTTGTTAAGAATAGAGTGCATTCCCTGGTGGTGGAATGTGGAACTAACATAACGCGATTTTGTTAAAATTAGGAAATCTAACAAGTCGATCTGTTTGAAACTTTAAGATATTTTATAACACATAAGATAAAGTGTAAGAAAGAATGACACGCGAAATTCCAGGGAGTGGGGAGGGGGGGCACTAGATTTCTATTTAAAAAATTAGCGTTTCTGATCGCTTTAGGTGACTTTTTGAGGGAGTCCTGAGATATATGCTACTTATTTAATATAAAATTGTCTAAAGTTTAGTTACCACTATTTCCTAATAGTAATTTCAGCAAATATCTTACTTTCTTATTAAGACCGCCACCACCTCGAGTAACATATCTACGTATAGGTTGTTTAACGGAGTTTCCTTCCGATACGGTTTTGTTAAGAATAGAGTGCGCTCCCTGGTGGTGGAATATGGAACTAACATTTTTGTTAAAATTAGGAAATATAACAAGGCGATCTGTTTGAAATTTTACGATAGTTTACAACACATTAGAAAAAGTTTATAAAAAATGGCACGTGAAATTTCGGGAAGGTGGGGAGAAGGGGAGGGGCAAAATATTTATTTTTTGTTTCATACCGTTTCAGATGCGTTTTTTGATGGAGTCCTCAGATACATGCTACTTATACTTATTAAATATAAATATGTCAAAAGTTAAATTACCACTATTTCCGAATAGTAATTTCAACAATTATCTTAAATTCTTGCTGAAGACTGCCACCCCCTCGAGTAACATATCTACTAATGGGTTGTGTAAAGGAGTTTCGTTCAGATACGCTTTTGTTAAGAATACAGTGCGCTCCCTGGTGGTGGAATGTGGAATTAACAGACCGCGATTTCATTTAAAGTAGGAAATCTAACAATTCAATCTGTTTTAAACTTTAAGATACTTTATAACACACGATAATAAATTATAAAGAAGGGCGCGTCGCATTTCGAGGAGGGGGGGGGGTTGAGGGAGGTGCGCGAACAAAATTACGAAATATAACTGGACGATCTGTTTGAAACTTTAATATGGCTTATAAAACATAACATAAATTTTTTAAATCAGGCCGCGTCAAAAATCATGGTGACCATCTGCCCACTCCCCCCCAAGGGGGTCACTTTTCTAAATTTGGCAGATACCCGTCATGTGATATATCGTAGCATTTGGGGGGGGGGGGGGAACAAAATTAGGAAATATAACAAGGCGAATATGTTTGAAACTTTAACATAGTTTAGGATGTGTTTGCCAAAATTTAGAAGGTATTCCATGGCGATAAATGTACTGGACGTTTTGAAAGAAAGTGTTTTGAAAGGAATATTAAACGAAACCCTTTGTGCGATGTATGATCACACTTACCCACTTGTTTTTTCTTCTTTTCCCGGCAGATTCATTGACACCTGAAAAGCAGTCAAATTCTCCTTTTGATATTTCAGATTTCTGCAGTGTTAATTTTTTTTTTTCAAATGACTTCAGTTTTGATGTTGATGTGAAAAAAAAAAAATGCATACCATCCTTGTTTAGCCAAAACAAATCCCAATTGAAATTTGAGAAGGCGAACGCCTGCTCCCTGAGTTGAAGGAAAACTCATGGTGTAAAAAGAAAGTCCAAATCCCAAGGGAGGAGTGGCGCACTGGAAATGCTGATATGGGAGAAAAAGTGAACAAAGAAGGTAGAACACGATAAATAGAATATGTTGTATCGTTGATACGACACCATGGAATTTAAATTATTTGTCAAAAACCCTTGCTGCACATTTGACAATCTCTTGTGGCACAGAGATTGGGAAACACTGGTTTAAAGGCATTGGTTACATTGTTTTTTATATTATGTATTCATCTTGACTCGAGTGATTTTTATTTTTTTTTTCTTAATTTTTAAGTGCTTTTCAGAAGAATTTTAGTGTTCGCTCCCTTTCTCAGCTTCACAGTGTTGAACATAATTTTTATTGTAAACTTGCTAACTGACGTAAAATATAAATTGGAAGAAAAAAGTGCACAATACTGTCAACTTCCAGATTAAAATTTATATAGTGCCCGGCCCACTTCACAGAGCCTGATTAAGGGTGTATTCCGATCCAAACTGCTTATTTTCCGATTCATTTTTGCTCTCAAACGCATCAAACTTGGAAATTCTCTTATTTAGAAACTATATAATGTGCGGTGCTCCTTAATTTTTTGATAAATGCAAAAAATACTGTGAAAAACGCTGTCAAAGTTGGCGTTTTGAACCGAATTTTCCGAAGCGGGCGATCTGGGAATGAAAAAAATGGTCATACTGAGAAAATAATTATTTAAAAATCAAATTCTAATTAATTGAGCTGAAAATGAAATCACACGGCATGTTAAACATGCCTTCAGAAATCACCCCAGCAAGTTTCATGTTTTTACTTTTAAAAATGAGTCTGAAAATGTCTCAGAAAATTTCGAGCTGTTGAGGGTGGAAAAATATTTTTTCGAATACACCCTTAAAAGGCTGTTTGTCAGTGAGATCTCAAATTCAACTTCCTAATGTTAAACCTGTTGGCGTGTTATACATCTGTATTGTTTTTTAAATTTTCTCCTTGAGAAATTAATATTTTAAACTTTTTTTTCTGTGTGCTATTCTCTCTTTTTTTTTTTTTTTTTTTTTGGTAGTTATAAAAATATTTCTAAAATATATATACTTAAACTTAATTTATAATATGTGTTAAAATTTTAGCAAAACGGAGTAAGATTTCAACACTTCACATAAATTAAGTATATGCTGCAGTACAGTAGACTACCTCTCCACACAGCTTGGGACCAGAGGTTGTGCAAATTTTAGAATTTTGCAGATTTCTGGTCATTGCATTTTTGAACAGTAATTTCAATGTAATAATGTAATACAAATTATAATGAATGCCTACAATGTAGTATAATTGAGAATTAAAACGGCCTATAGAGGCGGTGCTTGCAGCCTTCGGTACAGGAAATATTTCCCTTTAACTAATGCTAAAGTGCCATTGAAATAATTTTTTATTGTAAATGCACTTGAAAGTTTTAGATATTCAAATTCGGATAATTTTTACTTTGTCATATAATTATAAGACAGAACACTAATGTTACAGGAAATCTGAAATTGTGCAAAAGAATAATCATTCTGAACAAATTTAAAATACATGTAATGGAATGTCCTTGCACGGTACTATCCTGAAGCGAGAAGTTACATCTTTTCTCTACCAGATGGCGTATTTGAGCACTTGAATCGCCAATATAAAAATAAATAAAGTAATAAACTAAAATGAATAAAAATTAAGATAATTTTAAAAATAAAATTATTAAAAGTAAAGGTCAAATAAATAATTAATAATGTTTGTATGATATATATATATTTGGTACTTGTTAGTTATTCCGCCAACCAATTTTGCCAAATTATACAAATTGACATAATTTTTATTTTAAACAACAGAAAAACAAATAAATTAGTATAATATTAATAAAAATACAAATAAAACGTCGAAATAAAAATCGTGTATAAAAGTACGTGTTGTCAAGTGAATGTGACATTTACGATCAACTATTATTGGCATTTAATCTTACAATTTGGTGACAGTAATTTGGTCGACGGGATAACTAACAAGTACCATATACAGTAGACTCCCTCGAATCCGCACAGCTTGGGACCCGAGGTTGTGCGGATTTTAGAATTTTGCGGATTTCTGGTCATTGATTTGTTTACATTTTTGAAACATTAATTTGATTGGTAGCTAAGCAATGGAAATTATAATGAATGCTTACAATAAAGTGAAACATTAAAATAAGTAAAATTTTAAAATAATTTATTAGTTTAAATGTAAGTAATTATTAAAATAATTATGTAAAATATAAATTTAGAAAAATATTAAATTATTACCGATGTAATCGATTAAATTCGATTCCAAAAGTCCTGTGCTGCCATCTAGCGGTAAAGCGATTGTAATATCGATACTTTATCATATAAATATGCTAATTTATATCAAAATCAAAAGTAATGTAAATTTATTTAGTAGTAAATCAGCTGTAATAGCCAAAAGAGAATGATTAAAAAAAAATTTAGTAAAAAAAAACATTACGGTAGTCGCTGATTTCGGTGCCATCTTGAATTTCGTTCCTGCAACTTAACTGTAAATTTCATTGTTTACGTCGGAAAAAAATACGCGGATTTTAGGCGTTCGCGGATTTTAGGGAGTCTACTGTATTTAAATTTGCATAATAAAGATGAGATTATACTTATCTTGAATTATTCAGTGAAATTTGACTCATAAATTTCCCTACTAATTCAGATAAAAATCATAAAATAAGGAAATTTTATTTCAGGTTTAGCCAGATTTCATAACCCAAAAAGCTTGATTAATACATAAATACACCTGGTAAAAAGATTGTGGTAACCAGTGGTATCGGCAATATCTTGAATTTTTTCAGAAATTAATTTATATTTCCTTCATGAAAAAACACGAGTTCAGTCATATTAACAAAAATTACATATTAAAATACCTACAGAATGATGCAAATATAAAAAAAGTATCATTTTGTCCCTACATCTGAACTGAAGTTTCATTGTTTACTTCTGCAATGATGTGTGGATTTTAGGGTTGCAGATTTCAGGGAGTCTACTGTATATATTTTAGAAATATTTTGACAACTAACAAAAAGACACCTTTTATCTCCTGAAGAGCTATTTTAAAAATGCGAATGCATTACACATCCATCCGCTTATTATTAGCAAGGGGGATTTGAGATTTCACTGAACAACAGCCTTAAGATTATCTGGGGACAAGGCCACAGTACTTTGTACCTTAAGTTGACGAGATGTGTGCTTGGCTAACATTAAAGTACCATTTATTTTCTCATTCACTCATATTAATATTTGAAAAATCCTAATTTTTAAGTTGTGTAACTTTTCGAACAAGTGTGCAATATGGTTTTAAAAAATTTCATTAAACTATTTTGTAAGTCATATTTTTACAATTGTTATATCTGTACGCTTCATATAAAATTTAAATTAATTCATAGTGTGTCTTATGCTATTTTTTTAAAATATCTATTAAAATGTAAAATTAATTTCTAGGATTTACCATTTAGTAGAAAATAATTTAAAAATATAGTAAAAGATCATTTGTGACTAAGAAAAGTGTCTTGTTAATCTGTTTTTCTCTCCCTACAAAAGACTACCATAATAAACAAAGCTTTTAAATTTGAGAAAGGTATTTTCAATTTTAGAAAATGCAGACGTTTCTGCATATTTTTTATAATCTTTTATTTAAGTTAAGCAATATTTTTCATCATTTTATGTAACGGATATTTTTTATTTTATAAGTTTAATTTTATACTCAAGAAATTTCATGTTTTGAAAAGGAATTTCTAAGGAAATTAAAATATTATACAGTTTCAGAAATTTTAATTACATTTTAATGCAAATGTTTAATATTTGTGCATTAAAAAATTAAAATATATAAATACTTCTGTATATAAATTTTGAATGAGATAAGATGCTGTTATGTTAGATATTGTATTTTTATTGGTGAAAAATTATGGGAAATGAATAAGTGACTTATTGGAGCTAGAAAATACTTTGTTGTAATTTTTTGAGAATATAAATTGTGAATATTAAAGAAATACTAAAGATTCGTAAATTTAAAATATGAAATTTCAGATAACTGTGTAAACTAGAAAAATAAAATAAAAGGTCAGCGCGTGATGTTTGCTTTTATTTTTTGTGAAGTAAGTGTTTACATTACATAGTTTCGAAAATTTCACCTTCAGCGCTTCTTGACGTCACCCGTGACGTCAAGAACTCAAGCTCCGGCTTCGTCAGCTACGAGCTTGTGCATGTTTTGCTTTTACCTGGAAGTCGTTGAGAACAATTTCTGACGTCACGGGTGAGTCATACCGCGTCTCTCCCCCCCCCCCCCCCGCTGTTTCTTCTATAATAGGGGAGTTTCATAATCTCTGATAGGTACGCTGTTAAGTAATTTTTTTTTTCTTTTGTTTGCCAATTTTTGATTTTGAAATAATAACTCTTGCATAAAAATGCTGAGGTTACGTTAGAAGTTGCGTTAGAAATTTTATGCTGTTTATTTTTTCAACTATTTATCAGTGTTTAGTTGAATTTTTGTGAAAATTTTCGCTGTGTTGGCTACGCATTTTATATTTACATGAAATAAAGTGACCCGATTATCCGACACCCACGGGACCAGGGGAATGTCGGTAAATGGAAATTCTCGGGTTATCCGTAGGACATTGTCAAATTCATTTTCTAAGTGCACAATCGTTAAACAATTAAAATTTTACATGCTTTTTTTTTTTTTTTTAACTTGCTATTCTGTTTGTTATGTGGCAGTCAAATACTGTAACTCAAATTTCACCCACTTCTTGTTGACATAGAGCTTTGAAATTTGGAATATATATGTACTCCTGAGGGTACATGAATTGGACATTGAGGGTACATGAATTGGACATTGATTTTTTGAAATTCTATCCCTAAGTAGTGGTGGTGGTGGTGGTGGGGAGGGGGGATGATTAACCTTTAACTGATGTCACGCGGTCTCCCAGACCCCGCGACTCCCAGCTGTAAACACTTTTACAGCTTTTTACTTTTATGTACTGAAGTTAAATAATATGAATAAAATACTTTTTTTCATGCAATTTAATTCACATGCTCCTAAGAGAAGTACGACGATATTGTTAGGACAAAATTTAAGTAAATTCAACCATTTGAGTTATTTTTTTTAATTAATTTTATTCGAGGGGTCTGGGAGACCGGATCACATCAGTTGTGTGACAAATTTTAGTCACATCAGTTAAAGGTTTAAAAAAATCACCCTATCTCATAAACCGATGGTCCCCATCAGTGACCGAAAGGTTCTACTCTCAAAGCTGGTAGACGAAAGGTGCTGGGTTCGAACCCAATCGCGGCCGTCAGCCTAATCGTTCGGAATTTTCCGTGGTTTTCTTCAAACCATGGTTTTCTTTTTTAATTAGCTAATTTCTGTTTAGTGAATTCTTTATAAAACGAGTCTTAATTAACTTAAAACAACTTTAATCAAACAAAAAAGAGAAAATTGAATAATATTTTAAAGATATATCGTTTTATTTGTAGTACTCAAGGAAAAATAAAAGCATACTGAAAAAATTAAATTTTTAATCAAATTTAGCTTTCCGGCACTAAAAAATCATCTGTTGCCGGAAAGCTCCGAAATTTCGTAAAAGTGTTATTCAGTCAATTTCCGAATTCCCCTGGCTAATGTTAAGTCTATGAACGTAGAATTCTTTCGTATACTTAAAATATATCTTCGGAAAATTAATGTTTTTAACTCGTTTCTTTGTACTCTTCTTAAAAGATGTTTATTCTTTTCTTAGTCCTCAAAATATGTCTAAAATATATAGTACTTTTAACAGCATTTTATGTGTTAAAAGCTGACAAACTGGGAGTAATATTTTAGATTTTATATCGATTAATAAAATTCACATTTTATTTCCTTAATCGAATATTTTACATTGAACATCGTTATTTTTATTTTCTAAAAAACATATCATGAGTTTGTTTTGTTTGAAGTAAAAAGCGTGGGAAAAGCATAAAAAATATAAATGAAAAAAGGGGGATTCTAAGTAAGTGAGTTTTTTCAATCGTGACGAAATCGTGTTTTCAGTCGTCTGTTAGGCAGCCATGCGTGTCTAATAGAGTCAGTCTAACGTTTTATCAGATTGTTCTGCATAACATTGTCATAAGCAACAGTTGTCATACCTCTGAGAATCTGCTAGTAAGTAACCGTTATATGGTAGACACTACGGGTCAAACGAAAGTCGATATCGTAAATCATAATTTGCCGCGTATTTTAATCGTTGGTCAATCAAATCAGTCTTTTTTGTTTGAAAACAAAATGAATATTGTAGTGTTACTTTCTTCATTTTTTTTTTTAAATTTTATTTTGGCTCATATATGTGATTTATTTAAATTATGGTTATATTTCACTTCATTTAAATTTAACGCTTAATGAATAACGTTTTAATGACATAAATAGGATTTGTTTAAGCAACGGTTACTGGTCTAAATATAGTGGGATCCCCCCCCCCCTCTCCTCCCTTGTTATTTTCACCTTTATCTCAGAAGTAGTTATTCTCCCCCCCCCCCCTTTTTTTAAAAAAAGTAAATTGTTTTTTGTTGAATTCTCAAGAAATATTACTTAACCTGTTCTAATATTAGCTCTAACCCACTCTATCCTTTTTATTCTGTCTTAGGATATTATCATTGTCAGCTATCTGAGAAGTACTGGAGTTCGATTCCCGTTGACGCTTGGTCATTCTGTCTTAAATAAACGAATGAAAAATCATTTCCAGACTTTGACATTTCAGTTTTCTGTAATTTTCGGTTTATAGTTTGTTACACATGAAGCAAGGAAAAATCCAAATATTATTATTATTTTTTTTTTTTTTTTCGTGCTCCGCAATTTTTTAAAAGTATTAATATATTGTCTCGACCTTAATTCGATATTACTGCTACTGTTCGCTTTCAAATTTACTGTGATGGGATTGAAAAAAAAAGGGGGGGGGGGCATTATCCAGTAAGAACAGAAAGTTCACGACCATCCTTACCCCACGCGCCCCTCTTGTTTTTAAGCAAGCTTTAGAAAATGTTTCTTGTTCAAACATAAAAAAAAAAAAACCAAGTTGGATGTGCCAATCCCAAAAAACTTTCTTATATCTTATATATCTTAATATTTAAAAAAGTAGTTACACATGTTAATACTTCAATATTATTAGATCAATACTATACCAACCAGGGCGGGATTCGCGTCCAAAATTTTGAAATCCCGCCCAATAGAATACCGTGGGCGGGAGGCTCCCGTCCAAATAATTTCACCCTTTTCAGTAAAATTTTGCATTTTGAAACTACAATCAACTCCTGCGAACACTTTGCGAATTTCGTGATATTTTCGCGCGACAGATTGATACATTTTACGAGTTTTTTTACCGCGAAAGATCGTTGAAATTCTCGATATTTTTCCGCGACCGATAAAAAAATTTCACTATTTTTTCCCCGAGATCGGTTGAGAAGTTTCACGTTAATTTGCTGCGAACGATCGGCGAGTTCAGAGGCAATTCTGTTCCGAATTTTCCGAAAATTTGGCATTGGGTTCCGAAAATTATGAAAAATCTGTCATCAATTCGGGCATAAAAAATATAACAAAATAATCTCGAATTTCGACAAATGATCACCGAAAAAAGCGCCAATTTCGTCGCAAAGGATCGCGGAAAAACTCAGGGGTGATTCTGAGAGAAAAAAAATTTCTGAAATTCACACCAATTTTCTGAAAAGTTACGGCAGAGGAGGGGGGGGGGGGGGAAATCCACGACCGGCACTAACTATGCGTTTTCTCCGCTGCCCTTTGACGAAATTCTCGGCTCTTTCGCGATCTTTTGACGAAATTTGCAGTTCCTTCGCGGTCCTTTGACTAAATTTGCGGTTTTCTCGCGATCTTTTGACGAAATTTGCTGTTTTCTCGCGATCTTTTGACGAAATTTGCTGTTTTCTCGCGATCTTTTGACGAAATTTGCTGTTTTCTCGCGATCTTTTGACGAAATTAGAGGTTTTTCCGCGAATCTTTGACGAAATTTGCGGTTTTTTCGCGAATCTTTGACGAAATTTGCGGTTTTTCCGCGAATCTTTACGAAATTTGCGGTTTTCCGCGATTCTTTGACGAAATTTGCAATTTTCTCGCGATCCTTTGACGGAATTGGCGATTTTTCTTCAAGCGGTTGACAAAATTTGTTTTTTTCGGCGACCATTTATCGAAATTCGCGATTTTTTTATGTCTGAATTTTCGGATTGGTGACCGATTTTATTTAATTTTCGTAAATGAATGCCTTAAATTTTTGGAAAATTCGGAACAGAATCAACCACCCCTAGAAAAACTCTAATTTCGCCAAAGGGTCTGTTGGGTGGTTTTTTTCTTCTACTAATTTTACACTCCACTTTTAATTTACTCAAATAATTTTCACCAATGACATTAACCTGACCTCATATTTTTAAACAAGGTGTGAGCAGTTTACCACAAAGTAGATGTTGTTACCAAAGAAAAGAAACTAAAAAAAAATAAGCAAATTTGCTTCGAGAAATATCACTTTAGTAAATTGAAATTTAGAGCAATTACCAACAAACAAAAACAGAATAGCGAGGAAATACATAAATTAACTTTAAGTATATTAAAATGTTGCCATTAGAAATTGCAAGATTAAACCTTAATTCTTTAACAGTAACAACACCCTCAACCACTCACAACTTATGAAGAGAATACCACCAACACTACTGGATTTGAAAACATAAGACATTCATAATAAAAAAAGGAAAAGTAAAATTTGATTACCACAGAGCCAGAAAGGTGAAAGGCAAACTCTGAAGTCTGCACCAATTTTAAACAATATGTTTTAATAATTTAAAAGGATGGAATAATAAAATTATGACTGCACCTTATATTCTCAAATCCAGGGGCCAAATAATCGTATAGTGTCATTAGCATTGAAAACTATAAAATCTGATGAATTTCACTTCTGACAAAGTTCTTTCTTAAGCCACTCATTTATGTATCAAAATTTGTATTAATTATTCCAGTGGCTACCTAGATTTCAGTATTTATAATTTTTTTTTTTTTTTGAAACAATGCTTACTCTTTTCAGAAGTCAATTACTTATATATAATACTTTATTTTCTCTTTTTTTTTTTTTTTTTTTTTTTTTTTTTTTTTTTTTTTTTACTGAGGGAACACATGTACGACTGAATTTCCGTCTAAAATGGATCTTGTTACCATATTACCTAACTCCTTAATTTAAAGACTTAAGAACCAGCATAAGTATAACCAGAAAAGTAAGTTAATAAGAGGGGTAACACACATTAAAATTAATCCACACAACACTCATAAAATGAAAGGGTAATGCATAGTAAGCATAAAAGCCATTAATCAAAAAAAAGGTAACAAAACCCTCAATTCATTTCGCACAGTATTCCTCCTTTAATACTTAATCTTACTACTGATACAGAGTTAACAGATCTTAAGATTCTTTAGTATTTATTTCATTTACTAATGAGATTAAAACCTTTTTTTATTTTTTTTATTTTAGAGATTAATTTAGTTGAAAGAGAAGTGAGCAAAGCAGAGCAATACATTTGACATCATTTTATTAAGGTTCAGATCTTATTAAGAATTTAATATTATTTTTGCCAATATTTTGCAGTGAGATTTTAGTATAAAAAAAATCAATTTGATACATGACAGGGTTTAACTCAAAATAGTTTTTAATTTAAAAGAGTCGTTTAACTATTATCATATTGCAGAAAATTTTCAATACAACAAAAACTCAATTAAATATTTAGCAAAGAATACCTCAAAATAGTTTTCACTTTAAAATAGCCATTTTAACACAACAAATTCCGAGGGTATTTCGATTCCTTCTAATACTTTTGACATAAATAAATATGTAAGAGATAATCAAAACAGCACAGAAAATTCTACTTACATTAAAGGCAATTCAAGAGAAGGTGTAGGCTATAACAGGTCGCGAACTGAGCAAAGGAATCGAGAATAAAACGCAAATTTCGTGAAAGGATCGCGGAAAAAATGTTAATTTCGGCACAATCGCGGGAAAATGCGAAACTCATCAAAGGATCGCGGAAAAACGCATATTTCGGCAAAGGATCGGGGGGAAAACGCAAATTTTATCAAAGGATCGCAGAAAAAGCACGAATTTTGTCAAAGGATCGCTGAAAAGCAAAATTCGTCAAATGATGGCGGAAAAAACTAGAATTTCGTTAAAGGGTTATGAAATAAACTCAAATTTAGTTAAAGGGCCGCTGAAAAAATTTCACGAATTTCATCAAAGTATCGCAAAAAACCCCTAAATTTCATCAAAGGATCGCAAAAAAACGCAAATTTCATCAAAGGATCGCAAAAAAACCTGCAAATTTCATCAAAGGATCGAAAAGAACGCAAATTTCTTCAAAAGATCGCGGAAAAAACGCGAATTTCATTAAAAGATCGCGAGAAAAAAACACTATTTTCGTCAAAGAATCGCCAATTTCGTCAAAGGGCTACAGAAAATATGGAAATTTCTTCAAAAGGCTGCAGATTATACAGAAATTTCGTCAAAGAGTCGCGGATAAAACGCAACAATATCTTTAGAAAAAATAGCACACAAATATCTCTTTATTATTATAGGTATAGTTTAGGGATGCACCGAATAGTGATTTTGGCCGAATACCGAATATTCGGCCAACAGGTGAACCGAATACCGAATATTCGGCTAGCCGAATAGTAACTGCTAGGCCGAATAGTAATTATTCGGCCGAATACCGAATATTCGGATTGTCGAATACTTTTATATTTCAAAGTTTAAAGGCATTAAAATGTTAAATTTTAAAACAATTTTACATAATATTTAAAACAGAAACTTTTATTCTAATAAACAGGAGCTTTATTCAAGCAAACTTTATGCTGAAAAAAAATCTGCTTTGAGTTATTTAAGAACAGGATAGTTATAAAAAAAATTTTAATTAATAAAATTTTTAATTTCATGGCTTCTTCTGAGAATTAAAACAAGTGAATAAAATTTTCTTAAATTCTAAAACAAACATTTTAAAATCAAAGAGAGATTGTGAAAAAATTGGAAGAAAAATTGTACAGGTACATATATTTGTTTGTCAGGAAGAGACTAAAGTAAAAGTTAATAAATAATACAATCGATTCAAATTTTCGAATATTCGGCTAGCCGAATAGTAACTGCTAGGCCGAATAGTAATTATTCGGCCGAATACCGAATATTCGGATTGTCGAATACTTTTATATTTCAAAGTTTAAAGGCATTAAAATGTTAAATTTTAAAACAATTTTACATAATATTTAAAACAGAAACTTTTATTCTAATAAACAGGAGCTTTATTCAAGCAAACTTTATGCTGAAAAAAAATCTGCTTTGAGTTATTTAAGAACAGGATAGTTATAAAAAAAATTTTAATTAATAAAATTTTTAATTTCATGGCTTCTTCTGAGAATTAAAACAAGTGAATAAAATTTTCTTAAATTCTAAAACAAACATTTTAAAATCAAAGAGAGATTGTGAAAAAATTGGAAGAAAAATTGTACAGGTACATATATTTGTTTGTCAGGAAGAGACTAAAGTAAAAGTTAATAAATAATACAATCGATTCAAATTTTATATGGTGACAACTTAGCAAGAATAACTGTTCTACTCCCTTTGATCAAGCAAGTAAGTTTTTAAATGCATCTTAGATCAGTGTCTGGTGGGCAATCATTTTCAGAGGTTGTAAACGTTGTTCTTAAAATCTTGGCAAGAAACGGATTATTAACTGGACAATGTTGAGGAACTTGCATTTGTACATAATTAATTCCTATGAAAATCCTCATGATTGGTATATTTTCTTAAATAATATTTAACAAACAGCAAATAAATAATGTAAAAACATTCTCTTTTATTTAAATATGATTCTGTTTGTAATTATTCTGAATATCTTTATAAGTTGACTGTAAAACGTAGAAGTTGTATAAGGTTTTAAAAAATAATTTTTAAAAGTTTTTTTAAATATTCGGTTTGGCCGAATATTTTGCTATTCGGCTCGGAAAAACCGAATATTCGGCAACATGGCCGAATACCGAATAGATACCGAATATTCGGTGCATCCCTAGTATAGTTTTTAATCTGATATAATATATGGAACTAACTTTTGAAAAATTGGGTTTTGCCCGAACCCAACTTGCAGGAATCTACACTCAGCCTGAAATCAACCCGAACCAAAAACAGTTTAATCGACCTGCAACAAAAATAATTAGCGCCGGGAGAGGATTTCCCAACCCCTTCCCATCCCTTTCAGAAAATTTGCTGTGAATTTCAGATTTTTTTTTTTTTTACTTAGAATCATCCCCGAATTTCACAGTTACTTTTTGCGACAGATTTACGAAATTAACAGTTTTATCCCGTGACATTTGGTTGAAAGTTGAAAAATAGACTGTAAATGAAATGTTGCTGTATTAAATGGTCCTTGGCTAAAAGTAATCATAAAGTAAATTAATATTTTTACGCAATTTAGAAAAATTACTGTGGCAAAATAGGTCGGACATTGCAATTTCTAGCTATTACAAATTCAGCTATGACATTTGGCTAGGATTGCCGGTAAGCTCTGCTTTTGAAAATAAACGCCAACTGTTTCCCCGCCAAAAATATGAATATAAAGTTGCAATTTTTCAATATCAAATTCGTGAGTTTTTGAAGGAATTTTCAAACTTTTTTCAATATTTTATACTTATTATTAACTAATTTTTATTTTTAAATGCTTTTCTTTAAAAAAATTCAATATTAATAGTCCGATAAGTGGTCTCGAAAATTGCATTTTCAGAAAGTTATGCTGCTGTATAATCAAGAAATATTATTTTAACAGAAAATTTTTATCGATTCTCAATTTTCATAATATAGGGCTTTAAAATGCACCAGGTCTCAATGGTAGGAGCGAGTAACACCAAAAGTGGTTCCCTTGTGAGTTGTTGATTTAAATTGTTTCAATGGTATTTTGTCATGTCTGTATTAATGTAATTCTTTAAATATTCCGGTGGGATATATTATATCCCACCTAATTTTAATGATGATTCGTACCAGAAACTTTTAATTAAATTTTACTTTTTTAACTTTGGTGGAAAAAAGTCAAATTGCTTTTCCTCTTTTTAAAGTAACTCTTTTTTAAATTCCGGTATGGATTCAACATTTCACAAGCACTATTGCTTGCCCCTCAAAGGGTTAAAGATTTTTTTTCTCCCTCCCAAATAGCGCAACTCCCCTCCATTTATAAATGTTGGTAGGGAGGTTCCCCTCCTAGGAAAAATTGAATTTCAAGCCTTGCCAACTTTCATTTTCTTCTTAAATTTCTGCTTCAGTCAATTAATCAGACTAAAAACGAGTTGATCTATATCATGATATTTGTTAAAATTAATAGTTTTTCCTCATTCTGTTGTTATCAGCTATTTGCGAATAGCCGGCTTAGCAGGAAGAGAGTTCCCGCCGCTGCACGAGCCGCCGATGGACAATAGAACTACGAAAAATCAAGAAAAGTATACAAAATCGCTATCGCAGATCCCCTTTAACCGCGCAATATTTCCAAATTCAAGGAGAACCAGTTGGCCATATCCAAAATTATTCACAAAAAATTTGGTTCAATTGTATGCATAATTTTATAAAATTTTCGATGGCACTATAAAGAAAATGGCACAAACATGGCTATTACAGCGCCCCCCTTCCGGCAGATTTTTTTCAAATTCAGGTTGGACTTGCTTGCCATAGCAAAAAACATACACTAAAAAATTGGTTCAATTCTATGCATAACTTCATACACTTATTGATGGTACAATAATGAAAATGGCGCAGACATTGCAATTGAATAGCGCCCCTTCTGGAGGAATTTTTTCAAGTTCAGGGAGGACCTACCGACCATAGCCTTACACATACACAAAAAATTTGGTTCAATTCTATGCATAATTTTATACAGTTTTCGATGGTACAATAATGAAAATGGCACAGACACCGATATTATAGCGCCCCCTTCCGGCAGATTTTTTTCAAATTCAGGGAGAACTTGCTTGCCACAGCCAGAAACATGCACAAAAAATTTGGTTCAATTATATGCATAACTTCATACACTTTTCCATGGTACAATAATGAAAACAGGTTTGTAAAAAAAACCCACCCCGGGCAGCTACCCACTACAACCCTTAAGGTTGTAAAAAACCCAGCCCGGGTGGGTAGCTAGGCGGGTACCCGGGCAGCTACCCACTACAACCCTGAATGAAAATCGTACAGACATCGCAATTATAGCACCCCCTTCCGGCGGAATTTTTCTAAATTCAGGGAGGACCTTCGTGCCATGACCAAAAATAAACACAAAAAATTTGGTTCAATTCTATGCATAACTTCATACACTTTTCGATTGTACAAATTTCAAAATGGCACAAAAATCGCTATTACAGCGCCCCTACCGGCGATTTCTTTTCCAAATTAAGGAAGGACCTGCTTGCCATAGCCAAGAACTTAAAAAATGTTTTTGGTTCAATTCTATGCATAACTTTATACACTTTTCGATGGTACAATATTCAAAATCGCTATTACAGCGCCCCCTACCGGCGATTTTTTTCCTAATTCAGGAAGGACCTGCTTGCCATAGTCGAAAACTTAAAATAAAAATTTGGTTCAATGCTATGCATAACTTCATACACTTTTTGATGGACAATGGCGACACAGACATTTTCTATAAACTTGTTTTTTGGGATCTCTGACCCCTAAAACGTGTAAATCCGTCGAAAACCGGAAGTCGAAAAAAAAAATTTCGATTACAATACTTTCTTCTATTTTTTAAAAAAAAAAAAAAAAAAAAAAAAAAAAAAGTAGATCGGTCATGGCACTTCAAGACTAATTATTCCCCATTTAGCTAGCGGATTTTTGAATACCACTATTTCCGAATAGTAATATTTGCCTTATTTAATGACAGATTAAATATATACTGCTATTCGAAAAGAATGGTAGATTTTTAATTTTAAAAAATGCGCTAAGTTAGCAATATTTTTGTATTCGGAAATCTACCAGTATTTCCGAATAGTAATATTTGCCTTATTTAATGACAGATTAAATATATACTGCTATTCGAAAAGAATAGTAGATTTTTAATTTTAAAAAATGCGCTAAGTTAGCAACACTGCTGCGGACTAGTAGGTTTTCTAAGGACCAGTGAGTGATTTTTATGTTTCACAATTCTTATGTGTATGAGTTTGGAAAATTTCCACGTATTTATTTCAGTATGGCTGTTATTTTAAATTGTGAAATGAAAAATAGAAAGCATTTCATCTTATCTTTAAGTTGGTGCCTTTTCTCCTCAGTAAAAGCGTTGTTTTTAGAATTCTGTTACTTATCTCAGTAAAACTGAAATTCCCTCACAAAACCGTTTACAGTTCTTCGTATCAGCTGTTCGCTTCCACGAGTATGTTTGGAAACAAGTGTTAAAAGAAGGGGGAGAGGGAGTCCTGGGAATTGAACAGCTGACTATCACTATTGTGATAGGTCGCGTGTGCCCAATTTTTACCCCCCTTTTAAATTGCTATTCTAATCCAGGTGCTGTAAAGTCTTCCGGAAGCAGATGGGGACAGTCTATTTTTTCAAATATTGATTTCTTACCCCCCATTTTCTTTGCTCCCGTACCTAAGTTGCGAAGTTTCGGGATAGGCATCAGCTGTAGGTTTCACATCGCCCACTCCTTGGATGTGCTTTTAACTTTTGTCAACGGTCTCGGAACATCTGGAGTACGTAAGAATATGCATGTGTCGGTTGCAAGGTAGGATGACATATGCCGCTTTTATAAGGACATTGTTTTGCATCATGTGCATCATCATCTGTTACCCTCATCTTGTACTGGCTGGTTGATCATCTAGTAAAAGCAAGTTCACGGCTCGTGGTCTTGCTATTGTTAATCTTGCCAGCAGGTTACTAGTACATATCCACGTGACTGTATAATAAATGTTGTGCGATTGTCTACTTTAGATCAGCAGTTTTCGAAAGGATTTTTATTGAAGCTTAGAGAAATAATAATTTGCGAGTTGTTAAAGATTGGAAGCTTTTATAAACACTTTTCAGGGTTTCCAGTGGCCTGGAAAGTCAGGGAATTTCAAAGAAGTCAGGGAAATTAAAAAATATATAGGAAAAGTCATGGGATTTACAAATATTTTCTAAAAATTCATGGGAAAGTCTGGAAAAAAATTTTAAATGACGCGAAATTCGTCGAATGGTCTCTAGAAAAAAATCGCAAAATTCGTCAAACGGCTGTAAAAATTTGCTAATTTTGTAAAAGAATTGCGGAAATAAACAGCTAATTTCGTTGTATGCCTATTGGTCACGGAATTTTTTGAGATTTAGTAAGGGAAATTGACAGATATGTTTTGCTGGGAACCCTGCATTTGTGATGCAATGATTACGCATCCAAACAACAACAACAAAAAAAAAAACAATGTACAAGGCTTGCCACTAGTGTATGTATTGTCTTAAAAAGGATAAGAAATAAAAGCACTCTCTAATAAAAATGACAGCGCTTGCTGCTTCATGCTAAATATGTCATATTAGATGCGTCTGCCACTCTCTCCCACCCCAGAAATGTGATAGAAGTATGTAGGAGCCGAAAGTTCCAGGTCCAGCCCGACCTTACCCAACTCAATTTTTTTTTCTATTTTTCTTAACATACAATTAAATTTCATTCTTTTAAAGAATACTGCATGCATATTTATGCGAAAAGTATTTTTCAGACTAAATAAAGGTCAGCAAGACACAGAATACAGAACAGCAACACTAATGATCTCTTAGACTGTTACAACCAAATGTAGACTCATAAAAAAAATTGTAGTTTAGTAGAATAAAAGAAAGAAAAATGTTAAAAACATAACTTTTGAAGCTGGTATAATACAAAAAAAGTAGGTTTAAAAAAAATATTTATCTCTGATTTATTAAAGTACTATATTTCCAAAGATTGTTAACAGAAGTTCAATATAACTATTATTTTTAAGGATCTACCCGATACAGAATTTTAAAGCCGAAATCGAATTTCGGTAACCTTCCTATTTTCGGCCGAAAGCAAAAAGTCCAAAAATTCAATTAGTTTAGACATACATACAAAAATATACATAATTGTTAATTATACGTGTGGCCCAACTTGTCGCTCTGTGCCTTAGAATAAAGTGTAATTAATTCATCAACGACACAGAATGATTTTCTAATTTATACGAATTTCATCTAATTAAGAAATGTTTTAGGTATGCATACCTCGATTTATCTTTTATGATTTTTGTAAATGATTATCTGTTAGACTAGAACGTTCTCAAAGAGTATTCGAAACATTTCTGCGGTTTCAAACTAAAAATTTTCTATTACTGTTAAGTCTGTAGCTTTTAATGAGCACGTGAAAAGCATTATCAAAGTTGAGTGAGAATATGAATTTTCTTAGATGCATGTAACAAGAAATTCTATTTCCTTGACAGTACAAAAAATCAACTAAATGGCGTAGTATTTAACGAAACTCTTATTTCATATGGCATCTGTACATATTTAAAAAAAAAAAAAAAGGAAAGGGAAAAAAAGAAAAGAAAAAAAATTTGAAAATGTCCTACGCAGAATGTTCAATCAAAAATCAGCAGTAGTTGTTTTACTCGTCTAATCTTCCATAATTAGGTTCATAGCCGATGTTGGTGACGAAATCGCTGAAATACTTGTTAAAGTATTTTTTTCAGCAGATTAACTTAGCTATATTTTATGCTCCTACTTAAAACTCCAGCTGAGATAGGCGAAATGACTTAACTTTTGACCCAACCCTTTAAACCCCTTGGTGGTTAAATTTCTAAAATCGCTGAAATCGTTTAACTATTTTTTTTAGTAGATTTGTTATTCTGAATTTCATTCTAGAATCCCCCTAAAACTTTAGACGCCCATTAAAAACCGCCTTATGGCGGTGAATTTTAAAAAATCCTTTCTTAATGCTTAAAGGTCATGTACTGCCAACATTTCCAGAGAATTACCCTTATTCGGCCTTAATTGATTTAACTTCTTTTCTTTTCAACAAAACAAGTTATACTATATGAATGTAGCTACATAAAAATTTAAAGCCAGGAAGCCAGCGGCATTTTTGACTTAACCATTTAAGGTTCCTGTCCCTGCCGGCGAAGGCACTCGCGATCTAATCCTAATTTTATGGGGAGGGATTTTTTTAATATCTCGTTTGCATTTCGACATTTATTTATTTATTTATTTATTTTTCTGCATTGGATAGTCGAGATCAGTCTCTACATCGCACCTTTTTTACTTTTTTGATTTCGGTTGCAGATATTTTTTAGAATGACAGTTTCATTATCAGAACCGGTTTTGAAAGTGAAAGTAACTTTTTAATATCTGTGACCAAAATCGAAAAAGTAATAAAGGTGCTATGTGGAGACGGATCTCGGCTATCCCATCCCCCCCCCCCAAAAAAAAATAAATAAAAAAATGTCGAAATGCAAACGAGATCAGAGTTTCCCCTAGACAGTTTCAGGAGGGTGCTGCACCCTGCCTGCCCTTACGTTTACAAAATAGCACCCCTCTTGCCCCTGATGAAAAACATTAGCACCCTTGTTGCCCCCAGCTGGAAAAAGTGCCTTTACTCCTTTGTTTATTAAAAAATTTACTTGCATAGTAAAAATTGACTCATTGCTGTCTTTAAAATAGTGTCCTGTCTATTAAATATTAAAAGTAGTTTTAAAAATCAAAAGAATGCCTTTAAAAAAAAAAAAAAAAAAAAAAAAAAAGGTGCCCTAAGAATCCAAAACATGCCCTTTGGAATCTAAAAGTGCCCTTTTCCTACGAGAAGCACCCTGCCCTTTTTTAAACCTGGGAGAAACTCTGCGAGATATTAGAAAAATCCCTCCCCATAGGATTAGCATTAGCTCGTGAGTGTCTTCGCCGGCAGGGACCTTAATAAAAGTTTATCTACAAATATGTAACTGGTCTTATTTAATCGATCGTGAAAACAGCAATCAACTGTTGCAATAGCTATGGATGCGTCCTCGGTGGCCACAACATCCAGCAGTTAAAGAAAAGTGAATGACAACCCGATTTCTAAAGACTGAAAGATAGTACGGCGACCAGGGACGATCTTTCGTGATAAGGCTGCCTTTCATTTCCCTTTGACTGCGTAATGTTGCGGCTACCGAGGTCTCACCTACCGCAGTCACGACAATCGACGGCTGTTTCCGTGATTTGGTAAGTAAAATCAGTTATATATTGGAAGATCAGAACTTGTATAAAATGGTTAAGTAAAAAATGTTGCTACCTCCCGAACTATTTGAAACGCAAAATTAATCCTGTAAAATATTATCCAGTGAATTAAAAAAATACTTTTGCGTACCGTGAAGTACGAAAGTATCCCCCCCCGCCCTTTAGCAGTCAGGAAATTCTAATGATTTTAAGGGGAGCTTATAATTGGATCTTTTGTGAAAAGAATAGGAAAACTGGAAGGGTGTTGGGGGGGGGGGGTATATTTGTAATTTATGAATTTCAAAGGATTTTTACAATTTTCAATTTTTTTTTTTGGTTCCCTTAGAAAGACCCCCCACTGAGGGTACTCCCCTAGGGCCTACAACCCTCGAGTAGATAATCGACCGTCAAAAATCAACCAACCAACCCTGGATATATACTCATTTTTGAGATAGGGAAACAAAAAACGTAAGGAATTTCCATAAAAGACAGAAGGATTGAAAGCGTCAGAAAATAAAACTTGAAGGGGAGGGCTTATATGACACTTTTTTTTTTTTTTTTTTTTAAATGGGAAAATTCACATATATGGGGTAGGCTTATATTTGAACGGAGGCTTACTTTCGGTACTTTACGGTATTTCTTTTTGTTATTTTCCTAATCTTACTTTAACTTGGTTATTGCAAGAACTCTGTTTTAACAAACAAGAGCTGCGGTTTTTTCCTGTCGTTCTCGTTATAATAGAGTTCGACTATAGGGTCGAGTTAAATATTGCTTTTCAGAAGTAGAGCGAAGTACCGTAGTCTGGTGACTCTTTTTCAATGCGGTCGCTTTACATATGGCATTTTTACCCCTGCGAGTCGTTAGTTTCGGTTTGGAAGTTGAAGACAGCTGACTTCAGCATTATCAAATTTCTTTTAAGCATGCAACAGGAGGGGGGGGGGGGTGATCTTTCCTGTGTAGGAGTTTGGTGTGAAGAGCATCAAAATATGTTTTCGTGCTCTCTCATCCATCCTTTCTTTGGTTACAACCGACTCAGTTGTGTTCTGGCACGTGCCAACAATCGTATTTTTTCTTTTTTTCTTTTTTTACCTGGTCGCGTGTGCCCCGGGACAGATGGGTTTTTCATAACGTACTCTTACAAGGGAGCTCACCTGGTTTCTTTTCTTCATTGATCTGAATTCTGAATATATGGCGGGCTTTTCAAAGTTTGAAGTCACTCATTGGAGCACAGCGGCACGAGCGGTTGATGGGATTGGGGAGGGAGGGGGGGGAAATGATTTGGGGGGTATTACAAATAATCGGGAACTTCAGGAGTTTTGGAAAAGGTATTAATAAACCTCTACCTTATCCGGCTCGGGAGATATTTTTGTTTAGATCGGAAGTTGTGACGGTTGTAGTTGGCTGTGTTGATCGTGTCAGCTGTTCTGCTCGACTTTAAAAAGGGAAAAATTTTTTGAAATTGTTTCGTTATCAGTTTTTAAGTTCGTGCTCGAACGGTGCTACATTCAGAAGGTAGTGGCTTATATATTTTACAAAAAAAGTATTATTAAAAAGTAATTGTAGAAGGATCATTATGGTTCCGACAAAAAGCTGTTCTGTTTTGAGGATACGTAAAATAGGTTTGAAAATGAAAAATACACGGTAAGTGCTGTAATTTATGAATAATTTATAATTTCAGTTATCCGTTAAATTTAGTTATAAAATATGATACGTTAGGTTAGATAAAAAGAAAGAGGTATGGTTACGTTGTGATTGTTTTCACATCTTCAAATGAAAAGATTATTTCAATTAAATCTTTTAAGACAACATTTAAATTACTGCCTGTTGGCAATATACAAAAGAAGTATTCAACCATATTTATATTTAAATAAAAATTAGCTTTTTATTTAAACATCAATAGTCCATATTTTTCTTCTCCAAATATTATAATTATATATCTATTGATAGATTATTACAAGAGTAACTTTGTATTTATGAGTAAAAAGGGATGGTGTCAAAACCGGTTTTATTTTATTTTTATGACTATTTTATTAACAAATAATTATTTAAAAAAATCAATTTTAATAAATTTTGACTATCTAAATTATCATTTTTATTCCAGGGTATCCTTCAACGAGTCCTACGATTCTATTGATAATGATCTTGAACTTGGAATTCACCCTACAAAGGTAATTTACTTTTTTTAAAACATTATTATTAAAAATTATAAACTTTTATATTGTTCTACTATAATTCAAAATAATTTTTCATAGATGATGGATAAATGCCATCATGATGCCATAAGTTTAAAAATCATTTAATTCTAATTCTTAGAAAATTAATGTACAAACATAAAAGAATTAACGATAAAATGGTTATTCCAGAAAAACTAGCGTGGGATAAATTCCTCTTTGAGTTTTTCGTTGGAATCTTTACAAATTTCATTATTTTAATTTCTTAAATATTTTTAATAAATTTTATATATATATATTAATTTTGTAAACGGTTTTCGATTGGTTTTTCCATATGGTAATATAAAATGTGACATTGGATAGCTAAAGTGTCAAATAGCTGATAAAAAAAGTTCTCGTTTTTTGGTGAAATGGGGTCTTAAAAAGATCGCGAAAAATTTGGAAATCGCTGTACGAAATCCGAACATGGTTTCGGAATCATCAGTGTACTTTGCATCCATAAATTTAAATTTAACGCCTGGAATTTTACACCCAATTCGTCTTTTTAACGTCTGATCTTTAAAGTTTTTTTTTTTTTTTTTTGTTTTGTTTTTACGTGTAAGATATTTTGGGGAAATTATTCTTTAAGAATTTGATAAAGAATACACAACATGCTATTTAAGTCTGATGACTATTTAAATAAATCTTTTAGTGTATGACAATTTTTTGTAAAGCTACTGTGAATTTCAAGAACAATATTTTCAGTAGTCTAAGCTTCTAAATATTTTTATTTATTTATTTATTTAATTATTTTTTTTTGCGTCTTATGCTGTTGCTTTTTCTTTCTTTTTTTTTCCTTTTTTCTTTTCTTTTCTTTTTTTTTTTTTTTTTTTTTTTTTTTTTTGTGGGAAACTTGGCATTTTCAGAGGAGAAGTGTCAAGTAATAAAAGTGATGATAGGTTAATATAAATTGTTCATAGAAATCTCAACAGACGGCAATACTGAGTTAATTTTTCATGCCAGAATCTTATTTATCATTTGAGCCATTTCGCATTGTTATTGCTAAAATGAACTTCGTAAATTTTGCAAAATTAAAGATTGGAGAAATGCAGGATCCCCCCTCCCCTCCCAAAGATAAATAAATCTAATGCCTGTCAAATTCAAATCTGTCTTCATCTATCCAAATCAAATTTGCAGACCTCTGCATCTGCATGCAATAGATTTCCCTAGTCATCACACACATACAGATAGGCAGGCTAAAATTTTCTTTTATTATCATAGATTTTTAATACCACATTTAGAAATAAGCATGAAAAAAATAATTTTTTGAAAATCTTCTAATTATAAAATAAAATGACACCTGTTTTAATCTGTGAAAAAGATCGTTTTTCTAATTTGATAAAAAATCCATGCTTTTGTTGAATTATGAATGCCTTTCCGATCTTGTAATTGGGGTTTTTTAATTAATAACGTCTGTTAATTACGGTTTTTTTCAAAATTTATGATTTGTCATTTGATGTGAGGTGTTCAGCTATAAGTATGCAAAATTTCAAATCTCCCAACATATATAGAGCTTCTGAGAACGGGCTCTGTGACAGACAAAGTCTTTTTGTAATTAGTTTCTTATATTCAGTAAAAAAAAAAAAAAAAATATTTCTAAGTTCATTTTATAAACCTTGTGCCATTTTGATTTATGTATATAATCGGATTGTAAAATTAAGTAGTCCTTTTTGCTATTCAACTTTAGCTATTGCTTATGGAATGTGTATTGTAATTTAAGTCAACCCTTTGTAGATCAACAACTCTAATTTGAAAAAATATTTACTCGGAAGTTAGAATATATCATTTTAAAAATGTAAAAAAAAAAATTAACTGAAAGGTACTTTTTTCACACTTATAATAAACAGAAAATTACATACAGCCAGGGTTCGAAAACAATCAAAAATATCCGATATTTTGATATTTTCGATATATGTCCGATATTTTCAAAATAGTCAATTTATTGATAATTATAAATATTTTCAGGCCTAATATAAATTAGAAACTAAAACATATTGCATTTAGCATGAAAACTTAATAAAACAAAATTCTAATTTTTTTGTTCTTCTCTTATGTAACAAAATTGAAGATCAATGAGTTGAAAAACACAATTTGCTTTATACTCGCAAAAAACAAGTTTCCAGGAAATTTTGTGTTTTATACAACAAATTTATATACAAAATAATTTGTTTTTATTGAATAATTTAACATAAATGTAAGCTTGTGTGCTTTTTCATTCTCTAACATGTTGTATAGTTTAAACTAAAGAAAACTAAAACCAGAAAAGATTCTAATGATGCTGTAAATAACTTCTCTAAGTTAGACAATTTATCTTTCAGTAGGTGTTTTAAGTAAATATTGTAATTATTGGTTCTACGTTTAAAAATTAAGCTTCAAATGTAAAGCTTGGAAAAGATTTTTTTAATGAAGGGGGAAGTGGTTGGGGGTGATGTTGGGAAGTTAAAAACAGCCTGCCAAAACAAAAGTTCTTATCTACAGAATAACACAATCAATAGCAGTTAAAAAATTCATTTACTTTTGTTTTGTTTTAACTGAAAATATCAAGAATATCATACGCAATATTTTGAAAATTAGTGTCAATATATGAAAATATGAAAAATATCAAACTTCATGATATTTTGAAAATAAATATATGATATATATATCAAGATATATATTCATTGATATATATCACCGAGCCCTCAATACAGTAGAGCGCCGATCAGGGGTGCAGAATATGTCCGATCCAGCGATCTAGGATCGGGGGAAATTTTAACCACCTGGGGAAATTTTGCAGAAATATATACAATTGATTTCGATTTTAACAACAAATTCCATAATTCCCCGAGATAGAAAAATTTCACAAGAAATAAAAAGATCCGTATGGTGACCTTCACAAAATCGATCTCAGAATAATAGGTACCGTATATCAGCGGTGATTCTGCTCCGAATTTTCCAAAAAATTAAGGCATTTGGTTCCGAAAATGTAAAAATCTTTCATCAATCTGAAAACTCGGACATAGAAATACCGCGAATTTTGTCCGAGAATTACGGAAAAAACACGAATTTTGTCACAATATCGCAAAATAACCACCAATTTTGTCAAAAGATCGCGAAAGAACAGCAATTTCGTCAAAAGATCACGAAACAGCCGCAAATTATGTCAAATGATCGCAAAACAACCACGAATTTCGTCAAAGGAACTCGAAAAAAACTCTCATATTTCGTCAAATGATCGCGAAATGAATGCAAATTTCGCCAAAACATCACGAAACAATCACGTATTTCGTCAAAAGAGGGCGAAATAAGCGCGAATTTCGTCAAAAGGTAGGCGAAATAACCGCAAAACTCGTCAAAAGATCGCGAAATTCGTCAAAGGACCAGCTAAAAAAACATGGTTAGTGCTGGGAGTGGATCCCCCCACCCTCCCTTTCCCCCACTGCGCTGTAACCTTTCAGAAAATTTGCTGTGAATTTCAGAATTTTTTTTCACTCATAATCAACCCTTGTTATATATACTCGCATATAAGTTGAGAAATATTGGAAAAAATTTCTATACATACGATAATACAGCATTTACCTATAACATATCGTAAAATTTTGGGGAAATTTTCATGTGGATTGGGGGAAATGTTGGGAGTAGAAACATTTTCTGCACCCCTGGCGCCGATTATCCGAACAAGTCGGGGCCAACCCTAGTTCGGATAAGCAAAAGTTCGGATAAATGGACAGAAGGTTTAAGGGATGTTCTCGACTGTACTAAAACCTTCACACTTTATCCAGGCTTAGGTTTGGCAGCACCAGTTAGTGCTAGCGTGTTTAAAAACTGTTTTTTGTTTACTTTTTCATTTAAAATTTTCTTTTTATCATTTTCTGAACTCCAGAGATTATAATTTAAGCAAAAAAAGCTTTCGATTGTTGCTTGCTTCAAAGAAGACGTTCTTTCCAATGCTGTCACATCTGGAATTTTTCTTAAATATGTTAGTTGAATTTGAATAGGATCAGAGTACTGCCTTTCGAGCCATTTCATAACTGTTTCCAAACATTCAAAGGCTTCGTTATGTGATGGACCTGGATCATTTTCAGTGCATTCATTTTCAGTTTCTTCAATTTCTTTTTCGTCTCGAATCTCATCACCATTACAAAATTTTTTTGAGAGAAATAGGCTGTTCGGATAAATGGTAGTTCGGTTTAAAAAAAAAAAAAAATTGATGGAAATAGGCTGTTCGGTTAATTGGGGTTCCGATAATCGGCGCTCTACTGTGCTTCTCGTAAATAGTGTTCATTTTCTAATGCAAAATTGTAAAGTAGGCTTTTTAGAAAATCTAATTTTGGACGTATCCAGCCTTTTTAATTTGACAAAACTTACAAAGTTCATTATAGCAACATCAACATGAAGCTGCTCAAATGATTAAAAAAACTTTAGCATGAAATATTAATTCAGTATCAAATTCTGATCAATTTATATTAACTGCTGTGTTGGGAGATATTAGCAATAGCAATAAATAAAATCATGTTTTATAGCTTACTGCAGCAGTAGAATTGATTAAAAAAAAAAAGTCACTGGTCCCAAGGACCAGTAAGCATGAGATAATAAAATGTAATAATAATTTGACAAATGTAATAATAATAAAATGTAATAATAATGCATAATAAAATGTATAATTATAATTTGCTAAATAAATTAAATAAACAGCACATAAACAAAAACTATAAAATTATTATTAGATAATTATATTTCTAATTATTTATTTCAACAGACTGTAAGGTATAATTTTTTTTTTATTTATTTGTTTTTTTAAATAAAATAAAATTGTTTGGTTGCAGTTTTTTCAGGGACGGGAAAATTTACATTTACCTATCAGAGAGGGAAAGAAAGTTATTGGTCCTGTGGACCACTAAATATTTCAAATTAGTGGTCCGAATGAATTTTTGGTGGTCTTGGACCAGCGGACCACCAAGGATTTCGAATGCTGTTACTGTGTAAGTAACATCAACTTTTGGGTATGTTGCAGATCTGCAACACAGTGATATATTTTTTTATACAAAAGGTTAATTTGTTATATTCTCTTTAGTTTTTGTGATGTACTTTAAAGTTTTCATTATTTTTATCTTATGCAATTGTTTTTGTATCTTTTGTCTAGCGAATTCATTTGCACGATCGTAAGACCTCTCGCTATGAAAGTGAGTTCTATGAAATTGAACAAATTGGATCTGGAGAGTTTGGGAGTGTGTTTAAATGCATTAATAGACTGGATGGATGCGTATATGCCATTAAGAGATCTAGAAAACCTCTAAAAGGAACATCTGATGAGTATGTGGGTTTCTTTCTTAAACATTTGTTGGTGAAAATTTAACAAAAAATTTTTAAAAATTAAATGTCATAGTTTGTTTAATAATATTAATAATAATAATATTAATAATATTATTAAATAAATATTTAATAAATTTATTTATGATGCAAAAAATTCCTTTTTCAAATTTTCAGAAAATTTTTGAATTGTAAAAAAAAAAAAATTCATGAAAATTTTGCCAAATTTAGTTTATTATTATTTTTTAAACTCAACAGTTTAATTTCTGTTAGAATATTTTTAATGTTAAATTTACTTTTTTGATATACAGTATGGAACCATTTATCCGGAAACCAGTTATCCGGAAAACCAGTTATCCGGAATGATATTTCTGATAGACTGATTTCTGAATCTTTGCAGAAAAAGGTGTCATGCACTGCCAGTTTGACATAGGCTTTGCTTGAAACAATTGTATAACTTGATGACAACATCTAGTATTTGAAAAGAAAACATATTTAGTTGTATTTTAGATGTTTTAATTATTATGCAGAGGAAACAGAAGAATTTTTGTTCCTAAGGGATTCCCATAAATTACCTTCTTTTAAACTCTGGTTAACTTTTGATCCTTCTTGCATTGATTTATAATCTAAGTAATCTAATAATTTCAAACCAGAAATAATGTCACAACCACACATATTCCACAAAACTTATCAAATGGATGCTTCTTTAATGCACAACGAGTTAACTGGAAAAACCAGTTATCCGGAATACATCTGACCCCAAGCATTCCGGATAAATGGTTCTGTACTGTACAGTATGGAACCATTTATCCAGAAACCAGTTAACCGTAAAACCAGTTATCCGGAATGCTATTTCTAATAGACTGATTTCAGAATCTTTGCAGAAAATGTGTCATATACTGCCAGTTTGGCATATGCATTGCTTGAAACAGTCGTATAACTTGATGACAGCATTTTGTATTTGAAATGGAAACGTAATTAGTTGTATTTTAGATGTTTTAATTTTTATGCAGAAGAAACAGAAAAATTTTTGTTCCCAAGGGATTCCCATAAATTACCTTCTTTCAAACTCTGATTAAATTATGATCTTTCTTGCATCTGATTTTTAATCCAAGTAATCTAATAATTTAAAATCAGAAATTATGCCGCAACCACATATATTTCACAAAACTTATCAAATGGATGCTGCTTTAATGCCCAACCAGTTAACCGGAAAAACCAGTTATCCGGAATACATCTGACTCCAACCATTCCAGGTAAATGGTTCTGTACTGTATATATATATTTTAAAGTAATTGTAAAAAATGGTGTGCTGCTTAGAAATTTATTAAGGGAATTAAATAGATTTATTTTCAGAGGTTCTGAGTTACTTTTATGTTGTGAAAATTTGCATACTTTATTTTTAGATTAAAACAATGTAGGAGTTTAGATTTTGATCTCCTTCAAGAAATTAGGAAAAATCTTTAAAGAAGAAAATGTTCATTTTAACCTTGAACACAATATAACAATAAATTGCATTTTTATAAGGAAAAATTATTTGAGAAAAATCATTTTTTGTTAAAAAGTAGTCTTGGATAAAACCACCCCCACAATTTTTTTGTGATTTTTGTATGTTAATGATAGAATAAAAATCATATTACTATAAAAGATTGTTAATAACTGTGATTGATTCACTACAGTGATAAACTCTTACTGTTATGTGCAATTTTCCAGCAAAGTTATATATATTATTCCCTTCTTTTTTAATCAGTGAATTGAGTATATTTTTACGGAAGATTTATTATTAATTAATATTTTCGATTATCTTGTGATATGTAATATCTATAAAAGGGATGTGGTGTATGAAAAAATGATAGAAAAGAAAGTGGGTTAGTTAGGTATTCAAATATAAAACAATTAATTTTCTCTTTTTAATTGTCTAGCAATATAACATGTATAGAAATATGAGCAGGGTGGCAAGTTTCTTCGAAAGAGGAAAAAACCGTCTGGAAGAAATACGCTTCTTCCAAGTGGAAGAAACTGTTATTCTTTAAGGATTTACCGTATAAGTTTCAACTTTATACGATACAGTAAATGTATTCTTCTTAAACCTTAAGTAAATTCCCTTAGATCTATACAAATTTAATTAATTATATGCTAAATTAATACTTAAATCGGTTTTTTAGCCTAGATCACACCTGTCTAAAGCTGAACCATTGGCTACATAAAGAAAAGAAATTTTTATCCAAAATACACAAAATCAATTAAAAGTTATCAATTTCAATTTAATCAGCATATTTTTTAATTATTTAAACTTTTGAAACTAGCAGTAAATAGTGTAGATCATTTACCGATGATCGAATGAAACTCATTTAAATAAAAGACATCAATTTTATTAAGGTAAGTAATATACAATAATTACTGTATTAACAAAATTCATTAAAATCCTCATTTTCCTTACTACAATGCAACATCATATAACAAAACAAATATTTTAGCAGTAGAATGCTGCAATCGGTTACTCAACTTAGAGTGGATGAATGCAAAAGACAAAATAAATTCTATCAAATCCAATAGAACTTAAGGAGAGTTTAAAAACATTCCAACATACCCATAGATATTTTTAGAACATTGGCCTTTTAAAGTCAGTATTGAGATATGCAGGGCTGTGGAGTAGGTGGGAAATATGTCCGACTCCGGGAATTTTAACAACTCCGACTCTTTCACTCAAAAAAAAGCCGGCTCTACAGCCCTGAATATATGCATGCTAGATGCTGGTATAAATAATTGCAAATTTGTTTACAGTATGGAACCATTTATCCAGAAACCAGTTATCCGGAAAACCAGTTATCCGGAATGATATTTCTGATAGACTGATTTCTGAATCTTTGCAGAAAAAGGTGTCATGCACTGCCAGTTTGACATAGGCTTTGCTTGAAACAATTGTATAACTTGATGACAACATCTAGTATTTGAAAAGAAAACATATTTAGTTGTATTTTAGATGTTTTAATTATTATGCAGAGGAAACAGAAGAATTTTTGTTTCTAAGGGATTCCCATAAATTACCTTCTTTTAAACTCTGGTTAATTTTTTATCCTTCTTGCATTGATTTATAATCTAAGTAATCTAATAATTTAAAACCAGAAATAATGTCACAACCACACATATTCCACAAAACTTATCAAATGGATGCTTCTTTAATGCACAACCAGTTAACCGGAAAAACCAGTTATCCGGAGTACATCTGACCCCAAGCATTACGGATAAATGGTTCTGTACTGTATTTATTTTGTTGCACAGTTTAAAATAATGCATTTTTATATGAAAAATAAAGAATTTGTAGGTAGTTTTTCTTTTCTCTTTTTACATAAATGGCATAATTAATGGGGAGGGGGGAGGAATCCCTTTACTTCTAAAGTTGTAAAATCCATGACCTGTAAATGCCCACTGAAATTGAAGTTTGCTCAAAAATAATGTTTTTAATATTAATTAAATTTTCCCATTTAGATTTCATATAATTATACTTTAATTCTTTTACATAGTTAATATACTTTAATTTTGAGCATCTCTTTTGTTTTTGTTGGTTTCTTCCAGGACACTTGAAGAAACCTAACCCTGAATATGAGCATTCTTCTTTTATTTAAGTAAATTATGTAAAAGATTAAAAAAATTCAACCACATTAATGTTATGCTATACAATTAATGTTTTGTATATTTACTTGTTATGATAAATGTTAAAATTTTTTCTAAAAACTTTATTACAATTAACGTTTTTCAGGCGCACTGCTTTAAATGAAGTATACGCTCATGCAGTTTTGGGCCATCATAAACATGTTGTGAGGTATTTTTCTGCTTGGGCAGAGAACGATCATATGCTCATACAGAATGAATATTGTAATGGTAAGTTGAATTTAATTTTTTTTTCTATATTTTATTACTTTAAAGATTTATAAAAAAAGTGCAATGTCAACTTAAATTTAAAATGAATTTTTTGTTTATTCCACAATTTGGTTAGGAAGAGATTAAATTGTTATACTTTTATGCAAAATGTTTTCTAATAGTTGGCATTAAAGTCAAAGAATAAATTTAGTCTATGAATTCAGCGCAAAGTATTACAATTAATTAATTACTCTCCAGTTTCACAGGCTGCTTGAGTGATATAAATAAGCTGTTTTATCCATTTTTGTGGAATAAATTTTAAATGAGAGTAAAATTTCATAACTGTAGTGAAATAAAATAGTTATAGAGAAATCACAACACTTTTTTTTTCTTGTAATGAAATAATATGAAATTTATTTTGACTGGCCAACATCCTTTACTAAAGATACATACAAAAGGGATTTAATCAGGGTTGCAAAAAAGCCGGCTAAAATTTAAAAAAGCCACGCCGGTGGCTTTTATTGGTTTTAACTGGCTTTTTTTTGGCCATAATTGACTTTTATACAATGAAGCATTATAATTATAAACTACACATTTTAAAGTGTTTTTAATTAGTTTTAGTGACATTTAACTGATTTAGAGTTTAATAAGTAACTCAATTTTTCAATAATGAAGACATTAATACTGGACTAAAACTTAGATGGTTTTGCTAGTGATTTGTTGTCTGAATTGCAAATATGTCAGCTAAATTTTAAAAGGGCCATACCAACTGCTTTATCTGATTTACACTGACCTTTTAACCCCTCCCCCCCTTTTTTCTTTTTTTCATTTTTACTGCTTTATAAAATTAAAGAGGACAATGGTTACTTAGTTACATGTTTTATTACTTAATTAATTTTAAGAGCTATTAATATTAGTCTTTTTTTATTTGTAGTAAACATTTCTAATTTCCCTTTTAACATTTATAACTTAATCTCTCCATATGGACACATAAGAATGTTTCCATTTTGATGTGCTACATTTTGTCCTTGTTTAATTAAATATAATCTTTAAAATGTGTAGTATATGTGGAGCTATGTAATATGTAATTTCAAAATACCAGTTTGGAGTCTTAACTTATATTCTTTTCAATATTTATAATTTTTTTGTCAAACATAATTGCCTTCACAGTTGCCATCTACAGGGATGAGAATTTTCCGTCTTTTGGCTGATTTTCGCTTTTTTGTTATTTCAAGGAATTTCCGTTTTTTCCCCTCGAAATTCCGCCTTTTTCCGAGGATTCCGTATTTTTTTCTCCTGCAAAATTTTGTTATTTTCCGAAATTTTCACTTTCCTATCGATTCCGCTTTTCTTCCGATTTTGAAAGAACATTCAAAGGTGATAAAAAAACGGCAAATTTCGTTAAAAGATCGCGAAAAAACTATAAATTTCGTCAGAAGATCTTGAACAAATGGGAAATTTCGTCAAAAGATCGGGAAATGCGGCAAATCTTGTCAAAAGATCGCGAAAAAGCGGTAAATGTCACCAAAAGATCGCAAAAAAAACTACAAATATCGTCAGAAGATCGCGAATAAACGGCAAATTTCGTCCAAAGATCGCGATAAAAATAGCAAATTTCGTCCAAAGATCGCGATAAAAATAGCAAATTTCGTCAAAAGACCGCGAAAAAGCGGGAAATTTCGTCAAAAGATCGCGAAAAAACGGCAAATTTCGTCAAAAGATCGCGAAAAAGCAGAAAATTTTGTCAAAAGATCGCGAAAAACTACAAATATCATCAGAAGATCGCGAATAAACGGCGAATTTCGCCCAAAGTTCGCGAAAAAACGGTAAATTTCGTCGATAGATCGCGAAAAAGCGGTACATTTCGTCAAAAGATCGCGAAAAAACGGTAAATTTCGTCGATAGATCGCGAAAAAGCGGTACATTTCGTCTAAAGATCGCAAAAAAGCAGAAAATTTTGTCAAAAGATCGCGGGAAAAGCAAAATTTTGTCAAAAGATCGCGAAAAAGCAGCAAATTTTGTCAAAAGATAGCGAAAAAACTACAAATATCATCAGAAGATCGCGAATAAACGGCAAATTTCGTCCAAAGTTCACGAAAAAACGGTAAATTTCGTCAATAGATCGCGAAAAAGCGGTACATTTCGTCAAAAGATCGCGAAAAAGCTGCAAATTTCGCCAAAAGATCGCGAAAAAGCGGCAAATTTCGTCAAAATGGCGCGAAAAATACATGTATTTAGTGCTTTTAGTGTATCCTCTCCTTCCCCCCTCTTTTGTAACCTTTCAGAAAATTTGCTGTGAATTTCAATTTTTTTTTTTTTTTTTTTTTTTTTTTAAAACTCAGAATCGCTCCTGATTCAGAATTTACTTTAAGCTGACTGTATGTCCTGTTCCAATTAGCCCGTGTGACCAAAAATAATTAACCATTGTGATTTTCACTAAGTTTTTCATATTTTTTGCTAAAAAATTTACACACAAAAACCCTATTCTTAATTAAATTATTTCATTTTCAGGAGTGGCCATGATTTTGATAAGTCAAGCATTTCATATGACCTACGTTCAATGTTTTAAGAACTGTGTGTAATTTGGCTATTTTCACTCCTGTAATGTAGTATACAGGCTTGTGCGCTTGTCTCCATTTTCCCGGAAATCAGACCCTGGTTTTATTTCTTAAAGTATCTTTCACGGATAAAATGTGGTACAATTTTTTGTTTGCGCGTGGTTTCAGTCTTTTTGCTTTTTTGCAATTCTCATCCCTGCATCTAGAAATTGTATGGTGGTTATTTATTTGACAAAATTTAATAGAAATTTATCATTTTTTTAGTAGAAAATATATATAAGTATATTAAAAATTAATTGATCCAAATTTAAAAGGAATTATCTGTAAACCAACTTTTAAAAATAAAAACAATCTTTTTTTAATTTGTTAAAACTAAAACAAAGCCAGCCGATTTTTTTTGGCCTGGTTAAAAGCCGGCAACCCTGGATTTAATCCATTAGCATGCGTCAATCCAGGCAAAATTTGGGGCCTAAGTAGGGCCCCTTCACAAAATTCTATTCCATAAAAACATACTTTTCTTTAATTATTTTTATATTGTTATATATTTAAAATGTGTAATTTACAAAGAAAACAAGTTCACCATAAGCAGAAGGACCTTTAGCAGAAGGACTTAAAGAAGTTATTATTAACAAATGCTTGGTACTGGATTTGATTTTCCGTTACAAAATGTTACTTTTCAGAAAAATATAATAAATTTCACAAAAATAACTTATTTTTCACAAAATAGGCACCAAGAAAAAAATCCCTGCATCGACCCCTGATTAGTAGTACAGCACTTATATCTTTCTTGATTTTTTCATGTCTACCAGTAAGTTTGTACTTGTGTGATGAGGGGAAAGTAGCATTCTACTTTTGGTACATATTTAAAGGCCACATCTTATCTATTGTTATATTGACAAGTCTGGCTGCCTTGGTGTTGAAATAGCATCCTTTCTTATTTTTTCTAGTTGAATTGCATAGTAATATTCTTATTATTTTATATCAACTGCATAAACATGAAAATGCAAATCATATAGTATACATATGCAAACCCACAGTCCAATTTCTTAAAACGTGAAATGATATCTCAGTGTTGAAAATGGAAAACAAAAATTAACGTAAAACCCTGGCACAAGGTACAACTTCAAAGGCAAGGCATTGGATAGGGTCTGGAAAATGTTATTTTATTTATTTTTTTTTTTTTAAATAGTAGATAATATTTCTTTGAACCACAGATACTGTTCAAACCTGGAAGGTATCTTGAATAAGTGGTTATTTTTATTTATTACTATTATTTTAATAATGAGGATGGCAGTTTAAAACTACAGAAAACATGAAAGGCAATGGGGTGGACCAATATGCAATAAGAAGGTGCCATGAATAAGTAGTTATTTTTTTTTCTCCGTTTGGGAGATGAGGATGGCAGTTTAAAATTGCACAGAAAACAAATATCAATTCAAGATTAAGAAATGTTTTTAAATAGTAAATATTAATATATTTTTTAAACAACTGGATAGGAACTCCAGAAATGTTCGTTGCCTTCCATAGGGGACCAGGCGACTGCAATTTGAAAAGGGAGGGGGAAAAAAAAGAAAACCCTTTTGTCTGCGTGAAAAACTGATGATTCCCTAGACATGTGCAGAAGCAATCTTAATGCCAGCAAACTGTCAAAAATTGAAGCTTGTTCATTAGGGATTTTAATTAATAAATATCTTGACTTATTAAACTAATAATAATAATAAAAATGTGTATCATGTGCATTTGGGCCCGTCTTTCTCTATTCTTAGAAATTTGCAGACCTCTAGGTATGATAGATTTCCCTAGCCATTGTCAGCAAATACATATACACACAAACAGATCTTTTATTTAGATGTTATATAAATTTAAACTGTAACATGTATTTAGGATCTAAATTATTGGAAGACCATATTGTATATATTTGGTTTCCCCATTTTGTCGCTGTAACTATTTTATTGCTACTCAGTTTTGTAAATTTTGCAAGTCAAGATTTAATTAAAAATTTAATATTTTTATAATACCCATTCTGTTTTTATAATATGCAAAAATTAATCTGGTATTCTTTTTTGAAGGTGGGAGTTTAGCTCAAGCCATTGAAGAAAAATTTTCAAGGAATGAGCGTTTTGCAGAATCTGATGTAAAGCAAATTTTGTTACATATAGCGTTGGGTTTACGCTATATACATTCATTAAATTTAGTTCATCTGGATATCAAACCAGGTAAGTATTTATAAAGATTATTAATTAAATTTGTCTACATTTTTATCATTTGTATTTTTTATGCAGTTTATTCTCCTTTTTAAACTATTAATTTCATACTTTTGTGTTATTAAATAGGAAATATATTTATTACAAGACAAGAAAATAGGTATTCCAATTCTCTCAGTTCGTGTGAGGACGAATTTGAAGAGGACGACTTCGAAGAGGAATCTGTTGTGTATAAAATTGGTAGGTTTTGGTTACCAGATACTAAACTTTAATGCAGAATTAAGAAAATTGAGAATATTTAAATTTTGTGGGTATTGGTGTGTGTGTGTGTATGTGTGTGTGTGTGTGGGGGGGGGGGGGGTTCTTGGAGCTAAAAATTACCCAAGTGTGACACATATCTGACAAATGTTATGTTTTTCTTTCATGTGGCTAATGTTTATGGAAAGCATTTATGTTGCAATTGGCTATGGTTTCCCACAAACATTTTCTTTAGCTTTAAAGTGCTGCTTAACTCATACAGGTCCTGATAATAACCCCTTGCTGTTTACAAAATCCCATGTTGATGTAAAGAGAAATTTAAAAGGCTATTACTTATCGCCTGATATATTTATCAAAAGGTGGTTTTCAGTATCAGAATGTAGATGCCAGATGCCAACATAGTGTATTTTAAAAAATGAATCTCCTATGGTGTAAACTTTGAAGTAATATAACGTGAATGAAGTAGTATAAGTATAGTAAGTATGACGGGATGTAAATCTGAAGTAATGGACAAAAATGTTGAAGTCACTGAAAGCGATACAATTGACAATACACTAGAAGATGTTTTAAGCTGTTTGCCTTTAGAGAACCTCATGTCGTAACTGAATCGAGAAGAAATAAAAGAGTGGGTTGAAGCAGATCTTGATGAGCTGACAGAAAACATTTTGGCAGATAAGACCATCATTCAGAGTGTTTTCAATAAAACAGCTCCCCAAAGATGTTGACTCTGACAAGGAAGATGAGGACATGTCAAATAATATCAGTTGAAATCAAGCAGCTGATGCTTTGATTACATTTATCAACTTTTCTGAGTTCAACGATGCGAAAATTATGAAACTCTACATCATACAAAATGACTTCCTAAAGAAAATGTGGAGAGTACTACAAAACAAACTGATATTCGAGATTTCTTTAAGATGGCTTCTACGAGTAGGGGTACTGTGTAGGCTTACAGTGCATGTTTTTATTTTAATAGTCATGTACATATGTTGTACTTTACATTATTGAGTATTTTTTTTTCATCCTGTAATCCGGCATGCTTCAAGTCCCGAACGTACAAAGGATTTTTACTGTTGCTAAAATTTTATTATCTGATTAAATGTTATTTTCATATGTATGTATATCTACCAGAAGTTTTTCTAACGTATTCTGCACCAGATACTTCTAGATGTGTGGTGAAAAAAAAAATCTAGGCAGAACATTGAGTTTGTTGTTTAAAAAAAAAAAAAAAAAAAAAAAAAAAAATGCAATTTTGATACAAGAGAGTTAAAATTTGCATGAATATGTTATGCAACAGTTATAAAAATAAATGATTAATTTTTTTTTTTTTTTTTTTTTTTTAATGTTTTAAAAACTTAAAATTCTGTGTTAATAAATATGCTATTTATTTATCAAAAGAAAAAAAGTTGCCAGATTACGTGAAAGTAATAGCATTTTTTAGACTTTTCAACGTTATTTAATTTATTTTATGGTACGTATCTCATGAAATTTTTTTTGCGAACAATGAGTTGCATGTAATATGGCGAATACACCTAAAAATATAAAAATGCAGTATGAAATTTTAGTTGCACATTATACATCAGAATATATGGTTATTTTATAGTTATTTATATGATTTGTTATTAAAATAAGTATTCAATATTATAAAATGTTTAATTTCCCTTGCATTTAATTATTCTATTAAGAGGCTACTTCAGTCAAATGAAAAGACGCATTCGCTAATGCTAATCCTATGGAAGAAATTTATAAAAATATCTCGGTCGCATTTCAATATTTGCAAATGATTTCTTTTGCATTAAATAGTTGAGATCGATCTGTATGCAGGCCGTTTTTTACTTTTTCGATTTTGATTGCAGATATTTTTTGTGAGGATGCTTTTACTTTCGAAACCATTTCCGAAAATGAAAGTGTCCTCATAAGAAATACCTGTGAACAAAATCAAAAAAGTAAACAACGGCCTTTGTACAGATCGATCTCAACTATTCAATGCATAAGAAATCATTTAAAAATATTGAAATGCGACTGAGATATCTTTATAAACTCCTTCCATAAGATTAGTATTGGCGAACGGGTCTTTTCATTTTACTGAAGTAGCCTCTTAATATACACACACCTTCATCATGTAAATGCTATAGTTATAGCTGAGATAAATGAAACTAGCACTACAGTTCACAGCCGTATCCAACAAATAAGAGTGAATTATGTCAGCCAGGTATTGTCTAGATAGCTTAATAGTAAAGCATTGGCATGCAAACCAAGATATCCAGGTTCGATCACAGGTCTGGACATTTTTCGCTCTGTTGGAGTGGACCTCAACTGTGCTCTCCATCCTTGAATATATTCTTTTAATATTTTATTTTTGCAAATCTACAATTTCACTTGGACCTGATATATTCCATTATGATACATATTAATCTAGTCCTTTTTTCAGTACCATAGTAGACATGTTTCAAAATATAAATAATTAAAAAAAAAAAATTATTTTATTTATAGGGGATTTGGGCCATGTGACTTCAGCTGTTAATCCTGAAGTTGAAGAGGGAGATTGCAGGTACCTACCCGCTGAATTGCTGCAGGACAATTACAAACATTTGCCTAAGGCGGATATATTTGCTTTAGGCATGACTATGTTTGAAGTTGTAAGTATTTATAGTTATTTACTAGATTTGATTTTGAAGTACCCTGTCTCATAAAATCAGTATTTTATTACCTTTTTATCATTATTGTAAGCTCTATGCCATAGTTATTTCATTTGTTTACCCATTTCATGATGAGCAGCATGTATATGTGTCATTTTGAGATACACAGAATCCTTGAACTTCAAAACTAGTATTTTAGTACAGAAATTTTCGTCGTTGATCAGATTTTTAATGATTAACAAAACATTTTTGAAAATTGGTGCTGAAGAATTAATGAAAATGTAAAAGATACTCGTTAAGAAGGAGTTAAAGAAATTTAACTGTTTTATTTCTCATAAAAAAAAGGTGTTTTCTCTTTCTTTAATCAGAAAACAAGTCTAACTTTTGTTGCAAACTGTATCATGCTCATTTGTTAATTGTATGCTTGTTTTTTATAACAATAAAAATTGAGATCAAATTAGCAGATTGAATTATGCATGATCTAACGAGAGTGACTGTGCAAGGTTGTCAGGTTTTTCCTTACAAACACACAAAAGAAGAAAAAAAAAAAAAAAAAATGAAGCTTTAGTTAATTTTCTTTTAAGAAGGTTCTTACTGAACTATTATTTCCATGGTCCATATCCATTTAAGGCTGCTAGTCACCCAGCTGCTCAATTCCCCTCGGTAATATTAAGTCTATGGGCATTTGATTTTGATGCATTTTTATATTCAAAATATCTCCTCAGGAAATTAATATTTTTAACTTCTTTCAGTGTTCTCTTAAAGGGTGTCACTTTTTTTCTTATTTGTCAAAATATTTCTAAAATCTATGCTTAATTTAAAATTTTATGTTTTGAAAACTGATGAACTGGGAGTAAAATTTTAACACTTCATGTAAAATTAAGAGTAGATTTTAGAAATATTTTGAAAACTAAGGAAAAAAGAGACATCCTTTAAGAAGAGAACATAGCAAAAGGAAGTAACAAATATTAATTTCCTGAGGACATATTTTGAATATAAAAATGCATCAAACGCCCATAGACTTAACATTACCGAGGGGAATTCGGAAGCTGAGTGACTGGCAACAGAAAAATCCTGTGCCTTATAAAATATTTTTGTCTTTACCTCTGTATTTTTTTTTTAAATATTAAAATCGTGAAATAAGAAACTATTTTTTCATTTTCTATCTGACAAGTATTCTTATGCAATAGGATTTTCTTTCTTGGTTTTTATATTCAGAATTCAGGCAATTCTGTTTAGATTTCAGAAAACACCTGTTAAAAATGAAGCCTTTTCTTAAGGTATAGCCTATTTTTTTTTTTTTTTTTTTTTTTTTTTTTTTTTTAAACAGTCTATAATTACACATCAATTTGAAGCATTAAATTTAGTTATATATTGATTTACACATTACACAATTAAGCAAACATTACTGTGGAAATCGACTTGCACTTAGAAGCATGCAACATGTCCAGATGATCAGTAAACGGTATCGTCCAGCAGACAGTTGTTTGTTGCTGTTATTCATCTGTGTCTGTGGAATGTTTGCAAGTTAAAAAGAACAATGCAGTGTTGTGTGTTATTTAGGGGCAAAAGAAATTTTATTTTGTGAAGTGCATAAACACTTCCGTGAGGCAATCTGGTGAAGTTTTGGTGGCCAATGTTCGAATACCCACTGTGCCCAGATGTTTTGCCATATGACTTTTCTGCTGGAAAATGTATTGAAGGATCTTCGTTTTAACTCGGGCATCAAAGTCATTGAAAATTTTTGAAACTGGTTCCTATTTCAGCCAAAGGGCTTTTATGAACAAGTTATTTGCTGCTTGGTGAAACAGTGGGGAAAGTGCATGTGTAGTTTTGTCAATTATGTTTGAAATAAACTATATAATTTCATTCTGTAGCCTCTATTCTGTTTTAATTTGATGCACCTGAGTACTTTTGTAATACAGTCCTCCCTACTTAATCAAGTCACGAATAATCAAATACCCCGCTTATATGAATAGAATCCCCCGGAACCAAATTTATTCCTATTGGATCTATGTTATTTTTCCCCGCTTAAACCAAATACCTTTTACGAACGTCCCGCTTAATCGGATAACAACTGTCTGACCGATGTTTGAAAATAGGTGCGGAAAGCACGTTTCCGCTGGAATTTCCTTCTACCTTTTTTCATTTTCGTTTCCTTTACGCTGAAAACAAATTTTTAGATCTTCCTGCAATGATTTCGGCTGGCAGGTATATAATGGACAGTTCAAACCCTCACCTTGATCTCCCCCACCATCACTTCCTGCTGTTAACCAGGCTTTTTAACCCTCTCGTTGCGTAACCCGAGATTTCCTCGGGCAACGTAAAAGTAGCAAAATTTGTGCAATCCGCGATTTCCTCGGGGATTCATTTTAACCACTGGCGACTATTTTTGAATTAAACTCTGACCACTTTGTAAATACAAAAAATTCCATATAGACTTTAACAACATTGGCAAGAGAAAAATATACTGCAAAATTGATTTTTTTAAAATAGTGGTGCCAGAATATAAAAATAGTCTCCAGTGACAGCCCCAGGGTTCGCACAGACTCCTTAGACTCCTTGGAAACTCCTTAGAAATGAAAACATTCCCAAGTAGTACTTAGAACTACTTAGATGAGCAAACTACTACTTAGAAACTCCTTATATTGTATTGTGGCTTCGGATGCAAGCCATATTCCTGCCGAAAAAAAAAAAAAAAAATCGTGATTGAAAAACGCACGGTAAATCCTTTATGTCCGTCATTCATCTGAAGCACAACATTGATTGGATAGGGTAATCTTAATGGCAGGGCTCCCACTAGGTCCGTAAAGTCCGTTTTTTGACATTGTTAGCCGACCTTTATTTTAAATTTCATCGATGTTTGGCATTTAGCCAAAAATCTCGGAAAAATCGCGTTTTTCGCAAATATGTTCCAAAATACCGTCAAATTTCGTCAATCGATCGCGGAAAAAATTCGTAAATTTTGTCAAAGGATCGTGAAAAAACGCGAATTTCGCCAACAGATCGCGGGAAAACTCGGATTTCTTAAAAAGACGCAAATTTCTTAAAAGACAGCGAAAAAACTCGAATTTACTTAAAGGATCACGAAAAAACATCGTTAAACATCGTTAAACATCGAGAAAAAAGCAGATTTCCTCAAAAGATCGTGAAAAACACGCGAATTTCCTCAAAAGATCGTGAAAAACACGCGAATTTCCTCAAATGATCGCGAAAACACGGTTTCCATCAAAAGATCGCGAAAAAAACCGTTAGTTTCGTCAAACGATCGAAGTAAAACGCAAATTCCATCAGAAGATCGCAAAAAACACGTGAATTTCGTCAAAGGATCGCGAAAAACACGCGAATTTCGTCAAAGGATCGCGAAAAACAACGCAAATTTCGTCAAAGGATCGTGAAAAACACGCGGTTTCCATTAAAAGATCGCAAAAAAAACCCGTCAGATTCGTTAAACAATTGAAATAAAACGCGAATTCCATTAAAAGATGGCGAAAAAAGCGAATTTTCCCAGAAAGTCGCGAAAAAAAAACGCGAATTTCTCTCAGAAAATAGCGAAAGAAACGCGAATTTCCACCTGAAGATCGCGAAAAAAACGCGAATTTCATCATAAGATCGCGAAAAAAAATGCGAATTCGTCAAAATTTCACCTTCAAAAAAAGCGATTACCGCTGTTCTAAAAGAATAAATTCAAAACTTGTTACATTTTTTTCTTGTATCTTGCATTTAGCATTCTTTTTTTTTTTGCCTTTCAAAATTTTCTTTAAGATGTTGCATTTAGCATTCTTCTTTTTTTTTTTTTTTTTTTTTTTTTTTTTTTTTTTTTTTGGCCTTTTTAAATTTTCTTTAAGATGTATCATGTATGCGATATACATAAGTGTTAGGGGTTTGACTAATCTATATTTATATGACCTAGGGGTGATTCTAGTTCGAATTTTCCGAAAATGTAAGGCATTCATTTCCGGAAATTGTAAAAAATCGGTCACCAATCCGAAAATATGGTCGCCGAAAAAAATAAATTTTGTCAATCGTTAGCAGAAAAATCGCCAATTTCGTCAAAGGATCGCGGGAGAAATGCAAATTTCGTCAAATAATAGCGAAAAACACCGCAAATTTCGTCGAAAGATCGCGAAAAAAAACCCAGAAATTTCATCAAAAGATCGCGAAAAACCATAAATTTCGTGAAAAAGTCGCAAAAAAACGGCAAATTTCGCCAAAAGATCGCAAAAATCGACAAAGTTCGTCAAAATATCGTGAAAAAAACCCCAAAAATTTCGTCAAAAGAGCACGTAAAAACTCAAATTTTGTCGAAAGATCGCGAAAACCCAAAAATTTCTTCAAAAGAGCACGTAAAAACTCAAATTTCGTCGAAAGATCGCGAAAACCCAAAAATTTCTTCAAAAGATCGTGAAAAACGGCAAATTTCGTCAAAAGATCGCGAAAGGACCCACAAATTTCGTCAAAAGATCGCGAAAACCCAAAAGTTTCGTCAAAAGATCGCGATAAAACGGCAAATTTCGTCAAAAGATCGCGAAAGGACCCACAAATTTCGTCAAAAGATCGCGAAAAAACTCACAAATTTCGTCAAAAGAGCGCGAAAACCCAAAAGTTTCGTCAAAAGATCGCGATAAAACGGCAAATTTCGTAAAAAGATCGTGAAAAAAACACATTTCATCAAATAAGCGCGTAGAAACTCACAAATTTCGTCAAAAGATCGCGAAAAAAACTACAAATTTCGTCAAAAGATCGCGAAAAAACTCACAAATTTCGTCAAAAGAGCGCGTTAAAAACTCACAAATTTCGTCAAAAGATCACGAAAAAACCCACAAATTTAATCAAAAAAATCGCGAAAAAAACTCACAAATTTCGTCAAAAGAGCGGCGTAAAAACTCACAAATTTCATCGAAAGATCGCAAAAACCCAAAAGTTTCGTCAAAAGAACGCGATAAAACGGCAAATTTCGTCAAAAGATCGCGAAAAAAAAAAACGCATTTCGTCACAAGAGCGCGTAAAAACACAAATTTCGTCAAAAGAGTGCGTAAAAACTCACAAATTTCGTCAAAAGATCGCGAAAAACCCCACAAATTTCGTCAAAAGATCGCGAAAAAGCCACAAATTTCGCCAAAGCGCCACCGAGAAAACGCATAGCTAGTGTCGGGAGTGGATTCCCACCACCCCCCTCTCTGGTGTAACTTTTCAGATTTGCTGTGCATTTCAGAATTTTTTTTTTTTTTTACTCAAAATCACCCCTGTGATATGATCATTGGTCAGTGCATAAGAAAGTAGATTGTCAATTTTGTATTTAAACTCACGAAATGAATAAGCAATATATTGTGAATACTGTGCAATTTCAGCACTAACAATTAGATTCTAATAGAGTAAAATTTGTTTTTGAAATGTTTTTCTCTCCCAATTAGGCATTAAAAATTGGAGTGTGCATACCATATAACGATGCAGCACATAAAAACATCGACCAAAAAAAAAAAAAAAAAATGCAAATCCTTAAAATTTTTTGGACTCCTTGGATTTTTTGTGTACTCCTTGGATTTTTTCTTCCCAACTCTGTATGAACCCTGCAGCCCTGATTTAGCCTGATTTAAATGTAATGTGCGAAATTTTTGAACGTATTTTGATTTAAAAAAAAAAAAAAAAAAAAATTACACAGTGAGAGGGTTACTGGCAATGCGCTGTCACTTCGAGACTCGAGATGGTAGTTGTGATATTTTGCACTAATTCGAAAAATAACTCGATACTTACTTCTTTAAAATTCCACTTAAACAAACTACTTTAAACGATTTTTTTTAAGGCAGTATAAGTAACATAAATTATAAGTAGCAAAGTTTTGACCTAATTCAAACGAGCTGCATTAACCATATAAATGTATGTATTGACATTAAATTAATACGTATTTACTTTATATTAGCATTTGTATTTATTTTAGTTTATGTTATTTTACTAAGATTTATTAAGCTGTTAATTAAATATAACGTAGATGGTTATTTTGCCTTTTTATTACGCATTAAACATTACAGTTATGATTCCCCGTTTAATCAAATATCCCGCTTAATCTAATATTATTTCTGGAACTGTCAATATTCGTTTAAACGGGGATGACTGTATTCTTTCCTCATGAAAGTAAATATAATTAAAACTTAAGGGGGAAAAATAAAGCCATTATAAATAATAATCAAATACAGAAAAATAAATGAAAAATTATGTGTACGTACAAAATTTTAATTTTTTCTGTCAAGTTCAGCTAAATATTTTAAATGTTGAAACGTTTACCGAAAAAAAAGGGGTTGAGACATAAAGAGGAGAGGAGAATTAAACTCCTAAATCCACTTCCTTGTATGGTGGAGTGGTTAAAAATAATCATAGCTTAACAAATCTTTCCTCTGTTATCTGTTAAGGTTATTTAAAATAAAAGTGGCTCTGAAGTCTGCTGAAAATTTCTATTTCCTTTGAATTGTGCCGTGTTTAATTGTAAATTTACATTATTCAATTATGATTTATCAAGTATCCAAGAAAAAGGAACATTAACTTTTTTAACCCGGAAGTACATGAGCCGGGCCTGATAGACCCAGTGTGCATATGGTTTTTACAATTGTCACCACTATTTTTTTAAAAGTAATCTTCATTTTATTTTATCACAAAATTTTTAACATTTGTCTCCGACTAAATAATGTGACGATTATTATTTGTATTCATTACTGACAAAGTAAAAACCATTGATACTGTGGGTATGCGCACATTCTCCCGCATTAAGTAGACAATATAACAATAAATAATGGAAGATTTTACACTGACTAAAATATCTGTATTGATATTTAAGCCCATGATATTTATTTAAAGTGTTATCAGTTATGAAATTTTGACTATGTAGTTTGTTTATAATTTATATTTGATTAATGTATAATTTTTTTTTGTACCATAATGATGTTTCCAATTGTTTTAGTGTGGTGGAGGTCCTCTTCCAAAGAATGGTGAATCTTGGCATGCCATTAGGGAAGGGAAAATACCATACTTGTCTTATTATTCCAAAGAAATGAATGATCTCATCAGGGTAACCATTTTATTTTATCTAAAATCTTTATTTTTGTAAATGACGATTTTGTTCATTTTTAATATAATTTTGATAGCTGAATTCAACTTAGACTTTTGCTTAGTTGGCATTTTCATTATAGTTCCGTGCTTTTTCAACATTTATTTGCCCTTTCCTTTATATATATATATATATTAAATCCTCGTTCAAAATGGACATATGTAGCTTATACTCCCCTTCTAGTAACGTGTCAAATTTGACATTATGTATGCTGTATTGTTATCAGACCTGTTCCATTGTAATGAATATTGTGTTTTTAAAGCTTTTTTTTTATGCCTAAAGAATATCACTTCTTCTTTTTTTTTTTTTTTTTTTTTTTTTTGGGAGGGGGGGGGGGGGGGGGTTGTCTATCTATATTCTAATTTTTATTAAAAGGTTTAAACAGTCTGAGCATTTAAATATGTTGTTGAATTCAATGATTTTATTGTTTGAAAATTATGTTTGTTGTTATGTGGCCATTATTTTTAAAATGAACTTTACACCATTTTATATTTAACAATATAGTATGGCATTTAAAAAATAATTTTCAGTTATTTTTGTGAATCTCTTTTTTTGTCAGTCTGCACTCTTTTTAAAGTTCTCTAAATCAAAGTCATTATGAAAAGTATACAGTCAAGCCTATTTTTTCAAAAATAGTCATTGTAGTAATTTCCAAATTTATTATAGAGAATTGGGCCGAAAGGGGCCTGCTGGCCACACCGGGTTCAACTTTGGGCCAGATTGCAGCTATTAAAACAACAATTGTAGAAATAAATTGTTTCATATTTAAAAAGTAGTTTTTCATTAAAATGTGCAATCTTAAAAATATGAAATAAAAAAAGATCTTTTAAAAGTAAATTCTCAGCTGATGGAAAGAGATGAACTTTGTTTTTCCTTTTGCATTCTTCCTCCTTTGACAATAGTCATGGAAAGAAACAAAAAAGCTAATGTTAAATCTATGGGAGAAATCTTTACGGATTTCTTACTTGTATTTTGACACTTTTAAATCTTTATTTGCGTAGGATACTTGAGATTGATATTTTATATTGTGCAGTTGTACTTTTTCGATTTTGGTTAGTTTTTTTATATGCAGACACTGTCAATTTTGGAACCCGTTCTGAAAGTTAAACTATCCTCAAATAAAAACACTAAAAAAAAATATAAAAAGTACAAACACACAATATAAAATATCAGACCTCAGGTATCATAAAAATACAAGTGAGATCCCATAGGTTTAACATTAGCAATTTTGTTTTTTTGCATCACTAGTGTAGGCTCTTTACCAGAAACTCGATCTGAGCCAAAATGGAAGAAAATTTATTATGGAAAGAAGTCTACCATTTTATCTCTAATATCAGTTTTATCTGTAATGGGTATATATCCATTAATGCTGCAACATAAATGCTCAAATATATAACTTTTTTTTCACCTGGAGAAATATTCTAGACTCTTTTGAAAGAATTGGGTTAATCAAAACCTGTTCCTTAAGAGTCAAATCTTAACACGAACCTGGAATAAAGTCAACTAGATCTCGACATGAACCTAAAATAAAGTCAACCAGCATTTAAAAAAAAAAAAAACCTAATTTGGTGAAGGACTCCACTAGGAATTTCCAAAAATTATATTTGTTTATATTTATTATACTTGATCATAGAACATCTAATATCTTTGTCTCTTGTTTGTTCGCTTACATTGATTAGTCGAATTATGTCCACAGTTTTATTTTCTGTAACAATTTTCAATTTGATTGCTTTGTTATATTAGAGTTCAAATGCATATAGTTTTTGTTTTCTAAATCAAGTCTGTCCATTTTGAGTATTATAAATTACAGTGTGGAACCGTTTTTCTGGAAATCATTTAAAGCAGTTATCCCAAATCATATTTTCAATTGAATGACTAGAGATTTTCCAGAAAAGAGTGCTATATGGTCTGAATTTATCATGTGCATTGCTTGATACATTAATTACCAGATGCATAGTATAAATTGATGCCAACATTAGGATTTGAAATGGAAGCATTTTGACATATGGACTGGGAGGCTGCTCCACAGACATCACCTCATCGAATTGACGACTGAAATTCCAGGATTTAGGCAGAAACCAATTAGCATATTAAAATGCAGCTGGTTTGTCAAGTTTTATCTTGATGGAAACCACCTGCAGATCTGATTATCGTGGTTGATCGTTAGGTTTATCACTGTTTTCCTGCACTCAAAGGTATGAAAACATGAAGGACTGGGTGCAAGAAAACACAATGTTAAACCTACCAATCAACTACTAAAATTGGGTCTGCAGGTGGTTTCCACCAAGATATATACCTTGGCAGACCAGTTGCATTTCAATATGCGAATCGAGTTTTAACTAATCCTGGAATTTCAGCTGTCAGTCCGATGAGGTGATGGTTTGTGCAGCTGCCTCCTGGTCTACTAAGTTGTTTTTTTTTATGCATATCCCCCCCCCTCCCTTTCAAGGGATTTTCATAAACTTTCCTCTTTTAAACTTTGATTAATCTTTGATCCTGATTAGATTTTATTCTTAATCCAGACCTGCCAACTGCTACGAAAAAATCGTAGTTGCTACGATTTGGACTTTTAAACTACGATGCTACGAAAATCGGTCTCAAACTACGATTAAAAAAAAAAAAAAAAAAAAAAAAAAACACGCATTTTTTTTTCCAGTTGAGATTTTTAGTCTACGCAGCACATTTTACAGGAGTGATTCTGCTCTGAAATTTCCTAAATTTTAAAGTATTCGGTTCCGAAAGTTTTAAGAAATTGGTCATTAGTCCGAAAATTCAGACAATAAAAAATGCTCAAGTGAAAAAAAAAAGGGCTATAAAACAAACTTCTTAATTTAAAACCGCCTTAATTGTTATTAACCATGAGTAAATCGTGCATCTAATTATTTATTATACAGGAATTCCCTTCTTTAGAAACTGGGGCGCCATTTAAGAGTTTCTTGAAGGGCAGGGTTCGAAATATTGGGCGGAATTTGCACAAAGAAAAGGACAGTCCTGCATAATGAAAACTGCTATGCAGTATTTCTCCCTGAAAATTCTTCCACAGACCTATGATTCTTCTGCGAGCATATTTTAAAATTTCTTAGAAACCCGCAATTTTTTTTCTTTTATGGAATTTTCTTAAATCAATTCGTGAATCGGTCATGAAAAAAAAATTGAGAATTTCTTCAAACGATCATGGGAAAATATCTGATATTTCATCAAAGATCTCAGAAACAAATAGAAAAAACCTTCAATTGTTCGCTGAATAAAATCTAATTTTGTTAAGAATTGAGAAAGAAATTGAAAATTTCGTCAAAAAATTGCGAATTTCGATAAGTTATTGAGGGAAAATATTACAAATTTCTTCAAAAAGTCGCGGAAACAAGTGGTGAATTTTGTTAATTAGTCACGAAAAGATATTACGATTGTGGGGAAAAGAATTGTGAATATCGTGAAATGATCACGGAAAAAAAAAAAAAAAAAAAAAAAAACGCGAATTTCGTCAAAATTTACTGGATTGAGCTAAAAAAAATTGGAACTGGGCTCCTTTTACAAATGTTTAACCAAAAAAAAAAAAAAAAAAAAAAATGCGAAATGAGAAGAAGCTCAAAAAATCGTATAAAATTTTTCCGAGGAAAAAAATTACTATATTGAGTTGAAAGACTGAAACCTTATTCCTTTTACGAACGTCAAAAAATGGCTGCAAAAAACCTACCAACCAACCTCCAGATTAATTTTAATTTTGAGTGCTACGATTTCTCATTTTCAAAAGTTGGCAGGTCTGTTAATCTAATAATTTGTAATCAGAAACAATGGCACAATATATTCTACACATCTGATCAAATGGATATTGTTTTGATGCCCAGTTAGTTATTTAGAAAGAAAGAGGGAAAAAAAAAAAAAAGTTATTCAGAATACCCCTTCACCTGGCGATTCTGGATAAATGGTTTCCGTATTGTATAAAATAATATTATTAAGTACATTTTAATTTGTTTCCATTGCTCAGCAACACAAAACTTTATGCCGCATTCATGCACTCGTTTTTGCACATAAATGCATGAAATTTAAGGATATTATTTAAATGTCCAAGAATTGAACAGCATTCTTCATTCATTTTCCTGTAAGTGAGGTGCATCTTGAAATAAGATAACCATTCTCAGACTCTCATGTCCCCAAAATTGCCTTACATCACCTATTTTGACAGTATTTTCTAAAAAATATATATAAAGATGAAAAAGGCTTTTTGATTTCTTGATATCTAAATAAAGAGTAGAAACAAATTTTATACATCTATGTATGATCCCTTTGTGAATTTATCAAAATGGAGACAATTCGGATTTAGCAATGTAAAAAAAAATAAAATCTTATATTTAATAAAAGAAATGCTTTATGATGCACTAAAGAACATTTTTTTCATTTAATTTCAGCTTATGATTGATCCGAACCCTGAGAGACGTCCTTCTAGTGCTGCTTTAGTACACATTCCTACCCTCGTTCCATATGCTTGCAAGACCAAAGAACAGTTGAGTAATGAATTAAAAGTGGAGAAATTAAAAAACCAGTTGCTGGCCAGGTAATAACCTTTTTATTTCAGTGATGGATATTTTCTGTATCTCATCTTATCAATTCTATGAATATGAGTGACTTTGTGACACCCAGTCTAGTTTTAATATTTCGAATATCTCACTCTGTCTGGTGTGGTTGGAAAGCAAATAGCATTGTCATCTCCTAGTACGGCGTGACACATCACCTAACGACCATTTCCCGAAGCTCTAACACGAAATTTGCAAACTAGACCAGTAGTCACAAAGTAACTCCTTCTTACGGTATAGTAATATTTTGCTGTTGTGAATGCCAGTCTAATAAAATGAAATTGAACAATGAAAAAATTGTGAAATTATCTTTAGGTCTCTTCTGTTTACCTCGTTTAATGTGTGTTAAAACATTTAATCTTAACAAATTTTGAACTTTTAGTGTAACAAATAAAAATTTTATCTTTTTGATCATACTTAATTTTACTTTTTGAGGAATAAAATAAAAGTTATAAAGCATAGTAAAATGCAGCAAAAAATTATCTCAGAAAAATTCATTTCTAAACTGAAAAGAAATCAGCTACAGATCTTATCGTAGATAATTGTAGCAAGCTGATATAACTGTGGATCACAAAATGATTATGTCAGTATCTGTTAAATTCATGTGCTGTGTGGTTAATGCCTATCTTGAACAGTCTTTTGTGTCTCTGAATAGTCACAGATTACAAAAATGAAAGTTCAGAACACTGTGTACAATAGAACAATTTATTAGTAAATTTATAGAAATACTGCTTTGCTATTACTACCCATCACATTATTTTGTGTACACATCCTAATTTTCTTCTCATCAAATAAATATTAAGCTCTTTTGTCTGTAAATTCATGTAGAAGTAATGTAGATCCTGCTTTGAATCTAACAACAGATTAGTTCTTGCAATACAGAGTTCGGGATTTTTTTTGATTAAAAAAAAAAAAAAAAAAATCTGAATTTTTTTTTTATTTGAGCCGGATTTGTTTGATTTAAATCTGTTTTTTTTTTTTAAAAAACCTCGCACAATATTATTATTTTATGACTTTTAATTTATAAAATAAAAATTATTTAGACATACACATGATGCATGATGTATAAATATTACCAATACATATTAATGTTACACAATTTAAATTAATGATTAAAATTGTAACTTAATTGCCTCTCGAAATATTTCGTTATAAAAAAATGCAAGAAAAACTACAAATCAGATGTCAAAAATCAATTCCACCATACATATTTTAGTTAAACTAATTGCAGCACATAAAAATTTTAAATAATTTTGGAAGCAAATTAAGATGTTAACTTTTGTTTTTTGCTAAAGTGCTGGTAGAGAAAAACAACTTTTACAGCTTTATCAGTTCTTAATTTTCAAATGTACTGAACACAAAGCAGAAAACAATCATTCTTCTGAAGCACATGAAGCTATTGCAGTAAAAAACTGGTTGATTATGAGTTCTTTAAGTTTTTAGTATTATCCTTTTCGATAAATGTAACATGTGTCTTCCACCATTCTAAAGACCAGGGTTCTTTCGCTATAACTTTACATTGTACTTTTTGACAAAGATTAAGCTTTATCTTTCTAAAAACTGATTGATTATGTGTATTATCGAAAACTAAATTATGTTAAAGTACATTAATATGTTTGTTTACATCTCGAATTTATTTTTAAATAATTTTTAAAAATCTGATTTAAATGAATGATTTAAAAAAAAATTGATTTAAATCATGATTTTAATCACGATTAAAATCAAGTTGATTTAAATCAACGAACCCTGTTGCGATGTGACTTGCTTCAGTATAACAAAATTTCACTGTAACAACTTAATTTTGGATGTCCCCACACTTTCATTATGCTGGTACTTATTGTGCTTGTTAAATTTTCCAAAATCATAAGGACCTACGACTAATTGGATGACTAGATGACAGTTGACTTCATGTAAATTGATACTAGATTGAACAGGGCGATAGTAAAACTGAATAAAAACATTGTATATAATTTTAAACAGATCATGGAATATAAAAATAGGAAAGAGGCACCTTTTCTTGACTGTACTCTCATAATCTAACTATTTTACTTAATTTAAAAACATTTTTAAAATATCCATTTTTTTTTAATGCACACAAAATCTTTGATATTAAAATTTATACTAATAAAAGTTGCCCTTATTATCTTCTTTCATTTTTCAGTAAAGTAACCAATGTTACAAAATTCTGTTCTGTATAATCCCATTAGAATGCAATGAATAATTGTGCCAAGTTGCCTTTGTTTGCTAGTTATCTTCATTATGGAAGATTAACTTAATAATTTATTTACATCTTTTTTCTTCATAATTTTATTATGTTTAATTTTAAATTAATTTATGCGGCATTTTCATTTGTTAGAACTGTTAAAATAAAAGCATTTGAAATTAAAAAAATATATACATATTTATTTTTAATCTTTTGTTTTGTTCATTTAGGATCTATGTTGTTATAAAATTCCTAATTTGTCAGGGTTGTAATTTTAAACGGTCAAAATTGATTTTGACCAGGACACTGGATAAAAGGGGTTTTAACCGTCCAAAAGTGGTCAGAAATGCAGACCTGCCAACCTTTGAAAATGAGAAATCGTAGCACACAAAATTAAAGTTGGTTGATTGGTTTCTCATGTTTCGCAGCCATCTTTTGACATTCGTAAAAGGAATAAGGTTTTTCAACTGAATATAGTAAATTTTTTTCTCTGATTTGAAAAATGTTTATACGATACGATTTTTAGTTTCTTCTTGTTTTGCAGAGTTTTTTTACATTTGTAAAAGGAGCCTTGTTCCCATTTTTTTTAGCCCAGTTCAATAAATTTTGACGAAATTCACGATTTTTTCCCGCGGTCATTTCAGGATATTCACAATCCGCCCCACAATCGTAATTCACATTTTTCTATCACGATTCTTTGTTGAAATCCGCACTTTTTGCTGTGAACTTTTGACGAAATTCGCATTTTTAACCGCGATCCTTTCACAAATTTTGCGTTTTTTACCACCGTCCTTTGACGAAATTAGTGTTTTCTTTCTGCGATCTTTCGGTGAAATTTGTGCTTTCTTAATGATCTGTCAATTAAATTCGCATTTTCTTACTGATTTTTTGATGAAATTTGCATTTTCTTTCTGCGATATTTTGACAAAATTCAAGTTTTTAGTCTGATCCTTTGACGAAATTGATTTTTCTTACACAGTCATTTGTTGAAATTCGTGATAGTTTATCGAAAATCATGCGATTTTGCACACTATTTCAAACGTTGCTCCTCAAAGAACCCCCCTCCCTCCAGAAATTCTTAAAATGGCACCCATGTTTCTAGGAAGGGAATTCATTTATAAATATTTACAGAAACATGATTCACTCGTGGTTATGTTAAGAAGTTTGTTTTGCAGCCCAGATTTTTCCCCCCCCCCCAGGAACATTTTTTAATGTCCGAATTTTTGGATTAATGGCCAATTTTTTAAAACTTTTGGAAATGAATACTTGAAAGTTTGGAAATTTCGGAGCAGAATCACTCCTGAAAAATATGCTACGTGGGATAAAAATTGCAACTAGAAACAAAAATGCGTTTGTGTTTTTTGCGAAAAATCATAGTTTAAGACAGATTTTCATAGCATCGTAGTTTATAGGTCAAAATCGTAGCAACTATGATCTTTTTGTAGCAGTTGGCAGGTCTGGAAATGGTCAAAACTGTTAAAAATGGTCTTAATTTTAACCCATTTGTGCCTGAATTTTTGTTTTCTCAAATTTTTTGCTAAAATCACTTTAAAATGTTGCAAAATGAACTGGAAAAATACTAAAAAAAATTAAACTTAATTTTTTTTTGTATTTATTTGATAAAATGTAAAAGAACTAAATATGAGTATTTCTAGTAGAATAATATGCATAATTATATATTTTGCCTATATTTATATTTAAAATGTTTTTAAATTGTATATTATGTACTATAATTAGTATTTTAATAAACTACAAAAAAAAAAAAAAAAAAAAAAAAATATTTATTTCTTTGCAGAGACTAATAACGTTATAACTATGATTAATAATAAAATAAGAATAGTCGTATTGCAGACTTAATAACAATTTATTTCATAAATATCTTCGAAAGGAGATTGCATAAATAACTGTCTCCTAAATTTCTAACAAAAATATGTGCCCATTTGTGCCTAGAACCCTATATTTTGTACATTACAAAAATTCATAAAAAATATGCTTGAACATTTAATTTCGCAATTTAAAAAAATACGTATTTCAAAAAAGTCCACAAGCTAAGATTATAACTTGCGATTTTGGGTCCATGATAGAAAAAATATAAATAAACTTACTTTTTACATTTCGCCCTCTTGAAAAATTAAAAATCTATAAACACCGAAAAAAGCCTTAATTTAAGCAAATAAATATCCACCTTGTGCTGTCATCTCTCGGTTATAGATAAAGACATTTATAAATAATGATTTCATGCAATTTTCATGTTATAAAGAAGAAAATTATACAAATGCATTAAAATTTGAAACGTCCCAAAAATGGGACACTAGGCATAAATGGGTTAATAATTGACTTTTCTTTCCAATTAAAAGTAACTTAATAAGCATTAAAATTAACAGTGCAGTTAAAAAAATAATACACTAACAAGTTAATGAGGCTCATTAGTAAAATATGCTTATGCAATACAATAAGAAAGTTAGATCCATAATTGTCCTATCATTGTTAATTGGGTATCAACAGGGAAAAAAATCATTCTTCCTTTCAGCTGTTGATACAGGGGTATCTAAAGAAACTGCCAGTATTGTTTAAAATTAGCAGCTGATGCTAAAGAAGAGGTAGAAAACAAGTTTGCTTGTAAAGTAAGAAGTTTTGTAAATGACAATGAAAACAAGATGAAATGCATGAAAGAAGATTTTCAAAATGCATATAGATACGAATTGTTTATTTCTTATGGGTGTGCTGCATATTACTTGAACCTTGTAGGACAAGATATTATAAACACAAACAAAGTGAGTTTAATAATGAAGCATGTTATTGAAGTCCAGAAATACTTCCGAAACAACCACTGACTTTCAGGTTACCTATCTGAATATGAAGCATCTGTTAAACCCCAACTTTCAGGGGGAACACAGCGGAACAGTCAGATTGAATGTTTGACAACTTTTATTAAAAACAGAGATTTGTACATGAAAATTGCAGATGAGCATGAAAATGATATTGATGATAACATTGTTAAAATCTTTAACAATGTAGCCAGATACAAAGAAGTAAAACATTTACAAAATCAACTTAAGCCTATTTCTCTTGCTTTAGATAAACTTGAAAAGGACGATGCTACTATATCTGGTGCATGTGACGAATGGTTAAGATTCCTAAAAAAGTATAGACAACTGCAAAACTTGTACTTGTAATCGCTTTTTAAATTCAACACAAATTACATAAAAATATAAAAGAACTCGTGTAAAAAAAATAATTAAAACACTTGTGTTGTATTTTGGTGTTATGTTATTCATGTTATGAATTTTTTAATTTGGTATTTGCTGGTATTATGTTACTTATATTATGACTACGTTAACTTAGTTTTAACATATGCTAGTAAAACATGTTTGATTATTTGTAAATAAATTGAATAGTGAATTTCAGTGGTAAAAATGACCAAAATTGATTTTGACTAGGACGGTTTAAACCCCTATGGTTAAAACCAATACAACCCTGTAATTTGTAGACCTACCAATTACCCCTGTTTATCCAAAGAAACTTCAGAGTGTAAAGAAAAATTGTAATGCTTCGGAAATTTTCAAAAGTTTTAATACCTTTTTTTCTTCAGCAGTTTTAATTTATCTTAAGGCTGTTCTCAATCCAAAAGAGCATCTTTATGACATAAGTTTTAATTTATTTTTGTTCGGAAATGCATGAAACTAGCAGGTGCTGTTGTTCTGAAACTATGTAATTGAACTGTGTTTTCCAGGTTTTTTTTTTTTTTTTTTTTTTGCAAATGCAATAGATTTTTCAAAAAATAGTGTCAAAGTAGGCATTTTGAATCTATTTTCTGCGCAAAAGCTGAATAACCACTCAAGGAAGGATGAAAAAGTTTTTGTCACACTTATAATTCAATAATTTATTTATCAAAAAATGGAAAACACAGTTCGATTTCAAATCGCTTCTTTAGTCGGGCCTTCCAATTTTATATCTTTCTGTTAAACAATGAATTTATATATGTGTCAAATCGTTTTGGTTGAGCAAAGCAGTTGAGGAAGTAGTTTTATCCTTCTCTTCAGAAGACCTTTACATAGCCATGCAGTTACGATTATCTTGATCTGCCACTGAGGCAGGAATTATCCATACTAATGAAAGAAAGTTTCACTGTGTGTGCGTGGGAGGGGGGGGGGGGGGTACTATAATTGTACATTTTAATTTAAATAGATTCAATCAATATGTTTGATGCAAATATTTATTTATTTATTTATTTTTTTTATTTTTTTTTATTTTTTAACAGAGAGTTGGAAAAAGCTGCGAAATCTTTGAAGATGGGAAACTCCAATAATAGACTCAACAGACTAATTGGTGGAAAAGTTAATCGTAGTTCTAGTGTGACATTCTGAATGTGCTTTCTACTTAGAAAATTGTGGTATTTCTCTCGTCATTTGTAAATATGTTAATATTCATTAGATATCTCCTTTATTTTCTCTTTGCATTTTGTATAATAATGTGCCTTACAAAATGTCGGCTCTGAGATCTTAATTGTTTCCGGAAAAGATTTGTAACTGTTGAAGCCATTTTGAGTGACTTTTTACCCTCTTTTTAAATCTAGTGAGATGTATAGTAGGCACAGCGTTTAAGCTGGAGAATATATTTAAATGATGTGTAAGTTTGTATCATATGTCATGAGTGTTTAGATCAATGTTATTTCATGTAGAATATTTAACATGCTGTTTTCAGAATTTTCACCTGCATATTGTGTTTCATTTACTTTTCCATCTCATGTTTGCTTTCGTGTGTTTCAACGATGTCATATTTGACTGAAATTGGATAATATGACAATTAAATAGCTGGTGGTAAGAACATCTATTGTAACTTGTTAAAACTTCCCAAAACATAGCAGCATTTTCATGGGCAGTGTTCTTAAATTTCACTTTATCAGATCAAAGTCTCCTCAAATGTAACAAGGGCAATCGATTTGTGTTAAAAATGTTGCTTTCGTGTAAGCTCAGCAAATTTGAAATACTTTGAATTTGCGCATGTTTTTTCAAATCATGCTATAAACATTTGATTTGCATTTAGAAAGTTCTAGTGCAGCATAGGTTCTTCATAATTTCATTTTGTTTTCTGATATTTAAGTTAGAATTCAACTGTTATTATTGAACTGAATCTTTAAAAAAATTGATCTGATGAAGAGAACTTTAAATAATTATGCTAGAAACAGCTCTCTTTTCTAAATAGTTCTGATGTTTTAACAAGTTATTGCTGTTGAAATTACATGTTATCACAGCATGTAATGTTTGTAATTTTGTTCCAACTTTATGCAATTCCATGTGTATTTTTTAGCCTGCTCTTATTTTGTGAAGCAACATTTTATTTTGCTTTTAGAATGTGCCATTTAAGCTGTTCCTACAATTTTCTTTGATTGCATTTCATATGTGTTGTAGCTTTTACACTGATTTTATTATGTTTGATTAAATATTGAATTGAAGGGGAGGGGAGGGGGTTTGTTTTTATATGGAATACTTATGAAAAGATCTTTATAATGTTAACTAGGCAGCAAGTTTGATGTTGGACTTCAATTATTTACTTATTACTTTTTCAAAATGAATTTAAAAATTGAAATACAATTTTTAGAATGATTATATACTGTTGACTTCTTTACCTTAAAAAAAAAAAAAAAATTATAGATTATTATATTAAGTAACAACCATAAAATGGTAAACTTTATTTGGACCAAAATATGATTTTAATAAAATGATTATCAATGGTTCGATAATAAATAATATCCATAAATAATGAACATAATTTGAGTTAGAATATAGTTCTAATAAGATCCTTATCTTTCTTTCCCTGAAGGATTTGATATAGGATAGCTGCCATATAATGGTGAACTTTACATTAAACAAAGTTTAATTAAAATCACATTTCTCTGACAAAGATTTGATGTTAAATTAGATATAAATGATTGTCATAATTTGAATCATAGCTTTAAAATGATGGAAAAGATTTTAATGTAATCTTAACTTCCAGACTCTGAATTTTAACTTTTAAAAAGATTTGTTATCTATATTTTTTATAAAACAATTTTATATAATCTGTTTATAATGTTTCAAAGTATTTTATTGCTCAATGCAATGATTATAATGTATGTCTGTGGATTATCAGATAGGATGTTTCATATCTTTTTAAGAAGTTGCAATTAGAAAATTGTAATAAGATACAGTCTATAGTATTACAGAGTAATGCCTGATAGTTATGTTACTATTACTGGGTAATAAATATTACTATCAATGTTGATATTCTAAATATGTCATTTTTTTCATGTGGTTTCATGTACAAGCTCCGTAAAGTTGAAGTACTTTAAACTCTTTTTAACATTCATTTAAATGAAATAGCTTATTTGAATACCTAAGCCCAGAATTTTGTCAGCAATGAATATTTGACATAATCTTGTATCATTTGTTATGTACAATGCAGTTATAGAATTTTCCAATCCTGAATTCATTTTTTAATATCAATAATATTTACTGTAATACCTAGTATACAGTTAAAAACTAAAAGTTCAATAATAGAATAATTATATAAAAAATATGTAAATATTAATGAAACCAAATTTTATATTACATTTGAATTTCCTGTTTAAGCCGATATTTTTTGGACTCCTCATTTGTTGTGGTATCAATAGAAGAAATAATTAAGCAGAACTTGCTAATAATAATAATAAATCTGTAAATGAAATCCCCGTTGGTTTTTAAAAAAATTATATCATATATTATCTCTGTTATATTAAATTGGTTTGATATGTAATACTATCTGGTAATCATTTAAAGTTGAAAAACTAAAATATTTTTATGAAACATTTTCATTCAAATCAATTTTTAAAATTGATAAAAGATTCATTGTAATTTTGTGAAAGTCCAATAATTAACATAAGTTTCTTGTATAATTAAGTTTGTAATTTTGCATATTTTGTAATTTTGCATAGTATATCATAGCATTAACATGTACATTATTGAATGCCCGTGTTATTTGTTTGCTGTTTTAATTGCAAAACAATGTGTTATAAAATTTTAAAAATCTTCGTAGTTGCAAGTGTTGTAGGATCTAATCTTTATTTTATGTAATGAATTAAATGAAACTTTAATTTATTGCTATTAAGTTAGATAACTAACAAACCAAAGTGTACCTAATCCGTAAAATTTGCTTTGCAATATATATTTAAAATTTTTTATATTTACTTTTTTACAACATGTGTTGTGGCAATATGACAAGCTATGAGTGAATTTGCTTTAAGGGTTTTAATGGATAGATTCTATAATTATTTTAAACTTGTTAGTATATATTTTAAGTTTATTGATAGAAATTTTGATTTTTTTTTTTTTAAAGCAAATTATTTAAAGCAATTCATTTTTCTCTCTTTGTCATAGATTGTTTTTATAAATTATAAATTTTACTCAGGGTAAATTGTATAATAAATCTGAAAAAATAGAAAGAAATGCACTATTTCGTGTGTATAAGTAAATTTGTAATTGTTAAATATCTAAAATTTATGTTTGTTATCTAAAAAAAAGAATTAATAAAGTAACTCTTTATTATATTTTATTTGGCACTTCTACAGTATCTTTTTTTCCCTCGGAAATACATGGAACCACGTGCATTACATACAAATCAATGAAAATAAACACAATTCTTATGATAAAACAATAATATACATACATATTTCATTGTAAAGCATTCATAAAAATTTGATGGCAACACTTGTAATTTTTATTTTCTAAAGAAACGGAAATGATCATTTTTTTTAACACTTTTTGTTTACTTGTTGACAGTGCAAAAAGTTTTGTTATTAAAAACATCTAGGTATTATTAAGAGTTAATAAATCTTTTGAGTTTAACTTCAAACACTTTCAATGTTGTTGAAACAAATGTACAGTTTATTGGGAAAATTACTTATTTGGCCAGTATGGCCATTTATAGCCTCTTCTAACTAGGGAAGTGCAATGAGTGTTACGTGCCGATTTTGATGCAAGTCTTAAGTCACAGGGCTGATTTCAGTCCTGGAGAGATTACCGAGTGATAATAAATCCTACTTTGTGTGCAATTTTACTTGCAAAAAACTTTTAATTCCTTTCTTCTGCTATAAAAGATAAATTTTTAATCATAAAGCAAGTCATAGATATCATCTAATCCATTTCCATTTGGTTATAGCTGATACTTAGAAAATCCTTCAATCTTGGTTTGAATGGACTTCTTGCCCTCATGGAGAGTGGTATCGTTGGAAAGATCTCATTGTGGGGAGTAAAACGATAAAAAACTACCCGTTGCAAATCAGCCATTTTTGAGATATCTGACAATTTATGTCGCACAATTTGATTACTTATTACAATGCATTTATTCTGTTACATTTGACACGGATCATTAAAGTTATAATCTTTGTTGTTAAATGGCTTTTTGTTAATTTTATTGTGTTACTCGTGTTTAAAAATCAAATATGAAGAAAAAAAAATTTTGAAAAAAAAAAAGTTAATGGCTGTAAATGCAGGACTGCGACGGGCGGCTGTTTTTTTATTCTTTTTGCACCACTATTTTTGAAAATATAATTTTGTAGTAAAATTATCTTTCACATCTCGTCAAAGTACATGAGAAAGGTTTTTATTTGAGAAAGAAGTGCGAGATGAATTAAAAAATAGTCCCAAATGATAGCCTTGTAAAAATATTGTTTTGTGTGCCGTGTGTGTGTTTGTTGATGCTGGACATTTGTAGTGTTCACATCTGGTTGTAGTCTTATTTATAGAAATGTGCAGGAAACATTTAATAGCAAAAATTATAAATTTAACGACATAATAATGTTGCAGCATTAATACATTATAATAAATAGACAGATTATGCGACATGTCTCATATCTTGAAAACAGATGATTTGGGACAGGTAGTTCCATTGAGTTTTTTATTCCCCACGAAGAGATATTTCCAACGATACCATTCATGTCAAAATCAGAACATAAAACTTCTTGCACTTCTTCTAAGTGAAATAGCATATTACTTGAGTTTTTAGCATCGAAGTGAAAAACGTATGGCACAATAACATTAAATAGTTTGCTATCCCTGTCTTATCATTTTGGCTTATTCTCAAACTAATGTATTCAATAAAGCCTTCTATTTTTTTTTTTTTTTTTTTTTTTTTTTAATAGATAGTATGAGTAAGGGAAATTTCCGTTAATTTCAGGGTGGTCACAGACCTAGAAAATATGGAAGTATTAGATTTTTATGGTCCTGGAATTACAAAAAAAAAAAAAAAAAAAAAAAAAAGTTTTTCGATCATGGTAATCTAGAAAACAAATTCATAAAATCGCACAAAAATATGACAGATTCAGAAGTGTTTCGTTCTCTGTCACCGACTCGCCATATTCTCGGCACTCTTTCACAGTTGGAAAGTTGCCAATCCATGTAAAGTTACTTTTCATCTTGAATATGCCTTTAGTGATGAATACACGTGGCTTGGCAGCAAAAATGTCTCCCCCCCCTTCCCCCTACCAGATAGTTTAGAATTTTCCAAAGACATACCATTGAAAGGTTTTATACTTCAACTTCCATCTCCAACTTTTATAGACCTATATTTAGTAATTGAAAAATTTTAAATTTCTGCATTTAAACTATATTACGTACACTATTTTAGGATCATTATATTATAGCTAATGTAGTGTATTATATTCATCATATTGAATTTAGTATTATGAAAAGAATTACCTACGTAATTTCCTTATTTAAACAATCACATGGAAATTTGAATGTTAATCTGATATAAAACATGCAATTTTGACAAGATATTTGTGACTGCCCTGTAATTTATTTTTAAACTATATTTGATTTTAAAATGGCTTAGAAAACAGTCATACTGTATGTGAATGTTGCTTTGGGATAACAACTTATTGGAGGAAATAGTTATACCTTTGAGAAGAGATAGAAAACATTTTTTTTCCCTCCCCCCATCAACATATTTCCACTCACAAATGTCATTGTTGGATTCATAGGATCGGCATCTTTCATAACTCACATTCATCTCGATTAAAGAAATACTTTAGGTTATTGAGATAAATATCAATCAGTAAAATAATAAATATTTTGCGAAATAATAATAAAAAAAATATTCTATTTTATTGAAAGGTAATCTCATCAAATTTTCACACCTGGCAGTACGTACATATTTAGAGTACATATACTGTTGTAACTTACCACTTCTTGGTGAGTTTACTTGATGGATTTGCCAAGGAAAACAAAAACAAATTTATCACTCTTTCAAAATATACATCAAGGGAATGACACTGTTCTAACTGACAAAATTTGCCACTATGAGGTTGCCATCTGTCATCATGGAGGAAAATTTTCTGTGGTCTTTGGTTTTCCAATATTTATTATTTTTATTAAATTCACTTTCTCCTTCGTTTTAGTAATTTTTCTGACTTTCACTAGAGAAATAAAATGGCAAAAACTGATGCCAACTGTACTGATTTTGACAAAAAACTGATGCCAAATGTGCTAATTTTGACTGGAAATCCCCAATTTTTAGCCTAACATTTGCCTACATACTTTAGAAGATATTTCTCAGGATTTTTTATTATTAAGCATATTTAATATTTTCTTGCAATTTGTCACTGAAAGAGATTTGCTGTGTTATGAATGTTAGAGTTCAATAGCCAATGCCAAGCAGGGTAAACAAAGAAATAAAATTCTAACAAATTGTTTGGCTCATGGAATTATTAATAAATATTAGTAAATAATTAACAATTCCAGGAGCTAATGAAGTTGAAACATGCAAGTTGTTCATTTTTTTTCTTTGTCTTGCCTGTTTCATGTGACGTTTTGTGATGTCACAACAAAGTGTGTCACGGATTTTTCCAATCTAAGGGTTGTTGATATAGCATCCCTTTAGAAAACATTTATGACCAAAAATAAAGCAATACAATATTTCGTATATATGTTATTTTTACCCTGTTTTTTTGTCCGTAAAAAAGGATGAAGTGAAGTTGTAGAACCATTTCCTCCCAAGGTAACACTATCTATATTGATTTTTAAAATAAGGTTCTTGTTTGTGGTGGTTAGGGAAATCTATAGCATGGAGAGGTCTGCAAATTTGCATAAGGACAGATAGATCCAAATGCACTGAGATTAAGCTTTTCCATATTCAGGGAATTTCAAAATTTAGGCAAAAAGTCGGGGAATTTTTTAAATATTTGAAAAGGTCAGGGAAAAGTAAGAGAATTTTTGATATACTACTTCCATAAGAATTTCTATTATCATTGTAAATAAAGAAATTTTGAATTAATTATTCATCCAATTTTTATATAAAATGTATGCAAACTGTATAACAATATGAAAAATAATTAAAACAAACAAATTCATACATGCTTTTTTTTTAGCATTTACCTGGATTAAAGCCCATTGTGGAGGGTTTTACAACACTATATAAGCCGAATTTTTACTGAGAAAGGTCAGGGAAATTTTTTAATAAAGTCAGGGAAAACCTGGAAAATTCAGGGAATTTTTTTACCAGAATTATGTAGGAACCCTGATATTGTGATAATTAGCTGAGACATTAAATTTGCCCATCGGATGCTAATGAACAGCTTCCATTATTCCAACAACAGTTTCTTTCTGCACTTGTCAACAAAAATCAAGGTTTTACAAGCACAGATGTAGTAAACATTCTTTTTTTTCTGAACTTCAAAATCTTAGTTGCCTGGTCCCAATAGAGTTACGAAGAAAATTGTGTATGTTTTCATGGTACCTTTCTGGCTCTGATGGTCGTTTAAAAAAAAAAAAAAAAAATCTTGAGATGTTTGACTGTTTTCACTTTTTTTTCATGAACATAAAGATTAAATTAAATGTGTATGAAGATCATTTTGCTACGTACATATTTTTTGATAGTTTACTTCATAATAATGAATTTAAATAAAATATTTTTAACTAACTTATTTATTTCTTATGACTTTTACCTCACACATATACAGGATAAGGCCATTAAAGCTGTTCTCAAATGCAAATAGACTACTTCAGGATGCGACAGTACAGAAAAAAAAAAAGCAATTTAACAAATTACAACGACCATTTGGAAAATGATTTTTTCGAAGACTAAAATTTAAGACATAAAAAATCGCACGGAGTTGATCATACATTACGTATGATCAGTACATACCCATCATGAACAAATTTTAAAAGAAATTTCAGTTTTACAATTTTCGGTACTGTAAATTTTTAAACTTCTACGGAGCTGGTCATACATTATGTATGCTATGGATTATACATTAATATTCCTGGACCAATTTTAAATGAAATTTCATACATTACGTATGCCATGGATTACATTTTTCGGTACTGTAAATTTTTAAACTTCTACGGAGGTGGTCATACATTACGTACGCCATGGATTAAACATTAATATTCCTGGACCAATTTTAAATGAAATTTCATTCTTAAACTTCTAAACATCCCACAGTATTACTTTTTACACCGTCATATATAGAGAAAAATGTACTTTTAAATGCAATTTGTTTGAAAGCTGTATCTCAATTTGTTTCTGAGTTATTAATTTTTTTGTAGTTTTTATTACTTTTTTGTCATAGTGGCAACAGAAGTATCCATCTCTGTTGAAAGTAAAGGGAAAATACAGATTACTGTATAGACCCATCAGAAAACGAATAAAATGCGGATTCAACCAATGTTTTTGATTTCCTACCCTGACAGAGGACAATAACCATTTTTCCAAATGGTTAAAAATGCCATCATGAAACAATCTTTTTTAATTCAAAGTGCAAATCATTTATTTAAAAAAAGAAAATCGTTTTAATAATTATGCCTGCAAGTACCATGTATACACACTTAAAAATGAATCCCTAAATGTGTCAGAAAGTGAAATGGATATTTTTCTTTCCTTTAAGAACTGCCTTAAATTAATCTGAATGAAAGACCTTTCTTATGGACACTTATCTTCTCACGGTTTAAAAATACAAATAAATAAATTCTTGTGCAAAATTTTGCTACCTTTTTAGTCATGTAAGGAAACCCCTCCTTCCCCTCCCCTCCTATTTTATTTTCCAACAATGTTTAGTCAAAAGCTGATTTTTCCAGCTTATCAAAAAGATACGAAAAGAAGCATTAAGGAGGCTATGCTGATTTAATCTATACAGTTAGGGATAACACTTGCAGGTAACAAATATTCTTAGTTAAAAAATACAGTTATCAACATTAAATATTATTGCATGCTACAATGTGTATCTTGAAAGCTCTATGTAACAAGAAAAGAGTTATGTAAAAAGTTAAACATTTTATAAACTGCAATACAAAAATGTAGGTTCTATTCCAAGTCTTATTAATGAAAAAGAATGCCATAGTAATAAACATTAAGAAATTTATATAAATATGATTTTCATCTTCCTTACAATATGCTGCATACAGATCTATCCAACATCTGATTTTGCACATTGAACAGATAATTAACATTTAAACATCTTTTTTAAAAAGATGCTAACAGTATAACATCCTTGTATATATATATATATATATGTAATCAGTTTATCATCTACTGAAAATCACAGTCAGTAATAAATGGAATAGAGTAGATTTAATAACACACACATAATTTAATGTCTGATAGCAATAATTAAGAGTTTTCATCGTATGCCGATGATCATCACTTTTCTTTAGAGTCTGTTGTGTCATAAGCTAGCACTTGATTTGGGACAAAAGTCAGTACAAATGTAAGCATAGCAGCAGTAGCTAACATAACACTGAGCGTGTAGCGTGCATGTAGGATAAGCGTAGCATTGTCCCACCTCCAGATACGATGAAGAGAAGCCCACTGAATGAGATTAAAAAAATACCTGAAATAAAAAGAGAAATTATTTTCATTTCAATCAAAAGTATTTTATGTAACCAAACCTTTTTATTGAGATTTGAAGGTGGGTGCTCTTTTCACACTTGTAACTTGTTTCATGTTGGTATTTCAACAATTATAGAAAAAGGTAATTTTCTTCTTTTTATGTCATGCTTCGATGCATTTTCTTGGTGGTTTCCATGCTGACCTTTCGAAATTTTCTATTTGACACCAGAGGGCACTTTAAAATTTTTTGGTGGAGTTAATCCACATGCCTTTTTTCTTCCAGTTTAATAAAGAATAAATTTAGATAGAAATTGAGGGATTTGATGTAAAAATTATAAAAATAATTACATTTTTTCCAAAATTTGAAAAGCTATTACAGGAAAAGTACTATTTACATGTTTAAAAATAAATGCCTTAAAAATCTGGTGATCCTAGCAAATAACATGTACTTAATATAATTCAGAAATTTTTCATCTCTTACAAGATTTTTTTAGTTTTTACCTGAGTACTAAATAAATATCTTTCGAGGGTAAAAATTATCACTAGTTCTGGCTGCTTGATATTTAAAATACCTTATCATGAATAATAATAAAACACACCTAGAAAGTTTCCTTATCACTTTTTAGCATCTTTTATGTATTTATATATTTTAACAATTTTAAAGTTTTTACAGTAAAAAGTTTTAAATTCTTTAACATAATAGATATAATATTGTATTAAGATATTAATTATGAGAGCTAGAGTGGCTCAGCCCCACCTTAGCTCTGGTTACGGCTGTGGTTGATACCACAAAAAATTAAATGGTGATGTTTACAAACAAGAGAAACAATATGCTTCATAGCAGAAAATACCTTACAAGGGAACCACTTTAGGTGTTGCTCGCACCTAGTATTGAAACCTGGTGCATTTTAAAGCTCTATATTAGGAAGTTTGGGAATCGATAAAATTTTTTTGTTAAAATAATATTTTTTGATTTTACAGCCAATTAACTTTCTGAAAATGCAATTTTCGGGCTGTTAAAGTAAAAGTTTTCTTTAAAAAAATAGTTAAAAATATAAATTAGTCAATAATAACTATAAAATGTTGAAAAAAGTTTTAAAATTCCTTCAAGAACCTACGAATTTGATTAAAAAAAAGTACAATATTATATTTACATATTTGGCGGAAAAAGATTGGCGTCTTTTTCGTCCCGTACAGTTTTCCGGCAACCCTAGCTCAGTATTTTCGCTACGTACCGTGTTGTAATGGTTTGGACATAAACCTATTACAGGTATAAAGCTAGTAAAAATTTTGAAGTGCCATATCTGGCGACTTTAACTCTCTTTTGGTGTAAAATTAACAAATAAAAATCCAATAATAAAAAATTATAAATATAAAAAAATATATAAAATATGATTTTAACAAAGAATTTTTATCGGTTCTCTAACTTTTATGCATAGGGCTAAAAAATGCACCAGGTCTCGATTCTAGGTGCAAGCAACACCTAAAGTGGTTCCCTTGTTAGATATCAGGACCTAAGATACGAGAGAATATTCAGCACATTAGCTCTAGGTCTTCACTCTCAAAATTTCAACCTGTGAGCCACATACAGCATTTTACGGCTGGAGATATGCAATCGTTTATCCATATTTATAAAATTTTGTGCATGAAAACTGATTAAGCATGCACAGATTTCAATTTCTACTTTGCACTAGAATCAAGCATTGTATCAGGTAACCAGATTTTTCAACATAAACTGAAGGCAGTTAACACTAATTTTTTTTTTTTTTTTTTTTTTTTTTTTTTCTTGTTGCAAGTCTGATTTGGGTCAGATTGACTTTTTGAGGTTCGGATAAATTTTGTTTTGGGATTTGACTCCTGCAAGTTGATTTCATATTTCAAAAGAAAAAAAAAAGGGATTTTTTTTTCAGCTAAAAAAAACTAACGAACTATTCGAACATTAATGAGTACATAAATAAATATATGTGTGGAGCAAACATTCAAACCATGCTTTCTCCTTTAGATACAAATTTTCAAAAGACTGACAAATTAGAAAATAACTTGTATTTAATTCTAATTTTTATTAGAAAAAATTGCAAGCATACATAAGATATTAAACATAAAATAAATTAATAAAATGCATTTAATATTTGGGGAAATCATGTTTTGATGGAATTCAGAGGAGGAAACATGTTTTAATTGTTTGACAAGTGGATAAAATGCTTTTTGAATGAAATAAGTTCTAACTCGCAAATAATACCAAAGAATTATTTTATTTGAGTAAATACCGAACTTCAGTTGATTATTGATAAAATAAAATGGCAGATTATGGTACCTAGTAGTATTCATTAAATATTTACTAAATAAATACTTGTTTGCCAGAAATCCACTTCAAATTTTAAAACCAATATCTTCATCTAGACAGTCACACACTTCCCCCTCTTCTTCATTGCAGGCTGGTAAATCATGGATAATGTGGTTGTAACATTTGAAGACATCATCAGTTTGATTTTGCCACTGTTCACCATACATTACCTTCAAAAGTTTGTCAACATCTTTTTTTCTTTTCAACTGATATGGCGTGGCTAAGAGGAAGAGATTCTAAAACAACCCTTTGAACACAGGCAACAGAACTCCCTTTTTAAGAAGATTTACATCATATTCTTCACTTAGATCTTGAAATCTATAATTCTGGAAGCCTTTAACCTTAACAGTTCTCTTATTTTTCTCTAAAACAATCCGTTTCAATTGTGATATGTATGGTAGGTTTCGAAAGTACACATTAAGTGACAACTGTGAAAAATGGAGAAATCATTGTTTGACTGAATGCAGGCTTTGGGAGAAACACTCGTTGATTGAAACATCAAGTTTTAAAATTGGTTTATAATCAGAGAAAGGTTAAAAATACCGTTTATTTCTGTGCAATTTAACACATAAATAAATATAACAATAACTCATTTTCTATTTTTTTTTTTTTGTGAGAAAACATGGTTTGAATGTTTGCTCCTCATGTTCATTTTTCAACATAAAAGATCAAATTGATATTACAAAAAATTGCAGACTATTTTTTTTAAAAATTGTATTCAAATATAGATTCATTTAGTTCCATTTCGTGTCTGGGTTGAAGTGAAATATGATATTTGGGTCGGGTATAACCCGACTCACGCAGGGCTCCTTATTTCCCACTCTCTTTAGCACTTAAGTATTCTGTTTTATTACATTTACCTTTTATACGTATAATATAAATTTTATTCTGTTGCATCCTTATACTTTTTTTGTTATCTGACCGACCATTTTAATTATCTTTGTGGTTATAAAACTTTTAACGTGATTATATTTTTTATGTTATTATATAAGTACAGCATATTGCGGCTGCCTATGAAAAAAAAAAAAAAAAAAAAAGTTGACACAGTTCTAAACTATACATAAAAATTTCTGAACTATACATAAAGTTTTTAGAAGAGGGAGGGTAGCAAAAGTAAATATACACAAGGTCCCAAAGTTTGCCCCTGCAGTCTTTATGAACTGTTGCTGGGGTGTTTTTGAACAATAATTTTTTCAAAATGATAATTTTGAAACAATGGGAGTTTCCACAACATAAAATATAAGGTATGAATTAGGAAAGGAATGAAACATTTATAGGTTAAAGAACAGAGGAATGGTACCACTTACAGAGATTTAGGCGTAACAGGAATAGATATTTCAGGTAACAAGCAAACATCTTCTAGTTCATTATCACAGGTAGATTCTTGCAAGGAACTGGCACAATTTGAATCATGAGAGGTATCGGGAGGTGAAAGATGAGAATAGTTTACATCGCTAAAATAGAAGTACAATTATCTTTCATCAAGTGTGTTAGATGGATGCATTAATCTACGAAAAAAAATTAACTAAAGTACAAAGGAAAAATTTCACATTAAAGAAACAATCTTGCAAAACAGGTTTCCTTATTACAGATCATGAAATCCCATCTTAACTTACAGGTAAATTAAAACATAAGATGACCCATTATCTAAAATAACTGTCAAAATTCACTTTTCTCTACCAGAAAGTTGATTCCAATATCACTGTATTGTGTTTTCAAACATTGTTTTTCCAAATTTGCATTTTTAAAATTTCAGTTAAACTTGTTGAAAATTTTGCCCAAGTAAAAATTCGAATTTATTGCCAGATAGGCTATTTTCTGATCATGAATACTAAATTTTGATAACTACATTAAGTAATGAGTAATCCTATGTGTAAATATTTTCACAGATTAAGGATGTTCTCAAATCCAAACTGCATACTTTATGACACATTTTTAAATTCATTTTTGTTCTCAAATGCATGGAATTTCAAACGGTAGGTTTTCTTATTCAGAAACTATGCAATCGAACAGTTTTCCCATTTTTTGGTAAAGGGAGAAGATTTTTCAGAAAATGATGTCAAAGTTGGTTTTTTTAACTAAATTTCCAGACGTGACAGCTGTGGAAAGGAAAAAAACCTGCCACCCTGAGACAATAAACGCTTGTAACTTAAGATGTCATTTACTGGAAAAATAAAAAAAATGTTCAATAATTATGCTTGCAATGTTTAAAAATAAGTCAGGAAGTTTCGTCTTGTTGAGCGGGACAAAGTATTTTTTTGACAACGACCTTAACATGGGATTTCGGAATAAGTAAGAATCGCCAAAGTGACTCCTGATTAATGTATTAAAGTTTCTATTTTAGAGTAATACAAATTTAGTTGATAATGTCTCAAACTAGCTAAAGTAACACTAGACATACATAATAAAATGCAAATATTATTATCATTAAACAAATATCTTGCATGGAATGTTTATTTCCTTAATATTTTTACATATTTATCCACTATTTTTGAGTTTCATGGAAAAAAAAAAATGTATAAGGGAAAAGTGGTACATCAAGTACTTTTTTTTTATCCAATAATTAGTTTATGTAAATTACTATTTTTGAATTAACTGCTAAGTGTATAAAGGACAGATTAAATTAACAATAAAAACTGCCTATTTACAGTATTAGAAAAAATACCAACATACAGAAATTCGTTATAATGTGTCTTGTAGATCCTTTATGGTTAAACATTTAAAAGAAAATAAGACTAGCGACAATCTGACTTTAAACGGCTCATATAATAGTTATTATTACATAATGTATTATAATATATAATAAAATATTAAAATATATAATAAATTATTACATATGAAATTATCATCATATTTATATATTATTGTAATAATTTATCACTATGAACTACATAATTTTTATTCATATATAGAAGGACTTAGGCTATGCAATTTAAAGGGCTTATTTATTTGTACAGTGTTATAGGCAATGCAGTTTAAAGGGCTTTTTTAATTGTACAATGTTATAGGATATGTAGTTTTAAGGGCTTATTTAATTGTGATTTAGATGTAATATACAGCTAAGCTATTGCATGTAATTGAAATTAAAAATGCATTGTGAATCGCAATGTTTTCAAAATTTCAAAAAGGTATTTAAAATAGAGAATTAAAATTTTTTTCCACAGCATGTCAACAATATAAACATATATCTCGCAATAATAACAGATATATGTTGTAGTTAAAATGGCTTAAACAAAATCGAGGGTTGACAAAATTATTTTATAGGGATTTTAACACTAATACAATTGCAATCAAAGTATATTATTTCAGTTTTTTAGAGACAGTACATATGAAAGTTGAATACAATTTTTACAAAGATAAATTTAACAATCAAGCATTTATAATTGGCTGTTTTACAAACTTCCTACATTCTAGTCTCTAGGTAAAATATAAAGGAAAATAAAAAATAGAACTGTTAAAACAACAACAACAAAACTTTCGAAAAAAATGTTTCATTAATAAATGACGAATTGGTCTAATAAATATATGAAATAAGAAGAAGAAAAAAGAAAACAATAAAAGCAGAATCTATAAAACAAGAATGTTTTCAGTTTTTACAACACAAAGGGAAGATAAGTTAACATAATGTAATTGATTTTACAAAAGACCAGTGAAGTTAGATAAAGACAACAGGGAAATGCAATTAAATATACAGTAGATTCTGGTTAATTGGCACATATTGATTCTGCACTATTTGACCCAATTATCAGAAGAAGAAAAATTAATGATATTTTTTTTTATATTTTGCCCAAAATAACCGGAATCTGTTCTATATATGTTCAAGATAAATTCAGGGCATCCTAAAATGGACTGAACGTTTAATAAATTTAATAACAAGTAAACAAACCATGACAGCTATTAAAGCTATTCTTACAAGTCATTAATGTGAGGAGTGAATTCCCTTACTACGCTTCCTTGTTTTAGGTCCAAATATCACTGACAGGCGGTGCTACACTGTCTCAAACTGGTAGAATGCTCAAATTTTCGTATAATAACGGATCCCTCTAAGCTTTTAATCTTCATTCTGTTTAGATGCTGGAGGCAGGCCCATTTTTAAGCGAAAGAGTCGGAGTCGTCCATTTTACAAGCAGGGCTGCGTTGTCGGAGGCGTCCATTTTCCCCGCCGACTCCGCAGCCCTGGTTGGAAGACAAAAACAAATGGTGTTTGTTTTGAAATTCTAAGGTTATTTTGAGCGATACTGCAGTTCGAGAAACAGCGTAGCGCCATCAGCTGGAGATCACTAAAGCAAGGAAACATATTAAAGAAAGTACCTGCTTTACACATTAATCTATCACAAAAATAACTTCAGTACCTGTCACCATTTACTTGTGATTGAATTTGAGGAGCGTTCAGTTCATTTTTCGAACACACGGTAAATGCATTTGACATTGAAGAGGTTGGGAAGTTATAGTAGATGTTTTTCAGAAGTAGAAGAAAAAATAAATTAAAGTGTAATCTGAATTAATTACAGCATTGCACTATTTTACAAGTGTAAAGTTAAGCTAAGCTAAACATTGATTTTTGATAAAATTTAAGTTCTTATACAGGCAGATTAAAAAAAAAAAGATAGACTCAATTTTACAGGGCTACAAACTTTGAATATAGTAGACTCCTTCAAATCCGCTAATGCCTAAAATTCGTACATCATCACAGATGTAAACAATGAAATTTTCAGTTCAGATGTAAGGACAAAATTACAGATTTTTTTTATTTTTACATCATTGTGTATCTATTTTAATATGTAATTCTCATTCTCCATAATATGGCTGAACTCATGGTTTTTCATGAAGGAGGTACAAATTTATTTCTGAAAAAAATCAAGATGTTGCTGATATCACTGGTAATCACAATCTTTTTACCAAATATATTTATGTATTAATCAAGATGTTTTGGTTATTAAGATTGGCTAAACGTGAAATAAATCTTCCTTACTTTATAATTTTGATGCGAATTAATAGGGTACCTTTAAGAGAAAAGTTTCATTGAATAATTCAAGAAAATGTACCTCATCTTTATTATCATATTTAATTATATATTATTAATTATTTATTCGATCTTTATTTTTAATAATTTAATCATTTTAAAAAATATCATACTTTTTATTATTTTAGTTTATTACTTTACTTAATTTTTTAAATATTTTACTAGATTGAAAGCATTCATTATAATTCAGATTGCATTATTACATTCAAATGACTGTTTAAAAAATGAAAACAAAGCAAGGACCAGAAATCTGCAAAATTCTAAAATCCGCACAACCTCTGGTTCCAAGCTGTGCGGATTCGAGGTACTCTGCTGCATACATATATGAATGACCTCAAAGTATGGTATGTGCGTCCTGGCACAACACAGCAGCAATCGCAAAATAAATAAAAACCTCCCATCAGGCTCCTAATAGATTTTCCGTGGCCTTGATTAATAATAGCTCTAGCTTATTTACACAGAATTTATCAATATTTACTTAATTCTTTGTAACACCATGTTGCATATCCGCAAAAGTCAGTTTTACTTATAAAGCGGTCCTTAAGGGGACCTTCTACATTAGGAGACAAAAAAAAAGAAATAAATAAATAAAAAAGCCCTTTTTCATGATTTTTTTGTAAGAAAACTGCATGATGGATCTTTTTGAAATTTTAACAGTTTATTGTACATATCTTAAGGTATACACAAGAATTTTTTTTTTTTTTAGATTTTGTTGCTTCTAAGTTATAAACAAAAACTAAGTTATATGTTCAACTGCTTTGGAAAATTTTGCCTAGACGGTGGGCATGGTAGTGCCTTGTAGAACAGACTACCTGAAACACAAAAATAACTTTTTTCGTAAACTTCGTGAGTATAGCTTCTAGTTAAATTAAAGGAGCCCATAAATTTATTTTAAAAAAGTTTATGTAATGGCTGATTTAAAAAAAAAAAAAAAAAAAAACATTTTTTTTTCTTAAAAAATTTCGTTTTTATTCATTAATAACTTTTTTAAAAAATAATTTTAGTAAAAGCTTTAATTCATATCGAAGGCAATTAAACAAGCCTTAATTAAAAAAAAAAATCAAGATGATCCATTGAGTAGTTTTTTTTTAAATCTTGCCCACCGTGTCAAAAAATGTGGCTGAACATATTTGTTTATAACTCACAGACGAAGCAACAAAGTCTAATAAAAAAATTCTTGTGTATACCTTAAGATATGCACAATAAACTGTTAAAATTTCAAAAAGATCCATCATGCAGTTTTCTTACAAAAAAAAAAAAAAAAAAAAAAAATCATAAAAAAGTGCTTTTTTTTGGGTCTCCTAATGTAGAAGGATTGATTGCTTCTATCTTTCAATACATCAGTTAATATAAATTGCTCATAGAATTCTCAATAGATAGCAATACTGAGTAATTTTTCATACCAACGTTTTATTCATAATTTGAGAGTTTTACATTGTTATTTCTAAAATGAACTTTGTAAATTTTGTAAACCTGTTTTTCTTGAATTTATGAAAATATATAATTTTCTGTTTGTTGCAGATACGAAAAAATAATCAACAAATTTTTATTTTTATCTTCTAATTTTTTTTAAATTATTTATTACTCGCTTAAAGTAATGTTTTCTAATATCTTAGTAAATAATTTTCAAATCGGAGTTGTTGAGTTTCAAAGGGTTAGGCCAATTTTTAACTCTAAATCAATATTTTTTGTTCAATATATATATAAAAAAAATCACATGCTACTAATGATCTCCACTGAACATTTAATCATTTTATGATTAATTTAAGAGAATAAAAGCATGCATGTTTTGGTAATAATCCCCACCTACTGTCTTTATCATCAGGGCTTCCCTCAGCTGATTGTTCCATTAAATCACTCGAATTGGCTGCTTCATCTGTCATAACAGCATCGACATTCTTCGGTGTACCACTCGGATTTTTGCTTTGACTTAAAGATACAAGGAAAGATATCAACAAAATGGAACCACAATTTTGAATGCAGACTTTACTATAGTTAAAACAGAAATAGCAAAGAGTTTTTTGAAAAAAAGAATAGTATAATTCTTCGGCATGCAATTATGATATTAAAAATATACAATTCGGAGACGAGAGTTTTTATTTGAAAGCATTTTTAATGATAATTTATCTTTCCAAAAAATGCTCATTATGAAATGAAAAACCAAGATAAGATAAAACATTCAAATTATTGCTTCTTAAATTTTAGCTAAAATAAATTAAATTAGAACAATTTTAAATAGCGTTATTGGTATTTAATTTTAGAAACTATATTAATTTTATTTATTAGTTCTAATATGATAAATAGGATTTTAATCCACTAATAAAATATTTGGTGCTGCCATCTAGCGAACATAGAGAAATTTCGAACACTAACTTAGTGACATTAATATGTAATTACTATATTAACTTTAATACATGTTAAATGTATGCTATAATTAATTAAATATGAGTAAATTTAAGTAAAGACATTACTGTGGCACTTTAGGAACAATAGAGCGCCTGTTATTCGTTCAAATTTTGTATAATAGCAATAGGATTCTATTCCATTAGTAAAATATGTGGTGCTGCCATCTAGCGAACATACAGGAATTTATAGTGATTTTATGTATTTATTATTATATTAGTTTTATTATATAATTGCTGAATTTTGGAATAATAAAGCATTTGTTGAGAATTGCAAATATATTTCGTATAAAAATTTCAAAAGCACTATAATACATATCTAGAACAACTGTTCAATAATTTGAAAGGAGATAAATCATATTATAACAGAAAATTTTTGTATGGAAACTAGGATCGTAATCCCTTTTTTCAGGATGTCTCTCTTCAGTTTCAACCTGGATATTTATTTCGTTCGTCACTTTAACAACGATGAAGATATTTTAACGAAATTTTTTACAGACTTACCTCCTTTGTATAAATTGTACCGGCTATTGAAACAACGTTGAACTAGATGCGTCACGTTTTATAATGTCATCGTATTTCACACAAAGCCAGGTAAGCTTTACAAACTTCGTTAAAATGTCAGTTTTTTTTTTGTTAAAGTTATGGAAAAAATGGGATTAAGATTAGCGTGAGTGGATTTGGACTATTTTGGACCGAATAAGTAGGTTGCGACCTTAGTTCCTGTGCTAGTGTTCTCTAACACTCTAAAAATTATTGAACGATTCGGAATGACACTATACATTTTTCTCACCTATTTGAAGGAGAGGGCAGCTGATCTCATTACTGAAAGAAATGACATTTTATTTAATGCGCGTCTTAATGCCCTTAACTGTTCAAAAGAACTGAGCAATCTGATTGGTCTGCGAATAATTCATCTACAATCTGATTGCTCCATGAATAACTCATAAGCGATACAATTAGTTTACGCTGCAATGAAGATTATCGCAAAGATCTATAAGGAATAAATCTAGCAGGTAGATTGGTTGACGGGAGTGTTTGTAAAATTTTCTTTACAGAAAAGGGGCTTAAAATTATTTATTTTTTATTTTACCTTTCTCTCCTCTCTTTTTTGGCCTCGGTCGTTTCATGAATGCTGCCGTGGGCTCTGAGGGGGGTGGCTGCCTGTGGTCCACCGCCATAGTTCGAAGAAGTGGGTCCTGCCGGGAGGGAAGACCTCCTGTTCTTCGGGGAGACGGAGCCTGGGGAGGGGGAGCTGTTTGAAGCCCTGCCCGGAGAGTCGTAGTTGTTATTCAAAAGACACACAGAACTCAGAAGACGAGCACGACTCTCCTGAAAACACGAATCAGAAAAAGAGTTTCTTAAAATAAGAAATAAGTACCAGAAAAAATGATGATGCAAAAAGAATCTCATTGCAGTTATAGAAAAGAAATACGAGGAAGAGCGAAAAAATTATATAACACACACACACACACACACACACACACACACACACACACACACACACAAATAAATCAGTAAACAAAATAGAAATATATACACATAAAATAAAACAAACAGATAAGTAATAAAAGTTATAAAAAATATAACCAAAATAATTATTGTAAAAAGAATTTTATTACAGCAGATGGGAATAAATACAATTTGAAACCAAAGCGTGCCAAGCATGAAAACATATTTAAATAAAAAGAAAAACTCTCTTCATATAAGTATGTGATAAAATAAATAAAAATAATTTATTACCATAAAAATTCTCAGATACATAAAATGTACCATTAGAAATAAATGTAACAGATGTACATTAATTTGCAAATATATATAAAAAAAAATATTACCCAAGTCAGCAATTAAAAAAAAAAAAAAAAAAAAAAAAAAAAAAAAAAAAAATTGCTATATGATCTTTTGAACTACATCTCATTGTTCAATATACGGTACATAAAATCCTCATTTTCATTAAAAAAAGGAAAGAAAAATAACCCTAGAACTATTTTAACCGAACTAAAAACAGTTCACAAAACATAGATGTCGGTATGTTTCTAAAAATTTATTTTTAAGGTCCTACATCAGTCACGCGAAAAGACCCGTTCGCTAATGCTATTCCTATGGAAGAAATTTATAAAGATATCTCGGTCGCATTTCAATATTTTTAGATTTTTTTTTTTTTTTTTTTTTTTTTTTTTTCAGTGGCTAGCTGAGGTCGATCTATAAAAATTCCGTTTTTTACTTTTTCGATTTTCATTGGGGATTTTTTTCAAGAGGATTCTTTCATTTTAAGAACCGGTTCTGAAAATGAAAGTGTCCTGATTAAAAATACTTGTAAACGAAATTGAAAAAGTAGAAAACGTCCTGCATCTAAAATTTTAGCCACTGCAAAAAAAAAAAAAAAAAAAAAAAAAAAAATCATCTAAAAATATTGAAATGCGACCGATATATCTTTATAAATTTCTTCCGTAGGAATAGCATTAGCGAACGGGTCTTTTCGCGTGACTGAAGTAGGCCCTTAAGGAATTGACATTAACTGGAACTGTCTGTTACAGAAAATATCACTTATCAGCATCAAATGAGGATTTTTCGATTGCAGTCAGATTAAAAACAATGGGCTTTGATAAACTGTAGATTCCAATATAACGCGAGAAGCCCTAATACACTAAACACTCCCCCTTTTCTTGAACTCTAAAGCATCAGTACATATATATTTAACATAAATAGAGATACAGCATCGTGATTATATACATGAAAAATATAAACATTTAAAACTACGGCTACGTACGGTTACGTACCTGAGACATCTTTTAATTGTCGAGTATTTTGCTGATTGATTTCCACACATGCTAGCGTGCAAAATAAATACAGATGTTCACTTAAACAATCACAGTAAAGTAAAGAAATTTAAGGCATAAAACACACACAATTGCGCGCAAATGAAAAAGTTAATACTCGCCCAAAAAACAAAGCAATGTAAATAGTGGTGGTTTACAAAGAACTTGATCAGATGCTGAAATCAAAAGGCAATTTAAAATTATACAATAAATGTAAGGATAAATATCCCGTTCTGTTATGAAACAAGTGGGTAAGTGTGATCACAGATCGCACAGAGGGTTTCGTTTAATATTCATTTCAAAACACTTTATCCTTTTGAAAAATCTGTTAGTTCCACATTTCGCAACCAGGGGCGCACTCTATTCTAAACAAATCTCTATCCGAACGAAACTCCGCTTTGCATACTATCCGTATATATATTAGTCGAAGGGATTGGGCCCATAGCACCCGAGATAAGTAGGCGCCCCTGGCGGTAAAAAGTGGAACTCAAATATGTAAGGCTATGGTGCATAATATGAAAGAATGGTCAAAGGGGTGCCGGCAAAAGTTGGAAAAGTGCTCCCCGTGCGAAAAGACCGGAGGTTAGAAAAATTGCTTAAAATATACGTTAGAGCACGAAGGAGTAAATAATATAAGACTTTTTGAAAATTTTATGATTTGTCGTGTGGTCTGAGGTATTCAGCTATACGTATGCAAAAATTCATGTCTCCAACTTAATTAGGGGCTCTCTTAGAAAGAATTGCTTAAAATACATATGTGGAAGCTCAAAGGGTTAAACGTAAGACTTTTTCAAGATTTAATAATTTGTCGCCTGGCCTCAGATGTTCTGCTATAATAAGCATGCAAAATTTCAAATCTCCAATTTAATAAGGGTCTCAGTTAGGAAGAATTGCTTAAAACACGCATGTGGGAGCCCAAAGGGTTAAATGTACGACTTTTTCAAATTTTTATGATTTGTCGCATGATGGTGTTCCGCTAGTATGCAAAATTTCACGCCTCCAACCTAAATAGAGTGTCGCTTAGAAAGAATTGTTTAAAATACACATGTAGGAACCCAAAAGCTTAAATGTACGACTTTTTCAAAATTTTATGATTTGCCGTTTGATGTGTGATGCTCAGCTATAAGTATGCAGAATTTCACGCCTCCAACCTAATTAGGGGCTCACTTAGAAAGAATTGTTTAAAATACACATGTTGGAGATCAAAGGGTTAAATGTACGATTTTTTGAAAATTTTATGATTTGTCGTTTGATGCGAGGTGCTCAGCTATAAGTATGCAAAATTTCACGCCTCCAACCTAATTAGGAGCTCACTTAGAAAGAATTGTTTAAAATACACACGTGGGAGCCCAAGGGGTTAAATGTACGACTTTTCAAAATTTTACGGTTCGTCATTTGATATGAGGTGTTCAGCTATAAGTATGCCAAATTTCACACCTCCAACGTAAATAGGGTGTCACTTAGAAAGAATTGTTTAAAGTACACATGTGGGAGCCCAAAAGGTTAAATCTACGACTTTTTCAAAATTTTATGGTTTGTCATTTGATGTGAGGTGTTCAGCTATAATTATGCAAAATTTCACACCTCCAACCTAAATAGGGGCTCACTTAAAGAATTGTTTAAAATACACTTGTGGGAGCCCAAAGGGTTAAATGTACGACTTTTTGAAAATTTATGATTTGTCGTTTGATGTGAGGTATTCAACTATAAGTATGCAAAATTTCACGCCTCCAACCTAATTAGGGTTCACTTAGAAAGAATTGTTTAAAATACATATGTGGGAGCACAAAGGATTAAATGTACGACTTTTTCAAAATTTTATGATTTGTCGTTTGATGTGGGGTACTCAGCTATAAGTATGCAAAATTTCACTCCTCCAACCTAATTAGGGTTCACTTAGAAGGAATTGTTTAAAATACACATGTAGGAACCCAAAAGCTTAAATGAACGACTTTTTCAAAATTTTATGATTTGCCGTTTGATGTGTGATGCTCAGCTATAAGTATGCAGAATTTCACGCCTCCAACCTAATTAGGGGCTCACTTAGAAAGAATTGTTTAAAATACACATGTTGGAGATCAAAGGGTTAAATGTACGACTTTTTGAAAATTTTATGATTTGTCGTTTGATGCGAGGTGCTCAGCTATAAGTATGCAAAATTTCACGCCTCCAACCTAATTAGGGTTCACTTAGAAAGAATTGTTTAAAATACATATGTGGGAGCTCAAAGGATTAAATGTACGACTTTTTCAAAATTTTATGATTTGTCGTTTGATGTGGGTTACTCAGCTATAAGTATGCAAAATTTCACTCCTCCAACCTAATTAGGGTTCACTTAGAAAGAATTGTTTAAAATACACATGTGGGAGCCCAAAGGGTTAAATGTACGACTTTTTCAAAATTTTATGATTTCTCGTTTGATGTGGGGTATTCAGCTCTAATTATGCAAAATTTCACACCTCCAACCAAAATAGGGGCTCACTTAAAAAGAATTGTTTAGAATACACATGTGGGAGCCCAAAGGGTTAAATATACAACTTTTTGAAAATTTTATGATTTGTCGTTTGATGTGAGGTATTCAGCTATAAGTATGCAATATTTCACTCCTCCAACCTAATTAGGGTTCACTTAGAAAGAATTGTTTAAAATACACATGTGGAAGACCAAAGGGTTAAATGTACGACTTTTTCAAAATTTTATAGTTTGGCGTTTGAAGTGAGGTGTTCAGCTATAAGTTTGTAAAATTTCACGCCTCCAACCTAATTAGAGGCTCACATAGAAAGAATTGTTTGAAATACACATGGGGGAGCCCAAAGGGTTAAATGTACGACTTTTTCAAAATTTTATGATTTGTCGTTTGATGTGAGGTATTCAGCTATAAGTATGCAAAATTTCACTCCTCCGACCTAATTAGGGTTCACTTAAAAAGAATTGTTTAGAATACACATGTGGGAGTCCAAAGGGTTAAATATACAAACTTTGAAAATTTTATGATTTGTCGTTTGATGTGAGGTATTCAGCTATAAGTATGCAATATTTCACTCCTCCAACCTAATTAGGGTTCACTTAGAAAGAATTGTTTAAAATACACATGTGGGAGCTCAAAGGGTTAAATGTACGACTTTTTCAAAATTTTATATATTGTCGTTTGATGTGAGGTATTCAGCTATAAGTATGCAAAATTTCACACCTATAATCTAATTAGAGGTTCACATAGAAAGAATTGTTTAAAATACACATGTGGGAGCCCAAAGGGTTAAATGTATGACTTTTTCAAAATTTTATGATTTGTTGTTTGATCTCAGGTGTCCATCTATAAGTACGCAAAATTTCACGCCTGCAACCTAATTAGGGACACACTTAGAAAGAATTGTTTAAGATACACATGTGGATGCCCAAAGGGTTAAATGTACGACTTTTTCAAAATTTTATAGTTTGTCGTTTGATGTGAGGTGTTCAGCTATAAGTTTGTAAAATTTCACTCCTCCAACCTAGTTAGAGGCTCACATAGAAAGAATTGTTTGAAATACACATGGGGAAGCCCAAAGGGTTAAATGTACGACTTTTTCAAAATTTTATGATTTGTCTTTTGATGTGAGGTATTCAGCTATAAGTATGCAAAATTTCACGCTTCCAATGTAATTAGAGGTTCACATAGAAAGAATTGTTTAAAATACACATGTGGGAGCCCAAAGGGTTAAATGAATGACTTTTTCAAAATTTTATGATTTGTCGTTTGATCTGAGGTGTTCATCTATAAGTACGCAAAATTTCATGCCTGCAACCTAATTAGAGACTCACTTAGAAAGAATTGTTTAATATACACATGTGGGAGCCCAAAGGGTTAAATGTACGACTTTTTCAAAATTTTATGATTTGTCGTATGATGTGTGGTGGTGATCTATAAGTATGCAAAATTTCAAATCTCTAACATGTGTAGTTTCTGAGAACGGGCTCTGTGACGGACAGACAGACAGACAGAGGAGCGAGACGAATAGGGTTTCGTCAGATGAACGAAACCCTAAAAATGAATGAAATTATGAAATCGATAAAGAAGTGACTTGATTTATCTCTAAGCATCCTAATAGAAATAAGCATAAAAGTAAAAACTTTTTTTTTTTAGAAAACACACTTTTATAAGCAGTGTTCATTCATCTTGAACATCACGCTGAATTTTTTGACAGCCATTCATGTTTTCTACCAAAAATTTCCGTTACAATAAATTAATTTGCCGATAAATTACAATACATAAAAGAATGTTCCAGTTATACATTTTAATAGTATCAGCTGTAAGCGTTGTTGAGTGTTGGTTCCAGGTCACAAAGAGTCACTCAAACGGCTTTAGATAAGCGCATGCGCGAGTACTGCTTTGCTATACTCGTGTTTGCAATACTTGCTTGCAGTGACGCATACGCAAAATGGTGACTCCTGAGCGCAAAGCGTTATTGCTAGGCTGAAGATTTAAAAGCCGTTAGAGCCCTGCGATTTTTTCCTTTGGGATTTTATAAAGGATCGTATCTACCCAGATAGCATTTTACATTTTCAGAAAATTTGCAGCAGTCTTGCTTTGAAAACCTGCAAAGTTGCAGCAAGCTCGGCATGACAAGGCTGAAAGCTCATAACAAGCCTGCAGCAAAATAACGCAAACGTCGAAGTCACCGCATTCTGAACTTGCAGCTAACTTGTCGTGTAAGTTAAATTCATGCTGTATCAAATTTATTGCAAATTAACGGCAAACAAGTAATCAAAAATACTGCAAACATTCTGCAAAGTAGTAATCTTTCCACGCCCCACTATCTGTTTACAACTATTACACTATAAGTTTAACCTCTTCGGAGGTGTCCATAGACCTGTTCAGGTGATTGATGCGAACACGCCGTCAGAAGGTGCATGCATCATTTTCATCACCATAAATAAGTTAAGGTATTATTTGTACTTCTCAATACGAGCCTTTTTTGGTATTTGATAAGTATAGCGTTTAGAAAAAGCGGTGCCCACCGAATAAAATTTTTGCAATTTCTGCGTATGTGCTGATTGATTCTCTCAGCAGAGGAATTTTTTGCTTTCGTCCCTTTCGTGAATTAAAGACAGTCTTGCACCAGTTTCACAACAAACTACTCATGCAAGTGGGGGATGGTATACCTTGCGGGAAAATTGCTGCGAATTTCTCAATTCAAATTTGTCGCGGCAAGATAATGTCAGAAAAAATCAAACTTGCTGCTAATGTTCATGCTATCTGGGTACGGTCTGTCGCTACCTAACAATTTGCCAGAGTTGAGACACAGAATGGAAGAGGCTATTGCTTCCATGAATCCGGACTTGTTAACCGAAGTGTAGGAAGAATAAGACTGTAGGTTGGATGCATGCCATATAACAAGAGGTGCAGCACCTATTGAACATTTGTAAGAAAAACGAGGTTAGTTTACCTTCCATTGGATGCATGATTTGTTGTAAATAGTCTAAATTAAATTGCCATAATATACCATTAAAACCGGGACATTCTTTTATGAGACAACCTGTACATTACAATCTTCAAAAGACAATCCGTTACAATACATTAATTTATTTCATTCTGGTAACCGAACTCTATTATGAATTTTTTTTTTTTTTTTTACGCTTGGTAGAAAGTACAAGCGAGTGACTTTATTAATAAATACATAATTTTTGTTATATTTCTTTTTTAAGATAGGGCAACAGGAAAGAAAAAACGAAACATTATTTAAACTATCTTTTTAGGATTTCTAAATTGATTTCGTATACGTTTCGCAACATCTAATTGTAAACTAATTAATATTATTGAAATAAATTATTTATTAATTGAAATAAATTATTATTAACTTAAAATATTACATTCTTCAGCAAATAAATAAATAGAAATGCTTAATTCATCTTAAAAAAGTTAAAGCGAACGTTTAATGGCGCATCATTGAACCCATTGTTGTTTCAACTCGTATACAATTGTGAGGGTTACAAAGAATAGTTGGCGATTGATTACCTGTGGCGGGCTGATGGGAAATACCTTAAAATTAATGTATTAATTTATAATTAAGTTTTAAAACTATAAAATTGTTAAAATACCATCGGGAATACACAAATGTGAACGTAAATTTTATAATTCTAGCACAAAAGGAAGTGAGTTAAAAATCAATTACAAAATTCCATCCAAAACCAGGTTCAGTTAAATAAAACAGAATAAAAACATGCTGTTGTTTATTCAAGGCTCGAAATAAACACAAGGATTGGCAATTTACGCCACCCAGTCCCGTTTTACACCTTTTAACACTGATTTGACGATTTTTATAATTAATTAACTAAATAAATATTTGCTGCTTTCTTAGGAAAATATCTGTAATGGAAACAAAAAATGAACAAATATCTGTTAAAAGTTTTTTTCTTCTCTGCAACTATTAAATAAACAAACATCGATCCGAGATAACTGCAAGCAAACTATTCTTTTGGCTGGCGTTACCAAGGTATTGAAAATGCTGCTAATTCGTACTTGCATTTTAGCGACAAAGTCCTATTTCTCTCATTACGGACTTTTTTTGTCGCCTCCATAAATGAATAGCTCACTTTTGAATAGTGCTGTAAAAGTAACGACTAAATGAATACCCGTATGATGTCGTTACTTTCAAACTCGCTACCCGTTAGAAAGTATTCGTTACTCGTTACTGTTCAAAAAGGGTATGTACTACAAACCTGCAACAAATCTAATTATATACTGCACATGAGTCTTTTGAAGAATTCGTTAGTCGTTACTGTTTTAACGTAAAATATGTGCTGCCATCTGTACGTAAAATTTACGTTTAATTTTCTACGTTTTAATGAAAAAAGGCAAACAAAATTAAAATACGATGCATATTGAATATAACATGTCTGAATTGTAGAATTTCTTACTTATGAAATAATGAATAATTGGAGAAAGCAATTAGGAAGAGTAAAAGTTTACCAAATTTATACTAAAACTATGAAATATAATTACACAAAGAAAATATTTTTATAAACAAATTTACTTACTAATTTTACACTAAAAGTAATTATGTATTATGAAAATTTAACTTCTGGAATAATTTGTAAATATTTAAATATATGTATATTTAATTTCTTACGTGGTCATCCTATCAAATGACATTGTACTTAAGTCACATTATTATTTCTGAAATTATTGATTTATATTTAAAAAAACCTTTTTTTCAAATATGAAATTTAGGGACTACTTGCGAATAAGCCCGGATTGTTTGGCGCTTTTTTTGGCGATTTTTTTAGCTTTTTTGGCGATTTTTTACTGGCGATAATTTTCTCCCGCTGGACTTCCGCCGTTTGCAGTTTCTGGCAACCCTAGAGTTTCTACGTCACTCCCGCCGATATTCTGTTCGCGCCACTTTGATTTTGGAAGCTGGACGGTGAGGACGTGCGTTTTGTTCTATCTTCTGCTACACGTGGTCAGGTTGTATTTTTCCTTTTTGTTTTTTTGATTATTATTTGTATTATTTGATTTTTTGTTATGGCTCCCGTTATTAGTCGTCCTGTCGTTAGCGATGTTGTTCAGAAGTTTCAGGGAATTTTGAAAGCAAAGGGAGGACATTTTGCTACTTCTTACAATCGTCCAATTTTAGGGAAAGACGGTGTAGCCAACCGCTATTTTGTGACGGAGCTGATTAAGGACAAGGATTTATTTTTTGAATTTCTAAGAGAAGTCGGTTTGATAAAGTCTAGGGTTTGTTGTCCTAAATGTGGGGTAGAAATGAAGATTCGGAAAAAAAAGGTTAGTGATGGTTTTTCCTGGATTTGTCGCAATATGAAGTTGGAAGAGGATGGCAAGAAGAAAGAGTGCAGTAAAGAGTTGTCAATTAGGGTTGGTACTTGGTTTGAATCAAGTAATTTGACGATCGCGGAGATTTTTTTGTTGACATTTGAGATTATTATAGGTGAAAAGACGAAGAATATTATGATTCAGTGGGGTTTTGGAAGTAATACAATGGCAGATTGGAGGCAGTTTATTAATGAGCAGGTATTGGAGTTTATTGAGTCGAAGTCGGAGAAAATAGGAGGTGTTAATCAAATAGTTGAAGTTGATGAATCAAAGTTTGGGAAGAGGAAGCATAATAGAGGTCACGAGGTGGAAGGGCAGTGGGTTTTTGGTGGTGTTGAGAGAGGTTCGGGTCGCATGTTTTTGGTTGCTGTCCATGACAGATCTGCCGAAACGTTAAGAGAGTGTATCGAGCAGTGGATTCATAAGGGTACTATGATTTATTCTGATTGCTGGAAAGCTTATGATCGTTTGGGAGAGTACAATTATGGGTTGTTACAGGTGAATCACAGCTTGCATTTTGTGGATCCGGAGACTGGTTGCCACACTAACACAATCGAGAGCATGTGGCGTCATATTAAGGATACATTGCCATCGTACAATCGGAAAACCGATTTTTGCTACTATTTGGCAATGTTTCTTTTTGATAGAGCGTGTTATGATAAAAAAATCCATGTTTTCAATAAATTTGTGGAAATTATAAGGGAAATAAACTGGGAGGATTGTAAAATAGAAAAAAAGCGATGATTATTTTGTGCTCTCGATTGTGTTGTGTAAAGATAAAATTGAGTTTATTTTTTGTATAATATTTAAATATTGTGTGGTTTATTGTGCTTTTTATTTAATCTAGAAATTTTTAATCTCATTTTTTCGTATATTTAATGAAGAAAAATTTGATTTACATTTGCATATCATTTTGTCCCATATTTTTGTAATCAAGAAATTTATAATCTCATTTTTTCGTATATTTAATCAAGAAAAAATTATTTTGTGTATAATAAATTTTGATTAATCGCCCGGAGATGGTCCCCTATTTTTATTAGAAATAACGAATCGAGTGCTGTTTTCTGTTAAATTTGCATTGTTTTTTATTTAAAATTGAATATTTTGTTTAATCTACTGCTTTAAAAGGGTAATTTATAGCGATTTTAGGCTTGAAAACCTGAAAATTCAGACATTAAACACTTAAAGAAAAGCAAGAAAAAAAAAATATGAAAATTACTACTTTGTGTTATAATTTTTTTTTTGCTTTTCTTTAAGTGTTTAATCTCTGAATTTTTAAAAGTTTTTTAAGCCTAATGTCGCTATAAATTGCTCTTTGGCGAAAATTGATTGGCGCGAAAACGGGTTTTTCACGCCAAAAAAAAAACAAGATGGCGGACTCCGGGCTTATTCGCAAGTAGTTCCGAAATTTAAAAACATACCAACAAAAATATTTGGCACAGATGTCAATACGCACCACATTGGCGTGATTTTTTTCTGACGCCAATTTGGCGAAAACCTCGTTTTCGAATACCAGTTACATATATATATTTAAAAAAGGGAATAACAATAAATAAAAAAAGTTTAATTAATAACTATAGAACTAAACAATATATTAACAAATAAACAACATCCGGGTTACCTACCATATTAAGCAAAATAACGGCACTTTGGCGCCAGTTAAGTACCCCGGTACTTATATGACATTGACGTCAGAAAAAAATTGCGCCAATGTGGTGCGTATATGATATCTGTGACAAATATTTTTACAAGCCCCCCCCCCCCCCCCAAAAAAAAAAAAAATAATAAATAATAATAATAATAATAATAATAATAATAATAATAAATAAGAAAAGAAAAAGAAATTAGAAAACAGGAATTCTGCTTTTTCAGAATTTAGTGTCACGCCCGATGAAAAAAAAAATATATGTATATAAATGTAGATAGTTCAGTTATAAGACTTAAAACACACGCTTTTATTTTATATAAAATTACGTTATCCGCATCCGCTGAAGAATTCCTTTCGTTATTTAAGAACTTCGACATAAAAAAAAAAATTGGCTATCTCATGATTTATATGCTTTCATTTCTTTGTAATATTAATGTCGATACTTAAAATTGTTCAGTTTATAAAGGTTCCATGTTTTATTAGAAGTCATTCGCTTATATTTTTTCGAAACAGCACGTGTTTTAATTACATTTTTTTTTTTCAGTTTTTATCAGGGATGTAGTGGAGGGTATACTGGGGTATACGCCGTATAACTTCTGGATTTTTTTAAGGAATACCGTATACCCTCTGTTTCTCAAGAAAGCTATAGTATATACACTCTAGGTATACGCTCTGCCTAGAGCGTATACTCTCGGGTTTTTTTACGACTACACCACTGGTTTTTATGAGAAAATGGCTACAAAAAGTTATAATTGGTGCTTTCCAACTATTTTTCCCTTACTTTTACTTTCTACAGAAATGGAGTACTTGAGTTACAAAAATTAAACAAATAGCATTAAAAACTACAAAAAAATTAATATCTCAAAAATAAATCGAGATGCAGTTTTCAAACAAATTGCATTTAAAAGTACTTCTTCTTTTTTTTTTTTTTTGCCAATACAACGGTATAAAAATTGAAAATGTGCGATGCTTAGAAGTAAAAAAAAATTGCGGCAGAGATTATTCCGTTACCTCTGCTTTGTTTTATATGGAGCGTGTTTTTTTTTTTTTTTTTTTTTTTTTTTTTTTTTTTGAGACGGCACTTTATTAGCTTAGCTGGGAGAAAGAAATAGCATACCGGGGGCTAAAAAAAATTAAACGTTATCATAAAAACATTTTTACAAACAATCTAAAAGCTCGTCTTTATCATAATTTTTTTTTTTTCAAATTTAAAACATAAATACACGTACAAAGATATTTTTATAAAATAAAGAATGCACTGAAAGCAAACCTGTAAATTTTAGAACAGAATTTCTTGAAAATTTTCAGAACATTTAAAAGAAATGTGTTTCATTTTAGTCTTTATCATCTTATCAACCAACAGTTTACGCCACTCGCATTACTATTTTAGAAATCTTTGATTTATGTTTAAAAATAATATTTTTTCCATTCTTTTTTATTTTAATGAAGCACGCCTTTCAGATAATATATAATCTGATTTTCAAAAAATTCTTTCAGATGGTACTAATGTAGACATCGCTGATAAATACTTTTTTGCTAAATCCGCAAGCTCGGAGTATAAAACAGCTATACTGCTTTTTCTTTCCATAATAAAGGAAAAGCCTCTACGAATACAAGCCTCTACGAAATCAAAATCATTTGAGATTTGAGAATAAACTGATACTAACAGAATGATACGCATACACTGATACGGAAACAACTGACGCCGAAATATCCGAGTCCGAATACAAATTTGCATCTTTTACCGCATCTGGCTATCTGCTCCATTCATGAATTACACAAACGTAAGCAGTGTTTGAAGTTAGTTTCATTTTGTTCGGCTGCGTATTGACACAGTAACGACTAACGAGTCGTATTTCGAAGTACCGATTCGGTATTTCGTATCTTAGAGAATACCCGTTACTTAGTAACGAATATGTGCGGTTTGCTACAGCTCTACTTTTGAACGGCTTCCAAACACGGTTGCTATTTTTAGCTATAACGATGGTGGCAACGACCAGCGCTTTTGCTTCTGCTTTTATTGTTTTTACACGATTTCTAAATTAGTGTTGCATAATTTTAATTTTTACATCATTCAATAGGATAAAAAAAATGGACTTTCGAATTTAATTTGTTTGAAAACTGTAGCTAGCATCAGTGACTTTAAAAAAAATTTTTCATGCATAATTTTTTTTTAAAACTTTCTCAACAGAGGACATTTGCGGCAAAGTTACCACATTAGGCAATTGATTGCCCAGAGCAGATTGAAAAGAAAAAAAAAACAGATTAATCATAAGATCAAATTAACCCTTTATGTACTGAATTATGAATTCATGAAAATTTTATCTTCTAAAGCATTTGTCGAGAATTGCTTAAACTATATTAAGAGATTTACACAATCATTTAATAAATTTTACAAGGATTTTAGAAGTATTGAAGGATTTAGAAGAATTCATTTAATTTGAATTTATAGGGATTTTGTGCAATATTTATAACCCTACTCAAATATTTTATTTTAAATATTTTTCTTAGTATTTTGTAAAATTAGGAAATGTACAAATATAACGTTCTTACAATAGAAATATTTTCGAATTGAAAATTTCCGCCCCCTCTCCCAACGTCAAGAAAGCTGAAAAGATGCGGGGACAAAATAAATCATCCTTTTAAAAATATTTTTGTTTTGTGTAACCCATAATGCTTTTGGAACAAGATAAAGTAATGTATATCTAACTCATTTTAAACTGTATTACAACTAAGCGATGTATTAAATGAATTTTATAACAAGTTATTTTACTGATACTTATAAGTACAGCCAGTAGATAAAGGGTTAAATTAAACATGAGGTGCCATTTAGGCGCTAAACCGAAATCTGTCAACCAAAAAGATCAATATTTTCATTTTATGTTGAAGTTAAAATTAATAACCAATATAAGTTGAATCAGTTAATAGGTACGTTGTATCAGATTATGCTTGGAATTATATTTTAACTTTTTGAAGATAAACATTGATTCTGGATGGGGTTTTACTTTCGGTCAGAGTAATGCAGCTTTACAAACTGCTAGGGAATTTGTGACGTTATAATTTTTCTTTTGCGTTTTTCTAGGAAACTATGCGTTATTGAGGAATGGTTCTCAGGACAACTTTTATGAACTAATATAGATTAATCTCGTTCTACACATTTTTTGCGGTGGTATAGGAACACTTTGTATATCTGGTAGGATACTCCAAATCTCTCTCTTGTGCAAATAATTTCAATGAAAGAAACAATGATTTTGGATTTTAAGCCTCTCCTTAAGGGGATTAGCCACTGTGATCTTAAATTTCCCTCGCTAATGTTAAATCTCTGTGGGCGTGATTTTAAAAATATCTCTACAGGAAATTATTATTTTTAACTCCTTTTTCCTGTGTACTCTTCTTGAAGGATAGTTCCCCTTTTTTAGTTGTCTAAAATATATGCTTAATTTTAATTGAAGTGAATTTAAACTCTTACGCAGTCTGGCTAAGATTTTAATACTTAAAATTATAAATTAGGAATATATTTCAGAAATATTTCATAACTGCTAAAAAAAGAGAGGCAGGAAATAAGTAAAATATATTAATTTCGCGAGGAGATATTGTAAAAATACGAATGCATTACACTCCCATAGGTTTAGCATTAGCGGGAGAAGTTTGAGATCTGGCTAACCCTTAGCTTTCTCTGAAGGGGAAAATATTAATATTTTAAGAAAATTCGTTCTTTCGAATAACTCATTCCTTCGTGTAGAGGTAGTTGACGTTTGTTGCCTGGAGGAAGGGGGGGAGGGGGCTTCTGAGTAAAAATAAATAAATTCTGAAATGTACAGCAAATTTTCTGAAAGGTTACAGCAGATTGGGGAGGGGAGGGGGAATCCCTCCCGGCGTTAATTATGAGTTTTTTCTACAGCCGTTTGACGAAAATCACGTTTTTTTCTGCGATCCTTTGGTGAAATTGGCGTTTTTTCGCGATCATTTGGCGAAATTCGCGTTTTTTCCGGCTATCCTTTGACGAATTTAACGTTTTTTCCGCGATCCTTTGATGAAATTTGCGTTTTCCCGCTATGCTTTGACGAAAATCTGGTTTTTTTCGCGAACCTTTGACGAAATCCACGTTTTTTTCCGCGATCCTTTGATGAAATTTGCGTTTTCCCGCTATGCTTTGACGAAAATCTGGTTTTTTTCGCGATCCTTTGACGAAATCCACGTTTTTTTCCGCGATCTTCGGACGAAATTCGTGTTTTTCCCGCGATCTTTTGACGAAATTCGCATTTTTTCGCGATCCATTGACGAAACTGATGATTTTTTCTGTGAACGATTGACGAAAGTGATTTTTTTCGGCAAGCATTTGTCGAAAATCGCGATATTTTTTTATGTTTGAATTTTCGGATTAAAGATCGATTTTTTAAAAAATCCGGAACCGAATGCCTTAAATTTTCGGAAAATTCTGAACAGAATCACCCCTGTTATAGCTTGAAGAAACAAGGTTGATTTAATCGAAAACGCATTGATTTTTCTTTAGTTTTACGAAATTTTAAAGAAATTTTGTACTTTTTCAAATGTATATTAAACCATTTTTATAATGCTTTTCTGTAAGGTTAGTATGAATCTTGCGGAGTTTGTACCTTTATAGAAAAAAAAAAATAAAGAAACAAAACAATATAAGATATATATATCTCGGAAGTCGGCTTGTTCAGCGAACAATCCTAAATAGTGTGATCAGTAGTACCAATTTCTGCCATATCGCGTTGGAATTTTTTCCGGGTGACGAAGACAGGCTCCCACTGCTGTTCTCTCGACTCACCATTTTGTAGGAGGCATCGGAATTGGGAAAGCGGATGAAAGCTCCCAGGCTTCCACGCCGGAGAAACTCCTGCAAAAAGGAAAAAAAAATTCGAGAAAATTATTAAGGATGAAAATGAATCAATAGTACGATCATGTAGCTCATTTTCCATTATTCCTTTATCATTACATTACGTTGCCAGGGCCCGTGATAATATTCTTAAATGAACCTTAAATTTGTATGATTTTATATCTTTAACTCGGTTTGTCTGACATACGTACCCGCTCATTGTGTGAAAATGGGGAAGAAGCTGCTAATTGTTGAGATTGGTTATGAATTTTTTTTTCATAATTTTTGGAAAATTGTATGGGGTAGTAATGAACAAATTAAAGCTTTAAAACGTCCTCTACTGATTAAAAAATGAAGCAAAGGGGGTTTGCTTAGTAATGCACAGGCCAAAAACTTTAAAACGATATATCACAAGAAAAAATCCATTTCCGCACCCCCACGGGGGGAATTCCCCAGAATAGCCTAGGGTCGAAAATAAGACTCCACCAATCGAAGGCCCGTGAGGAGTTTCACCTTCGGTCAAGCCTTCAAATGAGGTCGAATCTCGTTGTAGCTTAATTAGGAACGTAGTTAGAAAATTGACCAAAAGGGGGGGGGGCAAATTTGAGTGAGGGGAGAAGAAAGGTTCATAATATGAAAGAGTGGTCTGAGGGCTTTCACATGAGGGTTTCTAAAAAAGTTTGAAAACTGCTCCCCGTGGGTCCACTCTCGCGCCCCTGCAATTTACCCCCCCCCCCCTCTTTGAAAACTTTTATATTCAATAAATAATATTTATCGGAGGCCTCCGTCAGAAAACAACATATAAAGGATACTTATTGTAGAAAACGCTATGGTTTTAAGAAAAATTATCGCACTCCCCCGAAATTCAACTCTCCCATCTTCTTTAAAATTTTAAAGTGTTATCAAATATCTCAAATGTTGAAATAGATCCAAACAATCGAACGTAAAATAATAATTAGTGGACAAATGCTTTTGTACAATACTGTTCGGTTTTAAAATTTTCGAATATCTCTTTAATGGTTAATTAATATACATTAAAGAGATATCTAAAATAATTTAATAAAAAAATTAATTTTCTTTTTATTTCGAATTATAATTTATTGTTTTGCCTTTCTTTTGGTGAGATTGGATCATTTTGCTTGTGTTAGTAAATAAACTAAGGTGGTTCTGAAAAAAATAATTTCTCCCCGTTCAACAATGCGAAACTTTTTGAGACATTTTCTGACACATTTTTAAAGCATGAACTTGCAGGTATGATTATTGAAAGTGATTTGTAATTGAAAAGTTTTTTTTCGATAAATGAATTACATCTTGTGTTATAAGCGGTTATTGTCTCAGGACGGCAGCTTTTAGGTGCGTTCGTAATTATATAAATACGTAGCACCTATAGTTGTAGTTTGGTTTGTCCATCTGTCTGTTTGACCGCATATAACAGCGCAAAAACTACTCAAACGAATATTATGTAATTTAATATATATAATCTTTGTAGAATTTTGCCGAGTCATTTCAAATTTTGTGAAAATTCGAATCAAAACTGAAAAAAAAAATATTATTTACAGTTTTCTTCATTCTATTAAATCCAATCATACGTAATTCATTCAATGGTATACCATGATGGGTAATGATTCCAGGATGCCATGTGATGACGTTCTATTTAAGATGACATCCTATTATTCCCGTATTACTGCATTTATTATATAGAATGGTAATAAATTTTGTATCCATGCATTTTTGCATAAGAGTGCAACAGCTATTGCACCAAGATCTGAATATTTATAAAAATAGCCATAGTATATACGAACGCACCTCATTTGCCACGTTTGACGTACAATTTCCGACTTATTCCCTTTCCTGGCAGGTCGCGTCCGGAAAATCGGTTGAAAAGGTCCACTTTCACAGTTTTTTTTATGAAAAACCTTCTACCATAACCGGAAAACGAAAAAAAAAAAAAAAAAAAAAAAAAACCAAACAAAAAGAAAACACCTCGCCCACCTAGTTTTTGAATATGAGCACCTGTTAATTCGGCATGTTTGGGGGGGAAAAAAGTGTCAGAAAGTAGGCTTTTGGATTTAGAATAGCCTAAAAAATTATACATAAGCATTTCATGTTTTTTTTTCACCATCATAATTTTAGTCTGGATAATTAATTATAGGTTTAAATGTGCCAGGAGTTAAAAAAGATTGAGAAACACAGGCGTATTCTATCAGCTGTACAATACCCCTCTCAAGAGACAATACTTTTTTGAGGTTGCGGGAACATTTCATTAAAAAGAAAAAATATATATAATAATAATAAAAAGAAAAAATGGAAAAGATATTTTCTTAAAAAACAGACAAATATTTATTGATTTCCGGGTATTCTGACTGATTCTTCTAAAAGTTTTTGAAAATAAGAGGAGGAATATTTTTAGAATAGCGAGTGATTACGATTACGAAATTACATTGGATTCTTGTACACATTTCTTCTATACTTGTAATTTTTTACAATATACTACTGCAAATATATCGTGGAATAATGCTATGGCATAAGAAACTAACGTATGAGATCTACAGATGAAACTGAAACAGCGGCTAAAAGCCTGCGCAATACCAGTCCGCTGCGAGAAAAAAAATAAATGAATAAATAAAATTAGCGAAATTTCTAAACGCAGTTGTTCTATGGCAAAGCAGAAAGCTGTCGCTTGACCATTAATACATTTACGCCATTAGCACTAATATCTAAAATATGCACTATTATACGGAAATTCTGGTGCTAAAAGATATTTACATCATGGGGTCAATAAAATCGACACTCTGGGGTTTCTAGCCTACTTAGTACATTCAGTAGCGGTACGTCTCACATTTGTAAGCATCTAACTCCACCTCTGTACCTAATCTCAGAAGGATGACTATAGTGAATGAAAAGAACAGCTTAAAAATACATTCACCGTTAAATGATATTTGACATACCTTGCAAAAAGAGACAAATGTTACTTAATCTAGGGTAAATATAATATAACCACAAACGAAAATACACAATGACATCTTTCGAGTTACTCACGATTCCAAAAAAAAGTTCTTTATCTTTAGAAAGCTCAGCCGCCAATACATTTTCAAGATTTAATGAAGAATTTGTAAAAACAACGTTCCCGAGTTGTTTTTAGAGTGTATTCATCAGTTTTCTCAAATAGGAATATAAGTTTTTTCAGATGTTATCCATGTTCAAGTTCAACAAACACATTCCGCATACAATTAATATTATTTTGTGACTCTTACATGTATAAATTCAATTATTTAGCTGAAAATGTTTAATTCAGAATGGATAGAATCCTAAGAACAGATATTTCGCTTTGAGAAAACTGATTAACCCTTTGCGGCCATATTAAGTTCATACATAGGTGTCATGCTGATCGGAATTAATTTTCGTTGAACGAACGGTGTTTCCACCCAACAAGTACTCGAAATGAAGAATTCACGCTTGTATTTGTTTACTGCAATAACTGCTATTACTAAGTAAAAATCTCTTTACTTCCGCCTTAGAGGAGAAACTGTGACCTTCATTTTAGTACAGTTGCATCAGATGCTCTTGAGACTCTTCTTGGACTGCACGCCCGCAACAGCGCTTTACGCGCTGCCTTTTCTTTACTCACCCGCACCAGCGGATTCAATCACTGTTATTATATTTTACTGTAATCAAGACGCATTGTAATACCGCAAATTAAGGATACTCTTGTATATAGGATAAAACATGGTTTGTGCTGTTATTCTGCAGTTTCATTTCAACCAATCACACATACAACCATAACTAAACAAACAGTAATACATAATAGGCAAGATTATGAAGGAAAAACAAAATTTATTAATTCTTTTTAAAATTTTAGCTGTATGTAACACAATAGTATAATATTTTATGTAAAAATTATATTTTATAGTTCCCCATCGTGTGGTCTCTTTCAAAGCAGTCTCCAATAAGCAGCCCTTCATTTTTCTGTTTGATCATACAAAACAATCTTATACTGGGTGTCCCAAAAAATGACTGATGGATTTTAAAATTCAATAACTTGCAAACGGTGACAGATATTTAAAAAATTCTTGCAGAAGGGTTATGTATGATGTCAGGAGTTTTTTTTTATAGTGATTCTTGATTTTAGTTCGAATTTCAAACAATGGATGGCGCTGAGAGCAATAGGTGCTCAGTCCAGACCCGATTTTTCTAACTTCGGGATCCATTCAATATATTTTAATCTCTTTTTTTTTTTCGCATGGGAGGCCGAAAAATCGAGCCTGGATTTAGCGGTTATTGCTTGCCGCGCCATCTATCGATGCAATTTGTAACTAAAACTGAGAATCGTAACATAAAAACTCTTGACATCTTACATAACACTCCTGCAAGATTTTTTAAAATATTTGTTATCGTTTGCGTTATTGAATTTTAAAATCCATCAGTCATTTTTGGGATACCCGGTATCTTATCCTTTTTTAAACTACTTCAAATTTCACGGTACACTTCTTTCGGCCACTTTCTTTTTGCTATTTTAGAGTATCATTTCCAAAAAGTATTTTAAGGAGCGGAAATGCCCAATGACACTTAAACACAATTTGTAAAATATTCGAATTCCACGTATCTCTGAAGCTTAGCGACTTAATATAAAATATAATATAGGATCAGTATGGTTCTTTGCTGTGGTGGCTGAAAGCAGATGTGCGTCTGGAACGGTAAAAAAGCTTTGGTATCTGAGAGTAGACATACGACCGCAGAGGGTTAAATCTTAAAAGCATATTGGTTTCTGAGAGTAGACATACGACCGCAAAGGATTAAATCTCAAAAGCATATTGGTTTCTGAGAGTAAACATACGACCGCAAAGGATTAAATCTCAAAAGCATATTGGTTTCTGAGAGTAGACATACAACCGCAAAGGGTTCAATCTTAAAAGCATATTGGTTTCTAAGAGTAGACATACGACCGCAAAGGGTTAAAACTCGAAAGCATATTGGTTTCTGAGAGTAGACATACAACCGCAAAGGGTTAAAACTCGAAAGCATATTGGTTTCTGAGAGTAGACATACGACCGCAAAGGATTAAATCTCAAAAGCATATTGGTTTCTGAGAGTAGACATACGACCGCATAGGATTAAATCTCAAAAACATATTGGTTTCTGAGAGTAGATATACGACTGCAAAGGGTTTAAATCTCAAAAGCATATTGGTTTCTGAGAGTAGACATACGACCGCAGACCGCTAAATCTCGAAAGCATATTGGTTTCCCAGAGTAGACATACGACCACAAAGTTTTAAATCTCGAAAGCATATTGGTTTCTGAGCTTTCTAAAGATGAACAATGCTTTTCGCAATAGCTAGTAACTCGGAAGAGGTTATTTGCAGTGCCACCCAACTTTTTATTGGCCGCGCCCCACCGAAGCATCTCTAAAATGACGATGGCCCCCTCCCCCTCAATAAAATAAAACTATTTACAGTTGCTACAATACTTTATTAAAATTAAAATTAAAGAGAATATACAAAGAAAATAAAATAATTTTTTGACGATTAAACAATGTCTAATCAATATGTTAATGCATGCAGAGAAAGGGAAGCAAACTTACCTTAATTGGCACATCCTGATTCTTTGGTATTAGTAGAGGTCAAGCTCATTTCTATAGCAGCTGTGTTAGATAAATGGGATTACGACAACCACCACCATTTTATTGCTTTGTTACAGAAAGGGCGAAGCAGAAAAAAAAGAATAGAAATGGCATAGGAGGAATAAAGCACATGGAAAATACAAAAATTCACACCATAGAAATTTCATATAAAATTGATACACAGTAAACATTTCATCTCACTGGAATTGTCAAAAATGACTGTGATATTTAACATTTAATGAATCTAGAATCCCAGCTTTACGGTACTGTGTACAGTAAAGAAATGCAGAAAAGTTTCTTTATGTAATAAATTAGGTGTAACGTTGTAGTATAAAAGAAAAGAAAATTGTGTCTTGCGTCTTTTTTATTACTCCAAAAATTACTTTTTGTATGTTATCCGATAAAGACAACACGCGGATATTTTTTTTTTTTTTTTTTTTTTTTTTTACTCGAGACTTTTGACCAATAATGATTTATTTCGTATATGCATAATTTATAAATTTTCAAAAAAAAAGTTTCTTGAATTTTTTTAAAATGAAAATTACCGACATTTTAAAAGTTTTATAATCTGAAAGAATCTAGTTATCTAAACAAACAATAAAATTCCCAGCTATTTAAAATTAATACCAATAAAAATCCTATACCTATTAAAAAAAATTAAAGCAAATATTCAATATAGTAAAACTTAATTAATCCGGAATTTATTATTCCACATTTCGTAGAATCCGGACAACGCTTTCAAGTAAATAAATAAGTAACAAATAATGTCAACGAATACAAATAACAAACGAATAATAATAATAAAAAAAATCAAATAAAACATAACTAGATATTTGAAATATTTGAGTGAGTCGCATGTGCGAGCTAATAATTCGCTTTATCATACCAAGAGGAAGGGGGGGGGGGGGTATTACTTTCGAAAAGAAAATTTCTGCTTATTTAATTGCAGACATTAAATTTAACTTGCAGACCCCGATTAAATTAGGCGGAAAATACTGCTAAGAAATAGTGTCATCTATAATTTTTCTCCTGGGTAGAACACTGATAGTTCAAGAAGTTAATTGTAACTTCAAATCAGTGTGTGTGTCAGTGCGGCAATGTAGATAAATCTAAATTCTAAGTAATATAATTTACAGTAAGTGCCTTCACGAACCTAGTACCTCCGGATTTTGGGGTCGCAAAGAAATTAAAGAGTTTTAATAAAAAAAAAAAACTTAAAATTTTCTATACATATATAGAAGACATAAAAACCGACAATTGGACGTGGAAACGGAGAAACCTTGAACTTTGTTCAAACTTTGCCTTTAGTAGACGAGAGGGAGAGCGGAGGGGTAAAAAATGCCGAGCTTCCAACTTACTTATAACATTGTTGGGGGGACCCGAAAAATTCTATCCCTAGGGTACCTTAATCGGCACTGTTTAAAGTTATATTGGAGGATCTAAATTCTAAATATCAGGTAAATTATTGGTTTATTTCTTATAGATTAATTTATCATTTGTATTACTTCAAATATATAAGAAACAATTTTTTTGGTTGTTTTCTACATAATATCAATATTTTGGCTCATTTTATTAAATATTTCCTTCAGACCGACTAGAGCCCCAATTACTCTGGATTAATGAAGGTTTACTATCTACATTAAAAATAATAACAAAATCAATACATATGTAGAGAAAGAATGTGCGCTCACGGGTTTTGAGGAACTGGAGAGCGAGAGTGACCTGGGAGCCAGGGCTCCTTTGACTTTGGGGTCGTCACCGTCCAGGGATCCTTTTTCTCCTGGCAGGAGATTGTGCTCTGCAAGGAGGCGTCGGTACTCCTCCAGCTCCAGGTGTTCTTTGTCGTACAGGAGTTTCAGATGCTCCACATAATTCAACATAGTCTCGAATGCACAATTCAGCCTCTCTTCCTGAAAAAGAATTCGGAATAAAATTTATTTAATAAAGACAGCTGAATTGAATGCAATCAGTGGCGTAACAATTAAAAAAAATATGGGAAGAGCTCAAGTAGTCATTTTGAAATAACATGAACAGTTATGATTATCAACAATTAACATAGTATTTATGAGTATAACAAACCGTTCTAATTAACTAGCCGCCCTTGGCGACCAGTTTGGTCTCCCTCAAACAAACATATGCTAAGCATTGTATCACGTTACTTTTACACATAATTTAATTTGCTTGCTCAATCCTGCGCCAAATCCGAAGTTTCTGATATAGAAATCTTGAACTCGGCATTTTTTTATGTTAGCCGGGCGCAGGTGATAAATCGCCAAACATTGTTCCCGTCGTATTTTTTCGTATCTCATTTAAAATATAGTAGGGAAGGTGCTGGGTTCGTACCCAATCGCGCCCGTCGGCCTAATCGTTCGAAGTTTTCGTGGTTTTCTTCGAACCTTGGATTTCCAAGCGTAAATACGGGTTAGGTTCCCTTAGAAAGACCCCACGAAGGGCACTCCCCTCCTTAGGGCCTATATACCTCGTGTTGATAATTGGCCGTCATAAATACAACCAACCTTAAAATATAGTACTTTCACTCATTTTATTTAAAATGCATAACTTTAATTTAAAACTTAAATATTTAAAATTTATGTCTCTCAATTATTGCTTAAAAAAAAGAAGTAATAAATAATACGATAAACCATGATATTTAATTTCAACATCAAAGCTTTAAGTTACCGCGTGAAAAATTGTTTATGACAATGGCATGAAATGGACTATTATAATACTGATGACATGACATTTACAATATTTGTCGATTTATCACCTGCTCCCGGCTAACATTAAATTGCCAAATTAGCCGCTTGGCATACAAAAAGTGAAGCGGTCAACCCGGAACTGTTGATGACAGTCACATGACTCAGGCTTTTATTATATAGATTATTTATGCTATTATCCAAAAACCATAGTTTAATTATTTTAGATGGAAGATTTAATGAACTGAAAATTGTAGAGAGTTTCGAATATGAAATTATGAGACAACGGCGGGGTTGAGAGGAGGGAAGAACCCCCTTATATAATAAGAAATTTTCACAGAAAACAAAAGTCTTACAATATCAATGCTTATAATTCTTATTTTGCGTTACAATTTGCAAGACTAAATCTTATAAAAATACTAATATATGAAATGCAGTAATACAGTAAAGCCTCGATTATCTGCGAAGCGATTTTTTTTTTTTTTTTTTTTGATTCAAGCAAGGAAAAAACAATACGCCCTACAAATAAATATAAACAGAAAAATTCATGTATTCGAAAGTAATGGAAGAATATTTCTAGCTTCTGTTGCCACGTTTGAAATATCAGATATAAAGTCTTGATGACTTTTCTTGATTTTATTAACCAAACGTAAACACAACAATTAAAATATTTAACAATTAAATAAGACTATTATGATAAATTCCAGGAGAGCATATCAAGAATAGCAAGAAACAAAAACAAGTGACTGATTTTTTTTTAAAAGGTGTAACTCAGCTCTTTTTGTACAGTATGTATGGCATTGTTTCTTGTTTACTGTTCTTTATTTTAGTGATTTAGACTTGAAGCAAAGGTTTCTGATGAACTGTGCATATGTATGTATTTTAAACGTTTTATTATGTTTTTTGTACGCTAAAATATAGTTATGTTGGATTTTCTTTTTTTTTCGTGTTTGCACCCCATTTTCAGTCTTTTTCGGGTTATCCGCGGTGCCCTTGCCACCCAATTCCGCGGATAATCGGGGCTGTACTGTATATGAAAAAAGTGAAATTGCGGATTAAGAGACTCAGATGCTACTAGTTGAACGTAGTCTCGTACGCAGTTCAGCCTCTCTTTCTGAAAAAAAAAAAAAGTTTGAATCTTTGCAATGAAAACATTACTTATGGCGGGTAAACCACTGGTTCCCATCAGAACACCGAAGTAAGCAGCATCGGGTGAAACAGTGCTTTGAAGGATGACTCCTGGGAATGCTGTAGTGCTGCTGGCGCTATGTTAGAGGCACAGACATCCACGAAAAATCTGTGGTGTGTCCTATCGCTGGAAGGTCGATAGGTGGGAGATGGGTTTTGAACCGAGAGATCCCCCTCTCCCGTCCTATTAGGATAAAAATTGTGGGAAACCTTGAAGCAGATTTCAGTCCCTGTGATGTTTCGATAATATGGATGCTGCACCGCTTCACCCTGTTACTTCGGGAGGTGGTCTTCCGTTTTGGTAGATCGGGCATTTCTAATAACAACACCAACAATCGTACTTTTCCAGGCTTGGCGAGATAGAAATAACGGGCTCTGCGAGAGAAGGAAATTTTCATGCATATTTTCTGGCAATCTATTCACTGTCTGATATACAAAAGCAATTTTTTTGAATATTTATACAATTTATTTAATATAAAAAATAGATATCGTGAAACTGACTATAAAAATATTTTAAAGAAAAAATGCTTATTTCCTAAAGAACAACAACAACAACAACAAAAAATCAAATTGCGACAAGACAGCAATTTTGAAAGCAGTTTTGATTTTTCACACATTTCCCCCCCGTTATATGAAAGTTTTATTTTAAATAAGAACGAAAAATCATGCGTCAAGCATAGATTTCCACCACTTCCAGAATACTTTACCAAAACCTCTATTTTATCAGATCTGTAGAATATATGTGGCTATGACAGTGTTTTGATATCAAATTAATTAATAGGTTACTCAGAAAGAATCAGGACTAAACAAGATCGGACATTAATCAAAGTTAAAAAGAAGACAATTTATAGAAATACCTTGGAAACAAAAACTCCTCTGTTTCCTCTGTATAAAAATAAAAATGCTCAATATATAACTAAATATGCTTCAATTTCAAATCTCAGCTGTTGGAATCAAGTTATATCATGCATATTATAATGTTTAAAGCAATATACATATCAGATTGGCACTGTATGGCTCATTTTCCTGAAATAAGTCAATTGCCCGGTAGCAGAAAGTTCGCTACGGGAGACGGTCGTCGCAGATTTTCTTTTCTCTTTTGCAGATTCTTTTTCATGAAACCTTTATTTTGCTTCATATTATGTTTAGCTCTTTATTACTTAATACAAAAGGTTGAGATTATTATTTATAAAATACCTAAAAACACTACAGGTAAGTGATTGTTTGGTTAATTAGCGCTTCAATTGTAAAAATATTTTACCTGCAGATTATTTTTTGTCCCTGAAGTATCTGTCGCAGACACCTGGAGAATTTTCTGCTACGGGGAACCTCACCCTTTTTAATACACTCTAAACAAAAAAGAGTGACTATTCACTCCGGAGGAGTGAATAGTCACTCTATCGCAGAGTCAAAATATGCCCAACCTTTTTAGAGTGACTATTCACTCTGAGCCAAAGTGAAATTTTTGACTCTCTGAAAGAGTGAATAGTCACTCCTTGAAAGTGAATAACCACTCTAAACAGGAGTGGATAATCACTCTTTCGGAGGAGTGACTATTCACTCTTGCTAAAGGAGTGCAGTTTTTCACCGCTGGTAGGAGTTAATAGTCACTCTTTGATAGGAGTGAATGTTCATTTTTTTGTAGTGGGTTGTTTTTTTATTTTGCTTTTATGGTCATTTTAAAAGAATCGCATCTTTTACGGCATGCAATGGAAATAGATACAAGCGTGGTAAAGATTGGAATAAAATACTTTATTAGCAATATTTATTTAATTCATAGTTTGTAGCACTAATTGAACTTTTAAGGAAAAATTCAGTTAAAGTTACATACGAATTTAAATTAGATTACTGACAGAAATAAACTAAAATATTTTATTCCAACCTTATCCTTTGTGTTCTCTTTTATTGCATGCCCTATAAAGATATTACTTTTAAAGTTTTATTAATAACATTTTACTAGGTGGATGTTATATGTTTAACAATGTTTGATCTCATTTTAATTTTTGTTTTAAATATAAAACCGTAGTTTTTCCTTAAATTGTTGCTGTTTTTGCAAAGTGCTATTGTTCTAAAATATTTTTAATCTTTCCATTTAAACGCAATGCTTATAAACTCACTTCTTTTTTAAATAAGTTCTAAGCATGATTTAAATGTTAAGAATGTGTAATTTTTTTTATCCGCTGTGATTTGCTTTTGTTTTATTTAATATGAAGATAGCGTCTAAATTTTGAGTTCTCTGGAATATGTATATTTTTTTCTTTTAAATATATTCCTTAACTTAATCATGATTTTCAATTTTCGTCCATTATTGCCATAAGCCACGATAAGCCATATTTAATTTTTTTTATTCGCGTAGATATTGTATTTTGTGACTATGAGCAAAATAGATTTCATATGTTTTATAGGAAAAGATTGACCTCGGAAATAGAAAGAAAGGAAACTTAAAAATAAAGTAAATGACTGCATTAGAAATATTCTTATTGTTTTTAAAACATTTTAGTGTAAAAAAGTGGTTATTAATCTCTTTAAAAAAATATTCAGTCCAGTATTATGTAAGTTAATATGACCATTTTAAAAAATATACTAAAGCAGTCTTATCCATAAACTTCAAAACAGGCATAAGAAAACATTTTATTCCAATGCTTAAATATCATGCTTTATTGTTTAGAGCCAAAAATTACGTGTATCCAAAAACGTAGAAAATGTTTTTATAATAGAAGGAAATTTAATAACTGATACAGAATATCCATAATTAATTTTTTTTATATTGCTCAGTCTCGAAATTTGAAAATTATAACCCGCAGAAAAATGTTTACACACAATGAAAAAAAAATTAATATACAGTAAAACCTCCCTAAGACGACCACGTACCGTTCCAATAAAATTGGATCATTCCGAGAGCTGGTCTTTTAATGGAGGTCATGTTTAAATCTAGATTTTAATTATTTAAAAATGGTAACAATGTTACTAAAATTTATTTTTCACATTTGGAAAAAATATAAAAATTTAAGTATCAAAATAAAAGTTAATGACATAAGTTAATTACTGCAGAGTTTTAAAAATGAATACATTGAGCTTTGCTTTAATTTTACAGTCTTATATTTTATAATTTTTATCTCCAAGTCCTTTCGAAGTTCAATAAATAAATACTTTTTTTTTTTTTTTTTTTTTTTTTTTTTTTTTTGTGTGTGTGTGTGTGTGTGGGCGGGAACAAATAATGACCATTCCATTACTTTATCTATTTCTTTGAGAGTTTTCCGACAGAATAGGGCAGATGAGTTTATTGACCGTCGTTCTTAATTTGTAATCAGAGTTAAATTCATTGCCTAAAAAGGCACAAAGGGACTTAAAAACTCTTAAAAACACTTAAAAGTTACCGGGATTAAAAAAAAAAATCTAAACTTAGTTTAGAATTTTGATGAATCCGGAATTATTTTTTTAATGAAACCTTCTTCAAGCGACCAGAAAAAAAGGAATTTATTTCATTTTCTTCAAAGAAATCTATCTCTCATGCAGGGAGTTAAACTGGGATGGTCTCTGAATGGAGGTAAATTTAGTATTGAGCCTATGGGAATAAATTTTGTTCCATCAAAAAATGGTCGTTCAGCGAGGTGGTCGCCTAATGGAGTTGGTCGCACAGGGAGGTTTCACTGTACCAACCTTTTCGTAATATCATATTTAAAACTCCGAAACAATAATAAATACTCTTAACTGTTTATAATCTGAAATCAGTATGAAGCAAAAAGAAAAAAAAAAATCTCATTTAACGGCAAATTAATGTTTCAAATGTGTCTCCGACGAAATTAAAACTTCCAGATGTCTTCTTCTTATGAGTCAGCCACCCTTTCAAACGAAAGAGATAAAACTTATTACTTTGATCGTTGGCAAAAAAAATTTGCAACACAGCATTGAAAGGGAATATTTAAACTCATTTATTTTTATTCACATTTTCCGAACTAATGATTTGCTAAGCATTCTGCGTATTAGAGGTCTGCACGAGCTGAAATTTCCAAGCCCGGGTCCGGCCGACTCATAGAAAAAAATTCGGCTCGGCCCGGCCCGTAGAAAAAAAACTTGGCCCGACCCAGGCCGGTAAAAAACTTAAAAGTTTGGCCCGAGCCCGGCCCGACACGGAAAAAAATTAAAATCTCGGATCGAGCCCCGCACGGCCCGAGTGAATCTCAACAAAACATTGATTTTTTTTTTTTTTTTTTTTTTTTTTTTTTGAAGTATTAAAAATCTGAAAAATGCTATACAGTAAGACGAAATTGCATAGAAAAGAAAAAAAATTCGTTATAGACAAGTTCCCTTCTTAGCGAGTGTAAATGTATTATATATTCCATTCTTATGTATTTATATATTAATTATGCATGGATCAACACGTTAGTGAGTTTAAAACTGGGTTCCGTCATAGGGAGGTTCTTTTTCACACGTTTTATTATGTTTTAATTTAGCTATATTTTAATAAGCGCAGAAATCTAGTGTTCTTTAAAAAGAATAAATTTTAATGTTTAAGTGTAGAATAATGGCCATTTGAAAATGTATGCATTTTTTGAAAAAATGTTTGGGCCAGGCCTAATTGTACTGACCTTTGAATGGACCAGGCCACGCTGAGACAATGATTTTCATACGGGCTGGGTCAAAATTAGGACTGAAAATTTTGGGCAGTGAAGACTCGCAATGAATCAGTCCCGGCTTTGAACAGAAAAAATAAGTTAGGCCCGGGCCGGCCCGAGGCTTCAGAAAAAAGTGTGGCTCGGGCCCAGCCCGAGTTCGGTGAGTGAAAATCGGCCCGAGCCCGAGCCGGCCCGTGCAGATCTCTAGTGCGTATTCAATTGTTAAAAGAATTATATTGCAAACCGCTACATGGAGAAATATAACAGACAATCACTTTTGAACACTCTAACGATCAATCTTTTTCTATACAACATACACTATTCCGCTAATAATCTTAACATACCACATACCTACACGGATAAATGCTTAAAATTAAATAAGACGTACCTTTATTTTATGTATTCCATAAAGAATAATTGTAATGATATCCAAATCTGTTAATCCTAAGATGGCGGGCAAAAAAGTGATCATTTTTCTTATCTTTTAAGGGTGTCGTCGCCTTGCTACTCTGATTGGTTAATAAGCAATGCACACGTAAGTCACCCTTTCAGGAGCGAGACATTTCACTCCTTTCTAGAGAGTGGAAAATTCCACTCTTTAAGGAGTGTATTTTTATAAAATCCACTCCAAAAAGAGTAAAAATGCCTGTCACTCTTTCAAAAAGTGAGCTTTTCACTCCTCCCAATTTTAGAGTGTAAGGCGAAAAGGAGAATGTCTGAGGAAACCATTTGGAAAACGCACGACACATTTGAAAACCCAGTTTCAGGAATTCCCATTAATAGTTGAAAAATATCTGAATTCTTGTGTGAAGCCCTGTATACGATCTATAGATTTGTATAAGGTTAGTTGGGGTAACTGGACCCACGAGGTAACTGGGCCATAGGTTATTTTTGTTGGAAAACGTCACAGTGTAAGTAATTTTATGTCCAACATCACTTCGCTTGTGAAATGACAATTTCCTCGTGATATATGCAACGCGTTTCTTTTAGTTGTGAAATATGTTCCAAGATGGCGACACTTCCCTGAGTTATCGTGGCGTAAGGTCACAAACTAAAGAAGGATTGTGTAAAAGACTTGTGTTTCGAAAAGGCGTCAACAGATCGCAGCACCACAGAACTTTTCTGATAGACTGATTTTAAATAGAACCTTTTTGCTTATTAAGCAGACTGTATTGTTTCAAGTTTTTTTTTTACTCTGTTTTAACTCTTGTGGGCCCCTTTTACTTCTTCACTTCAAGGCCCGATTTTGTGAGGCCAAAACGCACGTTTTTTTCGTGCGTTAACTCTTTGTTCAATGGAAGACTTACATCTCCTACTGGAATTCCAATGTTATTACTTTCAAAGTATCCATATTTAACCCTTTTATTTTAGTCTTTTTTAGTGTGTGTGTGTGTTCATCCATGTAACCTAGAATTCGTCGTGCATTAAATAGTTTTTTTTTCTACAAGTGCATCTGCATCATTCTAAGAAGATATTTTTCACGATTTATAACATCTACTCAATAAATAAAAAATATAGGTTGTTTTCACATGAAGGAAACCAGCGTATGTCTGCTTTACCAGAAAGGTAAGAAAATAAATTTCTATCTTTCATTATTAATGAAAAAACTTTTGGTATAACAATTTTATATTTATACTGGGTCCTTAGCTTCACGCTAATCGCGAACTCACCCCTTCTAGATATTTTAATAGATTATGAGGGCTGAGTTGAAGGGGAAAGTAAATAAATAAATAAATAAATAAAAAAAAACCCAGTAATAAAAATTTGTTTATCTGATTGTGATAAAATGATGAACAAGATGCACATATGAGATATGAAATATTGAAATATATACATGAAAATAAAAATAAATGTGCATGAATAAATAACGATATATATAATATCGCAAAAAGAGTATTATTGTGAACAAATATTGATTGATTGTTGTGAATAACTGATCATTTTATTTATACTTATAACATATTCTAAGAAATTATTTTAAGAAAGTCACAAACTTCTTATAGTAAATATATTTGTTATCAAAGAATTTATAAAACTTGAATAACACGCTATGTCTGCCACAAAAGAAATTACGGCAGTAGAGAAACTAAATGATAATAATTACAATCATTGGTGTTTCAAATTAGAAAATCTGTTAATTAAAGACGATTTATACAAATATATAACAGAATCTCCACCTGCCACACCCGATGATACATATACTAAAAACGCGGCTAAGGCGAAAGCCATAATTTGTTTGTGCATTGAAAATACACAAATCGTGCACATCAGACATTTGACATCTCCCAAAGAAATTTGGGAAAGATTAAAAAGTGTTCACCAAAGGGCAAATTTATCATCCAAATTATTCCTTTTGAGGAAACTATATTCGCAAAGGCTCAATGAGGGCGGAGACTTAAATCTACATATCAACAATATTTTAACTATCCGCGACAAACTCGCTGCCATTGGAGAGCTCATAAATGATTCGCACATCGTGGCTCTTATGCTTTGCAGCTTGCCTCAGTCATATGCTCCTCTTATAACGAGCATGGAGGCTAGAGACGAAAAGGATCTAGACCTCGAGTTTGTGAAAAACAAACTCATCGACGAGTACTCTCATCGAATCGAATACAAAAACACCAGCACACGACCAAGGGACACAGCATATAAAATCATAAATAAAGGAAACAAAAAATATTGCAGCTTCTGTCAACGAGATGGGCACGCTCGTTCAGAATGTTACAAATTGAAAAACAAACAGAAAAACAATTACCAAAGAAGTGAAAATTATAACAGTAATAAATTTAACAACCATGCCAACTTTAAAACCAATTCGGTAAACACCAAAAATCAACACAATGGTAGTAAAACCGACTCCTCGAATTTTTGCTTTAACAGCAAATCAAATATAGAGGATGAGGTCAACCAATCGATCATTCCTCTCTTCCCAGTGGAAAACAATTTTGAAATTGAGTCAGTAAAAATTAACCAAACACAAACAACAGATCCAAACACATATATCATTGACTCGGGTTGTACCAGGCACGTTGCATCAGCAAAAACAAATTTTGCTACATTCACAGCCGGGAATTTTGGGAATATAACAATCGCTAATGGAAAAAGGCTTAATTCGGAAGGTATGGGCGACGTAAAAATAAAAACAGACAAAAACCACTACATTACACTAAGAAACGTCTTATACTGTCCAGAACTAAAGGGCAATTTATTGTCAGTTAAGAAAGCCACTGAAAATAATATAAAGGTAATTTTCGAGAAAAATGCATGTTTATTTGTCAAAGATGATAATATAATCTTGACAGCTAAATTAAATGATAATCTCTACGTATTAAACCCTGAAGATGATTACGGCTATACTAGAAGTACTCAAACTTTCTGTAACAATACAAATTGTATTTCATTGTGGCACCGAAGACTCGGACACAAAAATTTTGATGATATTAAATACCTCGTTAATCATGAATTAGCCAATGGGATAACAATTAACAAATGTAAACATGACACGCGATGCACCAAGTGCATTGAAGGGAAACTTTCCGCTCTGCCCTACCCTAAAGTAGCCACAAACAGAAGCAAAGACATCGGTACCCTCGCACATTCCGATATATGTGGCCCCATGAATACTGAAACGATAGGAGGGAAAAGGTACTTTATAACATTCACGGATGATTATAGCAGGTACACAATAACATACTTAATCGCGCATAAATCGGAAGCCGTTATCAAACTGAAAGAATACATAGCGCTAACAAAAAATAAATTTGGCAAGTTGATAAAGGCAATCAGGTCCGATAACGCAAAAGAGTATATCAGTGACGAATTTGAAAACTGCCTGATAGAAAACGGGATAGAGCGTCAATTAAGTGTTCCCTATTCTAGCCCACAGAACGGTGTTTCAGAAAGAAAGAATAGAACGATAGTGGAAATGGCTAGAACCATGTTGTCGAATGCCAAGTTACCTAAGCAATTCTGGGGGGAAGCTGTCATGTCCGCCACCTACCTCATCAACCGTCTACCAACAAAGGCTAACACAAATAACATGACACCCTATGAACTTTGGCATAAAAGAAAACCCGATCTCTCGAACATCAAAACATTCGGATGTAAGGCATTTGCCTATGTCGACAAACCTAAAAGAAATAAATTAGATGAGAAAGCCATCGAGGGAATAATGTTGGGATATGATTTCAGAAGCAAGGGCTATAGGATATATACGGGTGAAAATAAAATTATAATATCTAGAACCGTAAAATTCTTCGAAGAAGGTATAAAAGATGAGGAAATTATACCCGCCAAAGAAAATCAAAACATCGAACAAACTCCCGCAGATAATATTGAAATTGATCTAGAAGAGCGCGACGATGATCAGAATAACACCCCGACCGACACATCCCTTGAGCCGAGAAGATCGCAGAGACAAAATCGTGGTGTACCACCTAACCGTTATGGAATAAGCGCAAACCTGTGTCAAATTCAGGAGCCAAAGTCATGGACAGACCTACAAAATATCAATGACGCAGAAACTAAAGATAAATGGCTAAAAGCCACTAGTGAGGAAATAGATTCTCTGAAGCAAAATAATACTTGGAGATTAATAAAACCTATCCCGGGAAAACGCGTCATAGGTTGTAGGTGGACGTTTAAGGCAAAAAGGGGAGCCAACGGGTCTATAGAGCGATATAAAGCCAGATTGGTCGCTAAGGGATATGCTCAAAAATATGGAAGCGATTTCGACGAGACCTACGCACCCGTTGTAGCGCATACCACCCTACGAGCATTCTTAAACGCAGCGGTGTACAAAGATCTTAAAATAACTCACCTAGATGTCAAAACTGCTTTCTTACATGGCGATTTAGAAGAGGAGGTTTATATGCATCAGCCAGAGGGATACATAACAAAAGGGGAAGAAGATAAAGTGTGTAGTTTAAACAAAGCGATTTACGGCCTTAAGCAGGCAGCTAGGGCGTGGAACCAAAAAATAAGTAAATCTCTAAAAGAACTAAATTTCGTTGAATGCGCGTCAGACAAATGTCTGTACAAAAGAGTCCAAGATGGAAAAATCGCATACATAATAGTGTATGTTGATGACATCTTAGTCGCAGGAGACAAAACAGACACACACGAAATATACACTGAATTATCAAAGCAATACGAAATCAAAAATTTGGGTCAAGTAACACAATATTTAGGCATAAACATAAAGGAAAAAGCAAACGGTAATCTAGAATTAGACCAGGAACACAAAATAATACAAATCGCAGAAAAATTCAATTTGTTAAATGGTAAGCCTACGTATACACCCATGAATACTAACTACTTTAATCTAGATCCAAACGGGAAACTAATGGGAGATAACGTAAAATTTAGACAGGCTATAGGAGGGCTTCTATACATTGCAACTTTAACTAGACCCGACATAGCATCAGTCGTTAACATCCTGGGAAGAAGGAATGAATCCCCAAGGGAAGTCGATTGGCAAGCTATCGAGAAATTAATTAGATATCTGCTTACTACCAAAGATCTTAAATTCGTCATAGATAAAACAAAACCTCCAATCCTAACGGCATATAGCGATGCCGATTGGGGGAACGACAGAATAGACAGGAAATCAACCACTGGAAATTTGTTTAAATTAGGAAATAATATATTGGCATGGTCATCGAGGAAGCAGAGTTGCACAGCACTCTCGTCCACGGAAGCTGAATATATCGCTGCCTCTAATGCAGGTCAAGAGATTTCGTGGTTGTTAGACCTGTTAAATGACCTCGAACTGTGTCAACAACTACCCGTAACATTGTACGAAGATAACTTATCAGCCATAAGATTGACCGAAAACGAAAAGGCACAGACAAGGACTAAACACGTGGAAGTTAAGTATCACCACATCAGACATCTATGCCAGAATGGTATAATCAAAATAACTTATTGTCCATCGAAGTTAATGCTGGCAGACGTGCTCACCAAGCCGTTGCCTAAGCCTCATTTCGAGTGTTTGAGAAACAAGTTAAACATTCTACGCTCGTCGGTTTGACATAAAAAGCGGGGGTGTTGGAAAACGTCACAGTGTAAGTAATTTTATGTCCAACATCACTTCGCTTGTGAAATGACAATTTCCTCGTGATATATGCAACGCGTTTCTTTTAGTTGTGAAATATGTTCCAAGATGGCGACACTTCCCTGAGTTATCGTGGCGTAAGGTCACAAACTAAAGAAGGATTGTGTAAAAGACTTGTGTTTCGAAAAGGCGTCAACAGATCGCAGCACCACAGAACTTTTCTGATAGACTGATTTTAAATAGAACCTTTTTGCTTATTAAGCAGACTGTATTGTTTCAAGTTTTTTTTTTACTCTGTTTTAACTCTTGTGGGCCCCTTTTACTTCTTCACTTCAAGGCCCGATTTTGTGAGGCCAAAACGCACGTTTTTTTCGTGCGTTAACTCTTTGTTCAATGGAAGACTTACATCTCCTACTGGAATTCCAATGTTATTACTTTCATAGTATCCATATTTAACCCTTTTATTTTATTCTTTTTTAGTGTGTGTGTGTGTTCATCCATGTAACCTAGAATTCGTCGTGCATTAAATAGTTTTTTTTTCTACAAGTGCATCTGCATCATTCTAAGAAGATATTTTTCACGATTTATAACATCTACTCAATAAATAAAAAATATAGGTTGTTTTCACATGAAGGAAACCAGCGTATGTCTGCTTTACCAGAAAGGTAAGAAAATAAATTTCTATCTTTCATTATTAATGAAAAAACTTTTGGTATAACAATTTTATATTTATACTGGGTCCTTAGCTTCACGCTAATCGCGAACTCACCCCTTCTAGATATTTTAATAATTTTATAAAAAACCGTTGGTGTTTTTTATGTTTTAGCTTTTGTGAACAATGCACCTTAATGTCTACTTCCTAAAACAACGTGTGTCAACTCAATCACTTTGCTGTGATAGGTTGTCAAAAATTTACGTTTCTTTTTTTAAAAACAACGTCCATATGCTTGAAATTCCTCGGCTTTTTATTAAAATAATGTAAGTACTTTTATTAAACAATCTTTTTTTTTAAAGATTAGGCATAAACTACTTTAATATTATAAGGAAGATATACATATTTACTTCGTGTTTCAAATGTAAGCCCGGTGTCCCAGTTACCCCATAAAATTTTCAAGAATGGGGTAACTGGGACATGTATCCGGGGTAACTGGACCATGCTGGATCCAGTTACCCCAATAGTTATAAATAACTTTTTTGAGTTTCTCTTACTACGGGAAATAAATTTCTCCATTGTTTTTTGCTCACAATAAAGAAAATGATAGAATACCTTATTAATATTACACATTAAAATTAAAAAAAAGCACATTGGGTGATATCAAACCAAATTTCTTAACCCCTTGAAGGGCGGTGATGCCATTATGACATCACATAATTTTAATTCCTAATTGCCACATTGGCACCGGAATTTTACAATGAAAATTTCACCTTTATAGAGTACGCGAAAATATACTTTTACTTGTTTTCAAATAGATTCTCTTGTAAATAATGGTGTCATTAAATTATTTCAACATTTTAAGAATGCAAGTACCTTGCCCCTGAAAGCGAGATAGCCAAACCTTGAAATTGTACGATACAGGGGTCGCATTCTATAGGGAAACTTTTATTGCCCTACCACTACTTTGAAAATAATATCTTCATCGCATCTTTCTTTAGAAAATGTTAAATAAAATCATCATGAAGATAATTCATTAAGGATTCTGGTAGAAACAATAAAATTTTCCCTATATAATGCGACCCCTAGATACCGATTAAGTACTTAAGTAGCCGTTTGTTCATAGATTTACCTTGCTATTTTCCCCCCTTAAAATACCCATGTGACTTTTATACTTATTACCTATACTAAAGTACATAAGTACTTACTTAATTTTTATGTTTTTGGTATAAATAAATCTAATATTTTCCCTTTTCGTGCTTTTTTTAGACACATTGACAGCAAAGTCCCTTACAACGCTCTTTATTGACATATAATTTACATGATCTGCCTGGTTTAAAATTTTTTAAGTTGTTTACACTTTTTCAAACAGGACCTAATATCCCATATGAAAAAAAAAAAAGAAAACGCGTGTGGAACATAGACCCTCCTGGCCCACATACCTCATTTTTATGGGGCAACTGGACCCATGAGGAAAGAAAGATGAAATATGCATATTTTTATATTTTTAAATATTAAAATGTAATTTTTAGCATTTCTGTCTGATAGAGAGAACCTAACTGAACACATTTACAGAAATTCAGACTTTAATTCAAATGAACATTAGCTTTTTGAAGCTGAATTGTCAGAGGCTCCAGAGTCACATTGTAAAATCATGTGGCTCAGTTGCCCCAACTAACCTTATATACTACATAGTATGCTAAAATTTAGTTCAGTTAGGGAACGCATAGCACAGTTGAAAATTTCTTTCCAACAATTTTCGTCAATAAACGGAAGTGGACTCGAGATCTTTTGTCCTGCCCTGTATATAATCTATTATAGAATTTATACATACCAGATAATAGGCAAAAAATTAGTTAAAATTTAAAAAGCGTACCTCAATTGAAACGCACTTCTAGCAATCATTGTTAATAGACAGTTCTGTAACCGGATTTTTTTCTGTGTCCCTGTAAAGGGATGATAAATGCTATGCACATCCTATTCTAAGCTGCTTGTAGAGCTCTATGATTCATATCAATTTCGATATGTTTGAAACAGTGTAACATTATTAAAATACACCGCAAACGATTCCCCCCCATAAGACCGTAATGTAACGGAATTCTTTGGAATGTTCCTGTAAATGAACTATAAATGCTACGCACTTCATTTTCAATACCGAACATATAAACCTCAACATAGTAAACCTCACAGAGCCATAGTAAACCGCAACAACATATATCAGTTCCATAGCAATCCGAGTGCATTTACGCGAGTTAGAGCATATGCGCAGGCAGAGCGATAGACAGACTGCAGACAGATAGACAAATCGAATTCCCAAACACTTTTCAACTATGTTCAAAAGTGCCAAAAAGAGACAGCGTGAAAACGATATATGGGGCATTCGCTCAATCTTTTGACTTTTATGTCCCTAAATAATAATTTTTATTTTGTTACATATTCTCGTGTTTTTTTTTTTTTTTTATTATTATTATGTCATATACTGGGGAACATCCCATTGCATGCCTGCATATCAATATTAAGGAGATAAATAAGTTTTGGACGATGTTGAGGGTCCAAATACCAGGAAAACTGCTATACCGTCCCGTGTCCCTGATGCTGATTTTTAAGTTTGGAGCTGTCTGTATAAAATTGCTTCAATAAAAGTAATTCGATGTAATTTTTCTTCTGAAACTGGGACAATTGTTTTATATAAATATGTAGCAAAAAATTAACCTGCACAGAATTTTACGGTTGATATTATTTTTGAACTCTGTCCCTGGGTTTTAGATTCCTTACCATCCCCTCTTGCTAAACTTATACACAAAATCACTTCAGATGCAATGCTAGAAAAAGAATGTCTAAAATTCTTTGACAGGAAATTTACTGCAGAATTTAAATCAGCATTTAAATATTGATTTCAAGCATCGTGGTTTTATTGGTAGTCTTACTGTCTCCAAGGTTTATTCCTGCACTTTTCGAGGTAAATTAATTTTTTTTTTAAATTTAATCCAATGCAAATAACTGTTTCTAAAAAATCAATGAACATTGTGGCTATCACTTAGTCTTAACATGATTTGCCTAAAAATAGTGGTTCTTTTCCTTACCGTCCCATCCTTACCATCCCCCTTTTTTTTCATTACCGTCCATTTTTTCCTTTACCATCCACCCCCCTTTTTTTCCTTCCGTCTCTTCTTTAACACCCCTTTAAGACAATGTTATACTAAAATTTTGTACTAAAAATACTACATTGTTATTATTTCTTATTTGAATGTCCTGTGGGTACTATGCAAATTCATTATAAGTAAAAATTTAGAAGAAAATAGAAAGTTATAGTGGTAGAATGGCAAGGAAAATTAAACTCGCAAGTTTAACTTAAACCTCAGTTAAATAAAAAAATTTTCGCTCCTGACCATTTTTTCTTTATTTTGAATCATTAAGGCATTCGTCTATGAGATTAAAATGTTATTTTAGCAAGTTTAATTTCACCATATTTTTATTCCCGAAAGTCAAAAGATTGTGAGAATGCCCTATATATTTTCATTTACAGTAAAAATAGCTTTTCACGAGCATAAGAAGGAAAAGAGATGAAAAAAAGCTTTTAAATCGAAAGGGGGAACAATACATCTGGGAGATCAGAGATCATTGGATTCTCTTTGAAATTAAAATTGTGTTTTTTTTCACATTTATAAGAAATGACAAGAAAGAAAAATCATGCGTTAAGCATAGATTATGAAACAATTTCCAACACTTCCAAAATACTTTAACAAAGCAATTACTGTCCATAGACAAATATGTATTCCGATTCTTTTTTACAGCCCTGTATATTTGGTCTATAGGTTGGTATATATACTATGTAATGAGAAAATTTAGTTTAGCAAGAAAGCGCATAATAGGTTGAAATTACACTTTCAGCAATTTATACCAATAGACGGAAACATACTTGAATACTTTAGTATTGTCCTGTATTTTGCCTACTACCTTTATGTACACGCCAGTATTTAGCTAAAATTTAATTCACACTAAAATACTCTTAAAACTACTGAAACCACACTCCCAGAAAGTATCATCCATAGACGGCCATGCATCCAACTCTTTGCGTGGCCCTGTATATCATTTTACCTATGTTCTACAAACATCTTTCAGTATGCTAAATGTAGTTCAGCTTAAAAATGCATAACTCATTTAAAACCACCTTTAAGAAATTTAAGCTCATACTCAGTAACACTTACGAGTTCTTTTATGTAATCCTGCTGATCTATAACATTTATACACACCATATAGTATGCAAAAATTTTGTTAAACTTAAAACGCTTATCATAACAAAAAATGCACTTCCAGCAATCATGGCTAATATACAGTACTTCGGATACAGTATAGTATCCGAAATCTTTTGTGTGTCCTTGTAAATACTATGCACTTTCTATTATACAATAAACGGTCAAGTGCGAGTATTACTCGCGCCAGAGGGTTCCGTAGAACAAATATGTGAATTTGTGATTGTATTATAAAAAAAAAAAAAAAAAAAAAAAAAAAAAAAAAAAAAAAAAAAAAAACCGTTGCTAAAATAATACTAAGACTTTGTAAAAAACTATACAACATAGGGTTGGGTATAACAGTATATATTAGAAAAGTGCAAATGGATATATCATGAAAGTTCGAAGAGATATGGAACCTAAATAATATCAAATATAGCTATTCTGTATAACTCATTTTTTAATATTATCCTAATCTGTTTATGATGAACTTAATTCGGTACTGACAATAAAAGCAGTACATATTTAAACTTCATTTAGCATTTCATAAAACTAAATTGAGCCTAGAAATAACCTTTATTTCTACAGTGTAGCTAAAACAAAACCTTTGTTCAAAGTTTAAATTTGGCATTGTGCTAAGAGCGTTTCGAAAGGAGGTCGCAAAGTTGCAACGCCGCCTTGGTCAGTGCCGCGTTTTTCCAGATAGGTTTTTAATTAACTTTTAAAATTACGCGAAGCGTATTGAGAGATACACTCAATGCAAACTAGTCGCGAATCCCACAGCATTTATGTGATTCATTCTAATTAAACCTTATTTCGAGGAAGGTGACCTTAAAAAAAGGACCCCTAATTTTAATTCCAAAACAGACAAACGGCACCAAGAATATTTAATTAAAATTTTCCTTTTATCATGTACGTGAAAATAAGCAAGTTTGTATTTTCTAATAAATTCGTTTATAAATTCTGGTGTCAGTCCATTATTTCATATGTTTATAAACAGAATTACCCCGCGCCGGAAAGGGTTAAGTAGTCGCAGGACTCTTAATGCTTCAAAATTTTAGAAATTTTAATTTTTTTAGATGTTAAACTCCTATATTTTCTGAACATTTTGATATAATTGTTTCCTTGAAATTCCCATTAGAACAGAAGTTATGGCTTTTAGAATTATACTCGCACAATAGCTGAAGCGGCGTTTCCGAAACTTTGAAGACATTTTTCTCCAAATGTTGTTTTTTAGGTTAACGCGCAGGATACCTCAAAAACTTCTGAATATTTTTTCATGAAATTTTCAAAACATATATTTCATGTTAGTTTGTATAAACTGAACCGAAAATTTCCTTTTTATTGTTCAAAAAAATATTTTTTAGGTGATTATACTGTTGAAAATTTCAAAATTTTGTATTAGCTAAATGCAACATTGCATTAAAAATATAAAAATGCTTTAAATACAAATTTATTTAAATTCAGGGTAATTATAACAATATGAAGTATAAGTAAGAACTAAAATTTTCATTCTAGTTGCAATATTTGTTTTGTAACCCTGCAAACTGTTATGCCAATTTTCTGTTCGACAAATGTCTAACAGTTTGGACCCCCCTATAAATACTCAATTTTTTAAATACATGAAATGAAAGAACATACTTATATCTTTCATCCCAATTACAATTGTGTTTTATAATGATATACATTTTAAGACATTAAATGTTGAAAATGGTCTTCTTTTTTTTTTTTCCAATTTTTACAGTCCTGAGACCCCTGAAATTAGTATGTTTTTAACAATTTGACATTTATTGCTTTTATACTGTTACTGGACATTACATTACACATATATATCATTAAAAGTTGTTAACTTGGCATAGAGTACGCCGCCCTTGTCATTGTGTATGTCCAAACTGGCCGTATCTTTAAGGGTTAATATCTCAGCTAATTACCGATGACTTTTTTCGAAATTCATTATTAACAATTCTTTTACACTTCTGCTACGATAGGTACATCCAGCGATGCTAAACAATTTTTCTGAATGCCGATAAATCGAAACTTGTGTGTAACAGAAAAATGCAATTTTCTCAAAAACTATGTGACCTAGGGTGATCGCTATAATTTTCCGGCAAGGTTTAAATTAACGTCTACTACCTTTAATTTTTTCATAATTTTAGTTTCAGTAAATTCGAAATTAGATGAGGGGAGGGGGAGGGGACATATTTTTGCGCTACATTTTCGACAATATCTTTGAAAATATAATACCTAAAATTAAAAGGAATGTAGTTTTGAGTTCAGCGTTACGAAAGCTTTCACACGATATCCCACACGATACACAAAGAAAAGATTTTTTTTTTCAAGTACCATAATTAGCCCCTCTACATTTTTACTAAATATATTTATGAATGTTTATTAATCTGAAAATATGTGGGTCAATGGTCTTTATTACTTCCCCGAATTTGAACTTTCCACGTTCCATAGTTTACGAGTAAAATGGCTGTGACAGACAGACAGATAGACAGACACAGGAGTATCTTATAATGGTTCCGTTTTTACTTTTTAAGTACGGAACCCTAAAAAATAACTTGTAGTAAACCTCAGCAATGTATAGCAATTAAATTATATGTTAAATAGTTTAGCATAATTAAAATAGGCCGCAAACAAATTTTCCTCCTATACCCTTATGTGACGGAATTCTTTTGTGTGGCCCTGTAAATTAATAATAAATATTCTTTGCACCACATATTCTATAAAATGGATATTTTAGAGCACTTCATAAATGTATAATGTATATATATATTTCATTATTTTTGAAAGTGTATAACATCATTAAAATGCACATGAAACGATTTTTTCCCTTTGGCCGTATTGTAACGGAATATTTTTGACTGTACCTGTAAAGTAAATGAACTATACCTGCACAAACTTCATTTTCAATAGGCATAATGCTATAGGAAACTTCAGTAACATACAAAAATGTCAGGGCAATTCGAGTATATTTACAAAAGTTAGACCGCACAGACGGGCCAGACAAACTGAAGTCATAAACACTTTTCAACAATGTTGGTAAGTGTTAAAAACATTTTATGTACTTCAAACATTATTTTTTTTTTACACGACAAGTTGCTTATTGCTTTGAAACGCAGAAAAAAACTTTGTGTTATTTATGGCAATTTTCCGAATCATGGATATAAATATAAACCATTGTTGCAATGATTGTTGTACTGTGAATCAGGATTATGGAAGATTTATTATAAGTTGTTTTCCTTTCACGCCAGATTTTTTAAAGAAAAAACATGGAATATATTTTTTATTTTTTAATGAAAAATGTTTTTGAAAAATTTAAGAGTGAAAATGATGACTAATAATTCTGAAAAGAAGTTTCCAAGTCGAGAGAAAAAATGTTTATCCTGGAGATCGTGGTATGTCCAGATATATTATTGGATTCACTTAGAAAATAAAGGTGAAACAAAAAAAAAAAAAAAAAAAAAAAAAAAAAATGTGTTTACAAGGAATAAAAACGCTTTAAGTGCTTTAACATCTTGTTTTATCTGGCGTTGAAAGATAGAACAAGCCTTTGTTTGCCAAGGCTTTTGTGAAAAGATATGAGTAAAGCTTTAAAAATACAGTCGAATCTCAACACGAGCACGCTTAACGAGAATTACTTTTAACATGAACTATTTCCAGTTGTCCCGTCAAGTTGTATAGGATTTACTGTGATTTTAGTCTTTTTAACACGAACACGCTTAGCACAAAATATTGTTTATAACGAATTGAAAAGGATCGACCGTTTAAATATTTCCTGCTCATAGCACGAATGAAGCAAGTTTTCCCAACTTTTGGATGCAATTGTATTGAATTCCATTAAAAAAAAAAAAAAAAAAAAATGGTAGCATCGGAACAGAAATGGCTTTAGTTTTGGTAGCCGCAGACTAGCAATCTAAAATTGTCAGGCGATTCCCTTTTCTACCCACTCAAAAGATAAAATTCTATTGTAAGAATTGCTTTGAGGGGTAAAGTACGTAACGCTAATTAAAGTTGTTTTCACGAAGCTGTTTACGCACGCTAATTAAAATGACAGATCGCTGTGACGGTTATGACTTAGATGCTGATAATAATAATAATAATAAATAATAAAATAAAAATAAATCGAGTTGGCTGTCTACCACAACTCAGGCGGATTTCTTCGGTTTCGGATGTAATGTAAACCATCTACGAATTCTATGATACGATTTTAGGCTTAAGGCTGCGTCACTCGGAATACTATCGTCTTCCATGATACCGGGCAGTTCTCCTTAAAACAGGGATGTAGTGTAAGATATACGGTGGTATACGCCGTATATCTTCTGGATTTTTTTAAGGAACACCGTATACCCTCTGTTTCACAAAAAAGCTATACTATATACACTGTAGTGTATACCCTCTGCCTTGAGCGTAGATCCTCTGCTTTTTTTACGACTACACCACTGCTTTGAAAACACTTCCGTCGATAGAATATCCCATGTGTAGGTCTATATTATTGACGGACCGATCTTAGGAAAATCAACACCAGCAACACAGTAGATTTTGAAGATACGTATGTATATATATATTCTTGTTACATGGAATATATAATAATTTTAAAGTATGGACAAAGCGAACTACTTTTACACGAAAAAAAAAAAAAATTCTCTGTGAGTGTTCGCGTTAACGAGGCATAACTTTCCATAAATTATACCATTATTATTATTTTTTTTTTAGCTATACACAGTTGTACATCAAATCATTCTTTAACTTACAAGTTGCTGAAAAACTTATTAACTCTTTACAAGCCATTGATCCTAATTAGAAATATGGAACTGTCATCAAAAATCATTTAAAAAATAAATTTCATTCATTTTGACTTGGGATAACTAGCTGTTGCTAACAAAATGGCTCCTATATTTTGGATAGAAATTATGTTTGAGTTATAACCGGGAGAAATATAAAAAAATCATTTTTAGTTGCGTTCTCTTTAAACGAGTTTGGAATGATCTTTCTTTTTAAACAATTATACCACTCTTAAAACAGAAAAATAAACTATTTGTTTCAACAATTTTTCCGAGAAAAAACTCATTATTCAAAACCTAATACAGTCCCCAGAAAATTCGAAATCAATTATAGAAAATCTGAAGTGGAAACATTAGATTTCAGTTGAAAAAACAATATCTCAAAAAGTCTTCTTTTTTGGCGTCTTTTCATAGTGCACTTAAAAAGCGATATGATACTTTAAAAATTAGTAGACTTACTTAAAATTTAAAATGATTCATATTATTAGAAAAAAAAGTTATATTAGTACTGATTAAAAATACTGTCATTATTTAGACTTCCATATTTCCCATTGGGAAAATATCTCTCTCTCTCTATTCTAAAAAAAAGTAACTACCGCTGTCACCGCCGCCGCCGCCGCCGCCGCCGCCGCCGGTTTTGAATTTTTTGTGACCGGAGGTCTTTCTTCGTTAATATTAAGAAAAATAATGCATACAAAAATATGAAAATAAGTGGTTTTATACAGAAATGTTTGATAAACACGCTGATGGAGACAGTTTTCAAATCGAAGAATTATTTTAAGAGATATTTAATGCTAAAGTTGGACAAAATCGTTCCACTAAAAAAGTTTTATAGCAGCAAAAACTATACATGGCAGTGTAATCATTTTTAGATCATTTTATGCGTTAGAATTTGCCGGAGTGCAGATTGCATTAATTTTTTTATTTTGACTCATTTTTTCAGGTTTTATTTCTATTTTAAATTCAAATTTTCAGCATTTCTAGAGATATTTTTTACAGATTTCAGAAAATTGTACTAATTTAAACTGTTGCCAACTGTATAAAAAGTGCAAGCAATAATGTTTGCTTCAAATTAAAAATTTATTTACACGTGACTATTATAAACAGGAAAAAAAACTTCCAAATTAGTATTAAATAATTAAGTATAAAAAGCAGGAACTTATTAAAAATTACGTCATAAGAAGTATACACGTGAATTTTAAAAGAGAAAGGATATTGTAAAATAATAAATTCATTAGCATGCGTTAGAAGTCTTATGAGAAATTACGTCATATTTACGTCACATTATAGTTATTACATAAAATGAACACAAAATAATATTGCAAAAAAGTTTAAATTTAGAAATTGCGCTAGATATTTATTTAATATGTTGAGAGGATATTCTCAACTATTTTTGTTAGGAAAGCGCAAATAATATTTCATTGCTAACAAAAGTACTTTCACGCGATTATTTAAAAGAGAAAGAATAGCTTGGTAAAAATTACGTCAGATAAAAAACGATTAATTTAAAATGTCTCATTTAAAAGAACTTTCTTTTCGCTTTGTTAAAAAATACCAGGAGACAAAGACTATGTTTACTTAATTCCTTTTATATTAGCTTATTTTGAAATGTTGTTACACGTGTCTACGTCATCAAGTTATTTTTATTTCGACGTTTTATTTGTATTTTTATTAATGTTGTACTAATTTATTGGTTTTTTCGTTTTTTAAAATAAAAATTATGTCAATTTGTATAATTTGGCGAGTGGTTTGGCGATTTATATAATTTGGCGAAATGGGTCGACGGGATAATCAAGTAGTACCGCAACGGATTTGGCGTTAAAATTCCCCAATCAAAGAGAAATGAATAGAAATCCGTTTATAGAGAGATCGCCACTGTTTTTTAAATTATAATTCAATTTTTCGAAATCTTTTTAAAGCCGACAAAATTAGCGTGCATTTAGAGTCTACGGTGTCTGGACGGGGGTTGGCGAGCGTAGCTCGTAGGGGGCCGAGCCCCCTAGTCTCTCTATTCTAAAAAAAGTAACTACCGCTGTCACCGCCGCCGCCGCCGCCGGTTTTGAATTTTTTGTGACCGGAAATCCTTCTTCGTTAATATTAAGAAAAATAATGCATAGAAAAATATGAAAATCGGTAGTATTATGCAGAAATGTTTGATAAACACGCTGATGCAGACAGTTTTCAGATCGAAGAATTATTTTAAGAGATATTTAATGCTAAAGTTGGACAAAATCGTTCCACTAAAAAAGTTTTATAGGAGCAAAAACTGTTCATAGGAATTTAATCATTTTTAGATCATTTTATGCGTTAGAATTTGCCGGAGTGCAGATTGCATTAACTTTTTTATTTTGACTATTTTTTTGAGGTTTTATTTCTATTTTAAATTCAGATTTTCAGCATTTCTAGAGATATTTTTAACAGATTTTAGAAAGTGATATTAATTTAAACTGTTGCCAACTGTATAAACAGCGGAAACAATAATGTTTGCTTCAAATTAAAACTATTTATACGTGTAAATAAATTAAAAATTTATTTACACGTGACTATTATAAACAGAAAAAAAACATTTGGAATTAGAATTAAATAATTATGTACAAAAAGCAACAACTTATTAAAAATTACGTCATAAAAACTATAATTACACTTGAATTTTAAGAGAGAAAGAAATTTGTAAAACAATAAATTTATTACCATGCGTTAGAAGTCTTAAATAGGAGAAATTACGTCATATTTACGTCACATTACAGTTATTACATAAAATGAACACAAAATAATATTGCAAAACGGTTTAAATTTAGAAATTTCGCTAGACATTTATTTGATATTTTAAGAGGATACTTTTCAACTATTTTTGTTAGGAAAGCGCAAATAATATTTCATTTCTAACACAAGAATTTTCACGTGAATATTAAAAAGAGAAAGAATAGTTTGGTCAAAATTACGTCAGATTAAAAACGATTAATTTAAAATGTCTCATTTAAAAGAACTTTCTTTTCACTTTGTTAAAAAATACCAGGAGACAAAGACTCTGTTTACTTAATTCCTTTTATATTAGCTTATTTTGAAATGTTGTTACACGTGTCTACGTCATCAAGTTATTTTTATTTCGACGTTTTATTTGTATTTTTATTAATGTTGTACTAATTTATTGGTTTTTTCGTTTTTTAAAATAAAAATTATGTCAATTTGTATAATTTGGCGAGTGGTTTGGCGATTTATATAATTTGGCGAAATGGGTCGACGGGATAATCAAGTAGTACCGCAACGGATTTGGCGTTAAAATTCCCCAATCAAAGAGAAATGAATAGAAATCCGTTTATAGAGAGATCGCCACTGTTTTTTAAATTATAATTCAATCTTTCGAAATCTTTTTAAAGCCGACAAAATTAGCGTGCATTTAGAGTCTACGGTGTCTGGACGGGGGTTGGCGAGCGTAGCTCGTAGGGGGCCGAGCCCCCTATATATTCTAAAAAAAAGTAACTACCGCTGTCACCGCCGCCGCCGCCGCCGGTTTTGAATTTTTTGTGACCGGAGGTCTTTCTTCGTTAATATTAAGAAAAATAATGCATACAAAAATATGAAAATCGGTAGTATTATACAGAAATGTTTGATAAACACGCTGATGCAGACAGTTTTCAGATCGAAGAATTATTTTAAGAGATATTTAATGCTAAAGTTGGACAAAATCGTTCCACTAAAAAAGTTTTATAGGAGCAAAAACTGTTCATAGGAATTTAATCACTTTTAGATCATTTTATGCGTTAGAATTTGCCGGAGTGCAGATTGCATTAACTTTTTTATTTTGACTATTTTTTTGAGGTTTTATTTCTATTTTAAATTCAGATTTTCAGCATTTCTAGAGATATTTTTAACAGATTTTAGAAAGTGATATTAATTTAAACTGTTGCCAACTGTATAAACAGCGGAAACAATAATGTTTGCTTCAAAAAAAAAAAAATATTTATGCGTGTAAATAAATTAAAAATTAATTTACACGTGACTATTATAAACAGAAAAAAAACATTTGGAATTAGAATTAAATAATTATGTACAAAAAGCAGGAACTTATTAAAAATTAGGTCATAAAAACTATAATTACACGTGATTTTTAAGAGAGAAAGGAATTTGTAAAACAATAAATTTATTAAAATGCGTTAGAAGTCTTAAATAGGAGAAATTACGTCATATTTACGTTACATTACAATTATTACATAAAATGAACACAAAATAATATTGAAAAACGGTTTAAATTTAGAAATTGCGCTAGACATTTATTTGATATTTTAAGAGGATACTTTTCAACTATTTTTGTTAGGAAAGCGCAAATAATATTTCATTTCTTACACAAGTATTTTCACGTGAATATTAAAAAGAGAAAGAATAGTTTGGTCAAAATTACGTCAGATTAAAAACGATTAATTTAAAATGTCTCATTTAAAAGAACTTTCTTTTCACTTTGTTAAAAAATACCAGGAGACAAAGACTCTGTTTACTTAATTCCTTTTATATTAGCTTATTTTGAAATGTTGTTACACGTGTCTACGTCATCAAGTTATTTTTATTTCGACGTTTTATTTGTATTTTTATTAATGTTGTACTAATTTATTTGTTTTTTCGTTATTTAAAATAAAAATTATTTCAATTTGTATAATTTGGCGAGTGGTTTGGCGATTCATATAATTTGGCGAAATTGGTCGACGGGATAATCAAGTAGTACCGCAACGGATTTGGCATTAAAATTCCCCAATCAAAGAGAAATGAATAGAAATCCGTTTATAGAGAGATCGCCACTGTTTTTTAAATTATAATTCAATCTTTCGAAATCTTTTTAAAGCCGATTAAATTAGCGTGCATTTAGAGTCTACGGTGTCTGGACGTGGGTTGGCGAGCGTAGCTCGTAGGGGGCCTGTGACAGCGTTTCTGTCCCATACCTATAATTTTTATTCAAAATTAATTAAAAACATAATTTTTACTTTTAAAATCACATTATCCCCCCCCCCTCTCTTTCTTATGCTGAAATATGTAATTAAATTCATTTCTCAAAACCATCCAGCTTTTATTAAAAGGTTTTCTTTCTAAAAACATCTTTATTTCTAGCCGCAAAGATTCATTCCTTTTTTTTTTTTCTTTTCCGTATCTGTCTGCTACCGCTCCCAGTGCAAAGAAATAAATAAGAATTAAATGGCACATCTGCTAGTATCAAGGTCTGCATTTAATTCCATCGGATTTTTGCGCGCCACATTGATAAGAATTTTTATCTCTACTAATACGTGAACGTTGCATATGTATTAACAATTAAAAAGAAAAATGAACAGATCTTATGGGAAGCATGTATTTATCGTGCTTTGTGGTCGAGCTAAAAGCCAGATGCCTGATTTCCAACATTTTTCTCAGGCAGCGGTCTTCTTTGTAAGATCTGTTGTATAAACAAGTTTCGCTTTTCTGACGCATTTCTCATCGTATTAGAATCGCTTGCTTGCAATCCCGGCCTCCCCCGTCCGATTGTATCACCACATTTTTGCGGTAATGTTTATCGCCAAGACCCTTTGTTCATTTTCGCGCAGTCACCAAAAGTTGTAAATTGGCGATTCTGTGCAACGCCAAGATTTCTTGACTTCTTGCAAAAACTACACCTGTTTCAGCTTTCGAGATGTAAAGTTATCTAAAAAGAATAGGCGCTTCGGCGCCCTATGTATCTATGGGGGTCTCTCTCTCCCATTGTTCTTTAACTGAACCACCTAACGATGCTTTTAAATAAAGAGTAAGTCCAGTAAATTTTATTAGTTGGAGTTTTTTTTTTTTTTTTTAGCATTTAGAGCCCGGTCTTCAAATCAATGCTATATACATATTGGTGCATCGCCTATATTTTTTCTCCAACTTAGTTAAAAAAAAAAAAAAAAAATGCACGTTAGAGAGAGAAATTCACCCCCCCCCCCCCTTAAAATCATTCAATTACCCCATTCAAGTACTCTTGCAATAATTTTCTTCAAATGCTTGGACTGGATATTTTTCAACCATGCCGGACAGTGTGCCTTCCTGGTGTGCCGTCATATCCTGCGCGCGATGGATGGATGCGATTTTCTCCGTCGGACAGTGATGGAACCCATTCTTGTGTCTCTTCGCTCACCAGCTGGACATCTTCGAGCCACTCTTGTTTCGCCTGTATGCCTTCTCCTCCCCCCCTCTGATGTTGGTGCGGTGGTTTCTTCGTGCCTGCTCACCATCACCTCCCCCAGATGTGTCGTCGAATTGATCTTGTATCGTCACTAATCATAGAAAAAAAAAAACGTGACTTCAGCGGTTCGCCTTGTGTGTGTTTGTGTCGACGTTTTGCTTTCCCCTTTCGACAGAATATTGTGACCTAGTGTGTTATCGTGTACGTGCGTGCGCATTCAACGATGCCTGGAGATTATTGTGTGGAATGTGAAAAAGTAAAAAGTTCGTGTGCATTGCGCCAAAGGTGTACGTAAAATCTCATGCTACAATTTTTTAGGAAAGTGCCTTCAAAAGTTTTCTTTTTCCAAGTGTTGCGTCAATGAGTTACGTGTATTACGCCATGTATGTGTTGTCTTCAAGTGAAAATTAATAAAAAAATATGTGTGGACATATCTCACATAAACGCTCTAATCAGGTGAAATTTTTTTGTAAAGGAAAAGAAAGTGCATCTTAACAGAATTAGTGCGTCCGAAAATATTTCAAATTATGTGAACAATTTTCTTTTAATCTGTGCTTCGATTCTTGTGCATAAATGTGATAAAAAAAAAATTGCTTCAGTTTCATCATCAAATTTGCATCAGATTGATTTTTTGTTTGTTGCTGGTTTCTGCCATCTTAGCTTGTAAAAAAATCAGTGCCAATATGTTCGCAATAGTAAAAGTGGTGCACCTGATAAAAAAAGGAAAACGTGAAATTATAAAAAAATGCAAAAACGTACAGAAATGTACCATCGTATGTGTGCGAATAATACAACAAAAAAATTCTACAGCTAACAATATTGATTACATAATAAAAGTGTCTAGTTTTCACTGCATAAGCATGAACACGGAAAATTCAAGTGTTTCTTTTAAACTTTAATTGTAATAAATACAGTAAATTAGTTGTTATTATTTTGCTTTATTTTTATCTGTAGGTATGCGTTATGATTTATCAATTTTCCCTTTTCATGCTGTTTGGGTAAAAAAAAATATAGATATAAAATGATGACGTCTTACTATTCAGTATATTTGTTAGCATGAACAGAGAAGCTTACGAAATTTAAGCATTATATTTTAAATATTTTATTTGGCACTTATAATTTTTGTCTTCTCTTTTCTTGCTTTATTTTGAAAGGTAAGTTTTTTTTTAAAATTCAGTATTGCAGTGCATATTTATTTTATATTGATATTTAGGTGATTAATTATTTTCCATACAGAAAATAAAATGTCATTTAGTTAAAATGTGTTTGTGATAGGCTAGGCATATTAACATTTATTGCCCTCGTTTCCAAAGGTGCCTTATAAAATTTTCTTGGCTATTATTTGATAGTTTTTTATTTATTGTTTTGCTTGTACTCAGCATTTACAAGTGAATATTATTTTTGCATGCATATTATTGGAAGATGTTGCAGTGATTTTGTGCTGTTTGCTATATAATATCTGAGGGTTTATAAATTTTTCTTATTGTATGAATATTTCAGATACTGCATACTTTTTAAAATAGACAGAAATTTTTTGAGAACTTCCAATTTTTTTTTTCTTCTCTTTTAATCTGCTCATTCAAAAAAAAAAGAGAAAGGGAGAGAAAATATTTGTTTTGAGTTTTCTTTTTCTTGCTTTTTGCTCTAATACAGTAACTAAATTTTAAATTATGGTGCCATCCTTTATTAATTTTTTTTTTAATTCTTCTTTGGCTACTTTTTCCAACATTTTTGAAAAATGTCACAGGCCAATAGCCATCCAGAATTAGAAGCATCTATAGCTGAATTAAAATGTTCTCTGCCGTACATGTTTGAGGAAGCACTTAACAGATTTGCGGAAAGGGTAAACACAGAATTACCTATACTACAGGAACAAATTGGTAGTAAAAACAATGACACTTTAGTTGAAAACATATCTTCTAGGCATAAGAAATTTTTATGGGAATTTCAAATGTTGGGTAATTTTTTCAAGTTATAAAAGATGATTATGTTAGGTTGCAGAATAAGAATAAATGTTTACAAATTGTTAATACAAAAATTTTGGAAAGATTGCACGCACTCACAGTGGAAGAGAAACATAAAGTTGAAATTAATGAGACGTCTTATCAAAGCACATCCGAGGCATACACCGAAATACTATCACCTAAGCGGATTGAAACAACACAAATAGATAATTGTGAAATCAACAGTCTGACTGAAAATTCCTGGCAGCATAACTCAAATATTATTTCTGATTTGAAATGCCCACAACAAGATGTTACCACTTCTCCCAGAAATAATAACTTTTCGTCCCCTTTTAGGCATGATTTAAAGCCAATTTCAGTTATAATTTGTCAGTTGCCAGAAAATTTTAATATTCCGGATATTCTTTTGGCAATTTCTGACTTAACTGGTATATCCACACCTTCTATTCAATTTCAACAAAAATATAAGATGAAATATGTTGAGTTATTTAATTGGATATTTCTAATGCCCCCAAAGATAGCTAAAAGATTAATTATTCATGGCGAAATCAAAATTCAGTCTACTGGTTACCCTGTAAAAAGATATGTTTCGGTAAAAAGATGTTTTACATGTCAAAATCTTCTTCATCAGGCAAAATCATGCACAGATAAAATTAGGTGTCCTGTATGTGCCTTATCACATAAAGATCCTCATTGTTCAAACAGCCCAAAATGCATTAATTGCATTAGAGGTAATGAGGTAAACAACACAAAATTTAACGTGTTCCATACAGCTTTCTCACATAGATGTCCTACTGTAAAGAGATATATAAAAGAGCAACGAGAAACCTTACACAACTGCAATTCATTTCATTGAACACATTTTTTTATATAGATATAAAAAAAAAGACCTCTTTACAAGATAAATTATTTTTTTTCTCTTGCTGCATTTTGTATTGTGAAGGATTCTTTAAAATGAAAGGTCATTAAAAAAAAAAAAAAAAAAAAAACATTTCACTGTGTTAGACAGTTATGTACATCTTAATAATTCACCATATGGCATTAGTGATATTTTATTTCACAGTTAACACTTAACTGCAAATTTAAATATATTTTTTTCAGAAAGTATGTGTGTACTGTTAGGTATACCTTTTTTTCTCATTCGATTATTACTGCAGGAATGGTCGGATGATTAAAAGATTGTATGGGAGAGTAAAATACATTGATGCAGGTCATCAGTTTTTTATTTTCGCTTGTAAAGATTTTGCTAGTACGGGTGTACACACAAACACTGTACAGATGTGTCTTCTTTTTTTTGCACCGGTCACACTTAAACGATTTTAGATATTTTTTTTTTACTTTGGTAATTTGATAGATACAAGTGATGGAAACATCACATTGCACTCTTTACATTAAGTTTTGGTTTTGGAATTTACATTTTCACAATATAATTTAATAACATTTTCTATTTTGTCTCTTACTTAACATTTATTTTAAAAATTGACGGTACATTTTTTTATTGTTTTTTGGACAACATTAGTTCATGTGCTGCACTTAAGTTTTAGAGAGATACACAATTAGTTCATGTGAAATCACACATTAGTTCATGAGATTATTTACACAATTAGTTCATGTGAAATCACACATTAGTTCATGAGATTATTTACACAATTAGTTCATGTGGAATCACACATTAGTTCATGAGATTATTTACACAATTTAGTTCATGTGAAATCACACATTAGTTCATGAGATTATTTACACAATTAGTTCATGTGAAATCACACATTAGTTCATGAGATTAGTTACACAATTTAGTTCATGTGAAATCACACATTAGTTCATGAGATTATTTACACAATTTAGTTCATGTGAAAACACACGTTAGTTCATGAGAATAATTACACAATTTTATTCATGTGAGATTACATTTAGTTCATGTGAGTTTATTTTAGTTCATGGGTATATTTACACAATTTTAGTTCATGTGAGAATACACTTTGTTTATACACTTAGTTCATGGTGTCAAGCAAAACTCTGTGTCATTATATAATCTAGTGATATTAATTCATTAATTATGTAATTGAAATCACATTCACAAGAATGATTTTGGAGTTTTGTGTTTGTACACACGTACCGTTATTTTTTTTACTTCTACATCTTATGTCAGGTTTTCGTTTTACACTACAGATTTTTTTTTTGTTTTTCTCTCTTACCCTCTATATACTAATTTTTTTTCAGTTTGGGTAATGTCATAACTTACTAATGATACCATCACTTTCTTAATTAACAGATTTTTTTTTTTAGATTTACATGAAATTATCCTTCACATGACATTTTTACTTGACACATTCATTTTGCGGCAATTAACCTGTAACAGTTCCTTTTTTAACACTTTTGTTATAGACTCCTTGCTTGTAAGTGGCATAAAAAGTAAGGACTCTTTTTACACTACACACAGTAAAATACAGTTTTTAATTTTTTTAATATACTTGGTAGGATGTTTTTGGTTGACGTGTTTAAAAGTTTTGCAGAAATTATGACATAATTTAACTATTGTACATTATTTGCACATACATCTTAAATTTTTATGCAGGAGATAAGTAATTGGCTGTACATTTTTACACATACAGTTAATCTACAGTTTAATTTCATTGTTTACGCAAAGATGGTGACTTGTTGCTATTTTTATTTATAACATAAGGTAATTTTGTTTTATCTGACATGACATTTGATATCCTTACATGTTGTTTTTTTTTTCGTAAAATTTAATGAAAGGCATAATGCTAGCTGTTATGTACACTTTAGTTATTTTTTTAACGCTATTCAAATAGAGTCATTAAACTAAATCTTTGGCATTTTCTCACATTTGAAATTTTTTTAATTAGTGAGTGAAAGTCTCACGTTGTCTTGTGACGGATACATACACTCATATGACATGAAGAATTTAGCTTTTTTTCTATGCATTTTTACTTTCTCTTTCATTCTTTTTACTTGGAGCATGTTTGGTTTGGCATAACTTCTACATTTTCAGCGTAGAATTATGCAATCTACTGGGCACTTCTACATTTTATACACACTTTTGTTACCTTAATACAGTAATAACTTGCGCAGATACAACTTCATTTTAATTTTAATCCTTAGTCAACCATTAATTCAATTTTTCCAAGCAGTTCATGTGTTGCATATTTGTTTATGTTGCACAACATTTGCTTATTTAGAATACATTTTTTTGCATCCATATACATACATTACACTAGTTCATGTGTTGATTTACATATTTTGCTCATTTGATTTTACACATTGTACTTTGCTAACGATTTATTCGGCAGTATTTCTTTTTGTTTTTTTTCTTACAAGCAGTTCATTGAGTAATACACACTGGCTGGTTTAGAGTTTAACCAGGGTTTACACACACATTACAAGTAGTTCATTTGTTTTTTAACCCTTACTCACTACATTTTGATGATAACTCATTAATTATGTAATTGAATCTCACTCGTTGTAAGTGTCTTGGGTTATTACACATATACTGTCTGTTTATTTTGTTGGCAATTACATTACAATATTAGTTCATTCAGACATTAATACATAGAGTTCATGTGATATTATACAATTTGTTCATGTGTTTACTTACACGTTGTGTATGCTTGCGTACACTTTTGTTCATGTGTTGCATTACAAGTAGTTCATGAGTTTGGGAGTTTTTTTTTCTCCCCCGCCCTCCACACACATACAGTTTCTCCTTTACTTTCCTATCTTGTAAATCTTACACCATGTTTAAATATTAAAATACTTCTTTTTAACAGTTTTTTTGTGTTTGCATAATGTCATAATATATCAATGACAACATCACTTTGTCTATGTACAAAGATTTTAAAGTTACAAGGAGTTATCCGTCACATGACATACTAAACTACACATACATTCCGAATTTGTTTATTTTTAACATGTTACATTTTAATACTTTGCTTAGATACTTCTTACTTGAAAGTGGCAGATCGAGTAAGGTATCTTGTTACATTATATAACATTTAGATACATTTTTCTTACCTTTTTTTTCATATTCTTGCCAAGTGTAAGAGAAAATAACTCTAGTGAGTACACAGGCACTTCATATCATGCAGAATCTTGAACACAAGATGGGAAATTTTAATTAATACACAGAAATACAGGACGGCAGTGTGTAAATTTATCAAATGCTAACTTATATTATACTTTGACTTCTTGTTACAGCGGGAACTTAGTTATAGTGCAGGTATCTAAAAAAAATATATACCCTTATTATCTAAGGCAGAAGCCCTAAGCTGACGCCATAAAACTTGTGGTCTCCACAAGATTTAGGGCTACACCTGTTTGCCAGCGTGCTACATGCACCCCTTTTTGGTAGTCCTGTGCCTTGTGCACAAATTTTTCTTTTCATATACGATTCATCTTTATTGTAATACAGTACATTTTAACTTTTATTTTGTACATATACATACAATACTTTTCTGTGTTCCAATTTTTTTTTTAAAAAAAGTTCTTATTGGTGTGTTTTGTTTTAATTTGCTTGCATTTCGTATGAAATTATGATCTCATTGTAAGATCACATTGTGAGAAGTTATAAAATATGTCTAATGTAAATACTTCTCTTTGGAATCATGACACAACAAAAAGCTGGTACCAGCGCCACAAATATACAGCCACATAAAAAGCATAGGATCCTAACTCTTCGTCAAATGTGGCACATTTTTTTTCTCTTGTGGCATATTGAATTGATAAATAAGATTTGTTTTAAATATGAGCGCTCAGTCATGAATAAATACTATTATTTTGAATTATTTGAAAGCAAGCAAATATGTTTATATACTACCTTTTTATTTTATTACTTAAATTACTGGAAATGATGCTCTAATAGCATTTTAGAGAAACAGGTTCAAACATTTTTCTGTTATTGGATACAAAATTTTGTTTACATTTCTATGTAGATTGTATACTCTGTATGTGCGAAGGTGGACAAAGGATTTTAAGTAGATATAAAGCTGCAACGTACACGTTTCAGCTTTCTTCTGTGGTCGGGGTGAGTTATGTGACAGCGTTTCTGTCCCATACCTATAATTTTTATTCAAAATTAATTAAAAACATAATTTTTACTTTTAAAATCACATTATCCCCTCCCCCCCTCTCTTTCTTATGCTGAAATATGTAATTAAATTCATTTCTCAAAACCATCCAGCTTTTATTAAAAGGTTTTCTTTCTAAAAACATCTTTATTTCTAGCCGCAAAGATTCATTCCTTTTTTTTTTCTTTTCCGTATCTGTCTGCTACCGCTCCCAGTGCAAAGAAATAAATAAGAATTAAATGGCACATCTGCTAGTATCAAGGTCTGCATTTAATTCCATCGGATTTTTGCGCGCCACATTGATAAGAATTTTTATCTCTACTAATACGTGAACGTTGCATATGTATTAACAATTAAAAAGAAAAATGAACAGATCTTATGGGAAGCATGTATTTATCGTGCTTTGTGGTCGAGCTAAAAGCCAGATGCCTGATTTCCAACATTTTTCTCAGGCAGCGGTCTTCTTTGTAAGATCTGTTGTATAAACAAGTTTCGCTTTTCTGACGCATTTCTCATCGTATTAGAATCGCTTGCTTGCAATCCCGGCCTCCCCCGTCCGATTGTATCACCACATTTTTGCGGTAATGTTTATCGCCAAGACCCTTTGTTCATTTTCGCGCAGTCACCAAAAGTTGTAAATTGGCGATTCTGTGCAACGCCAAGATTTCTTGACTTCTTGCAAAAACTGCACTTCTGTTTCAGCTTTCGAGATGTAAAGTTATCTAAAAAGAATAGGCGCTTCGGCGCCCTATGTATCTATGGGGGTCTCTCTCTCCCATTGTTCTTTAACTGAACCACCTAACGATGCTTTTAAATAAAGAGTAAGTCCAGTAAATTTTATTAGTTGGAGTTTTTTTTTTTTTTTTTTTTTTTTAGCATTTAGAACCCGGTCTTCAAATCGATGCTATAGGGCCGAGCCCCCTAGTAGCATAAAAATAAATAAATATAAATGTAACAAAATTTTTTTAAAAACATGTTTTCATTAAAATTCACTAAAATGTAGAAAAATTATATATTTTTTAGATGCACTACCAAATTTGGCGATATTTTGCCAAGTTGGCCAAAATTTGGTGCTATTGTGGTATCCTTGCCATTAGTACTTAAAAAAAATACTCATTGTTGAAGCTGATACTGATTTCTTCATAGGAAATCAAACTATAATTGAGTAACCATTAAGCTTAAGTAGTGTTTTTGCGATGTCTTTCTTTGAGCCTCCCCCCCCCACCCCCCTTAGGGGTTGAATTTTGAAAAATTCCGAAACATGTGTTTACTAATTTTAGTTATACTATAGTCATGCCAAGTTTCAAGGTTTTATTTCCATTGGTTTATGAGATAGGATGATTCATTTTAAATTTGCCCCCTTTAGGAACCGAATTAAAAAAAAAAAAAATCAATGTCCAATTTATGTACTTATTGCTCTCAGGAATACATACATATTCCAATTCAGAAAAAAATGAGTAACAAGACTTGACTGCTACATACAAACAGAATTTTAAGTTAAAACAAGCCTGTAATAATAAAAATGGGCAATCCTCCTCCCCTTTTTAAAATGATTGATATATCTTTAAACTAAAGCATTAGAAGACTAAATATAAAAATTAAATTATAAAAAATATATATATCTAGATCCAAAAACTGTCTGTAAAGGTTAATGACTCTAATTTCGGTACTTCAAGAACGTAATTGATCTAATGTATGAATAAATTGTAATAATTATTCGTCAAAAAACGTATATAGTCGGAAAAGAGAGAGAGAGCACTTCCATACATTTTAATCATCAAATTGTTCCATAAAAGAGAGAGAGAGAGAGAGAATGCCCCCATACATTTTAATCATCAAATTGTTCCAGAAAAAAGCAGAGAGAGAATACCTCACTACAGTTTAATTTTAATCATCAAATTGTTCCAGAAAAAAAAGAGAGAGAGAATACCCGATACATTTTAATCATCAACTTGCTTCAGAAAAAAAGAGAGAGAGAACATCCCCATACATTTTAATAATTAAATCCACCCCCCACCCCCTCCAAAAAAAAAAAAAAAAAATGGAAATAGCCATTTGACAGGAAAGGAAGTTATGTTTTCTGCCAATTTATAAGCTCAGGTCTTGTCTTCATAGTGATATTGCATCATACGAATACCTAAATTTGACACCCCAGCATTTGGTTTTCTTCGGTGAATTGTATCTTAGGATATCAAACGCGAAGTCGTTCGATCAAATAGTTTAGGCATTAAGAAAGTTTAAAGTTTGGAACTCTTAAAATTCATGTGTAATGCAAAACAGATTGCAATGCGCAGTTTTTTTTAAAGCATAACTCAAGAACTACTATGCGGAATGATGTGTACTTGTGGATTCGTATTTGTGAAGCTTCTAGAAATCGATTTCTGAAATATATATATATATATATGTGTTATATAAAAAATTTTTACTTTTACTATTCATCTAAATTATTCTAAATTGCCGGCCTATTCATTATTTCCTTTTTTTTAATACACTCTATTATTTATTTCTAATTAAATTCCTATAATTTTAAAACGCGTATCTTAATAATAGATTTATTCCAAAACGTAATCTAAACTTTTAATCCCTTCATTAATTTTTATCGTCTGCCAAACTGTAAAGTTCTGAACGCAATTACTTATTTTCGAATGTTTATCAAAACCATTTTTACACTTTTATTCTATTTCATCTCATTTTCCCGCCCGCGAGGCGTCAGCCTTTTCACATCGAAGTCCTTCCTTCAGCGGCGTCGGGATTCTTTCCTGTGACGTTTCTTGATCTCTCTCCATTGGCTGAGTGTCGGATCCCAGTTTCACTTCGAAACTCGTTCGTGATTTTGGTTGGGTTAGCCTGAAGTTTCCATTTCAATCGGATTTCCTACGCGTATCCTAATAAATAGTTCGAGCATGAGCTCAGAAAAAGATTTTTGTGCTGTTTGATTGTTTACATAACATGTTACCCGGTGTCCTAAGCCATGTAGAATAATCATTTCGTGAATTAACATCTATTTCGCATGAGTAACTAGTTCATACTCGAGTGGAATGCTCTGATTACTCATCCTGTGGGAATTGTTTAGTGTTGGTATGTTCTGATGGAATAAACAGTTTTCCTATGACTACGTTTCCATGTTTTTAATTGGGAAAACCACCAATTTCTTCATACGCCTTTTTTCACCACTCACGCGGCCTAACCTGCCTTCTCTTCATCATGAATAAATAAGAGTTTGATGGGACTCTACAAATATTATCATCGCTCTACAGCTGCTAAATTTTCACAGAGTTGACACCTCCACTAGCAATGCTTGTGCTAAGTGGTAGGATTACTATACAACATCACCAACGGCTGATTAAAATGTGGTACGAATCCAGTAATATGTCGTAAAAAGCACGACGTGATATTTCAACTACACCCATTAAATTTTTTCGTAATATATATATATATATATATATATATATATATAGATTACAATTTATAATATTTTCGAAAATGTATATTTTTTCAAATTAATGCTTAAAACAAATATGAACCCATACATTTTTTTAGCTGAAATCGTCTTCTAGAAGCTTCGGATATGCGGATCCAAAATTACAGCTCATTTCGACAAGTAGTTTTTTTTTAAATTATGCTTAAAAAAGTACCCGCATTGCAATTTGTTTTGCAAAGATTATGAATGGATTTAACATTAGAAATTCCAAACTTTAAACCTTCATAATTCCTAAACTACTTGTACTTGACCGAATGATTTCCTGTTTGGTATCCTAAGGTAAAATTCGCCGAAAAATCCAAAATATGATGCCAAAACTAGGTGTTCATTCTTAAAATTTTAGAGTTTGGTGCAATTTCAATATGAAAACGACCTCCCTAAGATTATTATATTATTTAGCGTTAATTATAAAATTAAAGACATGATTTACGGTCGAACGGTTATTTCCGTTTTTTTATAACGATTTGGTGATTAAAATATATGGTCTCTCGCTCTCTCACTTTTTAGCTCACAGGCTATCAAAGCCTGAGAGCTCATGTGCCCGCCGGTTTGGTATGTATGTATGTATGTACGTACGTACGTAACGCGATAACTCTTGATAGAAGTACACGATTTGCTTCAAATTTTTTTTTCTAGGTTTATTCTCATAGGATGCATCCCTGATAAGTTTTGGGGGTTCATTGGTTAAGTATAAAGGGGGTACGGGGGACTAATCCCCCCCCCCCTTAACTTAGATAAATGGGTTTTTCATGCAGAATTATCAAATTTGTTTCAATTTTGATATACCAGTTAATTCTGATAAGGGCGCTTCCCTGATTAGATTTGGAAGTTCATTGTTTAAGTATAAAGGGGGGGGGATCGGGAGGGGTAATACCCCTTTAATTTAGATAAATGGGTTTTCTAATCCGATTTGCTTCAAATTTGGTATACCGGTTTATTATGATAAGACACTTCCCTGATTAGATTTATAAGTTCATTGGTTAAGTATAAAGGGGGGGGGGACGGGGGGCTAATACTCCCCATAATTTAGATAAATGGGTTTTTCAATCAGATTTGCTTCAAATTTGGTATACCGGTTTATTTTGATAAGCGCTTCCCTGATGAGATTCGGAGGCTCATTGGTTAAGTATAAAGATGTGAAACGGGTAGGGGGGTAATCCGCCCCTCCCCCTTAATTTATTTTTTGAAAGGCATTATTCTTTGAAGTAAGAGCATAATATACAACTAGTGTGAATAGACTGTGAGCTCAATGCCATCAGTTTAACTGGGCACTTTTCTTTTTTATTTAAAACTTTTCAACATAGTTGAAAAATGTTTATGAATTCGGTTTGTTTGACAGTTTGTCTGTCCGTGCTCTAACTTTCGTAAATATAATCCGATTCCCATGAAATTGATATATGTTATTGGGGTTCACTATGGCATGTTCGGTACTGAAAACGATGTATGTAGCATTTTCTGTTCATTTATAGGCACACTCAAAAGAATTTCGTTACTTTACGGTCTAGGGGGGAAATCGTTTTCGGTGTATGTTAATGCTATTACACTAGTTTAAACATCTTCAAATTGATATATATCATCGAAGTGTACTACATGGTTCTTACATACGAACGTGGTGAGCATGGAATTTATCGTTCATTTACAGGGACACACAAAAGAATTTGGCTACAGAAGAAAATGAACAATAATTGAACTGCAGAAGCCTACGAACAATAATTGCTGAAAGTGCGTTTTCAGTTGTGGTATGCGTTTCAAATTTAATTATTTTTAAAATATTATTTGAAGTGTATAAATTCCATAGATTATATACAGGCTGCACAAAAGTTTTCAACAACACCCGTTTATTGGCGGAAATTGCTGAATGGAAATTTTCAACTCTGCTACCGTTTAATTGAACTAACTTTTAGCATACTATGACTTACAAATCTATATATCATATCTTCCTGAGACCCAAGAAAAATATAATGCATATATTTTTTTTAAATATGAGTTTTTTTCAACAAATAGGCATCAAAAATGATGTTTTTAAAGAAATTAATAAATTTCGATTTTTTAATTTTGTTTTACAGCACATCAATCTAAATGGATGTTCAGGCCATAACTCGTTTTAAAATAATTTTAAAAATGCTAAAAGTATGGGAAAGAATAGAATTTATTATAATGAACATAAGGCAAGTATTAACATCTGCTATTAAAATTGCAAAAAAAAAAAAAAAAAAAAGAAAAGTTTAAACAAATTAAAATAACATAAAAACGAAACTTACCAGCAGAACGTAAATTTTCAACTTGACTCATTTATTACACCATTATGTAAACAAAGTAGTTACCGTTGCCAAAATCCAAAAGTTGAATGTTGATTTTTGATTCATACATTAACATGCCAAACTGGTTTTAGATTGCTACAATGAAATTTAACGCAATAGAAGGAGAAAGCAAAACATCCATTTAAATGGATGCCAGGTCTCAGGAGGATATACAGGGCTGCGCAAAAAAATCGTATATTTTCCATTTTTTATTCATGGTAATAGCAGAAAATGGGTCTTTGACATGCATTATGCGTTTTCCAAATTTTTCATTTAGACATCACCTTAGTAAACTGTGAAATTTTGTTATAGCATTCAGAATGTGTTGGAAAGTGTTTCATAATCAATGCTGTACGCATGATTTTTCGTTTCTATTCTTTTTTGAACGAGTGCACAAAGTTAACATACGAAGTTTTTAAGATAAATAAAAAAACCACTCCACTTTGTTACCATTTACAAACAACTGGAAGTAAAATAATTTGTGAATTCCTTGGATTCACCCATTCTAGGGGGGGAGAGGGGGTCAATATAATCATCTTTTAGTTACCATACACAGTTTCTCTTCAAATGGTTTCTTTTAAATCTCACTTTCTAAGAAAACAAAATAAATAAATCTTAAATACAAAACAAATGCTTTTAGGTACTGAACAAACATTTATTTTAGAAATTTTTTTTGAAAAATAAAGATGGTGAAATTTTTTTAAGCCGTTTGCTTTTTTATTTCGTTGAAACAATGTAAAATTTCTGAAAAAAGAAAAAGAAAAGAAAAGAAAAAAAATTGTCGAACAGAAAAAAGTGGTCTTTTTCATAATATCGCAAAGAAGCAAAAATAAAAAAGACAGTTAAACACTTTTTTAAATTCTGTGACCGATTGTTCTGCGAAGGAAAAAAAAGTGTGCGTGTGGGAGATGTGCTGGAAATTAAGTAAAGAAAAAAGAGTAATGCCAGAAAAGATTCCAACATTCAATGAGATTATAGGATTAACCTTGACAAAAAGTTAAAGCAAAATGACAAAATAAAATACAAACTTTTTACACGACAGAGCTACTTACTGCTTACAATTTCTAAAAGAAAAAAAAAGTTGTGTCAATTTCGAATAAAGAATCCAGATCATGCAAAGAAACGGTTGCTGTAGCAATTGTTGCATTGTAGATTAGGATTATGCAAAATTCTCATTAGTTTCCATTTTTTTTCATTAATTCGAAAGAAAAGTTGTTATATCCAATATATGCATTGAAAATTGTTACATGTAAGCATAAGAGGCTACTTCACTCACTCTTGGAAACAGACGTTCGCTAAGTTTAATATCTTATGGGAGAAATTTTTTTGAAATATCTCGCTTGCATTTCCATATTTTTAAATGGTTTTTTTTTTCTTTTTTCTCAATAGATAGCTGAGATAGGTCTTTACACAGGACTTTTTTTTAACTATTTAGCCTATGGTTACGGTTTTAGGTCGATTTCGTATGAAATACTACCTATTGCATTCTCCCCTATGTTGCAATTTCTGAAAATTTTTTGCAGATCTGCACCGATCATTACCCCTAAAACCCAAAACCATCCTCAGTAAAAAACTTTATCTATCTCTCGATATATATCACTTTTTTATGGACACGATAATTTCCATAATTCTGCTCAAATCTCTTTCAAACTGATACATAAAATCAAGGAGCATAAAATCTCGGTCAAGTTCGTTAATGGGCAAAATCGGACAAAAGGGGTGGAAATAGGCAGGGGGTTTGTGAAAACCGAAAAACCCCCATAACTTCTTAATTATAATACATATCGAATCAGTTTAAAGTTATTATTACTTCTAAAACAAGAAAGAAAAAAATCATGAGCCAAGCATAAATCATGAAACACTTTCCAACAGAACTTTTCCATTCAGAATAATGCAACAAAACTGCACCATTTAAAAAATTAAAATATTACGTCTAATTCAACCATATGGCAACACATAACACATTTCAAAACCCAATATCAGCTGTTCCCACCTACAATCGGAAAATTAACCGAATTTTTTAGCAGACCTGTACAGGATATATAGATTTGTATTTATTAACTACTTGCATGCCAAAATTTAGTTCACTTAAGAGATACATGTACTTCAGTTGGAAATTTCCCTTCAGCAATTTCCTCTAATAAAGAGAATAGCACGTGAATACTTTTGTGCAGTCCTGTATATGAAGTACAGAATTTATATATGACGAGTAACATGCAAAAAATTAATTAAATTTAAAAGCGCATACCGAATTTTAAACCGTACACTCCAGCAATTATTACTGAGACAGTACTGTAAACGATTTCTTTTGTGTGTCCCTGTAAATGAATAAAAAATGCCATGAATGCCCTGTTCTAACGTGATCGTAGTGAAATTCAGTGACTTATATCAGTTTCAATACATTTGAAATAGCGTAATGTCATTAAAATACTCTGCCAACGATTTTTCCCCATATACCATAATGTAATTGAATACTTTTGAGTGCCTCTGTAATTGAACTATTAATCCTAATTACTTCATATACAATACCAAACATGCTTTGGTGACCCTAAATAACCTTTACCAATTTCATGAAAATCCGAGAGTATATTTACGGGAGTTAGAGCGTGGACAGACGGCCAGACGAACAGACAAACCGAATGCATAAACACTTTTTAACTTTGTTGGAAAGTTAAAAAGGGCCAAAAATTTATGTATGACAGATTTTTGGTAAGATAAAAAATGGGCTCAAGGGGCGAAAAAAATTGAGTTTTGGTGAGAAAAAAATTCATAACTTCGTCAATTCTCAAGATATCAAATCCAATTAAATTTATTATAAATCTTCTTAATATTATCTACAACTTTTCTATTGACAAGTTTTTGATAGGATCAATCCGTACCCCCCCCCCCCCCACGCCCTCCAAAAAAAATAAAATAAAAACGAAAACGAAAACAAAAAGGGGGGCGGGGTGAAGAAGAAAAAAATCCATAACTTCGTCAATTCCCAAGATATAAAATCCGCATGAATTTTTAATTTTTATATATATCTTCTTAATATTATCTACACCATTTATATTGTCAAGTTTTTGACAAGACCAATTCTTACAACAAAAACAAATTAAAAATTGATAGCGGTTGAAGAAAAAATCATCGTATTAAGGGTGTACTCAAATCCAAACTGCTTATTTTATGACTCATTTTTAAATTCATTTTTGCTCTCAAACGCATCCAATTGGTAGGTTTTCTTATTCAGAAATTATATAATGTATGGTAGATTATTTGATAGAGGCAGAATATATTTCAAAAAATGATATCAAAGTGGGCATTTTGAGTCGAATTTCCTGAAGCGATTGTGTTGGAAACGAAAAATATGGTCCTACTGAGAAAATAATTGCTTATAAATCAAGTTCTAATTAATTGAACGAAAAATAGAAAAAACAGGTCGCTTATAAATCCCTTCAAAAATCACGTAAGCATCTGAAAATGTGTCAGAAAATTTCGAGTTGTTGAGCATAGGAAAGTATTTTTTTGACTACCGCATGATTCTGATAAAACCAGCTCTTATATAAAAATTAAATTAAAAACTAATCAAAAGCAGCCAGATAAAATTGTTAAAGTGGATTTATCTCTAATCATGATTTAATTTTTGTTTTGAAATAAGTACTTAACTTCGGAATCTACCTGCGCCTGTAAGCCGAGCTGGCAGAGAATTTTTTTTTTTTTTTTTTTTAATTTGAATACTTTAACTTTCGGAACTGGTTTCGAAAGCGAAAGTATCACTTAACTGAATCTTTTTCAATTACTATTATTTTTTTAAACATAAAATTTACTTAAGCGAATTTGCTGATGCTTTTTACTGACATTCCCGAATTTCTTGAACAATACTGAAACAGATTGCGAGACATTCTGGACTTTTATAATTCAATAATAAAAGAAGAAAAGGAAATATTTCACTTTTAAAATATCAAATATTTTTACATAAAATTTTTTAAATAGATAATTTAAAAAATAATAAATATAATGCAAAATGGCTGAAGATGACGTCTCTTTTCTTTGTAACCGGAAAAATCACGCAACTTTTAGGCCAAAGAAGTAGAACCTCCCATTGAACCATAATTCTCGTTTTTATCCTTTTAAAACAGAAAATGTAAATTATTTCTTTAACCCTTAAATGCCGGGTGTTGCTTTTCGGCAACATACCCAATTTAGGCTTCTAAAATACTATTAGAATAATATTGAAGCTATAAGGCCTAATGTTGCTAATAAAATACATTCTGAAAATATTATTAAATCGATTTTCAACATGTAGATGGCAACACTTGTGCTGTTTAAGAGTAAAGATAGATTTATTGTTTCAATTGTTGCTACATGTTCTTGTTGTTTCGTTTGGAAGCTTGCGAAATACCCTATTTTGTACTGCAGTGATCAAGTAAAATTTATTTCTTATAAAATTTCCTAAAATTAGTTTAATTAATTAGTTAATTTAGTTCCTAAAATTCTTGTGTGTTTAACATTATAGAATTTTGTCAAGGAAAATTATTTTTTGAAATAAAGACTAGTATTGCCGATTAGTAAGAAACTGTTTTTTAGTCGTAAACCATACTTAAAACAAAATATGATTTTTTAAAGTATTTTTCCCATGATTTATTTAAAAAATGAAAGCCGAAAAACATTATTACAATGATTTTTGAAAAATCAGGCATTTAAGTGTTAAACTTTATTAACAAATTTAAATTTTTTGAACCGAAATAACGTAACTTCTTCTAGAAAAATGAGCGTAACTTGAAATAGTCGCCCAAGTCTTATTATAAGATGAAATAAATGCAAATGAGTGTTTATCGTAGAAAGACAAGGCCACATCTCTTCGCCGTTATCAACAATCCATTTAACATCCGTTAGTGGCTTGGGAGTATATTTATTTAAGTAATTCGGCCTTTAAGACTGGGTGCATTGGCATGTAAATTAGGATGTGAATGTGTCTCATAAGAATGGTTTAATATTTCACTTCAGTTTTAATTTTAAAAGAACACAACTTATTAACCCTTTATCTACTGGCGGTACTTATAGTTACGATTAAAATAACTTGTTATAAAATTCATTTAATACATTGATTAGTTGTAATACAGTTTAGAAGGAGTTATAGATACATTACTTTACCTGGTTCCAAAAGCATTAGTGGCTACACAAAAGAAAAATATTTTTAAAAGGATTATTTAATTCTTATACCTTTGCATTTTTTCAGCTGTCTTGGCGTCGGAGAGGAGGGGGGGGGGATTTTTCAATTCGGAAATATTTCTATATTTCTATTGTAAGAACATTATATTTGTACATTTCCTAATTCTACAAAATACTATGAAAAATAATTAAAATAAAAGATTTGAGTTGGGTTATAAATATTTCACAAAATCCCTATAAAGACAAATTTAACTAATCCTTCTAAATCCTCCAAGCCTTCTAAAATACTTCTAAAATTTATTAAATGATAATGTAAATCTTCTAATGTAGTTTAAAAAATTCACGAAAAATGCTTTAGAAGATAAAATTTTCGTGAATTCATAATTCAGTACATAAACGGTTAAATGCAATTTGAATGTTCATGATATTTAATTCAATAAATAGAGCAATAAAGAAAAATCATGCAGCAAGCTTTGTTTATGAAACAATTTCCGACACATTCAGAATACTGTAACAAAATTTTACCGTTTAACCCTTTCAGGGGCAAGGTACTTTTATGCGCAAAATGCTGAAATGAGGTAATGGCACCGGAATTTAGAAACAAATTTATTTCAAAATAGTCAACAGCTTTTTTTTTCACGTACTTAATAAAAGGAAATTTTTCATTTCAATATTCTAGTGCCAATGTGGCATTTAGGGATTAAAATTAGGTGGTCCAAAAATGAACCACCGCTCTTGAAGGTGTTAATAATATGAAAGACGATGCATAATTAAACAATTTGAAAATTGATGCATAATTAAACACATTGAAAATTGTAAAAAGCAATTTGAATAATCACTATCTATAGTCGGAAAATATCCGAATTCTTTCGATAAATAGCCAAATATTCTCTGTAACTTGTACAATTGTATACGAGTTGAAACAACAATGGATTTAACACATTTATACCTAGTGTCCCATTTTTGGGACGTTTTGAATTTTAATAATTTTTTATAATTTTCTTCTTCTTTTCAATATGAAAATTATGTGAAGTAATTGTCTATAATTGTCTTTATCTATTACCGAGAGATGACAGCATAAGTTTTATATTTATTTGCTTAAATGAAGGCCTTTTTTCGGTGTTTATAGATTTATAATTTTTAATGATAGCGAAATGTAAAAAGTAAGTTTATTTGTATTTTTTGGATGAAGGATCCAAATAAATAAGTCATAATCTTAGCTTGTAGGCTTCTTTGAAATACGTATTTTTTTAAATTGCGAAATTATATGTTCAAGCCCTTTTTTTTTATGCATGTTTGTAACATACAAAATATAGGGCGCCAGGCGCAAATGAGCGTATATTTGTATTAGACATTTAGGAGACAGTTATTTATGTAAAGTTCTTTTCAAGATGATTTTGAAATAAATTGCTTTTTAGCTTTAAATTCGATTAGTCTTAATTTATTATTAATAATACTTATAATGTTATTAGTCTCTGTAAAGAAATAAATATATTTTTAATAGTTCATAAAAATACTAATTATAGTATATAATATACGATTTAAAAGCTTAATTTATATAAATTTAGACAAAACATATAATTATGCATTTTTTCACATATGGATATTCCCATATTTAGTACGTTTACATTTTATCAAATAAATACAAAAATATTTTAGTGTAATTTTTTTTTGTATTTTTCCAATTCATTTTGCAACATTTTAAAGTGATTTTGCAAACAAATTTGAGAAAACAAAAATTCAGGCATAAATGGTTTAATGATGCGCCAGTAAATGCGCCAAAATAGGTCAGATGGATGTGGCACTGCAAGAATGGAACATTTTATAAAGCTAAAACGTAGAAAATAAATTATAAGTAAAACAAGAAGGGAAATATATATAAAAAAAGGTTTTTATCGATTAATAATTTAATATTAATTAATTTACGATTATAGGTTGAGAAATCAATTTAGAAACGATAAAAAGTTAGCTTAAATAAATGTTTCATTTTTTCTATCCTGTTGCCCTATTATAAAAAAGAAACTGAGCAAAAATTATATATTTTTTTAATAAATTCACTAGCTGCGCTTTCCACCAAAAGTACAAAACATTGAATTTTTCACAATCGATTCGTATCAAATTAATGTATTGTAACAGATTTTTTTTCGGAAAAAAAACATGGAAGTCAAAAAATTAGCCTTGATTTCCAAGATAAATATTGAATGCTTATAAAAGAGGGTTCTTTAAAAAACTATTTTTACTTTTATATTAATTTTCAAATAAATTTATTTGTAAATTCTGGTGTCATTTACTCCTTTTGCCTTTTACGAATAGAAATGCTTTGCTCCTGAAGGGTTTAACCCTTAAATGCGTGATTTTTTACTTTGTTTCGAAAAAATTATATATGATTCTCTGAAAGGTTTATTACACAGGAAAAATAATGAAAAAAAATCAGAGATGCATTTTTCATATAATACCCCAATCATTTCTTCTGTTGCACATCTGCAATACAAGTAAAAACTACTGTCTTGTGGCTGTTTACACTAAAATATGGCAAATTATTAAATATTTTAATAAGCATGTCTCCAGATATATTATTTTATATAATTATTTATTTTATAAAACTTAACAATTAACCCTTTAATTCCCATGATAGAATACGTTCTAGAAATTACGTAGTTCAGAGAATCTGACATCACACCAGAAAGTTTCAATGATTCATGTCACTTTATTTTAATACGGAATGTCTGTTAATTATTAAACCAGATATTGCTATTTTAATCTTCCGGTGTGAATTAGGTATATATGAATTAATTAACTAATTAATTCAAAACACTGTTGTTTGCATATATGCAAAGATGCGCACTAAAGGAGCTACTAAAAAGCGCACTAAAGATGCGCACAATAAATCTACTTTTTGTGATTTTTTAAAAAGAAAATGTAAATTATTTCGTTAAATTTTATTAATAAATTAAAAATTTTTATCTACAATATTTTCAGTTCTTCTAGAAAAATGAGCATAACTTTAAATAATCAACCCAAGTCTTATTATAAGGCGAAATAAATGCAAATGAGTGCTTATCGTAGAAAGACAAGGCCACATCTCTTCTTCGTATCAACCGATTTAACATCCATTAGTGGCTTGGCAGCATATCTATTTAAATAATGCGGCATTTAAGAGGGTTCGGGACACATTTTCAAAAAAATTTTATTGATTGAGTTAAAATTTTGAAATTTTTTGTGATGGTTAACCATATCATTTGTAAACAAAATCGCATGATAAAACTTCTCATATATATATTTTTTTAATTTAAATTTTAAATTTTTTTAAAAAAGGGGGGTAGTTTAAAATCGTTATAACTCGAAATATTATTTATAGAATTTAATTTTTTTTCATTTAAATAAACAGAAATATATAAATTTTAATTTAAATTCAGCATTTAAAAAAATATTAATTTAAAAAAAAAATTAAAAATTTTTAAAGTAAAAATTAGAAAAAAATGATGTAACTTAAAAAAAAAATCATATTTTCAAAAGTAATATATATTTTTTAATTGGCTGAATCTAAATTAAAGTAAAGCTATTGAAAAAGGTATGTTCCAAGTTTGAACCATTTATCTGTAATGATTCTTCATTTATAACAATTTAAATATGAGTAATGGTGAAAAACCCCATCATGAAGAAAAACGCAATTTCACAAGAATTCGTTTCCTTGACAACCATAGCTTGAAAGGTAGATTTTGAAAACAAACCAAAACAAAACAAAAAAAATAATATTTCCTGTTCTAATTCAGATAGAAACATGATTTAAACGTCATTTTAATCAGAAAACGGCAGAGAAATTTTTAATCCAATTAAAAAAAATTGAAAATTTGAAGATTTTTGTGTCCCGGACCCCCTTAAGACTGGATGCATCGGCATGTAAACTACGATATGGATATGTGCCATAAGCATTGCTTAATATTTCACTTCAGCCTGGATTTTACAAAAATATAACTTATTAATTGCACGTATGAAATGCAATTTGAATGTTCATGATATTTAATTCAATAAATAGGACAATAAAGAGAAAATCATGCACCAAGCATAGATTATGAAACACTTTCCGACACATTCAGAATACTGCAACAGAACTTTACCGTTTTATAATAGGAAAGATGATGCCTAAGCAAACCATTTGGAAAACGCATGACACATTCGAAAATCCAATTTCAATAATTGCCATCCATAGACGAAAAAATATCCGAATTCTTTCGTGTAGCTTGTATATGATCCATAGATTTGTCTATATACATCATAATGTGCCAAAATTTAATTCAATTAGGAAATTAATGTATTATAAAGGCAGGCCGCACACTAAGACGACACATGCAACATGTTGCTTGATTTCAGGGGAAAAACTTGTTTTAAACAGGTTTGAAACAGCTTCTTTCTTTGTTTTGACCGATTTTTTCTCCTACGTCGCACTTCATTTTTACCGTTGTCGTCTCAGTGTGCGACTGCATAACAGAAATTTTTTTGGGGAAAAAAAAAAAAAAAACATGAATTGCAGGGGAAAAACTTAGCCTTGATTGTGAAGATAAATATCAAATGTTTATAAAAAAGTTTTCTTTAAAAAACTATTTTTACTTTTATATTAATTTTCAAATAAATTTTTTTGTAAAGTCTGGTGTCATTTAATCGTTTTGCCTTTTACCATACCTTGCCCTTGACATGTTTAAACAATAAACTCGTTTTTATGATTTAAAAAAAAAGAAAAAGTAAATTATTTCGTTAAATTTTATTAATAAATTAAAATTTTTGAACCAAAATAACTCTACTTCTTCTGAATAAATGAGCGTAACTTCAAATAATTACCCAAGTCTTATTATACAACGAAATAAATGTAAATGAGTGTTTATTGTAGAAACACAAGGCCACATCTCTTCGTCTTATCAACTCATTTAACATCCGTTAGTGGCTTCGGACTATATTTATTTAAGTAATGCGACATTTAAGGCTGGGTGCATTGGCATGTAAATTGGGATGTGAATGTGTCCCATAAGAATTGCTTAATATTTCACCTCAGTTTGAATTTTAAAAGAACGTAACTTATTAAATGCAATTTAAATGTTCATGATATTTAATTCAATAAATAGAACAATAAAGAGAAAATCATGCACCAAGCTTAGATTATGAAACACTTTCCGACACATTCAGAATACTGTAACAAAACTTTACCGTTTAATAATATGAAAGATGATGTAGTATAAGTTAACAATTTTGAAAACTCATTGAATATTGTAAAAAGCAATATCAATGATCATCATCTACAGCCGAAAAATATCCGAATTCTTTCAATAAATCGCCAATTATTCTTTGTAGCTCGTACAATTGTATTACGAGTTGAAACAACAATGGATTTAATGATGCACCAATAAACGCCGCCAAAATTAGCCAAATGGATGTGATACTGCTAGAATGAAACATTTTAAAAAGCTAAAACGTAGAAAGTAAATTACAAGTAAAACATGAAGTGTAATATTAAACAATGTACACGTTTTTTAACAATTACTAATTTAATATCAATTAATTTACGATTATAGGTTGAGAAAACAATTTAGAAATTTTACAAAGTTACTTTAAATAATGTTTCATTTTTTGTTTGTTGTTGGCCTACATAACAAGTGGGTAAGTGTGATCACATATCGCACAGAAAGTTTCGTTTAATATTCCTTTCAAAACACTTTATCCTTTTGCAAAATATATTAGTTTCACATTTTGCAACCAGGGGGCGCGCTCTATTCTAAACAAACTTCTATCCGAACGAAACTCCGTTTTACAACGTATCCGTAGATGTATTAGTCGAGGGGATCGGGCCCATAGCACCCGAGATAGTTAGATGCCACCTGGCGGTAAAAAGTGGAACTAAAATATGTAAGGCTATGGTGCATAATATGAAAGAGTGGCCAAAGGGGTGTCGGCAAAAGTTAGAAAAGTGCTCCCCGGGTGAAAAGGGTGGGGGTTAGAAAAATTGCTTAAAATACACAAGTTAGAGACCGGAGGGGTAAATATAAGACTTTATGAAATTTTTATGATTTGTCGTGTGATCGAAAGTGTTCAGCTATAAGTATTCAAAATTTCAAGTCTTCAACTTAATTTAGGGGCTCAGTTAAAAAAAAAAAAAAAAAAAAAAAGCTTAAAATACACAAGTTAGAGCCCAGAGGGGTAAATAAGATATTTTCAAAATATTATGATTTGTCGTTTGATGTGAGGTATTCAGTTATAAGTATCCAAAATTTCAAGTCTTCAACTTAATTACGGGCTCAGTTAGAAAAACAAAGCTTAAAATACACAAGTTAGAGCCCAGAGGGGTTAAATATAAGATATTTTCAAAATTTTATGATTTGTCGTTTGATGTGAGGTGTTCAGCTATAAGTATCCAAAATTTCAAGTCTCCAACATATATAGTTTCTGCGAACGGGTTCTGTGACAGACAGACAGAGGAGTGAGACGAATAGGGTTTCGTCAGATGAACAAAACCCTAAAAAAAGAAACAGGGCAAAAATTAAATATATTTTAATAAATTCACTTCCTTGCGCTTTCTACCAAGCGTACAAAAATAGTGATTTTTTCATAATCGAGTTTAGTGTTCGTAGTTCGCGCCAAATTAATGTATTGGTAACAGAAATTTTTGGAGAAAAAACGTGAATTGCAGTTAGGAAATTAGGCCTGATTTTCAAGATAAACATTGAGCGCTTATAAAAGAGTGGTTAAAAAAAAAAAAATCTATTTTTACTTTTATATTTATTTTCAAATAAATTTGCTTGTAAATTCTTGTGCCATTTAATCCTTTTAGCATTTTACGAATAGAAATACGTTGCTTAAATCATAATTCTCGTTTGTATTATTTTTTAAACGGAAAATGCAAATTATTTTGTTAAATTTTGTAAACAAATTTAAGTTTTTTAATCAAAATAACTTCTTTTCTTCTTTGATTGACAGAAAAATGAGCGTAACTTTAAATAATAATGAAATAAATGTAAATGAATAAGAAAGACAAGGCCACATCTCTTCTTCGTATCAACCCATTTAACAACCGTTAGTGGCTTGTGAGTACATTTATTTAAATAATGCGCCATTTAAGGCTGCATCGGCCTGTAAATTACGATATGAATGTGTGCCATAAGCACTGCTTAATATTTCACTTCAGTCTGAATTTTAAAAGAACATAATTTAAATAAGTGCGAGTAGTAAGTCAAAATTACGTCCATTTCTAATCATATCATTATATTAAAATATTTATTTGCTTAAAAGACGTTATAAAAACATATTAAAAGTAAATTAAAAACTCTTTACTTACATGTTTCAACTCATTTTCTGAGTCATCGTCAGAATGTATAATAGAAAATTACAAATGCATAATGAAAAATGGAAAAAAAATCATCCGTAATTTATCCAACCATTCAACCCACAAATTCGGGATACGAAAGATAATGTATCGTTACAAACTCCTGAACCTCTTAAATAAATTTCAATGGACTCTCTTATAAATAATTGTAAACAAGTGGGTAAGTGTGATCACAGATCGCACAGAGGGTTTCGTTTAATATTCCTTTCAAAACACTTTATCCTTTTGAAAAATTTGTTAGTTCCACCTTTCGCAACCAGGGGCGCAGTCTATTCTAAACAAACCTCTATCTGAACGAAACTCCGTTTTACATACTATCCGTATATATATCAGTCGAAGGGATTGGGCCCATAGCAAACGAGATAAGTAGGCGCCCCTGGCGGTAAAAAGTGGAACTAAAATATGTAAGGTTATGGTGCATAATATGAAAGAATGGTCAAAGGGGTGTCGGCAAAAGTTGGAAAAGTGCTCTGCGGGTGAAAAGGGCGGAGGTTAGAAAAATTGCTTAAAATATACAAGTTAGAGCACGGAGGAGTAAATAATATAAGACTTTTTGAAAATTTTATGATTTGTCGTGTGGAGGTATTCAGGTATACGTATGCAAAAATTCATGTTTCCAACTTAATTAGGGGCTCTCTTAGAAAGAATTGCTTAAAATACATATGTGGTAGCTCAAAGGGTTAAACGTAAGACTTTTTCAAGATTTTATGATTTGTCGCCTGGCCTCAGGTGTTCTGCTATAAGTATGCAAAATTTCAAATCTCCAATTTAATAAGGGGCTCAGTTAGAAAGAATTGCTTAAAATAAGCATGTGGGAGCCCAAAGGGTTAAATGTACGACTTTTTCAAAATTTTTTGATTTGTCGCATGATGGTGTTCAGCTATAAGTATGCAAAATTTCACGCCTCCAACCTAAATAGGGTGTCACTTAGAAAGAATTGTTTAAAATGCACATGTGGGAGCCCAAAAGGTTAAATGTACGACTTTTTCAAAATTTTATGATTTGTCGTTCGATGCGAGGTGCTCAGCTATAAGTATGTAAAATTTCACGCCTCCAACCTAATTAGGGGCTCACTTAGAAAGAATTGTTTAAAATACACATGTGGGAGCCCAAAGGGTTAAATGTACAACTTTTTCAAAATTTTATAGTTCGTCGTTTGATGTGAGGTGTTCAGCTGTAAGTATGTAAAATTTCACGCCTCCAACCTAATTAGAGGCTCACATAGAAAGAATTGTTTAAAATACACATGTGGGAGCGCAAAGTGTTAAATGTACGACTTTTTCAAAATTTTATGATTTGTCGCTTGATGTGAGGTATTCAGCTATAAGCAAAATTTCACGCCTCCAACCTAATTAGAGGCTCACATAGAAAGAATTTTTAAAATACACATGTGGAGCCCGAAGGGTTAAATGTACGACTTTTTCAAAATTTTATGATTTGTCGTTTGATCTGAGGTGTCCATCTATAAGTACGCAAAATTTCACGTCTTCAACCTAATTAGAGGCTCACATAGAAAGAATTGTTTAAAATACACATGTGGGAGCCCAAAGGATTAAATGTACGACTTTTTCAAAATTTTATGATTCGTCGTATGATGTGTGGTGTTCATCTATAAGTATGCAAAATTTCAAGTCTCCAACATGTATAGTTTCTGAGAACGGGCTCTGTGACGTACAGACAGACGGACAGACAGACAGAGGAGCGAGACGAATAGGGTTTCGTCAGATGAACGAAACCCTAATAAAAATTAGACCTGTAGATGATTTTACCCTCGTTAAAAAGTATGTTAATGTTCTCTATTTGATTTAGCCGGGATAAAGCAGTATTACCTCTATTGTATTTTATGTCTGCTATATGTTCTTTACATCTGATATTGAATTTTCGTTGGGTTATACTTATATAATGATTTTTGACATTATGGGTTGAATGGTTGGATAAATTACGGCATCGCGACATTGAGGGAACACGAGCAATCGCGAAAATATAGGCGCGTTACATGATTACTTGTTTATTTTCGATGATTTTTTTTTCCATTTTTCATTATGTATTTGTAATTTTCTATTATACATTCTGACGACGACTCAGAAAATGAGTTGAAACATGTAAATAAAGAATTTTTAATTTACTTTTAATGTGTTTTTATAACGTCTTTTAAACAAATAAATATTTTAATATTATGATATGAAGGGCTGGTCACCCAACTTCCGATTTCCCCTCACTAATGTAAAGTCTATGGGCATTGGGTGCATTCGTATATTTAAAATATCTTCTCGGGAAATTCATATTTTTAACTTCTATTTTTTGTGTACACTTCCTAAAAGAGGTCTCTTTTTTTCTTAGTTCTCGAAATATTTCTAAAGTATAGACTTAATTTTATAGGAAGTGTTAAAATCTTACTCACAGTTCGCCCGCTTTTATAACACATAAAATATTAAATGAAGAATAGATTTTAGAAGTATTTTGAAAACTAAGAAAAAAAGAGACATCCTTTAGGAAGTGTACACAGAAAAAAGATGTTAAAAATATGAATTTCCCCAGAAGATATTTTAAATAGACGAATGCATCAAAAAGTCCACAGACTTAACATTACGAAGGAGGATTCCAAAGCTGAGTGACCAGCCCCCTTAATTGCACGTATTAAATGCGATTTGAATGTTCACGATATTTAATTCAATAAATTAAACAACAAAGAAAATTCACGCACCAAGCTTAGGTTATAAAACACTTTCCCACACATTCAGAATACAGTAACAAAACGTCACCGTTTAATAATATGAAAGATGATGTCTTAACAAACAATTTGGAAAACGCATAACATATTCGAAAACACAATTTCAACAATTTCCACCTACAATCGAAAAAATATCAGAATTCTTTTGTGTATCCTGTATATGATCTATGGATTTGTATATACTATACTTTAACCTCTTCAGTTCCGAAGCTAAAGTAATAATAAAAATGCTTATTCATTGTTTTTTTCCAAACAAAATGACAATGTCAATGACAGAAAAAAATATCTTTTCTGAAATGGATCCTTTAGGCGCTTAGTAATTTAAGTTCAAAAATTTGGATCTAAAACTACAAATCCCCTTAAAACATCAATTTAATAACCATTAACCAAAATTAACGCAATCATAAATTTAAGAGCTTTATACAAGTAAATAATTTACAAATCCTCAAAATTTTTTATTGAAAAAGATTTAAGTTAAATACTTATGAAAATTTCTCACTTTCTTGGTCATATACTGTCTTTTGGGCATTTTCAGGCATTTTGCAAATTCAGATGAAAATAACATTTATTTTATGGGGGAATCAGCTTAGATGCTGCCATTTATTTGTTTGCTTTGAACGCAAAAAAACATTCTGCTATTACGAAGTGCTGTGAAAATGTAAAAAAATCGGACATTTTAGTTTTTATAAGGAAAAGAACAGAGGTCCCCGTTTGGGAACCCAGGGACCGAAGAGGATATAGTGTGCTAAAATTTAAATGAGCTAGGAAATATTTTACAAAAGTTAGGAATCAAGTGTAAATTCCCCTTCAACAATTTCCGCCAGTAAGCGGAAATTTCTTTGAATTCTTTTGTAAAGACCTGTATATAATCTATGGAATTTATACACATCAAGTAATATATATATACATATATAATAGCTACATTTAAAAACGCATACCGTAACTGAAAACGCACTTCCAGCAATTATCGTTCACAGATAGTACTGTAATGGAATTCTTTTGTGTGTCCCTGTAAATGAACGATAAATGTTATGCACATCCTATTCAAGGGCGTGGGAACCGGGGCAGCTGGGGGAGCTGCGGCTCCCCCTGGAATATTTCAGACGGGCTCAGCTCCCCCGGGAGAAATTCTCGCACCACATCTGTTTACGATACATTGCTGAATTAAAAAATAAAGTATACTTTTTCTAGGAAATTCACACAATAAACAACAAAGAGAAGAGATAGAGGGGGTGGTGAGCACACTTGTTTGTGCCTTCACCCTTTTTCTCATTGTTTGCAGCCCTCCCGATTTCCAGAAAAAAAGGGGGTCTTATATAGGTCTACTAAAAATTACCTCACCGATAGCATATTTATAAAGAGGAGGCCTTTAAAATTGATTTGGAAGATATTTGTAAAGAATTTGGAAGCAAAACAACAGAAAGCACTTTAATTTCTGGTAAATGGAAGTAGGAGAAGCCTTAAATTTGAATGTTGTAATCGGGATCAGACATAAATTAAGTTTCTGTGTATCAAGTATATCTATTAAAAATTATTTTAACTGGATTAAAGAGTTGGTGATCTTTTGATATGCTTCTATTTCATACTTCTGTTTGTGAAACGTGCAACAGTATGAAGGAACCCTCCAAAATGAACGAAATGATCCGCGCCACTAGCTTTCCGCAATATGCCCCGGCTCCCCCTGTTTCTACAAAGTTCCTACGCCACTGTTTCTATTACAAGAATTTTATATTGTACCTCAGTGATATATATCTATTCCGCAATATGTTTCAATTAATTTCACATCATTCAAATATATTGTTAACGATTTTTCCTCTATAGATCATAACGTGCCAAATTCTTTTGAGTGTCCCTGTAAATGAACTGTGAATGCTGCATCTTTCAATTTCAATACCGAACATGCCATATTAAATCTCGATACCACAGCAATCCGAATATATTTCCGCGAGTTAGAGGACGGCCAGACAAACCGAATTCATAAACGCTTTTCATCTACATTGGAAAGTGTTAAAAAAAAAAAAAGTTCAGGTTTCACACATTTATAAACATGCTATACAGAGTGTTTTAGTATAACGGTTACAGTATCAGTATACATTACATACCGGGTGTCCCAAAAAGGACTGACTGATTTTAAAATTCAATAACTTGTAAACGGTGACAGATATTTAAAAAATTCTTGCAGGAGGGTTATGCATAAGGTCAAAAGTTTTTTTACAGTGATTTTCGATTTTAGTTCGAATTACAAACAATAGATGGCGCTGCGATCAATAGAGGCTAAATTCAGGCTCGATTTTTGGTACTTCGTGGCCCGGATAATACATTTCCATCTCCTTTTTCTGCATGGAACAACAGAGAGGACCAAAAATCGAGCCTGTATTTAGCGACTATTGCTTACAGCGCCATCTATTGTTTGTAATTCGAACTAAAATCGAAAATCACTGTAATAAAACTTTTGACTTTATGCATAACCCTCCTGCAAGAATTTTTTTAATATCTGTCACCGTTTGCAAATTATTGAATTTTAAAATCAGTCAGTCCTTTTTGGGACACCCGGTACATACACAATGGTACTAGATTCCATGTGGGATTTTGACCTCCCTCAATATACCTCTCCAGACCTTCCGATCTCTGGTCTTTACTTTATAATTTATAATTTCGTTTTGTGCAAGATCTTTTTCTACCTCTTCTATTCATCTCTTCCTGGGTCTGCCAATACTTCTTTTCCCAATTAAATTACCACTATAAATCTTCTTTGTGCTTCGCTCATCCCTCATTCTCATTAGATGGCCCAACCATTGCATTCTTCTGATTTTTATAGTATTTATTACATCTTTTTCATTATATAGCTGTTCTATTTCCATATTTGTCCTTATACGCCATGTATTGTCTTCTTTAATAGGTCCAAAAATTTGTCTTAGGATCTTCCTTTCCTAAGTGATAAGTAGCTTTTCATCTTTTTGACAGTATCAGTATACGTTTACAAATTTTAACAGGTGGTAGAGTACATTACAACAAACAATTTTTGTATAGGAAACCAGGGCTTCAGTCTATTCATTCAGTCAAAATTACAGGATGTTTCCCTTTAATCTGAACTCGGATGTTTAGTCATATACTAGAGATCGATCAAAAATTCGGTTTCGCTTTCGTTTACGGCCAAAAATCTGCGTTTCGCCGAGAATTCGTTTCTGGCAAAAAGGAGATAAACCTGTCGTCACGTGACACCAATCGCTTATAACTCGATAGGTACTTCATTTATCAAAAAAATGGGAAACGCCAATCGATTCCAAATCGTTTCGATAATCAAGCCTGCAAGTGTCATGCTTTTGCGTTTTAAAATGAATCAGCCGCAAGTATAAATGTACAGAAAGTTTCGCGTTCATGATGGGAGAAAAATATTTTTTTGAGAAAAATAAGACAATAATAATAAGATTTCTTTATTATATTATTTATTGTATTATTTATAATAATAATTTTTTTGAAATTTTTTTTTTTTGCCTTAAGAGGACCGGGAAAGCAAAATTCAACCAAAAAATTGATTTTTACTTTTTTATATCATTAAATAGTTTAAACTTTTATCTTTCCAACGATGTGTCGCACATGTTTATATATATAAAAAATAAGTGTTGAAATTATTCATTCTTTCGAAGAGTACAGCTTATGGGCCATTTAAATCTTTAATTGGCCTTTTTCTCAAAACTTGGATTTTTCATGTTTATGTTCCTTTTTTTCAGTATCTAATAAACTTAAGAGGCTACTTCAGTCAAATGAAAAGGGGCATTCGCTAATGCTAATCCTATGGAAGAAATTTATAAAGATATCTCGGTCGCATTTCAATATTTTTAAATGATTTCTTTTGCATTGAACAGTTGAGATCGATCTGTATGCAGGCCGTTTTTTACTTTTTCGATTTTGATTGCAGATATTTTTTATGAGGATGCTTTTACTTTCGAAACCGGTTTCAAAAATGAAAGAGTCCTCATAAGAAATACCTGTAAACAAAATTGAAAAAGTAAACAACGGCCTTTGTTCAGATCGATCTCAACTATTCAATGCAAAAGAAATAATTTAAAAATATTGAAATGCGACCGAGATATCTTTATAAATTTCTTCCATAGGATTAGCGAACGGGTCTTTTCGTTTGACTGAAGTAGCCTCTTAAGAACTCAGATTTTTATTTAATACTTATATTAAATTATACTGTACACAGGGATTTAATGATTTGTTGAGAATTATTTATTTTAGGCAATGAAATCTTACCAAAAATGCTAGTTTAAAAATAACTTTCAATAAATAATTAATAATTAATTTTGAGTTTCACTTAGAAAGAAAATGGTCAATACGTAAAACATGTTATTCTAACTACTCTAAAAAATCTAGACCTCTATCTTTCACCATTTCTGAGAAAAATGTACATAAAGTTAGTGAATTTAACATGGCGGAGATAGGGCTTTCCTGGTCCCCTTAAAAAGTTTTTTCTTCTTAAACTTTGTAAGACAAATTAAATTTTACTAACAAAATGCATTAACTTCTTCTGTGACCCATAGAAAATGACGCGCGACTTCGAATAAATATGAAAATCTCACAATAAATAGAAATAAATGCAAATGAGGAAGAGGATTCATCACTGGGAATGGAAAACCAGGCCACGACGCGTTGGCGCATCTCTTCGTTGTATCAGCCCTTTTAAACATCCGTTAGTGGCGTCGGAGTTTGTTTATATAAATAATAATGCAGCATTCCAGATTGGGTGCATTGGCATGTAAATTAGGTGGAGGAATTGTGGTTCATATTCAACATGTAATTCTTGATATTTCACTTCAGTTTGAATTTTCAATGAGCATAGTTTTATAAATACACAATGATATTAGATGTAATATAAATTATGATAACATTTAAGGTCTTTGAAAAGAGCAAAAGAACAAAAATGAATTTATGTTTTTGCCTTAAATTAAAACAAGAAAGAAAAAAAATCATGCGTCAAGCATAGATTATGAAACACTTTCCAACACGTTCAGAGTAACGTAACAAAACTTCACCACTTAATAAGTTGAAATACAGTAGAGCGCCGATTATCCGAACAAGTCGGGACCGGCCCTAGTTCGGATAAGCAAAAGTTCTGATAAATGGACATAATTTAAGGGATGTTTCTGATTATACTAAAACCGTAACACGTTATCTAAGCTTAGGACTGGCAGCACCAGTTAGAGCTGGAGCTGGCATGTTTTAAAAAATTGTTTTTCTTTGTCTTTTTATTTATTTTTATTTTTATACATTTTTATCATTAAAATTTTTTTCTCTCTCTTTTTATCATTTTCTGAACTCTAGAGATTATAATTTAAGCAAAAAAAGATTTTGATTGTTGATTGTTTCACCGAAGACATTTTTTTCAATGCTGCCATATCTCTAATTCTTCTTAAATGCGTTAGTTGAATAGGATCAGCTTTCTTCTGAACGTTCGAGCCATTTCATAGCTGCTTCCAAACATTCAAAGTCTTCGTTATGGGATGGACCTGGGTTATTTTCAGAGCATTCGCTTTCCTTTTCTTCAATTTATTTTTCATCATGAATCCCATCCACAATCTCATCATCATTTAAAATCTGATATCCAGGATCATGTTACTTCACTATTTAACCACTCGCTAATTTCATTCAGTGTTGAATTCAGACACTTTTCTCCGGGAGGGATTTCTGTGGCTCCGGAGGGACATTATTGAGTTCCGGGGGGGGGGGGGATTGCACTTTTTGACCATTGAAAACGCAAAATCTCAAATCTTCGGGGGGGGGGACATCTCATTGCTCCGGGGGGGGAATGTCCCCCCCGGGCCACCCCCTGAAATCTACACTGATTTCATTTTCTTCATAGCTTAGGATTATTATCCCCACCTCTTTTATTATTTTACATTCCTCCTTTTCTGATCCTCTATCAGTTTTTTCTTTATTTAAAATTTTATTCCATGCCAATGGATAATTGGAAGTTCGGTTAAAAACATTTTTGGGAGAAATAGGCTATTCGGATTACTGAAAGTTCGGTTAAAAAAAATTTTTTTTGAGAGAAATAGGCTGTTTGAATAATTGGAAGTTCGGTTAATTGGAGTTCCGATAATTGGCGCTCTATTGTATAATGTCTACTTGAATCATTTGTAAAACTTATAATATATTTGAAAACCCAATTTCAGCAATTCTCATCAACAGCCGGAAAATTATTCGAATTCTTTGAGCAGCCCTGCATCTGATATACAAATTTGTATCTATAAACTACATGCATGCAAAAATTTAGTTCAGATGGGAAATACATGCCACTGTTGAAAATTCCCCTTTAGCAATTGTCGTTCATAAGGAGAATGGGCACGTGAATTCTTTTGCGCAGTCCTGTTCACGAGGTATAGAATTTATATGCAAAGAGTAACATACAAACAATTAGTTCAATTTAAAAACGCATACCGAAATCGAAAACTCACTTTCAGCAATAATTATTCAAAGACAGTACAGTAACCGATTTCTTTTGTGTGTCCCTCCTGTTCAATGAACGATAAATGCTATGAACGCCCTATTATCCTATAAAAAGTCATCAGGCAGTAATTTAATTTAGTAGACTTTTCCATGGAAAACAACTTTATTGGTCAAAGAAGAGGACAATAGATGGAAATAGTTAGTGGTGCCCCCCCCCCCCCCCGTCCCCTTCATACTCAGCAAAACTCTTTAGGTGTTACTAGTAGCAAGATCAGAGGGGAAGTGTCATTCAATCTGCGTACGTTAATAGGCCGAGAATACATATGTGTTAAGCCAATACGCCAATCACAAAATATCGGTTAGACTGGGACCTGGGAGGGATATTAAAATTTGAACGAGATAGACGGCAAGTATCAATTAAAAAGGGAAATAAAAAAGCAAAACTATTATTGCTTACAGAAATATAATGGCAAGGATAATTAATGACCAATATCTACTTGCAGAAAGATGTGAAAATGTAATTTATGGGACTTTTAATGATTATACGAGGCATCAGAAAGCTTAAATTTATCATCTTTAGAATACGTAAATAGATTTGTAAAAAAAGCGCCGTTTATCTAAAAATATCAATAAAGAATATTTATAACGATTGCACTTAAATTAGAAATAAAGAGAAATTAATTTTTGAATGATAGCTTATAACAGAAGAAAGGAAAAATAAACTTAGAAAAAGGATTAATTTTGAATGAAAATATAACACAAATATATCGTCTCGCCATAGTGCAGGGACGGCGAACCTATGGCATGCGTGCCATAAGTGATACGATGCAGATTATTTTTGGCACGACATAGATTTAAGGTTCTACATCAAATTATAGTAGAACTTAACAAAATCGATTAGTTCGGTTGGTTGTCATTGTCATACAGATTGAAGAAACTGAAATATAACTTAACGTATCTCGCTCAATATTAACTTACGAAATTTTAAGAATAAGAGAAAATTAGGAGATTTTCGCAAAAGCAAGATTAAAAGGCATTAGAAGCAAAAATGTCGATGGTAAAATTATAACAACTTGGAATTCAATTCCAGACACTAAGAGTTGTAGATTCTGCGCTTGTTACTTTGAATATTTTTTCTGCGACACATTGTTTTCGGAAATAAATAATATGAAAAATTCAAGTAAAAACATTTTGCCAAATGCTCCCAATTCATCTTGCATTCTCTTAAAAATAACTAAGTAACGAAGCTGAGTAAAATGTTTGGCATCTAAGATGAAACAACAGAAGTAAAATTTCAAAATAAATTTCTAAAGTACAACATTAAATATTACTCATATTTTTTTATGCTAAAAACAAAATTTTAAGAAATTTTGATTCATTATTATTTATCCATTAAAATTTTTATTGTTGGCACGTCATGATCACGTAAAATATATTTTTGGAAAAATTTGACACGTGATTGTGAAAAGGTTCGCTGTCCCTGCCATAGTGTATTTTCTTACTTCTTATAAATGTAAGTAATGACAATAATATATCATAAACGTAATCATGTGAAATGCATTTTTCTCTATTTTTTTTCCCCAACAGTCGATCTTTAAAATTTTCCATGCGTTCTAATTTTTATTTACAACTAGGGGATCCAATCTGGGCTTTAACCATTACAGAATAAAAGTGAAAACCATTTTTATTTGTTTATTTATTTTTTATTCTAATGGATATTTTACATTTTATATAATTTCTTAGATTGTCCAATAACAACACGCATATCAGGAGTTAATAGCCGAAGAACTTGCCGAGATTCCACAGCCTTTTTGACCCTGATTATCTCAGTGTTTTAAGCACGTTGTTCTATTACATATCTGTTAATTTATTTTTTAATTGATGGAGTTTAAATTTAGTTATTGAATATTAGCCGGAAACAAATGCTGAACTATTCATATTGTTTTATGTACAAACGGATAAATCTTTAAAAATCGGGCTGCATACGATAGATTTAAATAATTTAAAAAAAAATCCCGCTTGAAAGTTATTTAAAAAACAATAATAATAATTAAAAAAATTAAATTTAGACACAATTTTCAAACAAATTGCAGTTGAGAGAATTTTCTCCCCCATGATCGACGGTGTAAAAATCGAAATTGTACGATTGTTTAGAAGTTGGAGTAAAAACAAAATTTATCTGGCAGGTATTGCCACTGATAATATGACAACAGTGTTTACTCGCGGATATGTTTCTGCTTTATAATACAGATTTTCAATATCGCATAAGAAACAATCTTGGTACATTCTACAAGAAGCCTGTCCATACATTTTTTAGGTGCGTTCGTAATTATATAAATACGTAGCAACTACATAGAATTATACACGAACTTAGTTCTTACTTCCATGATCACCTATAGTCGTCCTTCGGTCCGTCTGTCTGCCTGTCCCTCCGTCCGCATATAATAGAGCAAAAACTACTCAACCGAATGGTCTGAAATTTTAAATATATAATTGTTGCAAAATTTTCTTGAGTCATTTCAAATTTTATAAAAATCGTATGTATAGTTTAATGACAGGGACAGTCAAAAGTTTTCCGTTACATGACGGCCAATGGCAAAAATTATTTCAAGTGCATTTTGATGATGTTTACAGCCTTTCGAACAGAATGAAATGGATATGCACTTATGAAGTGCACTAAAATATACATTCAGTACAATATGCGGTGCAAAAAATATTTATAAAACTAGTTATAGTACGAACGCCCTTCATTTGCTACGTTTGACGTGCAATTTCCAACTTTTTTTTATTTTTTATTTTTATTTTTAAACCGACAGATACTTATTAAAAAGCAACACGAAACTAAATTTTCATGAGAAATTCACATCCTAATAGACTTTATTGTTAATTTGAGAATCTAAATAAATCAACATTCACAAATGAATGAAAAAGTTTTTTGTAGTATATATATTCAGATTCTTCTTTAGCGGTGGTGACAATTTTAAACAAAAATTAAAACACATGGAACTTTTTAACATTTTGTAGGCGGGCAAAACCGGTTATTGCGCTTGTGAATAAACTTAAGAATTTACTAATGCTATTGTTGTGAAATAGTGTAATTTTTCAAATAAAAAATGGACCAATTAATGCAAGAATAATCTGACAATATATCAGCAGTGTTGCCAACTCTGGTGAACTTTTATTCAGAAATTTTAAATAGTTGTTTTTGTTTTATATAATAATAGTTATTCTACGGTTATTTTGTAAAAAAAAAAAGTCTGAAAAGCGCTTTTTTTTTTAAAGACCTGTGACCTAATATCTGTTACTCCTTGACCGACCTGCCTTTACCAGCTTTGTCCGGCTTTTACTTTTCTTAACTGTGCTTATATAATTTTAAACATTTAAATTTAACCTCGATTTTCTCTTACTTTTCATATATTTTAAACTTGTTAATTTTAATTACACACCTGTTTCTTTATAGGAATACATTCTTTATATTTTTTACTTTAATTTTAAATTAAATTTTAACGTAGTTTATATACTACAGTTACATTTTTATCTCCCAATGGTTCACTTATTATAAGACAATCATGTATAGACTGGGCGTAAGGTTGATGACAACTCGGAAGCCCCTGGTATTATAGTATTCCCACGGTTAAGGTCGAATAAAATAAAACAAAATTACTATTTAAAATTTTCTGGTATGAATTCGGAATTTCTGCATTGAAAATTCGTTAGATTTGGCAACATTGCTTATCAGAAATTATCTCATTTTCATCACTATCGGAATCGCGTAAATCTATTTTCATTATAAAAAGTACAATAAAATAAAACACAACTTTCTTTAACGTCAACAGAATGTAGTATTTCACGGCTGTTGATCACGCAACTTGAGATTACAGTCTCTCGCTTTCAACGTTTGTTCTGTTCGGGACTGTGATCACAATCTCTCGCGCCTTGCAAAGTGTTAAAGATGTCTAGACTGCGGACAATTCGTTTCGAGAAATATTCATTTGCAATACATCATGATACAGTGCGATGCAAAAGTTTATGCACAAGCTAATAGCTTTACGAAAAATATACATCGGAATGATTTGAAACTTTTACTGTATCTAAACAATTTGATAACAAATTCGTGTTTCGAGTTCGGAAAAAATTCATTGAAAGGGAAATAATAAATTATAAAAAATCAAAATTGCGATGTCGCAAAAGTTTATTACACAAAAACGAAATATTTACATTTCACAAAGCACAAAAGTCCTTTAGAAGTCCATGGTGTTTCCATTTCACCTGATGAGATCGAATATACGATTTCCCATTGATAACACGAGACTATGGAAGGTTTCGGGAGCGAGTTTGAAGCAGGCTTCTTCGGTCGCTGATTTGAGTTCTTGCACTGAGTAATACTGCTTCGCATTCTGATTGAGATCTGGGCTGAATGCTGGCCAGTTCATCACACTGATATTCTGAGATTTAAGCTATTCTTTTGTGTAGCGGGAAGTGTGTATCGATGCGTTGTCTTGCTGAAAGGTCCAGTTGGGACCACTAAGGAGTTCACCAAACGGCAACAAATGTTCACTCAGAGTTTCCCGATACTTTTGTGAATTCTGTCTGCCATTTAGGGTGCAAGAAATGTTTGTCTATTGAAGCTAAAAGAGCCCCATACCATGAGCGAACCATCACGTTGTTACCTGCTGAATATGCTCTTCGGATATTTCCTCAAGTCACGCCAATAGAATGAGAATCCATCTGGTTCTGGGCCATCCAAATTCAACTTTTTTCATCAGAAAAAATAACGCTAATTCATTCGTCACGATAATACATGTGCTGTTTTGCCCATTGAAGTCTTGCTTGTTTGTGACACTGTTTCAGAAAAGGTTTACGAGCTAATGTTTATTTTTTGATGAATCCTGATTCGGTTATTCGTCTACATTTGGTGTCACGTGATATTTTTGATCCAAGTCGATCTTTTTATCTGATTAAGAGACAATTTGCCAGTTACAGACATCCTTTTAATTCTTCTATCTTCGCAAAATGCGGTTTTCCTCGGCTTTTCTGAGCGATACGCATTTTTGAATTGTTTTTCACATTGTATTCACTATTAACGTCACGTTTAGATCGATTTAAAATAAGTGACATTTACAAAACGGATTTATCTTCAGTTTTCAGCTTCCCAATTTCTTCAGGCGACAATTGCAGAGATCTCGGCATTTTGATAACTCGTACAGCGATCGCTACGCTTTATACTCTAGGAAAAAAGGTCTCGCCGATCCTCCACCTATCATGTTTAAAGAAATATTTGCATAAAATCGCATTTGCGCATAAACTTTTGCGACATCACAATTCTTTTTTTTTTTTTTTTTTTTTTTTGTAATTCCTGATTATCGTAACGACGAATTTTTTCCAAACTTAAGATATATATTTATAATCATAGTATTCACCTACAGTGGATAGTTGAAAGAATTCTGTTATACAATATTATTTTTATTAAAATATTTGCGTTGTGCTTAAACTTTTGTACCACACTGTATATTTTTTCATCACTTACATTTCTAAGAAGTATGTGAATACACTTTCTTCCAATTATACGGTAATATATATACAGTGAAGCCTCTCTGTAAGGGCCACCTGTCATTCCATAGAAAACTAGTCCTTGAATAGGAGTGACAAAAAAAAAAAAAAAAAAGGAAATCAAAACCTATATAGGTGAAAACACTGTTTATTAACAAACTCAATACATGATTGAACAAATTTTCTATTGAAGTTTGTTTACTTTTCATAATTTTTTCGCAGACAATTTTGGTTTCTAATGTTTCTTTTACTTTATGGAACAAATTACTTAAATTTGCATCATTTATTAATGTCTTAGAATGAGATATTAGTTTATTTATTTCTGTTATAGTTTCCTGACACGTGTAACGATTGTGCTTCAATATACATTCACAGTTTTAGTAAATGTGAAATCAGTTTTTCTAGATAAACTGTTATCCTTTGTGTACCTACATCAAAGGGCCAAGTTTCCCCTCCAACCCAACCCCTACAGGTTGAAAGGTCAAACAAAGTGTGATGAATACCTGTTTGTCTCACTTGTGGAAACGCTTGCAGTCCTTCATTGTGTTACAAAATCCTCCCCATCTCCCCCTGCCTTCTTTGTTGCAAGTGCAGTTGTTTGCTGAACTCTTACCTTTTGGTTCAGGAATTCAATACACCTGTTCAGGATTTAAGGCACAAGTGAAAAAAATGGCCTTTATAAGGGGTAGGTGCGGCCCCTAATAGGAGTAAATTTAACATTATGTCTATGGGAAAAAATTTCGTTCCTAAAAATATTGGCCCTTAATAGAGGTGGCCCTTGAATAGGTGTGGCCTTTAAAAGAAATTTCAATGTGTATTTGATTTCAACAACAAATTTTAACACAAAAACAAAAACAAATATTCGTATTTCTGCTCTTTTCAAAGCCCACCGCGTGTCCTTAAAGTAAAAACTCGTTAAATCAAAAATATGTTCATTCACAAACGCGCAATAATATTTTATAACAGTACAGTTCAAATGAGGACGTGAGTTTTAAAACTGGCCTTATCCACTAAATCAAATTTTGGGAAATCGCGAAAAACCTCTAACTGCGTCCGTTGGTTTTCATCGTAAATCAAGATTCTACTACACTGGATTTCAAAATGATATGAACACCCAGTTTTTCAAGCATAAAAAGGAAGAAAATGGTACAAAACATACTGAAGTCTAATCAATGTTAGAAATTGAGCAAATCGTTTTATTTTATAACAAGATATAATTGAAACAACGATTTATAAATAAAATAAACTGCATTTTTCCATTTTGAGGAGTTTCATAATCATATGAACATTGGCCATAAATATAGATTAATAGCCAGTGTATGCACCAGATCTTTTAATTAATGTGAAAACGCGATCAGACATGGAGTGGACCAAGCTTTTTAATATATTTTGATCGATTTCATTCCAGTGGAAGACGATAGCAGCTTTTAATTCTGAAATTGTGGCATACTGTTTTCCATTTGCGTAAACATCTCTAACCAGTAGGCTCCATACATTTTCCATTGGATTTAAATCAGGAGAAATAGAAGGCCATGGAATTACATGTACACCATTATTAAGAAACAATTCCAAAGTGCTGTTTTCCGTGTGGATGGATGCATTGTCTTGTCCGAAAATCCAGAAAGGTTCGCCAATTTCCTCAGCAAATGGCCGCAAGTTTTCTTCAAGTAGATCTTGGTAAGTTAATGCACTCATTCTGACAGAGGGAAACGCAACGTTGATCTTACCATGAAATCCAAACGCAGCCAAAACCATGAATGAACCTCCACCCTGCTGCCGTTTTGAAAGCATTTCTGGTTTCTTGAGCAGATCGTACCAATAATAAGAAAAACCGTCCGGACCATCCAAATTGAATTTTTTTCATCGGAAAAACTCTTTCATATTCTAACTTCCTGGACATGTGATCTTTTGCCCAATCCAGGCGATTCTGTTGATGCATTTTAGTCATACGTAGTTGGGGCTTTCTTTTCTTGTACCTCATCATCTTAGAGCACTTGACTACTCTGGACAAGGTACTTTTCGACACTGCAATCAGTGGATCTCTTGAAAGTTTGCCTAAAGTTGTTTTCCCATTGCTCATTCTTTTTATAATGGCTTTTTTTCTCTTTTGGATAGCTTTGGAGGACGTCCCGGAGACTTCTTTGCTCCATAATCCTCTTTTAATCGAAGAAAATTTAATATTACACCTGGAGATCTTTTCATTTTTTTTTGCGATAGCTCTGGCTGAAAGTCCTTGATTCTTAAAAGCCATAATTTTCCCTTTCTCAAAATCATTTAAAGCGTTTTTACGACCCATACTTCTAGAACTCACTTTGCGATCAGGTTTGGAAATTTCCTAGTCTGAAAAGTATCTTTATATGCTAAACTAATTTACATATTTTGGTTTCTTCTTCTCGGAGTGGCATTCAATATTCCTGTACAGTTTCCATGATCGTTTAGTGATCATTTCGATCCATGTTCATATCATTTTGCAAAACCATTTTTTTAAAATAATTCATATTTTCAATGAATTTAAAGTTTGACATTTCTTTTACAGCTACGTATTATGTAAAATTACTGTATTTGTCTCGAGAATGGAGTTTTCTGATAATTATTTATGAATTTTTGCCAGGATATCACAAAATTACTAGGTGTTCATATCATTACGAAACCCAGTGTATGTCAGAAATGCACGATAAAACTATTTTTTTTTGTTTTTGCAGACTGTAGTGTTTTTTCGATGCAAGTTCATTATTAGAATAGATTGATAGAGAAAACTCGATTTTTAGGGTTTCGTTCATCTGACGAAGCTCTATTCGTCTCAGTCCTCTGTCTGTCTGTCTGTCTGTCACAGAACCCGTTCTCAGAAACTATATATATTGAAGATTTGAAATTTTGGATACTTATAGCTGAACACCTCATATCAAAAGAGAAGTCATAAAATTTTGAAAAAGTCTTATATTTACTCGTCTGGGCTCTAACTTGTGTATTTTAAGCTTTTTTTCTAACTGAGTTCCTAGTTAAGTTGAAGACTTGAAATTTTTAATATTTATATAGCTGAACACTTGCGATCCTACGATAAATCATAAAAATTTCAAAAAGTCTTATATTTATCCCTCCAGTTTCTAACTTGTGTATTTTAAGCAATTTTTCTAACCTCCACCCTTTTCACCCGGGGGACACTTTTCTAACTTTTGCCGACACCCCTTTAACCACTCTTTCATATTATGCCTTACATATTTTAGTTCCACTTTTTACCGTCATGGGGCACCTAACTATCCCGGGTGCTATGGGCCCGATCTCCTCGACTAATACATCTACGGATAGGTTGTAAAACAGAGTTTCGTTCGGATAGAGGTTTGTTTAGACTAGAGTACGCCCCTGGTTGCGAAATGTGGAACTAACAGATTTTGCAAAAGGATAAAATGTTTTGAAAGGAATATTAAACTAAACCCTCTGTGCGATCTGTGATCACACTTACCCACTTGTTTAAATTTAGGATAAGGCGAGTTTTGAAACTCATGTTCTCAAATATAAATTAGTAAACAATACTAACAAAATAAATTTTTAACTATTATTGAAACTTACAGACGTTACTATTTTTTTGTTCTAAATTACTGAATTTCAACTGTTATAAAAACCCAATCCGGATAACCAGAGTTGAAGACGCCCAATATATTATTCGGTGCACAGAACATAGATGAAAATCGTTTTTAATTGAAAACAATAATACATTTTTTTAATACATTTAGTATAATTTTAGATTGATCAATCAACCACAAGAAAATGCATTTTTGGTACTTTCGTATTAGTCGCATGCCAGCGATCAAGCGCTAAACATTTCACTATTTATACCTACCATCGTGATTATGATTATTTCATTGTTTAAGCGCGCACTTCGATTACAAATTCTGTTAATTACATCTGTTTTAAGTGCAAACGAGTTAATCTCACGTAATTGGGTTGCGCAAAAAATCATACTTGAAATTTATTTTATGCTAAAATAAATTGTTTTATTCTTAAAAACAATTAGAAAATTAGTAAATTAAGGTGCAGTTTTGAAACAAGTAAAAGTACACCCCTCCCTAATATACAGTGTATAAATTAAAATTATGCGATGTTTAGACGTAGAAAGAAAATGCAATATAAATTAATTTTATTAATTAGGTCATGGAAAAAATCCGTATGACGTCAGTGTTACGCAAGAAATGTTTTTACTTTATAATATGGAGATTATGAAAATTGTTTTTTGTCTTACCCGTTGCTTCGTTCCCGTAAGATTTGAAGAACTAATACGAAAAATTAACCCCTTGAGGGGCGGTGGGATATATTATATCCCACCTAATTTAAACAAGATTTTTACCAGAAACTTTTAACTAAATTTTATATTTTCAATTTTGGGGAAAAAGTGCTGAAAAAATTGCTTTTTCTCATTTTTCAATATTACAGAAACATTATTGCTTGCCCCTCAAAGGGTTAAGGATTGTTCCAATAATATCGATTATTCTACCTACGGAAGTAGAGGTCTGCACGGGCCGGATTTTCCAGGCCCGAACGAGTTCTGCACGGTTTGAACGAAGGCTGTCTTGGCCTGATCCGGCCCGCTTCAAAAACTAAAAGTTGAGCCCGTGTAAAGCCCGGCCCGTTTGTATTTTTCCGGTTCACGGCCCGGCCCGTGCAAATATGAATGAAAACAGACCCGACTCAATTTCCCTAGAAAATACCGATTTTTACCAACATACAATTATGATCTTTCTCTCTATAATATTGTATACACATTTATGGTAAAAATTTACATTAAACATTACTATATGTTCGCAAGCTACAGAATGCAGAACAGCATCAGTACTGGTCCGCCATGTAAGCCGAGTATGTAGAAAGAAAATGTATGCCTGATCCTGTCCCAGACTGAGTCTGTTGAAATAATTAAGCCCCGGTTCAGACACGAGGCAACTGCTGCTCTACGCTGGACATGTTATATTTCTGTACTGATGTCAATCTAGTATCGGTTCGTGCAGCATATTTATACTTATCTTCTTCTCAGTAATGTCCATTGAAAATTGTTCACACTTTGTTGGCTTAGTTTGAATCTTTTAAATTTTATATCAGGCCAATTTTTTTCATCGGCTTGGACCGACCCATTAATTTTTTTCATCGGTCTGGCCCGTTAAAAAATTGTCTCTAATCCGTCGGCTCAGCCCATTGGAATTTTTCCTTCATTTTGCCGGCCGGGTGCGGCCCTCGGCCCAAGACCGGACCCGTGCATCCTATCTATGGAAGACGGAGTAAGGAATAAACACTAAAATTCATTCAAACTTTATTTTATAGAATCTAAATCAATTTCTAAAAAAAAAAAAAAATCTCTTTGATGTGTTATCTGCCTCATTCGGAATAGCACTGTGCATATTTCTTAGCGGTGGCCTTCCAATTAGAGATCTGCATCAGGGCGGGTAACCCGATTTTACTTGAACTTAGTGGTTCGGATCGGGGTCAGGTTTTAGCTCTTTCGGACTGGGTTCTGGTTGAGCCGATTTCTCAAAAGAAAGTCAGATATATTTTGCAAATGAAAAAAAAACTATACATTTAATATTAATAAGAGTATATACATTCAATTTATATAAAGAAAGATAAAATTGATATTAAAGATATAATTGTAGGCTACTTTTTCATAAACGTATTAAAATATAGATTAATTGGTCTATCATTTGGGGTTGAGATCGGGTTCGGATTTCGGGTGGACGAGTTTTTTTTCTTGGGGGAGGGGGAGGGGGATCGGGATCGGGTTTTGGATTGACTTTTAAGCAGAATTTTCGGGTTCGGGTTAGGCACAACCCGACCTACCGAATCTACTTCCTATCATAGCTTGAAATTATACACAGATTGCTCCCACACAAACTCTTTCTTTGATTTATATATAAAAGAGTAAAAGGTTGAAAAATCAAAATAATTTTCGAATGAACTCAAGTCTCTCGAAAATGCGTGATAACCTTGATTTTGGAATATTATTAAATTGCACATTGCTTAGTTTTGAAACAGGATATTATGGTCACCTGCTGCGTACTTAACTGCCCATATTACGAGTTGTTTAAGCTACAAGATCACGCGAATATAAAAAGAACGGCAACATTGAAAAATCTGAAACGATATGTCGCAACCTTTTTACAATGAAAAGAACCTTGGACAGCACAGACATCAAACGCTGCACAATACACGTGTCTCTATTCTAGTCTTTTCATTTTCATATTTTTTCTTTTATAAGCCAGAAACAGTCGTTAATGTTTTATAAAAACTGTTAAAGGATTTATATGCATCTTTTTCAGTGTCATTAATATAATTACTTCAAATTACGACGAAAACATTTCATTATACATGAATAGCCTATTATAGTCGTTAACTGCTTTTGTATTATCATTTAGATTACTTACAAGCACACAAAGTCCAGTGCTTTCATAGTTTTACAGAAAAAAGCCAGTTTGTGAAGATCTCAAAACTGATTTTCGTTAATATAAGGCGATTCCAACCTTTTGAATATTTCGCCATAACGTATTACTCATATAAACAAGTAATATAAAAAATTATTTTTTAAAGTAAATTCCTACTTAGGTTGAATAATATGTATTTTAGTAACGATTGAAAATTTGAATAAGAGAAATTTTTTTATCCGATATAAAACTAAAATTAATTAATTATATTTAATTAATGAATTAATATTTGAAAAAATTGTATTAACATCAAGTGTCATCCACTACAAGTTTAAACAAATGTATTTGAACTTGAGTGGATAAATATTTTATTAACGATTGAAAATTTGAATAAAATTAATTAATTAAATTTAATTAATGAATTAATATTTAAAAAAAAACTGTATTAACATCAAGTGTCATTCACTACAAGTTTAAAAAAATGAATTTGAACTTGAGTGGATGAATAATAAGTATTTTATCAACGACTGAAAATTTGAATAAGAGAAATTTTTTTCTCCCATATAAAAATAAAATTAATTAATTAAATTTAATTAATGAATTAATATTTAAAAAAAACTGTATTAACATCAAGTGTCATCCACTACAAGTTCAAAAAAATGTATTTGAACTTGAGCGGATGAATAATAAGTATTTTATTAACGATTGAAAATTTGAACAAGATATATATAGGGAGGGTGGGGACTAACAGTAGGAATTAAAAAATCGATAACTTACCATCAAATCACCTTGGTTTTAGAAAACAAAAATTCTGATTTTACGAATTGCTTTGATAGTGTCAAGAAGTTCTCTCTCCACCCTAGAGTCTTGCATCGGGCCGGGTCACTCGATTTTATCCGCACCCGACCTGATCCGCGGTTCGGGGATCAGGTTGACGCTTATTTTTTTCGTAGCCGGTCGGGCTGACTTTAAATATGTCGGGTTTTGGATTGGGCTTTGACTCTTTCGTGTAGGGTTCGGATTGACTCGATTTTTTAAAAGAAAATCCAATATATTTTTCTGATGAAAAAAAAAATCTATATATTTTAATATTAATGAATGTATATGTGTTCATTTTTATATGAAAGAGATAAAATTGATATCAGAGATATAACTGCAGATGGCTTTACTATAGTAATAAAATATACATTAATTATCTATCACTTCGTATTCGAGTTTGAATACTTCGGGTTGACTTTAGATATAATTTTCGGGTTTGGGTGAGTTACAACACGACTCGTGCAGGACTCTATTTTCCTTCTCTAAAGAACAACAACAACAACAAAAAAAAAAAAAAAAAAAAAAAAAACCATAAATTTTTGTACAAATATTTTAGGAACATTGAATCAAGTAAATATTACGCAATTTCAAAATGCTAGAAAATTCGCCAAGAAAAAGAAACTCAAGAAATGATTATACAGCTCATTTAAATAAAATAAAAATTTAAAAGAGTCAAAATGGCAAACAAACTTATACAACGAACTTTATTTTCTGTGAATTTAAAAAAATTCAAAAAGAATCCGTGAATTAAGAACATTCCTATTAAGGAAAAAACTATAAAAAGAAGAAAAAGAATCTCATTTTCAGGTTCACTAACTTTTTTTTGAAAATGTAATTCGGAAAAAGTCATCAAAGTGAAGAAACTTCTTACAACTAGTTTTTTTTTTTTTTTTTTTTTTTTTTTTAAGCTGAAATTCTCTCATTCTTTTTTTCTAATGTATGTACAAACGTAAAAGCCTATTTAAAACATTTAAGATCTTACAAAAAGAATTTGAACACATTAAATACAATGTTTAATAAGATAAAATTAAAAAAAAAATCTTGAATATAACTAACAATGTTACATATAGATTGTAATAGCTGAAATCACATATGAATTTTCTTTGTTGTAAAATTAGATTTACCAGTGCACATTAAGTAAACTTTTACCTTCAAAAGCTGAAAATTGGTATTAAAAAAATCTTAAACTAGTGAATTCTAGTGTTGTATTAAAGTTATCTTTATATGAAAATAATTTATTTTTTTATAATGTTTTCATAAACAAGTCTATTTAATAATCATCTGTGTTGAATATCAGTTTTGGAATTAATTATACATACATTTTGATATAAAGTTGGGTAATTTAAATAAATGATTTCGATATATTCGTCCCCTCAGAGCAACAATTAAGACACCTAAGTAATAATAAAAAATGAGATGTTTGACTTACTGCTATGAATAACTGTGTTTGCATCTAGTGGAACAACTTCTGAAACACAAAGTTATGTTTAAATACTATCAATGCAAAAACCCTTGACGGGTTAAAAGTTTCTGACGCAGCACTTTATCTTATGCTCTAAGAATTTTAAATATGGAACTTAAAAATACTGATATCAAATTTTGAGTGACGTTATGCTATTTCTTAAAAAATATATTTGTATTTATTTCATCATTTTATTTTTGTTTTATTTATAATCGCATGTGCAAAAGTTATGTTCAACATGAAAAGCTGCATAAAATTTTATTCGCTGTTGCTTTATCATTTACATCTCTCATAAATTCAAAATATGAGTTTTAAAAGATATGATATAAAATTTAAGTGACGCCTTGATGTGACTTTAAAAGGTTTGTTTTAAAATTCAATTTAAATTATTTTTGACTTGGCTAAAATATTTTTTTACATCTACACAATACTTTTAATTTTCCAATTCACTGTTAAATATATCACTTTCATTGAATCTATACTATGCATTGAAATGTATTTATTTCAATAAATTGATTTATCTTTTGTGTCACGCTATTCAAAATTGTGAGTAAGATTTATGTAAATGGTTTCTTTGCGTCATTGTGTCCAAACTACATGAAATGTATGAAAAAGGATAGTTTGACGCAAATAAACCATTTACATAAATCTTACTCACAATTTTGAATAGCGTGACACAAAAGATAAATCAATTTATTGAAATAAATACATTTCAATGCATAGTATAGATTCAATGAAAGTGATATATTTAACAGTGAATTGGAAAATTAAAAGTATTGTGTAGATGTAAAAAAATTTTTTAACCAAGTCAAAAATAATTTAAATTGAATTTTAAAACAAACCTTTTAAAGTCACATCAAGACGTCACTTAAATTTTATATCATATCTTTTAAAACTCATATTTTGAATTTATGAGAGATGTAAATGATAAAGCAACAGCGAATAAAATTTTATGCAGCTTTTCATGTTGAACATACCTTTTGCACATGCGATTATAAATAAAACAAAAATAAAATGATGATATAAATACAAATATATTTTTTAAGAAATAGCATAACGTCACTCAAAATTTGATATCAGTATTTTTAAGTTCCATATTTAAAATTCTTAGAGCACAAGATAAAGTGCTGCGTCAGAAACTTTTAACCCGTCAAGGGTTTTTGCATTGATATCATTATTTTTTGAGGTTAGTGATAAAATGATTAAAAAAAAGATACTTATGGGATTTAATGCAGATTTAATTTTTACTATTTTATTACAATTTTCCTTATAGCAGTTTGTATATAAAAACAATTGGGTAAGTATAATCGCAGATCGCACAGAGGGTTTCATTTGATATTCCTTTAAAAACACTTTATCCTTAAATTAATAAATCCAAAATGTTAATTTATAATTATTAAATCCTTACATAGATGGTGCACCAATAGTTCCAATTTTCATGGGGCAGGGAACGCACTCTTTTAAACAAACCACCTTCCAATTGAAGTCATCAAAAACCAAGTTGAATAAGCCAGACCCCGTTGTGTTGTTTGACAAACAGCAGTCTCATGTCCCCCCCTTCCCCCCTTTTTCAAAATTTTTCAGACCAGTACCTAAATTTTTCAGACCAGTACGAAATAATTTTTTCTCTTCAGAAATTACGATAAAAAATTAGTATGCAGTACTCATAAATTTACTTTAATGCTATATAGGGTGATTATTAAGTTAATTATAACGTTTGGAATCTGTTGCATTGATGTCCGAAAGGTAGTTTCTGAGTTATGGAAGCTGGACCCATAAGGCGCCATAGAGGGGCGAAGCCCGCTAGTGTCTATCATAATTATATCTGCCATGTGGACTAATTGCGATATTTAATCAAAATAGTCCCCCCCTCCTCATCCCCGGAAATATAACAAATACAAAATGTGTCTTTATAAACCTATCGTCAAATAGGTTTTTATTTCTTTTTCCCTAAAAAAAAAAAAAAAAAACATGATTTTTATATCCGTAACGTAAATAGCGGACGAAGCCCGCTAGTTCCTATCATAATATATATTTTTAATAATTTTATATAGTCTATAATAAAAATCAGACTTAAAATAGTCAAGTTCCATAAGTACTTGTAGTGACAGTTACATGCTACGATTTTTGGATACCAGTATTTTAGAACGGAAAAATGTGACTTATTTTATCGGAGATATCTCATTAATTGAATAAGGCGAAGCAAACTTTTTGAAAAAAAGGTGGCCAACAAGCATGGCAGTTATCAGCTATGTGACTTTGTGCTAAAGTCCATTAATTTGATCTGCTTTAAAAAGATTACGGAAGATTGAATTATAATAGAACCTGGATTAACCGAGCTTCGATTAATCGAGGTTTCTGTTAACCGAGCCGATAACAAAGTGTGATTTTTTTTCCTTTTGAATGAACCTTAAAAATAACCACACTCTTTAGCTCACTGTCCGTGCTATACAGGCCCCCAAAAGCACTCAACTCCAAAGAAACATTGGACCCTGAGAAGTCAATAGCGAACAATGCTTTGTTTCCAGTGGCTGTGTGAACTTCCGTAAATTTTTCAATTTTCATTTTAAAATTTACTACTGGTAGTTGATTTTCTTTTTAAATTTGTTAAGCTGTGAAACAGAACTTTACATATATTTATTTTTATTATTTAAAAAACGTTCTATATATTTTTTTAAAAGAGATGTTAAATTCGCAAGCACGGCGAGTTTTTACACACAGTTTCTATTAACCGAGATTTCCGATTCCGATTTACTAACAGTCCCAATTAGCTCGGATAATCGATGCTGCTCTGTATAATTAAAAAATCAATGGCGATCTTACTGTAAACGGGTTTCCCTTTTACTGAGGGATTTCAAGACCGAATCAGCTGATGTTAGTTGCTGTTTCCGTGCTTGATTAAATAAGATTAGTTAAACATTTGAAAATTACCAAATATAAAAGGAACTAAGTCAACAGAGTCTTTGCTTTATGGTATTTTTAACAACGCTATAAGAAAATGATTTTAAATAAGAGATTTTAAATGTAACGTTTTAAATCTGACATAATTTTCACCAAACTTTCCTTTCTCTTTGTAACATTCAACTGAAAATATTTTTATTATTAGAAAGATAATATTATTATTTGCGCTACCTTAAAATTGACAGTTAAAAATATCATCTCGAAATTTGAAATAAATCTCTCATATAAATATATTTTTTAATTTAAACTGTTTTGCAATATTATTATTTGGCCACTTTGGCCAATATGACGTAATTTCCTCCATTTACGACTTTTAACACATATCAATGAATTTATTATTTAAAAATTTTCTTTTTCTTTTAATATTCACGTGTAAATATAATTTTTATGACGTAATTTTCAATGTTTTCCTGCTTTTAATGCGTAATCATTTAATTCTAATTTTAAAATAATTGATTATTTTATAATTTTCTTTCATTTTAAGTAAGCATGTGTAAAAACAATTTTTATGACGTAATGTTTAATATTTTCCTGCTTTTAACACGTTATCATTTAATTCTAATTTAAAAGGATTTTTTCCTGTTTATAATAGTCACGTGTGAATAAATTTTTAATTTAAAGGATATATTATTCTTTGCGCTGTTTTAACAATTGGCAACAATTTAAAATAACCTTTTCTAAAATATGTAAAAAATATCTCTGGAAATTCTGAAAATTTTAATTTAAAATTGAAATAAACCGTCAGAAAATTAGGCAAGTTAAAAATAATAAATGCACTCTGCAAACTTCGAGTTTCTATTGAATGATTAAATTGAATGAAAATGATTAAATTCCCATGTATATTTTTTTTTCCTATGAGACTTTTTTAATGAGACAATTTTATCCAGATTTAACATTAAATATCTCTTAAAATAATTCTTCGATTTAAAAACTGTCTACTTCAACGTTTTTATCAAACATTTCTCTATAATACTATCCATTTTAATATTTTTGTATGCAGTAATTTTCTTAATATTTGCGAAATAGACCTCTAGTCACAAGAGATTCTTTCAAAGCGGCGAAGAGAGTTAGTTTTTTTTTTTCCGAATAAGAGACAAAATGTAGTACGCAATTGCGTCAAAAGATGGCGACACCAGAATTCTGATATGCTTATTATGTAAACTGTAAATATTGCAAAGTTAAATAAAAACAATTGTCTCGGGGTTATCAAACTTCATTGTTATTTATAAATAAAACATTTCAACTAAATTATTTATTATAAAAGAATTATTACATCACAATAGTTTTTATGCAAGGAAAATAATAATTATAATAATAATAATATTATCGATGTCAGTGATTATATATTGATTGACCGTTATAATAATAAAAAATGATATTATAAAAAGAAGAGCTGAAAGGAATTATTTTTTACGTTTCTGATCGTGTGATTTATATTCAAATAATAATTATTAATGTATATTTTTTGTAAAGTGATTGAAATTAAATATATTTATAAAATTTATGGTAATATTTTTATTGTTGAAAAATTGCCAAGAAATAATCATCATCAAATTGGCGTCATTATAATTGTAATTTTATTTAACTTAATAGCAATTAAAAAATTACAAAGGAACTGAGAATAATGGTCAACTAACAGACTTTTAAAGAAAAAAAAACACATTCACATGCGAAAACAAGTACCAGTGATTATCGAACTGCCTATCTTAAGATCAGTAGACGATGGTCCTTAACCACTCAGCCAGTGGGAAGACAAAATTTTTTTCCCCAAAAGTGGTTAAAAAGAAAGCATGTGTATGAATACAGTGTCATGCATTTTCGGCGAAATTTCCATAGAATGGCGAAGAAATATAGTCCGATCTTTCATGCGCATTATAAAACGAACAAGAGTCTTGCTGTGAACAAGTAAATTGTTATTTGGTTCATCTGAAACATATTTATTTGATTTTTAAAAAATCGCCCGTGTCATTTTCGAGAGAAAAAAAAATCGAATTATTTAACGAACGAGAGTTTTCCCAGAAAAAAGAAAAGTGTTATTCACCTCGCCTTAATCACATTTATATTATGTATCAATTTAAAGATAATCGTTAGAACCGTTTTCGAGATTTTCAAATTAGGAACTTCCTCGATATCATACCAACGTTTTCACTTTAAAAATGGCTATTTAGATCTCAAAATATACTGCACGTAGAAATGTAAAAATTTCAGTATACGATTAGACTGCAGATATAAGACTGTTCTAGAAAATTCAGAACAATAAGACCTATATCTGCTGAGTTATTAAAAGGCGGCTTTTCGCGTTTTCTTTGATGTCGAGTTAGCTGTATATATGTATAAGTTCCGCCATCTACGAATTCTATGATACGATACGATACGATTTTAACGATACGATACGATACGATTTTAGGCTTAAGGCTGCGTCACTCGGAATACTACCGTCTTCCATGATATCTCAAATGTGTTTTTTAAAAATTCTCTACTGTTCCACTGGATGCAGACACGGTTTTTCATGGCAGTAAGTTAGACATCTCATTTTCGATTAAGATGTCCTAAGATGTCCTACTGTTGCTCTGAAGCGACGATATGTTGGATTGTTTCCACGTATTACTTTCTATTATCCCGCGCGAGTTTGAACTGATAATATTTTATATGAAAGATGACGATTATGGTAACCACCCTGTCACAATATACCTCATCATAATCACAGTGACGTATGTACATACTTAATTTTTACTTTTGTGAATAGAAGAAAGTCTTAAACATAAGGTACGCAGAGGTCGAATGCTTAGAGCAGTGGTTCCCAACGTGGGGCGTACGCCCCACCGGGGGGCAATTTCAAATTTATAACTCACCTATTCGTTGTCCTTTATTTTTAAACTTTGCATGTTTTAGACTAAAAATAAAAGTAAAACATGCAAAGTTTAAAAATAAATGAGTTTTTTTTTTTGAATTTCAAAAATGGTTCAAATCAGAATGTTTAAAATGAAATATATTCCAGACTAATTATATAAACAATTTTTTACACTTGAAATTACTTCAGAGTATACCGTTTTCTTATTGTCTTTAACATACGAAACCTAAAAAATGTTTGAAGTAACTAAATGTGGTATTACCAACTTTATATATTTTTTTAATTTTTAATATCCTTAAAAAAAGGAAATGGATAAATAGTAAATATCTATGGCTGTAGTGCAGGCCTCCTACACGGTAAATGAATGCATAACATATACAATTTAAATTTGAAAATGTGATAATACATGGCATTTAATTAACGATAATCGCGGACGGAAATGATAGTTTTTTTTTTTAATGGGAATAACGGCTACTTAACCCCTTCCTGCCTACTGTGACATATATGGCACATACTGAATTTACTCAAATTGTTTGATTCCCACCAGTTTTATAAAATAGTGAAATTAGCTATATTTTACTATCATTTTTACTGTCATTAAGTAAGGTGGATATTTCTTTTTCATAAAAGTGGTGCCAATAAGCAATTTGAATTATTCAACCGTAATTTAATTCGGGCGTTAAGGGTTTAATAAAGGCCAGAATCTTGAAATGCTTCTTCTGTATTTTTTTTTATCCATAGACAGAAAATTGGTTTCCAAAAATTTTCCTACAACTCTCAATAAGTTACTAAAATGAAATATAAAATGTGTCATTATTTCAATTTAAATGCTAAATTTAAAATGTGAGAGTCTCTTTAATCATTTTGTGAAAATAAAAATGCAGACCATATAACACTTTTGTTAAACATTGAGCTAAGTTGGGAAGTTCACAACAAATCTTTTTTGGCATAAAAGTGAAGATTTATAGCCTCATTGCATTTATAAAATTGTACTAAAAACACATTTGTGGCAGAAAATTCACCTCTATGATAAGTTAAAATATATGAAATGAATAGTTATTGTTAAATATCTGTTAGGCTTTTCAAATATTAAGAAATATATATCTTACAGAATTTGTGTGTGAGTAGGGGGGACATCGCGATTTTTCAGATGCTTTGGTGGGGCGTGGCCAATAAAAGGTTGGGAACCACTGGCTTAGAGTGTTAAGTTCATATCTGGCGATATTCAATTCGATATTAGACCGCAGGAAACTCTGCCGTGTGTATACTATATATGTGAATGAGCCACATTAACATATATTTATTTATAGATAATATATGGAGTATTAAAATGAGCTCAAAATACTGCGACTAAAGTGATCAAGATAATGTGATTATTGATAGTTTGTGATCACTCCACCTCGAAAAAGTCTTTATCAATTAAAATTAATTATTGTGTCTGTGAGATAAAAATGTGCACATAGACTGATCAGACTTATATTTAGTGGCTGTTTTCTTACTAGACATTTGTAAGTGAGATGATAGAAGTACTGTAATAATGAACTTATATATCTTGAAAATCCATGTAGGTTATTGAATGAGTTTATTTGCGTTCTAATTTTTACATATATAAGTTTAATATACACTGGCCTATAAAAATTAAGGAACAGGGACTGGATGGTTCCGATTGTACACGGTTTGTCGAACATCTACCAAAATTATTGGTGAATTGTTCTTGAACTTCTGGGATGCAAATAACATGTTTGATTTTAAATCCCTCGGTGAAGATTTAGTCGGGATGGCAATTAGGGGGCTAATAATAAATTTAATAGTAAAATAAAATTTGCGATCACCGATGTAACAGAAAATGCTGAAAGTGGTTTGTGAATGCGTGAAATGACTATGTGGGTCCTGTTCAACGTTTGCTTGCATTTGAGTAAGCATAGCATTCATATTCGTGAAGATGCTATTGTGTCAGTGAAAAATGTGTTATAATAATAATATCCATATATTATAATAATATATTTATATACCACAAATTCCTGGTATGGAAAGTCCTCTAGTTAGATGGTTAATAGGTGGGATAGTGGGTGCCGGACACTTCAGCAGGGTTGTTACTGGCGACCATTTTTTATTATTATTTTGATGACCACTATTTTTAAACAAAAATTATCTAGCTGGAAGATTAGCAGACATCTACCATATGACTTTTATTTGGAAATAGTGGTAAACGAAACAATAATTACCATAATGTTGAACAAAATAATTATAACCAATGAAGAAAATAATAATAATAAATAAATACAGACGCCTGTGGCAGCCCTGCTTCACATTGCGATCAAAATAGTGCGGAACTTCTTGGTGTTGGATCGTAACTACGAATCAAAGCAAATTTATCTATATGCTACTATATAAAGTAATTTTATGCAGATCACGAAATAAATTTTTTGGACAACCTAATATCATTCAAAGCTAGAAATAAAAATGACTTAATGCTGTGTGTTTCCACATTTATGATTCCTTCATTTTTCCATCAGAAGTATGGGGTTATGCATTTTAGGCACTCTTAAAGCTGTTCTCAACTGCTCTGCTCAACAAGCGCAAAACGTGTTAACACATTTACAAATTCATTTTTTAACGGAAAGATATAAAACTGGAAAGTCTGACCATGAAAGCGATTTGAAATCGAACTGTGTTTTCCATTTTTTGATCAATCAGTTACCTATTGAGTTAGAAGCGATTTTGATCACGAGACAAACACGTTTTTCAACCTTTCTTCAGTGTTTTTTCTCCTTTCGCACGGAAATTCGGTTCAAAACGTCCACTTTGACACTATTTTCTGAAAAATCTATTGCGTTTGCAAAAAACCGGAAAAAACAGCTCGATTACATAGTTTCTGAACAGCAACAACTGCTAGTTTCACGCATTTCCGAACAAAAATAAATTAAAACTTATGTCATAAAGTTGCCCTTTTGGATTTGTGAACAGCGTTAAACATGTATCTTTCAAAGTCCAAAAACAAATATCCTTCTACATGAAAAAAATCCTTTGACATTGTGAAAACATTATCGATTTTTTTAAGGCTGTTCTCAAATCCAAAGGGTCAACTTTCTGACATAAGTTTTAATTCATTTTTGTTCGGAAACGCATGAAACTAGAAGGTGCTGTTATTCAGAAACTATGTCATCGAACTGTTTTTTCCGATTTCTTGTAAACGCAATAGATCTTTCAGATAATACTGTCAAAATTGGCATTTTGAAACCGAACTTTCGAACGAAAGAAGAAAATCCAGTCAGTAAGTGGAGAAAAATGCCGTGTCACGTGATCAGAATCGCTTCTAGCTCAATAGATAATTGACTGATCAAGAAATGGAAAAAACAGTTCAATTCCAAATCGCTTCCATGGCCAGGCTTTCCAGTTTTGTACCTTTCCGTTACAAAATGAATTTGTAAATGTGTCAAAATGTTTTGCACTTGTTGAGTAGAGCAGTTGAGAATAGCCTTAAATTACTGTAATTTCAATCATCTTTATAAAAAATGTCTATTGCGATTAAGAATTTGAAAGAACAAGTGTTGAACTCACTTGCTGAATGGCTCCGTAGGTCTCAGCCTTGCTGGACATGCGGTGTGTGGCCTGTTGAACTATGTCAACATGTTGCTGCGTCTTCGTGATGATCTCTCGCATATCGGACTCCGTGCATAGCTGGTTCAGTGCCTGGGAAAGCAAAAGACAAGAAACTTTATTACTTTCTATTACAAATTATTGGCAGAATCAAACATAGAAAAAAGGTATTTACAGATTAAGCTAAATAATGCTATAAAAAGTGATAAAATATGTTTATTTAGATTGACGAACGTTTCATCGCACAAATGGTGACATTTTCAAAATCATTCATGATAGAAATATTTTCACAAATTTTAAAAAAGAATAACTTGGTAAACAATGTCATGAGACATGATGCATAAGGTGTGGGGAATTTTTAGAAAATCTTATCAGCCAAGGATTTATTTTACCCGCCAGCAAAATACAATGTACAGTTGATTACTATTGCTACAATACATTTTCACATACATATTTTTTCCCCTGTAAAATTAAGAAAAATATACACAAGAGAGAAAAGTTTAATAAAGAATAGAACTTAGTACCGAGTTTACATCGCAGTAATTTGGAAAGTTGTAAAATATAGCTAACTAATAAAAAAAATAAAGTTCTTGGCATATCTTTCGGCATGGAGTTTTTTAAATACTGCCTACAAATTCACTCGCCCTGTCAAAAAATCCATTCGCTAGTGGCGAGTAAAATGATGTATTTCCCCACCCCTGTGCATAATGAAAATCAGTGCAAACATAAAATAAAATGAAATTGGATATTTGTGAGCGTGGATTAATTTTTACTATTATTACAAAAATTGCATAGCACCTCTTTCCAAATTTTAGGTAAATCAAGGGACACTGAATCATTGCAAATACTATTCTCGTTGTGTAAAAATATCTCTATTGATTCCCGGATAATGGATGGCAAATAAAATCTTGATGGAAAAAATGACCTGTAAAGGTTCTTTGCTGCATAATCTGGCCAAAGCTGTGGTTCTCCTGTTGTATTTGATGTCTACTATAATTTATCCTTCAAGATTTTATTTGCTTAGGGACAGGAACTGCTTAGAGACAGGACTGAGCTGCGGCATCGGCCATATGCACGGTAAAAAAAAAGGCAAATACTTGTTGTAATTCTCGGCAAATGTAACTTTTAATTTTTAATGTTTACGAAAATGTAATATAATCTCTTCCAAACTACCAAAGATTCCTAAATGCAATCTTTATCCAACGCAGCAACCAAGAGGTTTCACAGATTTAAGGAAGTATTTCCGAAACAAAAGTTTCTTTTGTTGTCTTTCATTTTCGGAAACGTTTCCGAACAAATAAAGACACAATCTTGCTTAATGGTACACAAAACACGAACATTAATAAGCTAAAAGTTAACTTCTACGTTTCGAGCTGTTTCTACAGCCGTCTTCAGGAAAATATGATGGTAAAATGGCTCAAAGTTCAGAGACGAAAACTTCCTCTGCAAGAGATAATTAGACGAAACTTGACCAATAACTTCAATACAAAAATGTTGTATTGCCATCTAGTGAAAACAAATAATTATTAATGAACTGAGATCAAATGAATCAAAAGGTCGATTTAAGAAACCACGAGTGCGCCATCTACACATGAGGGACAAAACCACGTTCAACTGAGTTTTCATTCAAGTTTTGGCAACATAATACAAGTTTAAGCTGAAATATTGTAATTAGATGTAGAATTATGACTTTATGATATTATGCCAGATTTTTGGGATATTATAGGATAAATTATCGTTACAAGGTTTATCTTCACGTGCAATGATTTCAACTGATTCTCTAATTTTACTTTCAAAGGGGTTATTGCAGGGAACTATAATTTTTGCTTCAACAAAGTTAATATGGCAGACTTCATTAGCTAAGTAGAACCTAGAAAGAGCTGCATTCTGTTTACGATGTTTAATGTCTCTGCGATGCTCCGCAATCCTTACTGATAACTTACGTTTTGTCATGCCGATGTAGACATTTTCAACATTATTAGATATCAACATTATCGTTTCCGAATAGTTTTTCCAGCATATTAAACAGTTTTCTCAGCGTGAAATTCCAGTTTTCCAGGTACAATCGATTTTCAGATAAACGTTTTTACACTCAACAAACATAATAAATTTACAGCATCAACATGAATATAAAAATGAACATTATTTTGTTACTTTTGTATGATGTATAAATAGATTCCTAAATGCAATCTTTATCCAACAGTAACCAAGAGGTTTCACAGATTTAAGGAAGTATTTCTGAAACAAAAGTTTCTTTTGTTGTCTTTTATTTTCGGAAACGTTTTCGGGTAGTTTTTCCAGCTTATAAATCAGTTTTCTCAACGTGAAATATGAGTTTTCCAGGTACAATCGATTTTCAAATAAACGTTTTTACATTCAACAAACATGATAAATTAACAGCATTAACATGAATATAAAATGAACATTATTTTGTTACTTTTGTATGATGTATAAATTCTATTATGTATCTGAAAATATTTACTTCAGAGGTGATAACATCTGAAAAACTGATATTCGGGGTAGAGAAAATGGATTAATACGCGTCAAAAAGTATTCGGAAACGTTTCCGAAAATTATGGGCAACAAAAAAATAATTTTTGTTTCAGAAGTGCTTCTTCAAATCTCGAAAATCTGTTCATTTAAAAGAGGCTTCTTAAGATAAAGTGAACCCTTTCCTTAAAGATAAAGGATCCCAAAAATCTGGCATAATATTTTTAAAAAGTCTTAAGTTTTATCTTTTTGCAATATCGTTCGGCCACCGCTCCCTGAATACGAGGTCTGAGCGCTGACACAAAAATGGCGGCTGTCGAAGGTGGATTTTTTTAAACGTAGGTACGGTTCCTTAAATGTAGACACCAGTATCTTTATAAAAGATTTGTCTGACTTGTTTAATCTCAGAAATATAAAACGGAAAAAACTTTAAAAAATTATTGGTAACCTACGTTAAAAAAAAAACCCGCCTTCGGCAGCCGCCATTTTTGTGTTAGTACTCAGGTCTAGTATTCAGGGGGCGGTGCTTTCACCCTGAATTTGTTTGAACGTAATCCATTTCCCCGTTCATAGATGGTGACACTTGATGATCTTCAATCGAACTTTTGATTCATCTCCAACTTATTTCGTTTTAATTTTTTTGATGTACCCACTGGATGGCGCCACTGCAGTTTTCCAATCCTGTAATTGGTCAAGACTCAACAAATTGTCTTTCATACAGGACGCTTTCGTTTCTAGGCTTTTAAATCCCTTCAAAGTCACTCTTTATCCCGAGGACGGCTGCAGAAGCCGTTCGAAACGTAGATACTATGTTTTTATCATCATATTTATTTGTACAAATTCATATAAAGGTTCTATTTTCGTGTACGATTCAGCAATTTTATGTGTTTTTATGAATAAATTCTTATATATCATACTTATACTTTACTCAGTGTATTAATACTTATGCTTTTATTATAATAATACTAATTACTACATTAATAACTATACTTTTGGCTCAACACAATTCTAATTAAGAGTGCTCCAATAGGAATTTTGCTTTGGAATGCTCATACCTTTTTTGTGGCGATTTTGGAAAAAGGTCGTAAAACATAAACAAAGATAAGAATTTTATTTTCTGATATTCAATCTGATAGCCCTTTTGTTGAACTACTATATTACATCTTGATTTTCAAGATAAAAGAGCTTTTCATAAAATATCAAGGTTGATTTTTTCCCTCTCCCCGACCACAATCTTCCAGAGTCCATCCTATGTTTCGGGATGTCGCTTATACAGAGATTATCTGAAAAGTCCAAATGTACAGTAATCTATATAGGAGACACGTCGAGGGACTTGGATGGGATGCATTTAATTGGAATAGCTTCGATTCTAGTTTAATTTATCATGTTTTCTAAATACCGGGTGAGCCAAAAGTTCATTAAAACTTTAAAAACTCATAAAAAAGGAAGAAATTATGACAAAGGAGTGCAGTTTGCAAGAAAAGGCTCACAAGGTAATTGGATTTTTTTTTTAGCAGCAAAAAAAAAAAAATTTAGTTAAAAAATCACTTGTAGAGGGCGCTGACGACCCGAAACACAATAAACAGGACAACAGTTGTATCGTAGACTGTTCTGGAGGTCATGTTGAACATTTGTTATTGGAAGAACAAATGAATGGAACGCATTGTTGTCCTGTTCATTGTGTTTCGGGTCGTCAGCGCCCTCAAGTGATTTTTTAACAAAAATTTTTTTGCTGCTAAAAAAAAAAAAAATCCAATTACTTGGTGAGCCCTTTCTTGCAAACTGCACTCCTTTGTCATAATTTCTTCCCTTTTTATGAGTTTTTGAAGTTTTAACGAACTTTTGGCTCACCCGGTATATAGCAGTATTAGATTTAGAGTTATAGCTGGTATCCTTACCTGATAGAACTTAACATAATGAAGGCTGCTTGAGTAAAGTGATGGAATGTCATCTTAAAAAAAAAAGAAAAAAAAAGGTGTTAACCCCTTGAAGGGCGAGGATGCAGTTATGGCATCACCTGATTTTAATCCCTAATTGCCACATTGGCACCAGAATTTTTCAATGAAAATTTCACTTTTATTAAGTACGCAAAAATATACTTTTATTTATTTACAAATAAATTTTCGTGTAAATACTGGTGTCATTCAATTATTTCAACATTTTACGAATACAAGTACCTTGCTCCTGAAAGGGTTAAAACATATTTCTGATAGCAATCCGAGTTAATTTTGACCTTTTTCTCTACTTACCTTATTTTAAGTTTTCCGTTATAAGAGAATCCAGCAATAACCATAAAACCTTTAGAAAAACTTTCCTTGTTTTCTCTGAATCAACATTTCAGGTCTTTTTCTCCTCTTTTTCGGTACTAAATCGATTTTTTTTTCTTTTTTCTTTATCGGAATCAGATAAATATATCCAAGTCTCATCAACTGTTGTTATATATTTTCGTTTTTTTCCTCTCCAATTTTCATACAACAATCTGCACATTAGTCTTATGCTGAGAAACATGCTATGGCTTTAGTTTAGGCGGTGAACGTAATGCTTTTTTTTTCTTTTATTACCTTTAAATTGGATTTTATAATTTTATTTACAGTTACTACAGAGATGTTTAAAGATTTTGCGACAGTTCTTTGGGGGTTTGGATTTTCTTTTAAGACATGCGTCTTTAGATACAATAAGCGGTGAACGTGCATTTGTTGGGTATGAATTTTTTTTTATCTTTTGTCCGGTCAAATGTAATCTTTGATGCTTGATTTCCCTTTTAATTATGCCACTTTTTTTAGATGTAGAAATATTAAACCATTTGTTTTCACAACTTTATAATCGATTAAGAGTACATCTCTTTCCAAAGTAGAAATACATAGCCTTCGATCAATTGTTTATTTTCAGCCACATTTTAACCCGCGGGGACGCGCGCCTAGCCTGATAGACCCGGGGTGTGTACGGTTTTTACAATTGTTACCACTATCTTTATAACAGTAATCTTCAACTTCTTTTATCGCAAAATTATCTCCAATTAAATATAGTCCAGGCAATAGAGACCGTATAGGGGCTCTACCTAGCAAAATTCATGGTAATTCTGGAAAAAGGTTTACTATATGTTTTTCGGGTGGATGAATCCGAATTTTTAACTTCCCACCACAATTTCCCCCGGCAAACTCCCCAAATTTTGGTAAAATGCCCCCCCCCCCCAAAAAAAAAGGTTTTTATTAAAAAAATTAATTTTTTTTATTGTTTTAGGGAAAAAGTACCTAGAAATTCAGAAAGTAGACAAAATTTGCAACAAATAGGATATATCACATTATGACGTACGATGAACGGGGAGGAAGGGGGGGGGCTGCCTCGGAACATGAATCGCGGCACTGCGTGCTCTAAGTTATGCAATTCCGCTTTATAGTCCAGGCAATAGGGAATTTTACCTGGCAAAATTAATGGTAGTTCTGGAAATCGATTCACTTTATGTTTTTTGGGTCGCTGAATCCGAATTTATAACTTACCACCAAAATTTCCGTAGGCAACCCCCCCCAAACTTTAATAAATTTCCCCAAAAAATAGATTTTTCGAAAAAATTTGTTTTTTGAGATCAGCGCCGCGGTGCATGTTCCGAGGCAACCCCCTCCCTCCTCATTCATCCTATGTCATAATGTCATACATCCTATTTGTTGCAAATTTTGTCTACTTTCTCATTTTCTAGATACTTTCCCCCTAAAACAATAAAAAATTGAATTTAAAAACAACTATTTTGGGGGGGTTGCGGGGAAGAAAATTTTGGTGGCAAGTTAAAAATTCGGATTCAGCGAACCAAAAAAAACTTAAAGTTCGAAGGGGAGACGGGAGAGCGAACGTTAACAATGTGAGTGGTTAAGTAGAATTGCGCAACTTAGTCCACGCAGCACCGCAGCGCATGTTCCGGGGCAGGTCACCCCCTCCCCATTTATTCTACGTCATAATGTCATGTATGTTATTTGTTGCAAATTTTGTCTACTTTCTGAATTTCTAGATACTTTTCCACCTAAAACAACAACAAAATTGATTTTTTTAAATAAAAACCCTTTTTTTTTGGGGGGGGGGGGTGCCAGGAGAAATTTTCGTGAAAAGCTGTAAATTCGGATTCAGTGACCCAAAAAACTTAAAGTAAGTCGATTTCCAGAACAACCATTAATTTTGCCAGGTGAAATCCCCGTTTGCCTGGACTAATATGGTGACGATCATTATTTGTATTTATTGGTGACAAAGTAAAAACTATTCATACCCTGGGTATGCGCGCGTTCTCCCGGGTTAAAGGAAAGAATATTTTTAATGATGCATAAGATAATTAAACTCTATTCGGAATTGATGCCACATAGGATTTATTAATTTTTGTTTTAAACTTTATTCATACAGAAAGTAAAAAAAAAAAAAAAATACAAAAATGTGTGAACACCCTCTGTATTTTTTTTTCTGTGTGCAGTCTTAGAAATACGTAAAAGGTTTCGGAATTTTTATTTGAAAGATTTATTTGACAAAGCAGTGAATTCAATGCCATAAAACTGAAACTATCAGTGTAGGCATTTCTTATCTTTGTCAAAGTTAATCTCGGATTCTCTGGGATTCTGCTTATCTTTGGGAAGTATAAAATACGTTTGTCGGCATATAGAATCTACTGCAATCAAAGTCGCCACAGGTTCTTAAATTCCCACAGACAGATAACGACCCGTAACACGTTATGAAAGAATGAAAAGTAAATGTACCCTTTTTAAAAAAATAAAAGATAAAAACATCTTTTCCAAGAAGAAAAATTTTAGAGATAAGATGAATAAATCCCCCCCCCCCATATAGATACAGTTAACGCTCGCTATAACGACCATCCACTATAGCGACCATTCCATTATAACGACCGATGCAAAATGCCCCGAAATACTATATACCTTTTATACTATGTTATTTTTACATCCAATATAACGATTGACCAGCAGCTTATTTCCCAATACAACGACGGAACTGACCTTTCCTCCCGATTTTTTTTTCAAGAAAAGATTGCCATTTTCTTTCACCAAGGACTAATTGCCGAGTTCACAATTAAATTCTGAATGGGGCAGAAAGAAACGATTTCTTATTGGGGTGAAATTTAGTAATGACTCGCTTAAACCCGATTCTCATTTCATAAGCATATGCGCATGCGCGTACTCACTCGCACGCGCATTCAGTTTGTTGGATGTGTGCATTTCCCCAAGATGGCTGTTTAAAACAAACGAAATGCGATTCCCTTGTATACAAAATTAAAAGTTTTGACAGCTGTTGATTGAAAATTGTTGCTTAAATCTGAAATTGCTAAAACCCTTAACATGCCAAAAAGCGCTTGATTTACGATCATTCAAAAATTTGTAATAATTTTGTATTATAGAATTTCCTTTGAAATCTTAATTTTCATGTACCTGATTAAAGTTTATTATTTTTTTTTACTTTCGTTATAGCGACCTCCCATTATAACGACCCTTATTTTTTGCACGCAAGGGGTTCGTTATAACAACCGCCGACTGTGTTTGAATTCTAAATGTTTTTAAAATAGTTTAAATAAAACTACTTTTAGAAAATTGAAGTAGTCTAACTCAGGTGCTTGGGGTTTTAATCCCTGTAGCATATATGTTACCATTAGTAGTATTGCCAATTTAGAGGTTTTTTTTTTAGCCAGATATTTCGAATTCTTACTACAAATTCGGAATAGTAATTGTTGCTTTATTTAATGACAGATATTGCTTGATTAATTAAAACGAAAATTACTGAATATCTAATACGTGATTTATCACGTTTCTAACGAAGCGTAGAACCAACATTCTGAAAAATATCCAAGCCGGGAATCGGACCCGGAACCCTCGGAATAGCGCTCCAAGTGCTCTATCATTTAAGATACGAGGACGATGACCAGATTAGCATTTCTCACTCACATGTGTTGGTAAGGTTGCAACTGCAGCACCAGATGGAATAGTCTTCATGAGCACACAATCCTTCGGCGAACCATGAGACACAAATAAATCCAGCATCGGTGAACACATCGGTAGAGCACTTGGAGAGCTGTTCCAAGGGATCCGGGTTCGATTCCCGGCTTGGACATTTTCACAATGTTGGTTCTACGCTTCGTTAGCAACGTGATAAATCACGTATATTCAGTAATTTCGAGCGTAATTTCACTGATGTTAATTAATTGAAAAATTAATTAAAATTATATACGAAAATTACTATTAGAAATTCCTGGTATGAATTCAGAATTTCTAGCATACATGCAACCGTGGGCATTAGAGAGTCAAAAATATTTTTCCTCAGATTCATTTTATAATAATAATAATAATAAACTACCTGAAGATTTTATTTACGGTTTAGATTTGTTAAGGTAAATGTAAACGTTTTTTATTTTTGCTGTTTCCATAGTGTAAGGAAAGTATTATAATCACGATTTACATATGTGTGTGGATGAATACTAACTTCAAAACGGTATTTCTGATTCAGATTCCATTTCGAGAATATGTTCAAGCCACTATCCCAAGAAATGTATTATTTTTCAACCATTTGGCGACCAAATCTATAGGGGAAATCATCAAACAAATGTGACAGAGTACAAATGATAAATATTGCGATGATGTCATCAAGCGTTAGCAGCGCAGGGAAAATGTCTCCAGTTTTTAAACGGGAAGACCAACGTTCGAATGCAACCGATTCTGTTGATTCAAATAAATAAATAATAAAATAAATAAATAAATAAAAAGTTGAATGAAGGAAAAAGGAAGGGAAAAAAGTAAAAATTTACGTTAAAGAATCAGTCAAAGAGTATGTACATAAAAAAAGAAAATAAAGGGAAATAAAAAAGAAAAGAAAGAAAAAAAATGGTCACAGTTTGAAATATTTCAATTTGGAAAAATGTACACGCAGTATGATAAGTTGGATTATCTTTGTTAAAGTAACTGGTAACATCTGGTAAAAGATGCGTACTGGATTAATTGTTCCATAACATTTTTAATTTTATTTGTGTTATTAAGTTCAAGAAAAGTATGAGGAGGTTCAGTACAAGTATGATATGAGAAATATTGTTATTATTGTATATAATTCACTTTAGTACACTATTTAGGTATTGTATACGCAAAATAATGTCAGTGTGGTGTAAATTTGCCAATTTAATTTCGTCGAGGGTTAGAGAAAAGTGGAGTGGAGTCACCCCAGTATATTTTTGCTAATAAAGATTAGAAGTATAGCCCGTTAGGATCTGGCGTATTATTAATAGTACATTTCTTTTCATTGTCATTTTATCTTAACAATTACTTTTGTCAACTGTTACATGTAGTAACGGTCGTATATGTCTATACATTTCTTATTATGACTTCATTTATGTTTTGGCATTGAGTAATAATCGTAGTAATAAAAGTTTAATTCTTTTTGCATCGTTGATGACTCTTTTATTTTATACATATAGTATTTCACTCTTTAAATTTAAAATGTAGGTTACTTTTCAGAACGAATCGTGTGTGACAAAACGCAAAAAATATTAAAAAGTTCTAATATCTGTTAAATACTGTTGTTATACGATATTTTCTAAACGTCTCCAAAAACGATTCCTGAGCCTGTTGCCCTATAAATATGAATTGAATACAGTGAAACCCCGATTTTACGTTTCTCAAGGGACTGAGTAAAAAAACTTAAAATACGGGAAAAACATATAATAGGTGAAATACATAAAAAGCAAAAAATAGTAGAAAAAAACTAAAGGTAGTAAAGATCACTCTTTCAAAAGGTATTACAATCTATATTTTAGGAAAAGAACATTATTATACATACCATTTTAAGATCATTTTACGTACACATTTAATTGCGAATCCTGGCATTTAGGTTAAAAATAGTCCGTAATAGTGAATTGTTCTTAAGTCATTGAGTTCAAAGTGAATGCAGCATCTTCCAGGATTGAAATACTTTGCAAGTTTTTTTCCTGGTCTTTATGAGAAAGAAAATAGTCTTTCACTGTTTGTAAAATCTTCAATGCAATATTGGAAGAAGGGACGGGCTGTGCTTCTGTTTCTTCTTCTTCATCTTCATCGGTGGACGAAAAGTCCATAACGTCGGCTACGGATGGAGCAGTAGCTCTTTCAGCTTCACATGTTGCTAAATTTTCCGGGATGTAATCGCCGAAATCATAGATAACTGTTTCGTTGTCATCCTCCGAGTCTACCGCAACTGATTCCTCATCTGTTCTCGGTTCATTAGATGCTACGAATCCGCTTTCTTCAAAACAATGGGAAATGCACTGTTGTGTAACGTTTCTCCACGACGCAGAAATGAAATGCATAGTCTCTAGAACACTTAAATTTAACTTGCACGCGTCATTTAGGTTTCCATTTTCTATTTCAGCTACAGTTTTCCGGACAAGTTGCTTTCTATAAAAAACCTTGAAAGATCGAATAATGCCGAGATCACAAGGTGCAAATTTGCTTGTGCAATTTGCCGGAAAAAATTCGACATGCACATTAGACAGCTGCAAAACCGGATGTGCACTGCATTGATCAATGAACAAAACTATTTTACGATTCTGCAACTCCATTTTTTTGTTTAGTTTGCGCAAAAAGTCTTCGAAAAGGGGTTTGGTTATCCACGCATTTTTGTTTGCTTGGTACTTTGTCGGATAATTTCTCACGTTTTTGAAGCATCCTGGTTGCGCAACTTTCCAACAACAAGGGGCGTCAGCTTCTCACTTCCATCAGAATTGCAGCAAAGTAAAACCGTAAGACGCAATTTAGATATCTTCCCTCCATGGCAGGAGTCTCCTTTAGCAACATAACTTTTATCCGGTAGGAGGTTAAAGAAAAATCCGGTTTCATCCGCATTGAATATGTCCTTTGGTTTGTATCCTTTGATCAAATTTGATAGATTTTTCTTCCAATCTTCTATTGTAGCTTTATTTACACTTGATGATTCTCCCTAAAGCGATCTATACACAAGATTATGTCTTTTTTTCATTCGGCCAATCCAGCCATTTGAAGCAGTGAAATCTTTCAAACCACCAAGCCTATCGGCGATTTCTAGAGCTTTTTCTCTTAGTATCGTGCCATTTACAGGTACATTCGCGGCACGAGCTTCTTTAAACCACTTTAATAAAATACCTTCCAGCTCGTCGTACGGCGATTTTTTCAATGTTCTCCGTTTCTTGGCATTATTTTCTCCGACTTTCTCGATGTTTTTTTCAATGCATTCTTTTTTCTGTAGTATGAATTGCAGGGTTGTCACGGGAACTCCTTGCAATTGCACTGTAAAAAAAAATGGTAACGTTCCATGTAAAATCCAGGAACGTTTCGCCTTTTCTCAGGTTTTCAGAATAATTTAGCTCTTTCCTGTGAAATTCTGGTTTTCTTATCTGAAACGTTCCTGAACAAAAGTTGGAAACAGCAAAACGCTGCGGCCGCCATTTATTAATTTTTTGCTATAATCCGTTGCTCGCGCGCGAGTGTCGAAAACGAATTCCTTAAATGAATGTAAAAAAATCAATATGGAATGCAAATAAATCAATAGACGACATAATCCTTTACGTCTCTACTGTCAAGACAATTCAGATGAAAATACATACCTCTGCGACATCGATAAGAGATTATCTCTCGTACTTGTCTGTGGAATGTTTAACGAGCAGACCGTGTAAAAAAAAAATACACCTATTATTTGGATCTCCATTAACCAGGGGACCATCAAACATGATTCTCAGCGATTTTGATTAATTTAAAGTATGTCTTAGAGTTCTTATCTCTAATTATTCTTGTGAAAGGATTTCTTCAAAAGGGCCTTAGATTTTCAGAAATTAGATGCCGAGGTTTAGCATACGTTTCAAATACCCATTAGTTTGCAGCTCTCAACGTGTCTTTCGTGGTGTGGACGCAGAAAGCTCGCACGCTACCCGTACGGCCCGAGTTCGATGCTACCTCTTGACTTTTTTTTCATTTTTAATTAATTTTATATTTTAACACTTTATTACAATTTGATTTAAATTTGATATATATTTGACACTTTGAATTGCTGCAAATTTGAATTTTTTTTTTATTTTCGGAAAAAATATATAATTACGTTTTGTTTTTCATGAAAATTTATATGTATTTTATCTAACTTGTAAACTAACATAATTACTGACGAAAATCCAAAATATTTTATGTCTAGATTTTTTTTCTAATTATTATTTACATTTATATATTTTTATATTTTAAGCAAAGTTCAGAAACAATATATCATATATATATTTACTTTATTGAATTTTAACTGAAAATTTATTTTTTCGTGTAAATTATAAATAATAATTTTGATGTCAATTTCAAAATATTTTTTCATTCTAACAAATAATGATAATAAAGCAAAAATTGTCAACTGGAAATGTAAAAAACATCTGCGGATCCCGCATGCTGTGAAATGTCAGTAATGTTTTGCTGTCAACAGAAATATTCCTAGTATTTCGCAGGAAACTTACTGGCATTTCTGTAGAAAGTTTTTATCATATACGGTAAAGTTCTAGTCATTTTCAAGAAATGTTTCTTGGAAATAATGGGCAACTCAGCTGCCCATTTTTTCCCAGGAACGTTGCGGAATTTTTTTTACAGTGTGAGCGAACGCTACTTTGGTTCCGTCGTTCCGTGGAATTCATCAAATTGTTTAACAATTTCGGCTTTCTCAGGAACAGAAAAGTTTTTGCGTTTTTTACTCGTCATTTTGGCCCAAAAAGGTTAGAAATGCGACCACCGCGTGATAAACAGCAACTGAATTTGAAAACGTGAAGAAAGGTAAGGACCCCTTTCCCTCCCCGACGAAAGAAATGAGCTACCTCATCTGATTGGTAACTGGAGTGTCTCTTCCTCTGCCCATCTCATTCCTATTCCTACACCAATAAAGTGTGAGGTTTCTTTATTTTGTTCCCCCGGCAGCTATCTGGGGGAGGGAAGGAAGCAGTCCGCGACAGTAGGGGTTCAACAAAGGAGCGGGGGGGGGGGGGGACCAGTTTCAGAAGACAGGAATCTTCAGAGTGCCTTTCTGTTTTCATAGATTGCATAACTTTTAACAACATGGATTAACTTTAAGAAAGCACAAAAGGAAAAATCATTGCTTATTTTAGAACATTTTTTCCTATTTTTACTTTCAGAGAAAACGTAAAATGCGGGAAATTCCATAAATAACAAACTTACGATCCGGGTTAAGTTAACATTACAATTATACGGAAAAACTGGGACCTGATGAAAAAAACGTATAATGCAGGAAAAACGTAGATTCGTGGGGCGTAAAATCGGGGTTTCACTGTAGTATGCAAAATAACTATATTCGTTAGATTTCAGTCAATGGCATATCCGTTAAACTTCAGTAAATCTATTTAGATATACTAACATTATTTATGCTAACATTACCTATAAAAAGTAATTTTTTTTTTCAAAACTGAAAAAAAAATTCGCACTCGGAAGGGATAGAATAAAGAATAATTGAAGTTTAAAGATAACGTATTCATTTATATATATAAACTCGGTTTATGGCTTCAGATGCCGCCATCCGAAGAATCTATACAACAATCCTTTTCCATTTTTTTCCGGTCAAAGGTCCATTCCTCCTCCAGACCTCTATCCCTCATTGCCTTTGCAATATCATCCATCCTGTTTTTTCGTGGTCTTTCCCGTTTCCCTTTTTAACCATTTGGAAAAATGGTTATTGTTAATCAGGGTAGGAAATCAAAAGCATATCTGAAGGTTTTTATTGGTTTAATCCGCATTTTATTCGTTTTCTGATTGGTCTATACAGTAATCTGTATTTTCCCTTTACTTTCAACAAAGATGGATACTTCTGTTGCCACTATGACAAAAAAGTAATAAAAACTACAAAAAAAAATTAATAACTCAGAAACAAATTGAGACAATTTTCACACAAATTACAGTTTTCAAACAAATTGCATTTAAAAGTACATTTTTTTCTCTATACGACGGTGTAAAAAGTAATATTGTGGGATGTTTAGAAGTTTAAGAATGAAATTTCATTTAAAATGGGTTGTCAGATTTCTTGGAAATCTGACGATGGAAAAGCCTTTTCCTGAACAGCCAATGAAATGCTTGTATAATACATAAGTTTCAGGTGGATAATACGTACGAGTCGCAGGCGATTTTTGTCGCTTGGAATTTTTACGTGTAATAACACTACAGGGTGGCTACTAAATACTGTTACACTAAAAAAAATACGAATTAATTTTAATCGTTTGGTAAAACAATTTATTTCTCTATTTTAACGTTTGGCAAACTTCTATTAGTGCAGACGGATCTTGTTATAAAGCAAATATTTAAAATTATTTTAAAGATGGAAGCCAAAAGAATGATGATTAAATAGCTCTTTGATCGCAGATTTTCCGCTGGTAAAAACTTTAAGCAATTAAAATGCCTTGATTTTAATGGAACATTTATATATAGAACTATAAATTGATTATTGGATACTAATAGCTATGTAAAGATCGACCTAGGCCTGGAAGTCCACGCTCAGTTCGCACAATAGAGCGCATAAAAAGAATTCGTGAAAAGGTGCGAAGAAATCCACAACGTTCTGCAAATAAAATGGCTGCAGAAGAGAACGCGAGTCGCAGAACTATGCAAGCTATTATAAATGAAGATCTGTGTTATGTCCCTCATCGCAAAAGAAAAATTGAAGGTTTGACTGCTGCACAAAGAATGAAAACATTACAAAGGAGGAAGAAATTGATGAAGCGGCACGGTAGGAAAAGTGTTGACAGAATAAAATTTTCTGATGGAAGCTATTTTGCACTGAACAGTGTTATAATGCTAAAAATGATGTCGTATATTCAGCAACCCTCGAGGATATACCTGAAACCTTTCGAACTGTTATACGCTTTCAGAACAAGAATTCTGTTATGGTTTGGGCTGCAGTGTCAAACAATGGCAAATTGCCTTTGAAGTTCATCGATAAAGGGATAAAAAAACAGTGCGAATATTACAAACAGGATACATTGGCTACACATTTGTTCCCACAAGCTGAAAGTTTGTATTCCAAACAAAATTGGGCATTTTAGCAAGATTCTACATCTTCGCACCGAGCTAAATCAACACGGGCTTGGCTCCCTGTCAATTATCCAAACTTTATCATGCAAGAAGATTGGCCACCTTCTTCACCGGATCTAAATTCTTTAGATTATTGCGTCTGGGGGATTTTAGAGGCTAAAGTAAACAGCAACAAACACAGAAGTTTGGACTCTCACAAAGCTTCCATATTGCGCGAATGGTAACGATTACCTCTTAAAATGATTCGTGCCGCAGTCTGACAATGGCATAAGAGATTATCTATGGTAATCGATAAAGATGGCGGTCAATTCGAGTAAATTTTTTTCCCTGTTAACTTTCATCTCTGATGTTCATCATATTAGTGTAGTTATCATTTTCTATTTTATATTTGTAAAATAAAATGACTGAATATTTATAACAGTATTTAGTAGCCACCCTGTATTAATCTTTAATTCATGGCGTACGTAATGTATGATCAACTCCGTGCGATTTTTTATGTCTTAAATTTTAGTCTTTGAAAAAATCATTTCCCAAATGGTCGTTGTAATTTGTTAAATTGCTTTTTTGTTTTAAATATATATATATGTTTTATAATTGAATGTGATTTTGGGTTGTTTTTCATCATTCATTTTTTTAACATGACCATACCAGATTAACACTAGAACCGCCAGAAATTTTACTGAAGTGTTATAAAAATATCTTACACCGGAATTTTTATTTGAAACTATTTAACTTATTTATTTAACTTATCCCTATGGGTTACATTTTAAACTTATTTTAGAAAGACATTTCTGGTGATAATCGAAATATTTTTATTTGGTAGCGGTCAAAATGACTGCTACGTTGGTTCTAATGTTAAATGCTTTTTCTAATATCACCTAGTATGGTTCCCTTTTTTTTTCATCATTTCTTTGATTCTTTTATTTCTTATTCTTTCTATTCTTGATACTCTGCATGAGTGTGTTCGTATTAACGTAACGTTCGTTCGTAATGTATTCATTTACTGGTAAATATTTGCAGTATTTGTAGCATCTATTTTAAAGCTCCGTTATTTAGATTTAAAGACTCGTGTAATTAATTCAAAGTACATCCTTTTCTATTTTTCGGATAGAAAGTCTGAAATTTAATATTAGACTGCAAAGTGAAAATTAAATTCCCGTCGTAATCTAATATCACTGAAATTTTCAAAAATCCGTTCAAGGCAGATTTATTAAATTTTTGTGCTTGTTGATTAAAAGGAAATTCAGCACTCGTTCACAGATTATTGTTTTAATTTCAGATTTAAATTACTTTTCAAAATGCGGTTACATTCTCAAAGTGCGAAGGTGTTTTACATCATTTACTTCAAAACATGTGTAAAACAAAATGGTATTCTTTCGGCAACGTTGCTATTACATCGAAAATATTACCATTAAAACAACAACTGTGGCGCAACATTTGCCAGTTCAGAAATATTATGTCCGAATTCAGATGACTGCTATGTTTTCAAATTGATCACATTTGGCAAAATAATGAAATTATCTGAAATGGAAACCAGCCATTCACCACAGCCAGGGACCGATTTACAAATTTGGGGGCCCTGGACACAGATGCTTACGGGGGCCCCCTTACACCGAAATTTACGGCGGGATTGGGTAAAAAAAAGAAAAAAAAATCAAAAAGATACTAACTAAAATAATCATTATTGACTTTAATAATTACTTTAAAATATATGATAATCATAAATTTACTTTTAAATAATTATTTCACAATTATGAAATTTAAATGAGTAGATGTTTTATAATAAATTGTGTGGTGTTGATTATCTTTCCCTATGCAAGTCTATATATCTGGAATGATAAAGTATGCAAACAACTAGTAATACATTTTTGACAACACCAAGTGACAATTATTTAAAATATTAGGGGGCTCTACTGCCTGCAAGCTACGCTCAACAACCCCCAAATAATCTGACGAGAACAGGAAAAGGATTAAATAAGAATTAAAAATACAATATATTTTTTAAGTGATAAAGATAAAAGAAAATATTCACTATAATAAAATAATTATAAATGGACGTTTCAAACAAAATATACAACGTTATAAAAATACAATAGGAACACAATAGAATGTAGAATTAAATGTAAAGTTCCATTAATTATTAAAACTACATCAGATTTTGGACAATAATTGAAAAACCTTCAGCAGCATTTGGGGCCCCCTGAAAATCAGGGGGCCTGGGCCCGTGCCCCGAATGCCCTGCCGTAAATCAGGCACTGACCACAGCTGATTGCCACCAGAGAACAAGATGTCTCCTGCGTTTAAAACTATCAGACTTCAGTAATGTTGCTATTACATCGAAAATATTACCGCTAAAACAACAACTGTGGCGCAACATTTGCCAGTTCAGAAATATTATGTCCGAATTCAGACGACTGCCACGTGCTCAAATTGATCACATTTGGCAAAAGAATGAAATTACCTGAAATGGAAACCAGCCATTCACCATAGCTGATTGCTATCAGAGAACTGGCGTTTAAATCTATCAGGCTCAGTAACGGACGACATGTGAAGTAAAATCATTATGACTTGGTGAGAAGCGAAGCGAGACAGAAGTCATTAAAGGCGCATCACTATTGAAAATCTTGTTCTAGAGAATAACGGAGTAGTGATTTAGGTTTATCTGTTCGAGCCGAAAATAAATTAATATTTTCCTCCTTTATTTCTAAAGTAAAATAATAACTTGATATGAGATGCGCTTGAAAGGTAATGTAAGTTTTGTAATATGAAGACACGAATTTAAAAATGCATTTTGTCACATGCATATTATATGGATGAAGCCCTTATGAAGTAACCTATTATATGTAAAACTAAAATAATAAGCTTTCAATTATTCTTGCAGATGTCAGATAATATTTAAAAATATTTCATAGTTTTATATTTTGTAATTTAAACAATAAAAATAAATTTTAATATTAAATAATTAACTGTTAATAAGTTTTTTCTGAGAGCATTTTGTACTACCTGTTATCGTTTTAAACACATGCTACCATGAAGAAAATAAACAACAACAACAACAAATCTAGAGAAGCTCGGGTCTAAAAAGTAAAAAAAAAAAAAATATATATATAAACTTCTGACTCGTTTAAAAGAACAGGGCACCCTCTATCTTACACTCCTCTCGAAACGAAGACACAGTAGGGTAAGGTGGTGCAAGAGTGTACACTGTTAAAAATTTGCAGCATTCGGCAGGTCATTTGACCGTTTTTTCCGAAAACAGTTACACAACCGTAATTTTAACACTATTCTGACCATATTATTTGCCATTTTATGGTCAGAATATATTATGGTTATGAAACCGTTTTTTCAAAAAACGGTCGAATGACCTACCAGAATGCTGCAAAATTTTTAACAGTGTACAGGAGTACGCAGGAAAGATTATCTTATCCCACAACAGAGTTTTGCATTTAGCTGTAGTTGTAAACGATGTAAATGATAAGTGATGACATGATAAGTTAATGATGAAAAAAAAAATGCGTATTTTGGTGAAATTTTTAACGATTTAGAAGAGAAAAAGTGACTTTGGCCATTTCTTTATAATATTTATGGTTTTTGAAAACAGGATCATAATAAAGATCACAAAGCTAATTTACTTTTTTTGTTTTTTATGGATTAGGTTATTATTGGAATACACGTCCCCTGCGTGATTTATAGATTTGTTTATCAATAGATGGCATTACTGAGGTTAAAGATATTTACTGACAATAGTGCAAGAGTACGCATCGCCAAAGTGTGAAAGAGTGCGCACCTGCTTTTGGTGAAACTGCTGCTGTTGATAAAGCGGGATTTAAAATAACGGTTCTATAGCTTTTCAAAAATGACATTTTTTTTTATATACTGACTTTTCAGCAAGCCGCGTCACTGGAAGACCATTAGAATTCAACTTATTGAATCACAGACCACTGAAAATGCAGAGGAAAGAGAATTGCCTTCAATAGAAAATGATATTTCAGAAAAGGAGGAAAATCTATGTAAAGAAAAGACTTAAGCTCAACGTAAAATAAACCCACCTTCGGTTTCTCACGGCATCGCTTCGATTTAAACAACTTCATCTTACGTCAAATTAAAAGAGTTGTCACCGTATCCAGAACCGTGTGTGCTGCGCTAATAAGAGGAGCAGAAAGTCTGAAATTTTAAGTGGTTCACTACACAAAAGGCAGCTTGAAGATGCTGCGGAAAAAAGTCAAAAACCTTTACCAAAAAGGAATAAAAGTAATCCTATGTAGCCAAAAACTGCACCAAACAAAAAACTGTGGATAGGTCCAGGCCAAAGCGTTTTAAGTAAGCGAACAAACTTAATGCTGGAATCAAGCGTAAATTAACACAGTTGCGCCACCTTGTGGACGGAGTGATAATTCACATTCGCGGGCTTTTAGTGTGGCGCGTATTTTCTAAATCTTCAGTCGCTCATGGAAATGAATTTTGTTTGCCACATTTATTGAAAAATGATGGCGTAGCGAGAGGGGCATCCAGACGCACTTGACACCACGAAGTTTTCTTCGCCTTGTCAAAAGCACTTCAGTTATTAATCAAGGTGAAAAAACTTTATAATTTTAGTGGTGTCAGTAAGAAAAAGGTTAGGTATCTACCTGTAGTTCACACTCCATCCGCTACGTGGCGCATGACCTTGATTGATGTGACCTCGCTTTTAATCTTGTGGTTACTTCTCCCATTTAAGATAGGACGCTTACTTATATCGCTTTGGGTCCAGGCAGCACAGAAATAGTATATAAAGAAACAATTGTAGAGGATTGGATCGAGTGCATTCCTGGCACAGACCGGTGTCACGAAGGGTGCACAGTAGGGATGGGCATTATTTAACGTATTAGGATAAAAAACTGTGTTACTATGCTGGAACCTAATATTGAATTATTATGTTACCGAAAAGTCACTGTTAATTAAATAACATAGGGTTTTAAATGGCAGCGTCTTTATTCATTTGCCTTAATCAAGAATTCAATTCCGTGCCTTTAAAATAGAACAATATTAACAAAAAACGTCCTCGGTCGTTTCTTTTCAGACGTGCGCCCCTAGTTTGGCCCATCTTCACCCTCTAGTTATGGGCAACTCTGTTAGGTGTGTGGTGCTAAAAATCTATTTTGCATTTCATCAATCCCTAATGCATGAATAGTAATGACTTGCAGCACTAATTAAACGCTTTTTCGGCTTGGTGCCTGGTGCTGGGTCATCAGCATCATCACATACTTTCACTGATTCTGATGGCGCAAATTAGAGCATAAACAAAACACTGGCACAAACAGTAAATCAGGAAAACATCCGCGGCGCCACGAAGAGTGCACTGCACAGACTATGGAGGACGTGCGTACTACAAATGTGACGTTTGTAAGTGAAACGCTCCCTTTTCCATATTGCGCGCTATTGCACACTTGATTGCGCACTCTTGCACACTTGACTGCGCACTCTTGCGCTCGATGGTTGTACAAGAGTGCGCATTTAGGAGTATAATCTTTTTGCAAATAATACGGAAAGTGTTTCTTATAACGTTCGCGTTGCCCTGGACAGATGGTCCAGCCAAGCTCTCATATCTCCAACGTTGTAATCACTGGTAGATTTCAAGAAAAGTCCCTTTTCCTTCTAAACTTGTGTATAAATTATATTGAAGTGTAACATATTAGTCTAGATCTACATTAAACTTTTCCCTTCTCACATGCATAGTCAATCGTAATTCTTGCTGAATCACTAGCACGCAGATTTTCTAGTTTTTATTAGTAACACATTTTTGTTCTGAGCAATCAGAGTTTCTAATTCTTTTTATCAAGTTAAAGACACGGATTATTTTTCAGAAAATGTTGCCAAAGTTGGCATTTTAAGTCAATTTTCTGGATTTGACAGTCATGGAAAGATTATTGTGTGAGAACACTTAGTTATAACTGCAGCTATAACACGAATGAAAAACGTTTTATTATTTATTTTACTTAAAGAGTAATGCTTGAAAAATTCAAGCAGCTCCGTTTTAAGTGATTTCGTGTGTGTCAGAAATAATTGCATTAATGATCGGAATTTTTTTCCCTCTTTAAACATGCTTGATATACATTTACATAAAAAAGCATTGTTGTATGAAAACATTCTTCGTTCAGAGGGGAGTCATGACCCCTGTGACCTCCCCCTTGGAACCACCCTTGATTTATAGATATATACAAGGAAATAATAAATTATGCGCTCTTCACAATATTATTCTACAGTCGGTGAGATAATTACATAGTATGGTTAAACGCTCGCTGTGAGGTTTTCCCACAGAAAAGTTAAAAAAAAAAAAATCACCGCAACTTAGGAAAACAATTAACGATGTTATTTTGCAACGAAAAAGAATTCTTTAACTGAAACAAATTTTTTTTTAAACCAAGATGGTATTCAAGAGATTGGCTTTCAACTTACACAATTTTAAATCGTAAGTGCTGTTTTGAAAACATCTCTTTTAACTTAAAATATGTAATCATAGCTATGAAAAATATCGGTCACTGCTATAATTAAACTATGCACATTTTCCGTTGAAAGTTAAAGAAAAAAAAAATGAATCTGCTGTTCGCAAATTGCTAGATTCCGCCATAACACATTTTCTTTATAATACTAAATTAGAATCCTTTTATTTAAAACACGGCTTCTTCCATTTCTTTTTCTTGTGATGTAAAAAATTTACTTTTAGAGAAAAACTTTTTGGCCATTTTTAAAAATTCAAAAATTTCTAATTCATACCATACATTCTGAAAGAAGAATTTTTAGTTTGAGCAATTACGATAGGTCTGTCATTAAATAGAGAAAAAAATATTATTGGTAATTTCTGGTATGAATGCGAAATTTCGTAATAAGAAGGAAGAGCCGAAGTGGCAACCCTGCTCATTAACAGATTTTATTTATGCAACAGAATTCTTAAGATTAATAGAAAATTTTTAATTAGTAAAACAAATTTACGATAAATATTTATTTACTTATATTAAGTTTTTAAGGAAATTGGTTGTGGTCCATTGTAGTTTTCGACACTGAAATACTTCGTTTAATACGGTGATATAGAGTGATTAATTAACCGCAATAATTGAACCTAACTAAAACCAAAGATTTTCAAATACTTCAGAATTTCTTCAAATTATTTTTCAGAGTGCAATAGTTTTTGTTAAAGAGTAAAGATAAAATAAAAGCATACAATTCCTAACTTACATCAAAATACTCATTAATACAGACAAGGGAAATCAATATTTTGAGTCTTATACATATATACCATTTAATAATCAACTAAATCCATCTGGCATTATTAAAGATATTACTGTTTGATGTTCATTTCCTTGTAACATCGTATCAAAGCCCAAACAATTTGATGAGAAATCAAACAGTATTAAATAAGCAGTATTCTCTGAGGTATCTCTAATGAAGCAATGTATGCTTTGAAATAAGTTCTTATTCCAAGCGGAATAAATAAAAAAAAGAAAAGAAAAGAAAAGACAAGCAATATAGATTGAAGATAAGTATAGGAGAGAAAAATCCCTGCCGGCCCGGCCTACAGGCGGAGGTAGATTTCGAAGTTAAGTATACTAATTTCACCAACAAAAACTAAATCATAATTAGAGATAAACCCACTTTAACAATTTTATCTGGCCACTTTTGACGAATTTTTATTTCATTTTTATATAATGGCTGTTTTTATCAGAATCATGTTAGCGAGGTATTAAAAAAAAATACTTTTCCATGCTTAACAACTAGAAATTTTCTGGCACATTTTCAGATTAATTTTTAATAGAAAAAATATGAAACTTGCTCACGTGATTTTTGAAGAGTGACCTGTGTTTTTATTAATTGAAACTTGATTTATAAACAATTATTTTCTCAGTAGAACAATATTTTTCGTTTCTAAGACAATCGCTTCGGGAAATTCTGTTCAAAATGCCCATTTTGACATCATTTTTTGAAAGATATTCTGCCTCTATCAAAAAATCGATCATTACGGTACATTATGTAGTTTCTGAATAAGAGAATCTACCAATTGGATGCGTTTGAGAGCAAATATGAATTTAAAAATGAGTAAGAAAATAAGCAATTTGGATTTGAATACGCCCTTAATAAGATGATTTTTTTCTTCAACCGCTATGCATTTTTTATTTGTTTTTGCTGTAAGAATTGGTCCTATCAAAAACTTGTCTATATAAATGTTGTAGACAATATTAAGAAGACATATGATAAATTCATGTGGATTTTATATCTTGTGAATTGACGGAGTTACGGATTTTTTTCTTCTCAACCCCCCCCCCCCCTTTTTGTTTTCGTTTTTAATTTTTTTTTTTTTGCGGTACGAATTGGTCCTATCAAAAACTTGTGAATATAAAAATTGTAGATAATATTAAGGAGATTTATAATAAAATTAATTGGATTTGATATCTTGAGAATTGACGAAGTTATGAATTTTTTTCTCCCCAAAACGCTATTTTTTGCGTCCATTGAGCCCATTTTTAATTTTATCAAAAATCTGTGATACATAAACTTTTTGCACTATTTTCAGAAGTAATAAAAACTTTAAACTGTTTTGATATGTACAAAAATTAAGAAGTTATGGGGTTTTTCGGTTTTCACAAAACCCCTCCCTTTCCACCCCCTTGGTCCGATTTTGTCCATTAACGAACTTGACCGAGATTTTATGCCCCTTGATTTTATGTATCAGTTTGGAAAAGATTTGTGTAGAATTGTGAAAGTTATCGTGTCCAGAAGAAAGTGATATATATATATATATATATATACATATAAAGTTTTTTTACTGAGGGTGGTTTTGGGTTCTAGGGGTCATGATCGGTGTAGATCTGAAAATTTTTTTCAGAAATTCCAACATAGGGGAGAATGTAATAGGTAGTATTTGATACAAAATCTACCTAAAAATATTGTAGTAGTTACCGGAGGATGAATTTTCGTGTTTTTCACTTGTTTAAGTGACCATGCATGTATTTCATAAAAAGTAATTTTTAAACAAAAAAAAAAAAAAAAAAAAAAAAAAAAAAAAAAAATGAAAACCACAATTAACGAATTTCTAGCAAATGTGAAAAAAAGTCATATTATTAACATTCATTATTTTTTTATATTTACTTACTGCATCTATTAAATTATGAATTTCTTAAAATGGAAGTTCCTTAAATAGAATATCAATTTTATATATTTCTACAATAAACGAACTGCTAAATATATATATGTTTTTCATTTAAAAAAATAGAAAATTTGCAAAAATAAATAATAATTAATGAAATAAAAATAAAATAAATATATTTCCTGTTGTTGGAAATTTCCAATAAAATCATACTCCATGTATTTTGCTTCTTTTTTTTTTTTTTACACTTTTATTTAACTCAACTTGGTTTCTGCATGTAAAGAAGGAATTTTGCAATAGCTTTTATCTCAGTTCCTGATAGACTAGAATTATACAAATTATGTACAGTCGTGGAAAAAAAAAAAGTAAACACCCCCTACTAACTTCTCAACAAATTATCGTAGAAGAAAGTGACTGGTACCGAACGATTAGAAATAAAACCTACTTTTAAATGATGTATATAAAATTTGTTTAAGGGGCCATCTACATATTAAAAGGAACCATAACTTTGTTTTTTTCAATATCTCACTTCCTGATAGACTAGAATTATACAAATTATGTACAGTCGTGGAAAAAAAAGTAAACACCCCCTACTAACTTCTCAACAAATTATCGTAGACGAAAGTGACTGGTACTGAACGATTGGAAATAAAGCCCACTTTTAAATGATGTACATAAAATTTGTTTAAGGGGCCATCTACATATTAAAAGGAACCATAACTTTGTTTTTTTTCAATATCTCACTTCCTGACAGACTAGAATTATACAAATTATGTACAGTCGTGGAAAAAAAAAAGTAAACACCCCCTACTAACTTCTCAACAAATTATCGTAGAAGAAAGTGACTGGTACCGAACGATTGGAAATAAAGCCTACTTTTAAATGATGTACATAAAATTTGTTTAAGGGACCATCTACATATTAAAAGGAACCATAACTTTGTTTTTTTCAATATCTCACTTCCTGATAGACTAGAATTATACAAATTATGTACAGTCGTGGAAAAAAAAAAGTAAACACCCCCTACTAACTTCTCAACAAATTATCGTAGAAGAAAGTGACTGGTACCGAACGATTGGAAATAAAGCCTACTTTTAAATGATGTACATAAAATTTGTTTAAGGGGCCATCTACATATTAAAAGGAACCATAACTTTGTTTTTTTCAATATCTCACTTCCTGATAGACTAGAATTATACAAATTATGTACAGTCGTGGAAAAAAAAAAGTAAACACCCCCTACTAACTTCTCAACAAATTATCGTAGAAGAAAGTGACTGGTACCGAACGATTGGAAATAAAGCCTACTTTTAAATGATGTACATAAAATTTGTTTAAGGGACCATCTACATATTAAAAGGAACCATAACTTTGTTTTTTTCAATATCTCACTTCCTGATAGACTAGAATTATACAAATTATGTACAGTCGTGGAAAAAAAAAAGTAAACACCCCCTACTAACTTCTCAACAAATTATCGTAGAAGAAAGTGACTGGTACCGAACGATTGGAAATAAAGCCTACTTTTAAATGATGTACATAAAATTTGTTTAAGGGACCATCTACATATTAAAAGGAACCATAACTTTGTTTTTTTCAATATCTCACTTCCTGATAGACTAGAATTATACAAATTATGTACAGTCGTGGAAAAAAAAAGTAAACACCCCCTACTAACTTCTCAACAAATTATCGTAGAAGAAAGTGACTGGTACCGAACGATTGGAAATAAAGCCTACTTTTAAATGATGTACATAAAATTTGTTTAAGGGACCATCTACATATTAAAAGGAACCATAACTTTGTTTTTTTCAATATCTCACTTCCTGATAGACTAGAATTATACAAATTATGTACAGTCGTGGAAAAAAAAAAGTAAACACCCCCTACTAACTTCTCAACAAATTATCGTAGAAGAAAGTGACTGGTACCGAACGATTGGAAATAAAGCCTACTTTTAAATGATCTACATAAAATTTGTTTAAGGGGCCATCTACATATTAAAAGGAACCATAACTTTGTTTTTTTCAATATCTCACTTCCTGATAGACTAGAATTATACAAATTATGTACAGTCGTGGAAAAAAAAAGTAAACACCCCCTACTAACTTCTCAACAAATTATCGTAGAAGAAAGTGACTGGTACCGAACGATTGGAAATAAAGCCTACTTTTAAATGATGTACATAAAATTTGTTTAAGGGACCATCTACATATTAAAAGGAACCATAACTTTGTTTTTTTCAATATCTCACTTCCTGATAGACTAGAATTATACAAATTATGTACAGTCGTGGAAAAAAAAAGTAAACACCCCCTACTAACTTCTCAACAAATTATTGTAGAAGAAAGTGACTGGTACCGAACGATTGGAAATAAAGCCTACTTTTAAATGATGTACATAAAATTTGTTTAAGGGGCCATCTACATATTGAAAGGAACCATAACTTTGTTTTTTTCAATATCTCAGTTCCTGATAGACTAGAATTATACAAATTATGTACAGTCGTGGAAAAAAAAAAGTAAACACTCCCTACTAACTTCTCAATAAATTATCGTAGAAGAAAGTGACTGGTACCGAACGATTGGAAATAAAGCCTACTTTTTAATGATGTACATAAAATTTGTTTAAGGGGCCATCTACATATTAAAAGGAACCATAACTTTGTTTTTTTCAATATCTCACTTCCTGATAGACTAGAATTATACAAATTATGTACAGTCGTGGAAAAAAAAAGTAAACACTCCCTACTAACTTCTCAATAAATTATCGTAGAAGAGACTGGTACCGAACGATTGGAAATAAAGCCTACTTTTTAATGATGTACATAAAATTTGTTTAAGGGGCCATCTACATATTAAAAGGAACCATAACTTTGTTTTTTTCACTATCTCAGTTCCTGATAGACTAGAATTATACAAATTATGTACAGTCGTGGAAAAAAAAAAGTAAACAGCCCCTACTAACTTCTCAATAAATTATCGTAGAAGAAAGTGACTGGTACCGAACGATTGGAAATAAAGCCTACTTTTTAATGATGTACATAAAATTTGTTTAAGGGGCCATCTACATATTGAAAGGAACAATAACTTTGTTTTTTTTCAATATCTCACTTCCTGATAGACTAGAATTATACAAATTATGTACAGTCGTGGAAAAAAAAAGTAAACACCCCCTACTAACTTCTCAACAAATTATCGTAGAAGAAAGTGACTGGTACCGAACGATTGGAAATAAAGCCTACTTTTAAATGATGTACATAAAATTTGTTTAAGGGGCCATCTACATATTAAAAGGAACCATAACTTTGTTTTTTTCAATATCTCATTTTCTGATAGACTAGAATTATACAAATTATGTACAGTCGTGGAAAAAAAAAAGTAAACACCCCCTACTAACTTCTCAACAAATTATCGTAGAAGAAAGTGACTGGTACCGAACGATTGGAAATAAAGCCTACTTTTAAATGATGTACATAAAATTTGTTTAAGGGGCCATCTACATATTAAAAGGAACCATAACTTTGCTTTTTCAATATCTCATTTTCTGATAGACTAGAATTATACAAATTATGTACAGTCGTGGAAAAAAAAAAGTAAACACCCCTACTAACTTCTCAACAAATTATCGTAGAAGAAAGTGACTGGTACCGAACGATTGGAAATAAAGCCTACTTTTAAATGATGTACATAAAATTTGTTTAAGGGGCCATCTACATATTAAAAGGAACCATAACTTTGTTTTTTTCAATATCTCACTTCCTGATAGACTAGAATTATACAAATTATGTACAGTCGTGGAAAAAAAAAAGTAAACACCCCCTACTAACTTCTCAACAAATTATCGTAGAAGAAAGTGACTGGTACCGAACGATTGGAAATAAAGCCCACTTTTAAATGATCTACATAAAATTTGTTTAAGGGGCCATCTACATATTAAAAGGAACCATAACTTTGTTTTTTTCAATATCTCACTTCCTGATAGACTAGAATTATACAAATTATGTACAGTCGTGGAAAAAAAAAAGTAAACACCCCCTACTAACTTCTCAACAAATTATCGTAGAAGAAAGTTACTGGTACCGAACGATTGGAAATAAAGCATACTTTTAAATGATGTATATAAAATTTTCTTAGGGGGTCATCTACATATTAAAAGGAACCATAACTTTGTTTTTTTCAATATCTCACTTCCTGATAGACTAGAATTATACAAATTATGTACAGTCGTGGAAAAAAAAAAGTAAACACCCCCTACTAACTTCTCAACAAATTATTGTAGAAGAAAGTGACTGGTACTGAAGGATTGGAAATAAAGCCCACTTTTAAATGATGTACATAAAATTTGTTTAAGGGGCCATCTACATATTGAAAGGAACAATAACTTTGTTTTTTTTTCAATATCTCACTTCCTGATAGACTAGAATTATACAAATTATGTACAGTCGTGGAAAAAAAAAAGTAAACACCCCCTACTAACTTCTCAACAAATTATCGTAGAAGAAAGTGACTGGTACCGAACGATTGGAAATAAAGCCTACTTTTAAATGATGTACATAAAATTTGTTTAAGGGTCCATCTACATATTAAAAGGAACCATAACTTTGTTTTTTTCACTATCTCACTTCCTGATAGACTAGAATTATACAAATTATGTACAGTCGTGGAAAAAAAAAGTAAACACCCCCTACTAACTTCTCAACAAATTATCGTAGAAGAAAGTGACTGGTACCGAACGATTGGAAATAAAGCCTACTTTTAAATGATGTACATAAAATTTGTTTAAGGGGCCATCTACATATTAAAAGGAACCATAACTTTGTTTTTTCAATGACTCATTTTCTGATAGACTAGAATTATACAAATTATGTACAGTCGTGGAAAAAAAAAAGTAAACACCCCCTACTAACTTCTCAACAAATTATCGTAGAAGAAAGTGACTGGTACCGAACGATTGGAAATAAAGCCTACTTTTAAATGATGTACATAAAATTTGTTTAAGGGGCCATCTACATATTAAAAGGAACCATAACTTTGTTTTTTTTCAATATCTCACTTCCTGATAGACTAGAATTATACAAATTATGTACAGTCGTGGAAAAAAAAAGTAAACACCCCCTACTAACTTCTCAACAAATTATCGTAGAAGAAAGTGACTGGTACCGAACGATTGGAAATAAAGCCCACTTTTAAATGATCTACATAAAATTTGTTTAAGGGGCCATCTACATATTAAAAGGAACCATAACTTTGTTTTTTCAATGACTCATTTTCTGATAGACTAGAATTATACAAATTATGTACAGTCGTGGAAAAAAAAAAGTAAACACCCCCTACTAACTTCTCAACAATTTATCGTAGAAGAAAGTGACTGGTACCGAACGATTGGAAATAAAGCCTACTTTTAAATGATGTACATAAAATTTGTTTAAGGGGCCATCTACATATTAAAAGGAACCATAACTTTGTTTTTTTCAATATCTCACTTCCTGATAGACTAGAATTATACAAATTATGTACAGTCGTGGAAAAAAAAAGTAAACACCCCCTACTAACTTCTCAACAAATTATCGTAGAAGAAAGTGACTGGTACCGACCGATTGGAAATAAAGCCCACTTTTAAATGATCTACATAAAATTTGTTTAAGGGGCCATCTACATATTAAAAGGAACCATAACTTTGTTTTTTTCAATATCTCACTTCCTGATAGACTAGAATTATACAAATTATGTACAGTCGTGGAAAAAAAAAGTAAACACCCCCTACTAACTTCTCAACAAATTATCGTAGAAGAAAGTGACTGGTACCGAACGATTGGAAATAAAGCCTACTTTTAAATGATGTACATAAAATTTGTTTAAGGGGCCATCTACATATTAAAAGGAACCATAACTTTGTTTTTTCAATATCTCATTTTCTGATAGACTAGAATTATACAAATTATGTACAGTCGTGGAAAAAAAAAAGTAAACACCCCCTACTAACTTCTCAACAAATTATCGTAGAAGAAAGTGACTGGTACCGAACGATTGGAAATAAAGCCTACTTTTAAATGATGTGCATAAAATTTGTTTAAGGGGCCATCTACATATTAAAAGGAAGCATAACTTTGTTTTTTTCAATATCTCACTTCCTGATAGACTAGAATTATACAAATTATGTACAGTCGTGGAAAAAAAAAAGTAAACACCCCCTACTAACTTCTCAACAAATTATCGTAGAAGAAAGTGACTGGTACCGAACGATTGGAAATAAAGCCCACTTTTAAATGATCTACATAAAATTTGTTTAAGGGGCCATCTACATATTAAAAGGAACCATAACTTTGTTTTTTTCAATATCTCACTTCCTGATAGACTAGAATTATACAAATTATGTACAGTCGTGGAAAAAAAAAGTAAACACCCCCTACTAACTTCTCAACAAATTATCGTAGAAGAAAGTTACTGGTACCGAACGATTGGAAATAAAGCATACTTTTAAATGATGTATATAAAATTTTCTTAGGGGGTCATCTACATATTAAAAGGAACCATAACTTTGTTTTTTTCAATATCTCACTTCCTGATAGACTAGAATTATACAAATTATGTACAGTCGTGGAAAAAAAAAAGTAAACACCCCCTACTAACTTCTCAACAAATTATTGTAGAAGAAAGTGACTGGTACCGAACGATTGGAAATAAAGCCTACTTTTAAATGATGTACATAAAATTTGTTTAAGGGGCCATCTACATATTAAAAGGAACCATAACTTTGTTTTTTTCAATATCTCACTTCCTGATAGACTAGAATTATACAAATTATGTACAGTCGTGGAAAAAAAAAGTAAACACTCCCTACTAACTTCTCAATAAATTATCGTAGAAGAAAGTGACTGGTACCGAACGATTGGAAATAAAGCCTACTTTTTAATGATGTACATAAAATTTGTTTAAGGGGCCATCTACATATTAAAAGGAACCATAACTTTGTTTTTTTCACTATCTCACTTCCTGATAGACTAGAATTATACAAATTATGTACAGTCGTCGAAAAAAAAAGTAAACACCCCCTACTAACTTCTCAACAAATTATCGTAGAAGAAAGTGGCTGGTACTGAACGATTGGAAATAAAGCCCACTTTTAAATGATGTACATAAAATTTGTTTAAGGGGCCATCTACATATTGAAAGGAACAATAACTTTGTTTTTTTTCAATATCTCACTTCCTGATAGACTAGAATTATACAAATTATGTACAGTCGTGGAAAAAAAAAGTAAACACCCCCTACTAACTTCTCAACAAATTATCGTAGAAGAAAGTGACTGGTACCGAACGATTGGAAATAAAGCCTACTTTTAAATGATGTACATAAAATTTGTTTAAGGGGCCATCTACATATTAAAAGGAACCATAACTTTGTTTTTTTCAATATCTCATTTTCTGATAGACTAGAATTATACAAATTATGTACAGTCGTGGAAAAAAAAAAAGTAAACACCCCCTACTAACTTCTCAACAAATTATCGTAGAAGAAAGTGACTGGTACCGAACGATTGGAAATAAAGCCTACTTTTAAATGATGTACATAAAATTTGTTTAAGGGGCCATCTACATATTAAAAGGAACCATAACTTTGTTTTTTTCAATATCTCACTTCCTGATAGACTAGAATTATACAAATTATGTACAGTCGTGGAAAAAAAAAAGTAAACACTTCCTACTAACTTCTCAATAAATTATCGTAGAAGAAAGTGACTGGTACCGAACGATTGGAAATAAAGCCTACTTTTTAATGATGTACATAAAATTTGTTTAAGGGGCCATCTACATATTAAAAGGAACCATAACTTTGTTTTTTTCACTATCTCACTTCCTGATAGACTAGAATTATACAAATTATGTACAGTCGTCGAAAAAAAAAGTAAACACCCCCTACTAACTTCTCAACAAATTATCGTAGAAGAAAGTGACTGGTACTGAACGATTGGAAATAAAGCCCACTTTTAAATGATGTACATAAAATTTGTTTAAGGGGCCATCTACATATTGAAAGGAACAATAACTTTGTTTTTTTTCAATATCTCACTTCCTGATAGACTAGAATTATACAAATTATGTACAGTCGTGGAAAAAAAAAGTAAACACCCCCTACTAACTTCTCAACAAATTATCGTAGAAGAAAGTGACTGGTACCGAACGATTGGAAATAAAGCCTACTTTTAAATGATGTACATAAAATTTGTTTAAGGGGCCATCTACATATTAAAAGGAACCATAACTTTGTTTTTTCAATATCTCATTTTCTGATAGACTAGAATTATACAAATTATGTACAGTCGTGGAAAAGAAAAAGTAAACACCCCCTACTAACTTCTCAACAAATTATCGTAGAAGAAAGTGACTGGTACCGAACGATTGGAAATAAAGCCTACTTTTAAATGATGTACATAAAATTTGTTTAAGGGGCCATCTACATATTAAAAGGAACCATAACTTTGTTTTTTTCAATATCTCACTTCCTGATAGACTGGAATTATACAAATTATGTACAGTAGTGGAAAAAAAAAAGTAAACACCCCCTACTAACTTCTCAACAAATTATCGTAGAAGAAAGTGACTGGTACCGAACGATTGGAAATAAAGCCCACTTTTAAATGATCTACATAAAATTTGTTTAAGGGGCCATCTACATATTAAAAGGAACCATAACTTTGTTTTTTTCAATATCTCACTTCCTGATAGACTAGAATTATACAAATTATGTACAGTCGTGGAAAAAAAAAAGTAAACACCCCCTACTAACTTCTCAATAAATTATCGTAGAAGAAAGTTACTGGTACCGAACGATTGGAAATAAAGCATACTTTTAAATGATGTATATAAAATTTTCTTAGGGGGTCATCTACATATTAAAAGGAACCATAACTTTGTTTTTTTTCAATAGCAGTACACAATTCTGACACTATAAATGAACTCTACACCTTTCAATTAGCCTATAAACAAATTTTATGCAATTCGTGCCATAAGTCTCCAAGAAATTAATTATTTTAAAACGAGCGTATTTTAAGGGCTGTATCCAAATTGAAGTTCCGAACTCGGTTGTTAACCGAGAGAACCGCCTTCTTGATCAAGGCAGGTTTAAACGTCAATGAAACCTGTTTGATTACAGGATAGTAGAATAAATTTCAAAAATTTACTCACTTCTATCATAGACGGCCCCTTAAAACATCATTTTGCCGTTTTTTAAGCATAATTTGAAAACTACTTGGAAGAAAAATGTGAAATTTTGGATTTCCATAAAGTAGGACTTAATAAATCTAATTCCATCAAAAAAAAAATGTAGGTTGCAATTCATAATTTTTTCGAATATTAGTTTCATAATTCATAATTCATATCATAAAATTATAAAAATTGCAAATTCAACGTATTTATGTTTGGGTATATTAGTATTATTGCTACACAAAAAATTAGCTCACTAGGAGCATAATTTCAGGAGATATAAATAAAAATATGAAAATGTAATTTAACATTAGAAGTACTGAATTTTGAATGTCTGTAATTCAGAAACTTATCATTCGAATGACTTGAAATTTGGCTTCTAGGCGTATTTTGAACCGAAGATTTGAAATATCTCGTTAAATTTGGGTACTGCTATTGAAAAAAATGAAGTTTGGATTCGTTTTAATATGTAGATGCACCCCTAAGCAAATTTTATACACACCATTTAAAAGTAGACTTTATTTCCAATCGTTCGGTATCGCTTTTATCCCACTTCCTGAAAGACTAGAATTATACAAATTATGTACAAAGGTGTGTTTCGTGTAACAATACAACATACATTCGGACCTCTATTTAACGAAGTCGCTAAATCTCGAAAAAAAGTTCGTTATGTGGAAAATTCGTTAAATAGAGATGAACCTTTTTAAATACTTTAAACTACACAAACAGATTTTTAATTCATACACACTAAACATTATTAAAAAACTTAACTAATCACACTTTTTTTTTTGTAAATCATATTTATTAACCATTTGGATAAATGTTTATTGTCCTCGTCAGGGTAGGAAATAGAAAGCATATCTGAAGCTTTTTATTGGTTTAATCCGGATTTTATTCGTGTTCTGATTGGTCTATACAGTAATCTGTATTTCCCTTTGCTTTCAACAGAGATAGATTACTTCTGTTGCCACTATAACAAAAAAGTATATAAAAAAAAAATAATAATTACTCAGAAACAAATTGAGATACAGCTTTCAAACAAATTGCATTTAAAAATACATTTTTTTCTCTATACGACGGTGTAAAAAGTAATATTGTGGGATGTTTAGAAGTTTAAGAATGAAATTTCATTTAAAATGGGTCGTCAGATTTCTTGGACGATGGAAAAGCCTTTTCCCGAACAGCCAATGAAATGCTTGGATAATACGTAAGTTTCAGGTGGATAATACGTAAGTTTTAAGAAATCTGACGGGTGGCAGGCGATTTTGTCGCTTGCAATTTTTACGTGTAATAACACTATTAATGTTTAATCCATGGCGTACGTAATGTAGGATCAACTCCGAGCGATTTTTTACGTCTTAAATTTTAGTCTTCGAAAAAATCATTTTCAAAATGGTCGTTGTAATTTGTTAAATTGCTTTTTTTTTTTTTTATTATTATTATTGATTTTACCCATCAAAAAGCAATGTGTACAAGAATTAGAAAAAGTATTGTTCGGAAATACACTGTATTTTCAAGTTTGAGAAAATATTTACATTAAAATTAATGAATTTTAATGACGTTATAGTATTTACTATAACAAGTATTTTTAAGCATTGTATTACTACATGCGTCCATAAATTTAATTACTGAAACTAATTTACTACAGAGAGTGTGAAAGGGGGATATTGAAAGTTTGCATTTCTTGGATGAAATGCAAAGAATGACAGGGATTTTACTGCTCACGTTGAGTTACGTACCTGGTAAAAATAATTCAAGGTTATTGAGCATTTTAAAATGTGTAAAAGTAAGAATAAGTTTGAAGTGTCCGGAAATATTTTGAAAAATAAGGAGAAAAAAAAAATTATATCAGAAGAAAAAGTTCGTTAGATAGAGAATACACTTCGCTATTTGGATATTATTTTACGAAGAAATTCGCAAAATGTTGTTGGTTCCGAGGAAAAGTTCTCATGATAGAGGTTCGTTAAATAGAGGTCTGACTGCATTAATATTTTTACAACTTAATTCGAAATGAATACATTAATTTTAAGGCATTTTTCAATTGGCCTAAAACAGGTGATCAATCGTCCAATATTCCCTGTTAACTAGTACAATTGTATGGGGGTTGAATCAACAATGGATTTAAAGATGCGCCTATAAATGCTCGCCAAAATAGTCCAAATCTCTGTGAAACTGCAACAATGAAACATTTTAAAGATTAAAAGGTAGAAAATAAATTGTAAATAAAAAATGAAGAGTATCTATCTAAAAACTTTGAAAGTGTGACATTTTTTAAAAATACGCTTTTATAAGTTAATAGTTTAATATTAATTAATTTACGATTATACTTTGAGAAATCAATACAGAAATCCTAAAAAGATATTTTAAATAATACATTTTTTCTTTGTTGCCCTACCTTAAAAATAAAGTAGAGCAAAAATTAGATTTGCTAGAGCTTTCTACCAAACATAAAAAAAAAAAAAAAAAAAAAAAAAAAAATCAGTGAACTTTTGATAATCGAGTTCGCTCAAACAGTGAAGCGTGATTTTCAGCATGAACACTTAATACTGATAAAAGAGTATTCTTTAAAAAACTATTTTTACTTTTATACTTTTTTAACACTTTCCAACATAGTTGAAAAGTGTTTATGAATCCGATTTGTACATGTAAAAAAAGACGGACTAAAAAATGGAAATACTACTGGCAATCTAGACGCCAGTACTATTTCCGTTTTTTTTTGCGGGAATTTTTACCCATAAATTACAGAAAAATTTCCGTTTTTAATCAGAAAAACTGAAATTTTTTTGTAATTTATGGGTAAAAATTCCTGTAAAAAAACGGAAATACTATTGGCATCTAGATTGCCAGTAGTATTTCCGTTTCTTAGTCCGTTTTTTTTTTTTTTTTTTTTTTTTTTTTACAGTGTATGTCCGTCTGTCCGTCAGTCCATGCTCTGACACGCGTAAACATACTTGGATTTTCATGCAATTGATATATGTTAATTATGTTTACCATGGCATGTTCGGCATTGAATGTGAAATGTGTAGCATTAATAGTTCATTTACAGGGACACTCAAGAGAATTCCGTTACATTAGGGTGAATGGGGAAAATTGCAGTGTATTTTAATGATATTATGCTGTTTCAAATGTACCGAAATTGCTATAAATCACTGAATTTCTATAGAATAGGATATTCACAACATTTATCGTTCATTTACAGGAACACGCAAAAGAATTCACGTACCCATTCTCCTAATTAGAGAAAATTGCTGTAGGGGATTTTTCAACTGTGGTATATATTTCCTACCTGAAGTAACTTTTTACATCATGTAGTTTATAGATAGAAATCTATACATACAGGGCTGGTCAAATAATTCGGATAATTTTCAGATTGTAGATGGGAATGACTGAAATTGGATTTTCAAATGGGTTTTGCGTTTTTAATGGTTCAGTTATTACATCCTATTTCAACTTATTAAACGGCGAAGTTTTTTTTTTTTTTTACATTATTCTGAATGTGTTGGAAAGTGTTTCATTATCTATGCTTGGCACATGTTTTTTTTATTTCTTGTTTTTGATAAACTAAGTCTTATTGTCAAAATTTTATTCTTTGCTCGCCAGTATACCGTATCAGAATTTCTTGATTTTCTTCCATTTTTCATATTTATATCAGGGAATACATATTTCCATGTCATTTACGTCTTGGTATTTCAAAGTGGATATCGCAAAAGAAGCTTTGGGCACACTTTTTTTTATTTTGTCGCGAAAGATAAGTTAATGGCTGCTACATTCCAGAAAAGTCCACACCACAACAGTCTAGTTTTTGCTTTAGGTCCTACAGCTATCTTTTTCACCTACATTTTTCCCCCGTTATCGGTACATTATGGGTCACAACTCAGAAACTTTCTTTATATATGTATTTGACATTTATAAAACTAAATAATTTTTTTTAAATGGTGCAATAATTCACAAGCACTCTTATCTTATTATTCTTTATTTTTTAAAAGACTTTCAACAAAGGATGTTATAACGCTTGTATGGTTTTTGTGTCTATGTCCAGGTCTGAAGGGGTGCCTTATTTTTCATTCAATTCCTACTATTAGCTCACACTCTCCCTACATTTATTTATTTATATATTTATCTTGTTCAAATTTTCAATCGTTAATAAAAGACTCATTATTCATCCTATCAAGATGCAATAATTTTTTTTAAACTTGTACTGGATGACAATTGATGTTAATACAAATTTTTCAAATATTAATTAATTAATTAAATTTTAATTAATTAATTTTAGTTTTGCATGGGAAACAAAATGGCGGCCATTGGTTATTGAAGATCAATGAAAGTATAAGGGGTTACCATAGGGGGGACCCTGTTCTGTCGCCAAATAGCGCCAAGTTTGTCGCCAACTGGGCGATATATCGCCAAATTTGGCGGCCAAAATGAGTCGCCAAAAGTGATGCCAACTTGGCGATATCTCTAATATTTCGCCAAATTCCCATAGAGTTCCATTGTAAACCTACTTGCTTATCAACAAATTGAGATATTTTAATGCAACAAAAACTCATATTAGCTTAAGGGATTATATTAAATTTTTCTTTGACGGCCTAAGTAGGAATTGACTTTAAAAACAAAATTTTTATATTACTTGTTTATGATCCTTTCTTTATTTTTTCTTCTTTTTGTTTGAAAGATATAGTTTTGGTTGTGGTCCGGTATCGATTGCATTAGAATAAAAAATGATATTTTTGTGAATCTGTTTTATTGTCTTTTTTTGACGCTAACAGACTTCATCGACTCCAATTTTCATAAAAATTGGCATATCGACAAGGGATTTGTCCAGACATAACTTCTGAAGGAGTGCTCTTATTTTTTATGATTCTTTCTTTCTTTTTTCTTCTTTTCGTTGGAAAGATCTAGTTCTGGCTGTGGTCCGGTATCGATTGCATTAGAATAAAAAATGATATTTTTGTCAGTCCGTTTTATCGTCTTTTTTTTACGCTAACAGACTTCATCGACTCCAATTTTCATAAAAATTGGCATATCGACAAGGAATTTGGATAAGATACACAATAGACGAAAAGCTACTTTTTTCTTCTACGAACGTACAACAACAACTACTTTATAAAAAATGTAGTGAACTACAACTGTAATTATTTTGGCTGTTAGTCAGCCACTTTCCTAATTACCTCGCTAATTTTAAGTTTAAGGGCGTAGAATGCATTCATATATACAAAATATCTCCTCTGGATATTAATATTCTTAATTTCCTTTTCGTTTGTACTCTTCTTAAAATTTTTATTATTTCTTAGTTCTCAAAATACTTCTAAAATATAGGCTAAATTTAATATTTTATGTGTTAAAAGCTGACGAACTGTAAGATTTAAACACTTCAAATAAAATTCAAGCAGATATTGTAGAAATATTTTGACAACGAAGGGAAAAAGAGACAACTTTTAAGAAGAGTACACAGAAAAAAGTAAGTTAAAAATATTGATTTCCCCATGAGATATTTGAAATATACGAATGCATTACATGCCCAGAGACTTATTAACATTAGCGTCAGAAAGTGCCTGACTAACAGCCTTAACTACAACTACTTAAAAAATATATAACATGAACTTTAAAAAGTTCGCTATTTAACTTAAATTAACTTAATTCAGAAAGTGACTGACTAACAGCCTTAACTACAACTACTTATAAAATATATAACATGAACTTTAAAAAGTTCACTATTTAACTTAAAAAGTGATTAAAATAATGAAAGAGATGTTACAAGTTAAAAATAAATATTTTATTTATAACTTCTTAGTACTTTCAAGCTTTTCCAAGCTCTTCATCAAAGAATATTTTAATAACTAATTGTTTATTTATACAAATACATCACTTCGTTTTGAAAATGAGAGAGAGAGCTAATAATTATTAGAGTTGAAACGTTAAAAGTAGAAGTAGCAGTTTATTGGATTAAACTTAATTAGAGAAAAATATATATTATTATTCTCTCTAATAATTTCAACTCTAATAATTATTGGCTTGCTCTCATTTTCAAAACGAGATGACGCATTTGTATAAATAAACAACAATTAGCATAGGTTGCCAACCTCAAACTAATCTTCCGTAATACGTGCGTTAATTTGACCCCGGTTTAATATGTTTCGAACCAGAAAATTTTTAAAGAAATTAAATTAAATATGTTGAACCTTGTTGAAACCTTGAATTAAATAAATAAATATTCATGAAATAAATTTTGTGGTTCGAAAGTGGTTAACCAGGATCAAATTAAATCTGATATTATGGAAGATTAGTGGAAGGTTGGCAGCTATGAATTAGTTATTAAAATATTCTCTGATGAAGTGCTTGGAAAAGCTTGAAAGTACCAAGAAGTTTTAAATAAAATGTGTATTTTTAACTTGTAACATCTCTTTCATTATTTTAATTGCCTTTTAAGTAAAACAGTGAGATTTTTAAAGTTCATATTATATATTTTATGTTTGAATCCAGATGAAAAATTGCGTTTCATCTTATGATTTTATTTACAACTACTTATTTTAAAAGTAGCGATTACAAACTACTTTTTAAAAGTACTCACTACTTTGCTATTTTCAGATTTTGTCGAATGATTCAAACTGCAGCCGAAATTTAGAACGCGGAGTGGACTCACTGCATATATTTATTCCCTAGCATTCACATTTTGGCAGGTGTGCAATGTTAAGGTCCAAACAGCAAAACCTCGTGACAGCGGAAGCTCTTATGTGGTCAGGCGATCTCTTTGGTGTTTTATGGCTTTCATCGGATGTCTAGAAGCCAGAGGTCACAAATGAACGTCGTTGACATGTCCATATCCGCCTGTTTCTTTTGTTAAGATTCCTATTTCTTTTGTTGGTGACCACAGAACGCTTGGAAAAGAAATTCCAGTTGACATATTTATGGTTTTTCGTCGGGTAAACGCTGGTAAGAGCAAATAAAGACTGGTAAAAGCCAATAAACGCTGCCTTAAAATGGGTATTTATAATTAAGCAACATATTTTTGATTATTTTCTCGGTTTACAGCAGCATCCAATGTTTAAGTCTTAATTTTGAAACACAGGATCTCAATTTGTTTTGAGTGTATACTACTTCACTGTTTTATAACTTCGCTACTATATACATACAACTTCACTTTTATAAGTACTGCTATGATAAGTTACTGCGCCATAAACAGAGGCGCCAACTATTTTAATTTTCAAGGAGCATAGTCTATCATGAAGGTCACAAAAGTCAATCGACGAGATATAAGGACAGAGACCTCCCATTGTTTATTTTATATTTTAAGAAGGGAGGGGGGACACTTTCTGAAAATTTACAGAGCCGACACTTGCCCCTTTACCTTCCATAGCCGACACCTATGATCCCAAAATAAATTTATAATACGAAACCACAGAGTCATAGATGGATTTGATTTATTCATGAAACTATTAGGAGAAAGCATTTTAGAGCTGTATAAACACATTTAATAAACAATTTTTCTTTAAATCTAAAATGCGTAAAATGGATTAATAGAAGATAATACTTACATTTACTGTCGAGGTTATTTTTAAGAATATATACAGTTACCTACTTGATCATGTCACGACTTATTTATGATTCAATTGCACGTAAAAAAAAAAAAAAAAGATAACACTCGAGTAGGTTCAGACAATCATTTCTGAGTATATTTTTAAACATTGTAAACATAGGATAATAATCGTATCTAATCTTGAAAACGTGTAAAACAAGAAAGAAAAATCATGCGTCAAGCATAGATTAGGAATAACTTTCCAACACATTCAGAATATTGCAACAAACTTCACCCATTAAGGGTCTACTTCAGTCACGCGAAAAGACCCGCTCGCTAATGGTAATCTTATGGAAGAAATTGCTTAAGATGTCTTGTTTGCATTTAATTTTTTTTTTCTTTTTTGCATTGTATAGCTGAGATCGGTCTGTACAAAGTCCGTTTCATACATTTTCGATTTTGTGTGCAGATTTTTTTTTTTTTTTTTATGAGGATGCTTTCACTTTCAAAACCGGTTCCGAAAATGAAAGTGTCCTACTTAAAAATACCTGTAAACAAAACGGAGAAAGTAAAAAATGACCTTTGTGCAGATTAATCTCAACTATCCAATGAAAAAAAAATCATTTTAAAATATTAAAATGCAAACGAGATATCCTAAGAAATTTCTTTCATAGGATTAGGATTAGAGAGGGCGTCTTTTCATGTGACTGAACTAGCCTCTTAATAACGGGAAAGATGATGTCTAAGTAGACGATTTGGAAATCTCATCATAACACATTTGAAAGCACAGTTTCACAATTACCATCTACAGTCGGAAAAATATATGAATTCTTTTGTAGAACCCTGTGTATGACCTATAGATTTGCACATATACTATGCAAAGATTTAGTTCAGTTAGGAAACGTATGACACAGCTGAAAATTCCCTTCAGCAATTTCCGTCAATAAGCGGAAATATACAGGAATTCTTTTGTGTGCATGTGATCTATAGAATTTATACACACCAAGTAATATGCAAAGAAATAGAAAACGCATACAACAGTTGAAACTCACTTCGAGCAGTTATTGCTCATAAACTGTATTGCAACCGGATTCTTTTGTGTGTCCTTGTAAATGTACAGTAAATGTTATGCAAACCCTATTCTATAGTAAGCATCTTGTTGTGAATTTCTGATGGATATCAATTTCAATATGTCTGAAATAAAGTAACATAGAGGTGAAGTGTGATGGCTGGGGGTGACACCAAAAATGTAACCCTTAAAATCCGCTACATTCAGCCCAAACACAACCACGTGCTTTAGCAAAAACAGATAACTTTTAGTAATACAGTTTTTACTTCATAATTCAACGAAACGTTAATTTAGAATGATTAAATACAAGCGGATAATTTTCATTTAGAGAAAAAAAGCACGCGTGAAGTCAAGGAATTCGGTCCCTGTTCCACGTGCTTGTTTTGTTTGGGCCGAATGAGGGCATTTAAATTTGAGTGATAGCGTGCATCACATTGCAAACCATTTTTACGACATACTGCATCTCCATCTATCTCTTTTCTCTATGAGAGTAACACCATAAAAATACACTGCAAACGATATTTTCACATAGACTATAACGTAACCAACTATTCGAGCTTCACATTATTGCTACACTATTTTGAATAGAAATCAGCCAAAAATTCGGTTTCGTTTTTGGCCCAAAAGCAGAGTTTCGGCGTTTTTCGGCGAAAATGCTGTCGAAAATTCGACTGGACCGAAACTCAACTGAAACTCTAAAAATCTCGTTTCTTCTTTCGGAAATTTTCACATGACTCAATGATTTGAGCTGTATCAGTTCAAATGAGGCACTCTTTATTTATTGCTATGAACTTCACTGTTTATAATTATCAGTCATGAGTGCAAATTATAAAGCAAATAATGCTTGTAGAACTAAACTTTGAAGACGCTTTTCACGCGCCCATTAAAAGTTGCAGACTTAACAGTAATAGAAAATTTTTAGTTTGAAACCGCAGAAGAGTTTCGAATAATCTTTGAGAAATTTCTAGTATAACAAATGATCATTTACAAAAATCATTATTTGTAATGAATAAATAAAAAGTTTTGGCCCGAGGTACAGAGACCAACTTGGGCCATCACGTATAATAACTTAATAATTATTTAAATTTAAAAAATACATATAATTAATTAATAATTATGTATATTTATATATGTATTAATGACTTGAAAAGTTTTTTTGGGATATTTTCATTTACAGTCAAAAATAGAAAGATTACCAAAATTCGGTTTCGGTTTTAAAAACCTGTTTAGGTCGAGCCTTAATTTTCAACACCGAAAATGCTATTGTAAACCTCTATAACACATACTTATTACAGAGCAATCCGACTACATTTAAGCGAATTAGAGAATAGACAGACAGACGGTCAGACAAACCGAATTCATAAACACTTTTCAACTATGTTGGAAAGTGTTTTTTTTAACACTTCATAAATGAAAAACGTATAAACAATGCTGCATTGTAGTGCACACAGAATGAGATATTTTAATTTGCGACGCTTCTAATATTTTTGTGTTTCATGTTTATTTTAGCTCTAAGCAAAAGAAAGTAACACCAGCTTTCAGTCACATTTATTAAAGCTGAAATTCACTGACGAAATGCCTCTCGCAGTGGAATGTTACATCTTCCGCCCAAATGAAATTGCATTTCATAAATTCTCTGTACAACATTTCCAGAGAAAATTAAAAGTGACACTCGTTGTTTCGAACTGCTTCAGTCCCAGTTACAGCTAACTTATTTCTTTTATTATTTGCTTACATTTATTTATATTTTGGAAAATGTAGTACAAGGTTTTTTTTCTCCTTCTGAATAACAAAAAATATAATTTAGTAGCGCAAATATGTGCATAAAATGGTGCATTGCGCCAGTTGTGTAATTTTAACAAAATTATGTATCCGAAATTGTTAAGATTTTTCATTTTATTACTGTAATATTCTATTGTAATATATTCTATTGTAGTAAAGTATCAAAATATTTCTATAAGTTGTTATGCGCGATGTTGTTGTTAATGAATAGAATAATAAAGTTGAATTAATAATAAATTAAAAGTACGTTAGAGAAGTAGGAAAAAAAACAAGATTATAAAAAAAAAAGGATGTAAATTTATTTTATCCCTTTAACTAAAAAATAGGCGGAAAACCAGTATTTATTTACAAGACAACATAAAAAAAGAAACAAAGAAAGAAAAAAAGAAAGCAAGAAATACTGTATGCTACAAAAAACTGGAGAAAGCTTTTCAGATATCGTGTGATGGAAACATTATTCCTTTGTAACATTGTAGAATTTTAGAGTTACTGACGATTCAGAAAATCTTTCCCTTATATATATATTTCCCTTAACTATAGAACAAGAGCAAATTAGAAACTTCAAAAACCAATAGGTTTCCGTGATTTGCAGAAATAATTCTTAAATAAAAGGACCTCTTTGCTAGCCATAATTGCTGGAAATGCTATGAAGTAGTGTTTTACAGTATGTTTATATTAACAGAAAATCATATAATTAGCATTAATACAGTATAGAAGTTGTGCCAAATATAACTGACTGTTTATACAACGAAATAAAATCAAATAGGGACAGTTATTAAAATTAATTTTGCAGCCCATTAATGTGTAAGAATGTTTTTTTAGTAAGCTTCCTCCTATCAGTTCAAAATTTTACGTGCAGGCTTAGGTTCCTAATTTTTTTATCTCATGGATACTTAAAATTACATCTTAGTATGCTTCCTTGTATTCGTATCAGCACGAAGTTTCACGTACAAGTGGCGCTTTGGTTTCTGAAGTTTTCAATCATTGGGTACTTTTAAAAATTCCACCACAAAATTCTCGAATCGCCTACCTTTTTTATTCCTTGGGGCAAATAGAAATATGGAGTGTACAGATTGAGTTTCACCGCGATTTTGGAAAACATTTAGTTGTGCTCGATCATGAATAAGAATTAATCCCAATAACCACATTGCAGAACGTACCTACTAATGTTAATTTTCCCTGATTAATTTTTAACACAACTATTCTAATTGATAAATAAATCATGTAATTTTCCATCTGAGTGAAATAAGTTACCTTTTCACTCGATGGAAAATTACAACTCATATAATGTTATTTTTCGTTTACGACAAGTGTGTCAAACCGTCCTCTGACCGAATTTGAAGAGAAAATGTATTTTGACGCTTTACGGGAACGCTTTCTCGGTCCACCACTACCAAATAACACTGTACTACCATACACACTGTACGTCTAACAATAGTTATCAAGCAAAAATTTTAAAAAAAATGCATAGTATTAGGTGGAATTAAAAGACAAAATTATTAAAAATAACAGGAAAACCGACTAAAAGAAAGCAATATTTGATTTCCTTCCGTTTAGAAATGCTTTAAAAATTTTTAGTATACATTAGCCAGAACATTATAGGGCTCACATAATATTGTGCGGGTCCGACTTAAGATATTCGGAACATTTGTAATTCTTCTTAAATGGAAGATAAAAAGCTTTAATAAACAGCGCAATATAGACTGTGCTAATTATACAATTTTACGCTTAAAAAAAAACAAACAAATGCTTCTCAATCTACGAATATATAATATAACTACGGACTAAAATATATAATAACCTATTCCGTGTCTCCCACAATTCCGAAAACTGTTCTTTATTTTTAGAAACGTCAGAAACCAATATATTTTTGAGATTTAACCCTTTCAGCACCAATATTTAAAAAATGAAATAAAAATTATGAAGTTTTCACACATTGCTAATCATCCTCTGAATAAGCCAAAAACAATCTAATAAACAATTCTTAAAGAAAAATCTTTTTATTAGAGAATGGATAAACGTCGTGGACACGTGTTTTAAAATAATTCTGTAACAAAATTAAAAAGAGCTATCCACGTTGAGTTTAAATCAAAGTTCAAAATATTCTTAATAAAATAACAAACATATTTAGCTACTTCTGATATCAAATTATATGAAAATTACATGATTTTAAAAAGTCTCACCTGGACAAGAGATTCCATCTTGAATCAAAATTTCTCTCGATGAAGTTTCTTTTCAAAAATATTTTCTCATTCCATTTTTTTTTTTTTTAAATATTCACTAGGGGGCTCGGCCCCCTACGAGCTACGCTCGCCAACCCCCGTTCAGACACCACAGTCTCTAAAAGCACGCTAATTTGATTGGCTTTAAAAAGATTTTGAAAGATTGAATTATAATTTAAAAAACAGTGGCGATCTCCCTATAAATGGGTTTCTATTCATTTTTCTTCCATTGGAGAATTTTAAGGAAAATTCAGCTGCTGTTAAAAGATACAATGGCTGTTTTCGTCTTTGATTAAATAAAATCAGTTAAACATTTCAAAATAAGCTAATGTAATAAGCAAACCTGCATCAAAATGCAAATATATTTTACAAATACCAATGTCTTCTTTTGACGGAAACGACACAGAAGGTTAACGAATTTTAACTAAACCATTTAAGCAATTTCTTTATTTTTCTGCTTCACAGATTTTTCTTTTTCAAATCATATTTTTTGTTGATGACACTTCATTTTCAGCTTGTAATCTATTTTATATTTATTACATTACTAAACAATCGCTCGAAAGCAGTCTAAACGTGTTCAATAAAATTAATATTAATCTTATTAATATAATCTCAAACTATCAAATTAATGTCTCGCGCAATTTTTAAATTTAAACTGTTTTGCAATATTACTTTTTGTTCATTTTACGTAATAAGTGTAATGTGACGTAAATGTGACGTAATTTCTCCTATTTAAGACTTCTAACGCATGTTAATGAATTTATTATTTTACAATATCCTTATAAAATTCACGTGTAAATATAATTTTTACGAAGTAATTTTCAATAAGTTCCTGCTTTTCACACGTAATTATTTAATTCTAATTTGAAAGTTTTTTTTTTCTGTTAATAATAGTCACGAGTAAATAACTTTTTAATTTGAAGCAAACATTATTATTTGCGCTGTTTATACAGTTGGCAACAGTTTAAATTAATACCATTTCCTAAAATAAGTATAAAAAATATCTCTCGAAATGCTGAAAATTTGAATTTAAAATAGAAATAAAACCTCAAAAAATGAGTCAAATTCAAAAAGTGAATGCAGTCTGCACACCGGGAAATTCTAACGTATAAAACGATCTAAAAATGAATTAATTCCCATGTATAGTTTTTGCTACTATAAAACTTTTTTAATGGAACGATTTTGTCCAACTTTAGCATTAAATATCTCTTAAAATAATTATTCGATTTGAAAACTGTCTGCATCAGCGTGTTTATCAAACATTTCTCTATAAAAACGCTGATTTTCATATTTTTGTATGCAGTATTTTTCTTAATATTAACGGAGAAAGATTTCCAGTCACAAAAAATCCAAAACCGGTGGCGGTGACAACGTAAGTTACCTTTTTTTAGAATAGAGAGATAGTTTTGGTTGGAAAATGATTATAAATGCAGGCAAAATTTGTAAAATTCTTTTAAATTAAATTAAACGTCTTAAAATTTTTTCTAAAGTGTATGTACTTGATCAAGGACACCAGTTGCGAATCATTTATAAAAGCAAAGTTTCTTTTGCTGACACTCATTTTCGGAAACGTTTCGAAGTATTTATTATTCAATGTAATACAGTAGAACCTCTTTTATCCGAAAATCTATATTTTTAAAGTTTTTCTTTTTCTTTTTCTTTTCTTTTTTTTTTTTTTTTTTTTTTTTACTATCACATTCTTGTGTGCAAAATCCATTTTGAAACCTTTTTCTTTTTAAACTACCATATTCCCTGTGTGAAAGCAGTCCTTTCCAAACTACAAGTACATATAAATATTTTCGATCCCCTTTCTTAGAGTTCCTTTGAATTTAACTTAAGCTCCCGTAAGCTGCTAAGTGGAACGAAGAAAACGAACAAATTAGCAATTCTGAAGCTTTTGAATAGGTTTGGGATGGTTGGAGCAGCAGAAAGACTGTGACACTGGGGAACTAATAATAGTAAAAAACTCCCTGATAGAGCTTAAAAGCAAAGGCAATCTAAATTGCGAGAAAGAAAACATTTTTTCACACCCTTGTGAAATATGTAAAAAGTACTTAATTTCAAAATTAAAATTCAGGTAATTTATTCTTGTTTCTATTTTGCCATTGCTTTATTTTTATTAATAATGTATAAGCACTTGTTGACACAATAAGAAATATTGCATATATCTCTCCTTAATCTCAAAATGGAAGCATTCTCAATTATCCAAAAATTTCGATTTTCCGAAAGATGGTCGGTCCCAATTACTTCGGATAATCGAAGTTCTACTGTAATTAGTTTTTTCAAACAGGGATATCGGTTTCTAGAACGTTATCAATTTTTAATGAAACTGTTTTTCGCTGCCTAATTGAATTTATACATGCAAGAATAACAAAACAACATCAATTTAAATGTTAATATTAATACAATAAAACCTCCCTAAAGCGACCACGTTCAGTTCCAATAAAAATTGGTCGCTTCGAGAGCTGGTCCCTTAATGAAGGTCATCATTAAATCTAGATTTTAATTGTTGAAAAAAGTTAACAATTAAAGTTACTAAAATTTATTTATTACATTAGGAAAAAATATGAAAATTTAAGTATTAAAACAAAAGTTAATTACTACAGAGTTTTAAAAATGAATACATTGACGTTTGCTTTGATTTTACGATTTTATCTTTTATAACTTTTATTACCAAGTCCTTTCGAAGTTCAGTAAATATGCGTTTTTTTTTCTTGGACGGGAACAAATAATGACGATTTCATTAATTTATCTATTTCTTTGAGAATTTCCTGACAGAATAGTGCAGGGGAGTTTATTGACCGTCATCGTTAATTTGTCATCAGAGTAAAATTCATTGCCTAAAAAGGCACAAAGGGGTTTAAACACTTAAAAGTTACTGGAATAAATAAAAATTCTAAACTTAGTTTAGAAGTTTGATAAATAATGCGCTCTCCGGAATTATTTTTCTAATAATCCGGAATTATTTTTCTAATAAAACCTTCTTCAAACGACCAGGAAAAAACGAAATTTGTTTCATTTTCTTCAAAGAAATGGGTCGCTCATGGAGGGAGTTCAACTGGTATGATCTCTGAATAGAGGTAAAATTAGTATTGAGTCTATGGGAATAAATTTCGTTCCATGAAAAAATGGTCGTTCTGGGAGGTGGTTGCTTAACGGAGGTGGCCGCACAGGGAGGTTTCACTGTACTATTAATTTATCCTGTTTGTCTGTAAAACAACTATTTGTTGAACATAAATATATTTATTTGATAGCATCCGAAAAGATGGTTTGAGAAAATTGTTATTCCTGTGTAAAAAAACTACCGGATGTCCTAAAAAGAACTGACTGATTTTAAAATTCAATAACTTGCAAACGGTCGCAGATATTTAAAAAATTCTTGCAGGAGCATTATGCATGATGTCAGGAGTTTTTTTTACAGTGATTCTCGAATTTAGTTCGAATTACAAACAATAGATGGCGTTGCGAGCAATATGTGCTAAATCCAGGCGCGATTTTTGGTACTTCGGGACCCACTCAATACATTTTAATCTTCCTTTTTGGCATAGGAGAAGAAAAAGGCCAAAAAATACATCTTGAATTTAGCGCCTATTGCTTGCAGCGCCATCAACTGTTTGTAATTCGAACTAAATTCGAGAATCACGGTAAAAAAAAAAAAAAAAAAAAAAAAAAAACTCCTGACATCATACATAACCCTCCTGCAAGAATTTTTTAAATATCTGTCACCGTTTGCGAGTTATTGAATTTTAAAATCAGTCAGTCCTTTTTAGGACACCAGATATCTAATACACTATAAATACTCGAAAAATTTCCGAAAATTAGTGGCACCAAAATAAACTTTGTTTTCACAAATTCTTCTTATCATCTCGAAAATATATTGGTTTCTGAGGTTTCTAAGAATAAAGACCGCTTTTGGGATTCGTGGGTAACTTACTTGGAAGAGGTTATTACATATTTTCGTACAGTATTATATTATATGATATTAGGTTGTAACGAAAGTTTTCCCCCAAATCACCATTACACAATACTAATTATAATATATATAATTAACTGTAATTTTATGTATAACCACCATTCCGCCAAACCTTCACAGTGTCATATGATAGAACACTAGTAGCTAAATTTGTACACTTTATTTGCTGACATTCTGTAGCTGACATTTTGCAACAGAACTGGAAGTAAATGATGGTTCTAATCTGGTAGCGTGATAGTTCTATTTCAGATACCTTGTACTTAATGATAACGATATTGTTTTACAAATTGCGCAACAAAGTGTTATAAAGCAAGTCTCTTTCTTTCAAATGCCAAAAATTATTTGACAAAATATGAGCAAACACGTCAAAGCGAACTGTTTGCACAGACCGCATTAGCTGTGGCGGGAAACTTTCGTTTCAACCTGATATTTTCCTAGATTATGAAATATTTGTCATATTCATTCTGTTTCATTTATTAAATTCAGATGTATGTTATTTGAGTAACGAAGATATTAGTTAAGGAATTAAAATCGTTAGACGGAATCTTTGTTAACCCAAACGTGACTTCATATCCAATTAAAATAGAACGCGGCTGCGTTATATAAACGTGCGCATCTAATAAAACATTCGTTAACTAGTAGAACCAGATAAGCCGGTGGAAAAATGTTTCAGCTAACGAAGATTTTTCCACCGGCTTATCTGGTTCTACTAGTTAACGAATGTTTTATTAGGAAAAATCTTCGCTAGCTGAAACATTTTTAACCCTGCCTTTATGTACTGAATTATGATTTTATGAAAAATTTATCTTCTAAAGCATTTTTTTTTTGGCCCCACCAGTGGCCGAGAGGTTCTGCTCTCGAAGCTGGTAGACGGGAGGTGCTGGGTTCGATCCCAATCGCGCCCGTCGGCCTAATCGTTCGGAGTTTTCGTGGTTTTCTTCGAACCTTGGATTTCCAAGCGTTAATACGGGTTACGTTCCCTTAGAAAGACCCCCACGAAGGGCACTCCCCCTGGGCCTATATCCCTCGCGCAGATAATTGGCCGTCAAAAAATCAACCAATCTAAAGCATTTTTCGTGCATTCTTTAAACTACATTAGAAGATTTACATAATCATTTAATAAATTTTAGAAGGATTTAGAAGGATTCATTAAATTTGAATTTATAGGGATTTTGTGCAATATTTGTAACCCTACTCAAATATTTTATTTTAAATATTTTTCTTAGTATTTTGTAGAATTAGGAAATGTACAAATATAATGTTCTTGCAATAGAAATATAGAAATATTTCGGAATTGAAAATCCCCCTCCCTCAACGCAAAGAAAGCTGAAGAAAAGATGCAAAGGCAAAAGGAATCATCCTTTTAAAAATATTTTTGTTCTGTGTAACCAATAATGCTTTTGGAACAAGATAAAATAATGTAGCTATAACTCATTCAATAACTGTATTACAACTAATCGATGTATTAAGGGAATTTTATAACAAGTTATTTTAACGGTACTTATAAATACCGTCAGTAGATAAAAGGTTCAGCAGATGTAATTAGTAGTCGCAGTATCACTTTACATGTCAGTCGCACATTTTTTTTTATGAATTTTTTCTTGCTGTGAATTTAAAAAAAATGTTCAAGAGTCTTATTAAAATATGATCCTTATACAAATTCAGTTCACATCATATAAAAAAAAGTTATATTTTCTAATAAATATATCTAATTTAATTTCCCTTCATGTATTTTCTACTTAACTTTTACGCAATCATTAAACTTTTTTAAACTATACAGTAAACTAGAGAGAACTATCGGCTTGATGCTTTGCATACAAATGACTGTTTTTAACCAAATTTTTATTCAACTTGCTTTTAAAAATTCCTTGCTCTTTGCCTGCGAAAGCTTTATTCAACTTGCTTTTAAAAATTCCTTGCTGTTTGCCTGCGAAAGCTTTTATACGTACAGCTTCACTTTTAATAAAATCGTTTTCAATTTCCAAACTATAAAACGACAGTCAAATTCTCCGAATAAGTGAATTGGAAAATTTCAAATAGCATTTACATGGGAATATGGTATACTAGCATTTATTTGGTTAAAATTCGAATGTCGCCTCTACTTTCAATTTTATTGTGAGCAATTTCTAACATAAACGGAAAAGCATTTACGACGTCAGTTTTCCTGTGTTCCATTCATAAAGTTGCTGGTATAATGATGAAATTATGCAAGAGTGGATGAGTATTTCCAATCTTAAGATTTCGTTTAAGCAATCCCAAAATCCCAAGATCAGAGGATTTTGTGAACTACAAAATTGCGATTTTTTCTTTAAATTTAAATAACTATATGATATATTATTACAAGAGCAGTAATTTATAAGCAAATATAATTTGAATGAAAATATCCTTGTCTTTTAAAAGTAGCTCAAAAGAAAAACTAATACTTTTATTTCACTTACGAAAAGCTTAACCTTTGGATCTTCGGGTTATTAACACTTTGAAAATATGCAAAAACACTATAAATTCGATTAGCGGATAGTCTAAAGTTGGACTATATAGTTAAAAAATTTTTTTAAATCCCCACCCCACCACGCTTTTGGCAGGGATGGTGGGAAGATTTTTCTCCATCAGAGCTCTAGGACAATATTTCAGCATGCAAACAACAGAAATGACACTATGCAAATTTATTTTTAAATTGCTATAATTGTAAAAAAAATACGCTGTTATTATTTACTAGAAATTTCAAAGAGAAAAATGTTATCCCTTACAAAAGATCTTCCTTTATACGGCTCGAAAAAAACAAAATTTCTAACTCATGAAAATGGTTTTAATTCATCTCGGAAAAGCATTTTGACGTTGGCAGAGTAGGTGTGGTAATGAGAAGTAAAACTTATAAATCGTGTTATCCATTTTAATGTCAAAGAAATTTGATTGTAAATATATATATATTTTTTATTTATATGGAAAGACATTTGCCCACCAAAGCCTAAAGGGTTAACTACTGCCACAGAAATTGTCGCATAGCTACTGTAAGCGGTCTCTGAGACTGCTCCATCGAAAGATGAATAAAAGACTCAATTAATCATAGAGTACTGTTTCGGTACTAACATTTATGAACAGGTTTTTTAGAATAAAAATTCCCCTATTCAGAAGTCTCTAACGATAGTACTAAGGCTCCGAACGAAACAAAATGTCTCTTTTAAAATATTTCAAATCAAGCTGTATAGTATGTACTTTCTAACAATAACAAAGCGAAAACATGTCGGAAATTGTACGTCAAGGTGGAAAATGAGGTGCGTTCGTACTATAACTAGTTTTACAGATATTCAGATCTTGGTGCAATAGCTGTTGCACTCTTATGCAAAAATGCATGAATACAAAATTTATTACGATTCTGTGTATTAAATATAGTAATACGGAAATATTAGGACTCCATCTGAAATAGGCCGCAATGACCATGGCATCCTAGAATCATTACCTACCATGAGATATAATGGAATTAAATACTTATGATAAGATTTAATAGAATGGAAAAAAAAACTTTTATGAATATCCTTTTAAGTTTTGATTCGATTTTCACAAAATTTGAAATAACTCGAAAAAATTCTGCAACGATCCTATATATTAAATTTCAAACCATTGGGTTGGGTAATTTTTGTGCTGTTATATGCGGAAAGACGACGACTATAGGGGCTACATATTTATATAATTACGAACGCACCTATAACAACGTCGTAGTATATGACTATATATTATTTATTACGTATGATGGGTTTTTAAGAAAGTTCGCTGTAGATCTATTGTAGTTTATCTAACTGAACGATTGAATGTATGTTTCGATTAGTACGGTTTTGGTTAGTGCAATAATATCGAGGTTTCTCTCTAATCGAAAAAAATCTGTATCTAGAACTCATACTAAATTGTATAACTGCCAATCGATGGATCGAAAAAAACTATAAACATATTTATATGGTACGAATTAAAACTTTCAAACTGAGCGAAAAAATTCCCAGGCCTGGAATCGAACCCAGTTTACTGGATAACTTTAACCAATCAGTTTGCTTGTGTTAAAATAATAGTTTATATTTATATGGTACTTTACGCCGGGACATAAAGCATTAAACTTTTACGTAATCATACTATTTTAAATTAACTTTTCCCTTTACTGTCTGTATACAGTACTACAGAGAGAGCATGTATTCCGATTCGAAACTTTGAATACAAAATGATTTAGACCATTTTCATTCAGCTCGCTTTTTAAAACCCTCACCCTGCATGCGAAAGCTTATGCATGGCTTCTCTTTTAATAAAATCGTTTTCAATTTCCATATGCCAGTTTTTGAGAATTTGCAGTGATAATTATATAGGGAATATGGTACTGTAATTTATTGGATTAAGATTATTATTATTTTTTTTTTGTTATTATTATTTTGAGCAATCGTCTACATAAACAAAAAATCTTTTATGGATATAGATTTATAAAAATGCTATTATAGCGATAAAGTTGGGAAAGAGAACTACATAGGGGGATAAGCTTAATTTGCAATCTTAAGATTTCGTTTTAGCGATTCCAAAATTTAGGGATACATATATTTTGCTTAAAAATTACGATTTTTCATATTTATATAAATAAATGATGCACTTAATAAAATGTCCCTTAATGCACTTAAAAAATCCCTGCCGGCCCGGCCTACAGGCGGAGGTAGATTTCGAAGTTAAGTATATTAATTGCTCCAACAAAAACTAAATCATGATTAGATATAAATCTACTTTAACAGTTTTATCTGGCCGCTTTTGACGAGTTTTTATTTCATTTTTATATAATAGCTGGTTTTATCAGAATCATGTTAAGGCGGTATTAAAAAAAAATACTTTTCCATGCTCAACAACTCGAAATTTTCTGGCACATTTTCAGATTCATTTTTAATAGAAAAAATACGAAACTTGCTGACGTGATTTTTGAAAAGATTTATAAGCAGCATGTGTTCTTGTTTTTCTTTCAATTAATTGAAAGTTGATTAATAAACAAGTATTTTCTCAGTAGGGCAATATTTTTCCTTTCTAACACAATCGCTTCGGGAATTTCTGTTCAAAATGCCCACTTTGACATCATTTTTTGAAATATATGCTGCCTCTATAAAAAACTCGATCATTACGGTACGTTATATAGTTTCTGAAGAAGAGAATCTATCAATTGGATGCATTTGAGAGCAAAAATGAATTTAAAAATGAGTCAGAAAATAAGCAGTTAGGATTTGAATACACCCTTAATAAGATGATTTTTTTCTTCAACCGCTATGTATTTTTAATTTGTTTTTGCTGTAAGAATTGGTCCTATCAAAAACTTAGCTATATAAATGTTGAAGACAATATTAAGGAGATATATGATAAATTCATGGGGATTTTATATCTTGTGGATTGACGGAGTTATGGAAATTTTTCTTCTTTACCCCCCTTTTTTTGTTTTCGTTTTTAATTTTCTTTGCGGTACGAATTGGTCCTATCAAAAACTTGTGAATATAAAAGTTGTAGATAATATTAAGGAGATGTATAATAAAATTAATTGAATTTGATATCTTGAGAATTGATGAAGTTACGAATTTTTTTCTCCCAAAAACACTATTATTTGCGCCCCTTGAGCCCATTTTTAATTTTATCAAAAAAATGTGATGCATAAATTTTTGGCCCTATTTTTAGGAGTAATAAAAACTTTAAACTGATTTGATATGTACAAAATTTAAGAAGTTACGGTGTTTTTTCTATTTTCACAAAACCCCTCCCCATTTTCAGCCCCTTGGCCCGATTTTGCCCATTAACGAACTTGACCGAGATTTTATGCCCCTTGATTTTATGTATCAGTTTGGAAGGGATTTGCGCAGAATTGTGGAAGTTATCGTGTACATAAAAAAGTGATATATATAGATAGATACATAGATAGATAGATAGATAGATAAAGTTACTGAGGGTGGTTTTGGGTTCTAGGGGTCATGATCGGTGTAGATCTGCAAACATTTTTCAGAAATTCCAACATAGGAACGACGCCAATAGGTAGTATTTCATACGAAATCTACCTAAAACGAATTGAAGGTTCCTCTCCGTTGCTCTTTTTGCGGTGAAACAGGAAAATTTACCGGTATCGATACAGTAAATTCACAAATCTAACATAAAAATTACTTGAAAATCTCCAAACTAAAGCTAAATTTTCGTGAAACCACAGAGGTATTTTTCCAACTGCACTGCGTAGTATAATATTTCGTATTAAAAACGGATTTTTTTCTGTATGAACCTTTTTCATGAAAATACTGAAAGTTCGCTAACCGAACTCAAGAAGATTTTCTGAAATTCTACACTCAAAAGACGAAAATTTCTACAAATAATAGAAAAACCTCTTCCAATCACAGGTGTGGCAGGCATATTGCTGCCAGTTCTTTTATGTTTTTTGATGAAACTTTTCTGAGGAGTTTATAATTTTTTTATTAAGTTTTATTTAAGTTCATCGGCAGTTATTTAAAAAAAAAAATACTGCTGAAATTTACGAACAATTTAAATAAAATTTAACAAAATTACGATTTTTATATTTAAATAGCTAAATGATACACTTAAAAAAATTTCCCTCAATACTCTTAAAAATGAATTGAAGGTTTCTCTCCGTTACTTTCCCCCCTATTAAAACAAGAAAATTTCTTTTTGATTTGTCGATTTTCCCGCAAAATACAGTTAGTTTTCATGTTTTTGTTTTGTTTTTTAAATAGTTTAGCCGTATAAGTTTTTGTTCCATTTTTATTTAAGTTTGTAATATCTCTTTTGGTAGTCATACAAAACAGTAATTTATACAGACATACAAGTTTAATTTATGAATAAAAGCATTCCTGTGTTTAAAAAAGAACATAAAGCGATAATTTTATTGACTTACGAGAAGTCCAAGATGGGTTGCGATTGTTTGAAAGTTAATACACTACGCTATTGGCTTTTAAAAGTGTGAAGGTAAAATTAAAACTAGTATTCAAATCTCAAAAATGTGTGGCAATCACAAAACTTTCTTTTATATCATTATAAAATACATTACTTTAAATAGCATACTCACACAGCAACATATGATATGAAGTACAGTAAATTCTGCCTAAGGCGGACTCTGTATAAGACGGAAATCTGTCTACCGCGGAAAATTTCTCAAGTCCCGGCGAACCCATAGAAAATTACATTATTTCATGCTGCATAAGGCGGAATCTGTCTAACGCGGAAACGGAAAGGATTTTAAGGCCCCACCGAAACCAAAATTTTGTATAAGGCGGAAAAAAGAATAATTTAAAAATGAAAGGCATTTTGTTTATTAAACTTTAAAACTGATAAGTCAAATACTCAATGTCGACCATGTTAGTTAAATTCCGTAACACTTTGAAAAAATTATTTCAAAAGAACAGAACCTGTTTAAATTTTAAGGAATTTATGCTAATGCCATTTTTTCAAATAGAAAATTGCATTTAAAAGTTAATATTTCTCGTAGAATGAATATTTATCAAAATATATATTTCAAAAGTACAATATATTATACTTTAAAGTTGTATTCAAATTCAAAGTTATATAGCGTTCGGTCTCATTCTTAAAGTTTATTGTTTTTTGTTGTTGTTTTTTGTATGTGTGTGTGTGTAAATTTCCAATTCGCATGTATTACAGCAGTACTAAGAAATTGAATAGCGTTTCTGATTTATCTATAAAGACAAAAGATCTTTCCGAATTTCAGTTTCCAAGTGATTTTTGAGTCAGGAAAATCAATGAAAAATCATAATCTTCGAGGTTTTTTTTAAATTTTTAATTAATTAATTAATTAATTAATTAATTAATTTTATTTATTTATTTTTTCTTTGGGGGGGGGGGGTGTTGCATAAGCCGGAACATTGTCTACCACGGAAAATTTTCTCAGTCCCGATCGATTCCGCCTTAGACAGAGTTTACTGTATAGCTATAATTTAGCATATAATCACAATGGTCAATGAATAATAATAGGGATAAACCGCGCTCGCCAAATTGCATCAACTGATTGTGGGCAAAATTAGGAATCTTTTCTGAAGCACAGGATTTAAGCGTCTCTGTTAATTCCTTAAATTCAAAATTGGATCAGCACCTGCTTCTCTCAAGATCTAACAGAATATGAAGTTTGGTGACATTCCGTGTATTAGTTTTCTTGATAAAGCCACTGCAGAAACAGTGAAAAACACGACGTAGCAGTGCTGCCTGCTGAGTGATATACACCAAAATCTTATCAGAATCTAGTTATGTGAATGTATACCATGATATGAAGATTGATGAAATTCCGTGCATTAGTTCTTGAGATACAGGTATTTTGGAAATCGGGAAAAATGCAGCATAGCAGCGTCACCTAGCCAGCGATATACACCAAAACCTAATGAGTACCAATTTATGTCAGAGTAAATGAAGCTGAAGACTTTTTTAAATTCCGTGCAGTAGTGCGCGAGTTAGAGCTAGAGCGCCCACAAAATTTGTCACATACAGACATAGACGAACAGACAGACTCACGGACAGACATTTAGAAAAACAGCCAAATCGTATTCTGGATCATCTAAAACATAAAAATTCGTTGAAATCCAGAAGTCGGCATTTTTCAAGAATCCCACACTTTCTTCTTGTATATAGAAGAAAGTAAAAACATTCATTGTTTTATGCTAAAAGAAAAATGTTATCAGTTTTCTTAAAAAAAAGTTTCCTATGCAAATCAATTTCACATCATATTTAAAAAAAATTAGTTTTTCTTTCAAATAGGTCGATTTTCCTTTTCGTCTTATGTATTTTCCACTATTTAGATTACGTAATCATTGTGCTATTTTAAACTATGCAGTAACTAGAGAAACAACATGTATAGAGGCTTAATGCTTTGCATATAAATGATTGTTTTATAACACATTTTTATTCAACTGGATTTTCCATTTCCAATCTTCTTTGCTTCTTTACCAAAATTGTTTTCAACTTTCAAACGGCAGTAAAACGATTGCCTATTTTACCAAGTTAATGTATCGGAAAATTTGTAGCAATTGTATATACATGGAGAATATAGTACAGGCATTTATTGGATTAAAATATAAATTTTATATGTGTTTTCTTTTCTATTTTGAGCATTTTTCAACATAAAATAAATTTACGACTTATTTTAGATTTTGTAAAATTCATATTCTGATCCAATTGCAGACATGTTCCAAAATGTTGTTCTTTATCATATGAAAATCCATTTACGTCAAAATAGTGCTCTTTTCAAAAGTTACGAAATTAAAATTTTTATAAGGTCCTTTGGTCCTATAAGTTATAGCTAGAAAACTTTTTCCATCCTCTAACAATTTTACAGTAAACATTCTACTCTACTACAACCAAAACTTACTGAGCAGTGATAGTTTGAATTTTATTAATGTTTGTCATTTTTATTGCACTGAAAATAGGTTTTTTTCCGTTTTTATTGCCAGAAAAATGCCACTAATTAATAATATATCACAATTCGATAAATCTTGGCTATACAGAATGGAATTTTTACTATTTTACTTACTATGTGGGTCGCCCAAATGAATGTGGCATTGCTGTAATAACTCCACCATTTGAAGAGAAACATGACTGCGCATTCTCTTAAAGAGGGCGCAGAGTGCTGGGAATGCATACGATGTCGTCAGATCCTGCCAGATGCGTGTGTGATAACGTGGGAACACGTTAAAAGGCATCGTTCGCATCATGGAGGCCTTCCAACGGTGTCAACGCGCGGTCGTGTAATTTTTAAAAGCGGAAAATGTGAGTTCTAGTGAAATCTATCGTCGAATGCAAAATGTGTATGGCACGGAGTGTATGTCACGCAGATCGATATTCCGATGGTGTAGGGATTTTCGTAGTGGAAGAAGACCACATGCTCTTGACCAGGTTGTGACCTGTTGTCAGTACCGCTTCTTCCACTACGAAAATCCGTACACCATCGGAACACCGATCTGCGTGACACACATTCCGTGGCATGCACATTTTGCATTCGACGATAGATTTCACTAGCACTCACATTTTCCACTGTTAAAAATTGCACGACCGTGCGTTGACACCGTTTGGAGACATCCATGATGCGAACGATGCCTTCTAACGTGCTCCCACGCTATCACACACGCATCTGGCGAGATTTGACGATATCGCATGCATTCCCAGCACTCTGTGCCCTCTCTAGGGGCATGCGCAGTCATCTTTCTCTTCAAATGACGGAGTTACTACAGCACTGCCATTTCATTTAAGCGAACCTTATAGAACAAGGGGAAAGTCTTTCTAAATATAACTTATAGGAATAATGAGCTCAATGAAAATAATTTTGTAACTTTGAACATATAAAAACTATTTTAACGTAAATAGTTTTCATATAAAATATTCGAAACATTTTTGCAGTTTGAAAATGTTCACCTCTAAAACTGAAGGTTTAGGAATAAGCTATTAGTCAATGATACGGAGTGACATCCTTTATATTTAGTGATTATCTTAAGGGGTGGTTCCATTCTTTGGGTCAAAATTTTCGATTTTTTAAAATTTTTCATTTTTTGCATACCTCAAGTACATAAATTGTTGCTCTAAAGCAGTTTCGTGATATTTCAATTCCTTATAGTATTTTTTGCTCACTGAATCGAACGCCGATCGTTGAACGTAACGCTATTGTAAAATTTTAAACTTCTTTTTTTATAGGCCCTGTTTTTCAGATTGGGCTACGATTTTTTTTCGAGACCTATTGGGCTGAATCCCCCGAAATCCTGTTTTTCTGGGCGATCCTTTTTATCGACAACTATTGGACCAGTTTCCTTCATCTTTTTAAAAGAAAGCTAACGGCTTTTGCTGGGGCTTATTCTGCCTAAAAATATAATTTTCATCGATTAAATATTTTTTAGAGCTGGCAAAAGGACAAAGAAAAAAGGCGAAAAATTGACCATTTTTGTTCAAATGACCGTCAATTTGTCAAAAATCAAAAACTAAAGATTCGTATAAGCTCCAGAGAATTGAATGCCCTCTCATAATAGGGTAACCCAATTTGGTTGAGATATTTACGACCGGAGAAAAACGGTCGCCCGATCACTTTCCATAGCAGAATATGTTTCGAAGATATAAGTTCGATAATACAGTCTAACTGTACAATGACTTTCCCTACTTGGAAGCATCTGTAGTTAAAACCCATGAACGGAATGAGGATACATTTTAAATAAAAACTTTTGAACACTAGCAGATAAATTCCATGGGAAAAAAAATAGTACCAATTTAATTCAAAAGTTGACGGTAGGAAAAAAATTGACATTATTTGGGTTGGAAAAAAATCATATATTTACACTAATTGCTATTAAAATAGATTTTTTTTTGTACGTACATAACAGTATAGAGACACTACTTGATTCGTGATACATTTCCTTCCATGAAGGATCCATGATGGATAAAAACATACAGTATGTTTATCTCATGATTTTAAGCATTCTTTTATAACTTAACTTAAAAAAAAATATATCTATCAATCATTTGAAAAATGAATCGAATGCAACCCCATTTCAGATTGCATCAAAAAGAAACTTTGATTTTCTTTCAAATACATCTAGGGTTTTTCTCATTATGTGTTTTTACTTTTCCATCAAAAAACATCTTTAGATTGTCTTATTTTATTAAACTTATAATCTATATAAACTATTTAAAGCTAAAGCGAATACGTTTGTTTGATCGTTTTTCTGCACACAAATGACCCATCTTTATGACATTATTTTTCATATTGCTTAAAAGAAAATTCTTATGCACATGCAAAATCTTATGGCATTCTATTTTGATAAACCCGTTTTGAACTTGCAAATATTAAAGCAATTGCGAAAGTTCTCCAAATAAAGAAGTATCGAGAAATTTCAAGTAGTGTTTGCATGGAGAATACTGTAGTGACATGTATTCGATTAAGCTTGAAATTTTGTCTTTCATTTTCAAACTTATTTTTAACATATTTTAAAAAAAATGGTTTAAACGCGTTTATGACTTTGCTCTTTTCCGTTTATCAGTTTTGTCAAAAGTTCAGATACATGAGAATATCTTTTAGCGGACTACATCAAATTCCTTATTAGAAATTGACAGTTTTCATTTTAAAGGACAGTTAATCACAGTAAGACCTGCAGAGAGAGAATATCGAGGTATCAGGATAAATATAAGTTTAAGACAGGTTTTTTATTAGCAGATTGTTATTATAGTATTTTTTCTGCCGGAAGCATGAAATTTTTCCTTTATAGAGGTTTTAACTGTACTTTCAATCGCCGGAAAAACGTTAATTGAATTATGATAAACGCATTCCAATCATACAAAGAAACCACTGTTATACTGTGAAGAGATAATTTACTAATTCATTTCCATATATCATTCGTCTAAATTAAAAATAGGGTAAAGTGCCCATATTTCGTCCCCCCAGTCACTTCTAGGGCCTGAATATTGTAGTTTTTAGTGAAAACCTATCAAATTTGGATTTTACATAGACTAACTACCCACGCACATAGAAACATAGGCAAATATCGTACAAAAAATTTTAACAATGCGAAAAATTGTTTTTTCGAAAGTATCTAAAAATGCAAAAGAAAAAAAAATGGTCCAAATTTCGTCCCCCCCCCCCCCCAAAAAAAAAAACCCCAATGCGCCGAGGCTTAACTTATAACTAAATCAAAATTTATTTCTAAATGAGTAAGTAATTTGTTTTATATTAAAGTATGGCACAAAGAAATGTACTAATTATCAGTGGGAGAATAACATAACGAAACATTAACCCTCCAAACATGACGAAAAAATTAAAAAAATTATCATGAAAAAGCATTCCTAATTTCGTCCCCGGGACGAAAATAAGAACTGCAAGGGGGACGAAATTGGGACCATGCTACTTCCCAATATGGTGGAGCTTAAGTTCCCGTAAGATCAACTGAGCGTCCTAAAACTCACTGTATGCTATTGTCAGCATCTTACCTACGTAAAATACATGCAATGAATAAGAAATAAATACTTACAGTACAGTAAATAGCGTTCTACAAACGACCTAATAATAACTCAGGTCTAATAAAAATAGGAAATTGGCGAACGAAACTTTCGATACTGACCCCTTTTACCTTCCGTCCCCTGTGCCTTGCGTCATAAGTGGTGCCACTTTCGCAGAAGCGGAGAAGTAAAGGGGGACGAAATTAGTAAAGGGGACAAAATATGGGCACTTTACCCTACCTTTTAATAAACAGATCTACGTGTTTCGAATGCATAATCGGCGACTTTTCCAAGATCTTGAAAAAGTCGCCGATTGTGCGTAACGAAACATGTAGATCTGTTTATTAAAAGGTACTTATAAACCTTTAAATGCATTTTTTTTCACTATTACAAGTTATAACTTTAGTTTAATGATAATAAGCCATTTTCTTACATACGTTTGTTGCAAACTTTTTCAAAAACCTATTGGAATTATCAACTTTTAAATGAATCAGTGTTATGGTGTTATGTAAAATTCCTCATTAACGACTACAATTTTCATTCATTGAAATATATATATTGTTATATATACTGCAGGCATTTAAAATTGTCGTATGTAAACATGTGTATATCTTTTATTTATAGGTTTATTTATATATTATTCCATTCATTTTTTAGTTATGCAATTTACATTGATGATATAGTAAGACATAAAATACCTCAATTTTAAAAGAAAAGCCTCCTACCTAAGAAATGATACGCTATGCAGTAATTTTATTGCCATATTTTGATTAAGTGAGGTGAAACCTATAAGGATCAGCACTTATTTTTTAAGGGAGAAATTTAGTGCCGAGCAGCGAATCAGTAAGCAGTATCTAAACGTATATTGCTATACAAGCTCTATTTTTTACATTGATTATTGGTATTAATTATCATATTCTTCTATTTTAATACAGTGCGTTAAGAAATTATAAGACCACTAACGAATGCACTTCTGAAAAATTAGACACAATATGCAAATTTTTAGTATTTTAACGTGTGTATTTAAAATTGATCATAGAACGTTTTCTGATATAATTGCTACATTAAAATTTAAGATACGTTTTATTAAAATCTTCTAATTTTTTTAAAACGTAAATAAGGTAACTGAGAAATTATAAGACCACCTGAGGAAATTAGCATATTGTACGTCATCAGAATCATTATAAAACGTAGGCGTTTGCATATCGTGAAAGTATTCCCGAGAAGCAAAATTGCAAGTTTAGATAGTGTCATTTACGATATATTTGAAGATGACGCAAAATCTTTGCGGCTTATTAAATCGCAAAGTTTATGCTAATAATAAACAGTTTTTATCTGCCAATGAACTAGAAGTAGCCACTGTAAAAGAATGGCACACTATTTCTGAATCTGTATTTAATCACCTGGTCACTTCTATGAAAAACAGAGTGTTTGAGGTTATAAGGAAAAATAGAGGACCAATATCGTATTAATTTAAGTATTATTTTTGTTTTTAGACAAGTGGTCTTATAATTTGTTAACAGTGTATTTTTCAATCATTGCTTATATTTTTGTTAACATACTTATTTATTGCATTATTCAAAATTATTGCAAATTAATTTTAATAAATATGTTGTATTTTGATATCTCATGTGTTTAAACTATAATCAGAACCTTTATTTACTGCATAATTTTCAAAATCAAAGTGGTCTTATAATTTTTTAACGCACTGTAGAAATTTTAGTGTGTTATAAAGACTGAACATTAAAATAAGTAAAAGAGAGAAAAGTTTAAGCTATACATATTTCGTACATAATCTTACTCGATGTTACATTGCATAATTTCGTACATAAAAGAGAAGCTTTAACAAATATACATTAATGAGGAAGATTAGAATAAAAACATTAGAATTTTAAGTCAATTAGCTGTAATAGATATGGCCGGAAAATCTAGTCACTCATTTTGCTGCACGCTGCACCTTTTAAGATAAAATCATTATGACTTTATATTGATTTATATTCAATAATTTGATTAAAAAAAAGAATAATACTTATTTTATATTAAAAAAATGCGACAAAGATTTATTGTATTACTTATTAACCAAATATTGTAAACATGGTCACGCTTTTAAATTCAACGTAGGTACTTATTTTTACATAAAACATAGATTAATTTAAATGTGAATAAAAATTATATATATATATATATCTTATATAGATATATATATATAGATAAATCTAAGTAAAAGTGGTAAAACATCAAAAAGCGTGTAAAAAATTGAAAACTCACGTTGAGGGACTCTCTCAGAGAATTCAATTCAGTCTCGATGTTCTTCTCTGCAATGTCCCTTTGTCTTTTCTGGAGATCTAAGCGCTTACTAAGGGTGAATTTGTCTGTCTTAAAAGCTAGGGCAAGACGGGCAAAACGCTCCTGAAAATATAAAAGATGTAAACATTAATATCTATTTAAATGCAAGCACATTTCAAGTTTTCCACGCAGAAAAATACTGTGTTACAGCCGGTAAAAAAAAAAAAAAAAAAAAAAAAAAAAAAAGGAAAACACACCACGCATTTTAATCTCCAAATTGTCACATAAAAATACGAAATTGGTCATTCAACTATAAATTATATATATATATATGTATATATACAGGGTTCGCACGGGTACTGTTATTTTCTAGGCCAAATATCAGAATATTTTTTTATAGAAAAATAAATCTAGTTTAAACGGACGAAATTTCGCCTCATTTCAGGAGAGATTTTCCCCAAGAAAATACTGATACCGAAGAATTTCTTAGTCTGGAAATTCAAGCACCCGTACGAGCCCTGTATATATTTATATTTTTAAAAAAGGCTTAGGGGTAGTCTCCATACGAAAATTTTACTCAACTGTAAAATTTTATTTCGAATCACTTTTTTTACAATTAATTTTCAAAAAATTATGAACAGTAAACTATGAATTTTGCTTAACAGAAATCGATTTCGCGAAGAGGAAACTCCAAAATTACAGCTCATTCGAGAAGTAATTCTTAAGTTATGCTTAAAAAGCTACCCGCATTGCAAACTGTTTTTGAAAGGATTACAAATTACAGTTAAAATTTCCAAAATTGGAAAAATTCATAATTCCTAGACTGTTTAAACAGCGGACGATTTCCAGTTTGGTATCCTAGGATAAAATTTAACAACAAATCCAAATATAATGTCAAAATTAGGTGTTCGCATTGAAAATTTCAGAATTTCGTGCAGTTTCTGTATAAAAACGTAGCAATTATTATTATTTTTTAAAGATGCATTGAAGCAAGATAAAATTTCCAGTAGAATGGCTATTTCCGCTTTTCTTCTTGCACAATTTGGTGATTAAAATCTATGGGATTTCTCTTTGTTTTTGAACAAATTGTACAATGTCATTTAGAATAAATACCATATCGATTTTGATTTAAAAAAAAATGTTTATTCTAGTATTCCTTGAACTATTGGTATGTGACTGAAAATGCAATACGTTCGAAGTATATCTTTACACTTAAAAATTCATAAAAAAAGTTTACTCGACAGAACTGCCAATCTTATTCTACAAGTTTAATACCAAATTTGTTTGTTAAGAAAGAGCGGAGTTTCTCGGCTTTGCATCTCTCTGCCAACTACTAATCTCCAAACACAGCGAAAAGACAAGGCTATACATGATACAAAATGCAGCGTCGAATGCGTAAGAGTATGAGTACGAATTAATACATCTATATGTACGGAAATATTAATAAATAAAAATTACATAAACAGTAAATGTATTGCCATAAGATCTTCACAATCTTGCAATGGATAGAAGCTAAAACTATCGTTCTTTGAAAGACTACATTTGGTGGTATTAAACCAGAAAGAATTTAAAGCTTTCCCAGTTCTTTATCATTATCTTCCCCTTCCATTCTTTTAAGTGACACCCACTCAAATATTTTAATAAAAATACGCAAATATACAATTATTTCCTTCATGCTATTGGTTATTAAATCTTCAGAAAAAACTTTAATTGTTGAAAAACTTGAATGGGCAATACATTCAAACTTTTAAAAAGAACGAATTATTTTTTCTCTGGGAAGGAAACAACAGTGCTTTTTTGCTTAAAATGTATTTTAATATAGATGTATGCGAAAATACATTTTGTAAGAAATAGAAACACAGTGTACCTGACTTGAATTATTATTATTTTTTCTCTGTAAAGTAGACAACAGTATGTAAAGTGTTTAAAAGGGATTTTAATATAGAAGTATTAAGAAAGATATTTCATAAAGTAAAAGAAAAAAAAAAAAAAAAAACAGTGCACCTGACTTGACCCCCCCTCCCCTCTCGGAAGGAAAGAACAATGCTTTTCCAATGCTTAAAATGGATTTTAATATAGAAGTATGCGAAAAGATATTTCGTAAGGGAACAAAACACCACAGTACACCAGACTTGATTTTTTAAAAGTTATGTTCTTCAGATACGAAGCTTCGTAGCTTAGTGGTCAACGCGTCGCGCTACAATGCTTGAGATCCACAGTTCGATTTCGAACAGTGAGCTGGACAAGGTTCATTCAACATTTCATCCCACCGAGGTCGATAAAATGAGTACCAAGCTTGCTTGGGAACTAAACGCCCAGGGATCCCACTCATTAACCACGTGACTGGGATATATGCTGGATAACACCTCATGGTCAAGAAAACAGGACTGTAGGCGACGAAGCGATGATCCTTTATGGATTGTAGAGCCGCAGGTTTAGTTTTTTTCCTTCAGATTACAGCTATAAATACAGTAAAACCTCCCCAAAACGACTACGTTCCGTTCCAATAAAAATGGGTCGCTCCGAGAGGTGGTTTTTTAATGGACGTCATGTTTAAATCTAGATTTTAATTGTTGATAAAAAGGTAACAATTAATGTTACTAAAATTTATTTTTCACATTAGGGAAAAATATGAAAATTTAAATCAAAACAAAAGTTAAATACATAAGTTAACTAGTGCAGAGTTTAAAAAATGAATACATTGACGTTTGCTTTGATTTTACGGTTTTATCTTTCATAGCTTTTATTTCCAAGTCCTTTCGACGTTCAGTAAATAAATGATTTTTTTTTTTTTTGGACGGAAACAAATAACGACGATTTCATTAATTTGAGAGATTCCTGACAGAATATGGCAGGGGAGTTTATTGACCGTCATTCTTAATTTGTCACCAGAGAAAATTCCTTGTCTAAAAAGGCACAAAGAGGTACACTTAAAAGTTACCAGAATAAAAAAAAAAGAAAAAAAAATTAAACTTAGTTTAGAAGTTTGATGAATAATGCGCTCTTCGGAATTATTTTTCTAATAAAACCTTTTTCAAACGGCCAGGAAAAAATGGAATTTGTTTCATTTTCTTCAAAGAAATGGGTCGATCTTGGAGGGAGTTCAACTGGGATGGTTTCTGAATGGAGGTAAAATTAGTACTGTGCCTATGGGAATAAACTTCGTTCCATGAAAAAATGGTCGTTTAGGAAGGTGGTCGCTTAATGGAGGTGATCACCAAGGGAGGTTTCACTGTAATCAAATAACATGTAGGAAACTATGCTTTCAAAATAATCCTATCTCGAAATTCAGAAAGAAATACTCTTTCTTCCGATTCACTTGGAAAAATCTTAGAAGTTTTCAGCTAATAAAATAGACAGAACAAGTAATGACAAACTAGTGAAACAAAAATTGACTCAACTCACCTCGATATCAGGTTCATTCAGATTCTTGTTGCTATAGAAAGAAAAGAAAAAGATATAAGCATGCTTTAAGTTAAAATAAAATAAACAAAGTACAAAACAATAGGGATAAATAATCTTTTAGTTACTTGAAAGAGGAAGAATGATCTTATTTTTTAATTCTAGAAGAAAAAGAAAGAAAGAAAAAAAAAAGAAAAAGAAAAATGCATTTTTAGAATATTGTTTGATTAAGTTTTCTATAATAGTCTATAATTACTACTACTTATAAAAGGATCCTAAAAGCTGTATGACTTCCAACAATGCTTGAGGAAAACAAATCAGAATGAATGAATGCATTTTAGCTCGCCTTTGATATAATGTGTACACACGCAGATTCCAGAATATACACGAAGTAGAGGTGCCATCACAGATAAGATTTCCTCATATGATTATTGAAGAGGCTACTTCACTCACGCGAAAACACCCGCTCGCTAATGTTAATACTGTGGGAGAAAATTTTTAAAATGTCTCATTTGCATTTCAATATTTTTAAATGATTATTTTTTGAATTGGATAATCAGGGTTCGTAAACATCATGATATTTTCGAAAGTATCGAAAATATCCGATATTTTGATATATATCCGATATTTTCGATATATATCCGATATTTTCAAAGCAGCCAACTTACTGATAATAATAAATGTTTTTGAGCATAATATAGATTAGAAACTAAAATATATTGCACTTAACATGAAAACTTAATCAAACAATATTCTAAAAATGCATTTTTCTTTTTCTTTTTTTTTTCTTTCTTTCTTTTTTTTTTCCACTTAGAACAAAATTGAAGATGAAAAAATCGAAAACAATAACAATTTGCTTTATACACTTATAAAGAAAAACTAACGATAGCATTCAATATCAAGATCAAGTATTAAAAAAAAAAGTCAGATTTTTTAAAACAAAATTGTAAATACAAAAAAGTTTTTAATTGAAAAATTTTAACATAAATGTAAGTATAAAATGTCTTATAACGTATTGTATAGTTTAAACTCAACTGAATCAAAGCTTGAGAAAAGATTCTTTTCTAATGAAGCTGTATATAATTGGTTATTTAAATTTGTCAGTTTATCTTTCAATGGTTGTTCTGAATTATGTCCCACATAATTATTAGTTTAACATTTAAAAATAAAAGTTTCAAATATAAAGCTTGAAAAATATACTTGTTTTCTTTTTTGACTAAATAAGTCACATCTAGAAGAGACAAAAGTTCTTTATCTACAGATTCGCACAGTCAAAAACAGTTGAAAATTTATTTCATTTACACTGAAATATTACGAAGTATGACTGAAAATATCAAAAATATCTTGCGCACATTCATAGTTTGAAAATAAATATCAAATGCAGAAAATACGAAACATATTGATACATTGAAAATAAATATCAACTATATGAAAACATCAAAAATCTTGATAATTTGAAAATAAATACTGGATAGATATCCATTGATACATATCAACGAACCAAGGTTGTATATAAATGATTATCTCAATTACATTTTATCTTTCATGGCTATTCTGAATTAACTGTCTCACATAATTATTAGTTCTACATTTAAAAATAAGAGCTTCAAACATAAAGCTTGGAAAAGATTTGTTTTCTTCTTTTCCTAAAAAAGTCACTGCCAGAGGCAAAAGTTCATTATCTACAGAATGACACAGTCAATAACAGGTGGAAATTTCATTTACACTTGCTTTGACTGTAAAAAATATCAAAATTACCTACAATGGTGATATTTTGAAAATAAATATCAAATGTACAAAATATCAAACATCTTGATATTTTGAAAATAAATATCAAGAATTTGAAAATATCCAAAATATCAAAAATCTTGATATTTTAAAAATAAATATCGGATATATATCAAGATATATATCATGATATTAACGAACCCTGTGGATAATTGAGGTCGATCTCTATAAAGACCTTTTTTTATTTTTTCGATTTTGTTTGAAGTTTTTTTATGATGATTCTTTCACCTTTGGAACCGATTTCAACAGTGAAAATGTTCCCATTAAAAAAAAAAAAAAAAAAAAAAAAAAAAAAAAAAAGTGTGGGGGGGGGGGAATTGTAGAGTTCGACACCAGCTATCTAATGCAGAAAAAAAAATAGAATATGAAAGGCAAACGAGATATTTACAAAAAACATGCCCCATAGGATAAACGTTAGCGAACAGATGTTTTCGCCTGAGTGAAGTAGCCCCTTAAACAACAACAAAATAGATAGGAAAATATATTGTCGAAGATGTTCACAGAACTGTGTTTTCATACGTAAAATTATGTAACACAATCATTATTTTCACTTCTATTAAATTAGCAGATATTTTTATTGAAGGGTCCAATAATAGATAATCCCCCCCCCCCCCACACACACACCATAAGTGGAAAATATTTTTTATAATTATTGCATATCATTAGCACATAATTACTTAATCGTGACCGTAACCACAAAATACATTTAAAACACACACACTTTGTGAAAGTCTTCTGAAAGCAAGCTGGATTGTGTGTGCGGAAAAATGAAAGCTATCTTTTTTTGAAAATCTGAATTACTTTTTACATAACAAAATTTTATCAAGTTTAGAAAAGAAATCTTACATAGTGCTTAGAAGTACAAATTTTTCAGCCTTTTTTTAACTGTCTAATAGTAGCATTAAAAATATTTTCAGTTATATTCCAACACTAAAAGATATTCAATGTTGAATATTACTTTTTTATTTTTATTTTTTTATAACAAAGTAAAATATTTTTTTTTACCAAACACAGTTAATAAAATAAACACACGAGAAGTAGTTTTTAGAGCAGAAGGTTAAAGAAAATCCCTAGATATATATATATATATATATATATATATACATAGCATGAAAAAAATATCAATTATGTCCACCAGGACTAAAAATATTCGATGTTGAATTTTACCTTTTCTTTTTCTTTTTTTATAACAAAGTAAAATAATTTTTTTTTTTTTTTTTTTTTTTTTTTTTTTTTTTAACCAAACACAGTTAATAAAATAACGCACGCGAAGTAGTTTTTAGCGCATAAGGTTAAAGAAAATCCCTATAATATATGCATAGCATGAAAAAAAATATCAATTGTGTACACCAAGAGCTACACAAAATATAGACTTTTTAAGTTAAAATATGAAAATGTATATTTGGACCGGTTATAACAGATTGTCATCATGGGATCGGTAAATGTGGTACATTGTAACTGAAGTACATTATATGAAATATTACCAAGAAAAAAGGAGTGCATAATGTAAATAAGAAAGGCGCATTGTAGCAAATGCAACAATAGAAATTTTATGTATTACTCAAATTTAAGGGTGGGGAGGGGAGAAAGAAAGTGGCATTCTACTTACATATTTATTTAATATATTATTAACTCTATGAAATAATCTATTATTTATTGGATTTTAGTCGCGACCAAGCCAAACATTATAAGCGAAAGTACGTTATATTCCAGGTACGTTATAATCGTTGCTTGTTTTATATATATATACAATTTCTAATATATTAAAAAATAATCAACCTTATCGACTTTCTCTATGAAAATCAAAAATAATAAAACAGCAAAAGAGAAGTCTTACATGGCCTGTAAAATGTCTGCTTCATCCATGTTTATATAACATAGTAGATTAATGAATTATCTCCAGCACTTTCAACTTTACTTATTGAAATGCTCACAAATATACATTAATTAGATACAGCACACAGATTCCTCATGAAAGCATTCATGTGAGGCATGCAGCATCTGAGAATTTTGGATAAAGACTGACTGATTTAGAGGGCATGAAGTGATGGCGTATTTAAGAGCAAAATGCATAAAAGCTAAACTTAAACAAGTGTTCGAACGTGCATAGAACAATAAAAAATGGTTTTCAAGGCTAACTTTCAACCAATTCTTAAATTTTCTACAGAATAAATATGTACAGAAATAACAACTTTATTCACCATGCACCGCCATCTCTTGTTCCCTCTTCACATCCTTTTAACAATACATGCATGTTTGCAACTTACATAAATGAGAAAAAAATGCTCTTGCCTACTCAGCGGGAATAATATAATGAAAAAAAAAAATAAAGACGGCTTAGAAAGAACTATGTAAAAAAAAAAAAAAAAAAAAAAAAAAAAAAAAAAATGCATTAACCTTTTAGACAATAAGATGAAGTTCGTGCATACAATATGACTTGAGACAAATAAACATTGTAAAAATGTCATTAATGTCAAGTAAAAGAACATATGTTTACTTCAGAGCTTCAGATGAATTTTACGTTAGACAAAAGTTGTAAAAAAAAAAAAAAAAAAAAAAAAAAAACGATTTTACACGTTTTCCACCTGAACACCATAATGATATATTTTTTTCTCATTATTTGCATTACTTTTTAGTTTTTCGGGAATTTTGTTTTATGTTAGTTTTATAGCATATAAGAGATAAAAGCTCTGCTCGGGTCGGGTTGTACCCAACCCGAATCCGAAAATTCTATTTAAAGTCAACCCGAAACCCGACACGAAACTGACCCAAACACCAAATTTTCAAACCCAAACCCAAAATAAAAGAAAATTAGTCCATATTTTAATACAATTATGGAAAAGTATACTACACTTATATGTCTAATATCAATTATATCTCATATGTTAAAAAATGAACACATATGTACTTATTAATATTCAAATATTTAGATTATTTTTTCAATTAAAAAATATTGTGAACTTTGTTTCGGAAATTCGTGGTCAATCCAAATCCAAACCGAAATAATCAAAACTCAATCCGAAACGACCCGAACTCGAAACATTTTAATTCAAATCGGAAGAAACCCGACTGACAAAGAAAAAAAAATAGCGTCAATCTGACCCAAACCGCGGGTCGGGTCCGGTTTAAATTGGGTTACCCAACCAGATGCAGAACTCTAATAGGAGGTAAGATTTTTTTGGTATAGTGCACATTTTTTACAAACTTCGTAAAGAAAATGCTTCAAAATTTTTTCATTGGATTTAAAAAGACAACGTTTAAATGACCATTTTCGCGTAAATATTCAAAATTTCTTTTGTTCCGCTGACATCGGCTATTCTAGAAAGTTTTTAACTTTCGTCTTTACATCTATTTTTTGCGAAGATAAAGCTTTATTTAAGAAATCGGAAATAACTCTTGATAACTGAAAGTTACACTTAAAAAAGACAAACAATGAAATCATTGCAGATTTTTTGTTTTTACATTATTTATTTATGTTTAAATATTCTGAAATACTTTTATTAAAGTTTCGTTCCTTATAGTTTTAACTATTGGATGCAAACTTGGCAGGTTATTTTTTCAAAGGAAAAACTTACACAAATAATACACATTATAACATCGAAAGGTTTTAATTGAGTTAAGACAGTTGAAATATGAATGCTTTACTGACAAAAAGAAAAGGGTATAAAAGATAACAAATAAATTCACAGTTAATATTAATAGTGTATTGTGCATGACAGTTATTTTAGACATTTTCGAAGGCACTGATGCTTTTGGCCTAACGATATAGAAAAAGGTGGTCCAGTTTTGTCCTTTCTCACTTTAATATCATGTGCTGTATGCCTCCTTGACACTAAATGCTCGTATGCGCATTGGCAATATAAGTGATCATGGTTCTGTCGAATTTCATTTTAGAAACCAGGCTTTAAGAGTACTAATACCAACTTAAAGATTAAAATGAAAATGGCAAAAGGAATTAAAGTGAATTATTTCACTAAAGTATGGAAATACAAAAGAATGAACCAATACCTAGACGTGACAGAAATAAATATGTCCATATTTTCTTTTCCTCAAACATTTGGAAATTCTCTCTCTTTCTCTCTCTCTTTTTTTTTTTTGTTTTAACGTTCAAACTTCTAGTTGGTCGTAAAACAATTATTTAGCAGATTTTTTTTTTTGCACGATAACACCCATTTCGTTTGTCTCAAACTAGCAACAATATAATGCAGCTTCAAAAAGTTCCATTTATGTAAAAGTGGGCGAATATCCGAATAATACTTATTAACATGTTCATTGCCAAGCTGAAAATCGGAATTTCGTGTGGTGGCCAATTTTTCTTATTTAGTTCTTCGGATTCCGAGTTACTTTCACTATCAACAAATTCATAGTTAATATCATCGATGTCACTGCCTGCATAAAAGTCGTCGTCCGAATCCAGCAATAACTCTTCCACCTCTGTACTTTCTAGAACGTTTTATGCACGATCCGGCATTGCAATGAGTCTTTTCGAGGGTCCTGGTTGGTCACTCATATATATATATATATATATATATATATATATAAACAATACTCAAAATAAATAAAACCAAACTTCAAGCACGCTAAATCAACGAATAACTAAACAAAATCGTCTCGTGGATGCCTCGTCCGAACGTTGCCACTGTGCGCACTGTCTAACATATACAATAGACAATGGCTGGCGGCCATTCCCACTCCACGAAAGTCGATCCCTTCACTAGTGGCCGATATGAATATTACGCGCCGTTTCGCTGTGGCCGCTATACTATTCCGCTCAGAAACTTGATAGCGACGTCCATGCGATAACGCGTGATCGGCTTTTTGGTGAGGACTCGCATCACGCGATATCGAGTGATTGGCAATTAACGTGCTACAGAATGTAAAGAAGGCATTCTGAACTTATTATCGTAAGTTTAAAAGCATAAACAGTTAAGCTAAAACAAAACAGAACAACAAAGAGCGTAATTATTCACTTGTGCGTTTAGTGCCGAAATGAAAGGAGAAAGCATTTAATTTCATCTTATCTCAATTTAGTATAACGAAAAAAGAAATAAATTCAAAACTTACCAAGTAAAAATGTATCATATACATATATTTTTATTAGATTAGCTTTGTATAGCTAAAACAGAATAAAAATAAAAATACGGAAACTCAAAATTCCCTATAAAGCTGTCACAAGTACATCAGTTATTGTCACTATTGCTACTGTGTTGGAAAAATTGTCAATATCTGTGTCTTCATATATCATATCACCTTTACTTCCATTTACACTATTTGAGACTCCTGCCAATTTGAAACTTTTACATGACAATCTCCACATTTCTCCCCCTTTGTGTGTGTGTGTGTGTGTGTGTGTCAGGATGTCGACAGATTTTTTTTCTTCAGATCTCTGGATTCTGACGTGACAATACTATGATACTAATTTATCCAATCAAAACCGGGAATGAGTATTGCATCACGTGAGATATGAGTAAATACGGTATACAGGGTGTCCGGTCTCAACAACGGTGTCCAATGGCTAATTCCTAAACAGTTAGTCATAGACGTATAGTTCCAGTTACAAAAATGTTTAAAATCAGGTAAAGAAATATTTTAAAATTGGTTTGGGTCAATAAAAACATTTCTTAAAAAATTACGAAGTTTAAATTTTTATACGGTACCCCGGTCCTATAAGTTATATTTAGTAAAATTTTCCTTTTACATTGACAAGTAATACACAAAAAGTCCCGTTATTCTACGATTAAAATTGACCGAGTAATAGCTGTTTAAAGTTGGAGCATATTTTTTGCTGCAAATTGGGGGTCTTTCGCAAATTTAGTCGAAATATAATTTCGCTAGATATATTAAAAAATGGTTGAGAGTAAAAATTAACACTGCAATATAAATCTGAAATCTTCAATCACTCTGACATATTAATGCAAAATATACAATTTGTAATAAACATTTAAGAAGAAAGAAAAAACAAAATTTTTGTTAAATAAAATGATTCTAAATTAGCAGCCCCAATTCTTTACAAAATGATACGTATTTAAAAATATTATTAGATTACACTAGCCTGCAATTGTTGGGTTATGTCATGTTTTTTAGCTTTTGATAATTGATTCTTATGTATTCTGTACCGCTGAATCTGAAATTGACCTTCATTTTTAACCATCACATCAGGATTTTTTGCAAATTTCAACGTTAAAAAGTTCAAAGTTAAAATTGAATCTCCTCCATCATCTCAACGGACCAGTCAGCTATTTAGCTGTAAGAATCCCAGGATAAGCGAAAATATCGAATAAATTATTGAATAAAATAAAATAAAATAAAACAAAGAAAGTTTTACACATTTTTTATAGTATGAGGTTTTCGCTATACAGCCAAAGTCGCGTATTAAGCGGGATCGCGTATTAAACGTGATTTGTATAATGTTACAGGAACAGGTCTTATTTACACATTTAAACATATAAATGAACTTTAGAGCTTTCATTTATATGTTTACGGTTAAAATTTGTATCTTTTATGTATATTTAAATTTAGATTTAATTGTATTCCTTTTTAACTGATTATTTCTTTTTATAGGACCAACTGGAATAACAATGGAAAATAAATATGGATTCAAACATGGCTTTATTGACGATTAATACGTTGCAACTAAAAATAAAACAACAAAAATAATTTCCCTACAAGATTAGTTTTTTTTAACAGAAAGAAAAAAAAACTAACCGAGTTTTAAAAATCATATTTAGTACTTGTACTAATGAATATCATTATAATCTGTCCTTCTTTTTAACATAAGAAAAACTATCCTTATTGATCTTGTGTTAGTAAAGAAAATATAAAAGAATTATCCAACTGGAGCCATACTTGTTTATTCGTTACAACTTTCATTTTTTGTTGCTTATAATATGCATTATAATGTACGTTTTAAACTTCACTACTAACTGGTATAATCATGTCTAATCTTAATAATTTTTATAACATGTATGAGTATCCTGAATTCACCTATATATCTCTAACACAGTAAAAACATACACGAAGTGAGAGACAGAGATTCTTACGAGTAGGGTTCAAAGAAGAATTGCAATTTTGCTAATTTAGCGGGTTTTTGTTTTCTTCAACTATCTACCACTTTTTTCTATTACTAATTTTTGCCTTAATTAATATGTTATTAAATAAAGTAAATAATACTATTAGAGACCAGTGTTTCTTATCTGAATAAAAAAAATTCACTAAATTGGTAACACTCGAGAAGAGAGGAGGAAATGGTCAATGAATTCGCGTCTTAAGCGTGATTTTTTTCCCTCAAAGGACCGAAAATTTATCGCGTATTAAGCGGGATCGCGTAATAACCGTCCGCGTATTAAACGGGATCGCGTATTAACCGTGAGCGTCTTAACCGGGTTCCACTGTATTTCAACTTACACATTTACGATTTGTAAAAAAGTTCTAACGTGACGGTTAAAAATGAAGGTCATATCCAGATTCAGTTCTAAAAAGTACGAAAAAGTCAATTATCAAAAGTTAAAATACACTCTACTTTTAGTCCAGTCAAATAGTCAAAAATAGATGCAAAAAATCCTGCTAGAAGATTTTATGTTTTTAAAGTGTTTATGGGGATGCTAATAACAGGAATTAATTGTTTTCCAACAAAATATCTCGAGGCTAAACTTTTTGGAGCCCGCGAAATTTTCGAACTTTTTTCAGTTTTTTGCCTATAACTTGAAAATTATAAAATTTCTGTGAACCATACTTAATCACAAAAAGCATTAAATTCTCTACAAATTTCATAAGAAAAACGTTTTTCTAAACTCATTACTAAGCGCGCTACGGCTTTTTGAAAAATACACTTTTTTTTCTAACTTTGTGAGAAATCTCAAAAACTAACATTTGACATCATTTTTTTATTCATTTTATCCTCTTTAATGTAAGTTGTTTATATTACAGGTTTTCGCATGATAGCAATAAAGGTTAATTACAACGGTAACATTGTAAAAAAAAATTACTACATCGTAATTTTTTTTTTTTTTTTTTGTATTTATAACTTAAGTGGAGAACATTAATAGTAGGTATTTATATGAATGTAAGTAAGAGTTACGGTAAGATTTTTAATGTATTTAGTAACTCTGTATGTAGTGCTTGCGGGTTGATGGATTTGGTCCGTCAACCTCAGTCTGAGGAGAAAACGAGCAGTTTGCTTGTTTTTCAACAGCTTTGATCATCTTTGAGCTTGTTGCGACATCATCAATCTGGTTGTCAAAGTCATCGTCGTTGCCGGTTTGGTCGATGGTTTCCGAGGCATCAGCTTCATCATCCTCTTCTTCTGGGTAAATAATATCGCCCACATTTTCGCAGTTGACCCCGTTACAGTTTTTGCAAATTGTTGAATATTTGAGTCCTGATTTTTGGCAAGAACATGCCTTGCTGAACCCTTTTATACATGTTTATAAGGAAACATGCAGCAAGGATTCAGGTGTTGGATTTTGGCACATGTAAACTGGCTGAAAGAGACCGTCAGACCTGCTAACCCAACCCCATTTTTCAGGGGGTTGTTGTGCCAAGCTTGTATCTGATAATAACATCGGAGGAAATGCTGCTGCTCAGAATCTTGCGTTAGTGGTAGCCTTGGAAGATGAAGTTTGCTTTTAGTGACAGATTTAGCAAATAACGGGAACATCAAGGTGTTCAATGCCTGTGTGGTGTCGATGCATCCGCTGTATAGTGTAGTATTGAATTTTTCTTCAGCCTTGATGATTTCTTGACGGGTTGACTCTGGTTTATTGAACACACAGGCTATTTCCTTAAGCTGATCATGTTTTTTCAAAGTGTTATAAAACTTTGACTTTCCTCGCCCAAAAAGGGCATATGTTGTATCGCATCCTTTGATTGCATGAGTGAAAATAAATTGTTGTAATTGTATTTGTATGACATGGTTGAAAACCACTTGGTTTCGATGTTACCTCTGCCTGGATTAAAAAAAAAGATTTTTGCGTTGATATCCCAAGCTCGTCATGATCACGAGAAAACCAATGTCTTCTCCGACAATACTACACTTTCAAAGGCTTCGGTTCTTGAAATGGCTGAGGTAACAATCATGACATCAGCATCTTCTTTTGCCAGGTCAGCTTGAATTCTGTTATTTTGAAGCTCTGCTTTAAGAAGTGAAATGAAGCGATTCCTGTTTCTTTCTTTGGCTAGAAATTTGTCGTGACGGAACATTTTGATTGACACTAGTTTTTGTTTTATTGTGCTATCGTCCTTTTTCGTACTATGCTAAACTATGTTGAATATGTCAGTAATGCTTTCGTTAACGATTTTTTTTAAATGTGGTTACTATTAATTAATCGATTTAATCATTATTATCCAACTATATTTGTATTACATTATTTTGTTAACATTTTTTAAACTAATTTTGCAGTCATATCCCATTATGAATGTAAAATTAATTGAATTGTAAGAATAAAGATAAATCAGACCATCCTACAATTCAATGATGATCCTGAAAATTTTAGCAATGGACACCCTACAAAAATAAGTATTTTTATTTAACCCTGTGATCGTCGCTCCCGATGCATTCACAGAGAAATTGTCCTGGGCTCGACGATTAGGGGTTAAGCATAAAGGGTGATAATACATCAAATAAAATATCTAAACTTAAGATACAATTATACTAAATTAAAAATTTTATAGTGTGTAATTTATAATATATAATAAGGTCAAGTTCACATGATCTAATACTACAGCAAATGTGCCGTTAATATTACACAACTTTCCCAAGATTTTTGTATTACCGATCTGAAACAAGCCGGTTTCACATTTGATGCGCATGTGTATAACCTATTTTTGGCAAATTTTAAAGCAAACTAGAAAAGATTTCTTTTTAAACTATCAAAAGTAAGATGTGGTAGAAATTCGGAAGAAATCGCCATACGGACACATTTAAGCGTACACCTAATACCTAAAAAGGGCTATAGACCTAAAAAGCACTAAAAATCGTACAACTTACGAGAAAAACGCACAATTTGGCAGCCCTACCTTCTACCCACCCTTCTTGAAAATTTCCCTTCTTAATTATCTCGTCACTCCTTACTCGTCAATAGGTACAATTTATATTCACAGTTAGTGATGAAAAGAAGTTTTTTTGGGATGGGCGGCGAAAAATAAGTCCCTTTCTGTGAAGTTGAAAAAAAAAAAGTGTTGTTTTCAAACAGCCGTAGCGCGCTTAGTATTGGGTATAGAAAAACGTTTTTATTATGAAATTTGTAGAGAATTTAATGCTCTTTCTTTTTGTAACTAAGTATGGTACGCAAAAACTTTATAATTTTCGAGTTATAGGCCAAAAACTAAAAAACATCCGAAAACTTTGTGGTTTTTTGGCTGTACAAAGTTTAGCCTCGAGATATTTTGTTGGAAAACAATTTATTCTTGTTATTAGCATTCCCATAAACACTTTAAAAACATAAAATCTTCTAGCAGAATTTTTGCATCTATCGGCCCTATTTTCTGACAATTTGACTGGACTATTTATAGTATCCGATTTTTGTTATTCTTTAAATTTGACAATTTATGATTTGGGCGATTCTATGCAAATAGGCCATTTCATGATAGTGATGAAGAAAAAATAAATCATGTCAGAAGTTTCTAATTTTTTGTAACAAGACACTAGAAAAGCTCCTTATTGGGAAAAAAAATAGCCGCCAGGCTTAATATTAAGAAATTCTATATAGTTTTTAGATTTTTATTAGAATGAGGGGATGATTACAATGTGAGGAAATGAGAATTTTGTGAAAAACAATTTCAAATAATATTTTAAAGAAAGCTTTTGTCCAGAAAGATTAAATCTACATTCTCTGCTATCAAGAGGCTCTAGAGCAGTGCTTCCCAACGTGGGGCGTACGCCCCACCGGGGGGCAATTTCAAATTTGTAACTTATCCAATTGCTGTAAGATTTTTTGGAAAATTAATCTTTTAGACTAAAAATAGAAGTAATACATGCAAAAATTAAAATAATAATAATAAAAAATTCTTGAATTTTAAAAAGTTCCGAATCAAAAACTTAAAGGCCAGAATAATTATATGAATAATCTTTAAAATTGTTTTAATACCTTTTTTTAATTTAAATTTTATAATTTTACTGGTTACTATTCTATTTTACAAATTTTCTCAACTTTTTTAATTATTTATTAAAGGAGATTGTATTTCTATTTACTTCGCTGCATGTAACGTGAGAAAACCTTTACTTAAATTACTTAAGGGCACATCTAAATTTTGCTGTCTTGAACTTAATTTAAAATATATTTGGAATACCTAAATGTGGTACTAACAACTTTATAAAATGTATAATAGCATTAGAAAAGGAAATGTGTTAATAGTAAATATTTATGAATGTAGTGCAGGCCCTCCTACATGGTAAATGAATATAAAACATTTATAATTTAAATTTTAAAATTCGATAATACATGGCAGTCAATTAACGATAATCAAAAAGAAAAAAAAAAGATAAATGTGTTTTCGTGGGGAGTAATGGCAACTTAAAATTGAAAAAGGTCAGCATCTTCAAATGCTTCATGTGTGTTTAATTATCCATAGAAAAAAAATTCACTAACTTTTAATAAGTTACTAAGAATTATAAAATGTGTCAATGCTATCAATTTTAATCAGAAATATGAGAGTCTCTTCAAGCATTTTGCGAAGATAAAAATGCGAACCGTATAATAATTTTCTTAAACATTCAGCTAAGTTGGAAATGCACAACACAACTCTTTTTGACATAAAAGTGAAGAAGTGTAATCCTCATTTATAGAATTATGTTAAAAACACATTTGTGACAGATAATTCATCTGTTTGATAAGTTAAAAAATGTGAAATGAATAATTGTTAAGGCACTGCCAAGCTTCTTCCAGGTGAATAGAGTTCATTTTTTAAATAGTAAGAGGTATATGTTAAAGAAAGTGTGTGAGAGAAGAGGGGGGGGGGGGGGGAATCGCAATTTTACAGATGCTTCGGTGAGGCGTGGTCCATAAAAGGTTGGGAACCACTGCTCTAGAGGTTCAATTTTTTTTAAAAACAAAGTCACATGTTGTCATAAATATCCTCTTTTATATGCCACTTAAACTTTCCATTGCCTGTAGGTTCAACAGAATTCACTTTGATTTGTCATCAATTTTGAATAGTTCGCCATTTCAATTTCATGCTCCAAAATTATCTAATCCAAATGATCTAAAGGTACTGTTAAATAAAATTTATTGAGTCCCCGTTGTTTGTATGCATATTACCCTTGTTGCCAATCTCTTTTGAAATGTATAGCTTGAATTTCTTCAAGGAATATACAAAAAAAGTTTTCGCTGAAATCTATATGCAATAAGATATAGGTTTGTGCTTAAGATGACTTTATTTTCTTAATTGCTTCATATTAATAAGCTACATTTCTGCTGTGTACCAGGAATATTTTCAACTGAATGCTAAATTCTTTCACAAGTTATTTTGATGAAATTTCTCCACGGGATTTTTTTTTTTTTTTGGTTTCCTTGCTGACTTTTCTTTTACCTTATAATATTTTATACATTGATTTGCCTAAAAATACGCATTTATTTTCATCAAAAGCATTAAATTTTCAACAAAAATATCTTTTCTACAAGTTTTTAAAAATAATAGAACAATTCTCTCACATGAGAATCATTTCCTCACATGAGGGAATGACTAGTGAGGGAATGATAAAACGTACATTATTAGTTTTTAAAAATTGTAATCATAAAGTAAATTTAAAAAAACAATACATGTACTCAAATTATCCCTTCAGAGAAAACTAAACCGCCCATTAATACATTTTTAAAAAATAAATTATTTTTATAAATTTAAATGAGGGAATGATAGCATCATCTTAACATTTGCCCAATCTGTCTATTAAATTATTCCTTACACACTGAAGTATTTCTCCAGGATGGCTAATAATTGTTTTGCAGACAGGTAAGACCCATGTGCTGAGCACATATGCAATGTTTCGGTCTACAGTAGTACCGCCTATCTCAAATATCCAGAATTATTAATGAGGGAGGGAATGATCTGAAATATGAGTTGCAAACTTTTTTGCCAAATAAAAATTGCATGTGCAGACCAAAAAAATAATGTAATACAAAGAAATAATACTTTGTGTTCATATTAAAATACAAAAGTCAGATTTTATTTTTTTTTATTTATTTATTTATTTATTTTTTAATATTTCAGTAAGAAATGGTATTTATTATATTTTTGGGTGGTAGTAGTTGCATGTGAGGGAATGATATTTAATAGGTTTAAAAATTAATTTTAAATATATGTTTTAATTAATAGTTAAATTTCATGAGCTAATATGATAAAACCATGTCTAAACTACCCAGCAAAGAAAGAAACAGTGGGCCATCAGCTGGAAAAAAGATGGCAGCCAGCAATGCTATCAGCGGTAAAGTGCAAGGGTGCCATTACTTAAACCTGTCCAAAAGTGTCCGAGCCGAATGCAGCTGGCCCATCAGTGATGGCCAACAGCAGGCCAGCATTGGTATGCCATCACATTACTTCAATCCGGCACTTTTCCTGCAGTGCTAGCACCTATCCCACTGCTATTCCTTTGCTGGCCCAGCACGTTCCCTTACAAAAATTTCTTATAGAATTCTATATAAAAAAACAACAACAAAGTATTACATAATTATGGCTCTTTTTTCTATAAGCTAGTTTCACCAGGAGCTATAGAAACATCTGTAGAAGTGTCTACAATGGAAATGTCTATAGAAATATTTGAAGTGCATGTGGTCTCCCTCCTAAGTACTGACCGCGCTCGATGCTGCTTGGTTTTCGTAATCGGACATGAACAAGTGCTTTCAGCGCACGCTACGATTGCTCGTAGTTATCAAGCTCTGATTACACTATTTCAAGTTTGTTTCTTTTGTGATTTACGTTCCCAATCATTAAACTGGTATAGAAATTATAATATTGTATAGAAATCCTATGTATTTTATAAGCTTTTTTTTATTATTGATTCTAAACTGCGTAAAGTATGAAAACCGAAATCCTTTGTAACCTAGTAAAACCAGATTTAAGGAGAAAAAAAATGCGTTGAAATAAAGAATTTATTTAGTTTTATAATCTATTCTTTTATAATGTCATATCATTCATAATCATCATTTGTTCTACAAATTTTATTTTCAGACATTAAAAACACACTAAGATTTCATAGTTTATCATACAGCCAAATAATAGCGTACATGTCATAAGTTTTAAAACATATATATACTTTAACACAAATATTCAAGATAGTTTTAAAAATATTTTCACCTCCTTTTTCACCGAGGCATCTTCAGTTATTGATGTTTTTCGTCTCACTCTCTCGCTATTCCTTGCTTTCCAGATTTTCCCTGTTATTTTTCCCCATTTTCAAAATGTGTCGCCATCTATTGTCTGTAACTGCGTGTAGTTGATCATTGCAGGTTTCTGATTTTGATGAGATGATTTCAATGGCTTCTCTTATTAATGCGTAATTTAAACTATTGTATTTTGCTAATTTCTCGACGTTTTTAAAATCTATTGTGATGGGGGATTTTTCTATTGAGTCGTGCTATGGCCGTAGATGATTTATTAAGTCGTATATCCCGTTGGTGTTCTTTAATCCTGTCGTGTAGCTTTCTTTTTGTCATTCCTATATATGACATATCTTTTCCTTCATTGTTTTTTAAATTAATTTTGTATATTCCAGATGTCTGGTGTGAAATTTTCTCAATGTCTGTTCTAATTAATTTAAATATTGGTAGGTCAGGGGTGATAGGGGTATTTATTCCTAGTTTTTTAAATTCTCTTTTTATTTTTAATGAAACACCTTTTATGAAAGGAAAGGGATTGAATTTGTAAATTTTATAACTTTCTGGGCTGGTTCTATTCTATTGTACCTTTTTTTCACTTTTTCAACTAATTTTTGTATCGTTTTAGTGGTATATCCTACATCTTTAGCTATTGATTTGATTTGATTTATTTCGGTTTCTAGGAGGTCTTCTGTTGAACATACATTTAGTGTTCTATGGATAGATGTATTTATTGCAGCTATTTTATATGGAAAAGGGGTTCTTGAGTGTTTGGAGATTATGTAAGAATTTGCATTTGGTTTCCTGTATACTGTAGTATGGAGATTATGCTCTGAACGAGTAAGTAAAACGTCAAGAAATGCCAGATTGTTGTTTTTCTCTACTTCAACTGTAAACTGTATGTTTTTATCATAGGAGTTAAGTTTTTCTAGTAAGGGGGGGAGGTCTGTGGCTTTATTAGTTATTGCAAATACATCATCCACATATCTTATCCATATTCTAAATATATCTTTTAAATCGTTTTTCATAATATTTTCTAGTGTTCTCAATTTCCACTCTGCCACTATATTCGATATTGGGGATCCCATAGGTACACCTTTAAGTTGTTTATATGTATGACCATTAAATTTAAAGAAATTTTCTCTTAATACTAAATTTGTTGCACTTTGTAATGTAGTCTTGATATTATAGTCACTATTTTCTCTGTCAATTTTCTCATTAATGATATTAGCTATTTCTTCTGTATCTATAGAGGGGTAAAGGTTTATTACATCTAGGCTAATCATCAAGTCATCTGGATTCGGTTTATATTCTGTGATTTTTTGTATGAATTGATTTGTTGAAATTATTGAAGTATCTGATGGTGGTAATAGTTCTTTGTAATAATCTTTTAGGTATACTTCCAGGTCATAGGTTGGGCTTGATCTTTTGTTTACTATTGGTCTTATTTTTACTGGATTTTTGTGGTCTTTTAACTTTCCAAAAATCGTGGGGGTATTTGGAGTGAAGTTTTTTCTGGCTGGTGTTTTGTCTTCAGGCCATTTTCCATTTCTTATCAATGTTTCATATTTGTTATAGATTTTGTTATTTGGATCTTTATCTATTTCTTCAACCCCCATATCTTGTATGGTATCTTCCATCATTTTAATATATTCAGTTTTGTCCATTATAGCAATCTTTCCTGTTTTGTCTGTGTGTAGGATTGTTATATCTTGTCTATTTTTCAGATTTGAAATTATTTTCATATTTTTATCCCTAGTGTATTGAGATTTTATATTTTTAGTTATTTCATTTTGAGCTAAGTTTCGTATCCGGATTGCATCCTCGTCTGGAATATTTTTTAGAGCCTGCTCAATTTTCGGAATAGCATCCTTTAGGTTAATCCTTGTATCCAATACATATTTTGGTCCTAGTTTTAGACATTTATCTTCTTCTTCTGTTAATGAATATGATGAAATATTTACGTATGGTATTTCTGGCATGGTTTCCTTTACATCATGACTGTGTCTTGATTTCTGCAACTGAAACAGGACTTACAATACCAATTGGATGAAATGAAAAAAATGTCAGCAAACGAAAAACAACAGATATTAACTAAATTGGATAAAATCAGAGAGTTTGAGAGGAGGAAACATGAAAAGAAACTGAGGAAGAAATTAAACTTCTGGTTGCAGAAATCAAGACACAGTCATGATGTAAAGGAAACCATGCCAGAAATACCATACGTAAATATTTCATCATATTCATTAACAGAAGAAGAAGATAAATGTCTAAAACTAGGACCAAAATATGTATTGGATACAAGGATTAACCTAAAGGATGCTATTCCGAAAATTGAGCAGGCTCTAAAAAATATTCCAGACGAAGATGCAACCCGGATACGAAACTTAGCTCAAAATGAAATAACTAAAAATATAAAATCTCAATACACTAGGGATAAAAATATGAAAATAATTTCAAATCTGAAAAACAGACAAGATATAACAATCCTACACACAGACAAAACAGGAAAGATTGCTATAATGGACAAAACTGAATATATTAAAATGATGGAAGATACCATACAAGATATGGGGGTTGAAGAAATAGATAAAGATCCAAATAACAAAATCTATAACAAATATGAAACATTGATAAGAAATGGAAAATGGCCTGAAGACAAAACACCAGCCAGAAAAAACTTCACTCCAAATACCCCCACGATTTTTGGAAAGTTAAAAGACCACAAAAATCCAGTAAAAATAAGACCAGTAGTAAACAAAAGATCAAGCCCAACCTATGACCTGGAAGTATACCTAAAAGATTATTACAAAGAACTATTACCACCATCAGATACTTCAATAATTTCAACAAATCAATTCATACAAAAAATCACAGAATATAAACCGAATCCAGATGACTTGATGATTAGCCTAGATGTAATAAACCTTTACCCCTCTATAGATACAGAAGAAATGGCCAATATCATTAATAAGAAAATTGACAGAGAAAATAGTGACTACAATATCAAGACTACATTACAAAGTGCAACAAATTTAGTATTAAGAGAAAATTTCTTTAAATTTAATGGTCATACATATAAACAACTTAAAGGTGTACCTATGGGATCCCCAATATCAAATATAGTGGCAGAGTGGAAATTGAGAACACTAGAAAATATTATGAAAAACGATTTAAAAGATATATTTAGAATATGGATAAGATATGTGGATGATGTATTTGCAATAACTAATAAAGCCACAGACCTCCCCCCCTTACTAGAAAAACTTAACTCCTATGATAAAAACATACAGTTTACAGTTGAAGTAGAGAAAAACAACAATCTGGCATTTCTTGACGTTTTACTTACTCGTTCAGAGCATAATCTCCATACTACAGTATACAGGAAACCAAATGCAAATTCTTACATAATCTCCAAACACTCAAGGACCCCTTTTCCATATAAAATAGCTGCAATAAATACATCTATCCATAGAACACTAAATGTATGTTCAACAGAAGACCTCCTAGAAACCGAAATAAATAAAATCAAATCAATAGCTAAAGATGCAGGATATACCACTAAAACGATACAAAAATTAGTTGAAAAAGTGAAAAAAAGGTACAATAGAATAGAGCCAGCCCAGAAAGTTATAAAATTTACAAATTCAATCCCTTTCATAAAAGGTGTTTCATTAAAAATAAAAAGAGAATTTAAAAAACTAGGAATAAATACCCCTATCACCCCTGACCTACCAATATTTAAAATAATTAGAACAGACATTGAGAAAATTTCACACCAGACATCTGGAATATACAAAATTAATTTAAAAAACAATGAAGGAAAAGATATGTCATATATAGGAATGACAAAAAGAAAGCTACACGACAGGATTAAAGAACACCAACGGGATATACGACTTAATAAATCATCTACGGCCATAGCACGACTCAATAGAAAAATCCCCCATCACAATAGATTTTAAAAACGTCGAGAAATTAGCAAAATACAATAGTTTAAATTACGCATTAATAAGAGAAGCCATTGAAATCATCTCATCAGTGGCGTAGCTATATATTCAGCGCCCTGGAGCAAGTAAAATTTGCGCGCCCTATTGTCACTCGAAAAAGTTCTGTGCATTTTTGTTTTGAAGTTTAAAATTTATATACTATTCTTAACTCGATTTAAACCCTTACTTTTATTTGAAAATCAAAGTATTTCAACAACGTTTTAAATACAAATAACATAGCTGCCTTTTTTTATACCGCAAAAATTGAATGGTAAATTTTAGCTAATTGAATCACCGATTTTCAAGAATTTTTAATGTTTAAATAAGACGAAAATTTCTACTAAATTTTAGCGGCAAGAAAAATCCGTACAAGTTGGCAGCTATGAAATAATTAAAAATAAATAATGAATAACGAAACAAATTATTCTGTAAGTACGGAGTACCTACCAATATTTGCTGCGAATAGGGCGGGATTTTCGTTTTGAATGTGCCAACAGACCAGTACTATCTGCCGTCCTTAATATCTGTTTTTCTTTTCAAGGGTTTTGAAAATTGTAGAATACTAATAAAGAAAAACACTATTGTCAAGATTTTTTTTTAACTTTTCGCATATGGATGAAATGCGTTTTCTGTTTTTAGTGCAGAAAATACTAAAATTCAGAGTAACTCGGTAAGTTTTGGTCATACAAAAAAGAATGTATTATTTTACCTGTTAAAGTAAGGAGTGGATTTTTGTAAATTTAACGTATAGAATCCAGGAACGGAAGAAAAATGTGAATGTCGTAACTTTAAAAAAAAAATAACTATTTTTTTTTACATAAATTACACTTATGAGGATGAAGAATAACTCTGAAACTTTTTACTATCGGAACTATAATTCTACAGCTAATGGTTTAGAATATTAACCAATGAATTGCGATAAAAGATACCACCCGGGTTCTCACTGGCTTTTGACTAATCTGAGCAATCTGGCTAATCGCTAAAGAAAAACTAGCCAAATTCAAATAATGGTAGTAATAGATTTATCGTAAAATACTAAGAATATCAAAACACAAATAATGAGTTGCACAGAAAAAGTCTAATCGTACAATAATATCATTTCGCCGAAACAAAAAAGAAACATCTCTTGCAATTTGGCCATTTCAATCTTTAATTTTCTGGCTTTATGAAACATTTTGGCGCAGTACTGATCGGCAACGAGAACCCTGATTGACACCCTTCTTATATATTACTCAATATTGCAGTTTTTACTTTCCGTATACATACAATGTAGGGAAGGAAATAGGAAAGCATTGTAATCGCAATAAAAATAATGGTACATTTTACATTTTCAAATACTCAAGAGTACGTTGTCACAATTTTTACAATGATTCAATATGTAGGCGTGTATGTTAGAATTTACACACGTTTTTAAATTCCCAGAGCACGATTTGGTATGTTTTTGATGATGTCGGCTGAAACATTATAAATCTCTGTCCTTAATTTTCGAAGAATTCGGCCGAATGGTTTGTATCTAAACTTTTTATCAACCATTCTGCGACGATAACTGATGAACATTTTCTCTTATATCTCAATTAAAATATTTTTATTGCTCACGTTTCACTACGTACACAGTGTCGGCTCGATAAAATGTTCACAATCACTTTACTATACCAGTAATTTCAGAAAAAAATATATATCATTGTTTAATCGTAGAATAAATTTGTTGTAACGCTGGGGTGTGGGGGGAGGGAGGAGAGGAGATTTGTACCTTTGGGAAGTTAGGCGCTAATTAATTTATTTATATTAGTGAGAAACAAATGTTGTAGATTATTTTTTTCAAACTAAAATTTGAAAAATTTTATTTTATGTAAGCTGGAGAGGTGGGTGCAAAGGGAGAAGTGGAAATTTTGGGGCTCAAGGGATTATTTTATATGATTTATTATTATTGTCAATAAAAAGGATTAAATAGGAAGGGTGGAAGATTATTTTATATAAAATTAAAGAATTTAGAATGTTTAATTTGTTTTTGTTTGTACAAGAAAAGAAGGGGGAGGAGAAAAGGAAATTTGTAGTTTTGGATTTAATATACAGTGTGTCCACGTATAACCTGACCGACCTTTATTTTCGCAACCGTTGGTCCTAGATGCATACTTCCAATTACAAAAATGGCCAAAATTAGGTGTAGAGTTAAGATGAAAAATGTTTGAAGCAAAAAAACAATTTAGTGAAGAATTACAGAATCTAAATTTTTATACGGTCCCCCGGTACTATAAGTTATATTTAGTAAAATTTTCCAGTTACACTGACAAGTAAGGCAAAAAAGTCCCGTTATTTTACGATTAAAATTCACCGAGTAATTGCTGTTTAAAGTTGGAGCATAATTTTTGCTGCAAATTAGGGGTCATTCACAAATTTAGTAGAAATATCATTTTGTCAGATATATTAAAAAAAAATGGTTGAGAGTAAAATTAGCATTGCAATATAAATTTGAAATCTTCGATCATTCTGACATATTACTGCAAAATATACAATTTGTACTGAACATATAGGAGGATAAAAATAACAGAATTTTTGTTAAGTAAAAGGATGAAAAACATCAGCCTCAATTCTTTACAGAATGATACTTATTTTAAAATACTGTTAGATTACACTGTCTTTTAAATTTTGGGTTGTGCCATGTTTTTTAGCTTTTGAAAATTCATTCTTATGTATTTTTAGCGCAGAATCCGAAAATGACCTTCATTTTAAACCATCAAGTCAGGATTTTTCTCAAAGCGCAAATTTCAAAGTTAAAATTGTACCCCTCTCCCCTCCCAACCTCACCACACCCCTGAGCTGTTTAGCTGTAAGAAACCCAGTAAAAGCTAACAAATTGAATAAATTATTGAATTAAATAAATTTAACTGAATAAAAAAGTAGTACATCTATTTTATAGTATCAGATTTTTCGCTATTTTTTCGAATTGAAATTTACGATTTCGAAAAATCCTGACATGACGGTTAAAAGTGAAGGTAATTTTTCTATTCAGCGTTAAAAAAATACATAAAACGTTATTATAAAAGTTTAAAAACACAACCATCGCAGGTTTATGTTATCTAATCTAAAACTCTTTCTTAAACTTGTTGACAGTAATCTATCCGACTTTTTTTGTGTGTTATCCTCTAGTATAAGTATGTATACAATGGTAAGCGTAGAAAATAATAATAATATTACATTGTCATCGGATTTAAGTCAGTATGTAAAATTTAACTTCGATCGGACATTTGAAAGTGAGTTCGAGTACAAATTTTAAACTGGAAAGACGATCGTTGCAAGTTAAATGAAACTTTATGAAAATAACTTAATTTTTGTTAAAAGAAATCATAACCTCAAATCCTTACAAAATAAAACATATGTTAAAATACAATTATTTTAACTAATCTGAAACTTAACTAATAAAATTTAACTCTATCGCAATAGTTGGACTATTTCTTACAAAGCGCAGTTACCTTGAAATAAGTTTAAGTACTTTATATACGACCCCTGAAAGCATCGCCGAAATCATTTGTTTTGATAGGCAAAAAAGTGGTGTAAGTCATGCATTTTAAAGTTTCATAACTCGGTCAATTTTAATGTTAGATGAATGGGACTTTTTTTTGTCTTACCTGTTAGTGTCACAGTAAATTTTTACTAAATATCACTAATAGGATCGGGGACCGTATAAAAATTTAAATTTCGCAATTTTTTAATGTAAATGTTTTTCTTGGCCCAAATTGCTTTAAAAATAATTCTTTACCTTATTTAAACCATTTTTGTAATTGGAAGTATGCATCTAGGACCAACGGTTGCGAAAATAAAGGTAGGTCAGGTTATACGTGGACACACTGTAGATGCATGTAATTGCTTTTATTAGTGAGCAATGTTTGTTTGTTTTTTTTATGCATAAAAAGGTTTAAGGAGTAATATTTCTTGCTATTTTTCTTAAGAAAGTAATTCTTTTATATAATAAAATTTAACATAGCTTTTTATATCTTTGAACCAAATCAACAGAAATACTCTTTAAAACATGCATGTTGTACATTACTTCCATATCTTACCAAAGAGTTGTTAAAAAATCTCAGCACAGTACTCTTTAAAATTGAAGTATGAGGCATACGTTTTCGAGAGGAGGGTGAGGGAGAGATTGAAGGTGAATAGAAATCGTGACTATGAATTCTTTGTGTTGGTTTTTAAATTTGTTGTTGTTTTATCTTTTTTATCAGTAACTTAAAAAAGGTAATAATATCAATACAAAAACCCTTAACGGGTTAAAAGTTTGTGACGCAACACTTTATCTTACGATCTAAGAATTTTAAATATGGAACTTAAAAATAATATCAAATTTTGAGTGATACTATGATATTAATTAAAATCTCTCTATATGTATATTATTTATATCATCATTTTATTTTTGCTTTATTTATAATCGCATGTGCAAAAATTATGTTCAGTATAAAAAGATATGAAAAAGTTTATTCATTGATGCTTTATCATTTACATCTCTCATAAATTCAAAATATGAGTTTTAAAAGATATGATATCAAAATTTGAATGACGCCTTGATGTGGCTTTCAAAGATTTGTTTTAAAATTTAACTTCAGTTATTTTGGGTTTGGCTAAGATATATTCACACATCTGAACAATATTTTTAATTTTCCAATACACTGTTAAATATATCGCTTTAACTAAACTTATATAATGCATTGAAATGTATTTTTTGAATAAATTTATTTATCCTTTGTGCCATGCTATTAAAAATTAAAAATAAAATTTGTGTAAATCGTTTTTTTTTTTTTTTTTTTTTTTTGCGTTATTGTATCCAAACTAAGTGAAATGTATTCAAATGGATAATATGAGGCAAATAAAAAATTCTACGATTAAAACAGATCAAATTTTATACGCCAATATTCTGGTAGAAAAGTGATTGTGAAACCCTGAAGAGCTACTACTGCACGCAGGATCGGACTCGGTTCCTGTGAAATACGCAGACCTTGGATTTTTGGAGAGTGCAACATTTTAGAAACTCATTATTTTACCACCTTGCTAGTAGAAACTAACAATATCATTACCATTCCAGTTTTTCTTTCTGTAGATGCTTTCAATTTCAGAACTGGATCCAAAATTGAAAGCGTCTTTACAGAAAAAAAAAGAAAGAAAATCGAAAAAAAAAAAGTATAAAATAATCGTTTAGACATCAATACCATATATTCCACGAAAAAAAAGGAAAAAAAAATTAAATTTAAAAAAATTGAAGTGTAAATGAGAAATTTGTAACGCTACCATTGGTTTAACATTAGCTTGAGAATGACTAGTGTAGGATTCTAAGTATTGAGAATTTTAGTACTAAATAAGAATGTTCTGATTAATTAAACCTATTTTACACTTTTTCTTTTGCAGCGGGAGGATAAAACGTCTTAATGCTGCTAGTAATATTAAGAAACATGTAAATACTATTAACTTGATTTTAAAGCCAAATATCTTTAAAATAGATTTTTACATAGTAAACTCTGTCTAAAGCTCTGTGCAAGACATATTTTCGTTTTATGCAGAATGCTCTATAAACCCTAGCAAAAGGGTATAATCGAAGGGGCGCAAAAGAACCTTCAAATTGGCTGGAAATTCATGGGGCAGATCATGTCACCATTGATAACAGACAGAATTACAGAATATACATTAGATTTTTAAAGATTTAAATGGTCCTCTGAAACAAAGAAACTTTCAAGAAAAAAATTATTCTACTTTGGAAAGAGAAACAAAAATGATTAATAAAAAATTCTTCAAAAAAGTATTTTTTTTTTAAATTATTAAATAATTTAAGAATGTTTAAATCTAATGCTTGTTGCAAATTTTGCAAATATTAGCTTCACCTGATGGAGGACGCAACTTTATCTGATTTAGGGCTCACCGACCCAAACATCGATTGCCCGGCGGGCCAGTCTGAGCCTGTCAGAATATGACTAATTTAGTAAAATCCTATTTTTTCTTTTTTTTTATGTATAGGCCTTGTTTCAGCACAGGTAAAATCAAAATTATGTCATTAGAAAAATGTTTAAGCTTTATGAACGATAGTGCACGTTTTCTTTAAAACTCGAGGTCTTTATCAACAGTAGAAATATTTCCCTTTTGAATAAAGTTAGGATATAAATTTTTATTCATTTTTATACTGTTTTGAAAATGCTGAAAATACTTTTCGAAAATAGTGGTGTAAATTTACATAGGCGATAATCAGATCCTAAGGAACACTTATTTTTTTTCTCTTTTTGAAGGAAAAGGCTTTTGTCAATTCTGCATTTGAGATTTGCATATTTTCAAAATCTTAAAAACAATACGCGCAAAATTTTATTTGTCGCTTCGCTCCCCCCCCCCCCCCCTCCCCCAATCTAAATTTTGTCACCGTGGACTGGAGTGGAATATGCCTAAATCCGACTCTTATTATTGTTTTGTAATCTGTATTGATACATGTTTAGTTTCCATAAAACAAAACAAAACTTCAAAATTTTTGTTGTCATGGAATTTTTTGTTTGTAAAATGGTCAATAATTTTCTTCAACTAGTCAAACTATTTTTTTTTAATCTTAAATTAACTAAACAGCTAAGGTATTGCTGTTATATCGTTAATATAAGTTTTCCAGCAGTGGCTTCTTTGGCTGCCATTATTTCCGTACGGTAATCATCATGATAAATTTCTAAAACATTTTCAAGATAAATGTATCAGAAAGATTATTCTATGGTATGAATTAAAACTTCGCGAATAGAAGTAATTTCTTTTAACTGTGTGTAATAACATGTTTTAATAGTTGACCTTAAACACGGTAGAAAGTAACACACAAAGACACAGTAGTAAAAAAAAAAAAAAAAAAAAAAAAAAAAAAAAAAAAGTGAGGTTAAAACAAGGTGAAATATCACAGGAATATGCCAATTGCAACAAGATTCATCTATAATATTTGATTAATAATGAAAAAATATGCAAATATTTTTACAAATTTTTATTTCGCTCTTTCTAATTTTGCGACCTTAGTATTCGTGCGCCTGGAGCAGTTTGCTCCAACTGCTCCACGGTAGCTACGCCCCTGCATCTCATCAAAATCAGAAACCTGCAATGATCAACTACACGCAGTTATAGACAATAGATGGCGACACATTTTGAAAATGGGGAAAAATAACAGGGAAAATCTGGAAAGCAAGGAATAGCGAGAGAGTGAGACGAAAAACATCAATAACTGAAGATGCCTCGGTGAAAAAGGAGGTGAAAATATTTTTAAAACTATCTTGAATATTTGTGTTAAAGTATATATATGTTTTAAAACTTATGACATGTACGCTATTATTTGGCTGTATGATAAACTATGAAATCTTAGTGTGTTTTTAATGTCTGAAAATAAAATTGGTAGAACAAATGATGAATTTATTTATTTATTCATTTACTTATTTATTTTGTTGGTGGCAGTGGTGCTATACTTTTTACAGTTTCAAAAAAAAATTTGCTTCACAGCTTAAATTGTGTTAAGATATTCATTTGAGATTTGTGTTCAAATACTCAATGTCTTCGATATTCGCAGCGCCACCTAGCGTAAGGGTTCCCAGCAATAATACTGCAAAAGTTCGTGCACTTCCATATAGTGGTGGGCCAGCGCATGAGATAAAATGGATGCCCACCAGAATTTTATCTGATGATTTCAAACAGCAAAGTTGACTGAAGCTGTCCAGCAGTGGTAGTCCGTCAGCCAGCACTTCTCCATCATTGCCAGCACCTATCTTGCTGCTGGCCAGCAATTTCCTCTTTGCTGGGTGCATGTTAAAAAAATGCATCAGGTTTTTCTGTTGAAAAAATTTAAATATCCTCTAGTTTCATCATTATGGCCTATTTGTGTAGAATCACCCATTTGCGAAATATCCTGACATGATGGTTAAAATGTAATTTTCGGATTCTGTGCTAAAAAATACATAAAAGTTCAAAAAGCCAACAATCGCAGTCTTCTATTTTCTAATCTAAAACTTTTTCTTAAACTTCTTGGCGGTAATCTATCTGAATTTTTTTCTGTTATCCTGTAAAATAAGTATAAATGGTAACCACCGAAAATCATAATAATATCAGATTGTTATTGGATTTGCGCCAGTATGTAAAATGTAATCTCGATCGGATATTTAAAAGAGAGTTAAAGTTCGAGTACAAATTTTGAACTGGAAAAATATACATACGATCGTTGAAGTAACATAAAAACTTATAAAAATAACATGATTTTTGTTAAAAGAAATCACAAAAGAAACAGTCTCAAATCCTGACAAAATAAAACATATGTTATTTTAGCCAATCTGAAACTTAATAAATGTTAACTTAATCGTAATACTTGTACGACTTTTTTCAAAGCGCAGATACACATGAAATAAGATCTTCGAATACTTTAAGTACTTGGTATGTGACCCCTCAAAGCCAAGCTGAACTCATTTGTTTTCAGAGCAGAAAAGTGGCAGAAGTCATGCATTTTTAAAGTTTCATAACTCGCTCAATTTTAGTGTTATATGAATGGGACTTTTTTTGTCTTACTTGTGAATGTAAAAGGAAAATTTTACTAAATATAACTTAAAGGACCGGGGAAGCGTATAAAATTTTAAATTTCGTAATTTTTTAAGAAATGTTTTTATTGACCCAATTCGCTTTTAAAATATTTCTTTACCTGATTTAAAATTTTTTTGTAATTGGAACTATATGTCTATGACTAGCGGTACCGTTGAGACCGGACGCCTGTATCGTTTCATAATATATAAACCCCTAAAACTGAACAATTAAGTTAATAAAGGAATGGTGCGATACATGTTATTGTAAATCTAATCTTTATTTTTTTCTCAAAATGCATTTTTTACATATTAAGATATACTTAAAAAAAATAATAATTAAATCTATTAAAACCAGAGAGAGGTGGAAATATTTATATTTCTACAAATAATTTATTCCTTAAAAACTACTTAAAGTATGAATACATCTGTATTATTACAAAAGGTATTCAGGAATACATTATTTTTTCTGTGATTTTCTTAATGTTTCAGTAATTATTTTTTAAATTATCATGCATTATCTTATTATTAAATAATATATTTTGAATCTTCCTGTACAATTTTAAGAACTTGTCTGCAGTACATCTTTAGGAAAGTTTAATTAACATATAATCGTAAATATTTGTAATGAGGAAAATAAAAATTAAACACTCGCACTAAATAAAATTATGCACAATGTATAATAAATATTTTCTTTATCATATATAGCTAAAGTGCACCTATTTTAGATGAGAATTTTTTAAAAACTTCGCATACCCAGTGTTGAATTCAGGGGTGGCCCGGGGGGAACATTCCCCAACAGAGCTATGAGATCCCCCCCCCCAGAAGATTTGAAATTTTGTGTTTTCACTGGTCAAAAAGTGCAATCCCCCCCCCCCCCCCCCGGAACTCCCACGTGTCCAAAGAAATCCCATATAAAGTGTCTGAATTCAACACTGTGCATACTTGTTTATAAATTATCTGACTATAAAATCATGTTAAATCTTCTTTTTTTCCCCACGCTGTCGAGATGTCATTGTGCCATTAACCAACAATTTATTACGCGAATAATATCAGTAACATTAACTATAAAAAAAATATGTCTGACCGACAAGAAACGGCAAATTATTTGTATTTGAAAACAGGGATTTTATAATAAATCATTTCTTTAAGTACTATTTAATAATTGTGTTTTCCCCCGCTATTGAAATAATAATACATAGTTTCAATAGAAAACACTGTGTTTTAAACAATTTGACACGCTAATGATTGTTCTGAGGCAACTCTTTTATTGAGGAGGAAAATGGATTTATAACATGCAGTCCTGAATAGAAGAAATTTTACTTTTGACACGCTTTTATTTAACTCAACTTGGTCTCTTTATGTAATCTTATAATCAATATTTAACTCGCTACCTGATAGACTAGAATCATAAAAATTATGTACAAAGGTGTGTTTCTGTTTCCGATGACAATAACACTATTTAAATCATTTTAGAGCTTAATTATAAATTAGTAACTTAATTTTAAGGCATTTTTCCGTTAGTCCACCACAAGGGATAAATCGCCAGATATTCTTTATGGTTGTGTAAAGAATTGAACTTCTATGTTTTCAGATGATGGGGGAAGAAGTCTTCCTAAAGAAAAACTGATACACCCAGGTGCATAGAAAGACTAGTAGACATTTTTCTCACGCTCTAGGACATTGTAAGTGATGATGGATTAGCACTTAGGACGTAGCACGCCCTGATAAAGGATATGAGATACATCTAAGGGTTCGGAGTATAGACCACCCTGTTTAGGTCTCGCAAAGGAATTCGCTAATGCCTAAAGGCATTGACAGAGATGGATGTTGAAAGTATTCTCACGGTGTCCGAGAGAGTGACCATTTTTCTTTCGGAGGAAAAGAGAGGAGGGGATCAGTTTGGATTCGGAAACTGAGGTGTGCGTTTGGCTCGCACGAACGAGGGAAAAAGAGATTTTTTCCCGGGCTGAAGGCACGAGACGTGCCGAGTTAAATTGAGCGAAGCGCTCGGAACTTGTATAGGACGGCGAGAGACCGTCCCGTAAAAGCCATCCGACCAACGAACTTGCTGCTGAATGAGAAGTTCTAGAATGAACTAATTTCCAAATTTGAAGCTACAAGGACTCAGTGTTTTATACAATCATATAAGTCAACTACCTACGCATTTAATTTATTATTTTTGTTGTATACTATAAATTCAAGATTTCAAAATAAAACGTTTGATTAATGTTGCATGGTAGAGAGAATTATTCCTCACAGCTACCGTTCAATTAGATTGATCGAGGAGTAAATTCGTAACAGCTGGTGGCAGCGGTGGGATCATGTTGACCAGATGAGGCGTAGAACAATAGGGGTCCTCAAAGAACATTTGTGAAGTGCAACGTTAATAGTGACAAGCATTGTGGTGATTAAAACTTGTTATCAAGTGCTATTAGTGGTGACAACGTCAAGGATTATTGGAAAGAAACATTTCTTAGAACTGACTGCCTTGTGTTTAGACTGTGTATCTTGGGTCAAGCTAGAAAAACATTTCTGTGTGGATTACAAACCTCTGGAGCTAAAGGATTATCGTAGTGACGACGTTGATTGACAGTGCCTTCTATTCGGAACAGCTGGGTGGACGACAACGGATCCTGTCTTCAAAAGGGGTGAGCTAACAAATTCTTTTATCTCAGTGGCATTCTGTTGAGTTTAATTTCCTTTTGCCTTAAGCTGGCTATTGTGTGTCAGTGGTTTATTGTGTGTGACACGAGAAATATCTCAGTAGATTTCAATGATAAAGGGCAGTTATTTTTATTTTTTTTTCCTCTCAAAGGAAAAGTAGAAATAAAGGATAGTCTTTCTGTTATTGGCATGTAAAAAAAAAAAAAAAAAAAAAAAAAAAAAGAGAGAGAAATGTTAATAATTTTTACTGTCAGGAAAATTTTAAGTGCGTTTATTCTGTTAATAACAAGTTTTGTTTAAGAAAATTTTGCTTGAGCTGTATTTAAAATTTGATATTTTAATTTTCTGGTTTTCTTTCGGGAAAATGTATTTGTCGTGATCTGGCAAAAACGTTTAATATGTGAAAATTTTGCGAGATGATGGGTTGCAGAAGTGAAACATAGTGCCATTTTTTAATACAAGTTATGGGGAAATTATATTTCTAACTGTTTTGTAAATGTATAACTGAATTATATTTTTTGTGTATGTATGTATTTTTTCTGTTTTAAATTTTGATCTGATATCCATGTAAATTAGGTTTTGGGGTTAATTTTTCAAAAATGTCAGAGTGGAAAAATTTTAAAAAGGTAGATTTGCGAATCCTGGCGGGTGAATTAGATGTTCAAATAGATGAGAGCGACACGATTGCAAAAATAGTTAGTAAAATAGAAGCGGCTGAAGATTTTGATAGAGATTTTGCATTGGCACAAGCCAAAAATATACTGCAAGATCGGGAAGCGCTTATAGCGGAGGAAAAGGAAAGAAAGAGATTAGAAAGGGAGGATCGAGACAAAGACAGGGCTTATGAACTCGAAAAGTTAAAATTATTGCAAGAAGCAGAGACGCGTAGCTTAACATCAAATCATGGTGCAGAGAAAAGCAATAAATTGCCCTTAAAATCCTTAATACATCGTTTCGATGAGAGTCGATCAGAAATATCTTTATTCTTAAATTTGTTTGAGAGGCAGGCAAAAAAATGTAATTTAGAAGATGATGAATTAGTGACAAATTTATTAGCGCTTCTACCGGTAAATGTGGCAGAATTAATCCTTAGAGAGCCATCACATTTGATTGATAATTATGATTATGTGAAAGGTAAATTATTAGAAAGGTACAAATTAAATGCAGAATCGTATAGACTAAAATTTAATCAACACCAGAGGAATCCAAACAATCCGTGGCGTGATTTAATTTTCGAATTGAATAGCTATCTGGAGGGGTGGTTAAATTCTTTAAAAATTACTAATTTTGAGGAATTAAAGAAGCTTTTGATCACTGATCAAATTAAAAAAAGAGCCCCTCAAGAATTAAAGGATCATCTGATTGATGCCTGGTCAAATTTCACTGACCCAGAAGTTTTAGTGAAACGCTTAGATGAATTAGAGGTTGTGAAAAATTCCCAAAGGAAAACAGGAAATTCGAGAAATTTTTTTGATAAGAAATTCGAGAAAAATAGCTCGGGGTTGGAGAATAAAAGTGCAGATAAAAATTTCAATTGGAGGGACAAGAATACAGTGACAGATAGGGATCGTGTTTTCGAAAAAAGGAGGGTAAACAGGTGTTTCCTTTGTGATTCCACAACTCACCTTCGAGCCAATTGTCCGCAGTTAAAAAAGAAGGAGAGAGACACTGCTAAAGTAAATCATGTGAGTAAAACGTCGGATTATGAAGAAGGTTTCAAACCTTATCTTAGTAGAGCGAAAATAAATGGGCGTGATATTGTCACTCTAAGAGATACGGGTACCAATTACGATTTGTGTGGTGAGGAACACGTAAAAAAGGAACAATTGACCGGAGATTATATCTTCGTGAAACAGCCCTTGGATTCTAAAATCCGCTGTTTACCTGTCGCTCACATAGAGATAGATTTTGATGGATTGGGTTCCCTAAAAACGGAAGTTGGGGTTGTAGACAAAGAAGCAGACTTGCATTATTATCTCTTAGGGAATAAAACGCAAAAGATAATTGAATTAGCCCGAAAAAAGGTTAATGCAGTGAATGCGGTAATGACGAGATCGCAGGCAAAGAAAGACACGGTTAGTTTGATGGACGGGGCTAGTGGAAATACGAGTTGCGAAAGGGGAGAGGGAAAGCCGGTCGTGAATTTAGAATGTGAATCGGACGAGTTTGCAGAACAATGCGAAAAGGAGTTGGAGCAGCTAACGGAAAATGAAACCTCGGAAAGTGTATTGTTACCTGCTGATTTAAATGACAAGTTCGGAAATTTAGCACGGATTAGTCGTGAGGAATTTAAAAAAGAACAGGATGTTGATCCTTCGTTAAAAGAAGTTAGGGAAAAAGCGAGAGCCAAGAAATCTCACTATGAAATTATGAATGACTTGGTGTTTAGGAAAACTTTTGACAATCGTGGTGGGGAGAGATTGCAGTTAGTGGTGCCTTCGAAATTCAGATTAGACGTTTTAGGAGCCTGTCATGAGGGGATTTCATCGCACTTTGGTGAAATGAAAACAAAGGATAAGGTTTTGCATCATTACTTTTGGCCGAATGTAATAAAACACATAGAGAATTTTGTCAAAACATGTGATTCATGTCAGAGGATTGGAAAACCTAGGGAAATAGGGAAAGCGCCGCTCAGACGTGTGCCGATTATTGGAGAGGTTTTTTCGAAGTTATCAGCTGACATTGTGGGTCCCTTACCGAAGTCTGAAAAAGGGAATAGGTATATTTTAACAGTTATTTGTGTGGCGTCCAGGTATCCGGAGGCTGTTGCGATATCTAATGTCCGATCGGAAACTATAATTGAAGCATTAATGTGGGTATTTAGCAGATTAGGATATCCCAGAGAGTTACAAACAGATCTCGGAAGATATTTTGTAAGCGAGTTAACAACCGCATTCTTAAAGAAATTTGGAGTTAAGTTAACTCACTCGTCGGTTTGTCGACCACAAGGTAATTTGGTTGAGCGATGGCATCGCTCAGTGAAAAGATTATTGAAAGTTTTGTGTGTTGAAAATGGCGCAAGTTGGGAGGGAAATTTGCCGTATGCGTTATTAGCCTTGCGGACGGTAACTCATGATTCTACGGGTTTTTCTCCTGCAGAGTTAGTACATGGAAAGAATTTACGAACTCCCGAATCATTGCTCTTCGAAAAGTGGACGGGAGGAGAGGAAGAGAATGAGTTAGTTACTGAATATGTATTTAATTTGGTTAATAGGCTAAAACACTGTCAGGAACTAGCAGTGGAAAATATGACCGAATCTCGTGAAAAAAGAAAGTTGTGGTATGACAAAACGGCGGTAGAACGGAAATTTAAGGTGGGTGACGAAGTGTTGGTTCTAGCTACCAACAAAAAGAACAAATTATCGGTATCGTGGATAGGTCCAGGAAAAATTCAGTCCAAAATCTCAGAGACAAATTATATTGTGAATGTTCCAGGTAGGCGCGAAAAGGCTCAAATATATCACGTCAATCTCTTAAAACCATATTTGAAAAGAATTGAGTTAGTGAATTTTGTGGCGCAAGAGATAGATGAGGGCGAGGAAAATCAAGATTTGGACATAGCATTTCCAGAAGCGGGGGCTGAGATTTATGATTTTGAAAATGTTATTAAAGACAGCAATTTGAGTACTAGATGTACGTCGGGGCAGATAGAGCAATTGAGAAATTTATTAGATAAATTTAAAACTTTATTTTCTAATGATCCGGGGCGCACTGACTTAATGGAGCATGACGTGGAACTATTAGAATATAAACCTGTAAAGATAAAACCTTACAGATCTTCGCCTAGACAAATTGAAATTTTGAGGAAAGAAATCAAAAGAATGTTAGAGTTAAATATAATCGTTGAAGGGGAGTCAGATTTCGCCTCCCCGATGATTCTGGTAGAAGCCCCTGGGAAAGACGCTCGTCCTTGTATAGATTACCGAAAGTTAAATGAGATCACCCGGGCCGAGTTTTTTCCCTTACCAAACATAGAGGATAGGGTAGAGAGAGTTGCTAGCGCGAAGTATATAACAGTTTTGGATCTCACGAAAGGATATTGGCAAATTCCATTGACAGCTAGGGCGCAAAGGTAGCATTTGTAACCAGTTTCGGTTCTTATATCCCCCTGGTCATGCCATTTGGAATGTTAAACGCGTCCTATAGATTTTCGAAATTTATGGATAAAATGTTAAGAGGTTTAGAGGAATTTTGTTTACCTTACCTTGATGACATGGCCGTATTCTCGGAAACTTGGGAGGATCATTTGCAGCACCTAGAAAAAGTGCTCATGAGAGAAGAAGAAGCTAAGGTAAAGATTAAATTAGCTAAGTGCAAGTTTGCACAAAAAACGGTCAAATATCTGGGGCATGTGGTAGGCGACGGGAGACGCTCCCCGGCAGAAACTAAAATTCGTGCTATTTTAGATTTACCAACCCCTAAAAACAAAACTGAGATACGTCGATGCTTGGGTATGGCGGGTTACTACTCAAGGTATATAAAAGATTATGCAGTTATGGTGGAACCATTAACGCGCGCGCTTAAAGGTAAAAATAAAAGGGAAAAGGTAACATGGAGCAACGAAATGGAAAAGTCTTTTCAACTGTTGAAAACGAAACTTACGGAAGAACCCATTTTGTACGCTCCCAATTATTCTAAGGAATTTATCATACAAACGGATGCTTCTGAAAAGGGTATTGGGGTTATTTTAGCACAACGTGAGGGTTCAGAGGAACATCCCATAATTTACTTAAGTCGGAAATTTTCGGAAACAGAAAAAAGTTTTTGTGCGACGGAGAAGGAATGTGCAGCTATTATCTTTGCAATTAAGAAATTGCGTCACTATGTTGACGGCCAACTCTTTGCTATAGAAACCGATCACAATCCTTTAGTTTTTCTTAAACGAAATTCTGGGAATAATCCGAGGCTTTTACGATGGGCTCTCACACTGCAACCCTATCATTATGCAATAAAGCATAGACCAGGACGAGATATTGCACATGTTGATTATTTAAGTCGTGCGGAATAAACTCGTTAAATACTAAAAGCTAAAAGTACAATTGTACGAAAAAAAAATAATAATTTCATTTGTTTATACTTTGTAAGCCAAGAAATAGTTGTTTTATTCTAAATTTTTCATTTGGTAATTTTTGATCTTGTTATGTATATATATATGTATATTTTTTTTAGTGTAATGTATCAGAGCGCGCATTGATAATTGTATTTATTGCATCTGACACTCTGAGATATTGGAATTTGTTGCGTTCATCCACTGGTCATAAGATTCTTCATTCAAGCCTGAAGAATCGTCTTTTAGAGGGGGGTGTTGTAAAGAATTGAACTTCTATGTTTTCAGATGATGGGGGAAGAAGTCTTCCTAAAGAAAAACTGATACACCCAGGTGCATAGAAAGACTAGTAGACATTTTTCTCACGCTCTAGGACATTGTAAGTGATGATGGATTAGCACTTAGGACGTAGCACGCCCTGATAAAGGATATGAGATACATCTAAGGGTTCGGAGTATAGACCACCCTGTTTAGGTCTCGCAAAGGAATTCGCTAATGCCTAAAGGCATTGACAGAGATGGATGTTGAAAGTATTCTCACGGTGTCCGAGAGAGTGACCATTTTTCTTTCGGAGGAAAAGAGAGGAGGGGATCAGTTTGGATTCGGAAACTGAGGTGTGCGTTTGGCTCGCACGAACGAGGGAAAAAGAGATTTTTTCCCGGGCTGAAGGCACGAGACGTGCCGAGTTAAATTGAGCGAAGCGCTCGGAACTTGTATAGGACGGCGAGAGACCGTCCCGTAAAAGCCATCCGACCAACGAACTTGCTGCTGAATGAGAAGTTCTAGAGTGAACTAATTTCCAAATTTGAAGCTACAAGGACTCAGTGTTTTATACAATCATATAAGTCAACTACCTACGCATTTAATTTATTATTTTTGTTGTATACTATAAATTCAAGATTTCAAAATAAAACGTTTGATTAATGTTGCATGGTAGAGAGAATTATTCCTCACAGCTACCGTTCAATTAGATTGATCGAGGAGTAAATTCGTAACAGTTGCAATTGTATACGAGTTACAACTAGAGATCTGCACGGGCCGGCCGGCGGGCCGGGTTCGGGCCGATTTTCATTCACGGCATTCGGGCCGGGCCATACTTTTTTCTGAAGGCTCGGGCCGGACCGGGCCTAACTTAATTTTTCTGTACAGAGTCGGGCCTGGTTTCATTCCTAGTCTTCACGGCCCAAAATTTTCAGTCCTAGTTTTGAGCCAGCCCGTATGAAAATCATTGTCTCAGCGTGGCCTGGTACACTGAAAGGTCAGTTAAATTAGGCCTGGCCCAAAAATTTTTGCGAAAAATGCATACATATTTGAGCCGACATTATTCTACACTTAAACATTAAAATTTATTATTTTTAAAGAATAGTAGATTTCTACGCATATTAAAATATAACTAAATTAAAATACAGTAAAATGTGTGAAAAGGAACCTGCCTATGACGGAACCCTGTTTTAAACTGAAAAACGTGTTGATCCATGCAAAATTAATATACTAATACGTAAGAAAAGAATATACAATACTTTTACACTTGCTAAGAAGGGAACTTGTCTATAACGCATTTTCTTTTTTCTTTTCTATGCAATTTCATCTTAGAAGATTTTACTGTATAGCATTTTTCCGATTTTTAACACTTCTATACATGGAATATGGATTAACAATATTAATGATAACTGAAACATTTACATACAAGAAATAGAGATTCATTAAAAAAATAAATATCGCAGCCTGCTGCACTTCTATAAAATAAAGATTATAAAAAGTTGAAAAAAAAAGTTAAGATAAATATTTTTGGTCAGAACTCCTCGTAAGAGACAAATTTTTAACCAATTCGACGTAAAAATCAATGTTTTGTAGAAGTTCACTCGGGCCGGGCCGGGCCGGGCCCGGGCCGAGATTTTAACTTTTTTCCGGGCCGGGCTCGGGCCGAACTTTAAATTTTTTTATCGGGCCAGGCCGGGCCCGGGCCGAACTTTTAATTTTTGTATCGGGTCGGGCCGATTTTTTTTCTCTATGAGTCGGGCCGGGGCCGGGCCTGGAAATGTCGGCCCGTGCAGACCTCTAGTTACAACAACAAAGGAGTTGTTAATTATGTTCCACGCTCGCCAAAAAAGTCCAACTGACTTTGAAGCTGCAACCAAAACTACCTATAATATATTAAAGTAACAGTAAAGCATCCTTTATAGTTGGGCTTTGGTTGCAACAATGAAATAGTTTAAACGTTATGTAATATAAAATATCAATAAAAAAGAAAAAGTGTAATATATATACAGGGGCCGATTTACAAATTAGGTGGCCCTGGGCACAGATGCTTATGGGGCCCCCTTGCACCAATGCTTACAGAGGAACTGCGTAAAAAAAGCATTAAAGAGGTTACCTACTAAGATAACCACTATTGATTTAATAATTACTTTAAAATATCCATTAAAAAATTAAATATGATAATCATTAATTTAATTTTAAATAATTATTTCACAATTATGAAATTTAAATGAGTAGACGTTTTATAATAAATAGTGTGGTGTTGATTATCTTTTCTTATGCAAGCCTATATCTATAATGATAAAGTATGTAACAACTAATAATGCATTTTCTGCAGTACCAAGCTACAATTATTTAAAATATTAGGGGGTCCTGCCGCCCTAATATTGCCGCCCTAATGTGGTTTGTCAGCTAGACTGACAAACCACAAATAATCTGACGAGAACAGCAACAGGATTAAATAAGACAAAAATGCAATATATTTTTAAAGTGATAAAAATAAAAGAAAACATTCACTATAATAAAGTAATTAAATATGAATGTTTCAGAAAAAATATACAATGCTATAAAAATACTATACGAACACAATGGAATGTAGAATGAAATGTAAAATTCCATTAGATATTAAAACTAAATCAGATTTTGTACAATAATTGAAAAACCTTCAGCAGCATTTGGGGGCCCATGCCCCGAATGCCCTACCGTAATATATAATTATAATTTTATTTTTTTGGTTAAATCACTATCTCTCTCTTTTTTACCAAGCAAAAAAAAAAAAAAAAAAAGCGACGAATTTTCCATAATCGTCTTACGTGCCCACGCCAAACTAACACTTATTTGCTATGCAGTGTGACAAGAATAATAAAGCTGGTAAAGTAGGCATGTGGACATTCCAGTGGTGAAGTATGGATAACAATGTGGTGGGTCAGGAGGAAAAATTACAGTCGCAGATAGTCGGATGATAGTCGTTCACCGTTTAATCAGTCTTTGAATTATTCTTTCCCTCTTATACCAATCTTCAACTGTGTTTTTTAAAAGGATTTTCATCGTTCTTTTCCATTCATACTTATGTTTAACTGTATTTTATCTTCATGTTTGCATATATCTAAGACTTTCAAACTATAGCAGGCCTCTGAAGTTAACAGATGGCATGGTAGCTAATTAGCTAACGGTAGCTAATAGTAGCAGATTAGCTAAGTAGAACCTATAAAAAGCTGTATTCTGTTTACGATGTTTAATGTCTCTGCGATGCTCCATAATCGTAAACAGAATACAGCTCTTTCTAGGTTCTACTTAGCTAATGAAGTCTGCCATATTAACTTTGCTGAAGCAAAAATTATAGTTCCCTGCAATAACCCATTTGAAAGTAAAATTAGAGAATCAGTTGAAATCATTGCACGTGAAGATAAACCTTGTAACGATAATTTATCCTATAATATCCCCAAAATCAGGCATAATATCATAAAGTCATAATTCTACATCTAATTACAATATTTCAGCTTAAACTTGTGTATTATGTTGCCAAAAACTTAAATGAAAACTCAGTTGAACGTGGTTCTGTCCCTCATGTGTAGATGGCGGCACTCGTGATTTCTTAAATCGACCTTTTGATTCATTTGATCTCAGTTCATTAATAATTATTTATTTCCACTGGATGGCAAAACTACATTTTTGTATTCAAATCATTGGTCAAGTATCGACTAATTATCTCTTGCACAGGAAGCTTTCGTTTTTGAACTTTGAGCCATTTTACCATCATATTTTCTGAAGACGGCTATAGAAACAGCTCGAAACGTAGAAGTTAACTTTTAGCTTATTACCCGACTGAAAAGAAAGGTTATGTGTTTCACGCGTATCTGTGTATGTGGATTTCTTTGTACCCTCGAAACATCCAAACGGCTGGATGGATTTTAATGCATGAGGTCTCTATCAATTCGTCTTAACGGCCCGATGGTTATAGGCTAGGTTTTGTTTTTATAAATTCAAAATGGCGGCCGTAAAATACAAAATGGCGGTCGAGACGAAAAAAAGTTTTTACGCACCCTATTGAGTGGCATATCATTGGATAGGTCTTTCAAAATGAAGACGATGTTTCATTGACCATTTTACAGTCAGAAGTTCCGTTAAAATATTATACAACCTGGAAGTTGTGTAGGTAGGATCGCTAGCTTTACTGCAACTCTAACCATCATAGACATCTATAGACCTCATCAAAACAGTGTTTATAGATAGGAACTAACAATTAAACCCAACTTAAAAGTCATCAATACAAGTAAATAAAAAAAATAGGTAAGTAATATAAACAAGTAATATAAAAAAAATATATATATAAGTCAATTCCTACTTAGGTCAATAAGAGAATTTTTTTTCTTGCATTCTTCTTTCCTCTTGAGTGGCGCTTAAAATGCCTTGATCAAGAACAGGGCTCTCTCGGTCTTAAAATACCCTGATCAAGAAGAGGACTCTCTAGATTATTGAACATTAATTAATTTAATTAATGAATTAATATTTGAAAAAACTGGATTAACATCAAGTGTCATCCACTGGAAGTTAAAAAAAATTTATTTGAGCTTGATTGGATGAATAATAAGTATTTTATCAACGATAGTAAATTTGAACAAGATATATAAAGCAAGAGTGTGAGCTAATAGTAGGAATTGAAAAAAAAATAGTTTCACATTGATGAGAAATAATTAATTAGTTTGCTTTTTACGCAGCCGGGTTTTTTGATTTTTTAAATTTAATTGCTTATTTATTAAAGTTCGTGTTTTGTGTACCATTAAGCAAGATTGTGTGTTTGTTTATTATATTTTATGGTGCAATTGTCCAGTATGTGTTATTTCAAAAACTTCTGAATATTTTTTCATGAAATTTTCAAAGCATATGTTTCATGTTAGTCTGTATAAACGGAACCTAAAATTTCGTTTTTATTGTTCAAAAAAAATATTTTTTTAGGTGATTATATTGTTGAAATTTTCAAAATTTTGTATTAGCTATACACAAATTTGCATCAAAAATATACAAATGCTTTAAATTCAAATTTATTTAGGTTCAGGGTAATTATTACAATCTGAAGTATAATTAGGCACCAAAAATTTCAATCTAGTTGCAAAATTTATTTTGTAATCCTGCGCGTAAGCTGTTATACCAATTTTCTGCCCGACAAATGTCCGACAGTTTGGAGCCCCCTTTAAATACTAATTCTGCATCTTGCAACTTTTTAATACATGAAATGAAAGAACATACTTATATCTTTCCTCCCAATTAAAATTCCGTTTTTAAATCATATACATTTTAAGATATTAAATGTTGAAAATGGCCTTTTTAAAATTTTTTTTTCCAATTTTAAGAGTCCTGAGACCCTTTAATAACGGATTAGGAAGCTTGTAATTAATTTATACTAATTACTTTTTTTTGCATTCAGTTATTTATATTTTAAAAAAATAAAAAGAAATACTTGTTAAACTGTAAACAAACAATAATAAAGAAAGTTTTAATTTTGTACGACAAATTTAATCTTGCAAAACAAGTTTTGCCACAATTTTAGATCCAGATTCCATATTTTTGAATCGTCATTTCTTTGTTATACAGCTTATTACGATATCTCTCGATGGATATATGAAAAAGAAACAAAAAGTTGTTAAGAATTAAAAAAAAATTTAATAAAAATTTAAAATTCATAAAGAATTATCATATATTTTTTTTTTTGGTTAAACATGAATTTTTTTTACTTTTTTATTTTCAAGTCTTTCTTCATCAACACAATTACAGTATTCACGCCCGAATAGAATAAAAAAAAATTGTGTATAGACAAAAGAACCCAAAGCATGAGTAGCTTCCGAATATAGTAAAATATAACTTGTTGGATGTGCCAATCCCAAAACATTCTTTCTCAAACATCTTAACATTTCAGAAGTAGTTACAGATGTTAATACTCTTATTAATATTATTATTAATATTATTATTAATAATAGTATTATTAATATAATTATTAGTACTATTATTATTAGTACTATAATTATTAGTACTATTATTAATATTATTAGTTCAATACTATAGCAATATTCATTTTCATCTGAAATTTCTGCTTCAGCCAATTAATCAGAGCAAAAACGAATTAATCTCGACCATTGTACTTATTAAAATCAATAGTTTTCCTTTATTCTGGTATACATTGGCTGTTTGCGAATATCCGTTTTAGCATGATGTGAAGTTCCCGTCGTTGCAGGAGCCGCAGATGTACAACAGAACAACGAAAAATCGAGAAAATTATACAAAAATCACTATTACACTTCCGAATATAGTAAAATATAACTTGTTGGATGTTCCAATCCCAAAACATTCTTTCTCAAACATCTTAACATTTCAGAAGTAGTTGCAGATGTTAATACTCTTATTAATATTATTATTAATATTATTATTAATAATAGTATTATTAATATAATTATTAGTACTATTATTATTAGTACTATAATTATTAGTACTATTATTAATATTATTAGTTCAATACTATACCAACTTTCATTTTCATTTGAAATTTCTGCTTCAGCCAATTAATCAGAGCAAAAACGAGTTAATCTCGACCATTGTATTTATTAAAATCAATAGTTTTCCTTTATTCTGGTATACATTGGCTGTTTGCGAATATCCGTTTTAGCATGATGTGAAGTTCCCGTCGTTGCAGGAGCCGCAGATGTACAACAGAACAACGAAAAATCTAGAAAATTATACAAAAATCACTATTACAGCGCTCCGATCCGATGGATTATTTCCAAATTCAATGGGGAGCTGCTTGTCATAGGAAAAAACATAAACATGAAATTTAGCTCAATTTTATGCATAACTTTATACACTTTTCGATGGCACAATAATGAAAATGGGGCAAAAATCGCTATTATAGCGCCCCTTTCGGTGGAATTTTTCCAAATTCTAGAAGGACCTGATTGCCATAGCCAAAAACATACACAAAAAAATTTGTTCAATTCAGTTCATAACTTCATACATTTTTCGATGGTACACACGAACACACGGGCAGACAGACATTTTGTATAAACATATTTTTGGGGATCTTTGACCCTTGAAACGTGTAAATCCAACGAATATCGGAAGTTGAAAAAAAATTCGATTGTAATATTTTCTTCTATTGAAGATAGAAGAAAGTAAAAATACAAATCAGGTTTTAAATTATTGTTCTTCAAATGTAAATACAATTTTAAAAAAATAATAAATGTATTTTCAGAAGACTTTTTTTTTAAAGAAAAATAATACTAAAAAGTAAACTGCATTCCTAAAAAGCACGGATAAACACGAAAAACAATCAGAAATTTCCAGTAACTATTTATTTAAAAAAAAAAAAAAATTAAATAAATAAAGTTGTTAATTCAAAGCTCATCCAACGTTTCAAATATCGTTATTGTACTTCCAAATGTAAATACAGTTTAAAATATCTGACTAATGAATTTTCAAAATTTTCTTTTAGGTATAAAAAAATCCCCCTCAAGCTGCATTTCAAATAATTATTATGTAAACTCTGTAAAGCATGATATACGATCCGAAACTTCCAATAGATATTTATCTCTTCATAAAAAAAGTTTTCAATTTCAAACATTATTATTCAAAATTCGTTTATTGTTTCAAATATATTTATTATGCTTCAAATGTAACTACAATAAAAAATAAAAAACTAATGAGTTTTCGAAATTTTCTTAAAGAAATTAAAAAAAGTAAACTGCATTCCAAATAGTTATCACAACGTCGTAAAACATGAGATACGAACAGAAACTTCTGATAATTATTTATCTTTTGAAAAAAGAAAGTCCTTAATTACAAACATTGTTTCTATGCCATTATAAATTTTAATTATGTGTTAACAGAGTTCTCGAATGTTTAAAAATATGTTCTTTTTGTGACGCATTTCACTTTCTTGTTTTATTCATCTCACTTTCTTGTTTTATTCATTCCCCACAATTTTTTTAAATGATTGTTAAAGCTTTTATTTATTATTTATTATTATTTTTTAAATTCCGTATTGGATTTTACGCATTAATAATTAAATTCTTTTTTTAAAAAACTAAGGAATAAACGTCCTCGCTTGTAATAGAATTTTAAATGTGTTATCGGAATAATAAATTAATAAAATGTTAATAAATAAATGTTGTAAATAAATGGTTAAAACATTTTGTGTTCATTTTAATCACCCTATTAAAATCCGTGCGCTTATCTATGTAACCTCAAAAACTACAGGGCGCAGGGCTACGAAATTTGGCACACGGGTTTCTGATAGGGGACCCGTGAACGATTGGGGCAAAAAATTCGAAAATTTAGTTTTAAAAAATGTTTTTGACGAATTTTTGCATTTTTTATGTTCAACCCGTAATCGTGCGAGTTCTAACCAGTTCTAAATGTTTAGTGCAATGTGAGATATTCATATTACGTACACCACGCTGCAATACTAAAAAGTTGTGGCGGTTAGTAAGATAATTATTTTATCTCGCATGCAGATAATTATAGATTATTTAATTGCGTCTAATTATTACCTTTTTTAAAAAATAAAGGAAAACATTTTATCAGAAACATCAACAAAACTTTTTATTCTATTTATTCCCTTATGCCAAATACCGGGTGTCCCAAAAAGGACTGACTGATTTTAAAATTCAATAACTTGCAAACGGTGACAGATATTAAAAAAAATTCTTGCAGGAGGGTTATTCATAAGGTCAAAAGTTTTATTACAGTGATTTTCGATTTTAGTTCGAATTACAAACAATAGATGGCGCTGTAAGCAATAGTCGCTAAATACAGGCTCGATTTCTGGTCCTTTCTCTTGTTCCATGCTGAAAAAGGAGATGGAAATGTATTATCCGGGCCCCGAAGTACCAAAAATCGAGCCTGAATTAAGCGTCTATTGATCGCAGCGCCATCTATTGTTTGTAATTCGAACTAAAATTGAAAATCACTGTAAAAAAAACTTTTGACCTTATGCATAACCCTCCTGCAAGAATTTTTTAAATATCTGTCACCGTTTGCAAGTTATTGAATTTTAAAATCAGTCAGTCCTTTTTGGGACACCCGGTATATCGTTTTATCGTCTGCAGCCATAGCAACATGATGAATTAAATTTCATTAAAAAAATGCACAGAAGTAGAAAATCATTTTTTTTAAATCGAATAGTTATTGAACATGAACTCCTGTGCGTAGAACGTGTTAAACAGCTAGTAAATACAGTAAAATCTCCCAACGAGACATTTATTAGACATGAGAAGAGCTCAACCCGAACCTTGAGGACAAAATGGGTTCGGGCTCGATTTTTATACCGATCTTTAGGTTCGGGCACAAAATGAAAATTTTATTTATTCACAAATAAAAGATAGAACATAGAACAAATACTTGCTATGTGATAAACAAGAATGTAGTCTAGTTTTTTAAAAGTATTTTGCAATTTTTTAAAAATCAGTTTAAAAGGGAAATGAATTGTTATTGGTAGTATATAAGGGAGAATATTCTAATCTTCATTTGGAGGTCAGTGTTAGTAAAATAAAGAAACTGTGGAAAATCCATAGTCTATCCTCGTTGTCTGTTTGAAATCTTTTTCCAGATTTACTGGAACACAGAAGTCACGTCTTTCTGCCATGGTTCTACAATGATATTTTAAAAGAATAAGAATTTTTACTTTTGCAGATTTTTGCCAGAGGTTCAGCATAAACAAAAATTCTGTTATTTTCAACAAATTTTAAGGGGCATAAAAATCCGGAAACATTGTCACGAGGGAGTATTTAGGATTAATAATTATTTATTTGTAGGGGGAGCTTTTCAAGTGAGAAAATTAATCTTGAAACATGAGGCTAAATCAATTAATATGACTTTAACATTTACAATTAGCGTATAAAAATGAATCCCCATCCCGTACCGCTGTACTATTCAGATGGTTTGCAGAATTTAGAAGAGATCGAAATTCTCTCCTGGATGAAGAACACATAGCCCTTTGTCAGCAGTAGTTCCAGAAAATGTGTCAGCCATACAAAAAATGATCATCACTGTATGTACTAAATGATACAGAAAGAACTTAACAATTCATGAAGAACCGCACATGAAAAAGTTTGTTCGTCGTTGAATCCCCCCCATAATTTAGTCCTTTTTCTACCGACAGTACTTATACGTACCATTAAAGTAACTTGTTATAAAATTCATTTAATACATCGATCAGTAGTAATACAGTTTAGAATGAGTTATAGATGCATTACTTTATCTTTTTCCAAAATCATTATTGGTTGCGCAAAACAAAAATATTTTTAAAAGGATGATTTCTTTTGCCATTGCATCTTTTCAGCTGTCTTGGCGTTGGAGAGGAGAGGGGGGGGGGGGATTTTTCAATTCGAAAACATTTCTATTTTTCTATTGTAAGAACATTATATTTGTAAATTTCCTAATTCTACAAAATACTAAGAAATATATTTAAAATGAAAGATTTGAATGGGGTCATAAATAATGCACAAAATCTATATATATATTACGCTAACGTACGTGGAACAGAAATCGCGATTATTTGTTATTGCCTAATGGCAACGCCCGATAAACGCATCTCATTGGTTATTGTGAAATCTATATATATATTACGCTAACGTACGTGGCACAGAAATCGCGATTATTTGTTATTGTCTAATGGCAACACCCGATAAACGCATCTCATTGGTTATTGTGAAAAGTCCTTTGGCAGGATGTAGGGCGATCGGGTTTATTTACATTTCGCCGTAGAGGAAAGAGCAGCATGATGTTTCCCTCTTTCGCTGCAATTATAGAGCTTCAAAATATCATTTGAAATGCCCTTAAAAGATCTCGGTGAATACTTGAAAGTGAAGAAGAAGCCGAATTAAGAACAGAAAATTGAAATAGATTGAATCGGGAATAAAGTTAAACACACAGCATAAGCGATCGCTAAAATAGGCTTAATAACCGCAGAGTGCACGCGTTGCTTCTGAAATCCAAATTATTGATTTAAACTTTCCGGGGGGCACAACTGTGGAACTTTGAGTAAAACATGCAATTTCTGCAAAGCACTATATTAGAAATGCGAATTAATCAGCAGCAAGAAATTTAAAAATGTTGTCATGACGTCAAGTAATTTTGTTTACTTCCCTCTGTACGGATCTGCGATTCGAATTTCAGGTTCATTTAAGAATAATTATTGTGGGCCCACCAGAAGTAAGATACAATAAAACCTGCTTAGACGGAAACGACCAGTGATAATTTCCGTTTTATGCAGGTTATTTAAATTGAACAAAGCATAATAACATTTTTGGGGAGAGAGGGAAGCTGTAACTTTTTTTTTTGTTGTTTATTGCAGGATTCCATTAGAAACAGGCTTTACTCTATTAGAAAATAAATTTGCTGGATGGCACTTTTTAAAACATTCTATATAGTAATATTTGCTTACAATTTTATTATTTCATTTTCAATTATTACAGTTTATGTTGTATTTGTAATTGCTTTTACATCTAAAGATTTTAAATAAAAAATTAAATTATTGAAAATATAATTAAATTTTGATTGAATTCATCAATTAATTTGGAATAAAAAGAGCATGAGACATATAAAAATTAAAAAACTTAACCTGTGAATTTACACAACTTTGGAACTGAACAAGAGTCGGGCCCTGGTAATTTGCAGTCTCCACTCCGACTCCCCTCTGTATGCACCTGCGATAAAAATTTCAGATTCATTTAAGAATATTATTAAGGCCCGGGCAACGCCGGGCGGGTCAGCTAGTCCCTATAAATTCAAATTTAATGAATCCTTCTAAATCCTTCAATTCTTCTAAAATTCTTCTAAAATTTATTAAATGACTAAGTAAATCTTCTAATATAGTTACAAAAAATCACGAAAAATGCTTTAGAAGATAAAATTTCCATGAATTCATAATTCAGTACATAAATGGTTAACAGGCGGAGCGCATCAGAATTAGTAAAGAAACGCTAAAATTACTTAATAAAGATGGGCACCGCATTATTTCTAAACTCATAACTGGTGATAAGACAAATGATTTTTTTATGGACATTCCAACAAAAAGTAAAGTATGGGTCTTTGAAGAAGATCCCAAACCAACAATATTGAAAACACAATGAGAAACGAAAAAAGACATGTATGCCGTATTTAGTACAGCGTTTAAGTACAGTGCTGGTCAAAGCCATAAAGCTAGAGACATAGAAGACAGTTATAGTTAACCGGTACCCCACGTGTCTTCCAGAAATTCTCCAGAAATGAGTTAGGGAACTCATGCTTTTCAACCTAGTAATGCACCTTCTCATTCAGTAAGGATTACAGTCGAATTTCTTGAACAAACACACACCAAAGTAGTAGGACACCCACCCTAATCTCCTGATCTTTCTATGTGAGACTTTTGACAATTTTTAAGCTAAAAAAAAAAAAAAAATCTCGTGGGCGTTGTTTTTATTCCGAAGATGAGATTGATGAAGCTATAAAAGCATATTCTTCATCTATTCCAAGAATGGATGGCTTGAGGGATTTATCTTTGGAAAATTTGTCTACAAAAGTACACCGTTCTAGGAGTTTGAACATTCCTAATAGTTCATAGGTTTAACGTCTACCATTTAGCCACATCTAAAAAATATCAGTGTTACCCCCATTGTACTAAAAGGATTTTATTTGCTTAATTTCGAAAACCGGATATTCTCTTAATATCCAATTTAACTCCCGGAAAAAAATCTTTCATTAATCGCGTAATCAATTAACCTTAATCATTCTCTTATATAAACCACACAATGCAGTCATTTTCGCTTTTTTTCTTTTCCTTTTTTTCGTGAGAACAATAATTGTAATTTAAGAAGTCTGTTTTAACGCGCTGATCTTTTTTATAACTTCTTCTTTGGGTCACGTGCACGTCATGCACGCAAGGTGCCCATTACGATGTTTATTACGTTTCTTTTCATATCAGACGTAAAACACGTGCTTATGAAAAGAAAACAACACATTAAAGAAAAGGAGACGGCTGATTAATTAGCGGTAGTAGGCCTTCGGAGAAAGGAAATAGGGCCTGGAAGTCAACCGAAGATTCGAAAGGATGTTTCTTGAGAAAAAAAGCCGATAAAAGAAAACAAGAGAGAAAGCGAAAATGGAGAAATTTCCTTTAGTCAAGGGAAGAAACGAGAAATAAATTAAGTCTATGGGAACGTTATTTTCAAATATCTCGCTTGCATTTTAATATTTTTAAATGATTTTTTTTTGCATACTATAGCTGGGGTCTATTTCTAACCGGACTAGTTTTTACTTTTTCGATTTTGGCTACAGTTTTTTTTTTTTTTTTTTTTTTTAAATATTAGGATAGTTTCAATTTCAGAACCGCTTTCAACTGATTCCGAAAGTGAAAGTATTTTTTTTTTTTAAATCTGAAAACAAAATCGAAAAGTAAAAACTATTCCCGTTAGAGATCGTCCCCAGCTATCCTCTCAGACAAAAAAAAAAAAAAAAAAAAAAAAAAAAAAAAATCATTTAAAAATATTAAAATCCAAGAGAGAAATTTTGAAAATAACTTCTTCATACGATTAACATTAGACTATTGGGGTTGAAACCTTGAAACACATCAAATCATTATTTTTACATTATTTTATTTAACTCAACTTGGTTTTTAACACTTTCCAACAAAGTTGAAAAGTGTTTATGCATTCGGTTTTTCTGTCCGTCAGTTCGTCTGTCCACGCTGTAACTCCCGGAAATAGACTCGGATTTTCATGAAATTAATAAAGGTTATTTAGGGTTACCAAAGCATGTTTGGTATTGTATATGAAGTATGTAGGATTAATAGTTCATTTAGAGGGGCACTCAAAAGTATTCCATTACATTATGGTATAGGGGGGAAATCGTTTGTAATACGCAACTACTGGCAGAAATCTGCAAAGCCTACAATTTTTTAAAAATATCACTGAACAACTACAACAGAAAGACATGAGTTTTTGTCTCCAGTAATTCTGGAACATGATTTCAAACAGAAAATGGGGATAGATAAGGGATATTTCACGACTTCCTATGTTATTAAGAGGCTACTTCAGTCAAGGGAAAAGGCCCATTCGCTAATGCTAATCCTATGGAAGAAATTTATAAAGATATCTCGGTTGCATTTCAATATTTTTAAATGCTTTTTTTTTTGCATTGGATAACTGAGATCGGTCTGTATGCAGGTCGTTTTTTACTTTTTCGATTTCAATTGCAGATTTTTTTTATGGGGATGCTTTCAGTTTCAAAACCGGTTCCGAAAATGAAAGTGTCCTCATTAAAAATATCTGTATATAAAATCGAAAAAGTAAAAAAAACAGCCTTTGTACAGACCGATCTTAGCTATCCAATGCAAAAAAAATCATTTAAAAATATTAAAATGCAACCGAGATATCTTTATAAATTTCTTCCATAGGATTAGCATTAGCGAACGGGTCTTTTTACTTGACTGAAGTAGCCTCTTAACATAAAAAAGTGCAAAGGATTCAGAATCAAATACATTATTTCTCCTTATATCAATAGCTGCCAATTTTTACACTTTTCTCCAACCATCATTTTTTAACAGAAAAAATTGTCTTTTTTTTTTAAATCGAAAACTTAGGATTAAATAAAACAGATTTTTCAGTGCAGAAATAGTGGTAGTTAAAAAAGCGTAAAGATTGGCAGTTATGTTCATCAATAACAAACCAATTCAATTTCAAAGTAATTTTTAAACGATTGTCAAGCACTTTATGGGTCTTAGAATACATTCTTGTTTCTCAAATAGCAAGTTTTTCCCGTTTTTGAACAAATAAAATTTCCACTTTAAGCCTGAATCCGAAAGCTGAAATAAAAATCGAGTAATAAAAATTCGCACAAGGTTGCATCTCTAGAAAGTATAAATGCTCAGCAAATGGTGGGAAAGAAATATGAATAAATGACCAGAAAATCTAAAAAAATGTAAAATAAGTTAAAATTTCTTATTCAACTGCTCTGCTCAACAAGCGCAAAACGTTTTGACGCATTTACAAATTCATTTTTTAACGGAAAGATATAAAATTAGAAGGCGAGGTGTCGCTATGTAAGCGATTTGGAATCAAACTGTGTTTTCCATTTTTTGATAAATAAATTACCTATTGCTTATAAGCGATTTTGATCACGTGATAAACACATTTTCACCCTTTTTTGAGTGGTTATTCTTCTTTCGCGTGGAAATTCGGTTCAAAACGTCCCCTTTGACAGTATTTTCTGAAAGATCTATTGCGTTTGCAAAAAAAAAAAAAACAGTTCTGTTACATCGTTTCTGAACAATAAAACCTGCTAGTTTCATGCATTTCCGAACAAAAATGAATTAAATCTTATGTCATAAAGTTGTGCTTTTGGATTTGAGAACAGTCTTAATCTTGCTTTGATTAATTTCGTCGGAATAAACGAGCAACAAAAGATGAATCAAAAACAGAGAAATTTCCCTAACAGATTAAAAATATTGGTTTAAAACTCATCAAAACATGGTTATTTTAAAATCATGGGCGAGCTGGGGTCCTTTCGTGGCAGAGTAACGTAGCGGGAGAAGCAAATGCGAGGAATTAATGAAAATATAATTATTTAGCAAATAGTGGGAAAGAAACATAATTAAACAATCTGGAAATTTCTTCAAAATGTAAAATGAGCTATATTTTGCTCCCTGCTTTTGAAAATTGAGTAAAAAAAAAAAAAAAAAAAGAACAAGTTGGAAATTGCTCGTCAAACGTGGCGAATGAGGTGCTTTCGTACTATAACTAGTTTTATAAATATTTTTTGCATCGTATATTGTACTGAATGTATATTTTACTGCACTTCAATAAGTGCATATCCATTTCATTCTGTTCGAAACGCTGTAACATCATTAAAATGCACTTGAAATAATTTTTTTCCCATTGGCCGTCATGTAATGGAAAACTTTTGACTATCCCTGTCATTAAACTATACATCCGATTTTCATAAAATTTGAAATGATTCGACAAAATTTTACAACAATTATATATTTAAAATTTCAGACCATTCGGAAGGCTGTAACATCATTAAATTACACTCACAATAATTTATTCCTATTGGCCGTCATGTAACGGAAAACTTTTGACTGTCCCTGTCATTAAACTATCCATCCGATTTTCATAAAATTTGAGATGACTTGACAAAATTTTGAAACTGTTATATATTTAAAATTTCAGACCATTCGGTTGGGTAGTTTTTGCTCTGTTATATGCGGACGGACGGACAGATGGACTGAACGACGACTATAGGTGTTACGTATTTATATAATTACGGACGCACCTAAAAATGATAAATGAAAACAAAGGTGAAACAAATTAAGTATTTTTCCTTTTTTATTTAAAAGCTCCGTAAATTCCGACTGACATGAAAGAAACATTTCTACGTACCGATAAATCGTTTTGAAATAAAATATATAATTTTTCTGCGCGAAAAAAAGTTTCGTTAAAGGAAATAATGCGTAAGAATTACTCATTTAAAAATGTCCCATGTATTTTTTTTTTTTTTTAATGATGCAAAAGCAAAAACTACTTTAATAAAGACTAAACTTCTAAATATACACAAATCTATGCATACGTTTTGACATACAGTAAACTCTCGTTAGTGTGGACTTTTGGGGGGACTGTTTTGGAAGGTCATTTTCTGTCTGCTCTAACCGAAGTCGGTATTACACGATGTAAGAATTTGAATGGTGTAAAATACCTTTCATTGCATGAAGGCTTCTCACGTTCATTGCTCAACAAATGCGAAACTTTCTGACACAATGACGGACATAAAGATTTAAAAACATTAAACATAAGTTAACACACATTTAAACATAAAGGTTTAAAAACATTAAACATAAGGTAACACACAGTTAAACATAAATGTTTAAAAACATTAAACATAAGGTAACACACATTTAAACATAAAGGTATAAAATTGGCAGATCTGACTATCGAAGCGGTTCGGAATCGAAATTATTTTTCCATTTTTTAATACATAAATTACCTATCGAGTTATAAGCGTTTTTGATCACGTATCAAGGCAGTTTTCTCCCTTCGTTGACTGGTTTTTCTTCTTTCGCACGGAAATTCGGTTCAAAACGCCAACTTTGACAGTATTTTCTGAAAGATCCATTGTGTTTACAGAAAAACGGAAAACATCTTACGATTACACAGTTTCTGAATAACAACACCTGGCAGCATGACGTGTTTCCAAACAAAAATTAATTAAAACTTATGTCATAAAGTTGCTCCTCCGGATTTAAGAACAGCCTTAATTACATTCAGTTTTTGACAGAAATTAAATAGGTAATCAACTTAATTAAATTTATCTTCACTTTCCTGTGCAAACAACAGAGTTTATAAAATATTTAATAATATTATAATTAACCCTTATCGGTCCCATGTCAATGTCACCTCCCATGTGACATCGGTACTTTGTCGTATATGGCACGTGTGGGGTGACAAGTTCGGAACTGGTATCTCTTACACGAATTCTGTTCGGCTGGCACCACTATCTTTTAAGCATAATTTTCAGCTGTACTTAAACAACATGTGCAAGAAAATATACTATAAAATTTATTTTAAAAATATAGTGTTGCGAATAGAATATAAAAAAAGTCCTTCCGGCCAGTGCCGGGAGGAAGAGGTAGCTTTCACAATCCTTATTTAAAAAAAGCCAACTTATATCATGCAAACACACGAAGCTCAATTTAGTGGAAACCGAATATAGGAGATTCAATACTAATTTTTATCAATATAATGAATGAGAATTTCGCGAAATTAGTCAGCTTTATCCAAGCTGCTTTTCTTTAAAGTAACTTATATTTGGCTGCCAAATTCGGCAATTTCTTAAAGTGCCTGTCATTTTAAGACAACATGGTGGATGAGGCTAAGCAGTGAACTTGGTCGAGACCTTAGTAATTGCTGTGCACATGCTCACTCACATCGGAATCGGTTAATATATAGGAGTGCTGTCGCATGCAAAAAATCAGATTTTTCAAAATGTCACCCACAATAGAAATTGAAACTGCTATATCTGAGCCATTTTTTAAGGTAAAGACAAACAAAAAATGCTCCTGAATACTTATATAAAGATCAAATACTTAAGAAAGAAACCTTTTTCAATTTCTAATTTTTTTACACATCACTTTAAATATATATATATTTTTTAATTTAATGGCCGCCATTTTGAAACAAGATGGCTGATGAATCTGGCCAGCGAACTTGGTCGAGGTGTTGATGTATACTATCCACATGCCTTCTTACATCGAAATAGGCGAATACGTGTGTTATCGCGTGACAAATACAAGATCGTTTCAAAATGTTAGCCATGCTAGAAATTCAAAGTGCTATAAATCAACCATTTTTTAAGATATCAACAAAAGAACAAATTTTCAGAAACAAAAACTGCTCCGGAATCTTTGTATCAAGGCCAAACACATAAAAAAAATCTTTTTCATTTTCCAATTTTTTAATACCTCATTTTGAAATTTAAATTTAATTTTTTTTTAAATGGCAACCCTTTTGAAACAAGATGGCGAATGAAGCTGGCCAACGAACTTGGTCGAGACATTGGTATGTACTATGTACAGACCAAGTTACATCCAAATAGGTTTATAAATACGCCTGTTATCGCGTGACAAAAATCAGGTCGTTTTAAAATGTCAGCCACAAGAGAAATTCAAAATGCTATTACTCTGCCATTTTTTTTTTAGATATAGACGAAAGAAAAACTGTTCCGGAATCTTTGTATTAAGGTCAAACACATACAAAAAAAATCTTTTTCATTTTCCAATTTTTTGGTATCTCATTTAAATTTTTTTATTTTTTTTCAAATGGCCGCCATTTTGAACAAGCTGGCGGATGAAGCTGGCCAACGAACTCGGTCGAGATATTTGTATGTACTATGTACACACCAAGGTATATCCAAGTCGGTTCATAAATACGCCTGTTATTACGTGAGAAAATTCAGGACGTTTCAAAATGTCAGCCACGCTGGAAATTCAAAATGCTATAACTCAGCCATTTCTTAAGATATAGACGAAACAAAAACTGCTCCCGAATCTTTTTATCAAAGTCAAACACATAAGAAAAAAATATTTTTCCATTTTCAATTTTTTGGTACCACATTTCAAATTTTAAATTTTTAAAAAAAATTTAAATGGCCGCCATTTTGAAACAAAACGGCGGATGAAGCTGGCCAACGAACTCGGTCGAGAGATTGGTATGTACTATGTACACACCGAATTACATCCAAATCGGTTCGTAAATACGCCTTTTATCGCGTGACAAAATTCAGGACGTTTCAAAATGTCAGCCACGCTAGAAATTCAAAATGCTATAACTCAGCCATTTTTAGGTAGCTTTCTTTACAAAAAAGCTACCTATTGCAGCCGTTCGGAGGAAAGCGATTTCAAAAAATTTTGGTATATTTTCATCGATCATGACCCCCAGACCCCGAAACCACCCTTCGTTCAAAATTGATATATATATATATATATATATATATATATATATATCTGACCTATGTCACACTGTAACTCCCGTAATTATGAACCGATTTCGATGTAATTCGGTGTGTACATAGTACATACCAATGTCTCGACCGAGTTCGTTGGCCAGCTTCATCCGCCGTTTTGTTTCAAAATGGCGGCCATTTAAAATTTTAAAAAAAATTTAAAACTTGAAATGTGGTACCAAAAAATTAAAAATGGAAAAATATTTTTGTCTTATGTATTTGACCTTTATACAAAGATTCCGGAGCAGTTTTTGTTTCGTCTATATCTTAAAAAATGGCTGAGTTATAGCATTTTTCAATTTCTAGCGTGGCTGACATTTTGAAACGTCCTGAAATTTGTCACGCGATAAAAGGCGTATTTATGAACCGATTTGGATGTAATTCAGTGTGTACATAGTACATACCAATCTCTCGACCGAGTTCGTTGGCCAGCTTCATCCGCCATTTTGTTTCAAAATGGCGGCCATTTAAAATTTTTTTAAAAATTTAAAATTTGAAATGAGGTACCAAAAAATTGAAAATGGAAAAATATTTTTTTCTTATGTATTTGACCTTTATACAAAGATTTCGGAGCAGTTTTTGTTTCGTCTATATCTTAAAAAATGGCTGAGTTATAGCATTTTGAATTTCTAGCGTGGCTGACATTTTGAAACGTCCTGAATTTTGTCACGCCTTAAAAGGCGTAATTATGAACCCATTTGGATGTAACTTCGTTTATACATAGTACATACCAATGTCTCGACCGGGTTCGTTGGCCAGCTTCACCCGCCATCTTGTTTAAAAATGGCGGCCATTTAAATTTTTAAGAAAAATTTAAATTTGAAATGTGGTACCAAAAATTGAAAATTGAAAAAATATTTTCTTCTTATGTGTTTGACCTTGATAAAAAGATTCGGGAGCAGTTTTTGTTTCGTCTATATCTTAAGAAATGGCTGAGTTATAGCATTTTGAATTTCTAGCGTGGCTGACATTTTGAAACGTCCTGATTTTTCTCACGTAATAGGCGTATTTATGAACCGACTTGGATGTACCTTGGTGTGTACATAGTACATACAAATATCTGGACCGAGTTCGTTGGCCAGCTTCATCCGCCATCTTGTTTCAAAATGGCGGCCATTTAAAAAAATAAAAAAATTTAAACGAGATACCAAAAAATTGGAAAATGAAAAAGATTTTTTTTGTATGTGTTTGACCTTAATACAAAGATTCCGGAACAGTTTTTCTTTCGTCTATATCTAAAAAAAATGGCTGAGTAATAGCATTTTGCATTTCTCTTGTGGACATTTTAAAACGACCTGATTTTTGTCACGCGATAACAGGCGTATTTATGAACCTATTTGGATGTAACTTGGTCTGTACATAGTACATACCAATGTCTCGACCGAGTTCGTTCGCCAGCTTCATTCGCCATCTTGTTTCAAAAGCGTTGCCATTTAAAAAAAATTAAATTTAAAATTCAAAATGAGGTATTAAAAAATTGGAAAATGAAAAAGATTTTTTTTATGTGTTTGGCCTTGATACAAAGATTCCGGAGCAGTTTTTGTTTCTGAAAATTTGTTCTTTTGTTGATACCTTAAAAAAATGGTTGAATTATAGAACTTTGAATTTCTAGCATGGCTAACATTTTGAAACGATCTTGTATTTGTCACGCGATAACACACGTATTCGCCAATTTCGATGTAAGAAGGCATGTGGATAGTATACATCAACACCTCGACCATGTTCGCTGGCCACATTCATCAGCCATCTTGTTTCAAAATGGCGGCCAATAAATTAAAAAATATATATATATTTAAAGTGAGGTGCAAAAAAATTAGAAATTGAAAAAGGTTTCTTTCTTAAGTATTTGATCTTGATATAAGGATTCAGGAGCATTTTTTGTTTGTCTTTACCTTAAAAAATGGCTCAGATATAGCAGTTTCAATTTCTATTATGGGTGACATTTTGACAAATCTGATTTTTTGCATGCGACAGCACTCCTATATATTAACCGATTCCGATGTGAGTGAACATGTGCACAGCAATTACTAAGGTCTCGACCAAGTTCACTGCTTAGCCTCATCCACCATGTTGTCTTAAAATGACAGGCACTTTAAGAAATTGCCGAATTTGGCAGCCAAATATAAGTTACTTTAAAGAAAAGCAGCTTGGATAAAGCTGACTAATTTCGCTAAATTCTCATTCATTATATTGATAAAAATTAGTATTGAATCTCCTATATTCGGTTTCCACTAAATTGAGCTTCGTGTGTTTGCATGATATAAGTTGGCTTTTTTTAAATAAGGATTATGAAAGCTACCTCTTCCTCCCGGCACTGGCCGGAAGGACTTTTTAAGATATAGACGAAACAAAAACTGCTCCGGAATCTTTGTATAAAGGTCCAATACATAAGAAAAAAATATTTTTCCATTTTTAATTTTTTGGTACCACATTTCAAGTTTTAAATTTTTTTAAAAATTTTAAATGGCCGCCATTTTGAAACAAAACGGCGGATGAAGCTGGCCAACGAACTCGGTCGAGACATTGGTATGTACTATGTACACACCGAATTACATCGAAATCGGTTCATAATTACGGGAGTTACAGTGTGACATAGGTCAGATATATATATATATATATATACAATTTTGAACGGAGGGTGGTTTCGGGGTCTGGGGGTCATGATCGATGAAAATATACCAAAATCTTTTGAAATCGCTTTCCTCCGAACGGCTGCAATAGGTAGCTTTTTTGTAAAGAAAGCTACCTAATAGCTGTCTGTGGCAGCCCTGCGAATATTCAGTGAATATAATTACAACCTGGTGGCGAATCATGCATAAAAAGCTAACGTCTGATAAGGGTTAATAACAACATGTATAATAATCCCTTATACACAGATTTAGCTAAATAACGAATGTTTCATCGCAGAAACGGCGATATTTTCAAAATCATTCATGATAGAAATATTTTCACAAAATTTAAAAGCAATAACTTGGTAAACAATGTCACGAGACATCATGCATAATGAAAATCAGTGCAAACATAAAATAAAATAAAATTGGATATTTGTGAGCGTGGATTATTGTTACTAAAATTGCATAGCATCTCTTTCCAAATTTTAGGAAAATCAAGGGACAAGGAATCATTGCAAATATTCTCGTTGCGTAAAAATATCTCTATTGATTCCCGGATAATGGATGGTAAATAAAATCTTGATGGATAAATTACAAGTAAAAAAATGTTTTAAAGACAACTTTTATTATAATGTACTAAAATAATAATAAAAAAAAATGTTGAAGGGCAATCGATTGAAATAAATACCCTTTTTAAAAGAAATGAATTAAATTGCGAGTAACTTTTTTTATTAGTTTATATATATATATATAATAGATACGCAATTTTAAATCCAACTTTCCCAGCAAGAAAAAAAAGTATCGTTCAACGTCCTCATGAGGTTCGAACCCACATCCATTCACACCCTGCGCGGAACTGAAAGTTGGCGCATTAACAACCATGCCACGGTTCAATCGAAGAACGTCAGGTTATTTTCGAAGCAATCAATGGCATTTACGTGATCACATAAGTGATGACATTTACGTACCCTTATCGGAAAAATATTTTTGCTTACTGAGCGGTGGCGGAGGCAAATTTCAAGTTATTTAATTATTTATTTTACAGAATATTGTATTGTTATCGGAAATATGTCACACTACCAAAAATTAGGTCAATTGTAACACAAAAAGTGTGGTAAATTGGATTGCGAGATTTGAGACGAACGGAAGGCAAGTTAATTAAATTCTTGTAAAAATAAATAAATTAATAAAAATACCAAGTCCATTATTTATGGACTAAATTGAATATACTGATTCTTAAGTAAAATATGTTCTCGGATTGAGGAACTACCCAGCCCAGTGGCCACAAAATAAAGAGCTTGAGCCGAAGTTCGCGAGTTCGAAACAAGAGCGATTTTAGCGTAGTGTCTGTGTATGATTTTCAGGTTTTTTTTCCTTGTACGAAAACGATAATTCTGGTCCGTTTCCCTTCCAAAGCCCCATGAAGGCATCCCTCCTATAACAATATAGCGAAAACTGGCCGATGCTTAACAAATTCCCATCCCGTGGTATCGGATTGCGTATGCGTATATCCCTTTCAGGGGCAAGTAATTATTTTTCTGTAATATTGAATTCACACAGGGATCTTTAAGAAAAAATTATTGCAAAATAAGGAAAAGCAATTTTACGACTAGTTTCGAAGACAGTTTACCCGAGGAGCCTGGGATCCTTGTACCACATCCTCGACACATAAGGTGATGGTATTTAACTGTTAAGGGGAATTCATAGCTGCTAGCGTCGGGAATAGAGGACATACTAGTAAAAATTTAACAGAAAAGCAAGGGGAAAGAGCTTATAAAAAGAAATGTCTAAAAGGAAGTTTAAGTCTAGCATTACAATAAGAAGATATATGTATTTTTGTAATTAAAAAAAAATAATATATATATATATATATATATATATATATATATATATATATATCATCATCATCATCATCATCAACCGTTTTCAATCCACTGCTGGATGTAGGTCTCCCCCAGATTTTTCCAATGTTTCCTGTCTAGTGCTTAAGTCATCCAATTTACACCGGCTACTTTTCTGATTTCATCACTCCATCTTACTTGAGGTCGTCTTCTTGGCCGTTTTACATCTCTGGGATACCACTGTAGGGTGTTTGTGCTCCATTTATTGTCTTGTCTTCTTGCGATGTGCCCAGTCCATTTCCATTTTAGCCGTTTAATTCTTTCAATGATGTCAAAAACTTTCGTCTGACTTCTTATCCAGGTTATTCTTTTTCTGTCTCTTTTAGTTATACCTAGCATACATCTTTCCATACTTCTCTGTGTTGTTTGTAATCTTTGTACCATCCGTTTTGTTAGCGTCCATGTTTCTGCTCCATAAGTTAGGACAGGCAAAACACATTGGTTAAATACCTTTCTTTTCAAACACAGGGGCATGCTACTCTTCAGAATAATATTGTTCTTCCCAAAAGCACTTCATCCATTTCTTATTCTTCTATTGATTTCATTCATGATACTATTATCAGATGATATTTCTTGCCCAAGGTACACATAACTTTGCACTTCTTTAATTTCAGTGTTGTTGTAGACGATTTTTTTTTTGATGCAAATGAATTGAACATCACCTTAGTCATTTCCAAGTTTATTTTTAATCCCACATTAATGCTAGCTTCTGCCAAATCTTTTAGCATATTTTCCAATTCGTCAGGACTGTTACTGAAAATTAAAATGTCGTCAGCGAATCGGAGATGACTTAAATATTCCCCATTTATTCTAATCCCTTTGTTTTCCCAATCCAGCTTCTTGAAAATATTTTCTAAGACAGCAGTAAAAAGCTTAGGCGAAATGGTGTCTCTTTGTCTTACCCCTCTTCCAAGCTTGATCTTTGCTTTTACTTTGTCCAAGCGGATGGTTGCTGTTGCTTTCTTGTAAATCTTCTTTATAATATTGATGTAAGGTTTGTCTATACCAATGTCCTCCAGAGATTCTACTACTGCTGATGTGTAGACCGAATCAAATGTTTTTTCATAATCAATAAAAGCAAGGCAAAGAGGTAAATTATATTCCTTATGTTTTTCTATGAGTTCCCTTACCGTTTGGATATGATCCATTGTGCTGAATCCACTTCGGAATCCTGCTTGTTCTCTAGGTTGAGCTGAGTCCAGAGCTGATTCAAGTCTTGTCGTTAAAACTTTGGTGAGAATTTTATAAATCACCGGCAGTAAGCTGATTGGACGATAGTTTTTAATGTTTTCCTTCTCTCCTTTCTTGTAAAGTAGCACCATCACAGCATTATTCCAATCTTCTGGTACATCTGGCTTCTGGAGACATTTGGAAAACAGTAAGGATAGCATTTTTGCAAATTCTTCTCCTGCTTCTTTGATAAGGTCGATTGTAATTCCATCTTCTCCGGGGCATTTACCTTTTTTCATAAATTTAATGGCTTGTAAAAGTTCGTCTGTCGTCACTGGGATTATGGCATCGGTTTCTGTTAAGTTTTCTCGTAGATCACATAAGTTGATTTCCCTCTGATCTTCACATTTATATAAATCGTTATAGAATTTTTCGACAATGTGTACTATTTCTTTATTGATTTTGGTGATTGTTCCATCTGCCCTCTTTAGTGCAAAAATACCTTTTCTTCCAACACAAAGTTTTCGCCTAGCTGATTTTAAACTTTTGTTATCTTCTAGAATTTTCTTGACAAGGTCAGAGTTAAATTTTCTGATATCTTCTGTAACACATTTTCTTACCGTTTTACATAATTCAGCATATTCAACTCTTGATTTAGGATCGTTTTTCTTCATTTTAAATTCTCTGCGTTTCTTCATCAATCTTCTTGTTTCTTCTGTTATTTTCTTTGTCTGCTTTACTTGTGCATCACCGGCTATCTTCTTTGCAATATCTTATACTGGTTAGTTTCTTGTTCACTACTGTAACATCTTGCTCTTCTTCTAAAGCTGATTGAAGTACTTGGAAACGGTTTTTAAGTTCCAAATGGAATTCTTCTTTATGTTTCTGGAGATTTATTATATCGATTGATTTCTTTGAGTGTTGCAAAAGCTTCATTCTTTCCACTTTAGTATTTAACAGCAGTTTGCATTTAACCAACCTGTGATCACTTCCTGTATTGAAGTTATTGAGAACGCTGCAATCCTGAATAAGATGCTTTTTGTTTGTTAAGATGTAGTCGATTTCACTTGTTGAGCCATTTGCACAACGCCATGTCCATTTTCTTTGTGGCTTTTTCTTGAAAAATGAATTCATGATATACAACTGATATATATATATATATATAGGATTTTTTTATATTTTTTATAATTTTTTGGGTGTTTTATTTATAAGGTAATAAGTAAAATAAAAGACGAAGGTAAAGGATGTTAGCAACGAAAGTGAAACAGGGTATCCTAGGCCTAAGTGTCGGTGCGCTTGCGATTTGGATCTGCAGAGGTGTACGTCTGGTTACTGGAAGTAATGCCGTTGCCTAGTACCTATCAATAGCGGAAGCTCCCCGGTCGCGCGCAGAAAATAGTCTTGAAAAAGACTCTTTGCAAACCAGGGTCATAACAACTGAGGGAAAGGTGGTATATAATATATCCCACCGCCCCTCAATATTCTACTTTAAAATAGCTTCTATTTATTTTGTAAGAACAAATATCCTAATATTAAATCGGTTTTCCGTGTGGTTACTTTTAAATAAATTATTTTATAACTTTGAGAACATTTTCAGTTTCTCCGCAAAAGAAAAGAGTTTGAGTGAAAAAAAAAGAAAGAAGGGAAAAAGGTAATAATAGAAATGATGATAATAAAATACACGAGAGGACCCCAGAGGTTTTTAACCGAATAGTTTTTCACGCTTCAAGATATTTTTTTAGTCTCCAGGAAAAGGCGGGGGGGGGGGGAGATAAAGGCGAAATCTTTGTAAGTTATTAAACGATTGAAAAAAAAAGCAAACAACAATATTAGTTTTCCTTGCTTTTCCTTTATACATTAATACAGAAAAACTTCTAAAAATATGACCTATGTTATACAGGGTGTCCGGTTTCAACGGTGTCCAATGGCTAATTCCTAAACCGTTAGTCATAGACATATAGTTCCAATTACAAAAATGTTTTAAATCAGGTAAAGAAATATTTTAAAAGTGATTTGGGTCAATAAAAACATTTCTTAAAAAATTACGAGATTTAAATTTTTATACGGTTCCCCGGTCCTATAAGTTATATTTAGGGAAATTTTCCTTTTACACTGACAAGTAATACAAAAAAAAGCCCCGTTATTCTACGATTAAAATTGACCGAGTAATAGCCGTTTAAAGTTGGAGCATATTTTTTGCTGCAAATTGGGGGTCATTCACAAATTTAGTCGAAATATAATTTCGTCAGATATAAAAAATGTTTGGGAGTAAAATTAACATTGCAATATAAATTTGAAATCTTTAATCATTCTGGCATATTAATGGAAAATATACAATTTGTAATAAACATTTAAGAAGAAAGAAAAAACAGAATTTTTGTTAAATAAAATGATTCTAAATTAACAGCCTCAATTCTTTACAAAATTATACGTATTTTAAAATATTATTAGATTGCACAAGCCTGCAAAAGTTGGGTTATGTCATGTTTTTTAGCTTTTGATAATTGATTCTTATATATTCTGTACCGCTGAATCCGAAATTGACCTTCATTTTTAACTATCATATCAGGATTTTTCGCAACTGCAAATTTCAAAGTTAAGAAGTTCAATGTTAAAATTGAATTTCCTCCCCCATCTCATCGGACCACTCAGCTGTTTAGCTGTAAGAATCCCAGGATAAGCAAAAATATCGAATAATTTTTTTAATAAAATAAAATAAAATAAAATAAAATAAAAAATGTTTTACATATGTGTTATAGTATGAGATTTTCGCTGTATTTTAACTTACACATTTGCGATTTGCAAAAAAAGTCTAACGTAATGGTTAAAAATGAAGGTCATTTTCAGATTCAGAGCTAAAAAGTGCGTAAAAATCAATTATCAAAAGTTAAAAAACACAACCATCTCCTCTATTTTATAGTATTCGATTTTTGTTATTCTTTAAATTTGATAATTTATGATTTGCGAAATATCCTGACATGATGGTTAAAAATTAAGGTAATTTTCGGATTCAGTGCTAAAAAATACTTAAAAGTTAAAAAACCCAACAATCGCAGTCTTGTATTATCTAATCTAAAACTTTTTCTTAAAATCCTTGGCAGAAATCTATCCGAAATTTTTTGTGTTATCCTGCAAAATAAGTATAAATGGTAACCACCGAAAATCTTAATAATATTACATTGTTATCGGATTTGCGCCAGTATGTAAAATGCAATCTCGATCGGATATTTAAAAGTGGGTTAAAGTTCGAGTACAAATTTTGAACTGAAAAAACATACATACGATTGTTGAAGTAACATAAAAACTTATAACAAAACATAATTTTTGTTAAAAGAAATCATAAGAGAAACAGTCTCAAATCCTGACAAAATAAAACATATGTTATTTTAGCCAATTTGAGACTTAATCATAATACTTGTAGGATTTTTTTTCAAAGCGCAGATACACATGAAGTAAGATCTTCGAATACTTTAAACACTTGGTATATGATCCCTCAAAGCCAAGCCGACCTCATTTGTTTTCAGACTAGAAAAGTGGCATAAGTCATGCATTTTTAAAGTTTCATAACTCGCTCAATTTTAGCGTTATATGAATGGGACTTTTTTTGTGTTACTTGTCAGTGTAATAGGAAAAAATTACTAAATATAACTTATAGGACCGGGGGACGGTATAAAAATTTAAATTTCATAATTTTTTAAGAAATGTTTTTATGGACCCAAATCGCTTTTAAAATGTTTCTTTAACTGATTTTAAACATTTTTGTAATTGGAACTATATGTCTATGATTAACGGTTTAGGAATTAGCCATTGGACACCGTTGAGACCGGACACCCTGTATAATAGACATAAGTGATATAAAAACTACAATGTTCAAAATATACTGTCAAATCAATCATACAAATTTAAGATTAATTGTGATAAGATTGTAATACAAATGGTAATATTTAACAATTGCACGCCAAACGTGGGAAATGAGGTGCTTTCGTACTATGACTAGTTTTATAAATATTCAGATCTTGGTACAATAGCTGTTGCACTCTTATGCAAAAACGCATGCATACAAAATTTATTAAGATTATATATAGTATTTAATTCAGTAGTACGGAAATAATAGGACTCCATCTTAAATAGGACGTCATCACCATGGCGACCTAGAATTATTACCTATCATGAGGTATCATTGAATTAATTTCGTATGATAGGATTTAATAAAATAAAGAAAACTTTTTTAAATATCTTAATTCAATTTTCATAAAATTTGAAATGACTCGACAAAATTTTGCAACAATTCTATACATTAAATTTCAAACCATTCGGTTGGGTAGTTTTTGCGCTGTTATATGTGGACAGACGGACGGACCAGATGACGACTCATAGGTGCTACGTATTTATACTATAATTAGGAACGCACCTAAAAAGGACTTCATTAAAATTAGTACATGAAAGAATATTAGATAACTTTGGTTTGATTGCTTATTAAAGAATATATTTTTAAATAAAATAAAAAAGTTTAATGAACTTTAAATTAGATTATTTCAGCTTATTAAAGATTTGATTTCACAAAAGAAAAGTTCAGTACACTATGTATTTATTCAAATTTGGTTGAAAAGTGCATCGATATGTGATAGATGCAATAAAACTGCTGATTCTAAAAAACGACGATTGATTTTCTCCTTAATTCTTTTATTAATATGAACGACCTGATCTATTAATTAAGTCACACATAAATGCAGCGACAACAAAAATAAGGTAAAAACAATAAGAGCAAACAATAAAATTAAAAAGAGTTTATAAAAAACCTTTCTTTTTATAAATTTTCAATGTTTAATCCAATGTCAGACATTGTGAATGGACTTAATACTTAAGCAAAATAATACTTAAGCAAAAAAGCAGCAAAAAAGACGCCCGTCTGACATTGGTCTTCCATTAAAAGTAACGTCTAATTCCATGACTGTAATTCATGTTGTTTCAAAATATTTTCATTATTATACATTAACTTGGTGCGGACCCCGAAAATGAAAAATTCACCGCTTTGATTTACGCTTGGTAGAAAGTGAGAAGTAGTGACTTTATTAAACAAATTACAATACTTGCTCTTTTAATTTTTACTTTCTTCTATCTTTACAAGAAGAAAGTATTGGATTCATGAAAATTTTCGAATTCCGGTTTTCGACGGATTTACACGTTTCAGGGGTCAGAGATTCCAAAAAACATGTTTTTACAAAATGTCTGTCTGTGAGTCTGTGACTCTGTCTGTCTGTTTGTATGTATGTGACACAAATTTTGTGAGCGCTCTAGCTCAAGAACTAATGCACGGAATTTAATAAAAATTTATATTCAGTTAGTCCCTAATATAAATTGATGCTGAGTAGTTTTTGGTGTCAATAGCTCAACAGGTGGCGCTGCTATGCAGCGTTTTTCACGATTTTCACAATAGCCCAATATCCAGAACCCAGAACTAATGCACGGACTTTCATCAAACTTCAGATTACGTTAATCCTTGACATGAATTGACGTTTTATACATTTTGGTGTAAATCGTTCAACAGGTGGCGCTGCCCTGCTGCATTTTTTGCGATTTCCGCAATAGCTCTATCTCAAGATCTAATGCTTGGATTTTCAACAAACTTCAGATTCAAGTATATCTTGATATGAATTAGTGCTGTTTATGCTTTGGTGCAAATCGCTCAACAGGTGGCGCTGCTAAGCTGCATTTTTTAGAATTTCCTGTGTAGCTCTATCTCAAGAACTAATGCACAAATTTTCATCAAACTTCAGATTCATGTATACCTTGATATCAGTTAGCGCTGTTTATGTTTTGTTGTAAATCGCTCAACGGTGACACTGCTATGCTACATTTTTCAGAATTTCCCTTGTAGTTGTATCTCAAGAACTAATACACGAATTTCCATGAAACTACAAATTCAGATATAATTTGATATGAATTGGTGCTATATTGATGTAATTTCTTGCACTGTTTAGATCATTTAATTGACATGATTTATATAGAAGAAAGTTTTGCGATGGCCACAACATACTAGTTTAACATATGGTAACAATAAAAATAAAGTATAATTTAGTCTATCAAAATTGTTTTTTCAACGTACAGTCATAATTTAATTAATATAATTAATATTAAACTATTAATTTATAAATGGGTATTTATTTAAAAACTCATTTCATTCTTTATTTTTCCTTTATAAATTTAATTTACTTCTTAGTGTTTAAATTATTCTAATCTTACACTTTCAGAAACAGCTGGTATATTTTAGAGAACGGGGTTTGGCGTATAAGTACAAAAAATATTAAAATGTTGTATTGTCATCGGAAAAATGCTTGTGTGCAGACGTGAAAAAAAGTACACTCCCCACTAACTCTTCAACTAATTATAATAGAAGAAAGTTACTAGAGCCCAAGCGATTGAAAATAGCCTACTTTTACATGATGTATATAAAATTTGCTTAGGAAACATCTACAAATCAAAACCAGACAAAACTTTATTTTTTTAATGGCAACACCCAATTTTGACACTATATTTTAAATCTTCTGTTCAAACTATGCCAAGTCATTCGGATGACAAGTTTTTAAATGATAAACATTCAAAATTTAGAGCTTCTAATGTTAAATTACATTTTCATATTTTTATTAATTACATTTTTCATATTTTTATAAATATCTCCAGAAATTATAATTAAATGTGATAATTTTTTGTGTGGTTGTAATACTAAAACACTCAAACATAAATACATTGAATTTGTAGTTTTAAAAATTTAAAAATATGAATTATGAAATTAACATTCGAAAAAAGAATGAATAGCAATCTATGATTTTTTTGATAGATTTATATTTATTAGGCCCTGCTTTATGCGAATTATCAATTTCAAAATTTTCTTCCAAGTAATTTTCGAATTATGCTTAAAAAACGTTTAAGGGGCCGTCTATGACGTGCAGAAAATCATAAATTGAAACATTTGGGGTGACAACTGTCAAAATATATTAATCGAGTGAAATGGTCCTATGGGCAAGAACTAATACATTAATAGAAGTGACTTAGTCATTCTGTATCATTTCGACAATCGAGTACCGAACTTCAATTTTGATACAGCCCCTAAAATAGGCTCATTTTAAAATAATTAATTTCTCCGTAACTAATCATGAAAATTTCGTGAAAATTTGTATTTAGGCTAATTGAAGGAGGTAGAATTTATTTATGGTGTCAAACTTGAATATTGCTATTGGGGAAAAAAAAAAAAAGCAATTTAACAAATTACAACGACCATTTGGAAAATGATTTTTTCAAAGACTAAAATTTAAGACATCAAAAATCGCACGGAGTTGATCATACATTACGTATGCCATGGATTAAACATTAACGTCCCTGGACCCATCATGAACAAATTTTAAAAGAAATTTCAGTTTTACAATTTTCGGTACTGTAAATTTTTAAACTTCTACGGAGCTGGTCCTGCATTACATACGCCATGGATTAAACATTAATATTCCTGGACCCATTTTAAAGGAAATTTCATTCTTAAACTTCTAAACATCCCACAATATTACTTTTTACACCGTTGTATAGAGAAAAAAAAAATGTACTTTTAAATGCAATTTGTTTGAAAGCTGTATCTCAATTTGTTTCCAAGTTATTAATTTTTTTTGTAGTTTTTATTACTTTTTTGTCATAGTAGCAACAGAAGTATCCATTTCTGTTGAAAGTAAAGCGAAAATACAGATTACTGTATAGACCCCATCAGAAAACGAATAAAATGCGTGATTCAACTAATAAAACGCTTCAGATATGTTTTTTATTTCCTACCCTGACCGAGGACAATAACCATTTTCCAAATGGTTAAAAACATTGCTTGAGTTCGTTTTGATACGCAGATGGCCCCGTAAGCAAATTTTATAAACATCATTTAAAAGTAGACTTTATTTTCCATCATTTGGTACCAGTAACTTTCTTCTACAATAATTTGTTGCACAGTTAATAGGGAGGTGTTTATTTTTTTTCTCTCACGACTGTACATAATGTCTATAATACTACCACATGAGAAAGAGACTGAAAAATCGACTGCAAAATTCCCTCTTTACATACATCGAGCTCAATTAAAATAAAAGAGCGTAACAAGCAGGAATTATAACAAAAATGCCAAAACAAATAATAGTAAAACCTCCCTAAAGCGACCACGTTCCGTTCCAATAAAAACAGGTCGTTCCGAGAGGTGGTCTCTTCATGGAGGTCATGCTTAATTATAGATTTTAATTGTTGAAAAAGATAATAATTAATGTTACTAAAATTTATGTTTCACATTAGGAAAAAATACATAAATTTAAGTATCAAAACAAAAGTTAATTACATAAGTTAATAACTGCAGAGTTTAAAAAATGAATACATTGGCGTTTCCTTTGATTTTACGGTTTTGTCTTTTATAACTTTTATTTCCAAGTCCTTTCGAAGTTCAGTAAATAAATGCATTTTTTTTTCTTTGTCGGGAACAAATAATGACGATTTCATTAATGTATCTATTTCTTCGAGAATTTCCTGACAGAATAGGGCAAAGGAGTTTATCGACCGTCATTCTTAATTTGTCATCAGAGTTAAATTCATTGCCTAAAAAGGCACAAAGGGGTTTGAACCCATAAAAGTTACCGGAATTAAAAAAAAATCTAAGTTTAGAAGTTTAATGAAGAATTAGAATTATTTTTCTAATAAAACCTTCTTCAAGCGACCAGGAAAAAACGGAATTTGTTTCGTTTTCTTCAAAGAAATGGGTCGGTCATGGAGGGAGTCCAACTAGGATGGTCTCTGAATGGAGGTAAAATTAGTATTGAGCCTATGGGAATAAATTTCGTTCGATAAAACTAATTAATTTATGAATTTAGTTAGTTAAGGCGCTGGTCACTCCAGCTTTCGATTTCCCCTCACTAATGTAAAGTCTATGGGCATAAAGCCTATACATTCGTATATTTAAAATAGCTCCTCGGGAAATTAATATTTTTAACATCTTTTTTCCGTGTACACTTCTTAAAACATGTCTCTTTTTTTCTTAGTTCTCAAAATATTTCTAGAGTATAGACTTAATTTCATAGGAAGTGTTAAATTCTTACTCACAGTTCGCCCGCTTTTAACCCATACAATATTAAATTCAGCATAGATTTTAGAAATATTTTGAAAACTAAGAAAAAAAGAGCCATCCTTTAAGAAGAGTACACAGAAAAAAGAAGTTAAAAATATGAATTTCCTGAGAAGATATTTGAAATATACGAATGCATCAAAAGTCCATAGACTTAATATTACGGAGGAGAATTCCGAAGCTGAGTGAACAGCCCCCTTAAGACTGCTAGACAGACAGCTTCCGAATTCCCTTCGGTAATGTTAAGTCTATGGGTGTTTGATGCGTTCGTATATTTCAAATATCTTCTCAGGAAATTAACATTTTTAACTTCTTTTTTCTGTGTACTCTTCTTAAAGGATGGCTCTTTTTTCCTTAGATGTCAAAATACGTATTCCTAAAATCTATGCTTAATTTTATATGAAGTGTTAAAATTTTACTCCAAGTTCGTCAGTTTTTAAAACATAAAATATTAAATAAAGCATAGATTTTAGGAATACCTTGACAACTAAGAAAACAAGAAAGAAAAATCATGCGTCAAGCATAGATTATGAAACACTTTCCAACACATTCAGAATAATGTAACAAAACTGCACCGTTTAAAAAATTAAGTCTAATTCAACCGTATGGAAACGCATAATGCATTTCAAAACCAAATTCCAGCTCTTACCATACACAATCGGAAATTATGCGAATTTTTTCAGCAGCCCTGTATAGGATACATAGATTTGAATCTATTAACTACATGCATGCCAAAGTTTAGTTCACTTAAGAGATACATATACTTCAGTTGAAAATTTACCTTCAGATTTTTCCTCTAATAAGGAGAACGGTACATGAATACTTTTGTGCAGCCCTGTATTTGAGGTATAGAATTTATATATAACGAGTAAGATGCAAAAAATTAATTAAATTTAAAAGCGCATACCAAATTTTAAACTGTACACTCCAGCAATTATTACTCAAAGATAGTACTGTACTGTAACCGATTTATTTTGTGTGTCCCTGTAAATGAATAAAAAATGCTATGAATGCCCTGTTCTAACGGGATCGTAGTGAAATTTAGTGATTTATATCAGTTTCAATACATTTGAAATAGCGTAATGTCATTAAAATACTCTGCAAACGATTTTTCCCCATATACCATAATGGAATGGAATACGTTTGAGTGCCCCTGTAAATTAACGACTGATCCTACCTATTTCATATACAATACCAAACATGCTTTGGTGACCTTAAATAACCTTTATCAATTTCATGAAAATCTGAGTATATTTACGGGAGTCAGAGCGTGGACAGATGACAAAAACGGCCAGACAAACCGAATGCATAAACACTTTTCAACTTTGTTGGAAAGTGTTTAAAAGGGACATCTTTTAACTATTTAGCGGGCGGTGCTCACAAAAAGGACACAATTTTAATTCCAGAACTGACAAACGACCCCAAGAATATTTAATTAAAATTTTCCTTTTATAAAGTACGGGAAATGAAGCAAGTTTTTATTTTCTAATAAATTCGTTTGTAAATTCTGATGTCCGTCGATCATTTCAACATTTTACAAACAGACTTACTCCGCGCCGGAAAGGATTAAGAAGAGAACTAAGAAACAAGAAGTTAAAAATATTAATTTCCTGGGGCGATATTGTAAATATAAGAATGCATCAAACGCTCATAGACTGAACATTACCGAGGGGAATTCGGAAGCTGAGTGACTAGCAGCCTTAAAACTAATTAATTTATAAATTTTGCTAGTTAAAACTATTTAATTTATAAATTTAGTTAGTTAAAACTAATAAATTCAATTCCTACTATTAGTTCACACTGTCCCTGTATATACATATCTTGTTCAAATTTTCAATCGTTAATAAAATTCTTATTATTCATCCACTCAAGTTCAAATACACATTTTTAAACTTGTAGTGGATGACACTTGATGTTAATACAGTTTTTTTCAAATATTAATTCATTAATTAAGTTTAATTGATTAATTTTATTCAAAATTTTAATCGTTAATAAAATACTTATTATTCATCCACTCAAGTTCAAATACATTTTTTTAAACTGGTAGGGGATGACACTTAATGTTAATACAGCTTTTTCAAATATTAATACATTAATTAAATTAAATTAATTAATTTTATTCAAATTTTCAATCGTTAATAAAATACTTATTATTCATCCACCCAAGTTCAAATACATTTTTTAAACTTGTAGGGGATGACACTTAATGTTAATACAGCTTTTTCAAATATTAATTCATTAATTAAATTTAATTAATTAATTTTATTCAAATTTTCAATCGTTAATAAAATACTTATTATTCAGCCACACAAGTTCAAATACATTTTTTTAAAACTTGTAGTGGATGACACTTGATGTTAATAAAGTTTTTTCAAATATTAATTCATTAATTAAATTTAATTAATGAATAAATAGTAACAAACAAAAATAATAGTCCAACACCATATATAGAAAGGAAAATGGAAAGTTGCAAAGAAATTCGCTTTCTATTTTGCCACTTAATATTGTGATTCTGTCATATGTGTATACATATTTATATTAATTGTAATTATTTCATAAAAAGTAACTAAAATAAAAATTTTCTTTGTTGATCTAAGTAGGAATTGACTTTTTTTTTTCTTTTTTTTTTTTTTTTTTTTTTTTTCTTTTTAAATTACTTGTTTATAAATTTAGTTAATTTCCAATGATAAAAACTACAAATGACGGTAATGAGAAAATAATGAATCATTAAACTTACTATAAAAAAGATGTAGATTTCGATTTAATGTTCTCAAATACTTTAACCCGTTTATGATCTTTTTCTGTCAATCCATTTGGATCAATTTGTTTGTTTAACCATCTCCTTTAGATACGCATACACCACATCATTTCCAATCCTTAATATGCCATGTACGGCAGATTATAATATTAATGTACATGCATTTTCTGTTTAATCATGAATCTTACAAGAGATTTTCTTATTATACATAAGTGAAAGGGCACGACAGGATATCCTGGATAAAGGAAAACGCACTGCTTTTGATCTTGATGAAAAAGATTTTTCAAAGAGCTTTTTGATTCCAACAAGTACTTAAATGTCTGGATAAACAAGAATCTCAAGATAATTCAATCTATAACGATAAAGAATTAATCATCGGGAACATCTATAGTGGTTATAGGCAAATATTGCACAACAGAAAATGTACCGCAATAATTTTTTTCTGAAAGTTCAGGATGATCTAAAATTTTCCATTTTATCTTTTCTTTGGAAAATAACTTGAAAAGGTTTTTATAAGTTTTATTAAATCTACCTGGGAGATATGGGGGATAAACAAACAATTATTTCGAAACTGTTATAGATTCTTGTTTATCCAGAATTAGATGTTTAAATTATTATTATCTCTCATAATTTTATATAGGAGTACAACAAAAAATATATACACAATGTATAATATATACATAATGTATACTAATGTATATAATGTATACATAATTATATGCATACATAAGCATCAATACAAAAACCCTTAACGGATTAAAAATTTGTGACGCAGCACCTTATTTTATGGCTCTAAAAATTTTAAATGTGGATTTTAAAAATAATGATATCAAATTTAGAATGACATTATGCTATTAATTAAAAAATATTGTATATGCATTATTTGTTCCATCATTTTATTTTAGTTCTATTTATAATCGCATGTGCGAAAAATATGTTCAACATGAAAAGATGTATAACAGTTTATTCAGGTTTTTCAGCCACATCTCTCATACATTCAAAATATGAGTTTTAAAAGATATGATATTAAAGTTTAAATGACGCTTTGATGTGGTTTTAGAAGGATTGTTTTAAAATTCAATTTAAATTATTTTTAGTTTGGCTAAGATATATTCGTACGTCTAAACAATACTTTTAATTTTGCAATACACTGTTAAATATATCACTTTCATTGAATCTATATTATGCGTTGAAATGTATTTATTTCAATAAATTGATTTATCTTTTGTGCCACGCTATCCAAAATTGAAAGTAAAATTTATGTAAATGTTTTATTTGTATCATACTATCCATTTGCACACACTTCACTTAGTTTGGACACAGTGACGAAAATTTTTTTTGTTTCTGTGACTATGTGTACGTAAATACAGGGTGATTCAAAAAAGATGGGAAACATTTTAAGAGGTGATAGTACATACCCAAACAAACATTTTGTATCAAAGAATGCATGGTCGAAAACTAAACGTAAAAAAGTTAGAGGGCGCCAAAAGTTATGTTCTTATACGAGGCAAAAACACACAATGAACGATTAAGTTAAGTTACGAAAACAAATTTAATGGCATTTGATTACAATAAGTGTTCAAAACATTGACCGGCAACTATTATGCACGCAGTACAACGGCGAAGAACAGATTGGCGAATTTTCTGAAACACACCAGGCACCACCGCGCTCGCCAGATCTTTCATGTCTCGATTTTTTTTTTTTTTTGTGGGGACAGCTAAAGGCTCTTGTGTATGAGACTCCCATTGAATCCGCAGAAGAACTTGTCGCCAAGCTTTCGGCTGCTGTAGGGGAAGTTCGCGATATGCCTGGTGTGTTTCAGAAAATTCGCCAATCTGTTCTTCGCCGTTGTACTGCGTGCATAACAGCTGCCGGTCAATGTTTTGAGCACTTATTGTAATCAAACGCCATTAAATTTGTTTTCGTAACTTAACTTAATCGTTCATTGTGTGTTTTTGCCTCGTATAAGAACATAACTTTTGGCGCCCTCTAACTTTTTTACGTTTAGTTTTCGACCATGTATTCTTTGATACAAAATGTTTGTTTGGGTGTGTACTATCACCTCTTAAAATTTTTCCCATCTTTTTTGAATCACCCTGTATAATTCATAAATGAGGTTTTTTTTCTGTTTCCTTTTTAAAAGAAGATATTTACATCCTTAAGGAGAAAAAAAGGTACGATTGCGAAATAATTGTCACATAGTATTTGCATATAATCATAACTGTGATCTTTTAACAATATTTTAATGGTACAGATTAAAATATTTCCCATACGTCGTTACCTAAACTTTTGTTACAGCCTATCAATCTTTTTTTGAGATTTCGTTTTGTATCTAACGATTATCATTACTCATCTTATTTATGGATTTATTACAAAATAATACACATAAAAATTCGAAAAATAAGTGAAGAAAAACATATTTTGAAGGACAGAACTTTTATATTTCGCGGTGAAGTATATATGTTAAAATACTAAAAAGAGGAGGGAGAAATTAGGTTCAGTTCTAAAATAATTGTTAAATAATAATAAGTTAACAATATATGTAATCAAGAATTTTCTATTTTCCTGTTTTTGCAGTGAAATATAAAACAAACGAATTTGTAAATTCTTATGGTACAATATATTGCCCACTGTTTTTGTAAAAAAAAAAAAAGGAACAACTCCTTAACCCTTTGACTGCCGAGCCAAAGGGCAAAATTGTAATGTTGTTTTCTCGTTAAATTACTTGAAATGGTAAAAAAATATGTTTTTTCCAACATGATATGAAATTCTTTATTACGTATAGGCATATAAGCCTTAGAGAGTATTAATCACTACTTAATTTTTTTTAAACTGGATTATATCTGTAGTATGCTTCTGTTCGAGTGAAATCTACAGCTAAGTGAACGGATATATCAAGTCGCGGCAGTGAGAAGGTTAAATAAATTCTTTTTTTTAGATTATTCTTTGTTGTTAGTAAATCTTCAAGAATCAGGACTTTGAATACAATAGCTTGTAATTTAGACTGCATGGACCAGAAATGCTACAAATAGCTACTAAAAAACATTTTTATTAATGATAACCAATGCTACTACATGGCAGGGATCATACAGCTCAGGGAATTTTTCTGAATTTAGGACAGAAAAATAGCAGTATTTACTTAGAGAAAGAAATGCTTATGCAAAGTTTTTTAAAATATGAAAATACTAATATCTTCCCTGAAATGTCGGCACCTTTGCTAGAAGTTTATTCCAAATGTAAGAAAAAAGAGACAACGTCAAATCCTGTCACCGATTTTTGAAAAAACTTGATTTCTAAAAAACATTTTATAATTTAACTTTTATCTAGCTAATGGCGATATACAGTAAAAAATTGCCGTCACCTATTTAGTAATTCAACCGTTTTTGTAAATAACGGTTACCTGACCATATTACGAAGGGTTCTCATTGGTCAGAATAGAGATAAATTACCGTTAAGTAACCCATTTTATATAAAAACGGTTGAATGATTGGACAGTTTGCAGCAATTATTTACAGCGTAACAGCAAAAACAGTCATCGCATGTAGTAGTTTTGATGGCTTTATTATTATTATTATTCTAATTATAAATATAGTATGAAATTAAAAGGTTCATTGCTTACTTAAAAGATGACATTAAAATAACACAGATGTTAAAACATGTAAAACACTAAAATACACATTTATTTAAACATCCGAGTACTTTCGGATTTTCTTTCGTTTTCTGATCCGCAAAATTTCCCTTTCTACCGAAAAGGAATTTTTCTCCTTGATGAAGGTTGCGGATACAACCGAAAGTACTCGAATGTTTATATAAATATGTATTTTAAGAGTTTTACATCTTTTAACATACATTGTTATTTTAATGTCGCTTTTCAAGTAAGCTATGAACCTTTTAAGTTCATGTTATGTTTACGATTAACTCAGGTGGAATTTTGTATTTCTCCCTATGATTTTATTTACTCTCATAACATTATTGCTAACACGCAGAACTATTTAATTGAGGTAATTTTTTAACAGGAATATTCAGTTTAAAAATTCTATCAAAGTATATTTTTGTATCTAATGCAAATATGGAAGATTAAAGTTTCTATGCTTTTATATTTATCTATCGCTATTTGCTGTACCTGTCTTCTTTTTAATTTTATATGACTTTACTTTTACATTTTATGAGTCACATCTTTGATTTTAAAATAAAATTTACAAGCATTAGAAAGCACAGAGTTAGTTTCTAAACGTTAAAACTTATTTTAATGTCACATTCTAAAAAGGATATTTTTTGATGTTTAAAAGAATGTTTGGCGTTATTTTACAGTCATGTTTCAGATATTAATAGGTCAACAATATCCAAGCTCAATTAATATCGTCCAAAAATTCATTTATTTGACATATCTTTTTAAATTATTCTCTATTTTAATTACAGCCAGGCCGTACTTGAAAGTTTGCCAGTTTATTAAGTGGAACGAGAATTTTGCTTTTTTAAAAAACTCTTTTAAGTCAGTTTTTTTTAAAGTTGCGAAATTTTAATTGCAGATTATTATTTATTGTAACACAAAGAAAGAAAAAATAATGAATGCAATAATTCAAATTCCTTTTAAGTGAAATTTAGAAAAGAAAAATTATAGATGACGTTAAAAATAAATAAAAGGGATTCATTTTCTCTCTTACAAATTGGAAAGGAAATGAAAAAAAAAATTTCTTAAATTTTATTCTGTTTGCATATTATTTCATGTGCGTTTCACTCTGATCTACAAAATAAAATTTTCTTTTGCCTTTTAAATAGAGGATATATTTTTATACTAATTTGGGGCCACATAATATGAATTATCCTTTGTAATTTTAATGTTAGCTCTCGATGTGAAAAGATGGCTAGTATGAAAAATTATGATGTTAAGTTAAATGTCAAAGAACTTAAGCTATTTATTTTTTTAAAAACGTCAAATTATTTAGTTTTATTTTAAGTTTTTACATGAAATTAAGAATTTTTGAACAATATCAAAACATTAACCTTATACCATCCATCAAGAAGTGTTCTTTTTCGCTTGCATTGTGTATCCGGTTGCAAGGATATCTCTGCTCAAGTTCCAGCAGTAAGTCTGCTAACATGGACGCATTCCATCGCCTCTGGTATCTTTTTCCATTGTCGATATGTCTTGGTGAAATCGTTAGACATGTTCGTCATTCACAACACTGCAGTTCGTAGGGAGAAAAAATCGAGAAGAGAGTGAAGAAAGTGAATTTTGAGAGACATATTGCAACCCAGCTGCTGATACTTTTCTAGCAGATTGTTTACAAGCATATACTAGTTCTCAGATCTTTTTTTGTTCAAAAATCTATAAAATCCCTATCGAAATCATAACAAGCTTTGACATTTTCAGTATTAAGACCTAAATTTGACATCATATTTGGATTCTACGATAAATTTTATTTTCAGATATCAATCAGGAAATCAAAACATTAACCATATGCAGTTAAGGATATATACAGTAACATAAACATATGTGGTTTAGGATATATACAGATGTAACATTTGGAAATCCTAATATTAAATGCCTTTTTAATATTGCTCCAAAACAGACTGTAATGCGGCTAACTTTTTAAGCATAACTTAAAAACTACTGAATAGAATGAGCTGTAATTTTAAATTCACGTATTTGAAGCTTCTAGAAATCAATTTCTGTTATAAATTTATAAGTTACATTTCATATATTTTTTAAATATTAATTTAAAAATAAATACTAAAAAATCTTAACTTTGCTCATCTGTATTTTCAAAACAACAGCCAATAAATGTTTTTCATGGTGGTATTTGTGTTCAGCAGGTGAATTTCATACAGAATTTCACACTTTCACTTCAGAGGCAATTTTATCGTTGTACAGTGATGAGAGGGGACTGGCACATGACTAGGGACCACCTTTTAAGATCTCATCTTAATCGTATGAGTCACCAAATCAGTTCTGCAATCAAGGAGTTCAGTATATCACGTTGGAACACTTATGTTTAGTCTTTATCGACTTCTAACAACACAATTAGGTCGAGAACGGCCGTTATTCGTAGAACACGAACACACACACACCTCAGCCTTTAACGGCCCAAATGGAATGGCCTAAGTCTAACACTGACAAGGCTCAGCTCATTGCTCAGAGTTTTAGAAGCCAGTTTACGCTTAATCGTGATGTCGGTAATGCCAAAATGTTGATTCCAAAGTTCAAGAGTTTCTAAACATTGCTCATAATGACATTCTTAAATTCGCAGCCCCTTCCGAGGTTGTAACTTATATTGGAAATCTTTAAAAAAAAAAAAAAAATTGCCGGTCTCAATTCATTTCTACCATCATGTTAACGCATCTCTTCTTCCACTAAATTTGATATTTGTTCTAACTTTCCTTATCAATACTATGCTTAACCTCAGCATGTTTCCTGACTGCTGTAATAGTCCAAGAGCCGACAGCACAAAAACCTATGTTATCAAGCACAAGAAAAAAACTTTTATTTTATGGAAGAGTAGAAGTAGGGGAATCTAATGATCCATGTCTATCGGAAGTGAAGTGGTGCATAAGCCAAAAATTGATACCTCCAATGGTTGAATCGTAGGTTTATCATTGTGTTTGTCCTACAACTATCCACCATGTTTTCATACCTATGTTTGTAGGACAAACACAATGATAAAGCTACGAGTCAACAACTGGTGGTTTTTTGACTTATGCACCACTTCACTTCCGGCAGACATGGATCATTAGATTCCCCTACTTCTACACTTCCATAAAATAAAGGTTTCCTTCTTGTGCTTGATTAACATAGGTTTTTGTGCTGTCGGCTCTTGGACTATAAGAAAGCGTTAATTGTACCAATCCCAAAACCTGGGCAGGACAATTATGCTCCTTCCAGCTTCAGACCTACTTCTCTTCTCTCTTGTCTGTCGAAAGTCCATGAATACATTATCACAAGCCGTCTGAAGGAGTAACCGTCAATTCGATAATTATTACCGAACAGTTTAGGTTCCGGCCCAAACTCTTGACTCAACACCAGCTTTGGCGAGTTACTGAACTTATTCACGTGGGCTTCCTTAAAAACTGGAGTTGTTTTCATAGACATCGTAGGGCATTCGGCAGAATCTCACATAAAGCTCTCATGTATAAATTAATCTTATTAAAAGCTCCACCTCAACTAATTCTCATCAATTTTTTAATTAATTTTTTCAACTACTTTTCAGCAGTGAAATTACGCTTGAAATTCACGATAATAATGAGGATAATTCACGTCTTTAATAATTCTCATCATTTGGAACTACCTAACTGGTAGAAACTTTTCTGTCAAAGTCAATAACTCTATCTTTTCTTCTCACAATATCGAGGCTGGCGTTCCCCAAGGAAGTCTTATTAGTAACTGTCTCTTCAACTTATGCATTAATGATATCTCATACGATGTTTAGAAGTAATTAAATTTGCAAAAAAAAAGCAAACGAGTTTCATAACTGTCGGTATGACGTCAGCGTTACACACGGACATGATTTTAATTTATAATATTGATTAGTAAGAAATTTTGTGTCCAAGTTTACATATATGCAAAATACGTTTTAAGAATCAATCCAAAATAACTTTTTGAATGAAAGACTTTTCTCAAAAATAAATTTACCAAATTATATTACTAATTCTGTATTAAAATAACCCACGTAAATATGTTGTGGTCAATTCGGCTTCATTCTAATAGAGTTATTCCAAAATTCTTCCCAATGATAACAAAGCAGTAAAAATCATTTGAATACGGACTGTTTTGAAAGTTATATTATAGTGAACATACGAAAAGATATTTAGTAATGCACTGGATTTACTTTGGGATTACAAAGTTTCGAGTTCAGCCAGGATTTGAAATCCCAAAGGAATTTTAACATCGGTTAGTTAAACCAACATCTAGTGAAACGGACACAATGAAATTACGTTGTATAACTCAATGTGAAAACTATTTTACTCAATGAATTGTTTGTTGGAGAAATACAAAAATGTTCCCATTTAATTAATTCAGATATGAAAGAGATGCATCTATTTCACTGCACATCATAAATGAAATGTTGATATTTGACGAACTACACTAGTCGGCAAAATAAATAAATGAATATAATTAAATACTATGTTCCGTTTCTGCAATATATATATATAGTGTATATATAATATTAAAATTTTTAGGATTGTCAATATTTTGAGATTTCTTAGTGGGTTCTATATGCCAATTACCTTTACTTTAATATTATTTTAATATAACGATTAATGTATTAGGTCTACCGGAAAATTCTGTCGTTTAATGTTCTTTCACGCTTACTTTTTAAAAATTCTGATTTCTTCATTAGCACCACTTTTTGAAAAGGGTAAAATTCCCATACTTTTCACATTTCACATTAAGGTCAAAACAATGGGAATTTTACCATTTCAAAAAAGTGGTGCCAATGAAGAAATAAGAATTTTAAAAAAGTAGGAGCGAAAGAACGTTAAACGACAGAATTTTCCGGTAGACCTAATATAGGGGAGACCGGGGCTAGTTGGCTATAGGGGTAAGTAGGCAAATCGCCTCATTAATCGCCTGTTTGAGGATAGATTGCGCAACCAATCACAGAGTACCTTTCTTCTTACTTTTTACAATCCTCATTGTAGTTCTGCAGCATTAGCTACATGCAGTGGACATTTATTACGATTTTTTTGTTTTTTGCACTCATAAGTAATTTTTTGTTGCTTCATTCTTTTTCTAATTTCCAATACTTATCTTAATAATTGCGATTTAACTTGTGCAGTTTTTCTTAGTGTATGATTAATTGTACCTAACCCATGTGTGATTTACTTGAATTATTTATGCTTAGATGGTTACGTGTCCCTTTTGTGAAGAAATTTATTATGGGGCTAGTAGGCGCATTGAACACGGGGCAAGTTGGCTCGGTGTCTGGTGTGTGCTGGTAGCTTGAAAAACAGCAAACACCGAGAAAAGTGGTTGCAATGCAAGATTTTGGGCACACGAGGCTTGCCCAAACGGAGACACTCGATTTTTTAATTGTGACAACTGTAACTCTGATGATGATATCGAGTAGGATAGAAGTTACCCAATGTTAATGTTTTATTCATTATTTTTATGTCTGTATAATTTAGAATTTACATTGTACGGCGATAACGCCTTTGTTTAAACTTACTGGTAATAATGAAATTGATTTCTCTTAACTGCGTGTCTTATTTGAGTTTCATTTAAATTTTTATAAAGCGTGTGCCAATTTACCCCATAGGTATAGACAATTTGCCCCGTGACGGGGTAGGTTGGCGCACAATTTTCCTTTTACTTTAGGCTTCCGCTAAACATAAACTACAAAAGCTACAAACTCAAAACTCCGGGTATTTATAGCCCAAATGCCTGTTCTTTAAAAGTACAGTTAAAGTTTCATAAAAAACTTAAACAAAAAATTAATAAAAATTAATAACTAAAAACTGCTCCTACAAGACATGTCTTCCCTAATGTTATTACATGCTATCTTCATTTAGAATTTTGTTTAATATTGTTATATGAACTTGTGAGAAAAATCTCGATTCAAAGATATTTTATATATACAATAAAACTTTTTGGAATTAATATAACTATTAAACCAAGAGAAAATCGATGCAATACAAATTAACCAATAATAAGAATTTGATAAAAAAATACACCCAATATTCTAAATGCACTGATTTTTAGTATTTATTTTTTTTAAGTAAGAAAATAATCCAAATACAGAAGGTTTATATATAATTATTTTTATGTACATTTATATATACGCGGTCGAAATAGATTTGATGTCCAAAAATCTAAATATGTTATTCAAATTGCACAATCACATACCATGTTTCAAGATATAGTTTAACAATATTAACCCTTAAATGTCGGGTGTTGCTTTTCGGCAACATACCCAATTTTGGCTCTAAAATACTATTAGAATAATATTGAAGCTATAATGCCTTATGTTTCCAATAAAATACATTATGAAAATATTAGTAAATCGATTTTGAACATGTAGATGGCAACAATTGTGCTGTTTAAGAATAAAGATAGATTTATTTTTTCAATTGTTGCTACTTGTTCTTTTTGTTTTGTTTGGAAGCTTGCGAAATACCCTATTTTGTTCTGCAGTGAGCAAGTAAAATTTATTTCTTATTATAGTTCCTAACATTCTTGTGCGATTAATATTATAGAATTTTATGAAGGAAAATTATTTTTTCAATTAAACACTAGTATTGCCGATTAGTAACAAACTGTTTTTTTAGCCGTAAACTATACTTAAAACAAAATATGATTTTTAAAATATTTTTCCCATGATTTATTTAAAAAATGAAAGCCGAAAAACATTATTACAATGATTTTTGAAAAATCCAGCATTTAAGGGTTAATATATATATTTAAATACATATTATTTTAACTAATAGAATGATATATTCATTTACAAAGACAGATTAAAAAAATTAAAACATAAAAAAGGTATTTGCGGTATCTTAGCTAGCTAATCAATCTACCATGAAACTCCACTATTTGTTAAATTTTGTCACGTGTATTGTTCTTTTTGGTATCTCCCGTTTGTCAAGAAGTAATCTACCGATATATTTTCATTCCATTTGTCGCTGTATCTCTTCTAATGTTTTATACATCTTTATTTATGTACTTTTTATGTATTACCATTTTATCATTTTATTTACAAATCTGCCGCCTAATGTTTTAGTTAAGGGACAAACTATTTCAATCTTAATGCAATCCCTCCATCAAAACAAAGTTCAAATTTTGATTTAGTTATCTGAAATTAAGAATCAACCACTATTTTTAAAGGTAATATTTTGATTCTGAGTAAGTATATCATGTATGTAATTCAATTATCTCGAAAAAATACAGATAAATACGTAGGAAACATTTTAGCTTCCTTTCAACAGAATTAAAGTAAAATATCGATAATATCTTTAGTCGGATAAAGTGACATTCTGCGTAGTTTCTTATTTCGGATAAATGAACAGTCGAAATGGGCTGTCGCTCTGAATGTGTCATCGGTTTTCGTAATTTAAGTCTATTTCTCATAGATTATAATGCGTTAAATCCTTTATTTGTCTATTAGAAATTTCACAACTAGATCAGATAATCGCTGTCTTATAAAACATTGCCTGTCTTTTAGGAATTGACTCTTAGAGTAACATATTTCATTCACATACAAAGAAAAGAATTGCAATAACAATTAAAAAAAAATGGACAGCTAAGATCTACATTTGACCACTCTACAGGCCAGAAAAAAATTGATTATTTGACTGTTTGATAAAATTTAGGATCTAAATTAACTGATTCTGTAATTTATTTTTCCCTGAAGATTTTTTAAATATGTTATAAAAGATAAAAAAGACAGGTTATTTAACTAATATTAATAAATTTGACATTTCTGTAAAATCAGTTTGATTTGTTTTTCAATATGAAGCGCTAATAACACCATCGTGATTTTATGTATGTTAATATTTGAATAATAAAGCAAAACATATCTAAAAATCAAGTTAGTGTTTTGAGCATTTCTTTCGGAAAAATCAAATTTATTTAAAAACAAATGTCAAAAAAGCATATTAAAATTTGAGTATTAATTTATGTTTAAGATACTATATAAACAGTCTTCAGATTAAAGACAGATCCCTTAAATAAAGGTCTTAAAACTTATCACAACATTAAAACACCTTTAAAAATTTTTAGTCCTGCTTGGAGCCAAAAAAGGAATCTTTTCTACCCAACTTCTTCCAGAAACAATAGAAACAACTTAGCAATATATCAGGGTGTTTTGAATACCAAAAGGAAAAAAAAATATCTAAAGTATTGAATGTTTCGAGAAAAAAGCCAACTCAGCAGACTGATGCACTTTTTGCGATGCACAGACAAAAGTACAGATAAATTTGGACGCAAATATTGTATCATTCAAAATAAATATTTCCAGTGTAATATCAACGCTTCAAGAAAGTAACAAGAACGAAAAATCATGCACGAGGCATAGATTATGAAACATTCCAACACTAACAGGATTTTATTTTGAATTTTCTTTTTTGCTATAATGAAACGAGATAGCTAAATAAGCAACTTAAACACATATAGTAACAATCAATTTTCAGCAGTTGCTGTCTAAACTCGTGTGGGCAGCGTGTATCCCTGTATCGGTCTATAGAATTTATACATACCACCTAATGCACTCAAAATTAGACCAGTTTAAAAATTTATACCACAGAGAAATACGCACTTCCAATTTCCAACAATTATCGATTTTAGTCAGTACGTCAACCGAATTCTTTTGTGTGTGTCTCCGTAAATGGACGACAAATGCTACGCACTCTTTTATAACTAAACTAAATTTTAGCATAACATGTAGAATATATACATTAATTAAGAAAGAGAAACAACGTATAAAGACACAGATATAAATATGTATAAAAAGCATACAGCTGTTTTGAAACCTCTAAAAATCAAAGGTCAAATTAAAACTCTGGGTAAAAAGGGGTGGGTGGGGGGGGGGGGGGCAGAGAGCCAGAAAGGTGTAGCGTACAGCTCTACTGTCAACGGTGAAATGCGACATACGGCTGACAGACATCCGCGGAGTCGATCTCACGCGCACACACAGGGAGACCAATCAAAATCGCCCAATTGCTCCGGAACAGTTCAAACAGACAGGAGAAAAAAAAAGGGGGGGGGCTGAAGAGAACGAATTATAGAAAATTAAACCATATCTTTGAAAAATTGGGCGTACTGGATAAATTGTTGACTAAACAGTTTGAATTTTTCCATATGTGATAAGCTTCCCAGAAGTCAAGATCGTAAATTGATGAGCCTTTCTGTATTATTGAGGCTTCGGAAAATTTAAGGAATAAGGTCATAAGGAGGTTATTTTCCTTTTTATGTATATATATTAATCTCTAGATCACATACAGAGGTATACAAAAGAATTGAAGTACCTTTTCGGCTTTGTACAGTAATTGTTGAAATCTGGTTTTCAAATGTGTTATGCGTTTTCTAAAATGTTTATTTAGGTATTCTTTTTACCTTATTAAACGGCGAAGTTTTGTTTAAGTATTCTGGAAGTGTTTAAAAGGGTTACATAATTTATGCTTGACGTATGATTTTTCTTTCTTGTTAATTTTTAAATTACTTTCACGTTGACTACTTCATATTTAATACACTATCTCTATACCTATACACATATTTTTCCCTTATACTGTGAAAAAAGACAAATGTTTTTTTTTAATAGACGAAAACATAATGCAACCACGAACGAAAATATACAATAACCTCTTCCGAGTTACCTACGATTACAAAAAGCATGCTTTATCTTCAGAAACAAATATATTTTCGAGATTTAACGAAGCATTTACAGTAAGAAAGTTTCTTTTGCTGCCACTAATTTTCGAGAACGTTTCAGAGTAGTTTTTATAATGTTTTAATTAGTTTTCTCAATCCGGAATTTCGTTTTTTAGGATGCTATCGATTATCAATGAAACATTTTCAACTGCATAATTCAATTTATACATGCAAGAATAACAAAATAATTTTAATTTTAATTCTGTTAATTTATCAAGTTGCGTTTGACAATGAGTTAAAAATAGAAAGAAATCAATTACAAACTGCTGTTCCAAAACGAAAAAACTCAGTTTCTAGAAAACGTTCTACAAAAACGAATGGCATAAATCGTTTACTAAAAATAATAGTTTTTCCTGCACTTTTAGAAGATCGAAGGCCATAAAAATGTTTCTCTATTGACAATACGTTATTTTTTAAGAATCAAACTGTTTTGCTTAGATTTAAGAAAGGCGAGAAAAAGACCTTACTATAAAATTTGAAGATTCATATATTTCTTTTAATTTATAACATAATGTCACTTTTGTAAATATGAAATATGTCATAAAGAAGTTATTATTTCTTATGACGGCTTTTATTAAAACATTCTTCCAATAAGCAAACAACAAGATATTGCATTTTACAATGAACTAGATATTTGAAAGATGCAACAAAGAACAATTGATTATTGGATTGAAATATTTTATTTTTTCTTTAAGGGGGTCCGGAACACAAAAATCTTCAAATTTTCAATTTTTTTTTAATTGGATTAAAAATTTCTCTGCCGTTTTCTGCTTAAAATGATGTTTAAATCATGTTTCTATCTTAATTAGAACAGGAAATATTAATTTTTTTCGTTTTGGTTTGCTTTCAAAATCTGCCTTTCAAGCTATGGTTGTCAAGGAAACGAGTTCTTGTGAAATTGCGTTTTTCTTCATGATAGGTTTTTTCACCATTTCTCATATGTAAATTCTTATAAGTCGAGAACCGTTAAAGATACAGGGTTGAAACTCGCAACATATCTTTTTCAATTATTTTACTTTACTTTTGAGCCAGCATATTTGAAAAAAATATTTACTTTTGAAAATATGATTTTTTTTTTTTTTTTAAGTTGCACCACTTTTTTTGTAATTTTTTCGTTAAATATTCCTTTTTTTTTATTAATATTTTTTAAAATGCTGGCTCTAAATTAAAAAATATATATTTCTGTTTATTTAAATGAAAAACAATTTAAATTCTACAAATGATATTTCGAGTCATAACGATTTTAAGTTATACCACTTTTGTCATAAATTTTAAATTAATTTTTTTTTTTTAAAAGCTATGAGAAGTTTTATCATTTGATTTTGTTTACAAATGATATGGTTAACCATCACAAAAAAATTCAAAATTTTTAACTGAATAAATAAAATTTTTTTGAAAATGTGTCCCCGACCCCCTTAAAAACAATTTCTTTGAAAGCGGTTCGACAAAAGAAAATTACATAAATCATTTACTATATATGCATATATTTATATTTTGACTATAAAATCATACTATATTCCATGCGAAATACTTAATTCCACCAAGCTACAAGGCCAGAAAAATATTTATGAACTTCACTATTGAAAACACTTTATTTTCGAAAACTTTATTAGTAACTTGGTTTTACCAAAGGCGAGAAAAAATCCATAATTTTAATAGATAAAAGTTCATATCTTTCTTAATAGATAGACATAATAAGGTACTTTCGTAATTATTAAAATATGCAACAAGGAAGTTATTAAGTCGTCTACGGTTGATTTAAATTGATTCTTCCATTAAGTAGCCGACGGGATATTTCATTTGATAATTAACTGAATACGACATTAAGTTGAAAAATCGAAAGAAACCAGTTAAGAGCTCCTTCTCAAATAGAATGAAAAAAAAAATCACTTTGCTTGGAAAAGTTTTACACAAATCTTACGTATGAGTAGATTCTACTTCTTTGGCCTTATTACGTTATTTTTACGACTTTTTTTTCGGTTGGAAAGGAAAGATATATCTCCTTCAGATTTTTTGCATTATATTTACTGCCATTTCACTTATAATTAAAGTTTTTGTGTGAGAAAAAAAAAAAAAAAAGCAATTTAACAAATTACAACGACCATTTGGAAAATGATTTTTTCGAAGACTAAAATTTAAGACATCAAAAATCGCACGGAGTGGATCATACATTACGTACGCCATGGATTACACTTTTCGGTACTGTAAATTTTTAAACTTCTACGGAGCTGGTCATACATTACGTACGCCATGGATTAAACATTAATATTCCTGGACCAATTTTAAATGAAATTTCATTCTTAAACTTCTAAACAACCCACAATATTACTTTTTACACAGTCGTATATAGAAAAAAAAAATGTACTTTTAAATGCAATTTGTTTGAAAGCTGTATCTCAATTTGTTTCTGAGTTATTAATTTTTTTTGTAGTTTTTATTACTTTTTTGTCATAGTGGCAACAGAAGTATCCATCTCTGTTGAAAGTAAAGGGAAAATACAGATTACTGTATAGACCAATCAGAAAATGAATAAAATGCGGATTCAACTAATAAAAAGCTTCAGATATGTTTTTGATTTCCTACCCTGACAGAGGACAATAACCATTTTTCTAAATGGTTAAAAAATAAAAAAAGAATAATATGCCTTGTGCGTCCGGGAATACCTGCAGATGCAAGCCGGAACTTCCAATCGGGCGATTCCTTTTTTCCGGCGACAAACACATCTGGAATAGATTTGATCGCTAAATTATGAAAGGGTATTCGAATCTCTGGAGCTTATACCAACATCTACTTTAAAAAAGTTAATTTTTGACAAAATAGCGGTCGTTTGAAGTAAAAAGGTTCAAATGATTTTTGCTTTTTTTAGCCTTTTGCGAGCTCGAAAAAAACAGTTAATCAATAAAAATTATACTTTTCGGTGGTATAAGCTCCAGCATAAACGAACCTTTTTTCCAGCATAAATAACTTTTTTCTTAAAAAAAAAAAAGAAAAAAAAAAAAAAAGGTAGGAATAGTTTTCAAGAAAAATGTTCGTCCAGTTTGGAAAACATGATTTCGAGACGTTTTCGACATGGTTTCGAAATGGCTTTTTCCGACATGGTTTCAAGAAGTATTTTCTGCATGATTTCGAAACACAATAAACTTCCAGCGTGGAGTTGCACATAAGAGCTACTGGTAGAAAGCCAATTTCTACGTGCAGCTAGCTGTACGTAGAGCTAAAGCCGATTGCTGGCTGATGTGGCATTACGTTCGACGAACAAAAAAGATTGTTAGGAATTCGGATATCACGAAAGAGTTTTAGGGAAACAATCTACACACTTGAGAAATTGTAAAAAAGAAAGAAAGATGAACAAGCATGTAATAAATAAATAAAAGAAAATTTTCGCAGAAAGAAGTAGAACTAAAATATATTATACTTATTAACATATTTGTCTTTGCCAATAATGAATCTATAGTAATATTTTTTCATGCGAAAATAGTTATTTTAATACACTAGAAAAATATTTTCCAGTTTCCTTATTGAAAATATTTTATTACAAACCCAACATGTTTTATCAAAGGCAAAAAAAAAAAAAAAAAAAAAAAAAAAAAAAAAAAAAAAATATATATATATATATATATATATATGTATATAAAAGATAAAATTTTACAGATCTCTTTTCAATTGAACGGCATAATAATGGCACTTTTATAGAGAGAAAATGTGTCACACGTAAAGTAATAAACCATCTGATAATGTCTTAAATTAAGTCTTTCTTCCACCAAGTAGCAAATGGGTGATATCATCTGACAATAAGCTAAAAATTTGAAAGCAACCCAATTAAAACTTAGAGGTTTCCATTTATTAAAGAACATTTTGCGTAGAAACGTTTTATAAACCTTTTTTTTTTTAATGTATTTCACAGTATGTGTCAACAGTTTAAGCGTAACAGCAATTTTTAAAATACTTTTTTATTTTTCACTCTAATTTAAATCCATATTCGTATGTGTTACACTGTAGTTTAAAAAATACATTTAACACAGTTATGCTTAAATTTTATCTTAAGTCATCGAATTTGACAAAAGAACAAATATTAGGTTATTTTTGTTCTATTCTTAAACTCCATATTTTGGAATAAAATTTAAAAAATAATTTTCAATAATTGTTTTAAGGGTTGTCTTAATAATAGAATGTATCGTAATAGTTGTCTTTATTAACACACATAAATAAGATATTGAAATAAACTGAATATTTAAAAACTATTTTTGTGCCTTAACTTTTGACATGCACTGCAATCTTGCGTTTTTCCAAGTATGAACTCATAGTAAAATATATTACACACGAAAATGGTTACTCTTATCATCTTTGTGTTTTAAAAGCTACAAGGACATAAAATGTTTTTATCTATTCTTTATTGAAGAAAATATCGTATTTATAAAACACATACTGCGTTACTTGGATTTACCAAAGGTGAGAAAAAGATATTATCATAATAGAAAAAATTTCACACATCTCTTTCAGATGAACGACATAATAATGACACGTTTCGTGATTATAGAATACGCCATAAGGAAGTTAATATGTCTTTTGAAAATGGCTTACAGAATGGTTTAGAATAAATTTTTTTAATAAGTGTTTTAAAGGTGGGTATTTATTAACACATTTAAATATGATATTGAAACAAACTGAATATTTAAAGTTATATTTAAAAAAACATTTTTTCCCCCTGAACTTTTGACATGCAATGCAATTTTGCATTTTTCCAGTTACGAATTCATAGTAAAATATTTTACATACGAAAACGATTATTCTTATCTTCTTTGTGTTAACAGCTACAAGGCCATAAAATGTTTTTATCAATTCTTTATTGAAGAAAATAATCGTATTTAAAAATCCCCAACTGCGTTACTTTTGGAAAGATGATAAAAAATATATTATCATAATAGAAAAAAGTTCACACATCTCCTTCAGATGAATGACATAACAATGACACGTTTCATGATTATAGAATACAGTCGAACCCAGATTTAACAAATCGTTCGGGACTAGTAAATTTGTTCGTTAAATCGGGATAATCAAAGGAATTTTTTTATACAACAGAAGAAGTTGAAAAAAGGCTAAAAATAAAAGAAATAATGCTCACTTACCGTAATAATTACGTTAAACATTTGTTTTTTTTTAAGAAAATACAGTGTATAATTTTTTTTTACTTACTACTATGAATTACAAGCATTGTAATTGAGAAAAATTCTCATTTATTCAAATTTTATAGATAAATTTTTTTTTAGAAAAGAAATATTTTATAGATTATTGTATGCATTGTTTCGATTTTGTATTCTAAACGTCTTTATCGAGTTTTTCCAAAACTTTGGAAACAGTGTCATCAACATCATAAGCGGTCAAATACCGTTTCAGTGTTTCTAAACTGCCAAACTGCTTCTTTGAACATTGTATGCTTCATCTCTATTTTATCTTCATCAGATCCACTGTTTTTAATAAGCTCGCTGCAATGCACAATTCGCATGTAGGTAGTTCTGCACCACAAGATTCAGAAAATTGACAATTAGGGACATTGAAATTTTTTTTTATAAATATTAGAAAATTTCTTCAGTTTTTAACTTTTTTGACATCGAAAATTATTCGTTAAATCGGGATTATAAATTCGTTAAATCGAATATTTTTGTTCCATTTTCGTTTGAACCATAAAAAAAAATGCTAAATCGAGAAATTCGCTAAAGCGCAATTCGTTAAATCGGGGCTCGACTGTATGTCATAAGGAAGTTAATAAGTCTTCTGAAAATGGCTTATAGAATGGGTTAAAATAAAATTAAAAAAATAATTTTCAATAATTTTTTGGTGGTCATTTATTAATACATATAAATAAGATCTTGAAATAAACTGAATATTTAAGGTTATATTTAAAAACTATTTTTGCGTCTGAACATTTGACATGCACTGTAATTTTGCATTTTTCCAACTATGAATTCATAGTAAAATATTTTACATACGAAAACGATTATTCTAATATTTTTTGCGTTAAAAGCTACAAAGATATAAAATGTTTTTATCTATCCTGTATTGAAGAAAATAATCGTATTTATAAATCCCCAACTGCGTTGTTTGGATTTACCAAAGGTGAGAAAAAGATATAATAGAAAAAAGTTCACACATCTCTTTCAGATGAATGACATAATAATGACACGTTTCGTGATTATAGATTACGCCATAAGGAAGTTAATAAGTCTTCTGAAAATGTATTATAGAATGGTTTAGGTTAAAATTAAAAAAATAATTTTCAATAATTGTTTTAAAGGTGGGCCTTTATTAACACGTGTAAATAAGATATTGAAATAAACTGAATATTTAAAGTTATGTTAAAAACTATTTTTGCGACTGAACTTTTGACTACACTGCAATTTTGCATTTTTCCAACTATGGATTCATAGTAAAATATTTTACATACTAAAACGATTATTCGTATCTTCTTTGTGTTAAAAGGTAGAAGGCCATAAAATGTCTTTATCTATCCTTCATTGAAGAAAATAATCGTATTTATAAATCCCCAACTGCGTTACTTGGATTTACCAAAGGTGAGAAAAAGATATTATCATAATAGAAAAAAGTTCACACACCTCTTTCAGATGAAATGACATAATAATGGTACGTTTCGTGATTATAGAATACGCCATAAGGAAGTTAATAAATCTCCTGAAAATGGCTTATATTAAATCATTTTCTTATTAGGTAGAAAGCGGGATATTCTATCAGGGATTGAAAAAAAAAAAAAAAAAAAAAGAAATCAATTAAGAACTTATGCTGAAATAGGAAATTTTAGCTTTTTAAAAGGTCGTTTTGCTAGAAAAGACTTGAAATAAATCTTTTTAAGTATATTTCTTTTACTTATTATAAGTGTGAATTGATAATAATACATTTTTCATAGAAATATAGTAATTTTTATCCCATTTATTTAAAGCAGAAAGACCATGAAAATATTTCTCCTTTATTAAAAAAGAAAACCTCTAATGCCGAAATTCAAAATGTTTTCCTTTTATTTTACCAAAGGTAAGAAAATAACATTATTATAAATACAGTCGTCCCCGTATAAACAAATATTGACAGTTCCAGAAATAATATTAGATTAAGCGGGATATTTGATTAAACGGGGATTCATAACTGTAATGTTTAATGCGTAATAAAAAGGCAAAATAACCATCTACGTTATATTTAATTAACAGCTTAATAAATCTTAGTAAAATAACATAAACTAAAATAAATACAAATGCTAATATAAAGTAAATACGTATTAATTTAATGTCAGTACATACATTTATATGGTTAATGCAGCTCGTGTGAATTTGGTCAAAACTTTGCTACTTCTAATTTACGTTACTTATACTGCATTAAAAAAATCGTTTAAAGTAGTTTGTTTAAGTGGAATTTTAAAGAAGTAAGTATCGAGTTATTTTTCGAATTAGTGCAAAATATCACAACTACCATCTCGAGTCTCGAAATGACGGCGCATTGCCACTAACCCTCTCGCTGCGTAATTTTTTTGTTTTAATTTTATCAAAATACGTTAAAAAATTGCGCACATTACATTCAAATCAGGCTAAATCAGGGCTGTCACTGGAATCTATTTTTATATTCTGGCACCACTATTTTAAGAAGATCAATTTTGCAGTATATTTCTCTTGCCAATGTTGTTAAAGTCTATATGGAATTTTTTGTATTTACAAAGTGGTCAGAGTTGAATTCAAAAATAGTCGCCAGTGGTTAAAATGAATCCCCGAGGAAATCTCGGGTTACACAAATTTTGCTACTTTTACGTTGCCCGAGGAAATCTCGGATTACGCAGCGAGAGGATTAAAGCCTGGTTAACAGCACGAAGTGATGATGGGGTGATCAAGGTGAGGATTTGAACTGTCCATTATACACCTGCCGGCCGAAATCACTGCAGGAAGATCTAAAAATTTGTTTTCAGCGTAAAGGAAACGAAAATGAAAAAAGGTGGAAGGGAATTCCAGCGGAAACGTGCTTCCCATGCCTATTTTCAAACATCGGTCAGACAGTTGTTATCCGATTAAGCGGGGACTTTCGTAAAAGGTATTTCGTTTAAGCGGGGAAAAATAACATAGATCCCATAGGAATAAATTCGGTTCCGGAGGATTCTATTCATATAAGCGGGGTATTTGATTATCCATGACCCGATTAAGTGGGGAGGACTGTACTAGCTGGCTTCGCCTGCTAGCAGGTCCCTCCTTTCACTGGGTCTTTTCATCGGCTTCTTTAATCGTATTTATAAAACCCAAACTGCATTACTTGGATTTACCAAAGGTGAGAGAAAGATAGTATCATAATAGAAAAAAAAAAATATGATACGTTTCGTGATTATAGAATAACGCCTTATATGAGATGGCTTATATTAAATTAAATTATTTTCCTATTAGGTAAAAAACGGGATATTTGATAAGGAATATAGAGAATTTAAAAGAAATCAATTAAGAACTTCTTCTGAAATAGGAAGTTTTTAAAATGTCATTTTGCTTGAAAAGATTTCCAATAAATCTTTTTAAGATATTTCTTTTACGTATTATAATTACGAATTGATAATAATATATTTTTCATAGGAATATAGCAGTTTTTATCCCATTTATTTAAAGCAGAAAGACCATAAAAATATTTCTACTTTATTAAACAAGAAAACCTCTAATGCCTAAATTCAACATGTTTTCCTTAGAATTTACCAAAGGTGAGAAAATAACATTATTATAAATACTAGCTGACTTCACCTGCTAGCGTGCTTCTCCTTTTATTGGGTCTTTTAATCGTATTTATAAATCCTCAACTGCATTACTTGAATTTACCGAAGGTGAGAAAAAAGATATCATACTAGAAAAAAGTTCGCACATCTCTTTCAGATGAATGACATAATAATGACACGTTTCACGATTATAGAATACGCCATTAGGAAGTTAATAAGTCTTCTGAAAATAGCTTATATTAAGTCATTTTCTTATTAGATAGAACACGGGATATTTGATAAGGAATTGAAAATTAAAAAGAAATCAATTAAGAACTTCTGCTGAAATAGGATATTTTAACTTTTTAAAAGGTCGTTTTGCTTTTAAAGATTTGAAATAAATCTTTTTAAGTATTATAGGTATTTTATGTATTGTAATTGTGAATTGTTAATAATATATTTTTTATCGAAATATAGATATTTTTATCCCATTTATTTAAAGCAGAAAAACCATAAAAATATTTCGCCTTTGTTAAAAACAAAATCCCTAACGGCCGAAATTCAAAATCTTTTCCTTGGAATTTATCAAAGGTGAGAAAATAGCATCATTATAACTATACCTATTTTAATAAGTCACGTAATAATGATACGTTTTGTAATTACGGAATATGCCACAAGGACGTTCCTATATCATCTGAAAATGGCTTAAATTAAGTCTTTATGTAGAAAACAGAATATTTCGTTTAATGACGCATCGAATGGACAATGAACTGAAATTTAGAAAGAAATCAGTCAAGAACTTCGGTTCAAATAATAAACTTTAACTGTTTTAAGATAATTTTGAGTGATAATGTTTGATATAAATCTTTTTAAGCATATTATTTTTACGTATTCTGAATAAAATATTTTTATAACGAAAATAAAATTTTCACTCTTTATCTCAAAGAAGCAATATTATAAAAGAAATTTTTGCCTTCATTAAAAAATGAAAAAAACCTATTTCCGAAAACCAAATGTTTTGATAAGATTTATATAAAGTAGCAATTTTTAAACTACAGTCCGCGAAACCCAACGGATTTGCGAAGGACTTACATTCAGTGTATTATTATTATTTAGGGTTTTATGTAAAACCCGAGAGAAAATCCGAGTCTTTGGAATATCCCGATCGTTAGAGAACCCAAATTTTAGAAGGCTTTACTATATCTCTATTAGCAATGATAAAAAAAAAAAAAAAACTGTTTAATTTTTGTGGCGAACAACAACTAGAACTACTTTATAGAAAATATAGTTAATTACAACTACTTATTTTAAAAAGTAGGGATTACAAAGTACTTTTTAAAAGTAGTCGCCACTTCGCTACTTTTAGATTTTGCCATAGGATTCGATTTACACTTGAAGTTGTGGGTATGGATTAAGTATAATACAATGGCCCATCGTTCTATCGCATTTTCCGGGATACAATCAAATAAATAGAATCAATAAAACAAAATTGATAAAACTAAGGGCAATAAAAAATTAAGAAAGGTAACATACAAGAAAATGTTTTGCGTTATTTTCTAAATTGTTACTTTAAGCACGTGTTACCCGTTATATGCCAGCCAGAGCAATTCAATATTAATTTTCTATCATGATGTCTAATAAATCTTTAAGTAAAGTGATTCCAAAACCAGAAACGCGGCATTAGAAATTGAAGATCTAATAATGAGTAAGTAGACAAGTATTTTCAAAACTAAGATCTGTAACAATAATACGCGTCATCACATGAAAATGTTAACTAGACCCGATTGTGACAACTACCAAGATACGTGACAACTACCGTCATGATTTGTGATTAACTGTGACAAGAGAACTCGCTACCAAGAAAAGTGATCGAAAAAGCCCTAGTGAAAACAAACTAAGAAACGTGCCCAAAAACCTAACAAGAATGACGAACTTTACGCCAACATCAAAGGCTAAGAACAAGATAAATCAGCTACGACAAAAGGAAAAAGATAAGTAATTTTTTTTATATTTGTAATACAAAGTAACGACACGAAAATGTTAACTTATCATAGTTTTTATTAGTAGTAATAATAAGTAACGTTCATAAATATACCCCTGTCACGTTTTTCAGTGCTGACGCGGACCAGATGTAGACGGCTCTATGAGTTTTGTGCAGGAGAGAGGGCCATCCCCTTTTTCTTCCTTTTTCGACAACGTACAAACGGAAACAAAATAGTTAATAGCGATCTAGGACCGGCCAGCACAGTTACAACAAGTTGGAAATTGCTCGTCAAACGTGGCAAATGAGGTGCGTTCGTACTATAACAAGTTTTATAATTATTTTTTGCACCCCATATTGTACTGAATGTATAATTTTTTGCACTTCATAAAGTGCATAGTCTTTAACATCATTAAAATGCACTCCCAATAATTTTTTTCCCATTCCCCGAACACTTTTGACTGTCCCTGTAATTAAACTATACATCCGATTTCCCTAAAATTTGAAATGGCTCGACAAAATTTTGTAACAATTATATATTTAAAATTTCAGACCATTTGGAAGGCTGTAACATCATTAAAATGCACTTGCAATAATTTTTCCCATTGGCCGTAATGTAAAGAAAAACTTTTGACTGTCCCTGTAATTAAACTATACATCTGATTTTCCTAAAATTTGAAATGGCTCGACAAAATTTTGCAGCATTTATATCTTTAAAATTTCAGACCATTCGGAAGGCGGTAACATCATTAAAATGCACTTGCAATAATTTTTCCAATTGGCCGTAATGTAAAGAAAAACTTTTGACTGTCCCTGTAATTAAACTATACATCCGATTTTCATAAAATTTGAAATGGCTCGACAAAATTTTGCAACAATCTTATATTTCAAATTTCAGACCATTCGGTTGGGTAGTTTTTGCTCTGTTATATGCGGACAGACGGACGGACAGACGGACGGACTGAACGACGACTATAGGTGCTACGTATTTATATAATTACGAACGCACCTAAAAAAGATTAAATAAATAGCGCTGCAGCCACGACATCCAAGGTGCTAGTCAGGTAGATTTCCGCCATGAGGTGATCAGACGAATTTCGGCTAACGGCCAGGTACACAACCCGTTAAGCTAGTCATAATGCCCGGCAGGTAGGGGCCTGGTCAGTGGTATAATAATAATAATTTCTTTGATTTGGATTTTGGAACTTGGATTTACCAGCAAGTGTCAATAGAAAGAAAGTTGATGTCATACGATGCATTGCTAAACGCTTCAGCTGAGGAATTGACTTTCGAAAATGGTTGCGCAGAACACATTTTGCACAAAAGAAGAAAGTTACTATTACGCAACTATAGAAGAATGAAACATCCCCCCTCTTTGAAGTAGCGTTAAAAGTAGTGTCACTGTTCACTACAAACTACTGATATTTTGTATCGTGCTACTCGCTACATTACATTTTTCAAAATGTAGCGCGCTACACTACAAACTACCGGAAAATATAGCCCCTATAGTCAGGGCTTAATTTGCGCCGGAGCCCACCGGAGCTCGGCTCCGGTACTTCTCTGTTTTAAGTAAATATTTAAATATTGGTCGGAATTCACTGGAGCTCATAAATACAGGGCTCCGGAGCCCAGTGCAATAGCGATTTCGAAAAACCGAGGCCTAAATTACTCTTTCCTTTCCCTCCGATCTCCAAGTTTCTGCATTCTTTTCTATCAAAACGTTTACGTAGTGTATCGCCCACGTAGGGGATGGAGAGGAAGATTTTCTGAACATATTTCTTATAAATGTTTTTACCTGTTGTTCATTCATTAGCTTACATATATGCATAGCTGCGAACATTTTTTTTTTTTTTGTGTGTGTGTGTGTGTGTTAACACTATTTCCGAATCATAATCCTTACCTTATTAAATTGCAGGATTCTGCGATTAATTAACATTAAAATTAGGCAAAGGTTTCTATTCGAAGGAGTATTGAGCTAAAAAGTGGGATAGTTGACAGTTAAGTATATGCAGGAAGATATATTTAAAATTCTTATTTTGCTGAAGAAAAAAAAGATGCTTTACATTTTGCAAATAAGGCATGAAATATAAATATGCGGATCGGAATGATGGCGTGGCGGGGGTGGGGGGGGGGGGGGGCACGCTACGGTTTTAGTACTGCAGAATGTTAGGGCTCCGGTACTTCTTTTCATAGAAATTAAGCCCTGCCTATAGTAGTTTCGCTTCTTGTAGCGCGCTACTTCCGACCACTGCCTATTAGTTTATATTACTCGTATACCATTTATTTAATATTCTAAAACAAACAAACAAACAAACAAAAAATTACAGTAATTTTAGTCTTAAACCTTAGGAATCAGCGAAGATAGAGGAAATACGAAAAGGGGGGTCCGTGATAGCTAAGAGTTAAAGAACCACCGATTTAAAGCAAGAATAAAAAGACACTGTTATATATAATGAAGGTTCACGCATCTCTTTTAATTGGATAACATAACAATGCCATTTTTCCTGATTATAAAATACGCAACCAGGAAATCTTATTACATATTCTGAGAATGGCTTAAAATAAGTTATTTTCTCATTACATCACAAGTAGAATGTTTTATTCGACAATGACCTGAAAATTAGAAAGAAACAGCGGCGAACTCCCGTTAGAACAGATGCAGACTCCCAAGGAAAGCAATATTTTATCCGCAGCAACAGAAGTCCGCTTTTAACGATGTACACAATTAAATGGTGTTATTCCTTACTTTGAATAAATTAAATTCAGTTCTCATCAGAAATTAAATACTTTCCCAATTTAATCCTTAAAAATAAAATAAAATAAAATAAAATAAAATACATCTTTTATTTGATAATTTTAGAAAAAAATGGCCAATGGGAAAAAAATTATTTCAAGTGCATTTTAATGATGTTACACCGTTTAGAACAGAATGAAATGGATATGCACTTATTGAAGTGCAGTAAAATATACATTCAGTACAATATGCGGTGCAAAAAATATTTATAAAACTAGTTATAGTACGAACGCACCTCATTTGCCGCGTTTGACGTGCAATTTCCAACTTGTTTTTAAAAGGTACTTATACCACCTGAAAGAATAATTTTCATTGATAAATTATTTTTTCGAGCTTGTAAAAGGTAAAAAAAAGATAGTCGTCGTTCGGTCCGTTTGTCTGTCTGTCCGACCGCATATAACAGAGCAAAAACTACCCAACCGAATGGTCTGAAGTTTTAAATATATAATTTTTGTAAAATTTTGTCGAGTCATTTAAAATTTTAGGAAAATAGGATGTATAGTTTAATTACAGGGACTGTCAAAAGTTTTCCGTTACATGACGGACAATAAGAGAAAATTATTTCAAGCGCATTTTAATGATGTTACAGCCTTTCGAACAGAATGAAATTGATATTCACTTATGAAGTGCACGAAAATATACATTCAGTACAATATGCGGTGCAAAAAATTTTTATAAAACTAGTTATAGTACGAACGCACCTCATTTGCCACGTTTGACGTGCAATTTCCAACTTGTTTTTTCTTTTGTTTTTTCAGATGCTTGTGTTTGCGTTTGCCACCAGTTGTAGTGCGTCCCTGCTGACTGAAAGGCGGGGAAGGCCTGATCCACTGTACATGAAAAGCGGCTTTGAATTTAAAAAAGTATTTTTGTTTTAGGAAATCTTTGTTTTAGAAAATTTTTTTATTAAATATGTTTTTTACCAGTACGAATATTTGTGAATGGTTAATAATTTATAAATGTGTGGGTCAATAGCCTTTATTACTTCAGCAAATTTGAACTTTCCCGTTCCATAATTTACGAGTAAAATGGCTGTGAAAGACTGACAGACAGACACACGAGCGACCTTATAATGGTTCTGTTTTTACTTTTTAAGTACGGAACCCTAAAAATAAAATAAAACAAATCTTATTTGGTAATTTCAGAAAGAAAACAAGTTAAGAACAGAAGAATAAATTAATCAGAATAAATAACTATGCAAAGAAATGATCGTATTTACATAACTGAATCGGTCATTTTAAAAACCACATAAGGCACAGAATCAGAACTTTTCAGAAAAAAACTGTATTATTCACAAGTAAACTAATTTTTACGGATATTTTTGGGCTGATTATAAAGTTTGGACTTAAAAGTTTGTAAATATTGAATAATTTTTATAATTTATTATTAATAATAAAAAGAATAACAAAAAATGTAGTAGGAGAGGTGTTGAACATTTTTGAGTAGGTATTTGAGGCACCCGGGAAATTTGTGCAACACTTCTTTTGTAATGCCTGAATGCAAAATTGAATGTCTGGCTGAAGGATCGCGGCCCAAAAACTGTGCCAGACACGTGTCAAGTGCCATTTGGCACTTGACACGTGTCTGGCACAGTTTTTGTGCCGACTAAAGTGTCTGTCATTTTCAAAATATTTTTTTCTAAGCATAAATATTATTCTGCCTCAATCTCAGCGTGCCTCAAATACCTTTTTTGGGTAGTCAAAAAATGGCACTTGACACGTGTCTGGCACAGTTTTTGGGCCGACTAAAGTGTCTGTCGTTTTCAAAATAATTTTTTTCTAAGTATAAATATTATTCTGTCTCAATCTCAGCGTGCTTCAAATACCTTTTTTTTGGGTAGTCAAAAAATGGCACTTGACACGTGTCTGGCACAGTTTTTGGGCCACGATCTTTCAGACAGACATTCGATTTTGTATTCAGCCATTACAAAAGAAGTGTTGCACAAATTTTCAGGGTGCCTCAAATACCTTCCCTAAAATGTTTAACAGCTCTTGGACTAATACGTTTCTGGCTTATGTTTGGAAAAAACTTGACTTATGTGGTTTTTGAAATGACCGATTCAATTAAAGTTTAAGGGAAGGTTCTACTTTTTTGTGAAGAATTTTTTTTATTTCTTAGTCTTTGCAACCGTCAAGATCATTGTCCTAGAGTGGTTTCGTGATATTCCAACTCCTTACAATATTTATAATAAAATACACATACTATAATATATATTAAAACACACATAAATAACGCCTGCATTCAACAGTTAAAGGCATACATAAATATTATACAGACATACACACAATAAATACAATAAACCCAACTGGAGTGATTCCTGGCTCTGGCTAATTTGTCACTCCAGTTGGGTTTATTGTATTTATTGTGTGTATGTCTGTATAATATTTATATATACCTCCTTATAATATTTGTTGCTCGTTGAACGTAAGCTTTCGAACACCGCTAATTTTTAACTATAACTTTTGCTTTATTAATTGGCAGATATTTTTCGATTATACAAGGCACATATTTTGTATGGAAAAAGTGGTGTTTCTTCCCTATTTTTAATTTATTGTGTCAAAAAAATGAAACTATTAAGGAGTTAAATATGTTATTTTCCAGTACGAATACATTATTCTCTAACGAATATATTAATTTCTAATTGAGAATATATAGTAGATTTTTTTTATATGAAAACGTTTCCATTCTTCCATATCTCAAAACTACAAAGTCATAAAAATGTCTAAACAGCTCTTCTATTGAAAGAAAAACTTATTTTTTAAAACTCAAACTGTTTTGCTGGGAATTACCGAAGGCGAGATAATGACATTATAATTAGAGTTCAAGCCTGTCTTCGAATTGAATGACATAATAATGGTACATTCGTGACTTTAAAATACTTCATAAGGAAGTTATTAAGGCATTTAGAAAATGGTTTAGAGTAAGTTATTCATTCATAAAGTGGCAAGTGGGATATATCGTTTGGCATTGAGGTTAAAATTAGAAAGAAGCAAATTAAGAATTTCTGATGAAATAGAAGATTTTCGGTTTTTAACTGTATTTATCGGAAAATTGTTCTTTCAATGAAATAATCTACGTTATGGAAGACACAATGTGGGAGAAAATTCATACGTTTTAAATTATTGTGTCAAACTTGTCATAAAAATCTATTTATCTTACTGCTTTTACCACGGGCTTCTTAATATCGAAATATAGATAAACTACACAATAAATCACTCAAACATTAAATTGCTAAACAGAGGCATTAATAAGCATCTATTGATTGTTTTACAGCTTAAATTTACCACTACTATAGATATGTGTAAGTAGGCTAGTTCAAAGGGGGGCGGGGGGGGGTAGGACCGGTAGAAATTAACAGGGCCCGACTCTTTTAGGTGCCTAGGTCCTTTTTCTTTATACAAGGAAAGTTGACTAGTATTTTTTTAGGTCAACGTTTTAATTTAAAATAAATAACAAATAATAAATTTCAAAAGTCAGAATTTGGTAAAATGCCTTTACGGGCCGGGCTCAGGGACCGTACTCCTGTGTATGTATAAAATATTTGAAAATTTTATTTGATATCAAGAAAGTTTTGAAATGGCTCTCCTGTTTTAATGATGTGTTTGATTTTAGACGCGCGAACAGGAAACAAGTGGAAAGTTGGGTAAAGTCAGAGCTTAAGGTTTCGGATTTTATTTCTTTCATACTTTAAACTTTTTTATTCAAAATTAATTGATGAATTTAGTTAAAATTTTATTATGTTTTCAATATTTTAAATTTTCATCTAAAATCTTTAGATGAAAACGCGTTACAAATGAATCATAAACTGTAATACTGTAAAATAAATGTAATAAACTTGTAAGCAAATACTATACAGATTTTTAAAAAATGTACTATCCAGCAAATTTATTTTCTAATAGAGTAAAGCCTGTTTATCACGGAATCTTGCAATAAACAAAACAAAAAATAAAATAAAAAATATTGCTCCAGCTCCCCCCCCCCCCCCCAAAAAAAAAAAAAAAATCAATTATATCTTCTAAGATGAAAATAATCTGTGTAAAACAGAATTTTTCACTTGTCGTTTGCGTTTCCGTCTAAGCAGGTTTTACTGTATAATACTTATGATGGATGGCCGGAATTCGAATTATTACCAGGGCCCGCGGTCACTTTGCGGCCCTGTGTTTCAGTGTACTTCATTTTTATAACCACGACTTTTAGTACTAGTAAATTATCAAAATCAGTTACACTCTGTATTGAAAACAAAATATAGCTAAGTGTTTAGCCAATATACATTTATATACTTCAATTTTTGAATTAGTAACAGTGTTAGAAAACTTTAATTTAATTTAAAATTTTCTAGGAATGTATTTAATGAACATAAAAAAGATAGTTTACATTAAATTAGAAAATTAAAAGTTTAAAAATAGATAAAATAACTAAAATTCGCAAACTGTAAAAATTCACTAAATCTTCCAACATTTGTGAACTTTTTTAAGACACTAACCAGAAAAGCAAAAAATACGAAGCAAGCTAGTTAGAAATCTTTATCGGTTAGTTTTTTCGTCTTCTTCCTTTACGAATTAATCGCAAAAACATTGCTGGGCCACAGGTGGCATTGTTTATCCAAAAGAGATAGAACATTTTTCGAAAGAAAAAGGTAAAATATAAATAAGTTAACGCAGAAATAAGTTTGATAAAACATGTTTTCACTATAAATCACTCCCTAGAGCAGAAGAATGTGTTTACGTACCATTCCTGTAGAGGAGAGAATCTCCAATGGGGATTTTACTAAATAAAATTTATCATTAATTTTAATTAACTCGAGTGGAATTTATTCTAGGAATAAAATGTAACAGAAAGTTGTTTCGTATTGTGTTGGTGAGAAATAATTACAATCGTTAATATAATTATTTCACCAAAAGCGTGTTATTTGTTTCGTCATAAAAATGATGTTGCCATTTTAGACAAACAAATAATGGCAATGAACGACAGTTTAATCAAACAATTTGAAAAATAAGAGAATTCTACAGAGATATAACAACAAGGTATACACGTATATTTATTTACGTATTTTTCAATTCTAATTAAAATAAAATAAATAATTAAATTGAAAAGCCGATTTTTTTAAAGCAAAAAATGGCAATGAACGACAGTTTAATCAAACAATTTGAAAAATAAGAGAATTCTACAGAGATATAACAACAAGGTATACACGTATATTTATTTACGTATTTTTCAATTCTAATTAAAATAAAATAAATAATTAAATTGAAAAGCCGATTTTTTTAAAGCAAAAAATGGCAATGAACGACAGTTTAATCAAACAATTTGAAAAATAAGAGAATTCTACAGAGATATAACAACAAGGTATACACGTATATTTATTTACGTATTTTTCAATTCTAATTAAAATAAAATAAATAATTAAATTGAAAAGCCGATTTTTTTAAAGCAAAAAATTAACCAATGAAAGTATGAAATATCTGCGCGAGGACAGAATTGCCTTGCAGCAGATTTTATTCAACTTCTGAGAGTAGATTCTTCTAAATGTAACAGTAATGTTGCCCATTTAACCCCTTCGGGACGGGAGCCTTTTACGAAAATTTTAATCTTTTGTCACCGTTTTTTAAAAACAGAAATTTGTGTCTTCTTGAATCGAGAAAAGGCGCTGATTAAATAAGGCAAATTTTACAGTAAAATTTTACTGGTGAGAAAAAACGAGGATTCTGAGGGTTTCATGCGGCACGTATACGTGCCGCTCGTCCCCAAGGGGTTAAGAAAACAAACAATGTCAATAACTAAAAGTTGAATCAAGTAGTTATAATAATAATAATAGAAAACGAGATAAAACCCGTCGGAAATCGACGAAAGAAAATGTTTAAAAATGAACTGTAAGATTAAATTTATAACAAATCTTCAAAATTAAATTTACATTCGCTAAACTAACTCTTTAAACACATATTTTAAACCAAAGCTACGAAAATACTATTTCCATTAACTTCAACTTTTCCAATTATCAAAACATAAAACTTTATTCGTATAAGTAACCAGCAACATTAAAATAAGTAATTATGATGAAGTTATCAACATATACTCTCATCATTGGTATTACATAATGAAAAATCCGCAAAAATACATCACTGTGACATGATCTTAGAATTTTTTTGAATGAAATCTGAATATAACGTCCCTTTCAGAGTTGCAAAATTTACATGTGAACATTCGTATTTTTGACTTGATTTTCTAATCTCAGCATCAGTAAGTAAAAACTCCAGAATATAATTTAGACGCATTCTTCGTAAAATAGTTTTATCATAGAAAATGTTCATATACTTTTAAATATGACGTCATTTTCACTCATTGAAGCATTTCGCCACCATCTGAGATTAGCGTCCAAAACTCATTATCAGCGGAACGAAAAATATTTAAATCTATCAGATTTATGAGTAAAAATGTGTGTGTGTGTTTTAACGCAACGTCATTTTCTGTTCAAAATTTTCTTCAGCTATTCTTAGTTGTAATGAAAAAATGCATCAATAAACATAAATAAATCCTATTTTAACATTTTTCTCTGTAACAATAGAAATAATGTGCTTGTTATCATTTTGATGAAATTTCATTAAAAACTTTTAAAAATAAAAATAAAATATAACAATGGCAAATATTTAAAAAAAAATAGCTTGAGCGGGCTCTTCAACAAATGAACAACTTTCAATTAAAAAATAGTTATTAAAATTGGTTCAGTAGAAACCCAAAGGCAGATGGCTAAAAAAAAAACAACCTTGTATTTTAAATATACTTTGTAAAAAAAGAAAATCTTTCTTAATCTACGAAAATGTACAACAATCACGAACGCAAACATATAATAATCTCTTCCGAGTCACCCACGATTTCGAAAAGCGTTCCTTTATCTTCAGAAATACCAGAAAAAAAATTTATTTGCGAAATTTAAAGAAGTATTTACAAAATTAAATTTTTATTAGTAATTTTCGGAAACGTTTCCTAGAGGCTTTTACAATGCATTAATCAATTCTCTCTACCTGGAAAATCGTTTTTCCGATTCTATCCATTCACACGTAAACCTTTTCAGCTGCATGACTGAATTTCTGCATACAATTGTAACAAAATAATGTTAATTTTCATAATAATGTTAATGCCGTTAATTTTCTATGTTTGTCTGTTAAACATGTTTTCTGAATATCAAAATATTTACATGAGAATGGATAGAATCCAAAAAAGTGATATTCCGATTTGAAAAAAAACTGATTATTGCATTGTAAAAGCTACTCAGAAAAGTTTCAGAAAACGACGGACAGCTAATACAATTTATTTTTATAAATTATTCTTTAAATTTCGAAAATAAATAGTTTTCTGAGGTTTTTAAAGGTAAAGGAACGCTTTTCGAAATCTTCGGTGACACGGAAGAGGTTATTATATGTTTTTGTTCTTGATTATAGTACATTTCTGTAGATTAAGAAACATCTGTCTTTTTTTTACAATGTATATATTGTAGAAATATAGCTGTTAGCAAAAAAATAATAGATGCACGCATTTTATTTACTTTTTTTAAAATGGTTTATTACATTAAAATAAATAATTAGAAATGATGATGTTGACTTCTTTAAAGCTCACAAATTCAAACTGGCTACTTAGGCACATTTTAAAATACATTTTAGTTCGGAAACGTATTAAAGGGACAGGTTTTCTTATTAAGAAACTATATAATCGAAGTGTTTTCCATTTTTCGGTATAAACAGAAAATGTTTCAGAGAATACCGTCAAACTATAGGCGCTTTGAACAAAATTTCCGGACGCAGAAAAAGAAAAAAATTGCCTTCAACGAGACAATAATCACTTATAACTGATTATGTAATTAATTTATCAGAAAATGAAAAATACTGTTCGATTAAAAAGCACTTCACTAATTATTTTTTATGTTTAACAAGAAAGGAATATTACGCGTCACGTATAGATTACGAAATACTTTCCAACACATTAAAAATAATGCAACAAAACTTCATCGTTTAATATTGTGAAAGGTCTAATCAAACATTACAAAGAGTACAACACAATTTAAACAATGTCCATCTGCAATCGGAAAATTATTCAAAATCTTTTGTGCAACCCTCTGTATGATTTATAGATATATATACATACTAACATAGTATGCAAAAATTTAGTTGAGTTAGGAAATACATAACCCAGTTGAAATTTCCCCTTCAGCAATTCCTCGTAATAAGGAAAAATGTACTGTTCTTTTGTGCAGACCTGTATATGATCTATAGATTTGTATATATACTACATAGTACAGAAAAATATAGTTCAGTTCGAAAACACATAACCCAGTTGATAAGAACACCTGCTAATTTGATACGTTTACGGTCAAAAGTTGAATTTAAAAATGCGTCAGAAAGTAGCTAGTTTAAATATGGTAACAGCCTTAAATGAAGCTACATAGCTTAAACGTTAAATATACTTAAATATTATTGAATATTTCAATGCGAAAATCATTTCTCGCTTAACGAAATCGGATTTCATTCGCAATTTGTATAAAAACAAATTCAAATTAAAAACATACATTACAAAAACATTCATTACAGGTTTTATTTTTAATATTTTTATTTCCTTTAAACCCTAGAGTTTTCTCAATATCAACCAAAAGCAAAATAGAGTGAGAATCGGCTCCTATTTCTACAAACTGGATAAATTATCATCGAGTTTCCTGAAAGAGATGGTTTCTGTTAAATCAATTTCATATTGAGTATGCCACATGAAACACTTTTCCATTTAATCAGTTCAATCATTTCAAAGCCGGAGAAGAGGGGCTTGAAATATTAGATTTATATTTAATTTACAACTAATGACTCAGCATTATGAGAGCAATACAAGTTTAATGGTATTTACCTTCCGGTCATTTAGCAATGTTACTATAATTATTTACAATCGATTTGAGAACATCAAAAGTTCTTCAACGAAATTTTGAAAAGAGAGGGTAAAATGAAAGTTTTGCATATTTTGCGCAAAAAAAAAACAAACAATAAATGCAATTTTTATTAACTTATACTCGAAATTAACTCTTGATAAATTATAAAATATCAGTAGCAGTTAATTTCAGTAATTTCTAGACGGTGGGGCAGGTGAAACGCCATTATGAAAGAGGAAGCTATCACAAGAAAAACAATTATTGAAAACAGGATCATTAAAACAAAGAATTCGTCAAACAGCAGAAGTTGAAAAGTTTAAAATTATTCTTAAAAAAGTTTTGTTAAAAATTCTTCCAAATTTAAAATATGTATTTTCCAAACATGTATTATATACATGTTAAATATTATTTCCTTCAAATATTGATTGCAGAGACGCATACCCTTGAGTTTTCCCAATATCAACCAAAATGGAAATAGTGTCGGAAGTAGCTCGTGCTCTTCCAAACGGGGATAAATTGTCATCGAATTTCCTCAAAAATTTTGTTTCTATTAAATTAGTTTCAATGAGTGTATCCCATAAAACAACTTTCCATTTAATCAGTTCAATCATTTCAAAACCAGAGAAGAGGCGCTTGAAATATTAGATTTAGATTTACTTTACAACTAACTGTTACTGAGAAATATGGAAGTCACACGAGTTTAATGATATTTTCCTTCCGGTCATATCGCAATGTTACTATATTGTTTACTATATACAGTCGAACCTCTATTTAACGAAGTCGCTAAATCCCGGAAAAAAGTTCGTTATATGGAAAATTCGTTAAATAGAGATTCACCTTTTAAAATACTTTAAGCTACATAAAACAGATTTTAAATTCATAAACACTAAATATTTTTACTAAAAGTAATTAATGATATTTTTTTAAATAAATTATATCGATTTGTTTTATTTATTTTACCCGCTAATATCCATCATCAATTCATTTTTTCTATGTGTTTAAATCTTTGAAATCTGCAAAGAAAACAAAATATTGTCCGAGAATACACTGTATTTTCTGTTTAAAGTAAATTGTTTTACATTAAAATTAACAAATTTTAATGACATTATCGTATTTATTATTATTATAACAAATAATTTTAACCATACATTAACATATGCATCCTAAAATTTAATTTCTGAAAAACTCTGTTAATTTTGGCCGAGTTTTTTCTCTTAAAAGTGCTTTCTCTCATAATACGTCTCGCATCTTTGCAATGCACCAAAACCCCCTTCATGCGTATTCTCTTTTAACTATAATCCGCGTCGGATTGTTTCAAATGATTTCAGCATTTCATCATACTAAGTTTTGTTAATTCCTGCATAATGATCATTTCCATCATCATCATATTCGTCTTCATCGCAATTCATTGCTGTATTGTTTTTATTTCTCACACTGACGAAAATATCTAATTCGGATAGTGTTTCCGAGGTCTCAATTTCAGAATTAAGTGAAATACAATCATCAATCAGCACATCATGGTTAATTTCTTCTTTTTTTCTCACTATATCCACATTTATTTAAGTTACTCTAAGGGATTATCGCCTTCGTCCTCCGTACTTACCGAATTCTCACTGCTGACAAAGAAGGTGCCTGGTAAAACCAGTTCAAGGCCATTGAACATCATAAAATGTATTTAAAGAAACAATAAGTTTCAAATGACCAGAAATATTGTGAGAAATGGGGAGAAAAAAAATTTGGTCACAAGAAAAATTTCGTTAAATAGGGAATGCACTTCGCTATTTGGAGGTTATTTTACGAAGAAATTCGCAAAATGTTCTTGGTTCCAAGGAAAAGTTCGCAAAATAGAAGTTCGTTAAATAGAGGTCCGACTGTATATAATTATTGACAATCGATTTGAGAATGTTATAAGTTTTCAGTGTAATTTAAAAACGAGACAGAAAAGAGTAAAGTGAAAATTTTGCATATTTTGCGCAGAAAAATAAAAATAATAAATGCAATATATATTAACTTTGAAGTCCACTCTTGATAAATTATAACATATCAGTAGCAGTTAATTTCTGTAATTTCTCGACGGATTTTCTTCAATCCCTGTCACTTTCTTAAATCAAAAACAAGGAGACGGCATTATGAAAAAGGAGAAGAAATCACAAGTAAAACAATAATTGATAATAGGATCGTTAAAACAAAAAAAATCGGCAAACATCAAAATTTGGTAAGCTTAAAATTCTTCTTAACCAACTTTTGTTAAAAATTCTTCCAAATTTCAAAAATGTATTGCCAAAAACCTACATTATGCATATTTTAAAATATTTTTATTTCTATCAAATACTGCAGAGACGAATGTACTGGTGTTCTTTAATATCAACCGAAAGTGAAATAGAGTCGGAAGAGGATGTTTTTTCAAACGGGATAAATGATCATCTAACTTTCTCAAAGAGATGGTTTATGTTACATTAATATCAAGTTGAGTGCGTCACATGAAACAATTTTCCATTTAATTAGCTCAATCATTTCAAAGCCGCAGAAGAGGCGGTTGAAATATTAGATTTAGATATAATTTACGACTAATGGTTACTCAGCATTATGAGAGCTATACGAGTTTAATGGATAATTTACTTTCCGGTCATTTAACCCTTAAATGCCGGGTGTTGCTTTTCGGCAACATACCCAATTTAGGCTTCTAAAATACTATTAGAATAATATTGAATCTATAATGTCTAATGTTGCCAATAAAATACATTTTGAAAATATTATTAAATCAATTTTCAACATGTAGAGGGCAACACTTGTGCTGTTTAAGAATAAAGATAGATTTATTTTTTTAATTGTAGCTACATGTTCTTTTTAGGGTTTCGTTCATCTGACGAAACCCTATTCGTCTCGCTCCTCTGTCTGTCTGTCTGTCTGTCTGTCCGTCTGTCCGTCACAGAGCCCGTTCTCAGAAACTATACATGTTAGAGACTTGAAATTTTGGTTACTTATAGCTGAACACCTCACATCAAACAACAAATCATAAAATTTTGAAAAAGTTGGTAATTAACCTAATTACGGGCTAATTAAATTCTAAAATTAACCAATCAACCTTTTGAATGCAGGTGAAAATGCACGTTATCGAAATCCTCCCCAGTTTCTCCTAATGGTTGCCAGTAAACTCGGCGGATGCTCCGTCAAATCAGCCGGTGCAGGGTTACCACGGAGTACTTTAAGCAATAAATGAAGTGGACCTTCAAAAAGCAAAATTGGATCTGCCGAAATATCGGTCGTACAAATTCGTAACAGGTGTAGAAATACGCGGAAAAAATTCTACTTTACTTTGATATAAATTTCAAATTTCTGCGTAGGATAGAACGCAAAAAATCCACTAAAAATCGATCGATAAAAATTTAATTTCTGTGTTTTTAAAAACAATGAAAACAGATTTCCATTCACCGTAAGGCAGCTGTCATCATTTCTCGACATATCGGCGCGGGAGAAATTTAAGGGGAGGAAAGTCTAATACGAAATTTAAACTTTTTAAATATTAAATTTTTCGATTAAATTTTTTGACATCCGGGCTGGAAATTTCTCGCAGATTCCATACATATCCGGTTCAAAGAGATTGCTTCATTACGAGCTGAGATATTAATTATTATTTTATTAATTCCTTTTATTTCCATCAAATGCCAGAGGCACGTGCTTTTTTAACGGAGATTTAATTTAAATTAGGAAATTAACAATTTGCGTGAGGTGTTTCGACGGCGCGCTATGAGATAAGTATTAATTATTCAATATGAAAAAGTTTATAGGTTTATAAGTGTTCATCCCACTATTTCCGAATAGCAATTTCAGGAAATATCTTAAATTATTGTTTAAGACCGCCACTCGATGTCTTCGAAACTTTAAGATACTTTATAACACATAAGAAAAAGTGTAAAAAAGAATGGAGTGTGATATTTCGAGGAGTGGAGGGGGGGGGGGGGGGTACTAGATTTATTTATTAAATCTTAGCGTTTGTTATCGCAGAAAATGTTTTAAATTGTTGGTTAAGACTGCACCGCCACCCTCCCGACCATATATCTACGGAGAGATTGCGCAAAGGAGTTTCGTTCAGATATGCTTTTGTTAAGAATAGAGTGCGCTCCGTGGTGGTGGAATGCGGAACTAACGTAACGCGATTTTGTTAAAATTAGGAAATATAACAAGGAGATCCGTTTGCAACTTTAAGATACTTCATGACACATAATAAAAAGCTTATAAAATAATGGTGCATGCAATTTCCTGTGAAGGGAGGGCGGGGGAGGGGCGCTGGATTTCTTTTTTAAAAAATAGCGTTTACGACCTTTTTAGGTGTCGTTTTTTGAGCACTATGATATACTCAGACACGTGCTGCTTATGAAATATAAAAATGTCAAAATTTTAGTTACCACTATTTCCGAATAGTACTTTCAGCAAATTTCTTAATTTCTCGCTTAAGGCCGCCACCAACTCCAGTAACACATCCACTGATAGGTTGTTTAACAGAGTTTCGATCTGATACACTTTTGTTATGAATAGTGTGCGCTCCCTGGTGGTGGAATTTGCTACTAACATAACGCAATTTTGTTAAAATTATGAAATCTAACAAGTCGATCTGCTGGAAACTTTGACATAGTTCATAACACATAATAAAAAGCTTATAAAAGAATGTTCCGTGCAATTTCCTGGGGCGCCTACCTATCTCGGGTGCTATAGACCCGATCCCCTCGACTAATATACCTACGGATAGGTTGTAAAACGGAGTTTCCTTTGGATAGAGGTTTGTGTAGAATAGAGTGCGCCCCTGGTTGCGAAATGTGGAACTAACAGATTTCACAAAAGGATAAAGTATTTTAAAGGAATATTAAACGAAACCCTCTGTGCGATCTGTGATCACACTTACCCACTTGTTTGTTTGTTTGGAAGCTTGCGAAACACCCTATTTTGTTCTGCAATGAGCAAGTAAAATTTATTTCTTATTATAGTTCCTAAAATTCTTGTGTGTTTAATATTATAAAACTTTATCAAGGAAAATTATTTTTTTAACTAAAGACCACTATTTCCGATTGGTAACAAACTGTTTTTTAGCCGTAAACCATATTTAAAACAAAATATGATTTTTTAAAGTATTTAAACATGATTTATTTAAAAAATGAAAGCCGAAAAACATTATTACAATGATTTTTGAAAAATCAGGCATTTAAGGGTTTACAGTGCTACTATAATTGTTCACAATTGATTTGAGAACATGAAAAGTTTTTCAACGTAATTCTGAAAAGAGATAGGAAAGGGTAAAATGAAAATTTTGCATATTTTGCACAGGGGGAAAAATGCAAATTTTATAAACTGATACTCGAAATTTACTCTTGGTAAATTTTAAAATATCAGTAACAGTTTATTTCAGCAATTTCTAAACGGAGAAGCAAGTGAAACGGCATTATGAAAGAGGAAGATATTGCAAGAAAAACAATTATTGAAAACAGAATCGTTAAAACAACGAAATCGACAAACACCAAAGTCGACAAAAGTCAAATTGTTCTCGCCAGCTTTTCTTAAAATTCTTCGAAATTTAAAATATGTATTTCAAAAACATACATTATCTATATATTTAAATATTTTTATTTTCTTCAAATATTACGGAGACCTTTGCCCTTGAGTTTTCCCATCATCAACCAAAATCTAAATAGTTTCGGAAGCGACTCGTGTTCTCTCAAAAGGGGATAAATTATCATTTAGTTTCCTCTAAGAGATGGTTTCTGTTAGCCTCTTAAGGATCGCTTAATATTTAGAAAAATCATAAAAAAGTATTTATTTTTTATTACAGAAATTGAATAATTATAAGGTTTCTAAATAAAATATGCAATTAGTTTTTTTTTGTTTTTTAAAGGCAAAAAAAAAAAAAAGATGTCATAGAACAAATTCACATTTGTAGAAAAGTCATCATGCGAGAATTCTGTGTCTTAATGTTTGTTTTACGCCATACAAATAAACGCGAATAAGACATTTATTTTGTCAGATCTTAGATCTTTATTTATAGTCCAAGGGAAATGTACATTTTACCTTGCAAAAGGTCGGGTAGAAGATTTTATTTTTCTGAATTGTTTACAATGATGCCAACATGGAAAAACCAAGTTTTCTAACAAAATTTCTTAAGGCTAAATTTTCTGTGGCCAAAAAACAACAAAATTTTGGGACTTTTTTTTTTGATTTTTTCTAAATATCTCGAGACCCGTTGCCATAGCATATTTTTGGTCAATCACAATATTAAGGAGCACAAAATTCTCTACAACTTTCATATTTACAAATGTTTTATACACTCAATATCAAGCGAAATACGCCATTTCAAAAATAGGACAAATTTTTCAATTTTCTTAAAAACCGTGAAAAACGTGGTTTTGCCCCGATTATTAAAATGTTCCTCACGGGTTTAATCGTGTATGTCTACTTCTAAAAATTGGTAGCAGTAAATTATCTATTATTTGCACACTCACATCTTTATTTTCGTCTCAACAGACATTTTATATTCAATAAATTTATATAATTTTAAAAGTAGGGCAGAGTGTAGATGAATGAGATAATTTTCATATTTAGACAGTAACTTTAAGTGTATAAAATGTTAACTTCAGAGCATTGTTAAGTAAAATAATGCTATAAAGTGCACTTTATAGCATTATTTTACTTAATCTGTTTATAAGTGATCATTCAAAGCATTGTTTAAAAGAATACTTCAATATCTAGTAACTTATTGGCACAATAGTTTCAATTAAGAAAGAATTCTTGTTTAATTTTAATAATTTAATAATTTTTATAATGCATACATATTTTTCCAGGTATCAGTGGGATAGGTATGAAAATTTGCGAAAAACATATTTTATTCCACACTACAATGGTATATTTTATTTACCAATTACTGATAACATATGTTTTAATGTTTTACTGTTTTAAAGATAGCAAACATTGGATTGTAGTTCCATATAAAAGGGGGGACGCAAAAAATAAATATCTTTTATGTAAGAAATACTTTTACCTTATAAAACAGCTACAATGAAAATGACAACAGATTATTTCACTAACTAATGTTATGCATTTATCTCTTGTAAAATTTAAAAATTCTGTCAATAAAATATTTGAGATCACTAGTTTCATAAAATTGTTTAAAAGATTAGTTTTTTTAAAATATTGTCAATTTTTTCCCCACTTATACCAATAACTATAACAAGAGATTACATCATTTTAGCATGCAAAAATATATAAAACTTTAAGATTATCTATTAATTGCTTTAAAGCTCAAACAGAAAACTTACTTTGATTGAAAAATATGCTTTGTGGAATATTCTAATCTTCTGTATTATACTATTTTGAAACTATATCTGTTTAATGACCTCAGTCTCAGTGATACCATTTATCAAATGAAATACCAATTTATTTATGATTGTAGGTCATATAAACATTCTTGTTTTCGCATTGATCCCCTGACTCATTTCAACTCCACTTTCCGTACACAATAAAGTAAGGTACGCAATATGATTGCATAAGCTAAATGAAAAAATGTATTTTAATAATAATAATTCCTACAGGCTATTTAACACTATTTTTTTTTCTCTTTGATGGCACTGTTGTAGGATTATTAGCATCCCGTTTCAAAGAGATATCCTTATCCGCAATAAAACAGATATCTGGATCATATAGACCTAGAGGTATAAAGCCTAATACTTCCCATTCATCAGCATTTTCCTGCACTTTCTTCCAGTTTCTTCGTGTGACTAGTGTAGTCTAACGCGAAAATATTTGCACGCTAATGTGAAACCTATGGGAGCAGGGGTGTAAAAATCTAAGCACCAGCGGACAGTCTCTCACCACTAAATTTTATTAGTTTTCTTCGCTTAAATTTTATTGGCATTCTTACAAAAAAAATTAGACGAAATATTAGACGAAAAATAACGAATAAAATTTAGTGGTGAGAGACTGTTCGCTGGCGCCTAGATTTTTACACCCCTGTATGGGAGCATTCTTTTCAGAATTGTTGCTTGAATTTCAATATTTAATTTTTTTTTTCAAACCTGAGGTCGATATCTAACGTTGTGCGTTTTTAATTTTTCGAATTTGGTTGCATTTTTTTTAATGAAGATACTTTTAATTTTAGAACGGGTTCCAAACAGTTTTCCATAAAATGGAAGTGTCCGAACATTAAGAAAAAAAAAATGCAAATAATCCCGAAAAAGTACAAAAACACAACATTAGATATTGATCTCAGGTATACCACGAAAAAAAAAAAAATTTAAAAGTAATAAAATGCAAGCGAGATATTTGTCAAGAACGCTTCCATAGATTTAATATTATTTTACGGATGTCTTCGTGTGACTAATTTAGTCTCACAATTCATATAACTGTGACTTCAAACACCTAAATATTACAACAACCGTAAAATCTTTGAAAATGAAATCTGTATATACGGAATCCAGTCTTTAAAGAAAAAAAAAATATATTTTCAAGAAAAAGAATATGAACAATTATACCTGCTAAGATGGAAACCTGTTTAAAGTGGAATATATTTCGGTTTCTTTCGGTTCGGTTTTAAAGGTTTTAATGAATCAATATTTCAAAAAGCGGATAACGTAGTTCAGCATTACCTATTTAATAATTACACACTTAAAATTTTCAACATACGCCTGTTAGAGATTTCTTAAAATTCTCGTTGTATAAATTTTCTTTTTAAAGAGGAGGGGGGACAAAATCCATGCTTTCCACAGGTGCAGCAGAAAAGGCTAATTTTGACACTGAAACACATAATTTAATGCTACCGATATATAGAAGTTGTCATACAAGATTAAATCCGCGGGAAACGAATAATCGGGACAAGACTATGTTTTTCATGGTTTTTAAGAAAATTGAAAAATTTGTCCTATTTTTGAAATGGCGTACTGCGCTTGCTATTGAGTGTATAAAAAAGTTGTAAATATGAAAATTGTAGAGAATTTTATTCTGTTTAATATTGTAACTGACAAATAACATGATACGGCAACGGATCTCGAGATATTTCAAAAAAGCCAAAAAAGGGTCCCAAAATTTTGTTGTTTTTTGGCCACAGAAAATTTAGGCTTAAGAAATTTTGTTAGAAAACTTGGTTTTTCCATGTTGGCATCATTATAAACAATTCAGAAAAATAAAATCTTCTACCCGACCTTTTGTAAGGTAACACCCATTTTTTGGTACATTTCCCCTGGACTATTATTATCATCACACAAATTTTTACGAATATTTGAAATAACATATATACATAAAATATTGAATATTAATAATTTTTTGAGTCTGATTTATTTCGAAACATGCAATACAACGTCCAACATCACAACCAGCGTCAAAAATCACACCCAAACGGTAATATTCAAAAACATCACACGAAAATACCAGTTAAAATTTTCTGCTTTCAAAAGTTTTTTCCAGCAATTAAATCTCCAGCCCGGAAATATGATAGGCACGAGAAATAACGAACGACACCTCAGCCCGTTATATTGACGGGAGCGAGAATTAAGGGGTTAGATCAATTTCAAATTGAGTGTGTCACATGAAACAATTTTCCATTTAATCAGTTCAACCATTTCAAAGCCAGAGAAGAGGCGCTTGAAATATTAGATTTAGATTAAATTTACAACTATGGTTACTCATCAGCATTATGAGAGCTATACCAGTTTAATGGTATTTGCCTTCAGACCATTTAGCAATGTTACTGCAATTTTTATTAACTTATATACTCGAAATTCACTCTTGATAAATTATAAAATATCAATAGCAGTTTTTAAATTCAGTAATTTCTAGACGGAAAAGCGAGTGAAACGGCATTATGGGAGAGGAAGATATCACAAGAAAAACAATTATTGAAAACAGGGTCGTTAAAACAAAGAAAACATCAAACATCAAAAGTTGATGTTTAAATTTATTCTTAACCAACTTTTGTTAAAAATTCTCCCAAATTAAAAAAAATATATTATCAAAGCCTACATTATATATGTTTTTACATATTTTTATTTCCTTCAAATATATCAGAGAGGACGAATACCCTTGAGTGTGTCCAATATCAACCAAAAGCCAAATAGAGTCGGAAGCGACTCGTGTTCTTCCAAACGGGGATATATTATCATCGAATTTCCTCAAAGAGATGCTTTCCGTTAAATTAAATTCAAATCGAGTGTGTCATATGACAGAATCTTCCATTTAATCAGTTCAATAACTTCAAAGACGGAGATGAGGTGCTTGAAGTATTAAATTTAGATCTAGTTTACAACTAATGGTTACTCAGCATTATGAGAACTATACAAGTTTAAATGTATTTACTCTCCGGTCATTTAGCAATGTTACTATAATTATTTACAATCGATTTTAGAATATTAAAAATTTTTCGACACAATTTTAAAAACAGATAGAAAAGAGTAAAATGAAAAATTTGCATATTTTGCACAGAAAGAAAAAAATAACAAATGTAATTTTTATTAACTTACACTAGAAATTCACGCTTCATAAATTATAAAATATCAATCGCAGTTAATTCTAGTAATGTCTAGAAGGAGAAGCAAGTGAAACAGTATTATGAAAAGGAAGCTATCACTAGGAAAACAATTATTGAAAAGAGGGTCGTCAAAACAAATAAATCGTCAAACACCAAAAGTTGATAAGTTTAAAATTATTCATAAACAGCTTTTCTTAAAAATTCTACCAAATTTAAAATATGTATTGCAAAAACATTTATTATATTTTTATTTCCTTCAAATATTGCAGGTACGAATACCCTAGTGTTTTCCCATTGTCTATCATAAGCGAAATAGAATCGGAAGCGACTCGCGTACTCCAAAACTGGGATAAATTATCATCCAGTTTCTTCAAAGAGATGGTTTCAGTTAAATCAATTTCAAATGAAATGTGTCACATGAAACAATTTTCCATTTAATAAATTCACTCATTTCAAAACTGCAGAGATGTGCTTGGAATATTAGATTTAGATTTCATTTACAATAACAGTTACTCATCAGCATTATGACAGCTATTAGAGTTTAATGGTATTTACCTTCCGGCCATTTAGCAATGTTACTACAATTATTTACAATCGATTTGAGAATATTAAAAGTTTTTCGATGCAATTTTAAAAACAGATAGAAAAGCGTAAAAAGAAAAATGTGCATATTTTGCACAGAAAAAAATAACAAATGCAATTTTTATTAACTTACATTCGAAATTCACTCTTCATAAATTATAAGATATCAGTTGCAGTTAATTTCAGTAATTTCTAGACGGGGAAGCAAGTGAAACAGTATTATGAAAAGGAAGATATCACTAGGAAAACAATTATTGAAAAGAGGGTCGTCAAAACAAATAAATCGTCAAACACCAAAAGTTGATAAGTTTAAAATTGTTCTTAACCAGCTTTTCTTAAAAATTCTTCCAAATTTAAAATATGCATTGTCAATACATACATTATACATTTTGAAATATTTTTATATCCTTCAAATATTACAGAGACGAATAACCTTGTGTTTATTTAATATCAATCAAAATCGAAATCGTATTCGAAGTGGCTCTTGTACTCCCAAACGAGGATAAATTATCGCTGAATTTCCTCAAAGAGATGGTTTCTGTTAAATTAATTTCAAATTGAGTGTGTCACATGAAACAATTTTCCATGTAATCAGTTCAATCACTTCAAAGCCAGACAAGATGTGCTTGAAATATTATATTTAAATTTAATTTATAACTAACGGTTACTGAGCATTATATGAGAACTACAAGAGTTTAATGGTATTTACCTTCTGGTCATTTAGTAATATTACTATAATTATTCACAATCGAATTGAGAACATTGAAAGTTTTCAACGTAATTTTAAATTTTAAAAAGAGATAGAAAAGAGTAAGGTGAAAATATTGCATATTTTGACACACACACACAAAAGAGCCATTTTTATTAACTTATACTTGAAATTCACTCTTGATAAATTTTTAAATGTCAGTAGCAGTTAATTTAAGCAATTTTTGGACGGAGAAGCAAGTGAAACGGCATTATAAAAGAGAAAGATAACGCAAGAAGAACAACTATTGAAAACAGCGTCGTTAAAACAAAAAAATCGGAAAACACCAAAAGTTGATAAGTTTAAAATTGTTATAACAAGCTCTTCTTAAAATTCTTCCAAATTTGAAATATGTATTGCCACAACATACATTATATATATTTTTTAAGTATTTTTATTTCTATCAAATATTGCAGAAACGAATACCTTAGTGCTTTCCCATTATCAGTCAAAAGGAAATAGAATCGGAAGCGATTCTTGTTCTGCAAAACTGGGATAAATTATCATCCAGTTTCCTCAAAGAGATGGTTTCTGTTAAATCAACTCCATATTGAGTATGTCACATGAAACAATTTTCCATGTAATCAGTTCAATCACTTCAAAGCTGTAGAAGATGCGCTTGAAGCATTATATTTAGATTTCATTTATGGTACTAATAAGTAATGGTTACTTAGCATTATGAGAACTACACGAGTTTAATGGTATTCCCCTTCCGGCCTTTTAGCAATATTACTATAATTATTTACACTCGATTTGAGAACGTTAAAACTTTGCAGCATAATTTTAACAATAGTAAAAAATCATGCATCAGGCATAGTTCATGAAACACTTTCCAATACATTCAGATAATTGTAACAAAACATCACCATTTAATAAGGTGAAAGATGATGTCTAAGTAAATACAGTAAATTCTGTCTAAGGCGGACTCTGTATAAGTCGGAAATCTGTCTACCGCGGAAAATTTTCCAAGTCCCGGCGAACCCATAGAAAATTACATTAGTTCATGCTGCATAACGCGGAAACGAAAAGCATTTTAAGGTCCCACCGAAACCAAAATTTTGGATAAGGCGGAAAAAAGGATAATTAAAAAATGAAAAGCATTTTGTTTATTAAACTTTAAAACTGATAAGTCAAATGCTCAATGTCGTGCATGTTAGTTAAATTCCGTAACACTTTGAAAAAGTTAATTCAAAAGGACAGAAACTGTTTACATTTTAAGGAATTTATGCTTGTGCCATTTTTTCATATGCAAAATTATATTTAAAAGTTAACATTTCTAGTAGAATGAACATTTATCAAAATATATATTTTCGAAAGTGCAATATATTATACTTTAAGGATGTACTCAAATTCAAGTTATAGCGTTCTGTCTCATTCTCGAAGTTTATTGTGTTTTTTTTTTTTTTTTTGTGTGTGTGTGTGTGTGTGTAAACTTCCAATTTGCATGTATTACAGCAGTATTAAGAAAGTGAATAGCGTTCCTCATTTATCTCTAAAGACAAAAGATCTTTCCGAATTTCAGTTTTCAACCGTATTTCGAGTCAGGAAAATCAATAAAAAATCATTAAATTCGAGGGTTGTTTTTTTTTTTTTTGGGGGGGGGGGGGGAGGGAGGAGCTTTTTTGTATAAGCCGGAATATTGTCTACCACGGAAAATTTTCTCAGTCCCGATCGATTCCGCCTTAGACAGAGTTTACTGTAATTTAGAAAATGCGTTATCCAAACACATTTGAAAACCCAATTTCAGAAATTTCCATCTGTAGTTCGAAAAATATCTGAATTATGTTGTGATGTCCTGTTATGATGTAGAATCATACATTGATATATTAATATGCTCAAAATCATGTTATTAAATTACACACCGTTGATTTATTTGTCCACTCATAAATCTTAAAGTTTATCAATTAACTGTTTAATATAACTTGATTTCTTATTTCATCTAAAAAGCTCTCTTTTTAAATGAAAGTAAATAAATAGATCTTCCTATAATCTACTGTTATTAATAATCTAGATATAATCATAATACAGTGCACTCCCTTAAATCCGCGACCCTAAAATCCGCGTATTTTTTCAGATGTAAACAATGAAATTTACAGTTAAGTTGCAGGAACGAAATTCAAGATGGCGCCGAAATCAGCGACTACCGCAATGTTTTTTTTACTAAATTTTTTGTTAATCATTCTCCTTTGGTAATTACAGTTGATTTATTACTAAATAAATTTACATTACTTTTGATTCTGATATAAATTAGCATATCTATATAAAAAATTCCAGGATTCGAAATGGAAAAATCCACGAACCGGAACGCTATTTTAAAATAATTGTTAGCGAATTTTTTTTTTTTTTTTTTTTTTTTTTTTTAAATTATAGACAAATTTAGTTCTAAACATACAAAGAAGTATAATAAAAGCATTGAAGATACTAAATAACAATGAAAAAAGTTACAGAGATCGTAATAAGCTATATATACTGATAATAGCATAATGACGTATCGATCTTATGATCGCTTTACCACTAGATGGCAGCATAGGACTTTTGGAATCGAATTGAATCGATTTCATCAGCAATAATTTAATTTTTTTCTAAATTTTTATTTTACATAATTATTTTTAATAATTACTTACGTTTAAACTAATAAATTATTTTAATATTTCACTTATTTTAATGTTTCACTTTATTGTAAGCATTCATTATAATTTCCCTTGCTTAACTACCAATCAAATTAATGTTTCAAAAATGTAAACAAATCAATGACCAGAAATTCACAAAATTCTAAAATTCGCACAACCTCCGGTCCCAAACTGTGCGGATTTGAGGGAGTCTACTGTATTTATTTCCTGGCTAAAATAAATTTTTTCGTAAGTTAAATGTGCCTTTGTTTTCGCTAATCTTTGTATAAATTTTATGATATAAATTAAACGTCTGTCAGTACATATAAACAAAGTAATTATACGTTGACGGATGACTGTTAAAATTATAATCTAGCGCAGGTTTAACCCTTAAATGCCGTGTGTTGCTTTTCGGCAACATACCCAATTTAGGCTTCTAAAATACTATTAGAATGATATTGAAGCTATAATGACTAATGTTACCAATAAAATACATTCTGAAAATATTATTAAATCGATTTTCAACATGCAGATGGCAACACTTGTACTGTTTAAGAATAAAGACAGATTTATTTTTTCAATTGTTGCCACATGTTCTTTTTGTTTTGTTTGGAAGCTTGCGAAATATCCTATTTTGTTCTGCAGTGAGCAAGTAAAATTTATTTCTTATTATAGTTCCTAAAATTCTTGTGTGTTTAATGCTATAAAATTTTATCAAGGAAAATTATTTTTTCAATTAAAGACCAGTATTGCCGATTAGTAACAAACTGTTTTTTAGCCGTAAACCATACTTAAAATAAAATATGATTTTTTTAAGTATTTTTCCCATGATTTATTTAAAAAAATGAAAGCCGAAAAACATTATTATAATGATTTTTGAAAAATCAGGCATTTAAGGGTTAAGGGGGTCCGGTACACAAAAATCTCCAAATTCTCTAAAAAAAACTTTTATTGCATTAAAACTTTCTCTGTGTTTTTCTGCTTAAAAGGACGTTTAAATCATGTTTCTATCTTAATTAGAACAGGAAATGTCAAATTTTTCGTTTTGGTGTGTTTTCAAAATCTAGCTTTCAAGCAATGGTTGTCATGAAAACGATTTCTTGTAAAAATCGTTTTTCTTCATGATGGCTTTTTTCACCATTTCTCGTATTTAAATGGTTATAAATCAAAAACCGTTAAAGATAAATGGTTCAAATTTGGAACATGTCTTTTTCAATTGTTTTACTTTAATTTGGATTCAGTAAATTAGGAAAAAATATTTACTTTAGAAAATATGATTTTTCTTTTAAAAGTTACACCATTTTTTTAAAAAATTTCTACAGTAAATATATTTTTTAACTAATATTTTTTAAAATGCTGAATCTAAATTAAAACTTATATATTTCTGTTTATTTAAATGAGAAAAAAAATAGAAAATATACAAATAATATTTCGAGTTATAACGATTTTAAATTACCCCACTTTTTAATGAATTTTAAATTTTAAATTAAATATATATGTATATATATAAGGAGTTTTATCATGTGATTTTGTTTACAAATAACATGGTTAACCATCACAAAAACATTCAAAATTTTAACCCAATAAAGAAAAATGATTTAAAATTGTGTCCCGGACCCCTTAAATAAATAACTTAAAGGAGTAAATTGCTCATTTCTTTAATTATTAGAAAAAACATTTTTCATCGGTGATTTATCGCCAGAGTGACTTAGTTAGATTTTGAATTTGCATATGTAGCAAGCTAACGATTTTTTTTTATTTAACTTTCTTGTGGCTCGACAGATATTTTTCTCGGACTAAGTAACCAGCCTTGGAAGGGAAGGTCGCAAAATCATGCTCGTGAAAGGAGACTACCTCCTCGATGTCTTGTTCTCTTCGTATTCAATAAAAGGATTATTCCATTGATTGTGGACTTCTCAAATTATTTGCTTTATATTCTACAGGAGATGAACTGATCTGGATTACTGCGATGCAATGTCTTTTGATTATATACTTCCGAACACGGTTCATTAGTTAATCAAGATAAAAAGAAAATAAATCGCGTTTCAGAAATGTATTCAACTAATGCAACATCATACCTGTATATGATCCGTGTGATGATTTATATATATACTAGATAGTATGCAAAAATTTAGTTCAGTGAGGAAAATCATAACACAGTTGAAAATTTCCTTTCAGTAAAATTCCTCCAATAAAAAAAAGCGGAAATGTACTCGAATTCTTTTCTGCAAACCTGTATATGATCTTTAGGATTTATATACACCAAGTAGTATGTAAAAAAATTAGTTACTTTTAAAAAAGCATACCACAATCGAAAATGCTCTTCCAGCAATTATTTTTTATAGACAATACAGTAACCAAATTATTTTGTATGTCCCTGTAATTGTACGGTAAATGCTACGCACACCCTATTCTACAGTAACCATCTTATAGGGCACCTCAGTGAGGTATATCAATTTGAATATGTTTGAAATAGTGTAAAATCATTAAAATACATTGCAAATGATTTTCCCCTTATACGATAATGTAACGGAATTATTTTGAGTGTCGCTGTAAATGAACTACAAATGCTACCTACTTCATTTTTACCTTGATAACGTATATCAATTATTTGGTAATCTGAATATACTTACGAGAGTTAAGAGTACGGCCAGACAAAGTGGCCAGATAAAAACTGTTCAACTATGTTGGAAAGAGTAAAAATGGGAAAGGGTAAAATGAAAATTTTGTGCAATTTTGCGCATTTCCCCCCTCCCCCCCCAAAAAATGTTATTTTTATTATTTATCAAATTCACTCTTGATAAATTCAATATATCAGTATAGGTAAATTTCATTATCCCCCCCCCCCCCCCCCCATACACAGGAAGCAAGTGAGACGGTATTATGAAAGAGGAAGAAATCATAAGAAAAACAATTCAAAATTGAAAACAAGATCGTTAAAAGAACGAAATCGGCAAACAACAAAAGTAGATAAGATTAAAATTATTCTTAAACGGCTTTTCTTTTCCTCTTAGATGAAATTTAGATTTCAAAGTGATGAGAGATCATAAGAAAGACAAAAGATCTTCATCTAAAGGTAGAAAATTAAGTGTTTCAAAATAAAAACATTTAGGCAAAACACACAAATATATATGACTCCAATCTCATTAATGTAATTTCTAATTTGCACTAGGTGTTATATTTAGATGCGATAATTTTAACTCTTTATCTATATACGCTATTTATAAGTACTATTAAAATAACTTGTTATAAAATTGATTTAATGCATCGATTAGTAGTAATATAGTTTATAATGAGTTGTAGATGCATTACTTTATCTTGTTCCAAAAGCATTATTGGTTATACAAAACAAAAATATTTTTAAAAGGATTATTTCTTTTGCCTTTGCATCTTTTCAGCTTTCTTAGCGTTGGGGGGGGGGGGATTTTCAATTCGGAAATATTTTCTATGTTTCTATTGTAAGAACATTATATTTGCACGTTTCCTAATTCTTCAAAACATTAAAAAAAATATTTAAAATAAAGGATTTGAACGGGATTATAAATATTGCTTAAAGCCCCTATAAATTCAAATTTAATTAATCCTCCTAAATCTTTCAAACCTTCTAAAACCCTTCTAAAATTTATTAAATGATTATGTAAATCTTCTAATGTAGTTTCAAACGTTCAAGAAAAATGCTTCAGAAGATAAAATTTTCATGAATTCATAATTCAGTACATAAAGGCAACAAGGTTAAAACACTAAAGGACACACACACACAAAAAAAAACTTAAAATCTTTTCATAAACTGGCAGTTCAATCTGTTTTTTAATGCAATGTTTTTATTCTTATACGGGATGATATCTTGCGTTAATATTAATCAGAGTTTAACAAATATTGACTCTATTTTAATAATAATAATAAAAAAAAAAATTAGCGAATGTTATTAAATAAGTTTATACTACTATACAGGGTGTCCACTCTCACCACTCACCAGTGTGTCCAATGGCTAATTTCTAAATCGTTATTCGTAGACATACAGTTCCAGTTACAAAAATGCTTTAAATGAGGTAAAAAATTATTTTAAAACTCGATTGGATGAATAAGAACGTTTCTTAAAAAGTTAAGAAATTGAAATTTTTATACGGTTCCGGTCCTATAAATGATATTTAGTAAAAAATTTCTACTACACTAACAAGTAACACAAAAAAAGAGTCTCATTCATCTAACACTAAAACTGACCGTTGGACCATGCTTCGAGGGATCGTGCAGAAAGTGCTTAAAATATGAGAAGGATTTATTTCGCGTGTATATTTCTGCACTGCAGCCGAAGGGAGTCACTTCGAGCAAGTTTTAAAATAACTTCAATTTTTAAAAATCAGTTTTTAGATTAGATAATCTAATAGCTTTTAAAAATATGTATCATTTTGTAAAAAATTGCGACTGTTGCTTTTCATTATTTCATTTAACAGAAATTCTGTTATTTTTTTGGTTATATTTTTAGCACAAGTTGTACATTTTTCTTTAATGTGTCAGAATGAAATTAGATAGTGTAATGTTAATGTTACTCTCAGCTATTATTTTTTTTTTCTATCTTACGATTATTTATATTTCTAGTAAATTTGTGAATGAGCCCTATTTCGCAGCGAAAAAGGTGCTTCAACTTTAAACAACTATTACTAGGTCAGTTTTAATCGTAGAAGAATGGGGCCTTTTTTTAAAAATCTTACTCCTTCATGTAATAGGATATTTTTACTAAATATAACTTATAGGACCGGGGGCCATATAAAAAGAAATGTTTTTATTGACCCAAAAATCTTTTAAAATAATTTTTTTCCTCATTTGAAACATTTTTGCAATTAGAACTACACTATATGGCCATTAATGACCGGCAACTTTCCATTTTAGACATGTTGTCGAACATTTAGAAATATACTTGACAGATTCTTCTGGAATTTCAGGATTAAAAAGAAAAGGTATGGCTTCATATTTAGCAATGTCGATTTGATAAGGGGAACAATTAGGGGGCCAACAAAAAATCAAAGAAAAAAAATAATACTTGGGATCACCCTGTAAAATAAAATGCACGAAATGATCTATCACTACCGAATATAAATAAACAGACATTGTGCAATATGTGTATTCTTTTGTGTAAGAATAGCACGTATATTAATAGAGATATAGCGATCTATTTAAAAAAAAATTAAAAAATTCTTGCATGTTTTTTGCTTATAACATGCAGGGTTTTCAACCAAATTTAACGCCGGTTTCAGAAAAATTGACAAAATATAGTAGAAACAATATAGTGCAATTTGAATATAAATATATTAAATATTTTAGGAAATATGAGCAGTTGTATAAAATAATTTTTATCTGCGTATACACGAACGATAACCAAGATCATTTTACATAATTTAATAGTCAAATCCATGGAGCAACTTATTAAAAAAAAATCTAGTCAAATATTGTAAAAATTCAGAAAGATATCGGCGTTAGAGTGAGCACATTTTTAGTTGTTCTCTAAAAGCAGCTGAATGATAAGAGATTTTACACAAATTGTCATTTTTTATTAACTGACTTTGAGAAAAAAGTTAGTATTTAGTGACTATCAACGAGTAGATTTGAAAAAAATGCTTCGATTTTGATACTTCTTTTGATCATGGTATAGGCTCGTTCTGGTGGTTATCCAAGAAGAACTAAAGTATCAATAAAAAATGAAAATTAATAAAAATTAAAAATTAAAAATGACAATTTGTTGAAAATCCCTTATCATTCAGCTGCTCTGAGAGAACAACTAAAAATTTGCTCACTCTAACGCCGATATCTTTCTGAATTTTTACGATATTTGACTAAATTTTTTTAATAAGTTGCTCCATAGAGTTGATTATTAAATTATGTAAAATGATCTTTGGTGGTTATCCAAGAAGAACTAAAGTATCAATAAAAAATGAAAATTAATAAAAATTAAAAATGACAATTTGTTGAAAATCCCTTATCATTCAGCTGCTATAGAGAACAACTAAAAATTTGTTCACTCTAACGCCGATATCTTTCTGAATTTTTACGATATTTGACCAAATTTTTTTAATAAGTTGCTCCATAGAGTTGATTATTAAATTATGTAAAATGATCTTTGTTATCGTTCGCGCATGCACAGATAAAAATTGTTTCATACAACTGCTCATATTTCTTAAAATATTTAATATATTTATAGTCCAATTGCACTATATTGTTTCTACTATATTTTGTCAATTTTTCTGAAACCGGCGTTAAATTTGGTTGAAAACCCTGCATGTTATAAGCAAAAAACATGCAAGAATTTTTTAATTTTTTTAAAATAGATCGCTATATCTCTATTAATATACACTTGCTATTCTTACACAAAAGAATACACACATTGCACAATGTCTGTTTATTTATATTCGGTAGCGACAGATCATTTTGTGCATTTTATTTTACAGGGTGATCCCAAGTATTATTTTTGTTCTTTGATTTTATGTTGGCTCCCTAATTGCCCCCCTTATAAAATCGACATTGCTAAATATGAGACCATACCTGTTCTTTTTAATCCTGAAATTCCAGAAGAATCTGTCAAGTATACTTCTATATATTCGACAAAATGTCTAAAACTGAAAGTTGCCGGTCATTAATGGCCATATAGTGTATATGTCTATGGATAAGGGTTTTGGAATTAGCCCTTGGACACCGTTGAGAGCGGACACCTTGTATAATAAAAATAATCATTCAATATTTGCATTTACACACTGTGACATGTGAAAAATATTATAGAGGAAACGTTCAGAATTTGCGTATTTTAGTTAGTACACTGTAAAAAAAAATCTGTGAAGTTATTAAAATTGTCATAGGAAACTGGGATTCTTAGAACTATTTATGTAACGGCAACAACAAAAATTCATAGCTGGAAAACATACAAATACAATTTCACTTTCATTACTTTTCTAAATTTTGATAGACATCCAGCAACAAATATTCTTTAAAGCAGCAATGTCAAAATTAGTTTATTTCTATTTTTTGATAACCATTTACGTCAACATTTTCCTTTAAACTAATTTTTTTAAGCAATTGCAATTCTTTACTTGGACGGATATCTACTTTAAAATACTCAAATAAAAATTTTAAATTTAGAACATTAAAATTTTATATATATATCTGGTTTAAAATATTAATGCAAAAGATGCATTCAAACTTTATATATTTGTAGATTTAAATACATAGTTAATTTAAAAATTGTTCTTTCTAGTAGCAATTTCATATTTACTAATTTTCTAAATTTTTATAGATATCTACTTAAAGAAATTAAGTGAATTTCCACAAGACAGTTTCAAAATTTACTGTATTATTTCAATTCATCACATTTTGAAAACTATCTAGAAATCATATCTATAGGTATCAATTTTGATAACAGTCTGTCAAATGCTATTCATAATACTATAAACATGAAATGGTAACAGACTTTGAAACGCTATTTCTAGAATTTGATACATATATAATTAAATAGATATATTATTAATAAACACACTTAATAATTCCACATTCAATGCAGTTTTAGATTGTGATAAGTATTTACTTAAATTAATAAACAAGTTTTCTAAATGAGAATTTTAAATTTATTATATTTTTAGATTTCAATAAATACCTTACTAAAAATTCAAAACTAGTACATTTATACTATTTTGATAGATATATCTACATAAAGACGTTCTTTCAAATGTCAATTTAAAATTTGCTAAATATCTAGTTACTACTATCTTACTTACTGTATCTAAAAATTTAAATATTTACAGCATTTTTGGACTTTATTCTAATAGATATCTACACAAAAACAGTTTTCCAAATTATAAATTCAAAATAAATTCCTCGAATTTCATAAATATCATCTTTACAATAGTCTTTCAAATGACAATTTAGAGTACTTTTAGATCTTGTTAGATATTTAGTAACTATATTCATTGAGAAAAACAATTTTAAACTTACTACATTTCACCACTTTATCTTTACAAAACTTCCGTTAAGGATTACAGCGATCAAGAAATTCAATGATCACTAAAGTTTCACTCAGAATATATTCATTCAAGGAAAAAGAGGCTTGCAATTTTACAATTTTACATTTTGATAGATATCTTCATAATAAACATATTCCTTCAAAAAACTTTTTAAAATAAACTATATTTTTAGATTTTGATAGATATCAAACTGATAATATTTCAAATAACAATTAAATACTTACTGTATTTCTGAATTTTGATAGATATCTGCTTGAAAATGTGCTTTCAACTTTCAATTTAATTGAATTTCTAGATTTTAATAGATAGGATTAAAAAAAAGATTTTCATAAGATAATGTCATATTTACACTTACAGATTTAATAATTATTTACTTGAAAACAGCAGTTGAAAAACAGTTCCAAATGTGTCAAATTTTTAAATTTTGATAAATAGAAATTTGATAATAGTCATAAAAATAGTCATTGATCAATAGTCATTGAATTTAGATTGATACAATATTTATAGACTTTAATAAATCTACACGAAACATTCTTCCAACTATTAATTTAAAATGTACTAATTTTTCAGATTTTGATAAATATTATCTTGAAAATATTCCTTCAGATGACAATATAGAACATTTTTAGATTTTGATATATATTTAGCAACCATATTCTTTCAAAAGGAAATTTTAAATTTACTAAATTTTTAGATTTTTTTAGTTATTGTTACTTAAAAATAGCAGTTGAAAGACAGTTCCAAATGAGTCAAATTTTCAGTTTTGACAAATATAAATTTGACAATAGTCATAAAAATAGTCATTCATATAACATTTATACTGTTACAATATTTCTAGATTTTAATAAAGATCTACACAAAAACATTCTTTAAAATAATAATCTAAAATATATTAATTTTTCAGGAAAATATTCCTTCAGATGACAATACAGAACATTTTTAGATTTTGACAGACATTTGCAAACATATTATTTCAAAAGAAATTTTTTAATTTACTAAATTTTTGGATCTTGATAGATATCAAATTGATAGTCTTTCAAACGACAATTGAATACTCACTATATTTCTGAATTTTGATAGATACTACTCAAAAATGAGTTTTCAAATGTAACTTTCAACTTAATTGAATTTCTAGATCTTAATTAGACATGATTAAAACAGTCTTTCACAAGGTAATGCCATATTTGACGCATTTACAGATAAAGTAAAAAAAAAAAAAAAAAAAAAAAAAAAAAGACCTTTATAGAGATCGACCCCAGCTATGCAATGCAAAAAACTGTTAAAAATATTGCAATGCAAAAGAAATATCTTAAGAGGCTATTTCAATCAAACGAAAAGACCCGTTCACTAATGCTAATCCTATGGAAGACATTTATAAAGATATCTCGGTCGCATTTCAATAATTTTAAATAATTTTTTTTCTTTTTGCATTGAATAGTTAAGATCGATCTGTACAAGGGCCGTTGTTTACTTTTTCCATTTTGTTTACATGTATTTTTAATGAGGACACTTTCATTTTCGAAACCGGTTTCGAAAGTAAAAGCATCCTTATAAAAAAAAAAAAAAAATCTGCAATCAAAATCGAAAAAGTAAAAAACGGCCTGCATACAAATCGATCTCGGTTATCCAATGAAAAAAAAAAAAATCATTTTAAAATACTGAAATGCGACCGAGATATCTTTATAATTTTTTTCCATAGGATTATCATTAGCGAACGAGTCTATTCGTTTGACTGAAGTAGCCTCTTAAAAAAATTTCTCCCATTGAACTAACATTAGCGAGCGGGTCTTTTCACATGACTGAAGTAGACTCCTCGGGCAAGTAATTTGTTTTGAAAAAAGATTAGTAGTAATAAACAACTTTTGGTAACGGGAAATTTGGAAATATACCTTAATAAATTATAGAAAAATATTTTCAAAAATCTCTTAATATATATATATATATATATATTAATGAACATATTAATGATGTTAAGGAATCTAAACTTAAATTTAAGAGTCTAATGAGTCTAAGTGTTTATTAATGCTACTATTCTGTATATTCTACCTCGCGAATATATAGTAATCTAAATTCTAAAATATACTGTTAAAATTTTCCATGAATATTTATGCAGTATTCCAGAAAAGAATTTCAATTGTATGTTAAGAAAAGTCGGCGTTTTTGGTGGAAATTGAGTGGAGTCTGATTTCTTTTATTTTTGCGCCGGGCCGTGAAATGAAAAAAAAAATACAAACCAGCCGAGTTGGGCCTAATTATTTCACTTTCGGGCCGGGACGGGCCAGAAAATTCTGCCCCGTGCAGATCTCTACCCCCTCCCCCCCCTTCTCTGCTGAAAAAGAAAATTTTATACAAAAAAAAAGGTGCTCTTGCTATTTTATTTAAAAAATCAGACTTCTTTAAAATATCCACGTTTCAGTAATTTGTACCGTTCCCAAAAAAATCAACAAACCATCTTTTTCCTTCCAAGATGTTCATGATTGGAGATCCTAAGTCACGTCATGCAGCTGGTAGGGAATAAACTCCGCCTCCAGTGAGTGATAAGATTACCAGATGTTGGCGCGAGAGTGCTTTATTTTTTTATCTTTTTTTCTTCGTTAAAAATCTCATTTCGCCAAACTTCGGATACCCTGTTGCAATCAGAGCCATCTGTCGGAAAAATTCAACGCGACAAACATGTTCCTTTGCCTCTTAATAAATATCTACTTAAAAATGGCATTCAATAAGAAGTTCCAAATAGGTCAAATAATTGGATTTTGATACATATAAATTTGATAATAATCTTTTTAATAACATTTATTTTTCTACAATATTTCTAAATTTTAACAGATATCTACTCAAAAACATTCTTTCAAATACTAATTTAAAACATACTAGATTTTAATAAATATTTTCTTGAAAATATTACAATGTAGATTTCTAGATTTTGACAGATATTTAGGAAATATATTCTTTCAAAAGACATTTTAAAATTTACTAAAATGTCAAATTGATAATTTTTCAAATGACAATTAAAGGCTTACTATATTTAGAATTTTGATAGATGTCGATTTTCAAATATAAATTTACATTTAATTTATTAAAATCTAGAAACTCGATAGGCTTAAAACAGTCTTTTACAGGATAATGTCATATTTTATACACAGTCTTAATAACTATCTACTTAAATATAGTAGTTGAAAGGCAATTCCAAATGCGTCATATCTTCAAATTTTCATACATATAAATTTGATAATAGTAATAAAAAAAGTCATTAAAACAAAATTCATATTGTTATAATAAATTGTTATAATTTATATTGTTATACATACCTACTCAAAAACATTCTTTCAATTAATAATTTAAAATACAAATAATAATTAAAAATATATTAAATTTTCAGATTTTGATAAGTATTATCTTGAAAATATTCCTTCAGATGACAATATAGGACCTTTCTAGATTTTGATAGATATACAGTGTGTCAGCTCTCAGCGGTGTCCAATGGCTAATTCCCAAACCGTTAGTCATAGACATATAGTTCCAATTACAGAAATGTTTTGAATCAGCTAAAGAAATATTTTAAAAACGATTTGGGTCAATAAAACATTTCTTAAAAAATTACGAAATTTAAATTTTTATACGGTCCCCCTGTTCTATAAGTTATGTTTAGTAAAATTTTCCTAATACACTGACAAGTAAGACAAAAAAAAAGTCCCATTCATATAACACTAAAATTGAGCAAGTTATGAAAGATTAAAAATGCATGACTTAAGCCACATTTCTGCTCTGAAAACAAATGAGTTCAGCTTGGCTTTCAGGGGTCACATACCAAGTGATTAAAGTATTCGAAGATCTTATTTCATGTGTAACTGCGCTTTGAAAAAAATCGTACAAGTATTACGATTAAGTTAACATTTATTAAGTTTCAGACTGACTAAACTAACATATGTTTTATTTTGTCAGGATTTGAGACTTTCTTTTATGCTTTCTTTTAACAAAAATTATGTTATTTTTATAAGTTTTTATGTTACTTCAACGATCGTATGTATGTTTTCCAGTTCAAAATATGTACTCGAACTCTAACTCACTTTCAAATATCTGATCGAGATTACATTTTACATTTTTATTGGATTTGCACCAGGTGCAAATCCGATAACAATCTAATTTTATTATGATTTTCGGTGGTTACCATTTATACTTATTTTACAGGATAACACAAAAAATTTCGGATAGATTACCGCCAAGAAGTTTAAGAAAAAGTTTTAGATTAGATAATACAAGACTGCGATTGTTGTTGTTTTTTTTTAAACTTTTATGTATTTTTAGCACAGAACCCGAAAATTACCTTAAGTTAAAGAATAACAAAAATCGGATACTATAAAGTAGAGGAGATGGCTGTGTTTTTTAACTTTTGATAATTGATTTTTATATACTTTTTAGCACTGAATCTGAGAATGACCTTCATTTTTAACCATCACGTTAGAATTTTTTTGCAAATCGTCAATGTGTAAGTTAAAATATAGCGAAAATTTCATACTATAAAACATATGTAAAACTTTTTTTATTTTATTTTATTTTATTCAATAATTTATTCAATATTTTTGCTTATCCTGGGATTCTTACAGCTAAATAGCTGAGTGGTCCGATGAGATGGGGAAGGAGGTTCAATTTTAACTTTGAACTTTTTAACTTTGAAATTTGCAATTTGCGAAAAATCCTGTGATACTTAAAAATGAAGATCATTTTCGGATTCAGCGGTAAAAAATAGATAAAAATCAATCAATAAAAGTTGAAAACAGAACAATCACATCTATTTTATAGAATCAAATTTTCGCAATTTTTCTTTTTTTAACTTTAAAATTTACATGAAAATCTTTATATGATGGTAAAAAATGAAGGTCAATTTCGGATTCAGCGGTACAGGATACATAAGAATCAATTATCAAAAGCTAAAAAACATGACATAACCCAACTTTTCCAGGCTAGTGCAATCTAATAATATTTTAAAATACTTATCATTTTGTAAAGAATTGAGGCTGTTAATTTAGCATCATTTTATTTAATAAAAATTCTGTTTTTTCCTTCTTCTTAAATGTTTATCACAAATTGTATATTTTGCATTAATATGTCAGAATGATTAAAGATTTCAAATTTATATTGCAATGTTAATTTTACTCTCAACCATTTTTTTTAAATATATCTGACGAAATTATATTTCGACTAAATTTGTGAATGACCCCCCATTTGTAACAAAAAATATGCTCCAACTTTATACCGCTATTACTCGGTCAATTTTAATCGTAGAATAACGGGACTTTTTTTTTTTTTTTGTATTACTTGTCAGTGTAAAAGGAAAAAATTACTATATATAACTTATAGGATCGGAGGACCGTATAAAAATTTAAATTTCGTAATTTTTTAAGAAATGTTTTTATTGACCTAAATCGCTTTTAAAATATTTCTTTACCTCATTTAAAACATTTTTGTAATTGGAACTATATGTCTATGACTAACGGTTTAAGAATTAGCCATTGGACACTGTTGAGAGTGGACACCCTGTATAGCAAGGATATTCTTTCAACAGAATTTTTTAAATTTACTAAATTTTATAGATATCAAATTGATAGACTTTCAAATGAAAATTAAAAACTTATATTTCTGAATCTTATAACGTCATATTTGCTATATTTTCAAATTTAATAATTATTTACTTAAAAATAATATTTAAACGACAATTACAAATATGTCACATTTGTAGATTTCGATACATATAATTTGATAATGTTCATGAAAATAGTTATTCATATAAAACTTATATTGTTACAATATTTCTAAATTTTAACAGATATCTACCCCAAAACATTCTTTCAAATAATTATTTAAAACATACTAAATTTTACGAATTTAATAAATATTATCTTGAAAATATTCCTTTAGATGACAATATAGAATATTTCTGGATTTTGGTAGATATTTAGCAAACACGTTCTTTCAAAAGAAATTTTTTAATTTATTAAATTTTTGGATTTTGATAGATATCAAAGTGATAGTCTTTCAAATTACAATTGAATACTTAGTATATTTCTGAATTTTGACAGATATCTTAAAAATGGATTTTCAAATATAAATTTCACCTTAATTGAATTTCTAGATTTTAATTAGACATGCTTAAAACAGTCTTTCACAAGGTAATGTCATATTTGACACATTTACAGATTTAATAAATATCTACTTAAAAATGGCATTCAATAAGAAGTTCCAAATATGTCAAATACTTGGATTTTGATACATATAAATTTGATAATAATCTTTCAAATAACATTTATTTTGCTACATTATTTCTAAATTTTAATAGATATGTACTCAGAAATAATCTTTCAAATAATAATTTAAAACATACTAAATTTTAAGATTTTAATAAATATTATCAAGAAAATATTCCTTCAGATGACAGTATAGAGCATTTCTAGATTTTGATAGATATTTATCAAACATATTGTTTCAAAAAACTCTTTTAAACTTACTACATTTTCTCACTTTGCTTTATCTTTCAAAATTTTATTTAAGGATCACCGCGATCAAGAAATTCAATAACCATTAAAATATCACTTAGAACATTTTCATTAAACGGAAAGAGAGGCTTTTTGTAGTTAGAACTAAACGTTCTAAGATTCAACTGAAATATTTTTGGAAAGGAACCAACCAATCAGCTTCAAAAAACCTTTTTTGTTTTTTTTCTTTTAAGGAAGATTTGATTTAAAATGGATGGTGTCGAAAGAAGTTCGTCATTAAAAACTTTTAAAGAATTGAAAAATGGTGGAATTGAAAGAGTGTAGAAGCTCAAGCAATTTTCCAGACTTCGAAAAACCGGAAATGCTTGCTGAAACGATTGTGTCAAGAAAAAAAGCGTTAAAAGAAAACTACCACGTTAAGAGGGAGTTGTAGAATATAAACATTTTATTTTACTTTATTTTTTAAAGAAAGAAATCTACAATAACATTTTACCAGTTGTTCAATTGAAAAATTTCATTTTTAAAAAATTGCATTGACCGCTGGAAAATTTAAATGCAGGGCTCGTACTCTTCAGGGAATTTTTCAGGACAAGTATCAGTATTTTTTTTTTTTAATAGAAAAATAAATCTAGGTTAAACGCGCGAAATTTCGCCTTATTTAAGAAGAGATTTTCTGTAAGAAAATACTCTTACTGAAGAATTTCCTGGTCTTGAAATTTCAGAGCCCGTACGACCCCTGTAAATGAAACATTAGGAAAAAAATAGCGATAAAAAATAAACTGTATTTATCAGCAGTGTTTTTTACTTTTTATAAACTTATTCAACTAAATAAAGTTTAAATTAAATACAAATTATTTTTTGCATTTCGCTTTTTTAAACTTCTAACTTTCTATAGCCTACCCAATGAGCAAGTAAACTTTAGCAGCTGAATAAAAATGTAATGTAACTAAAAGCGATCTGAGACAATCACATATTCTTTTTTTTTTTTTTTTTTTTTTTTAATAATGCGACTCTGGACGGCAAAAAAGTAAACTATACAGGGTAAGTCAAAATGAATATAGCGATTACAAACGGCTATAACTATTTAGGAGGCTACTTCAGTCAAATGAAAAGACCCGTTCGCTAATGCTAATCCTATGGAAGAAATTTATAAAGATATCTTGGTCGCATTTCAGTATTTTTAAATGATTTCTTTTGCATTGAATAGTTTAGATCGATCTGTATGCAGGCAGTTTTTTACTTTTTCGATTTTGATTGCAGTTGTTTTTTATGAGAATGCTTTTATTTTCGAAACCGGTTCCGAAAATGAAAGTGTCCTCATAAGAAATACCTGTAAACAAAATCGAAAAAGTAAACAACGACCTTTTTACAGATCAATCTCAACTATTCAATGCAAAAGAAATCATTTAAAAATATTGAAATGCGACCGACATATCTTTATAAATTTCTTCCATAGGATTAGCATTAGCGAACGGGTCTTTTCGTTTGACTGAAGTAGCCTCTTAATGGAAAAGAATTTATCGATAAGATTAACACAGAATGTAGACAGAATTTCAAAATTTTGTATACATTCGTCATAGATGTTCTATGTGACATCCCTTGGTCACACGGACAACATCTAGGCGGTAGTTCATTTCACGCCATACATTCTGAAGCATTTGTTCAGTCACCGGCACAAGCGCATTACAAATGCATACTTTGAGTTCTTGCATTGTTTTGGGCATGAGAAGCACAAAATCGCAGGGTGTCAGGTCTGGAGATCTTAGTGGCCAAGAGCAGAAGACATCATTGGCATCTCCACTTCGATCGATCCAACGCTTTGGAAGATGTTTGGTTTAAAAGTGTTCGAACCTCCGTAGTTCAGTGTGTGTGTGTGTGTGTGGGGGGGGGGGGGGGTTGCTCCATTTTGCTGCATTGTGATAACAGAATGACATTTGTTAAATTCTAACACGCAGAATGCTTTCTGCACGGGACTCGCCATTTTTACTAATGAGACGCCTGCAATGAACAGTTTTCTTGTTGTTGCGAAGTTTCAACTCGCGCTAGCGTAGGCTTCCGCTTCAATGCACCTGCGCCTTACGTAAAGAAAATTTGAAGTTCCGTCTGCATTCTGTATTAATCTGATCGATAAACTCTTTTCCGTTAAATAGTTATAACCGTTTGTTATTGCTATATTCATTTTGACTTACCCTGTATTTTGATTATTGTCATCCTTAATTTATAACTACTTGCTCCCAAGTCCGTGTAATATGAATATTTCTAATACAAGCATTATCTCAAAAATTAAAGAATGATTGGGAAAAGATACAGAAAACTAAAAAAGCCTAAATCGAAAAAACTGTTTATTAAATAAATTAAAACGATTTTTCAATTTTGTGAAAATTAAGGGCATAACACAGACATTTTTACTTTTTAAACGTTTCCGTAAATCCTAGATATTGTTTTTTTTTTTTTTTTTTTTTTTTTTGGTTTCTGATTAATTCTTCTTCTATGGTTTTTGTAGATAAGGGAAAATGTCCAGAATCGCGGATAACTACGGTGTCAAATTGTATTTTTGTAAACGTTTCTTCTATAAGAGGAAAAAAAAATCTGCAAATTTTTAATGTGCGGTATTGAGAGCAATTTTGATTTTTCGTATATTTTCTCTTACTCGAGATATTAAAAAAATAATGAAAAGAAGGATGAAAAAGAAAAATATAGTATTTCTATTTAAAAAAAAAAAAATGAAAAATGTAATAGCAAAATGGTAATTAACAGAAGCTGATAATCCAAAAATTAAAACACACACACACATATATATCCGGAAAAGATTGTGTTATGCTTGGGCATTATTGTTTACACTTTGAATAAAGTTTAAATTAAAGTTTAATAGGTGTATACAAAATATAAAATCATTTTGAGTAATTTAATGAAGAGTCGACACAGCTTTTTTTTGGATGGAGACCCACTTTGTGAATAGTAAAAATTATTTTTGTGAAATGCATTATATTTTTGTGATAAATAGGTTTTTTTAACGAAAAATAAAATCCACTTAATCAAATTCAAATCAAGTATTTATTAATAATAATTTGTTTAATTTTTCCTGTTAAAATTTTCCTTTTTGGTGAACTTGTTTTGCCTGCAAATTACATACTTTAAAGCCCTACAAAATAAAATAAATGTAGAGTATGCTTTTATGGAATGGAATTTTGTGAAGGGAACTATTTCATTAAAAGGAATTTTGTGTAGTATATTAAGTACTGTTATATTAAGAGGAATTTGGTGAAGTGGCCTCTTTTATTAAATGAATTTTTGTGAAGGGGCCCTAAATAGGCCCTAATTTTTGCCTGGATCGACCCCTGTTAATATTTCATAATACACTGCATTGAAAGATGGTACTGGGCTTTTATTTTTATTTATTTATTTTGTGAAAACACATAATTAGTAGAGCTTTTAAAAGAATTTAAAATAATTAAAGATAATTTAAAGTGAGAAGCAAGCTTACGTTCGCAAATGTTTCTGTCATTTCTTTTTAAAAATGTATCGAGTATTAATTATCATATTGTTATAAAAAAAATGAATATATATTCTGAATTTGCAATAAATTAAGTGGAAGTCGGAGAATAACAACTGTAAAATCTGAATACAGAAAAATCTATTTTAAAAAATTGAAAAATAATACATTTATGAATGAAATATTTATTTTCATTCTTAATTTGCTCAGTGTATTTTTGTGGATTTAAATTCTCCCAAAATATAATCATTTTAAAACTCAACATTATTAAGAGTTTCGCTTCAAAATCAAGGCTTCGGATCAATAATAATGGTTTGCATGCATGGCATAGCACTGCAATCGGAGAACGTATGTTGGTAAAAGCTTAATTGATTTTGTTCGGGTAATTTCCGCCAGAACTTTATCCTTCTCCAGTTTTGAGATGCTGCTCCTGGACCTCCGGTGAGTAGAAAATGAAGGTCAGTCTCGAAAACTAGTAAGAAATCAATGTACAATTTCTACATTCATGGGCGCCGGCAACAAGGAACAGGAGAGGGCCATTGCTCATTCTTTGATAATCTTAATTATCTTTTTCTCTAATGCTCTTGGAAAACGAAGCAAAAAATAAATAATAAATAAAAATGTAAGTAAAATTTATTCTTTCCAAGTGACTTTAGATAAATAAATACTAAATGATTTTTCGTAAAAAATAAATAAATAAAAAGAAACAGAAAAATAGTTCTATTCCCCGCCATTTTGTAAAAAGCTAGTAGAAGCTTATTTTTTCGACTTTTAATTAATTCTTACATGTTATATTTCTTTATCGATTTTCACAATGACTTGCTTAAAATTGTAAAGCTTAGTTTTTGATGTAAAAAAGTAAAAAGCTGGTAGAAGCTTACTTTTTGACTTTTAATTATTTCTTACTCATTACATTTCTTTATCGATTTTTACACTGACTTGTTTAAAAATTACCTAGCTTAGGTTTTGATTTAAAAAAAAGCTTATTTCAATCATATATTTTTTATTCGCGTCTTATGTTACGGACCACAAGCACATCTGTTCATCAATCTTGCCCCTCCCTGAATTTGTTTCTGCTGGAGCCCAGGATTCTAATGCAAAGTTTATCTTATTTTGTTGAAAAATAATGCTTTAATTCAATGCGTACAATGCAAAGAATGTTCATTAAAATATCTCAAAATTTCATTCCATTTCTTTAAAATTCTGTTTATTTTGCAACTGTTTACTTGTCTATTTTACTGAAAAAGTTGGTGATTATTCAAAAATTCTCTAATGGTAAACCGATATGAGTTATATTGGTTATATCATGATACCAGCATTGCATTAATTGGAATATTTTCAATGAAATATCAATATTGATTAAATATTCGCTTTACGTAGGAAATATTTGCAATGAAGCGCCATCATTGTATAAATCTTGATTTTACATAGGAAATACTAACAATGAATTGACAAAATATTTTTTACTAACATTTGTAAAATACAGTTGAACACGTTTAAAACGAGCACGGTTAAAACAAACAACTTGCACGTTAAGAATGGTTCATTTTTTAACCATGCAGGGTGTCCACTCTCAATGGTGTCAAATGGCTAATTCCTAAACCGTTAGTCATAGACATATAGTTCCAATTACAAAAATGTTTTAAATGAGGTAAAGAAATATTTTAAAAGCGATTTGGGTCAATAGAAACAATTCTTAAAAAATTGCGAAATTTAAATTTTTATACGGTCCCCCGGTGCTATAAGTTATATTTAGTAAAATTTTCCTTTTACACTGACAAGTAAGACAAAAAAAGTCCCGTTATTCTACGATTAAAACTGACCGAGTAATAGCTGTTTAAAGTTGGAGCATATTTTTTGCTGCAAATTGGGGGTCATTCACAAATTTAGTCGAAATATAATTTCCTCAGATATATTAAAAAAATGGTTGAGAGTAAAATTAACATTGCAATATAAATTTTAAATCTTTAATCATTCTGACATATTAATGCAAAATATACACCTTGAGCTAAAAATATAAGATAAAAATAACAGATTTTTTGTTAAATGAATTGATGAAAAGCAACAGTATGAAATGATGAAAAGCAATTCTTTACAAAATGATACATATTTAAAAATGCTATTAGGTTACCTAATCTCAAACTTAAGAAGTGACTCCCTTCGGCTGCAATTCAGAAATGTGCACGCGAAATAAATCCTTTTAATACATTAAGCACTTTGTGTACGATCCCTCGAAGCATGGCCCTACTCATCTGTGTTCAGATGCAGGAAATTGGTATAAATCATGAAATTCAAAGTTTCATAACTCGATCAATTTTAGTGTTAGCTGAATGGGACTTTTTTTTGTCTTACTTGTTGGTGTAATAGGAAATTTTTGCTGAATATCACTTACAGGACCGGGGGACCGTGCAAAAATTTAAATTTCGTAACTTTTTAAGAAATGTTTTTACTGAAAAGACTTTTAAAATAATTTTTTTACCTCATTTAAAAAAACACTTTTGTAATTGGAACTATATGTCTATGACTAATGATTTAGAAATTAACAATTGGACACCGTTGCGAGTGAACAAAAGGTATTATGCTATTTTGCGAGCTAGAAAGCGGTAACGGCTAATACAAGCAAAATATTTGTTCATTTTACTGCGATTTTTGGCGAAAAATAGAAAATAATTAGGAAAAAAATCCTCTTTTTTATCGAACGCTCTCAGTCAACACACTCTTGTTCTCTCTCAGCTATAATATTTCTACGTTACAACTGTCTGTTAGATATGTAGTAATTTATCAGTTTTAGCAGACACAATTTCAACCTTCACTGAGATCTCCAATCCAAGAAAATGCAAAGAAATGTTTGAGATCTTGAAAGAATGAAGTAAAAGATATAAGGAAGTGTCAAATACAGACATTTTGTAAGATTTGCCACTGAGACATGGAAAGGAAGAACCATGGAATGTATTCGGACTCTGGGTCATGTTAACTAATCTTTTCATGTCTCTTATTTCACTATTAAAAGGAAAAAGGTGTGTGAAATCAATAGTTCGAATATTAAAGTGACCACCGCCAAATTTTTCCGGGAAAAAGAAGTGTTCAGTTGCATTGCTGTATGTCGTTCGTATCTTTCGGAATTACTGGATCTTTAGAGGTTTTCCCTTCAGAACAGGGATTTTGTCGAAAGACAAGACTCGTCTAAAGAAAATGATATCCACAAAGGTAAGACTGAACATTTTATGTTAACTTCATGACATTAAGTTAATTTTAGCATTAAAATAATTAGAGTAATTAATATTAGTTATTAGTTTAATTCTGTTTATGTTTTTGAGATTTTTATTATCTTCCCGGCTATTATGAGTAACAGTTAATACGAGGACTTTTATAATTGCCTTGCTTATAGTATTAACCGAATTCGACCGTATTAACAAACTGTATGCTAGTGCCTAATATTGCCCCTTGGCCAGGTTAGAGTCAGTAGAAACAATACTGGCCCAATATTGATTTGCTGCTAAGGATTTATTTTAAAATCATCGAAGCCATTATCTAGATCGCAATGCTTAATAAAAAAAGACAAAAAATACCGGAAATCGAAATTTATCAGAAACACATTTAGAATTACTGAAGTACAAAAATATCTTGTTTAAAAATCTAATATTGCGCTCATGAAATTTTCGCCATCTTTGAAATGACCTTCGTTACATTTCTACGAGTTTACGTCATGCTTTTACTTTTATTGGTATTAAAAAATATAAAAGTTGAAATATAGCTGAAAAGCATTATTGACAAAAGCAATGAGTGTATATTCATAGGACAGAGTAAGGCAATGAGACAATGAGAGCACTAATTGATTACACTTTCCAGAAATCTCTTTACACCACTTAGTACGCTCTATGTGTTTATAAAAAGGAATAAAATTTCTATTAGAAGAATCATAGATATAGTAAATAACCTCTAAACATAATCTCAATAAAATATATACACTGTAAAAAAGAAAAAAAAACTTTTGATTTTGCGGTATAATACTGGCACCCCAGAAGCCGCAAAATCAACAATAATTAACCGTAAAATAAGCAGTAATATACGGTATATTACTGCTAATACAGGGTGTATCTAAACTCTTGGGCAAAACTTTAAGGGGTGATAGTACACATCAAGACAAACAATATTAAATAGGAAACTAAGGGTCCCAAACGTCTTCCGAAGGAAATAGGCGCCATTAAAATTAAAGTTTAGGGTCCAAAATTTCAAATGATTATAAAAAGCAGAAAAATTGAGTTCAAAATTTAAGTTTATGTCTAAGCTTTTGAAAGCATTTAATGAGACACAAAAAATAACGGTAAAAAATAGTTGTTCATTACTTCAAAGTCTAAAGTGTCCTCTATCGGCATTTTGAACTTTATCTTTAAAATTTATTTTGAAGAAAATACTGACATAAAGAATAGTTTTAGTGAAAACCGCAAACGAATCGACCAATGTTTCCGTTTTTTATAATCATTTGAAATTTTGGACCCCAAACTTTATGGCGCCTATCTCCTACGGAAGACGTTTGGGACCCTTAGTTTCCAATTAATTTTGTTTGTCTTGATGTGTACTATCACCCCTTAAAGTTTTGCCCAAGAGTTTTGATACACCCTGTATATTTATAAGACGGTATACTACTGCTTATTTACAGTTTTTTTTTGTTAATTTTGCGGTACAATACTGGCAGTTGGGGCTCCAGAATTATACCGTAAAGTCACATTTTTTTCAGCGTACTTGTAAACTCAATCTCAAAATTGCAAAGCTAAATTCTGATAACAACTAAAAACTGAATGAATCACTAAATTTTCTTTTCTTTTCTTTTCCTTTTTTTTTTTTTTTTTTTTTTTAAATAAAGAATACAATGCCTTCTTAAAAGCAAAATTTTAAAAGCAATTTTAATGGAATTTTACGGGCTGTATAAATTGCAAATAGATCGAATATAAAGATGAGTTTGATCAATCACACAAAAACACCCATCGGTCACTTATTAATTTTAATATCGTATTGTAACGACGTCTCATCGAAGTAGCATTTTTGACCGATAAAGAAATTTCTTTTATTTGAGAGAATAACAAAAGAGTCTATTTCCAACCCATAAGGGAGAAACAATGGAATGTCCGTGGCGGAAAAACGAGTTTTGTAAAAGTCCCGCTAGGGTGAAATATGAACAAGGTGTGTCTCGTGTTTTCACGAGCTTCGTGGAAGTGCTCAGTAAGAGCTCCGAACTGGACAGATATTTAATTTTTTTTTAGTTGTGAGCACGTGGCAATTACTTTTTATGTTATGAAAAAGCCAGGATTGAGGCTTATGGAGTTCTTGTGTGCAGAACTGATTGATTCATTTGTATATAACCTACTTCTTGTTTTTTAATTATTTTTTTGTTTCTGAATTCAATCCAGTTTTAATCAGGGTTCGCACGGTTTAAACCAATCGGTTTTAACCATGGTTTAAACCACGGTTTAAACCAACTGGTTTTTTTTCTCAAAAAAAAAAAAAAAAAAAAAAAAAACTGTTTTTTTTTTTAGAAGAAATCTAATGACATTTTCTCTTTTTTCTTTATAATTTAAATGTTTCAAATTATCGGATAGATAAAAATTATTCTACTTTTAACACTTTATTTCAGCAATAAGCGTTAGATATAGTGAGTCTAGGTCATGTTTACATGCATAGGATGAAAATTGGTATGTGTTGACAAACTTATATATTGCTCTAAAGAAAAAAATTTGAAACATGTGAATTTTCCAAAGATAAAATAGATTTAAAATATTCAATATTTAGTATAAGGTATTTTTATTTAAAAAAATGGAGATTATTTAAAGCAATCTGTCATAACAGACATGGTGATTTTGAATATGGAGCCACATAACTGCACACAGCACGATGACCTTTAAAATTTTGGTCAAGCTGTAAAAGAAATTTCTCCTAATTGGGGAAATTATCTTTAAGAATTAAAATCAAAATATAAAGTGGAATAAGAGAGTATTCAAAAATTGGGTGCTAGTTATAGCATTTTAATAATACCAACCTATATAATATTTTTTTTTTCTGTTATCTGCTGAATCTTATGACCAAAAATGTTGACTCCGAATTGTCACTCTTTGAAATTTATTTTTTGAATAACTGTGAAAAAGAATATTATATTCACCAAACTACATCAAATGTTTATTACTAGTAATCAAAAGATTATTTATAAAGATTATCAGGGTATCAATGTTTTCCTGTGTAGAGCAGTTTGTTCTTTGAATCTAACTGTTTACTGATACTGTTTAAATTAAAATATGAATTTTTCCAATTTTCTACATAAATTGACTGTAATTATTTAATTTAAATTATTTTCAAATGAAGTTATACTACTTATATATCCAAAAATGTCTACTTTTATCAATAAATATGCAATAAGTATGTAATAAGAAAATATGTAATAAGAAAAGTTTTAAAAAAAATCCGGTTTAAACGAAAAAAACCTGGTTTAAACCAAATAAACCAGTTTTTTTGGTTAAAAAAGACCTAGTTTTTTGCCAACCTTGGTTTTAATTGAAATATTTTACGAATCTTAGTTATCTTTTCGATAATCTTCGCTACCCAGTCGAGTGCCGAATTTACAATATTATACTCAAAATTCGCATATGTCCACTCTTGTTATGGATCAACCATTACGAACTATACAACACTTACTTTTAATTTGTACTGAAAAATATACAACTTAAAATATATTTCCGCAAAGCATGATATGGAAAATCAATGAGTGTGTGTGTATGCGTAGGAAAGAGTAACTGACAACTTAATTGACTACACTTTCCAGAAAAACACATCATTTACGCCAAACTAACTTTGTAATAATATAATGATAATATTCGATGACAGCACTTAAAAGATATCTTTCACAAAGACACTGAAGTTAAACAAAAAAAGACTTAACTCTGATAACATTCGTGCTGAACAATGAACATGATGTGTCTCTGATTAAAATGCAATATTTTTTTTTTTTTAAATATTCCATTTACACCAAGTAACTTTAAACATATTCAGTATTCAAAACGAATACAGAGTGAAAAGTAGATAGAGCTAATGAATAGTGAACAATAGGAAATGAAAATACATTAAAGGCAAAATCTAGCCTTTTAATCTTTGTGTTTGAATTAAAACTAAACTTTTAGCATAGTTAGTATTCGAAATGAAATAGAGACCAATGTACAGAAACAATCGCTGATCAGTAAACAATATTGATGATAGTGCATTCAACAAATATCGTTCACAAAACAATTTCAATTATAGCAAATATATTTTATCATAGTATTTGAGATGAATATTGAATACTTAACAATACACATATACAACCGACGAGCACCACATTGCAATAAATTAAAGGCTCTATTAAATAAAATGATTTCTTTTAAATATGGTAGAGATAATTAGAATTTAAAGAAACTTTTTTATAAACATCAGTTGAAAGCCATAAAACATTATGTTCTAAATCAATAATGAGATAAAATCTAAATATAAGTTCTGAGAAATACGAAATAAAAGAGATTTCTTAATAATTTTGATTCTAATAATACTTTAGACAAAATTTCGTCAACGCTCTGCAGTTTCTTTTATTTTTGAAATGAAACACGGCAGGTTTGTAAGCAACATAAAAACACGGGCGGTCTATGCTATGTACCATGGCATTTTAAAGCGTAATAATTTTAAGGATATTCTTGTTTCATGGGATGCCCAATAGTAGTGTAAAAGTAAATAAACATCAAATTGATTTTTTTAAAGATTAATTTAATTAGAATTAATATAACACGGACTGTTTACAGTAATAAAAAATACGAGTAGAGTACGCCATACGCCAACGTTTTTTTTTTATAATCTAAATATCAACTTTAATGATATACTTGTTTAATGCAACGCCCAGTACTAGTATAGACGTAAAAAACATAAAGTTGATTTTTTTTTTAAGATCAGTTTAATTAGGATTAACATAACTGTTTGCAGTAACATAAAAACACATATACGTACGGATGGATCGAAACAGGTTTTTAAAACCGAAACCGAATTTTGGTAATCTTTCTATTTCGACTGAAAACGAAAAGGAAAATGTCCAATTTTTTAAAGTAATTAATATATACACAAATATGCATAATTAGTAATTAATTATACGTATAATTGTTATTATACGTGTAGCCCAAGTTGACCCTCTGTGCCTCTGACCAAAACTTTTCATTTAAAATATAACGTAATTAATTCAGCAATGATACAAAATGATTTTTAATTATGCGAAATTCATCTCATTAAAAAATGATTTAGGTATACATACCTCAATTTATCTTTTATAATGACTTTTGTAAATGATCATCTGTTATACTAGGACTTTCTAAAAGAGTATTCGAAACATTTCTGCGGTTTCAAACTAAAAAAAAAATATATATTACTGTTAAGTCTGCAGTTACTAACGGGCACATGAAAAGCGTCTTCAAAGTTGAGTCTTATATGTATTGTTTGCTTTAAAATTTACACTCACGTTTTGAGTCAGTCATGACTGATAATTATAAACAGTAAAGTTCATAGCAATAAATAATGAGTGTCTCATTTGAGCCCATACATCAACTCAAATCAATGAGTAATGTTGAAAATTTTCCAAGGAAGAAATGAGATTTTTCGAATACAGATAGTTTCGGCCCGGACGAATTTTCAGCAGCATTTTCGCCGAAAACGAATTTTCGGCCGACCTCTACATACACGTAATCCATATGCCCCAACGCCATTTATTGTCTAAATATCAACTTTTGATGATATTTTTCTTCAGTACAATGTCCAGTGATAGCATAAAGTAATTAACATCCGATTTATAAAGAAAAGCTAATTAAGAATAAAAATGGAATAAATAATACAAATACACAGACGGCGCATTTCGCATCTCAGTTTTGATGTATCAATAAAAGTAATGAAAGAGAGCAGGAAAAAATTGTGAATTTTAACTTTAAACATTTGGTTGATAACTGCGAAGTGTGTTCGATAAGAGATTCTATGATGTCGCTGTTGTTTTATCACCGAGTGCGTACTCAGTACGCTGTCCGTATTTTTAAAGGTTAATACAAAAGAAAAAAAAATAATAAAATGCAATTTAACAAATTACAACGACCATTTGGAAAATGATTTTTTCGAAGACTAAAATTTAAGACATAAAAAATCGCACGGCGTTGATCATACATTACGTACGCCATGAATTAAACATTAACATTCCTGGACCCATCATGAACAAATTGTAAAAGAAATTTCAGCTTTACAATTTTCGGTACTGTAAATTTTTAAACTTCTACGGAGCTGGTCATACATTACGTACGCCATGAATTAAACATTAATATTCCTGGACCAATTTTAAATGAAATTTCATTCTTAAACTTCTAAACATCCCACAATATTACTTTTTACACCGTCGTATAGAGAAAAAAATGTACTTTTAAATGCAATTTGTTTGAAAGCTGTATCTCAATTTGTTTCTGAGTTATTAATTTTTTTTGTAGTTTTTATTATTTTTTTGTCATAGTGGCAACAGAAGTATCCATCTCTGTTGAAAGTAAAGGGAAAATACAGATTACTGTATAGACCCATCAGAAAACGAATAAAATGCGGATTCAACCAATAAAACGCTTCAGATATGTATTTGATTTCCTACCCTGACGGAGGACAATAACCCTTTTTCCAAATGGTTAAAAAAATTACAAAAGACCATTTATAAACAACAGAAAAAACTTAAAATATAGTTTCTTAAATAATTTCCCATTTAACAGTCAAAATGATTCGAAGTGAGAAACACAATTTCTTCCCGATCGCATTAGTCGATTTTAAATACGAGAAAATCTAATAAAATTTATCTGTTTTGTAGTTCTATTTCTTTTTTCAGTGATCCCAGAGGAGATTTGATTTTACTTAAAAAGAGCGAGAAATGCGTAACTTTAAAACTGTTTTCAAATGGTTGAATAAAAGAATTTTTATCCCACTGTCCTTTCATTTAAACCTGAGAAAGACATAAACTAGAAAACAGGAATTCTGCTTTTTCAGAATTTAGTGTCGCCCCCGATGAAAAAAAATATATGTATATATAAATAGTAAAAAACATATTTCAATTTTAAGACTTAAAGCTCACACTTTTATTTTATGTAAAATGACGTCATTCGCATCCGCTTAAGAATTCCACATTTACGATCCACTCTTAAACATCTACAGTAAAGCATGCATAGGATGTGACTATCGCAAAATAATACACAAATGCAGCAAAAAGATGCCGTCATTAAAGAAACTCGACAAAAAAACGGACATCTAATGATTCATAGGCATTCATTTGTTTGTAATATCAATATAGACGATTTCAGTCGTGACGTCAGTCATGACGTTTTGATTGGAAACCGACTCCAAACAAACGGTTGCTATGTTGTATTTTCTATTTTGTTTGTGTGTTGCAGCTATATCTTATATCTATATATCACATCTATGTGTGTTAATACTTGATATGTATTGGTAACATTTTTCACGATTTATATTTAAAAAGAAATGACGCATAGCAACCGTTTGTTTGGAGTCAGTTTCTAACCAAAACGTCATGACTGACGTCACAGTGAAAGCGTCTACAGATACTTTAAATTAAATATAGTTTATAATCGCTCCATGTTTTAACAGAAATTATTCATTTATATTTTTTCAAAATAGCATGTATTTTAATTACATTTTCTTTCAGTTGTTATGAGAAAATGGCAACAAAGAGATATAATTGCTATTTTTCAACTATTTTCCCTTTACTTTATATATAAATGGAGTACTTGAGTTGCCAAAATTAAACAAATGGTGCTAAAAACTACAAAAAAATTAATATTTCAAAAATGAATAGAGATACAGTTTTCAAACAAATTGCATTTAAAAGTATTTTTTTTCCCCAAATACGACGGTATAAAAATTGAATATGTGCGATGCTTAGAAATTTAAAAAATTGCTATAGAGCATTTAATTGTACAATGATACATCTGCTTTGTTTATTGCTGGCTTCTGTAAGGTAACGTTATTTTTTGGAGACAAAATAAGCTGGGAGAAAGAAATAGCATATCGTAGCCGGGGCTAACAAAGGGAATGGGTTGATAAGAAATGATCCCCCCTCCTCCCACCGGCAGGGTATTTTTTTCCTTTTTTCATAGATGTTTTTATATAATTTAGGATCCATACTTATTGCTACAAGAACAGAAACATAGCTTTATTTAGCAAATGCTAATAGTATAGTTTACTTATATCAATGTGGATTTTTTTAAATAGATGTATGAAGCGCTCATACACATGTTAATGTGTCAAGAAATAATGCAAAACATATGTAAACACCACACTGTAAAAAAAAAGATGTTTCTTAATCGATGAAAATATATTAGAAACCTCAGAAACCAATATATTTTTTTTAAATTAAAGAAAAAAAGTTCTTTTGCTGCTACTGATTTTTGGAAACGTTTCGGAGTCGTTATTATAGTGTAATTTGTTTTCTTCTCAAAATAGAATATTGGTTTTTCGGACGCGATATACATTCTCAAGTAAAAAAAGATTTTATTTTCGTATATTAAGATGCCTTTTTTTATTATTACAGTGTACATAATTTTACATTTACCTAATATATATTATACATCTTATACTGTAGGTTGTCTCGAAAGTAGGAACTTTTTTCATTGGTGAAATTTCAATATCCATGAAAATAAATGGAAAAAAAATAATATTTCATTAGAATCGCGCCATAACTTAGGAAGAGATACGGACGTTTCAAATACAGCTCTTTTGTAAGATTTACAACTGAGCCATAGAAAAAACTTTTATTTGTTTTTCTTTTTTTAAATCGGTACCCTGGGTCATATTATCTAGCCTTTTCATGTCCCTTATTGCGATGTTAAAGTGAAAAGGATATGGGAAATCAAAAGCTTGAAAATTTCAGTGAGTGTTGCGATGTTCTAGGAATTTTTCCGGGGTAAACGAAAGTGACCAGTTACATTACTGTATCGTCATTCATATCTTTTGGAATTATTAGATCGTTACAGGCTCTGACTTTTAGTACTGGGAGTTTATAAAGAAAAATTACGTGTAAAGAAAAGGACATTTACAATGATAAGAGTGAATATTTTATATTAACTTTATGGTATTAAGTTAATTTTAGAATTGAGATAATTAGAACAATTGATAGTAGTAATTAGATGTGTGCATCAGTAATGTTTCAAGCAACGATGCTGTAAAATCGAATTCAAGCAAAAGGTGAAGCAAAAATCGAATTCTTTTTGTCGCGTGCACCACGCAGCCTATAGCAACGCGACTTTACCCAGACTTAAGAAATTTTACAGCAACTGTGTTGGCAGCCGGGATGCCAGTACTTTTTTTTTTTTTTTTTGTAAAATATAGAAACTTTTTTTACAGTGTACAGTAGAAGATCATTATAATGCAGACTTAAAAATGCGAGTTTGTACGTTACATAGAATTTTGCGTTACATGAATCACGTTTTACACACAATTAAACTTACCTTGCAAACATGGCCCTGTATGTCTGAAATATATCAAAATACAGTAGAGTTATTGGGTCGATCGGAAAGTCGTGTCGTGTTGGGAAAATCAATTCGTACTGGAAAATTCTGCCCGCTAATTATTAGACATTAGATATCGGAATCAATGTCTAATAATAATGATAAAATTTTCCGGTACGAATTGATTTTCCCAACACGACACGACTTTCCGATCGACCCAACAGTGTTGCCAGTCGGCTACTTTTTTCAAATTCAGATTTCTTCATTGGCACCACTTTGTTGAAATGGTAAAATTCTCCTTGTTTTTGCCTTAATTAATATGCCATTAAATAAGGCGATTTTTATCATTTAGAAAAAGTGATTCAAATCAAGAAATCTGAATTTAAAAAAAGTAACTCACTGGCAACACTGAGACCCAATACTTTATATTGCATTCCTTGTTACTAGGAGTTGTGCAGATTATAAATTGTTGCATAATATAGATAGATCATTCAACGAATTGTTAATTTTTTTTTATAATATATATGGTGTGACCAAATATGCTTGGACCACGCAAATCATTATATTACTCATTTTCAAAAGAATTTCTTGTAATAATAACAATTTTTTCATTAAAAAACTCTGAATTAAGAAGATAAAGAACTAATCTATCAAATTTAGTCCTCTAGAGAGCAGCAATTTTTTCACAATGTGAGAATGCAAGTGCTTCTTAGCTGCAAAATCCATTGTTTACATCTGAGAAGTTGTGTCTTATACAGAGAAATGCATTGTATAGAAATGCGTTATAAAGATCTTCAACAGTATTTTTAAATGCGCTTTTATTTCCCTTTAAACCTTTCTAGAGAAGAATTGATTTAATTTAACGGAAACAAAAAAGATGCTGCCCAACTCACTATTTTCAGATGAGAGAGTTCCAGTCAATTTTTGAGGTGGAAAAACGGATAAAAACAAATAGCTCTGATCGACTCTCGCAGTTAATGTACACATGGCAAAGAAAGAGAAAATTTGATCTATTAAAGTTATTTGAAAGAGTATTACATTACCGCTGGTGTAAAATCAAAAATAAATTAAGGGAAGAATAAAAATATGCGTTATTGACGGATTTTATTTGCGTGCTAGACTGGTTAAAATTAAATGCATTTTAATTTTTAAATTTCTTTCATACTTCAGTTTTCATACCTAACGCAATATCTTCTTCTTATGTACACCTTTTTTTTTTTTGTTTCAATGCCTATGTCCTCCATCATACACATTTTAGATACATTTTATAACGCACATACATGATTACACAACAAATGCCAATACATGTAACAGATATAACAACGTTTTATTTAACAAATTAAAGTAATAGTGACTAATGATAAATCTTCCATAATCGAGATTCTACTAAAACTTAATAAAATCTATTAGATTGATGCAAAAGTTAGTAGTGTTTCCTTTTTGTTTGAGACGAATAGTGAATCAGATATAGATTTTCTTTCCAACACAATAATCTCTACTGTAATGGTTTCTTTTCGTGATCGGGGTGCTTTTCTCATAAATGACATGACAGTTGCCTTATAATGGAAAGTGATAGGTGCAACTCCTCCGTCTCGTTTCAATAATATTTAAGGGTACCGGATAAGCTCTATCTCCACCATGTTAAAATACACCAACTTTATGTACCTTTTTCTCAGAAATATTTAAATATAGATGTCTAGAATTTTTAGAATAGTTTGAGTAACATGCTTTATGTATTTTGACAGACCAATTTCTTTCTAAGTGAACCTGAAAATTAATTATTAATTATTTATTGAAAGGCATTTTTTAATTAGCATTTTTGTAAGATTTCACTGCATAAAATAAATAATTCTCAACAAATCATTAAATCCCTGTGTTAAAGTATACAATATAACCTAATAAAAGTATTTTAAAAAGATTGAGTTCTTAAGTTTAACAGATATTGAAAAAAAAAAAAAACACAAACATGAAAAATCCAAGTTTTGAAAAAAAGTCAGTTAAAGATTTAAATGGCCATTAAGCTGTGAAATACTCTTAGAAAGAATGAATAATTCCAACACTTCTTTTTTTAATATATAAACATGTGTGATACATCGTTAGAAAGATAAAAGTTTAAACTATTTAATGATATAAGAAAGTAAAAATCAATTTCCCCCCCCAAATTTCTATTATCTGGTCCCCTTAAGGAAAATCGACATATTTTACTTGTTTTCATGAAAAATGTGCAGTCATTTTATAACAAAATTCTTCTCCTAAAACTGTTTAGGTAATAAATTTTTTTTCAAGCACCTTAAGAACATTTACAAATTCTTTATTAATACTTTCTAATATAGTTGAAAAGTGTTTCTGTCTGTCCGTCCGTTGTGCTTCTCGTACATATAATCGGATTACCATGTAGCTAATATATGTTGTTGAGTTTTATAGCATGATACCTATTGAAAATGAAGTGTGTAGAATTTATAACTCATTTACAGGGGAACACAAAATAATTCCGTTACATTATATTTTATGAAGGAAAATCGTTTGCGGCGCATTTTGATGATGATGTTACGATACTGCAAACATAATGGTATTCATAAGCATCATCGAAATGGACAGCAACATGCTTTCTATGTAATATAGAGTAAGCAGTACTTATAGTTAGCTTACAGGGACACAAAAAACCGCCATTAAATTTTGATAAATGGGGGGGGGGGATCGTTTGTAATCCATTTTAATGATGTTATAATACTTCAAATATAATGAAATTAAAAGAACTTATTGTTTGTTTATAGAGACACCCAAAAGAATTTGGTTATAGGGTTGACTATGAGCGATAACTGTTGGATGTGCGTGTTCAGCTGTAAGTATTTTTTAATTTAATTTTTAGTATATTACTAGATATGTAGATCATATAAAGAGTTGAAGGAAAAAATTCGCACAGACTATCGGCTATGAACAGCAATTGATGAAAATGAATTTTTACGGATGTTTTTAATTGTTTATTTAGATATCACATTTCATTGTATGAAAAAAATTATATTTCTTAACACTATTCCATTAGTGTTGCAAAGTGTATCATAATCTGTGTCTTGAATGTATGATTTTTCGTTCTTGTTTAATCGTGAGATAGCGTCTTTCCGAAATCATGTTTTAAAGCACCTTCAAATAATAACTTAATACGTCACTTTTAAATAATAACTAAAACACCGTTTTCCCTCTTTATCCCTTACTACTAAGGAATTGATTTAATTTAACGGAAGCAAAGAAGATATGCTGTTTCGATCACTATTTTCAGATGAGAGAGTTCCAGTAAATTTTTAAAGCAGGGAATTGGGGGAAAATAAATAGTAGCTCTGATCGATCCTTCAGAGATATCAATAGACTTACAGTTAACGTACGCTGGCAGTTGCTTAAGGCTGTTAATCAGTCAACTTTGGAATTCCCCTCGCTAATGTTAAGTCTGTGCGCATTTGTATATTTAAAATATCTATTCGGGAATTTAATATTTTTAACTTCTTTTTCCCATGCACTCTTCTTAAAGGATGTCTCTTTGTTTCTTAGTTGTCAAAATATTTCTAATATATATATGCTTAATTTTATATGAAATATTAAAACATTACTCATGGTTCGGCACCTTTTAATATATAAAATATTAAATTAAGCATAGATTTTAGAAATATTTTGAAAACTAAGAAACAAAGAGACATCTTTTAAGAAGAGTGCATGGGGAAAAAATCACAGCCGGCTCGGCCTACAGGCGGACGTAGATTTCGAAGTTAAGTACTAATTTTACCAACAAAAATTAAATCAAGATTAGAGATAAACCCAGTTTAACAATTTTATCTGTCCGCTTTTGACGAATTGTTGATTTTATTTTTCTATAAGGGCTGGTTTTGTCAGAATCATATTAAGGGGGTATTAAAAAAATATTTTTCCACGCTCAACAACTCGAAATTTTCTGACACATTTTCACACTCATTTTTAAAAGTAAAAACATGAAACTTGCTGACGTGTTTTTTTAAAAAGATTTATAAGCGACCAATATTTTTTATTTTTCGTTCAATTAATTAGAATTTGATTTACAAACAATTATTTTCTCAGTACGACAATTTTTTTCGTTTCCAGTACAACCACTTCAGGAAATTCGGTTCAAAATGTCCATTTTGACAGCCTTTTTTGAACTATATTCTGCCTTTATCACAATATCGACCATTACGGCACATTATATAGTTTCTGAATAAGAGAACTGGTCCATTGGGATGCGTTTGAGAGCGAAAATGAATTTAAAAATGAGTAAGAAAATAAGCCGTTTGAATTTGAGTACATCCTTAATACGATAATTTTTTCATCAACCCCTATTTTTGTTTATTTTTTATTTATTTATTTATTTATTTTTTTTTTTTTTTGCTTTAAGAGTAAAATTGCTCTAAGATGTATAGTAAATTTAAGCGGATCGGATATCTATCGTGAATTGACGAAGGAAGTTATGAATTTTTTTCCCTTCAACACCCCCCCCCCCCTTTTTTTTTCGTTTTTAATTTTTCTTGCGGGAAGAGTTGGTCCTATCAAAAACTTGTCAATATAAAAGTTGTAGATAATATTAAGAAGATTTATAACAAGTTTAATTGATTTTGATATCTTAAGAATTGACGAAGTTAGGAAATTTTTTCTCCCTAAAACCCTATTTTTTGCGGCCCTTGAGCCCATTTTTAATTTTATCAAAAGTCTGTTATACATAAATTTTTGGCCGCTTTCCTAGAAATAATAACTTTAAACTGATTTGATATGTATTATAATTAAGAAGTTATGTTTTTTTATGTTTTTCACAACCCCTCCCCCCTATTTCCACCCCCTTGCTCCGATTTTGCGGATTAACGAACTTTTCTTAAATTGACTGAATAACATGTGCCCATATACCTTATGTGCACATATCGTTGGTACCATGTCAAGCTATCCAATGTGAAACAGTGGTTACTTTTTTTAAATTCAGATTTCTTGATTGGCACCATTTTTCTGAAATGATAAAATTCCTCTTGTTTTCGCCTTAATTAATATGTCATTAAATAATGTTAAGTAAGGCGAATTTCACTGTTTCAAAAAAGTAGTGGCAACTAAGAAATCTGAATTAAATAAATGTAGCTCATTGTTTTCACACTGGATAGTTTGACATGGTACCGACGATATGACACCTAGGCAGCGTGAACAAAACAGATTTAGCACGAAATTTATAATTCTGCAATTTGATTATAAACAGATCTACAAGTTTTTCTTGTTTAATTGATACATTTTAGCTTATATAATAACTAAGGTAACTAAATTTTAGAACGAAATTCCAATTTGGCCTTAGATGAATAGACAGACGTAAATTTGATTATGTTTGTTTGATGAGAGACATCTGTTTGATGAGTAGGAGGACAATTATAAGAATATTTGTTTTCTTGGTAAATTGATAATAAAATATTGAGACGCACATTGTAACTATTCTTAAACTTATTTTTCAACATAAAAATGCAAAAGTTATACAATTCGCAATTTTTTACGAGAGTTAAGTCTTTTCCCATATTCCGAGTACGTCTAAACATCTAGGATTACATTTTTCACAACTGTAAAATTAACAACTTTTATTTATTTATTTTTTTACACATAATTTATCCATTTTTAAAAATGAAAAAAGTTTTTAAATGAAATAATGAGTGAATTACGTAATTTTATTTCCCAAATGTAAGCAAAATTCATTGACGTGTACTCACCTTATATATAACATAAAAATATTTTCTACATACATAATTTTATTCAGTGTGACTCTTTAATTTTTACTTACCTATGACGAAATACTTAGGACAGTTAGACACACTTTTTAAAAAATGCATGGAAGGTAATTTCTTCAAGTTTTATATGAAATTTAAAAATATATATCATTTCATTTAACCCCTTCACGACGAAAAACACGCAGTCGTACAGCATAGAGAGCACGAAATCCTCGAATTTAAACACCAGTAAATTTGAACAGAAATTTTCAGAGATCTAATTTTCTCAGCTCAGATTTCAGAGAGCTGATTTTCTCAGATTTTCAGAGATCTAATAATGCGAAATGTTCTATTCAGAAAAGCTGGTGTCCAAATTTTAAAAGAAATGCTCGGAAAGGATGCTCGTCGCGAAGGGGTTAATAATAATAAAAAGTATTTTTTATGCAAAAAGATGGATCTAAAAAATAATTATCGAAGCTATCGGAAAAACATCGAAAATCCCAGAAAAAATTAATTTTTATAATCTGCAATAGTTGCATTGCATTTCCTCCCCTTCATTTTTATTATATAGAAAATGATTTCATTTTATTAGTTTTCCTGTATCTCCCCATTTCAAAAACTAAAAATCTTCCAGTGATAGAAATTACTTTTTTAACATTTTCAAATTTGCCCTTTCTTCCTACATGTAAATGTCACCAATTACATTTACTAATTGAGAAAACCGAGCCAAACTTCTACTCCGAACACTATTTTTAAATTCTTAATTCATGTAAACGAAGTTATCTAAAAAGTAATTTCATTTCTTCATTCCGAAAACTCTTTTTTTCGTCGCGTTAATTAATCTATATTTATTATTATTTTTTACTCTAGTACCCTTTTTTTCCCTTTCATGTGTTAAACAAATTTTAAGGGAAATGAAAACCACTCCCCACTTGTAATTCTTTTTCATTGTGAAAAAAAAAACTTTTAAAATAAAATTGAAAAAAAATTTTAATTTTCTTCCCAATCTCGCAGAAGTTAACTGCAATAAATACTTTGGTAGAATTTTGTAGCAAAAACTTTTCAATTAATCTTTGTTTTTAAAGTATTTGTTCCTTTCTTTTAAATTATTTGATAACGAACTTAATTAGTATTTTCCAGATATTTAAATTTGATTCACTCATTTATTTGATTTAAAAGTTTAAAGAATCGGACAAGCTAGTTAGTTTTCACTAATTAGTTATGTTAAATTTAATCTGACAGAAAAATAAAGCTAGAGAATTTAGAAAAATTATCGGTAACACTAGAATTTATACTGGTTATCAAAAATTAAGGAAGTCACAAAATGCTAATTTTCAAATACTTGAACACTCAAAAGGAAATAATATAATTCGAGTAATTACTATCTCTACAACACAGCTAGTCCATATAACATCTCATTCATGTCACACATGGTCACAAGTGTCACAGTCACTACGGTGAAGTAAAAAAATAGGAAATTCCTTATATCTCATTATGATTCTCAAATTATCACTATATGTGACTCCATTGAGACGTCACTGTGACTGCTGCTTTGTGAAGAGTCACCATGTGACTTTACAATGTAGTTACATTGTGACTCTCATGTGACCGTCATTTGTAGACTCAATTTCAAAGTCATCGTGAACACTGCATTGTGATAAGTTACCAAATAATGTCACATTAAAGTCACACGATGACTTTCAGGTGACAGAGAGACTACTGTGAAGTCCCCATTGTGCTTTTTTGGGAAAAGTCTCCATATGACTATAATATGATATTATTTGGTGACTTATCATAATGCAACGTTCAGGATGACTATGAAATTGAGTCTAAAAATGACAGTCACATGAGAGACACAATTTAATTACATTGTAAAGTCACATGGTGACTCATCACAAAGCAGCAGTCACATTGACTTCTCAGTGGAGTTACATATAGTGATCATTTGAAACTCATAATGAGATGTAAGGAATTTCCTATTTTTTTGCTTTACCGTAGTGACTGTGACACTTGTGACCATGTGTGACATGAATGAGATGTTATATGGGCTAGCTGTGTTGTAGAGATAGTAATTACTCGAATTATATTATTTCCTTTTGAGTGTTCGCGTATTTGAAAATTAGCATTTTGTGACTTTTCCTTAATTTTTGATAACCAATGCAGTTTAAAAGTTCTGCCACATTTTACTAAAATAGTCTGGGATAACACAAGTCTCCAAAATATCAGATATTTTTCTTTTTTAGTTTACAAAGTACTCTAGACTTTTTACAATAAAATGATGTAAACCGCATGTAAATACGATAAACAGATCAGATAACCATTTTTTATGTTATACTATTTATGGCTATTGTAGTTGCCTAAGGAGTACTTAAAACTTTATTACGATTTTATCTCAGAATGTGTTTTCCAGATTCGTCATTCGTTTGTAGTTGCCTAAGGAATACATAAAACTTTCTATCTATTTATCTCAGAATGTGTTGTCAATATTCGTCATTCGTTTGCGGTTCTCTATGGATCACTTAAAATTTTGCAACCATTTATTTCGGAATGTGTTTTTTTTTTCAGATTCGCCAGTTGTTTGTAATTGCCCAAGGAGTACTTAAAACTTTGTATCCATTTATCTCAGAATGTGCTGTCCAGATTCGTCATTCGCTTGTAATTGCCTAAGGATTACTTAAAATTTTGTATCTAATTATCTCACAATGTGCCAGATTCGTCCAGATTAGTCATTCGCTTGTGGTTGTCTAAGGATTACTTAAAATTTTGCATCCATTTATCAAAGAATGCGGATTTTTAGATTCGTCATTCTTTTATAGTTGCCTAAGGAGTACTTAAAACTTTATTACGGTTTTATCTCAGAGTGTGTTGTCAAGATTCGTCATTTGTTTGCGGTTCCCTAAGGATTACTTAAAATCTTGTATCCATTTACTTCGTAATTTTTTTTTCAGATTCGCCAATTGTTTGTAATTGCCTACGGAGTAATTAAAACTTTGTATCCATTTATCTCAGAATGTGCTGTCCAGATTCGTCATTTGTTTGTAGTTGCCTAAGGATTACTTAAAATTTTGTATCTATTTATCTCAGAATGTGTTGTCCAGATTCGTCATTAGTTTGTGGTTGTCTAAGGATTACTTAAAATTTTGCATCCATTTATCTCATAATGCGGATTTTCAGATTCGTCATTCTTTTGTAGTTGCCTAAGGATTACTTAAAACTTTGTATCTATTTATCTCAGAATGTGGTTTTCCAGATTCATTTTTTGTTTGGGCTTGCCTAAGGATTATTTAAAATTTTATATCCATTTATTTCACAATGCGTTTTTTCAAATTCGCCATATTTAAATTGATATACCTAAATTTTTATGAAAGATAACTTTATGAGATTTCGTACAGTTATATTCAGTTATATGTTGATTAAATTGTCATCAAGGCTTTTAGTTTTGGGAGAAAATTTTAAAAATGTGATTATCGTAGCACAAAGTATTCATAAACGGACTTTTTTATTTAATTATTATCATTTTTTAAAATGTTTTTGGTAAATCTTGAAGACAAATTAATATTTATGCTCCTTTTGTACTCAAAATTAAAAATAAATAAATGCAGGAATCATTACGTCAGAAGATATATATATATATATATTTAAATATGGCTAAAATAAATAATTTTTAATTTTATTGAAGAAATTATATTTAAAAAGGGATTTATATGTAAATACACATTTCAAGAAAAAAAAAGCAGAAAAAATATTTATAAATAAAAACAAGATGAATAAATTTTGTTTTCCGGGCCATCTACACGGAAAAAAGTTCTTCCACTGGCATCTAGAAAATAAATTGTGACTCTAGAAAAAAATAGTTCCATGTCATCCTTATAAATTCTAGTTCCCTTTGCTAGAGAGTTCTAGTTATCCCTATTAAAATTCAAGGCCATTTTCCTATATTATCGTAGTCAAACTTATTTTAAAATATCTGCAAATAAATGTGAACACAAGAAGTGAGTTTTAGTAACTATAATTCTAGTTTATGAATTAATTCTAGAAACCAAGTGATAATATCTCGCAATTCAAACGATTCATAATACAATGTATCGTTTCATCACCTAGAAAACTAAAGACTAGAAATTCTCTATCAATTCGTCTATTCGGTTTATTTGTTTACCTTTCGCATAACTCGGAAATCTACATTTCTAGTTCAGGGATTTAGAAAATGACTACCTATTCGTTCTAGGTGAAAGTGGAATATGATTTCTTTCAGTGTATGTATTTTGTTCTTCTCATAGAGGTCTGCACGGGCCGGAACTTCCAGGCCCGGACCGGCCGGCCCGAACGAAAGCTATCTTGGCCCGGCCCGGTGTAAAAATTGAAAGTTCGGCCCGAGCCCGGCGCGGCCCGTTTGCATTTTTACAATTCTCGGACCGGCCCGTACAAAAATCACTAAAAACAGGCCCGGCTCGGCCCGACACAATTTCTACAAAAAAAAAATCCTTTTTTTTCTCAACATACAATTAAGATACTTTTAATGAATACTACATACATATTTATAGGAACATTTTACAGTATATTTTAGATTACTATGATGTTCGCAAAACAGAAAACACACAATAGTAAACATTAACGATTACTTACAGTGTTTTAGTCATCATGTCTACAGATATTTCAAAATTCAAATAACGATTCATTAAAAGATTAATGTAGTTCAGAATAAAAGATTAAAAACATGATAGCTTTTGAAGCTGTATAATAAAAAGTAGATTTGTGAAAATATTTTTCTCATTTTTAAAGCTCAAATACAAAGGAGCTGCATTTCGACACATTTATGAATTCATTTTTTTTTTTCGGAAACTCGTAAGATTGGCAGGTATTCTTATTCAGAAGCTATGTAAATGTCGGTTTTTTTTCCATAGTTAAAAGCAATATATCTTTCTGAAAATACTGCCAAAGTTAGCGTTTTGAATCGAATTTCCGGAAGCGATAGCACAGGAAAGGAGAAGAACATACTGCCACGTGACAAGAATCTCTGTTATCTTTGTAAGCAATTTATCACATATGGAAAAAGCTATTCGTTTCCAAATGCCTTCAATAGGCAGGCCTGTCAATTTTATGCCTTCATAGTTAAAAATGAGTCAGAAAATGTGTCTGAAAGTTTCGCATTGTTGAACAGTGAATATGAGAACCACCTTAAGGTATATTTCCAAAGATACCGTTAAGAGAAGTTCATTATCACTATTAATACTACAAGACATAATGACTGTCCTACACATCCTGAGATCGATTAAGACCAGTTCCGTCCCGGAACGAGTCTGCTGAAAAAAATTAAACTCGGAATCAGACATCTTGTAACTGTACGATGCCGATCTCTTCGACGGACATGTTAAATTTCTGTATTGATGTTGTTAAACTCGCATCGGCTCGTGACGCACGTTTATACGTCTTGTGAAAATCATATTCATTGAAAATGACTCGTATTTTATCTACTTCGCTTGAATTCTTATGTCGGGGCGACAGGCCCGATTAATTTTTTTATCGGCCCGGCCCGGCCCTGCAGGCTCGTTCAATCTTTTCGCCGGCCTGGCCCGGCCCGTTGAAAAATTGTCCTAATTCTGCCGGCCCGGCCCGCGGGCCGGACCCGTGCAGACCTAAGGATAAAAATAATAAATAATACATGAATGTGAAGAGAATTTTTGAATTCTTTATGAATTAAGGATTTAAATAAACTTTATTATTTTTGTGAGTTTTGTATGAGAGAATGTAAAGAATTGTAAAAGTTGCATTTAAGGGGTCTCAGGACTCTTAAAGTCTCAAAATTTTCGAAATTTTAATTCTTTTAGATGTTAAACTCCTACCAATTCTGAACATTTTAATATAATTGTTTCCTCGAAATTCTCATTAGAACCGAAGTTATGGCTTTTAGAATTATACCCGCTTAATAGCTGAAGCGGCTTTTTCGAAACTTTGAAGTCCTTTTTCTCCAAAAGACGTTTTTGGGCATAACGCGCAGGATATCTCAAAAACTTCTGAATATTTTTTTATAAAATTTTCAAAACATACGTTCCATGTTAATATGTATAAACTGAACCTAAAATTTCCTTTTTATTGTTCAAACAAATATTTTTTTACGTGATTATGTTGTTGAAATTTTCAAAATCTTGTATTAGCTAAACACAACTTTGTGTTAAAGATATAAAAATGCTTTAAATACAAATTTCTTTAGGTTCAGAGTAATTATTACAATCTGAAGTATAAGTAGGTACCAAAATTTTCATTCTAGCTGCAATATTTATTTTGTAATCGTGCGCGTAAGCTATTATACAAATTTTCTGCTCGTAAAATATCTGACAATTTGGAGCCTACTGTAAATGTTAACTTTGCACCTTACAATTTTTTAAATACATAAAATGAAAGAACGTACGTATATCTTTCATCCCAATAAAAATTGTGTTTTTAAATCACATACATTTTAAGATATTAAATTTTAAGATATTGTTGAAAATGGTCTATTTTTTTTCCATTTTTTACAATTTTAAGACTCCTGAGACCCCTTAAAAATATATTGTCCCAGTAAAAAAGAAAACTATGAAGATTTAAGTCTAAAACATCAAACATATTTCGTTAATCAATGAATTTTGGTAAAGAAACAGTTTTAATTTACAGTTTCTTTTTCCGAGTTTCTTTCTTTTCCCCTCCACAATTTTATTAAAAATTACTATTATTTTGAAATGACAAAAAGTATTGAATTCTATCATGGCTTTAAAATAATAAATAATAAGAGCTGATGTTAAATTTGAAAATATGATTAAATCCTCGAAATACATGTTTTAAAAAAGTATTGCCCAGAAATTTTACCGAGCTATATATCTTTTTTATTTATTGCGTACCATAAGTATATATATAAAAAAAGAAAGTACACAGCGTCAAATGTGTTAACAGCAAGCGAAAAAAAAAAAAAGAAAAGAAAAGAAAAGAAGAAATAGATTGGCGAACTAACAAGCGATTTTGGATGATGATCAAATTTATAAGGGACCACAACCTGAACGAGACCTTTACAACAACAAACAATTGTAAAAATCTGAGCATGTATTGAAACATTATGCATAGACATATCATGGAATAAACACACGAACAATAACAACAACAAAACAAAAACCATGCAATTGGATTGTATAATTTCTTCATCGGAAGTCGGTAATTTATTTAATAAAGGATTATTGATGTAATAAAAGGAGATAATAAAGGAAACCGGTTAAATAAATGAAGGATTATTTCGTCAAAATTTACATAAAAAACGAATGCAAAAAAATTATAGTTTATCTCTTACATGCAGGAAATAGCATATAAAAAATTACATAATAAACATTGTAACCAGACATATGAATTCTGATATACTGTTGACAGTCCGTTACTTTTTTTTTCTTATGCGGATTGCGTGAGGGATACGACTTTCTTGAAATAATACAGCTTGCCTTAGATTCATCGTATTTAATCTATAATTAAATAAGGCGAATATTACTATTTCAGATAAGTGGACGCAATCAAGCATTCTAGATTTTTAAAAATTGTAACGGCTGTTGGCAACACTGTATATGAATCCGACCATATGAAACACCTAAATTAATTCAAATTGTTTAATACTACGCGTATCGGCTAATCAAAAGAAATAAAGAAAAATAAGATAAGGAAACGAGGAAATTCAAAGAAAATTAAATTAAATTGTATTGTCCAAAGATATTTTATATCAGATCATAAAAGGAAACGTGGCACGTGATGTTAAATAATTACATAATATTTCATTTTTCTTGTATATCAGAAATCGAATTTCTATGATCATAATTTCAAGGATGTTTGTAATTATAGGTATAAAATTGTATTCTATAATATGAAAGATCAATCAATATCTATGTGAGTGAAACTGATATATGAATGTCATTTTATTAAAAAAAAAAACACATAAAATAATGTGTAGTGTATTTTCCCGTTTAAACAAGAATATTTCATATCAAAACTTTAGTCAAATTAAAAATTAAATAAAATTAACTTTAATTGTATCTAAACTTTCAAACTATAATTAAAAGAAAAACAATGATTTAGCCAATCGAAAAATAATTAAATTAAACTAAAAAAACGGATTTGTTGGCTCAAAGTTGTGAAAAAATGATTAATCAGAATAAGCAAATATGTAAGGATATCTTTGATAAATAAAGACGGTTTCAAAAGGCAATGAAAGAAAATAGCGAATAAATTAATCACTGGAACTTTAATATGTCCATATCAACTCAGATCATCAACGAAATAATAAATATAACTAAAGTTCACCAAAACTATGAATACATTAATAAATATTTCTTAATTTAATTTTTGCGAAGAAGAAATATTTATTACAGATATCACTTTCTCCCAAATAAAAGCATAATAAAGCAATAGAACAAAGGAAATTGTAAATATAATCAATGAAAATTCAAATTCTTAATAAATGAAAATTTATTTAATTTAACACGCTCGTACGAACTCATTCTACTGGGTCATGAATGAAAATTTTACTAAAGTTTCATCAAAAATCATGGATAATCCAGCCAATTCTTTGAAAACAATGCAAATATAATGATCGAATTTAGTTTTGTTTTTCTAATGGAACCTTTTAATTTGGTAAATTTTTATTCGACATTGTTTTCAAAAGAACAATGCTTAAGACGACAAAGAGTTTGTGATGATTGTATTAAGGTGAATTATTTTTTGATATGTGATGATTGTATTAAGGTGAATTATTTTTTGATATAACAACTTATCAAATAAAGAGCAGGGCCCCACCAGTGGCCGAGAGGTTCTGCTCTCGAAGCTGGTAGACGGGAAGTGCTGGGTTCGATCCCAATCGCGCCCGTCGGCCTAACCGTTCGGAGTTTTCGTGGTTTTCTTCGAGCCGTGGATCTTCCATGCGTTAATATGGATTAGGTTCCCTTAGAAAGACCCCCACGGAGGGCACTCCCCCCGGGCCTATATCCCTCGTGTAGATAATTGGCCGTCAAAAATCAACTCAACCCAACCAACCCAAATAAAGAGCAGTGATAACTTTAACGAAATTTAATAAAGGGTAAAAAAACGATAACATGCCAGTAAATAAGGAAAACATTTGAGATGCTTTATTGATAGTTGATATCGTCATCATATCTGTACTGTAACTAGGGAACATTCCCAACTGTCAGTTCTGCATTTTGGCAAGAGCAGTATCGTTCGAAAGCTGTATTTATTCTGTATATGACTATATAATATTCTCAAAGGATGGGGAGTAATAATTTCAAGGAATCTTAAAAATCTTTCCAATCAGCATGCCCTTTTTGTCCTGAAAAATAAAACTTTTTCAAAATATCTCTTGAAAATGCAATTTTGTTTAACATTCCTACACATTTATCAGAAGAGCAACACAATAAGATTTTGACTTTTTTCTGGCTAATTATTTTTTATCCATCAAAAGAAATTTCATTCATGCTTTCATTGTACTTTCTTCGCCTTCTGATGTTAAATTTGGAAAATAATTCAGCTAAATATGATCCCTTAATCCTTGCAATCTTCACGCTATCTTCCTTTAAAAACTATGTCAAAAACTCATCAGGCTAAATGACTTCGCCAGAGAAACTACTAAACATAAGCAGCATAATTTGCGTTGTTATTAAATAAGTGGATAAATTATCACTGGATTTTGATGAATCTTTAGTAAAACTTATTTCCGTTTTTGATGTGATATAATAAAATGAGTATAGCTATGTAAAATTAGATTAAAACTTTCATTCTGCAATATGTTCATCATTTTTCATTGTATTCTTCATATTTTTGGCTGAAAACTAAAACAGAAACGAAAATGTCCAATTTTTTAAAATAATTAATGCAAACATAAATATTCATAATTATAAATTAATGATACGTGTTTATTATATGTACATAATAATTAATTAATTAAAAGTGTGGCCCAAGTTGGATCTCTGCGCCTCTGACAAAAACTTTTTATTTCCATATAAAATAAAATGTAATTAATTCATCTATGACACAGAATGATTTTCTAACTATAAGAATTTCATCTAATTGAAAAAAATGTTTTAGGTATACATATCTCGATTTATCTTTTATAAAGATTTTTGTAAATGATCTTTAAACTAGAACTTTCTCAAAGAGTATTCTAAACACTTCTGCGGTTTCAAACTAAATATTTTCCATCGGTGTCAAGACTGCAGCTTTTAATGAGCACGTGAAAAGCGTCTTCAAAGTTTAATCATATAGACATTGCTTGCTTTATAATTTGCACTCATATCTTGAGTGATGCTATGGCTGATATACACAGTGGAATTCATAGTTATAAGTAAAGAGTGTCTCATTTGAGAAGAATCAGATAAAATCAATTAGTAATGTTGAAAATTTACATAGTAACAAACGAGATTTTTGGAACACATATAGTTTCGGTCGAGTTTCAGTTCTGCCGAATTTTTGGCCGAATGTTCGGCGAAACTCAGATTTCGGGCCGAAAACAAAAACGAAATCGAATTTTCGGTCGATCTCTAATTACAATGCTTTCCTTACACAGTGTGTTCGGAAAGTAACAAATATAAATAAGCAATTTTCGTGCAAAATGTATTTTTAGGTGCGTTCGTAATTATATAAATACGTAGCACCTATATTTGACGTTCAATCCGTCTGTCTGTCCGTTCGTCTGTCTGTCTGTCTGTCCGCCCGCCCGTATATAACAGAGCAAAATCTATCCAACCGAATGGTCTGAAATTTTAAATATATAATTGTTGCAAAATTTTGTCTAGTCATTTCAAATTTTAGGAAAATCGGATGTATAGTTTAATGACAGGGACAGTCAAAAGTTTTCCGTTACATTACGGTCAAGGTGAAAAAATTATTTCAAGGGCATTTTAATGATGTTACAGACTTTCGAACAGAATGAAATTGATATGGACTTATGAAGAGCAATAAAATATACATTCAGCACAACATGCTGTGCAAAAAATATTTATAAAACTAGTTACAGTACGAGCGCACCTTTTTGCCACGTTTGACGTCCAATTTCCAACTTGTTAAAATGTTGCATTATAATAACATCCCTACATATTTATCTAAATATTTATCAATAAAGCGACACAAAAGCTTTTCTATTTTTTTCTTGCCAGTTGTCTTTTATCCCTCCAAGAGATTTCATTCATGCCTTCATTGCACTTTCGTTGCCATTTGATGCTATGCCAGATTATAATTCAACTTAATACGATCACATATTCTTTGCCATCTTAACATCGCTTTCTTTTGTCCTTTTGAAAGTCGTGTCAAAAAAGTGTCGGATTTAATAGTTTCGTTGGAGAAACGAAACTAAATTCCAGCATTACATTAAGCATTGTTATTAAATAAGTGAGTGAATCATCAAAGAATTTCGATGAGACTTTAGAGCTATTTATTTCCGTGCACGGCGTGATATAATATATTGCACATGACCTTGTAAAATGAAATTAAGGCGGCAGTGGACGTTTAAAAACATTTTCTACAGTTTTTGCTCAATTGTTTTGAAATTTAACACACATATAATTTGTGTAATAATTGAGAAAATTTCTTAATTTCATTAAAAAATATTAATATATAAATGAGTAATTAATTAATAATATGCTAATTAGTTATACAAATTTAAAATGCTCCATGCGCATTAAATTTTCTTTCAGAAACTTGTAAATTTTTTTAGGATAGCTTTATGATATTATATCAAAAATTGAAATACATTTTAAAATTATACTAAGTACCTTGGCAGAAAAAAATTATAAACATATAATATTGATGATTTCGGATAAAATTCAATGATAAAATATTATTATTATTTTTTTTTACCTTTATAGGAAATAATGTACACATATTAATAGCAAGTTTTGTAATAAAGTATATCAACAATAATATTACCAAGTATTATGAAAACTGGTAAAAAAAATCAAGACGCATGAAGCATTTTGAATTTACTCAGTCGGCGAAAATTCTCATTTTGAGAAAACTGGATTTAAAGTTTTATTTTTAAGTGTGTAACGTATCTTTTTGGCAGCTTCTCCGCATGGCCAGAGGGCGCTAAGGTCGTGGTTCTTTGCGCACGGAATAATTTTTTATAACTTTAATATGCAGTTATGAGCTAGCCAAGGTGCATGCCGGGCCACATCCGTTGACTGGAAAAATTGAACTACCCAACCGTGGTGTTAGTGATATTTAAATATGTGAAACTTCTAATTGTATATCGTGTATTGGTATTCGTTTTTATATGTAGATGGCCCCCTAAGCAAATTTTATACACATCATTTCAAAGCAGACTTTATTTCCAATCGTTTGGTACCATAGTAACTTTCTTCTACAATAATTTGTTGCAGTTTGCATGGGGCGTTTACTTTTCTTCCCACACTGTAAAAAAAAAAAAAAAAAAAAAAAAAAAAAAAAACCTGTAATTCTACAGATGTAAAGGTAAATGCTTACTAAAATTTTATCTGTACACTGTACAAAAAAGATGCAAACCAACAAAACTAGTTTTTGTAAAGCTACAAAAATCTGTAGCTCTTCAAATGAATCTGCTAAAATTACAGTAATCTTACTAAAATTTTATCCGTAACCCTGGTTGCAGTTACATAAAAAGTTCTAGACATCCCAGTTTCCTAAAAAATTCTTAGTAGCCTTACAGATTTTTTGATTTACGGTACAAAAGTGTATCTGTTACATGAATTTTTGCTGTTGCCGTTACATAAAATGTTCTAGGAAGCCCAATTTCCTAGAAAAATTTTAGTAACTGTGCAGATTTTTTTTTACAGTGCACGACTGTACATACTGTTGCATTTCCATTGCAATGTTTTTATTACCCGACTGAAAAGAAGGGTTATGTGTTTCACGTGTATCTGTGTATGTGGATTTTTTTATACCCTCGAAACATCCTCGAACGGCTGGATGGATTTTAATGAATGAGGTCTCTATCGATTCGTCTTAACGGCCCGATGGTTATAGGCTAGGTTTTATTTTTATAAATTCAAAATTGGCGGTCGTAAAATACAAAATGACGGTACAAACTAAAAAAAAAAAAAAAAAAAAAAAAAAAAAAAAAAAAAAAAAAAAATTACGCACCCTATTGAGTGGCATGTCATTGGATAGGTCTTTCAAAATGATGACAGTGTTTCATTGACTATTTTACAGTCAGAAGCTCCGTTAAAATATTATACAACCTGGAAGTTGTGTATGTATTGTGGATCTCTTGCTTTACTGCAACTCTAAACATCATAGACATCTATAGATCTTATCAAAACAGTGTTTATAGATAAGAACTAACAGTTAAGGGTGTATTCCGATCCAAACTGCTTATTTTCTGATTCATTTTAAAATTCATTTTTGCTCTCAAACGCATCAAACTGAGAAATTCTCTTATTTAGAAACTATATAATGTGCCATGCTTCTTAATTTTTTGATAAATGCAGAAAGTACTGTAAAAAACGCTGTCGAAGTTGGCGTTTTGAACCGAATTTTCCGAATCGAGCGATCTGGGAATGAAAAAATATGGTCATACTGAGAAAATAATTGTTTAAAAATCAAATTCTAATTAATTGAGATGAAAATGAAATCACACGGCATGTTAAACATATCTTCAGAAATCACCCCAGCAAGTTTCATGTTTTTACTTTTAAAAATGAGTCTGAAAATGTCTCAGAAAATTTCGAGCTGTTGAGGGTGGAAAAATATTTTTTCGAATACACCCTTAAACACAACTTAAAAGTCATCAATACAAGTAAAAAAAAAAAAAAATAGGTAAGTAATATAAACAAGTAATATAATAAAAATATTTTAAATCAGTTCCTACTTAGGTCAATAAGAGAATTTTTTTCTCCCATTCTTCTTTCCTTTTGAGTGGCGCTTAAAATGCCTTGATTAAGAAGAGGGTTCTCTCAGTCTTAAAAAACCTTGATTAAGAAGGGGGCTCTCTGGATTATTGAAAATTAATTAATTTAATTAAATTAATGAATTAATATTTGAAAAAAACGGGATTAACATCAAGTGTCATCCACTACAAGCTTAAACAAATTTATTTGAGCTTGATTGGATGAATAATAAGTATTTTATTAACGACTGAAAATTTGAACAAGATATATATAACGAGAGTGAGAGCTAACAGTAGGAATTGAAAAAAAAATAGTTTAACATTGATGAGAAATAATTAATTAGTTCGCTTTTTACGCAGTCGGGTTTTTTGATTTTTTAAATTTAATTGTTTATTTCTCTCATAATTATTACCCTCAACCCGGGTTCAGTTAGGATGAAACACCCCGTATTTGTGCCTAAATCAGTGGTTTGCGACCCCATGTTCCATGACAATTTTTTATCATCTTGATGATTATTATCTCCTCTCCGAATTTGTCTGTTGAATTCGGCAACATTCTGCATTTTTTTTTTATTACTTTTTGACGCTAGACTTTGTTTGTAAGTTACAATAAATATTTTTAAGCTATCAAAAATTACACACTATTTAAAGCAAATTAAATGATAGCATAAAACTTATCGGTTTTTCACAGAGTTCAGTTCAGAAAGAGAATTCATAATTTTTTTTTTTTTTTTTTTTTTTTTTTTTTTTTAGAGAATATATGCTAAATCTGTGTTTGCTAAACATGATTAATTTTGTATTGTGTTTTAGAATAAATAATTTATCATGTATTCGCATTGTAATATAAATTATCTTACTTTATTAACAAACAAAAACGAACATAATAATTGCATATCCATGCCACCTTATCCCATTTTTTAATTGAAATATTCTTTTTTTTCTACACGCGTTTAACACTTTCCGACAAAGCTGAAGAGTGTTTATGCATTCGGTTTGTTTGTCCGTCTGTCCACACTCTAACTCCCGTAAATATAATCAGATTTTCGTGAAATTGATAACCCTTATTTAGGGTCACCAAGGCATGTTTGAAGTATGTGGGATTAATAGTTCATTTACAGGGGCAGTCAAAAGAATTGCGTTACATTAAAGTCAATGGGAAAAATCCATTGCAGTGTATTTTAATGACATGACGCTATTTCAAATGTATTGAAACTTATATAAATTACTGAATTTCCCTACAAGATTATTAGTATACAATATATACAGGGCTAATCAAAGGATTCGGATATTTTCCCGATTGTAGACGGGGACAGCTGAAATTTGGTTTTGAAATGTGTTATGCGCTTCCATAGGGTTGAAGTAGACATAATATTTTAACTTATTAAACGGTGCAGTTTTGTTACATTATTCTGAATGTGTTGGAAAGTGTTTCATAATCTATGCTTGACTCATGATTTTTTCTTTCTTGTTTATTTAATGTTTTTAAGATGTGCAACATTTTTTTTTGCATGAATATGTAATGATTACTAGAAGAAGAAAAACTGGAGAAACGAAACTAAATTCCAGCATTACATTTTGCATTGTTATTAAATAAGTGCATGAATCATCAAAGAATTTCGACGAAACTTTACATCTATTCATTTCCGTAAATTCATTTGCTAAACACGTAACTGTGTATGTTAAGCATTCTTAATTTTGTATTGTGTTTTAGAATAAATAATTTATCATGGATTCACATTCTAATATGAATTACCTTACAATAATAACTTTATTAACTTCGTTATGAAGAAAATTCGTTAAATAGAAATCAACTCAAATTCATGAAATTTATTAATAAAATATACATGCATGAAATGAAAAATACACATAAAATGGAAATATTGGAAAAATGTATCAGCAACTTTTCTCTTACGAAATCAATAGATATATGAGAAAGACTATCTAAAACACACAAAATAAAGAGAAGTAAACAAAAACTGAAAGCGTAGAGTACCTTTTCTCTGTTTTCTTAGTATTCCACATCGTTAACTTTAAAAAAGTCTGTTATGTTACTTTGTACAGGTTTCTTAAATACATTGTTCATAAAAATTTTCGCACTTTTGTAAGTATCCGAATATTTCATCTGGACATCTTTTTGAAACAGGAATCCCCTTCTTATTATATCGAAGATTTTTATCATTTCTATTTTTAAATGCAGATGGTTAAATAAATATATAATTTCATTTTCATACAATCCTCTGATATAAATACATCACTGTAAAAAAAAAAGACTAAAATACTGAAATACTACTGGCAATTTTGACGCCAGTACTATTTCCGCATTTTAACGGAACTTTTTGCCGGTAAATTACAGAAAAATTTCCGTTAAATTCCAAAAAAAAACCGGAAAATTTTCAGTAATTTACCGGGAAAAAGTTCCGTTAAAATACGGAAATAGTACTGGCGTTTAGATTACCAGTAGTATTTTCGTAAATTAGTCCGGTTTTTTTTTTTTTTTTTTTTTTTTTTTTTTACAGTGATACATCCATTGCAACAGCAACCTCTTTTCGTTTGAATGTTGTACATACAAGAAAGTGGAAACTTCGTTATATAGAATATATTTTTCGTAATATGGAGATTAATTTACATGTTAATGGTGTTCAAAGTCAAGGTTCAGCAGAACATTTCGTTAAGTATAGAAAACTTCGTTAAATAAGGACTTAAAGGGAACGTCCACCGTAATTACATATCCATACCACCCTATTCCATTTTTTAATGGAAGTATTCATTTTTTCTATGCGTTCAAGGTTTTTCTTATTTAATGTTTTAAGATTTGCAACATTTTTTTGCATGAGTATGTAATGATTACTAGAAGGAAAAAAAAAGTTGGAGAAACGAAACTAAATTCCAGCATTACAATTTGCATTGTTATTAAGAAAGTGCGTGAATCATCAAAGAATTTCGACGAAACTTTACAACTATTCATTTCCGTGGATGGCGTGATATAATATATTGCGCATGACCTTGTAAAATAAAATAAAAAGTTTTCAGCAGTATATATCTTTCACTACTTTTAGAAGCTAAGCTTTGCGTGTAAGTGATATATCTACAATAAATATTTTTAAGCTATGTAAATTTAATATTATTTAAAGCAAAATAATGAAATGATATAAAATTTACGGAGTTCAGTAAGAGAAGAATTTATAAATAATTTTTTTAGAGAATATCTATATTAAAAACATATAACCGTGTATGCTAAACATGCTTAATTTTGTATTGTGTTTTAGAATTAATTTATTATTGATTCCCATTCTAGTATAAATTATTTAAACAATAACTTTTTAAACAAACAAAAACGGTCACAATAATTGCATAATCCATACCAACTCTATTCCAATTTTTAATGGAAATATTGTTTTTTTCTATATGCAATCAAGGTTTTTTTCTATTTAGTGTTTTTAAGATGTGTAATTTTTTTTTACATGAGTATGTAATGTTTACTAGAAGGAAAAAAACATTTTTCAAGTGAAATACTGTTATGAGAATAAAAATCCATAGATATCTTAGAATATATACATATATATCAGGACTTGTTAAATCAGATCTTGAATAAAAATTAAATTTAAAAAATAAAAAAAACCGACTGCGTAAAAAGTGAACTAATTAATTATTTCTCATCAATGTGAAACTATTTTTTGTATTACTTATCTATTTTTTTTATTTACTTGTATTGATGACTTTTAAGTTGTGTTTAATTGTTAGTTCCTATCTATAAAAACTGTTTTGAAGAGGCCTATAGATGTCTATGAAGGTTAGAGTTGCAGTAAAGCTAGAGATCCTACCTACACAACTTCCAGGTTGTGTAATATTTAGACGGAGCTTCTGACTGTAAAATAGTCAATGAAACATCGTCTTCATTTTGAAAGACCTATCCGATGATATGCCACTCAATAGGGTGCGTAAAAAAAATTTTTCGTCTCTACCGCCATTTTGTATTTTACGGCCGCCATTTTGAATTTATAAAAACAAAAACTAGCCTATAACCATCGGATGATAGAGACCTCATTCATTAAAATCCATCCAGCCGTTGGGATGTTTCGAGGATATAAAGAAATACACATACCCAGATACGCGTGAAACACATAACCCTTCTTGACAGTCGGGTAATAAACCGTGGGCCAACTAGGTCCTAATTCCAGGATACCTGATTTTGGCAGTTCTTAAATTTGATATTTTTTTTTATAGAAGCTAATATTTTAAACCTATGTTGATCTTGTACTGATTATAGTCAATATTTTGCATAGACAATACATGACAATACATATATAGACAATACATGCAATAGACAATACATGCGCATTTTAGAGATAAATGCAGTTTTATTTAGAGGCGACAGAATTCGAGAATTTTTCGAAAGTCTAAGAGAAAGAAAATAAACACCTGTCATCGATTGTGAAAGTTTTGTGATTGTTATCAATAGATATGTGTTTAGTGCAGTAATGGGAATTGAAATTAAACAAAGAAGTTCCATTAACGATCTGTTTTAAATGTTTCGTATGCAGTTGAAGATAAAAAAGATCGATAATAAGCTTAAAAGGAAATATAAACGTTTCAAGGGTTTCTCATATCCGAATTTGCCGATTTTCGAAAAAAATTCGGAATATCAATGTAAATAAATAAGCAAATAAATAAATTGCAGAAAATTTTCCTAACATAGCAATAACACATATATGTGTAATTTAAATTAATTTTTCAATTAATTTTCAGCAGTGAAAATATTCAACATTAAATACATGAATTATCACATACGTGAATTATCATACGTGAATTTTCCCTCTTGTGCTGCGGTTGCAGCCTTATCGACATATGTGAGTGAGAAATGCCAGGCTGGGTATCGTACTCGTAGCTCAAATGGTAGAGCATTGGAGCCTTATTCCGAGGATTCGGGACCGATTCCCGGCTTGATAATATTTCACTCTGTTGCTTTTACACTTAGCAGTGTGATTATTAACGTATTTAATTAATATAGCAATAGCGTTTACGAAAATATAATGTAATGCAATGGATCTTTTTCTGAAGATTTCTGAAGAGTTCCCTGAATGGTGGATAACTACGAGGTTATACCGAATTCTTGTGACAGTTTCTACAATTATGTTTAGTGGATTTTCATCTCCCACATGCATTCCATCGCACATAAATATTGCAGGTATTCATACAAGTTCTTAAATATTATTGAATATAACTCTTTTGATTTTCCTATAAAACTAAAGCATATGATAAGAAATACCGTCAAATTAATGTATGAAACTAAATTTATGATTTTAAAATCTTGAATAAGTGGTTATGAATTAGTAATTAATTATAATGAAAGATTTACTGTGTTAGCAGAAAAAAAAAGTAATGAAACTATTCAACTCCTTAGAACCATTATGAGAATATCTGAAAATTATGCCTGCATGTAGAAATAAAAAGTCTCTAATACCAGAGGGAGTCGATGTGGCGTCACAAATGGTTACAATACAAGTGTCACAATCATAATGATGGGCAAAATTTTTCTTATCCAGTCTTTAACCCCCTCACTGACAAGCCCGTGTTAATATGTTCACTAAGCTCCAGGTTTCACTGCAATACAAGCAATATTTAAAATAATATAATTCTATTGATTTAATGTATTTTTAATGCATTGAACAATGATTAATACTTCCAAGGATTGCATTCATATTCGTTATTAATTTTTTTATATATAAAATGTTGGAAGAATCATCTTCTTTTAGCATTTAAAACAAAATATAGAGAAAACAACATTACAATTTTTCCCCATACGTCACATTATGATGATTCGCATGTGATCGTTACTCCGCGACTCCACAGTGAAGTCTAGGCGAATCAATTTTGAATCATTTGTACCTTGTGACAAAATGGAACATACCAACTTCACAGTAACTTATTTTCTAAGTAACTTGGCGGCAATGGGAACAGTAAGCGTTCCATTTGAGTCACATTAATTTCACATTCAGGTGACATTCGTTTCACGGTTCTATTATGTACTTGAAAAAGGCAAATCAAATTGTCGAGAGTGAAAATGATAAATTTGACAAACCCTCAAAATGGCTAAAATTCGATAAAATTTAACAGAAACGAGAAAACTTTTTCTCCCCAATTCATTGTTTCTAGATACACGCAGTTGGGGAAGTTTTCGCAAATTCCAGAGGAAGAAGATTGATATTACCAATGATCGATCACAGGAGTAATGTATAACTGCTATTGATCAGAAAAGCAATTATGGCTCTCGTAGGAATCTAAGGGAAAAAAACCTAAAAAAGAATTTTCATTAACGATTTGTTTAAATGTATTGCTTTTACAGTTGAAGATTGAAATATTCGATTAAAAACTTAAAAGTGTTCTCAATTTTCTATTTATCGATTTTTTTAAAAGATACGAAATAATTTTCATTCGTACATTCTTAAAAAATTCAGCTATTCTTATCCAGGATTCGAAATATCTACTACCAAACTGAAGAACCAAACATATTTCAGAAAATACAGTGAGAGTGGATGCTTGTGACTGATTTGCAGGACTTGGAAATTACGAAAAAGTGTCATCAACTAGTGACTAATTATAATCAAAGTTTGCAGCATTCTTAAGAAATAATAATAAAGCTATTCGAACCAGAAAAAAATTAGAGCCAGAATGAAAATATCTAAAAGAGGCAAGTCATTCATTTTTAATCCTATCCTAAACGCTTTCCTATCTTTAATTATAATTATACCCATTCTTACTTTAGACTACAGATAGACTACTTCTCTTTCTTTTGGCTTCCTAAGTTTTAAAAATACAGCTTTTCTAGGCAGGACGTAAAGTTGGTGTCAACTACTAAGCCCAAGAAATGCCTAAACTGTCCGTCTATTAGGAATGCATTACTATAATTATGCGTATATTATTAATCGTGCATTAATGAATTCATGTACGATTGGTTCTCCTGCTATCGTTTACGATGATAAGGGAAATACTTCCGGAATCGTATGAGACATCACAGTAAATTTTAGTGAACGTTTCCGAAAACATATATATTTTTAGAATAAAACTGGAAGAGAACGTTTTAAAATTTTACATATGCAATGTAATTTTAAATATTTGGGAATGAAAATAATTCTTCGTACATTCGCGTCAGAAGAAGACACGATGTCGACCGGAAAAATAACAAATTCGAGAATAACAGATAAGGTTTGATTGAACTTAGCATGCAAGAGAAAAACTTTTCACCAATTCACTATTTAGTGATGATAGAAATTAAGTATTTCTCAGACGTGTGAAAGAGAAAATAAATATCTGTGATCGATGTGACAATTTTATGACTGAACACCGTCACAAGAACTGAACAGATTTTCGTAAAAAACGACCATTTTGCGGCCGATTCTATAAGGAAAATCATCAAATAAATGTGACAGACTATAAGTGATAAAGGCGTTAGTGGCGTATAAGTAACGTCTCCTCCAACAACGCTCGAATCCAACTAATTCCACTGTGTCAAAAATTTATGAAAATTGGTGTTCCTATTGAGGTTTTGGAGTTCAATTTTAATATGTAGATGCCGCTTATTAGGATGAGCGAAGCGAATCTTCTACTAGGCTACACAAATTACATTTTGTCGTACGCTTTACAAAACACTATTCAGTATTTTGACTTGAAATTAAAAATAAATATAAATTATGATCCGTAGATTTGCACAATATATTTTTTTTTTACAGAATAACCTTAAAAAAATTATTATTTTAATTAATTTATTTTACATGTTTTTCCACCGTGGACGCATTTCTGCAAATAAAAAAATGAAACACGTATATTTTCAGAAGAAAAAATAAATCATGGAGTTAGTAATAATAGATAGAATCATGATTAATTAAATAAATAAAATATATTTTCATTATTCCGCCAAAATATCATAAAAACTGTTTTTTAAATTTAATTAAGGAAAGAAATATTTTTGGAGTTAATAGAAATAAAATATGATCTGTACGCTGACAATTCTTACGCATTTTAAAAGAATTATATTATGATTTATTTTATTTTTTTTTTTTGTAAAGAGGCAATAAAAGAATTGCAAACAAATAAAATTAATTGTTAAATTTGTTATATAAAGTGTTATTCGAATTCGAAGGTTGGATAATAACAATAATATAATAAGTTAATAATTCTTAGTATCAACGAGAGCAGATTTCAAATGTTTTTCCAGAAAATAGGATTTTGAAGAAATAACTTTCTTCATGCTCTCTTGGAATATATTATTCAAAGATTGCTTTCAAAGATTATTTGATGTGAATTACAAAGATTGGAACCATACCTATTTCAAACTATTTGAAAAAACACCAGAGGCTGTTGGAAAATGTAAAAACATCTTAAAAAGAGCTTTTAGTTGAAAATTTTAAAATATTTTGTAAAATTTTGCTTCAAAAATATTTTTATTCATACCAGTCTTATATCATAAATAAAAAATTCCGAGGAAATTTTTAGTTATTTGGCTGAATTTACATTTCTAAAATTAAAATGCGCCAAACATAGAATAACGTTTTTGTTTAATAAAGATGAAAAAAAATTATTGTTACTTTCAAATATTTATCTTATTAAATAATGCTTCGCGAATCCAAACAAAGCATGGCTTTTGCTAGTTATAAAATGAACCAATAAAATATGAAAAATTGTGTGCGAGTTAAAACGGTACTTTTCTTTTTTTCCCCGCATTAATTAGAAGTCAAATTATAGCTCAACGTTTGCTTTTTAAACGTAACTTTTGAAGATTTTCGCGTATTGATCCAGAATTAAAGGAATGGTTGAGACACATAATTTAGCTGCACCAGCTTTGAATTTTAAAACTTTTAATAATAATTTTGTAACATGCATGGATTAAAAGCACCTCTATTTTAGTTTTAATTTTTATCTTTCATTTCAACCAAAAGGTTTTTTCTTTTTACCTTTAATATCAAACAAAGCATTTTTTTACAACTAGAACAATTACATTTTATGAAGTTCTTGTAGAGAAATAATTTTTTTTTTCATTTGCTTACCAGCTGCATACTCTTAATGCAAATTGTTTTGCTTCAGTGTTTTTGCGGAGATTCTTTTTATAATTACAAAAGAAAAAAAAAATCTGTTGCAAAGGCGCTGTCTCATTTTTTAATGTTGTTTGTATAACCCAACGTACTTTGACATTGTTATTTATACGGTTCATTTCATCTCGCCCTTAAAAAAAATATATACAAAATATTTTCTGTGCACAAAATAATTTTTTCTAGTTTGATGTTTTATTAATAGTTTTCTTTCGATTTGTTTTCTGTTTGGTTTCGTAAATTTCATATTTGTGTTATTTTCTATGTATCTTAAGAAAGTCTGTGTTTTTATTAAACAAGCACGAAAAATCATGTGTACAGCGTGGATTATAAAACACTTTCCAACACATTCAGAATACTCTAACAAATCTTCACAATTTATTAAAATGAAAGGTGATGCCTAAATGAACAAAGGATGACCACCCCGGGAACTCAGCTTCTGTTAAGAGTATAAGTGTAATCTCGGGGGGAAAACACAAACCCACTGCTCACTTTAATACACATTAACAATACAATCGATCATACATTGCTAGTAATTAGAGTATGATATACCAGTTAATAATTTATAAAGTCCGTTTGCAACAAAATGTTTACAAATGAAAGGTATTTATGACAATACTGAATACTAATTTACGTATAGTCCAATGCGAACATTATTTATTAACATGCAATTAAATATTGGATGCAAATAATACTTTTCTTGACTTCCATAATTTTGATACTTTACAATATAACCTCTTCGCTACCTAGGTCCACATATGTGAACATCTATTCTTTTTCCCATAAAAACTAAACTGTTTGACTTTTTTACATTTTGACTTCATTTCTTAATAGCTGAATGTTTTGTGCTTTCAAAGCAAACCAATAAATGGCAAAATTTATGCTGATTTTCTCATAAAATAGATGTTATTTTCATCTGAGTTTGCAAAATGCCTTCAAGAGGGTGTGGCCAAGAAATTGAGAAATTTTCATTCTTACTTAACTTAAATCCTTTACAATAAAATGTTTTGAGGATTTGTATACATTCACTTGATTAAAGGCCTTAAATTTGTGATTGCGTGAATTTGGATTAGTGATAATTAAATTGATATTTTAACAGAATTTGTAATTCTAGACTCCTATTTGTAAACCTAAATTACTAGCCCCCCTAAGGTATCAATTTCCGAAAAGTTCTTTTTTTTGTAACCTATGATGTCATTTCGTTTGTTTAAAACCAATGAATGAGTATTTGTAGTATTATTTTAGCTTTGGGAACGAAGAGGATAAATCGCAGACATTGACATGCTGTAAATATATTTACATTACATAAAGCACAATGCTTCATTATGAGCACTAGGACATTGATACACAGTCAAATATTAAATACCAGTAATATTGTTCTTAAGATCCATAATTTTCCCATATTGCACTGCGAATCACGGTTATCAGTAGCAATCATGTTTTGAGTTAATCGATATTTAGAAGATAATTTCGAAATTATAAGTTATTATATATTAGCTATCAGAACACTAGTTATTCAACGCTTCTTAAAAATGCTCAGAAAATATGTCAGTGGGGGGAAATTAAAACCTTGATAAAGAAAAATGTATATCCAATGTGCACAGAATAAATGATAATTACCTCGACCACCATATTTTGAAAAAAAAAATGATACACAATTGTTAATTATGGCAATTAAAATATGAGAATACATAAAAAGAATTGTAATACAAAAATAACTATTTACAATATTTACAAAAAATTCACATTTGTGCTAACTTAACATTTGCAGAAATTTAGTCCCATCCCACGGCTGACAGAAGAGAAGGAAATGGAGATAGAACCTTAACTAATTAAAGAAGAACTGAGTGTGGGTGAGTGACGCGAACTCAGAAAGGTAGAGGATTTGAAAAAAATTTATTCGTTTGACTCTAAAAATTTCATGATATCTATGACGCGCTTAAGCAAAACTAGTCTATTAATCAGGTAAGCCAGCCAGTCCTTAAGTGACATTGTTCGCGATTTTTTGACATGAAGTGAGATCTAAATGTGCATTCTATGATGTAATGTAGTGTAGTTGATTGTTTCCCACAGATACAAAGCGGAGAGTCTCCTTTGTTTATGTGGAAGAGATGTTGTTGGAATGGACCGTTATTTGTTAGGAAGAGGAAGAGACATCTGTTGTGTGAGAAGAGGTTTGTTGGGACTTCTGGAAGGAAGTCTCGTGTGTATTGACCTACCTGTTCCAGTGCCATCGACTTTGCCAGCGTTCTATGAGAGTTCATTTAAGTGTGTGTTTTATTTATGATATCGGGAGAGCGAGGAAAGTGTGCGGGAGAGATTTGTCCGTAACCGCTGACATCGCCAACTGATCTGCCATTACCCACCATCATTACCCACTACGCCTGAGTGACCCCGTACCCAGTTAAAGAAAAATAATTGTGAAGAATTTTGAATTGTTGTTATGATTTCTAGGACTAAAATATTTTCTATATTAAATTTATCTAGGGCCATTAGGCCTGATAGACTATCGGAGGATATTAGGAACGAAAAGTCCGAGTTCGTTTCAGCCCAGTCAATTGCACTATAAATTGCATATAGTTCTGCCTGGAAGACAGAGAAGAGAGTTTTCGCTAGTCAGTTTTGCTTGTCATGAAAATATGTGTGTGTCTTCTCTGAAGACACAAAACGCTGCCCCTGTTCCCTCTTCCGACTTTGAAGCAACCGTAAAAATTTTAGTTTGCCCGTTGAAAACATCTGACTTTGAGGTTTTGATTCCCTGAAAAAGTGGGGATATTTGATAGTTTGAATATTTGGTCAAATATTGTAGTGCAAAGTTATTTGTTGAAGAAATTCCTAAGCGGGTAACCCGTGACAACTCTGACTCCACTTCCAGCTGAAGATCTAAGGGGGGGGGGGGGATTCCAGTTAGTACCTGGAGAGCCGATGTCGAAGTGTTTCTATAAGCTCTTGGTGCTTTTCTTTCAACAGTGCTTTTCTTTGAGCTGATATAAGATGACGAGTACCGGGCGATCCCCACATACGCGGAAACCAGATGCTGCACGCGTAGGCTATTTGTCTTTGTAAGATGGAGGAATACGAGATTTTAAAGAAATATGACGGTAAGCGCCCTGAAATTGGTGAAAATTTATAAAGACTCTGTGTTATCTTTGCCACCTCCCGTCTTTTATTAGCCAAATGGGGTAAGAATGAGAGAAGTTGATCGATTGTTATTCCAAGATAAGTAAGTGTTAGTTTTGATTTAATGTTTTTACCATACAATTTATAAAGTGGACCCCCTTTTACACACTTTGGATTGCCAAATCCAATTTTTCGTGGGATATATTAATGTTATTATCTCGTGCCCAATTTTGAATAAATTGAAGTATTTGGTTACCTTTTTCTTCCAACAATGCTCTCATGGGTGTCCCAATTATTACTAGTATATCGTCCGCATATGCGACAATTGCACAGTCCTTGAATAGAAAACGCCCTCAACAGCGTCTCTAGCAGTGCCAACCTTAGGAAGGGCCCAAGGCAAGAGCTCTGGGGACAACTCTTTGAAAAAAAAAAATTGGAAAACGCATAACGCATTTGAAAAACCGATTTCTGCTATCACCACGAATAGTCATTACAATACACGTTTTTTTTTTTTTTTTTTTGTGCAGCTTTTTATATGATCTACAGATATGCATGCATACTACTTAGTATGCTAAAAGCTAGTTCAGTTAAACGTATAGCATAGTAACAGTTGAAAATTTCCACTCAGCAACTTCCGCCAATAAACGGATGTTGTTCAGAACTTTTCTGCTACCCTGTATAGGATCTATAGAATTTATACACACCAAGTAATAATAATAATTAAAAAAAAAACAGCTAAATTTAAAAACGCACACCACAACTGAAACGCACTTCCGGCAACTACTGTTTGTAGGCTTCAATAGTTCAATTATTGTTAATTTTCTTCTATAGCCAAATTCTTTTGTGTGTCTCTGGAAATAAACGATAAGTTCTATAAACGCCGTATTCTATAGTAAGAGCCTTGTAGCACATCTCAGTGATGTATATCAATTTAAATATGCTTAAAAAACTGTAATATCATTGAAATACATGGCAAACAATTTTTCCCCATAGACGGTGATGTAACGGAATTCGTTTGCGTGGCCCTGTAAATGAACCGAAAATGATACACACTTCCTTTTCAATACCGAACATGCCATAGTAAACCCCAATAACATATATCAGTTTCATGGCAATCGGACAATATTGACGCGAGTTAGAGCACGGACAGATAAACCGAATTCATAAACACTTTTCAACTATGTTGGAAAGCGTTAAAAAGAAACAGAGAGAGAGAGGAACTCGGAATTTTTTTTCCTGCAAAAACTTTTGAAAATTTCAATAAATAGAAGCCTTTCAATGATTAATGCAGTTAGTAAAGTTGTAACAAGCTCATGTTGTCTTTGGTTTAATTTCTCTTAATAGTTGTTTTTTATTTTATTTTTTTTTAATCTCATCTATCTGATTCTGAATGATTATCAGATGTATCCAGGGTTTTACAAATTTGATAAAATTTGGTACCCAACAAAAAAATTCAGTCGTCAGTAAAAAAAAAAAAAAAACTCTTTCGCCATTGATTTTTTAAAAAAAAGCACAAAAGTTTTTTACGAATTGTTATACAAGATCAGAAACATAGGTTTATTTGGTGAATTTTAACGTATTTTAATTACATCAATTTGATATATATTTTTTAATGTTATTTCATTGAATCAATATTAATTCGTATTGACCAATAATATAAAAATATTTCAGTTTTTTGATAATAAATAAGTAAACGTGAAAGTAAGTCATATGAATATTCTTTACATTAATTTTTTTATAAAGAGAATTTAAATTAAAAATCATTAAATCGAATTTCTCAAAGAAAAAAAAAGAAAGGTATTTGTTCAACATTTTGAAATGCAGTCGATGCCCCATTATTTATCTCCCCTCCCGCCTTTTTCCCACAAAAATCTAGTTATTTAGTCGCCATCGTTATAGAAATTTCGTTAAAAAGTACAAAAAAAAAAAAAAAAAGATACCGCGGAAACTAAATCAAACTGTAACGTTTTGAGAGCTTATACGGGGTGTATTAGTGATGGGCGATTCTGGAAAATTCAAGAATCGATTCAAATCGACATCGTATAAAACTGAATCGATCACAATAAGAATCGATTCCCAAATTCTAGAATCGATACTTGAATCGATATTTCGATAGTCACAGATTCGCACAGATAAGCTCAAAAATATTAATTTCAAAACTTAGCGAATCAAAGAGCCGTAGCGACCACCTCCCATACCTCACATTTAGAGGGTAGACAAAGTCAGGGGCCCAGTCGTAAGCTATTACAGACCTTTGAGTCAAATAATAAAGTTTTTAACTTTTAAATTATTAGTTTTAAGATGTAATTTTACTAATATTGTAATTTAGATTTTATTTAAATTTATTTTTTAAGAAAGGTCTCGGTTAAATACAAGTTGGAAATTGCGCGTCAAACGTGGCAAATGTGGTGCGCTCGTACTATAACAGTGCACTTCATAAGTGCATATCAATTTCATTCTGTTCGAAAGTCTGTAACATCCTTAAAATGCACTTGAAATAATTTTTTCCATTGCCCGTAATGTAACGGAAAACTTTTGACTGTCCCTGTAATTAAATCATTGTGATTTTCTTCCAGCCTGAATTAAAATTTAAATTTTCAGGGACATAATTCACGTTGCCATAAGAACCGATTTAGTATTCTTACAATTTGAGTTTAATAATGTAACTAGAAAAGTTTATTAAAGTTCTTTTATTTAAAAAAAAAAAAAAAAAAAAAAAAAAAAAAAAATCGTCGCTGCAAGACGGGAAAATTTAGTTTTCTCAGAAGAAATAAAAATCAATTAATTTTACTGTCTTAGAAGGATAGTGGACGCACATGTATATTGCTTGGAAATCTTTAACATTATAGCTAGTAACTAGCGGGTTCCGCCTAATATGAAATCTCGAAGCGAACGAACCGCGAACCGGGTTCCCGCTGCTTACAATATCGTATAGGTGTACCCCCACCCCCCGCACTTTGCCCACCGGGTCGGAAAAACGCGCTCACCTCCCCCCCCCCCCCCCACCACCACCAATTTTTGACATTCATCATTTAAAAATTTTTTATTATGTGTTATAAACTATCTTAAAATTTCAAACAAATCGCCCTGTTATATTTTCTAATTTTGTTCTGCCCCTCCCCTCTATCCCCCCCCTCCGAAATGTGACGCGCCATTCTTTTTTATAATTTTTTATCATGTATTATAAACAATTTTAAAGCTTAAAACAGATCGCATTGTTAGATTTCCTAATTTTAACAAAATCGCTTTATGTTGGTTCCAGATTCCACCACCAGGGTGCGCACTCTATTCCTAACAAAACTGTGAACGAAACTCCGTTAAACAACCTATCAGTAGATATATTACTCAAGAGTGTGGCAATCTTGATCAAAAATTTAAGCTATTTGCCGAAATTACTATTCGGAAATAGTGGTAACTAAACTTTTGACTTTTTTATATTTAATAAGTAGCATTTATCTCAGGACTCCGTCAAAAAACCCCACCTAAAACGGTAAGGAACGCTAAGGTTTAAAAAAAATTCTAGCGGCCTTCCCCCCCCCCCCCCTCCTCCCGAAATTTTCGCACCATTCTTTTTTAAACTTTTTCTTATGTGTTATAAACTATCTTTAAAGTTTCGAACAGATCGCCTTGTTAGATTTTCTACTTTAAATGAAATCGCGGTCTGTTAGTTCTATATTCCACCACCAGGGAGCGCAGTCTATTAAAAACAAAAGTGTATCTAAACGAAACTCCTTTATACAACCTATCCGAAGATACATTAGTCTAGGGGGTGGTAGTCTTAAGCAAGAATTCAAGATATTTGTGAAATTACTATTCGAAAATAGTGGTATGAACACTTATAAAATTTTTGATATTGAAAAAGTAGTAATTATCTCAGCCCGCCGTCAAAGAACCGCACGCTAAACGGTGGAAAACGTTAATGCTGCTATAAAAAATCACGTGACTGCCTTTAAAAAAAAGCATTTAATAGAAATAAACCAATTAGTGAAATAATAATTAATATCTCAGCTTGTAATTAAGATAATATTTTTTCGAATTTCTGAAAGGAGAATTTTTTTTTTTTTTTTTTTTTTTTTTTTTTTTTGCATCGCCCTGTCCAAGTTTCGAATTTTTACGCCCCTTACATTCTAAGATGTGGTCCCCTTTTAAAACAGTACAAAATTCTTGGGAATCACTTTGTTTAAATTGTTAAATATATTATTTGAAAAAAAAAGGTTTTAAAGCATTTTAGCACGTATTTTCATACCTACACCCTTGAAAAAAATTAATAACATACAGGGGATCCTTTAGTTTCGGAAAGCTCCGAAATTTCATAAAATTCAAAGTATCATAAATCAGTAAGTTTGGTTGTAAACGACTGAATTTTTTATAATACAACTTACACAAACACTTTGACAAACTTAAGGGTGAAAATACGGCTTAACTAACGAGAACCTTGAGTTACGTGGCTTTAAACCAAGAATGATAAGTTTAAAATGGAAAAGAGATGAAATTTGTTATTACCATTCATAAATAGTGCTCACCAAGAGCTGCAGATATAATATCAGTGTTTAGTTGGTAAACAAATGATTCGGGAAGAATGTCAAAAAAGGTCCCATTGAAATTGGACCATAATTAAGAAAATTCGGATCGGGGGGGGGGGGGTGTATAGGTGACGAACTGAAAAAGTACAGCTTAATAAACTAGTAACCCAAATAACTTGGCTCCTAAACTAAAAATATTACAATTTAACCTAGAAAGAAAAAGGCTCTTATGCGAAATTTGACAGCAGTTCTGCCTTTAAAACAGTAAATCCGAAAGAATAAATATATATTCCTTTGAAATTACTGTCAAAAATATCAATACAAAAGTTGGAGCACGATTGACCCTTACCAAAAAGAAGGAAGGCTAGAGACAGAAAATAAAAGATCACATTAAAAGCTTTCTAACGATATGTTATACGATATGGTTTGGAAGAAACAAAAAATATCCCCCCCCCCCCCGAGGGAGCAGGTAAGCCCCAAACGGTCGGAGGGGCGACCTCAAAAGTATCTTTGGTCAAGGTTTCAAAATGTGGCTTTATAATAAAATAGAACAAGAATTGGACATTTTAAAAATTGCATGCAAATTTTGAACGGCCCTGTAAATTAAGATTAGCGAGGAAAAGGGGAGAGGGGGTGGAGAGATTAGAAGAGACGAACTTGAAAAATACAATATAATAAACTAGTAACCTGAATAACTAGGCTTCTAAACAAAAGTATAACGATTTAACCTAGTGTTGAATTCAGGGGGTAGCCCGGGAGGACATCCCTCCCGGGACATTGAAATGTCCCTCCCGTAAGTTTTGAGATTTCATGCTTTTTAATGGACAAATGTGCCCCCCCCCCATTACGGAACTCTGAAATACCCCCCCCCCCCCAATCCCGACCGGAGTCGCATAAATCCCTCCCTGAGAAAAATACCTGCATTCAACACTGATTTAACCTAGAAAGTAAAAAAAGGCTCTTATACAAAATTTTACAGCAATTCTGGCACTAAAACAGCAAAATTGGAAGAATTGATTCAACCCGAATCGTGGATCGACCGCGATGCGATTTGAATTGAAGTAAATCAAAGCATAATGATTCGACATTGCATCTAAAGAATTGAAGTAAATCAAAAAAGTAACAATTCTGAAGATCGCATCTGAAGATCGACATCGGCATCGAATCTGAACTGAATCGATTCACCGTTTCTGATCCAAGGGCAGAATCGATGCGTTCATCTTTTCTTGCTTTCTTTTGTCTTTAGAAAAATAAAGTGTTGTTTTCGTGAAAATTTTCGACTTCCGGTTTCTAAGGGTTTATAGTGTTAGAACTTCTTGTCTGGAATACGATTTGACTATTTTTATAATTTTTTTGTCTGTCAGTCTGTCTATTTGTTTGTCTCTGACAAAAAAATTGTGAGCGGTCTATTTCAAGAACTAATGCATGGAATCTGTTGAAACTTTAGATTCAGTAAGACCTTCATATAAATTGGTGCTGATTACTTTTTAGTGAAAATCGCTCAACAGGTGGCGCTGCTATGCTGCATTTTTCATGATTTCCGCAAGATTGCTATCGCAAGAACTAATGCACGAATATTCACCAAACTTCAGATTCAGTTTGACGTTGACATAAGTTGTTGAGGATTAGGTTTTGATGTAAATCTACCGGCAGGTGGCGCTGCTATGCTGCATTTTTCCCGAGTTTCGAAATAGCTCTATCTCAAGAACTAATACACGGATTTTCATAAAACCACATTCAGTTCGACGTTGGCATAAATTGCTGCTTATTAGGTTTCGGTATAAATCGCCCAACAGGGGGCGTTGCTATGCTGATTTTATCAGCAGAGTTGAATTCAGACATTTTTCTCCGGGAGGGACAGTTCAGAGGGGGAGGGGATTGGACTTTTGTACATTTTAATGTACAAAAAGCATAAAATCTCAAACTTTCTGGGGGGCATTTGAATGTTGCGGGGGGGGGGGGGGGGGAGGAATGCTACCCTCCCGGACCATCCCCTGAATTCAACACGTTTTTCAGGATTTAAATAATGTCAGGGATAATATCTCAAGAACTAATGAACGAAATTTCATCAATTTTTAATGTACAAAAACGTATTGAACTCAGGGGGTGGCCCGGGGGGGTGACATTCTCCTCCCCCCGAAACACTCAAATGCCCCCCAGAAAGTTTGAGATTTTATGCTTTGTTGAGGGGGGGGGAGGAATGTCATCCCCCCGGGCCACCCTCTGAATTCAACACGTTTTTCAGGATTTAAACAATTTTTGGGATAATATCTCAAGAACTAATGAACGAAATTTCATCAAACATAATATTCTGTTAGACAATGCCATAAGTTAATCATGATTAGGTTTTTGTGTAAATGATATAACAAATTGTGCTGCCATGCTGCTTTTATCAACAGTGTTGAATTCAGACATTTTTCTCCGGGGGGGGGGGATTTCTATGGTTCTGGAGAGGAACATTCTAGAGTTACGAGAGGGGAAGGATTGGACTTTCGTCCATTAAGCATAAAATCTCAAATCTCGCTAGGGGACATTTCAATGTTCCGGGGGGGGGGGGGTTCCACCCGTACCAGCCCCTGAATTCAACACTGATTTTCAGGGTTTACACAATGTTTGCGATAACATCTCAAGAAGTAATGAACGGAATTTCATCAAACTTAATATTCTGTTAGTCATTGACGTAAGTTGTTTTTTCTGAGTCTTTCGTGTTAATCATGTAATAGGCTGCGTTGCTATACTGCTTTTTTCATGATATTCATGATAGCCATATCTCAAAACTAATGCACGGAATTTAATCAAACTTCATATTCTGTTACACTGTCGTATAAACAGATCCTTATTAGGCTTGGGTGTATACTACCCAGCAGGTGTCGCTTTTATGCCCTTTGAACTGGGATTTTCCGTTGCGGACATCTAAGAGGGTGTGGGCCGAAATTCAATGATTTGTTAGGAAAATGGGATTCTTATATATATTTTTTAAATACACATATTTCAACGAACCAATACTTTTGGATCCTCATGATGGGTATAGGTTATTTAAATTTGACACTGTGATAGCGAATTTTGAAGTTTTAACATTTATGAGCCAGAAGAAAGTTTTGGGATTGGACATGCAACTACTTGACCTTAAATTTTTGAAGGAAAATGAAAATGATATGACCTTTAGAGACATCGATTAAAAAATTTATAGTATCGATTAAATCGAGTTGGCCATAGTATCGATTAAATCGATTAAAAAAATCGAAATCGCCCATCACTAGGGTGTATATTAAAAAGTGGGCAAAACTTTACGGGCTGATAGAACGCAGCTATGCGAGCAAATTTCTTCATAGAATGTAGGGTCGGAACGCAAGCGGTGAGAAGTTAAAAGGTAGTTTTCCACTGTACCAGGGCGATGGATGGGTCGAGGTGGTCCCATAGCTTGGCCACCAAGATCGCCGGATCTCTAGTGTTTGGACTTTTTCCTGTGGGACCATATGAAAAGCCAAATCTACAAGTGCCCCATTGAAAACGATTTGGATCTAGTCGCCAGGATTGCCGTTGTTGCCGGCGATATCCGAGAAATGCCTGGTTTCTTCGCAAATGTGCGTCAGTCTCTATCCCGCAGGTGTGAAGCGTGCACTACAGCTGGCGAAAGATGTTTTGAGCAATTTCTTTGAGCATGTAAATTAATTAGATTCCTGTTCATAAAATGTTTTCTGAAGTATCTCCTCTCATTCTAGTGTTAATTCTTTAACTGCGACAGTGGAAAACTACCATTTAACTTCTCACCGCTTGCGTTCTGACCCTACATTTTATGGCGAAATTTGCTCGTATAGTTGCGTTCTATCACTCCGTAAAGTTTTGCTCCCTTTTTCAGATACACCCTGTATAACATCCTCGGATTCTTGCGAATAACTGGTGTTAATTTCATCGCGCTGCATTTCATATTCTAGGAGGAGGAGCTGTGAAATACAAATTAGCAGAGATATTTTAAAATAATAAATCCTAAATTTTATTTAAAAAATCAACAAAACGTCTTAGAAAAAGTATAAAAAATTACCGAAGCGGCCAGAACCAATACTTGTCTACCCACCAATTTTCCATGATTTAGAAAGATACTTAAAAGCGGGAAAATTTAAAAAAACCTTAATGGGGAGGAAATTAATCTTTTCGTAATAAACGATCGAAAAATAACCATCAAAGTAATGAAATATTTATTCAATAAAGTTTTCGTATCCAATCTCTAAAATCTGAAACAATCAGGGTAAGCAGATTATGCTTCTATCCTAATCTAATTTGTTCAAATGCAATTTGTTTCGGTAAATTACAGAAAACATGTTTCGAAAAAAAAAATCATGCTGGAGAATTATAGAAGATTATATCAGACTCATTCCCCAGATATCGTATAATGTCGGACCTTTATTGGACGAACCTCTATTTTCCGAATTCCTCTATTTTATGAATTTTTCCTTTAAATCAAGAGAATTTTACTAATTTCCTTATAAAATAACCCTCAAATAGCAAAGTGCTACTTAACGAGCTTTTTCTGCCAAATTTTGTGTCTAAATTTTATTTCAAAAAATATGTTTGGATATCTCAATTTTTATTCATTTATTTATTTTATTTTTAATTATTTATTTTTTGCTCATTTCGAACGTCTAAAGAGTGTTTTTAAAGCATTTCAAAGATGCTATGAATTATGCTATGATGATTAAAAGATGCTATGAATGACATATTATAAAAAAAAAAAAATAATAAAATAAAAAAAAGACTCCGATAAAATTAATGGATTTTTTCAGAAATTTAACTGAAGGACATAAGTAGTAATGACAGTAGCTCGAAGACGCTGCTGCGGTCGTGCGATAGCTTCAAGTCCCCGAGCCCAACCCTTCCCGCTTTTCGACACTTTTAATTTAATCAATTTTCTTTTTAAATTTGTCCGGCTTCAAATTTTCAGTTTTTTTACCCGACTGAAAAGAAGGATTATGTGTTTCACGCGTATCTGTGTATGTGGATTCCTTTATATCCTCGAAACATTCCAACGGCTGGATGGATTTTAATGAATGAGGGCTCTATCAATTCGTCTTAACGGCCCGATGGTTATAGGCTAGGTTTTGTTTTTATAAATTCAAAATGGCGGCCGTAAAATACAAAATGGCGGTAGAGACAAAAAAAAAAATTACGCACCCTATTGAGTAGTGCTGTAAAAGTAACGACTAAATGAATACCCGTATGATGTCGTTACTTTCAAACTCGCTACCCGTTAGAAAGTATTCGTTACTCGTTACTTTCGTTACTGTTCAATAACCGGGTATGTACTACAAACCTGCAGCAAATCTAATTATATACTGCACATGAGTCTTTTGAAGAATTCGTTAGTCGTTACTGTTTTAACGTAAAATATGTGCTGCCATCTGTACATAAAATTTACATTTAATTTTCTACGTTTTAATGAAAAAAGGCAAACAAAATTAAAATACGACGCATATTGAATATAACATGTCTGAATTGTAGAATTTCTTACTTATGAAATAATGAATAATTGGAGAAAGCAATTAGGAAGAGTAAAAGTTTACCAAATTTATACTAAAACTATGAAATATAATTACACAAAGAAAATATTTTTACATACAAATTTACTTACTAATTTTACACTAAAAGTAATTATGTATTATGAAAATTTAACTTCTGGAATAATTTGTAAATATTTAAATATATGTATACTTAATTTCTTACGTGGTCATCCTATCAAATGACATTGTACTTCAGTCACATTATTATTTCTGAAATTATTAATTTATATTTAAAAAAACATTTTTTTTCAAATGTGAAATTTAAAAACATACCAACAAAAATATTTAGCACAGATGTCATATACGCACCACATTGGCGTGATTTTTTTCTGACGCCAATTTGGCGAAAACCTCGTTTTCGAATACCAGTTACATACATATATTTAAAAAAGGGAATAACAATAAATAAAAAAAAGTTTAATTAATAACTATAGAACTAAACAATATATTAACAAATAAACAACATCCGGGTTACCTACCATATTAAGCAAAATAACGGCACTTTGGCGCCAGTTAAGTACCCCGGTACTTATATGACATTGACGTCAGGAAAAAATTGCGCCAATGTGGTGCGTATATGATATCTGTGACAAATATTTTTACAAGCCCCGCCCCCCCCCCCCCCCCAAAAAAAAAAAAAAAAAAAATAAGAAAAGAAAAAGAAATTAGAAAACAGGAATTCTGCTTTTTCAGAATTTAGTGTCACGCCGAAGAAAAAAATATATATGTATATAAATGTAGATAGTTCAGTTATAAGACTTAAAACACACCCTTTTATTTTATATAAAATGACGTTATCCGCATCCGCTGAAGAATTCCTTTCGTTATTTAAGAACTTCGACATAAAAAAAAAAAAAAAAAATTGGCTATCTCATGATTTATATGCTTTCATTTCTTTGTAATATTAATGTCGATACTTAAAATTGTTCAGTTTATAAAGGTTCCATGTTTTATTAGAAGTCATTCGCTTATATTTTTTCGAAACAGCACGTGTTTTAATTACATTTTTTTTTTCAGTTTTTATGAGAAAATGGCTACAAAAAGTTATAATTGGTACTTTCCAACTATTTTTCCCTTACTTTTACTTTCTACAGAAATGGAGTACTTGAGTTACAAAAATTAAACAAATAGCATTAAAAACTACAAAAAAAATTAATATCTCAAAAATAAATCGAGATGCAGTTTTCAAACAAATTGCATTTAAAAGTACTTTTTTGATTTTGCCAATACAACGGTATAAAAATTGAAAATGTGCGATGCTTAGAAGTAAAAAAAAATTGCGGCAGAGATTATTCCGTACAATGATACCTCTGCTTTGTTTTATACACTGGCTGATACAATGGAGCGTGTTTTTTTTTTTTTTTTTTTTTTTTTTTTGAGACGGCACTTTATTAGCTTAGCTGGGAGAAAGAAATAGCATACCGGGGGCTAAAAAAATAAAACGTTATCATAAAAACATTTTTACAAATATATAATCTGATTTTCAAAAAATTCTTTCAGATGGTACTAATGTAGACATCACTGATAAATACTTTTTTGCTAAATCCGCAAGCTCGGAGTATAAAACAGCTATACTTCTTTTACTTTCAATAATAAAGGAATCAACAAGCCTCTACGAAATCAAAATCATTTGAGATTTGAGAATAAACTGATACTAACAGAATGACACGCATACACTGATACGGAAACAACTGACGCCGAAATATCCGAGTTCGAATACAAATTCGCATCTTTTACCGCATTTGGCTATCTGCTCCAGTCATGAATTACACAAACGTAAGCAGTGTTTGAAGTTAGTTTCATTTTGTTCGGCTGCGTATTGACATAGTAACGACTAACGAGTCGTATTTCGAAGTACCGATTCTGTATTTCGTATCTTAGAGAATACCCGTTACTTAGTAACGAATATCTGCGGTTTGCTACAGCTCTACTATTGAGTGGCATATCATTGGATAGGTCTTTCAAAATGAACGTCAAAAACGATGTTTCATTGACCATTTTACAGTCAGAAGCTCCGTTAAATAAATTATACAACCTGGAAGTTGTGTAAGTAGGATCGCTAGCTTTACTGCAACTCTAACCATCATAGACATCTATAGACCTCATCAAAACAATGTTTATAGATAGGAACTAACAATTAAACGCAACTTAAAAGTCATCAATACAAGAAAATAAAAAAAATAGGTAAGTAATATAAACAAGTAATATAAAAAAATATATATAAGTCAATTCCTACTTAGGTCAATAAGAGAATTTTTTTTCTCGCATTCTTCTTTCCTCTTGAGTGGCGTTTAAAATGCCTTGATCAAGAACCTCATCAAAACAGTGTTTATAGATAGGAACTAACAATTAAACACAACTTAAAAGTCATCAATACAAGTAAATAAAAAAAAATAGGCAAGTAATATAAAAAATATCTTAAGTCAGTTCCTACTTAGGTCAATAAGAGAATTTTTTTTATCCCATTCTTCTTTCCTCTTGAGTGGCGCTTAAAATGCCTTGATCAAGAAGAGAGCTCTCTCGGTCTTAAAATACCTTGATCAAGAAGAGGGCTCTCTCGATTATTGAAAATTAATTAATTTAATTTAATTAATGAATTAATATTTGAAAATTAATTAATATACATTTGAAAAAAAAACTGGATTAACATCACTTGCCATCCACTACAAGTTTAAAAAAAATTATTTGAGCTTGATTGGATGAGTAATAAGTATTTTATTAATGATTGAAATTTTGAACAAGATATATATATATATATAGCGAGCGTGTGAGCTAATAGTAGGAATTGAAAAAAAAAGATAGTTTCACATTGATGAGAAATAATTAATTAGTTCGCTTTTTACGTAGTCGGGTTTTTTGATTTTTTAAATTTAATCGTTTCTTTTCTTTTCTTTCCGGTTTCCGCTAGAGTCTCGGCAAAAGAAAAAAAAATGGAAAATTTGAAACCGCACAAGATTAAAAGGGAAATTGATTAAATTAAAGACATCGAAATGAGTAAAGGGTTTTATAGTAGTTCTTGCAACTACAGTCATACGTTAACTTACTTATTCTAATAATATTTTAGTATAATATCTTAGTGTAATAATATCTTAGTACAATATAGTAATAATATCTTAGTACAATATAGTAATAATATCTTAATATATTAATGTGTCGTTGTGGGTTAGGATTAACTCGTTCGACACTTAAACAATCACATTTTAATAACAATCACACACAAAATATATACAGATTCGCGAAAAGCGCAAAATAACTTTGTAACATACATATTTCCATAAAAACATCTTTAGGGGAGATACATTTCGAAGACACGCCGAAACTTTACTTAAACCCACGCAATCATGATTACATACATTCACTTCACTTCATCACTTCATGTTTGGCAAAATATCTCAGGATATTTTGCCGACAGTGGCAACAGCGCCATCTATATGCTATAAAAATAAGGGAAGACAGTCATTTTGTTACATTAATAATATTTAATAATATCTTCTAATAAACTTAGCTTAAAGTCTTAAATTTCATTCTTTATCTCTTGAAAATAATTTCTTAATTTTTAATTTTAAAATTTTTTTTTTCTTATCATGTAGTTTTTTAAACTACACTTGTTCTTTTCCCAATGGCTCATAATTATACAAGACATTAAATCAATAGACTGGGTGTTAAGCTGATCACAGCTAGGTAACCCCTCAATGCTACTCAACTGTTCAGCACTGTTCAGGAAAGGGTTGGACTCGGGGTCCTGAAGCTTATACGCTTAATACTATTCTGTGATAATAAATAGCGTAACAAACAGTATCTAATTAAATATAACATTACACTTTTAAACTAAAAGTACCGTGCATTCTTAAGCAGTAATGTTTTCTTTATCATGAATAAATTAAAAAACATGAGTATAATTTATTTTAAAAATAAAATTATGTTTTTTAACATGATATTCAGCATTTATGAATTTAAAATTTGTTTTTATGTAGTTGAAAATATTTCAAAAGGGGAATATCCATTTAACGAATTTTTCCCCTTATTTTAGGGACTTCGTTAAATAGAGGTATAACTGTATATTATTTTTTATGTCAATATCCCTTTTTTATGCACAAACAAAATGCGCAACGATGGACGAAGTGTTACCATACGAAATGGTTTTAAACAGACTTTTGAAAAAGGGCAAACACATTTTATTAAAACGTGCTGTTTGATTGAAAACGGCAGTTAATTGAAAATTAATGAAAAAAGCATCAGTAAATAATCTCAAAGATTAATAGATCTCAAAGAGATAAGAACCACAAGGGGGACGAAATTGGAACCACGCTACTTCCCAATATGGCGGAGCTTCAGTTTCCGTAAGATGAGCTGAGCATCCTAAAGCTCACTGTATGCTACTGTCAGCATCTTGCATACGTAAAATGCATGCAATGAGTAAGAAATAAAAACTTACAGTACAGTAAATAACGTTCTACAAGCGACGTAATAAGAACTCAGGTCTTCTAAAAATAGGAAATTCGGCGTCTTTAATTTATGTATGCGTCTTGGCGAACGAAACTTTCAATACTGAACCCTTTTAATTACCGCCCCCTGTGCCTTGCGTCATAAGTTGCGCCACTTTCCAGAAGCGGAGACGTTAAGGGAGACGAAATTAGGAAAGGGGAGGCAATATGGGCGCTTTACCCTATCTGAAATAGGACGTCATCACCATGGCAACTTAGAATCATTACCTATCATGGGATATCATAGAATTCATTACGTGTGATAGGATTTAATAGAATGAAGAAAACTTTTAATTATATCTTTTTAAGTTTTGATTCGATTTTCATAAAATTTGAAATGTTTAGACAAAATTCTGCAACGATTATATATATTAAATTTCAAACATTCGGTTTGGTAGTTTTTTGCGCTGTTATATGCGGGCATACGGACAGACAGACGGACGGACGGATCAGACGACGACTATAGGTGCTACGTATTTCTATAATTACGAACGCACCTTAAAAGGAGTATTTTAACTACCTGTTTAGGATTTCTAAACTGAATTCTCAACATATAATCATAGTTTAAATCATATGAAACTATTAATTGATTAAAGCGTATTTTTAAAACTATATAGTATTACACACTTTATTTTTTATTCCTATTTTTTAGTTTATAGTGGTTAAAATATTTCGCTGTTGCAGCTTCACAACCAGTTTTCTCTTTTTGGCGGCGAGCGTGATTTGGCAAATTATTATATCCATTGTTGTTGTGACCCGGATACATTTGTAATCCCTAAGACTATTTGGCGATTTTTCACCTGTGTGCAGGGTAACGGAAAAATACCTTAAAATTATGTTCATTTATAATTAAGTTCTGCAAATATTAAACTGTTGCATTGTCATCGGAAACACACTTTTGTAAATACAGTGAAATCTCCCTATGCGACCGCTCCCTGAACGACCATTTTTTCATGGAACGAAATTTATTCAAATCGGCTCAATACTAACTTTACCTCCATACAGAGACCCTCCCAGTTGAACTCCCTCCATGAGCGACCCATTTATTTGAAGAAAATGAAACAAATTCCGTTTTTACCCGGTCGCTTGAAGAGGGCGCATTATTCATCAAACTTCTAAACTAAGTTTAGATTTTATTATTATTATTATTCCGGTAAATTTGAGTGTTTAAACCCCTTTGTGCCTTTTTAGGCAATGAATTTAACTTTGATGATAAATTAAGATGACGGTTCCTGCCCTATTCTGTCAGGAAACTCTCAAAGAAATAGATAAATTAATGAAATCGTCGTTATTTGTTCTTGTCCCCCCTCCCCCCAAAAATGCATTTATTTACTGAACTTCGAAAGGACTGGGAAATAAAGAGTTATAAAAGATAAAACCGTAAAATCAAAGCAAACGTCAGTGTATTCAATTTTTAAACTCTGCAGTAATAGTAATAAACTTATGTAATTAACTTTTGTTTTGATACTTAAATTTTCATATTTTTACTAATGTGAAAAATAAATTTTATTAACATTGTTACCTTTTTCTACAATTAAAATCTAGATTTAAACATGACCTCCATGAAGTGACCACCTCTCGGAGCGACCCATTTTTATCGGAACGGAATGTGGTCGTTCTAGGGAGGTTTTACTGTAATTTTTATAATTCAAATCTATCATGAGTTAAAAATCGATTGCAAAATTCCATCTTTACATACAAAACCAAGTTGAGTTAAATAAAAGGGCGTAAAAATAGTTTCACCATAACTGATCGAATCTGTAATCAATAACACAAGAAAGGGGCTGTGCATGCATAACGTTATCACTTTAAGGGGAAGGGGGTATCTGGCATATGATATCGTAAGATATCTATGGGAGGAGAGGGATTTGTCTTTAGATATCGTTATCATTTTTGATCCAACCATAGTTTTCTGTTTTCATTTGTAACTTGTTTTTTACTTCAGAGTAGTCTTATCTTTTTTACCTGTTATCTATTTTTATAAAAATTCAAGGTTATTAAAATAAATAAATGATTGTAAAATTATTTAATTCCAAAATATGGAATACCCAACATTTGGCATTCCTATTCTTCTGTCATATATGTATGCATATAATAATCCGCTGCTTGAGAAACTAGATACGAAGTATGTTTGAAATGATACTTGTGTTTACTAGTAAAGGAAAGAGAAAGAATGTTTTTCACTTGTTTTGTTGATTAGTTCTGCTTGCACCCCTCCTCCCGTGTGGAGCAAGTACACGAAAGACATTATTACTGTTAAATGCATTATGTAACAAAAAGCTTTTTTTAAATACTTTTAAACAGTAGCTATTTTTTTAAGTGTTATTTGGCATAAAGTTATTTCATATATAATAGTCGTATTTGATTGACTTCTTCTTATTTGTATCAATAAAGTATGAGAATAGTAAATGTATAACTATATCTGTATATCACTGTAAACAAAAGAAAAAAATTGCAAAAAGTAGAATTATTTTTTAACATTGATAATGATATTATTAAGAGGGAGGGGGGTTCGAGAGATGATAACGTATGATATCGAAAGGGGGGGGGGAGGGGGTTGGAAATGACCAAAAACTTGATAACGTTATATATGCAAAGCCCCTAAATACTGTTTATCAACGAATGGTTAGACCAAAGCAATAATGGATTACAAACGAACTTTTTTTAAGGTTTAGAAATACATTAAAAAGCGGATAATTTAAAAAAAAAAAAAGGCTTATTGAGAAATAAATAATATTTTCGTAACAAATGATCGGAAAATAACCATCAATATAATGAAATATTTATTCAATAACACTTTTATATCCAGTCTGTAAAATCTGAAAAGTTCAAAATAAGTGGTTTCTACTTCTAACGTAATCTAAATTGTTCAAACGCAAACTTGTTTTAGGCAATTACGTAAAGATGTTTCTAAAAAGTTGCATTAAGAATTATTGAAGTTTGCTCTTAAAGTTATTTAAATATAATGCAAATTTAATGCTTCACTTTTGTATGGTATTTCGAAGACGTTATTTATTTAATATGATCAGCTATCAAGGCTATTATTAAAAAGAATAAGATCGGAAAAGGATAGGAGAACAATAAAAAGCTAGAATTATAAGTTGGATTATTCGTTGGTGTAAGAAAAAATAGTTTCGCTACAAACAGTCTAAAATAATCAATATAATTATGAAATGATATTAAACAATTAAAAGTTAGATCAAAGCAGCAAAAGACTACAAATGCAAATGCACTTTATATGTTCATGATTTAGAAAATCATTGAAAATAAGGATATTTTAAAAAGTCTTATTTGGTATACAAAATATCCAATTCGCGAAAAGTCGGAAATTGTAAGTCAGACGTCGCAAATGAGGTGAACGAAGTTTTAGACCTTACGAAACCCTTTACGAATTCGTTTGTCTAGCCCTATATATGATCTACAGCATTTATATACACAACGTAATATGCAAAATTTCAGATAAACTTAAAAACTCATACCATAACTAAAAATGCACTTCCAGCAATCTTCGTTAACATTACAGTATTTCGGATACAGTGTAGTATCCGAAATCTTTTGTGTGTCCCTGTAAATACTATACACTTTCTATTATACAGGAAGTAACTTGTAGTAAACCTCAGCAACGTATATCAGTTTCATTGTATGTGAAATAGTTTAACATAACTAAAATACGCCCCAAACAAATGTCTCCCTCTATACCATTATGTAACGGAATACTTTTGTGCGACCCTGTAAATGAATAATAAATATCCTTTGTACCGCACATTCTACAAAATGTACATTTTAGTGCACTTCATAAAGGCATATCAATTTCATTATGTTCGAAAGGGTGTAACATCATTAAAATGCACTTGAAACTATTTTTTCCCATTGGCGGTAATGTAATGGAGTAATTTTGACTGTCCCTGTAATTGAACTATACATCCGATTTTCATAAAATTTGAAAGGAATCCACAAAATTATTCAACAATTACATATTTTAAATTTCAAACCATTCGGTTGGTTAGTTTTTAGCCTGTTATATGCGGATGGACGGACCAGGCGCGGATCCACGGGGGGGGGGGGGCGATCGCCCCCCCCCAAAAAAGTATAAATCCACCGCTTATCGCGAATTCCAAAAAATGGTCGCCGAAAAAAAAATTAATTTCGTCATAAGTTCCCAGAAAAAATCACCAAATTCGTCAAAGCATCGCGTAAAAAGCGCCAATTCCGTCAAAAAATCGCGGAAAAAACACGAATTTCGTCAAAAAATCGCAAATTTTGTCAAAGAATCGCAGAAAAAAACGTAAATTTCGTAAAAAAATCACGAATTTCGCCAAAGAATCGCGGAAAAAACGCACATTTCGTCAAAAGATCTCGGAAAAAATGGGAATTTCGTGAAAGGATCGCGAAAAAAATACTCGAATTTCGCCAAAGAATCGCTGAAAAAAACGCGAATTTTGTCAAAGGGCTGCCGAAAAAATGCATATTTAGCCCCCGGAGGGATTCCCCAAGACACGTATCCAGGGGGGCAATCGGGGCCCCCGATCGCCCCCCCCCCCCCCAAGATATAAATCAAACGCTTTTAACGGCAGTTTTCGCGGAACAGGCAGACAAGCAAACGAAAAACAAACACTTTTCGGTGTCAATGGTAAACCTCACTGACATTTCGCCAATTAAGGAACAAAAAATGATTATGTCCTGTCAAAAGGCATATGGCGCCATAATTTTTGACACTATGGGTTGAGGTGGGGGTCGATGCCACTTCGTGTGCCTTTTGTTGAATTTCTACACCAGAAAATTGACACCGTTATGCGGATCCCTTTAAAGTGTGGAAACTTTTTCGTCTTTTCAAAGAAGCTGCACTTCTAATTTCTGTATAATATTTTTCCAGAGAGCTCTTTTGTTTTAGAAAAGAATGGGATTCGTAGCAATTTTCAAAGAAAGAAAGAAACAAGAAAATCTTTTAAAACTTCAAGCATCTTAATATTTTCTGAAAAAAGCGACTAATGTTTTAAAAAAAGTACTGCTATTGCCACCCACATTGGTGAATTTCTAGGGGCATTTGATGAATGAACAAAAAAGGATTATGTCTTAGTCAGTTAAAATCTAAAATGCATATGGTGTGTTAATTTTTTTAAAGCCAACTTGGTAAACCAGTTCTTTCTTTATGTATTTACTTAATGAAAGGTCTTCTAGGTGATTTGAATGGAAAATGCCGCTCTACTGTCACCCACCATTCATTGTTCGGTTAACCATTTTTTGCTGTCTTTCTACCTCTTGTAGAGAAGCTATGGAAGCAGACCTAGGTCTCAGTCACAAATGTTAACCTTGATGGATTAATAATGAGTAGATTATGAAGAAGTATACGCACCGCTTAGATGACACATTTTGACTTTTCAAGGATGTTAAGACCCCTTGAGATTTTTATTCAGTCCCTTTTTTGAATAAACCGATAAGGTAAATAATTACCAGAGTAAAAATGAAAATAATAAAAATAAGATATCTAATAAATAAATTCTATGGTAACATTTTTAATTTTTCGGCACAATTAGTAACAATAAGTCATATTTTGAAGAGTGACTTTTTTCGCACAACTTTTCCGCACTAGTCATACTTCGATGATGGGTAGTGCGAAAAAGTTGCCACTGGGGGCACTAAGTTCACACAAGAAATTTGAGATTTTTCGGACAATTCCTTCATTTGCCGCAAATGGCTTGAAGTTTGGCTCAAATGCTGATTTTTGAACTTTTTTAGCAAAAGTTTAAAAAATGTTAAATTTAAGTTTTTTTTAGCTGAATTTACTTGAAATGTCATGTTTAGTTTACGAAATGTTTAAATAAGCTCTCACAGGCCTGCGATGAATAAAAAATACAAAGAAATTGATAGCTGATCTTTATGTATTTTTTGGTGCTAATTTAAAAACAAATAATGAAAAAATTCTATCACGTCACGTTTTCTTGAAAAATTCAATTCCATCGTTCCTCATGCACCTATTGTGCCAGTGCTTTTGCCTTCAATTGAATTGCAAAGTCATCTTTTCAGGGTCTTCAGACTCGGAACATCCAGAGGTTCAAGGCTCCGATAATGAATATAAGCCCCCTGGAAGCGATTCACCTCAGTCCATCTCTCAGGTTGAACTTAGTGATCTGACTAGAGATCTGTGCCTTTTGAAAGAGGCAGCAGAATTGTTGGGCTCCAGATTGAAAGAAAAGAAACTTATTGGCCAAAGGAACCGCTTTTTATTAGTACAAGAATAGAGAAAAGGAATTTGTTAAGTAGTACTTTGAGGAGAGGGAGAACCTGGTCTATTGTTCTGATGTTCCCGGATTGATGAGCAATTTTAATATCACCTACGATAAAGATGAATGGAGGCTGTTTATACATTCATCGAAAAGGAGCCTTAAAGCTGTCCTTCTTCATCACGGAAGCCAGTATGTATCTGTACCAGTTGGATACTCGGTGCATTTAAAAGAACGCTATTAAAACCTGGCTTACGTCCTCAACAAAACTAAATAAGCCGACCTCGGTTGGACCGTTTGCGGTGATTTGAAAGTTAGCTCTATGCTTTTGGTCAACAATGCGGATACACAAAGTATCTATGTTTCACTTGTGAGTGGGACAGCCGTGATAAGACTCAACATTGGGTCAAAAAAGAATGGCCGAAAAGACAAAATGTTAAACCAGGCCCTAAGAATGTGATTCGGAACAGTTTAGTTGAGCCAAAAATTGCATTGTTTCAAATGATTGCGATTGTTTCAAATGATTGCGATTTTTTCAAATGATTGCGATTGTTTCAAATACCTGTGCAAAAAGTTTCAGGTTTATACGAAGCCAAGTTGAAAGAGGTAATCTTTGTTGGTCCAAATATCCGCAAGCTTCTGAAGGATAAAGAATTTAAGACTAGTATGACAACAAAGGAAAAAGAAGCTTGGGTTGCCTTCAAAGATGTCGCCAGCAAATTTGTGTGTATTTGCAAGAATCCTGACTATAAACCAATTGTAATGAATATGATGGACAAATTTCAAGTGTTGGGTTGCTCCATAATTGCCAAAATACATTTCCTTCACTTACATGTGCACTTTTTCACCCGCAAATTTAGGATCAGTCAGCGAAGAACCAGGTGAAAGGCTCCATCAAGGCATCAAAGATATGGAGCGCTAAAAAAAAATGATGGGATAAGATCATGCTCGCCGTCTACTGTTGGATGCTAACACGAACACGAGATAGGCCCGAGATTGAACATAAAAGAAGGACATCAAAAAGGAGTTTCATAGAAAAAGAGTACGTACTTAAATAGAAACTTTTTTGTTTTGTTTTGTTTTTGCTCAGTTTAAAATTTGTTTGAAACTTTCATGTACACATACATAATATTTGCTCCTCTTGGTCAGTTGTCTATTTTATGTAAATTGCCTTAATAAAAACAAATTAAAATAGCATGTAGATGATATTTTCCTAGAAACTGCACCATAATTTGGTGTAAAAAGTTTAAACTCGAGGGAACTTTTTGTATCCTCGACCAGAGGCGGCTCGTGCGATATGGTAGCAGTTGTTTTCATCCACTTAAACCTATTAAAAAGTAATCGATTACTAAAAAATCACTTTGCCTCACCGAGAATCTATTATTTTACATACATTTACACGGATAAAAACCACTGTTGCCAGACAGTAGATGCAAAATTGTTCGAGAGAATTCCTTTTCAAATAGGATTTTAGCAAAAATATCGATATCGATTTACAAAAAATCCTGATGTGATGGGACAAAATGGAGGTCATTTTCGAAATCAGCACACCAAATAACATAAGAATCCGCGAAAACGTCTCTTGTATTTTTCAAAAACTTCAATTTCGCAGGCCTGTGTTATGTATTATTTATAGTAATGTGCATTTTGAATTAGGTGACTTTTATAGCTTTTTCGCGTAAAAGTGAGCAAAAATTGCAGGAATTTTGACAACAGGGAATAAGGATCTCGTCATCGGTAAATACTTGGTCAGGAGGCAGAAAAAGAAACTTGGAAAGAAGATACAGGAGGAGGAAGATCTTAGAGGAAGAAAAATTACAAGCATCTTTTTTGATAATAGAAAAAATAAAACAATCTTCATAAAAAAGGGGACTAACAGCACCGTCGACAGAAAGACGAAACAAATATCACCATCTTGTCTGAACGTGGTTTGGAATAGTTGGGTCACTTGACACCTCCTTCTGACCACTGTGGAGAAATAGCAAAATCATTATATAATTTTTTAAGCCAAAATAAAGCCTGCTTTGGAAAAAATCAAGAAGAGAACTGCAACATTTGATATGTATTCTTCATACGAACGAGCTCCCACTCTGACAGCGACATCAACTGTCTAAACTAGATGGTAGAACCACTTGGCCTAAGACCTTTACCAACAGAAACGGAGCTAGATTAATAGAGTATTCAAATCTTCAGCCTTTTGCATTTTTGATGTCCATGAAACAGGAACAGTCTCGTAGAAATGTACACGTACATTTTCGCACGCCATTAGGGATTATGTGCTTCGTATTTCTCTTGACGGTGCCGCTTGTTCCCCTTTTCTATAAAGATCGTGTTATTATTTCTACTATAAAAAATATGTTTGTAATGTTTCATCTTCCAAGATATTCTCTCCTCCTGTATCTTTTTTCAAATTTCTTTTTCTGCCTCCTGACCAAGTCTTTTTCGATGACGAGATTTTTATTCCTGGTTATCACAATTCCTGCATCCTGAAGCACGATGAAGCTCTTAACGCAGTTTACCTATATGATATACCAGTTCTAAATCTGGTGAACGCTGTGTGAGAAAGGGATATGCGTTTGGGAGTGTCTGCTTTTGAAGGCCCTGGTTCAAATTCTGATTCAGACGAACTGCCTGCTTCAAAGTTCCCACTTTTTTAATCTTTCTAATGACAAATAGCTGTATTTTAGGGCAGAAAAATAATTAAAATCCCATCTCGCAGATACTCCCATCTCCAATTTACTCCCTCATCCTCGTGATGACTGATTGCGTTTTCATTGGTTTCTACTACACATCTCCTCTCCTTCCAGAATTGCTGTCAAGACATGCTGTGGTCCGGCATTCATATATGTGACTCTGAAAGCATCGAAAAACCGAAGAAATAGCGAGGAACATAATAAAGACAAAAGAGAGAAACCGACGAACGAACCAAACAATACTTACAATTTTTGCTCAGTTATACGCGAAAAGGCTATAAAAATCGCCTAATTCAAAATACACATAACTAATAAATAATAGATAATCAGAGCTTATTTAACCATTTCGTACACTAAACAGTACGTTTCAAGTAAATCCAGCGAAAACAAATTTAATTTAACATTTTAAAAATTTTTGCAAAAGAAGTTCAAAAATCAGCATTTGAGAAAACTTCAAGCCATTTGCGACTAATGAAGGAATTGTCCGAAAAATCTCAAAGTTTTTGTATAAACTTAGTGCCACCAGTGGCAACTTTTCCGCACTACCCATCATCGAAAATCGAATAAAAGTTTTTTTTCGGCCCGCCCTATTATATAATAAGAGGGTTGGTTAACCGAGTGTGTCGGTTAATTGAACGTCGGATAATCGAGAGTCTATAGTAATTTTAAATAGCGTTAATTATTTCATATTCATATAATAATTAACTGCAATGAATGATTTAACCAATAGAAACTATGACTGTGTTGATTATATATCATCCATCGGGTATCGCCCACCCCCCAAAACGAGTCTCTGGATCCGCCCCTGGGACGGACACACAGACAGACGGGCCAGGCGACGACTAGGTGCTACGTATTTATATAATTACGAACGCACCTAAAAAAAAAAAAGAAAGCAATGAACTTATAGAATAAATTCCATTTAAAATATAAAATCTGAAACAAGAAAAACTAAGTGTGTTACGCATCAACCCTAATCTACGCGATTTATCTCGGGCAGTAATAGAAGACTGATTTTCAAAAAATTTCATCAAGAATTATTGAAGATTGGCCCTTATAGTCATGCATATGTAATGCTTATGTTTTGAATCGCGTTTTGAAGACATTATTTATTTAATATGATCAGTTATTAATACAATTATTAAAAAAAAGAGCAGAATAGGATAGGAGGAAAATGAATAAGCTTGAGTAATAAGTTTTAATAATTTATTTATTAACGTGAGAAATAATCGCTACAACTATTCTAAAAATAATGCATAACATGGAATTCCAGAAATGGTTAACAGCAAGACACATTTTATTAATTTAATTTTCCGTGTTTATTTATAGAAATATTTATGGAATCCGCTTTATTTTTGTGTTACAATTAAAAGTTCAAGAGGCAGAATGTTGTCTTACAACATATTTGATTCCTGTATTACAGTGCATTGAATATACGATGCTATCAGAATTATATCCTCAGGTTCATACTATATGAGCGAGTGAAATCTCTCTTTCTGAACACTTCATTAAAGAAGAATTTATGAGAAAATATTTTATTTCACGGGCTCTTCACTGTAAAAAAAAACGGACTAAAGAACGGAGATTCTACTGGCAATCTAGACGCCAGTACTACTTCCGTATTTTTACGGAAAATTTCCCTAAAAAAACGGATATAGACTGGCGTCTAGATTACCAGTAGAATCTCCGTTTTTTTTTTTTTTTTTTTTTTTTTTTTAACAGTGTTTGTATACCATCCAATTATTTAAACGCGATCCAAAAAATAATGTTTCAATTCTGTGTTGCGTCACGAAATGGCTGTAGTATTTATTTGATCTAATAACAGCCATTTTTGAAAAGAATAACACCAGACGATGTTAGAAGTCTAAAGTTGAGTCATAATTACATTTCAAATTAATTTATGGTATAGAATAGTACACGAATCCTAAAATTCACGTGAAGTCGACATGAAATTCGATCTGGACTCGACAATTTTTTTTTTCATTGAACCAAAACTCGCCCGAATTCGACAAAATAATTTTCTTCTACCCGAAACCCGATCTGAACCAAACACTCGAAATGAAAGAAAGCGAGCTCATATTTTAATGATATTACAGAAAAATACTCTATAACCATATGTCTATTACTAATTTTATCTTTCATGTTGAGAAATAAGTATTCATCCCTATTCAGATGTATGGTTTTTTTTTTTATATATAAAATAATATTCTGGATTTTCTTTAAAAAAAATCATATTAAACCGAACTCTACCTGAGAGTCAAGCACAACCTCAAACTAGGGGTTGATCCAGGCCTTTTTACTTGAGGACAATTGTGTGGAAAAAAAAAAAGTTTTTTTTTTGTGAAATGCATGAAACGCTTTTCAATTGTAGGGTAAAACATGTCGAAAATAAGCAGTGAAAATACACCCGTCATATATTACCAACCCTGGAATTAAATATTTTGCAGTCGTAATTCATGGTCAGCGTGGAAGGCCAGGGCGTAATTCCTTGGGTGTTTTCCTGTAGATAATAAAAGAAGTCGTATTCTTCATCAAATAGTTTATTAGATGACGTATAGAGAGTCACAATTCCATCAGTAATTCAGTTACCCATATTCGGGTCGTGTCACGTTTTAAAAATAGACTTAAAGGTGCTAAAAGATTAGAAGCAACTTTGCAACATTGAGAATTGAAGAAAAGCAGCTCTCCCGGAGACATATAGTTTTTAATTAAAACAAAAGTTGTACAAATCCTCTCTCTCAAGTCAGTGTAAGCTGTATAATTATTAAAAGAACGCGGAAAGGTACACTGATTTGTTCTACGCTCGAGCCAACCCAAAATAAGTTAGGGGGAACGAGAGGAGAGGGCGCTCTAAGCGATAGGACGAAAACCAGGAATTATGCGGGGAAGAGCTTGACGTAGGGACATAACTCTTTACTTAAATGCGGAAACTTTAAAAGGAAAAAAGGATTAGAGCAGCAAACACTTGCAAGGCACCATGGGATATTGAATAATATTTTAATAAAAGATAAAAGGGTGTTAATAAATATTCTAAAGAAATAAGAATTTAACGTCTCAAAATATGAAATAATAAAATAAATTAGTGGGTTTTTTACAAAGAAGTGTAACTATTAACAGATTAAGGTTTTTAGAATAAGAAATAAAATAATGCGCTGAATTAAAGGCATGGGATTAAGATATAAAGGATATTCATTTTCAGAGTCTTCCTTGCTAAAATTTTCCTATTTGGTGAACTTTTTTTGTTTGGAAATAACACATTTCAAAACTCAACAAAATAAAAATAGTTAATGAAGAGTGTGCTTTTACGGAATGAAATTTTGCAAAGGGGGTAAATATTTTATTAAGAGGAATTTTGTGAAGGGGCATGTTTTATTGGAATTTTGTGGAGGGGCCCCACTTTTTGCCTGAATCGACTTCGGTAAATTGATCTAAACCTGAAGTAATTAGGATCAACTCGACACGGAATGAAAAAAAAAAAATAGCGCAAATCCGATCCGATCCGATCCTATCTGTGGGTCGGGTCGGGTAAAGTTGGGTTACCGGACCCGATTCAGTACTCTCTTCTGATGTTAAAAATGAATACTAATTTACAATAACCGACAGGAAAAAAATGAATAACACAAAGAATTTTATTCCGAAAATAACTCATTCGCAAAATATAGTCTTAAAAAATCAAAGTTATTAAAATTATCAAAGTTATTATCAATTAATACTGAACTGATTTGTTCAAGAGCAATTTTACATCGTTCGATAGCAGGATACTCAGTAAGTAATATTAATACGCTGAATTATTTTCCGGTGTTCCCAATAAATCATTTATAATATGATCTCGAAAAATACATAAAGCTAATAAATATTCATTCCATCGTTTTAAATACCGTCTGAAACAATTACAGTAAGTGCATTGTGAGTAAACTATAAGTTGATTTGCTCAAACAGAAATTTGTTTTAGGTAAGCGAGGAAAATGTGTTTTCAAAAATTTTCATCATTCCTTCCAGTAACTTAACTATCCATAATCAAGAGTAATAATGCTTATAATTTGCACTGATTTTAAGAAACGTTATTTATTTCACATGATCAGCTTTTAATGCTATTATTCAAAATAACAGCATCTGAATATATTAGGAGAACAACGAGTGGGTGTTGATAATGTATTGAATTAACTTTTGGTAAGGGATGCAGTGGAGGGCCTATGGTGGTAACCGCCTTCTGGATAACTCCACATACCCCCCGTAACTATAGCATTGTACTCTCCGATGTATACTCGCTGCTTATAGTGCATACCGTCTATTTATTTATTTATTTTACGACTACACCATTGCTTTTGGTGTAGGAAATAAATAATAATTTCGCAATAAACAACCAAGAAAAAAAAAATCCCTAATAAATTATCCTTTTCAAGAGGCTAACTAAAAATTCTGAAACAATTTAAGGGCAGATGAAAGTCAAATTCGTAAAAAGGTCGTTTTTATTTTAATTTTTTTTATTATTTTCAATCCTTTATTTTCCCTCTTTTCGAAAAGTATTGGATCATCCGGAAAGTTCTGCGGTTTTTTTTATGATAAATTTTAGTAAATAAGTACAGAAACACAAGAAAATTTTATTGAATCACATAAGTATAATTTTGTTCTATGACTTTTTGTGAACATTCTGGCAGCTGAAAAATTCCACTTAAAAAAAAAGTCATTAGGTTTATTCGTAAAAAAGTTATAAAGGTACTGTTTGTCAGTCTCCAAAGAAGTGAACACCTGGTTGTACAAAAAACATTGAAGTGACTGGAAAAGGTGAAAATCTGAGGGAGCAAGGTCTGGTGAATATGAAGTGTGACACAAATAATTCCCATACTCAATAAGGCGTTGTCTGACATTCATCGCGAAGTGAGTTTGAGCACTGTCATGTTCAAACGCAACACCTCGACAATTGGTCAATTTTGGTCGCTTTTCTTCGATTTTTTTTTCAAAACTGAATTTGGGAACAGTATATTTACAAATTTATTGTCTGATTTGGTGGCAACAATTCTTAATAAATAAGTTTTTGTAGTCTTACCATACACAAAGCATTACTTTTTTGAGATGCTTATTTGACTTACCACATGATAATTTTCTTATAACGTTATTATATAGTATCCATTTCCCATCTCTAGTAATGAACCGTTTAAAAAAAAGGAACGTCTTCGTTTCGTTTCAGCAAAGAATCACATGCCGAAATTCAAGAAGCTTATTCTGCGGTGTTAAAGTATGGAGTACCCACACACCATAACGGCTTGCATATCTAATCTTCTTCAAATGATCATGCACTGTACCTTTTGGAATATTTAATCTGTGTGATAGCTCTTGAACTGTGTAACGTTGATTTTCAGAGATATATTCTTTTAAGAGGGTCTCCTTTACAGATGATGGTGGTTCAGAGCGGGCGTCATCTTTGAGGCTGAAATTTCCACGTTTAAACTTCTCAAACCACCTTCAAACTGTGTCATCTGAAACAACGCTTTGTCCGTATACAAGACAAATTTTACGAGGAATACGAGTATTATTTTTACCTTTTGTGAAATAAAAGAACATAATATGACGAAAACGAACTTTTTAGTTCTCCCTTCTTAGCACTGCACTGAAACAAAAATTATGCGATAATATAAGCAAGAATTATGCATCGCAAGCAGAAAAGACTGAATGCATATCTCTGGGTCATTCAAGGTCACACCCTATTAGTAGTAGCAAAATAATAAGATGAAACTGAGCTTTTGAAAAACCGCAGAACTTTCCGGATGACCCCAAAGTATTACATTTGTTTCTACGACAACAAGGAGTTAAAAAATTTTAAGTAATTCAGTTTGCTTACATCATACATAAAAATTACGTACGTAAACTTTAAAATCAATTTTCTAAAAATACTGCTTTTTGAACTTCGATGTACCTTTTTATAAAAACTCCTACATATTATTGTTTGTAATCTTGCCAGAATATTTCACACATATCCCTGATCAATCTGAAGTGAACTTTTGTTACAGATATTTGTATAAAGGTTTTATAAAAAAGTTTTTCTTTGGAAAAACTTTGCAAGTTTTTTTATATTTAAAAGTGGTTTTTATTCCAAATAAAAAAAAAAAACTAAAGGATATCTGTTTATAAAGTTGACTTCACTTTATTAGGAATCATTCATATTATGTTTATAAAAAATTTCAAGTTAATATCTTTGGTAGTTTCTGAGAAAACGTTCATTAATTTAACATGGTAGGTATACTGACTTCCAACTGCCTTTAAAGGGTTATACCTACTTGCAAGCTTTCAAAAATTGCATTTTTTCAATTAAATTTTCTGAAAGTATAATTAGTAAAGAATATTTAGTTACATTTTCTATTAGATCTGATAAAAATCAAGAAACTTACGTGGCTTTAACTTACTCTGTTCTATCATACATACATCCTAACTTAGATCTTTAAACGCAAAGATTTCAATAATGATATCAATATTTAAAACTTATATTTAATATTTATATTATTATTATGTTTTAACAATCTGTTACCCGTATATATATACACACACACACATATATATATATCCCATTATTTAATTAGAGAAGACTACGATTAAGTTATTTATTATTAAATTGGTGGTAAAGGGAAAACTCAGTTTATGAGCGATCTAGCACTATGCTGCCTATCAACAAAGTGTTAATAGCTGCATTAAAGACAAGATTAAATATAATTTACTTAGGTCGAAAAGAAATGTTCCAAATTCTTTTTCTTTTTTCGGAGTTTTTTCAGCTTCACATATAGTACACGAACCTGTGCAGGTGTTATTAAATTAACTGTCGAGTATTAATTATTTCTAGTCATAACTAATCAATATAAGTAACCAATGTACATAAACATGTTATAAACATTAAAATTCCTTTAAAAGAAGTTTTATAGACGTTTTAAATCTATAATTGTTATAATTGCGCAAAAAAATATAATGAGAGAGTAATAGACATCAGACAGCAAGGACTAAAGTTTGTGGATTAAAATATTTAAAAATTTAACGAAAAGAAAAAAGAAAATTCATACGGTACAGATAAATTATGAAACACACTTTGTAACGCTTACAAAATATTGTAACGTAACATCATCTTTTAATACAATGAAAGAAAATATTTAAATACTTTATTTAGATAATATATAACGCATTCGAAAACACAACATCGTCAATTACCACCCACAGTCAGTATAAGTTATGAAAATTCTTTTGTGCAGTCCTGTACATAATCTACATATATCTATACAGCACACATAAGTGTTAAAATTTAATTTAGATAGAAAACACATAACACAGTTGAAAATTCACTTTCAGCCCTCAGACAGTAATGCATTCGAATTCTTTTGTGCTGCTCTCTATATGATCAACAACTTTTTATATACACCATATATTATGCTAAAATTTTATTAAAATAGAAAACGCATAACATAACTAAAAAAGCGCTTCCAGCAATTAACATCCCTAGATGACAATACATACAATTTCTTTTGCACAGCTCTGTATATAAATATTATATACTACAAACATGTAATAGTATATTTAAATACAATTTATCTGGAAAATACATATCATAGTTTAAAACACACACAGACTTTAATGCTTACGAAATCAGACAGACGAACCAAAGTCATAGTTTTTTTCCTCCAGTGAGTTGAAAAATGTTAAAAATCGCAGATTTAGTCACGCTAATATTCCTCTAAAGGCCTAAGGTCTTGGCTGAACTTCTAGAATTTTGGAAATATACTAATATTTTACCCCTAACTTAAGTTTCCTTTATTTTTTATTACATATTTCTCCTGAATTAGTATGAAACATAGTTTTCATCTAGTGTAAACAGATTACTTAAAATCCTTAAAATTTAATAACTTAACTGAAAGCATATGCTATATATCTGTCATCACAGGTCAGACTAAAAACAGAAATAACACAAAAACTAAAGTAACAAGGCAGATACATTATCATTAAATAAATAATTTAAGCACAGTAATTAACAATTATCAAAAATATTTGCTGAAACGTGCAATCTTAATGTTATGCTTAAATTGTAACCTGCCTTCTCTTTAGGAACTATATTATTTATTTAATCTAGTTGACATATTAATTAAAATATGATGCATAGTGATGCTTAAAATAACGCATCAACAATGTTAAAAAAGACCATTCAGCACTGATAATAATTTGCTCAAACGCAATTTATCTCATTAAATTTCTTTTTAATATCAATTTTCGAAATATTTCATAAAAATTAGCCTCCAGTTATTTAAATATAATTCAAATGTTATGCTTAAATTATCCTCAAAGGGACTAAGTTATTTATTAAATCTAGTCAATTTATTAATCAAAAGAATAATGCCAGGCGATGTTAACAATATAATGAATAAATGATAATAATATTTTGAAGTAATTTCTGGCGTTAGACTTTCATAATAACCTATGAAAAGTAAAATATTAATTCCATTGCATCAACTATAGCATAGCAAATAATTAAAATGTATGTATTGTAGGCAAACTATAATTTAAATTATCCAAGCGCAATTTGTCCACGGTAATTAACGGAAAATGTTTTTAAAATTTTCAACATTTCTCCGAATTATATAACTATGCACAACGCAAGTTTAATGGTTGCATTTAGTATTGTATTACGGAAATGTTATTTATTTAACCTGATCAGCTTTCAGCGCTATTGTTCCAAAGAACAACGCCGAAAGCTTTTAGGAGTACAATGAGTAAGTGATAGTAATAAACTGAATTATTTTCTGGCGTGTGAAATCACCAGATGGTGATGAAAGTACAGTGAGAAGATAAAATGGTTTTCTTTGTAGAAAAAAAAAGTAAAAATTAAAAGCCTGAAAGAAAAAAAAAGTATTGCCTTAACGATTAAAATTTTTTTTATTGAAAAGCTTAAGTATGATATGGTTGAAATACCGTTATAATAACGTAATGTATAAAATCTTTTAAATTTTATTTAGAAATTTGGTTCAAAAGGTTATTTTTAAAGATTGCGTACTCAGTGAGTCACTCAGTGGAAAAACAGTTGTGAGTTCCAAAATAATTGTTTGATACTGAAATTAATATTTGCACATCATTTACCCTCTTCCGAAAAACCACCCAGCGTTCAATTCAATGTTTAAAGTTGAAGTTCGTTTTAATAAAACATTTTCAGCTGATTAATTGGATACATGTCTTCAAGAGTAACAAAATAATGTTAATTTTAATGTTAAGGGCGTTAATTAATCATGTTTGGCTATAAAGCCTGTTTGTTGAATATGAAAAACGTTAACTTGAGAATGAGCAGCATTTGAAAAACCTATATTCAGGGTTAAAGAAACTGACTAATACAGTTTAAAAACCACTCGGAAACGTTTAAAAAAATCAGTGGCAGCAAAAGCAACTTTGTCTATATATATATATATATATATATATATATATATATATATATATATATATATATATATATATATTTAATTTCGAAAATATATTGAATTTTGATATATCTAAAGATAAAGAACACTTTTCGGAATCGTGGGTAACTCGGAACAGGTTACTATATATTTTAATTCGTGGTTATATTATATTTTCCTAGATTAAGATACCTTTGTCTTTTTTTACAGTGTAGAAGTATTTTGTCTGAGAGCGAAAGGATTAATTTCTAGATTATGATACGTTTGTCTTTTTTTTTTTTTTTTTTACATTGTAGAAATATTTTATCTGAGAGCGAATGGATTAATTCCTAGATTAAGATACGTTTATCTTTTTTTATAGTGTAAAAATATTTCATCTGGGAACGAGAAGATTAATTGCTAAATTAAGATACGTTTGTCTATTTTATAGTGTAAAGAAATTTTTTATCAGACAGCAAATGGATTAATTCCCAGATTAAGATACTTTTGTCTTTTTTTACAGTGTAGAAAATATTTTATCTGGGAGCGAACGGATTAATTCCTAGATTAAGATACATTTGTCTTTTTTGACAGTGTAGATTACAGTGTAAATACAGTGTATTTTATCTGAGAGCGAAAGGATTAATTTCTAGATTAAAATACTTTTGTCTTTTTTTTACAGTGTAGAAATATTTTATCAGACAGAGAATGGATTAATTCCCACATTAAGATACGTTTGTATTTTTTTACAGTGTAGAAATGTTTTATCAGACAGAGAAGGGATTAATTCCTAGATGAAGATACATTTGTCTTTTTTGCAGTGTAGATTGCAGTGTAGATACAGTGTATTTTATCCGAGAGCGAAAGGATTAATTTCTAGATTAAGATACTTTTGCCTTTTTTTCTACAGTGTAAAAATATTTTATCTGAAACCGAATGGATTAATTCCTAGATTAAGATACGTTTGTCTTTTTTTTACAATGTAAAAATATTTAAACTGAGAGCGAGGGGATTAATTCCTAGATTAAGATACGTTTCACTTTTTTTTTACAGTGTAGAAATATTTTATCTGAGGGCAAAGAGATTAATGCCTATATTAAGATACATTTGTCTTTTTTACAGTGTAGAAATATTTTGACAGGCAGCGAATGAATTAATTCCCAGATTAAGATACGTTTGTCTATTTTTTACAATTTAAAAATATTTTACCTGAGAGCGAAGGGTTATTAATTCCTAGATTAAGATACGTTTGTCTTTTTTTTTACAGTGTAGGAATATTTTATCTGAGAGCAAAAGGATTATTAATACCTAGATTAAGATACGTTTGTCTTTTTTTTTTTACAGTGTAGAAAATATTTTATCTGAGAGCGAACGGATTAATTCTTAGATACGTTTGTCTTTTTTTTTTTACAGTGTAAGAAATATTGTATCTGACAGCGAAGGGATTCATTCCTAGATTAAGATACGTTTGTCTTTTTTTTTACAATGTAGAAATATTTTATCTGAGAACGAAGGGATAAAAAATTGTTTTTTTTTTTTTTTTTTTTTTTTTTTAACTACAATTAAATATCACGTTAGTTTTAGAAAATAATTAAAAGTCAAACTTATAAAGCGCTACAGCATTTCAGATTGATTATAAAAAATAACGATAAAAGTTACTGACTAAAAATTGCTGATTTAAATTAATTTTTGTAAAATGAAATGTATAAAAATGTAAAAACAGAGGAAGCAAAATTTTGGAGAATTCTCTTTTAAAATACCTTTACATTTTTATGGGGAAAAAATAAAATAAATTTTATCATAAAACAAGAAAAATGAAATAAATTCTGCTCTTGAATCTGATGAAATGATTATAATGCAAAAAGCATCGTTACAGCAGTGAATGAAATTCGCTCTGAACTCGCATTAACCATTACTGTGATTAGTATTTTCCATTTTGTCCGAAATAACACAGTTTTCTCATCTAAATGAAAAAAGGAGAGGCTATTTATTCTCCATTCATTTTAATTCCAGAGATAATATTTTTAATTAAATTTCTCTGAAAGGGTAACTTTTATGGATATTCCACCTTTATTTGGAAAAGGTTATAAAATTTCTTCATAACGGCTCAGATAATAGATTTCTACTTTATCCTAATTACGTATAATTATTCGCCATTCATATAAATATGTATCTGAAGTTAATTTGTATGGAATCCCGCCTTCCTTTGAAAAAAATATAAAAATTCTATTTAAAATTTAAAAGATTCCATAATGGATTTTTACTTAATCATAATCTTGAATATTGCATGCCATACATATCGAAAATAATACGTAAAATATGTGTCAAACAGCTAATTTTACGCTGACTTTCTTTTAAAAAAATGATAAACAAACTTTTCTGTGTGTTATTTTTAACTGAAAGGTCCCGGGTTCGAAGGATGTCGTCGGCGGAAGTTGAAATTTTCAATTTTTTACATTTAATTGCCCGATGGATTTAACCTCTTCAGTTCCGAAGCTAAAATAATAATAGAAATGCTTATTCATTGGTTTTTTCCAAACAAAATGACATCGTAAATGACAGAAAAAATATCTTTTCTGAAATAGTCCTTTAGGCGCTTAATAATTTAAGTTCAAATATATGGATCTAAAACTACAAACCCCCTTAAACCATAAATTTAATAACCATTAACCTAAATTAACACAATAGCAAATTTAAGAGCTTCAAACAAGTAAATAATCTACAAATCCTCAAAATTTTTTATTGAAAAAGATTTAAGTTAAATACTTGTGAATATTTCTCACTTTCTTGGTCATACTGTCTTTTGGGCATTTTTAGGCATTTTGCAAACGCAGATGAAAATAACATTTATTTTATGTGGGAATCAGCTTAGAGGTTGCCATTTATTCGTTTCTTTTGAACGCAAAAAACATTCAGCTATTAAGAAGTGATGTGAAAATGTAAAAAAATTGGACATTTTTGTTTTTATAAGGAAAAGAACAGAGGTACAAAAGGACCGAAGAGGTTAAAAGAAATTTCGTATTTTTTAGCCATTTTATGGGTCTTTTGGAATGTTAACACCCTTTTTTGGCGCCATCTGGTGAGTGTTTGGAAAGTGAAAGAATTAATATGGATTTTTTCGGAAATATTTCAGCATTTTAAATATGTTTTAAACATTTTTTTCTTTTAAAAATTTTATTTTTTATTTATACCGCGGCTAAATTTTTTAAATTGCTGAATTTAAAAATATTCGGATTTTTTAATTATATTTAAATATGTTTACTTGAATATTTTTAATTTGGTCTAAAAACATTTTTTAATTGTTTTAAAATTAAATATAATGGTGCTGCCATTTATGTAATGGTTTAATAATTATAAATTAACAATTTTGATTTAATATTTAAAAAGATGTAAAGTGTTTTAAAAGCGATATTAAACGAAACCCTCAGTGCGATCTGCGATCACACTTACCCACTTGTTTATTACTATTATTTAACTGTAACCACGCAAAAAAATCTTAAGTTTTTTATTTTTCAAGTGGAAAATTGTTTTTATTACTTTATAACTTACATTTTCGCTGGCGCTGAGATGTATTTTATCATTTCGCAGTTACCCGATGATGAGAAACCTGGAAATAAAATTGTTTCAGGGCAGTGGAATTATACACAAAGAAAGTTTTCTTGCAAGATGCCGGCTACAAACATTTCACCGTAAATCCCAAATAAATATATTGTTATAAAAACATGTATAATAATCACTTATAAACAGACTAAGTTAAATAATGCTATAAAAAGTGATAAAATATCTTTATTAAGATTGACGATCGTTTCGTCGCACAAACGGCGACATTTTCAAAATCATTTACGATAGAAAATATTTTCACATAATTTTAAGAACAATAAACATAGTAAACAATGTCACAAAACATGATGCATAATGAAAAATATTGCAAACATAAATTAAATCAAAATTAAATTAGCTATTTGCGAGCGAGGATAGAGTCAAACCAGTTATCAGGAGTATACGAAATACCTTTCACCAAAGAAGATGGAACAAAGCAATTTTATATAGATATGACAAGAAGAAAACTTAAAACTAGAATCAAAGAACATATAGCAGACATCAAATACAACAGAAGAACCACAGCTTTGGCCAGATTATGCAGCGATGAACCTTTACAGATCGATTTTAAAAATAGCAAGTTAATTTATACATCAAGATTTTATTTACCATCCATAATCCGAGAATCAATAGAGATATTTTTACGCAACAAGAATATTTGCAATGATTCAGTGTCCCCAAGAATATTTGCAATGGTTCAGATGCTATGTAATTTTAGTAATAATAATTAAAATTAATCCATGCTCGCAAATAGCCAAAATAATTTTATTTTTATTTTATGTTTTGCAATGTTTTTCATTATGCATGTTGTCTCGTGACATTATTTACCGTGTTATTGTTTTGTTAAATTATATGAAAATTAATCCACGCTCGCAAATAGCTAATTTAATTTTAATTTAATTTTATGTTTGCAATATTTTTCATTATGCATCATGAGTCGTGACATTGTTTACTATGTTTATTGTTCTTAAAATTATGTGAAAATATTTTCTATCGTAAATGATTTTGAAAATGTCGCCGTTGGTGCGACGAAACGATCGTCAATCTTAATAAAGATATTTTATCACTTTTTATAGCATTATTTAACTTAGTCTAAATATATTGTGTTGACCCTAACACTGGATGCCATACCCAATCTGTTGAGAGATCATGGGGCTTCACAAAATGGCGTAATAAGAGATAATACGGCACTGTTCGTCATTATTTATTACAATCCTATCTCATAGAGTTCATGTGGCGACGTCTTTATTCAAAAGAGGAAACGTTTTCTGCGATGCTAAAAGATATTTACAATTTCATGCTGCAGTTTAAATAGAGTTTTTTTTGTAATTGTAAAATATTTATCTGTTTTCTATTTTAAGTATATAGTATTTGTATTGACATAATAAAATAGTTCGTGGAAGTCTGTAAGTTTCAAATGCTATATGTTTATTCATTTTTTTTTTAATTTAACATCTTTTTAAACATTTTTTCACCTTTTAAGTAATTTGCACATAGTATAATTTCAAGTTTAACTTTTTAAAGATGAATTTAGCATTCTATTTATTTATTTGCTGATGTAAAGACTTCAATCTTTCATAATTTTTAAATCGTGCATTTTTTTTAAATTAAATAATTGAATACGTTAATAAAAATTCATTTGCAAAGAATTTATTATAACAACCACGATTTCCTTTACATAAAATTTTATGCTTAACTCCCTCCCCCCTCCCCCCTCTTAGAATTTAATAAAATGCATAACTTCGAAAATAGTCGTTTAAACCATGTTCAATGCTACAGAAATTCGGTCTTTTATCCTAATAAACAGGCAGATTTAAATCTTTCTCAATTTTATAGTCTTCTAAAGTACAATTCTAAAAAAACCTGTTAAAATAAATCCCGTGCATAACAGGATTCTGTCTTAAAAGAAATAATTTCATAGCACCTGTGAAAAAGAAATAATTCGTTTTTAATAGAAGGTGTTATTTCAAAAATGAAAAACTGTGAAAAATAAATTTCCCCCCCTCTCCTCTGCGATTCCATCTTAGCAGGTTTTAATGTATTTTAATTTCAAATAATTAGGTATATTAATAAAAAATGGCATACAATACATTTATTGTTGCATTTGTTAATATATTATTATTCATTGTTTAATTTCAAATAATTAAATTTGTTAATAAAAAATGGCATGCAGTACATTTATTATTATTTTGCGTCACGCCAGTAACAGCTGTTACTTGTTTTCATATAATAAAACAAGTAATATAAAAATTTTGTTTTTAAAGTCAATTCCTACTTAGGTCATCAAAGAAAAATTTAATATAATTCCTTAAGCTAATATTAGTTTTTGTTGCATTAAAATATCTCAATTTGCTGATTTTCTATAAGCAAGTAGGTTTACAATAGAAGTCTATGGGAATTTGGCGAAATATTAGAGATATCGTCAAGTTGGCGTCACTTTTGGCGACTCATTTTGGCCGCCAAATTTCGCGATATATCGCCAAGTTGGCGACAATCTTGGCGGTATTTGGCAACAGAACAGGGTCCCCCCTATGGTAACTCCCCTTATAGATATGAAGATGCATTAAATGCTTCAATAACCAATGGCCGCCATTTTGTCTCCCATGTAAAACTAAAATTAATTAATTAAAATTTAATAAATGAATTAAAATTTGAAAAAACTATATTAACATCAATTGTCATCCAGTACAAGTTTAAAAACATTTATTTCAACTTGATAGGATGAATAATAAGTATTTTATTAACGATTGAAAATTTGAACAAGATATATATATATATAAATAAATAAATAAATAAATATAGGGAGAGTATGAACTAATAGTAGGAATTGAAAAATATGTTTTAATCAAACTATAATTTACTAAAATATTTAACGTTGAAACGTCAGCAAACAGTCGTATAAAACTATGTTACACGTTTATTAATGAAAAGTTATATGCAATACATTTATCATTTCAGAAATTATTTTTATTTATCTTATAATAAAATGCTATGCTTTTAAAGAACATAATTTAATGTGATACACACGATTGAAACATCTGCAAATAGTCGCGCGTAACTATGTTATATTTTTCAGGAATGTTTCGCTATCTAAATATTTTAATAGAGCAAGAAGGGATTTAGGTAAAACTCTTCGAAGAAGGAGCGGCAGTATAAACAAAATAATTCCCAGACTCCTTGAAATAAATGTTGAGTTTTTAATCTCTTTTTCAGCTGCACAAGTTGCTCGCTTACATCTTATTCAGAAAATAGAGATCTTTTTGAAAGAGTTTAGTTGAATAATTTATCTTCTTAAGTTAAGCAGTCGAGGGGAGCGTAAATCCCACGGAAGTAGTTTTTAGATATGAGAAGCAGAGAACATTTATCCAATGCCGGTTTTTCAAGGGGCAGAAAGGGAAAGACAATATCGCACGCAAATTTCATTCCCCTACAAATAGAAAGGGCAGGCGAAAGCTATCTTTCTTTGCTTTTGCTTTTTTACGTGAAAGGAATAGTTAAATTTAATCTATACATATGAACTTTATTTGAAGACCAAGAAAGAAATTCATTTTCCATCGTTATAGCGAAAAGTATTTTAAAAACCACGCGAATGAAGATGCAAACATCGGATGCAAACATTTCTAAATATATCTAAACTATCATAAATCTATGTGCAGTTTTTGACATGAGAAGCGTCCAACATTTGACAAGGGAGGGTTATTCAAGATGAGAGAGTAAAAAATATTAAAATTTTATGATCTCAAAAACTATAATTTAATAAAATACATAAGGCTGAAACGTCAGCAAACAATCGTATGAAACTATGTTCCAAATTTATTAATACAAATTAATATGCACTACATTTTTTATTCCAGCAACGATGTTTTTTCATACAATAAAATTTTATGCTTCTTGAAAACATAATTAATGCAATTTTATAAGATGCGTAAGGTTCAAATGTCTGCAAACGACCGTATGTAACTATATTATATCTTTCAGGAATATTTAGCTATTTAAATATTTTAAGTAAAGAAGAAGGGATTTAAGTAAAACTCTTTGAAGAAGGAGCGGCAGTATAAACATATAATTCTCAGAGTCTTTCAAAGAAATGTTGAGTTTTTAATCTTTTTTTGAGCTGCACAAGCTGCTCGCTTACAAATTATTCGGGAAACAGAGATCTTTTTGAAAGAGTTTAGTGAATAATTTATCTTCTTGAGTTTAAGCAGCTGAAAGCAGCGTAATGCGAAATTTGTAAATCCCACGGAAGTAGTTTTTAGATATGAGAAGCAGACAACATTTATCCAATGCGGGTTTTTCAAGATGAAACAGAAGGGAAAGAAAATATCTCACGTAAATTTCATTCCCCTACAAATAGAAAAGAGAGAGATGTTAATGGCAGGCAAAAGATATATTTCTCTACTTTTTCTTTTTTAGTTTTTTTTTTTCTGTATAAACTTTATTTGGAGACCAAGAATGAAATTCATTTTTGATCGCTACAGCTAAAAATGTTTTAAGGAAGCATACGAATGAAGATGAGTTAATCGAATATAAACATTTCAAAAGGTATCTGGTCTATCATAAAGCTATATGCAGCTTTAGACATGAGAAAAGGACAAGATTTGTCCAGTGAGGGTTATTTAGGATCAAATAGAAGGGCAAATACATCTCACTTTTTTTTTAAATAAAAATTTTATGCTTTAAAAACTATTAATTTAATAAAATACATAAGTCTGAAACGTCAGCAAAAAATCGTATGAAACTACGTTCCAAATTTATTAATAAAAATTTGGCATGCAATTGACATTTTTAATTACAGCTATAATTTTTGTTTTTTCATATAATAAAATTTTATGTTTTTTTTTTAATTATACTCAAGGTTGAAGAGTCAGCAAACAATCGTATGAAACTATGTTCCAAATTTATTGATATGAAAACTTTTTATTACAGGTATGATTTTTTTCGTATAATAAAATTTTATGCTTTTAAAAAATATAATTAATACAATTTGATAAGATACATAAGGTTCAAACATCTGCAAACAACAGTATGTAAGTATGTTATATCCTTCCGAAATTCTTCGCTGTCTAAATGTTTTAACAAGAAGGAATTCCGTAAAGCTCTTTGCACGTAAACAAAACTCCTTGAAAGAGATTTTTAATCTCTTTTCCAGTAGTAGAAGCTGCTCGCTTACAGCTTTATTCGAAAATAGAGTTATATTTTTGAAAGAGTTTTGTTTGAATTAAGCAGAAGGGAGCGTAGGCGCATACCATAAATCCTTCTGAAGTAGTTTTTAAATGCGAGAAGCAGACCGCATTTGTCCAGTTATTCAAGATGAGATAAAGGGGGAGCAAGAATATCTCACATAGGTTTCACTTCACGACAGATGAAAGAAGAGAAATATTAATCACGGGGAAGAGAGATTCTTCTCTACTTTATGTATTTTTTTACGTGTAAAGAATAGTTACTTTTATGTTGCATAAATATTATTTGAAATCCAAGAAAGAAATTCATTTTTCATCATTACAGCGAAAAATATTTTAAAAGAAGCATACGATTGAAGATGGATTACAGCGGAGGAAAACATTTTTAAAGATATCTAGCGTATTTTAAAACTACATATTTTGTAAATAGAAGGCATAGAAAATACATTGGAGGAAATGCATTATATAGATGTCCATTATTTTATTAATTTAATTACATTTTTAAATCATACTTAATTTTTGTCTGCTTTAGCTGCTATCTGAAATACATTTAAGCATAAGAAACATACAAAATATACGCTATGGGAGACCTCTGCTACAAGAGACCGAAGTTTTCGTTTTCTTTTTTTGGATCATGTCAAATAACCCATATATATATATATATATATATATATATATATATATATATATATATATCGGGTGTTTCAAAAGTTCGGTACGAAAGTAAAACGCCATAAAAAAAAATCTATGGGTCGGAGAGGCATGCTGTTTGCAGATAAATATTCAGCGTGGTACGGGATTTTGTATGACACCAACCAAAAATTAGTTCAAAATCTTGACAGTAGAGCACGCTATTGCAGATAATTCCAGAGAATAATTCCACATTGCTCACACAACACAAAATTTAGATACAAAAAAGTGTGCATGCAGTATTATGGGAATTATTCCATGAATTATCTGAAATAGCGCCCTCTATTGCCTTTGAGCTAAATTTTTTGTTAGTGTCACACAAAATCCGGTACCACGCTAAATATTTATCTGCAAACCGCATGTCTCTCCGACCTATAGATATTCTTCTATCGTTTTTTATTTTCGCACCGAACTTTTGAAACACCCGGTGTATCCCATATATATATATATATATATATACGTATATATATATATATATATATATGTAATAATAAAAATTTTCCCCCTTTATTCTTAGTAAAATTATTCCAAATTCTTAATAGCTACCTTTTTTACTTGCTTTAATACTATCTTAAATATCTCTTATTTTTTCCCCATGCTTTAAATGCGTATTCTTTTATTATTCTAAAAACCTTAAATCTATTCGTCAAAATCCATTAAAATACTTTTTCAGTTTATTTCTGATACTAAATTCTTTTTCTTCGAATGTTTTAAAATATCGTTTGCACTATTATTCTATTTGTTCCATCAGTTTCCCGCCAGCAGTTTGTTTACGCAGTTTTTCTGACGCCGGTTCGAAAGAGATCATTCGACGTCACGCGTTCGTCACCCCTTTCCATCGAATCGTGGCTTGTCTCCTGTCCCATTCCTCCCCACCTCTCTACTGGAGTGGTTCTCCACTGTTAATGTATTCATTCGCGTCCTGTTTTTCTGGGTATTTATATTTTTGCAAAGACTAGGAGCTCATAATTTGTACGCTTTTTCGTTTGTCTAAATAATCCTCGTCACTTGGTGGTTAGACTTGTAATGTGGAGAAACTACTATTTTAACATCTTAAATTTATTATGAAGTGGATCAACGATGTCATCGAGAGCTGATGAATATGTTACTGGAATTGTTTACGATATATTCCTATCAAATAAACCACGTTCAACTCATGATGCCTCTATTATTCTTGAAGGGGAAATTTCTCCAATGTTTTCTTGAACGTGTCTTCAATTAGGCCACCACGACTGCACTCCGGTTGTCATATGATAACGGAGGGTTGGCAAAGCTACTGATATTAATTACTAAACTGCATTATCTTCGATATATCGAGAGTCGTCGGAATGTCATAAAAAGTGACAGTAAATTATATCATATATATATATATACAGCAACACCTCTCGGGTACCTCGGGACTGCGGAAGTTTCCCGGTATTTGGAGTAGTCCGTTTTTCAGAGGTAAAAGTATACAAATATGTATGTGTTGGGGATTGAAAAATGGGTTCACAGAGGTGTGCACTGTTCGGGAGTGTCCTTTATGGAGGGTATACTGAAAAATGACCAACCGCTCTTAATATCTAAAAATAATTTATATAAATCCTAATTATTAGAGACTGAATTTGTTATGTCAAACACATTAAAATAAAATAGCACATATTGTTGAAAACCTGCGCAATATACATGATGGGAAACTCTACTGAGCGAGAAAAATTTCCTTTTCCTGCTGAGATTTTTTTAAGGAACTCCGTATACCAATCTGTTTCTGAAATAAAGCTATAGCGTATTTTCTTTAGCATACACTCTTTGCGCATAATGTATACTTTCTGCTTTTTATTACAATTACATTACTTCTGAAAAGCACTTATAATTAAATTAAAGCATTTTCCCATAATTTTACTCTCTTAATAATTGAAGCAAAATGAATAATAAAATTAGAAAAGTAACTAATATATATCTTGTATTAAACTAAATAATTTTATTTGGTGCAAGTTAGCTTTTTTTTAGAACTATTTTTCAGTCATTTTTAGCCTTTCACTTCCTTGATCAGTTGGCAACGCAGTCTCTAAAACACATGGAATTTTATCAATAGATATTTGGTTTAAAATTCCGGTAGTTCAGTGGTCAACGCGTCGAGCTATTACGCTACAGGCTCAAAGTTCGACTCCGGACTTGGTCAAGATGTGCTTAGGCTTTCATCCCTTCGGGATCGATAAAATGAGTACTAAGTATGGGAACTAAACATTCAGGGTTCCACATTGGGCTGAACACCTGACTGGGACATATGCCGTATAACAGTTCAGAGTCCAATGTCTAATAAAGAGGATTGGACACAGTAGAAGACCAAGATCCTTAGTGCTACAGAGTTTAGTTTCAGCCGTTTCGTTTTAGCTGCTTAAGGGTGTATTCGAAAAAATATTTTTCCACCCTCAACAGCTCGAAATTTTCTGAGACATTTTCGGACTCATTTTTAAAAGTAAAAACATGAAACTTGCTGAGGTGATTTCTGAAGACATGTTTAACATGCCGTGTGATTTCATTTTCAGCTCAATTAATTAGAATTTGATTTTTAGACAATTATTTTCTCAGTATGACCATTTTTTTCATTCCCAGATCGCCCGCTTCGGAAAATTCGGTTCAAAACGTCAAGCGTTGACAGCGTTTTTTACAGTATTTTCTGCATTTATCAAAAAATTAAGAAGCACGGCACATTATATAGTTTCTAAATAAGAGAATTTCCCAGTTTGATGCGTTTGAGAGCAAAAATGAATTTTAAAATGAATCAGAAAATAAGCAGTTTGGATCGGAATACACCCTTAATGAGCGCTTCAATGTACCAATAAACAGAAAATGATTCATAAATGAATTAGCAAATATATAAATCCATACCACTTTAATCTTCAAAAACAAGTCAGATTAAAATAATTCCAATAAGTAACAGCTTACCTGAAAAGAGAAAAAGAAATCTTGTGAAATTAAATGTTTAAACAACAACGAAATAAATAATGTCACTGCATCATATCAATTAACCCCTTGGGAAGGAGCGTCTTTTACAGAATTTTTAATCTTTAATCACCGGTTTTTTTTAAACAGAAATCTTTGTCTAATTGAATCGAGAAAATGCTCGGATTAAATAATGCAAAATTTACAATAAAAATTTACTAGTGTGAATAATCCCCGATTCTAAGCACCATACGCAGCACGAATACCAGTTGCTCGTCCCCAAGGGGTTAAATATATTTTTTGTTTTCCAGAGCTGCTACCGTCTCCGTTGCTCATCACAAAAAAAATGTTCAACTTCGTTTTTCTTCTATATCTATACTAATATATAAAATTGTAGTATACAGTGAAACCTCCCTAAAGCGACCACATTCCGTTCCAATAAAAATGGGTCGCTCCGAGAGGTGGTCTCTTAATGAAGGTCATGTTTAAATTTAGATTTTAATTGCTGAAAAAAGGTAACAATTAATGTTACTAAAATTTATTTTTCACATTAGGAAAAAATATGAAAATTTAAGTATCAAAACAAAAGTTAATCACACAAGTTAATTACTATAGAGTTTAAAAAATTGAATGCATTGACGTTAGTTTTGATTTTACGGTTTTATCTTTTATTTCCAAGTCCTTTCAAAGTTCAGTAATTAAATGCAATTTTTTTTTTTTTTTTTTTTTTTTTTTTTTTTTTGACTGGAACAAATAATGACGATTTCATTTTTATCTATTTCTTTGAGAGTTTCCTGACAGAACAGGGCAGGGGAGTTTATTGACCGTCATTCTTAATTTGTCATCAGAATTAAATTCATTGCCTAAAAAGACACAAAGGGGTTTAAACACTTAAAAGTTACCGGAATAAAAAAAAAATTCTAAACTTAGTTTAGAAGTTTGATGAGTAATGCGCTCTCCGGAATTATTTTTCTAATAAAACCTTCTTCAAGCGACCAGGAAAAAACGGAATTTATTTCATTTTCTTCCAAGAAATTGGTCGCACATGGAAGGAGTTTAACTGGGATGGTCTCTGAATGGAGGTAAAATGAGGATTGAGCCAATGGGAATAAATTTCGTTCCATGAAAAAATTGTCGTTGAGGGAGGTGGTCGCACAGGAAGGTTTCACTGTACTTTATTGAAAATGTAATTAGCTACAACTACTTGTTTTAAAAAGTAGTGACCTCAGGCTACTTTTCAAATATAGCCGTTACTCTGCTACGTTCAGATTTTATCAAAGCATTCAGTCTACTCGAGCACGGATTAACTAATACACTGAAACAGCGTTATATCGCGTTTGCTGTGATATAATTAAATAAATGTATATAAAACTGAGATAATGAAAATTCTAGAACGATAGTAACAGGAAAACGTTTTGTGTTTTTTTCTAAAATGTTAATTTAGGCACATATTGCTTGTTATATGTCCAATAATTCAATATTAATTTTCGCTGATATAACATAAAAAAAAAAAAAAAAAAAATGTAAATAAAGCAATTCCAAAAAAAAAAAAAAAAGAAACGCGGCATTAAAACATGAAGATCTAATAATGAGTAAGTAGACAAGTATTTCCAGCAAGAAAATTTATTTCTTTGATATAGATTTTGCCGCTTAGATTTACCAACAAGTGTCAATGGAAATATCCTTGATGTCCTGAGTTTCTGATATTCGTAAATTATTGGGCAGATCACATTTTGCATAAAAGAAGCAAGTTACGATCATGTGACTAGAAGAATGGCCAATGTTGATTTCAGGGGTTAACCCGGGGGGGGGGGACACCCCCCCGGAGAAATGAGATGTCCCCCTCCGGAAGATTTGAGATTTAGTGTTTTCAATGGTCAAAAAGTGCAAATCCCCCCCCCCCCTCCGGAGCAGCAGAAATCCCTCCCGGAGAAAAGTGTCTGAATTCAACACTGAGAATGGTGCGTATGTTTTTCTGAATTAGTATCAATGTTCGCTACAAACTATTGATTTTTTTTAATCTCGCTAATCGCTACATTAGCTTTTCCAAAATGTAGCGTGCTACACTGCAAACTGCCGGGAAAAGTAGAGAACTAATGTTATCAGGTCATCAAGTATGAAATTTGTAGAAAAAAAAGGCAAAGTTAGTTGTTAACTTACAAATATAAGGAATTTTTTTAATTCAAACTTAAAGAATTATATTATCCAAACTTCAACAATAACTCCACATGGGTAAGACTCAACGGTGACATTTAGTTCGTTATTATTGAACCTTGATTTTGGGCAACCGGCTCGGTTCAATGTTACCTGTACGAAACTTGGCGAACCAATTTGATACTGTCTGCAGCTTAGTAACACTACAGCCAAATACACTATTAATGTCTCACTATTAAGAGGCCACACTAGTCACTCAAAAATACCCGGATGATAATGTTAATCCTATGGGGAAGTTATTTTCAAATATCTCGCTTAAATTTTGATATTTTCGAATGATTTTTTTGCACAGGATAGCTGAGGGCGATCTAAATCTGGGCTAGTTTTAACTTTTTTGATTTCAGATTTGCTTAAAAAAATTCTTTTACTTTCGGAACCGGTTTGAACCGGTTCTGAAATTGAAACTACCGTAATATAAAAAAACTATAACCAAAATCGAAAAAGTAAAAACTAGCCCGGTTGTAGACCGTCCTCAGCTATCCTATGCAAAAAAAAAAAAAAAAAAAAAAAAAAAAAAAAAAAAAAAAAAAAAAAATCCATTCAAAAATATTAAAATTTGAGCGAGATATTTGAAAATAACGCTCCCATAGACTTAGCATTAGCGTTTTCCTTTCTTCCCGTGACTGAAGTGGGCTTTTAATGTCTGCAATGCTGTTAGACAGGTAGCCGGCAGCACAGATAATCACCTCACCGAGTTCACGGATGAAATTTTAGGATTAGTTAAATCTTGATTCGCATATTAACCCTTAAATGCCTGGTGTTGCTTTTTGGCAACATACCCAATTTAGGCTCTAAAATACTATTAGAATAATATTGAAGCTATAATGCCTAATGTTGCCAATAAAATACATTCTGAAGATATTATTAAATCGATTTTCAACATGTAGATGGCAAACACTTGTGCTGTTTAAGAATAAAGATAGATTTATTTTTCAATTGTTGCTAATTGTTCATTTTGTTTTGTTTGGAAGCTTGCAAAATACCCTACTTTGACCTGTAGTGAGCAAGTAAAATTTATTTCTTATTATAGTTCCTGAAATTCTTGTGTGTTTAATATTATAGAATTTTATCAAGGGAAATTATTTTTTCAATTAAACACCAGTATTGCCGATTAGTAACAAACTGTTTTTTTAGCCGTAAACTATACTTGAAACAAAATATGATTTTTTAAAGTATTTTTCCCATGATTTATTTAAAAAATGAAAGCCGAAAAACATTATTACAATGATTTTTGAAAAATCAGGCATTTAAGGGTTAAAACGCAATCGGTCGGCCAAGTCCTATCTTGGTAGAAAACACCGGGAAACCCGATTTTAGCGGCTGATTCGTAGGTTTACCATTGTGTTTTCCTGCTCCCAGTCCTCCATGTTTTCATATCTTTTGGTGCAGGAAAACACAATGGTAAACCTACGAGTCAGCCGCTAAAATCGTGGTTTCAGGTGTTTTCCACCAAGATAGGACTTGGCAGACCGATTGCGTTTTAATATGCGAATCAAGATTTAACTAATCCTAGAATTTCATCCGTGAACTCGATGAAGTGATTGTCTGTGCTGCCGTATCCCGGTCTATGGAGTTCCACGGTATTCATATTTCATAATAGTGAAAATTCCCGACAGTTCCATTTTCAACAAAATTAATTAAAAAAACCGTTTTTAATATTTTTTAGAGCTTACAATGATTTCTTTATACAGGCGAGATGTGTAACTTTCCAACAATAAAAGAACAAGTAATATAAAAATTTTGTTTTTAAAGTCAATTCCTACTTAGGCCATCAAAGAAAAATTTAACATAATCCCTTAAGCTAATGTTAGTTTTTGTTGCATTAAAATATCTCAATTTGTTGATTTTCTATAAGCAAGTAGGTTTACAATGGAACTCTATGGGAATTTGGCGAAATATTAGAGATATCGCCATGTTGGCGTCACTTTTGGCGACTCATTTTGGCCGCTAAATTTGGCGATATATCGCCAAGTTGGCGACAAACTTGGCAGTATTTGGCGACAGAACAAGGTCCCCCTATGGTAACCCCTTAATGAAAATACTTTCATTGACCTTCAATAACCAATGGCCGCCATTTTGTTTCCCATGCAAAACTAAAATTAATTAATTAAAAATTAATTAATTAATTAATATTTGAAAAAACTGTATTAACATCAATTGTCATCCAGTACAAGTTAAAAAAATTTATTTCAATTTGATAGGATGAATAATGAGTATTTTATTAACGATTGAAAATTTGAACAAGATAAATATATAATAAATATATAAATATATAAATAAATAAATATAGGGGGAGTGTGAGCTAATAGTAGGAATTGAAAAAAAAAACAGAGCGGTAAAATATTAAGCTATTAAAGTTGGCAATGTTATTAACTACAAATTTTAGCCTTGACGAACTAAATGTTTCGCTGCTTTTGACGCTCTAGTGACAAGGAGAAAATGTAGGGGCAAGAAAAGTTTTTAATTACCAAGAATTATTTTGTTTCAGTATTCTAAAGAAAATAAAGATATATTGTATGATATCAAATTAATCTTTTCTTTTGATTTCTTAAAAAAAGAAAAGTTTCCTCTAAAATTTCGAAATATTTCAGATACAGAATTTCTAAAGAAAATAGCTTTGAAGGGAAAAAGAAATTTTTTCCTGTAAAGTACATTCTCAATTAATATGTTAAAGATGACAACATTAGATAAAGTTAGTTTGCTCGACTTCTCCTCTCGGTGGCATTTCTTTGTATCTTCAATCTCACTGATGTATTTTTTTTTACGATCCCCATCTTGATATTTATATCGAATTGGAATAAAGCTTCGGTAATTGGAACTGGAACTCAGATTTATAACATCGGAATGTTTCAAAGATAACTGAAGCGAAGTGAGACTAACAAGGTTGAATGGGATGCTACCATTACTCGAGATATCGTAGAAAGATAAATCTGAAATCTTTTAGAGAAATCTTATTTATCTTCTATTCATTCCATTAGAAGGATAATCTGAGAAATAAGACATTCAATAATTCGCACAACATTTAGATATTTAACTTATTAGAGCCAGATTTTTTTGGGGGAGGGGGGGGGGGAGTAAATACCTAAAGATAGATCTCAACCCAAAAAATTAAAAGATTACAAAAAGTTTCACAGATAGATTGAGAAATTACGATTCTGTATCGTTTTGCATGAAGCGCTTTAACGCATTCGCATCAATTTTAATCCAATTTCAGTCGCTTACAGATTAGATTTTTTTGAGGGGGATGGTGGTGAGTAAGTACTTAAAGACAGCTCTCCATAAAACAAAAATCAAAATTTACAAAAAGGTTCACAGATAGATTGAGAATATACGATTCTATATCGGTTTGCATGAAGCGCTTTCACCCATTTGCATCAGTTTTAATCCTGTTTCAGTTGCTTACAGATTATATATATATATATATATATAAGATTATATATATATATATATATTTTTTTTTTTTTTCTTTTTTTTTTTTTGAGGGGGATAGTGGGGAGTAAGTACTTAACGACGCTCTCCAAAAAACAAAAATCAAAATTTACAAAATGTTTCACAGGTAGATTGAGAATTTAGGATTCTATATCATTTTGCATGAGGCGGGTTAACCCATTCGCATTAATTTTAATCCAATTTCAGGAGCTAACAGATGAGATTTTTTTTGAGGGGGATAGTGGGGAGTAAGTACTTAAAGACGGCTCTCCAAAAAACAAGAATCAAAATTTACAAAAAGTTTCACAGATAGATTGAGAATTTAGGATTCTATATCGTTTTGCATGAAGCGGTTTAACCCATTCGCATCAATTTTAATCCTATTTCAGTTAAAATAATAAATTTTTGCAAAAAAATACCATAAAATAAAAACAGTACATAGGACGCGTTTCGAGCTAAAAATATTAACAGCTCGTGATCAGCTACAGTAAAACACGTGTCAGCGCCATCTGTCGCATTCTTTGCAAGCTCTACTCTCTACCTTTCAGTTCATTTTAGACCTTGTCCCCTTACGGACACGTGTTTACTGTAGCTGATAACGAGCTGTTAATATTTTTAGCTCGAAATGCGTCCTATGTACTGTTTTTACTTTATGGTGATTTTTTACAAAGATTTATTATTTTAATTGTTTCATATCGCCAGTTTTCGGTGCTGTTTCGTTCTATTTCAGTTGCTTACAGATTAGATTTTTTTAGGGGGATGGTGGGGAGTAAGTACTTAAACACAGCTCTCCAAAACAAAAATCAAAATTTACAAAAAGTTTCACAGATAGATTGAGAATTTATGATTCTGTGTCATTTTGCATGAGGCGCTTTAACCCATTCGCATCAATTTTAATCCAATTTCAGTTGTGCTTACAGGTAATCTTTTTTTTTTTTTTTCTTTCTAGTGGAGTGGTAGAGAGTAAGTACTATTTAAAGACAGCTAGCTCTCTAAAATACAAAAATCAAAATTTACAAAGAGTTTCACAGATAGATTGAGAATTTTCGATTCTATATCGATTTGCATGAGGCGCTTTAACTTATTCACATCAATTTTAATCAGATTTCAGTTGCTTTGTTTTTTCTGCATCCCAGGCACGCCCTGATCGTCAAATGACACCAATGGATTAATTTGTCTGAAAGATCCTTCATGATAAATTACTTAGACTGATAATAAGTATAATAAAATTGTTAGATGCATATGAAATTTATACAGAAAAGATTCAATTAAAACCAACTATACAAAAAAATGTTATCTGTTAAAAGGATCATCGTTTTCACGAAAATACACACACAAAATAGGGAAAATATTTCCATGATAACAGCATTGAAAAAATAATTCCAACAAAGCTTAAATATATGCACTTCAACATTCTTGAAAAACCGAGAAAATGTTACGCAAAGTCCATGAATTACAGATTAAAATATGCAAAAGTATCAAACTTTCAGAACGCTAATCCGAGATGAGAAGAAATAATATAAAATTTAAAGATATTAAAATGATTAAAAGAACGCCAATAGAGGCTTGGACATAGATCTATCCCAACTGTTGAAGAAAATATTTCCCCTATACAACACAGCAGTCAACAATGCAAAACTTTAATCACTTATTTCACACCGAAAAAGCCGGACACTTGCAGGCAGGATTATGGAAATGAATTGCAAACAGTGTCTTTCATTTTTCTATAAATGAATTACAACTTGAGTTATAAACGATTGTTATCTCAGGATTGCAGTTTCATGTTATCCAACGCTTTCGCGTCTGGAAATTCAAAACATCCACTTTGATAGCATTTTCAGAACTGTCTGAAACATTTCATCCTTAAAAAAAAAAAAAAAAAAAAAAAAAAAAAAAGGGAGAAACTATTTGAATATATAGTTACTGACTGCCAGTAAATAGCAACTGCCAGTTTCATGCGTTTGAGAACAAAAATGAATTTAAAAATGTGTCAGAAAGTAGGGAGTTTGAATTTGAAAACAGACTTAACTGTATGTATATATCCTTGACAATTCTCAACCAAAAATACTGTAATCTTTGATTTATTTTAGTGGAGGCAGAAAAAAAAAAGACAATAACTTTATTGACCTTAAAAATTACCTTCTGAGTTCTTCTGTAAAAATCGCCCACAAAATTTAAATGTCGCTAACCAGATATGAGACATTGATAAAATAATTTGTACTCGGAGAAAATTCAAGCAAAAAGAAATATCAAGCATCACACGTGATGCTTGATATTTCTTTTTGCTTGTCCCATTTTACAACTTATTTTCTATATAATATATATATTTTTTAATTAAAATCAAAACTTTTCTTCACAATTCATATTTTAAAATTAAAATCAAAATTTTGAATTTACATCCTTTTTCTTTTAAAATTCTATCCTGTGACATATATTAAAAGTATAATTTTCATGGATTTTTTGCATCATACTTGAAATTGATGAAAAATTAGTTTAAAAAAATTATTTTTCCTATTAATCCATTGTTGTTCCATTTTGAAACTTTCTGTAATGTTTTACAATACTATAACTTACTTTCTCTAATTTTTTGAAATTTTTTAAAAAAAAAACTTTTTTTCCTAATTTAAATTTTAAAATTAAAATTAAAATTTTGAATTTATTTTTTACAACCTGTATCATGTTGCATATCATATTAAAATCCATAAAAAATGCTGAAATATGACACTTCTTTCACCTTCCTATCTTAATTAGGAGGGACCCTATGATGATTTGAAAATTTGTCAAACTGCCAATTTTGACAATTTTCGAGAAGTTCGCATAGCCATATTTTCAAAACGGACAGATATATTTTGAAAAAAATTGGTATTTTTCTTAGTCTATATAAGTACTAACTATTTCCTTCAGTCCATTAACCCTTTATCTACTGACGGTACTCATAAGTACCATTAAAGTAACTTGTTATAAAATTCATTTAATACATCGATTAGTTGTAATAGTGTTTAGAATGAGTTATACGTTCATTACTTTATCTTGTTCCAAAAGCATGATGGGTTACACAACACAAAACAAAAATATTTTTAAAAGGATGATTTCTTTTGCCTTTGCATCTTTTCAGCTTTCTTGGCGTTGGGAAGGGAGGCGGATTTTTCAATTCGGAAATATTTCTATACTTCTACTGTAAGAACATTATATTTGTACATTTTCTAATTCTACAAAAATACTAAGAAAATATTTAAAATAAAAGATTTGAGTGGGGTTATAAATATTGCAGAAAATCCCTATCAATTCAAATTTAATTAATCCTTCTAAATCCTCCAATCCTTCTAAAATCCTTCTACAATTTATTAAATGATTATGTAAATCTTCTAATGTAGTTTAAACAATTCAGGAAAAATGCTTTAGAAGATAAAATTTTCGTGAATTCATAATTCAGTACATAAAGGATTAATACCTGAGATAATGAGGTAAAATAGATGTGTTGATTTGACATGGAATGACCCACTGCTGAATATGGCGCACATTCTAGCCTAAATTTACATGCAAATGCTTTCATCTTGAATGCGGCATTATTTAAATAAACATATTCCACAGCCATTAACGGAAGTTAAAAAGTTTGATAAGACGAAGAGCTTTGCTCTTTTGTCCTTGATATAAATCACTACAAGATAAATCGCCATTTCCATTTCACTTTACTCTAAGACTTAATGCAAATGTTCCAAGCTACGCCCTTGTTTGATGGGATACAAAAAATTTCAAACTAGTTGGATGGGCCAATCCCAAAATATATTTTAATATTGCAAAATGTTGTTACAAATGTCAATATTTCATTTTTATTAGTTCAATACTATATCAACTTTGACTTTCATCTTAAATTCCTGCTTCAGTCAAATAATCGGAGTAATAAAATATTTTTTTCAAATAAATAAATAAATATAAATAAATAAAATAAAATAAAATAAAATAAATAAATAAATAAAATAACCGACTTCAAAAAAATTAAAATTCTATAATGACGAAACGTTATCCAAATAACAACACATCGGATATCATGTATCGGCATAAAAACGTTAAAATTAATATGTAGAATTTAATATCCACCAAACATGGATTTTCTAGAGAATAATTTTTACAAGAGATTAATTTACATATTTATGATTTAATTTACGAATATATACATATAAAAAGTAATCAATTACTTTTTGAAGTTGGTGCCAACCTATCTTAAGTATAGTAAAATTGTAAATCCATTGTATCTATTACCATGAATAAAGTGATCATGGAAAATATGATACAAAATCGAAAAAATGCTCTATTTCTTCAGCAAATTATTTATTTAATCATTATCGACTGTGAATGTTTGGCACCAACTTCAAACAGTAATTGATTACTTTTTATATGTATATATTCGCAAATTAAATCATAAATATGTAAATTAATCTCTTCTAAAAATTATTCTCCAGAAAATCCATGTTACAGCAAAAAGTTCGCAAAGCTGCAGGCTTCTGATTGGTCAATCTCGTTCCGCTAACAGCGAAAAATCTATCTGGTTCTCGGCCCTTGTCCAGCTAAGTTTTCGCACTTTGAAAAGATCTCGTATCTCTGTAAGAGGTACAGAATGAAATATAAGCGCGACTGCTTCAAAAAGGATTTGAATTTTAAGTTTTTATTGAAAACAAAAATGTTCTAATCATTAGATTTTGATGAAATTAGAATGGGACCGCACGGGTAACTTGCACTTTCAAACAAAAAAAAATAAAATCAAAATCGGTTCATATTTACGAAAGTTATGCGTGAACAGGACCAAAAAATACTTACAGGTCGAATTGATAACCTCCTTCCTTTTGAAGTCGGTTAAAAACGAGTTAATCTCGATCATGTATTAAAATCAATAGTTTTTCGTTATTCTGTTGTATATCGGCTGTTCGCGAAAAGTCGGCTTATCAGAATGGAAAGCTCCCGTTGATTCACCAGCCGCCGGTGTTAAATAGAACTACGAAAAATCAAGAAAATTACACAAAAATGTACAATATTCAAAATCTCACAAAAATCGCTATTACAGCGCCCCCTTCCGGCGGATTTTTTCCAAATTAAGGGAGGACCTGCTTGCCATAGTTGAAGCTTATTGAAGGTGTTCACATCATAACAGACATTTTACAAAAAAAACAGTCACACATGTTCAATGTGCCGACCGCCATTTTCTACAACTAGGTTAAAGCGCAATATCGCACTCTCTACAGTGTTGATAATAGCGCTTTACGAGTAAAACTCGTTTTTTCAGAGATAAAGGCATTGTTCATTTGCAACAACAAGATGTTGTATAAAATGGAAGTGAAAAACTACAACATGTGAAAGTGACGTGTAATGCGAATTTGTGTATTTGTTTCAAAGTAACATTTTTGATGAAGTAAGCCGTTCACAGGTCATTATGAATTGGCATAAATACTGTGTGTTCATGAAGTCAAACTTCCTGGTCCTGAATACAGCATACAGTGACATTTTCTATCGAGTGATGACGTTTTAAACTCCCCCTACCCTCTTTTTTTTTTTTTTTTTTTTTTTTTTTTTTTGCCTCCGGTACGGTATGCTATTTCTTTCTCCCAGCTTATTTTGTGTAAAAAAAAATAACGTTACCATACAGACGCTAGCCGTAAAACAAAGCATTACGATTAAATAATCTTTAGCAATTTTTTAAACTTCTAAGCATCGCACGTTTTCAATTTTTATACCGTCATATTGGAAAAAAAAATTCTTTTAAATGCATTTTGTTTGAAAACTGTAACTCCATTTACTTTTGAAATATTAATTTTTTTGTAGTTTTTGGAGTCATTTGCTTAATATTGGCAACGGAAGTACTTCATTTCTGTAGAAAGTAAAGTAAAAATAGTTTAAAAATAGTAATTATATATTTTTGTTGCCATTTTCTTGTAAGAACCGTAAGAAAATGCAATTAAAATACGTGCTATTTTGAAAAAAATATAAAAGAATGATTTCTGTTAAAACAATGGAGCTATTATATACTATATTTAATTGTAAGTATCTATGAATCACTAGATAGCAGAATTTTTTTTTTTTTCGATTTTCTTGAATGACGGAATCTTTTTGCTGCATTTGTGCATTGTTTCGCGATAGTGATGTGCTATGCATGCTTTACTGTAGATGTTTAAGAGTAGATCGTAAATGCGGAATTCTTAAGCGGATGCGAATGACGTCATTTTACATAAAATAAAACGTCTTAAAATTGAAATATGTTTCGTACTGCAGTAGAGCCCCACTTAACCGAGTTATTTTCTTCTGATGGACTGGCGACTTCTATTATTATGAAACAGCTATTATAAATGAAGTGTTAGGTGAAAATGAAAGAGCAGCCGTAAGAACAAAATTATGGCCATTTCCCCCCCCCCCCCATTCTGACTAGAAAATCAGAGTTCTAACTTTTTACGGCTGCTCTTTCATCTTCACCTAACACTTCATTTATAATGACTGTTTCATAATATTAGAAGCCATCAGTCCATCAGAAGAAAATGAAGCAATGGAAATGCCGGGGGCGACACTAAATTCTGAAAACACAGAATTCCTGTTCTCTAGGTTTTTTTTTTTTTTTTTTTTTTTTTTTTTTTTTTTTTAAGATGAAAATTGACCTGGTAACTTTTGTTCCAGTTGTTTTATTTTACAGAGATTTCAACGTGAAATTTTATTTAAGACGACCCTGTATTACAAGAAAATGTTTTAGAACATTTCTTACAATATAATTTAATTTTAGTTTAAAAACTAAATTTTCAAAAATATTTAAAAGTTTATAAATTAGATTTGGACACGCTGATTTAAAATGGTCTCTCTGTTTCAGATGTTATGCAGAATTTCAAACACAGGCAATATAAATTTCCCCGAAACTTCAGCCAACTTCTTTTAAGATTTCCTATTTATGTTGCATCGACAGAAATCTTCTTTTTGCCATGTTTGGACACGACCAGAGCTCAAGACGGAACAACTATCCTCTGATATTTTTAACAGCCGCGTGGTAATTTTTCTATACATAGTAATTTTCTGTTGAAAGAAGTGTATACTCTTTCCAGCATGCACATTATCTTATACTAGTAAATCTGCAGATCAGGAGCCTCAACATCAGCTCTGCAAGTCATTGTTTTTAGACACACTTTGGTAATATTCAATTTCCTGCAAACCACAATTTAAAGTTTTCAAATTATGTAATTATTTATAAGAATAAAAAATACGAAGTTTTCAGACATTAGAAGCATTAAATTAAAAACGTTGTTATGGAAGGATATTTTGAAATTTTCATGAGCTACTAATTCTGGTATTTTTTTAAATAATAAAGTAGATTTCTTCAAGGGAGCGGAACGCCCATGAGCCCCCCGTGGTCACATTAATTTACATATGTAACTTTTTATTGATCGCGCTAATGGTTATCTCAAATCTTACATTTCTTTTTACACTTTCGAGCCTTACTTTTCAATATGGGTGGGCAGAAAATGATTTACATTGACGCAATTATATTAAAAGTTTAGGTTTTATGAATGAAAATGTAATTTTCTTTTAAAAATAAAATAATTTTCATTCATATTTTCTGAAATGAGGCGGCATTAAGAAGTAACACTCGTCAAAAAATATTTTTTCAGGCTACAATGACGTCATTTTCAACAGCGATAATTTTGCGGTATGTATAATTTTGATATTTACTAAATATTTGCTTTTCAAAAGTTTTTTTTTCTCATTGAAATTTTCGATTAAAAATTAACATTTCTGTTAGCTGTGTCAGACGATAAACCGTGAGACATTAGTAAATTTTTTTAAATAATAAGAACTAATATCATAACACAAGCCCCTTTTATATCAACCTCAAAGCGTATTCGTTTTATTTTTGATATATGAGATCAAATTCACCTTCTTTTCGTATTTTCGTTTTATTTCCAATATGAAAACGTATTTATATCTATTTTTTATTTCATTTTCCTCTTGCACATGAAAATCTTTCAAATAAAAATTAACTGTTTAGGATAAATTTATTCCGGGATCGGATTTTCTTGGCAACGGTTTAAAAAAAAATGATTATTAAATTTTATAGCAAAATATCGATTTATTCCTTATGAAAATAATGAACTTTTTAATTTAAAAGAAAAATATTTGAACACAATAAATAGAACATAGTCTTTCTTTATTTCTGGGGTAAATTCCATCTATATGTAAAGACACAAATGCATTAATTCGTCCCTTTTGACTTTGATTTGACTTCAAAAAATTACACATACTTTCACATTTACGATATTTTTAGGTGTAGTTCCGTTGCTAGGTAACAGTTAAAAGAAAATAAAAACAATGAAATATGTGCTTTTAAAAAAAGCAAATTTATTTAAAAAAATATTTTATATTATTGGAACACATATATAAAATCCCTCCATAAGTTATATACCGAATTTAAAAACTCTAACAAATGTAAACACAAAATTTCAAACTAATATGAATAATGTATGGTTCTAATTAGGAAATTTCATCATCCATAATTTACCATTTAAATCTTTCAATCATATGAGCCATTTCCTTTCCGCAAATAAAAATGGAAAAATCGTCTGGATTGATACAGGAAAGCATTAAGTCCGAAAATAAAATGTTCTATATATTCCAAACGAATGAACCAAATTTAACCAAAAACTATACAGCTAAATCCGGGGATTTCACCAACATGCATCCTTAATTTTAAGCTAATCGGATGCTTTTTACGACAGTTATCGTGGAACAGACAGATAGACTAAGGCAAGTCGCACACTAAGGCGACACATAAGACATGTCGCTTGAATTCGCTGGAAAAACTGGTTTAAAACAGGTTTGAAACAACTTCGTTCTTTGTTTCACCGGTTTTTGCGCTACACGTTGCGGCTTCATGTCGCTTGTCGTCTCAGTGTGGGATGCGCCTAACAGACAGACAAACGGAAAAAAACTTTTCGTGTCTCCACAGTAAGCCTTCACTGACGTTTCGGCAATTGTAATAAGAGCAAAAATTGTGTGTGTATGTAAATTCTATCTTAAAAAAGGCTATAACGATTTTGATTAAATTTTGTATTTTACCATTTTCGGGCAAGAGAAAACCATTGGCTAGGTCATGAGTTCGAGAAAATTCGATTACTGGGTCATTTTGGGTCAGTATGGGTCAGGCTCACGACAGTAATAAAGCATTTACTAAACGTTTATTGGGATGAGTTCCATATCCTGTGCCGGAAGATTTTTGGCGAAAAAAAATCTCGCCAAAATGCCGTTTTGGCGACATGAAAATTTTTCCAAGATTGCAGAAAAACATCATTTTAAAATCTTTATATTATTTATAAATCAATGATTTTGCACCATTTTTAAAGATAGAAAATGATATAAAAACATGGATTTATAAATTACACAAAGATTTAAAAACGAAGTTTTTGAGCCATCTTGAAAATTTTCTTCCGATACAATTACACAAATTTTAGCAACATTCTAAATAAATGTCCTTTTTGAGATGAATACTTGTTATTGTCAGGGGGGCTCTGCCCCCCAGAACCCCCCGTTCTTAAAATATTTTTGACAATAAAAAAGAGAAAAAAAACTGGCCAGGAACTTTTTATAAATTTCAACAATATTTCAAAAACTATTATTTTTAATGCAGGTAAAATCCCGCTCACAACTGCCAAAAAGAAAAAAAAGTATTAAATCATAGAAAAAATGTATAAAAATAATTTAAAAATGTTTACACACAACAACAACAACAACAACAACAAAAAAAACAATCAGCAAGAATTTAATGTTTATAAAATGATCCCAGTTAGGGTCTGAAACAGGATACCACCTATTCATCTGAAAAAGCACATGTTTAGATTTATTTAAAATACTGCTAAAATTTGTACAATTGCATCGAAAGAAATTTTCGAAGTGGCGCAAAAACTTCGCTTTTAAATATTTATGTAATTTATAAATCCATGTTTTTACATCATTTTCTATTTTTAAAAATGGTGTAAAATTATTGATTTATAAATAATATAACGATTTAAAAATGATGTTTTTCCGCAATCTTGGAAAAATTAACGATATTTTACTTACATCGACCGGCACAGAGAGTAATCCAAGTGTGGCGTCAGCGTGATCGCGGGAGCAATTTCTTATCTAACCGAATTCAAAATTTGCTGACTAACAGTTCCCGTGATACTAGTAAACCAATAAGCTTCAAGATCTAACGTCATCCAGTTGGCCGGTTTCGAAAAGGCATTTCCGAAAAAAAGCAACCCTAAAGCCGTTCGAACGATCCGAAATCCGACGAACAAACTTAAACCAGATCGAAACATTTATCGCCAAACAAAGCGCGCCAAAAAAATCGCCAAATCTTCCGGCACAGGATATGGGACTCTTCCCCGTTTATTTATTTCTTAAGTGTGTTTGTAAAATCATACTTCAATGTATGAAATAAACTACTGTATTCGTTTCGACATTTTGAAATAGCATTTCTCAGGATTGCGGTTAATATGGTAAAAAAATTAAGAAAAAACAAAACAAAAAAATGAATTCACAGGATTGGAATAATAAATTTATTTCAACATTTTATATTTTATTTATCTTGCACGTTTACCCAGAATTGAGAAGACAGACACTCATCAAGGAAAGTGCTATATGCTACAATGGCAAAAAACACATTTCTATGAATATAACTTTTAGTCACGTACACGTTAACTGATTTTTTTATTCTGTGCAAAGATTACTCTATAACAGAAAAAACATGAATGAAAAACATGCATCAGACACAAATTATGGAATACTTCAACACACAAACGTAATATGTTTAAGAAATATAGTTTTTTCACACAAAACTGACTTATTTTCTATGGATTATGGAGAGGCTAGCTTTTATAATGCGTCTCTATAAACAAACAATAAAAGCTAACCTCTCCATAATCCATAATGTATTTAAAAAATACATTGTTCCATGTAATACATTACAAATTTCAACAAATCCTTTCTATCATTCTCCAAAAAATAGTCATACATGTAGGTTTGAAAAAAAGTAATAAGATTATAATCTGAAAAATAAAATGTTGTCTAAATATTCAGATGAAGAAGATTATTCTTCAGATGAAGAATGTTCAATTCTAGATGAAAGGGATCCTGGATGTCACGTCATTTACACTCACCCCAATTTTCAAGCCATATTCCAAAGTGCAAATTCCAGAGATAAACTGATTGAAACCGAAAAAGAAAAATCTCCAAAGCCCTGTGAAGGTTTCAACACGATGAGTACTTCAGCATCAGAAAACATTGAAAGAGAATTCTCTGGGAATGAAGCCTCTGAAGATACTGCACTTACTAACAATAGATTCGGCTCAGCAAGGAAATTTATGCAAAGATTATTAAAGTTTCGAGGATTGAAAAAAGTATCAAGGAAATTCAAAATTTAACTTTTTAAAGAGCATTCGTCGGGCTGTTACAGTAAAATATATCGATAAAAATATTTAATTAGTTTTTCTTATCAGTCAATCAGCGGATAATAAAATGATTCGGTTTAGAGTGGTGTTTGAAGTTTTTCTCCCTTTCTCCAGTTCTCTTACCCGTCTCTCTCTTTCTCCCTCTTCCAACCTTTCTCACCGATCGCTCTTCCTCTTCCCTCACCTTTTTCAATCTTTTCTGCTCCCTTCGCCCCTCTCTCCACTTCTTCCCTCTCTCCCCCTGTCATTTTCTCTCACACTCCTGTTCTCTCAGCTCTCTCCTTCCCCTTAGATCCTTCACTCCCACTGCTCCCCTTTCTGCTCTCTGTCAGATCGCCTTTCTCTTTCCTTTTCTTTTTTTAAGTAGTTAAGTATTTAATAAATAAGTAGTTAAGTTTTAATAGAAAATTATCGTAGTCAAGTAACTGGAAAAGAGAAGGTGAGATGGCGGATGGCAGACAGTTGGAATGAGAAGATCTGAGAGGAAAGAGTTTGGTTGAGAGAACGAGAGTGAGGGAAGAGGGGAAGATGGAGAAAAGGAAAACTCAGAAAGGAGGGCAAAGGAGGCAACAGATGGTAGGAGAAATGGGAAAAGGTGAAAGGCAGAAAAGGTGTGGGAAAGAGAGGGGGAGGGACAAGTACAGAACTAGAGACAGAGAAAGACACTTCACTCATCACTCAAAATTCATTATCATGTGGAATGAAGCTGATTGCTTCAAAAGAAACGAAAGTATGTCCAGGGAACAATTCAGCCACATTATTCATTACTGAAGTGTCTAATTTAAAACATGTATATTTCAGCATTTTTTCAGGATCCAAAAAATAAATAAATAAATAAATAAGTGAAAGACTGAACACAGCAGTCCGACGCTGTTCTTTTAAGAAACCCCTTGTTTCATATAGAATATCAAGCTCAGAAACTTCAAATTCGAATTAATGGCGACATACGGAAAAATTTTGCAGATAGAAGAAATATGTTTTATATATGTACAACAACCATACTGATACTTTTCTGTCATGTAGACTAATGAAATCATTCTAACAATCCATAATAAAAAATTTCAAAGGTTCTTATTGTATCTTTTTTATACTTAAGCGAGTTTCAATTAAAATATATTGTTTTTCAAACAATGGTTTTGAATATATATATATATATATATGTATATATTATTAAATTAGAACAGTGAATATGGAAATTTACGAATAGTGTGTTATTTTTTCGTTAATTGGGAGAAAAAAATTTGGGGAACATAAGATTTAGGTCAAAGATCAGAAAATCGTCGAAAGCGCCAAAATCTCCCATGAAAATTTCCCTCCTAAATTTATTCAACAATCCTAGTTTATTAAATAAATTCATTTCTATTTAAAATGCGTATTTTGATATTTATTCTCTTTGAAAAAAAAAATTGTAAAAGAAAACGTATCCCGTTATCATTTCATTCAAGACCTTTTTATTTCTCAATCATAAATTGTCGATAGTTAATCTATTAAAGTTATCTATTTTATACCATGTTTTTTTTTCTTAATTTGTTCCAAAACTCGATTTCGCGCCCTTTCTCGGAAACACGACTGGCGTCCTAACTTCTTACGCCATTAAAATATAGTTCTTCCTTGCTTAAAGGCTGTGATTGAATGTTCAACGCATCCGCATTTGCGTAGATAACATTACGCTTCTAAATATTTAACCAGAAACTTGAGCACGGAGCTGAGAAGTTGTAGTCTGATCTATTGCCTAAAAAAAAAATACAGTAGAACCTCGATTATCCGAAGTAATCGGGACCGATCATCTTACGGAAAATCGAAATTTTCAGATAATCGAGAATGCTTCAATTTTAAGATTAAGGAGAAATATATGCAATATTTCTTATTATGGTAACAAGTGCTTAATAAAAATGAAGCAATAGGGAAAAAAACAAGAATAAATTACCTTAATTTTAATTTTTAATTAAGCACCTTTTACATATACCACAAGGATTTGAAAAAATGTTTTGTTTGTCGCAGTTTCGATTGCATTTGCTTTGAAGCTCTATCACGGAGTTTTTTAATGTTATTAGTTCACCAGTATCACAGTCTTTCTGCTGCTCCAGCCATATCAAACCTTTTGCAAAATATTCAAAAACTTCAGAATTGCTAATTTGTTCGTTTCCTTCGTTCCACTTCTCAGCTTACGGGAGCTCAAGTTAATTTCAAAGGAACTCTTAGAAAGGGGATCGAAAATATTTATATGTATTCTTAGTTCGGAAAGCATCACTTGCACACAAAGAATATGATAGTTAAAAAAAAAAAAAATCAAAATGGCTTTTGCACACACACAAGGAATGTGATAGGGAAAAAAAACCCCTTTTAAAATAGATTTCGGTTAACCGAGAGCTTCGGTTAAAAGAGTTTCGGATAAAAGAGGTTCTTTTTTGTATATATATATGTGTGTGTACAAGATGACTATAATTAAACTTACAGTACTCAATGGGTTCTGTAGCGTTATCTAGCGGAGACCTTCAAACTGGAACGACTGTTTTATGCGTTCTACACATCGACAACAGTGCCACCTCGCTGCTACCATATTCTGTTTGAGCATGCCCGATCTTCTGTGACTTCCTGGACTACACTGCCACTACTTCACTTACAACCCTCGTATATATTATTGAAAAAATTCTGGCAAGCATTCTAAAATATAAGTACACCAATTTTGTTAATCAGTTTCAAATTTACTGTTCAAGTACAGTGAATCCTATCTTTATGGCACTTCCATTTAGCGAAATTTTCGAATGACGTTTTCGTCTTTCCCAGAATCAGAAATTCTGAGTTATTTTGATTCAAATAAAAGTTCCATGTAACGAATCTTCTTCCTTTTTAGTGAACTTTTTCTCTTTGTGACTTCTTTAATAAATGTTTCCTCCCGGGCTTTAAAAACCTTACTACAGAACAACCTCTTTTATCCGAAACTCTTTTAACCGAAACTCTCGGTTAACCAAAATCCATTTTTAAGGCTTTTTTTTTTTCTTTTTACTATCACATTCCTTGTGTGCAAAATCCATTAAGGATTTTTTAAAAATTATTATTATCATATTTCTTGTGTGCAAGCGGTCCTTTCCGAACTACAAGTACACATAAATATTTTCGATCCCCCTTTTTAAAGTTCCTTTGAATTTAACTTGAGCATCCGTAAACTGAGGAGTGGAACGATGAAAACGAAAAAAATCAACCATTCTGAAGCTTTTAAATGTTTTGAAAAAGTTTTGGCATGGCTAGAGCAAGAGAAAGAATGTGATACTGGTGAACTAATAATATCAAAAAACTTCGTGATAGAGCTTCAAACCGAAAGCAATCGAAAATGTGACAAACAAAACATTTTTCAAGCCCTTGTGATCTATGTAAAAGGCACTTAATTTCAAAATTAAAATTCAGATAATTTATTTTTGTTTCTATTTTGCTATTGCTTTATTTTTATTAAGCACTTGTTACCATAATAAGAAATATTGCACATATTTCTCCTTAAGCTTAAAATTGAAGCATTCTCGATTATCCGAAAATTTCGATTTTCCGAAAGAAGGTCGGTCCCAATTACTCCGGATAATTGAGGTTCTACTGTATATAAATTATACCTTTGAAAATTAAAAGACAACTAAAAAGTTCTCTTAACAAAACTTAGCGAAAATTTCTAGTGTTCAGATGGCACACGTTTAGTTAAAAAACCAACATAGCCGAATAATAAAGTGATCGAAACTCCAAATTTAGAGATATATACGAGGGTTGTACGAGGGTGGTTCAATAATTATTGTCCCTAGTGTATATAAAATATTTGTACTGCGATGGTTGTGGAATATCAAAGCTTAATGTCTTAGATGCCCCTATGCTCAATTTCAGAACCGTAGCTGCTATATTCACATAGTTTTGGGACAGTGGATGACAGTAAAATACTCAAAGTAGCTACGTATTTCTAACAGAAGCCAATCAAATAGAGCCGAAATAGGCTAAAAAAGTTTAGTATCATATGCAAAATGCAATGTAAATAATCAGCTATTTATTGAAAAAAAAATGCAACCCATACCAATTCGTGCATGGCAGCATAATATTATAGGACAGTAAATAAATATAATTACCTTTGAAATCAAAAGACAACAAACAAGTTCTGTTAACAAAATCTGACCAAAACTCTAATTTAAAGGTGACATGTAATGAATTTACATAGTATGAATGCTTATCTTGAAATAATTGTTACTATATTTATCCTAAGTTAAAGTCTAACATTAATATATGTACACATATTATGTGTTTGCGAGCGTTCCAATGTAAAATCCATTTAGGAAAACCTAAAAAATAAGGATAAATCGTATGGAAAAATCATGTTATTAATAAAATATAACTTTATAAAATTAAAATACAATGTGAAATAACACATCAAAATACATACTTTCTTTTATTCTAATAATAAGATTACAGAAAACACGCATACAATTAAAAGAAACTACAATAAACTTGTTTTAAAATGGATGAATAATTAATTCAATGAACAAACTAAAGGTTATTAACAAACATTGATTTAAATATCACATACATTTGTTAGAAGTTGCATAAATTAAAAGTACAGGGATTATGGAATTTGTTAAAAACATTTCGCTACGAAAGTTAAATCTGCTTTATTTTAAAATATTCACGAAGCTTATTCCGTTCCGTACATCCAAAACATGCATTTTTACAAATTCAAATGCAGGCTTTGCTGTGATGAATGATTGAAATTAAAATCTGCGTTTTTAAATTCTTTTGAAAAGCGAGCAGTAGTATGTGCATGTGCATATGCTTTAAAATCTGTGAAAATTATAAAGAATAAATTTATTAAGTTTTATGTATAATTTTAAAATGAAAAGTACAGCTACACCTATACCTTAATTTACGGGAAAATAACTGATAATTTCTAAGCGCATTTTAAATGAGTATGTTTTTGTTTTTACAGACAGAAAAATAATAATATCTAAACTGGGGTAATATAATAATAAAGGAATTTTAAATCAGTATTATGTAAACTGAGAATTGTTATACAATAATCGACTAATTCGACAGTTACATTCCAGGAAATCTTCCTGAATCTCAAAACAATCTTCCTTTATTATATAAAAAATTGTTTACAAGATTGAATGAAATTTTTGTTAGATTTTTGTAATGTGAAGCGATTGACAGAATACCGAATAGTCGATTTGGTATTCGGTGATTCAGAATGTAAACTGAATATTCGGTTTCGATCGAATACTTTTAAGTATACGGCAGAATATTCCAAATTAATTAATTTATTAAAAACAATAGGTAAAGTATTACTATAGTTGTAAAAATATCTGATGACCAATGCTCATTTGATGTTATTTTTATATGCTTAAGTGATAAGTGACCATTTATAAAGGCAACCACATAACTATTTGTAATCAAAATTTAACGTGGGCAAATTACAGTGGTAAAATAAGAGTTTTTCGGCATTAACTAGTTGTAATTCGTTTCTTTTCTGTTCATAAGCCTGTCCCAGCTTCAGAAAATAAATATTCGCTATATCCAAATACTGCTAGCAGTTGCGGATAAGTATTTTTTTAGAAGTAGAAGAATTCCCTTTTACTTAGAAGTAGAATAGGCTAAGTGGTGAGTTTTAATATTATGTACAGTCGTGGAAAAAAAAAAAAAAAGTAAACGCCTCCTACTATCTCTGCGAAAAATTATCGTAGAAGAAAGTTACTGGTACCACACGATTGGTAATAAAGTCTACTTTCAAATGACGTATATAAAATTTGCTTAGGGGGCCATCTACATATTAAAACGAACCATAACTTTGTTTTTTCAATAGCAGTACATAATTCTGACAGCATTAATGAACTCTACACCCTTGAATTAGCCAAAAACGAATTTTTATGCAATTCGTGCGATAAGTTTCTGAGAAATTAATTATTTTAAAACGAGCATATTTTAGGGGTTGTATTCAAATTGAAGTTCGATACTCGATTGTTAACCGAGAGAGCCTCCTTCTTGATCAAGGCATCTTAAGCGCTACCCAAGCAGTAATTCAAGAGTGCTAGATTACAGAATAGCATACGAAATTTCAAAATATCTGGTCGCTTCTGTCATAGACGGCCCCTTAAACCATCATTTTGCCGTTTTTTAAGCATAATTTGAAAACTACTTCGAAGAAAAGTGTGAAATTTTGGATTTCCATAAAGCATGACTCAATTAATCTAAATCCATCAAAAAAATTGTAGGTTGCAATTCATAAATTTTTCGAATATTAATTTCATAATTCATATCATAAAAGTATAAAAATTGCAAATTCAAAATATTTATGTTTGGGTATTTTAGTATTATTGCTACACAAAAATTTAGCACATTAGGAGTATAATTTCAGGAGATATTAATAAAAATATGAAAATGTAATTTAACATTAGAAGCACTAAATTTTGAATGTTTATAACTCAAAAACTTAGCATTCAAATGACTTGAAATTTGGTGTCGAGGCATAGTTCGAACCGAAGATTTGAAATATCTTTTAAAAATTGGGTATTGCCATTGAAAAAAATGAAGTTTGGATTCGTTTTAATATGTATATGGCCCCCTAAGCAAATTTTATATACATCATTTATAAGTAGACTTTATTTCCAATCGTTTGTACCAGTAACTTTCTTCTACGACAATTTGTTGAGGAGTTAGTAGGGGGTGTTTACTTTTTTTTCCACGACTGTACATGAGTTCAGAGTTCAGCCGCGCTACAAAAACAAATTAAAAGCATTTATTTTTAATAAAGAAATTAAAAAAAGTGAACTTTTTCTTTCCTAAAAATAGTCTGTATACGGATAAAATCAAATCAACTGTCTACAATAGAGGAAGGGATAAAATCAAAACAACTGTCTACAATAGAGAAAAAGAAAGTAAGGAACAAGAAAAATTCCCTTATAATTTAATTTCAATCGTTTCTTCATTAATTTTTTTATTTAAGTTTATTTAATGTGTATTTTCTTTAATATGCACATCAAATACGTATACTCCTATTCCTATTTCATAGCTTTTATATCCATTAAATTAAAATCGCTCAATATTTATCTTCATCACCGAAGACAATCACATCATACATAGTTAAAATCATTAATCAAAATATAAAGCATTAATTGACCAGAAAATAGTTAAATGTACAAAATGATATGTGACCTTTTGTATTTGAGAACATTTCTATTGAATGTGTTTATAATTAGACTTAGACAATCAGTAAATCAGCTTAATGATAACATCTAGTTTCTTCACATTTGAATGAATTTTTTGTTTTTCTGACAATCCTTATCCTTAATAATAGTCTATAAAATTTAATATTTTCATAACTTATTTTGGGTATTGACTAGTGATAAAATAATAAAAAGCAATTGGTGGATTAATGAATTTGTGATTTCAAAGAAGCCATTAAATTGTTTGTGTAATTAGATTTAAGAATAAAAATGTAACTGAATTAAATTATTAGGAATTTGATTTTAATTAAAGTTTAATAAAAAAGCTAATATATTCACAAAATTTTAAGTATTCGGTTGCCGAATACCAAATATACGGTATACACTTTGACGAATATTCGGTATTAGGTATTCGGCAAAATTCCTGCTTCGGTCACTCACTAGTGAAGATACGAGAACGACAGAAATTCATCACCACATAAAAATTCAATGTTGTGACAAGTTTGAAAGTTGGCTGAGAATTTCAATCTCGGCATAACCAAGATGATAGGCAACATCGACTTTCGAGATCGGTGTTAATCCAAGTCACTCTTCCACTTCCGCACACCGCCGTGGCAGAAAACAATTGTTCCTTTATGTTGTCTTAAATGTTATTTATACTAGTATTTACTATGTCGAGAACTTTGATAGTGATACTATGTGGTTTATGTTTACATGTTTTAATTGATAAAGAGTAAGATATACATTGCTATTAAGATATATATATATATATTTATATTGCTGTTAGAACATACTCATTTTACACACTTTAATATGAAATTTATATACAATTTAACAAGCAGGTAGTATACTGCTGCTATCCTATGCACTGTAACATTTTACCATCCTGTATATCATTTCAGCATTATGTTTCATATTTTACATAAGTTGGTCAATTTCCCCATTGACACTTGGTACTCAGCCGCCACTGGTGTGCCTGGAGCTAGATAAATCTCCCCCCTCTCCTCCCCACCATAACTATAGCGTACATCCTAGTGATTAATTGTTATGAAGGTAGGTCATTAAGTGTTATATTACGTCACAAAAAGCAACATTGCTGAAATCAGGGGCATGAAAAGGGTACAGAGGGGATCAGATATAGCGTGCCCTAAACGGGAAGAAATAACATCTCATTTCGTCAGGAACTGATTTTGTATAAAGTATATGAATGTATAGGACATGCGCCACTAAGCGTAATCTAATACCTAGCTTCACAATTTTTTGGACGCCCCTAGCTAAAATGGATGACAAGATTCAGGGAAACCACAGTGTACTTGCGCATGTACTTCATGAGCAATTGCTTCACTGATGGAGATGGGTCCAATTACAGTTAACATGTCTCATGTGTTCGCTCAGCAAAAATCTAGAATTAAGTCAGTAAGGGTGTTAGCCATTTACGTAACTGTTTCCTGAAGTACATGAGGTAAAGCTAGGACAGTCTGCGCAAAATTCAACAGAATAACAATAATAAAATGACTTCATTTGTTTTTTATGCATTTCCATTTCCATTTTTATTTTGTAATAGAACATTTGTAATAAAACCAAGAAAGCTATTTTGCGCAATCTGTTCCTACAGGGTTGGTGTGATTGCGCACAGGGTTTTGTAATAGAACATCTGTAATAAAACCAAGAAAGCTATTTTGCGCAATCTGTTCCTACAGGGTTGGTGTGATTGCGCACAGGGGTAGGGGAGATTGTTATTAATAATAACTACAATTAAATTGTTAACAATAATAATTACATTTAAACACATTGTTGTAAGGTTTTTTTTTATCGAATATTATTGTATTAGGAATGAATATCTCAACCTGATGATTATAGAACCAAAAAAATGCATTTTAAGAACAATAAAAAATTTTTAATTAAAGGAAAAAAATTAAAGAATCAAAAAAAGCAAGTAAACAAGTAAAAAAAAGCAAATCTGGTTTTCTTTGCAAAATAATATTAATTTACCTGATAACACGTTTAACTTAAAATTAGTTCATTTTCATTTCCACAGTTTTAATATTTTCTTATTTTCTGACCGAAGTTGTCGCCATTAACAATCAATGCATTTATTGTTGTAAATGGTGCAGCCTTTGTGAAATCAGCTGCTACAAGTAATACATTGAATCCAGTTACTGGTCGAAGTTGTCTTATGGTACAGTTCCAGACATTAGTGCACTCGTATTCATTGCCCTTCGTTTTTTTTTCCTTCATTTTTTTTTGTATGCTTCTGCTCTAGCTCTGCTAATACCTTGGGCTTTTCTGATACTTAACTCAGGTTGTCTTCTTTCAATTTATGGGATTTTTTTTTTTAAAGCTTAAATTTACAGAGAAATGGTACTACATTCTGAAGTTGTCAATGCGAGTATCTAATTTCGACATCCTATACAGATTTTTTTTTTAATAAACTGTTTCACTATTATACGAAATGGGATATCACACGGTCAAAAACTTTATGAATAAAAAAAAAAAAATTTAAAGATTGGTCCTCGTAATGTTACATTTCTTTTTAATCGTTGAAAAACAGATTGCAATGTGTGTAGTTTTTAAGCTCAATTCAAAACCTACATGTCTGAATGATCTGCAATTTTAGATTCGCACGCAGGGCCTGCGAAGGACGCAGTCGCCCCGGTCGCGGGAATTGAGGGGGTGCCAAATTTTTACTACAAACCTCATCTTTTTCTTATTTTATGTAAAAAAAAAAAAAAAAAAATGTATATTTACATATTGATGATTTTTTTTTTTCTCAGTGAAAGTACGTACATTTTTCGTTTCAAAGTTATTGCATTCCCCTTTACCTCACACCGAAACACAAATTTATGAATAAGGACTTCTTTCTTTTCAAAACTTGTTTCAGCTTTTTGTCTTTGTCTGTTCTGAGTCTGTGCTTGTGACGAAAACATATACTATCAAAATAACATAGGGTTTTTTCCTTGGAATATAAAAGAGTTCAAAACTATTATACTGTACCGTTAGATAAATTTTTTCTACATCCATTATCCAGATCTTCTTTGCCAAAATTTAAGTGCAATTTTATCTTATGTTATTTAGTTTTTTTTTTTTAAATTTCTGAATTAAAATTAAACCTAAAGTTTCAAAATAAACGCAAAATGTGTATTTAATCGAACTTGTTTCTGCTTCTTCACTTTTCAATTTTGTGACACCTGTCACAAAGAAAAGTTGGGAAAGGGGGGCCGGCGCCAAATGGAAACTTTGCTCCGGGCGCAGTTTTCTCTTCGCACGCTGAAGCTTCTAGAAACGTATCACTGTTGAAAAATTTATAGGTTAAAATTCATGATTTTTTTTCTTTTTTTGAAAATTAATTTCGAAAATGTACCTATTTTGAATGTGATTTTCGAAAGAAGTATTGATTGTAATTAGAGCTCGACCGAAAATTCGGTTTCCTTTTGATTTTCTGTCCAAAATCAGAGTTTCGTAGAACATTCGTTTTCCGCGAAAACGCTGCCGAAAATTCGACCGGACACAAACTCGACTGAAACTATCATTATACCAAACTCTCGTTTCTTCCTTCGGAAATTTTCAACATGACTCATTGATTTGTGCTGTATCGGCTCAAATGAGCCACACTTTATTTATTGCTATGAACTACACTGTTTATAATTATCAGTCATGGCTGACTCAAGATCTCAGTGCAAATTATAAAGCATGCAATGCCTATATGACTAAACTTCGAAGACGCTTTCCACGTGCTCATTAAAAGCTTCAGATTTAACAGTAATAGAACATTTTTAGTTTGAAACCGCAGAAGTGTTTCCAATACTCTTTGAGAAAGTTCTAGTATAACAGATGATCATTTACAAAAATTAGTATAAACGATAAATCGAGGTATGTACACCTAAAGCATTTTTTAATGAGATGAAATTCGTATAATTAGAAAATCATTCTGGGCCGTAGACGAATTAATTTTATTTTATTTTATATGAAAATAAAAAGCTTTGGTCAGAGGCACAGAGAGCCAACTTGGGTCACACGTATATTTAATTAATGATTCTGTATATTTATGTATGTATTAATTACTTAAAAAAATATTTGGACATTTTCGTTTTCGCTTTCGGCTGAAAACAGTAAGAATACCGAAATTTGGCTACTTTTTCGGTCTTAAAAACCTGTTTCGGCCGATCCTTAATTCTGCATTACAATGGCAATCATACGATTTCAACAATAAAAAAGAAATTTAAAACTACGAGTTCCAAAATTTCAATCTTCATAATTCTTAAACTATTTGATCGAATGACTTCCTGTTTTGTATCTAGTGCAAAAGTTTCTGAAAAATCCAAATACGATATTCTACTGTTTGTTTTTTAAAGAAGCGCCTAGCACTCTGGGACTATTCTACTAACCAAAGGGGTGTTACGCTGAGTTCGGTATTTTCCAAAGTTGTTCATTTGTTGGTTGTCAAAAGGATTGACAATCAGCCAAACGCAGCTAAACAAACATCGATCACCCCTATTTTGACAAAATCAAAGACCTGACGCATGCGCAAAAGCACGGAGGGTTTTGCTATCCGAAAACAAACAGTAGAAGTCAATTTATGTTAAAACATTTTATAGGTTACAATTTATATTTGTTAAAGTTAATTTCGAAAATATATATTTTTTAAACTAATTTTCGAAATAAATACGAAACTAAATATTTGAATCTTTTAACAGAAATCAATTTTAAAGCTGAAAATATACGTGTCCAAAATTACAGCTCAATTGGACTTACTAGTTTTGATTTATGTTTTAAAAAACACCTGCATTGCAATATTTTTTGCATCGATTGCAAATGAATTCAGCATTTTGAGTTTCAAATTTTAAACCTTTATAATTCCTAAACTGTTAGACCAAATAACTTTATATTTAGTATTCTAATGTAATATTTTATGACAAATCCAAATATGATGTCAAAATTACGTGTTGGTATTGAAAAGTTTTGAGTTTGATATAATTTCTCCATGAAAACGATTCCCAAAGTTATAGATATTTTAATTCAGTTTATGTCTGCGACCATTTGGCTATTGAATTTCATGGGGTGTATCATTTTATTTTATACTGATTGTATATGCTATCATGAAATGTCGCAGAACTTTTGCATTAAAATTGTGAACACAGGAGAACGTTAAAAAATGAATGCTAATAATAATAATAATAATTGTGATGCCTGGAGACGTCTTTAGTTCTGATTGTCGGCGCGCCGCTGGTCACATGACACGCGGGCGTGGGAGAGAAGGGGTTAGATTCTGTTGAGAAAGGTAGAGGTAGTCTGTGCATGTGAGCCGGCGAGATTTTGCTATAAAATGAAAGTGATTTTTGAGGGAAATATAGAGTGTTTTTTTTTTTTTTTTTTTTCAGGTGCTAAGAGCACCGGAATGTATAAATTTTTGTAGTGTAGGTGAAGTGAAATGGTGTAATATTACAACGTGTACAATTGTGGAGTATTGTAGTGTGTTCCACTGGATCTAATTCATATATACTTAGTGTGGTGTAGTATCATCTGGTGTCCTTGTCCACTATATGTACCTTCTGCAGACTGGCAATAAACTTCTATGTTTGTCTAAAAGGTTGGATAATTTTAAATGGATTACACCTCCGATTTTAATATTAAAAAGCAAACATACAGACGGGCCCAGCATCAATATATGGAGTCGTAAAAGTGTCACAATAATAATAAACAGAATAATACACAACGACGAAACAGACGAGAATTATAATAAGTTATTTAGTTAAACTAAACATGGTTGTAGAAAGCAAAAGAAAATTAAATATTTCCTTCCTAATAACATAGCGATAAAGATAAATGTATGAAAACATTTATTTCCCATTTATGGTATTGTAAAAGTTGCTTACAACTAAAAGTGTGATATTTTAAATTTTATGTATATTAAAGATAAAAGTTTTATAAAAATCAAATATTAATATGCATATACACGCAAAAATTGAATTCAAACAGATGATAATGTCTCCAATAAGAGTCACTAGAGAGCTCTATAGAGTACTTTAAGTAAATAATAGCTTCATTAATTAAAACTCTAAACACGAATTTAAGCTAAACAAACAACCCGAAATAAATAAATTATAAGTAAATACAAATCTTTGTAATATAATTTTCCAACCTTCATTGCATTTTATTTTAAATACATAAGCAACTGAAAATAAACATTTAAATAGTAGGGCACATAATTTTGCTTATTTTTTTTTATCTAAATAATTTTAAATAAGTACTTTACTATTTTAATTAAGCTAGATTAAACTTTAGATAATTAAGAAAAAAAGACAATAGTAACAGTAGCAGGTATTACATTGATAAAATTTCAAATAATACTTTGTAGTAACACAGAGATTGTTCAGAATAATTGCTATATACATTTTTATGGAACTACAAAAGCACTTTGTTTTGTTTTAATTTTATGTAATGCTTTACCGGAAAAAAAATGATAGCATATATTTTTTCAAAAACAGGCAAAAAATTCGACAGAATTGAAAATGAATATCACAAAATTATAAAGAAATTAAGTTAAAGCTATTAGTATAATATAGAAATGCGGATAATAAAATATTATTTTTAGTAAAAGATATCAAAAGCATTTAATGAAAACAAATTTTTCAATAATAAGAAACGTGTTATATTTGAAACAGTTGTCAAAGGTTCATAGATATCACTAGCCTGCAAAATTTGGGTTGTATCATGTTTTTTAGCTTTTGATAATTGATTCTTCTGTATTTTGTAGCACTGAATCCGAAAGTGGCCTTCATTTTTAACCACCACGTCAGTTTTTTTTTGCAAATCGTACATTTCAAAGTTAAAAAGTAAAAAAAAAAAAAAAAAATAGCGAAAATCTGATACTATAAAATAGATGTGATGGTTGTGTTTCTTAGCTTTAGATAATTAATTTTTATGCATTTTGTAGCGCTGAATACGAAAATGACCTTCTTTTTTTTTTTTTTTTTTTTTTTTTTTTACCATCACGTCAGGATTTTTTGCAAATCGCAAATTTTTAATTTTAAAAAGTCGAAATATTACGAAAATATGGCACTATAAAATTGAGGTAAAACACTTTTATTTCATAACAATTTATTAATCTTTTGGCTTATACTATGTATTTTTACAGCTTAACTTGTAAACTATTGTGTATTTAAAACCCTTACAATTTGATTCCATGCTTGGAAGTTTCTTTAAATCGCTTATGCTTTGCCTCGCGCTTTTCCTTTTATACTCTGTATGGGATTTCATCTCGGTGACCTCTTTTATTTTGGTGGTTGCTAAGGTCGGACATTTATGGCAGGTTCTTTTGGTAAGGCTTTGGCAAATTATTTTGACAGATTTTCGTTATTTTTTGACTTTTTAACTTTGAAATATACATTTTGCGAAAAATCCCGATGTGATGATTAAAAATGGAGGTCATTGTCCGATTCAGCGATAAAAATTACACAAAAATCAATTATCAAAAGTTAAAAAACACAATCATCACATCTGTTTTATAGCATCATATTTTCGCTTTTTTTTTTTTTTTTTTTTTTGGTTACGTTTTATCTTTGAAATGTACGATTTGCGAAAAATCCTGACGCGATGGTTAAAAATCAAGATCATTTTCGGATTCAGTGCTAAAAAATACTTTAAAAAAATCACTTACCAAAAGTTAAAAAACACAGCCATCACAGGCTTGTGTATTATAAGAATTTATTCACTCAGAAAAACGAAATTAAGGGAAAAAATATTACAATTCTCTTCAACAGATTAGACGCATATTTGTTTTAAAATATCTACCGTTGGAAATGAGAACTTACCGATTTTGTTTATATTATTTCATTTCAAAGTACCACCATTTTACGATTCTAAAACTGCTTTGTTTTTGTTCTCACCATTTTTTTAGAACAGGAGTTATAGTCAATTTACAGTAAAAAAATACCGTTAACGTTTAACCCTCTCGCTGCGTAATTGTTTTATCAAAATAGCTTCAAAAATTGCATATTTAACTCCTTTGGGACGAGCGTCTTTTAAGAATTTTTATTTTTTTGTCACCGGTTTCTCAAATTTTTCAAAAATAAATTTTTGTCTAATTTAATGGGGAAAATGCTCAAATTAAATAAGGCAAAATTTACAATAAAAAATAACTGGTGGGAATCATCAAGGAGGGTTAATTAGTCGGGAAAATGCATCCCCGCGGAAATCTCGGATTGCGCAAATTTTGCTACTTTTACGTTGCCCGAGGAAATCTCAGGTTGCGCAGGCAGAGGGTTAAATGCATTTTTCTTAAAACTGATTTACACAAAATTATCTCACTTCAAAACTTATAACTAAAAATATTATCATCATTCTCCCATAAAACTTTGTGAGGTTTTTCTATATAGCGTTGTCTAGTGCATCTACCAAAAGAATTTTAATTACATGGATATTTTCAAAATTGTGGCCTGTTATTTGAACAAAACGCTGGTAAAACTGTTGAAAATCTTATAATCGATTCTTAGATCATCTCTAAAATTTGTATTTACTAAGACATTACTTAAGTTGTAGTAGGTGTACTAGATAAAAGCTTATAGTTTACTTTATTACTAATTTTTTTTAGTAAGTTTATTTGTTTTTCATGAACCTTTTTTCAAGTTTTTCAAATTTTCATACGTATTTAACATTTTTGTAAATTCATTGGGATATATATATATATATATATTTATTTAAAGGTATATTATTAATTTTTGTTAAAATTAAATCAGAAACTGCGAATACAATGCTTCTTTGCAGAGTTTTTAAAAAAATGTGCTTCGAACGGAGGCAGATGCTTTAAATTATAGTCTAGTTGGAAAAAAGTATAACACTAATGATACGCGAAAGTTTTAAGCCCATCTTTATCGAAAGATATCAAAAGTCCGATTTAAAACATGAAATATAAAATTATTTGGCGAATAACAATTACGAAAGTTTACAGTTATCCCACTTATTCAAGGAAATGGCCAATATAAATACTGAAATGTGTTAAATTTGAAGATGCTATGAAGGACTCATAAACACTCGACAATTTATTCATTTAAAGAAATAAAATGAAATAAAAAATAAATAAAAACAAAAACATTTTTCAACTGATTAAAGAAATATATTAATTTTGACCTTCTTCTTTCTAAAGAAGAAAATAATGTAATCGAAATTATTTTCGACTTCCCATTTTCGACGGATTTACATATTTTAGGGGTCAGAGATCTCGAAAAACATGTTTATACAAAGTGTCTGTCTGTCCATCCGTATGCCAATGCGTCTGCTTTGTATTATCGAAAAGTGTATGAAGTTATGCATAGAATTGAACAAAAATTTTTTGTGTATGTTTTTGGCTATGGCCAGCAGGTCCTCCTTGAATTTGAAAATATTCCGCAGGAAGGGGGCGCTGTAATAGCGATTTTGTGCCATTTTCAATATTGTATCATAGAAAAGTGTATGAAGTTATGCATAGAATTGAACAAATAATTTTTGTGTATGTTTTTGGCTATAGCCAGCAGGTCATCCTTGATTTCGAAAATATTCCGCTGGATATATTGGAAAATATTCCAAATTTTTTTGTGTATGTTTATGACTGTGGTCAGTGGATCCTCCTTGAATTTGAAAACTGGAAGGGGGCGCTGTAATAGCGATTTTGTGCTACTTTATATATTGTATCATCGAAAAGTATAAGAAGTTATGCATAGAATTGAACCAAATTTCATGTGTATGTTTTTGGCTATGACCAGCAGCACTATGATAGAGTTTAACTCGTTTTTACTCTGATTAGTAAAATGGAGCAAAAACTTAAGATGAAAATCAAAGTTGGTGTACTATTGAAGTAATAACCCTGAAGGATTTAACATGTGTAAAAACTTTCTGAAAAATTAACGTGTATGAGAAAGAAGGAAGTTTTGGAATTGGTACATCCGATTAGTTACATTACAATATAGACAGGAAAAATGTATAAAACTGATGAGATGTAAAAACTTCAAATCTATCTTTATGACATATACATTAAAACTCCTAATAGGTGCCAAAGAAATATAATATTAACAACAATAAGTATAGTACGTTGATACTACAGCAAGAAATTCTATGAATTAATGCGAAAGTTATTTAATATAATTAATCGTATTGTGATAACTATCAAAATACAAAAGTACTTTCCTTTGTTTTAATGTACAGCGAAGCGTTTCTAGAAATAATGATAGTTTATAATTTTTATTAAGAGATACCACACTTAACCCTTTCCGCCGCGGAGTAATTCTGTTTATAAACTGATGAAATAATGGACTGACACCAGAATTTATAAACGAATTTATTTGAAAGTATGAACTTGCTTATTTTGACGTACATTATAATAAAAGGAAAATTTTAATTAAACATTCTTGGTGCCGTTTGTCAGTTTTGAATTAAAATTAGGTGTCCCTTTTTAAGGACACCGCCCTCGAAAGGGTTAAGCATAAAAGTATAGACTAATAAGGATTTTCTCTTACGGGAAGTTGGAAGTTCCTGTATATACCAAGTTAAATTAATGTATCTTTTCTCAGAAACTACCAAAGACATTCATTTGGAATTTCTGGAAGTGAAGCCAACTTTATAAACAGATAGTTACTTTTAGTTTAGTTATTTAAAAAAAAATCTGAAATAAAAAACACTTTTAAATAGCAAAAAAGTTGCATTTTTCCAAAGAAAAACTTTTTTATAAAGAATTTGTACAAATGTTTATGACAAAAGTTCATTTCAGATTGGTCAGAGATATGTGTGGAATATTCTGGCAATATTTCAAACAACAATACGTAGTAGTTTCTATAAGAAGATACATCGAAGTTCAAAAAGCAACATTTTGAAAAAATTGAGTTTATAGTTTACGTATGATGTAAACAAACTGCATTACTTAAAAATTTTTAACTCCTTGTTGTCGTAGAAACAAAAGTAATATACCATTCGGAAGGGGAGAAAATAAAAAAGATTCAATATATAAATAAATAAATAAATAAATAAATAAGAAAACGACTTTTTTTACGAATTTGACTTTCAACTGCCCTTTAAAGTCTGTTAACGGTAAGATGGCAATGATAAGAAAACTAATAATTTTGCTAAAAAATTTCAAAAGTTCTTTTAAAAAAATTCCCGAATTATAGTTACAGGAAAATTCACAGATATCTCATGTATAAATATTTAAATAATTTACTCTTTCAAGAAATTTTTTTTTTTCTTTGCAGCGGTCGTTAAGTGTTCAAAAATATTCTAAAAGTTTGTTCGTTAAAAAATAAAATAAACTAAGGACTTTTTTTTTAATACAATAAAGAAGTATACATATTTTTAATATCACGATACAGGCGCAAAAGAAATATAAATTACTGATAAAACTTAACAACTAAAAACACACCTTTATGGAAGCCATTTAAAATTCAATAATTTTTAGCTTGAAATCACGAAAATAAACAAAACGAAATAATTCAACGAAAATAATACAGCTATTCAAAATATGAACACAGATTTCGAAATAGAGATAAAAATATGATTCAAAATAAATTAAAAAGAGCTATAAATAAAAATTCAAGCGTAGAGCTTATGTTAAAAAAATATATATATTTAGTATTTGAGATAAGATAAGATTGAATTTAAAATAATTGTTTATTTTATTTAAAATTCGATTTATTTAAGTAATGAAGCAAATTTTTGACAAATGAATGAAATTTCAAGTACGAAATTGCATGATTACAAATCGATATTAAGACTCTTTAATCAAACATAAAGAAAATCGAAATGCAATTAATTTTCTTTTCTTACATCTGAGTTTATTAAAAAAGAGAGTTTTATGACAAATATGAATATGGATAACGTAAAAATTGATTTAAAAAAATGTTTCTGAAATCAGAGAATAAATTTCTTAAAGTAAGTAATTTCTTTATCAATAAGCAGGCTATACTTTTTCTTCCGTACAGGCATGAAATTGGCAGGCAAGCTTATTTAGAAGTTACGATTATCTTTCGATAATTTCTCTCGAAGTTGGAGTTTCGAACGAATTTTTAAAACAAGACAGCGCATGAAAAAATAAAAAAACATGCTGTTATGAGACAGCAATAGCTTATAACTTAAGACATAATACATTCATCAAAAATGGAAAATCTATTCGATTCCAAGTAACTTCAATAGTTATGCTTGCAAGTGTCACGCTGTTACGTTAAAAAGCGTGTCAGAAAATTTCGCGGTTTTAAGCATGTTTTTTTTTTCTTTTTTTTAAGAATTACATTAAAAATTTTATTACGAATTTCTGAAATATAGTCAACAAGTAACAGTTAGTGAAGAAAAATCTTTACACAAAAACTTTTCAAACACTTTTGTAGAAAAACTTATGCTTTGAATCATCTCATAATCATCTGAAAATTCGCCACTTAAAATATCGAGATAAAGAATTTTATTTTAAATGTTAAATTCTAAGTAATTTTAAATGCGTATTTTCATCGATGTCATTAAGATAATTAAACTTTAGACTGATGCTTAAAAGAAAGATTAATAATATAAAGTGTATACACTGATAAAACAACAAATAATTCTTTGAGCTCTTGCAGAACTTGCAAAATTACAATTCACTACAATTACTACTATTATAATAATTACTTTATGCTTTCAAATCGAAATACAAAACCACTTTTATTTATCTCAATTTTCTGTAAAGCGTTTAGTGAAATAACATAAGCGTATAATGTTTCCAAAAAGAGGTAACACATTTGAACAAACTCGAACACAAACAACTTACAATAATAAAGATTTTCAGTTGAAACTTTTGGTATAAATTTTAAATGACGATAATAAAAATAATAGTTCCACTGAAAGATATCAAAAGCTTTTTTTTTTTAAAGATAAACTATTAAATATTTACAAATAACAAGTAAAGGAAATTTGCAGCTACCAAGTCTCTTTAAGGCTGTTCTCAACTGCTCTACTCAACAAGCGCAAAACGTTTTTGACACATTTACAAATTTATTTTTTAACGTAAAGATGTAAAATTGGAAAGCCTGACCATGGAAGCGATTTGGAATCGAACTGTGTTTTCCATTTTCTGATAAATAAATTACCTATTGAGTTATAAGCGATTTTGGATCGCGTGACAAACACGTTTTTCACCCTTTCTTGAGTGATTATTCTTCTTTCGCGTGGAAATTCGGTTCAAACAGCCCACTTTGACACTATTTTCTGACAAATCTATTGCGTTTGTAGAAAAAAAAAATCGGAAAAAGCAGCTCGATTACACAGTTTCTGATCAACAACAACTACTAGTTTCATGCATTTCCGAATAAAAATAAATTAAAATTTATGTCATGAGTTGCCCTTTTGGATTTAAGAACAGCCTCAAGGAATATAAATATTTAAATATTTTATTCTTCCGAATTGTATTATATTTTAAAATCCTGTCAAGTGCCCATGCCTAATAAATTGAATTCATTTGGATGTGCCAATCCAAAAACTTTCTTCTATCTCATAAACTAGTTTAATATTTCAAAATGTTGTTACAGATATTTCATTTTTATTAGTTCAATACTATATCAACTTTGACTTTCATCTTAAATTTCTGCTTCAGTCAATTAATCGGGGTAAAAACGAGTTAGTCTCGATAGTGATATTTATTAAAATCACGAATAGTCGACTTATCAGGATGGGAAGTTCCCGTCGATTCACGAGCCTCTTGTGTTCAATAGAACTACGAAAAATTAAGAAGATTACACAAAAAATCGATATTACAGCTCCCCTTCCGGCGGAATTTTTCCACATTCAGGGAGGACCTTCTTGCCATGGCCAAAAACATACACAGAAAATTTGGTTCAATTCTATATATAACTTCATACACTTTTCGAAGGTACAATATTGAAAATGGCACAAAAATCGCTATTACAGCGTCCCCTTCCGGCGGAATTTTTCCAAATTCAGGGAGGACCTTCTTGCCATGACCAAAAAGATACCCCAAAAATTTGGTTCAATTCTATGCATAACTTCATACACTTTTCGATGGTACAATATTAAAAATCGCACAAAAATCGATATTACAGCCCTTCCGGTGGGTTTTTTCCAAATTAAGGGAGGACCTGCTTGCTATAGCCAACAACTTAAAAAAAAAAAAAAAAAGTTTAATTCTATGCCTAACTTCATACACTTTTCGATGGTACAATATTCAAAATCGCTATTACAGCGCCCCCTTCCAGCGGATTTTTTCCAAATGAAGGAAGGACCTGCTTGCATAGCCAAAAACTTTAAAAAAAATTGTATTCAATTCGATGCATAACTTCATACACTTTTTGATGATACAATGGCGACAGACAGACATTTTCTATAAACTTATTTTTTTGGGATCTCTGACCCCTACGTATAAATCCGTCGAAAACCGAAAGTCGAAAAACTTTCGATTACAATACTTTCTTCTATTGAAAATAGAAGAAAGTAATATATAAATGAGAAAAAAAAAATCTTAGCGGGTTTTTATGGAAGAAAACCGAAGATATATATTCAAAAAGATGTTAAAGATAGAGAACACTAAGAATAATAGATGCTTAAACTAACAGCATACAAAAAAAATCTTACAATTAATCCGAAGAGCATTTACAATCCCTAGTACTATTATATGTATTATAAATTTTTTTTTTTCAGCTACAAAAGCATTTTCATTTATTTCAGTTTTTTCTAATGCATCTCCAGAAATAATAACAGTGCGTAATTTTTCAAAAACATATAACACTTTCAAAAATTAGCTAAGGATAATAAGGATTTTCAGTTAAAAGTTTTAGTATAAAATGGTAATAATAATAATAATAATAATAATAATAATAATAATAATAACAATACCAATAATAATTCCATGTAAAGATACCAAAAGGTATATTTTAAACATAAAGTTTTAAATTATCTAATACTACCTACTACGATATTATCCTACAAATATCAAATGTATTTAAAGTAATCAAATTTAGAAATTTTCCCCTTTTACAAAATGTGCTATTTTTGAAAAGGCTATCAATATCAAAAGGCACAAGAACCTCTAATAAAAATAAAATTAAATTAAAGAATAAGATAATATTTAATGACTTTTTCAGCAGGAGACTAAAGAAATATTTTTGTTTAACACTTGTTCGGACCTTGTGCGCATGCCGAACGAGCTCCGTAGCTTTGCGGTCATGTGACCCAGTTCAGTTGTTCTTTAGCTGCCATTGCGGCACGTTGTGTATTAAAGCGGGTCTTATCCCCAAGTAAAGAGTATGTTGTTCTTTAGCTGCCATTGCGGCACGTTGTGTATTCAAGCGGGTCTTATCCCCAAGTAAAGAGTATGTTGTTCTTTAGCTGCCATTGCGGCACATTGTGTATTCTAGCGGGTCTTATCCCCAATTATTCTGTTGCTTATAGCGGGAGTATTCCCCAAAAGATGTTTTACGAACGCCACTTGTTCTAACAGCGGGTTATTACCCCAAAGTCACCTTCATCATTCTATGTTTTTCAGTGTTTGTGATTGTTGTAACATTTGTGTGCTGTGTGATATAAAAATGTGAAAAAAGAAACCTATTTGTCTTCAATCTTAAAGTTACACACAGTATTCACATACATTGTTGTGGTCCGTCGATTTCGCAGCGAAATAGCTGCTATGGAAAAATTAAATAGAACAAAAGGTGCTCTAAAAGGGGCTATAACGAAATTAGAAAATTTCGTAAAAGATAATACAGACGAAATTAATTACTCGAGTACCGAGCTCGAAATAAAGATTCGAAAATTACCTGAGCTTCAAGCAAAAGTATCGGAAATACGGGATAAATATTATGATATCCCTGAGATTAAGGACTTACCAGAAATCGAAAACGAGTTAGATGAACTCGAAGATCGTCTCGAGAAACTTGAGGTAAGTCTCAACATATTTCTTAAAAATCTTAAAGTTTCTGAAATAAATGTGCATGTTGATAGTATTGAATCTATAAGTTTGAATAATATTAAAGTTAAGTTACCTGAAATCCCACTACCAACATTCAATGGTAAATATGAGGAGTGGTCAATCTTTAAAGTACAATTTACAAATTTAATTATCAATAATGCCCAGTTAAATGACGCTCAGAAGCTGTTTTATTTGCGAGCATCGCTAAAAATTAAAGCAAAACAACTAGAGAGCCCAGACGATTCCTTTCAGTCATTGTTTACAGCACTTACTGAAAGATTCGAAAATCAACGTTTGCTCATTGACACTCATTTATCGGCCATAATTAATTATGAAAAAATACATTACGAGTCTTCTAAAGAATTGAGATCCTTTATTGATTGTGTAAATAAAAATTTGAGGGCCTTAAAAGTATTACAATATGAACAAAACAATCTGTCTGATGCTATCCTTATCAATATTATATTGCAAAATGTAGATAAGGAATCTCGAAAATTATTTGAATATTCGATTAAAAAATCAGAATACCCGCAATTTAATGAATTAATGTCATTTTTGGAAAACCGCAGTTCTACGTTAGAAAGCGTAAATAGATACTCTGCTTCAAAACCCTTAAACAAAAACATTCCTCTTTCGAACAAACAAAAAATTTCATGCTAAATTCGAATGATAAATCAAATGGAAAAACTTGTATTCTGTGTAAATTGGCTTTTCATAATTTGAACAAATGTTCTCAGTTTCTAAAAATGAATGTTTCTGAACGATACGATTTTGTGAAGAAAAATAAACTGTGTATTAATTATTTGAATAATTCTCATTTCGTAAATTCTTGCATTTCAAAATATAATTGTAATACCTGTGGATTGCGACACAGCTCATCGCTTCATCGAGATAAAGAAAATAAATCCAAAAAGGAATTGGCTTCCCCCCAAATTTCCTCCCCTCTTGCAGGTGCGGTAAATAGAGAAATGAAAAACATTTCGGTAAATAATGACGAATCTTTAAAGACCTTGAATAATATAAGTAAAGAAAGAAAATCAATTTTATTGAGTACATGCTTTGTTTTTATAGAAGATAATTTCGGAAATAAACGAAGGTTTAGAGTAATTTTGGATAATGCTAGCAATGTCAATATTTTAACTAAGGATTGCGCTGACATGCTGAAATTTAAAAAAAGGATAATTAATGTACCCGTTACAGGATTAAACGGTTATACTTATAATGTAAAAAATAAAATTTCGAGTGTAATTACAAACGAAGATGGCTCTTTCAGGGAGAATATAGATTTCTTAATTGTTCCCAAAATCACGGATGTAATTCCATCAAGGCAATTAAATGTATCGGACATTAATTTACCGAATATTGTGGAATTGGCAGACCCCGCATTTTTCAAACCGGGAAAAATTCACGCATTGGTTGGCGCTGAATTATTTTATAGAATTTTAAAGCATAATTCAGTTAAGATAAATGATAAACCTTTTCTGCAAAACACTGTTTTTGGATGGATCCCAACTGGGGCGCTAGAGGAGAACACGCAAACAAACAATATTACTATGTGCAATTTCGTTAGAGATTTCGATGAAATAAATGATAATTTAAAACAATTTTTCGAGCTTGAGTCTATAGGCATTAAACATGATGATCCGAAAATATCGGAAACTGATCAAGCACAACAAATATTCGATAAAACTGTCAAATTTGTAGGCGATCGTTATGAAGTTCAGTTACCCTGGAAAAAGGACTGGAAGGATTTAAATGATAATTTTAATGTTGCGAAACAGCGTTTGGAAGGTCTAAAAAGAAAATTTTATCGAAACCCAGAGCTTTTTCGACAATATTCTGAAATAATCACGGAATATTTAAAGCAAGGAATTATAGAGCAGGTGCAAGAAAATGAACCTGTTTTAGACAGGGCAGTTTATTATTTGCCCCATCATGCGGTCTGTAAAGAAGATAAACTTACTACAAAGGTCCGAATCGTCTTCGATGCCAGCTCTCATGATAACAATGATTTGTCCCTTAATGATTGTTTATGGCCCGGCACCAACTTAAATCCACTTCTATTTGATATTTTAATCCACTTCAGATTATACGAAATTGCCTTTTCTTCTGATATCGAGAAGGCGTTCCTTCAAATCTCACTAGCTGAAAAAGATCGGGATTCTGTCCGTTTTCTGTGGTATGATGATGGTTTAAAATCTTTCAAGGTCTTCAGATTCAAACGTGTTATTTTTGGAGTCAATGCCTCTCCATTCCTCCTATCTGCTACCATAAAGGAGCACATCAAGCAGTTTACGAACCTACACCCAAGAACTGCTCACCTACTCGATAAATATATTTATGTGGACGATTTTATATCTGGCGAAGATACGCTGCAAGAAGCTCTTGATGTTTCCCTGAATGCCAACAAAATAATGTCTGAAGCAGGAATGATTCTTCGGAAATGGATAACCAATGATGAAGCGTTACTGAAGTGCTGGCAAAAGGAAGGTTTAAATATTCAAACAGAACATGCTGCAATAAGCCTAGGAAGCAATCTAAGCAAGGTATTAGGAATGTCCTGGAAAACAGAAGAAGATTGTCTGACATTCGAAGTCAAAAGTTTAATAGAATTCTTGTCATCGCAAAAAAGCTCAAAACGTCTACTATAGCAAGCAGTTGGTAAAATCTTCGATCCGTTAGGCATGCTGACGCCATTCACCATTAGAATAAAATGCCTGTTCCAAGAACTATGGCTAAAGAAGACAGCATGGGATGAACAGTTACCAACTAATGTGCACGAAAAATGGTTAAAGTGGCTCGAAGAACTTCCAAATTTAGCAGAATTAAAAATTCCGAGGAAAATTCTTGGTAGCTTGAATCAAGTAATAGCTGTAGACATACATGCCTTTTCTGATGCTAGTAAAATAGCGTATGGATCTGCAATTTATCTGAGAATAAAAAGAGAGAGTGGTGTGGAAATCAATCTCGTGACTTCAAAGAGTCGTGTTGCACCGATAAAGGAGATAACTCTGCCTCGGCTAGAACTTCTCGGAGCCTTACTAAGTGCAAGACTGATCAATAAAGTAAAACCCATCCTAGATCAAAAAATCACATCGAAAGTGTACTATTGGACGGATTCCAAAATAACCTTATTCTGGATCAAGGGATCATCAAAGCGATGGAAGCAGTTTGTGGCAAACCGTGTCATAGAGATTAATGCACTTTCAGATTCGAACTCTTGGTATCACTGCTCTAGCAAGGACAATCCTGCCGATCTCTTGACCAGAGGTGCGAGTGTTAATTCTCTTGTAGAGAATCCAATGTGGTTTAGGGGACCAAAATTCCTAGCAGCTGATGACTTAGTGACTGAGCAAGAAACTATTTCTGTGCCAGAAACAGATTACATTCCAGAGACTAAATCAAAATATAAAAATAACTGTAATGATTTCAATTCTAATATTTCTCTTTCTCTTTTCAGGAATCCTGAAGAAGTAAATTTTTTTCTCAACATAAGTGGTAAATACTATAGTATTCTTCGCATATTGGCATATGTTTATAGGTGTTTTCACAATTGCAAATGTAAGTTAGCAGACCGGCGCAGAGGCAGCCTCACAACCCCAGAAATAAAAAATTCAGAAATTTCTCTAATTAGATTAGTACAAAATGCAGAATTTCAGGAAGAGATTAAGGTTTATATCGCGATTTTTGTTAGCTTAGTAACAAAATATTTCTTCCGAAATTTAATGAAATCTAATGTATATACTTATTTCTCATTGTTTATGTATTTTAAGGTGCACCTAAGATTTACATGTTATTTTACATTCAACTTTTCTTAAGAATATATCGAACTATTTTTAGAAAAGAGCTTAAATTTTGTAACAAAAATTTAATTTTATTGTATTGTATAGTCCTTGTTATTGCAACTTATTTTTATTGTATTTGTATTGTAATATTATTTTATGGTATTGGTATTTTATTTAGTTCTTGTATTTATATTTTTAATATTTTGAATGTGCTACGCACATTGCAACGCGGGGCGGCATGTTCGGACCATGTGCGCATGCCGAACGAGCTCCGTAGCTTTGCGGTCATGTGACCCAGTTCAGTTGTTCTTTAGCTGCCATTGCGGCACGTTGTGTATTAAAGCGGGTCTTATCCCCAAGTAAAGAGTATGTTGTTCTTTAGCTGCCATTGCGGCACGTTGTGTATTCAAGCGGGTCTTATCCCCAAGTAAAGAGTATGTTGTTCTTTAGCTGCCATTGCGGCACGTTGTGTATTCTAGCGGGTCTTATCCCCAATTATTCTGTTGCTTATAGCGGGAGTATTCCCCAAAAGATGTTTTACGAACGCCACTTGTTCTAACAGCGGGTTATTACCCCAAAGTCACCTTCATCATTCTATGTTTTTCAGTGTTTGTGATTGTTGTAACATTTGTGTGCTGTGTGATATAAAAATGTGAAAAAAGAAACCTATTTGTCTTCAATCTTAAAGTTACACACAGTATTCACATACAACACTAGAATCGCAAATAAATGTTTTAATCATCACCAGAAATGTCTTTCTAAAATAAGTTTAAAATATACCTCGGAGAAATGTTAAATAAGTTAAGTAGTTTCAATTAAAATTTCCGGTGTAAAATATTTTTATAAACTTCAGTAAAATTTTCGGCGGTTCTAGTGTTAAAACAATTAGTATAAAAATAGTAATGACGGTAATATATATACAGGGCTTGAATTTCAGGGCGGGATGGCGGGATTTGCGCCCAAAATTTTGAAATCCCGTCCAGAAAACTATCGTGGGCGGGAGACTCCCGCCCAGAAAATGTCACTATTTTCTGAAAAATTTTGCATTTTGAAACTACGATCAAATCCCGCGATCGCCTTGCGAATTTCGTGATATTTTCGCGCGACCGATTTTCCCATTGTGCGAGTTTTTTTAAAGCGAAGATTGTTGAAATTCACGATTTTTTTCCGCGACCGATTGACCAATTTCGCAATTTTTTCCCGCGATCGATTGACCAATTTCGCAATTTTTTTCCCGCGATCGATTGACAAGTTTCGCGTTATTTTCCGCAACCGATTGACGAATCCAGGCTGATTCTGTTCCGAATTTCCAGAAAATTTAAGGCATTCGGATCCGAAAATTATGAAAAGTAGGTCATCAGTCCGGAAATTCGGCCATGAAAAGATATAACGGAAAATCCGAATTTCGACAAATGTTCGCTGAAAAAATCAATTTCGTCAATCGTTTGAAAACAAAATCGATTTCGTCAAAGAGTCGTGGAAAAACGTGAATTTCTTCAAAGAATCGCAGAATAAACACGAATTTCATCAAAGGATCGCGAAGAAATGCACATTTCGTCAAAGGATTGCGTAAAAACCGCGAATTTCGTCAAATGATCGCGAAAAAAAACGCGAACTTCGTCAAAGGATCGCGGGAAAAATTTATTTCGTCACAGCATCGCGGAAAAAAACGCGAATTTCGTTAAAGGATCGCGGAAAAAACGCAAACTTCGTCAATGGTTCGCGAAAAAAACGCGATCTTCGTCGAAGGATCACAGAAAAAGTGTGACCTTCATTAAACGATCGCAGAATAAACGCAAATTTAGTCAAAAGATCGCTAAAAAAACGTGAATTTCATCAAAAAATCGCGAAGAAAACGCACATTTCGTCAAAGGATTGCGGAAAAAACGCGAATTTCAACAAATGATCGCGAAAAAAACGCGAATTTCGCCAAATGATCGCGAAAAAAAAACACTAATTTCGTCAACGGATCGCGAAAAAACGCGAATTTCGCCAAAGGATCGCGAAAAAAAAACGCGAATTTCGTCAAAGATAATATCTTTTCCCGCAACAGATCTATGAATTTCGCGATTTTATCCCGTGACTGATCGACTTCTTTTTTTTTTTTTATTAAAAAAACATTTTGCATAATTATTCTGAGTTGCTGGAGTTATATTGCTTCAATGCTATTTTGTCATGTCTGTATTAATATAATTCTTAAAATGGCACGTAAAATAAAGTTTTAAGGATTTTCCCCTCCCTCCCAAACATTTCAACTCCCCTCCATTTATAAATGTTGGGAGGGAGGCTCCCGTCCTTGGCGAAATTGAATTTCAAGCCCTGATATATGTATTATTTTCATTACTACACATTTGCTAGACATCATGCTAAAACTTAAATTTGCACAGATATGGCTTGTAAAATTAATATATCAATTTTCTGTTTTATAATTTCTGTGATTCAGTTTTATTTCATAATTTCTTTCATTTCTGTTGTGTTTGTTTTGCTCCTATTTTAATTTTCTTGCCACAATTGATCGGGCAATTTGAGAAATATCTTTTAATGCTATGCATACTTTTGTCAATCAGAAATCAATTGTGTTTTACTTATATTGTGGGAAATTGCCCCTGAAGAAATGTTCCATAATATGAGTTTTCTTTTTTAAATCTTGTTACCTTTAACATTCCTTTTGTAATTTCTCCTACTACATTTTTAATTATTCCACTTTTTTACATATAGAATTTTGGATAATCAGCTTTATAATATCATAAATGTTTTCTTTTTTCTGGTCGATATTTTATTTGTTCAAATGGTTTACAATTACAAAATGTTTTATTATTTATATATACATATATACTCGTATATATAAATATATCATCATCTTGTTACTTTCTTCTATCTTCAATAGAAGAAAGTATTGTAATCGAAATTTTTTTCGACTTCCGGTTTTCGACGGATTTACATATTTTAGGGGTCAGAGATCCCCAAAAACATGTTTATAGAAAATGTCTGTCTGTCCGTGTGTCCGTATGTCCGTCTGTTCGTGTGTCTGTCGCCATTGTACCATCAGAAAGTGTGCGAAGTTATGCATAGAATTGAACCAAATTTTAATTTTAAGTTTTTGGCTATGGCAAGCAGATCCTCCCTGAATTTGGAAAAAATTCGCCGGTAGGGTGGGGGGGTGGCTGTAATAGCTATTTTTGTGCGATTTTGAATATTGTACCATCCAAAAGTATATGAAGTTATGCATAGAATTGAACCAATTTTTTATTTTAAGTTTTTGGATATGGCAGGTAGGTCCTCCCTGAATTCGGAAAAAATTCGCCGTTAGGGGCGCTGTAACAGCGTTTTGTGTGCGATTTTGAATGTTGTACCATCCAAAAGTGTATGAAGTTACGCATAGAATTGAACCAAATTTTTATTTTAAGTTTTTGGCTTTAGCAAGCAGATCCTCCCTGAATTTGGAAAACATTCGCCGGTAGGGGGCGCTGTAACAGCGATTTTTGTGCGATTTTGAATATTGTACCTTCTAAAAGGGTATAAAGTTATGCATAGAATTGAGCCAAATTTTTTGTGTTTCTTTTTGGTCATGGCATGAAATTCCTCCCTGAATTTGGACAAATTCCGCTGGAATGGGGGCGCTGTAATTACAAAGTCTGTACCATTTTCTTTATTGTACAATCGAGAAGTGTATAAAATTATGCATACAATTGAACCAAATTTTTTGTGCATGTTTTTGGCTTTGACCAACAGGTCCTCCTTGAATTTGGAAATATCGCGCGGTAAAGGGGCTCTGTGATAGCGATTTTTGTATACTTTTCTTGAATTTTCGTAGTTCTATTGTCCATCGGCGGCTCGTGCAAAGGCGGGAACTCACTTCCTGCTAAGCCGGCTATTCGCAAACATCTGATAACAGCAGAATAAGGAAAAGCTATTAATTTTAACAAATATCACGATATAGATTAACTCGTTTTTAGTTCATTTAATTGACTGAAGCAGGAATTTAAGATGAAAATCAAAGTTGGTATAGTAATGAACTAATAATATTGAAGTATTAACATGTATAACTATTTTTTGAAATATTAAGATGTATAAGATAGAAGAAAGTTTTGGGATTGGCACATCCAACTAGTTTCTATGTGTGTATGCAAATTTTAACTAAAAAATGGCTTTAAAGATTTTGATTAAATTTTGTATCCTAGCGTTTTGGGATGGAAGAAGACCATTGGGCTAGGCCACATGTTCAGGAAATTCAATTATGGGTTCATTGTGGGTCGTGTATACGTGTCAATGTATTTAATGGGAATTACAACAGGTTGAAACATTAAGTTGTTGAACAGTTGTCAGTTAAAGAAGTCGCAAAATGGGCTACTTTTCGCCAAATTTGGCGATAGTTGGTGAAACATTGACGACATTTGGCAGGAAAACAGACTTTCAAGATTACCAATGCCAAAACACATGCTTGAGACATATGAAAGAATGTCGCCAAATTTGACGGTATTTGGTGAAATTTGGTGAAATAATTGGCTTTCAGAATCAGAAGGAATTTTCTAAAAATTCCCAATTGTAGCCGAGATACATGATTAAACCAATCAGTGTCCATAGAACGTTCTCGAAAACAGGATTCAACCAATCAGAGACCATAGAACTGTCTCGAATACAGAATTCAACCTATCAGGGCACATAAAACTTTCTCAACACATGCTTAGCGCGAAATGAAAAAATGTCACCAAATTTGACGATAGTTAGCGACCTTTGTAAATAATACTGTTATAAAATAAAATGCTTTATAGCAATATAATAAAACAGCGAGAATTTATTGTTATACCGAGTTAAACACAAAGCTAATTTTAACTAAGCACAGCTCGGTCTCCCCCGATTCGAAAAAAAAACATAAAGTAACATAAGATTAAGTGAAATTTATCGATATCATATGTGTTTAATGAAAACAAATATTTAAATATATCACACTTAAGAAATGTCTTCTAAAATTTAAGAGATACAGTCTAATGATCAACATTTTTCCAAAGGTTTATTTTCTTAACAAATAAAAATAAGAAGGAACTTAATGACTTTTTAACACGTTAAAGAAATACATTTATTTTTAAATTACACTATAAACGGGAGAAAATGTATAAACTGATGAGGAGATGTGAAACTCTTTTTAACATCCGTTTAAACTACGGAAATTTTTAGTCCGAAAATGTCAATAAAAGTTGTTTAGCTCTTCAAAACTGAATATGGCTTTCGAAATAGCGTTTTAAAAATATGATTCAAAATAAGTTAATAGAAAGAGATAAATAAAGAATACAACGGAGAAGTTGTGAAAAAATATATTTTGATACTTGGTAAGCATTTCAATTACATCTCTTAGTATAAAAATGGTAATGATGATTTAAAAAAATTCATCCTAACATATCAAAAGTTCTTTTTTTATATATATAAAGTATTAAACAGTTTACGAATAAAATTTAAAGGAAATTTGAAGATTTCAAATGTGTCTACTGGAAATAAATATTTAAATAAAATAATTAAAATAAATATTCTGAGCTTACTATGTGTTGTATTTAAAAAATTAATTAAATGTTCATTAGTATTCTAAGCGCTTATTATCCTAAAAAATAACAATGATTTGTTCAACATATTAAAGGGGTATATTTAGACAAGATCTATAACCATTAGTATATACAAGTGCAATAACCACGGGTGCTACAAGCAAAAGGCAATATTATCAATAATAATTATTACACTGAAATAAATCTTTAAATTAATTTGAATTTTTTACTGTCATTAATGTTATTATAATGATTATGAAGATTTACGTAGAATGACAAACCAACAAGACTTCTTTGTTTTAATTTTCGGTAAATTTTACATAACAAATCTAAACATCCAGAGATAATATACGTCCTTGATTTCTAATTGTTGTTAAATAAAAACCATAAATACAGTAAAAAAGTTTTCATATATAAATTGTCCACATGATTGGGCTTCACCGGAACGTTCTCTCATTTGTCCTGAAAAGGGTTTCAGCGAAGCTGAAATACGTAGAAACTTGTTTCGATAATAAAGCTAGCTAAAGCTATTAGAATAAACGGTCAAGTGCGAGTATTACTCGCATACAGAGGGTTCCGTAGAATAAATATATGAATTTGTAATTGTATTATAAAAAAAAAAAAAAACCGTTGCCAAAAGAATACTAAGACTTTGTAAAAAACTATAGAACGTAGGGTAGGGTATAACTGTATATATTAGAAAAGTGTAAATATTATACCATGAAAGTTCAAAGAGATATGGAACCTAAATAATATCAAATATAGCTGTTCGTATAACTCTTTTTTTTAATATTGTATGTGAATACTGTGTGTAACTTTAAGATTGAAGACAAATAGTTTTCTTTTTCACATTTTTATATCACACAGCACACAAATGTTACAAACAATCACAAACACTGAAAAACATGTAGAATGATGAGGTGACTTTGGGGTAATAACCCGCTGTTAGAACAAGTGACGTTCATAAAACATCTTTTGGGGAATACTCCCGCTATAAGCAACAGAATAATTGGGGATAAGACCCGCTATAGCATAATGTGCCACAATGGCAGCTCAAGAACAACATACTATACTTGGGGATAACACCCGCTCGAATACACAATGTGCCGAAATGGCAGCTAAAGAACAATTATATATACTTGGGGATAAGACCCGCTCGAATACACAACGTGCCGCAATGGCAGCTAAGCCACAACTCTATACTTGGGGATAAGGCCCGCTCGAATACCCAACGTGCCGCAATGGCAGCTAAGCAACAACTGAACTGGGTCACATGACGCAAGCTACGGAGCTCGTTCGGCATGCGCACAAGGTCCGAACATGCCGCCCCGCGTTGCAATGTGCGTAGCACATTCAAAATATTAAAAATACACTATAAATACAAGAACTAAATAAAATACCAATACCACAAAATAATATTACAATACAAATACAATAATAATAAGTAGCAACAATAAGGACTATACAATACAATAAAATTAAATTCTTTGTTACAAAATTTAAGCTATTTTCTAAAAATAGTTCTATATTGTTCTTAAGAAAAGTTGAATGTAAAATAACATGTAAATCTTAGGTGCACCTTAAAATACATAAACAATGAGAAATAAGTATATACATTAGATTTCATTAAATTTCTGAAGAAATATTTTGTTACTAAGCTAACGAAAATCGCGATATAAACCTTATGAAAAATCCCCTTTCTTTGATTTTTATATTTAATCTCAAAAGGGCCGCAAAAATCGGCTCCTGTATGGTTAAACGTAAAATTTGGAGTTACTCTTTCCGATGGGAGGTCACCCATGATTTGTTTAGCAGTAACTGGGTTGTTCTTAAAACAGACAACGTAATCATGCACTACTTTTCGCGCTAAATTTTTTCCACTTACGGGCCAAAACCGCATACGTACGTAATGGATTAAAGTTTGGGGACCAATATGAAAATACTTCCTGTGAAAATGCTCAAATATGAGTTTTGCGAGCTTATGGCCTTTCGGCAAAATGATCTGATGCTTCTTATCAAAGTTTAAATCTGAATTTTCCAACCTACCGCCAACTCTTAAGATATTATCTTGATCCAAAAAGGGGGATAAACATTTAATTTTAGTGGAAGGGGGAACCCTTGATTCCCGTTTTAAACCCTTAATCTCTTCCTGAAATTCTGAATTTTGTACTAATCTAATTAGAGAAACTTCTGAATTTTTTATTTCTGGGGTTGTGAGGCTGCCTCTGCGCCGGTCTGCTAACTTACATTTGCAATTGTGAAAAAACCTATAAACATATGCCAGTATGCGAAGAATACTATAGTATTTACCACTTATGTTGAGAAAAAAATTTACTTCTTCAGGATTCCTGAAAAGAGAAAGAGAAATATTAGAATTGAAATCATTACAGTCATTTTTATATTTTGATTTAGTCTCTGGAATGTAATCTGTTTCTGGCACAGAAATAGTTTCTTGCTCAGTCACTAAGTCATCAGCTGCTAGGAATTTTGGTCCCCTAAACCACATTGGATTCTCTACAAGAGAATTAACACTCGCACCTCTGGTCAAGAGATCGGCAGGATTGTCCTTGCTAGAGCAGTGATACCAAGAGTTCGAATCTGAAAGTGCATTAATCTCTATGACACGGTTTGCCACAAACTGCTTCCATCGCTTTGATGATCCCTTGATCCAGAATAAGGTTATTTTGGAATCCGTCCAATAGTACACTTTCGATGTGATTTTTTGATCTAGGATGGGTTTTACTTTATTGATCAGTCTTGCACTTAGTAAGGCTCCGAGAAGTTCTAGCCGAGGCAGAGTTATCTCCTTTATCGGTGCAACACGACTCTTTGAAGTCACGAGATTGACTTCCACACCACTCTCTCTTTTTATTCTCAGATAAATTGCAGATCCATACGCTATTTTACTAGCATCAGAAAAGGCGTGTATTTCTACAGCTATTACTTGATTCAAGCAACCAAGAATTTTCCTCGGAATTTTTAATTCTGCTAAATTTGGAAGTTCTTCGAGCCACTTTAACCATTTTTCGTGCACATTAGTTGGTAACTGTTCATCCCATGCTGTCTTCTTTAGCCATAGTTCTTGGAACAGGCATTTTATTCTAATGGTGAATGGCGTCAGCATGCCTAACGGATCGAAGATTTTACCAACTGCTTGCAATAGTAGACGTTTTGAGCCTTTTTGCGATGACAAGAATTCTATTAAACTTTTGACTTCGAATGTCAGACAATCTTCTTCTGTTTTCCAGGACATTCCTAATACCTTGCTTAGATTGCTTCCTAGGCTTATTGCAGCATGTTCTGCTTGAATATTTAAACCTTCCTTTTGCCAGCACTGCAGTAACGCTTCATCATTGGTTATCCATTTTCGAAGAATCATTCCTGCTTCAGACATTATTTTGTTAGCATTCAGGGAAACATCAAGAGCTTCTTGCAGCGTATCTTCGCCAGATATAAAATCGTCCACATAAATATATTTATCGAGTAGGTGAACAGTTCTTGGGTGTAGGTTCGTAAACCGCTTGATGTGCTCCTTTATGGTAGCAGATAGGAGGAATGGAGAGGCATTGACTCCAAAAATAACACGTTTGAATCTGAAGACCTTGAAAGATTTTAAACCATCATCATACCACAGAAAACGGACAGAATCCCGATCTTTTTCAGCTAGTGAGATTTGAAGGAACGCCTTCTCGATATCAGAAGAAAGGGCAATTTCGTATAATCTGAAATGGATTAAAATATCAAATAGAAGTGGATTTAAGTTGGTGCCGGGCCATAAACAATCATTAAGGGACAAATCATTGTTATCATGAGAGCTGGCATCGAAGACGATTCGGACCTTTGTAGTAAGTTTATCTTCTTTACAGACCGCATGATGGGGCAAATAATAAACTGCCCTGTCTAAAACAGGTTCATTTTCTTGCACCTGCTCTATAATTCCTTGCTTTAAATATTCCGTGATTATTTCAGAATATTGTCGAAAAAGCTCTGGGTTTCGATAAAATTTTCTTTTTAGACCTTCCAAACGCTGTTTCGCAACATTAAAATTATCATTTAAATCCTTCCAGTCTTTTTTCCACGGTAACTGAACTTCATAACGATCGCCTACAAATTTGACAGTTTTATCGAATATTTGTTGTGCTTGATCAGTTTCCGATATTTTCGGATCATCATGTTTAATGCCTATAGACTCAAGCTCGAAAAATTGTTTTAAATTATCATTTATTTCATCGAAATCTCTAACGAAATTGCACATAGTAATATTGTCTGTTTGCGTGTTCTCCTCTAGCGCCCCAGTTGGGATCCATCCAAAAACAGTGTCTTGCAGAAAAAGTTTATCATTTATCTTAACTGAATTATGCTTTAAAATTCTATAAAATAATTCAGCGCCAACCAATGCGTGAATTTTTCCCGGTTTGAAAAATGTGGGGTCTGCCAATTCCACAATATTTGGTAAATTAATGTCCGATACATTTAATTGCTTTGATGGAATTACATCCGTGATTTTGGGAACAATTAAGAAATCTATATTCTCCCTGAAAGAGCCATCTTCGTTTGTAATTACACTCGAAATTTTATTTTTTACATTATAAGTATAACCGTTTAATCCTGTAACGGGTACATTAATTATCCCTTTTTTAAATTTCAGCATGTCAGCGCAATCCTTAGTTAAAATATTGACATTGCTAGCATTATCCAAAATGACTCTAAACCTTCGTTTATTTCCGAAATTATCTTCTATAAAAACAAAGCATGTACTCAATAAAATTGATTTTCTTTCTTTACTTATATTATTCAAGGTCTTTAAAGATTCGTCATTATTTACCGAAATGTTTTTCAGTTCTCTATTTACCGCACCTGCAAGAGGGGAGGAAATTTGGGGGGAAGCCAATTCATTTTTGGATTTATTTTCTTTTTCTCGATGAAGCCATGAGCTGTGTCGCAATCCACAGGTATTACAATTATATTTTGAAATGCAAGAATTTACGCAATGAGAATTATTCAAACAATTAATACACAGCTTATTTTTCTTCACAAAATCGTATCGTTCAGAAACATTCATTTTTCGAAACTGAGAACATTTGTTCAAATTATGAAAAGCCAATTTACACAGAATACAAGTTTTTCCATTCGATTTATCATTCCAATTTAGCATGAAATTTTTTTGTTTGTTCGAAAGAGGAATGTTTTTGTTTAAGGGTTTTGAAGCAGAGTATCTATTTACGCTTTCTAACGTAGAACTGCGGTTTTCCAAAAATGACATTAATTCATTAAATTGCGGGTATTCTGATTTTTTAATCGAATATTCAAATAATTTTCGAGATTCCTTATCTACCTTTTGCAATATAATATTGATAAGGATAGCATCAGACAGATTGTTTTGTTCATATTGTAATACTTTTAAGGCCCTCAAATTTTTATTTACACAATCAATAAAGGATCTCAATTCTTTAGAAGACTCGTAATGTATTTTTTCATAATTAATTATGGCCGATAAATGAGTGTCAATGAGCAAACGTTGATTTTCGAATCTTTCAGTAAGTGCTGTAAACAATGACTGAAAGGAATCGTCTGGGCTCTCTAGTTGTTTTGCTTCATTTTTTAGCGATGCTCGCAAATAAAACAGCTTCTGAGCGTCATTTAACTGGGCATTATTGATAATTAAATTTGTAAATTGTACTTTAAAGATTGACCAGTCTTCATATTTACCATTGAATGTTGGTAGTGGGATTTCAGGTAACTTAACTTTAATATTATTCAAACTTGTAGATTCAATACTATCAGCATGCACATTTATTTCAGAAACTTTAAGATTTTTAAGAAATAGGTTGAGACTTACCTCAAGTTTCTCGAGACGATCTTCGAGTTCATCTAACTCGTTTTCGATTTCTGGTAAGTCCTTAATATCAGGGATATCATAATATTTATCCCGTATTTCCGATACTTTTGCTTGCAGCTCAGGTAATTTTCGAATCTTTATTTCGAGCTCGGTACTCGAGTAATTAATTTCGTCTGTATTATCTTTTACGAAATTTTCTAATTTCGTTATAGCACCTTTTAGAGCACCCTTTGTTCTATTTAATTTTTCCATAGCAGCTATTTCGCTGCGAAATCGACGGACCACTACAATGTATGTGAATACTGTGTGTAACTTTAAGATTGAAGACAAATAGTTTTCTTTTTCACATTTTTATATCACACAGCACACAAATGTTACAAACAATCACAAACACTGAAAAACATGTAGAATGATGAGGTGACTTTGGGGTAATAACCCGCTGTTAGAACAAGTGACGTTCATAAAACATCTTTTGGGGAATACTCCCGCTATAAGCAACAGAATAATTGGGGATAAGACCCGCTATAGCATAATGTGCCACAATGGCAGCTCAAGAACAACATACTATACTTGGGGATAACACCCGCTCGAATACACAATGTGCCGAAATGGCAGCTAAAGAACCACTATATACTTGGGGATAAGACCCGCTCGAATACACAACGTGCCGCAATGGCAGCTAAGCCACAACTCTATACTTGGGGATAAGGCCCGCTCGAATACCCAACGTGCCGCAATGGCAGCTAAGCAACAACTGAACTGGGTCACATGACGCAAGCTACGGAGCTCGTTCGGCATGCGCACAAGGTCCGAACAAATATTATCCTAATCTGTTTATGATGAACTTAATTCGGTATTGACAATAAAAGCAGTTAAACTTCATTTGGCATTTCATAAAACTAAATTCAGCGTAGTAATAATCTTTATTTCTACAGTTTAGCTAAAACAAAACCTTTGTTCAAAGTTTAAATTTGGCATTGTGCTAAGCGCAATCGAAAGCGCGCTTCGAAAGGAGGTCTCAAAGTTGCGGCACTGCAAAGGTCAGTGCCGCGTTTTTCCAGATAGGTTTTTAATTAACTTTTAAAGTCACTCGAGACGTATTGAGAGATACACTCAATGCAAACTATCGCGAATCCCACAGTATTTATGCGATTCATTGTAATTAAACCTTCCGAGGGTAGTGCCCTTAAAAAAAGGACACCTAATTTTAATTCCAAAACAGACAAACGGCACCTAGAATATTTAATTAAAATTTTCCTTTTATCATGTACGTGAAAATAAGTAAGTTCGTATTTTCTAATAAATTCGTTCATAAATTCTGGTGTCAGTTCATTATTTCATAAGTTTATAAATAGAATTACACCGCGCCAAAAAGGGTTAAGTGGTCGTAGGACTCTTAAAGCTTCAAAATTTAAGAAATTTTAATTTTTTTAGATGTTAAACTCCTATCTTTTATGAATACTTTGTTATAATTGTTTCCTTGAAACTCCCATTAGAACAAAAGTTATGGCTTTTAGAATTATACCCGCTCAATAACTGAAGGGGCGTTTTCGAAACTTTGACGCCATTTTTCTCCAAATGGCGTTTTTTGGACATAACGAGCAGGACACCTCAAAAACTTCTGAATATTTTTTCATGAAATTTTCAAAACATATATTTCATGTTAGTCTGTATAAACTGAACCTAAAATTTCCTTTTTATTGTTCAAAAAAATATTTTTTTAGGTGATTTTACTCTTGGAATTTTAAAAACTTTGTATTAGTTAAATGCAACATTGCATTAAAAATATAAAAATACTTTAAGTACAAATTTATTTAAGTTCAGGGAAATTGTTATAATCTGAAGTATAAGTAAGCAACAACATTTTCATTCTAGTTGCAATATTTATTTTGTAATCCTGCGCGTAAACTGTTATGCCAATTTTTTGTTCGACAAATGTCTAACAGTTTCGAGCCCCCTATAAATACTAATTCTGTATCTTGCAATTTTTTAAATACATGAAATGAAAGAACATACTTATATCTTTCATCCCAATTAAAATTGTGTTTTAAAATCATATACATTTTAAGACATTAAATGTTGAAAATTGTCTTTTTTTTTTTTTTCCATTTTTTAGGTTTCCAAGACCCCTTAAATTAGTATGTTTTTAGCAATTTGACGTTTATTGCTTTTATAATGTTACTGGACATTACATTACACATATATATATCATTAAAAGTTGTTAACTAGGCATAGAGTACGCCGCCCCTGGCCTTTTGTATGTCCAAACTAGCCGTATCTTTAAAGGTTAATATCTCGGCTAATTACCCATGATTTTTTTCGAAAATCATTATCAACAATGCTTTTATACCTCTGCAACGAAAGGGTATCCACCGATGCTCAACAGTTTTTCTGAATGCCCGTAAATCGAAATTTGTGTATAACAGAAAAATGCTAATTTCTCAAAAACTATGTGACCTAGGTTAATCGCTATAATTTTCCGGCAAGATTTATATTAACGGCTACTACCTCTAATTTTTTCATAATTTTAGTTTCAGTAGATTCGGATTTAGATGGGGGGGGGGGGGACATATTTTTGCGCTACATTTTCGACAATATCTTTGAAAATATAATACCTAAAATTAAAAGGAATGTATTTTTGAGTTCAGCGTTACGGAAGCTTTCACAGGATACCCCACATGATATACAAAGAAAAGATTTTTTTTTTCAAGTAGCATAATTAGCCCCTCTACATTTTTACTAAATATATTTATGAATGCTTATTAATCTGAAAATATGTGGGTCAATGGTCTTTATTACTTCCCGGAATTTGAACTTTCTACGTTCCATAGTTTACGAGTAAAATGGCTGTGACAGACAGACGGACAGACTCAGGAGTGATCTTATAAAGGTTCCGTTTTTACTTTTTAAGTACGGAACCCTAATAAAAATGGTAATTATGATAATACGAGTAATAAACTTACAGAATAAGATGGCTTAAAAAAAATTTTTTTTAATAACAATTAGCAGAAAATTACAAATATGAAATGTACAGGGTGAACCAAAAGTCTTGCCCTGATTACAATAATTCATTACAAATTAATCGTTTGTATAATAATGTAACTTGCTGTATCATTAGATAGGTCAGTTTTAGTATTTTTTTTTTTTTTTTTGGTGCAATAGAACGAAACATTTGCGGATCGGTGGATTGGAATGGATGGACCAACACCCCGACCTCCGCGTTCTCTAGATATTAATCCTCTGGATTTTTTCTTTGGGAGCTATATCAAGGACTACACCTTTTGCCGCATCAATTCCTGACGTCGAAGACCTGAAGACTAGGATACAAGCTGTCATGTGTACTGTAACAGAAGACCTGTTAAAGAACAATTGGCAGGAACTAGAATACTGCTTAGACATTCTTCAAGCTACCAAGGGGGCACACGTTGAAATTTACTGACGTACGTTGTCTTATAAAAAAAAATTATAACAGTACTTACAATGTATCCAAATAAACATATGTTTAATTATAATAGTTTGAGAATAATAAATATTTTTAATCAGGGCAAGACTTTTGGTTCACTCTATATACATTAAACATGAAAGTACCCTAAAATATATAACTTAATAAGGCAAACCGCGTAGTAGATTGATTGCATAGCTGCAAGCTTCTACGAGAGTTTGTCACAACAAATTTCGAAAACTATTCATTGCCTCATTCAATTTCAAAAATCTGCGGTTATATATGTAGTTAAACAATGCATAGGTTACTATTTTAATTTAATGGTGACAAACGCTCGTAGAATTTTGCAACTATTGGCACAATCTAATGCACAAGCAGTGCTGAATTCAGACATTTTTCTCCGGGAGGGATTCAGCAGTTCCAGGGGACGGCACTGTAGAGGGGGGTTGCAGTTAGACCATTGATTAATAGCATAGCCCATTAATAAGACTAAAATTCCCAATCTACCGGGGGGGGGGGGGTGCGCCCTGGCCATCTCCAGAATTCAAAACTGTACACAGATCAAATGCCCCTCCAAGGTAAATTTAGTGATAAAGAGGTTGATACTTGCGTATAGGAACTTTAACAGCTTATTATTAAAAAAAAAAAAAAAAAAAAGAAGATGAAGAAGAAAAAAAGAAAGAAAAAAAAAGACTCTTTACAACTGAGTAAATAAGTACAGTGAAACTTCTTTTAAAGGTCACCCTATTCAAGGGCCACCTCTATTAAGGGCCAATATTTTTAGGAACGAAAATTTTTCCCATAGGCATAATGTTAAATTTACCTCTATTAGAGGTCGCACCTTCCCCTCATAAAGGCCATTTTTTTTGCACATGTGCCTTAAATCCTAAACAGTTGTATTGAATTCCTGAACCAAAAGATAAGAGATCAGCAAACAACTGCACTTGCAACAAAGAAGGCAGGGGGATATGGGGAGGATTTAGTAACACAATGAAGTACCACAAATTTTTCCACAAGTGAAACAAACAGGTGTTCCTAACACTTTGTTTGACTTTTCAACCTGTAGGGGTTCGGCTGGAGGGGAAACTTGACTCTTTGTTGTGGACACACAAAGAATAACAGGTTATCTAGAAAAACTGATTCCACATTTACTAAAACTGTGAATGCATATTGAAGCACAATTTGTGCACTAGAAATTTTATGCTCAAGCTTATATAAAATTTAAAATTACGGTACCTAAATCAAACCATTGGAACCATTTTGGATTGGAATGACAAAATCAAAGTTCTTAATTGTCATGATCAAGTAAGAAAACATCTGCAAGAAAATTAACTTCACAGTTTAATTGCAACAAGAATAATAAAAAAAAATATATATCAATTTAACAAATTACAACGACCATTTGGAAAATGATTTTTTCAAAGACTAAAATTTACGACATAAAAAATCGCACGGACTTGATCATACATTACGTACGCCATGTATTAAACATTAATAGTGTTATTACACATAAAAATTGCAAGTGACAAAAATCGCCTGCGACTCGTCAGATTTACTGAAACTTACGTATTATCCAAGCATTTCATTAGCTGTTCGGGAAAAGGCTTTTCCATTGTCAGATTTCCAAGAAATCTGACAACCAATTTTAAATGAAATTTCATTCTTAAACTTCTAAACATCCCACAATATTACCTTTTACACCGTCGTATAGAGAAAAAAAATGCACTTTTAAATGCAATTTGTTTGAAAGCTGTATCTCAGTTTGTTTCTGAGTTATTATTATTTTTTATTTTGTAGTTTTTATTACTTTTTTGTCATAGTGGCAACAGAAGTATCCATCTCTGTTGAAAGTAAAGGTTAGTGTATAGACCAATCAGAAAACGAATAAAATGTGGATTAAACCAATAAAACGCTTCAGATATGCTTTTGATTTCCTACCCTGACGAGGACAATAGCCATTTTTCCAAATGGCTAATAAACAATATTTTGTTAAAAACAAAGAGAACCTTACTAAAGGAATATATAGATTTTAAAAATCGCGGTATAAAAAGAAAGAAAAATGAAAAATCTGGTCACCCCTACTCAAGGGCCACCCCTCATAAGGGGCAATTTTCAATGGAACGGCAGGTGGCCTTTACAGAGAGGTTCCACTGTATATTTATTTTAAAATCGCAGTACAGACGAGGTAAAATGTAAAACTGATGAGGTGTGACTGCTTCAAGTCAATTTTTAAGATAATAATTTAAACTTTTAAAATGCATAAAAAATATTAACAATAATAAGTATTACATAGATAACATTACAAACAATTTTTTGAATAATAACTAAGGTCGTTTAGTATAATTAATTTTAATATAATTACTATCGAATTGCAAATCACTTTCATCTGTTTTAGCATTCAGTGGAGTGTTTCAAAAAATAACGATAACTATATTTTTTCAAAATGATATAGGACACTTACATAAATAGCTTAGAATAATGCGGACTTTCTATTAAAAGAATTAACATTAAATGATAACGATAATAGTAAAAATAATTATTGCACGGAAAAATATCAAAAATTTTCTTTAAAGTATAGATCATTAAATAAATTACGAATAACAGTTAAGAAAAATTTACAGCTATCAAATGTATTTAATGAAAATGATTGTTTAAACATTTTACTCATATAAAGTGTGTCATATTTGAAACGGCGATAAAATATTTATAAATACTCTAAAAGTTGATTCACTTAAAAAACTTATAAACAAAAAAAAAAAAAAAAAAAAGAAGAAGAAGAAGAAGTAATAATATAATGACTTTTTCATTTGGAGTTTAAAAATGATAATAAAGTGATAATAACAATTAAGGCAAATTTAGACATGTTATATATATTTAGCAAAAATAAGTATTTAAATATCCCGCATTTACAAAGTGTATTTTATTTAAAGAGGCTGTGAAGTATTAATCAATACTCTTAAGTTTTTTTCCAGTTTAAAAAGGTAAAAATAAGGACTTAATGGCTTTTTAACATTCTTATTTTGAAATAAAAGCCTTAATAGGGAAAAATATAAAACTGATGAGATGTAAATATCTTTTTGACATCCATTTAAACTTCGGTATGTTACATCTTAAAAATATCAATAAAAGTAATTTCGCTCTTCAAAAATGAATATAGTTTTCGAAATTGCGCTTTTAAAACATGGTTCAAAATAAATTAATCGAAAGTAATAAATAAAAAATCAACATATAACTTATGCAAAATAAATTTTAATATTTTATAAGATGGGATTGAATTTAGAATAATAGCTTAGTAGTTGAAATTCAGTTTCTTTAGGTCATAAAGTAAAATTTTAATAAAATAAGTAAGTTGCAATTACAAACTTTCATGATTAAATTTGCAAATATGAAGATTATTTGAGCGAACATAATATAATCGAAATCCAAGCAGTTTTCTTTCTTAGAAGAGCCATTTACTGAACAAAAAAGGTTATTCATTCATTTATTATATAATAAATATATGTATAGCTATATAAATCCATTTGTAATTAAACTTAAACTTAATATTTAACCATACCAACTTAATATTTAACAAATATGAAATACTTTTTAAAAAAAAAGATAATTATTTTTTAAAAAGTAATCGATATTTTGTTAACAACAAGAAGAAAGAGAGGTAGAAAAAAAATCCAGCGTGGGTTTACTAAATAACCAGCTTTATCGCCCAAAACTATTACCGTGACGGCGCAGGTGATCTCTCGGTAGGGATCTCTTTTTTAGTTCGGCTCTTTCGAAATACTATATTTGAACAAAGTAATCCCGCGAAAAGGTAAAGTAATTTTAAGTATACTTGAGATCCGGACCCGCATAACGACGGCCGAATCTGCTAGTAAACAATAAATGAAGACCTAATTAATTATAAATTTCAACAAAGCACTTTTGAGAGGAATTATCGAAAAAAGTGAGAAATAATCTTAGTTTGCATATAGTACTAATGAGATTTTACTTAAAAAAAAAAAAAAAAAAAAAAAAAAAAAAAAAAGATACATTGCTTTACTTATAGAAAAAAATAATCAATATTTGCCCGTCATTAGAAAAAAACAAAAACAAAGGTAAGAGAAATCGTTTATCTGTAAGTTTCAATTATACGATATTTTAGAAGAGCTTCAGAGAAAAACAGAAACCAGCTCATGCACACTTTATAAAACAAATAAGGCAACCCATTAACGAGACGTTCTAATAATGTTATTTCGAAAATAACAATCTAAGAAAGAGAAATGAGAAATACGTATCGCGTTTCTTAATGGCAAATGAAGGAATTTTATAATTGTATGTTTTTTTAAGCAATCATTTATAAAAGTCAGAAACAATCTTGGTTCATATTATTGTATATTATATTATATCTTAGAGTCCTGCATCGGGTCGGGTTAGCCGCTTTTACCCGAATGACTTCAACTTTTTTGTTGCGAGTCGGGTTCGGATTGACCCGATTTTTTATTTAAAAGAATGTCCAAAATATTTTTTTAGGTTAAAAGTCTATATAAAGCGCAGATCAAAGTTTCGCAAAAACAAAATGCGTGCCTAAAATAGACATATTTTTTCAAATACTGGAACGATAAGGATTATAACGAATGCAGTTAAAAACCTATAGATGACCCGAAAGAATTCTTGTAATGTGAACCCGACCTGCAGAAAGAAAATTAGATTCATTCCGAGCCGAAAAAACAAAATTCGGGATAACTCGACCCGATGTTTGACTCTATTCAACGATCCCAAGATGCTTAGAGGTTTTACTATATTTGAATGTTAAAAAATATAGATTTGTTCATTCTTCTATGTAAAACCAAAAAATTGTATTAGAGATACAATTGTAGATTATTTTTCATAGTGGCATTAAAACGTGATTTACTTTCTTTACATTGCGGGTTCGGGTCTGGTTGCGAGTTGAAATATTGCGTGTTCGGGTCGGGTTGCGTGTTGCCGAAAATTATTTTTGCGGATTCGGGTCGGGTTGCGGGTTGACTTAAAATGGAATTTGTGGGTTCGGGTCGGGTACAACACGACCCTCGCAGGACTCTAGTTTATATGGTATTGATAAAATCTCATTAAAAAATACAGCATTGAAAATAAAAGGTGATTCATTAATTTTCTAAAAAATTAATTACAAAATCGCTTATGTATCACTGATAAAAGAAAATTATAATCTCTAAGGTACCATTACAGAAAATATCTTAGAGAAATACTTCCAAAAGTAAAAAATATACAATAGATCAAGCACCATTAAGGATGTCCTCAAATCCAAAGAAGCTACTTTCTGACACATTTTTTAATTCATATTTGTTCGGAAACACATGAAATTGGCAGATGTTCTTATTAAAAAAATATGTAATGGAAACACTTTTCCATTTTTTGGTAAAGGCAGAAGATCTTTCGGAAAATACTGTCAAAGTTGCCGGTTTGAACCAAATTTCCGGAACGCGATAGAAGAAAATTCGGTCGTCACGTGACCACAATTGCTTATAACTCGATAAGTTATTTATTTATTTAAAAAAAATGGAAAAATCATTTCGATTCCAGTATATTTCGCTTTAATAGTCAGACCTGCCAATTTTTATGCCTTTACGTTTAAAAATCAGTCTGAAAATGCGTCAGGAAGTTTCGCGTTGTTGAGCAGGGGATTTGAAAATCGCCTTAGTAAAGAAAAATAAAGTATTATAAGGTATTCTTCAGGAGTCGGACAAAGCATTTCGAATACAGTTAACTTCAAAAACCCGGCCATGATCAGGACCAAGACTATGCCGGATTTCTGAAAATTCCGGATTTTTGAAGGAATGTTAAAAGTAGAAACTAGGAATTGCCAAAAGTAGTACTATATTCTTAATGATGCCTTTATCCATAATTTAATTCATCATTGAGTGATAATTATGTAAGAAAAAGAGAAAATTAAACGTGAAAATAAACTTATATTAATTGATATTTTCAATGTTACAGAAAAAAAATCTAATAAAGAGTAAAATTATTTCTTTTGAACAATTTTATTTGCTTCAATTTTTTTAGCCATTGTTTAATAAGTTTTTTTTCCCTTATAAAAATGAAGAATCTCTATTTCGGAAATACAGTCTTGTTTTCTAAAGCAGCTATTAATTCTCCAGTCAAATGTATGCATTTTTCAAGTGACACCTTTTCTTTTGCCTGTTGTTCCTCTTCGTCTTCGCAGCTGCTACTACCGTAATCGACAGTTCTATTTAGCACAGCGTCAGAAGAGAGACTCCAAAGAACTTCTCCCAAAGAACTTGTGTACTAGTCTCCACGCCGTTGCTGAGCAACAGTGCAGCTTCCAGAAAATTCGTTCAGCAACGGCGCAGCGCCCAGACACTTTGTTCAGAAAATAATCGACTCTGACAAATTAAAAGAATGCCAAATATTATTTTTTTGCATTTTTACTTTCGATCTTGAAGTTTTTAATTCAGAATAATTGCTATTTTTCTTCTACCATAACTTGAAAGTGTAAAAGAAAAAAGAAGAGAAAAAGATTATTTTGATGCTGGATTTTCGAAGTTGCCGGATTTCTGAATGCCGTATTTTTGAAGTCACACTGTATTTCTATTTTTATACAGTCATTTTGAATTGATTGAAGCATCAACATTACAAGTGTGAATACTTTGCTTTACTTTCAATTCGTAACCAACATTGTAATAGTCAAATGTAAACAGTTTAAACAGTGAGCACACGGACATTGTATTGTCGTAAGGAAAACAATATAAATCACATCAAGCAAATTTCAGTAATACATATTTTAATGTATGCTACATTTTTTTAACATACCAATTCACTATATGTGTTCGTATTAAAATTTTGCTACAAATTGTCCAGCCATTCGACGTTAAAAAAAAAAAAAAAAAAAAAAAAAAAAAAAAAAAAAAAAACGGTTACATAACCTTAATTTAACTCTATTCTGATCATAATATTGACAGCAATATGGTCAGGAGAGTTAAATTACGGTTTTTAACAGCTTTCTATAAAAACAGGTACATGTCCGTAATTTAACTCTATTCTGACCAGGGCGCAATATCTTCAGAATAGAATTAAATTATAATTGTTTAACTGCTTTCTATAAAAACCGTCGAGTGGCTGGACAATTTGCTGCAAATTTTTAACAGTTGTGTTATAAGAAATTCCTAATAAATTTATGTGTATTTTATACATATTTTTAGATAATCATTATTCAAAGTCTTAAAATGCTGTAATAATTTTGTTCAACACTTGTATTACAGATGAGTGTTAATATGTCATTTCTATCAAGCGATCCACAATAACAGGAAAATAGAAATAGCATTTGTTAACCATGATTAAAGGAAGTTATGCAATTCATACACGGAACGATTACTAGAGCAATCATTAATAAAACGGAAAAATTATCTGGGTTTGTTACGGCACTGATAAAATGTCCTTGAAAAAACGCAGCTCAGATAAAGAAGTCAAGTGATCAATTAACTCTTTTCATAAACACAGTCTGGCAGGTCAGAAAAATATTTTTACTGAGTAATAAACGATAATTAATTATGTACAGATTTATTTTGTGAAATTTTCAGATAAAGCGAAGTATCGTTTATGCGTTTTTACAAAAGATTGGTTTTGAAAAATATAGAACGCAATAAATGTATAAGTTAGTTTCTACTTTAACATAATTATTGCTAAATTAGTGCTCGAATAGATTAATAGAAATCAATTAAATTTTTGTTTGTGATAACATTTCATATACATAGATGATTTTTAAACGTATTTTAAAAGGGTTTGAATAAGTAGCATAATACGATAGCTCATTCTGCAAAACGAGAACCAGTCAAATTGCCAAAAACTTATAAATATTAACTACAAAAACGCTTTTATATAAATCGATAATATTATTTTCCCAAAAGCGCATTCTTAAAAAATGCACCTAAACAAACCCTTCTCATCCCTATTATGATAAAATCAAAGCAGACCTGACGCATGCGCAATAACGCGGAGGGTTTTGCCATCCGAAATCAAACAGTCCCTCATGTGGTGACAGTATAACTAAACATCATAAACAATTCTTACTGCCCAGATAATTTTTGTCCACCATGTCTATTTTGACTAAATACAAACAATTAAATAAAAATTTATATTTATTGGTTAGCGTCTATCTTTCAATAAACAATAACGAAGCATTTTTAGGGGGAAAAATGATACATAGAGAAAGAGAGCTCTATGCCTTTCAAAATTTACAAATAAGAGGAATATAACAGTTTAATTTAAAAAAAAGTGACACATTTTATAATACAGAGGATATTTAAATATTTGAGATCAAAATGCTATAACCACTTTTTTGAAGAGAACATTCAATATGCATCGAAATTTCTATCGTAGCAGTGATATTTCTAGATAGCGAAATACATTTTGAACAGTTAGACAAACATAAAGGGCTCGTAAAATAATTAGTTACTTTAACATTTAAAAAAAATTAAATATAATACTATAAAAGCAAACATTCAGTGGAAAATAAACACTAGCTATATAGCTAAATAAAGCTATTTTCTATTTATGATACTTCAATTCATCTATGTACTAACACTCAATGATCTTTAAATATTTTTTTAATTGCTCAAAATAATTAGAAAATACTAACAATAATGCTAAAACATATTATTCTGAAGTTGCTTGACTATGTAAAATCAAATAAAGAAACTACATTACAAGAAAACAACTCCGTAAAAACACAAAACAATTCCACTTTCACCGATACGAAATAAAATTTTCTCTTTCGATTTGGCATTTTCAAAATGAAAGCTTAATGAAATTTATCGGTAATCAATAAAGTTTTTGAAACAGCAAATAATTAATTATAGCATTTGAAACTAGTCTATATTAGAAAAAATATTGGAAAATTTTCAAAGCAATAGCTTTAACAAGTGTTTGTCAGTAAATATTTTAGGTAATGAAAACATTTCAAGACATTTCCGATGAAAATTTAATAAAAAAAAAAAAAAAAACCCTTCCGAAAGTAACAGGACTTTTTAAAAAATCTATTCATCTTATTTTAAACATTTAATTTGTTCACTTTTTATTTCCATTGTATATTGTAAACATTGTATATTAGAAGCACTCATTAAATATTCTTACTGAGTGCTTCAAATAAATTAACTTAATTATAATTATTTAAAAAGTAATTATTTTTATACATATGAAACGGTCCCCTGTTAAATGTTAAAACAAAATGCTTTTTTAAACTGGGAACTTCAAGCTTTAACCATCACAAATTTATCTACGTTGCACCTATGTGTTTCACAAACTTGGCATATTTCGTTATGGCTGAAGACGGTTAAATATGAACCTAGAACTTTGTCTGAGCTTGAATTTTTTTAAATCTTGCCAATTATTGAAATGCATAAAAACACAAGATTGTGCATTTGTGTTCATTTGTAACATTGGTGATGAGCAAATGTTGCCTCGAAAGCGCTCGGTTTATACGAAAAGACGATTTTGTATATAAAGTACATCTTTTAAACACCTTCAGTAAAGTTTTTATAATGATATATGTGTTTTTAGAAGATTTATATAATATTTGTTATTTGTAAAATCCCTATCCTGATAAAACTGTTTTTTTTTTCGTTTTTCCCCTTATTTTACGCAAGAGTATATTTTTAAAATTTCAATAGAACAATTAATAATTTTGTTTCAAATGCAATTTGTGTACTACTGTTGTGGCACAAATTTTCTTAGGAAAAAGACAGAAAAGAAAAACCTTCCAAAAACTTCTAAACAAGATCTTTCTGAAAATTATTAACGCTATTAATTGTTTTTTTTTCATATTAATCTTGCATAAAGTAACAAAATAAAGACCATTTTTTATATTAAACGTTTATTTATATCCATAGACCAAAAAAAAAAGAAGCCGACTTCTTAAAAAAAAAAAAAAAAAAAAAAAAAAAAAAAAAAAGATTTGCTTATTTAATAAAATTAGACGCTTAATGCTCAGACTGAACTTTACCCTATCTTTATATACCCTATCTTTATTAATCTAATAAACATAACATAGATTAAATATTTAAAAACACACACATAATGACAAAATATTACAAACATTTAAAATTCAATCTACTTTGTACGAATTTATAAAAGAAATATTATCGTATCTCTATAAGATATAGTTCGAAAGATTCTAATCTGAAAATAGATTTCAGCTATACTCTCATATTTTAACTTTGGCCTGGAAGTACAAAGAAAAACTCAAGAGTTTATAAAAATGATATACTTTACGGTGAAATATGATTTAAAAGAGATAAGAAAATCCTTTTAGCGATTTTGAAAATTTTATTATAAAGTTGTATAAAAAGCAACCATTAAAAGATATTTATTATTCGTGAATTCTTAAATAGCTCCACAAAAATAATAAATTTGAAGTTATTTCAAGAGAAGTATTCTAATATAGTAAGCATGATATACATTTCAAAAACTTGAAGAAATATAAAAACATAAATAATTAAAGTATTTAAAACATATATATTTCAATGAATTGTGAACTAAAACTGCATGAATTGCAGGATAATATACAGTAAAACCTCCCTAAAGCGACCAAGTTCCAATAAAAATTGGTCGCTCCAAGAGGTGGTATCTTAATGGAGGTCATGTTTAAATCCAGATTTTAATTGTTGAAAAAAGGTAACAATTAATGTTACTAAATTTTTTTTTCACGTTAGGAAAAAATATGAAAATTTAAATATCAAAACAAAAGTTAATTACATAAGTTAATTACTGCAGAGTTAAAATGAATACATTAACGCTTGCTTTGATTTTACGCTTTTATCTTTCGTAACTTTTATTTCCAAGTCCTTTCGAAGTTTAGTAATAAATGCATTTTTTTTTTTTTTTTGGACGGGAACAAATAATGACGATTTCTTTAATTTATCGATTTCTTTGAGAATTTCCTGGCTGAATAGGGAGGGGAGTTTATTGACAGTCATTCTTAATTTGTCATTAGAGTTCAATTCATTGCCTAAAAAGGCACAACTAAACACTTAAAAGTTACCGGTATAAAAATAAATTCTAAACTTAGTTTAGAAGTTTGATGAATAATGCGCTCTCCGGAATTATTTTTCTAATAAAACCTTTTTCAAGTGACCAGGAAAAAACGAAATTTGTTTCATTTTCTTCAAAAAAAGATTGGTCGCTCATAGAGGGAGTTCAACTGGGAGGGTCTCTGAATGGAGGTAAAATTAGTATTGAGCCTATGGGAATAAATTTAGTTCCTTGAAAAAATGGTCGTTCAGGGAGGTGGTCGCACAGGGAGGTTTAACTGTACTATTTTCTGATACTTAAAAGATATGAAAAGAAAATGACTATAAAAGTAGATATATTTTAAGTTATGATCACGAAAGAAAGTAAAAGTTCTTTATTAACCTACATATATTTTTTCTATATCCGTTATGATTGAGGATATGCATTTTACATTAACCCCTTTCACGACTAAGGGAAACGTTTTTCCCCATTTTAAAATTGGTGATTGTCGTATTTAATTATAACCTTAACTGCATTTTTTATACAGAATGTTAAAATAGAACTTATGCCAGACACAATTACTAGTAAAAGATGTGCAAATTGTGATTAACGCCACATAGAAAATAGGACACATAATATGTATACTATGTGCAATGTCCACCTTTGCTTCACAACCAAAAGAAATTGTTTCGCAGAAAATCATAATTAGCAAATCATTTTGTATAGTAATTTTATTTCATAATTTTGTATTATTTTAGTTAACATTTTGTAATAATAAAGCAATCAATAAAAGGCATTGCATAATAAGCCTAACTATAATATGTGTTACCTTTATAGTCCATTGGGAATAATATTTCTCTTTTTTTTTTTTTTTTTTTTAACTACACTTTGTTATGTATTTTTCTTATGATTTTTATTTATTTTACGTCTAAACAAACTAAAATAAACAGTTACATACTAACATTTACTCTTATCAACTTTATGGTCCTGTAAGGCTTAAGAGATGGAAAAATTAGACCAAAATAAAATACTAAAATGGGGCCCCATCAGTGGCCGAGAGGTTCTGCTCTCGAAGCTGGTAGACGGGAGGTGCTGGGTTCTAACCCAATCGCGCCCGTCGGCCTAATCGTTCGGAGTTTTCGTGGTTTTCTTCGAACCTTGGATTTCCAAACGTTAATACGGGTTAGGTTCCCTTAGAAAGACCCCCACGAAGGGCACTCCCCCCTGGGCCCATATCCCTCGTACAGATAATTGGCCGTCATAAATACAACCAACCAAAATACTAAAATGTGTATGAAAAATTGAAATGTAAATCTTTTGAAAAAAATCTTTAAAATGTGTGTATAAACTTATATACCACACTCATAAGTAACAAAAGGAACAGATTATTGATTTAAATCTGTCATTTCAGTTGCTTACGAGTGTGATATATTTATTTGCAGTCTTGTAGTTGTAAAAAAACCTAGAATATATGCTGTAACTTTATTTGAGAAACAGATGGTATGGTATACGAAGCTTCTTAAAGACATCCAGAAGGTTTATGAAGTACCTCCGTATACCTTCCACTACACCGCTGTTTATTTGTCAAAGCAGGCTGCCCATTTTAGGTAAATGGTCTATTATCAGCACACTTACCTTACGTATTTTATTTTTATCCATTAATTTATTTATTTTTACAAATTCCAACTCTCATTTCAATAAAAACTATATCTATTAGCCTTTGGACCTTTATTTTATACAAGGACTGAATGTTGTTGTCGATTTGAAAAAAACAAAAACAAAAAATCTTTGTTTAGAAATTTCTATTGTATGCATTTTAAACATTTAAATGTAATAACTCAGAAGATGACAAAAAGTGAGGAATATTTTAAACTTACTTTACTTCATTAAAAAATGTTTTAAAGGATTATATTTACAGATCTTTGTAGGATCTTAATCTCAAAAGAGATTTTAGAGATCGTCTTTTTTCAACTTAACCTGAAAGTGAAAAAAAAAAAAAAAAAAAAAAAAAAAGAAAAAAAAAAAGAAAAAAAAGAAAAGAAAAGAAAACTCACGCGTGTATAAAGCAGGATTATATTTTACGGCGATAGACGGTTTTAAACAAAATAAGAAAATCCTATTCTACGGCTTAAGCATTTTTAATCTGAAGTTTTTAAAAATACATCATTAAAAAATGCATTAATGAATTCAGAAGTTTCAAATAGTTCTATAAAAATAATGAAGTTATTACAATAAAGTGCAATGCATGATATTCTAATGGATTAAATAGAATCCATTTCTTTTAAATAATAAGCAAGCTAAAAACTTCAAAAGAAACAAAAATGTAAATAATTTAGCTTTTACAAAATTTATTTCATGAAAACGATGCAATAAAATGTTTCATAACGTCATTTGAAAAGGAAGAAAATGTTTTCTATTTTCTGATTCTTAAAAATGATGAAAAAAGGGGAGGAATAAAATTTATTTATTTAATTAACTTTTTATTTTTTACCATCGTAACTACGGGATCCAACTCTGCCTTCCCGGATTCCCGGAAAACCATTTTTCTTTATATTATTGGAAACACTATTATTATTATTATTTTTTTTTTACATTTAATTCTTCTTCTTCTTTTTTTTTTTTTTTTACTCATTAACACCAAAAAACACTTAAAATCCAAATAAAGTTTTGAAATTTATTAACAGTGATACTTTCGTATTGACCACTTTTCAGGAGTTAATTTCCAAAGATCTTCAAAGATCGTTTTTACAGCAGCAATCTTAATTATGATAATTTTAGTGGTTTAAGCATTACATGTCTTAAATTTGTGTTTTATTTATTTTTCATTATTTTATGTATTTATCGATGAAGTTCTAATTTCGTTATGGAATACAAGGCGAAAACAAATGCCGAACTATTTACAGCAGAGCGCCGATTATCGGAACTCCAATTAACCGAACTTCCAATTATCCAAACAGCCTATTTCTCTCATTTTTTTTTTAACTGAACTTCCATTTATCCGAACATTGTGGATGAGATTTAATATGAAAAAGAAATTGAAGAAATGAAAACGAATGCTCTGAAAAGGACCCAGGTTTATGACATAACGAAGCCTTTGAATGTTTCAGATTTGAAATGGCTCGAGCGGCAGAAGAACTCTGATCCCGTTCGACTAACGTTTTTAAGAAGAATTCGAGATATAGCAGCATTGTAAAGAAGGTCTTGTCTGAAGCAAGCACCAACGGAAGCTTTTTTGCTTAAATTATAATCTCTGGAGTTCAGAAAATGAGAAAAAGAAAATTTCAAATGATAAAAAAGTAAACCGTTTTTAAACAGGCTAGCACTAACTGGTGATGCCAGTCCTAAGCCTGGATAAAGTGTAAAGGTTTTAGTAATAGTCAGGACATAGCCTACGAGCGTCGCATCATCGTAGGCTACGGTCAGGAACATCCCTTAAATTGTCTGTCCACTTATCCGAACTAGGGTCGGTCCCGACTTGTTCGGATAATCGGAGCTCTCCTGTATATTATTTTAAGTTTAAACGGATTTATATTTCGAAATCGTCTGCAAGAAAATTTTTGCCTGAATATTATTTTTAAAACCATAAAAAAAAGAGAAATTCTTGCTTGAATATTATTTTTAAAACCACAAAATATGAGTAAATTGCGATGCGGTTTTCAAACAAATTGCGACACAGTTTTCAAATAAATTGCACTTTGAAGTAATTTCTTTTCCTATTCGGAGGTGTAAAAATTAAAAGAGCGCAATGTTTAGAAGTTAAAAAAAAAAATTGCAGTAAAATTCGTCTGCTGTTGCTAACGTTAAAATAACGTCAGCGTTTGTCTTTTATAATATAGAAAGTTCTTTATTACAACAGTTACTATAATAATAATTATTATTATTTTTATTTTCATCTATAGTTGAAGACATGAGTTATACGTGAAACAAAATTCACATGAAAAATACAAAAATAAGTCGTTAAAAAATTTATTTTTTAATTAACATTAATAATTTGACATGTAATATATATTTAGAGATTTTAACTCGTATTTAAGTAAAAACGGGTTCGGTAAGCCTTCATGAAACTCTTTTATGAAGAACATGTTTCGTAAGTTTCAAATAGGTTTTTCGTCTGCTTCCTATTAAAATTGAGACACAATTTTCGATAAACCAAAATCGTGAAAAACACGTAAAACACAATGTTTTTGAAGACTTATTAATATATGATTTACCGATAGCATTTATTCAAATGCTAAAAAATAAGACTGTACTTTACCCACCTCTTTTACATTTTTTTTTTCTTAAATATAATACTATGCTTAATACTATTTCTACCAAGAGGTGTCAAAAGACACCTTTCAGATTTTAACTTAAAATTACTCTCCAAGTTTAATCATTTCTCCAGAATTAATTTGTTTTACTTTTCGTACAATAGATGTTAAATTAATTCAGCGATATCATTTTCCTCCAGCTCATCCATGATATAAAAATATGCTATATGCATATGGTATACCTATTTCAACCATCAGGTGCCTTTTGACACATTAAAGATTTCATAATTTCTAATTTCTAAGGATTTCATAATTTCTAAGTTTAAACAATTTTATACATAAATATGAACACCTTTCTACAACATCATATCAATTATAATCAGATTAGATAATCTCGATTTCAGTTGTAACGGAAAATAAAAGAGTTGCTGCAAAACTCTGATATTCCCTTGTTTTCCGCCATGTTGCATTTTAGTGTAGATCATTGCAGTGACTAGTTCTAAAAATTGAATAACGCGTTTTGTTCTTCAGTTCTTGTAGTGAGTTCAATACACATGAAATTTGTTTTCATTCGTGTGAAAACTGTATTGAATAAGGAAACAAATTTATTACACTGCTGTGTTTATGATTACTGTTGTTGTGACAAAGATTGAATTTTTATACATGAGACTGAAAGTTTGTTAATTTAGTAATATTAAAATGTTTAATTTTCTAATAAATATTAAAAACAATGAAGAAGATAATATTTTGTAATTGTTGTCTTTGTTGACGTAAAACATGTTTCATTACATTTATGTATATTTATATTTTGAAAATTGTTCAATTAAGCTAGAATTTATAACCTGCAATAAATTTAAAATTCAATATTAATTAAATAATCTCTAATAAATACGGGTCAAAATATATTGCTCAAATTATCTATATTTATCTGATAACTTGAAATTCCAATAGTTTTTTGCATTAAAACGCATTTATTTGCATTGAAACGCAAAGACACCTTTTGATAGAAATAGGTATACACAAAAGCGTGGTAAAAATAGTGTTAACAAAATAATTTTCAGACTAAGAAATAAACAATTAAATTAAAAAATCAAAAAACTCGACTGCGTAAAAAGCGAACTAATTAATTATTTCTGATCAATGTGAAACTATTTTTTTCCAATTCCTACTGTTAGCTTACACTCTCGCTTTATATATCTTGTTCAAAATTTCAATCGTTAATAAAATACTTATTATTCATCCAATCAAGCTCAAATATTTTTTTTTAACTTGTAGTGGATGACACTTGATGTTAATCCATTTTTTTTCAAATATTAATTCATTAATTAAATTAAATTAATTAATTTTCAATAATCGAGAGAGCCCTCTTCTTGATCAAGGCATTTTAAGTGCCACTCAAGAGGAAAGAAGAATGGGAGAAAAAGAAATTCTCTTATTGACCTAAGTAGGAATTGACTTAAAATATTTTTTTTTTTATGTATTACTTGTTTATATTACTTACCTATTTTTTTTTATTTACTTGTATTGATGACTGTTAAGTTGTGTTTAATTGTTAGTTCCTATCTATAAACACGGTTTTGATGAGGTCTATGATGGTTAGAGTTGCAGTAAAGCTAGAGATCCTACATACACAACTTCCAGGTTGTATAATATTTTAACGGGAGCTTTTGACTGTAAAATAGTCAATGAAACATTGTCTTCATTTTGAAAGACCTATCCACTGATATGCCACTCAATAGGGTGCGTAATTTTTTTTTCGTCTCTACCGCCATTTTGTATTTTACGGCCGCCATTTTGAATTTATAAAAACAAAACCTAGCCTATAACCATCGGGCCATTAAGACGAATTGATAGAGACCTCATTCATTGAAATCCATCCAGCCGTTGAGATATTTCGAGGGTATAAAGAAATCCACATACACAGATACGCGTGAAACACATAACCCTTCTTTTCAGTCGGGTAAAAAAGACCGAACTTCGTTTATCCGCTTTTCACTCTTCAATTTTTTGTAAATAAAGTAATGTTTATACCAAAAAAGTAAAACCGAAAAATAAAATCGAGCTTTTATTAATTTCGAAGCGGTTTAATTTGCGGAAGAGCAATTAAGATGGCAGATAATTAACACCTGCCACAACCACCCTTGTCTCATTAAACTTTGGCCTAATTCCCTTTCTATACTGCTCAGCTCATAGCTAATGGAACTCATTAAGGATGTAATGCATTAAAAGGAAAAGCAAGTGCGACGTTTTGTGAACACATTACAGATTTATTAGAAAGTGGTTGCGTTTAGCAAGTAGTTATCGAGTAATACGCAATCAATAACCTATATACTATGTATTTAAATACAATTTATTTAATAAAAGAATGTTTAGTCCCAACCTTATCCATCTGCTGGAATTTTCTATATTTATTTCCCATCTTTTAAATAAAATTTGTTTAACAAAGTAATATTCACATCAAAAGGTAAGACCGAAAGGTATTATCAAGCTTTGCGCATTTCCTTTGCATATTCGGTATTTATTTATTTGTTTAAATGAAACTTGTTAAAAACAAAAACATTCAGGATGAAAAATAAGACAAAGAAAATAGACAAAAAAGTAACCGAGCTTTGCCCATTTACATATTTAATATCCGAGATTTATTTACTTCTTTATGTAATTTGTTTCAAAAGAAAATAACGTTTAGGGCAAAAAGTAAGACCGAATTTTCCTCCTCTAATTTTGATTCTTCCAAATTCAATTATTCGTCTTAATAAAATTTGTTAAAGATAAAAACGTTCAGACTGAAAAATAAGAAAAAGAAAATAAAGTTCGGAACTAAAAACAAAACCGAGCATTGTCTATTTCCATGGAATATCCGAAACTTATTTACTTATTTATAAAAATATTAAAATAAAAAAAAGGAAAAGGAAATAACGTTTAGTTCAAAAAGTAAGACCGAAAAATACAACAGAAATATCCCTTCTTAATTTCAATTTTTCCAGATTTATTTATTTATTTATCTTAAAATAAAATGTGTTTAACAAAATAAAACAGGGCCAAAAGTATGACCGAACTTTGCCTGCCTACTTTACTACTCAGTTACTTTGAAACAAGAAAGACATCTAATAAAAGAACGCTGAGATTAAAAGAAAAGTGTAATTTAATTATGAACTGGAAGCATTTTGCGAATATTGGGTGAAAAATTTATTTTTATAAGGCTATATTTTTTTCTTTCAAGAATTTCGAAACGGTTAAACTAGAGGAAGAACAATTAAGATGAAAGATAATTAACTCCTGCGACATGCGCTTTATCTCATTAAACTTTGCCCTAATTCTTTTTCTGCTTACTACTGCTCGTAGCTAATGAAACACATTAGGAATATAACACACTAAAAGGAAAACCAAATGGAACATTCTGCGAATGCATTACAGATACGTTAAAACGTGGTTGTGTTTTGCAATTAGTTATCGATTGATATTTCATCAGTATTCTAATTATGTACCGGTACGCTAGCTTTGTTTTTGATATCAAAAGTTTAAAAAAAACCTTTATGCATCGATTATGTAATACACGCCGCAGTAATTCATTCTGTAACTTAAATTAACATGTGTTACATTTAATATAAAAGTATAATTACTGCAGTGTCAGGTATCTGACATCAATGAGGCGAATGCTTAATGTAAATCACAATTTAATTATTATTTTTTAAATTATATTTATCTGCGTATCGTTATCTACGTACTTGAGTAGTCACATTTTCTTATCTACGAGATTAAAATGAGTGCTATGAAAGTAAATTCCAGAAAGAGATTATTGTCGCCTGGAATATGGGTGGTACGACAGGAATGTTCTTAGCAGTAGAAGGAAGGGTTTATGAGCAGGAGATAATCTGTCTTGATGGACGGTCATGAGACAAGGCGTCAACAGTGACACGTGGGGTTTCCCCGTGAAGATAGAGGGAAAGACCCCACAGATTGGAAGAAAGAAGGCGGAGTAAGGAAAGGAATATCGAAGAGAGAGGTGGGGAAATCGTGTTAGACTTCGGAGAAGTTAGTGGTGTTTTGAGCCCGCTGCTTTTTTTTTTAAGCGTCTTGTAGGAGAAGTCTAAGAGTATGCGGAGATTTCGGATATACCAGTGTGGTTCGATTAATGGTTAAGACTTGCTGTGTGCGTCCAAGAGAGACGGCGATACTGTGTCATAGCGTTATAACCTAGTCTGTAGATAGTATCCTAAAATGCAATTCAACATAGGGTCAGATCTCCTGTATCCTTGTCTGTAAATGAAAATATTGTGTTTCAGATAATTGATAAATAACATTTACAAAAAGGTGAAGTGTGTAGTCCATAAATGTTCAATTTAATATTTATGTGAAGTGTCTTAGTGAAGTGATTTTCGAACTTACATCGTATTTGTTATCATGCATCTATACCGGATGATCTATACAGATTAATATAGCGAGTGAAGATGTGACACCCATAAATTAGTCTAATATGTCTCCAAGTTGATGGATGTCAAGATCAGTCGAATCAATGCAATGCAGAACTATATTGGCGTGCAGCAGGCGAACCTTTCAAAAAGGTTCGACCTCAATTACGTGTCTACAGAACCAACAATATTGGGCAATACCACGATCAATTGCTCGCCCACCAGAAACAATGATGCCGACAATTTCCCTTATGTCTCATACTTATCATATCACAGGTTAATGTTAAATAAAAATGTTGTCGAATACAAGTTAGAATAAATAGCTTGTACCGTTCTGTGTGTGTTTATGTTAAAATAAAATTTAGTAACGTTGTCTATGGCCAGGATCCAGATAGATTTTGCGCTGTTAGCGAAACGAGATTGACCAGTCAGAAGCCTGCATTTTTGCGAACGTTTCGCTATTTTAAGTGAGCTAATTTTCTGATTGGTCAATCTCGTTTCGCTAACAGCGCAAAATCTATCTGGATCCCGACCAATGTCTCGTTTTCCTTTCAATCCAATACACTAAAAGCCATAGACATTTCATGTTGAATCAATGACTATGCGCCCCGACACGTGCTATGCCTTAAGTTATATTAAGTGCATTTAAGTGCCTTTTTTGCTAACTTCGTTGTCGCTTACAACAGTTACATTGGATGTAGAAGGTTAAAGAATTAGCTCTTCAGTAATGCAGTATTCAACATTGATAATCACTTTAATATGGCTACCAGACTTAAAACACTTAGGGCAATTGTTTAATTTTGTCCTATAAGTGCAATTCACACGAGTAGTGACGAAGCAAATACTTTTGCTCACATCACATAAAATATTATTTATCTTAGAACGTTTATAAAGTTTGTGTCTTAATCGGTTCTGTTTGCGAAGCAAACTGACCATTGAGCTACTGGGGCATTGATAATACATAAAATTAATCTGCTTGATGTTAGAAGGTTCAAATGTGACCAGACAGGTTGGACAATAGTGTACAGGATTCATAAAAATCAAATCCTGGATTGACTTAGCTAAAATATCGACAAATCTTGCAAGCAGAGATTAAGACCGAAATGTGTACGACAGTAATAAAAAATGCAGATCAGAAAATCAATATTGTTGCTTTTAAAAGATAACTCTTTATAAATTTATAAAACAATATTTTCAACTTTATTACGATATCGAAAGGCGACAAGCATGGGAGAAGGATAACTTAAAATTTATACTGAGCCACTCCATAAAATATGATGGATGATCTAGCATGGGAGTGAAATTTTCAGTGGATAAATAAGATAAGCGAAAAGTTACTTTAAAGAATGACAAGTTTTCGTGTAACACGTGCATATGATGGGAACACTGAATAATTTATATTCATGGCTGCATCCACACGAAACTACAAGACAAAACTGGAAGTCACATGGCATAAAATTGCAGTAAATGTCAAAACATTTCCTGTAGGATTAGTAAACATGTAGAAATTATGCATTTCATTTCATTCAATATTATTTAAAGTATTTAAAAATGCATGTTTTAAAGCAATACGTTCAATGCATTTTCTTTTAAGTACTTTAATTAATATTTTAATCTTATTACTTTTTAAAAATTAAAACAGCTGAGGCAACGGTAACTGTTTTGTGTTATGGAAAAAAATCTAGCATTTCGGGTTTTCAGTATATTTTCTGTGAGTCCGATTAATATTTTTTTTTCGGGTTCGGGTTTTGGTGTTCTGGAGAGTAGTGTTTTTCTATATCGGTTTAAAATAAAGTCGAAAATATTGCTTCAGATGAAAAACTATATTTTAATATCAGGTAATTTTGTAGGTATAATTTTTTTCATGAAACACAAGAATGATATTAAAAAGTCCTTCCGGCCAGTGCCGGGAGGAAGAGGTAGCTTTCATAATCCTTATTTAAAAAAAGCCAAATTATATCATTCAAACACACGAAGCTCAATTTAGTGGAAACCGAATATAGGAGATTCAGTACTAATTTTTATCAATATAATGAATGAGAATTTCGCGAAATTAGTCAGCTTTATCCAAGCTGCTTTTCTTTAAAGTAACATATATTTGGCTGCCAAATTCGGCAATTTCTTAAAGTGCTTGTCATTTTAAGACAACATGGTGGATGAGGCTAAGCAGTGAACTTGGTCGAGACCTTAGTAATTGCTGTGCACATGCTCACTCACATCGAAATCGGTTAATATATAGGAGTGCTGTCGCATGCAAAAAATCAGATTTTTCAAAATGTCACCCACAATAGAAATTGAAACTGCTATATCTGAGCCATTTTTTAAGGTAAAGACAAACAAAAAATGCTCCTGAATCCTTATATCAAGGTCAAATACTTAAGAAAGAAACCTTTTTCAATTTCTAATTTTTTTGCACCTCACTTTAAATATATATATATATTTTAATTTAATGGTCGCCATTTTGAAACAAGATGGCTGATGAATCTGGCCAGCGAACTTGGTCGAGGTGTTGATGTATACTATCCACATGCCTTCTTACATCGAAATAGGCGAATACGTGTGTTATTGCGTGATAAATACAAGATCGTTTCAAAATGTTAGCCATGCTAGAAATTCAAAGTGCTATAAATCAACCATTTTTTAAGATATAAACAAAAGAACAAATTTTCAGAAACAAAAACTGCTCCGGAATCTTTGTATCAAGGCCAAACACATAAAAAAATCTTTTTCATTTTCCAATTGTTTAATACCTCATTTTGAATTTTAAATTTAATTTTTTTAAAATGGCAACCCTTTTGAAACAAGATGGCGAATGAAGCTGGCCAACGAAGACATTGGTATGTACTATGTACAGACCAAGTTACATCCAAATAGGTTCATAATTACGCCTGTTATCGCGTGACAAAAATCAGGTCGTTTTAAAATGTCAGCTACAAGAGAAATTCAAAATGCTATTACTCAGCCATTTTTATTAGATATAGACGAAAGAAAAACTGTTCCGGAATCTTTGTATTAAGGTCAAACACATACAAAAAAAATCTTTTTCACTTTCCAATTTTTTGGTATCTCATTTAAATTTTTTTATTTTTTTAAATGGCCGCCATTTTGAAACAAGATGGCGGATGAAGCCGGCCAACGAACTCGGTCGAGATATTTGTATGTACTATGTACACACCAAGGTACATCCAAGTCGGTTCATAAATACGCCTGTTATTACGTGAGAAAAATCAGGACGTTTCAAAATGCCAGCCACGCTAGAAATTCAAAATGCTATAACTCAGCCATTTCTTAAGATATAGACGAAACAAAAACTGCTCCCGAATCTTTTTATCAAGGTCAAACACATAAGAAGAAAATATTTTTTCAATTTTTAATTTTTTGGTACCACATTTCAAATTAAAATTTTTCTTAAAAATTTAAATGGCCACCATTTTTAAACAAGATGGCGGATGAAGCTGACCAACGAACCCGGTCGAGACATTGGTATGTACTATGTATAAACGAAGTTACATCCAAATCGGTTCATAAATACGCCTTTTATCGCGTGACAAAATTCAGGACGTTTCAAAATGTCAGCCACGCTAGAAATTCAAAATGCTATAACTCAGCCATTTTTTAAGATATAGACGAAACAAAAACTGCTCCGAAATCTTTGTATAAAGGTCAAATACATAAGAAAAAATATTTTTCCATTTTCAATTTTTTGGTACCACATTTCAAATTTTAAATTAAAAAAAAAAATTAAATGGCCGCCATTTGAAACAAAATGGCGGATGAAGCTGGCCAACGAACTCGGTCGAGAGATTGGTATGTACTATGCACACACTGAATTACATCCAAATCGGTTCATAAATACGCCTTTTATCGCGTGACAAAATTCAGGACGTTTCAAAATGTCAGCCACGCTAGAAATTCAAAATGCTATAACTCAGCCATTTTTTAAGATATAGACGAAACAAAAACTGCTCCGGAATCTTTGTATAAAGGTCAAATACCTAAGAAAAAAATATTTTTCCATTTTTAATTTTTTGGTACCACATTTCAAGTTTAAAAATTTTTTTAAAAATTTAAATGGCCGCCATTTTGAAACAAAACGGCGGATGAAGCTGGCCAACGAACTCGGTCGAGACATTGGTATGTACTATGTACACACCGAATTACATCGAAATCGGTTCATAATTACGGGCGTTACAGTGTGACATAGGTCAGATATATATATCAATTTTGAACGGAGGGTAGTTTCGGGGTCTGGGGGTCATGATCGATGAAAATATACCAAAATTTTTTGAAATCGCTTTCCTCCGAACGGCTGCAATAGGTAGCTTTTTTGTAAAGAAAGCTACCTAAAATATGATTATAGACTTTTTTTCATAGTTACAATTGAATACGGTATTAATTTTCTTTCCTTTTCGATTTTGGGCCATTACAATTTAAGCATTTTTAGGTGCGTTCGTAATTATATAAATACGTAGCACCTATAGTCGTCGTTCAGTCCGTCCGTCTGTCCGTCCGTCTGTCCGTCTGTCCGTCCGTCTGTCCGTCCGTCTGTCCGCATGTAACAGAGCAAAAACTACCCAACCGAATGGTCTGAAATTTCAAATATATGATTGTTGCAAAATTTTGTCGAGCCATTTCAAATTTTATGAAAATCGGATGTATAGTTTAATTACAGGGACAGTCAAAAGTTTTTCTTTACATTACGGCCAATGCGAAAAATTATTGCAAGTGCATTTTAATGATATTAGAGCCTTCCGAATGATCTGAAATTTTAAAGATATAACAGTTGCAAAATTTTGTCGAGCCCTTTCGAATTTTAGGAAAATCGGATGTATAGTTTAATTACAGGGACAGTCAAAAGTTTTTCTTTACATTACGGCCAATGGGAAAAATTATTGCAAGTGCATTTTAATGATATGAGAGCCTTCCGAATGATCTGAAATTTTAAAGATATAACTGTTGCAAAATTTTGTCGAGCCCTTTCAAATTTTAGAAAAATCGGATGTATAGTTTAATTACAGGGACAGTCAAAAGTTTTTCTTTACATTACGGCCAATGGGAAAAATTATTGCAAATGGATTTTAATGATATTAGAGCCTTCCGAATGATCTGAAATTTTAAAGATATAACTGTTGCAAAATTTTGTCGAGCCCTTTCAAATTTTAGGAAATTCGGATGTATAGTTTAATTACAGGGACAGTCAAAAGTTTTTCTTTACATTACGACCAATGGGAAAAATTATTGCAAGTGCATTTTAAGGATATTACAGCCTTCCGAATGGTCTGAAATTTTAAAGATATAATTGCTGCAAAATTTTGTTGAGCTATTTCAAATTTTAGGAAAATCGGATGTATAGTTTAATTACAGGGACAGTCAAAAGTGTTCCGTTACATTACGGGGAATGGGAAAAAAATATTGGAAGTGCATTTTAATGATGTATCAGACTATGTGCTTTATGAAGTGCAAAAAATTATACATTGAGTACAATATGGGGTGCAAAAAATAATTATAAAACTAGTTATAGTACGAACGCACCTCATTTGCCACGTTTGACGAGCAATTTCCAACTTGTTTGATATGGTTAAAGTAGTTCGGATATGTGTTGCAGGTGAACTAATATAGTTTCTTTTTCTTTTCTTTTACATTCGAGCCATCTTTCGGATTTAAGAAAAGATATATACATAAATTAATATCTCAACTTTACAAGGCTTTTAAACGAAAAAAAAAACAAAAAAGTACAGCCTTGCTGTTCATAGGAAAAATAAAGTAACAGTTAAAAGCTTAATTTCAACACAATTAGAAGTGTTTAATGTGAGCCCCTCGAGAAACACGACCGATATCGAGGCGATACGATCATTCCTTCCACACTTTTCTCAGCATGATTTTTTTTTTTTTGACCATTTGGAAAAATGGTTATTGTTCTCGTCAGGGTAGGAAATCAAAAGCATATCTGAACGTTTTCATTGGTTTAATCCGCAATTTATTCGCTATCTGATTGGTATATACAGTAATCTGTATTTCCCTTTGGTTTCAACAACGATGGACAACAGAGTGCTGCCACTATGACAAAAAAGTAATAAAAACTACAAAAAAAATTAATAAATCAGAAACAAATTGAGATACAGCTTTCAAACAAATTGCATTTAAAAGTACATTTTTTTCTCTATCCGACGGTATAAAAAGTAACATTGTCGGATGTTTAGAAGTTTAAGAATGAAATTTTATTTTAAATTGGTCGTGAGATTTTTTGGAAATCTGATGATAGAAAAGCCTTTTCCCGAACAGCCTATGAAATGCTTGGATAATACGCAAGTTTCAGGAAATCTTGCAATTTTTACGTGTAATAATGGTGTTATTACACGAGGAGTCAAAGACGCTTGGAATCCCAGGCGTCTAGCGACAACAGCCGCCTCACGGTTCGCCTTTTCCAAGCATTTCATTGGCTGTTCCGGAAAAGGCTTTTCTATTATCAGAATTCCAAGCATTTGATTGACTGTTACTGGCGACTCGCCTCGTTTCGGGCGTCAAAGATGCTCCGACAGAAAAAAGACGCTCGTTCTCCAAGCGAGTCCCCTGGAGCCATAGGAATACATGGAGACGCCTGGAATCTGAAGCGTCTTTGACCCCTCGTGTAATAACACCATAACACTATTAATGTTTAATTCATGGCGTACGTAATGTATGACGAGCTCCGTAGAAATTAAAAAATTTACAGTACCGAAAATTGCAAAACTGAAATTTCTTTTAAAATTTGTTCACGATGGTTCCAGGAATGTTATCCTTTAATCCATGGCGTACGTAATGTAGGATCAACTCCGTGCGATTTTCAGGTAGCTTTCTTTACAAAAAAGCTACCTATTGCAGCCGTTCGGAGGAAAGCGATTTCAAAAAATTTTGGTATATTTTCATCGATCATGACCCCCAGACCCCGAAACCACCCTCCGTTCAAAATTGATATATATATATATATATATATGTATCTGAACTATGTCACACTGTAACTCCCGTAATTATGAACCGATTTCGATGTAATTCGGTGTGTACATAGTACATACCAATGTCTCGACCGAGTTCGTTGGCCAGCTTCATCCGCCGTTTTGTTTCAAAATGGCGGCCATTTAAAATTTTTAAAAAAATTTAAAACTTGATATGTGGTACCAAAAAATTAAAAATGGAAAAATATTTTTTTCTTATGTATTTGAGCTTTATACAAAGACTCCGTAGCAGTTTTTGTTTTGTCTATATCTTAAAAAATGGCTGAGTTATAGCATTTTGAATTTCTAGCGTGGCTGACATTTTGAAACGTCCTGAATTTTGTCACGCGATAAAAGGCGTATTTATGAACCGATTTGGATATAATTCGGTGTGTACATAGTACATACCAATCTCTCGACCGAGTTCGTTGGCCAGCTTCATCCGCCATTTTGTTTCAAAATGGCGGCCATTTAAAATGTTTTTAAAAACTTAAAATTTGAAATGTGGTACCAAAAAATTGAAAATGGAAAAATATTTTTTTCTTATGTATTTGACCTTTATACAAAGATTTCGGAGCAGTTTTTGTTTCGTCTATATCTTAAAAAATGGCTGAGTTACAGCATTTTGAATTTCTAGCGTGGCTGACATTTTGAAACGTCCTGAATTTTGTCACGCGATAAAAGGCGTATTTATGAACCGATTTGGATGTAACTTCGTTTATACATAGTACATACCAATGTCTCGACTGGGTTCGTTGGCCAGCTTCACCCACCATCTTGTTTAAAAATGGCGGCCATTTAAATTTTTAAGAAAAATTTAAATTTGAAATGTGGTACCAAAAATTGAAAATTGAAAAAATATTTTCTTCTTATGTGTTTTACCTTGATAAAAAGATTCGGGAGCAGCTTTTGTTTCGTCTATATCTTAAGAAATGGCTGAGTTATAGCATTTTGAATTTCTAGCGTGGCTGACATTTTGAAATGTCCTGATTTTTCTCACGTCACAGGCGTATTTATGAACCGACTTGGATGTACCTTGGTGTGTACATAGTACATACAAATATCTCGACCGAGTTCGTTGGCCAGCTTCATCCGCCATCTTGTTTCAAAATGGCGGCCATTTAAAGAAATTAAAAAAATTAAAAAATTTAAATGAGATACCAAAAAATTGGAAAATGAAAAAGATTTTTTTTGTATGTGTTTGACCTTAATACAAAGATTCCGGAACAGTTTTTCTTTCGTCTATATCTAAAAAAAAATGGCTGAGTAATAGCATTTTGAATTTCTCTTGTGGCTGACATTTTAAAACGACCTGATTTTTATCACGCGATAACAGGCGTATTTATAAACCTATTTGGATGTAACTTGGTCTGTACATAGTACATACCAATGTCTCGACCGAGTTCGTTGGCCAGCTTCAATCGCCATCTTGTTTCAAAAGGGTTGCCATTTAAAAAAAATTTAATTTAAAATGCAAAATGAGGTATTAAAAAATTGGAAAATGAAAAAGATTTTTTACACAAAGATTGGAAATGCCTTGATACAAAGATTCTGGAGCAGTTTTTGTTTCTGAAAATTTGTTCTTTTGTTGATATCTTAAAAAATGGTTGATTTATAGCACTTTGAATTTCTAGCATGGCTAACATTTTGAAACGATCTTGTATTTGTCACGCGATAACACACGTATTCGCCTATTTCGATGTAAGAAGGCATGTGGATAGTATACATCAACACCTCGACCAAGTTCGCTGGCCAGATTCATCAGCCATCTTGTTTCAAAATGGCGGCCATTAAATAAAAAAAAAATATATATATTTAAAGTGAGGTGCAAAAAAATTAGAAATTGAAAAGGGTTTCTTTCTTAAGTATTTGATCTTGATATAAGGATTCAGGAGCATTTTTTGTTTGTCTTTACCTTAAAAAATGGCTCAGATATAGCAGTTTCAATTTCTATTGTGGGTGACATTTTGAAAAATCTGATTTCTTGCATGCGACAGCTCTCCTATATATTAACCGATTCCGATGTGAGTGAGCATGTGCACAGCAATTACTAAGGTCTCGACCAAGTTCACTGCTTAGCCTCATCCACCATGTGTTCTTAAAATGACAGGCACTTTAAGAAATTGCCGAATTTGGCAGCCAAATATAAGTTATTTTAAAGAAAAGCAGCTTGGATAAAGCTGACTAATTTCGCGAAATTCTCATTCATTATATTGATAAAAATTAGTATTGAATCTCCTATATTCGGTTTCCACTAAATTGAGCTTCGTGTGTTTGCATGATATAAGTTGGCTTTTTTTAAATAAGGATTATGAAAGCTACCTCTTCCTCCCGGCACTGGCCGGAAGGACTTTTTATGTCTTAAAATTTAGTCTTTGAAAAAATCATTTTCCAAATGGTCGTTGTAATTTGTTAAATTGCTAATTTTTTTTTTTAAATTTATTTATGCTCCTTGTATTTTTAACGAATACTTGAAAATACCTATTTTATTTCATGTATGACGTCATATTTTTCCAAGTCAAACAATTTATTAATAGTATAATTCTTGTTTTTTTGTGGTGCTTTATCGAATATCAGGTGTTTGTTTCACCGCTATCAACTGATGTTGACGAACTTAGAACACGGATATCCACACCATTCAAAAATTCACACTGGACATCCTGAAAAAAAGAGTAGGATTAGTTATCGTACCGTGTCGATATCGTTCGTCTTTCTGGAGGGGCTCATATTGAAAACTTATAATTGCATTGAATTTAAACTTTCAACTGTAATTTTTGATTTTCGATGAATAACAAGGCTGCAGTGGCGCCAGCTTATATGGGGCGAGAGCCCACCCAATAATTTGACCACTCGGCCCACCCAATTTCAATTGATTTAATTCATAATTTATTTTTTTAATTATTTAATCGCTAAAATGAAATTCCGTTTTATTAACGTTCAGTGGCGTACCCAGGATTTTATTTCGGGGGGGGGGGGGGGGGGGGGCTGACTTAAATTTTCATAATGTTCTAAATCTTACGAAACACGTTGCATTGTATTATAAACAGAAATCATTTTTGTCAATAAGGCCGTAGCCAGAGGGGGGGGGGGGGGGTGCAAGGGTGACTTTGTTCCGAATTTTCCGAAAATTTGGACTTAAAAAATTATCGCGATTTTTGACAAATGGTCGCCGAAAAAAATCCATTTCGTCAATCGTTCGCAAAAAAAAAAATCAATTTCGTCAATCGTTCGCAAAAAAAAATCTCCAATTTCTTTAAAGGATCAAGGAAAAAACCGGAATTATGTCATACGGCCGCAGATAAAAAGAGAAGTTTGCCAAAGGATCGCGAAAAAAAAGTCAAATTTCGTCAAATGATAACGGAGAAAACGTGAATTTCGTCAAATTATTCTAGAGGAAACGCTAATTTCGTCAAAATGAGCACAGAAAAAACCCGAATTTTGTCAGAAGGTCGCGGAAAAAACCGGAATTTCGAAAAAAAGATCGCTAAAAACACGCATTCCGTCAAAAGGCTGCGAAAAAGAAGCTAATTTCGTAAAGGATCGCAAAAAACGCGAATTTCGTCAAAGGGACACGGGAAAACGTGAATTTCGTCAAAAGGCCACAGAAAAACGCAAATTTCATCAAAAAGACGAGAAAAAGCGCGAATTTCGACAAAAAGCCGCGAAAAAACGCAAATTTCGAGGAAGGATTGCGCAAAAACGCGAATTTTGTCAAATGACCACAGAAAAAACGCGAATTTCGTCAAAGAACCACAGAAAACTGGAAATTTCGACAAAGCATCGCTAAAAAAACACGCATTCCGTCAAAGGGAAGCTGAAAAAACACGAATTTCGTCAAAGAGACACAGAAAAATGTGAATTTCGTCAAAAGGCCGCAGAAAAACGCAAATTTCATCAAAAAAGACGAAAAAAAAACGCAAATTTCGTCAAAGAGCCGCGGAAAAAACGCAAATTTCGACGAAGGATTGCATTAAAAAACACGAATTTCGGCAAATGACCACAGAAAAAAACGCGAATTTCGACAAAGGATCGCTAAAAAAAACGCATTTCGTCAAATGGAAGCTGAAACAACGCGAATTTCGTTAAAGGATCGCAAAAAAAGGAAAAAGCAGGGTCACAAAGAAGGGTCACAGAAAAACGTGAGTTTCGTCAAATGGCTGCGGAAAAACCACTAATTTCGTCAAAACCCCGCGGAAAAAAGCAAATTTCGACAAAGGATCTGGAAAAAACGCGAATTTCTTCAAAAGGCCGCAGAAAAAAAAGCGAATTTCATCAAAAGGCGGCGGAAAAACGTGAATTTCGACGAAGGATTGCGTAAAACAACGTAAATTTCGGCAAATGACCTCAGAAAAAACGCAAATTTCCTCAAAGGGCCGCAGAAAAAACGCAAATTTCCTCAAAGGGCTGCAGAAAAAACGCAAATTTTGGCAAAGGATTGCTAAAAAAAGTATGCATTCCGTCAAAGGGAAGCGGAAAAAACGCGAATTTCGTTAAAAGATCGCAAAAAAAAAAGCATGGTCACAAAGAAGGGCCACAGAGAAACGTGACTTTCGGCAAAAGACTTCGGAAAGAAGCGAATTTCGTCAAACAGCAGCGAAAAAACAAAAAAACACGACCATTTCCATAAAAAAAACGCGAATTTCGTCAAAGAGCCGCGGAAGTCATCAAAAAGACGAGAAAAAAGCGAATTTCGTAAAAAAAGCCGCGAAAAAAACGCAAATTTCGACGAAGGGTTTCGTAAAAAACACGAATTTCAGCAAAAATTCACGAAAAAAACTCGAATTTCATCAAAAACTCGCGGAAAAAACGCAAATTTTGACAAAGGATCAGGAAAAAAACGCGAATTTCGTCAAAGGGTCGCGGAAAAAAGCTAATTTTGTCAAAAGTTCGGGGAAAATGCAAATTTCGTCAAAGCGTCGTGATAAAAACCTGTATTTCATCAAAGGATCGCGTTAAAAACACATACAAATATCTGTGTTTATTATTATATGTATAGTTTTTAAACTGAAATAATATGCTGAACTTTTTAGAAATCTGGTTAACCCGAACCCACTCAGCCTGAAATTGACCTGAATATAAACAGAGTTAAAACCCAAACTACAACAAAAATAATTAGCAGCAGGAAGGGATTACCTCTCCTTTCCCCTCTGCTGTAACCTTTCAGAAAATTTGCTGAGAATTTCAGATTTTTTTTTTTTTTAACTCAGACTCAAATCTGGGGGGAAGGGGGGAGGGCACGGGTCCGATCCTGAGACCGTCCCACGTCGAAATCTGTTGAAAAGTGTTACTGTTTTTGTTTTTTTATATATACTTTCATTTAAAAGAAAGTCATTGTAACTTAAAATCTATAAAATTGTTCTTCCAATCCCCGAAACTAAATTCTGGCTACGGTTCTTGTTTAACAATAAATTAATATTGTAACAAACACAAAATATTTTCATACACATATATAAAATAAAGACTTTGTTTATTATTTGTGCATTGCACAAGTAATAAGAAGGACTTTAAACCGTTCCAGATGAAAAATACTGGCTGCAAAGTTAAGACAGAATAGGAAGATAAGTGGGGGGAGGGGACATTACCGAACTCCAAAGATGTCTTTGCAGTCAAACAAGAAGTCACTGTGTATCTTACAGATACGAGGAAGTAATCGAGTGTTAAAAACTAAAGTTAATGAATATCATTCACAGTCAGCTCTTCCGCACATATATAGTGTGCCTGACTTCCGACTTAGCCAAAATTCTGGAGGGATTAGCTAAGGTGTCATTATGCACTAATATGGGACTAACAAGAAAGACAAGTGCGCTGCATGACAAATATATATATAATTGAATTGATCTAAGAAGTAAGAAGTAAACTTTTTTACCATTTAATCTGACCGTTTTGGCAGGTAAAAGAGGTTTAGTCACTTCAACCCTCCGCACCCCCATATTTCGGTGTGGCATGGAGATGCGACTGAAAAAGGAAAGTTAATAAGCTTTTTTTTTACAGTCAACTCCTCCGCACCGGATTTCCGATTTCGACGAAATCGACTTGAGATTAGTTGTAGTGTTACTGTGCATTAACATACCCCCGCTTTGACAATCTTGGCGCCCGCCGACTATGGGAAAAATTAAAAAAATCCTTAAATTAAACTACTTTTAGATTTGTCGAATTTATTTGTAGGTCTCTTGAACTCAGTATATATGTTTTCATTTATCGAGTAAAACAGTGATTTCAGTCATTTGAAAATGGATTTTGTGGTCTCAAGTAAATTTGGTCGCAGGACTGAGGAGGATATTTGATTAACAGGAAAAACAAATTCGTGGCATGCCAGAAAATAAAACAAATTTATCTGAAAAAGAAGGAATATCAGCCATTTTTTCATTTCACTGCGATCTCTTCAGAGGTGGAATGGAGCTGTAACGTCATAACCACCGTCTCCATCGAATCCTTTGGTGTATGCTGGGGCATCACTGTGCACTAATATATGGGACTAACCAGAATAGCTGCGTCGCCGAAAAAAATTAAAAATTAATCTCAAAAGAAAGAAAAAAAAACGATTTTTTTTTCATTTCATATTTGTTTATTTCGGAAGAGTAAGTACCCATCAGCCCCTTCCCCTCATTGGGTATACTGCGGTGTAACTGTGCGTTGATATGAGACTAGCCAGAACGTGTAGTTCGTTGTATTGCAGAAAACAAGTGCATTACAAATTCATCTTGAACAAAAAGAAAAATATCAGCCCTTTTTTCCTTTCATTTTCGACTATTTTGGGAAGGGGCTGTAACCCATCATCCCCTTTCTAATTCTTTCGGTATAATGTGGTGTCACTGTGCACTAATATGGAACTAAAGAGAAGAGAGTGGCTAGTCTGTTGAATGATAGGAGAAAAAAAATACAAATTTATCTCAAACAGAAAGAAAAAAAGCAATATTTTTTTATTTCATTTTCGACTATTTCGGGAGGAGGGGACTGTAATTCCATCAGCCCCCTCCCCATCTTTGGGTATGCTGTGATGTCAATGTGGACTAATATGGTGTTAACGAGAATGGCTATTTCGCTGTATGGCAGAAGAAAAATTACAAATTTATCTCAAACAAGAAGAAAAAAAACAGCCTTTTTTTTTCATTTCATTTTCAACTATTTAGGAAGGGGACACCCCATTAGCCCCTTTCACCTCTTTGGGTATAATGTGGTATCACTGTGCACTAGTATGGAACTAAAGAGAAGAGAGCGGCTAGTCTGTTGAATGATAGAGGAAAAATACGAATTTATCTCAAACAAAAAGGAAAATGTCAGAACTTTTTCATTTCATGTTCGAATTTTTGGGAGAGGGCTGTAACTCCATTAACCCCCTTCTATCTTTTCGGGTATAATGTGATGTCACTGTACACTAATATGGAACTACAGCGAAGGGAGTGGCTAGTCTGTTAAATGATAGGGGAGAAAATGCAAATTTATCTCAAATAGACAGAAAAAAATCAGCTCTACTTTTTCATTTCATTTTCGACTATTTCCAGAGGAGGAGGTTGTAATTCCATCAGCCCCCTCCCCATCTTAGGGTATGCTGTGATGTCAATGTGGACTAATATGGTGTTAACGAGAATGGCTATTTTACTGTATGACAGAAGAAAAAATTACAGATTTATCTTTAAAAAGTAAAGAAAAAACACTTTTTTATTTAATTTTTCGCGATTTCTGGTTGGGGTGGGGGGGCTGTAACCCCATCAACCCCCTTTCTCTTCTTTTGTGTCAATATGGACTAATATGGAACTAAAGCGAAGGAAGCGCATAGTCTGTTGAACGATAGGGGAAAAATGCAAATTTATCTTATACAGACAGAAAAAATTCAGCACTATTTTTTCATTTCATTTTCGACTATTTCGAGAGGAGGGGGCTGAAATTCCATCAGCCCCCTAACTAATATAACCTGGACTAATATGGTGTTAACGAGAATGGCTATTTTGCTGTATGGCAGAAGAAAAAATTACAGATTTATCTTTAAAAAGTAAGAAAAAAACACTTTTTCATTTAATTTTTTTACTATTTCGGGAGGAGTAGGGGGGGGGTATAACCCCGTCAGCCCCCCTTTCTCTTCTTTGTTGTCAATGTGGACGAATATGGGACTAATGAGAATGGCTTGTCCGCTGTATAATGGAAAAAAATTTAAAAAAATTCCATAAAAGAAAGACGAAAAATCAGCACCTTTCTATATCACTTTCGAAAATTTCGGGGGGGGGGGGGAGGGCTGTAGCCCCATCAGCCCCCCCCCTTGGGTACGCCACTGTATTAAAATAGTTTTGTTTGAAAAATAGTAAGGACATAAATTAGACTTACAGGAGCACCGAAATCCTCTGGAAGCATATATTTAAATTTCTCACGAAAAACAATTTCCTGCAATTTCGCCATCTGTTTTGATGTCTTGAATTTGATGTCTAAAATGTATGCTTTTCATGACATTTAGTTTTTTGCACTTTCCATCGTTTGCAATTCCAATGTTATTTAAAGTAAATATTAATGTATTTATAAAGAAGTCCTTATAAGAATATAATTTAATAAAATTATTTATAAAATTACAATTAAATTATAGTAATTTAAAAATTTGCTTAGAAATAACATAATTTAATTTCGAATTATATTTAGTCGTGTGCTCCTCCCTTCTCTCTCTCCACACACATAAATATTTAAGCCCACCCAACATTTTTCGAAAGTCGGCGCTACTGCAAGGCTGTATACTTTTTTCTTGTTTTCTTTTAACCTTTAAATGCCGGATTTTTCAAAAATCATTGTATTAATGTTTTTCGGCTTTCATTTTTTAAATAAATCATGGGGAAAATACTTAAAAAAATCATATTTTCTTTTAAGTATGATTTACGGCTAAAAAACTGTTTGTTACTATTCGGCAATACTGGTCTTTAATTGAAAAAATAATTTTCCTTGATAAAATTCTATAATGTTAAACACACAAGAATTTTAGGAACTATAATAAGAAATAAATTTTACTTGCTCACTGCAGAACAAAATAGGGTATTTCGCAAGCTTCCAAACAAAACAAAAAGAACATGTAGCAACAATTTGAAAAAGAAATATATCTTTATTCTTAAACAGCGCAAGTGTTGCCATCTACATATTGAAAATCGATTTAATAATATTTTCAGAATGTATTTTATTGGCGACATTAGGCATTATAGCTTCAATATTATTCTAACTGTATTTTAGACCCTAATTTGGGTATGTTGCCGGAAAACAACGCCCGGCATTTAAGGGTTAATATCCCTGTAAAGTTGGGATAATCATTTATGTACATCCTGTGCTTTGTTGAGTTTGGATTGGGCGTAATTCGATCCATGGTGGACTCTAGTGTATACAGAGGTATATATGACAGTAATCCAAACAGCAGATTAGAAAATGAATATCATTCCTCTTAAAAAGAGAGAATGAGACAAAAACGCATGCACAACATCTTGAATTATTTTATGAAGTCAGAAAGAGACGAACCTGAGGGACAGGGATGTAGTGGAGGGTATACGGGGGTATACGCCGTATACCTTCTGGATTTTTTTAAGGAACACCGTATGCCCTCTGTTTCTCAAGAAAGCTATAGTATTTACACTCTAGGGTATACGCTCTGCCTTGAGCGTATACCCTCTGCTTAGAGCGTATACCGTCTGTGTTTTTTACGACTACAACACTGCTGAGGGATGGATAATTTAAATATATATTTAGCAGCGGGGATGCTATTTAAAAAAAAATATGATGGCACGGGATAAAAGTTAACAGTGAATAAAGAAGATGATGGAGAACGATTGCATTAAAGAACAGGGTTGTAATGTTTTAAGCAAAGGTCATTTTAACGATAGAAAAAGTCAGTTTTAACCATCCTGGTCAAATATGTTTTGACCCTCAGTAGTTAAAACTTATTTCGAAAGGGAAAAGAAATTGAATTAATTTTGTTAAACGCTATATTTAGTATAGAATTTGTCAAAATAATAAGCAATATTTAATTCAACGTTGGGAAAGTGTTTGTCAAATAGTACTATACCTTAATTTTCCTTACTTGAAAATTTAAAAGAACAAAATTTTCTAAAGATAAGCAGTTATCGTAAGTATTGAAACATTTTTAATAATTTGATTATATAAAAATTTTATATAACAAGTGAAAGAAAATAAATCATATTAAACAATAGAAACATTTTTGAGTTTTTATTTAGAACTCAAAAAATGATTACAAGTAACAAAAAATTTTATATAACAAGCGAAAGAAAATAAATCATATTAAATAATAGAAGCATTTTTAAGTTTTTATTTAGAACTCAAAAAATGACAACAAGTGTTGCTGTATTCAGCTAAAAGCAATTTATAGGTTATTGTGGATAAGATTAAATTTGGGAAATAATCTTTCTACTACGATGAAGAGCGTAATCATTTAACAGGTTCATTATGAAATCTACTAATTCCAAATCAATATTTCCCAATTTTTCCTTATTTCCCACCAAGTGCCGTAACGCATTTATTACAATTTAAGAAAAATAAGAATTATGAAATATATGACAACAAGTAAGTGTTGCTGTATTCAGCTAAAAGCAATTTATAGGTTATTGTGGATAAGATTAAATTTGGGAAATAATCTTTCTACTACGATGAAGAGGGTAATCATTTAACAGGTTCATTATGAAATCTACTAATTCCAAATCAATATTTCCCAATTTTTCCTTATTTCCCACCAAGTGTCGTAACGCATTTATTACAATTTAAGAAAAATAAGAATTATGAAATAGATGACAACAAGTAATAAGTGTTGCTGTATTCAGCTAAAAGCAATTTATAGGTTATTGTGGATAAGATTAAATTTGGGAAATAATCTTTCTACTACGATGAAGAGGGTAATCATTTAACAGGTTCATTATGAAATCTACTAATTCCAAATCAATATTTCCCAATTTTTCCTTATTTCCCACCAAGTGTCGTAACGCATTTATTACAATTTAAGAAAAATAAGAATTATGAAATATATGACAACAAGTAATAAGTGTTGCCGTATTCAGCTAAAAGCAATTTATAGGTTATTGTGGATAAGATTAAATTTGGGAAATAATCTTTCTACTACGATGAAGAGGGTAATCATTTAACAGGTTCATTATGAAATCTACTAATTCCAAATCAATATTTCCCAATTTTTCCTTATTTCCCACCAAGTGTCGTAACGCATTTATTACAATTTAAGAAAAAGAAGAATTATGAAATATATGACAACAAGTAATAAGTGTTGCTGTATTCAGCTAAAAGCAATTTATAGGTTATTGTGGATAAGATTAAATTTGGGAAATAATCTTTCTACTACGATGAAGAGCGTAATCATTTAACAGCTTCATTATGAAATCTACTAATTCCAAATCAACATTTCCCAATTTTTCCTTATTTCCCACCAAGTGTCGTAACGCATTTATTACAAATTAAGAAAAATAAGAATTATGAAATATATAATTTTCTGTTTGAAATACCATTTATAAGGCAGAAAATTGAATATATTTAATAATTATTAACATTTATCATTATTAAATACATATAATACAACATTAATATTCACATAAATATACAGTTAGGGCATTTTATGAAAGCTTGCGTTATTTAATATCGTTTCGATCACTTTTGAGTTGTTAAAACGGATTTTGTCCAGTTTTAGAAGGTTAAAACCAGTTTTGACCACTGTTCGGCTTAAATAATTTTACCGTTTTTTTTTTTTTTTTTTTGATTTTTTACTGTTCAAAATTACAACCCCGTTAAACAGCGACAAGTTTTCTTGTATTGTATGCAGTTAACGGGAACCCTGGATAATTTATATTTATGGATGTCTCACACGAAAACTTCCAAGGTAAAACTGGAAGTGACATGATTTAAAATCCCGCTGAATGTCAAAACATTTTCTGTAAAAGATTAGTAAGCTGAGATCTAATATTTAATTTTGAGAGGTTGATCCTTCAAAGGAATTTGACATAAAAGCGTTAAAATTAGCTATTTGAAACAGTGGAACATTTTCTGCGAATCCTGTTGATTTATTATAATTATATTATTATAATTGATATCTTCGATTGCAAGTCGGTTTCGGATTGTGTTTATTTTGGTTCTTGTGGATAGGGTTCTGGTTTTATAAAAGAATGCCCAGAATGCAGTTTTAGTTGAAAAAAAAAACGTACTTTGAATATGAATGATTATTTACGTATTCGTAAGATATAAAACTGATACAGTCGGACCTCGTTATCCCGACACCCGGTTTTCACGTCACTCCGCTTATCACGTCAGTTTTTCAAAGTCCCGATTTTCCGTATATGATTTTAATGTAAATAAACTCCGTATTTTACGTCGGTGTATAATGTTCAACTCCGGATATCCCGACTGTTTAGAAAAATTGTCCATTTTTCATAATTCATCTTATAAGCACGGAAATTAAGCGGTAAGAAATATCTTAACCAATGTTTTCACAAAAGTGTCTAAAATATCCATTGAGACAAATCAGAAATTTTACTTCAATCCTGTATCTGAATAAATGAACCCAGACTCTATGAATGGCCCACTTAATCTCCAGATAGACGTATCAGTCTACTCGCGGTCTTTTTGTTCTGGTCAGGTGGCGCTTTCTTTTGGTTACAAGGCATTTTTCATCCGACTAAAACCAAAGCATTGCATTGCATTGAAACGATCAGAAATTATCTAACAACATCTATTTCTGAAACAACGAATATGGATTACAATTCATTGTATAATATTGAAAAAAGAATTGTAGGACGCACATCTAGGGATAAGCAAACCTTAATTCATTAATATTCCATGTAACAATAAAAAAACAAGTCACCATAAATATGATTTTTATTCTTTTCAATTTTGTTTTTGTATTTATTTTGTTTAATAATAATGTTTTATTGCTTAAAACTGCAAGACTAGTTATGAATTTCAAATGGTCTTAAACTTCTTAAAAATACAGCTTTTTATCAACATTTTTCTCCAGCTCCGGTTACCGCGACACCTCGCTTATTGCGACACTTTGTTCCGGTCCTTAGAGTGTCGTCATAACGAGGTTCGACTGTATTAGAATATATTAGAACGTGAGTTTCAAAACTCGCCTTATCCAAAATTTAAAAAAGTTTTTTTCCGTATCAATCTATTCTATTAGTAAACCTGCACCGAAAAAACACAACAATCTGAAAAAAAAAAGTTTTATCCAGTAATTATGGCATTGTAAAATCTTGGTTTACAATGTAAATAAATGGATGCCTTTTCATCTTTCGCGATTTCCCAAAATTTGATCTTCCGAATAAAACGAATTTTGAAACGCACGTCTTCATATAATTAATTGTACAATATTTTTTCATAGTTTCATTTAAATGTAGTATTAACTTTCTGCGTGTTTCATGCTCAGCCCACATTAGGATTTATGCATTTTGGGTTAAAAATGGGTTAATGCTTTGAATTCGAGTCGGCTAAAACCGCTTTTGAAGGTTCAGTTTCAGTTGCGAGTTGCATTTAACAATAAAATTGTTTGATTCGGTCTCGGTATAATACTACGAGTGGAGGACTCCAGTGTACACTGAGATGATTGCGACAGTAATAAAAAATTAATTGCAAATTATAAAATCAATATATTTATAAAGCAAGTTGGAAATTGCACGTCAAACGTGGCAAATGAGATGCGTTCGCACTATAACTAATTTTTATAAATATTTTTTGCACTGCATGTTGTACTGAATGTATATTTTAGTGCACTTCATAAGTGCATATCAATTTCGTCCTGTTCGTTGCATCCTGTAAGGGAAAACTTTTGACTTTCCCTGTCATTAAACTATGCATCCAATTTTCATAAAATTTGAAATGACGTGCCAAAATTATGCAACAATTATATATTTTAAATTTCAAACGATTCGGTTGGGTAGTTTACGTACAGATACCAGGGGCCGCGTTAACCGTGAAATTGGCGAAACCGAATACACCGTGAAATTGGCGAAAAAAAAAATTATTATCGCGGAAAAACTGGCGAAGGATTTTTTTGCTGTAATCATGTTTTGCAACGTAAATGAATTTCCGATTTCAGGGCGAGTTCGCGTACGGCCGCTTTTCCAGTCTATATTCCTCCTCTTCTTCTCGGCCGGCGAATTAGGGGGGGGGGGGGGGGGGTTCTGTTCCGAATTTTCAGAAAATTTTAGGCATTCATTTCCGAAAATTTAAAAAAATCGGTCATCAATCCAAAAATTCGGACACAAAAAATATCGCGGATTTTGATAAATGGTCGCGAGAAAAACGCAAACGTCGTCAATAATCGCGGAAAAAACGCGATTTCTGGTCAAAAGATCACGAAAAAACTCGCAAATTTCGTCAAAAGATCATGAAAAACCGCAAATTTCGTCAAAAGATCGCGAAAACCCCCACAAATTTTGTCAAAAGATCGCGGAAAAAAAACTACAAAAGCTATTTATACATAATATATTTAATAAACCTACTTCAGGCTTGAAAGGGCTAATGATAATGATTATACATATGATATATATATCTATATGTAATACAGATATATATCATATATATATGTATACATAATATAATATAATATATGCATAATATACTTTTGGCTAATAATAGATAAATTTGGCTAATGATTTTTAAATTTAGCTAATGTGTTGACTAAATAGTCTTAGTTTCTTAGCGCGGCCCCTGGATACATAGACAGATGGACTGAACGACGACTATAGGTGTTACGTATTTATATAAATACGAATGCACCTAACTAGTTGGGTGAGCTAAACCCAAAACTTTCTTCTTTCCCATACTTGTTAATATTTCAAAAAGTTGTTACATTTGTTAATCCTTGTTATTACTTCAATAATACATTAACTTTGATTATGATCTTAAGTTTCTACTTGATTTTACGAATCGGAGTAAAACCGAGTTAATATCAATTATAATATTTTCTTAAAAAAAAAAAAAAAAAAATCGGTATTCTATTGTGCATCAGCTGCTTGAGTATCGCCGTGTTAACTGGATGGGAATTGCCCGTCGTTGAATGAACAGCCGATGACAACAGAATTATGAAAAATCGCTATTACAGCGCCTCCTTCCGGAGGATTGTTCCCATGGGATCTGCTGGCCATAGCCAAAAACATACACATAAAAATTGGTTCAGTTCTATGCTTAAATTTATACACTTTTCGATGGTACAAAGCGGACATACGAACACACAGACAGACATTTTGTAGAAACATGTTTTTCGGGATCTCTGACCTCTAAAACGTGTAAATCCGTCCAAAACCGGACGTCGAAAAAAATCTCGATTACAATACTTTCTTTAGAAAGTAAAAAAAGTAAAAAAAGAGAAAGATCTCTTACAAATTGACACACATTTTCAACGATACTTTGGCACGAGATGGACCTGAGGCAGAGATAGATTTAAACTGAACTGTGAGGAATTCCACTCTATAAAATATGATGGATGATCTGGGATAAGAGGGACATTTTTAGTGAATAAAAAGGATAAAAGCAAAGTTGCATTAAAAAATGACAAGTTTTCTCGTATTTTGTGCACTTGATGGGAACTCAGAATAATTTATACTCGTGGATGTCTCTACACGAAAACTACAAGATAAAACTAGAAGTTCGATAATATAAAATTGCAATGAGGGTAAAATATTTTAGGTAAAGGATTGGTAAACTCAGATCTTGGAAATGTATTTCAAAACGTATTAACCCTTAACTGGTGTGGCAAAATTTGTCGCATAACTACTGTGAGCGGTCTCTGAGACCGCTATGGAACATGAATAGAAGGTTCGATTCACTCATAGGATATTGTTTCTGTACTAAATTTTCTGTACAGGGTTATTATGATTCAAATTTATCTATACAGAAGTCTCTATCAATAGTATTAAAGATTCAAACGAAATAAAATTTCACTAGTATCTAGAGTTAAACTGAGAATTACAAGTTAAACTATGAAAACTGAATAAAGCTCGCGGTCTGTGAGATCACCGACACCAGTTAAGGGTTAAGATGTTGATAATATCACATTACACACTCAAAGTATTAAAAAATGTAGTCTTTCAAACAATATGTTTAAATAATCTCATAGATTAATACACGTAGATATTCTAGCTTGACAAATATAAACTTTAAAAGAGGAGCGCAAATGATAGTTGATTGTATATGTAATAGTTGAACCGTATGTATTTTTTGCAAATAAAAATTTATGATTTCCAGTAATGAATATTTAATTTCACTAAATACACACATTTTTGCCAAAGCACCTATATATTTTTGTTCTTTATTTCTTCACTGTAAAACTAATACTTCTCTTATTACTTAAAAAAATAAGTTATTGCAATTAAAAGGATTTACTTTACTTATTTCTGCATTTATTTGATTTTTTCAGAAATTATTTAAATTTTGAAAACTATAAATCAGAGTTTGTAGATAAATTTGTCCTTTTTTTATAACTGTTTTTAATGTTCCCCATAAAGTACAATAAATAAATAAAAGGCTTTTGAACAAATACTGCAATTACCCAAAGTTTCCAATAAAAAACGTTTCTTCAATAACATAATTTTATGTCTTATGGTACTTAATTTATATTCAGCTACAATATTTTCAAAATATTTAAATCAAAACCACAACTCATAAAATTTTGAGAAAGTTTAATCTTATTTTCCCCTTTTACTGGTCCGTTATAAGCCCATTCACGTCTATAAACGTCTCTAACAGTGAATTCAGAATCAAGATTAATGTACATTTTTTTTAGGTCAAGCACACTTTTATGTCTTTTATTTTAGTAGCTACTGAAGCTTATGAACATGAGCAAGGATGGAGAACAGTTATTTGAGAAAATTCAAAGTTTATTTCTGTAATACATTTTCGTTCTTTTTTAAAAAAAGAATAATCTTTCTGACAAAAACGAACGTCTATATTAAATTTACGATTTCTTTTTCATTCGACAAAAGTTTAGATACTTAGTTTCAAATAGAGTGTTGCACGGGTGGGGTTGGACAAAACCCGAACCCGAAAATTCAGCTTAAACTCTTCAGGCCTGAGGTACACAAATATTGACCTCTATTCTTTTCCTCATAAAAACTAAATTTATAATTTTTTTTTACATTTTTACTTTACTTTTTTATAACTGAATGTTTGTTTGCTTTGGAATAAAACCAATAAAATGGCAGTGTTATTTCCTCATAACATAAATGTTATTTCATCTAAGTTTGCAAAATAGCTTCAAGAGAGTCAAAACAGTAAGAAATTTTCATAATTACGTATTTAACCTAAACCCTTTAAAATAAAAAAATTCTGGGGATGTATAGATCATTCACTTGTTTAACGTCCTTCAATTTGTGATTGCGTAAATTTAGGGGATTGATAATTAAATTGATATTTTAAGGGGACTACCGTAGAATCTCGTTACGACAAATGTCAGTTTAACGAATTTTTCAATTTAACGAATACAATTTGGATTGAAAACATATCCTATTACCCTATTTAAGTATAAAAGTACTCACTTTAAGGAACTTGTCAGTATTTAATCAGTGTTCCCCAGAAATTCGTTGTAACGAAATTTTACTGTAGTCATTACCCAACTGAAAAGAAGGGTTATGTGTTTCACGCGTATCGGTATGTGGATTTCTTTACACCCTCGAAACATCCCAACGGATGGATGGATTTTAATGAATGAGGTCTCTGTCGATTCGTCATAATCGTCCGATGGTTATAGGCTAGGTTTTGTTTTTTTATAAATTCAAAATGGCGGCCGTAAAATACAAAATGGCGGTAGACACGAAAAAAATTGTTTTACGCACCCTATTGAGTGGCATATCATTGGATAGGTCTTTCAAAATGAAGCCGATGTTTCAATGACTATTTTACAGTCAGAAGCTCCATTTAAATATTATACAACCTGGAAGTTGTGTAGGTACGATCTCTAGCTTTACTGCAACTCTAACCATCATAGACATCTATAAACCTCATCAAAACAGTGTTTATAGGTAAGAACTAACAATTAAACACAATTTAAACGTCACCAATTGTGTAAATAAAAAAAATGTAAGTAATATAAAAAATAGTTTCCCATTGACGAGAAATAATTAATTACTAGTTCGCTTTTTACGCAGTCGGGTTTTTTGATTTTTTAAATTTAATTGATTTATTTTAGATCTATATTTGTCAATCCAAATGACCAGTCTCCTAGAGTATCAATTTTGGAAAAAGTGCTCTTTCTGTCATTTATGGTATCATTTTGTTTGTACGAAAGCACTTTTATTTTAACTTCAGGTCCCAAGAGGTTATAGTCAACCCGAAACCTGACCCGAACTTAGCAAAAACGCTAACCAAAAACCCGAAACCCAAAGTGAAGAAAATTAATCCATATTTTAATACAAGTATAGAAAAGTAGTCTATAATTATATTGCTAATATCAATTTTACCTTTTTATCGATTCGAACACAAAACTTTTAAAGTCACCTCAACCCGAAGTGAAAGAAAATTAATCCGTATTTTAATACAAGTATGGAAAAGTAGTCTATAATTATATCAATTTTACCCTTTTATCGATCCGAACACAAAACTTAAAATCACCTCAACCCGAAGTGAAAGAAAATTAATCCATATTTTAATACAAGTACTGAAAACTAGTCTGTAATCGTATCGCTAATATCAAATTTATCTTTTTTGTATGAAAATGAACATCCCTCATTAATATTGAAATATAAAAACATTTCATAAAAAATAGTCAGGACTTTCTTTCGAAATGTTGGACTTATACAAACCCCACTATAAAGAATCAAAACTCAACTCGAAACCGATCCGAACATAAAACGTTTAAAGTCACCTCAACCCAAAGTCAAACAAAATTAATCCATATTTTAATACAAGTATGGAAAAGTAGTCTATAACAATATCGCTAATATCAATTTTATCTTTTTTGTATAAAAATGAACATCCCTCATTGATATTGAAATATACAGATTTTTCACTAAAAAAATATTCAGGACATTCTTGTGAAATGTTCGATTTAGCCAAACCCCACCCGAAGGAATCAAAACTCAACTCGAAACCAATCCGAAACCGAAACGTTTAAATTCCCCTCAACCCGAAGTGAAAGAAAATACTTTATCATCCATATTTTAATACAAGTACGGAAAAGTAGCCTATATAATCATATCGCTAATATCAATTTATCTTTTTTGTATAAATATGAACATAACTTATTAGAGGAGAGTGGCTCACCTTGGGATACGGTACACCTCAGGACAGCTTTATTTTTTGCCCTCAATTTTAAATTAATTCTTTGCTATTGCAGATAGATAGCAGCACAATCTAACTTTCAGATATGTTTTGATTCTACTGATGAAGAAGGCAAGAATTTATTAAGATTTTTATTTTGCAAACATGTCTAGTCACTTTCATGTAAAAGTTTGATAAGTTGTAAAATGGAATTTGATTAAAAATATTTTGAAATAAAAGGTAATATAATTAAATTTAAAGCTTTCTATATAAAACTGATGTATAATAATAGTTCTAGTGCTAAGCTTAACAGCATGGCCTTCTAAAATTTCATAGTAGGTATAGGACCAGTGGAGATAGTGCACCTTGGGTTGGGACACAAGATATGCCTAGCTAACTTTTACTCGAAATAATTTAACAAAAAGATATTGGGTTTAAAACATTTTTTATTTAATCTACATATCATGTATTTATTAATAGTTATTAATTCTTCTTTTAAGAAGTCATTAGGCTTATCAATGGCAAAGATTAGAAATTTAGAATACAAAAATATAAAAATGCAGCGATTCATGCTGACACTATTCAGAAAGCTGCTGAAAAAATTTTATCAGCTGAAATGTCTTTTCAGTTTAAATAAATTTCTTTTCCTGAACAAACAATTCCATGTATATTGTAATTCGATTATTGAACTTTTCAGATCTATTCTTAACTGTCCCAAGGTGTCCCACCAGGTGGTACGCCTTGGGACAAAGCATAAGCTTAATAAATATATTTTTTAAAAATTCTATAATGGATAAAAGATCAAAAGCTATTTGATAATGTAGGCAAAGGTTAAAAGAATGAATACCAGGTAAAATTTTGACAATTGATCAATTAAAAAAAAAAAAAAATGAAAAAAGAAAGAAAAGAAAATGCCCCAAGGTGAGCCACTCTCCCCTAATATTGAAATATAAAGATTTTTCATAAAAAAAAAATATTCAGGGCTTTATTTTGAAATATTGGAGGTGCCGACCGATAGCAATATCTAAACTTTGCTATCAGTACTTGCGTGATGTTCGGTTTTATCCTCAAAAATAAACTATTTATTTCTCAATATAAAACAAAACATGGGTAAGATAAATTGGGCTTACCTTGTATTTATGTATATCCATTTATCATCTGGTAATCTGCGTCCGGAAGGGTAATTATGTCTTCATCTTCTCATATCTCTGATTTAATTCACATTTAATGAACGTGTGATCATCCAGGTCATTTAAAAGACACATGTTTTTTTGTGTGACTTGTAAATCTTAAATTTGTGCGGAAACTTATAAATAGAAAGAAAAATTAATATTTAATAAAGCTTTAGAAGTTACATCTCTCCTTTGGAGAGTCAAGATTACAAATGAAAATAGAAAACATGTATAAAATATTATCAGCAATAAAAAACAGGAAATTAGTGACGTAATTCTTAATAACAAATTATTTGTATCAATATTTATATTAATAGTAATTTAAAATAAGAGTCTATAATTCTTGAGTGTCGCGAAATGTTTATAATAAAATGTCTGTTTACGATTGTGCAATCACTTTCACTTCCTTCCTTTAGATCATAAGCACTTTTGATAATTACTATTATAAATCACATTTGACACATGAAAAACAATTTACTTAGCTTGATTGTTTTAATGTCCTTGTTTGGAGATTATATTTCACAATATCTGTTAACACCGACGAACACATGCCTTTCCACAATATAAGAGTTGGTCTTCGAAGGCTTGGGTAGAGCAAAGCCTCTCTGGTGAATTCCGAGATTAAGTTCCACGACCCGACTCTCCTACGGGTGCTCGGTCTCCTTGGGGGAATCCGGGGAAGTGATTCGAAGACCCACGGTAGTATCTTCAACCACATAAGTATTATTGTCGTGACGCCAGACGTCATACTTGGGTGCAACACAGTTTAAACAGTGACGCGCGATGGCGGTGCTCTTTGTGCGGAACGCTCGTGAAGGATGGTCCTCGGACTGTCCGAGTCGGGTATATGTGGGACCTCAGAGCCTAGGACCGGAAGATGGTGGTTCCTGTGTCCTGTCTTATCCAAACCCTACTCCAAAGAATCAAAACTCAACTAGAAAGCGATCCGAACCGGAAACGTTCAAAGTCACCTCGACTCGCACCGAAGACAGTTAGAACCGCGGTTCGGGTAAAATAGGATTACCCGATCCGTTACATGACTCTAATTTCAAAATCATACAAGGATTTTAAAAAGAATAAAAAGAAAAAAGTATGCGAAAATATATTAAAAGTGAATAATCTGATGTAATAGATTCACAACGTACAATTCTTTATACAAAGAAACTTTCTTTTGAGTGTTTACATACACAAATACATGCATATACAGATATTATAAACTCAATAACAGAACTATTTTGTTTTATTAATGAATATGCAAATCTTTCTTTAAGTATCTGAAATACCGAATTACAGACCCCTTTCACCAAAATCCCCATATAATCCTATTATCTAAAGGTTTAAATGTTAGAATTATTTATCGGTAGTTTTCTGGATTTTTATTCTTCTGTACTTATCTTTATTCAATCAGGAAAATAATAATACAATATATCTTCCAAGTTTTATGGAAATAAATAGCTAGTAGAAATATTTCATTGGCAGATTTATTTTTGAGCTGATTTTATATGAGTTATTTTCTTTTCTTTCATATTTAGCTAATCTATTTATAGTTTCATATCGATTTAGTAGATAAACATTATTATTCTGGATAATTTTTATTTAATAAAGTATATAGAAAACTTAACACTGGAATACGAAAGCATTTTGTTATAGAGTCGCCAAAGCATTAACTACTGTATATCCCGGCGTATAACATGCACTTTGGATACCAGAAGATCCAAAATTACAGGTATAGATATGCCGGTTGTAAAAATAAAAAAAAATAAAATTAAGGAAAAATAAACGGTCAAGTGCGAGTATTAGTCGCGCTCACAAAAAAGAGGGTTCCGTACAATAAATATATAAATTATTAAATGTATTATTAAAAAAAAAATCATTGCTAAAAGAATAATAAGACTATGTAAAAAACTATACAACGTAGGGTTCGGTATATACGAGAAAAGTATGAATGGTTATACCATAAAAGTTCAAAGAAATATGAAGCCTAAATAATATCAAATATTTCTATTCTGTATAACTCTTTTTTTTTTTTTTGTTAATATTACCCTAATCTGCTAATTATGAACTTAATTAGGTACTGACAATAAAAGTAGTAATATTTAAATTTCATTTAATCTTTCGTAAAAGTAAGTTTAGCGTAGTAATAATTTTTTCTTTTTACAGTGTAGCTAAAATAAAACTCTTGTTCAAAGTTAAAACTTGGCATTGTGCTAAACGCGCTTCGAAAGGAGGTCACAAAATTGCAACGCCGCCTTGGTCCGTGCTGCGTTTTTCCAGATATGTTTTTAATTAATGTTTAACACGTTGAGTGGCACGGTGACTGACACTGAAGCTGAAAAATATACAATGTTTTAAGTAATTTTTAAGAAAGTATAATCCTGTAATAAATAAAAATTAAGTAAATTTTAAATAAATTTTTAGTAAATACTTAAAAAATATATATTTTTTTTAGTTTTATATCATATTTTAGACGTCATTCATTGGTGAATGACGCATTTTAAATGGAAAGTTCAGTGTCAGTCACAGGTGACTGACGTGGCGCTTAACGTGTTAAAGACACGGGAGGCATATTCAGAGATCTATTCAATGCAACTGGGCGCGAATCCCGTAGTATTTATGTGATTACTTCTAATTAAATTAGTTTGTGTTTAACAATTTGACGTTTATTGCTTTTATACTACTACTGGGCATCATTGCATTACACAAATACAGTCGGACCTCTATTTAACGAAGTAGCTAAATCCCGAAAAAAAGTTCGTTATATGGAAAATTCGTTAAATAGAGAGTCACTTTTTAAAATACTTTAAACTACATAAAACATAATTTAAGTCCATAAACACTAAATATAATTTAAAAAAGTAATTAGTTACACTTTTTTATATAAATTATATCTATTTGTTTTATTTATTTTACCCATCAAAAAGAAAACTGCAAGGGAAATAAGAATGAAACAAAACATTGTCTGGAAATACATTGTATTTTCAGTTAAAAAAATAATTTTACATTAAAATCACGAATTTTTATTGTGGTTAATAAGATGTTTGGAGGAATACCAAATTTTAGAGCAGTATTCTTTTTCTTCATGCCTTTATCCACCTTATCAAGAATATATTTTTTTGGCTTTGATGCTCAAGCACTTTCGCTTTGACATTTTTAAGCTACAAGAATCGAAATTAGCAACACGATTGATCATAATTCACAATCTAGAAAACGGGAAACTATAGTTTAAGAATATGCGGCAGCTCTATTGAGGGTTAAAAGGGAATATTGAAAGTTTGCACTTCTTGGATGGAAAGCAAAGAATCACTGCAATTTTACTGCTCTCGGTGAGTTAGGTGCCTGGTAAGACCTGTTCATGGTCACTGATCATCATAAAATGTGTTAAAAGAAAGAATAAGTTTGAAAAGTCCAGTAATATTTTAAAAAATAGGGAGAAGAAAAAATTACATCCCAAGGAAAAGTTCGTTAAATAGAGAATGCACTTCGCTATTTGGAGGTTATTTTACGAAGAAATTTGTAAAATGTTCTTGGTTCCAAGTAAAAGTTCGCAAAATAGAGGTTCGTTAAATAGAGGTCCGACTGTATATCATTAAAAGTTGTTATCTGGGCTGTGGAGCCTCAGATAGAGCGTGGTAGCGTGGTGGATGTCTCTTCAAAGGCGTATAACAACATTTAATTAAAATCGAAAGTTTTATTAGCATAAAACGAAATAGGATTCTTGATTAAATGTTCTCATACAAACACAACGAATAATACGTCGATGCAAGGGGTTGATGATTAATAAATAACAATGAGTTGTAGCAGTCGATCAAGCCCAATTAGACTATAAGAATTGTTCATGAAATAACGGAGTCTCAGAATTTATTTCAGCTACGATATAGAAAAGTCTTACATGTATAGAAATGAAAAGTAATGAAAAGTAGGATGAAAAGTAACATATTAGATGTAAATTTCCAACTGGGCGAAAAATATCCGGACCAGGATTCGAACCCGGGACATTTTTCGCCCAGTTGGAAATTTACATCTAATATGATTTGTTTACCAATTGGAATAATTGTGTTAATTAATCTAGTGTAATTTCGTATCCAGCGATTTCTGAAGTTCCATTACCTGAGATTTATTCTGTTGAGCTGAACCAGGTTTCAGACCAGATGCTGTAATCTTCAAGGTTAGCTGGGTGAAAAAGTTCGACCAGAATCGTCCGGGCTAGCTCAGATGGCAGAGCACTGGCGGCTTCAGCCAGGAGGTCCCGGGTTCGAATCCTGGTCCGGATATTTTTCGCCCAGTTGGAAATTTACATCTAATATGATTTGTTTACCAATTGGAATAATTGTGTTAAAATTAATCTATTAGTGAAAAGTAACATGTATAGAAACACTCTCTGCTTTGACAGTTAGTTTCAGTATATGACCATTCAGCTTTGTTCCCGGCAGGCGGACAGACAGACAGACACAGGAGTGATATTATAATGGTTCCGTTTTTACTTTTTAAGTACGGAACCGTAATAAGGATGATCATAAGACCTAAGATTTCTAATTGAATGAACGTGCTATTTATTTACAAAAAATAATTTTCGTTTTCAGATTTTATGAAAAGTAATAGTATAATTTACCTTAATTTTTATTTTATTTCCTTTGATATGCTACTGATGAAGGTTTCTTTGAAAAGGAGTTGCAGGTTATACTGCAAACATACTTAAAAATAGAAAAGTGAGTCTGAAATGGGTTTCATTATACGCAGGAACGTGTTATACGGAGGAATATACGTTACCACAATTTCCCAATAGTAACATTTGTTTTATTTAATCGTAGATCTTCTGCATTAAATAACGCATAATTTATATCCGAAAATAATAGTATTAAGAAATCTGGAATGTTGGCAACTCTGTTAATATTTTTTATAATTAAAAGTTTTCAAATGAAAAAGAAAATCTGCATTCATTGTAAAGTATGCAAACTGTGCATAATCGAAAACTTTCAAGAAAATCTTTGATAAATATTTTGGTAAATTTTCAAAAACAACTTAAATAACTAGAAAAGACACTATGAAGTTGTAGTTTTTTTCTTTTAATTTTTGTTTCAAATTCTAGTTTAGCCCTTAGCTCGCCAACGGTAGGTCACAATCACACCGCTATTCTTTGCATAAACTCAAACGGTGAGTAAAACTCGCCAACTTAATTTACATAAACAATTTACATTAATTCTGCTCGGACGATATTTATGTTTTTGTCGGCATGCGTTCTCGCTGTCGAATACTGTAAAAGCACTTATTTTTGCGATTTTCGCGAGCCCTTCGTAATCGCGAAAATTTAAGCCTCGCGAAATATATATATTTTTTTTTTCGCCTCAAATAATAGCAAAAAATCAGAAATTTTTCATTTATCCAAAATTTAATGATTACAGTTACTTAAATAAGAAATAACAAAAAAATTTTTTTTGAATACTTACAACTATTTCTTGAATACTATACAACGACTTCTTGAATAAAAACAATAATACAACTAATAAAATGCAGCTCATTCACCTACAATATTTATACCAAGAGCGATGGGAGAGGGGGGGGGGGGGGCGAAAAACTTTTCGGACAAAAGGAAGTTTCTTAAATTGCCTTATGCAAAAGTGGTTCTATTTAGGTAGTTTCGGAATTTTTCAACTTTCGGTTCAATTCAAAGAAAATTCGCGAAATTTTCAGCTCGCGAAATCACCGATATCTTCATTTTCGCGAAAATTACGGCTCGCGAAAATAAGTGCTTTTACAGTAGCTAAATAGCCCATGATTCGGGATTCTTGCTTTTATGAAGCTCTTGATAAGTAACTTCAAAGTTTCTCGCTGCGATCTTTAATCCGCTTGCAGAATTCCCTGTCAACACATATTTGCCGGGTTCGTACCAGTATTTTAGAAATATAACATTTTCCTTAATTAATGACAAATTTTTTTGATTACGAAAGGCGTGAGGTATGTGTGCTGTGCGGCCCTAATTCGGGATTCTTGTTTTTATGAAGTTCATAGTTTTCCCCCGTGCGATCTTTAACCCGCTTGGCAGAATTCCCGTCAACATATATTTGCAGGGTTCGTTCAGTATTTTAGAAAAGTAATATTTTCCTTATTTAATGACAACATTTTTCGATTACATAAGGTGTGGGGTATGTGTTACGTGTTAGAATCTTCGAAGCAAGAAACTTTTATAATATCCCAGACTCAATTTCTTTTAATTCATTTCTATTACTTTCATTTCAGGGTTCATCGATGTACGTGTATGTGCCCAACCCAGAACTGCTGCGGTTGATGTTCCTACATTGGGCATGTGTGTCGACTTTGCCCTATGTATCTGTATCACCTTTTCGCGCCTTCTTCTATCAAATATCTTTCGGAAGGGAAGAGGTGTTTTTCCCTCTCCCTCCATTTCTGTTATGAATTATATTTAACCAGGAAATTTATTAAATCATTTAAAAGAAAAGAAATCAGCTTTTATGGTTCAACCATGCACACTATGGATTCAAATGAAAAAAAAATTAAGCAATACGTAATCTAACTTTCTATTAACAACACTATAGGTTTTTTTTTTTTCCTTCATGTGAAATATGCTGAAGACTTCACTGACGACGTTCAACCAAGGATTTGGGCGGACCCTGCGATATTCCGAGGTAAATTCCTTATCTCTTTTATCTAATTTTGTGGAAATGATTTATTAGAATATATAATATCCTAAGAGGTCACTCCTTTATATCAGATTATGTGACTCGATTTGTCGCATTGCTACAGAGGAAAATTGGAAAATTATTACTACTTTATTCTTTAAGAATAGTATCTGAAAATGTTTGAAATATAGAATTTGATATCATATGAAACTTTAGAAAAATATTTTATAATAAGTATTTTTGCTATGCCTAAAAAGCGAAAGCAACTCAACGATACTATTGAAACATTATTTAAAACCTTTTTACGCATATAATTTGAATATTGTCATAATATTTATATATATATAAGATTGTAGTCTATATATGAAAAATGAGTATCTTAAAGGATACTGTGATTGAAAAACTAAACGCAAGCAATTATGATGTTTGGAAGTTTAGATTAGAGATGTATTTACAGAAGGGGGACCTCTATAGTGCTATCAGTCAGGACCCGCCCGATCCAATGACAGATGATTTCAAAAACAAAAATAGGAAAGCGGCTGCCATTATAAATTTGTCGATCGATGATGATCAGATTATAAATGTCAAGAATTTAGAAAGTGCGCGAGAGTGTTGGCTTGCTTTAAAGGAAATCATGAACGTACTAATCTAAGTAGTAAACTATTTCTACTAAGAAGACTTTATTCCATAAAATTAAACGAAGGTGGTAATATGGTTGATCACCTTACCAAAATCTATCAAACTCGCGATAAACTGGCCGCCATAGGAGAAATGATAAGTGATCAACATCTTTCTGCTTTAATGCTCTGCTCTCTCCCTTCCAGTTATGACGATCTCCTTACCGCTTTGGAGGCGAGGGATGAGCGTGACCTTTGTGCTAGTTTTATTCACACTAAATTGATAGATGAACATTCGAAACGAGTTGAAAATAACCGCGAAAGTGAGAACAGTCACTCCGCATTAAAGGTGGTGAAATTCCATAAAAACAAACAAAATAAATTCTGCCGGTACTGCAAAAAAAACTCTCACAACATTGATGATTGTTGGACCCTGAAAAATAAAAATAAAAATAATCCAAAGCAGCATCAATACCCCAATCGTTTTCCCAACCAGTCACAAAAATCGGCTATATGCTCTCAAGGCAGCGCAAATATGCGAATACTAAAAAAAATAGGAATTTTGAAAAAGAAACACCTAATGATAGAAATGTTACATTTTTTTGTTGGGGATAATGTAAAAGATCTCTGGGTGATTCATTCAGGGTCTTCAACTCATATTTGTAATAACAAAAACAAGTTTAATGATTTTCATAACAGTGCTTCTAGCGTAACAATCGCAAACGGTCAAGAGATTTGCTCTGAGGGTTACGGGACTATAAAATTAAATACATTAATGTTGGATAATGCACACAGATCGATAAAACTAAGGAATGTATTGAACAAATTTAATTTCTATAAAAAGGGCTACTGAAAATGGTTGTAAAGCCATATTTGAAAAACAATCTTGCAAGATAACTCACGAAGGTGTTACGTACCTCGAGGGCTATGTAAACAATAATTTATATGAATGTAAATAGAACAAAATATGTCTCACAATGTAAATATTATAAATGAATGCGAAAATAAAAATTGTCTACACAAGTAGCATAGGAGATTAGGCCAAAGAAATGTTAATCATATTAACCCTTAAATGCCTGGTGTTGCTTTTTGGCAACATACCCATTTTAGGCTCTAAAATACTATTAGAATAATATTGAAGCTATAATGCCTAATGTTGCCAATAAAATACATTCTGAAGATATTATTAAATCCATTTTCAACATGTAGATGGCAACACTTGTGCTGTTTAAGAATTAAGATAGATTTATTTTTTCAATTGTTGCTGCTTGTTCTATTTGTTTTGTTCGGAAGCTTGCGAAATACCCTATTTTGACCTGCAGTGAGCAAGTAAAATTTATTTCTTATTATAGTTCCTAAAATTCTTGTGTGTTTAATATTATAGAATTTTATCAAGGGAAATTATTTTTTCAATTAAACACCAGTATTGCCGATTAGTAACAAACTGTTTTTTTAGCCGTTAACTATACAAAATATGATTTTTTAAAGTATTTTTCCCATGATTTACTTAAAAAATGAAAGCCGAAAAACATTATTAGAATGATTTTTGAAAAATCAGGCATTTAAGGGTTAAGGAATTAGTAAATAATGATATGGCGTTAGGAATTAAAATTGACAAATGTAAACACGGTGATACATGAGAAACATGCATAATTTCTAAACTCACTAGTGATCCATACCCCAAAGCCGCTAGTTTTCGAGCTACAAAGCCCACAGAATTAGTGCACTCCGATTTATGTGGGCCTATGCAAACAGCGACGGTTGGCGGAAAATATTATTTTTTGACTTTTGTAGATGATTTTAGCCGGTTTACCATAACGTACTTACTGAGAAACAAAGATGAAGTTTTCCCTAAATTTAAAGAATATGTTGCAATGACCGCAAATAAATTTGGCAGGAAGTTGCGTGTTATCCGTACCGACAACGGAAGGGAATACAAAGGGAAGGAAATTGAAAATTATTTAAAATATGAGGGAATTAACCATCAACTTACAGTTCCGTATTCCGCACCTCAAAGGGGGTTGCGGAGCGTAAGAACCGTACCTTGATGGAGATGGCTCGCTGCCTACTTAAAGACAGTGGTTTACCTAACTCATTCTGTGGCGAAGCCGTCTGCACCGCAACGTACATACAAAATCGCCTCCTGACTTCATCCAACGACTGCACTCCCTACGAAAAATGGACTGGTCGCAAACCAGATCTTTCAAATATTAAAACCTTCGGTTGTCGCGCCTTTGCTTATGTGGAAAAGACTCATAGAAGAAAATTGGATAATACAGCCATAGAGGGGATATTCGTAGGTTACGACAATAGGAGTAAGGGCTACAGAATTTGTACGGACGGTAAGAAAATCGTAATAAGTAGAACCGTAAAATTTCTGGAGACTAAAAGTAAAAACATAACTGAGGATAGCATATCAAATAAAAACAATGAAACACTGAATTCTGAAAATCCGGTTCCGAAATTACAATTAATCGAGGATAATATTGACAGCGCCGAAGATACAAGGCAAAATCAAAATGCAAATTTAGATGCCACGCAAAACGTCCCGCGTAGATCAAACAGACCGAACAGGGGAGTTCCTCCCGATAGGTTTGCATTCTTAATAGAGCTGTAGCAAACCGCACATATTCGTTACTAAGTAACGGGTATTCTCTAAGATACGAAATACCGAATCGGTACTTCGAAGTACGACTCGTTAGTCGTTACTGCGTCAATACGCAGCCGAACAAAATGAAACTAACTTCAAACGCTGCATACGTTTGTATAATTCATGAATGGAGCAGATAGCCGGATGCGGTAAAAGATGCGAATTTGTATTCAGACTCGGATATTTCGGCGTTAGTTGTTTACGTATCAGTGTATGCGTATCATTCTGTCCAATCAAATCTCAAACGATTTTGATTTCGTAGGGACTTGTTGATTCCTTCATTATGGAAAGAAAAAGAAGCATAGTTATTTTATACTCTGAACTTGCAGTACCATCTGAAAGAATTTTTTTTCAAAATCAGGTTATATATTATCTGAAAGGCGTGCTTCATTAAAACCATAAAGAATGGAAAAAATATTATTTTTAAACATAAATCAAAGATTTCTAAAATAATAATGCGATTGACGTAAACTGTTGGTTGATAAGATGATAAAGTCTAAAATGAAACACATTTCTTTTAAATATTCTGAAAATTTTTAAGAAATTCTGTTCTAAAATTTACAGGTTTGCTTTCAGTGCATTCTTTATCCTATAAAAATATCTTTGTACGTGTATTTATGTTTTAAATTAAAAAAATATATTTTTTTTTATGATAAAGACGAGTTTTTAGATTGCTTGTAAAAATGTTTTTATGATAAAGTTTAATTTTTTTAACCTCCGATATGCTATTTCTTTCTTCCAGCTAACCTAATAAAGTGTCGTCTCCAAAAAAAAAAAAAAAAAAAAAACACGCCCCGTTGTATAAGCCAGCCGTAAAACAAAGCAGAGGTATCATTGTACGGAATAATCTCTACCACATTTATATTAACTTCTAAGCATCGCACATTTCCAATTTTTATACCGTCGTATTGGGGAAAAAAGTACTTTTAAATGCAATTTTTTTGAAAACTGCATCTCGATTTATTTTTGAGATTTTTTTTTTTTTTTTTTTTTTTTTTGTAGTTTTAAATGCCATTTGTATAATTTTTGTAACTCAAGCACTCCATTTCTGTAGAAAGTAAAAGTACAGGAAAAATAGTTGGAAAGTACCAATTATATCTTTTTGTTGCCATTTTCTCATAAAACCTGAAAAAAAAGGGTAATTAAAATACCTGCTGTTTCGAAAAAATATAAGTTAATAACTTCTGATAAAACATGAAGTAACTGAACTTAGAGTGATAAACTGAACTTAATTTTAAGTATCTACATTAATATTACAAACAAATGAAAGCATATGAATCATGAGATAGCCATTTTTTTTGTCGAATTTCTTAAATAGCGAAAGAAATTCTTCAGCGGATGCGGATCACGTCATTTTATATAAAATAAACGCGTGTGTTTTAAGTCTTATAACTGAACTATCTATATTTATGTACATATTTTTTTTTTTTTTTTTTTTTTTTTTCATCGGGGGTGACACTAAATTCTGAAAAAGCAGAATTACTGTTTTCTAATTTTTTTTTAACCATTTGGAAAAATGGTTATTGTCTTCTGTCAGGGTAGGAAATCAAAAACATATCTGAAGCTTTTTATGGGTTGAATCCGCATTTTATTCGTTTCCTGATGGGTCTATACAGTAATCTGTATTTTCCCTTTACTTTCATCAGAGATGGATACTTCTGTTGCCACTATGACAAAAAAGTAATAAAAACTACAAAAAAAATTAATAACTCAGAAACAAATTGAGATACAGCTTTCAAACAAATTGCAATTAAAAATGTATTTTTTTCTCTATACGACGATATAAAAAGTAATATTGTGGGATGTTTAGAAATTTAAAAATGAAATTTCATTTAAAATTGGTCCAAGAATGTTAATGTTTAATCCATGGCGTACGAAATATGTATGATCAACTCCGTGCGATTTTTTATGTCTTAAATTTTAGTCTTTGAAAAAATCATTTTCCAAATGGTCGTAGTAATTTCTTAAATTGCTTTTTTTTTTTCTTTTTTTTTTCTGTTTGGCTTGTAAAAATAATTGGCACAGATGTCATATACGCACCATATTTGCGCAATTTTTTTCTGAGGCCAATGTCATATAATCACCGGGGTACTTAACTGGCGGCAAAGTGCCGTTATTTTGCTTCATATGGTAACTCGGATGTTGCTTATTTGTTAATAAATTGTATAGTTACTTTTATTTTCTTTTTTTTTAATTATATAAATTGTTTTGTTCTATAGTTATTAATGACACATTTTTTATTTATTGTTATTCCCTATTTAATATATATAAGTGTAACTTGTATTCGAAAACGAGGTTTTCACCAAATTGGCATTAGAAAAAAAATCACGCTAGTGTGATGCGTATATGACATCTGTGCCAAATATTTTTGTTGCTATGTTTTTAAATTACATATTTGAAAAAAGGGTATTTTTAAATATAAATCAATAATTTCAGAAATAATAATGTGACTGAAGTACAGTGTCATTTGATAGGATAATCACTTAAGAAATAAAATATATATATATTTAAATATTTTCATATTATTCCAGAAATTAAATTTTCATAATACATAATTACTTTTAGTGTAAAATTAATAAGTAAATTTGTTTGTAAAATATTTTGTCTGCGTAATTAGTATATTTCATAGTTTTCGTATAAATTTGGCGAACTTTTACTCTTTCTAAATTGCTTTCTCCGATTATTCCTTATTTCATAAGTAAGAAATTATACAATTTAGACGTTATATTCAATTATGCATCGTATTTTAATTTTGTTTGCCTGTTTTTCATTAAAACGTAGAAATTAAATGTATTTTTAACGTACAGATGGCAGCACATATTTTACGTTAAAATAGTAACGAATTCTTCAAGACTCATGTGCGGTACATAATTAGATTTGCTATTGCTGCAGGTTTGTAGTACATACGATGATTGTTAATACTCGGTTTTTGAACGGTAACGAAAGTAACGAGTAACGAATACTTTCTAACGGGTAGCGAGTTCGAAAGTAACGACATCATACGGGTATTCATTTAGTCGTTACTTTTACAGCACTAATTCTTAACAAATAACGTTGAAGTAGAAGATCCGAAAAGTTGGGGCGATATAAAAAATATGCAAAACCCTATTGAAAAGGAAAAGTGGATAGAAGCTACTCTAGAGTAGGGTGTAAAAAAATCATGATTTTTTTTTTTTTAAATAGAAAAAATCGGATTTTTTTTATTTAAATCTGATTTTTTTGATTTAAATCGGATTTTTTAAATTTTTTTCCCTGTGTTAAAATATTGAACATCTACCAAGAATTAAGCATTTCAAAAATGAATAACCCTCTAATTACTAACATAATCTATGTTTTTTTGCTTAATTAATAAAATTTTAATTATGTAATTGTAGAAATTACAAAAAACTGCAAATAAAAAATTTCTTTAGTAACATACAACATTATGTGCATTAATATTTTGTAATAATTATGTAAACCAATATTAAATACTGCTTATATTTTAAAGTTATTGATAAATTGCATTTAATTTTAAATTGATGATACAGATTAAATTTTGTAATTATTAAACAATTAACTGTTTAATTAAGAACACAATCTACATTTTTGAAAAAGTGGTTGAAAAAAGGTGATAAATAATAGTTAGATAAATTCATAAAGCAGCCAGTAATTTTACACAGGTTCTAAAGCGTATGTATATCAAATTGATCAAAAATTGTAGCAATGTATACAGCAAACTCACACATAATTTATAAATAGAATACAAAAAATTGTGTTTTTGAAATTTAAATCAGATTTTTTCTCCACAACATTAAAATATTTGAATAGCTACTAAATATTATAATGTTTTGAAGTTATTTAACATTTAGTTAGATGTTTTTTAAATGTATAATACATCTTTTTACACAGTTTAATATGGTTATAATTAACAATAACAAATATTACATTTTTTTACAAGTGATTCAGTGATCATTTTCATTATTGATTATAATGCTTTTTCACACCATTTTAAAAAATCAGAAAATATGTGATTTTATCGTCTGATTTAAATCACTTGATTAAAATCATTGACACTTTATTACTGTGTTTATTGTATATAAAAGAATGAATAACTTGATTATTAAAAGGAAATTATGACATTGCAAGCTATATTAGATTTAAATATCATTTTTAAATTAAATGCTTTTTATGTTTGTTAGATAAAAACCATGCTTTTTACAAACTTACTGAACTTAAATTTTTTCACAATACTCAGGAATTACGCTTAGAAACAATTATTTAAAGCTTTGTTTTGTGTATTCATAAGTCACAATACCAGTAGAAACTTTCCAAATTATGTTAATCTTAGATTTGAATACTTTTTTATGTCATTTTAAACATTTAGAAAATTTTTGATTTTAATCAATGATTTTTAAAAAAAAATCACTTGATTAAAATCATGATTTAAATCGCTGATTTAAATCAATTGATTTAAATCGCTGACACCCTACTCTAGAGGAAATGCGCGAAAATGATACTTGGGAATTAGTCGAAGTCCCACCAGCAACGAAAATGATCGGTTGCAAGTGGGCGTTCAAATCTAAATACAATAGCCAGGGTTTGCTAGAAAAGTTTAAGGCTAGGCTGGTCGCAAAGGGATTTTCCCCAAAATATGGGGTAGATTATGATGAGACCTTTGCACCAGTCGCGTCTTATACGACAATTAGAAGTTTTTTAGCGATGGCATTGTATAAGGATCTGAACTTAAGACATGTAGATATTAAGACCGCTTTCCTTCACGGGGAATTGCAAGAAAATGTGTATATGCATCAGCCTGAAGGCTATGCAGCTCCGGAAGAGGAGCATAAGGTATGCAGACTAAAAAAGGCCATTTATGGTTTAAAGCAGGCCGCCAGAGCGTGGAATCTGATATTACATAAATCATTATCTAAATTAGGTTTTCACCAAAGTAGGATCGATAAATGTTTATATAAACAAACAACCAATAACACAGCGACTTACGTAATCGTTTATGTAGATGATCTCTTCATAGCTGGGGAAGATGAGAACATTAATAAACTTGTAAACGAATTAAACAAAGAATACCCTGTAACTGACTTAGGTGAAGCAAAATATTATCTAGGGATAAATATAAATCGGCCTGACAAAAATACTATGACACTTGATCAAATTAATAAAATTAATGATTTGATAATCAAATTTGGCTTAGAAATCTCGATACCAACTGATATACCAATGGAACCGGGATACGTTAAATTAGCGGATAATGAAAATCTCCTTCCGAATAATACGAATTACAGACAAGCCTTAGGAGCTCTACTATACATCACGACTGTATCTAGGCCAGATATTAGTGCCGCCGTAAATATTTTAAGTCGCAGAAACGAGCGTCCAAGGGCTAAGGATTGGGAAGCTGTTAAGCGAACAATCAGATATCTTAAAACTACAATTGACTTAAAATTAACATACACTAATTTAGAGAAACCTGTCTTGAGGGCATATTCTGATTCAGACTGGGCAAGTGATCCTACTGACAGAAAGTCAGTATCAGGAAATTTAGTTATGATTGGAAATAACCCACTTCTGTGGACATCAAAAAAGCAGGCTTGCATTGCCATGTCATCGGCTGAATCAGTTGGTTGTATTTATGTCGGCCAATTATCAGCACGTGGGAGTGCCTTCCGTGGAGGTCTTTCTAAGGGAACCTAACCCGTATTAACGCTTGGAGAACCAAGGTTCGAAGAAAACCACGAAAACTCCGAACGATTAGGCCGATGGGCGCGATTGGGATCGAACCCAGCACCTCCCGTCTACCAGCTTCGAGAGCAGAACCTCTCGGCCACTGGTGGGGCCGGCTGAATCAGAGTACGTGGCTGCCGCTTGTGCAGCACAAGAGACAATTTGGATTCTACAACTCCTGAAGGAACTGGATCTCGAGCAAGAACTACCTATACAACTGTTTGAGACAACCAGTCCTCCATTAAACTTGGCTAAAGCGACAAGCATCATCAAAGAACCAAGCATATATCTTTTCGTTATAATCTATTGAAAAACCTTGTCAAGGAAGTGGTAATAACTATGACTTACCTTGAAACTGCAGCAATGACAGTCGATCTGCTGACAAAACCACTGCCCAAGCCTCGGTTCGTACTTCACAGAAAGACTATATTAAACTTATAAAACTTTCTTTGTTCCGGCGATTCAGTGGGGGTGTTACGCGTTAGAATCTTCGAAGCAAGAAACTTTTATAATATCCCAGACTCTTTTTTTTAATGACTATCTTTTTCTTTTAATTCATTTCTATTACTTTCATTTCAGGGTTCATCGATGTACGTGTATGTGCCCAACCCAGAATTGCTGCGGTTGATGTTCCTACATTGGGCATGTGTGTGGACTTTGCCCTATGTATCTGTATCGCCTTTTCACGCCTTCTTCTATCATGTATCTTTCGGAAGGGAAGGGGTGTTTTTTCCTCTCCCTCCATTTCTGTTATTAATTATATTTAACCAGGAAATTTATTAAATCATTTAAAAGAAAAAAAATCAGCTTTTATGGTACAACCATGCACACTATGGATTCAAATGAAAAAAAATTAAGCAATACATAATCCAACTTTCTATCAACAACACTATAGGTTTTTTTTTCTTCATGTGAAATATGCTGAAGACTTCACTGACGACGTTCAACCAAGGATCTGGGCGGACCCTGCGATATTCCGAGGTAAGAGAAGTTCCTTATCTCTTTTATCTAATTTTGTGAAAATGATTTATTAGAATATACAGGGTGTCCGGTCTCAACGGTGTCCAATGGCTAATTCCTAAACCGTTAGTCATAGACATTTAGTTCCAATTGCAAAAATGTTTTAAATGAGGTAAAGAAGTATTTTTAAAGCGATTTGGGTCAAGAAAAACATTTAATAAAAAATTACGAAGTTTAAATTTTTATACGGTCCCCATGTCCTATAAGTGATATTTAGGAAAAATATCCTATTGTACTGACAAGTAATACAAAAAAAGTCCCATTCCTCTGCGATTAAAACTGACCGAGTAATAGATGTTTAAAGTTGGAGTATCTTTTTTGCTGCAAAATAGGGGTCAGTCACAAATTTACTAGAAATAAAAATAATCGTCAGATATAAAATTTAACATTAAACATTGAGAGTAAATTACATTACAATTATATTTTGAGATTTTTGTTCATTCTGACGTATTAAAACAAAATATACAACTTGTACTAAAAATATAAGTAAAAAAAAAAACAACAGAAATTTTGTTGAATGATTACAAAAGCAACAGTCACAACTCTTTAGAAAATGATACATAGTTAGATTACCTAATGTAAAACTTTTTTATTGTTCTTTTATGCGTATATTTTTATACATAACTTTTGAATGGCTGCTCTGAATATGTTAAGGAAATTAAAATGTCCCTTTTTAAAAATGATCCTCATATCACTTTTATTTTCTTTTACATTAAACATCAATTATTTGAATTATATAATTCTACTTGTGCGATTACTTCGATGATTTAAATAAACATAACAAAATTGTTACAATATTTTAATATTTTGTTCTAATAGAGCACAGATGTATCCATTAAAGGTCGGACATCATATAACCGCCCACATTCTCTCTTTTTAATTAACTTTACTTTTTTTAAGATCTTGTTCCATTTGTCATTGTATTGTAATGATAAAAAAAATAATAATTATCATTATTTTTACATTACCCCTTCTGAAAATTCCACTGTCTCTCCCCTCAGCAAATATTCATTAGAGCATTTTTTTTAATTAAAAATTAGGGGAAAATACTGTTAAATCAAAACATATGTTAAATTATTAAATTTTAACATTTAACAATTTATATATTTTTTTCCTTTTTTTTTTTTTTTTTTTTTTTTGCCGTACTTCTCGCTAAGCAAGTTTCAAAAGCATATAAATCACTTTTGCCATAAAACACTTGCCTCTGCACTTGCCAAGCACGAATACCGCCAAGATGAGTCACTTTGACGCCGAAACCTCTGGCCAATCAGATTACAAATTGGTAAAACATGGTTGGGAAAAAATATGCATTTTAAACCTTAGAAAGTATTTGAATGTGCATGATTTGAGGCCGCAAGTGTTTTGGCACATCTGTTGTACAAATAAAGTTGTTTAACTCATTTTCCTTGTCCAATAGGAAAAATTTTCACTCCATTTAATATTTATTTTTTGTTTAGCAAGTAGAAATTGCATTTTGATTTTGGTCTTTAAAATATTTTTTTCAAACAAGTTTTTATAAAAAACTAAAAAGTTGAATTTGAAAAAAGCATAATATCATCAAAATGTATAATAAGCAATCCCTGCTCATACATCGCAATGTATCTGACATCTTCTGTGCGGCACTGTATAAAAAATATAAACGCAACGCACTTTCATTTGGGAAAATTACATTGTGAATCTTAGTGCCTTACATAAATGTTACTGATTTTAATTTTAAAATTTCTGTTTGTAGGTAATAATGTATACGAAATTTTTGGAGTGGTCCTGTAAAATAAATATAAATGGTACGTACCTAAAATCATATTAATATTACATTGTCATTGGCAGGGACCCGGAGCTGGAGCTGGAGCCCGGAGCCGGAGCGCTCCGGAGCTGTGTTTTCCCTGGAGCTGGAGCTGGAGCCCGGAGCCGGAGCGCTCCGGAGCTGTGTTTTCCCTGGAGCTGGAGCTCTAAATTTTCCCCAGCTCCAGGGCTCCTTTAGTTTTTAATATTCTTTTAACTCTTTTTTTTTTTTTTAGTCTTTTAAATTTCTAGGCTTAAAATATTTTAATTACAGTAGAAGATCTTTATAACGCGATTCTATATAATGCAATTCTCCATATAATGCACAACTTCTCAGATGTAAACAATGAATTTTGCAGGTAAGAAGCACCTGAAATCCCACATCGTAAAAATTGCTACTCTCTAGAAAACTACATTTGATACATTAATTCAACTTTATCTCCTTAATTCAAAACTTTTTAATGAAAAAAAAATTGCTATTACAATAAATATTATATTTTTGGAAATGAGTAATATAATGAATGATTGGGTCCAGGTATAGTTGGACCATGTTTATAAAATAAACAATATAAAATGATCATATAATGCAAAAATTTATAATTTGGATAATTTCTGGTGACATGAAGTGCAGTATAAAGATACTCTAATGTATTTTGGTATGTTTCAGATTTATATGGTCGTGTTTAAAAGGTAAATTTAATGATGTGTGAAATGTGATCCATATAATGCAAAATTCTATATAATGCACAACCTTGCGTTTTTAGGTTTGCGTTATAAAGATCTTCTACTGTACATCATTATTCAGTATTTTAATTATATCATTTTTTAGGTTTTTATTATTAGTAGTAGTACCTAGGAAACCTTCTCGAAACATGGTAACACTACTTTACTTCTATTTTCTACTTGAACTAAGTGACAACACTATTCGAAAACAAATATGGCCGCCTGTTGTTTGCATGTGTAGTTGTGCAATTTTGGCTGTTTGAAAAGTGTAGAAGAAATTTAAGATTTTTGTGTTTAAAATTCCACCAAACTTTCTATTTTAAAAGCAAAAGCTAAAAGATGTCATACTTTCTGAACAAGCATTTGAAATTTGATGAGAAGAAAAATGCATTTTGTTAGATCTTTAATGAAGGTAGAAAGTATTTGTGAGCAAAAAATTAAACGTGTAAATTAAAATCTGCAACTCAAAAGCGCGAAGTCGGAGCAGAGTTGGAGCCGGAGCCGGAGCTGGAGCCACAGTATTTTCTCTAGGAGCGGAGCTGGAGCTGGAGCATCAAAAATTGTTCGGCTCCGGGTCACTGGTCATTGGATTTACATAATTATGATAAATTTAATCTTGATCGGATATTTGGAAGTGAGTTAAAATTGGAATATAAATTTTGAATTAGGAAGACATACATACGTACGTCGAAGTTAAAAGCTTATAAAAATAATACAACTTTTTAAAATAAAATCATCAAAAGAAGCACACTCATTTCCTTACCAAAAAAAAAAAAAAAAAGTCAAAATACAATTGAAGACGTCAGTTTCGAAACTCGCCTTATCCGAAATTTAAAAAATCGTGTTTCTCTATCAATCTATTCTGTTCGTATAAATGTACCAATCAAGCATACAATCTCCAAATTTTCAATGAATACCAATGGACGCATTTAAAGGTTTTACGCGATTTCCCAAAATTTGATTTTCTCGATAAGGCGAGTTTTGAAACTCACTTCTTCAATTATTTTAACCAATATGAAAGCTAATTACTAAAAATTAACACTACCGTAATATTTATACGGGGGCAGCACCTTCAGTTAAATCGCTTTAAAAATTACATTATTTAAAACCTTTTTGTAATTGGAACTATATGTCTTTGACTAACGGTTTAGGAATTTGTCATTGAACATCGTTTGGAGTGGACGCCCTTTATAATACTTTAAGCACTTCGTGTACGACCCCTGAAAGCTTGGTCCAACTCATCTGTTTTCAGTTACAGAAAAGTGGTTTAAGTCATAAAATTGAAAATGTCATAACTCGGTCAATTTCAGTGCTAGATGAATGGGACTTTTTCTGCCGTACTTGTTAGAGAAATAGGAAAAGTTTACTAAATATCACTTATAGGACTGGGGGACCGTATAAAAATTTAAATTTCGTAATTTTTAAATAAATGTTTTTCTTGACCTAAATCGCTTTAAAAGTAATTCTTTACCTCATTTAAAACATTTTTGTAATTGGAACTATATGTCTATGACTAATGGTTTAGGAATTAGCCATTGGACACCGTTGAGACCGGACACCCAGTATAATATTCTAAGAGGTCACTCCTTTATATCAGTATGTGTGCTGTGCTGTCCGTAATTCGGGATTCTTGTTAACTTCATGACAAGTTTGTAAGTTACTCGCTGCGATCTTTAACCCGTTTGGCAGAATTCCCCGTCAACATATATTAGCAGGGTTCGTACCAGTATTTTAGAAAAATAATATTTTCCTTATTTAAGAATAAAATTTTTCGATTACATAAAATGTGAGTTATGTGTGTTGTGCTGTCCGTAATTCGGGATTCTTGCTTTTATGAAGTTCATGGTAACTTCATGGAAAGTTCGTAAGTTTCTCACTGCGATCTTTAACCAGCTAGGCAGAATTTCCCGTCAACATATATTTTCAGTGTTCTTACCAGTATTTTAGAAAATGTACTATTTTCCTTATTTAATGACTTCTATTACATAAAGTGCGACATATGCGTGCTATAAATTAATGGATTTATCAAGAGTTAGCTTTGATGTTATTTTTAAACTAGGGTGGTGTTTAAGGCAACTACTACGGCGTATAAAGGTTCTTGAAATGCCAAATTTTGAATTATCGATAGTAAAATGACATCGTTACTGGTATTGTTGAAAAAGCATGGAGTTTAAAATTTTGCTGGTTCCCCAGTGAAAGAAAAACTTGTAATGCAAAGGTTTTAAAGTAAACAGAAAAAGGATTGTATCTTTTTTGTGATCAAAAACTTAGTTATCTTTCTGAAAATATAAAAAAAAACCCTAATATTATATGCTTGATATGTATTATTCATGGATTTTCTACTGCTTTGTTAAATAAATTCATCTTTTCTTTTTTATACAAATGATAAATTTCATCAAAATATACGGAAAATTACAACCGATGCTATACGTAAAAAAGAATTATCGTGAATATATTGATGACTTACAGAGCATGAAGTTTCGAAAAACATTAACGGATGAAGAAAAAAAAGTAATACAATGTACACTACTGTTTAATTCTATTATCTGAAGTCACTCCAGCTATCATTTGTCAATGTGACATGCAGTATTCAAATTACATTGTTAATTAAAGTCAAAAGTACGTAACATTAAAAATTAAACGGGAATTTTTTCCATGTCCTTAAAATCAATAAATTATTTAATTATATTTTTAACAAAAGAAAATTAAGAAACATATATAAGGAAAGAAGATTAGGAAGATTTTTTTCTTTTTTAAAGAAAAAAGTTGAAAAAAATATAATATAAGAATAAGAATAAAAATAATTTCACTTTACAGAAAAAAAGAAAGAAAAAGAAGAAAGACAACTTCATTAAAATAAATGCGAATTTTATGAACTCGTTTTATCAAAAAATTAAAAGATCAAATTTATTATGTGTACGCATAGATATGAGTAAGCAGGAAAAAAAAAGAGAAATAACTTCTTCATCAGTGGAAAATTCTCTGTAAGTGTGGTTTTATTTTGTCATTTCTACACTGTAAAAAAAAAAAAAAAAAAAAAAAAAAAAAAAATCTGTGAAGTTACTAAAAAAAAATCTGAGAAGTTACTAAAATTTTTCTGGGAAACTGATATTCCTAGAACTATTTATGTAATGGCAACAACAAAAATTCATGTAACAGATGCACTTTTGACTGAAAATCAAAAAATCTGTAAGGTTACTTATTAAGAATTTTTTAGGAAACTGGGATTCCTAGAACTTTTTATGTAATTGCAACCCGGGTTACAGATAAAAGTTTAGTAAGATTACTGTAATTTTAGTAGATTCTTTTGTAAAGCTACCGATTTCTGTAACTTTAAAAACTAGTTTTGTAGATTTGCATCTTTTTACCAGACTGAAAAGGAGGGTTATGTATTTCACGCGTATCTGGTATGTGGATTTCTTTATACCCTCGAAACATCCCAACGGCTGGGTGGATTTTAATAAATGAGGTCTCTATCGATTCATCTTAACCGTCCGATGGTTATAGGCTATGTTTTCTTTTTATAAATTCAAAATGGCGGCCGTAAAATACAAAATGGAGGTAGAGACGAAAAAAATTTTTTAACGCATCCTATTCACTGGCATATCATTGGATAGGTCTTTCAAAATGAAGACGATGTTTCATTGACTATTTTACAGTCAGACGCTCCATTTAAATATTATACAACCTGGAAGTTGGGTAGGTAGGATCTCTAGCTTTACTGTAACTCTAACCGTCATAGACATCTATAGGCCTCATCAAAACACTGTTTATAGATAGGAACTAACAATTAGACACAATTTAAATGTCATCAATACAAGTAAATAAAAAAAAATGTAAGTAATATAAAAAATAGTTTCATACTGATAAGAAATAATTAATTAGTTCGCTTTATACGCAGTCATGTTTCTTGATTTTTTAAATTTAATTGATTTATTTTGCACAGTGTACAGATAAAATTTTAGTAAGCATACAGATTCCTGTAACTTTAAATCTGTAGAATTACCGATTTATTTATTTATTTATTTTACAGTGTATCTGCATATTTAATTTCAACCTAATTTTTAAAAGTTGAACAGTAGTACAATAATTTTATTTTGTATTTAACTTTAGTGAGTAACAACGACAAAAAAAAAAAAAAAATAAAAAAATAAAAATAAATAAATAAATAAATAAAAGCAATTCAACATTCAAAAGCAATTCGACCATTTGGAAAATGATTTTTTCAAAGACTAAAATTTAAGACATAAAAAATCGCACGGAGTTGATCATACATTACGTATGCCATGAATTAAACAGTGTTATGACACGTAAAAATTGCAAGCGCAAAAAACGCCTGCGACTCGTACGTATTATCCACCTGAAACTTATGTATTATCCAAGCATTTCATTGGCTATTCGGGAAAAGGCTTTCCCATCGTCAGATTTCCAAGAAATCTGATGACACATTTTAAATGAAATTTCGTTCTTAAACTTCTAAACATCCGATAATATTACTTTTTACACCGTCGGAGAGAGAAAAAAATGTACTTTTAAATGCAATTTGTTTGAAAGCTGTATCTCAATTTGTTTCTGAGTTATTAATTTTTTTTGTAGTTTTTATTATTTTTTGTCATAGTGGCAACAGAAGGTATCCATCGTTGTTGAAAGTAAAGGGAAATACAGATTACTGTATAGACCAATCAGAAAACAAATAAAATGTGGATTAAACCAATAAAAACCTTCAGATATGCTTTTGATTTCCTACCCTGACAGAGAACAATAACCATTTTTCCAAATGGTTAAAAAAACCAGGAATTTTTTTTATTAATGATTAATTAATGCGACACAAATTATTAAAAATTGAGCCAGTCAATGTGAAAGAGAAATGTGCGTAATTTTAAAATACATAGGAATATAATTAATTTATCATATATTCCAGAATACAATTGTACACTTTAAATTTTAGATTATATTTTTCTATTTTTATGCACATTCGTCATATTACGTGCACTTCGTTCTTTGTAAATAAAAAATCCCTATGAAGTGTAACTGCATAAAAATGCAATAAACTTTTTTAACTTATTTAAACTACAACAAACATAAAGAAAAAAAAGAGGAAATACGAATCAATTCTGAATTTTTCATAACCTTTTTTTAAACTTCGGAATATAATCCGCTTCTCTAAATTTTGGTGAATTTTCTTTTATTAAAAGTGCGCGTTATACGGAATTTTATTGTTGTCTGTTTTAAAAATTTCGTTTTAAAAGCCCAAACATGCATGGATTCTTATTTAAGATTAAAATGATTTTTAATATTGATTATTAATGAATAAAGCGATTATTAAAAATTCAAAATAGAAATGTCGCTAAAATTATAAATTTTTATATACAATACAAAACTAATTAGCATTTTAAAAACATGAAAACGAAGAAAAAATTTTACATGAAGAAAACGTCTTTTAAACTTGAAAAAGAACTCCTTGAACCAGGGTTGCAAAAAAGCCGGCTAAAAATAAAAAAAGCCAGGCCGGTGGCTTTTATTGGTTTTAACCGGCTTTTTTTGGCCAAAATTGGCTTTTTTTGGCCATAATTGGCTTTTATACAATAAAGCATTGTAATTATAAACTACACATTTTAAAGTGTTTTTAATTAGTTTTAATGACATTTAATTGATTTACAGTTTAATAAGTAACCCAATTTCTCAATAATGAGGATATTAATACTGGAATAAAACTTAGATGGTTTTGCTTGTGATTTGTATTCTGAATTGCAAATATGTCAGCTAAATTTTAAAGGGGCCATACCAATTGCCAATTTTTTCATTTTTACTGCTTTATAAAATTAAAGAGGACAATGGTTACTTAGTTATATGTTTTATTACTTAATTTTAAGAGCTATTAATATACAAGTCTTATTTTATTTCTAGCAAACATTTGAAATTATACATAGTCATATTAATAAAAACACCACCATTTCTCACTATTAAAAACATTATGAATAGCATATGCATGCACTAGCATATGGGTCATTCCACACGAATTCAACCAATGGGTGTTGCAGCATAGTCACGGATTTTTTTTTTTTTTTTTTTTTGTAGACAGACATAGTAGTGAAACCCTCAAATCTGAAATTTAAAACTAATTTGCGCAATATTCACTGAGATATACCCTTTTAAAAAATGGTCATTTTTACCAAATGGCGGCCATCTTGGATGCTATCCCAATGTCTATAAATGTCCATAACTTGACAACTAATGATTCAAATTTTATATTTCTGGTACCAATTTAAAGCTATTTATATAAAAAATGCATATATAATATTAAAACAATGGTGAATTTTTATTTTAATACTGTTTATTACATTTAAACAGAAAATATCACCCTCAAAAATTGGCTTACTGTAATGGGCCATAAAAAAAATGGCCCATCATAAATTTTTTTCAAACTTGCTAAAAATATTCCTCCATATGTATACTTTAAACAGAAAAAAAATTGGAGAGGTAAAATTTTTCATTAAAGAAAAATAGCTTTTTACACATAGGATGTCATTTACCTAACAGTGACTATCTTAAAACACGTAAGTATCTTTGGTTTAACAAATAATGGTTAAAAATATTTTTTTCTGGCATATGAATTAATGTATGAGCATCAATATATAAATAATTCAATTTAGAAATATCAATTAGCAGTTAATTATACTAAAAACACATATATATTAAAATAACAGTAAATTTTCATTTCAATACTTTTTATTTCATATAATATGATAATATGTATAATTCTCAAAAAAATATACATAATGGAAAATATTTAGAAGGAAAAAGAGCCAAAAAACATATTTTTTTGAAATATGGCAGAAATACTAGCTGTAAATCAGTTGAATTCAAATAAAAGATTAAAAATTAATATTAATGAGTTGATTGAGTTGACATTAGTTATTCAGTTCACTGCCAATTTCAATTTAAATGAACAAATCTTGACAAAATGAGTACACAAATCTTGTGTGATACAAATGTACAACAAAAACATCAAATATGTATAAAAGTAAGACTTAGATAAAACTTATATGAAACATATTTACATAAAATAAGAATAGGATACTTACATGAATATAACTTTATAATATATTGTTGAAAGGAACTTGATAATATGTTGTTGAAAATTACCAAGGATTTAATCTGTCTTGAAGTTTAAGAATAAGAGTTGAATTGCTGTATGCTCCTCTGGAGCAACAGTATATGTTCTTCCTGTAGCAGTCATTGGGGTAGACACTACTTTCATTATATGCTCATATGGAATCCAACAAACATCTGAAGATTTTGGCCATGAATATGATGAACTGGGACCATGAGGATGCATGAACATAATTTTATAGTCATTGAATTCCTCGCAGTAATCCAAAATCTTACCAATCCACCAATTAACACCATATACACATGGAACATATTATTAACTTTTAAATGTTTGTGGTTTGTCGGTTTCACTAAATCTCACAGTAGCAAAAAAATTTGTTGAGGAGCCTGATACCCTGGAAACCAGTATTTGGCCTTTATTTATTGGCACAAAGCTGTGATTAACCCTTGTTCCTACGATTGTATCTGCCTTTGCATACCTATCTGCTAACTGATTATTGGCAATTTCAATTTCAGATTTTGTTATAAAAAAACTTTCAATTCCTTTAACATATTCTTTTGCAAATGTATACAAATCAAATGCATTTAAGATACCATCTTTGAATGGACGCTGAAGACTTACTTTGGTGGCCATGCGTTTTATGGTGCCGCCTATTCCATCACAAGCTCCTTTTCCGTGGCAAGAGGCAAAAAAATGCCATTCAGCTTTCACACCATGGTCTTCTTCATGATGGCAGAGATTAATAAAATTTTTATAATTTTTGTATTGGGCTGATGATCCATTACTAAAATATTTTATGTATTTAATCTGTGGAATTTGTGAAATTAAATAATTGACAATTACTTTTTGAAAAGCCCAAAATGTAGTAGTGTCATGAACTAAATGCTCGCTTATTGCACACATAGGAATAGATTTCACAGTATCAGTGATACTGTCCCTTATATAAGCAAGAAAGGGGTGAACTGTAACCTGTTCTTTTTTGCCAATGGATATTTTGAATAGCATCTTGCACAATGCAAGTATAGTTTTCAGAAAAATCAGCTGAAATAATACCAGTTTCTGTATTCAATTCATCCTTTGTTTTCTTGAAATATAAACTTTGTGATTTTGCAAAAAAGTGGTGTGAACATAAAGCAAGGAGTTTTGTAATTAAATTATCAACAAATTCATCAACAGGCATAATCACTTTTTTTAATTCTGCTCCATCAGTCTTTACCCACTGTTTATAAATAATATCATTACTCATTTCCAATTCATCTAAACCCATTAAATCTTTCTTTAAAATTTCAGGAGATGGACTAAATGCTCGCTTATTGCACACATAGGAATAGATTTCAGATATAGGAATAGAATAGATATAGGAATAGATCACACCTGTGCAACATGCATTCTTCAGTTTCAATGCAACAAACAAGTTTTTTTAGCAGTAATATGTAGTCATTGATATGAATAGCATGAAGCATAAGTTTAATATTTGGATGGTATACACACACACAGACAGAATGAATACCTTTGCTTCCAGCAGTAACACATTCTCTTGGACGTAGTGAGCAAAACTTAGACAATCCAATTTTTAAGTCATGTTGTTCTTTAAATGCAATGATGTGCAATGATGTAAATACTCTGCTGTAAAAATTCTGCTGTATGCATATACAGCAGAATTTTTTTTATAAAGTCACATACAAATGTAAAACTTTTTAAGTGAGCAATTTTTAAAGTAAGAAGTAGAAATTTAGGTATAAAAATTGAATTTCTTGCATGGAAAACGTTTTGAATAGATTCCACATATACACATGCAGTAAAATCTCATTTATATATATTGCATTTAAAAGTTTTTCACAATTATACATTATATTCTTTATTTATTTTCTTATTTTCTTCAGTGTTAAATTTTTTCAATTATACATTTTTAGCAATGACTTCTTCTTTTTTTTTTTTTTTTTTTTTTTTGGGGGGGGGGGGGGGGGGGGGAGGGGAGCAATTGGAGGGTGGTCCTACAAAAAACTTATGAAATTATATTTCATTATAGTTTTACATTAATTCACGGATTAAAAAATATTTAGTTTTGGCCATTATTTCTTAAATCAGGGATATTTACATGTTTTAAGATAGTCACTGCTTAGTAAGTGAGATCCTATGTGTAAAAAGCTATTTTTTTTAAACGAAAAATTTTACCTCTCCAATTTTTTTTCTATTTAAAATACACATATGAAACAATGTTTTTAGCAAGTTTGAAAAAAAATTATGATGGGTCATTTTTTTTATGGCCCATTACAGTAAGTCATTTTTTGAGGGTGATATTTTCAGTTTGAATGTAATAAACAGTATTAAAATAAAAAATTACTATTGTTTTAATATCATATATGCATTCTTTATACAAATAGCTTTAAATTGGCACCAGAAATATAAAATTTCAGTCATTAGTTATCAAGTTATGGACATTTATAGACATAGGGATAGCATCCAAGATGGCCGCCATTTGGTAAAAATGATCAATTTTCAAAAGGCTATATCTCAGTCAATATTGCACAAATTATCTTAAAATTTTAGATTTGATGGTTTCACTACTACATCTGTCTGTAATAAAAATTTTAAAAAAATTTGTGACTATAGTGCAACAACTTTTCTTTAAATTGGTTGATTTCACATGGAATGACCCATATGCATGTGCAGTTTGAATATGCTTAGCAACAAGCTTTTCAAAATTTTATTTGGAGAATTTTTTTTTCTTGTTTTAAATGCTCTATTTTTTATACACTTATGTACCACTCTCCTCAAATGAAACATCTTTTCTAATTTCTCTTTTAACATTTATAACTTAATCTCTCCATATGGACACATAAGAATGTTTCCATTTTGATGTGCTACATTTTGTCATTAAGGCTTTTAAATCCAAAAGGGCAACTTTCTGACATAAGTTTTAATTTATTTTTGTTCAGAAATGCATGAAACTAGCAGATGTTGTTCAGAAACTATGTAATTGTGCTGTTTTTTCTGTTTTTTTGCAAATGCAATAGATTTTTCAGAAAATAGTGTCAAAGTGAGCGTTTTGAATCGAATTTCCACACGAAAGAAGAAACCACTCAGAAAAGGGTGAAAAAACATGTTTGTCACGTGATCAAAATCTCTTAAAACTCAATAGGTAATTGATGGATCAAAAAATGGAAAACACAGTTCGATTCCAAATTGCTTCCATGGTCAGGCTTTCGAATTTTACATCTTTCCGTTAAAAAAATGAATTTTTAAATGTGTCAAAACATTTTGCGCTTGTTGAGCAGAGCAGTTAAGAACAGTTTTAATTAAATATAATCTTTAAAATGTGTAGTACATGTGGAGCTATATTAGTGTTGACGCTAGAAAAAAAGGACCGCCGGGCGTGAATTTTTCAAAAAGGGAACACTATTCCAAAAAAAGGGTACATTTTGCAAAAAGGAAACGCTGTTCTAAAAAAGGGTGCATTTTTTTCAAAAAGGGAACACTATTATAAAATAAGGGCACATTTTTTTTCGAAAAGGGCACTCTTGTACCTTGTTCATAAAACATATTTTGAACTGGTTTGTTTAGAGTCCCTATAATTTGCGATATTTTTCCATTTCCGGTATCAACTGAATTACCATGGGGTGCATAGGAAGTGTTAAAAAGGGCAGCCGGGCGCATCGGAATGGTTTAAAAGAGCCGCCGGGCACAAAAAGGAAATAAAAAGGGCCACCGGGTGCTGCGCCCTGCTAAAGCGGCTTAGAGTCAACACTATATATAATATAGAATTTCAAAACACCAGTTTAGAGCCTAACTTATATCCTTTTCAATGTTTATATATATATATATTCTTTTTCAGACATAATGCGTTCACAGTTGGCTTCTAGAAGTTATAAAGACTTATTTATTTGATAAAATTTAATAGAAATCTATAATTTTTTTTAATAGAAAATATTTATGTGTATTAAAAATTAATTGATCCAAATTTAAAACGAATTTACTGTAAACCAACTTTAAAAAATAAAAACTGGCTTTTTTCAATAAAAGCCGGCTTTTTTAATAAAAGCCGGCTTTTTTTAAGTGGTTAAAACCAAAAAAAGCCGGCCGGCTTTTTTTGGCCTGGCTAAAAGCCAGCAACCCTGCCTTGAACTGCAGTATGCTTTACAAAATCTTGATGCCACTCCTCTACATACCCTTTAACATCAGGGCCGTGTGTAGCAGGGGGCGAAGGGGGCAGTCGGCCCGGGCGCAGAAATTGGGGGAGGGGGGGCGCCAAATTTAACTTCAAACCTCTTTTTTTCTTCTTTTTTGTAAAAAAAAAAAAACTGTACATTTACATACTGGGATTTTTTTCCCCAATGAAATTATGTACATTTTTTGTTTCAAAGTTATTGCATTGTCCTTTACCCCACACCAAATTACAAATTTATGAATAAGGACTTCTTTCTTTTCAAAACTTGTTTTAAGTCTTTGTCTTAGTCTCTTTTGTTAACCTTATCTTTTCGGAGTCTGTGCTTGTGGCAAAAACATATACTACTTTCAAATAGCATGGGTTTCTTTCTTGGAATAAAAAACGGTTTACAACTGTTATAATGTACTGTTAGAAACATTTTTTCTACTCCAGTTTTACAGATACCCTTTGCCAAAAAATAAGTGCAATTATTTCTTATTTTATTTAGTTTTTTGAAATTTCTGAATTAAAATTAAACCTAAAGTTTCAAAATAAACGCGAAGTATGTATTCAATAGAAAATGTTTCTGCTTCTGCACTTTTCAGTTTTGTGACACCTGTCACAAAGAAAAGTTGAAAAGGGAGGAGGGGGGGGGGGCGCCAAATTGAAACTTTACCCCGGGCGCAATTTTCTCTTCGCACGCTGCTGTTTAACATCATGCACAAAAAGTTAGATCTATAATATAAGCCACCCCCCCGAACCCCTCCCCAAATTTTTTTTTTTTTTTTTTTTTGAGAATTCCGGGGGGTATTGTCTCCCCGTAAAATCGAAATAATCCACATACAATTTAATCACTTTTACTCATGAGTTCATAAGAAACTGTTTGTTTTTATACTATTTTTGTTTTCCCTATAGAAATTTAACATCACTTTCTTCGAAATGGTATCTTGGTATTGTCTATTATGATACCAGAAAACATAAATGTAATCGTTACTTTTAAAAAGTTTTTTGTGCAGTTAATTGAGATGTATGCGTTCGACTTCATCATTTCACTTCGACACATACATATGATCAAACATAAGTGTACGGTGTACAAATAATTAAATTCATGACTGGAAATTTTTTCTATTATACAATGATTAAATATATAAAGCCACATTCTCCCTTTAATTTATAGTAAATTGTTTTTAATTCTATTTTTTTTTTTTAATAAATACAATGCAGTAATAAGCATACAAAAACCCTTTGAAATTTGTTAACAATCATATTAAAAAAATTAAAAAAAAATATTCTTAAAAAATTAAGTAAAAAGCTTTAGATTTCATTATATCAGCATATACGGATAACAAAGCAACGAAAGCACGCCGTTACGTTAGCAAATAAAAGTGCTTAAATTTTGATTATCCTTGTAAAGTAAACTGCGGAAGCAAATAAAAACGTCATAAAAAATAAAAGAACAAAACTAGCTGATTTATTATGTTCTTTTATGGCCCTGAGGTAGAAAGCATTATGGTCAGAAGATAATATTCGGAGATTTTTTATTTTTATTATATTTTTTGTAGCTGTAAAAATAATCTCAAAGGCATAAAAAAGAATAAAATGGAAGTTGTTTTCACCTTAATGATGACAGAAAAAGAATAATTTCGGAATTTATAAATCTAAAAAAAATGGCGACAAGAATGATTGTGTTATAAAATAATGTTTATTATTTGTGAAAACGTAAAAACATTAGAAAAGAATAAATGTCAAGTATATGAAACGGTATACGAAACAGCATTGTAATAGTGTAAAAGAAATTCATCTCTCCTATTAAAAAAAATTAAATAATCAGATTCAGTGTTATAACTCGATTTAACGATATTGTTAAAGGGACGATGGACGTTAACAAAGTTTTCTTTTAAATTTTCATCATAGAGATATGAAATTTTCTGGATATATACATTTCACCATAAGTATATAAAACACCTTAAAAGAAACTTCCAATCTTGTTATAATTTAAAGATTTTTTAAAGAAATTTAAATTTTAAAACGAAATTTAAAAATGCTCCATGCGTCTTAGTTTTTGAGATATTTCCTCAATTTTGCATTTTAATCACTTAAAACTCTATTTCAAACAAATCTGTGCGTCGATTTTTTACTCCCTTGAATAGTTCATGTTTTAGAGATTTTTTTCTGAATTCCATATCGATTTTCATCAAAATTTTGCCTTTTAATAAGTTAAAAAATAAATTTAATTATCTTAATGAAGTCGAATTTTAAAGTGCATGCGCAGTTTCTTTGTAAGAAATATCAGGAATCTTCCTTATGAATTTCATGAATTTTGATCAAAATTTGATTCGCATGGAGCATTTCAAAAATCTAAAAACGTTGAAAAATCAGTTTTGAGTAAAACAGATTTAAAGTATATTAAAAGGACGAAAAATAATTTTTTTTACAAAATTCAAACGCTGGTAACTTAATAATAAATAAAAAAAAAAACCTATAATAAGAGGTGGTAAATAATCGTATCTACATGAGGTTTTGGAAAAATGGATCAGAACAAACTTGAGAACAATTTTATGCACAAAACTAATTTTCGATTTTGGGGACGATTTTTGCTCAAATACAAGTCCACGGTCCTCTTAAGGGTGTACCCAAATCCAAACTGCTTATTTTCTGATTGATTTTTTAGTTCATTTTTCTTCTAAGATGTATCAAATTGGCAGATTGTTTTATTCAGAAACTATATAATGTGCCGTGCTTGTCGATTTTTTTTTTATAATGGCAGAATATATTGCCAAAAAATATGTCAAAGTTGGCATTTTGAACCAAATTTCCCGAAGCGAGAGAGCTGGGAACGAAAATAATGGTCATACTGAGAAAGTAATTGTTTATAAATCAAGTTCTAATGAATTGAGCGAAAAACGAAAACACACGGCCGCTTATATATCTTTTCAAAAATCACGTCAGCAAGTTTCATGTTTTTACTTTTAAAAATGAGTTTAAAAATGTGTCAGAAAATTTCGAGCTGTTGAGGATGGAAAAATATTTTTTGAATACATCCTTGAGAAATAAAAAATCAAAACTACTAGAGATTGAAATTATTAATTAGATTAATAAAACACATTCGTCTAAAATGAAAATTGATTTTATCGGTGAGAACGATACATTTTTAAAGGAAATACTTATAATATTAATCTTTTAGAAATTTATCACTTTTGAAATGACAAGGAAGAGAAAATATTTTTTTAACGTCAAAACTACTTATAATACATATGATATCATGATAATCATGATATCAGTGAAAAAGATTTCTAAAATGTAAAGAAAACTCGATGAAGTGTAGTTATTTTGAAGATAGAATTCTTAAAAAGCATATTTCGATTGCAAAAATATGTTTAGTAATTTACTACTACTTCCTGTTTCGCACCTTCTTATACTTGACACAAATGAAATTAGAGGTATAATTCTAGACTATTTTTCTTCATAATAGTATAAGAATATGGATTAAGTTTCTCCCATTTTAGCCCGGTTCGATTTCGGGTTTAAGTATTTCAGATTAGAGTCGGGTTGAAGTTTACAGAATTCGGGTCGAAATTCAGGTTGAAAGAAAATTTTGTGTCGGGTTCCGTTCGGGTATCGGATTGGCTCCAAATGGAATTTTTGGGTTTCGGAGCTGGTTTGAGTACTCTACTTCAAACCACCAACATATGAAAAGAATTGAAGTGCAACCACTTACCCCACTTTCCTTGTGAGAGGCGATTGAAGACGAAAAAGAAAATTCATTACTGTAAAAGCACTTATTTTCGCGAGTCGTAATTTTCGCGAAAATGAAGATATCGGTGATTTTGCGAATTTTATATGAGCAGAAACGAAAATTGAAAAATCTCGAAACTACCTAATAGAACCCCTTTTGTTTAAATTTCTAGAGTAAAAAGTATCTGTGAACCTGCAAATATCACGACTAAAACCGATTCAAGCTTCTTGGCTTCTGCAAACATTTAACGGTGTTAAAGCCAAATATGAGATAACTTTGAATGGCTTCAAAGAAGGTGGTATAAATATTGGAAGTGAATGAGCTGCATTCTATTGGTTGTATTATTGTTTTTATTCAAGAAATGGTTGTAAGTATTCAAGAAATTTTTGTACTTATTTGTTATTTAAGTAACTGTAATCATTAAATTGTGGATAAGTGAAAAATTTCTGACTTTTTATTATTATTTGAGGCGAAGAAAAATATTTCGCGAGGCTTAAAGTTTCGCGATTACGACGGTCTCGCGAAAATCGCGAAAATTAAAGCCTCGCGAAAATAAGTGCTTTTACAGTATATAATCTCGTTTCTTCCTCCCATTCGATTAGCCTTTATTGAAGCACAAATGTCAAAAATGTCACTTTTATGCCACTGAATAACTATAAATGATTCTAGCACAGTTGCCACTATATCTCTAATTTCCTATTTGAAATTCTCAAAAATAACTTTTTTATAGTAAGAAAAATATCTTCCGGTATTTATTCCATGTTTGCTGACAGTAATATGCCATCTTAGGATACCTAAGCGTCGTTTCCGTTTAATCATAAAAGTTTTATAAACTTGTGAAGATAAACAACAAAATAAAACATATCATGTAAAATATAGGCATAATAAATCCACCTGTGAGGAGAACGGCAAAGAACAGTAAAATTCATTAAATAATCTGGTTCCTTCCCCTCATTCATTTAGACTATGTTTAGAGATAGTCCTAATGGGAAAATGAATCCAATTTTAGCTACATAATGAAATATTATTGTCCTTGTCCATATTAATGGATTACCGCTGGATAAGTATACCGGAATACGTAATTGCCCCAGTGATAATTTGTTTCGAAATCAACATTCTAATTCAACGTGTTGGAGATATATTACGTTACGCATCCGGCAATGAATCATTCAACAAATATTTAATTAAAAATATCCATATGAATAAGGACAATGAGATAAGTTATTACTGAATTAATGGAAAAATATTTATGCATTAAAGAAGAAATAAAAATCTTTTGTTACACAGAAAAAGGATATAATTTTTATGTAGTGAATAAGTAACCTGAAGTGACATTTTTTATACATGTTTGAATTCTATTTATTTTAAATTCCAAAAACTGCAAAAAATTATAAAAAAAAAGGAATGCAGCACATAATTTCTACTAAGAAAATTGTAAGGTATGCAAGTTACTGAGCATATTGTGAATAAACAGATTTATTGACATAAAATTGAAACCCTTTTTCTAGCAAGACGTTAGAGCAGCCAATAATTTCAAATCTTCAATTTTGGAAGATTCTCTTATTTTTAAGCTACGTAGTAGCTTATTGTCTTCAGTTGCCGAAAATGGTCATGCCTTTTATGATTACAAACACACCTATTTCCGGTATATAGCAAGGTCGTGGAGAAAATAAATTCATTTTTAGCTACACTCATGGTTGTGAAAATTGCAACACCATGATGGGATGACGCGATTGAACTGAAAATTTCAGAGAATGCAAAGTATAGTGTGTTATGCGAATTATTCCAATTTCAGAGTCACCACGTATGCGTGGGCTGAGAATCGCCCTCTGGACTGCTGTTGAAACCGTATAAATAGATGGGCTGTAGCGGAAGGTTGAAATTTGTTTATGGCTATTTGCTAATGGTAAACCTTAGGTGACACGTAACTATGCCTCTTCTTCGAAAGCAGGCGGCATTTCAACAACTGAGGGAGTTTTAACGGGGGAGAATCATCGGCCTTCGTGAAAAAGTAGTTTCCTATCGCGCAATAGCAGCTCGTATGCAGCGCAACAGCAGCAGAGTGATCCGAGTTTGGAAGCAGAGGACCGACGAGGATCGGACAACTCGGAAATATGGCAGTGGACACCGAACAGTAACGTCAACGAACACATTGCTCGCATGGCCCTGACGAACCGCACAGCTTCATCTAGATGGAAGCACATTTGTCAACTGCTACAAATGTATCACTGTCTTCTTTGTCAATTCGTCGATGTCTGCTGCACCGTGGACTGCGTGCAAGAACTCCTTTATAGAGGATAGATGACACGCAAAACCATCGACGCCTGCGACTGCAATGTGCTCATGCACATAGAGACTGGCGTTCAAATCGGCAACAAGTCGTTTATTCTGACGAATATCCCGCTTTGATTTGTGGTACCATGGTGGCCGCATTCGTGTTAGACGCAATGCTGATGAACGCTACCTTCCAGAGTGCCTTATTGAATGCCATAGTAGACTAACATCCAGAGTTATGGTCTGGAGTGCGATTGCGCATCTGGACGATCGCAGCTGCTACGAATTGTGGTTAATCTGAACAGCAACAGGTACATCAGTGAACTTCTGGAGCCCGAAATCGTTCCTTTCCTTCAAGTTATTCCTGGACCAAAAGGGTAATGCCCGCCTTCATGTTGAAAGGAATGTTCAAGACTTCTTGTCAGCAGAACACATATAGCTTCTTCCGTGGCCTGCGTATTCGCCGGATATGTCGCCTATTGAACATATGTGGGATTTCGTTGATAGGCATCTCGCTCGTGATCCTCGTCCTACAGCTTCTACAGATGAATTTTGGGTACTCATACAATGAATATGGAATGCTCTTCCCCAGACCGACATTCAAAATCTATTTGACTTCATGACACGTCGTATAGCAGCACTTATTGCAGAGCATAGCTGCTACACCAAATACTAATTTCGGACACTTAATATTTTTTTTTTTTTTTTTTTTTTTTTCTGGGAAAATGTAATCATTTGTTTGTATCAATACCAGTCGTTTGTGTATTAAATTTCATTTAATTCTGATTATTGCTTCATGATGTTGCAATTTTCCCAAACATGGGTGCATATAGTGAAATATTATTGTCCTTGCCCCTATATTAAAGGCTCAACCACTGTATAAATATACTAGCATAAATAATAACCTCAGTGATAAATTGTTTCGAAATCGTATTTCTTAAACAATATGTTGGGGATGTACAGGGTTATTCAAAATGATGGACCCATTTTCAAAAAATTGTATTTATTAAAGTACAAATCCAAAATGAACAATCTTTATACCAATGAAAAGAGGAAGTTTCAAAAATTTTTAAAGACATTATAAATGTTCGATGTGTCCACCGTTAATACCGAATTTCGTACGAAATGACCACTGCACTGCAATTTGCGACTCACTTCTTGCGAACTCAAGAACGCAGATAACCTTGGGCTCCACAGTAGCCATCTCACTCACAAGTGATAGTGAAACGAAATTGCGGCCTATTGTCCCGCGACCTCTACCGGCCGCTTCTGAACCATCACCGCTTTGAAAGCCGTGCACTCAGTAACAGCAGATACGCTTTCTCGTATGTGGGACGAGTTTGGCTATCGCGTAGATGTTTGCCGTGCAGCACACATTAAACATTTATAATGTCTTTTATAAAAACTTTGAAAGTTCCTCTTTTCATTGGTACAAAGATCGTTCATTTTGGATTTCTACTTTAATAAATACAATTTTTTGAAAATGGGTCCACCATTTAGAATAACCCTGTATTTTATTACGCACCCGGTAATAAATCTTTCATTCTAAAGACAATGGAATCATCTACTACTGAATTAATTGAAAAAAAAAATGAGAATCTTTCGTTGCACTGAAAAAGCATATTTTTCATGTAATCAGTCGATAAATAAGCTGAAATTATATTTTTTAATCTCGTAAAAATTTAAATGAAAAAATTAATTTGAAATTCCTGGAACTAAAAAAGAAATATAAAAGATTAAAACTGAAGCATAATATTTTCTAAAGACATTATAAGGAATATACAAGGTGTCAAATCTCAACGGTATCTATTGGCTAATTCCTAAACCATTAGTCATGGACATATAGTTCCAGCTACAAAAATGTTTTAAATGAGGTAAAGAAATATTATAAAAGCGATTTGGTTAAATAAAAACAGTTCTTAAAAAATTACGAAATTTAAATTTTTATACTGTCCCATGTTTAAATTTCGTTGATAGGCGTCAGTATGTAAAATAAGTTATATTTAGTAAAATTTCCCTGTTAAACTGACAAGTAAGACAAAAAAAAAAGTCCTGTTATTCTACGATTAAAATTGACCGAGTAGTAGTTGTATAAAGTTGGAGCCTATTTTTTACTTCAAATTAGGGGTCATTCACAAATTTAGTAGAAATATAATTTCGTCAGGTATATTAAAAAATGGTTGAGAATAAAATTAACACTGCAATATAAATTTGAAATCTTTAATAATTCTGACATATTTATGCAAAATATAAAATTTGTAATAAATCTATAAGGAAAAAAAAACAGAATTTTTGTTAAATAAAATGATGAAAATTAAAAGATGACTTCCAACGCTGGGAGTCATCATTTCTGTGTCACGGCGTCAAAATTAATCTGAAAATCAGAAAAAAACGCATGTTTGAAAGCAAACATACGACCAAGTGACGCAATCTATGATCGATATTTAGAACTAATTATTTTAATTCTAAAAAAAAGTAAACCTGTGGCTGAACGATCTATAAAGGACCAGGGCCTACAGTGCCCAACTCTGTTTACTTGACCCTGGGCCCCGATGTGCTATGCAGCATGTGCCACGGCCAGGTGGTCAGCCCAACGTGAGGCCCTCGGTGTTTAGTTCCCAAGCAAGCTTGGTACTCATTTTACCGACCCCGACGAGATAAAAGGTTGAGTGAACCTTGCCCAGCCGGGAGCCGAACTTGCGACCTGTAGCGTGGCAGACAGGCGTGCTGACCACTACGCTACTGGGCTTTATTTTAATTCGCTTGAAGAACATTTTTCATCATGAGAAGCATTTTAGCCCAAGTCGCACTCATGTATGACAATTACTTGACTTTATACTGAATTTTAAAATGTGTCCAGGAATTTTTAGACACCCTGTACTTTACAATACAATGTACTTTTGAGACATGTTAGAATTTTTACGCGCTTTTATTTAACTTAACTTGGTTCGTGTATGTAACTATGGAATTTTGTAATCGATTTGTGCGCTATTTAATTTATTTAACTTTGTCGTATTTTATTAGCAATAAATAAATAAATAAAATAAATAAATAAATAAATAAATAAATAAAATAGGTAAGTAACTAAGTAAATAAAATAGATAGAATTTTTAACCCTTAAGAGGACCGGGAAAGCCATATCTCCGCCATGTTAAATTCACCAACTTTATGCATCTTTTTCTCAGAAATGGTGAAAGACAGAGGCCTAGATTTTTTAGAGTAGTTAGAATAACATGATTTACGTATTTTAATAGACCATTTTCTTTCCAAGTGAAACTCAAAATTAATTATTAATTATTTATAGAATGTCATTTTTAAATTAGCATTTTTGATAAGATTTCACTGCCTAAAATAAATAATTCTCAACAAATCGTTAAATCCCTGTGTTAAAGTATACAATATAACATAATATAAGTATTAAAAAAAACCTGACTTCTTGAGTTTAATAAATATTGAAAAAAAAGGAACATAAACATGAAAAATCCAAGCTTTGAGAAAAAGTCAATTAACCCTTTCAGGGGCGCCGTTTGCAGTCTGCAAACGGTTAATTTTACTGCTCAAAATGCCAAATGGCACCAGTAAATTTTTACTACAATTTCGATATCATAATATACGTGAAAAAGTGCGTTTGATTATTTTCAAATAAATTTGCTCTTAAATTGCGATGTGAATTAATTATTTGAATACTTTTGGAGCAGAAATGCTTTACCCCTGAAATGGTTAAATATTTAAATGGCCATTAATTAAGCTGTGAAGTACGCTTAGAAATAATGAATAATTTCAACACTTATTTTTTTATATATATATATAAACATGTGTGACACATCGTTGGAAAGATTAAAGTTTAAATTATTTAATGATATAAAAAAAGTAAAAATCGATTTTTCGGTTGATTTTTGCTTTCCCGGTTCCCTTAAGCGGGAGTAATCATTTCAACAAGGACAACCAAATCAAGTAATGTTGAATTAATTTTAAAATATTCGCTTGTTATAAAGAAAAAAAAATCTTTTGTTACATCAATAAAAAGTATTTTAGATGTAGTCAGTCGATGAATAAACGGAAGTTGTTTTTTTCATATTTCTATTTCTGATTAATTTCTATAAAAAAATTGATTTGAAATTCACGGAATGACAAGCATTTATATAAAAGGAAACCCGAAGTATAATCTTTCCCCAAGGACATTGCAGGTTTATACTTCACAAGTTGTGAATGAGAAAGTTTTATATTTATACACAATGGTATCTCGCAATATGACAAATGTATAAGGAATTTTTTGTTCAATTCACTTGTCTTTAATCTGTAAAAGTTTTAATACTAAACGAGAGTTTTTTTTTCTTTGAATTTTTATTTTTAGAGCACTTGTTCTATGCATGTAACATTTTATATCTATAGTCATTTTTTACTTTCTTCTACCAAGTGTCCTAAAAAGGACTGACTGATTTTAAAATTCAATAACTTGCAAATGGTGATAGCTATTTAAAAAATTTTTGCAGTTAGGTTATGTAAGATGTCAGGAGTTGTTATGCTACGATTTCCAGTTTTAGTTACAAATAGCAGCGATAGATGGCGTTGAAGGCAATAAGCCCTAAATCCAGGCTCGACTTTTCGGACTCTCTCTTCTCCCATGCAAAAAAAGGAGATTAAAATGTATTGAATGCATCCCGAAGTACCAAAAATCGGTCTGGAATTAGCACCTATTTCTTGCAGCGCCGTCTATTGTTTGTAATTCGAACTAAAATCGAAAACCATAGTAAAAAAACTTTCGATGTCATACATAACCCTCTTGCAAGAAATTTTTAAATATGTGCCACCGTTTACAAGTTATTGAATTTTAAAATCAGTCAGTCCTTTTTAGGACACCAGGTATATACGAGTACAAAAAGAAAGTATCGGATTCGTGAAAAATGTCGACGGTTTTATGCGCTTCAGAATGCCCTGAACACGATTTGACGGTTTTTATTAAAAAATGTCTGTCCATGAGTCTGTCTGCATGCGACACAAATTTTGTAGGCGCTTTAACTCACGAATTACTGCATGGAATTTACGAAACTTCTCATTTATTTAGACTTTGATATAAATTGGTGCTGATTAGGTTTTGATGTATATCGCCCAACAAGTGGCGCTGCTATGATGCATTTTTCACGATTTTCAAAATAGTTATATCTCAAGAGCTGATGCACGGAATTTCATCAAGCTTCATATTATGTTAGAACTTGACATAAATATATGCTGATAAAATTTTGTTGTATATCAATCAACATGTAGCGCTTCTGTGCTGTGTTTTTTGCGATTTCTGCAAAGGATATATCATGAAAACTAGTACACGGAATTTCACAGTTCATCTTCTGTTAGATCTCGACATAAATAAATGCTGATTCAATTTTGACTTTGATCAGTCAACAGGGACCTGTGATTGTATCCTATGTTGGGATGCACCGAATAGCGATTTTAGCCAAATACCGAATAACGAATATTCGACCAACAGGGAAACTGAATACTGAATATTCGGCCAGCCGAATAGTAACTATTCGGCCAAATACAAAATATTCGGCTTGCCAAATACTTTTAAATTTCAGAGTTTGAAAGTATTAACCCATTTATGCCTGAATTTTTGTTTTCTCAAATTTGCTGATAAAATAACTTTAGAATGTTTCAAAATGAACTGGAAAAATACTAAAAAAAAAAATTACGCTATGATATTTTGGTAATTATTTGATAAAATGTAAACGTACTAAATGTGGGAATATCCATATGTGGAAAATTGCCAAATTATATGTCTTATCTAAATTTATATAAATGAAGCTTCTAAACTGTGTATTATATACTATAATTAGTATTTTTATGAACTATTAAAATTATATATTTATTTCTTTACAGAGACTAATAAAATTATAAGTATTATTAATAATAAATTAAGAATAATCGTATTTGAAGCTAAAAAACAATTTATTTCAAAATCATCTTGAAAAGGACTTTACATCAATAACTGTCCCCTAAATGGCTAATAGAAATATGTACCTATTTGCGCCTAAGCGCCCTATACTTTGTACGTTACAAACATACATAAAAAATGGGCTTGAACATATAATTTTGCAATTTTAAGAAATACGTATTTTAAAGAAGTCAACAAGCTAAGATTTATTTGGATCCTTGGTACAAAAAATACGAATAAACTTACTTTTTACACTTCGCTATCTTGAAAAATGAAAGATCTATAAAAACCGAAAAAAGGTCTTCATTTAAGCAAATAAATATCAACCTTATGCTGTCATCTCTCGGTAACAGATAAATACATTTATAGACAATTACTTCATACAATTTTCATGTTGTAAAGAAGAAGAAAATTATAAAAAGTTATAAAAATTCCAAACGTCCCAAAAATGGAAAGCTAGGCATAAAGTTAAATTTTAAAACAATTTTACATACTATTTAATGCACATACTTCCATAAACAAGATCTTTTTACAAGTAATTTTTGCACTAAAAAAAAATCTATGCTTTTAATTGTAATTTAAGAAGAAGATAGTTTTAAAGCTTCTTTAATTGATAAAATTTTAAATTTTATGGATTCCTCTCTGAATTAAAACGAAAGGATAAAATTTTCTTGGTATATTCTAAAACAAATATTTTAAAATCAAACTGAAATTTTGAAGGAATTGGAAGAAAAAATTTACAGTCATATACTGTTTATTTGTCAGGAAGGGACTAAAATCGTCATTACTGGTTAATTTTCTTACGTTATACTTTTCAAATATAGAATGTAAAAACATTCTCTTTTATTTAAATGTAGTTCTATTTCTAATTATCGTAGATATTTTTATTAATCGACAGTTAAAAATAGAGGTTGTTTTAAGGTTTTTAAAAATATATTTTGAAAAGGTTTTTTTAAGTACTCGGTCTGGCCGAACATTTCAAAATTCGGCTAAACCGAATAGTTTGATATTCGGCCTGACCAAATATTCGGTAGTATGGCCAAACAGCGAATAGATACCGAATATTCGGTGCATCGCTAATCCTGTGCGTGGAAAAAGATATTTAATCTTCTCCACAGTCAATTGATGTAATATAGCGAGCGTGATTTTTTCTATTATGATTCATTGATCACCATGCTAATTTCAGAGAAATCATTATATTTCATAATCATAATTGTTGCTGTGTGAGTACTGTTTTTAAATTACCGCATTAGAACGATATAAAAATAAGTTTTGTAATGGGAATGGCTAAAACATACTAATTTATATTCTTTTGAGAGCTATATTGTCATTTACAGTACATCTTAAAATAGTTTTTTTCTCCCTAAGACTTTTAATATAAAGCCAAAGAAATAATAATGAAAAATATTTAACAATCAGACTTTTCTCGGCGCCTATTTCTTTTTTTCTTTGTGGTCTGCACAAAAAGACAATCTCTAAAATGATTGGATGTTTTGTCACCGTAGTCGCTGTTTTATTTGTTACCGGAGGGAACGAATTATTATCCTGTTGTAAGCGTCGCGAAAGAGAAAAAACACAAAAACAGATATATATGACATTTTTACATCCGTTAGTGACAGAAAATAAATCATGGAAAATAAAACATTTACGTGCAGGTTATTTATTTTTTTAAGTGTCTTTAAAGACTTCAAAAGATTTATTTAGCGCCAATACTTATACAGCTATAAGTAGATGCACTCAAGATGTGAAATAATGAGTGGATGTCACAAGTTATTGTACCAACCTTCCTAAAATTCACCTGATCTTTATAATTTTTTGGAGGTTACAGAAAAAACGAGATATAATCTTCGGGCTTTTTGAAACATATTTTTTGTCATTTCACTCATATATTTAAATTTTTGTCTGGAAAAAAAATTAACACTGTACAGGCTTGCTGAAGCATTTTTGCGTTATTTATAAAACTATCGTTAAGAAATTCTAAATTCTCCCCAAAGAATTTGAACAGTTGTTTTTAGACATTTCGTCAATGAAGTAAACGAAAATTAGTGATAAAAATTTTCTGGTGTGAACCCAAATTTTCTGAATAAAAACCCCACAAGGTAGAACACGAAAAAAGTTTCGTGTAGAAAATAAGTGTTTATTTTTAAAGTTGTACTTTCTCTCTCCTAATAAATATTTCATCTTTAATAACGTAGAAATTTACTCAGCAAAAACGGGTTCCAAAAAAGTTTTATTTAAAGTAATCTGTAGTTTAAAAATATTATTGTTTAGATGTGGTAATCTGAATTGGAGTTGCGTGACAGAAATGTATGCAACAAGCAAAAATACTTTTTGAATATCGTGTTATTAAAACTAAATATTACAGTTTTCTGTTTTCTAAATTTAATACACTTCAGATTTACAATATATATATATTACAATATATTACAATATATAACGCATTTACAATTGCAATGGCTGATCTAAGGGGGGGGGGGGCGAGGGGGCGATCGCCCCCCCTTGGACAAATAAAGGTTTGCAAAACGGCATTATGCATCCTCACGGGAAATAACTTGGGGCGAAGCTCAAGCCTGGCGCGACCCGGCCCGGGTCGCGCCGGTTTAAATCCATAAGATTCGGCCTAGGTAAGGTCGTCTCTCAATTAGAGCCGGGCCGTGCCCTGATCTGAAAATTTTCTGCAAATTCGGGTCGGGCCAGACTTTTTTTCTTCCAGGTCGAGACTGGCCTGGACTTCATTCTTCCTAGATGTCTGCACTGGCCAAAATTTTCAGGTCGGGGCTCGTCCCGGAATAAAAGCTAAACGTTCGGTCCGTGTCAGCCGTATGATAAGTAGTACTGGCCCGACCACGACCCGTGCACTTCTCTAAATTCTTCTCCCCAAGCCCAAGTTGCTCTGGTATCTTACTTATTTGTTATTCGTAAAAATTATACATATTTAGGATGTACATTTGTTTAGCGAAATCTTTAAAAATTTAATTTGATTTGATAAGTTACATAGATGCATTTTTAAAAATCTCCTTTTTAGGTGCGTTCGTAATTATATAAATACGTAGCACCTATAGTCGTCGTTCAGTCCGTCCGTCTGTCCGTCTGTCTGTCCGTCCGTCTGTCTGTCCGTCTGCCCGTCCGTCTGTCCGTCTGTCCGCATGTAACAGAGCAAAAACTACCCAACCGAATGGTCTGAAATTTCAAATATATGATTGTTGCAAAATTTTGTCGAGTTATTTCAAATTTTATGAAAATCGGATGTATAGTTTAATTACAGGGACAGTCAAAAGTTTTTCTTTACATTACGGCCAATGGGAAAAATTATTGCAAGTGGATTTTAATGATATTAGAGCCTTCCGAATGATCTGAAATTTTAAAGATATAATTGTTGCAAAATTTTGTCGAGCCATTTCAAATTTTAGGAAAATCGGATGTATAGTTTAATTACAGGGTCAGTCAAAAGTTTTTCTTTACATTACGGCCAATGGGAAAAATTATTGCAAGTGCATTTTAATGATATTACAGCCTTCCGAATGGTCTGAAATTTTAAAGATATAATTGTTGCAAAATTTTGTTGAGCTATTTAAAATTTTAGGAAAATCGGATGTATAGTTTAATTACAGGGACAGTCAAATTATTCCGAAAAAATTATTGGAAGTGCATTTTAATGATGTATCAGACTATGCACTTTATGAAGTGCAAAATATTATACATTCAGTACAATATGGGGTGCAAAAAATAATTATAAAACTAGTTATAGTACGAACGCACCTCATTTGCCACGTTTGACGAGCAATTTCCAACTTGTTTTCTTTGTAGAGCTTTAAAATTGTAATTTTCATTTATCATCCATTTCTTTCATTATAAACTGATTTTCTTATTGGATTTTCATTTGAATGTATTTGTCGAAGTAATGATTTTTACGTAGTGTTTATGTACGTATTGTTATTATTGTACAATTGCCTAAATAGTCATTAATATTAATGTTTTTCTGTAAATCATGAATATTCATGAATTTCGAACATAATGAAAAATAAAATATGATCATAAATAAGTGTGCTTTATGAATAATTTTAATTGCAAAATGCAGGAGTCGATTTTTTAGCTTTTATATCGGGCTGGGCCAATAATTTTTTATTTGTGGGTTGGACCTGGAAATTTCAGACGTGTAAACCTGTAACTGACATATCGAAACCAGCTTTAATTTTTTTTTAATGCTTCTTTCAGCCATCATCCCATAACTACTGAGTATACCAGGTGTCCAAAAAAGGACTGTCTGATTTTAAATGCAATCTAATAACTTGAAAGTGGCGACAGCTATTAAAAAAAATACTTGAAGGAGGATTATGTAAGATCTCAGGAGCAGGAGTGATTCTGTTCCGAATTTTCCGAAAATTTAACCCTCATGCTGCGCATCCCGCGATTTCCACGGCCAACGTAAAAGTGGCAAAATTTGCGCTGTCCCGCAGTTTCCCAGCAAATCTTTTTTTATGATCTAATTTTATTTAAAAAGAAACTCTTTCACAAAGATTTTGGACATATTTGAACTCTAAAATATATGCAGATTTGAAATATGTAATAAAATAAAGGCGCAATTTTTAATCTATTTTCATAAAGTAAAAAAATGTATATACATACGCAGCGAAGGGGTTATGGGATTTAGTTCCAAAAATTTAAAAAGTACATCAATCTGAAAATTCGATCATAAAAATAATCGCAAATTTTGACAAATGGTCCCATAACAAACCTATTTCGCCAATCGTTCGCAGAAAAGAACTTTAATTTCGCCAAAGAATCGCGGAAAAAACGCGAATTTAGTGAAAGGGCCGCATAAAAAAAGCGAATTTGGCCAAATAACCGCGAAAAAATGCGAATTTCATCGGAGGATCGCGAATAAATGCAAATTTTATCAAAGAATCGCGAAAGAACCACGAATTACATTAAAGGGTCCCGAAAGAAACGCATATTTCGTCAAAGAGTCACGAAAAAAACTCAACTTTCGTTAAAGGGTCAGGGAAAAAACGTGAAATTCTTCAAATGATCACGGCAAATGCACATTTCGTCAAAGGATCGCAGAGAAAACGCGAATTTTCTCAAATAACCGCAAAAAACGCGAATTTCGTCAAAGGATCGCGAATAAATGCAAATTTTATCAAAGAATCGCGAGAGAACCGCGAATTACATCAAAGGGTCGCAAAAGAAATTCAAATTTCGTTAAAGGATGGCGGAAAAAAGAGAATTTCGTTTGTCAAAGGGTCGCCGAAAAAAAGCGAATTTCATCAAAGGGCTGAAAAATTATACTAATTTCGTCAAAGGGTTGCGAAAGAAACATAAATTTCGTCAAAGGGTAATGGAAGAAATGCGAATTTCATCAAACGGCTACGGAAAACGCGAATTTTATCAAAGGGCTGCGAAAACATGCGAATTTCGTTAGAGTTGTGGAAAAAACGCGAATTTCGTCAAAGAGTCGTGGAAGAAATTAGAGGTCTGCACGGGCCGGAATTTCCGGGCCCGATCCCGGCCCGGCCCGAACGAAAACTATCTTGGCCCGGCCCGGCCCGGTGTAAAAATTGAAAGTTCGGCCCGAGCCCGGCCCGGCCAGTTTGCATTTTTACAGTTCTCGGCCCGGCCCGTACAAAAATTAGTGAAAACAGGCCCGGCCCGATTCAATTTCTACAAAAAAAATCCGTTTTTTTCTCGACATACAATTAAGATTCTATTAATGAATACTACGTACATATTTATGGGAAAGTTTTACAGTATATTTAAGATTACTATGTTTTCGCAGAGCAGAAAACACACAATAGTAAACATTAACGATTACACAGTGTTTTAGTCATCGTCTCTACAGACACTTCGAAATTCCAATAAGGATTCATTAAAAAGTTAATGTAGTTCAGAATAAAGGATTAAAAACATGATACCTTTTGAAGCTGTATGATAAAAAGTAGATTTGCGAAAATATTTCTCTCATTTTTAAGGCTTTTATCAAATCGAAAGAAGTTACATTTCGACACATTTGAGAATTCATTTCTTTTCGGAAACGCGTAAGATTGGCAGGTATTCTTATTCAGAAACTATGTAAATGCTGTCTTTTTCATAGATAAAAGCAATATATCTTTCTCTGAAAATACTGCCAAAGTTAGCGGTATGAATCGAATTTCCGGAAGCGATAGCACAGGAAAGGAGAAAAACGTACAGTCACATGACAAGAATCTCTGTTATCTCTGTAAGTAATTTATCAAATATGGAGAAAGCTATTCGTTTCCAAATGCCTTCAATAGTCAGGCCTGTCAATTTTATCCCTTTATAGTTAAAAATGAGTCAGAAAATGTGTTTGAAAGTTTCGCATTGTTGAGCAGTGAATATGAGAACCCCTTAAGGTATATTTCCAAAGATACTGTTAGCAGAAGTTCATTATCACTATTAATACTTTTACAAAACATAATGCCTGTCCTATACATCCTGAGATCGATTCAGACCAGTTCAGTCCCGGCACGAGTCTGCTGAAAAAAAATTAAACCCGTAATCAGACATCTTGTAACTGTACGATGCCGATCTCTACGATGGACATGTTACATATCTGTATTGATGTTGTTAAACTCGCATCGGCTCGTGACGCACATTTATACTTCTCGAGAAAATCCTATTCATTGAAAATGGCTCGTATTTTATCTGCTTTGCTTGAATTCTTATATCGGGCCGATAGGCCCGATTAATTTTTTTTATCGGCCCGGCTCGGCCCTGCAGGCCCGTTCAATTTTTTTGCCGGCCCGTTGAAAAAATTGTCTTAATTCTGCCGCGGGCCAAGCCCGGGCCCGTGCAGACCTCTAGAAGAAATGCGAATTTTATCAAAGAGTCGTGGAAAAAAGAAAGAAACAGATAAAAAAGAAAGAAACTTTAGAAAACAGCACACATACATACACCTATATTTATTATTATAGGTATAGTTTTTAATCTAAAATAATATACCGAACTAACTTTTGAAGAAAACGGGTTAACCCAAACTCAGCTTGCAGGAATCTACACTCAGCCTGAAATCGACCCGAATCGAAAACAGCTAACCCGACCTGCAACAAAAATAGTTATTGCCAGGAAGGAAACCCTGCTTCCCCCTCTGCTGTAACATTTCAGAAAATTTGCTTTGAATTTCAGAATTTCTTTTTTTTTTTACTAAGAATCACTTCTGATAAGGAGTTTTTATTTCTTACTGCGTTTTTAAATTTCAGCTTAAAATTGCAGCAACAGATGGTGCTGCAAGCAATAGGCGCCCGATTTAACGACTATTGTTTGCAGCACCATCTATCACTGCTATTGTAAAGTAAAATCAAGAATCGCAGTAAAAAATCTCCTGACATATTACATAACCCTCCTGCAAGTTTTTTTTATTGCTGTCACCATTTGCAAGTTACTGAATTTTAAAATCATTCAGTCCATTTCAGGGCACCCGGTATGTTTTTTAATAAGTTTCATGGCATTCTTTACTGAATTACAACTCATCTTAGATATAAAGAAACAAGCAGTCTTATACCATATTAGTATTTTTTGCATGATCCGGAAGGTTAAAAAGTATTATTAAATAACTGTTTGGGCGTGCCCGTTATGGAGTTTTACTGTATATAGTTTTTATCTTTAAAAATATTTGGACTTTCTTTTCAAAATTCGGGTCGGCCCGAACCTTTCTCCCACGCAAGAGTGTAAACTCAATCCGAAACTGACCCAAACCCGAAATAATGTATGTCAATCTGCCCTACACCCAACGTGCTAGAGCGCAGCTGAAAAGTAGAAGTCAACCCGACCCGCAGCAGAAAAGTAGAAGTCAACCGGACTCAAACCCAAATCGCAGCAAAAAAATAGATATTAACCCGACCCGCAGCAAAAAGTAGAATTCAACCGGACCCAAACGCGACCCACAGCATAAAAGTATAAGTTAACCCGACCAGCAAAAAATAGAAGTCAACCGGACCCAAACCCGACCCGCAACATAAAGGTATAAGTTAACCCGACCAGCAGCAAAAAATAGAAGTCAACCGGACCCAAACCCGACCCGCGGCAAAAATGGAGAAGTAACACGACCCAAACCCGACCCGCAGTGATAAAATTAGCCCCGATCCACGCATCACATTGGAGTTTCCAAATTTCTAAAATCGCCCCCCCCCCCCCTTGAGGACTCCCCAGATCCGCCCTTGTACAATTGATACACTATGACGCAAAAGTTTAGACAATGACGTCATTCAACTTTAAAATGTAGAATTATGACGTCAGAATTACAAAAACCTGTAAATATATTCAAAAACTGATTTAAAATGCTATGTACAAAAGACAGTCGTTTTATTTGCTATAATACTAATTTTTTTCATAAAAATTCAAATGTGCTTGTCGCAAAAGTTTAGACACTATTCTAAATTTCTTTGAATATTCGCTGGCATATGCAAATTTAGAATCGATGATGTCACAAATTTGGAGTACTTAAGTTCTGCAAACGATTGCGCTTCATAGTCGACATGCCGAGAGCTAAAGAAATTCAAGTGAATGAGGTTTCAAGGATTTGGCAGTTGAAAGGTGAAGGGAAGAGCGTTTCTGAAATTTCTGCTATTATTAATAGGTCAAAAAAATCTATTTATCAAGTTTTATCGAGTGGTTCCGAATATAAAGCAAAATGTCGGTCTGGGAGGCCACGTGTGACAAATGTACGAGAGGATCGCCTGATACAAAGACTAGCGAGTACTCAACAAATGAGCGTACGTGGAGTTCAAAGCTCATCGGGACTCTCTGTATCAAAGGATACGATTCGTAGACGAATTTTGGAAAAAGGAACAATCGTTTATAGCAAAATGCAGAAGAAACCAGCTCTGAAACCATATCATAAGTTACAAAGACTTATGTGGGCTTGAAAGCATATGTCATATGGAGAGAAATGGCAGTCAGTCATATTTAGCGATGAAAAAAAGTGGAATCTGGATGGTCCAGATGGTTGTTTATCGTATTGGCATGACTTGCGGAAGGAACCTCGACGTTTTTTTAGTCGCAGACAAGGAGGGGGCTCGGTGATGGTTTGGGCAGCCTTTTGCTATAATGGACAAGTATCTCTGACCTTCACCAGTGGTCGTCAAACTTCACAGCATTATACACAGACATTAGAAGAAAACCTACTGCCATTTGCTGAGCTTCTAGGGGGTCCTCAGTGGGAATTTCAGCAAGACAATGCTTCAATTCACACTGCAAAACATTCAAAATCTTGGTTTAATTCCCATAATATAAGAGTTCTCGACTGGCCAGCATGTAGCCCAGATCTTAACCCTATAGAAAACCTTTGGAGCATTATGTGTCGCAAAGTTTATAGCAACGCTAGACAATACTCTTCTGAAAAGGAACTTAAGACATCTATTGAGAATGCATGGTACGATATCGATCCACAAACTATGCAAGATTTAGTTTCTTCCATGCAGTCTCGTGTATATGACGTAATACATAAGCATGGATGCGCAACCCGGTTTTAAAAATTGTTTATTTCGATTTTATTTAATTTGTGTCTAAACTTTTGAGACAGCAGTTTATTTTTGTTACCATTTAATTTATTGCAATATGCACAATTCCACTTTTCTTTGTTATAAATATTGTTTATATGTACAGCACATTAATTTCAAGCAGTGATTTGAAAATTGAATAAATATTTTTCAAAGTATGTAAGAATTTCTTCATTGTCTAAACTTTTGCGTCATAGTGTAAGCGAGTGAAAAAGAGACTTGAATAATTTAGAAAACACAATAATTTTTTCTTAGTTTTGTTTTTGAGAAAAAATGTCAACGTCTAATTTTTATAACATATAATTATACATTGGAGGTTCACAGTGCGCACCTTCGCTTCCCGTCGCCAAGGCGTATTATTAGGTGACACTGTGACGCTGTGAACCTGCAATCAACAAACGAGGTTTTCCTCCGGTCACAAACACCTGAAACAAATTGGGTCGCTAAATTAATTATGAAATTAATTATGAAATAATTACTTATATTTTAATTATGAAAGAAAATTAAATTCTCTGATGGGGCTTATACTAAAACTTAGTTTTTAAAAGTTACTTTTTGAAAAAATGGCAGCCATTTGAACAAAAGTCTTTTTTCGGCCTGTTTTTTTCCTTTTGCGAGCTCGAAAAAATAATGAAATAATCAAAACTATACTTTTGGGTGGTATAAGCTCCAGAAAAAAAACGATTTTCTTTCTTTTAAATAAAAAGTGAAGGAAATCGGTCGAATAGTTCTCAAGAAAATAATAGTCGTTCAGTTTGAAAAACATGGTTTCGAGAAAATCATGTTTAAAGTTTTAGAACAGCATTACGTTCAACGAACAAAAAAACAAAAACAAAAAACAACAAAAAAAAAAAAACAATGTAATGAATTGGAATATCACGAAACGTTTTTACTCTTTCAGGGACAAAGTAATTTCGTAAAGTACTGAAATGACTGAATGACACCAGAATTTAAAAACATATTTATTTATAAATAACTAAAGTGTTTTTTTTTTCACTACTTAATAAAAGAAAAATTCTATTCGAAAATTTTGGCGCCAATGTGACATTTAGGCTTTAAAATTAAGTTATGCACAAAGGCACCACCGTTCTTCAAAGTGTTAATGTAACAATCTATACATTTGAGAGATCCAAAGAATGTAAAATAAAAAAATGAAAATTTTAATCCAAAGAAATAGACACACACACACCCTTTAAATTTCGGAGCAAGTGGCTCCGTATCTTCTTAATGGAGGGCGAGTACAAAGTCTGTTCCTGATTACAAAACGTTAGTGTGAATCTCAAAATAACAGCTGAAGATATTAATTTAATATTTTTATCATTGCATATCGCTCGAAAGTGTTGACTCTAGGCCAATTTGGCAGTCACAGCACCCGGTGGCCCTTTTTAACTAATTTTCGCTCGCGGTGGCACTTTTAACATATTTTACGTACCTGATGACCCTTACTTCCCTTTTTGATGTGCCCCTTCAATCGTTTCCTATTCCGGACGCGAGAGAAGCAAAATCCCGAAATACGTCTATTGATGGCGGAAAATAAATCGTAAAGGTCGTCATTCGGTTGCAGGGAAATATCGCGAAATTTGTCAATCCGTCGTGGGAAAAAAATAGAGAAAATTCGCCAGTCCGTTACAGGCGAAAATCGTGGATTCTTCAGTTTGACGTGGGAAAAAATCGCGAAATTCGTTCATCGATCGCATGAAAAAAAAATCTGCAAGTTTTGCCAGTAAGTCGCGGGTAAAATTCTAGAAATCCACCAATCGCTCGCGGGAAAATATCGCGAAATTCGTCAATCAGTCGCATGAAAAACCGCGAAATTCTTCCATCGGTTGCGGGGAAAATGCAAAATTTGCCAGTCAATCGGGGAAAAATCGCGAAATTCAGTCGCTCGTGGAAAAAAAAAATCGAAAAATACGTCGATCGGTCGCGGGAAAATATTGCAAAATTCTATTGATAAAATGAGAATAAATAAACCAGTTCAAAATATGTTTTTTGAAGGGGGTGCAAGACTGCCTTTTTTAGAACAGTGTGCTATTTTTAAAAAATCCTCGATATAGACGATATAACATTAGTAATTACTTTTTCTTTTCCTCATTTTCGGAAGAAAATGAGTAATTAATTTGCCATCTTTAGAAAAATTTCGTTAAAAGTTACAAAAGAAATTAATATGTCGGAAACTAATTCAAATTAAAAAATTCCAAGAGCTTATATGACATCCTCTAATCCCTGCAGAACTGGCGTTAATTTCATAGCACTACGTTCCATATTCTAAAATGAGTAGTAGTGAAATGCAAATATACAGTCAAATTTTAATATAACAGATTCACATTTTATTAGTAAACATTTTGTTTGATTTAGACAATCGTGTTTATAAATATTTCTTCCTTACAGTCACTTTTTAGTGGAATCATAGTTATTGATTTTTCACAATTTTATTTAGGATTACTTAATTAAAAATATGCAAACTATTTCTGTTACTTCGAACTCTCATTTCCGCAGCCATCTGCATGTAAATGCCTTGGTAAAAATGGCCTTTAAAAACTTTCGTTTCAGTTTAAAGTCAATTCAATTTCTGTGATTTTTTTTTCAACAAAATGAACTGAAATTATTACATTCTTTTAAGCAATTTCATGTCATTTTCTTTTTAACTTTTTAATTGCAAATAATAAGCATCAATTCCGTGTAAGAAAAGTTAGGAAAAGAACACCGAACGCGTCACAAACTTTTAGTTCCGTGCGCTTAGTTTGAAGCAAATTACTGCATGAACCGACCGAACTCAAAAATTCTATTTAATGAACCAGACACCCGACCCGAACTCGACAAAAAAATTTGTCAAACCGTAAACCGACCCGAACACAAAATGGAAGAAATTAATTCATATTTTATTACAATTACGGAAAAATAATTTACATCTGTATTATAAATTTTATGTTGAAAAATGTTAAATGTTCATCATTCTCATTAATGTTTAAATGTATAGTTTTTATTCATCTGAAAAGAATTTATTTGTGTTTTTGGAAATTTGACAGGTCTAGTCGAAGCAGTAAGTGCGGAAAAATATTAATACAGTCAAACTTCCCTTGAAAGATGTCCTATTTAACGAAATTTTCTGCTGAACCTTGACTTTGAACACCATTAACATGCAAATTGATCTCCATATTGCGAAAAATATATTCTATATAATGAAGTTTTTTCCACTTTCGTGCGTCTACAACATTCAAACGGAGAGGCTGCTGATGCAATGGATGTATGAATTTATTTTAGCGGATTGTATAAAAATGAAATTATTTATTTACTTAATCATTTCCATTCAAGCATTCAAAAGAAGAAATGCTGAAAACCTTCGGTACAATACGAAGGACATTCCAGTTTCACGAAAATGTTACCGATGAATTCTTCGATACTTACAAAAGTGTGAAATTTTTTATGAACGGTGTATTTTTTTTATAAGAAATCCGTACAAAGTATTATTATAGGCTTTTTTAAAGTTAAGGATTTGGAACAAAAAATCAAATTTTTAAATTTTTTTCTTTTGTTTGGAGTGATATACAGATATTGTTATACGTTTATTTTTCGCATACTTTATTAATTCAAATGAAGAGAAATCAATAAAAACATCACTTCGTATATGAAATAACTTTATATCAAATAACATTTAAAAGAAATAGTTGCTATTTAAAAGTATTTAATAATGGCTTTTTGTTACATAATGCATTCCACAATAATAAGTCTTCTTACACTTGGACAACATTCTTTCTCATTTATTTACTAGTAAACGCAAAAAGTATCATTTCAAACATATTTCTCAGTTTGTTTCTCGAACAGCAGATTACATAGTTATACACACATGACAGAAGAGTAGGAATGCCAAATGTTGGGGTATTCCATAATTTAGAATTAAATAATTTTATAATCATTTAATGATTTTGATAACAATTTATTGTTTCCATAAAAATCGATAACACTGAAAAAATATAACAGACTATTTTGATTTAAGGAACAATTTAAGGAATAAAAAGAGAAAATTTTGGTTGGATCAAAAAAGATACCGATATCAAAAGACAACCCGCCCTTCCCCTAAAATGATAACGTTATATATGCACAGCCCCAAAGACATGTCATTGTCATTTCTTTTTAGTAGTCAATTCAATTTTCGCGATTTCGTTTTCGACAGAAAAAAAAAAAAAAAAGCAAATGTCAGATCTGTTTAGCTAATATCACATCATTTCCTTTTAAACATTTGCTGCAAGTAAAAAGTGTCACCTCGTTGCTAGATAGGAAAGAAAAAAAATAGCAGGAGGAAAGCGAAAAAATTTCAATCATGGACTTTGTTGGACGCCTTTCTTATTATATGTGGGTGTCAGGGGAAGAAAAAAAAAGCATAAAGAACAAGAAATAAATGACATGCAAAATCATTTCATTACTTTTTCTGGTAATTTTACGTTATGAACAGTTCGTTTAAACTTGTTTGAATAAGACAGTATTATGTTCTTTTTTGAAAATGTGTTTAACATGAATTTTCAACTGAATTATTTTTACATATTTTTTTATTTAACTTTATTTACAAATAGTTAATAAAAAAAAAAATACAAATATTTTTTATTTCTTCGAATTCTTTTAAAAATTGAAATGCAAAGAGGTCATTTGACCCCTTTCAGAAGAATTAATAAAAGAGAAGATCATGAAGTTCAAGACCTTCCCATTGGGGCACTGCATCGGGTCAGGTAACCCGGCTTTACTCGAACCCGATCCGTGGTTTGGATCGGGTCGGGTTGTAGCTAAATTTTTTCGTTGTGACGTGGGTTCGATTCGGATTGGTTTTGTGTGTTTCGTGTTGGGATCGGTTTCGGATTGGGATGTGACTCTTGTGGGTCGGATTCGAATTGATCCGATTTTTTTAAAAGTGTAAAATATATTTCCTGGTTAAAAAACTTTACATTTCAACATTACTAAATATATATACAAATACAAGTTCATTTTTCAACATAAAAGATAAAATTGATATTAGAGATATAATTCAGAGGCTATTTTTCCATAATTGTTTTAAAATATGAATTAATTTTCTTTCATTTTGGGTTCGAGTTAAGTATTTCAGGTTCCTGTTGAAGTGTGTCGTAGAGTTCAAGGCTTTTTTTGTGTCTTGTTAGGGTTGACTTTAAATAAAACTAAGTTCGGGTTGGTTTATACGCCCGTCCATGACTCTGCTTTGTATGCGACCGAGGACAATTTTAAGTCATGTAAGCTGTTTCGAAGACTTCTAATTTCAGTCTTTAATAATAGGTAATTCATTCTTTACTTAAACGACTATGTATATAAAGAATCGATATAATTATTTATCATAATTGTAAAGTGCAAATGAGGACGTGAGTTTCAAAACTCCCTGTATCCAGAAAATCAAATTTTGGTTATCAAATTAACTTATAACTCAAATTTATTAATATAATTGCATGAGATATTTAAAATTAGCATTTTTTCAACAAAAAAATGATTTTTTTTTCAAAATTTTACAATTTAAATTTATATTTAAAGAAAATAAATTTTTAATTGCTTAAAATTTAAGTATACGTTAAACGTACATTAGTTTTACATCATTATCAATATTATTTGGGACTCTAGAACCAATAGTTTCGCTAAAATCTTGCGCACAGTAGATGCAGGTAACAAAGCAATTTGAAATTTTTTATCAAAAATAAACATAAAAAAAAGGTGAAATAAAGTTTTGAATATTGAAATAATTATGCTACATAAAACAGATATTTAGCTATCAGTGGTAAAAATGTTATGCATTTGTGTTTCATAGGGAATCAGAAATAAAATTAAATGTGACATAATGCTAGAATGCACGAATGCTAGAATTTTCAGTGAAAAATTAAAACTCCTGAGACACCTTAAGCGCGTTGTCCGATAACATATCTGTTAAATTTGTGTTTTATTTATATTTTTTATTTATTTATTGATGAAGTTTTAATTTTGTTATAAAATAAAAGACAGAAACAAATGTTGAACTATATTTAAATTGTTTTAAGTGCAAACAGGTTAATCTTTCGTAATCGGGCTGCACTCTTTAGAGATAAACTTAAAAAAAATTCATGATTGTAAATTATTTTTAAAAAAAATCCTAAAATTACGATATAGTTTTCAAACAAATTGCATAGCGTAACTCACTGACATGTTTTTACTTTATAATATATACTAGGTTGCAACAGGTAATGCGCAGACCAGGGCCTCAACGTCAGCTCTTCCAGTTATTATTATTATTTTTTAAATTTAAAACTTATGTAATATTTGAAACTCTTAACTGCAACTTCATTCCCGTCATATTAATATTACTAAGTAGTTTAAAGAGATTTTAAATCTAGAAATGCACTTACATGCGCTCATACTCAACACTAAATTTATTTTCTGTAAATTTTTCTTTTATACCAGAAAGGTATATGCCTCTCCGAATTCCTCATCCTTTCATTAATTTGTTAAACATAACTCTCTACAAACCATTATCTTAAATCGTCAATCTAAAATAATTAACCTATTGATTTTGTGTTAAAGGGACGGATAATTAATTGGCACAATCAATTGTTCTCATAAATATTTCATTAATTATTGATGACTGCTATAGTTCTGCTTATTTGAAATACCAATTCCAACCCTATTTCAAAACCTGATTATATGTCCTTTCACTTGTGCGAATTTCAATTCAGCTTTGTTTGAATAAAATTATTGATGAATCCTATAGTTCTGTTTATTTGAAATACCAATTCCAACCCTATTTCAAAACCTGATTATATGTCCTTTCACTTGTGCGAATTTCAATTCAGCTTTGTTTGAATAAAATTATTGATGAATCCTATAGTTCTGCTTATTTGAAATACCAATTCCAACCCTATTTCAAAACCTGATTATATGTCCTTTCACTTGTGCGAATTTCAATTCAGCTTTGTTTGAATAAAATTATTGATGAATCCTATAGTTCTGTTTATTTGAAATACCAATTCCAACCCTATTTCAAAACCTGATTATATGTCCTTTCACTTGTGCGAATTTCAATTCAGCTTTGTTTGAATAAAATTATTGATGAATCCTATAGTTCTGCTTATTTGAAATACCAATTCCAACCCTATTTCAAAACCTGATTATATGTCCTTTCACTTGTGCGAATTTCAATTCAGCTTTGTTTAAATAAAATTATTTTTCTGTTTATAAATGTATAACTAAGATTACTTTTCAAATGAATTACAGTAACTGAATTGTCATATTTTATTTAGAATGATCTAAATTTAAAACGAGGGAAAGTCATTAAGTAGGTTACACCGATATGAGGAGTCAGAAATTAGTAATAAATTGTTTCCAAATATGCCAATAGGTGGCAGAACTATCCAACTGTAAAATGTTACAGTGGGGTGGCCAAATTATTAGTTACACTGCAATTTTTCTTACTTTATTAAGTTCTACACTTAAAAACTGGCTTAAATTTGTAAAAGTTTCTCCACATGTCTTTGGATTTAAATGCTGGCAGTGTTGCCTTCATGTTTTATTACTGACGTAACTGACAGTTGACATTCAAAAAGTGTCATTAACTGGGCAAGTATCTCTTAGTGTAAAATGTGCATTAGGGATGTTATGGAAAGACATGATTCTTTATATTTTTATGGTGAATTCTGTTCAGATGTGTACTAATTAGTGCAATGTGGATTCTAATTATACTAATTCTCTATTTTTTGTAATGTTAGATTTTAATAAAGTTACAAATGGAGAAAAGTAAAGATTTGTTTTCGGAGATAATTTCAGAGATAATTCGGAGATAATTCTGCATTGTTAAAGCATTCCCATTATTTACAAACACAGATTTCTATTCGCATACATACATCCGCTATGACTGTAAGCAGAATAAAATCTAAACTTGGTACAATCGCTTTCACAGGGAGTCAAAGGTATGGAAACTCTGGGTGTCGACGCTTCACTATGCCTCGAGATGAACGAAAAACCCGTTTCGTTTGTCTTGAAAACAAACAGAAGTCCACAAAAGAATTGACAAGAATCGTAAATTAATCTGGCATTGCTATTTCTACCAGAACAACAAATCGTCGTGTTGCAAAACTGAGGTTTAAATGTGGCAGATTAGTCAAGAAACCCAAACTGACTTCAGCTATGAAATTGAAGTGTTTGTCTTGAACCAAACAGCATTGACACATGGCCACTGAAGATTGGAAAAATGTAAACACAGTAGTTTTTTTTTTTGTATGTTTTTCGTGCTATACGTATTTTAATTCCTCACAATACCACTTCGAACCTAATTGTGAAAATTTTCAGATTTGTTCCTCCTACGAGTTTCACATCGAAATTAATGACAGACAAGTTTTCCTTTGTTCGAAGCAGAAAAGTCGAAAAATGTCAACCGGACTGTATTTCAGAGGCGGTCAAGCACTCACGTAAGGTCATGGTATAGTCTGTCATCAGTGGAAGTGGTACAGGCAATCTTTACAATGTGCATAGCGTGATGAATCAGGTTCAAACTAAAAAAGTATTGGAAGAAAAGCTGATCCCTCAACTAAAGGAATGGTTTCTTGATACCTCCAAATGTATTTTCATGCATGACTCGACGCGATTTCATAAAGCGTAGACAATAACAGAATTCTTAACTGAGTCGAAAGTAAATATTTGCCATGGCCGGGCAATTCTCAAGATTTAAACCCGACCGAAAACGCCTAAAAGCTTCTAAAGCGAAAAGTATCAAAAGAAACTTGATAGCAGTCTTTTTTTTACGGTCTGGCACCATGATGAGGAACGGCAAAAAATCTAAAAAAATCTATACGCCAAAAAGAGTACAGGCCGTTATCGACGCTAAGGCACGTTTGACGAAATATTAAGGATATTGTCTTGAAACACTTGCGCTAAGTTTTTTCATAATAAATTTCTATTTTATGAATGAAAGTTTGTTTTTATTTCTAAACCATATGCATTCTATACAAATATACTTAAAATAGCTTAACAATCCACCAGTAAACGAAAATATATAGCTTTAAGTTCATCAAAATGTAAATTTTAGACTTGTAACTAATAATTTGGCCACCCACTGTAATTTCGAATTTATGAGACAACAATTGGACAAGATGAATAGCTGCATTTGAAAATGGCGAAGGTGCTGGAGGAGTGTTCGAGGATGTGCTTGAAGCGTTTCAGTGGCAACTTCTTCAACATTCACCTTACAGTTCAGACTTAGCTCCAAGCGATTATCACCTGCTTGGCCCGCTGAAATTGCATCTAAGCGGCAACCATTTCGCGACTGATGGAAGACGCTGAATGTGAGATACACACTCGTAGATAGTTGAGACACTTTCAAAGACTTTTATGCAGCAGATATTGGGAAACTCATAAAGAGATGGGACAAATGTTGCAACGTAAAAATGGCAATTACATACAGAAATAAACATGTTTTTCAAGTATGTATCCCCTTTTTAGGGTTCCGTACTTAAAAAGTAAAAACGGAACCATTATAAGATTACTCCTGTATCTGTCTGTCACAGCCATTTTACTCGTAAACTATGGAAGGGCGTAAATTCAAATTGTGAGAAGTAATAAAAACTATACTGACCCACATATATACAGATTATTAAACATTCATAAATATATTTAGGAAAAATGTGGAGGGGCTAATTAAGCTAATTGAAGAAAAAAAGTATTTTCTTTTATATCGTGTGAAAGCATTCGTAACGCTGAACTCAAAAACACATTTTTTTTTTTTTTAATTTTAGGTATTATAGTTGCAGAGATATTGTCGAAAATGTTGTGCAAAAATAAGTCCCCAGCCCCCCAATTTAGTGAAACTAAAATTATGAAAAAAATTAGAGGTAGTAGACGTTAATTTAAACCTTGCAGGACAATTATAGCGATTAGGGTCCGACTTAGGCTATGTCACTATCGAATTACGTTCATCATAAACAAATTAGGATAAGATAAAAAAAAAAAAAGGTTATATAGAATAGTAATATTTGATATTATTTAGGCTTCATATCTCTTTGAACTTTTATGGTTATACCCATTCATACTTTTCTAGTACAAACAGCTATACCCAACCGTACGTTGTATAGTTTTTTACAAAGTCTTATTATTCTTTTAGCAACGATTTTTTTAATAATGCAGTTAATAATTCTCATATTTATTATACGGAACTACCAGGACGCCAGTAATACTCGCACTTGACCGTCTATTTGTATTGGCTTTTGTAACCTACTTACTGATTTGCCCTCGTAATTTTCTAATGTTTTATTGCTTAGAACCTGTAGTTCCACAGTCGTCTGCATATACAAATGCAAAGGCATGATTTGGTTCATTTTGGCTGGTGTATGCACACACATATAGAGTCAGAAATAGACACACATGTACATACTTATATGTTGTCATTTCTTATAAACGAATAATCAAACCTCCGCAATTTTCTTTTCTTTTAACTAGAATGAAATCGAAATGTCACATTCGTTTAAGTAATTTCCCGTCATTTCCTTTTAAACCTTTGCTACAAGTAATAAGTGTCAACTCTTTGGAATGAGAGAAAAAAAACTTGGAATCGTGGGCTTATTGAGACGCCTTCCCTATTCTCTATTATCAGTAGGAGTCGGGAAAAAATAAAGTAAATAACAAACGACAAGAATTTGGTTAACATGCAAAATCGGGTTATTAAATTTCCGCGTAATCTTGCTTGTGAACATTTCTTGTTTAACACTGTTTCGGCAAAAGAATGTTATACAGGGTGGTAAAAAAAAAGTTGACAAAATGACATGGCAAATCAGGAACAAGGATAAAAAATCACCTTGGAACATAGGGTCGGAAATCACTTATTGAGTCACAAATACAGGGTGTTTCGTCTTAACTCAATTTGGGTTGACGGTCATAACTTTCAGAAAACTGAAGTAAATTATAATAAAACATTTAACAGACCTTTGTTGTAAATGTGATAACACCAAACAAAAGTGATAGAAGTTTGAGCTATCAGTATGTACTAGACGCCCCACATTTTGGACTGTGATGATCAGGGACCCGGAGCTGGAGCTGGAGCCCGGAGCCGGAGGGCTCCGGAGCTGTGTTTTTCCTGGAGCTGGAGCTCTAAATTTTCGTCAGCTCCAGGGCTCCTTTAGTTTTTAATATTCTTTTAATTTTTTTTCAGTCTTTTAAATTTCTAGGCTTAAAATATTTTAATTACATCATTATTCAGTATTTTAATTATATCATTTTTTAGGTTTTTATTATTATTATTATTAGGGAAGGAAAACTTCTCAAAAAATGGCAACACTACTTTACTTCTACTTTTTACTTGAACTAAGTGACAACACTATTTGAAAACAAATATGGCCGCCTGTTGTTTACATGTGTAGTCGTACAATTTTGGCTGCTTGAAAAGTGTAGAAGAAATTTAAGATTTTTGTGTTTAAAATTCTACCAAACTTTCTATTTTAAAAGCAAAAGCTAAAAGATGTCATATTTTCTGAACAAGCATTTCAAGTTTGATGAGAAGAAAAATGCATTTTGTCAGATCTTTAATGAAGATAGAAAGTATTTGTGAGCAAAAAATTAAACATGTAAATTAAAATCTGCAACTTAAAAGCGCGAAGTCGGAGCCGAGTTGGAGCCGGAGCCGGAGCTGGAGCCACGGTATTTTCTCTAGGAGCGGAGCTGGAGCTGGAGCATCAAAAATTGTTCGGCTCCGTGTCACTGGTGATGATCTATTCATACGGTATCATCGACTGCTTGAGCACCCTGTTTTCCAGATTTTTCGTGATATTATCTCATTTCACACAAAACAAGGATCATATCATTGCATTTTCATTGCAATATTTTAATTTTTCTCGAAATTATGACCGTCGACCTGAGTTTGGTTAGGATGAAACACACTGAATTTGTGCCTAAATAAGTGGTTTGCGACACTAGGTTCCAATGTGATTTTTTATCCTTGTTGTATGCCTGATTTGCCATGCCATTTTGTAAACATTTTTTTGAGTCACCCTGTATAAATTGCAAAACGGGATATACAGGGTGTCCCTTCTTACCGTTGGCTAGTAGCTAATTTCTAAATCGTTAGTTTTAGAAGTGCTCCAATTGCAAGAATGATTCAAATGGTCCATTATACATCAGGGTTATCATAACTGAATGACTGGATAATAAAAAAAATTATATTTTCAAAACTAATACACATGGGTGCGGAAAAACTATTGATAACTTTTTTCTTAATGTTTGTGTGTGTCTTTTAAATGTTGTAGAATTATTTTTTTTGTGTGTGTATATTTGCTCTTTATAATCTACAGGGCTTGAAATTCAGTTTTTCTTAGGAGGGGAGTCTCCCTACCAACATTTATAGATGGAGGGGAGTTGAGCTATTTGGGAAGGAGAAAAAAAATCTAAAATCCACTGTTATTTTACATGCTATTTAAAAACTTACATCAATTATTTTATCATGTCTGTATTAATACAGACATTTTTTGGTGCACCCTTTTGGATATTTTCCTTTTTCTGTCACAGGAAGAAAATATCGTGAAATGTGCCAATCGGGCATAGGAAAAATTCGTGAATTTCCTCGAATGGTCGAGGGAAGAATATCGTGAAATTCATCGATTGGCCGCGGTATAAAAAAGCAAAATTCATCGATAAGGCACGGCATAAAACTGAATTTCGTCAGTCTGTCACAAAAAGTAACCGTAAAATTCGCGGGTGTTTTTGAGTAAAAACAAACAAATAAACAAACAAACAAAAAAACCCCCCTGAAATTCACAGCAAATTTCCTGAAAGGTTACAGCAGGGGATGGGAAGGGAGTGGGAAATCCTCTCCAGGCGCTAATTATTTTTGCTGCAGGTCGAGTAAACACTTTTTTTGGTTTGGTTTGATTTCAGGCTGAGTGTAGATTCCTGTAAATTGGATTCGGGTTAAACCCAATTTTGCAAAAGTTAGTTCAGTATATTATTGCAGATTAAAAAAACTATACCTATAATAATAAATATAGGTATTTGTGTGTGTGCTGTTTTCTAAAGAGACCGTAGCGGTGTTATCGCTACTTTTTGACGAAATTCCCATTTTTTTCTGCAGCCCTTTGACGAAATTCGCGTTTTTTCGCGATCATTTGACGAAATTTGCGTCTTTTTCGCTATTTGACGAACTTCGCATCTTTTTCGGGATCTTTTGATGAAATTTGCGTTTTGTCGCGATCCTTTGACGAAACGCGCGTTTTTTCCGCGATCCTTTGACAAAATTCGCATTTTCCGCGATCCTTTGATGAAATTCGCGTTTTTTTTTCAGCGGCCCTTTGACTAAATTCGCGTTTATTCCGCGATCCTTTGCCAAAACTCTCGTTTTTACCGCGTTCCTTTTGCTATCCTTTGATGTAATTTGCGTTTTTTCGCGATCTTTTGATGGATTTCTAGTTTCTTTTCGCAATCTGACGAAATTCACGTTTTTCCGCGATCCTTTGACAAAATTTGCGTTATTTTCGTAATCCTTTGCGACGAAATTGGCGATTTTTTCCTCGAACGATTGACGAAATTGAATTTTTCGACGATCATTTGTCGAAATTTGCGATATTTTTCTGTTGAACTGATGACCGATTTTTCATAATTTTCGGAACTTAATGCCTTAAATTTTCAGAAAATTCGGAACAGAATCACCTCTGAATTCGCCAATTGGTCGTGGACACTTGTCAACCGATCTCGAGAAAAAAAATAATGAAATTTGTCTATCGGTTGCTTGAAAAATTCGTGAATTTCAACGATCTTTCACGATAAAAAAAAAGAAAAAAAAAAAAAGCAAAATGTGTCAATCGGTTGCGCAAAAATATCGGGAAATTCGCAAGGCGTTCGTGGAAGTTGATCGTTAATTTCAAAATGCAAAATTTTCAGGAAAATGGTAAGATTTTTTGGACGGGAGGCTCCCGCCCACGATATTCTTTTGGGCGGGATTTCAAAATTTTGGGCGCGAATCCCGCCGTCCCGCCCTGAAATTCAAGCCCTGATCTAAATATTGCCTTATAAGTAAGTATTTTTGGGTTATTGTTTGCATTTCGTCTTCTGTGCCGAAAAACTGTTCACTATTGAATAAGCTGTTAACCATCAGAATGGCTGCATATTAGCCAAAAACAGTAAAACTGCCAATTCAAGTGGTGGCATAGTAGCCAGAAAAGCTCATCCAGCCAGCGTGATGGTTTTTGGCTGCATCACAAGCAATGGGAAATCTCCTTTTGTCTTTGATCCCGCTGGTGTCAAGATTAATCAGATCAATTATCTCAACGATATTCTAAAGGATACATGGCTAAATTCTCATTTTTGAAATAATCCATATGTGTTCCAACAAGATTCAGTACCAGCCCATAAGTCTTGCCAAACGCAACGGTGGTGCCAAGCAAATCTTCGTGATTTCATTTCATCTCAAGACTGGCCACCGAATACTCCGGATTTTAATCCACTTGATTACTCAGTATGGGAGTGTTGCAAGCAAGAGCCTGTGCTAATCCTCACAAAGATATTACTTCTTTAAAAGCTGCTCTGACGCGTAAATGGAACGGTCTCGACTACTTGCGGCGCACCGTGGATGCCTTCCCGCACTTTCTCCGCGAGTGTATCAAGGCAAAAGAACACCGAATCGAAAATGAATGATAGAATATCAATTGATACTTAGTTATCTTACGCAATAAAAATTATTGAAATACTTGTATCTATGGCGTTGTAGTAGAGATTGATTTCACTATCAATACTTTCTCCGCACCCTGTATAATAAGAGATATATGAAAATAAGTATGAACATTCGAAGTTATTTTTTCTCAGTTAAAAAGGTTCGATGTGTTAATCTTTCGTAACACGACAAACATCTAATCTGTAATCAAGTTCATTGGTGGCACCATAATAATGTGAATTCCCATTATTATTGTGTAATATTACACTAGTTATATTAGTTAAAATCACACCAGTTATATGAGTTAAATACTCCATAAAAATGGTGGCACCATGCTGCCACCAATTTTATGGAGTAACGTAATGACGGTTTTTTTTTTTTTACAGTGTATAACCCTACAATAATAATAATAATAATAATAATAATAATAATAATAATAAATTAAAAAAATATCCAGGAGTAAGATCCGGGTTTCTTGGTGATCATGTGAATAAGGGTAAATCATCGTTACCCGCACATCCAATCCAATCTAGCGTTGAGCCACAGAAAGTTAAAAACTTGGAATGTTTTGTTTTTCTTTATTTTGACATATAATAGAAATTTAAAAATACACATTTTTAAAATCTGCACATTCATTTACGCTAATCCTGTATGAAAATCCATTTTCGTCAAAATTGTCATTGTTTAAAAAGTTACGAAATTTAAGTTTTATACAGTCCCTCGGCCCTTTAAGTTATATTCAGAAAATATTCGCCATTGTCTATCAAATAAAATACTTAAAGTTAATTTTTGTACGACTAGAAATTACCAAGTTATGCTACTTTGAATTATATTAATTTTCGATATTTTCTATTATTAAAACGGAAAAAACCCGTTTTTAATGCTAGAAAACGTTGAAAATACACATTTTACTGACATTTTACTGTTCTACTTAATAGAATATGGAGAAAGCTTTTCTGTATAAAATGTATAGAAACCAGGGATCGTATAAAAATTTCAAGTTTGAAACTTTAAAAAAAAATAACTATTTTGATGCACATAATGAAGAACAACATTTGATGCATTTTTTCAATGAAAACTATACTACTAAATTTAACGGTTTAGAAATTAGCTATTGGTTAACTTCAAAAATGCCCTACCCTTTACGAAAAGGGTATCAATATTAAGTTAATTTTGCTTTAACGCATTATACGACACTATCTGATTCAAAAATTTACTAAAGCAAAATAAACCGAAAATGCGGAAAATCAAAATTAACTATATCGATAAAAGAAAATACTTTAAAATGCTAATCAAAAAATGCTTACTAAATTTCTTAACATTCTTTTTCCTGAAATTTTCGTGCAAATACATAGCATTTTTTCGCGAATTCTTTTGTTTATTTTGTCGGTGTGATATTTTATATTAAATTTTTACTAGAAAGAATTAATTCCAATGACACAGTGCCGCAAATACGTAAATTGCAGTTATTAATAGGACATATTCAAAATAACCCGTGCTCTGATTAAAAGTAAAAAGTAAAAAAAAAAAAAAAAAAAAAAAAAAAAAAAAAAAGAACACAAATAACTTAGTAAAACTGTGATACTGTTTGAAGGCTTGTGCAGTCTCTTCTTCAGGGCAAACTAAAAACTAGCAGAAAAACTGTAGAAACAGCGTATGAACTCGCCAAGAAGCAACGTTTGGCCACACAACTGTAGAAGTCTGCACGGGCCAAAATTTCCAGTCCCGACCCACCGAAACCCGGGCCCTCCTCGATATAAAAATTAAAAGTTAGGGATGAGCCCGGCGCGATATAAAAGTTAAAAGTTCGCCCCGGGCCCGGCCCGTAGAAAAAAATTATTGACCCGACCGGCCCGGTATAACAGCAAAAAGTTCGGCTCGAGACCGGCCCGGCTCGAATGACAAAACATTGATTTTTACGTCCATTTGGTAAAAATTTGTCTCGTACGAGGAGTTATGACCAAAAATACTTATGTTAGGCCTTTTTTTTTTTTTTTGTCATGTTTATAATTTTCATTTTTATGGAAGTGTCATAGGCTGCGATATTTATTTTTTTAATGACTCTCTATTTGTTGTATGTAAATGTTTGATATATCATTAATATTGTTAATCAATATTCCATCTATTGGAGACTTAAAAATCAGAAAAATACTATACAGTTAAATTTTCTACGATGGAATTGCATAGGAAAGGAAAAAAAAATGCGTTATAGAGAAGTTCCCTCCTTAGCAGGTATAAATGTATTATATATTTTTTACTTACGTATTAGTATATTAATTTTGCATGGATCAACATATTTTTCAGTTTAAGACAGAATCCCATGATAGCTACGTTATTTTTTACATGTTTTAATGTAATTTAATTTAGCTATATTTTAATAAACTTAGAAATCTACTATTCTTTAAAAAGAATAAATTTTAAGGTTTGTTGAATAATGGCGGTATAAAAATGTATGCATTTTTTGCAAAAACTTTCGAGCCAGGCCAAATTTTATTGATCTTTGAACAGACCAGGCCACGCCAAGACAATGATTTTCATACGGGCAGGGTGAAATCCGAGACTGAAAATTTTGGTCCGTGAAGAATAGGAAGAATGAAACCGGTCCCGGCTCGGTACGGGAAAAAATTTAGACCCGTCCCGATCCTTCAGGAAAAAAGGCCCAAGCTCGGCCGGACCCGGAAAGAGTAGTCACTAAACCCAGCCGGAGAGAGAAGTCCCTAGGCCTTGCCCGGCCCGAGCCTTCAGAAAAAAGTATGGCTCGGGCCCGGCACAAAAAGAGTGGAGCCGTCCCGCACGCGTGCTCGGGCCAGGGTCCGGCCCGTGCAGATCTCGAGGCCACTGTTCGCTCCTCCTGACCCGGCTGCCAAGAAGGGTTATGTGTTCCACGCGTATCTGGATATGTGGATTTCTTTATACCCTCGAAACATCCCAACGGCTGGATTGATTTTAATGAATGAGATCTCTATCGATTCGTCTTAACCGTCCGATGGTTATAGGCTAGATTTTGTTTTTATAAATACAAAATGGCGGTAGAGACGTAATAAATTTTTGCACCATATTGAGTGGCATATCATTGGATAGGTCTTTCAAAATGAAGACGATGTTTCATTGACTATTTTACAGTCAGAAGCTCTTTTAAATATTACACAACCTGGAAGTTATGTAGGTAGGATCTCTAGCTTTACTGCAACTCTAACCATCATAGACATCTATAAGCCTCATCAAAACAGTGTTTATAGATAGGAACTAACAATTAAACAGAACTTAAAAGTCATCAATACAAGTAAATAAAAAAAATAGGTAAGTAATATTAAAAAAAAAAATAGTTTCAAATTGATGAGAAATAATTAATTAGTTCGCTTTTTACGCAGTCGGGTTTTTTGATTTTCTAAATTTAATATTTTATTGCTCTTTTTCATTCTGCACTGAAGTGGTTCCAGAAATATTGAAGGAACCGCACGTTAATTTTATGGAACATTTATAATTTTTTACGAAATTTGTTTCACATCAAATAAAATTATTATAATTAGATTATCTTATAGAGATTTAGAGATATAAAATTAGAAATTTTTAAAAAGGGATATACCGCACAAAACGCGGACTACATAGTAAATGAATAAAAAAAAAAAAATCAACTATAAGGATTAATGATACTATAAATAAAATTAAAGATTCTGATTAAGTTAATAGAATTAAAAAGAAAAATAATCTCAAAACATTCAACATAAAGTAACATTTCGTGCGTTTAGAATTTCACTTCAGTAGCTTATCTTCTTTTAGTTCATTTTTTTAATAAAACTTTTATGAAATATCATATCTATACTATATATACATCGAATAAAACAAGAGGTTTTTTTAAACGTTTCATTACAAAAAAAGGTTTTGACATCAGCTTAGCAGTGTCAAAAAAATTTATAAAGATAAATCGACTAATGTAGAAAAAAAAGCATAATAATAATAATAAAAAAAAAGATAAACAATCGAACAGAGGCGTAGGCTTCTTGGTGACGAAAGCTCTAAAAGGAACTTCCGTTTGGTTAAACTGCATTTTAGCGATAGTTCTTCCGTCTCCGTCTTTTACAGCTTTCGCTTAGTCGCTGAAAGAAATTTTGTTGCTATTTCGTAGAAGAAAAAGAAAGTGCTAAAAAGATTTTGAGAAGAAAGGATACATAGAATAGTGGAACATTTGGAACATAGCTTCTAAGAACGGCGATCAAACAACTAATTATTTACTATCACGCAAAAAAAAAAAAAATTGTTAGAGATTACAATTTACGTTAATAATAATAATAAAACCCTGCCTCATTGGATTTTATTTACGCAGGTGCTTTGAAATGGCTTAGTAGCATTTTTAATTTTTAAATCGCCCTTATACTGCATACTCCATTTGAGAATTTTACCAGATTCGAACCCGTATTCTATTTCAGATTCTATTTCAAGTGAAACCGATCCCAAAAAACAAATTTTTGTCCAATCCGATCTGAACCCAACACAACATAAATGCATACACATCTTCTAACATAAATTGCTCACAATGACTATTAATAGATAACATCAATAGATATAACAACATTTTTTCAACACATGAAAGCAATATTGACTAATAAGAAATCTTCTATAATCCTGATTCAAGGGAAACAATAAATGTATTAGGCTATTTTAAGAATTGTTATCATTTAACTTTTATTTGAAACAAATAGCATACGAATAGGAATCAGTAATACATTCCTTCGAAATACGATAATGATTTCTTTCCTTAATCGGAGTGCTTTCATCATAAATGGCGCGATGGTTTTCAGGCGATTGAAAGCAATTAAAAAATTAAAGTTTTATCGCTTTGAACATGCTAATTCGTCGAAAAAACACAGACTGGGAAAAATCACTTTTAAAATTTTAACTTCAAAAATAATTATTCTAAATTTACAACGCTTCTTCCTCCTGGCTGCGATATATTACAAAAGATAGGCATTTAGCTTCAATCGCAACGTAAACGGGGAAGTGGGTGTGGAATTTAAAGAGACAGCGATGTAATAAAACCGCTTTTAACTGTATTTATAATACTGGGATCTTTACGAAACTTCATCAGAATATACTAGGGATAATAAAGTATAATGTAAGCAAAAAATTAGGAAATCGATATTTTCGTCATTTTTTGTCGCGAAGTCCCCTTAATGCTACATATGCGGCGCTTTTAATGCCACATATGCGCAACCTGGTGGTTAACTGCTCTTGTTAAACAACTATAACCCTTCATTTAATGTTTCCTCATATATACATAGCCTATCGTAAAAGATGTTTTAATAAAATGAAGTTGACGCCCTAGTAATTATTACTGGGTTTTTTTTTTTCTGTCATATGGCTGAAGTTACTGTAATATTTCTATCAGGAAAAGTAATTAATCGTGAAATAAAATCTAAATCACTTGTAAACTTCCGAAGATGGAAAATAATATGATAAAAATGTTTTTAGAAGAAAGACGAGACAGAAGAGTAAAGCTTTTAACCTAGCTTGTAAAAACAGTGAACAAACAACTAACCTGATATCACGCAAGAAGAAAAAGTTACAGAAAATATTAAGGGATAAAACGAAATTTTATTACATTAAAGCAAAACAAGTTATTCGGGCTAAATTGTAAATTAGGTTGATGTTTTTTATTAATAATAAATACTAATATTATTATTATTAATTTCATTAAGAATAAAATATAATAATAATAATAATAATAATATATACTGGCAATATCAATACATTGATCACCTAATTAATGGAATTTGTTCAGTATAAATTTTGCATTTTTTTTCTTTTGCATATCCCTGTAAACGAAGTATAAGAGCTACATACATAAATACACTCTAAATAAAAAGGAGTGACTATTCACCCCGGAGGAGTGAATAGTCACTCTATCGCAGAATCAAAATATGCCCAACCTCTTTAGAGTGACAATTCACTCTGAGCAAAAGTGAAATTTTTGACTCTCTGAAAGAGTGAATAGTCACTCCTGGGAAGTGAATATTCACTCTAAACAGGGGTGGATAATCACTCTTTCGGAGGAGTGACTATTCACTCTTGCTAAAGGAGTGCGGTTTTTCACCCCTGGTAGAAGTGAATAGTCACTCTTTCATAGTGGTGAATGTTAATTTTTTATGGAGTCAATTCTTTTTTAATTTTGCTTTTATGGGCATTTTAAAAGAATCGCATATTTTACAGCATGCAATGAAAATAGACACAAGCGTGGTAAAGATTGGAATAAAATACTTTATCAGCAATATTTATTTAATTCATAGTCTGAAACATTAATTGAACTTTTAAGGAAAAATTTAGTTAAAGTTACACATTGAATTTAAATCAGATTACTGACAGAAATAAACTAATATATTTTATTCCAATCTTATCCTTTGTGTTTGCTTTTATTGCATGCCCTATAAACATATTTCTTTTAGAGTTTTAATGGGTAGATGTGCCAGTAATGGATACCCTTAAGGAATTTCTTTTAAAATTATTTTTTATTAATAGTTATAATTCTTATATTCCAGTTTTTCAATATCATATTAACCTATCAACAATATTTAACCATTCTTATAGTTCCATTTCCCAATATGAATCAAAATTTAATTTTAAATAACAGAAATATATCAAAATCTCAAAAGACCGGTAATGGTGGTACTCTGTGGCCCAGTCATGGACACCCTCTGTTCCAGTAATGGGCACCCCATAAAAAGTAATAAATATAATTGTTTTATTGTATTTAGAACCAGAATTTAATGAATACACACTAATGAAACAAAATAGTTATTTTCAAATAAATTTAACAATTAGGATACCAGTAATTAATAAAATATTTGTGATAATCATTTACTGTTTACATCCATTATTGTAATTATCAGAAGATCGATGTTTTAATTATTTTAGATGGATAGTTTGAAATACTAAATATCAGGTAATTACAGCTATCAAATTATTGAAACAGTGGGGGATTTAAAAAGGTAATTCAAAAAAAAAAGTTTTGGAATATTATTAGTGTTCAGTTTCGTCTCACTATTTTTAACAATTAATATTCCAGAGACTACCTGATATGTCATTTATAATAATTAATATTACAAATATGAAAGAAATGATATTATCAGTTGAATATTTTAAATACTAAATAAAATAATTTCAAAATAAAACTGTAGAACTGATGTTTGAGGCCACAGATCTGCAGATTTACTAGTTTCATTTATATTACCTATAACTTTAATATTACTTTTTTTTTTTGTCAGAGGTGAATAAGGAAAATTTAAGACAGAAAATAGATTTTTAATAGCTTCTGTAACTTGTTTTTATTTAAACGGAGAGGGATTAAGCCCTATGAGCCCCTCTTTGACTGTACTCTTAAACAATATTTTCTGCTTCCTGGCTGGTTTGATTGCCAGATTATAAAATATGCAAGGTACATATACATAAAAAAAAAAGAATAAAATATTGAAATTTTATTAATCACATGAAATTAATTTAAAAGCAGCTATTTATAAAAGTTCTGGTGTTATTACATTTTGGTAAGAATAATTTAAAAATTAAATTTGATTATTTAGGTTTGCAGTTAAGTCAAAATATTTTATGCACTATAAACATTACTGAAATTGCATTTTTAGCAATTTCTACATGGGGTGTCCTGTCCATTACTGGGAAATGACTAATTAACCATCGCAGTAATGGACATCCCCTCTTAAAACCTTAAAAATAAATGAAATTTTGTAAATGGCCTTTAGTATATAAAATTCTAAGTTTTCTGTGCAATTTTTTTTTGTTTATTCGCTGTGATTTGTATTTGTTTTAATATGATCATGGAGTCTAACTTTTAAGTTCTCTGGTATAGGTATACATTTTTCTTTTAAACATATTCCTTAACTTAATCATGGTTTCTAATTTTCGACCATTATTGCTGAAAAATGGAATTAATACAATACTTATTACTGAAACGACTCGGTAAGCCATATTTAATTTAAATTTTTTTATTCCTGTAGATGTTGTATTTTGTGAATATGAGCAAAATAGATTTTATATGTTTTATAGGAAAAGATTGGCCTAGAAAATAGAAAAAAATAAATATAAAAATAAACACATTACATTTATTTGTATCTGTATGAATTTTAATAAAAATAAAGTAAATGACTTCATATGCAATGTTCTTATTGTTTGAAAAACATTTTAATGTAAACAAGTAGTTATTAATCTCTTTAAAAAATATTCAGTCGAACATTATGTAAGTAAATGTGAACTTTTTAAAAATTATACTAAAGCAGTCTTATCGATAAACTTCAAAATAGGCATAAAAACATTTTATTTCAATGCTTAAATATCATGTTTTATTTTTTAGTGCCAAAAATTAAGGGTTTCAAAAACGTAGGAAATGCGTTTAAAATATAAGGAAATTTAATAACAGATGCAGAATGTCTATAATTAATTTTTTTATATTACTCAGTCTCGAAATTTTAAAAATTTAAACCGCAGAAAAATGCTTAAATACAATAAAAAAAATAATATACCAACCTTTTCGTAATGTCATAATCATCAAATATCATATTTAACTCCGAAACAATAATAATGATGATAAATACTCCAAGTGTATACTCTAAGTTGTCGCCTTTAGAAATCAGTAATAAACAACAACAATAACAAAAAATCTCATAGAACGGCAAATTGTTTTCATCGTGTTTCAGATATATTCTGACTCAGCCTCGCAAACGAAGCAGATAATTTTTTTGTTTTCAAGCGTTTGCAAAAGTAGGATCACAGTATTGAAGAATAAAATATTTACACTCATTATTTTCTTTTTATTCGCATTGGCTGAACTAATGAAATTTTGATTATTTTTTGCTAAGCATTGTGTGCTGTTCAATTGTTAAAACAATCACAGTAAACTCTCTGTAAGGCGTACTCTGTGTAAGACGGAAATCTGTCTAACTCAGAAAGATTTTCAAGTCCCTGCGAATCCATAGGCATAGAATAAAATTTGTCTAAGGCGGAATATTGTCTACTACGGAAAATTTCCTCGGTTCCGATCGACTCCCGCCTTAGACAGAGTTTACTGTATATTTCAAACCGCTACATGAAGAAATATAATGACAATCACTTTTCTAGGAAATCAATTTTCTAGGAATACAAATCAGGAGAACACTCCACGATCAATCTTTTTCTATACAACATACAACAATTTAGCTAATAATCTTAACATTCCACGTATCTACACGGATAAATGCTTAAAATTAAATAAGACTTACCTTTATTTTATGTATTCCATAAAGAATAATTTTAATGATATCCTAATCTGTTAATCTTAAGATGGCGGACGAAAAAGTGATAATTTTTCTTATCTTACAAGGGCATTGTCGCCTTGCTGTTCTGATTGGTTAATAAGCAATGCATACGTAAGTCACTCTTTCAAGAGTCACTAATTCACTCTCGATAACGGAGTGAGACATTTCACTCCTTTCTAGAGAGTGGAAAATTCCACTCTTTAAGGAGTGTATTTTTACAAAATTCACCCCAAACAGAGTGAAAATGCCTGTCATTCTTTCAAAGAGTGAACTTTTCACTCCTCCCAATTTTAGAGTGTAACGAACACTTCCAAGATACTGGCAAAATAAATACACTGTCCCAATTATGTTCTTAATGATTCGGTATTTTGGACGTTATCGTAATGAGCACTTTTCCTCCCCCCCCCCCCCCTTTTTATGTGTGTGTGTGTGTGTGTGTGTGTATGTTTCCGTAAAATAACTAAATACCTATAAAAATTACATACTTGATTAACGAACTCATCTAAGATACTGGCAAAATCCATACACTGTCCAAATTAGGTTCAAATTGTGGATGTCATATATCATGATGACAAGATAGTGTATACCTTCGGGATTTTTTAAGAAGCTCCGTATACCCCCACTTTTCAAATAAAGCTATAGCGTACACTCTAGGCATGATATTCGTTACTTTAGCGTATAACCTCTGCCTATAGCGTATATCTCGTTTTTTTTACGACAACAACACTGAGTATAACACATTTGAAAATTCCATTTCAGAAATTACCGTCCAGTCGGAAAGAGTCCAATTCTCTTGTTGAGCCTGCATATTATCTATATATTTTTATATATGTTCCACATAGTATGTATAAAAATATTTCTGTTATTAAACAGATTGGAAATATTAAAATTCACCATAAGCGATTTCCAACAATAGGCGGAAATGTACTCGAATTCTTTTGTATAGTCTTGCGTGTATAATGTACAGATTTTTACGCACAAAACATATTAAACTAAAATTTAATCCAGGTAACATAATGCGTAAGAAAACTTTAAAAAAAAAAAAAAAACTTTCAACAATTACCATCTATACACGACACTGTATCTAGTTCTTTTACATATTCCTGAATATGAATTTATTAATATTCTACAAAGAATTCTTAACATAACAAATATAGCTCGGCTAGAGAATGTATACCATAATTAAAACTCCCCTTATACAATTCACGCCATAATGAGACAGTAATACATACGAATCTTTTTGTGAAGCCCTAATACGATTTATAGAATTTATACACCGCATAATAATATGCAAAAATTTAGTTAGACTTAAAAACGCATACCACAACTGAAAACGTACTTCCAACAATTATCGCTCATAGGCAGTACTGTAATTGTATTTTTTGTGTAGCCCTGTAAATCAATGATAAATGCTACACCGTAAAAAAAAAAAAAAAAAAAAAAAAAATCTGTTAAAGTACGAAAATTGTACTGGCAATCGAGACACCAGTACTATTTCCGTATTTTAACGGAATTTTTTTCCGTAAATTTTGTGAAAAAAATGGAATTTTTCTGGAATTTACGAAAAACAAATTCCGTTAAAATACGTAAATAGTACTGTCGTCTCGATTGCCAGTATAATTTCCGTATTTTAACGGATTTTTTTTTTTACAGTGTATGCATAACATATGCTATAGTAAGCCTCTTGTAGTTCCACCCAATAATGTAAATCAATTTTTTTTATAATAAATGGAAGTTAAAATTCTAGTGCTCAATTCACCTTGAGTTAAATAATTAAATTCATATAAATAGTACAAATACCTATTCAATAAATGCAAGTTAAAATTCTAGTGCTCAATTCACCTTGAGTTAAATAATTAAATTCATATAAATAGTACAATTACCTATTCAATAAATGGAAGTTAAAATTCTAGTGCTCAATTCACCTTGAGTTAAATAATTAAATTCATAAAAATAGTACAAATACCTATTCAATAAATGGAAGTTAAAATACTAGTGCTCAATTCATCTTGAGTTAAATAATTAAATTCATATAAATAGTACAAATACCTATTCAATAAATGGAAGTTAAAATTCTAGTGCTCAATTCACCTTGAGTTAAATAATTAAATTCATATAAATAGTACAAATACCTATTCAATAAATGGAAGTTAAAATTCTAGTGCTCAATTCACCTTGAGTTAAATAATTAAATTCATATAAATAGTACAAATACCTATTCAATAAATGGAAGTTAAAATTCTAGTGCTCAATTCACCTTGAGTTAAATAATTAAATTCATATAAATAGTACAAATACCTATTCAATAAATGGAAGTTAAAATTCTAGTGCTCAATTCACCTTGAGTTAAATAATTAAATTCAAATAAATAGTACAAATACCTATTCAATAAATGGAAGTTAAAATTCTAGTGCTCAATTCACCTTGAGTTAAATAATTAAATTCATATAAATAGTACAATTACCTATTCAATAAATGGAAGTTAAAATTCTAGTGCTCAATTCACCTTGAGTTAAATAATTAAATTCATATAAATAGTACAAATACCTATTCAATAAATGGAAGTTAAAATTCTAGTGCTCAATTCACCTTGAGTTAAATAATTAAATTCATATAAATAGTACAAATACCTATTCAATAAATGGAAGTTAAAATTCTAGTGCTCAATTCACCTTAAGTTAAATAATTAAATTCATATAAATAGTACAAATACCTATTCAATAAATGGAAGTTAAAATTCTAGTGCTCAATTCACCTTGAGTTAAATAATTAAATTCATATAAATAGTAGGGATTGACCGAAGCAGTAATTTTGCCAAATACCGAATACCGAAGCTTCGGTCAAAGTATATGCCGAATATTCGGTATTCGGCAACCGAATACTTAAAAAAAAATTATAAACATTTTTGCATATATTAGCTTTTTTAATAAACTTTAATTAAAATTAAATTCTTAATAATTTAATTCAGCTACATTTTTATTCTTAAATCTAATTACACAAAAAAAAAATTTAATGACTTCTTTCCACTCACAAATTCATTAAATCCATCACTTATTTTTTTTTATATAATATTTTATCACTAGTCACAGTACCCAAAATAACCTATGAAAGTATTAAACTATATTATTAAGGATGAGGATTATCAGAAAAACATAAGTTCATTCAAATAAAAAGAAACAACAAGCCATTAAAGCTGATTTACTGATTGTCTAAGTCTAATTATAAACATATTGAATAGGAATGTTCTCTTCTCAAATACAAAAGGTATTTTACATTTGACTATTTTTTGCCAAATAATTGATATTTATGTTTTGAATAATGCTTTAACTTTGTGGTGATAATATAAAAAATTTGAACGATTTTAACTTAATGGTTATAAAAGCTATAGGATAGACATAGGTCCTACATTAGATAATTTTAAATTAAAAAAAAAAAAAACTAATGTAGAAATAATTAAAATTAAATGATAAGGGAAAGTTTTTCTCTACTGTAGACAGTTGTTTTGATTTCACCCCTATGTAGACTATTTTAGGAAGGAAAAAGTTTTTTTTTTTTTTTTTTTTTTTTGTAATAAAAAATGGCCCTTGACTTGTTTTTTGTAGTGCAGCTGAACTTTGAACTCATACACATAACATTCAAATTCATTGTTTAGTCTACTCTACTTCGAAGTGAAAGAAAATTCTTCTATTTCTAAGAAAATACTTATCCGCAACTATTCGGCCGAATACTTAAAAGTATTCGACCGAAGCCGAATATTCGGTTTACATGCCGAATCACTGAATACCAAATCAACTATTCGGTATTCGGTCAATCCCTAATAAATAGTACAAATACCTATTCAATAAATGGAAGTTAAAATTCTAGTGCTCAATTCACCTTGAGTTAAATAATTAAATTCATATAAATAGTACAAATGCCTATTCAATAAATGGAAGTTAAAATTCTAGCTCAAAGAAAATAATAGCATTTAAATCCCACAGACGATGGCCTTGTGAAGGTTGAAAATGTTCTGGATTTTTTTTTTTTCTAATGTACTTTTAAGATATTTTTGATGTATTTTAAATACTTATAAATTATATATATGCACTTGAAAGTAATTCTTTTACAGGTATTTGTACTATTTATATGAATTCAATTTCTTTATGTTTGATCGTAGCCACTTATGTGACGGAATTATTTTATGTAATTCTGTAAACGAATGATCGCTCAATATTTTACAGATGGGATGTTTTACTGTACCTCAAAGATTAATAGAAATTTCGTTACGTTTGAAATAGCGTATCATCATTAAAATACACGACAAACGCTTTTTCTTTATAGGCCATAATATAACAGAATTGTTTTGAGAGTTATTGTAAATGCTGCACTCATTTTCAATAGAGAAGATGCTGTAGTAAAACTCAATAACACACTCGTATATCAATTACATGGCAATCCGAATATATTTACGAGAGTTAGAGCTCGGAAAGACGGCAAACATAGACAAACCGTCATACCGGTCACCATCAGGCAGTCATAAACCCTTTTCATCTATGCTGGAAATTGTTAAAAACCATTATATTAAAAAAAAAAAAAATCCGGTGGAAATTATAAATCTGTAGTTGAAAGCAGAATATTATACTTTAGTCTAAATATTACATTTATAATTTTTTGTGGTGAGGTATTTAAATAATTGTAAACTTTTCAATAAATTTAATAATGTTAATGTAATGTTTTCAGTATGAGTGTGCTGGTACATTTAATTTCTAATTATAGTACTATATACTAAATATTATATTGATATGGCTTTGTTCTCTAAGTGTGCGTGTGTGTGGAAGTGGAGGGAGAGGGGGGGGGGGGGGTGGAGGGTGCTATTTTTGTCCAATCTGGTCATAAACTGTTCTTAATAAATAATTATATCTATTCATTTAATGTTTCTCTATATACACATAGCTTGTGGTTAAATTGTGTTTATTTAAATTGTGCAAGACAGATGCCATATTTATATACAATGTTCTTGTGATGCGGCTTAAACTACTGTACATATATTTCTATCAGAAAATGAATTTAATAGTGAAATAAATCTAATTTACATATAATTCATCGTTGGATAACATCTCTTTTACGTGTAAGCAACTACTATCTTTAATTTCAATAAAATGAATTTAATAATAAATTCATTTTATTTGTTTCGTGAAAAAAATCTATTTTATAGATAACTAGCTCACCCGTCCGGCGTAGCCCGGGCCCGTGATAATAAATTTAATAAACTTTAAATTTGTATGATTTTATATCTTTAAACAGATTTCGTATAAATATATATTTTGAAACGAAAAATTCGTGAAAAAACCTTCTTATTTAGTGGTAAAAGCGTTGGTAAGAAGACATTTTCTTGTTTTTTCACGTACGGTAGTTTCATAGATGCACTTGGGAAGCGTCGCCGAAAAGTAGAAACATTCAATAACGAAAACGAACCTTTTTGAAAAAAAGAAAATAATAATAAAACAGTGGCACTCCGGGAGTGCCAATAGAAGTGAAAACTTCAACAATTATGTGTGTGTTTTTTTAATCGTCAGAAAAGGTTTTATTGTGCAGGAAATACTTTTAAATGTAGTGTTTTTTATTCATTATTATAAACTATTACTACCAAAATGATATTACAATTTTCACAGTAATATAATTTAACTATAAATTACATATAAATAAACATTAATAATTTGTAATATATATTATTATATTAAATTATATTATTCAATTATACATGTACATATAAATAAACAAATTTTCGTACAAAAATTCTCGTATTGCATTTAAAGATTTATCCGGTGAAATATAAACGGCAACCATTACAATTCAATACTATCCAAATATTGAAATCCATACTCCAATTCAATACTATCCAAAAGTATTTTTATTAATGAATACAGTACCACAATTATATTACGCTTGGCGCGCTAGTGTCTATGTGCCAAAATGCTAGCATGTCGGTTACGTAACAGTGTCTCCAAATCAGTGGTTTTTCTCCATCTCAAAAAAAGCTCAACGCGCCTAAAGAAGTTTTCGAAAACTGATAATGTGTGTGTGTGTGTGTTCCTGTGTGAACGCCGGGAGAAAAAGTGAGTTTTAGCTTCGTTCTTCTTTTGCCGATTGAGCTGAAGAGGGAAAAGTTCCTGTCATTCACCGCTTGGCGCGCTAGTGTCTACATGCCAAAATGCTAGCATGTCGGTTACGTAACAGTGTCTCCAAATCAGTGGTTTTTCTCCATCTCAAAAAAAGTTCAACGCGCCTAAAGAAGTTTTCACTTCAAAAATTTCAAAGCGTTAACAACAATATTTTTTCAAATGGTTGTGGCGTTTAAGACGTAAAAGTGCGATATTTTAGAATATGTCTCGCTTTTTCCGTGTACTGAAAAGTTCGGTGTGAATGGGCGTTAATATATTAGAGGGGGAAAAAAACAGAATTTGGTTCTTCTCTTTTACGCGTTCCAGAAAGCAGGGACTGAATATCTAAGAAAAATAATAATAATGGGTTTAGAATGAGTTTTTAGTTAATATCGCGGCTAATTATCGAAAAGTTAAAAATCTGAGCCTCGGGAACATCAAGTTTAGGACCTGAACATCCCCATCGAAATTTTCAGACTTGCGCGTGCGATAGCTTTTACTAGTTATCGCCGACAGACACGTACACACACACACATACATAAAGACAGGGCTAAACTTTTGATTATTAGTATTAGGGATGCACCGAATATTCGGTATCTATTCGGTATTCGGCCTATTCGGCCATGTTACCGAATATTCGGTTTGGCCGAATATCAAACTATTCGGTATGTCAAATATTCCGCTTGGCCGAATAGCAAATTATTCGGCATGCCGAATATTCGGTTTGGCCGAATATCGAAATATTCGGCCGAACCGAATACTTAAAAAACTTTTAAAACATATTTTTTAAAACCTTATACAACTTCTGCGTTTAACAGTCAACTTATAAAGATATTCAGAATAATTAGAAAGAGAATCATATTTAAATAAAAGAATGTTTTTACATTATTTATTTGCTGTTTGTTAAGTAGTATTTAAGAAAATTATCCAATCATGAGGATTTTCATAGGAATTAATTATGTACCAATGCAAGTTCCTCAACATTGTCCAGTAAATAATCTGTTTCTTGCTAAGATTTTAAGAACAACGTTTACAATCTCTGAAAATGATTGCCCACTCCAGACACCGATCTAGGATGCATTTAAAAACTTCCTTGCTTAATCAAAGGGAGTAGAACAGTTATTCTTGCTAAGTTGTCATAATATAAAATTTAAATCGATCGTATTATTTATTTACTTTTACTTTAGTCTCTTCCTGACAAGCAAATATATGATCCTGTATAATTTTTCTTCCAATTTTTTCACAATTTCTCTTTTATTTAAAAATTTTTTTTAGAATTTAACAAAATTTTATTCATTTGTTTTAATTCTCAGAAGAAGCCATGAAATTTAAAATTTTATTAATTAAAAGTTTTTTTATAACTATCCTCTTCTTAAATAACTCAAAGCAGATTTTTTTCAGCGTAAAGTTTACTTTAAAAAAGCTCTTGTTTATTAGAATAAAAGTTTCTGTTTTAAATATTATGTAAAATTGTTTTAAAATTCAACATGTTAATGCCTTTAAACTTTGAAATATAAAAGTATTCGACAAGCCGAATATTCGGTATTCGGCCGAATAGTTACTATTCGGCAGGCCGAATATTCGGTATTCGGCCTAGAAGTTACTATTCGGCTAGCCGAATATTCGGTATTCGGTTCGCCTGTTGGCCGAATATTCGGTATTCGGTATTCGGCCAGAATCACTATTCGGTGCATCCCTAATTAGTATAGATATGCATTTTTTATGAAAACATAACATAATGCAGATAATTAAATATAAATAAATACGAAGAAAAATAAAGAAAAATTAAAGAAAACTCTGTCTGAGAATGAGATGTTGGGATTCATTACTTCAACTGCTTACAACTTTATTGGTAATACAGTGATAAGGAAATATAACACGATGATTCTTATATGACATTTAATGAGAAATCGAACTATGATATTTATTTTTATCAAAAATTTCATCTTGTTAATGGAAATTGCAAATAATTGAAAACATATTTTCAAAGAAAAAAAATCTCTGCTGGCTCGGCCTACAGGCGCAGGTAGATTTCGAAGTTAAGTACTAATTTCACCAACAAAAACTAAATCAAGATTAGAGATAAACTCAGTTTAATAATTTTATCTGGTCACTTTTGAAGAGTTTTTTTATTTCATTTTTCTGTAAGAGTTGGTTTTATCAGAATCATGTTAAGGCGGTATTAAAAAAAAAAATTTCCCACGCTCTACAACTCAAAATTTTCGTACACATTTTCAGACTCATTTTTTAAGGTGAAAACATGAAACTTGCTGACGTGATTTTTGCAGAGATGTATATATTGGTCAATTTCATTTGTTTTCAATGGTATTATTGTATAGAAAGTTTATATATATAGATAGATAGGTAGATAAAGTTTTTTTACCGGTGGTGGTTTTGGGTTCTTGGAGTCATTATCGGCGCAGATTTGCAAAAAATTTTCAGAAATTCCAACATAGGGGAGAATGTAATAGGTAGTATTTCTTACGAAATCTACCTAAAACGCTGACATTTGAAGTTTTGGTCGGCACAAATTCGCACTAGTGTGAAGCCCACGGGTTAAAAACGCTTTTTTTTCCTTTTTTACAGCTAATTTATAAACGATTTAATATCGTCGCTATGCTGAAAAAAATATTGAAGTGATTCATTTACAGCTAACTTGGTAATATTTTAGTTGTCTTTTAAAAGTACTAAATAATTTCCGTTTACTTGCATTCTGTCGTTCTATGTTTCACGATTATTTTTCTTTGAATACAATATATGATACCTATAAATATTCAGGGCCTCTCACGAGTTCGGTCCGTAGGTCGGCCTAAATATGCCCCTGAGATACATGTAGGGATATTTTCAAATTCCTATTTTCTATTAACCTACCAAATTTTGGGCAAATAGGTGGCTCCCACGTTTAAGCCTCCTCTATAACAAGAACTGAAAAATTATTTTTTACAGAATTGAGCTCTGAGGCGCACTTAATTGTATGTATGGAACATTCTTGCGATATTTTTTGGGGTGCTGTAGAAAAACAAACAAAAAAACAACAACAAAAAAAAACAACAGTGGTCAATATTTGCACCAGGTTAAAAAGAATTTAATAACGAATTGAACAGCATTAAAGGAATTAATTTAGGGTACGATAATGATAATCAATCTGTTATAACAAAATCTTAAATTGGTCAAATGTAATATAACCCATGAAACACAATGGTAGAAAAGGGAAAATCACTGGACATGCTACTGTTTATTTATTTATTTATTTATTTTAATAAATTAAATCAGGAAATATAATTTTCACTAGTAGTATTTTATGTTAAATTATTGCTTTTTATTTTTCGTTTTTCGCATAGAAATATATTTTAAAATAAAATACGAGACATGTCTTTTAAGTAAGTACCGTTTTGGAATTAAAAAAAGACGTGCAAAGATATCGCAATAATTTTATTTTTACATGAAAGCCTGTACCTTCATCTACTTTTCTACATAATTTCCGTGATTATTGAGGCACTTGTCATAACGTGGCACCAGTTTTTGAATACCCTCCTCATAAAATTCTGCCGCCTGACTTTTTAACCACTGTATCACAAATGTTTTGACTCCGTTATCGTCTTGAAGACGCTGACCACCCAGGTGTTTCTTCAAGTGCAGGAACAAATGGTAGTCGCTGGGCGCCAGATCAGGGCTGTATGGAGGATGATCTAGAGTTTCCCATTTAAAAGATTTGATGAGATCTTTGGTCCGATTAGCCACATGTGGACGGGCATTGTCATGCAGCAAAACGATACCCTTACTCAACTTGCCACGTCTTTTGTTCTGGATTGCACGACGCAGATTGTTCAATGTCTCACAATAAGACGCTGCATTGATTGTCTCATTACGAGGCAGAAACTCCACTAGCAATACTCCTTTTTTGTCCCAAAAAACTGTGCACATGATTTTCTGGGCAGAAATTGTTTGCTTAGACTTCACTTTTTTGGGTGATGATGAATGTCGCCATTCCATGGATTGTTGTTTCGATTCTGGTGTGACGTAGGCCACCCATGTTTCGTCACCAGTAACAATTTGGTCTAAAAAATCTTCACCTTCATTGTGGTACCGCTCAAGGAAAGTCAATGCACTGCCTAAACGTTGGGTTTTGTGCAAATCCGTCAACATTTTTGGAACCCAACGTGAACACAATTTCCGGTAATTCAAGTTCTCGGTCACAATGCGATACAAAACACTACGAGAATATTGAGGAAAGCAGTCGCACAATGATGAAATTGTAAAGCGTCTGTTTTCTCTCACCTTTTCGTCCACTTTCTGCATCAAATCTTCATTAACGACTGAAGGACGCCCACTCCGTTCTTCATCATGCACATTTGTGCGGCCATCTTTAAATGCTCTCACCCATTTCCTTACAATTCCATCACTCATAATGTTTTGTCCGTAAACTTCACAGATCTCACGATGAATATCGATCGGTTTTACGCCTTTAGCACTAAGAAATCGTATAACAGCCCGTACTTCACAATCAGCGGGACTCACGATTGTCGGAGGCATCTTAAACACTCAGTAAACAACGTATACAATGAAGAATCAGACTGTAATGGCGTCAGTGCGTAGACAAGAGATGTAGGTAACCAGCGCGCATGCGCGGAACGCCGACCGTAGCGCTGCGGCGGCGGAATCGCAAAACGGTACTTACTTAAAAAACATGCCTCGTAATTACACCAACGATAAATTCTTTCGATAAGAAAATGCTCAGTATGATTTTTATTTATATTTAATCTCAAATAAAAATTAAAAGGCTTTTGTTGCAAAGCGCGTCATTTCACATCATGCGTAAGTGTTGAAATAAAATTTACTGACTAGAATTGATGCGAAATTATTTAAGCTAAACTTCTTACTAGCCTTAAAACAAATACAGTATAAATTTTAAAAAAAAATCCGCAATATTTATATATATTTTTTATATTTTCAATGTTTTTTTTTTCTCAAAATATATTTTTTTCTTCGGGTTTATTCAAGATGGAAACACACTTTCCTCACATAGACAATCAAAAAGATAGAAAAGGTAATGATAATGTAATAATAAAGGCAATAAAAAAATATGTGGCTTATTGCTATTTCGATTAGACTATTAACACGTTGAGTGCCATGGTGACTGATACTGAAGTTGAAATGTTTTAAATAATTTTTAAGAAAGTGTAATCCTGTAATAAATAAAAGGTAAATAAATTTTAAGTAATTACTTAAAACGATATATAAAAATTTTTTGTTTTATATCATATTTTAGACCGTTAGTCATCGCTGAATAACGCGTTCTAAATGGAAAGTTCAGTGTCAGTCACAGGTGACTGACGTGGCGCTTAACGTGTTAAAGTCCGCCAAAAATGAGATGAAATTTACATTCTGTTTCAATAAAGGCAAATTAGAATTCATGGAATGTTTGCACAATGTTTGAGAAAGTCTTTTTTTTTTTTTTTTTTTTTTAATGATACAAAGTCGTTTTACTACTGTAAAAAAAAGCAAAATTGTTACTTGGCATCTTTTGATCGATTGTTTAACATTTAATCGATTTTTCTCATGGCTTGACAGGAAGCATCTTTTTCTTTCTCAAAATCAGGGCCGCAGAAATCAGAGGAGAGATGGGAGGATCTGGTATAAACAAATTGGCTCTCTTAAAGGGCCCATCTCGCGAGCTATTTATAATCTGGTCTTTATTTCATTCTTTTCATTTTATTTTTAAGTCTTTATTTTTCTTTCTTTCTTCTACTTACTTTCTTACTTCCTAATAAACTTGGTGAACACCTTTTAAATAATAAAAAAAAAACTTAAGTATTTAATTAAATTTTGTTTGTGATCGATAAAAGGCTAAAAAAAAAAAAAAGATACCTCTCAAAATTCTATACAAGGACACGCATCAAATACCTCGGAGAAAATTTTAAATACCTTCTTACACTTTTTAATGTTTTTCATCTTCGGTGTTTTTTTAGTATAATTTTTTAAATTATTATCATTAAATTTTTATTTATTAAATTATTAAAATTATTATTTTAAAAATTTAAAATTATTGTTTTAAAATCATTTTAAAATCATTGGGTTTTTTCTTTATAAATGTTTTACTATTTGAAATATTCACAGTTATAGATTTTTGACAGCGGATGCATTTTTTCTACACTTTGATATTGATGCTTAAAAGTTAAGAAAATATTTATTTCCATTTTTGATAATGATGCTTAAATGTTAAGAAAATATTTATTTCCATTTTTGATAATGATGCTTAAATGTTAAGAAAATACAGTAGATTTCCGTTACAACGAATTCCATTAAAACGAAAAATCCTGTTACAACGAAATTTGACAAATCCCCTTTTCAAATTGCATTAACCTTAATGTATTAAAAATTCCGATTTAACGAATTGCCTTTTTTTAGGAATTCCGTTACAACGAAAAATCTTCATTGAGCTCTTTTTTCTTTTTTTGAAATACTCTCTGGTTCGTGTCAAGAAATTAACCAGAAAGCAATTTCTAACTGTTGGAAACATGCCCGGTGAACTGAGACTGAAGAAAATGAATCAGAAATTTTAGATTTGAATAAATCCTCTGCGTTAAACACAATTTGGAGGGCTATCAAAAAATTAGCATCAGTCCCTGATCAGGTAGACTTGGAGGATTTCTTATCTGTGGATGACAATAATCAAATATGCCATGAAGTGTCTGGTGAAGATATAATTTTGTCCATTAAAAGTACATTAGACCGACAAAATTATGAAAGCAGTGATGACGATATTGATGTTACCAACGTTACAAAAGTTACCGGCTTCGGGAGCACTTTCATCATGCTTGGAGAAATTGTGTGCTTTTGTTTCTCATCAAAAGAATGTTCCAGAGGAGGTATTTCCTCATATTCATTCGTTGCACATATTTTTGTTATCATCAGCTACACATTCCTTTGTACGAACTAATTCACTGATTTTCTGCAATAATTCGCTTCTAAATAAAGTTTAGTCCGTAATTTTGTAATTTTAATATTGAATTTTATTTTACTAACTTTTTTTGTTAATTTAAGTAGTCTTCTATTACAATCTTCTATAACGAAAGGTAATTTTATCTTGCATAATTAGTTAACGTGTATATGTAATTCATTAGATAAATAAGAGTAATTCCGTTACAACGAAAAAATCGTTACAACGAAGTATTCTAGCGGTCCCGTGGAGTTCGTTGTAACGGAAATCTACTGTATTTACAGTAGAGCGCCGATTATCAGAACTCCTATTAACCAACTTCCAATTATCCGAACAGCCAGTTTCTCTGATTTTTTTTTTTTTTTTTTACGAACTTATAATTATCCAAACGCGCTATTAGACCTGGATATCAGATTATAAATGATGATGAGATTGTGGATAAGATTCAAGACGCAAAAGAAATTGAAAAAAATGAAAACGAATGGTCTGAAAATGACTCAGGTCCATCACATACCGAAAAGCCTTTGCATGTTTGGAAACAGCTATGAAATGGCTCGAACGGCAGAAGAACGCTGATCCTATTCAACTAACATATTTAAGAAGAATTCGAAACATGGCAGCATTGAAAAGAATGTCTTTTTTGAAGCAAGCAACAATCGAAAGCTTTTTTGCTTAAATTATACCCTCTGGAGTTCAGCAAATGATATTAAAAAATAAACAAAAAAATTTAAAAAGACAAAAATCAATTTTTAAACATTCCAGCATTAACTAGTGCTGTCAGTCCGAAGCGTGGATAAAATGTGAAGGTTTTAGTATAGTAAGGAACATCCCTTAAATTGTTTGTCCATTTATCCGAAATTTTGCTTATCCGTCCCGACTTGTTCGGATAAACGGCGCTCCACTGTATTTACATCTTAAAAAACAATTATTCAAGAAGATTATTTTCTAAAACATACTTAAAAGCCCACATTCGAATAAGCTAACGGGGCCGCAGTCTCTCTGTTCAATCCTTTCCCAAATGAACGTAAAAGTCTTATAACTGTTTTAAAGAAAAAGGTGAGAAAACATTAGTCACACTTCTAACCTTCATCAACATTCAGTAACTAAATAAGCTTTAAGCAACACCCTTTCATTCGAAAGAAAAACAATGGGGGCGTAAATCGATTTCGCCCGATCATTTCAAAATCTCATGATTTTCTTTACAACACCACGAGATCTATCACAATACGTCGTATTTCTCGACACTCAGATGTTTGATACGCATGTAAAATAATGCTTTAAGTATCATACTAATTTTGTAAGTCAAAGGAAGCCATTATAGTATATTGTTTCATCATACAAAAGATAAAAAGATGCATATTGTAAGGTTCTGATATTACACTGTAAAAATTACCTTAAAACGAACAGGTTAGAAATTGCTCGTCAAACGTGGCGAATGAGGTGCGTTCGTACTTTAAATAGTTTTATCAATATTTTTTGCACCGTATATTGTACAGAATGTATATTTAAGACACTTCATAAGTGCATATCAATTTCATTCTGTTCAAAAGGCTGTAACATCATTAAAATGCACTTGAAATAATTTTTTCCCATTGGCCGTAATGTAACGGAAAACTTTTGACTGTCCCTGTAATTAAACCATACTTCCAATTTTCATAAAATTTGAAATGACTCGACAAAATTTTGCAAAAATTATATATTTAAAATTTTAGACCATTCGGAAGGCTGTAACATCACTTAAATGCACTTGCAATAATTTTTTTCAATTGGCCGTAATGTAACGGAAAACTTTTGACTGGCCCTGTCATTAAACTATATATCTACTTTTCATAAAATTTGAAATGACTCGACAAAATTTTGCAACAATTATATATTTAAAATTTCAGACCATTCGGTTGGGTACTTTTTGCTCTGTTATATGCGGACAGACGGACAGAATGTCGATTATAGGTGCTATGTATTTATATAATTACGAACGCACCTAAAAATGGAAAATTTGGACACTACCTGACAAGTAAATAATAGTTGATATGCATATATTCTTGTTGAATACATTAGGAAGTATAATTAAGAATAGTAAATGTTTACTTCCTTCCCCACCTCTTGCATGAATGTTCAGCATATTTTAGCATTAGGCGCTTGAAAGATTATCTTTGTTTTTGTTCGTTTTACAACACCAAATTCGGGGTCCACTCAGCCCAGTGATTCGCATGGGTGGCCACAAAATGGGGAGCTTGGTCGGTTGTTCGCCAAATCGAATCCAACGTGGTCTAGGCCGAATGACAGCAAGGATTTCCTTGAATGCAGAGCCGGCGCGACGTCGCGTGAGGCCCTGGCAAAGTAGTTAGTGGAGCCAGGCCCGTACAGAGGCAGTGGGGTGTAGAGTGGGTACAAATTACCAAGGACCGGCTCTTCTAGGAAAACCAGCTTAAATCTTGGTTTTAAAAAAAATACTAGAAAAAGTAGACTCGTACTAGTATTAGTACGAGTATTAGTAGACTCGTATTTCAAAAACTTTAATTAAAATAACTAAAAAATAATAAAATTTAAAAGTCAGAATTTGCTAGAATGTCTTTACAGGCCAGCCAGGTGATCGACCTCAGGGCCCATACTCCTGCGTATGTATTAAACATTCAAAAGTTCATTTAATATCAAGAAAGTTTTGAAATGAGACCCCTATTTTAATGAAAATCAGACGCGCGGACAGGAATCACGTGGAAAGTTGGGTAAAGTAACATAGGTTAAGGTTTCGCATTTTATTTCTTTCATACGATAAACTTTTTCATTCAAAATTAATTGATGAACTCAATTAAAATTTAGTTATATTTTCAATATTTTAAATTTTTATTTAAAATCTTTGGATGAAAAAGTCTTACAAATGCATCCTAAGCTGCAATAGTGTAAAAGAAAAATAATAAAACTGTAAGCAAATACTTTTATAAAAGGTATTATTCAGCAAATTTTCCGACAGAGTAAAGCTTGTTTATAACGGAATCCTGCTATAAACGAAAAAAAAATCGTGGTTCACCCACCTCAGACGAATGTTATGCAATTATACTTTCTAAAATGGAAACAACCTTATATGAAACAGAATTTTCTCTTAGTCGTTTGCTTTTCCGTCTAAGCAGGTTTCATTGAATCATACTTATGGTGAGAGGGCCGTATTGGAATTATTACCGGGACTCGTGGTCTCCCAACGTATGCTGCAATACTGAATTAATAAAATATATATCCTAATAATCATTATATATATCATAGAATAATATTATAGATAATAAAATTTATGAAAAATACCCCTACTGTCACATTTAATGAGCATAATTATTTTTAATTTCGCAAAATCTTCTGCATCTTACAATATTTTAACTTATTTTTTGCATTGGCGATCATCAAAATTATACATTCTACGATAATTATACCAAGTGTAATTGTAAGGCATAAATTTAATACTCACTTTTATCTAACATTTAAAAACAAATGTAGAGCCAATATATATATATATATATATATTTGTATGTATGTATGTTGTATGTATATACCAATGATTGTATTCTGTTATGCCTCCTGCTAAGACAGCATGGATTTCAATTTGGTAATTTGTTTTTTATTTTTCCTCTATCTTTTTTAATCTTGTTTTATTTTGCACTTAATTGGCGTTTAATGGTTTATTTCTCTGTTTTATGTGTGTGATTGTCCCAAATTCGTATTCTTTAGCAAATTTATGGCTAATATGAAGATGAAACTACACATTTTATCAGTGGAACTTTAAGCATTTGGGACCCGACGATTCTGTCTAAGTTCTACAAATTTTCCATTATTCCATTTCTGTTATTAAATTTCTGCTGTATTTTACTATGTTTTTGGAATATTTTTTAAGTGTGTTGGAAGGAACTGTATATTTGTCAATTTGTTAATGCCATTTTATTCAAAATTTCACAGTTTTCGTTGGTGGTCGGTAATGTCTATTTAATGGTTATATATATATATATATATATATATATTTAATACAGAGGAAACGTTACTTCGAATTATACAGACGGAGCTCCTAAGAGGACCGCAATTAGCGCGGGGCCATGGGCAGCCGCTCACTTTGCCCGATGGTTGCGCCGGCTCTGCTCGAGCGAGGAGATTGTTCAAGTAACTTTCCATTCAAAAGTCTTCAGTGAAGGCATTCCTGTTATAGCAATATGGCGATAAGTGGCCGGTGCTGAACAAAACCCCATTCCTATAACACTACATTCACGCCTCCAAAACAACTCAATTAGTATTTTCACACCTTGAAAAAAAAAAAAAAAAAATGCTACCAATATCTCTAGTATACATATGTCGCATAAATTATTAAATTCGATTTTTAATTCATAAATATGAATGATAAATCGTTACATAATTTAAATTGGAATAACGTTTCGAATTGATTAATTCTGTAACAGCAAACCAAAACCCCGAAATGCAGGTAATGGGGGAAAAACAAAACAAAGCAAAAAAAAGTGGTTCAGCTGGTTCGAATGAGTTTGAACTAGATGTGAGATCTATTCCGAAAGCACAGCACGCTCCCGCGGTTAGTTTACATGTGACAACACAGTTTGTGATTCGGTTAATGTTTTGTTCATGGGAAAAAGAACAGACAAAAAACAAAAACAAAAATCACGATTTGCTTTAAATCTAAGCGAAGACAACTAATTAGTTGCTGAAAGTAAAAACACATAGCATGCTTATAAAAAAAAATCTGACAGAAACGCGCTCTGTGTTATAAAATATTTTGTTAAATATGCATACTTTTGCTTAAAAAATTTGATTTTTTATGTCTTTTTCACTTCTTGGAAACATCAAAAATATGTATATAAAAGAAATTTTGAAATTATTAAAATTATCAAGGTGACAAAGTTTTAAATGGCTGCTGCCGCATGGGTTTTATACCTGACCCCACCACAGCGCTATAATAATTAAAATATACTTTCAGCGCATCTCAAATATGAAACAATTGAACCAACGCATTTTTAGTCAAGTAAATACAGCTCCTATCACATTTGACAACTTTTCGGATAATTTTTAGCCGCTCCTTTTAACGTTAAATGCGATTTTCCCGAAACATTTCTCATGGGTTTGGTGGGACTAATATCTCAAAACTAATCGATCGATTTTAATAGTATGTATACATATATATATTTAAATAAAAGATTGAAAGTAAATAGTAAAAACAAAAAGAACAAAAAAGTATGAACAAAAGAATCCCGAAACTCTTTAATGAACTTTTGATTTTCTATTAAGATTAAAGAATCCATTTTAATAAAATTGATCCCATAATAAAAACTGGATTCTGGATTATAAAAAATCTTTACATTTTTCCGAAGGCAATGAATGAACTTTTAGTATCTGATGTTTCCGAAAACTTACTAATTTATAAGCATGTAGAAAAGAAAAATAAATAACGCTTGCTTTTAAAATAACAGAATTAAAAAAAAAAAAAAAAAACGTTCTTAGATTCATTACCTCAGTTATTCCATACATTTTTTTTTTCAAGATTAATTGTATGGGAGGAGCTAGACGTCCCACCGCCAGAAAGAGTTTTTTTTTTTTTTTTTGCTTAAATATTTAAATGCATTAAATTATTTTATCTGTCTATCTATTATATACTCGCATATGATAAGACGTATAAATGGCCGATTTTATCAACTTTATATTTTTAATTTAAAAAATTCAAAAAAATGTCCTATTATTTATCAATGTAGACCAGAACCTCCCATAAAAAACCATCGAATGCAACCAACTTTCTTTTTTTTCTATGAAAACATCTATATTCCCTTTATTTTCTTTGTCGACCTTTCTCAAAATATACTGTCACTCCCATACACCCTTTCATTACTACACGTACGCATAAAACATTTGGCCAAAAACCAGTGTTGTCGTAAAAAAAGCAGAGAGTATAAGGTATAGGCAGAGGGTATACGCTGACGTCATGAACGTTCATTGATAGGGTATACGCTAATGCTTTATTTGAGAAAAAGAGGGTATACGGAGCTTCTTAAAAAAATCCAGAAGGTACACGGCGTATACACCCGTATACCCTCCACTACATCCCTGCCAAAAACTCCTAAAGGGCGCCTCCAACCGCTTTTTAAACTGAGTTACGAAGCGACACAACGCGTCTGCTTTTTCGGAAGGAAAAAAAGGTATCCAGAAAACAGTTCAACTCGATTATGACTCTATCGATTGGCATTAGACATAATAAAAAATATACAAGAACAGTTGTCGTTTTAACTGGTTAAAATAACAAAATACATTGAAATTATACACTATATGGCCATTAATGACCTGACACTTTCAATTTTAGATATTTTGTCGAATATTTAAAAATATACTTGTCAGCAGTGGTGTAGTCGTAAAAAAAAAAACAAAAAAAAAACAGAGGGTATACGTTCTGCCAAGTAGAGGGTATACGCTCAAGGCAGAGGGTATACCCTAGTGCAGGGACGGCGAACCTATGGCACGCGTGCCAAAAATGGCACGCGATAGAACAATTTCGGCACGTTGTTACTTGTGCTAAATCAATATACAGTGTAACTATACGAAATACACAAACTCTAGATGATCTGTTCTTGACAAAATTTGATTTATTGGAAATTTAAGAATTTTAATTGTGGCTTTTTAAAATACCGTAAATTACCACATTAGTAAATGTACCAATGATAAAATTATTTCACATAGGAAATTAATTTCAGACTTATCTAAAGAAACTGGCGTTTGATTTTTTTAATATTTTTTTCCGCAAGGTCATTAGTTTCTAAAATGAATAATATAAAAAATAAAATAAAAAGCAGTTGTCATATAAATCCAGTTTAGTTTGCATTCTGTTTAAATTATCTGAGTACAAGATGCAACAACAGAATCTCATATATTTTTTAATAATTTCTAGAATTTAATTCTTTATGATTATAATAGTGCAATACCTCACCTGTATGTTACCCATTTGATTTTTTTTATCTTAATGTTATTATTTAAAGTTTTTTCAATGATTTTTCAATCCACTAAATTTGTTGGTACGTCAAGGTCGTGTAAAATATTATTGGAAAGAAATTGGCACGCGGTTATAAAAAGGTTCGCCAACCCTGCCCTAGTGTAATATATACTATAGGTTTCTTGGGAAACAGAGGGTATACAGTATTCCTTAAAAAAATCCAGAAGGTATACGGCGTATACCGCCGTAAACCCTCCACTACATCCCTGCTTGTCAGATTCTTCTGGAATTTCATGATTAAAAAGAACAGGTTTGACCGCATATTTATCAATGTCGATTTGGTAAGGAGGTCAATTAGGGGGCCAGCACAAAATCAAAGTAAAAAATTACACTTGGGATCACCCTGTAAAATAAAATGCACGAAATGCTAATGAATCTATTGCTATAGAAGATAAATTGGCAGACAATGTACAATATGTGTATTCATTTGTGTAAACGGAATTTTTCTGTTTTCCTCTGAGTCCGTCTTAAAAAGTGTTATTGCGTTAAATAAACACAGCAATTTTATACAGTAAAATCTGCGAAAGAGAAATCTCTAGGAACCGAAACAAAATTCCAATTTAGGAGGATTCTTACCGTAAGGGAAGGAAAAGGAACAACGGAATTTTTACATCTAAAGCAGAATTCCATTAAAAACAGGTTCCGTTTACGCAGAGTTTACTGAAACAAGTACAGTAAAATGTTCAAAAACAGAATCGCTAGACATCGCAAAAAATTCTGTTTTACAGAGATTTCGATCTACGCAGGTAGATTAAAATGTTCTTTTGGAAGGGTCTATACAAATTTTCCGTTATAGATATGTTTTATCATATTTTACTGTATTAAGTTTCACTCGATGCATATTAACGAAAGCACAGTAGAAATTTAAAAGAAGTTGTGCATCATGAAATATCGGAACTTTTAGCATCCCGCCCAGTTGTTACATAGGACAGCACTTGTAGCCCCTGAAAATCGGGAGACCTGCAACACCAGTTACGGGAGACGGGGGACATCATTTTCAGTTATGGCAGAAGCCTTTTTCCAAAAAAAAAAAAACGAATAACACTAGAGCAGTTGTTCCCGACCTCTTATTGGCCACACCCCACCGAAGCATCTGTAAAATCACGATACCACCCCCCCCCCCTCACCTCATCACACACATACTGTTAAGTAATTTTACCTGTAAAAGTTTCTTCATATCAAAAACAATAGATAAAAATAACTCATTCAATGAATGATTGAGAAAAATTGCATAAAACCTCAGCAACCAGAAAAATTATAGAAAATTTTAAAAATTAAAATGGGAAGAGGCATTGATTAAAAAAAATTAAAGATTAGTTGTACAATTATTCTGGTATGTGTCCCATTTTAAACATTTTGATTTAAAACTTTTTTTTTAAATTCAACAAAAAAAGCTTATTTATTTTTAAATTTTTACTTAACTTTTATTTTTAGTATAAAACATTGCTTTTCCAAAAAAAAAAAAAAAAAAAAAAAAAAAAAGGACAATGAATATTAAAAATTTGAAATTTCCCCCTGAAGGGGCGTAGGCCCCACGTTGGGAGTCACTGCACTAGAGCTATGCAGGGTTCGATTTGGCCTTGAATTTCCAGACTAAGAGATTTTTCGGTACAGGAAAATTGGAAAATCTCTGCTTAAATAAGACGAAATTTCGTGCGTTTAAACTAGATTTATTTTTCTATAAAAAAAATTCTGATATTTGGCCTTGAAAATAACGGTACCCGTTCGAAACCTGATAATGATCTCTTTTTTGTAATCCGCACAAAAGCAACAAGTACAAACAGAGCCGGCGCAATGGCGCGCGTGCCCCTGGGAAAATCACTTAGCGGGACCAACCATCCCTGAATTGCAACAAACGACTAATAAAAATTATTTTTAAAAATTGTATAGATAACAGAATAATTTATAATATAGACTATAAAATATATGAGAAATAACATTCAAATTTTTTCACATGTAATGCGTATGATTAATTTTAATTTATAAAAAAATATCCTTTTGAATATTATAAATATTTATTTTTTTTGCTTTTATTCTTACTTTCAGGACCCTCACGTATACACATTGCCCGACATTTATATCAACTTTTTCTGTAAGAAATAATGTTATACTGTCTTTTTTAGCAAAAAAAAAAGATTTTTGACAAATTTAGAGCAACATATCATTATTTTACACAGAGTAACTTTATTTCGGAATATACAAAGACACTTTAACTGCCCAATGGTTGCGCCGGCACTGAGCAGTGGCGCAGGCTTATATGGGCCCGTGGGGCGCGAGTCCACCCAATACTTTGATCGCTGCGCCCTATCGATTTGCATTGATTTATTTCGTTATTCATTTATTTATTTAATCGCTGAAATAAAATGTGGTTTTATTCACGTTCTGAAAATAATTTTGTTTGAAAAATAGTAACAATATTAATTAGACTTACAGCAGCACTCACTGAAAGCACCTTCAACAGATGTATAATTAAATTTCTCTGAAAAACAAATTTTCTGTGTATTTTGACTTCTATTTTTAATTTCTCGATAAAGCATTTAGGTGGCTAAATCCTATGTTTTTCTTGACATTTAAATTTTTACACTTTCAATAATTAGCAATTTTTGAGCTATTTAAATAGTATTACCGTTTGTATAAGAAAGAACTTCTGAGAGTATAATTTAATAACATTACTTATTAAATTGTAATTATTTTATATTTTACTCAGAAAAACCACAATTTGACTTCGAATTATTATTTTTTGTCATTCGCTTCTCTTCCGCCCCTCTCTCTCCACCCACACACACACTAAGGGAAAAAATATATGTCCTAATTTACTCAAAAAAATTTGAGACCACTCAATATTTTACAAAAGTTGGCGCTACTGGCACTGAGTATAAATGGTGACTCGATGAAGCATTAAATACATAACTTCCAACTTAAGGACAATGCTGAGTATAAATGGTGACTCGATGAAGCATTAAATACATAACTTCCAACTTAAGGACAATTTCCGTAAAATTGTTTCAGCGCGATCTAGGTCTAATAATCGATTTTTACATCGGAAAAAATGACCGATATCTCCTGTAGTAAACAAGTAAAAATTAAACTTAAAAAATCAAAAAACCCGACTTATCTTAGAATCCCGATATCTTAGAATATATACATATATATCAGGACTTGTTAAATCAGATCTTGAATAAAAATTAAATTAAAAAAATAAAAAAACCCGACTGCGTAAAAAGTGAACTAATTAATTATTTCTCATCAATGTGAAACTATTTTCTATATCACTTACCTATTTTTTTTTTATTATTATTTACTTGTATTGATGACTTTTAAGTTCTGTTTAATTCTTAGTTCCTAACTATAAACACTGTTTTGATGATGCCTATAGATGTCTATGATGGTTAGAGTCGCAGTAAATCTAGAGATCCTACCTAGACAATTTCAAGGTTGTGTAATATTTAAATGGAGCTTCTGACTGTAAAACAGTCAATCAAATATAGTCTTCATTTTGAAAGACCTATCCAATGATATGCCACTCAATAGGGTGCGCCAAATTTTTTTTTCGTCTCTACCGCCATTTTGTATTTTACGGCCGCCATTTTTAATTTATAAAAACAAAAGCTAGCCTATAACCATCGGACGGTTAAGACAAATCGATGGAGACCTCATTCTTAAAATCCATCCAGCCGTTGGAATGTTTCGAGGGTATAAAGAAATCCACATACCCAGATACGCGTGAAACACATAACCATTCTTAACAGTTGGGTAAAAAATCACGTTTTAAACCAGAAATTTATTTATTAAAATGTAACTTGTTTCATTATGTTACTAATACACATTTATGCTGATTACCTGTTCAGTACACATTTATTTATTACACATTTTTTCTGATGTTAACTGCAGTGAAAGGAGTGTGACCGTATGCAGGCTGATGAGTTAGAAAAAGCAGCTGAACATTAGGAAATTATAATATTTCATGAATAATAAAATCTGGAGTGACTTCATTCGACTTTCTGAACTTTTTTTTTTCGGTCTAAATTAAATAATTCATTTCGATAAAAAGGATTCCATAATAAAAACTCGCTTTTCAAAGAAATCGCTGCGAGGGAAAGTGTTCAGGAGATAACTGTGAAGACGATGAAGAATTTCGAAGGAAAACTGTTTTCTTAATTGGAAACCAATTCCTTTATTCTGATCACAGTTCAACATTTTACCACCCAAAATTGATTAACTTAGCACAGACATTTCATTAATGAAAGCTCAAAGTAAAATATTAAAAGTTTTTGTTTTGATTACATAATGGAAGAAATTTAAAGAAAACTAATTAACTTAACTCTTAAATGCGCGATTTTTTATTTTGTTTCGAAAAAAATTATATATGATTCTCTGAACGGTTTCTTACACAGAAAAAATAATGAAAAAAAAAAAAATCAGAGATACATTTTTCATATAATACGTAAATATTTTAATAAGTATGTCTCCAAATATGTTATTTTATATAATTATTTATTTTATAAAAATTAATCTTTAACCCTTTAATTCCCTACGTTCTCGAAATTACGTAGTTCAGAGAATCTGACTTTACACCAGAAAGTTTCAATGGTTAATTTCGCTTTATTTAAATACAGAATATCTGTTTTTTAATTAAAGCAAACATTGCTATTTTAATTTTCTGGTCTGAATTAGGTATATGCTAGTAAAAAAAATCTATTAAATTCAAAACACTGTTGTTTGCATACATGCAAAGCTGCACACTAAAGGATTAAAGCAAAATAATGAAAAGTGTTAATAAAATAAAAATTCCTTTTAAAAGTTAATAAAATTTGATTTAGTTTCTTTCTTCAGATTTGGAATCGAGATACTGTTTTACGTGAAAAGTGACAACATTGTGAGAACCATTTGTATCCAAAGGACGCCGAACTAAACGTTCCACATTTCGAAGCAAATATACTTTTATCCGAAGGTTACGTTTTTCTTTGGGGCTAGTAATTTTAAATAACAAGGAAACATAAATTTTACTTTATTTTTCAAACTCATGAAAAATAAAGGGCATTTAAATTAAAAAATCAAAGTTTAGGAGAAGGGAGTTGAGACATCGCTCTAATGTCCAGTACCCATAGCAATACATAATTTAAATTTTTTCATTGCGCTAACATTTTGGTCCAGTTGCATACATTAATGATTTTTTCAACTAAGTACGTACTGGCTTACACAAACTTTGACAACCTTCTGTATAAATTAATTTTCTATACAAAAACTCATTAAGAATTTTTTCAAATGTTTCATGATTGATTATCTTCAATTATTAACCATAGTGTTATTGAATTTTTGTTATTATTATTATTATTGCTATTTCTATTTTTATCATTATTGCTATTATTATTATTTACTATTATTATCATTATTGCTTATTATTCTTTTTGTTATTATCTTATTTTTTATTATTGTAAATAATAAAAAAATAAATAGATTTCTAACAAATAACGACTTATTATTAGAATGAGCGTAAGCGAATTCTCTACTAAGCTACACAAATTACATTTTGTCGTACACTTTACAAAAAACTATTCAGTATTTTGACTTGAAATTAAACATAAAAATTAATTTTGATCTCTAGATTTGCACAATATTATTATTTTTTTTTACAGAATAACCTTAGAAAAATTATTATTTTAATTAATTTATTTTACATATTTTTCCATTACGGACGCATTTTTGCAAATAAAAAATGAAACACGCATATTTTCAGAAGAAAAAATAAATCATGGAGTTAGTCATTATAGATAGAATCATGATTAATAAAATAGTTTCACGATTTATTTTATGAAATTTTTAAAATACTCTTTTTTTTAATTATAGCATATTTTCAATGAATTAAATTTTGGGAAAATTCAATTATTTACATTCAATTATAAAAGTATTTTTCATTGTAAAGAATTGAAATACACAATTTATTCTTATCATGTGAAATCACTTACGCTGACGATACTTATACATTTTAAAAGAATTATATTACGATTTTTTTTTAATGGCAACAAAAGAATTGTAAACAAATAAAATTAATTGTTAAATTTGTTATATCATAAATAAAAAGCTCCGAGGAAATTCTTAGTTATTTGGCTGAATTTACATTTCTAAAATTAAACTGCGCCAAAACATAAAATAACATTTTTGCTTAATAATGATGCAAAAATAATATAAAAAGATAGTGTTACTTTCAAATATTTATCTTATTAAATAATGCTCCGCGAGTCCAAACAAGGTATGGCTTTTGCTAGTTATTATTATTGATAAATGTTTCAACAAATGACATCAAATAAAATATTATACATCCTCTCCATAACCAAAAATCCTTTAAACATTAATATTGTAATGTCTAAAATTTGAAAAAAGAAAAGAAAATCTTACCTTTCTCTAAGTTCCTTTAATTTTACAACAGCGTCTGCTATCGATGTGATCGATGTATTCTGTTGCTCTTGTTGGCATTTCTGATTATCCGTCATTTCAAAACAAACACAAAAAAGTCACACAAAAAATAATAATTGCAACAAAAATAATAGTCCGATACTATCCCTACTTCGAGGTCTTATTCAGTTAAAACCTTTCACTCGTTACGAAGAAAATAACACCACCTTTTGTAAACAAAGTGTAAACAATATCAGTAATTTAACCACATGTTTTTCTATCAAAGGGAAAATATTTCACCCAATAACTTCACTTTAACATGACAGAAGCAGACGATTTTTGCGAAAACAATTTCACCGATTTAAATCGACTAAACTTCATTTGCAATTCACTTGTAACAAAAATTCCTTTGCTATAAAATTTACAACTGAAAAAAACAAAAAATTAACACAGATAAGAAACCATTTTCGTAACACAAATCACAGAATAAATTCCTCCATACAATTCAGGTGCAAACACAGAAGTTTACACTATGAATGCAAGAACTAGAATGCTCTGAAAATGTCAACATAACTCTCAATTGGGAATTATCGCCAGAGGTCGCGCCAAAAGAGCCAAAAGCGGAGATTTATTAATTTTATTGGAGAGAGGCTTCTCTATTTCCCAGCATAATTTATTCGGCAAACCTGTTTTTATTCCGTTTTTTATTTGAGAAAGGGGGTCTCCGAAAGTTGTTTCATTGACGTTTGATGCAGCTATAGGCAGATATAGGCAACAAGTTGTAAATTTAATAGGTATTACCGCTCCGAAATGAGCTAGGAATATATTGTGAATTTTAGAATACATTATTTTAGGTTTGACGTCTGACAATAAAACATTAATGGAGAAGTCTGGATCGCTCTGAGCCAGTGTTAATGATTTGAAGCTTGCCATATTTTATTTAAAGGGAGGAAATAACGGTATTTTGAATTGTTATTGAATAGATTTACCGGTGGCAGAAATATTGATGACGTGAGATTAGATTAAGTGGAAAATGAGGTCTCGAGTCACACTTTAGTTGAGAAATTTTAAAGTTACAGCAATAAATTTTTAAAATTTATCATGAGATGCACAGTTTCAAAATGTTAGTTTATATTCCAGATTTATTAACGTTGTTGCTTCAAATAACTAGAATTCTTGTAATGAGACTTTTCTAAATTGAAAATACTATTTCGTACGAACTCACGTTAATAAAAAAAGAGAGAAAAAAAGATTTTATTTTAAATTTAATTATGAAATATTAAAATAAAATAAAAACTTCTCACTTTAAAAAAAAAGTTATGCAAGAAAAAAATCATTATAAAAAATTCTTAAAATGAAAAAAAAAAAAAAGAGAGTAAAAATTCTTGTGATTGATTATTCATTATTTAAGGGGAGGGGGGAGGGATTGAATTCTTACTCTCAAATGCTTAATCGAAAACAAATTCTTTTATAATGATTTTTTAATAATAAAAAATTCTTAGCATAAGAATTTTTATTAAGAGGATAATTTATAAATATGTTAGTGTTAAAATAGAAAGTTTAAGTTAATTTTTAGAATTAAAATGTAAAGGGTAGTATATATTAAATTTAAATTAAAAACTAAATGGTTAGAAATGATTAGAAGTTAAAAATTTATCATTATAAGAATTCTTGTTAATGATTAATTACGAGAAAAAAATTCAACGTACGCAATGTAAAAAAGTCTTACAGTGGAAAACTTCTCAGTATAATAATCCTTTTGAAATCATTAATTAAGAAAAACTGACACCGATGAAATTAAGGTTTAAGTTATTTAACGAATTACAATGATAAAGTAATGTATAATATAAATGTTAATAAAATAATTATAATTCTTACAATGAGAAGTTATTCTAAGTTTAGAAAATTCTCATTTATAAAGAAAATTATAATCAATTATGTTAATATATAACAATGTAAAATATCATTACGTGCCATTAAATAAGATATTTAGTTTTATTGCTAGCTGATCCGCTCGGTGTTGCCTGCCTAGGACTGTGATAATAACCATAAATATATCTAAAACCCAAAAGCTGTTAGTTTCACTTTCCACAACCAGAGGGGGGGGGGGGGGGGTGCACTCTTTTCTGAACAAACCTCTGTCCGAACGAAACTCCGTTATTCAACTTAACTGGAGATTAGTTGAGGGAGTGTGAATTCAAATAAAAGTCTTGTTATTTATTTATTTATTTAAGTTATATTACATATTCAGTGGTGGCGAAAATTGCGGACATTTTTTTGAAATTTTCATGTTTTATAACTTTGTGTGCTTGAAGAATATAATAAATTTCACTTGAATACAAATGTTTATATATCAAATTCAAGAAAATGTAATGTAGAATTTAATTTAAAAAACATAATTAAAATATCTGCATTACATAAAAAGTTACGCTTACAAAAAATAAGATTTCATTGTATTTGAAAGTTACACTTACGCATTCAATATTCAGTAGGATAACCCATGGTTTTTTTTTTTTTTTTTTTTTTTTTTTTTTTTTTTACAGCTTCACAGCGTCTTTTTATGAGAGAACTAGTGTTTGGAGATCATCCTTTTTCATCACATGATGCCAAGAATCAATTATAAGCTTCAATAAGTTGCGTTTTATTAGATGGACGCTTTTTTGTACAAGGATTTTCAAACGTCGCCACAAATTTTCTATAAAATTCAGATCAGGGCTGTTTCCTGGCCAGTCTAATAATTGTATGCTTTTATTTTTAAACCATTCCTTGCATATTTTTGCTGTATGGAATGGGGCTGAATCCTGCTGAAAGATAAATGGTGCTTTTTTGAGGAAGAGATCCCTGATGAGGTATCAATTTTGGTTCCAGGACAGTTTCGATGTTTTTTTTTTTTTTTTTTTTAGGTAGCTTTCTTTACAAAAAGCTACCTATTGCAGCCGTTCGGAGGAAAGCGATTTCAAAAAATTTTGGTATATTTTCATCGATCATGACCCCCAGACCCCGAAACCAACCTCCGTTTAAAATTGATATATATTGACATTTTGTTTCAAAATGGCGGCCATTTAAAAAATTTTTTAAAATTTTTAATTTAAAATCTGGTACCAAAAAATTGAAAATGGAAAAATATTTTTTTTCATGTATTTGATATTTATACAAAGACTCCGTAGCAGTTTTTGTTTTGTCTATATCTTAAAAAATGGCTGAGTTATAGCATTTTGAATTTCTAGCGAAGCTGACATTTTGAAACGTCCTGAATTTTGTCACGCGATAAAAGGCGTATTTATGAACCGATTTGGATGCAACTTCGTTTATACATAGTACAGACCAATGTCTCGAACGAGTTCGTTGGCCAGCTTCATCCGCCATCTTGTTTAAAAATGGCGGTCATTTAAAATTTTAAGAAAAATTTAAATTTGAAATGTGGTAGCAAAAAAATGAAAATTGAAAAAATATTTTTTTCTTATGTGTTTGACCTTGATAAAAAGATTCGGGAGCAGTTTTTGTTTCGTCTATATCTTAAAAAATGGTTGAGTTATAGCATTTTGAATTTCTAGCGTGGCTGACATTTTGAAACGTCCTGATTTTTGCCACGTGATAACAGACGTATTTATGAACCGATTTGGATGTACCTTGGTGTGTACATAGTATATACAAATAACTCAACCGAGTTCGTTGACCAGCTTTATTCGCCATCTTATTTCAAAATGGTGGCCATTTAAAAAAATAAAAAAAAATTAAATTTAAAATGAGATACCAAAAAATTGGAAAATGAAAAAGATTTTTTTTTTTTTTTGTATGTGTTTGACCTCAATACAAAGATTCCGGAACAGGTTTTGTTTCGTCTACATCTAAAAAAATGGCTGAGTTATAACATTTTGAATTTCTATTGTGGCTGACATTTTAAAACGACCTGATTTTTGTCACGCGATAACAGGCGTATTTATGAACCGATTTGGATGTAACTTGGTCTGTACATAGTACATACCAATGTCTCGACCGAGTTCGTTGGTCAGCTTCATTCGCCATCTTGTTTCAAAAGGGTTGCCATTTAAAAAAAATTAAATTTAAAATTTAAAATGAGGTATTAAAAAATTGGAAAATGAAAAAGATTTTTTTTATGTGTTTGTCCTTGATACAAAGATTCCGGAGCAGTTTTTGTTTCTGAAAATTTGTCCTTTTGTTTATATCTTAAAAAATGGTTGATTTATAGCACTTTGAATTTCTAGCATAGCTAACATTTTGAAACGATCTTGTATTTGTCACGCGATAACATACGTATTCGCCTATTTCGATGTAAGAAGGCATGTGGATAGTATACATCAACACCTCAACCAAGTTCGCTGGCCAGATTCATCAGCCATCTTGTTTCAAAATGTTCATTAAATTAAAATATGTTTAAAGTGAGGTGCAAGAAAATTAGAAATTGAAAAAGGTTTCTTTCTTAAGTATTTGTCCTTGACATAAGGATTCAGGAGCATTTTTTGTTTGTCTTTACCTTAAAAAATGGCTCAGATATAGCAGTTTCAATTTCTATTGTGGGTGACATTTTGAAAAATCTGATTTTTTGCATGCGACAGCACTCGTATATATCAACCGATTCCGATGTGAGTGAGCATGTGCACAGCAATTACTAAGGTCTCGACCAAGTTCACTGCTTAGCTTCATCCACCATGTTGTCTGAAAATGGCAGGCACTTTAAGAAATTGCCGAATTTGGTAGCCAAATATAAGTTACTTTAAAGAAAAGCAGCTTGGATAAAGCTGACTAATTTCGTGAAATTCTCATTCATTATATTGATAAAAATTAGTATTGAATCTCTTACATTCGGTTTCTGCTAAATTGAGCTTCGTGTGTTTGAATGATATAAGTTGGCTTTGTTAAAATAAGGAATATGAAAGCTACCTCTTCCTCCCGGCACTGGCCGGAAGGACTTTTTTTTCATTCAAAATGCTATCAGTCACTTAATGCGGTCCACACCATCTGCAGACATACAGACCCAAATCATGACATTTGTTGGGTTCCTTGTAGTTGCTTCATTGCAATCAGGATGCAGCTCTTCCCCTACTCTACGTCTCACATATTTTCGCCCATTACTACCAAAGAGCGATATTCTACTCTCATCGATCCATATTATTTGCTTCCACTGATTTTCTGACCAATTAATGTGTTCTTTTGCCCACTGAACTCGTTTTTTGCTTTGCTGAAGATTTTAAAACCGTTTTTTCCCCTCGGAATTCCATCTTTCAGTCCAAAATCTGCTAATCTTCTCCGCATTGTTCTTGAACTAACTGAAATACCCATTGCATTCATTTCACATCTAACAGTATCTGATGAAATTCTTCTATCTTTGAGGCATATCCTTTTTATCTTTCTATCGTCAGAAGCACTTGTGCATTTTTTTTTTGGCCTGATCTTGTGTTTTTTTCACTGATTTAGTTTCTTTATAACGTAAGCACAACTTTCGTACGCCAGATGAAGTGACTGATCTACCAACCTGTCTTGCAATTTCAGCATAAGAGAGACCATTTTCTCTCAATATGACAATTTTGCTTCTTTTTGTAGGTGTCCGATCAGTTCTTGTTGTTGATGACATTGTTTTAAATAATTTACATCAAGAAAAAATAGAAATATTTTTTAAAAAACGTTATTCTATTTAGTTACACTAGTATTCACCATTATTCCAGCAAAATATCGCTTTTACAGTTTAGTTATTGATATTTGATTGATTCTCAGAACAGTCATTGTGATTGACTAGGAAGCTTTTATTAAAATACTCGTACACTTCAGTATTTATGACTAATTATGTTTGTATTTTAGATTAAAGTAAGTATAACTTTTTTTGTAATGCAGCTATTCTAATTCTGTTTTCCTTTTTTTTTTTTTTTTTTTTTTTTTTTTTATTGAAATCTACATTAAACTTCCTTGAATTGGATGCATAAACATTTGCATTTAAGGCTGTTCTCAACTGCTCTGCTCAACAAGCGCAAAACGTTTTGACACATTTACAAATTCATTTTTCAACGGAAAGATATAAAATTGGAAAGCGTGGCCATAGAAGCGATTTGGAATCGAATTGTGTTTTCCGGTTTTGGATCAATCAATTACCTATTGAGTTATAAGCGACTTTGATCACGTGACACGGCATTTTTCTCCCCGCATTTTCTTCTTCCGTTCGGAAGTTCAGTTCAAAATGCCAACTTTGACAGTATTTTCTGAAATATCTATTGCGTTTACAAGAAAACGGAAAAAACAGTTCGATGACATAGTTTCTGAATAACAACACTTTCTAGTTTAATGCGTTTCCGAACAAAAATGAATTAAAACTTATGTCAGAAAGTTGACCCTTTGGATTTGAGAACAGCCTTAAGAGAAAGTTAATATATTCTATAAGCACACAACGTTGTAAAACAAGAAAATTTCAAAAAGTGTCCACAATTTTGGCCACCACTGTATATATTAAAATTCCAAGAAAAAAATCAATATAGGAATTTTTCTCATAATAAGAATTTTTCAGTAAGAATTCGTGTTAAAATAATTAAAAAACTGTTTGTTAACATTAGTTAAATGGCAGTTTAAGTTAATAAATTGAAATAGTACAATAAAATAAATTTGAAATATAAATTGAATTTCTACAATATAAAATTAGCATTATAAACAGACTGTAATGAAAAAAAAAAAAAAAAAACGAGAAATTTTTTCATTATGGGAAGTTCTTGCAATGAAAAACTACTCAAAATAAGAATTTCTCTTAAAATAATTAATAAAAAAATGACATTGATAAAATGATAATTTAAATTTAATAAGTAATTCAAATGCCAAGATAAAAATGAAATTAAAATATAACCCCGAATTCTTACAAATAGAAGATACTCTAAATTGAATATTTGTTATTGTAAGAATTCTTCTTAATGATTAAATAAGAAAAAAAAACTTAATGAATTTTTATAATAAGAAAATTAGCATTATAAAAAGACTGTAAAGGAAAAAAACAAGGATTTTTCAGAAGTTCTTGCAATGAAAAACTACTATAAGGATTCCTGTTAAATTGATTAATTAAGAAAAATGACATTGATGAAATGATAATTTAAATTTAATAAGTAATTCAAATGCTAAGATAAAAATGTAATTAAAATATAACCTAGAATTCTTATACAGAGAAGCTACTCTAAGTTGAATATTTAGTTATTATAAGAATTCTTCGTAATCAAATATGAAAAGATAACTTAATGAATTTTTATAATAAGAAAATTAGCATTATAAAAAGACTGTAGCGAAAATCCTAAGAATTTTTCTTATTATAAGAAATTCTTATAGGGAAAAACAACTCAATATAAGAATGCTTGTTAAAATAATTAATTTAAAAAAATGGCATTCATGAAATGAGAATTTAAATTTAATATAATCCAAATGCCACAATAAAATATAATTAAAATTTAAGCTAGAATTACAATGAAAATCTATTCTAAGTTGAATATTAGTTATCTTAAGAATTTTTCTTAATGATTAAATAACAAAAGAAAACTTATAAGACATTTTTATAGGAAAATTCCCCTTCGATTGAAAACTGTAAAGAAAAAAAAAATCAAACTACGAAAGTTTCTCATTATGAGAAATCCTTAAAATGAAAAACTTCTCATTAGAACAATTCTTGTTAAAATGACAATTAACCCCTTAATCGTCGCGCCCGAGACATTCACGGGTAAACCTGTATGAATAAATTTCGTCGCGCCCGTGACACTCATGGGCTGGACGTCTCATGACTTTAGATAATTTTTTCTGGTATCTACTTTGCATTTTTCTTTACCGAAAATACTTTTATGCCTTGAATGCATAATTCTATTTTTAAATTCTATTCGCACCACTATATTTTCAAAGTATAGTTTTTAGTAAATTTCTCTTGCACCTCTTTTCGGAAAACAAGTACAATTGTTCCTTAAACAAATAGTGGTGCCAGGAAATAAATTGTCTTATGCCGATATTGCAGCATCGGTCCGTTAAGGAAGTCTTAAACGCTTAAATGATGGGAAACTCTGAAATGACAAGTTTGTTTTTAAGATCGTAATGCTTAATTTAATGAATTGTACGAGTTGAAACACATGTTTTACTTGTTTGAAATCTGAATACATCTGGGTTGCCGTTTTAAATTTCAAATTAAATTTTAATGTAATTATCGTCCTTGTAGTAATATAAAAAATTGTTTGATTTATATATGTTTACCTTTACATAAACCACAGGTTGCAGCATTGCATCGAAGCTTCTCTGCACGTCATGTGTGTACAATACAATCAAATAAAATATAAATAACATTGTAAGTTTTAAAAAAACTTATCCATCCTGAACACTTTTAGGAACAAAGCCCTTTCATTGCTTAAATGTCGAAATAAAGGATTGAAATCGGAATTTATGAACAAATTTATTTCCAACTAAGAGAGAGCCAAATTTCGCAAATTCACTAAAGAAAAATTTTTGTATTAAATTTCTGGGATTATTGGACTTTTGGGTATTAAAATTAAGGGATTTCATGCATTTCAAACCATCCTTAAAAGGGTTAAATATTAAGAAAACACCCTGTTTCTTTTACTAATGAACTTGGAATTTTATGAATGATAAAATCCGGCAATAAAAAAAAAAAAAAAAAAAAAAAAAATCGACGATTTTTGAAGGGATTTTCCCAAAACTACGCGACGATTAAGGGGTTAAAGAAAAAAAAACTGGCACTGATGAAATGAGAGATTATGCTAATTAATGAATTAAAATGGCAAAATAAAATATAATTAAAATATAAATTTAAAATTTAAATTCTCGCAAAGAGAAGTTACTTTAAGTGAAAAATATTCTCATTATAAAAAACTGTAAAGAAAAAAAAATCAGTAGAAGAAATTTTTTCATTATAAAATTCCTTATAATGAAAAAATTCTCAGTAGAAGAATTCTTGTCAAAATGTTTAACAAAGAAACGAAAAAATGGCACTGATAAAAATGAGAGATTAAGCCGATTATTGAATTAAAATAACAAAATAAAATATAGTTAAAATATGTAATGAAAATTAATAATCATACAAAAAGAAATTATTTTCAGGGAAAAATATTCTCATTGTAATAAAACTGTAAAGAAGAAAAATCAATCGAAAAAGTTTTATTTTTATAAATCCTCAAACTGAAAAACTTCTCAGAGCAAGAATTCTTGTTAAAATGATTAATAAAGAAAAGAAAAACTGGCATTGACGAAAATGAGAGATTAAGCTATAGTTACTGAAGTAAAATGAGAACATAAAGTTTAGTTGAAATAAGGAATGAAAATTAAAATTCTTACAAAAAGGAGTTATTTTAAGTGAAAAATATTCTTATTATAATAAAACTGTAAAGAAAAAAAATCAATCGAAGAAATTTTTCTATTATAAACTGCCAAAATGAAAAATTTCTCAGAGCAAGAATTCTTTCTGAAATGATCAATAAAGAACAGGAAAACTGGTATTGATGAAAATGAGAGATTGAGCTAGTTACTGAATTAAAATGAGAAAATAATGTTTAGTTGAAATATGGAATGAAAATTAAAATTCTTACAAAAAAGAGTTATTTAAAGTGAAAAATATTCTCATTATAATAAAACTGTAAAGAAAAAAAAAATCAATCGAAAAAATTTTCTTATTATAAATCCTCAAAATGAAAAACTTCTGAGAGCAAGAATTCTTGTTAAATGATTAATAAAGAAAAGAAAAAACTGGCATTGGTGAAAATGAGAGATTAAGCTAATTACTGAATCAAAATGAGAAAATAAAATTAAGTTTAGTTGAAATATGGAATGAAAATTTAACTTCTTACAAAAACGAGTTATTTTACATGAAAAATATTCTTATTATAGTAAAACTATAAAGAAAAAAATCAATCGAAAAAATTTTCTTATTTTAAATCGTCAAAATGAAAAACTTCTCAGTGCAAGAATTCTTGTTAAAATAATTAATAAAAAAAAGAAAAACTGGCATTGATGAAAATGAGAGATTAATATTAATGAATTAAAGTGACAAAATAAAATATAGTTGAAACATGGAATGAAAATTTAAATTCTAACAAAAAGGAGTTATTTAAAGTGAAAAATATTCCCATTATAATAAAACTGTAAAGAAAAAAAATCAATGTAAGAAATTTTCTCATTATAAGAAGTCCTTTTAATTAAAAACTTCGCAGTACAAGAATTCTTGTTAAAATTATTAAACAAGAAAAGAAAAAGTAGCATTGATGAAATGAGAGGTTAAGTTAATGAATTAAAATTGAAAAATAAAATATAAATGATATGTAAATAAACAATTCAAAAACTAGAAATCTTACAAATAGGAGTTATTAAAAAGTAAAAAATATTTTCTTAATAAGAATTTCTGTTAATGATTTATTAAGAAAAAAAAACTTTAATAAACCCTTATAATCGAAAAATTCTCATTATAAAAAACATCCTAAGAAAAAAATCAATATAAGCTTTTCCCCCTTATAAGAAATTCTTACAGTGAAAAACTACTGAGTATAAGAATTCCTGTTAAAATAATTAATAAAGAAATGAAAAACTGTCATTAATTAAGCTAATAAATGAGTTAAAATGGCAAAACAAAATATAATTGAAAAATAAATTAAAAATTAAAATTCTTAGAAAGATAAATTTTTTAAGTTTATAAGAAAACTGTACAGAAAAAATTATCAATAAGTTTTTTCATTATAAGAAATCCTTTTAATGAAAAACTTCTCATTGCAATATTTCTTGTTAAAATTATTGATAAAGAAAAAAAAACTGGCATTGATGAAATGAGCGATTAAAATGGCAAAATAAAATATAAATGACATATAAATTAAAAATTAAAAGATTAGAATTCTTACAAACAGAAGTTATTCTAAGTAAATATTTTTTCTTTATAAGAATTTCTGTTAATAAATTTATTAAGAAGAGAAAAACTATAATAAAATCTTATATTAGAAAAATCCTTATTATATATATATATATTAAAAAAAAAAAAAAAAACTCTAAGAGAAAAAAATCAATATAAGAATTTTTTTCTTGTTATATGAAATTCTTACAGCGAAAACTTATCAAAATAATCATTCTTGTTAAAATGATTAAGTCACATAAAAATTGACATTGCTGAAATGACGGTTAAGTTAATGTATTAAAATGCTACATGAAATATAATTGAAATGTAAATTAAAAAAATTGAATGACTAGCTTTTAAGAAGAAAAGTTATTCTAAGTAAAAAATATTCTCTTTATAAGAATTCCTGTTTATGATTTAAAAAAAAGAAAAATCATAATAAATTCTCCTTATATAAAAGAAAACCTCAAGAAAAAAAAAAGTAAGATTTTTTTCTTATTTTAAGAAATTCTTGTAATGAAAAGTTATCAAGATAGTAATAATATAATAACTCTTGTTAAAATGATTAAATTAAGAAAAAAATGACTTTGATCAAATCACAGTTTAAATTAATGTATTAAAATGCAAGTTAAGTATAATTGAAATGTAAATAAAAAAATCATTGACTAAAGTTCTTAAAAAGAAATGTTAAAGTAAATTTTAAAATATCTCATTAAAAAATTAATATTTATATTGATTTTTTTAACCTTTTTTTTTTTTTTAAAGGTTTAGTTTGCATACTAAAAACAGAAGCAGAAATGAAAAGGTGAAGGCACCCATTACGGAAATGGAACTAGGAAAAATTACAAAAAAAGATTGTCAAATGGTATCTCATCTGCAGAATTTACTGATGAACAAGCAGGAACCAAAATGTATGTTTTTAAACAAAAATTAAGAAGTATTTTTTAATCCCCCAATCTTGCACATAAATAAAATTTGCCAAGAAGATATTTTCCTTATGATTTTTTACTAGTACTTTCAAAGTACTAAGGTTTTGGAAAATGTTTTACAAACTTTGTGAAAATTTTTTTTTAGATAAACTTTTTTCTACAGTTAAGAGATTTAAAAAACAGATTTATAATATATTTCAATTAAAAAAAGACCGATTATTATTAATGGATTTTTCTGCCTTTTCTTACTATTCTCTACTTATGAAATAATCTCTTTAGTGAAATCCAAATTTTAAATTTGTTGACTATATTATTAGTGACAGCGAGTAAAAATTGGTTACAAAAAGAACTTTAAAAATAAAACAGTATCAGAATTTTGTGATCAATTTTTTGCTTTTTAAATTGTTCTCTGGAAGAAATAATTAAAAAAATGTACTTACGTTTTAATTAAATTACTATTTATTTTTAGTACTTCTTTATTAACAACTATAATCAAATGTAAAAAGTTTATAATAATAATAATAATAATAATAATAATAATAATAATAATAATAGTAATTATAATAAAACTTTTGACGTACTGAGTTCCTTAATCACAGACGAAACATCAGAGCGGAGGGAGCAAACATCACACTAAATTTTTTGAATAGAATTTTTTGCGTTATTTAAGACAAAAATTTTGCGTATCTAAATATAACGATCATTATTTTCAGAAAAAGTTGTGAAAAATTTCCTGTGCTCCTCTGACGTTAGGTCTATGTCCATAGTTCAAAGTACAATTATTAACAACCGCAGTAAAACCTGTGAAAACAGAACCTGTATATAACGGAATGGTGCCCTAAATGCCAATTTCTATGGATAAAATTTTGTGATAAAACCCTGATGTTCTTCTAATTCCGCTAAGAGGTTTTACTGAATATGTATGCCTCCAACAATAATCCACAACCAACTGAATCTATAATTTTTATAAATAATTTTTGTTACATTTTGATTGCTTTCCTAAATTAAATATTGGGTCCTTTCAATATTTAAGACTGAAAACTTACGATCAAGCAAGCTCGATTTTTGTATTATAATCGTTTGCTCTTACAGATCTGTTCTATCTAGAGATGGAAAAGTTAGTTATTGTTAATTTTTTTAAAACAAATAAAGTTGCATTTACTAGCAATAAAAAACAAATCCCTAACAGATTTATAAAATACCACCACCACCTCCCCTCCTTCCCAGTCTTTAACGGTAAATGGAATTATATTACATTTTAATAGTTTACCTGTATATATGTATTTTATGGAATATCTCTAGATATTACATTTTCGACTAGAATTTTCTATTATTTTATTTTTGCAACAATACACTTCATATTACCACATGAATAATATTTCTTTTTTTCGAAAATAATAAAACGTTACTGCAACAGTGAAATAAATTTTAATAATGATTTCATCAGTTTTTAAATCATTTTAAAAATTGAATAGAAGCTCCATACCTTTATCATCGTAGTTTAGGATTTTATAAATCACAATACAGTCAAAATGTAAATAACTAAATAAAATGTAATAAAACACACAATGCTAAATGATGTATTTCGCTAAAAATACTATAATTACATTAAAAACACACAAATCGACAGTTTGAACACTCTTCTGAGGCCATCAGGATCTAAAGTCAAACATAATGACGATGTTTTTCGACTTCACTATGTTATGAAGTCATAAAATAGTCATAGATCCTGATGATGGTCTTAGAAGAGGGTTGAAACTGTCGAGTTGTGTGTTTTTAATGTAATTTTAGTATTTTTAGTGAAATACATCATTTAGCATTATGTGTTTTATCACATTTATTTAGTTATTTATATTGTACATAGTGTAAAGGTCCATGCCTTTATAATACAGTCAAAGGATTTTTAAAATGCACACGCATAACATTGTCTCATTAAATATATATATATATATATATATATATTTTTTATTTATTTATTTTTTTTTTTGGAGAAAAAGTAAACTATTGTCGTAATCTATTGTGTCTGTCTGTCTGTTTGTTTGTTTATTGGCAATGGCTAGGGAAATCTATCGCACATAGAAGTCTGGAAACTTGGTTCCGGGCGGACAAAGACAAGTCTGAATGTAGCTGAGGCTCAGATTTTGGATTTTTTTATGTGTTACACCGAACGGAACAAAGCACATATTTATCCGATTTTCCGAGTTCGCCGGAAATTTTCAACCACTCTGAAAAACAATCCAAATTCAATCTTTTAATGCAATACAGTAAATTTTGTCCTCTTTTCAATAAAGTTTATTCGGAAATCAGTTTCAAAGCGTTTATGAATTTGGTTTGTCTGTCTTCCCGTGTTTTAAATCTCGTAAATATGCTAAGATTACAATGAAATTGTTATATGTTATTGGGATTTCGTATAGAATGTTCGGTATTGAACATTCTATCTGTGTGGCATTTATAGTTCGTTTACAGGAGCACACAAAAGAATTCTGATACATCACGGTCTAAGGGGGAAAAGCCGTTTTCATTGCATTTTATTGATGTAGTAATAATATTTCAAGTATAGTGAGATGGATGTACAACATGTTATCTCCGGGGTTTAGAATAAGTAGAAATTAGATTTCGTTTACAGGAAAACATAAATGATTCCATTATATTATGATTTAATGGCGGGGAATCGTTTGCGCAGCATTTTAGTGATGTTCTGATACTTCAAACATAACGAAGTCACTGAAGTGAACCGCATGTTTTCTATAGATCAGGGCTTGCGAACCTTTTTACATCCACGTGCCAATTTTTTCCAAAAATATATTTTACGTGATCATAACATGCCAACAATAAAAATTTTTAATGGATCAACTAATAATGAATCAAAATTACTTAAAATTTTGTTTTTAGCATTAAAACAAACATGGGTAATACTTGATGTTATACTTTAGAAATTTATTTACAAAATATTATTTCTGTTGTCTCATATTTCAATATTGATCATTATTTCAATTCATTTTCATATTGTTGTCTCATCTCAGATGCCAAATAATTTATATCAGCTTCGTACTTAGTTATTTTTAAGAGAATGCAAGTTGAACTGCACTCATTTGACAAAATGTTTTTACTTTAATTTTTCATATTGAGCCATTACATGAAAAACGGACAAACGTGACACTTACCTTTATCTATTAACTTATAAGCTGTTAAAATATAAAGTATACATTAAAAATAACAAAGAAAACCCTTAGATTTTCATATTAGTATAGTTGTTTTAATTTGAGGATATAATAACATTGTTAAAACAGCAGTAATGTGTAGAAAAGCTGGAATGGCCCTATTATTTATTTCCCAAAAATGTGTCTCGCAGAAAAATATGTCAAAATAGCAAGCGCCAGAATCCACAGCTTTTAGTGTCTGGAATTGAATTCCAAGTTCTTATAATTTTACTATCGACATTTTTGCTTATAATGCCTTTAATCTTTCTTTTGCGGAGTCTCTTAATTTTTTTTTATCCTTTATTTTTTGTGAACCAATATTGAGATAATTTCGGATACATTAAGTTATATTTCAGTTTCTTCAATCTGTATGACAATGACAACCAACCGAAGTAATCGAATTCAGAGAAACAGTGACATCATCTAGACTAATTAATACATTTTGTGAAATACTATTATATTTTGATGTAGAACCTGAATCTATGCCGTGCCAAAAATAATCTGTAGCGTGCCATAGGTTCGCCATCCCTGCTATAGATAATAGAGTGCATAGCATTTAGTGTTCATTTACAGTTCTGTTAAAGGAGTGACTAAGATATATAATTTATGGGAACGAAATTAGTTACCCACGATTCCAAAAAAACGTTCTTTATCTTTAGAAAGTGTGGAAACCATTATATTAGTAATAAAAGCAAAGTTTTATTTTCTTCTTAGTTGTTGTTGCCACTGATTATTGGAAATATTTCCGAGTCGTTTTAATAATGTATTAATCAGTTTTCGCAATCCGGAATATAGGATTTTCGGATGGTATCCTTCTCAAGCAAATATCTACGGGTTCAACAAACATATTTTACAGACAAACATGATAAATTAACAGCCGTCACATTGATATTCAAATTAATATTATTTTGCCCCTCTTGCATATATAAATTCAGTGACGCAGCTGAAAATATTTACTTCAGAATGGATGCCACCCTATAAATCGATATTCCGATTTGATAAAAATTATTAATAAGTGCTATAAAAACTAATAGGAAACGTTTTCGAAAATCAGTGGCAGCAAAGCTAATTCTATTTTTATAAAGGCTTCTTTAAATCCCAAACAAACATTGGTTTCTGAGATTTCTAAAGATAATGAATGCTTTTCGCAATCGTGGGTAACTCGAAAGAGTCTATTCTCGTTCGCGATCACATCCTATTTTCGTAGATTACACAAAAAATAAATATCTAATTTTTATAGTGTATGTTAAGTATTTTTCTTTATGCATTGCAGTACATTCATGAAATTACTTTAGGTCTAAGATAATTTAAATTTATTAAAAATAATGTATACAAATTTACCCCACGGATATTTTAATGTGTGCAGTAAAAGATTGAGATTAATGTTGCATAGAGCAATGTTGTATTTAAAAATGTTTTTCGTCGAATGTTTGGATGGATTGCAACATACCATACGAAAAATTATATAACCCATTTTTAGATGCGTTCGTAATTATATAAATACGTAGCACCTATAGTTGTCGTTCGGTCCGTCTGTCTGCCCGTCCGCATATAACAGAGCAAAAACTACCCAACCGAATGGTCTGAAATTTAAAATATATAATTGTTGCAAAATTTTGTTAAGTCATTTCAAATTTTATGAAAATCGGATGTATGGTTTATTTACAGGGACAGTCAAAAGTTTTCCGTTACATTATGGCCAATGGGAACAAATTATTTCAAGTACATTTTAATGATGTTGCAGCCTTTCGAACAGAATGAAATTGATAGGCACTTTGAAGTGCATTAAAATATACATTCAGTACAATATGCGGTGCAAAAAATATTTATAAAACTTGTTATAGTACGAACGCACCTCATTTTTCGCATTTGACGTGCAATGTGCAATTTCCAACTTGTTATTATATATATATATATATATATATATAACAGAATCAGTTTGGTTTGCTGTCTTTATAGCGCTCCATACTTTTTTTTATTCCAATACGAAGTCTGTCTAAAGCAATTACAAATTTTGAGGAAACACTTTTGAAGCTTCCATAACTTCAGAGAAATGAATGATGGTTATACTTTTTGACATACTTTTCTTATAGCCTAGGAAGGACCTGGACCCATAAACCTCACCTGTTTCTGCCTCTCATCAGGTTTTTTGGCGCCGTATAGGTCAAATAATGTCAAGATTGGATAATACATTTTCCCTTTATCATTCAGGGTTATAAACTAACAAAATATGATGTTGATACATTGTTAATTTATCGTCAAATATTTTCTTTTAACCCGTTCGGGACCATGGGTGCATATATGCACCCTCAAAAAATGCTTAAAATGCTTGAGTTTGATACCAGTGAAAAAGAAAAGTAAAATTGATTTTATTTAATTACGACATTTTCGTGATATATAAAGTTAATTCAAATAATTAACAAAAAGTGGTGCCAAACGAATAAAATTCATGTAAAAAATGCCGGTCATGAACGAGTTTAAACACCATCAAAAAATAAAATCCTTGGCAATTATAAAATGCCCAATTAATAATAACATGTACAAAAGCTCGGATTTTTTAAAACTATTTATTACACAAGCCTGCAAAATTTGCGTTGTGTCGTGTCCTAGTAAATAGACAAGTAGTATTCGTAAAACCAGTTTAAATCTGAAATCCTGAAGATGGCTAGGTGCTATAGCCGAAAGTATTCGGTTTTTTTAACCTCATTAAACTGAATTAATCATCTTTTAGGTCGTGAATCATTTGTGCATTTTTATATTGTATTATTAAGATGAATTTTAGCATTCTGAACTAGTTTATTTTAATATAGGAAAGTTAAAATTCCAGTGCTAAATTCACCTTGAGTAAATAATTAAAATCCATATATAAGGCACTAATGAAATGTTCTGAAATTGCTTGCAGATGCACACATATAATATAAAATTATTATAAATGTATTAAAATACCTTAAAAATATATTATTGGGCTTTTAATGTATTTTTAAGGTACTTTAACCCTTCACTGCACGATTTTTTCTATTTTTATGAAAAAGAATATTTGAAGTCTATATATCGGTCTAATAATGGGAAAAATAGTAATCAAAAATTAAATTTCAAATTTTCAGCTAAAATTTGATATTTTATGGCGTGTACCGTATGTACACAATCGGGGTTTTGAAATATTGTATTGCTATATTTTACAACTAAATGAGCTTAAATTAATTAATTTTATCTTCTTAACAATCTGCAACTTTTTTTATATTAATATTTTTAAGTATTCAGTAAAAATAATGAAAGTAAATTTTACCTTAGTAGCTTGATCGATTTTGTTTTTTGCTTCCGAAGAACAAATTCTAATTTTTTGTCAAATGCAACCATCTGACATTGACAAAAGAAGTGTTATTCCATTCTTTGGACTGTTCTTGATCAGGAATAGAGATCATTTTGGCCGAATTCATGGCACATAATGAGAATTACAGTGTTTTTAGGTATGTGCCTGATGTGGCACCTGGTGCAGTGAAAGGTTAATGCATTTTAAATAATATTATATGTATGCACCTGCAAGCAATTTTAGAACATTTTATTTGTGCTTTTTTGTGAATTTTAGTTTATTTTATGAGACTACATTGTGTAAATCAGTGGTTCCCAACCTTTTATCGGCCACGCCCCACCAAAGTATTAGTAAAGTCACTATGCCCCCCCCCCCCCCTTTAATCTTTAATTCATGCCTCTTAGTTTTTGAAAAGTGCATCACAGGGAAGCGTAATAAAGCCTTAACAACGATTATTCATTTTATATTTTTTAACTTATCAATGATGTGAATCTTCTGTGACAAATCTGGTTTTAACATCATTTTACAAGTGCAATGAGGTTATGCATCTTCGCCTTAGTGCAAAAAAGAACTTTGTTGTAGTTTTCAAACCTATTTCAATGTGAAAAAAGAAATGTTATACAGTCTGCATTTTTATTTTTACAAAATATCTTGAAAAGAGGCTTACATTTAACATAAAAACTGATAACATTCATCACCATTCAACTGATATAATTAATTTTTGTGGCTTATTAAGATTTCGTGGAAAAGCTTTGGTCACTAAAATTTCTTTTTATAAATAACGCAATACACAAGAAGCATTTCAAAGCTCACATTTTTATCAAAATTAAGTAGTCATTATTCCCCATCACAACAAAGTTTCTCTGTTTTCCCGTTCCCAATATCATTAATTGTCTTCCATGTATTATCTGATTTTAAAATTTAAAATGTATATGCCATCATGTAAATTAATTTACTGTGCAGGATGCCTGCACTAGAGCCATTTATAAGTTTTATAAAGTTAGTAGTACTTCATTGAGATACTTCATATACTTTTTTAAGTTTAATCTGTTCAATATAGGCAAATTTATATATATCCTTTTTAAGTAGTTCCACGTCCAAAAGAATCTTCGAGTAACACATAGCAGAGCAAATAGAAGTAGAAATCTCTTGATAAGTAATGGAAAGCGTTACGATTAACTGTAAACTATTGTCTCAGAAAAATTAAATTGAAATCTAATACAATATGAAATCAAAATAATTTTCAAATGATATTCGTATAATTATTCTGGTGTTAAATGTATTTTAAACTTTTCATTGGGAACATTTTTGAAATTCTATTTTAAAAAATAATTTTTTTTAGCTTTGCTTGTATTCCATTTATTTTGGTCTACAATAATACTTAAAAAAAAGGGACAGAAGAAACTGATAACGAATGAGTAGGCAACAAATTTGAAATTGCCCCCCTAGAAAATCAAATTGCCCCCCTCCCCCCAGTGGGCGTACGCCACACGTTGGGAACCACTGTTGTAAATGATAAATTTTCTCTAAAAAATGAACAATATTTACACAATCTCGCCTAATCCAGCGCAGTTCTAGATGGATCAAACACTAAGCACTCACAATATCCACCCTTCGCGATTAATAAACTCCAAGCTAACAGTTTCCCCACTTTATACACGGATAAGTTCGCGTGAAATAGTTAATTCATGAGTCGAAAGTGAATTTAGGCGAAAGTATTTGGAAAATATCCAGCTTGATGAGAAAGAACACTGCACGACTTTTCAGTGGAATAATTTCATTAAAAGGTCTGCGAGATCAATACCGTTATCGTATGAATGTTATAATGTTCGTTATTATTTTCACAGAAATGAAAACTTTATTTCTCTTATAATGAAGGAAATTTCCGGTTGATTCCCAAACGTATATTTTTATATATTTCAGCCAATTACAACAAAAAAATCTCTATGCCTTAGAAAGCATATACGGAACATAACGCTTATTTAGATAAACATAGTTTTCATTTTTGATCTTATTTCAATTTAAAAGTAGAAAATTTTGATTATAATAAATACAAGGTGAAAACAATCTTCAAAATTTCAAATTTAATAAACGTGAAAAAAAAAGGACTCCAGCTGCATTGTACTTTAATCGGATTCGGCATTTAAGGTACCGAACATTATAATGCTTGTAAAATTAAGAGCCATTATTTTGAAAATCAGACAAGTGTGACAGTTGTATTTTTTGTTTTGCTTGATTTTTTTTTATGTTGAAGTAGATCACATTTAATGAATAATGTGCAATTTTGAAGCCCTGAAAAAAATTTCCCTTCCCTGTGAAAAATGTCAAAGTTCAAGGTTGTGACCGTCATTTTTCATGAAAAGTGAAATGCGAGTATGTTTGCAGTGCTAAAGCTTGGGAAAGCAACAACATCCCAAAATTATTTTGTCATGAAATATTAGTATAACACTACCTGCTTAGTAGACTGTATTCGTTTCCATGGGGGCATTGTTATTTTACATTGTTATGTTGCCTCAAAATGCAATGAAAATGACGTTTTTGTCCGTTTTCCGCACGTATTTTCTTATTTAAGCAATAGTACCCCCCAAACTTTTTCTTATAGAATATCAAAGTGTACTACTAGGACAAGCTAAATAATATAAAACTTTACCGGAATATTGCTGCTGTTAGCAGGGATAGTCTGTTAAATAATCAAAAATTTCAAAATAGGCAGCATTTCAATTAGTCTTTTCTCAAAACAGCATCACGTTTCAATAAAACAAAATATATCACGTAGTAGTTGGAAGTATGTACAAACACATGGAAAAGAAAAAAAAGTGGGGTCTCGTCATATATATATATATTTTTTTTAAATAACAAAATTTACAAAAATTCACAGTCAAAATATCCCGTTTAAATTTCCTTTTTTTTCCATTTAGAACAAGGAAGGGGAAAGAAAAGGGGATATTCCATTTTCTCATAGGGAAAAAACTTAGCTAGCGGAAAGAGAAACGGGATGTTTCGTTTTCTGATAGGGAAAAAGTATGATAAATGACAGTCTTTTTTGTGACTTTTGACATTTTTTTTATAAAATATGACGAGACCCCACTTTTTTTTCTTTTCCATGTGTTTGCACATACTTCCAACTACTACGTGATATATTTTGTTTTATTGAACGGTGATGCTGTTTTGAGAAAAGACTAATTGAAATGCTGCCTTTTTTGAAATTTTTGAATATTTAACAGACCAGTCCTGTTAACAGCAGCAATATTCCGATAAAGTTTTATATTGTTTAGCTTGTCCTAGTAGTACACTTTGATATTCTATAAGAAAAAGTTTGAGGGTACTATTGCTTAAATAAGAAAATACGTGCGGAAAACGGACAAAAACGTCATTTTCATTGCATTTTGAGGCAACATAACAATGTAAAATAACAATGCCCCATGGAAACGAATACAGTCGCAAAAGAATTTTGGGATGTCGTTGCTTTCCCAAGCTTTAGCACTGCAAACATACTCGCATTTCACTTTTCATGAAAAATGACGGTCACAACCTTGAACTTTGACATTTTCTACAGGGAAGGGAAAATTTTTTCAGGGCTTCAAAATTGCACATTATTCATTAAATGTGATCTACTTCAACATAAAAAAAATCAAGCAAAACAAAAAATACAACTATCACACTTGTCTGATTTTCAAAATAATGGCTCTTAAGTTACTTAATCGCATTAAAATAAACATAATTTAAGTGATTTCAATCTATACAAGATTTTTCAAAATGTTCACCATATAAAAATATTGTTAATCGTGTGCTGTATAATCTGCCTGAAATACACCGCTATTCTTACGCTATTTTTTTTTTCAAATTAAAAATTTTAAATATACGTATTTTTCTATTTTGATCATTTTAAGCACATATTTCAGCAACCGGTTAAAGAAGAGCACCATTGGAGGATCATGCTGGAATTCCTAATTACTAACTGTAAAATTAAACGACTTAAGAAAAGCGAAGCAAAATGGGCAGACAGTTAAAAAAAAAAAAAAAAAAAAAAAGAAAAGAAAGAGCGTTTGTTTCTCAATGTCGGAAAATATAATTCAAAGACGAATGAAAACATATAATAGGCTCTCGTTACCCACAATTCCAAAAAAAAAAAAAAAAAAACTCTCTTTATCTTTAGAAATATCAGAAACCAATATATTTCAGAGATTTAAAAAACATTTTCAAAATTAAAGTTTCTATTGCTGTCACTGATTTTTGGAAACGTGTCAAAGTAATTCTTATTGTGTGCTAGCAGACTTCATACGCTACGCTGGTCGGTTTCTTCAAACGAACTTTAAGGGGTCTCAGGACTCTTAAAGCTTTAAAATTTTTGAAATTTTAAATTTTTTAGATGTTAAACTCCTATCTTTTCTGAACATTTTGACATAATTGTTTCCTTGAAATTCCTATTAGAAGCGAAGTTATGGCTTTTACATTTATACGCGTTCAATAGCTGAAGCGTCGTTTCGGAAACTTTGAAGCCGTTTTTCTCCAAATGACGTTTTTGGGTATAACGCGCACGATATCTCAAAAACTTATGAATATTTTTTCATAAAATTTTAAAAACATATGTTTCATGTTAGTCTGTATAAACTGAACCTAAAATTTCCTTTTTATTTTTCAAAACAATATTTTTTTAGGTGATTATACTCTTGAAATTTTTTTAATTTTGCATTAGCTAAATACAACTTTGTATTAAAAATATAAAAAAGCTTTAAATACAAATTTATTTAGGTTCAAGGTAATTATTACAATCTGAAGTATAAGTAGGCACAAAAATTTTCATTCTAGTTGCAATACTTGCTTTGTAATCGTGCGCGTAAGTTGTTATGCCGATTTTTTGCTCGCCAAATGTCTAACAGTTTGGAGCCCCCTGTAAATGCTAATTCTGCATCTTATAATTTTTTAAATACATGAAATGGAAGAACATACTTATATATTTTATTCCAATTAACATTGTGTCTTAAAATCAAATACACTTTAAGATATTAAATGTTGAAAATGGTCTTTTTTTTTTTTTTTCCAATTTTAAGAGTCCTGAGACCCCTTAAATAAAACGAAATATATCCATAAATTTGACCTTGCGTTTTAAAGAATATGGACTTGGAATATCCTACTGCATTGCTGAAGACGATACGAACGCCATTGCGCTATCATGTATTCTATTGTGTCACCCAACATTTGAGCTGTTAAGATTCAACACTTTTAGTTTATCGTTCACAGTAGGATTTAATAAAGAGCGATAGAATGATATGTAATATACTAAAACCACCCCTGAAGAATTATCTAACTAACTGTGCAAGTCTCATCAAAATCCGCCCAGAAGAACTTTTTAAAAAGACTAATCTTTCATAACCGGCTTCACCTGATTACAGGACTTTCCACATAATTCTATAACTAAGCAACATAGAAAGATATGATATGTACTAGAACCGTTCCAGAAAAATAATCTAACTAATAGTGCAAGTTCTATCAAAATCCATTCAGCATCAGAGTCGTTTAAAGGGGGCTAACATGCCATAATATGGTTCATCTGATTATAGAACTTTCCCCCATAATTCTGTAACTAAGTGACGTACAACTGTGGTATTATGCATTAAAATTTTCCCTGAAAAATTATCTTTACTTATATTTTTAAACCCATTCAAATGAAACCAATTAGAAAACGAACGTGTCCCACTTTGAAAACCAAAGGCCTCAAATATTTCTTTTCTGATAAATTTCCTTTTAAAAGAATGATCAATATTTACACAGCCTCTCCTAATTATTTGCAGTTCCAGACTGATCAAGCGCTAAGTACATTCAATAACCACCTCTTCTAAAACTGATTCTCTAACCAAAACTTCGTTAACCAGCTCCAAACTAACAGTTTCTAACACTTTGGACACGGATAAATTTTCGTGTAATAGTTAATTCCTGACAAGAGAGTGAGTTTAGGCAAACGTATCTGGAAAACTTCCAATTTTATGAAAAGAAACATTGAACAACTTTCAACTGGAATAATTTTATTAAAAGGTTTCCAGAAATCTACATTGTTATGAAATGAATGCAATGTTTTATATTACTATTCCCCAACAATGCAAACTTTGTGTTTGGCTCTAAACATGATTTTCAATCTATCGTGAAAGAGGTTTCAGGTTGATTCCAAACGTATGTTTCTATATGTTTAGACTAGTGTTTTTCACTGTAAAATTACCGCCAACTAAACAGGATTAAAAAAATAAAATAATAAATTGATGAGCACTGGGTAAAATTTGCGAAAATTATTATGCAAAAATTCCACCTTGATTTTGCGTTCTTTCTATCTTTCTTTTTTTTTTTTTTTTTTTGTTCAGCATATTTAGTAATTAACATTCCGAGTGATACCACTCGTATTAGTTTAATTCCAGATATTTAACAATTTTTATTTTTTCCCATTTACCAAGTCGAGTCTTTCTGACACATTTCCAAATTTATTATCACTCCTACATGACTGAAGATTTACATACAAACGTCTAAGTAACGAAATACCCTGTTCTTTATTTATTTTTGTATATATTCTTATACATTTTGAATATTAGACAAAACCTATTTTTACCTAATGATTACCGTTTCATCACTGTCCTATCCAAAGCATTGGCTTAAAAACAATCCTTGACAGAAATTTCTGAAAGATTCGTTACGTTTATAGGAAACTCAAGACAGCTCTTCAATTTTTTTTTCATATAAATAATAATGCCTGTAAATTTGAAGTATTCACGAATTAAAATGACACCGTGAATATTTTACACTATAAAAAAACAAAACAAAAGAAAAAGAATGATAACAGTTTTTTAATCTATGGAAGTATAATATAATCACGAAAGAAAATATACAATAATCTTTTCCGAGTTACCACACTCTCAGAAAAAACTGTAAATTTATGAGCATTTGCCCTTCAATTTTCACTGGCAACATCCTTATTTGATGAAAAACGGTCTGATACATTAACACGTTTACGCCGGCGCGGTGGGTCACACTCAACTGTCTCGGAGCTGCCAAGTCTCCGGCTTTTTGGATACCAGTATTTTAATACAGAAAATGTTGTTTCATTTAATTACAACAATTGGGCAATTTAAAGGGACAACATTTTCTCTAAAATAATAGTGGTGTGCCAAAGCCGGAGACTTGACAACTCTGAGACAGTCGAGTGTGACCCACCGCGCCGGTGTGAACCTGTTAAATAAGAGGCCTTAGATATTTAGAAAATTAAGGGCAATCCACATATTCTTACAGTTCTAGCCCATCTGTTAGCAAAAATACGGTACGACCCCCATACATTTTCCTCCGCTAGGGTGTAACCCTTCATTTTAGTCGTGTTTCGAAAAATAATGTTTTTAAACGCGACCGTAATATATTTTTTAACTCGCCAGAAAAGCGATTCTGTGACGAATATCTAACATGCTCCGTGCTACGGAACAGTAAGTAAAGTGCTATTGTGTTTTAAAGTGCATTATTTCCCGTTTTACGGGCTGCACAAAATGATGGGCAGGGATATATATATATATATAATAAAATTGAAATCACAAATATATGAATAAATTGGTAAAGTTCTAAAGATGAATTAGAAATGAACATAGGAAACCAGTATGTAAAATAAGAAACTATGAATAACTCACAGAATCTTCAGAGGAGGTTGTGAGTTCATTCATAGAAGATGCGTTATTTCATCCAATTTTGTCAGCATTAAGCCTAAAATGACAAAATTTAGCTCCTTATAACGCAAAAATAACAGAAAATAGATAATAAAAATCCAAGAGATCCAAAAAAGATACACCTCACACAGGATATTAAAAATTAATAGAGCAAAACACCTAAATTACATACTAGGAAGCATAACTGCAGCATGACTGCATGGTAAAACAGAGTTAGGACTATTTTAACATGTGGGCCCTGACTGAAACCCATAACATTGGTGCCATCTGGTGTGAGAAAGGAAAAAATGTAAATTGGAACTGGATGATTAACAATAATGTTTGGTGCTGCCATCTTTAACCCCCAAAAAAGAATGAAATTGATTGAAAAAAATAAAGAAATGACTTAGATTAACATTTAGATGAAGTAGAATGAAAAAATAGCGATAAACTTGATAATTACTGATTAAATACAAAAATAATATAAAGAATAGGAATAAATTAATAAAAAATGAAATAAAGAATTATATAAAAATAAATAAATAGAAGGACAATTGATAAAATTAACTAATTTAAAAACAAAATATTATAATATAAAAATGAGAATATAAATAACATTTAAAAAACAGTGAGGAATATTTTGAGATAGTAAAATATAGCCTTGTATTATGTAACTAAATGTGAAAATTTAAAAAACAATGAGGAATATTGCGATAGTGAAATATATCCTTGTATTATGAAGCAATATGTGAAAATTATTGAGAAATTTATGATGTTAAATGCATGATACCCCGTGTTTTTGTATTTAATTTTTTTTAAATATATCCATAAAATATATAAGCATATATGCATACACATATACAGGCTCATACATATATAAACATATAAGGTTTTAAACTTTTTTTAGCATTTCCAACCTCAACCCTCCGTAATGGTACTTTTTTTTTTTTTTTTTTTTTTAATAGTGCATAATGTATGGGAAAACATACACTCACACACATACCTTTTATTTTTTTTATTTACTTATTTAATTATATATAAATCCACATATATATATATATATATATATATACATATATATAATTTTTTGTTGTGTATGTTTTTATAATTTTTTCAGCAATCCACAACCCACCCTCCATAATAGTGTTTTCTATTTTTTAGTTTTTTTTAAATACATATTATATGCCTATACTGGTAAAAAGTATATATATATTACAAAATTTAAATTTTTGCGCCAAGTTTAAAGTATTTTATGTAAATTTTACTTTTTCAGTAATATTCCGTATATTATACCGGCTTATTAAATTAAAACCCTAGTCTATTAATCTCTAAGATCTTAATTCATATTTATTCCAAATTGCGTAAATCTAAAAATGGCTCATTTATATTTCTTTAATAAAACTTTTATTATTTAAATTCCTATTAAATTCCGCTATTAAATCCCGGTATATCATATTCCCCTTAAATCTTTATTTAACTGCTAAAATATTATTCTGTCTTAAAGAAAAACCCTACTTATTTCAATTTATTCTTTTATTTAAAATATCCAGGTGTAATTAAAATATTTCAAAGATTAAAACTTCGCAGACATAAATTCATTTCTTTTATCGTCTGAAGAGGGAAAAAAGGGTTATTTTTGCATAATCTCGACTACAGATTTTAACCTTTGTTTATGCTTTAGATAGCTGTTGCGAGGATATAAGAAGTTTCTAGAACAATCTTTTCAGCAGAGTATAAATACGAATGGCGGGAACCAGAGAGATAGCATAAAGAATATATGGCATAAAGGATATAGCATATAGGAGTAGATGGGCTGTGAGCTTAGAAGCTTTTTAGTTTTTAGCATGTAGAGGTGAACGTGGTGGATTGCAGTCGTAGCAAACTGGATATTCAATGTGATTGCTCGATGGAGGTAGTATAACGTTGGATGAATACTGTTTATTATGTGAGTAGAATGAGGAAGCAACGGTATCGTAATGGGTGATAGATGTTAGATATTAACGGATTAAAGACTAGACGGCTGTCAAGAGATGGAGTATTTTTAAACTAATTGTGACAGGAAGAATAGACTTTATTCTTTTTACCATGGAAGCAGAGAGCATCTTCCCTAGATTTAATCGAGAGTGTGGAAATAAAGTGAATAATGTTCCAAGCGACTGCCTTATGTTAATTCTTCATTTTTCTTTATTATTTTAAAACCATTCGGCTGCTACCTGTGTTGTTTAGGAAAGGAAACCCTCATGTTTTTTTGACAATACCAACTATTTGCCGTCAGTCAAAATATCACATATATATATATATATTTTTTTTTTTTTTTTTTTCTACGGTGTATGACTAGAAGCTCTGCTGCCGGCCTCTGCCCGTAATTTTACAGGAATATTTGTAACAGTGCACACGTTTCCACAAACCGCTGTTTATCTTTCAAAACCTCCGAAACTAATACATTTTCGAGATTTAAAGCAGAATTTATAGAAAGCAAGTTTTATTTGCTGCCACAGATTTTCGGAAACGTTTCCGAGTAGTTTTTATGTGGCATTGATAAGATTTCTCAAACCGGAACATCGATTTTTATGATTTCATACATTCTCGAGTAAACATTTTCATGTTCAACAAATATGTTTTACCGACAAAAGTGATAAATTAACATCATTGACATTAATTAACATTAAATTCAACATTATTTTTTTACCCTTTCATTTATAAATTCAGTTAAGTAACCGTCGGACTTTGGGCCATTTTTTTCCTGGTTCCACTAACATTTCCATTATTAAAAAATATTATATATGATTTTTCAACGTTGAAATTGAATTGTAATCAGTTAACAGGAAACAATGAAGCAAACTGTATGGTTTTAAAGAGACATTTTTTTAATTTTTTTTATGCTTTAACTATTTTGAAGTTTTAGAACAAAGTACTTTGGTCCATTCACTTAATTTCATATAAAATGAGTACAATTCATATGTTGGAATATTGAAACCAATTAGAAATTGATTGCAATAGGATCTGCTAATGAATTAACACTGCAAACTGTATAAACAGTTTTTTTTTTTTTTTTTTTTTTTTTTTTTTTTTAAACATTTAAACACAATAAACCAAATGTTAATATTGAAGACACGAGAAACAGTTTTCATCATGTTATCCTCAGCAACTGGAACAAAAATAATTAGTGTAACACTTTGCTAAAGTAACATTTGAAAAAAAAATGTTACTTAATGCATTTTTTAAGAGATTTGATTGTATAAAAGTCATTTCTGAGTAACTGGGGCTACTTCCGGACCAAAAGGCCTGGCACAAAGTAGCCCCGAAAAACTAGTTTTCATGTTAGCTTTATGAAAACGTAAACATTTTCTGTCAAAATAAAAAGTTAAAGGAAAAACTATGATCACACATGGGTTACAGATTACTAAAGGTAATATTTTGACACTTACCTTATTTGGATCTGTTATCCAGATTGTCTCACTATAGAAAGTTTGGGGAGTTAAAATTTACATACGGAAACAGCTGTTTACAAACACATCCAGTGTTGCGACTAAAAAAAATTTAATTACCCCCAAACTATTCAAATATCCTATAGTAGGGTCTAAAATATTTTTTAAAGGCAAAAACACCGAATTATCTTGTATTGTTTGTTCAATACAAAGAATAAAACCTTTTTTTATGGGCTGGACCAAAGTAATCCCGCAAGGACCAAAGTAACGGTAGTTAAAATGTTTAATGGAGAGTGGAAAACCGATATGTCGGTTTCAGAAAACTTATTAATGTACCCTAAAAAACTACTCAGAAACGGTTACAAAAGTCGCTGGCAGTAAAAGAAACCTTATTTGTATGATTGCTTTTTTTAAAAATTGAATATACATTGTGTTTTTGAGATTTCTAAAGATAAAGAACGCTTTTCGGAATCGCGGCAAGCTCGAAAAGGTACATTTTCATTCGTGGTTAAATTATATTTTGTAGATTATGAAACATTCGTCTTTCCTTATAGTGTAAAAAGTAACAATTTGGATGTCAGTATAGTTTTAAAAACTATTTCCTATTAAAAGAATTCACTGGAAAAGTTGAAAAATATTTTTTGGTACTATTTCAAATTATTAACATTCATGCAATGGAATGAGTAAAATTTTTTTCTGATAATTTTTTTCTGAAATGATTTTTTTTCTGAAAAATTTCTATCGGGGAAAAAAAAAGATCAATATTGACATTATCTCTCTCCAAATCTTGTTTACTTCTACGCTGCAAAAGAAGAAAAAAAAAATTAAAATGTTTCTTAATTTACGAAAATATAGTACAACCACGACCGAAAATACATAATAATCTCTTTCGATTTATCCACGAGCCCGAAAAGAGTACTTCATCTTTAGAAACTCAGGAAATTAATATTATATTCGAAATTTAAAGAAGTATTTGTCAAAACAAAGTTTCTTTTGCTGCCACAGAGTTTCGGAACCGTTTCTGAGTAGTTTTTATGGTTCGTACTTAAAAAGTTAAAACGGAACCATTATAAGATCTTTCCTGTGTCTCTCTGTCCATCTGTCCCAGCCATTTTACTCATGAACTGTGGAAAGTTCAAATTGACTGAAGTAATAAAGGCTATTGTCACACATATTTACAGATTATTAACCATTCACAATTATATTTAAGAAAAATGTAGGAGGACTAATTAAGTTACTCGAAAAATAAAATCTTTTCTTTGTATATCGTTGTGGGGTAATGTGGGAAAGCTTTCATAACGCCGTACTCAAAAACACATTTCTGTTAATTTTAGGTATTGCATTTTTAGCGAAATCGTCGAAAACGTAATGCAAAAATATGCCCCCCCCCCCTCCCTCTATTTCCGAATCTACTGAAACTAAAATTATGAAAAAATTAGGGGTAGTATAAGTTAACTTAAATCTTGCAGGAAAACTATAGCCATTAGCCTAGGTCATATAGTTTCGAAGAAAATTGCATTTTCCGTTCACACAAATGGACCATATTCTCCCTTTTGGTTCGAGGCTACAAAAATTCGTCTGCTTGGGAATAACATTCATAACCGCACCATTGAAAAGCATTGTGGTTAGAAAATTTATGCTTTATATTTTATTTTCATACGAAGTTTTAGACTTTTTCAGAGACAGGTATGAGTTATACATGAATTCTTTTCTCTATTTTAAAGCAATTGCATGCGCATTTTTCATTTTATTTCTAAAATAAAAATTTAAAATTTTAATTAATAAGTGTATATGGATTTTAATTAGTATGTATATAAGTACTGATCGAAAATAATTCGTACAGATTAAATCTGCAGTGTTTTACGCATTCATTTATCTGTATTTATGCTGCATCAAATGAAGCAATAACGAAACAAACGCGCTAGCCGCTATTTTTACGTCACGTGATTCCCACTGTGACGTCACGAGAATACTGTCCATTTCGATTTGCGGGATTTCAGCAAAGGAGATGAGGAGCGTTGGAAGTACCTAACGTCGCAGAAGAATAAAAAGGATTGTTAATGATGATTTTCTTTAAAAAATTCCGTAATTAGCTGATATATTAACCCTTAAAGACACGGACGGTTTGGACATACATAAAGACGGGGCAACGTACTCTATGCGCCGTCGACTTTTAACCCTCTGACTGATTATCCCGCGATTTCCACGGGTAAGACATTTGTAGAAAAATTTATGTAATATATAATTTTTAAGCAATTTTGTTTTAAAAATTTTATAGTCAAAAGCTAAGAATGCAAATGATAAATATACTATATATTTAAAATACATGATTATTTGAAATATGTAATAATAGAGGACATATTCGTCCATTACATATTGGTCGACGGGATTTTGAAAAAAAATTAGGCAGTCAGAGTGTTAAAGCCTAGATAACAACTTTTAATGATTTGTTTGTGTAAGGCAATGTTCAGTTACTAATTCATAAATTTATTGTACGGAACCTTCTGCGCGCGAGTAATACACGCACTTGACCGGTTATTATTGCGATTACAGCGTATTAGTCAGTTTTCTCAAACCAGAATATCCGTTTTTAAGATGTTGTACATTCTCAAGTAAACGTTATCAGTTGATTAATTAAATTTATACATGCAAGTGTAACAGAAAAAATCTTAATTTTAATGTTGATGCTAATGCTAATGCTGTCAATTTATCATGTATGTCTGTAAAACATGTTTGTTGAATATGAAAATTTTTACTTGGGAGTGGAAACACTTACATTCCGTGTTGAGAAAACTGATTAATACGCCATAAAAACGACTCGGAAACGTTTCCGAAAATCAGTGGCCGCAAAAGAAATTTTGTTTTTATAACTATTCCTCTAATCTCGAAAATGTATCGTTTTCTGATGTTTCTAAAGATAAAGAACATTCTCCGAAATTGTGCGGGTATTTCGGAAAAAGTTATTTTATATTTTCGTGGATTATAAAACATTTCCCTTTTGCTACAGTGTAGAAAGTAGCAATTTGGATTTAAGTATAAATTCAACAACTATTTTTTATTGAAAAAAACACACAGAAAAAAAGTGAAAAATATTTATGCTACGGTCTCATATCATTAGCATTCATGCAAAGAAATCAGTTAAGGCTGTTTTCAAATCCAAAGGGTCAACTTTCTGACATAAGTTTTACTTCATTTTTGTTCAGAAACGCATAAAACTAGAAGGTGTTGTTATTCAGAAACTATGCCATGGAACTGTTTTTCCGTGTTCTTGTAAACGCAATGGATTTTTCAGAAAATACTGTCAAAGTTGGAATTTTGAACCGAACTTCCGAACGAAAGAAGGAAATCCTGTCAATAAGGGGAGAAAATGCCGTGTCACGTAATCAAAATCACTTGTAACTCAATAGGTAATTGATTGATCAAAAAATGAAAAAAAAAAAAACAGTTCGATTCCAAATCTGTTCCATGGTCAGGGTTTCCAGTTTTATATCTTTCCTTTAAAAAATGAATTTGTAAATGTGTCAAAAAGTTTGGCGCTTGTTGAACAGAGCAGTTGAGAACAGCCTTAAATCATTTTTCTCCGATTTTTTTGCCTCTAAAACCACGGTCGACAGCTGGCCGACCGCGGTCCAGGTACAACATCCGGACCGTGGAAGTTCGAAGCCTGGACCGCCGAAAAAGATATTGCAAATGAAGAAGTTATTCATTTTCCAACAATTCTTGAATATAAAAAGAAGAATTCCGATATTCCGAACTACACACTTGCAGTGTTCCTAAGTTTTATGTCAGATCTTGTGAGGTAATTTGAACGAAGATTCCAAGACTTTGCAGAAATAGGTAAGTTGTCTCAAAAATTGCCTTATTAATCCTTTTAAATCGCCTTATGAAGTTGCTCCATCTGCAGAATAGGTTGATATGACTGTGAAGTTGTTCAATCTTGAAAATCCTTTACCTTAAATAGAGATATTTGACTTGCAAGAAGATATTTCCTTGCAAATGTATAAAACTGCATCCGGTGATGAATTCTGGGGTAAACATGTCTCAGAAAAGTAGGAATATTCCAAAAAACTAATTATTCCAATAAACTAATATTTTAGCTATTAATCTGGGTGCTATGTTTGGCTCCACATATGTATGTTAAAGAAATTTCTCCAAAACGAAGTTTGTGAAGAACAAATATCGATCGAGATGAATGGAAGCCCACCTTGAAGTCACTTTTCGCATTAGCTGTTCGCCACGTGAACAAATTGTAAAAAACTGGCTCAAGACCGCAAGTGTAATTTTTCAACAAATACTCTTCTTTTCTATTCTATTATGTGTATGTAAAAATTTTCAATACGCATACATGTGTATATAGTAATTTATCAAAACGAATACCTGGCTTTTCTATCGTATATTATATGTGTTTGTGTGTAAAAAAAAACAATTTAAAAGTAATAAGTACTTATATGTTTTTTTTTCTCTGGACCTCTATAAAAATTATCAAAAGTATTCGGACCCCACTTAAAAATACTTGCCGACCCCTGCTCTAAAACATTGTTCAATATTTACACAATCTTTCTCCGAATCTTGTTTAGTTCTAGAAAGATCAAATGCTAAACACTTACAATATCTATCATTTCTAAAATTGATCTTCATCTAAAGCTTCCTGATTATCAAACTCCAAACTATCAGTTTCTACCACTTTAGACATAGGGATAAACTCGTGTATAATAGTTGATCCCCAAATTGAGAGTGAATTAGGCGGAAGTGTTTGGAATATGTCCAATTTCACGAGAAAAAATATTACATAACTTTTCACAGGAATAATTTCATTAAAAGGCCTGCAAGATCGATACTGTTACAAAATGAACTATTTATTTTATCATTATTACTTTCACGGCGATGGAAAGTTTGTGTTTGGTTCGAAATATGATTTTTATTTACCTTTTTTTGTCGATTATAAATGCATTTTCCTGCTCTGTAAAAAATGCAAATGTTAATCTAGGAAAATGTATTATAACCCAAAAACCTCCTCCGAGTTGCTAACCGATTCCGCAAAATATTCTTTATCTGTAGCTCAGTCTCAGACACCAATGAATTTTTGAGATTTAAAGAAACATATATACAAATAAAGTTCATTTTACTGGATTTTCGAAAACGCTTTCGAGTCGTTTTTTATAGTGTATTCATCAGTTTTCTCAAACCGGAATATACAGGGTGTCCATAATTAAACGATCCTACTTTAAAGTTATCTACAGGTGAAACTATTGTTCATATAGTTGTGAAATTTTGTAAAAGACCTTGATAAAGGTATGGGAATTTGTTTGAGCGAAAAAAAAAATAGTTTAAAATTTCACCAGCAGAGGACGTTTTTTTAATGAATTACACGTTTAGCATACATTTACAATAGTTTAGAAATTTTATTTATTAATTTAACCTGTTGTTGCCGCTAGAAGCGCCATCTATGTGGTTTGTTTCGAAATGTGTGAGTTGGGTTCGAGACGCCGATCCGAGGAGTAGTGTAAATATCGGCTCTCGTTCAATTTATTGTTTTGTGAATTAAATTTAATTAGTAATACAGTCCGCTAGTTTTATTTTATTGTGAGTTGTGTGCAGTGATGATTTGTGAATGAACTATCGGCGGGAACACCCTTTTTAGCTCACAGGCTATCAAAGCCTGAGAGCTAATGTGCCCGCCCGTTCTGTATGTATGTATGTATGTATGTATGTATGTACGTATGTACGTAACGCGATAACTCTTGAAAGAAACATCCGATTTGCTTCAAAATTTTTTCCTAGGTTCACTGTGATAAGGCGCTTCCCTGATTAGTTTTGGGAGTTCATTGGTTAAGGATAAAGGGGGAAAAACGGGGTTAGTCCACACACTACCCCCTTAATTCAGTTAAATGGGATTTTCATGCAGAATGATTCGATTTGCTCCGAATTTGGTATACCGGTTTATTATGTTAAGGAACTTCCCTGATTAGTTTTGGGGGTACATTGGTTAAGGGTAAAGGGGGAAAAACGGGGTTAGTCCACCCCCCTTAATTCAGATAAATGGGTTTTTCATGCAGAATCATTCAATTTGCTCCGAATTTGGTATACCGGTTTACTATGTTAAGGAACTTCCCTGATTGGTTTTGGGGGTTCATTGGTTAAGGATAAAGGGGGAAAAGGGGGGTTAGTCCACCCCCTTAATTCAGATAAATGGGTTTTTCATGCAGAATCATTCGATTTGCTCCGAATTTGCTATACCGGTTTATTATGTTAAGGAACTTCCCTGATTAGTTTTGGGAGTTCATTGGTTAAGGATAAAGAGGGAAAAACGGGGTTAGTCCACCCCCCCCCCCCTTAATTCAGATAAATGTGTTTTTCATGCAGAATGATTCGATTTGCTCCGAATTTGGTATAGCGGTTTATTATGTTAAGGAACTTCCCTGATTAGTTTTGGGGGTTCATTGGTTAAGGGTAAAGGGGGAAAAACGGGGTTAGTCCACCCCCCTTAATTCAGATAAATGGGTTTTTCATGCAGAATCATTCAATTTGCTCCGAATTTGGTATACGGGTTTATTATTTTAAGGAACTTCCCTGATTAGTTTTGGGGGTTCATTGGTTAAGGATAAAGGAGGAAAAGGGGGGTTAGTCCACCCCCTTAATTCAGATAAATGGGTTTTTCATGCAGAATCATTCGATTTGCTCCGAATTTGGTATACCGGTTTATTATGTTAAGGAACTTCCCTGATTAGTTTTGGGAGTTCATTGGTTAAGGATAAAGGGGGAAAAACGGGGTTAGTCCACTCCCCCTTAATTCAGATAAATGGGTTTTTCATGCAGAATGATTCGATTTGCTCCGAATTTGGTATACCGGTTTATTATGTTAAGGAACTTCCCTGATTAGTTTTGGGGGTTCATTGGTTAAGGATAAAAGGGGAAAAACGGGGTTAGTCCACCCCCTTAATTCGAATAAATGTGTTTTTCATGCAGAATGATTCGATTTGCTCCGAATTTGGTATACCGGTTTATTATGTTAAGGAACTTCCCTGATTAGTTTTGGGGGTTCATTGGTTAAGTATAAAGGGGGGAAAAACAGGGTTAGTCCACCCGCCTTAATTCAGATAAATGTGTTTTTCATGCAGAATGATTCGATTTGCTCCGAATTTGGTATACCGGTTTATTATGTTAAGGAACTTCCCTGATTAGTTTTGGGAGTTCATTGGTTAAGGATAAAGAGGGAAAAACGGGGTTAGTCCACCCCCCCCCCCCTTAATTCAGATAAATGTGTTTTTCATGCAGAATGATTCGATTTGCTCCGAATTTGGTATAGCGGTTTATTATGTTAAGGAACTTCCCTGATTAGTTTGGGGGGTTCATTGGTTAAGGGTAAAGGGGGAAAAACGGGGTTAGTCCACCCCCCTTAATTCAGATAAATGGGTTTTTCATGCGGAATCATTCAATTTGCTCCGAATTTGGTATACCGGATTATTATTTTAAGGAACTTCCCTGATTAGATTTGGGGGTTCATTGGTTAAGGATAAAGGAGGAAAAGGGGGGTTAGTCCACCCCCTTAATTCAGATAAATGGGTTTTTCATGCAGAATCATTCGATTTGCTCCGAATTTGGTATACCGGTTTATTATGTTAAGGAACTTCCCTGATTAGTTTTGGGAGTTCATTGGTTAAGGATAAAGGGGAAAAAACGGATTTAATCCACCCCCCTTAATTCAGATAAATGTGTTTTTCATGCAGAATGATTCGATTTGCTCCGAATTTGGTATACCGGTTTATTAAGTTAAGGAACTTCCCTGATTAGTTTTGGGGGTTCATTGGTTAAGGATAAAAGGGGAAAAACGGGGTTAGTCCACCCCCTTAATTCGAATAAATGTGTTTTTCATGCAGAATGATTCGATTTGCTCCGAATTTGGTATACCGGTTTATTATGTTAAGGAACTTCCCTGATTAGTTTTGGGGGTTCATTGGTTAAGTATAAAGGGGGGAAAAACAGGGTTAGTCCACCCGCCTTAATTCAGATAAATGTGTTTTTCATGCAGAATGATTCGATTTGCTCCGAATTTGGTATACCGGTTTATTATGTTAAGGAACTTCCCTGATTAGTTTTGGGGGTTCATTGGTTAAGGGTAAAGGGGGAAAAACGGGGTTAGTCCACCCCCCTTAATTCAGATAAATGGGTTTTTCATGCGGAATCATTCAATTTGCTCCGAATTTGGTATACCGGTTTATTATTATAAGGAACTTCCCTGATTAGATTTGGGGGTTCATTGCTTAAGGATAAAGGAGGAAAAGGGGGGTTAGTCCACCCCCTTAATTCAGATAAATGGGTTTTTCATGCAGAATCATTCGATTTGCTCCGAATTTGGTATACCGGTTTATTATGTTAAGGAACTTCCCTGATTAGTTTTGGGAGTTCATTGGTTAAGGATAAAGGGGGAAAAACGGGGTTAGTCCACTCCCCCTTAATTCAGATAAATGGGTTTTTCATGCAGAATGATTCGATTTGCTCCGAATTTGGTATACCGGTTTATTATGTTAAGGAACTTCCCTGATTAGTTTTGGGAGTTCATTGGTTAAGGATAAAGGGGAAAAAACGGATTTAATCCCCCCCCCTTAATTCAGATAAATGTGTTTTTCATGCAGAATGATTCGATTTGCTCCGAATTTGGTATACCGGTTTATTAAGTTAAGGAACTTCCCTGATTAGTTTTGGGGGTTCATTGGTTAAGGATAAAAGGGGAAAAACGGGGTTAGTCCACCCCCTTAATTCGAATAAATGTGTTTTTCATGCAGAATGATTCGATTTGCTCCGAATTTGGTATACCGGTTTATTATGTTAAGGAACTTCCCTGATTAGTTTTGGGGGTTCATTGTTAAGTTTAAAGGGGGGAAAACGGGGTTAGTCCACCCCCCTTAATTCAGATAAATGGGTTTTTCATGCAGAATCATTCAATTTGCTCCGAAGTTGGTATACCGGTTTATTATGTTAAGGAGCTTCCCTGATTCGTTTTGGCGATTCATTGGTTAAGGATAAAGGGGGGCTAGTCCACCCCCTTAATTTAGATAAATGTTTGTTTTTTTTGCAGGATTATTCGATTTGCTCCAAATTTGGTACACCGGTTTATTATGTTAAGGAGCTTCCCTGATTAGATTTGGAGGTTCACTGGTTAAGTATAAAGGGGGAAACGGGGGCTAATTCCCCTTCACTTATTATTTTGAGGGGCATTATTCTTTAAAATAAGAGTATAATATACAATTAGTGTGAATAGTCTGTGAGCTCAATGCCATCAGTTTATCTGGGCACTTTTCTTTTTTATTTTAGTCCCCCTCACCGGAGTAAAGAATAAGCATTTAATTACGTATTTAAAGTGTTTCGATTTTAGAGTCAACGAGTATAAGTGTACCGAAACGAATTAAGTGTTTTCTTTTTATGAGAATTTGTGCATTTCCTTTTAATCTACTTATTATAATATTGCTTTAATAGTGTGGCGTTAAAAAAAATATACTTTATTAGGAGGAGTTTATATCAAGCAGTTGTTTTGATTCAAGAACAAAAAGAATTATGTTCTTTCAGTGCACTGTTGCGCAATCTTAGGTAATCATTTAACTCTGAGTATAAACGAAGTTGCAAAATGTTTATTTGAGAAGACAAAATAAATAAAGAAAAAATATTATTCTGCCGTCATTCAGCAATTTGGAAAAAGAGATTCGTCTTTATTTTTGGAGGTATGTGAGATTTATTTATTTATTTATTGTGAACTATATTTATTAAAATGTTCAAAAGCGCGAAAAAGGAAGATTACCAGATGGTAGCTTTTGAGTTAGGGATTGATATTTCTGACACAAAATTAACTAATTATGATTTAATGAATTTAATAAAGGAAAGTGATAAATATAAAGCAGATTCTAAATTGGTCGAAGAAATGGCCAATAATATTATAGAGGAGAGAAAAAATGAGGAAGCGAAGGTACTAGAACTTGAAAAATTAAAAATTGAACGTACAAAATTAGAGCTTGAGTTGGCCAAGGCCCGTTCAGAAACCAAAAGTGAAAAATTAAATGATTTCGAGAAGGGAGAAAGTATAGAATCTTTAGACTCTCTCATTAAAAGTATAAGAACACTCACAATCAAAATATCGTCTAGACCGGAAGGTTGGGGGTATTATTTCTCGTCTTTAGAAAGGGCCTTCATTTCAAAAAATGTCCCAGAAAAGTATAAATCGGAAATTCTTCTAAATCTGTTAGGGGAAAGGGCGACAAATGTTATTACATACATTAAGGGTGAGGAATTAGAAGATTATTCAAAGGTGAAAGCTATAGTACTTAGAGAATTTGAGCCAACTCCCCAAACTTGTTTAGAACATTTTAGAAAAGCACAACGTCAACCCAATGAAACGTATGTACAATTTGCATCCCGATTAACAACGAGTTGGGATTATTATCTAAAATTGAGAAATGTGACAGATTTTGAAACTTTAAAAAAGTTAGTGATTTCTGATAAAATTTGTCAGACGCTTGATAAGGATGTTACTTGTTTTATAAATGTTAGACAAGGAGATTCTTGGTTTCACCCAATTGAGTTATCTAGGGAGATAGATTTATATTACACATCAAAGGGAAAACCTGTGGTTGATAATTCTAGGTCGAATAATAAAAATAATTATTCTAGGCCAGTTTCTAAAGTTTTTCTAACTGATGTAAAAAATTTTAAATGTATTTTATCATGTAATGAAAATCATCCTTTGCATAAATGTCCTGTTTATAAAAATATGTCAGTGAGTGATAGAGTTGAGCTGGTAAAGGCAAAAAATCTTTGTTTTAACTGTCTTATGAATCATAAAGTAGTCGATTGTAAATCTAAATTCTCGTGTATTATTTGTAGGAAAAGGTACAATGTAAGTTTGCATTTTCCTCGCGAAAAAAAAATAAATAAAGTTGAAAACCAAGAGGTAATTTCACAGGAAATGAGTCATATAAACAAAGGAGGTAATAAATCTAATTTGGATGTTTCGGCTCCAGTATTTCAGCCTTTCCCAGCTAATAATCAAAACAGTTTATTTTCAACGACATGTAATTTGGCTAATGAGTTGAAAGCTGTGTTACTTAGTACATTTGTTTGTTTAATAAAAGATGAATTGGGTAATTTTCATGAAGTACGAGGTTTATAAGACGTTGGAGCAAACTCTAACTTTATGAGTAAAAGATTAGTAGATAAACTTAATCTGAAAAGGGAAAAGAGTAACATTTCTATTTCAGGCATAAATAATTTATCGTTGAATGTTAGATCTAGGGTTAACACAACTGTTTCAAATAGAGATAAGGATTTTCATTTAAAATTAGACTTTTTAGTCGTTCCAAAAATTACAGAATTTACGCCGTCTAGGCCGCTTGAGACTTCTATCCCATTATTAATTAACATCAAATTAGCCGATGAAAAGTTTAATGTACCAGGCCCGATTGATTTGCTTTTAGGTGCAGAAAATTTCTATGACTTTTTAAGACCAGGTCAAATTTATCCGCAAACATTAAATACTAAAATTGTGTTACAAAACAGTGTATTCGGGTATATTGTCAGTGGAAGCCTTCCGGCTAGGGGTTAAAGTAATATACATTGTGGGTTAATTACAGATAATTTGGAATTAGAAAAAATAATTAGAGAGTTTTGGGAACTAGAAAACATAGAGAGAGAGTCTGAGATTTCTAAAACTAAGGAAGCAGAAATTTGTGAAGAACATTTTCTGAAAAATTATTCTAGAACTGAAAATGGACAATATATGGTGAAAATGCCGCTAAATGAAGATCCATCTTGTCTTGGCGAATCAAAACCAAAGGCAATGAATATTTTAAATTCATTATGGAAGCGCTTAGTTAGAGAACCTAAAGTTAATGATATTTATAAAGCATTTATGGAAGAATATCTAAGTATAGGTCACATGGAAGAAGTGATAGAATCTGAAGAGCCAGAAGTCACTTATTATATTCCACATCATTGCGTATTCCGTGCAGAATCAAGTAGTACACCATTACGAGTCGTGTATAATGCCAGTTCCTTAACTTCTACAGGAAAATCATTAAACGGTTTGCAGTTTAACGGAGGAACAATCCAAGATGAGTTATTTTCTATAATGTTGCGATTTCGAAAGCATCAGTTTGTTTTTGTAGCTGATATTAAAAAAATGTATCGTATGATATTAATACATCCGAGTGAACGTGATTTATTACGAATAGTATTTAAACCTGAGGTGAATGAGCCAGTAAAAGTGTACAAGTTATGCACTGTGACTTATGGCACAACTAGTGCCCCTTTTTTAGCTACAAGAACCTTAATGCAATTATCCAGAGACGAAGGAAATGAATTTCCTTTAGCTACGAATGTGTTGTTGCAGGATGTGTACATGGATGACATCCTAACAGGAGCAGATGATTTAGACACAGCGAAGGAGATTCAGCAACAACTGATATCTTTGTTAAATAGAGGAGGCATGGATCTCCATAAATGGGCAGTAAATAATTTTGCTCTTTTATGTAACACTTCAGAATCTGAATACTCTTTTTCTAACGAGACAAAAACTTTGGGAATATTGTGGAAGCCTCAACCAGATTGTTTTGGGTTTAACTTAATTATCGAGCAAAGTGAATTATACACTAAACGATCAGTCTTATCACAAATTGCTAGAATATTTAACCCTTTGGGTTTGATAGGTCCAATAATTACAAGGGCCAAGGTGTTTCTGCAAAAATTATGGTTGCTGAAAATAGATTGGTGTGATTATCTCCCAATGAAGGAAAATAAGGAGTGGAATGACTTTCTTACTTCCTTAAAGAGTGTAAATCTGATCAATATCCCTAGATGTATTCTTATAGCTCAAGCTATTTGTGAAGAACTACATGGATTTTCCGACGCATCTGAAATTGCTTATGGAGCGGTCATTTACGTGAAATCTACTAATTCTTATGGTGATTCTGCTGTTAAGCTACTCACTAGTAAATCCAGAGTAGCTCCTCTAAAGCATGTCACTATCCCGCGTCTTGAACTTTCTGCTGCAGTCCTGCTATCTAAGTTAATGAAGAAGGTGTTAAGTGCCTTAAAACTAGAAGTTTCTAAAACTTATTTTTGGACAGATAGCACAATTGTACTTGCATGGTTAAAAAAAGAATCCGATGATCTTAAGACATTCGTAGCAAACAGGATATCAATCATACAAAGTTTAACTTCGGTTGAACAGTGGAATTACGTATCTTCAAAGGAAAATCCTGCAGACCTTATTTCTAGAGGTATAGATCCCATCAAGATTCAACAGTGTGAACTGTGGTGGTTCGGTCCAGCATTCCTACAACAGCCTGAGGTGGTCGAGTGTCCTGATGGCAATCCTGCTGGAGACAATGAGCTGTTTTTGCGTGAATTGAAATTGCCATCAGTGACTCAAATATGTGCCTTAGTTAACACTCTTGAACCTTTAGACATAATTAATAACTGTTCTTCGTTCATCAAACTACAAAGAGTAGTAGCATGGTGTAAAAGATTCATATATAACTGTAGAAACCCTTTATATCCTACAGCTGGAACTTTATCTAGCAGTGAACTCTCTCAGTCCTTATTGTGCATTGTAAAGAACATTCAACGGACTTCATTCGTGAGAAGAAATCCAGTGTTTAGAAAGGGGTACTGCTATCCCTAACAATAGCAAACTGATAAACTTGTGTCCATTTTTAGACAGTGATGGCTGCATTCGTGTTGATGGCAGACTGAAAAACAGTAACTTATCCGATCACCAAAAATTTCCTATGATTATCCCTGCAAAACATAATTTTACATTTTGTGTTATTAATTATTTTCATGTTTTATATTTTCATGCAGGTTCAGAAACCACAATGTCTCTCATCCGAACTAAATTTTGGAATTTAGCTGGCAGAAATGTAGTTAGAAAAATTATTTTTAATTGTATTATTTGTAAGAAAATTAATTCTAAAATTTCGCAGCAACAGGTGGCTGATTTGCCAGCAGCAAGAGTAACGGTATCCAGAGTATTTACGCGCACTGGATTAAACTACTGCGGTCCTTTTGAAATAAAAAATTCTACAGTAAACAGGTAAAAAAGGTTTTTATTTGTATTTTTGTGTGTTTTACTACAAAGGCCTTACACTTTGAAGTTGTCCATGATTTAACCAGTGCAGCGTTTTTAGCAGCACTTAAACGCTTTATTGCGAGACGAGGCAAACCTTCTGATATCTTTAGTGATAATGGCCGAAATTTTGTTGGTGCCAATAAAGAATTAAGAGCAATTCTCAGATCTTTATTTAAGGATAAAAGTGAGGAGGAAATTCAAAACTATTTAGCTAATGAAGGAATTAAGTGGCATTTTAATCCCCCTTCAACCCCTCACTTTGGAGGTTTATGGGAGGCAAGTGTTAAATCCCTTAAATATCATTTAAAGCGTGTTGTAGGTAAAACTATTTTAAGTTATGAGGAACTCTTGACTCTTATTATTCAAATCGAAGCTGTTCTAAATTCTCGTCCACTCTGCCCTCTTTCAAATGATCCAAATGATGTTGAAGCTTTGACACCTGCTCATTTTCTTATTGGCTCATCTTTAATGGCCTTACCTGAACCGAATTATACTGAAATTCCTATGAATAGGTTGAGCAGGTGGCAATTAGTTCAGAAATTGACACAACATCTTTGGAAAAAATGGTCATCAGAATATTTAAATAAGCTCTTAAATAGACCTAAATGGCATAAAGGAAGGGTAGAGATAAAAGAGGGAGACTTAGTACTAATAAAAAATTCTGATAATTATAGCCCTTTAAAATGGCATTTGGCAAGAATTGTTAAAATTCATCCAGGCCAAGATGGTATAATTAGAGTTGTAACATTAAAGGCTAAGAATGGCACATATAAAAGGCCACTAACAAAAATTGTTGTTTTGCCTCATTAAATACTTGAATTCATACATTTTATTTAATTAAGCAAAAATTTTGTAGTGTAGTGTATTATTATATTTTTCTGTTTATATTTGTAAATTTAACATTTCATTTAGTGTATATGCTGAGAAAAAAAATTGTATTATTGAGATTGTATTCTAAATTGATATCGTATTTATAGTATTGAATGTTTGAAACATTCAAGGCCCGGCGGTATGTTGCCGCTAGAAGCGCCATCTATGTGGTTTGTTTGGAAACGTGTGAGTTGGGTTCGAGACGCCGATTCGAGGAGTAGTGTAAATATCGGCTCTCGTTCAATTTACTGTTTTGTGAATTAAATTTAATTAGTAATACAGTCCGCTAGTTTTATTTTATTGTGAGTAGTGTGCAGTGATGATTTGTGAATGAACTATCGGCGGGAACACCTGTTCTTAAAGACAGCATATCTCGGCATGTTCTTAGCATTTCCCAAACCATACACTGCTGTCAACTGTGGAACATGCAATCTTACGATTCCAGACGGTATCTGAAAATGATGACCGTCATCTGGAACCTGTTTGGTTGCAATAACACTTGTAAAGTATCGTAAATGTATTCTAAATGTGTAATTCGTTAAAAAATCACCTCCTCTCTGGCAAAATTTTGAATTATTTTTTACCCGACTGAAAAGAAGGGTTATGTGTTTCACGCGTATCTGGGTAGGTGGATTTCTTTATACCCTCGAAACATCCCAACGGCTGGATGGATTTTAATGAATGAGGTCTCTACAGATTCGTCTTAACCATCCGATGGTTATAGGCTATGTTTTGTTTTTATAAATTCAAAATAGCGGTAGAGACGAAATAAATTTTTTACGCAACATATTGAGTGGCATATCATTGGATAGATCTTTTCAAAAGAAGATGATGTTTCATTGGCTATTTTACAGTCAGAAGCTCCGTTTAAATATTACACAGCCTGGAAGTTGTGTAAGGTAGGATCTCTAGCTTTACTGCAACTCTAACATTCATAGACATCTATAGGCCTCATCAAAACAGTGTTTATAGATAGGAACTAACAATTAAACAGAACTTAAAAGTCATCAATACAAGTAAATAAAAAAAAAATAGGTAATAAAAAATAGTTTCACATTGATGAGAAATAATTAATTAGTTCGCTTTTTACGCAGTCGGGTTTTTTGATTTTTTAAATTTATTCGCTCAAATAAATTCCCATACCTTATTATGTCTTCCATAAAATTTCACAACATTCTGAACAATACAGTCTGTTACAAAATTATAAGACCACTTAGAATTTCATCTTTTTTCAACAAAGAAAATATTAGTTTGAATTTAAAAGTAGTTGTATGGAAAGAAATAACTCTATAATGTTTATTTACCTCAGGAAAAAAAAGTTTGAATATTTTTTTGTTTCATGCCAAACGATTTTACGCAAACCCGTTGTTTTATAAATATAAGACCACTTTTATATTATTAATAAAGCAGGCGATTTTATTTTGAATTCAGAATTTAACTGTAACCTAAACAATCTGTAAAACTTAAAAAGAAGAATAAAGTGGAGAAATTCTGAATTGTATCTGATTCTTTGAATTTATTAGTAAAATGCCTCATCGGAATGATCTGTCTGAAATAGAAGTGAGAAAGAGCGTGGTTCTACAAAGGAAGAGGAAAGTCTGAACGTGAAATAAGTAAGATTCTTAATCGCTCTAAAACTGCGAATCATAATGTTTTAAGTAAAAAAGAATTGTATGGAACGTATAAACGATCTTGTAGTAAAAAGAAGTTATCAGATCATGATAATAGGCGGATTGTCACACTGGCAACGAAAAACTACCAGTCGACTCGTAAAATAGCACAACAGATGTCTAAAAAGGTATCACATACAACCGTGTGGCGAAGTTTGAAATCTAATGCTAGTGTTATTCGTCGCAAATTAAAAAGTAAACCACAACTGCTGAAGTGTCAGAAAGAAGCTCGTCTTAATTGGGCAAAAAATGTCATGGCCTGGAACTCTGCATAGAGAAATATATTGTTTTCAGACGAGAAAAAATTCAATCTAGATGGTCCAGACGGAAATAATTACTACTGGCATGATTTAAGGCAAAGATCTCGCGAGTCCTTCAGTAGGCAGATGGGAGGCGGCTTCGTTATGGTGTGGGGCGCATTTTCATATGCAGGAAAATGCAATCTCCAAAGAGTTGAAGGGAAAATGAACTAGGACAGTTACCAACGGATGCAATTTCGAAGTCGATACCCTTCGAACCCCTTTTAAGAGGTGCAAAATGGAAGTTTCAACAAGATAATGCTCCCAACCATTCATCGAAATCAACAAAACAGTGGCTTAAAAGAGAAAAGATTGATGTTTTACCTTGGCCAAGTCGAAGCCCTGGCTTAAACTCCATAGAAAACTTGTGGGGTTATTTGTCTCGCCAAGTGTATGAAACTAACAAACAATATCATTCAGCATATGAATTAGAAATGGCCATTATGGAGAAATGGGGCAATATTCCCGAATCGTTCCTTAAAAAATTAATAAACTCTATGCCAAATCGTGTGTTTGAAGTTATTCAGAGAAATGGTGGAGCAACATCTTACTAAATTTGAGAAAACTGTTCTTTACCACAGATGGTCCTATAATTTTGTAACAGCTCTTTTTGACACTTTTTTGTTATATTGATGTTTTATTTTTTCCGAATTAATTTCATTTCTCTAAGTTGCTACATTTTACTAAAAACTTGATGTACTAACATAAAATATTCTTTATTTTGATTTAAATATTTCTTTAATTACCTAAACAGCAAAATATGTTGTGGTCTTATACTTTTGTAACAGACTGTAGTTTCGTCTGTAGATAATAGTCAATTTTATAATAGGGTCATTTAATTATGGACACCCTGTAGATTTTTTGGATATTATCTATTCCCAAATAAGCATTTTCATGGTTTACAAACATCTTTAACAGACAAACATGATAAATTAAGGGTGTATTCGAAAAAATATTCTTCCACCTTTAACAGCTCGAAATTTTCTGAGACATTTTCTGACTCATTTTTAAAAGTAAAAACATGAAACTTGCTGAGGAGATGTTTGAAGAGATGCATAAGAGGGCGTGTGATTTCATTTTTCGCTCAGTTAATTAGAATTTGATTTTTAAACAATTATTTTCTCAGTATGACCATTTCTTTCATTCCCAGATCTCCCGCTTCGGAAAATTCGGTTCAAAACGCCAACTTCGACAGCATTTTTTGCAATATTTTCTGCATGTATCAAAAAATCGACAAGCACGGCCCATTATGTAGTTTCTAAAGAGAATTTGGCAGTTTGATTCGTTTAAGAACAAAAATGAATTTAAAAATGAATCAGAAAATAAGCAGTTTGAATTGGAATACATCCTTAAGAACATTAAGATTAGCATTAAAATTAATATGGTTTTATAACTCTTGGATGCATTAAGGCTGTTCTCAACTGCTCTGCTCAACAAGCGCAAAACGATTTGACACATTTACAAATTCATTTTTTAACGGAAAGGTATAAAATGGGGTAGCCTGCCATGGAAGCTATTTGGAATTGAACTGTTTTTTCCATTTTTTGATCAATCAATTACCTATTGAGTTATAAGCAATTTTGATCACGTGACATATACGTTTTTCGCCCGCTCTTGAGTACCTTTCTTCTTTCGCTCGGAAATTCGGTTCAAAACGCCCACTTTGACACTCTTTTCTGAAAGATCTATTGCGTTTGCAAAAAAATGAAAAAAAACAGCTCAATTACATAGTTTCTGAACAACAACACCAGTTTGTTTCATGCATTTTCGAACAAAAATAAATTAAAACTTATGTCAGAAAGTTGCCCTTTTGGATTTGAGAACACCCTTAATTCAGTTCACGCAGCAGAAAATGTTTCATTGAGAATGGATAGTGTCCTAAAATATATATTTCAGTTTGAGAAAACTTACTACTGTGTACTTTAAAAACTACTCGGAAATGTTTACGAAAGTTAGCGGCAGCAAAACAAATTTTATTTCTATAAATGGCTCTTTAAATCTCTGAAATATATTGATTTCTGAGGTTTCCAAAGACAAACTAGTTGGATGTGCCAATCCTAAAACTTTCTTCCATATCATGTCAATATTTCATTTTAATTAGTTTTATTAATATTTTTATTAGAATTATGCATAACTTCATACAATTTTCGTAGGTACAATATTGAAAATTGCACTAAAATCGCTGTTATAGCGCCCCCTTCTGGCGGAATTTTTCAAAATTCAGGGAGGACCTTCTTACCATGGCCAAAAACATACACAAAAAATTTTGTTCAATTCTATTAATAACTTCATACACTTTACGATGGTACAATGTTAAAAAATCGCACAAAGATCGCTATTACAGCGCCCCCCTACAGGCGGAATTTTTCCAAATTCAGGGTAAACCTTCTTGCCATGTCCAAAAACATACGCAAAACATTTCGTTCAATTCTATGCATAACTTCATACACTTTTCTATTCAAAATGCACAAAAATCGCTATTATAGCGCCCCCTACCGTCAGATTTTTTCCAAATTAATGGAGGACCTGCTTGCTATAGCCAAAAACTTTTTAAAAAAATTGGTTCAATTCTATGCATAACTACATACAATTTTTGATGGTACAATGGCGACACACGGACATACGGACACACAGATACACGGACAGACAGACATTTTGTATAAACATGTTTTTTGTTATCTCTGACCCCTAAAACGTGTAAATCTGTCGAAAACCGGAAATCGAAAAAAATTTCGTTTACAATACTTTCTTCTGTTTAAGATAGAAGAAAGTAACAACTCTTTTCGGAATCTTGGGTCTGTGGACCTTCGGAATCTCTGCCTTCGGCAGAGGCAGCGGTTTCGACACTTTATTATTACGTGACCCCGCTATAAGTTTGTACATTTTTCGTTTACAAGCAATTACAACACCTTTTGTACAAACCATGCACACGAAAACACTAGCAGGTAATCTTAGTGAAAGGGGAATAATCATTAACACACACAAAAAAAAGAAAAAAAAACATTTGTTATTGAAAGTATTTTAATTGACGTATAGTGGCACTTTTTACCTAAATACGGTATGGCGGTTACGATTCGACAAAAATGCCATATGAATTCAATCCTACCGTGGAGATGGTTCTAACTAAGGACCAACCGAAACAGATTTGTAAGACAGAAACAGAAACCATATTCGAATTTCGGTAATTTTCCTGTTTTCGGCCAAAAACGAAAACGAAAATGTCTAAAAATATTTTTAAAGTAATTTATACATACATAAATATGCATAATTATAAATTATACGTGTGTATCAAATATACATAAATATTAATTAATTATACGTTTGGCTCAATTTGGCTCTCTGTGCCTCAGACCAAAACTTTTTATAGTCATATAAAATAAAATGTAATTAATTCATCAACGACACAGAGCGATTTCCTACATGAAAAGCGTCTTCAAAGTTTAGTCCTGTATGCATTACTTGCTTTATAATTTGTACTCACGTCTTGAGTCAGTTATGACTGACAATTACAAACAATGAAGTTCATAGCGATAAATAAATAGGTCTCATTTGAGCCGATACAGCTCAAATCAATGGATAATGTTGAAAATTTCAGAAAGAAGAGACGAGATTTTTGGAATAGATATAGTTTCGATACAGATTTGCTCCGGCCGAATTTTCGTTGAAACTCAGATTTTTGGCCGAAAAAGAAAACGAAACCGAATTTTTGGTCGATTTCTAGTTCTAACTAACCCAGCAGGCGGTTTTTCGAAACGAATGTAGTACTGGAGGCTCCACAGCATTTGGCAGAGTAAATACGGGCTTCCCACCCATAAATCCTTCATATATATGGCGATCAGTATTTAAATCATGAATATTAACTTCCAAATAAAGTTCATTGAAAAGAGGAGAAAATGCATTGTATTTTGTGTAAAGATTGAAATCGGTTAACTAAAGCACAAAAGAGTAAACAAAAATCTAATCAAAATTTCATATTGAAAAATGTCTTGTATAAAATATCTAATCAGAAATTCATCTTGTTGTCAATAAAAGGTAACCCTGTAGCGAATTAGTTTTTACCAAAAAATTCAAATTTTTCTTCCACATCATTAAAAAAATCATTATTCATTTAGTTCACAAAATTTATTTAGAATATGAGCATAAACATATTACAGTTTTAAAATCATATGATAACATATCTTACCATAATCGAATACTTCTTAAAAATCAACAAATATTCATTTTTAAAAATTTTGCGGAAATAGTTTATTTATCAATAATGATCATGAAATAGTCGCCAACTGTACGTACAAAATAAGTAGTTTATTAAGTTTATTATAAGTAGTTTATTAAAAGATATTTATAATCCTTCAAATGTACTTTTTTCACTTTGAGAATGTTGTAAATTTGTCATGTGTAATTTTTTGTTTAACCCTTTATCTACTGAATTATGAAATCATGAAAATTTTATCTTCTAAAGCATTTTTCGTGAATCATTTAAACTACATTAGAAGATTTACATAATCATTTAATAAATTTTAGAAGGATTTTAGAAGGATTGAAAGATTTAGAGGTATTAATTAAATTTGAATTTATACGAATTTTGTGCAATATTTTTAATCAAACTCAAATCTTTTACTTTAAATCTTTTTCTTAGTATTTTGTAGAATTGGGAAATGTAAAAATATAATGTTCTTACAACAGAAATATAGAAATATTTCCCATTGAAAAATCCCCCCCCCCCCTCCCCCCAAACGCCAAGAAATCTGAAAAGATGCAAAGTCAAACGAAAATTTTTGTTTTGTGTAACCAATAATGCTTTTGGAATAAGATAAAGTAATGTATCTATAGCTCATTCTAAACGGTATTATAACTAATCGGTGTATTAAATGTATATTATAACAAGTTGTTTTAATGGTAGGGGAGGTAGGGGAGGTTTGATACATAGGGAGGGTTGATACATTGACAATTTTTCTCAACAAATGGCATTAACAGACATTGTAACAGATGTAAAGTCTTCTTTTATTAACAGAGGTCATCATTAGCTGGACTTAGCAGTGAAGAACTGACAACGTTTTTTTTCTTTTAATTTTGAAGACTTTTGGAATGTCAATGTACATTTTTTTAAATATTGATTTTCTTTCATAACTCTTATTATTGTGAAGATAATATCTTGTAATTTTTTTTATTTGTAAAGCACAATGTTAGGATGCGTTTTACCAGAAAGCAGATTGGCATTTTGCAACTGCATTTATACAAAGTGATTGAAAATCCAATAAGGCATGATAGGGAGAAATGATAGATTAGTGCTGGGGAGAAATGATACACTTGTATATTTGAAATGTAATAGATTTTTAAGTTGTAAACTAATATAGGACTGTAATATTCATTATTGCTTTACAGCAAGAGCTACTGAAATTGGTAAGGAAGAACAAAGAGACTATTCATAGAAATTATGTAGGTTACATAGAAAAGTAGTGACATGATAGATGGTTAGTTCATTTTGCTCGTCATGTAGAAGGAAAAAAGTTTAAATGGCCTGAAAAGGGAGATGTTTCTATGATTGACGAAGGGCAAATTAAAAAAACACTAAATCCACCGGATTTTACTTACCAAAATGTTAGAGTTATTAGTTTTTCTTTTAACCATTTCAAGGGTGGTGGTATGTTTTTGAAACCACTTAATTTTAATTCCCAAACGCCACATTGGCACCAGTATTTTGTAAAATATTTTCCATTCAATATGAAAGTGATATAGCCCTTTTCTTATTTCCAATTAAATTTGTTGGCAAATTCCGGTGCCATTCATTTATTCAACACTTTAGCATTGAAAATGCTTTCACCTGAAAGGGTTAAATTAATCTTAAATGTGCTAAATCCATGTTAAATTGTTTGCAAATCAGCAATGTTCACTTCAATTTTTCTTGCAGCAAGATCTCTAGGGTTTTTTTTTCATTATTTATTTTCTAAAAAGTGTGTTAATAGAATTGTTTAAATAATAGCAATTGTTTAAATATTTTTGTAAAAAACATTTCTGAAACAAAAATATGTCAATGTCGTTTCTTTTTTAAATTTTCTTAAATATTTCAAGATTTATCATAAAAAATTGTATGACACATAAATTGAATTGTCTGCATTTTTTTTTCATTTACATAACAATGTATCAAACCTCCCTTGCTAGTGTATCAATCCTCCCAAGCAATGGAGAGATTTGATACAGTAGTAACCATTCACAATAATTAGAATATATTTTTTGAATGATTATTTATTAAATTCACAATATTTTTAATAAATGAATAAAAGGTCACTTTATAAGAAATCACGAAAAATGTGTTTAAAAATAGGTTTCTAAGGGTTGTAAAAAATTAGTAAAAAAAAAAAAAGTGTATCATACCTCCCCTACTTAAGTACCGTCAGTAGATAAAGGGTTAAGCTAGTAATTTTTTAAATGAAGCAAACAGTTGTTTATTCAAAGAGAAAGACACTCGGAGACTTACTTAATTATTCCTTTCAGGGTGCTTAAAATCCGCATTTCAATGAACTCCGGTACAAAACATGCCATGTTGAATATCAGCGAGCGCAATATAAACTAGATTTGATACAGCCTGGATTGGAGCAATACTGACAAACATACATAAATTACTTCATATGATTCTTAAAACAATGCATTTCAAATGATTTTCCAATCTGTCAGTTAGCTAAATGATTGATGATACTGCATGTATAGAAAACCAATTGGTATTTTTGAGTAAAATCTCTTTTTTTTTTCTTTGTGTGTGTGTATTTCTTTATCAATATCTATGCTTTAGGAAATTTACAAATAGTTGAATAAATAAAATGTTGTGCAAAGTTTAGATATTATTTTCTAGGAATTTTCAAAAATGTCTGAGGTAAAGTGCATCTCAAAATGCTAAAAATTATAACTAAAATTTTATGGTAAAATACAATACCAATGACTAAAATGATAATAAAGAATGTGAGAGTAAACGTTGAATGTCGCTAAGAGGAAAATAATAAACAACTGTCTAACTGTAAGTTAATATACATCTCTATATAATAAAAGGCAGTGTAACGCAGGGCGGGACGAATCCATCAATCTCACCAGTCTCCGAGGAAGAGGCTCAAGGGTGAAAGGTTCCATTCTCTCATTGGTTGACAGTAAACAAGAATCCCGCGATTACTTTTCAAGGTTACAAATCCTGATAATTGAGCAGTGGTAGACACTTCTTCCTAACTGAGATTATTTCAAGTATTAAGTTGCAATCATATTAAATTTTCTTTGCGACATGTAAGGAATTTTAATCACGGAAAACAATGATATGGTATTTTTAAAAATATCCTTTTTTTCTGCAAAAAATTGATAAAACTGACTTTCTTTTAAAAAAGTAATCAATTTAAATATTTTAGACTTGTTATTTTGTAACTTATTTTTAAATTGCACATTACTTATATTTTCCTTTTCTATATACAGGTGTATGTAAATTTAAACTTTAAAAAAAAATCAAACATATTCCATATTTTAAAAATAAAAAATTAATATTTATACGAAAAGTAAAATTAATAATTTTTGATTTATAGCTTTGCATCAGGAGGACAGAAGCTTACGGGATTAGTCGACCCCCCCCCCCCTCCCCGAAATAATATCCAGGCATTTTGTAACTTATTTTTAAATTACACATTACTTATATTTTCTTTTTCTATATACAGGTGTATGTAAATTTAAACTTAAAAAAAATATATTCTATATTTTAAAAGTAAAAAATTAATATTTATACGAAAAGTAAAATTAATAATTTTTGATTTATAGCTTTGCATCAGGAGGACAGAAGCTTAGGGGATTAGACGGATGGGATTCAACCCGCGATACTTATTTATTAATCAATATACATGTTTAAAAAATTGGAGGGGGGGGGGGGAAGGAAGGGGGGGGGGAGGTAAACGATAAAAATACAATTTCAAAGTGTTATTAAAAAAAAATAGTATTATTTCAATACTTGCAGCAGACTGCTTTAATTACGCACTTTTATTGCATATTTATTAAATTTTCTTTTATTAAGAAATCTTAATTTTGTTATAGTATATTAGCCGGAAAACCTGGTTTACCCAGAAATATTGTAAAAGCTAATTGTGTGTTTATTGGAACATAAACTAGCCGAACTTTGCTCATCTAAACGCTTCCATATTGTCAATTATTTTTTTATCAGTTTCTCAAATTTTAAGTGAAAAACACAATTTTTACCCACCGTCCTAGGACGGGTATTTACACTAGTATATATATATATTTAGAAAAACATTATAAATCAATACAAATGATCATTTACAATTGTGAATATACAAATAAAAATGAGTTTCATACTTTATACAAAATTCCAAAATATATTGTTATATCAAATGAGACAAGAATTTGAAAATACAATAAAACACTGTATATCATTTGTCAAAAATTCTTAGTGAAATATTATTTCTTATTATAAATGGTATCTTATATATTTTGAATATATAACAATGTTTAGCTAAATTTTTAGCATTGGCAATCTTATATATATATAGACTGGCATCCAAAAGTTAAGAAACAAGGACTGGATGCTTTCGATTGTACACGGTTTGTCGAATATCTACCAAAATTATTGGCGAATTATTCTTGAACTTCTGGGATGTAAAGAACATGTTTGATTTCATATTTCTTGGTAAAGATTTAGTCGGGAGGACAATCAGGGGGCTACTAATAAATTTAATAACAAAATAACATTTGCGATCACCTATGTAACAGAAAATGCTGAAGATGGTTTGTCACTGGGTTAAATGACTTTTTGGGCCCTGTTCAACGTCTGTGTGCATTTGTGTAAGGATAGCACTCATATTTGGAAAGATGTTAATGTGTCTGTGAAAATTTTAAAAGGTTTTTCTTTGTAGAGTAAAGAGTTTTCAACTAAATTTAACACAATTTTCCGAAAACCTGATAAAGAACAGTAGCAACAGTATGTTGCAATTAAAGCATGAATATATTGAATATTTGGTGAGATATGGGCATTTGTAGGAAATACTTTTTAATTGCGCATGGGTGGAAGATTCTAAAATTTTTATTTTATAATTTAGTAGCCAGCTATTTTGGGCAACTTCTATAAAAAGTCCAGTGAAATATCGTGAAAATTCACAAACATGAGGGCGATATAGTGAGTTTCTTTCTAAAAATAGTTTTATTATAAGGAATTTTCCACAACTTTTCAAGCAACTTACTATATCTTTCTGAGTTTTCACAATATTTGACTGAACTTTTTATAGAAGTTGCCCAAAATAGCTGGCTACCAAATTATGAAATAAAAATTTTGAAATCTTCCACGCATGTGCATTTAAAAATTATTTCATACAAATGCCCATATCTCATCAAATATTCAATATATTCATGTTTTAATTGCAGTATACTGTTGCTACTGTTCTTTGTCAGGTTTTCAGAAAGTTGTGTTAAATGTGGTGGAAAACTCTGTATGCTATAAACAAAAAACTTTTGAATTTTTAACAGACACATTAAAATCTTCACCAATATGAGTGCTATGCTTACAATAATGCACACAAACGTTGAACAGGAGCCAAATAGCCATTTAACACAGTGACAAACCATTTTCAGCATTTTCTGTTACATAGGGGATCGCAAATATTATTTTATTATTAAATTTATTATTAGTCCTTAATTGGCCTCCTGACTAAATCTTCACCGAGAAATATGAAATCAAACATGTTCTTTACATCCCAGAATGTCCATGTTTCTTAATTTTTGGAGGCCAATGTGTATATATAATATGTAATGTTCAATGAGTAAAGTTTTATTTAAACAAATATAAAAATTGCTGAATTCTAATTTACGAATTATTATTATTATATAATGCAAAATATAGCTCGGCATGGTGAACCTGTGGGTGGGTATGTACTTCGCAACGTGAGAGTGATACGTACCACATTTGTCAGACTCCTATAAACAAACAAAGTATACTTAGTGTCAATTATGATTCAGATAAAAACAAAAATTCTAAATTTTCCCCCAAAAAATCCAGGCAGTATTTAAAACTTTTTTTATTATTATTATGAATTCTAATTTACTGTTTGTTTTTATTATTTACGCCTATGATGTCTTGAAAAGAAAAATCTGAAAACAAGATACGAAAACTATAAAAGAAGTAGCGGTACATGACAAGAGAACCATTAAGCATTTATTATCGCAGCGTCTACTGTGTCCCATTACCCATAATTAAATAATGAATTGTGCAATGACATTGGGCAGGACGCATCTGGAAGATGTCCAATAATATGTCTGAATATTTTTACGCAGTCAGTTTTTATGATTATGTATCTCTCAAATAATTGTGGGAATTAATTTCAGTTTATCGTGCCAAAAAATAAAGCTAATACTTAAAAATATTTGTTATTTTCTGATAATGTTTGAATAATAAGTATATATTTGCTCTTTTGTTAAGTAATGCTTGCTATTTTGTTTAACATTTTTTTGCGTCATCTATTTTTTAAATTTATAAATATATAACAAGAAATAAATTACAAATAATCTCATCAGCTTCTGAATGTAATCTATTGTATTTAGAATTTATATTCATTTGATTTTACACAGATTTTTTCCGAAACTGTATAAACAGAGAAAATAAAAAGTTATTTTATAATCTATTGCTATTAAAATTTAATCGAATAAAAACCTTCATTTTAATATATATCTAGTGTTAATAAAATATTATTTTAACATGATAAACATTTATACCTACAAAAGAAACTAATAATATACGCATATAGTAAATGTACATTGTTTTGTTGTGTGTTGTTTTATTAAACAATACTACAATAAAATTTTACGATATTATTATGTTAAAATAAGAAATGTTAACCATATATGTATTGGAATAAATATTTTTATTAGATTAAATTCTAATAGCGATACATTTTCAATTAACATATTCTTACATTTTATAAAAATAATCTGCACTGTGAGTTTTCATAACCGCGGCTGCTACTTAAAGATTTCAAACTAAACAAGTTGGAAATTACACGGCAAAAGTGGCAAATGAGGTGCGTTCGTACTATAACTAGTTTTATATATTTTGTTTGCACCGCACATTGTACTGAACGTATATTTTAGTGCACTTCATAGGTGCATATCTATTTCATTCTGTTCGAAAGGCTTCATTAAAAAAGGCATCATTAAAATGCACTTGAAATAATTTTTTCCCATTGGCCGTAATGTAACGGACAACTTTTGACTGTCTCTGTAAATAAACTATACATCCGATTTTCATAAAATTTGAAATGACTCGACAAAATTTTACACCAATTATATATTTAACATTCCAGACCATTCAGTTGGGTGGTTTTTGCTGTGTTATTTGCGGACAGACAGACGGACAGACGGACTGAACGACGACTATAGGTGCTACGTATTTATATAATTACAAACGCATCTAAAAAAACAAAGAGAGAAGAAAGAAATCAAAGTTTTTTGTCTTAAGTGTTCGGCATTGGTACAAAGATTTGAAATTCTACGGGTGGCTGACATTTTGGAACAAGACAACATATTAAAAATAAGGGTTTACTCCATAAACAGGTTTAATTTATGAGCACATTTTTTTTTTTCATTGTTGTAAACAGTGTTCCAACTCTCATAGGCTTAGAACTTTACATTCATATACGCTTGCATCCTATTCTCGTCAAGCTTGGCGCAATGTCGACAAATTTGGCGCCAAAAATAAATCGCCATAAATGAAACCAAAAGTAAATTGCCATAAATGAAGCCAACATTACTATAGCTTAGTAATTTAGAGAAATTCTCATTCAAATTCAGTATTGACGAAAACTTCGAGTGATTCTATATTCCTTTATAATCGGGTTCCTCGCATGTTTGCTTCGTGTTTTCCAGTAAAATGAGTAAAATCTTAAAATGAAGAAATAGGGAAGCTACCGTTTCCCTCTGGCACGGGCCGGTAAAATTATCTGTATTGATCCTGAATAAAAAGAGCATTATTATAAAATAGCGTTATTAAAAAAAAAAAAAAAAAAAAAAGCACGTGTCCCCAGCTCTCATGTTTACCTTACTAGCCTCCGGTATGCTATCTCTTTCTCCCAGCAATTAAAATGTTGTCTCCAAAAAATAACGTTCCAATGTATAAGCCAGCCGTAAAGCACAGCAGATGTATCATTGTACGGAATAATCTCTACTGCAGTTTTTTAAACTTCTAATCATCGCACATTTTAAATTTTTATACCGTCGTATTGGGAAAAAAAGGTACTTTTAAATGCTATTTGTTTAAAAAGTGCATCTCAATTTATTTTTGAGATATTAATTGTTTTGTAGTTTTAGTGCCATTTGTTTAATTTTGGCAACTCAAGTACTCAATTTTTGTAGAAAGTAAAGGGAAAATAGTTTGAAAATAGTAATTATATCTTTTTGTTGCCATTTTCCCATAACAAATGAAAAAAAGTTATTAAAATACGTGCTATTTTGAAAAAATATAAATGAATGATTTCTGATAAAACAGGGAGCTATTATAAAGTAAATCTTATACCATAATGCGAGCAAAAATTGTGTGTGTATGTATGTATGTGTGTGTGTGTGTGTGTATGTAAATTTTATCTTAAAAACGGCTCTAACGATTTTGACGAAATTTTGTATTTTACCATTTTCGGGCATGATAAGACCATTGGGCTAGGTCACGTGTTCGAGAAAATTCGATTAGGGTGTCATAAAGGGTCAAGGTCAAGCTAATTATATCTAAAAAATGGCTCAATCGATTTTGACCAAATTTTATATCCAACCATTTTTCGGCACGAAAAACTATTGGGCTAGGTCACATGCTCGAGAAACTTTGATTAGTGGGTCATTTTTGGGTCACTATGGGTCAAGTCAATTTTATCTAAAAAATGGCTCTAACGATTTTGACTAAATTTTGTATTCTATCGTTTTGGATTACGAGAAGACAATGGGCTAAGTCACATATTAGAGAAAATTCGATTAGTGGGTCATTTTTGGGTCACTGTGGGTCAAACAAAGTTCATCTAGAAAAAAGCTCTAACGATTTTGTCGAAATTTTGTATTTTACCATTTTCGGGCACGAGAATACCATTGGGCTAGGTGACGTGTTCCAGAAAATTCGATTAGTGGGTTATATTGGGTCATAATGGGTCAAGGTCAAGATAATTTTATCTGAAAAATGGCTCAATCGATTGTGACCAAATTTTACATCCAATCGTTTTTCGGCACGAGAAAACTATTTGGCTACGTCACATGTTCGAAAAAATTTCGATTAGTGGGTCATTTTTGGGTCACTATGGGTCAAGCCAATTTTATCTAAAAAACGTCTCTAACGATTTTGACTAAATTTTGCATTTTGTCATTTTCGATTACGAGAAAACCAAGGGGATAAGTCACATATTACAGAAAATTCGATTTGTGGGTCATTTTGGGTCATAATGGGTCAAGGTCAATATAATTATATCTAAAAAACGGCTCAATCGATTTTGACCAAATTTTGTATCCAAGCGTTTTTCGGTGAGAGAAAACTATTGGACTAGGTCACATGTTCGAGAAACTTCGATTAGTGTGTCATTTTTGGGTCACTATGGGTCAAACCAATTTTATCTAAAAAATGGCCCTAACGATTTTGACTAAATTTTGTATTCTGTCGTTTTAGATTACGAGAAGACCAATGGGCTAAGTCATATATTAGAGAAAATTCAATTAGTGGGTCATTTTGGGTCATTGTCGGGCAAGCAAAGTTTATCTAGCTAATGGCTCTAACGATTTTGAAGAAATTTTGTATTTTACCATTTTCGGACACGAGAATACCATTAGGCTTGGTCGCATATTCAAGAAAATTTGATTAGTGGGCCATTTTGGGTCATAATGGGTCAGGGTCAATTTAATTGAATCCAAAAGAGACCTAAAACATTTCGACAAAATTTTGTAATATACCATTTCCGGGCATGAGATGAACATTGGACAAAGTCACATGTACGAGAAAAATCGATTAGTAGGTCATGATGGGTCAAATGGGTCAAGGTCAAGCTAATTATATCTAAAAAACAGCTCAATCGATTTTGACTAAATTTTATATCCAACCGTTTTTCGGCACGAGAAAACTATTGGGCTACGTTACATGTTCGAGGAATTTCGATTTGTGGGTCATTTTTGGGTCCCTTTGGGTCAAGCCAATTTTATATAAAAAACGGCTCTAACGATTTTAATTAAATTTTGTATTCTGCCGTTTTGGATTACGAGAAGGCAAATGAGCTAAATCACATATTATAGGAAATTAGATTAGTGGGTCATTTTCGGGTCACTGTGGGTCAATCAAAGTTTATCTAGAAAACGGCTGTAGCGATTTTGACGAAATAGTGTATTTTATCGTTTTCAGGCACGAGAATACCATTGGGCTTGGTCGCATGTTCAAGAAAATTTTATTAGTGGGTCATTTTGGGTCACGATGGGTCAGGGTCAAGCTAATTGAATCTAAAAAAAGGCCCAAAACGTTTTGACAAAATTCTGTAATATACCGTTTTCGGGCATGAGATGACCACTGGGCTAAGTCACATGTTCGAGAAAATTCAATTAGTGGGTCATTTTTGGGTCACTGTGGGTCAAGCTAAGTGTATCTAAAATAGCGGCTCAAAACATTATGGCAAAATTTTGTATTATATAGCTTTTGAGCATGAGAATACCACTGAGCTAAGTCACATGTTCTGGAAAATTCGATTAGTGGGTCATTTTTGGGGCGCTCTGGGTCAAGCTAATTGTATCTTAAAAAAAGGCTCAAACGATTTTGATAAAATTTTGTATTATACTGTTTCCGCCACGAGAAGATCATTGGGTTAGGTCACATGTTCGAGAAAATTCGATTAATGGGTCATTGCGGGTCAAGTTAATTTTATCTAGAAAACAGCTTTAATGATTTTGATTAAATTTATTTCTATCGTTTTCGGGTTCGAGAAGACCATTGGTTTAGGTCGCATGCTCAAGAAAATTCGATTAACGAGTCATTTTGGGTCACTATGGGTCAAAGTTTAGTTAATTTTACTTAAAAAATGACTCAAACGATTTTGACAAAATTTCTTATTACACCGTTTCCTAGCACTAGAAGACCATTGGGATATGTCCGATAAATTTATATTAGTAGGTCTTTCTTGGGTTATCGTGGGTCAAGCTAATTTTATCTATAAAATGACTTAAGCGATTTTGACTAAATTTTGTATTCTATCATTTTCGGGTTCCAGAAGAGCATTGACTAGGTCGTGTGGTCGAAAAATTTCAGTTAGTGGGCCCCTATGGCTTAGGATCATACCAATTTTATCTAAACAGAAAGAATTATACAGTGAGAATGAATTATCGAATTGAACACAAGGCTAATTTTGACCGAGCTTAGCTCGGTCATACCCGCTAGTTTAATTTTAAGTATCTATATTAATATTAACAATAATAACAAACAAATGAAGGCATATGAATCATTAGACAGCCGATTTTTTTTCTTTTTGGCGCGTTTCTTGCTGATTTCTTTTTGCTGGATTTGTATATTATTCTGAGATAGTGACGTCCTATATGCATACTTTACTGTAGATATTCTTTAAGACTGGATCATAAATGAGGAATTCTTCAGCGAATGCGGATGACATCGTTTTATATAAAATAAAAGTGTGTGTTTTAAGTCTTAAAACTGAATGATCTATATTTATATACATATATATATATATTTATTTTTTTTTGGGGGGGGGGGGGAGGGGCGACAGTAAATTCTGAAAAAGCAGAATTCCTGTTTTCTAGTTTCTTTAGCTTTTTTTTATTAGAGAGAAACTCAAATAAAAATATATTGATACGATTGTGGAAAGTGCTCAAGTCAAAACCTGCATCCAATTTTTCAAGATAAGGATATCATTCAGTTAAACAAACTATAAGTTTTCAAATAATGATAATAATAATAATAATAATAATAATAATAATAACATGACATAAAGGAAGACACATTGCATTTATCGGGAAGAAAGGCTTTTAAATTCTTTGTCAGCTGAATGAGAGTACTTGAAAATTCTATGTATTAGGGAAATCATTTAAAATGATTAAGTAATTTGTTGCAATGATTGAAGACAGCGAATAAGAAAGAAAATGAAAAAAATTCCTCTAATATTCCCTATTAATATGTGACATTTCCAGTCATTTCATATTTATTCTCCCAAAAATTACGTTCATTTTTTTTTCTTTTTGTTATACAATATGTGTTTCAAAAATAAGGTTTGGGGAAATTTTCATTATTTGTGATCGGAAAAAAAATTAAAGATTGTTTGAGAAAATATCAATATAGTTAGATTCCATTGTATATTAAATCATGGTGTCAACTGCTGAAATGCGCTTAAGGAAGATATTAGGAACGTAATGAGATTTGTTACATAGAATGTGACAGCTCAAAAGAAAATCAATCAATCCCGTTGACAGTCTGATTGATCGCATCTGATTCTGTTTCAATCAAAGTTTACAACGATTTTTTTCTTTACTTTTCTTTCTTTCTCTTCTCCCTTTTTTATTTTTTTAACAGTTTAGAGAAAAAAATGTGGACATGGTTTCTTAGCTTTGATTTCTTCTTTTTTTTATATAAAGGATTTTTTTTTTCGATAATTTTCCGATATAGTGAATGCGTTTCTCTTTTTTCTATCCTTTTAATTTTTTTTCAAGCTGATATGCAATTTTTTTATATTTATATATGTTATATGGCTGAAATAAATGAAGGATATATTTAAATTTCCTTTGATTTGATGTATAAATATGTTGATGATATAAAATAAATGTTCGTTATATTTATCTTTTCTTTGATATGATGTATAACTGTTAATGATATGAAATAAATGTAGGTTGTACTTATCTTTGATTTGATGTATAAATATGTTGATATGAAATAAATGTTGGTTATATTTATCTTTTGTTTGATATGATGTAAAACTATGTTGATGATATGAAATAAATGTAGGTTATATTTATCTTTGATTTGATGTATAAATATGTTCATGATATGAAATAAATGTTGGTTATATTTATCTTATCTTTCATATGATGTGTAATTATATGTTGATGATATGAAATAAATGTTCGTTATATTCATCTTTTCTTTGATATGATGTGTAACTAAGTTGATTATATGAAATAAATGTAGGTTATACTTATCTTTGATATGATGTATAATTATGTTGATGATATGAAATAAATGTAGGTTATACTTATCTTTGATTTGATTTGATGTATAAATATGTTGATGATATGAAATAAATATTGGTTATATTAATCTTTTCTTTGATATGATGTATAACTATGTTGATGATATGAAATAAATGTTGATTATATTAATCTTTTCTTTGATAAGATGTGTAAGCTTGTAAGAGTAAGCCTCTGTGAAAATCAAATTGGATAAAATCACAGAAAATAAAGGCATGAAAATTTAAACTGAAAAGAAATCTGTTGATTTTTGAACAGAAAACAGCAACACGGAGATCAGAATTAAATTACAGTCGAAAAAAATTCTCAGCAAGTCTCTTAACATTTTCAGACTTACCCTTTTTTAACAAACGAAATTTTGTTAGTCTAATCGTGTTTAAATATTCAAAAAAAAAAAAAAACTGATTCAACTTTTTATAAGATTTATTTTTTTAAACTTATGTTTGGGCCAAATGTAAAGAATCAAATTAGAATGCGTACAAAAATCACTTTTTTGTTGTTGTTGTAGTTCAAAAAACTGTCTACTTTAAATTTGTATCTTCCTGTACTTTGTTCACAGAAAATACGAAAAATCTAATGACACGTCAACATGGTCTTTATCCAACAACTTGTATTGCTTGTTAATGAACGACAGACGACATTAAGTGGTTTAACTGGAGTTGCATCAAGTACTTGCTGTTTCTTTTCAAAGAAAAAAAAATAATTGTCGGCCTATCTAATGACTTGAGATAAAAAGTTTCGCTTTGTTTGCCGAGTAATTAAAAGAACTTTTATGAGTAATAAAGAAAAAACTGCTACACTCTTAAAAAAGCTTACTTAAAAATACAAATCTGAACTTATTTCTCCCCTTAAGGCTGTTCTTAAATCCAAGAGGGAAACTTTATGACATACGTTTTAATTTATTTTTGTTCGGAAATGCATGAAACTAGCTGGTGTTGTTGTTCAGAAACTATGTAGTCGAGCTGTTTTTTCCGTTATTTTGCAAGCGCAATAGATCTTTCAGAAAATAGTGTCAAAGTGGGCGTTTGAACCAAATTTCCGCGTGAAAGTAGAATAAGCACTGAAGAAAGGGCGAAAAACGCGTTTGTCACGTGATCAAAATCGCTTATAACTCAATAGGTAATTTATTTATCAAAAAATGGAAAACACAGTTCGATTCCAAATCGCTCCCATGGTCAGGCTTTCCAATTTTTTATCTTTCCGTTAAAAAAATGAATTTGTAAATGTGTCAAAACGTTTTGCGCTTGTTGAGCAGAGCAGTTGAGAACAGCCTTAAGCATAATTGCATCATAAACGAGAGCATCCCACGTTAACATAACTAATCATGTGTAGTGTGTACTCACAAATAAACTTATCATTTTAATAAATACAATAAATTTCACATATAATATATTATAGGAGAAATTTATCAGAAAATGCGGATATACAATTCAGAAATATTTTGACCGATGAATGTGAAGAATAGAAGTTTCGCATTTCAGACTCCAGAAACTCTCACCGTTGATGTATCGAACCTGAGTGTGAGAGATGTTAGAGATGAGACAGAGGCGACTTGAGCTCAAACCCGGACCGAGACGAGCTCGGGCTCGATTATTATGGTATTCTTTTAGCTTGAGCTCAAAATGAAAATTTTAGTTAGTCACAAATTAAAAAATGAAAAAAAAATCCTGCTATTTTAAAAACAAGAATGTAGTCTAAGTTTCTAAGAGTATTTTACAATCCTTTGAAAATCATTTTGGAAGGGAATTAAATTGTTACTGAAGAGATATAAGGAGAAATATTCTATCTGATTCTGAAGCTTTGGTACTGTCAGTGTTAGTGATACGAGTATAAAGAAGACATGGGATATCCCGTTATAGCTTTTACTTTTACTGTCCGAGAGAGACTGCACAGACTAAGAATAATAAAGTCTGTGGAGCATAGATGTTCCTCTCAGTCCCCTTTATAGAGGTCTTAAAAAATCGTTTGAGGTTCTTTTCCAGAATTGCTTTAACCCTCTTCCAGGCGCACTTCTGGACTCCCGGGTTCAGGAGCATTGCGCCTAGTAGGCGTCTGTTTTAAAATCATCATTAGTATCTAATTAACGCAATTCTAACACTCTTAAAGCGATTAGGGATTCATTTGGAATTAAAAAGAGAATACTCGAATTCTGATTTTAAAAAATCTCATTTATTAATCCCAAGCCAAGTAAAATGCTAAACAATTTCCAAGGCAAATTTCACTAAGCCTTGGCAGTGCGCCTGTCAGGCATACTGTGCCTGGCCGTGGGTTAAAATAGAACTCATGTCTTTCTTCCATAGCTGTGCAATGACATTTAAAAAAATAAGAATTGTGACTTTAGTAGATTTCTGACCGTGGATAGGTATAAAAAATATATTTGCTTTTTTAACCAGATTTTCAGGAATATCAAAATCACGATACTTTGTCCTGAGGGAGTATTTAGGATTAATACCTATTTCTTTTCAAGAAAATATTTTGAAATTAGAAAATTAACCTTGAAACAATTTTAAAATGATATTAAGAACTTTCTACAAGAAAAGTTTTTGGGCTCGGATTTCGAATCGTCGGGTTCGAGCTGTGAAAGAAAGCCCTGATTCATCCGTGCTATGTGCCTCATTTTATTCACAATTCTTGTGTCGCAGTGATAAATCTCCGAAGCTGTCATTCAAATATAGTTATATAATAGCTTATATAATAGTGAAGTTATATAAAAGTAAAATATATAGTTAGTAAAAAAAAAAATGAAAAAAAAAATGTTTTCGCGTGTTATCCAAGATAGAGACTAAAATACTCGGAACTATTTTAAGTAGAGAAAGTACTCAAATATGAGGAGATTTTGCTTATTTTTGAGTATCCGTTTTTGCAATATAACTTTCTAGAAACCTAATTTTTAAACAACTATATAAAAAACTGAATAATAAAATGAGTATTACAACAACTTGCTTGTTTTTTTAAAATAAAGGTCAACCTTTGTAAATATATAATAAATTAACACCTTGTAATAATATATTAGTTTTAATTACTAAAAGGCGTAAATTAAAATTTTAAAAACAGTAAAAATAGGTTTATTCAACTGTTTACGTGTTTCAACTCTACCGGAGAAATTTTCAAAACAAATTAAAATATTCTAAAATTGCACGGTCTATGATACGCCATCATTCAAGTTTTCACATTACTCTTTCATATTGTGCATGTTATTTTTTTATTTTTCTTAGATGTTTATTTTATTTTCATAAACATTGAGTAACTTGAGCCATACTTTTGGTAAGTTCACTGAAAAAAATGAAGTGCTCAAACATGAGTGAATCGATGTACTCATATCGAATTGAGTATGCTTGAATAAAAAATGAACCTATGCTTTCTCAACTTTGATATATCACATAGTATCAAAGCCAAAAGAAACGATAATTTTGTATTTTGTAATGGTTTATTTCATTCATGGCGGCTTAAAAGATGTTCTTTAATAGGAAAACAATGTAATATACCGTGAAAATCAGTGTTATAATATTTCATTTGAATTCCTCGGAAGGAACTATATTTTCTGTCTCCTTTATTATGGCGTAAGGTTACATTGTGTTGTTGTTTACCGTGCTGCCTGTATTCGGTCTGGTCTATGTGCTAAATGAGATAGATTTGTGAAAACAAAAATTAGAAAAATAGTTTTTTCGATATTTCGCCGACAACTTTGGAAGTAAGCGCTCTCTGTTAAGAATTCAATACTTTTTTTTTAATGTTTAATGTAATTAGCTACATCTTCTGCAAATATTAAATTATACACAGTATTTTAAAATGATTTAAAAGTGCTTGGAAACAATGCTCTTGTCATAAAAATAATTGATTAGCATATCTTGATAATAATTTTGCTATTTTTTCTTAGTAAATAATCAATTAAATGTTTCTTGTTAATAATGCTGAGCGGGAAATAAGTGTCAGAAAATTTTTACTTTATCTGTAGTAAATGTCACGGTGTTTCGGGTGGGGGGCTTTGACAAGGAAAATATTTTTTTCCATTTAACTTAGTTTAGTTTTGAAATTGCTTTGTTAAAGTAGTGTCTTTTAGCCCAGTGCCTTATTTTGGCTTCGCACTTGTTACTTATCGGCCATCTTGGACGCCATCTCGTTTTACTTAATATTTTTGTAACAAGAGCTTTGTTTTCAAGCACTTTTAAATTATTTTAAAATTCTGTGCATTATTTAATATCTGAATTAATGTAATATTTACAGAAGGTACAGCTGATTGCATGAAATAAGAAAAAAAAATGTATTGCATGTTTAACAGAAAACATTTACTTTCAAAGTTCATATTTGAATACATACATGGGGTCAAAAAGGAATACATGTGTTTCTCAATTTTGAGTACATTTGGATCGGAGCTATTTTGAATATGTGATGTATTTAAAAATGAGTACTTTTTACTCGATTTTGAGAACCCATCTTTTTTCAGTATGGTAAAAAAATAAGAAAATATAAGCATATTACTTGAAAATTCTATATTAATGAACAAGAATAAAGACGTGATTAGTTGAGTCAGCGAGAGCGCGATTTCAAACGCTTTAAACGAGATTCGGACAGACTTGGCAACGTTGTATGTCCTCTCTTCACATTTGTTGATGCTTATCTCTACTCTCATACAATTTATTCTATCTTTTGGTGTTCGTTATATTTTCATGCTACATATCTCATGAAGGTTTCGTTTCAAACAAGGGGGTGGGCCTAATATGAATACACCTGAAAACAGAAAAATGTGCTCAAATGATAGAAAATAAACGGCCAAGTGCGAGTATTACACGCGCTCAGAGGGTTCCGTACAATAAATATATGAATCATTATTATTAAAAAAATTGTTGCTAAAAGAATAATAAGACTTTGTAAAAAAAAAACTATACAACGTATAGGGTTGAGTATAGTTGTAACTAGAAAAGTATGAATAGGTATACCATTAAAGTTCAAAGCTATACGAAGGCTAAATAATATTAAATATTGTTATTCTGCCTAACACGTTTTTTTTTTTTTTTAATCTTATCCTAATTTGTTTATGATGAGCTTAATTCGGTACTGACAATAAAAGTAGTGCAGATTTAAACTTCGTTTGGAATTTCATAAAACTAAATTTAGCTTAATAATAATCTTTTATTTGTACAATGTAGCTAAAACAAAATCCTTGTTCAAAGTTTAAACTTGGCATTGTGCTAAGCGCGCTTCGAAAGGAGGTCGTAAAGGTGCAACGTCACCTTGGTCCGTGCTGCGTTTTTCGAGATAGTTTTTTAATTAACTTTTAAAAACTCAGGAGGCGTACAGAGAGGTCCGCTCAATGCAAACTAGTCGCGAATCCCATTGTATTTATGTGATTAATTCTAACTAAATTAGTCTGTTTTTAAAAATTTGACGTTTATTGCTTTTATACTGCTACTGGGCATTACATTACACAAGTATGTCATTAAAATTGTTATCTAGGCTTTAAAAGCCCATGGTACATAGAGTACGCCGCCCCTGTTATTATGTTTGTCGAAACCGTCCGTATCTTTAAGGGTTAATATCTCGGCTAATTACTGACGATTTTTTTCGAAAATCATTATCAACAGTGCTTTTATACTTCTGCTACGATATGTACCTCCAGTGCTCCTTAATACCTTTGCTGAATGCCGGCAAATCAGAATTTTGTGTAACGGAAAAATGCGCTTTTCTCGAAATGTGACCTAGGATAATAGCTGTAATTTTCCTGCAAGGTTTAAATTGTTTCATAATTTTAGTTTCAGTAGATTTGGAAATAGATTGGGGGGAGAACATATTTTTGCACTACATTTTCAACGATATCTCTGAAAATATAATACCTAAAATTAAAAGAAATGCATTTTTGAGTTCAGCGTTAAGAAAGCTTTCACAAGATACCCCACACGATATACAAAGAAAAGATTTTTTTTCTTCCCAAGTAACATAATTAGCCCTTCTACATTTTTCTTAAATATATTTGTGAATATTTAATAATATGTAAAACATGTGGCTCAATATGCTTTATTACTTCCCCCAATTTGAACTTCCCACGTTTCATAGTTTACGAGTAAAATGGCTGTGACAGAGAGAGAGACAGACACAGGAGTGACCTTATAATGGTTCCGTTTTTAATTTTTAAGTACGGAACCCTAAAAAAAGCAACCAAAATCGAAAAAGTAAAAAAAAAAAAAAAAAAAAAAAAAAAAAAAAAACCCGGTAATAGGATACCTCAGCTATCCTAAGAAAATAATTTAAAAATATTAAATTGCAAATGAAATATTCAAAAAAAAAACCACTCTCATTGTGTTACCATTAGCTTGGGAGTGTTTTCGCTTGGCCAGCGTCCGCGAATGCTTCAAAAATTAACCAGTTTGGATTTTAGAAGGGCATTAGAAAACAATTAGGTTTAAATTTCTTAATATCTAAATAAGAACACCTAGAAATTTTATGCATTTAAGAATAACTATTTGAATATATCGGAAAGCAACTTGTTTGGATTTGAGAGTAGCAAAAAATTTTATTAGTGGCGAAGAAAGTTTAATTTAGAGGAGGAAAATCTAAGCGAGTAATGATCTCTGGGAAACCCCCACCCTGGGAAATTCCAGCGAAAACAATCCGGTCCTTTGCTAGGTTTGGCCCATTTCGAAGATGGTATATAGCTTCCGGCGCACAAATGTTGACTACCTCGTGCAACACAGTATAAAAATATAGATATATACATCAGAACAAGAAGTAAAGGTTAAAGAAAAAATATATATCAGGTTTCGAAAAACACGACATGCTCACAAATTTCCAAATCTCTGTCTAAGAGGAAATAAGTTGGTATATATATTTTTTAATAACGATGGGAGAATAGATGTGATTTCGTTTGAAAAAAAGATATTATCCCATAAATAAAATTCCCCATCTATGTTGATAAGAATAAGATAATGGTTTTCATTAATACGGACTCAAAAATGTTGGGAATCAACAATAATAAGATGTTATTGTTGATTCCCAACATTTTTTGTTAAATAACTTTCAGATGATATTTGTGATTCCCAACATTTTTAATTAAATAACTTTCAGATGTTATTGTTGATTCCTAACATTTTTAGTTAAATAACTTTCAGATGTTATCCGACTTGCAGTTCTGCCATCTGTTAACAACATTAGTTAACGAACTTTTGTAATTTGTGTTTTAGTCTCCATTATTATATGATAGCTCTATAAGTTAAATACGGGAAAACTTTCACCATGGTATAACAAGTAAAACAGTAAAAATAACATTCTTCTACAATCAAGATTTATAAAGTTATAGTACCTTCAATTTTATGATTTTTGAGTATTTTCAGGCACTATAAAAGAAATGTTTTCGTTTGTCGGAGCTAGAAATGGCCCAGACATTTTAATTGACAAGGCCCTAATTTTTAATTTGCTGACCCTAGTTGCACTTCGTTTTAGGGCCACTTTTAATATTTTATATATTTTAAAATGTTATACATGGATGTGTTTTTTTACTTGAAAAAGAATCTGAATAGCATCTTTAAAAGGCTCTTCAACAACCGTAAGCCATTAATGAACGGCAAACATTGTTTGACATTGCAATCAACAACAAAAAAATCAGTATATGCAGTTACTATTAGACGATAGTGTTTAAAAGATGACCAATCCGAGAGTAAGTATTGTGTGACGCTACAAACAGCAAGATAGCGTTAAATTATAAAGAATGCGTAGTAGTTTTTAAAATTAGATCACGTTTCAAAAAGGCGTCTATTTTTTGAAATGAAAAGGAACAGCGTCACTTAGCCGATATCTGGCCTAAACTACATATATGGAGGACATAAGGGACATGTGGGTGCATTCTACCTAGTATAATATATGTAAAATTTTCTCAGAACGCGAAAAAAGCTACTTTTATGAAAGCTGGTCGCCAGTTATAACACGTCAAACCTTGTTTCAATTGGCATCATTTTAATTTCAACCCTTAGCTCAATTCGTGTATAATCAATCCATTTAATTTGAAAGGTTATGGGACCTTAAATAACGAAAGCTTTTATTTCTGTGAATATAATATTGGATACGATGGGTTCATAATGAAATGAAATGTTCCTAGTTTGTGTTTTCTAATTTGTGTTCTAGTTTGTGTATGTTTGTCACTCATTTAAACGTCATTATTATTGGCTGAGTCTATTCATTTATAGATCCGATTAAGAGACTCTTTATTATTTGTATTGATATGTTTCTGTTTACCTATTTTATCATTATTTTTTTTATAAGTTTTAAAAATATTATAATGGAAATTTAACATTATTATGAATTAATGTTATAATATTGCAATAGTTATACATAAGATGGCTAGAAAAAAAGGATTGGCGAGATTGAGAAATTCTGACGATCACTGATTTTCGGCTAACATAAATGTACCAATATATATATGTACGATACGATTATTCATAACATTCTGATGAAATTGAAAACGTGGTTTTAATTCACTTTATAACTGATTAGGAAGCTCCTTGAAACAAACTCATAATTCCAATTTCAGGAATTTCACCCGCTGAGTTCCATTGTTTCTTTAGTTGGAGCTGAAATACATGTTTTTTACAACAGCTGATTGCTGTCGAGTAGTCGTTCCGAAATCGATTCGAAAATCGTTAGGACTTCCGCAGAAAAAAAGAACACATAGGTCGTTGAAATTAATTTAAAAATAAATAAAAATTTCAATATTATTAAAATTAAGTTAATAAATTCAGGCGTAAATTTCTGTATTATCTAACACAGATGGACATCCTCCAGCGTTGAAAAGTTAGTTGGACACTTTTACATGTAAAATAACAACTAGTCATATTATCGTACTTCCAGTGCATTTTTAAGAATGTTCGATATCGCATAATAACTCCGACATCTCACTCTCTCACTGTAAATAATAGTATTTTTTTTAGGCAATAGATCAAACTACAACTTCTGAGCTCCGTGCTCAAGTTTCAGGTTAAATATTTAGAAGCGGAAGGTTATCTACGCAAATGAGAATGCGTTGAACATTCAATCACAGCCTTGAAGCAGGGAAGAACTATATTTTAATGGCGTAAGAAATTACGACGCCAGGCGTGTTTCCGAGAGAGGGCGCGAAATCGAGTTTTGGAACTAATTAAAAAAAAAAAAAAAAAACATGGTATAAAATAGATAACTTTAATAGATTAAGTATCGACAATTTATGATTGAGAAATAAAAAGGTCTTGAATGAAAATGATAACGGGACGTTTTCTTTTACAAAGTTTTTTTCAAAGAGAATAAATATCAAAATACGCATTTTAAATAGAAATGAATTTATTTAATAAACTAGGATTGTTTAATAAATTTAAGAGGGAAATTTTCATGGGAGATTTTGGCGCTTTCGACGGTTGTCTGATCTTTGACCTAAATCTTATGTTCCCCAAATTTTTTTCTCCCAATTAACGAAAAAAATAACGCACTATTCGTAAATTTACATATTCACTGTTCTAATTTAATAATATGTATATATATATATATATATATATATATATATATTCAAAATCATTGTTTGAAAAACAATATATTTTAATTGAAAATCGCTTAAGTATAAAAAAGATACAATAAGAACCTTTGGAATTTTTTTATTATGGATTGTTAGAATGATTTCATTAGTCTACATGACAGAAAAGTATAAATATGGTTATTGTACATATATAAAACATATCACTTCTACTTGCAAAATTTTTCAGTATGGCGTCATTAATTCGAATTTGATGTTTCTGAGCTTGATGACGTATATGCAATAAAAGGTTTCTTAAAAGAGCAGAGTCGGACTGCTGTGTTCAGTCTTTCACTTATTTTTGTTTATTTATTTATTTATTTATTTATTTATTTTTTGGATCCTGAAAAAATGCTGATTTATACATGTTTTAAATTAGACGCTTTAGTAATGAATAATGTGGTTAAATTGTTCCCTGGATAGATTTTCGTTTCTTTTAGAGTAATCAGCTTCATTCCAAATGATAATGAATTTTGAGTGATGAGTGAAGTGTCTTTCTCTGTCTCTAGCTCTGTACATGTCCCCCCCCTCTCTTTCCTACACATTTTCTGCCTTTCACCTTTTCCCACTTCTCCTACTATATGTTGCCTCCTTTGTCCCCCTTTCTGCATTTTCCTTTTCTCCACCTGCCTCTCTTCCCTCACCCTCGTTCACTCAACCAAACTCTTTCCTCTCAGATCTTCTCATTCCAACTGTCTACCATCCGCCATCCCACCTTCTCTTTTCAATTACTTGACTACGATAGTTTTCTATTAAAACTTAACTACTTATTTATTAAATACTTAACTACTTAAAAAAAGAAAAGGAAAGAGAAAGGCGATCTGACAGAGAGCAGAAAGGGGAGCAGTGGGAGTGAAGGATCTAAGGGGAAGGAGAGAGCTGAGAGAACAGGAGTGTGAGAGGAAAGGACAGGGTGAGAGAGGGAAGAAGGGGAGAGAGGGGCGAAGGGGGCATAAAAGATAGAAAAAGTGAGGGAAGGGCGATCGGTGAGAAAGGTTGGAAGAGGGAGAAAGAGAGAGACGGGTAAGAGAACTGGAAAAAGAGAGGAACACCACTCTAAACCGAATCATTTTTATCATCCGCTGATTGACTGAAGAGAAAAATTAATTAAATATTTTTATCCATACATTTTACTGTAACAGCCTGACGAATGCTCTTAAAAATTAAATTTTGAATTTCCTTGATACTTTTTTCAATCCGCGAAACTTTAATAATCTTTGCATAAATTTCCTAGCTGAGGCGAATCTATTGTTAGTAAGTGCAATGTCTTCAGAGGCTTCATTCCCAGAGTATTCTCTCTCGATGTTTTCTTTAGTTGAAGTACTCATCGTGTCGAAACCTTCGCAGGACTTTGGAGATCTTGCTTTTTCGGTTGCAATCACTTTATCTCTGGTATTTTCACTTTGGAATATGGCTTGAAAATTGGGATGAGTGTAAATGACGTGGCATCCAGGATCCCTTTCGTCTAGAATTGTACACTCTTCATCTGAAGAATAATCTTCATCATCTGAATATTTTGCCAACATTTTATTTTTCAAATTATAGTCTTAATACCTTTTTTTAAACCTACATGTATGACTATTTTTTGGAGAATGATAGAAAGGAGTTGTTGAAATTTGTATTGTATTGTATGCAACAATGTATTTTTAAAATACATTGTTGTAATCTGATTTACAATTTTTTCATATTTTATTTCAATAATGAATTATTTAGGTGACAACAATGTAAAGCTGTAATTTGAAATTTTTTTTGTGACAACAATTAAATATTCTTACGTAAGAAAAAGTTTTTTCATTTTGAAGCTTTGCTAGTTCTGAGACTAATAAAACTTTACCTGAGGGCCCGGGTTCGAGTCCCTGGGTAAGACATGGATGTAATTGTGAATGTCCCATTGTAGTTATATAATACATGTAATGGAAAATAAAAATTGTTGTGACTTGTTGTTGTTTCTGTATAATAAGGATCATTCGAGGCGACAGCCATTGTAGCTATAGGTCCCAAAGTTTTCTCCACTTCGGTGGACTTCAAATGTCAAATGTCAAATGTCAAATAAAACTTTATTTTCAAAAAACTCTGTGCATGGTATTCACATTGGGCGTGCTATTGTATTTCTGTTCTAAAATATTTTGTTAAGATATTATTTCATTTAAAAATTTTCCTTTCGATAAAGTAAGAAATAAAACAGCTTTAAACATCTAGAATTAAAATTATGACTTTAACCTTTGTTATTAAAATTCTACTAAAAGAAAAAAGGATATAATGTACTGGTGGAAATTTGCTCCTTAGGTAATAAGGCCCCTATAAACATAATGAAATGCAAAAGCTTCACTTAGGTACTCTACAAAATACTTTCCTTGGATTATGAAGAGGTTAGCTTTTATCGTTTGTTTATAGAGACGCACAAAATAATTCATTTTTGTGTGAAAAAAAAAATATCTTAAACATATTACGTTTGTGTTGCGAAGTATTTCATAATTTATGTCTGATGCATATTTTTCATTCTAGTTTTTTCTGTTATAGAGTAATCTTTGCACAGAATAAAAAAATCAGTTAATGTGCACGTGTCTAAAAATTATATTCATACAAATGTTTTTATTTTTTATTTAGCCATTTAGCATATAGTACTTTCCTTTTAATAAAGGACTGAGTTAGTATGTGTATGGATGTGTGCCTGTCTTCTCAATTCTGGGTAAAAGTGCAAGATAAATAAAATATAAAATGTTGAAATAAATTTATTATCCCAGTCATGTGAAATCATTATTTTGTTTTGTTTTTTCTTAATTTTTTTTACTATTTTAACCGCAATCCTGAAAAATGCTGTTTCAAAATGTCGAAACGAATGCAGTAGTTTGTTTCATACGTATGATTTTACAAATATACTTAAGAAATAAATAAACGTTTAGTAAATGTTTTATTACTGTCGTGATTATGGATTACAATCCCGGGATCCCGCTACATTTTTAATCCCGAAAATCCCGGGATTTTCGGGATTGCCTTTTTTTTTAATGAAATTAAAAATATATTTATACACTTCCACTTTTTGAAAGAAAATCGATTAATTTTTAGGAAATTTATATATCGTTGAAATCGTTGTAGCAGCAACTAGGAATCACAAAATTTATTTTCGAATTAGAGTTTACTAATAAGCGTCACATTTGTGTTTCATAGTCATATTTATGTGCTAACTTCTTTGCTTTTCGTGCGTTTATAGTTATTTTGTTTTAAACATGTCTAATGAAAAGGATTTTGCAGCTCACAGGAAAGATAATGATACATCTTCCGTATGGCACTGCTGTTTAACGGCGAAAGATGGAAAAAGCGCTAAATGTAAAAAATGTAACGCAGTGCTTTTTAAAACATTAGGTAGATCGACTGAGGGGTTGCATACACATTTATCTACGGAACTTGGTACTAAATTTCAGAAATAATTTAATACAACCTCTCTTCCTTTCACTCGTCAAGATTGCATAGACGATACATTGCTTTCTAAAAAGCGGAAAATAAAGGATTATTTTAGTAGTGATAAGGAATCACTGGATTTAATTTTATCGTGAATGACACCTAAAGAAGGTTTCTCATTTAACTTAAACTGATTTAAGAAACTTACTGACAGCTAAATTCTATAATGATTTGCCAAAATCTGCAGTATCAATTCGAAATCGTGTAGTGAGGCTATAGTTCCATAATAAAGGAGTTAATTACAAAAGAAATACAAGCTTTTAAAAATTCAGGAAAAAAATTTAGTTTTACTTTTGGCGAATGGACATCTACTTTAAACAAGCGATTTATGAACATAAATGTTCATTCAAGAAATTTAAATTTGAATAAATTCTGGAATTTAAGCCCTATGAGCATATATGGATCTTTTACAGTAAAAAAGTGTATTGAAATGCTAACAGGATGTCTAAACCAGTATGGCATTTTACTAAAAAAAAAAAGTTGCTATCATAACTGAGACTTGGAGATGAAACTTTAGATGCCGTCGTATTTTTTAGACCATAATTTCAAAGAAATCCACCTATTAATTAGGAAACAATGAACTATTCAAACTAATCTTTTTTTTTCTCGCGGTATGTAATAATTTTTTATATTATGCAAAGTTTTCGAATTTTAACAACTATCTCTATTTAAAAATTTAAACTATACATCTATGTAATTTTTTATTGTGTGTGTGTGTGCGTGTGTTAAGTTCTTTTATTTCAAGAAAAAAAGTTTCATGTTAAGGAAAATCTTACATTTGCGATATCCATAAATTGTAAACTTATTTATGACGTTATGAAAATAATCCAAAATTTAATTAGTGATATTAATTATTTTTTAATAATATAAATATTAAGCCATTCAAAATCTTTTTTAACAGGAAATAAAAGAAATTATCTAGAAGATGAAACATAGACATTCATTTCATATTTTTTGTTACATTTTCGAACATCAACAGCATATTTGTTTTAAATTTCAATTATTGTAATTTATCCTGCACTTTTTGATATTACATTAAAGTTAAAAAATTTTAACTTGGTATATTTTCATATATAAATTAGACTGTACTTTTGCTTTAATTGTCTTTTCTATAGTATTACGATATTTATCTATTGTAAGAATTCGTGATATTAAAGAAATTTTAATTTTCGTAATCCGGGATTATCACGATCCCGGGAGTGAATCTATGCAATCCCGAAATCCCGGGATTGGAAATTATTCTTGAGACTGTAATCCCTAAATTAACCTATAAAAAAAGCTATATAAAAACTATGATTGTAGTGAATAAAAAAGAATTCGTCATGAAATTCAAAGTAGCATACTGAAAGTAATGAAAATAGCTCAGATGCGGTCCCTACCTCTAATACCTCGTTCAGACTACGGAATTTAAGTTAACTAACCACCCTCGCCTCCCTCACGTTCAGATCGGATAGTTAAGAGGCTGCTTCAGTCAAATGAAAAGGCGCATTCGCTAATGCTAGTCCTATGGAAGAAATTTATAAAGATATCTCGGTCGCATTTCAATATTTTTAAATGATTTCTTTTGCATTGAATAGTTGAGATCGATCTGTATGCAGGCCGTTTTTTACTTTTTCGATTTTGATTGCAGATATTTTTTATGTGGATGCTTTTACTTTCGAAACCGGTTTCGAAAATGAAAGAGTCCTCATAAGAAATACCTGTAAACAAAATTGAAAAAGTAAACAACGGCCTTTGTACAGATCGATCTCAACTATTCAATGTAAAAGAAATCATTTGAAAATATTGAAATGCGACCGAGATATCTTTGTAAATTTCTTCCATAGGATTAGCATTGGCAAACGGGTCTTTTTGTTTGACTGAAGTAGCCTCTTAAGCTATCTTAGACCGCTAAACTCTCCACTGACTGTCTCAGTGAGTTTCAACTTTCTTGGGCTAGATACAGTCACCACCACTCACTCTAACTGGCTATAAAGCTCCACTTTATAACTGGTTGGCTGTTGCGGCCGATTTTATTTTATACGCATGCGCATACTTTACATTTGTTCAGATCTCAGACACAGTGACGTTCCCTGACTTATCTTAGATGAGTTTTGTGATGTGAATAGGCATTAAATTCCGGGAGGGTACCACCTGAAAAACTCCGGTCTGAGATATCTTAAACATACGATCTGAACGGAGTATTAATGAGTAAAAACAGTCTATTGGAAAAATATAGTCCGCTACCATCCATTCTGTTTGGTTGTTGAGGTTTGTTTTAACTTATGTGCATGCGCATACTTTGTCTTTGTTCCGATCACAGATATAAATCGAATTAACTTAATTTTTTTGCAGAGTGCATAGGCATTTCTATTTCGGGCGTACCACTTACAAAATTCAAGTTAAGTTAGCATAAATATCATAGTCTGAACAAAGTATAATTCAGACTCTTAATTTGGGGAAGGGAGGAGGTTATGATGACCTCTCTGACATCATCTACTCCATTTTGTTCGCACTTGCGAATGTAAAAGTGGTAGGCATGGGGAGATCACTATCATAATGCACTGGTCTTCAAAACCTTAGTTCTTGAAGTCATATTTAAAAATAAAATAAACGGTCAAGTGCGAGTATTACTCGCGCTCTGAGGGTTCCGTACAATAAGTATGTGAATTATTAACTGTATTATTAAAAAAATCGTTGCTAAAATAAAAAATACAACGTAGGGTTGGGTATACCTATCTATGCTAGAAAATTATAAATGGGTATACCATAACACTTAAAAGAGATATGAAGCCTAAATAATATCAAATATTGCTGTTCTGTATAACTCTTTTTTTCAATCTTATCCTATCTGTTTATGATGAATTTTACTCGGTAGTATCGGTGTTAAAATTCTTTCTTAATATGAGTAGTTTTGCATGAGAACCTGCATAATTAATATTTATTTATTCCAGAAAAATGTTTATAAACGTGACGTATGCAACAGCATACACAATACTTATTAACAAATGTTTGTGATTAAAATATGCTACATCATATACACCTGTGAAATATGTTTCCATATACAATCAATACTCAAGACAATATGTTTGTGAAATTGTAAAACCAAAACACTGTACTACGAATAAATGAATGATGAATAGTTGACAAGTCTCCAAAGTGCCGATAGATGTCAGCACTACAGTTTTTCTTCCAGACGGACACTTATTTAATTTCTGTGATAACAGAGGGCGACGCTATTCAGTGCCGACCAGACATTAAACTTTTTAAACTGTCTCTACATGCTAAGAATCTGCTGACTTATTAAAAGCTATTGTTTCAACCCTTTTCCATACATCTGTAACCCCAAATTTTCAGTCTGCATTGAAGTCCTGATGATAGAACATCTTGCGTTTTAGCGCCTAATATTCTTTTGTCATTATCGGAAGCCAACGCTCCGATCTCCAAAAATGACACCATTTAATGTTTAAAAGACAGTTAAACTGTCCAATATACTCCATTTATAATGTAGATATTTAATCAAGTTTTTCTTCTTTTATTTTTGATTAGTAATCCAGGAATATAAATAAATTTATGCATCTTCAAGAAGCCGTGTTTTCTGAAGAGTACTCACACAAAACGGAATCGTAGGATTTCCATTCCTATACTTCAATAAAGTTTATTTCTTTCAGATGAAAAGCACGGAACAGAACCAGCTACTTACAGAAAACACAGGTAGGACCTTTCCATTTTACATCTAAACCAGTGGCGTGGCGTGAAAATTTTCGGTGGTCATCGCAATTATTTAAGTTTGTGGTGAAAAATTATTAACTCTAAAATTCAATGGTTGAATGTTCAAAAAAGAAACTTTAAATCTTACCTTCACTTATACATGAACTCCAAATGTTCTGCTAAAACTGGATCGTAGAGTTTTAAAAGCTTATTAAGAGTTTTAAAATATTGCTTGGTCTTCGCCGCATCCAGCGATGACCGGACGCCACGCCACTGATCTAAACATATTTTAAATGGCTGGGTAAGTTGTTTTGGCTATTTTGGCTAACGCCATTGATGAAATCACTGACTGCTCCCTTATTTTTTCATCAGATCATGAGACTGAGGCATGAATTAAGGGACATGAGATGTGAAATATAAATCAATACTACCCAGTGAAATGAATAGATAATATTTAATAGAATGAAAAGAAGTATTTTATATAATTTTGTGATATGCAGAACAAAAAAAATAATAGTTTTTCATAAATGTTGATAAAACAACAAAAAAATTGGGTTTTTTTTATGAATATTGATAAATGATGATATATTGATATATACTCGCATATATATACACGTATAAAAGTGAAATATTTATATAGCATTATAACAAATTGAATGTCAGAATATTGTATATATATTATATTGATGTTATAAATAAGAAATTAAGGAAAGATAAAACTTCCAAATTATTGACAGTATATTGTTATATATATAAATTATAATATGGCGGTCTATAAAGACTTAGAATGCGTAGAGAAACTAAATAACACGAACTATTTAAATTGGTCTTTCAAATTAGAAAATTTACTTGTCAAGGACGACCTTTTCAAGTATTGTTTAGAAGCCCCGCCCGCTACACCGGACGCAGCATACACAAAAAATAGTACTAAGGCTAAAGCCATTATTAATCTTTGCATAGAAGATAACCAAATAATTCATGTAAAAAACCTTCTAACACCCAAAGAGGTTTGGGATAAGTTAAAATCCACACATCAGCGCACAAATTTATCATCAAAACTGTTTTTTTCTCAGAAAGCTATACTCCCAAAAATTGTATGAAGGGGGAAATATGATTGAGCATATAAATAATGTCTTAATTACTAAAGATAAGCTATCGGGAATAGGCGAAGAGGTAAGCGAGTCACATATTGTTGCTATCTTGCTGTGCTCGCTGCCTCCATCTTATGCAACTTTAATTACTGCCCTTGAATCTCGCGATGAGAATGATCTCAAATTAGAATTTGTTAAAAATAAATTAATCGATGAGTTTTCTCATCGCTTAGAAATCAAGATCACTGGTTCGCATACCAAACAAACGGCGTACAACATTGAGAGTAGAAACGCCGGTTTAAATCCCATTGACGCGGCATACAAGACCGTAAACAAAAACTATAAAACAAAAAATTTTGCAGCTTCTGTTCTCGTTCTGGCCATCTTAAAAACGAATGTTTTCAACTGAAAAATAAAGAAAAATATAATTCACAGAAAAATAACTACAAAAATGAATATAACAAGAACAAAAACCAACGGCGGTGGTTACAGAACAAATTCCACGAACTATAAGAGTCAAGAATACAGTAAAGATCACTCATCTAATTTTTACTTTAATAGCAAAATAAATACAGCTAGTGATAAAAACGACTCAGATGTTCCACTTCCCCCAGTTGAACATAAATTTGAAAATGAATCCACACTAGTTAACGAATCACAAGCAAGAAACCCTAACACATACATTGTAGATTCAGGCTGTACAAGACATGTAACATCAACAAAAGAGCACTTCAGAACATTTACGCCAGAGAATTTTGGTAACATCACAATAGCTAACGGGAAAAGATTAAATTCTCTAGGTTTGGGTGAGGTAACACTAAACACGGATCTGAAAAATAGTATAACACTTAAGGATGTACTGTACCGCCCGGAATTAAAGAGTAACCTTTTATCAGTAAAAAAGGCAACAGATAATGATATAAAAGCAATTTTTGAGAAAGAAACATGTGTTTTCGTTAAAGATAATAACACTATCTTAACTGCTAAACTGAACAACAACCTCTACGAAATAATTCCCAGAGATGAGTTATGGTTACACCTTAAGTACACAAACCTCATATAATAGTGATAACTGTATATACAAATTGCACCGGAGATTGGGCCACAAAAATTTTGACGCGATTAAATATTTAGTTAATCATAAATTGGCTGAGGGAATAGTTATAAATAAGCGCAAGCATGAGACACACTGCACTAAGTGTATTGAGGAGAAACTTTCAGTTTTATCCTACCCCAAATCAGCTAAAAATAGAAGCAAAGAAATATGCTCGCTTGCGCATTCCGATATTTGTGGACCCATGGAGACACAAACTCCAGGAGGAAAGCGTTATTTCATAACGTTTACGGACGACTATAGTCGGTTTACGATGACGTACCTATTAGCGCATAAATCTGAAGCGGTAGAGAAGTTGAAGCAGTATGCAGCCCTAACAAAAAATAAATTCGGGAAAGTAATAAAATCTATAAGATCAGATAACGCCAAAGAATATCTTGGTGAGAGTTTCGAAAACTACTTAGCCGAAAACGGCATAGAACGCCAATTAAGTGTGCTGTACAGTAGCCCCTAAAATGGTGTTTCGGAAAGAAAAATAGAAAAATCGTTGAAATGGCACGTACTATGCTGTCAGATATAAAATTGCCTAAGCATTTCTGGGGGGAAGCAGTGATGACAGCCACATATTTAACCAACCGACTGCCGACAAACGCAAATGAAAATCACGCCACTTCATACGAAATGTGGAATAATAGGAAGACCGACCTATCTAATATTAAGACTTTTGGGTGTAAGCCATTTGCCTACGTAGACAAATCAAAAAGAACTAAATTTGACGAAAAGGCAATTGAGGGGGTCATGATGGGATATGATTTTCGAAGCAAAGGATACAGAGTTCATATGGGGAATAATAACATAATAATTTCAAGAACCGTAAAATTTATTGAAGAGGGTACTAAATGTGAGGAAGTTAATGGTATTGTAGTAAACGAAAATGACAACACCTGCACCAACACCTGCGGAAAACATCAAAATTAATTTAACGAATGATAACGAAGATCAAATAGAAAAACCCACGGAAGATAATCGCGAACCGAGAAGGTCACATAGGCAAAACAGAGGCGTACCTCCGAATCGTTTTGGAATAACTGTAAATTTGTGTAAAATTGAGGAACCTAAATCATGGACCGAATTACAAAACATTGAGGACACAGAGATAAAAAATAAGTGGTTGGAAGCGACAAATGAAGAAATGAATTCGCTACATCAAAACAAAACATGGAAATTAATCAAAGCTATACCCGGAAAGCGCGTCATAGGGTCAAGGTGGACATTTAAGGCTAAAAGAGGGGCCGATGGAACTATAGAAAGATATAAGGCCAGGTTAGTGGCCAAGGGATACTCACAGAAATATGGATGTGATTACGACGAAACTTATGCACCCGTCATATCACATACCACATTGAGAGCATTTTTAAATGCAGCCGTTTACAAAAATTTAGACGTGACGCACCTTGACGTCAAAACCGCTTTTCTACACGGCACGCTTGAGGAGGAAGTTTATATGTATCAACCGGAAGGGTATTTAAAGAAAGGAGAGGAAGAAAAGGTGTGTAAGTTGAATAAAGCGATTTATGGCCTTTAACAAGCCACCAGGGCGTGGAATTTAAAGATTAATCAATCCCTAAGGAACTTAAATTTCCCCGAATGCGAATCAGACCAGTGTCTGTTTAAGAGAATCAAAAACGGGAAAGTTGTATATGTAATCGTCTACGTGGACGATATTCTCGTAGCAGGTAATAAAGATGATACGCACGAGATTTATACTCAATTGTCCAGGGAATACGAAATTAAAAACTTGGGACAAGTAACACAGTATTTAGGGATTAATATAACAAAAACAGAAAACGGTAATTTACAACTCGATCAGGAGCACAAAATAATATAAATAGCGGAAAAATTCAACTTAACCCTTAGCAAACCCACCTACATGCCGATGTGCACTAATTATTTTAATTTGGATCCAGAGGGAAAACTAATGGAAAATAATACAAGGTATAGACAAGCAATAGGCGGATTATTATACATCGCGACATTGACAAGACCCGATAACGCGGCAATAGTTAACATTTTGGGGAGGAGGAATGAGGAGGAATGAGTAAGACAAGTTGATTGGGAAGCCATTGAGAAACTGATCAGATATCTGATGACTACTAGAAAAATGAAATTCGTTATTGACAAGTCAAAACCACCGATTCTTACAATGTACAGTGACGCCGACTGGGCGAATGATAGGATAGACAGGAAGTCTACCACAGGCAACCTATTTAAATTAGGGAACAACCCATTAACATGGCTTTCTAGGAAGCAAACAAGCGTAGCACTGTCTTCGACTGAAGCCGAATACATCGCGGCGTCAATGCCGCGCAAGAGATCAAATGGTTATTAAACCTACTTAGCGATCTCGAATTGCCCCAACAATTACCAATAGAAATTTACGAGGACAATCTGTCCGCCATCAAACTCACAAAGAACGAAAAAGCACAGACAAAACCCAAACACATTGAAGTGAAGTATCACCACATAAGACACCAATACGAAAGCGGCATAATTAAAATTGTTTATTGCCCAACCAAGCAAATGCTTGCTGACATTCTAACAAAGCCACTTCCAAAAACTCAATTCGAGTTTCTAAGAAAAGACATGCAACTAACAATGGGATAGATTCTTCACGCAAAAAGGAGGAATGTTAAAATTCTTTCTTAATATGACTAGTTTTACGTGAGAACCTGCATAATTAATATTTATTTATTCCAGAAAAATGTTTATAAACGTGACGTATGCAACAACTTACACAATACTTATTAACAAATATTTGTGATTAAAATATGCTACATCATATACACCTGTGAAATATGTTTCCATATACAATCAATACTGAAGAAAATATATTTGTGAACTTGTGAAACCAAAACACTGTACTACGAATAAATGAATGATGAATAGTTGACAAGTCTCCAAAGGGCCGATAGATGTCAGCACTACAGTTTTTCTTCCAGACGGCCAATTATTTAATTTCTGTGATAACAGAGGGCGACGCTATTCAGTGCCGACCAGACATTAAACTTTTTAAACTGTCTCTACATGCTAAGAATCTGCTGACTTATTAAAAACTATTGTTTCAACTCGTTTCCATTCATCTGTAACTCCAAATTTTCAGTCTGCATTGAAGTCCTAATGATAGCACATCCTGAGTTTTAGCGCCTGATATTCTTTTGTCATTATCGGAAGCCAACACTCTTATCTCCAAAAATGACACCATTTAATGTTTAAAAGACAGTTAAACTGTCCAACATACTCCATTTATAATGTCGATATTTAATCAAGTTTTTCTTCTTTTATTTTTGATTAGTAATCCAGGAATATGAATAAATTTATGTATCTTCAAGAAGCTGTGTTTTCTGAAGAGTACTCACACAAAATGGAATCGTAGGATTTCCATTCCTATACTTCAATAAAGTTTATTTCTTTCAGATGAAAAGCACGGAATAGAACCAGCTACTTACAGAAAACACAGGTAGGACCTTTCCATTTTACATCTAAATATATTTTAAATGACTGGGTAAGTTGTTTTGGCTATTTTGGCTAACGCCATTGATAAAATCACTCACTGCTCCCTTATTTTTTCATCAATCGGCAATAAAATTAGTGCATATTTAAACTTCATTTGGCATTTCATAAAACTAAATTCAGCGTAGCAATAATCTTTCTTTTTTACAGTGTACATAAAACAATACCCTTGTTCAAAGTTTAAACTTGGCATTGTGCTAAGCGTGCTTCAAAAGGAGGTCACAAAGTTTCAACACCGCCTTGTTCCGTGCCACGTTTTTCCAGACAGATTTTTAATTAACTTTTAAAGACACGTGAGGCTTATCGAGAGATCTATCCAATGAAAACTAGTCGTCAATCCCATAGTATTTATGTGATTAATTCTAACTAAATCAGTCTGTTTTTAACAATTTGACGTTTATTGCTTTTATACTGCTACAGGACATTGTATTACACAAATACAGTCGAACCCGGTTAAGACGCGTTTCAAGGGAATGGACAAAAGTCGCGTATTAAGCGGGATCGCGTATTAAACGTGATTTGCATAATGTTGTAGGAGCTGGGATTTTTTAACATCTAATCGTATAAACTAACTTTAGAGTTTTCATTTATCTGTTTACGGTCCAAAATCGAGCCTTTACTTATATTGAGATCAAAATTTAATTGCATTCCATTTTAGCACATTGTTTCTTTTTATAGGACCGACTGGATTAATAACGGAAAATAAATATGGATTTCAACATGAGTTTATCGTCAAGTAATACGTTGCAATCAAAAATAAAGCAGCAAAAATAATTTTCTTACTAGACTAATTTTTTTAACAGAAAGAAAAAAAAATATTAAATCTTTGAAACACAACCCAGTTTTTAAAATCATACTTAATACTTGTAATAATGAGTATCATTCTAATCTAACACTTGTAATAATGAGTATCATTATGATATACTTGTAATAATGAGTATCATTATAATCTGTCCTTTTTTAATATAAGAAAAAAACTATCCTTATCAATCTTTCTGTAAAAAAATATTGTTATCGTTAGCACAGCAAAAAGTAAACATAAAAGAAAAGAATTAATTACCTAACCGCAGTCGTGTTTGTTTAATCTTTAAGAGTTTCAATTTTTGTTGCCTATAATATGCATTATAAAACATAGCAGTATAACGTACATTTAAAACCTCCCTAACAGGTATGATCATCTCTAATCATAATATTTTTTATGAGATATCTGAGTAACTTGAATTCGCTGATATCTCTCTACTACAGTAAAAACATACAGCCAAAGAATGTTAGGCGGCGGGTTCAAAGAAAAACTACAGTTTTATTAATTTAGCGGAGTTTTGTTTCATTAAAATATGTACCACTATTTCCCATTAGTAATTTTTGCCTTAATTAATATGTTATTAAATAAGGCAAATAATAATATTCGGAAACAGTGTTTTTTTATCTGAATAAAAAAATAAGCTAAATTGGCTACATTCGAGAAGAGAGAAGGAATTCGCGTCTTAAGCGGAGTTTATTCCTCAAAGGACCGAAAATTTATCACGTATTAAGCGGGATCGCGTAATAACCGTTCGCGTGTTAAACGTGATGTTTTTGCATTACCCTTATGGGCGATGTTCAAGGGATAGGAAAAAATACGCGTATTAAGCGGGATCGCGTATTAACCGTGAGCGTCTTAACCGGGTTCGACTGTATATCATTAAAACTTGTTATCTAGGCTTTAAAAGCCGATAGCAGATAGAGTACGCCGCTTTGCCATTATGTATGCCCAAAAAATCCAATGTTATTATGTATGTCCAAAACGTATGTAAAAAAAATCTAGTTTTATCATGCATTTCTGCCATTGTAAAATCTTGGCTTACAATGAAAAGCAATGAACGCAGTTCGAGGTTTCTTTTGCGATTTCCCAAAATTTGATTTTTTGGATAACGCAAGTTTTGAAACTCAATTCCTCATATAATGGTAGATATAATTTTAAAATAAAAACTTTATTAAAAGCATTACTAGTACCACTGAGTTTGTAACTCATCGACTACTTTCAAATAAAACTTGTAAAACTTTTTTTTTTTTAAATGAACAATTTCAAAACGGAAAGTACTTCTTTTCCTGATATCTTTATCAAGAATTTAAAGTTTATAAAAATTCTTAAATGCTCCCCGAGCCCTTCAAATTCAGCTTAGGGCAACATGAGAAGAAACTTATCGAACATCTCCGGGGTGCCACTACGACAGATTATTTTCCAGCAATACTCGGCTAATGGAGAAGAAGTTTTCAAATTTTATTGGGCAGCTCTCAAAAGAAATTCATCCGGTTTTTTACTTTCTGCATATTTTCAAATCTGGTGGGAAACATTTATACCTCTTGAATATAACCATACTAATAAAATCACTTGGAAAAACTTTTTCCCTCATCATTAGATAGATTATAAAGTTCTAGATCATGCGATGTTTTCTCCTAGGTGTATTTAAAAAGAATTAAGCGTTTTAAAAAAATATATAAACTTCTGATTTTGGTTCGTTATGTATGAGTGTATGTGCTAATTTTTTCTGCAACCAATGAACGGATTTTAATGTAAATTTTACAATAATAAATAATTTTACATTACAATTTTAATATACCAGGGGATGTTTTAAGCTAAAATGAATTATGGTATTGTGTATATATTTTTTTACAGGGACATATTAAAAATTTTAATATACGATTATCTACCGCGTTTCAAACCAGAGCGATGTGTTTAACCCTTTATGCCTCGACGGTTCTTTAAAATACCATTAAAATAACTCGTTAGAAAATTCATTTAATACATCGATTAGTAATAATACATTTTTGAATGAGTTGTAGATACTTTACTTTATCTTATTCCAAAAACATTATTGGTTTAACAAAACAAAACTATTTTTTAAAAGGATGATTTCTTCTTAATTTGCATCTCTTCAGCTTTCTTGACGTTGAAAGATTGTGGGTGAAAGTTTCAGTTCGGAATTATTCTTATATATTTCTATTGAAAGAGTATATTTGCACCTTTCGTAATTTTATAAAATACTAAAAAAAAAAAATATTTTACATAAAAGATTTGAGTGAAGTTATAAATATTGCCCAAAATTCCTATAAATACAAATTTAATTAATTTTAATTGGCAAAATCCTTCTAAAATTTATTAAATGAAATTGAGTAAATCATCTAAGGTAGTTTAAAAAATTCACGAAAAATGCTTTAGAAGATGAAATTTTCATGAATTCATAATTTGGGACATAAAAGGTTAAAAAAGGTGAGGGAAATGACATTCGAGAAATGCAGTTTGGCTGGTAGAAATGATTTTTGACAAACTCTCGATCGGTAAACAACTAGAATGCTTTTATAAATAAGAAAGTGACAATATACGAGCAGTAAAATGTGATTCATCGGGAGGATTTTCAACAAATTCTTGGCGAGATTGCCATTGTCGCCAAGTTCATATTTGTTGACTTGTTTCATTCATTTAATAAAACTTTTCCAGCCATTTAATAACATCTAATATGGGCATGCGCCACCTGCGTATGCCACAAGTCCTTTATTTATAAATACACTCGAATGCTAATAACGCAGAGCAAATTGAGTGTGGTTATACCAAAAATACTCCCTTGTGATAAACTATGGTAATTCCGGGATTTATGCCGGACATTTTTTTTTTTAATTTGCGTATAAAATCCCATGGTGGACATTAAAAAAAACATCATGCTATGCTATTTAATGTAAAATATACAACGCGCGTACTGTGACAAAAAAATTCAAAACAAATAACTATTATTTTTTAATATTTTTTTTTCTAAAACATTACACTGCGACGCGTCACCCGTACATTCAGGTTGACATGGCGCACTTGTGCGGTAGTTATGCCGCGATTGTAAGAAGAACAGAATAAAATTATAAATAAAAATATTCATATCTGGGCTATACTTAACGATGTAATAACAAAAGAAGTACAATGAAACGTATTAGTAAATTCAAATTGATAATTGTTTGCCTACTTTCACTATTAAAATTATCGACTTATTTTTTACATTAAATTTTAATTGTTATTTCAGCAACAACGTAACATCAATGTATTAGAGAGAGAAAAGAAAAAAAGTAAAATTGTGTTTACATAATTTATTTGTTAACCCTTTCGGGACCGGTAGCTTTTCCACAAGTTTTATTAGGTTGGCACCACTTTTTTTTAAAGAAGTTACCTTTACTTAAATAATAAAAAAAATACTCTAATTAAGCAAATATTACTTTTTTTTTTTACTGGTGCCAGAAACAAATTTTGTATGCTCTTTATGAAGGTGCTTATATGCATTTATGACCCCGAATGGGTTAAGAGTGAAAAAGTGTCGAAAAAATACAGTCTATGTAACTACATTTGACACATGATGCAACGAAGCCAAATTACACTTTCTCTTTTTGGAGTAGTTTTCTAAATATTCCTTGCAAAGAACGTCTGCGTTACGCGTAATCCAATTTTTCATTATTATCATCTTGACTTGCATCTTTCTTGCACTTCTTACTTTTTATTTTTCCCTTTTCTTCCTTTGATTTTAGTAAATTTGATAACATGCCTAACATGGTTAATCTGTGCAAAAAGAAAAAGAAAAGTTAATAATAACACTTAATCATCCCGTACAAAAGAAACTGCGGCATGTATCCCATTTTGCATGGTGCAGACGTCGGCCATCACAGCTACCTGCTATCGCTAAGGGGAATGGCGTAACTATACACACAGTACTCTATACAAACGCTACACTTAGTTTTGACTTCGAAATCATGCATGCATTTAGTAATTAGTGTATAAAAAGTATTTAAACATATCGTGTTTAAAAGTTTGGTCAGTGAAATCATGCATTTACGTCAAAATAAGGATTGTACTTCTACAAGTAAACATCGAAATGGGATTCACGCTATACACTGGTTAAAACAGTCTCATTGCGCACCTATACTACGCGTTTGACGACCATCTATCGATAATTACAAGAAATACAAGGGGTGCGGCGACTCTCCCGGAGTTACCCTACTCTTGCTAAACTGGTGTTAAATAAGCAAATAAACAAAATAGAAATATTAATAACTTGAGTTTTGTATACAACTGCATGCATATCATTCATTTAGGAACAGTCACTTGAAATTAGGTTGATTTTTTTGCTTCAAAATTACTCGTTTATTTATTTATTTTACACTTACATGAAAAATCCTTCCCTTAAAAGCAATACACATGCACACACACACATATATATATATGAAGAATAAGAAATGGATGGAATGCTTTTGGGAAGAACAACATTATTCTGAAGAGTAACATGCCTCTTTGTTTAAAAAGAAGAGTGTTTAACCAATGTGTTTTGCCTGCGCTAACTTATGGAGCAGAAACATGGATGCTAACAAAACGGATGGTATAAAGATTACAAACAACACATCGAAGTATGGAAAGATGTATGCTAGGCATAACTAGAAGAGACAGAAAGAGAATAACTTGGATAAGAAGTCAGATGAAAGTTTTTGACATTATTGAAAGAATTAAACGGCTAAAATGAAAAATGGGCTGGGCACATTGCAAGAAGACAAGACAATAGATGGAGCACAAATACCCTACAGTGGTATCCCAGAGATGTAAAACGACCAAGAAGACGACCTCAAGTAAGATGGAGTGACGAAATCAGAAAAGTGGCCGGTGTTAATTGTATGACTAAAGCACTAGACAGGAAACATTGGAAAAACCTGGGGGAGACCTATATCCAGCAGTCGATTGAAAACGGTTGATGATGATGATATATATATATGTGTGTGTGTGTGTGCGTGTTGGTGAATGTAACAAAGTGGGCTCGTTACTTACAGGCAGGATTAGTCGCCTTTAGCTTGGAGGGGGCACGGGAAGGAAGGATTTCAAGAAAATAAAACCTGTTAAAAATTCAAAATTTAAAGTAAATACACAAAATTTAAAATTAAAATTCCGAGTTTCTTTTTTCATAAATTTAAATCTAATATTCAAAACTTTTTTGCCCCTGGTAAGTTTGTTTCTAGTTCAGCATTTTTTACGATCAAGAATTCATTTCAAGTTAAATTTTAGGCTAAAAAGCTAAACATAGCCCAAGTCTTCTTTTCTTGCGGTCAATATTGCGGCCGGGTCTCGAGCAAAACTTGGGTCGTGCGCAAGAATAGCTTCAGCCAATTAAAAGTAAAGTTCTACCTATTTTTGACACGTTAACGTCCTACGGGGGAAAATATTAATTACAAAATACAAAGATAGGACGAGAAAAATTCTTGGCATTTTCCCTCTAAAATACTCGTTTAGCGAAACGACACTCACGCGCGCCTTTTTTTCTATAAAAGGCGGATCTATATAATCTCTATGCTTCTGCATATTGTGCCGGACTTAAAAGGATTATCGTGCACGTAAGACGTAACAAAAATAAAATTTCGGTCCTAATTAAACTTGTTCCATCATTTACCACGTGCATTACAAGGAACTAAATGAAAAAGGTGATGTAAATAAAAGTAAAGAGCAGCACTTCGTTATATATATGTATAATAATTGAATTTCATTCACCAATTTTTATCCAAGTGACCGTTCTTTTAGCCAATTGAGATAAAGCTGTTATTCATACCACTTCTAGATGACAGCACATGTTCTTTTATCCATATTATTTTCTACTCTTTCTGTAACACCTCACATGCTATAACGTAGGCCATATGTATATTATCTTATTACAATTCCATCTTTGTCATTTTTTTACTTGGTGAGTCATTATATATATATTTTTTATTTTATTAATCTCTTTTGTTGAATTTTCATTTATTTCTTGGTTATCTTAACACTATTTCTACCGGTGTCAAATGACACTGTTTAAAAGTTTTAAATTATGTTTATTTTGCACGTAGTTTTTGAAGGTAATAAGCATACAAAAGTCTTGAATGTATTAACAAGTGGGTAAGTGTGATCACAGATCGCACAGAGGGTTTCGTTTAAGATTCCTTTCAAAACACTTTATCCTTTTGAAAAATCTGTTAGTTCCACATTTCGCAACCAGAGGGCGCACTCTATTCTAAGCAAACCTCTATCCGAACGAAACTCCGTTTTACAAACTATCCGTAGATATATTAGTCGAGAGGATCGGGCCCATAGCACCCGAGATAGGTTGGTGTCCCCTGGTGCTAAAAATTGGAACTAAAATATGTACGGCTATGGTGCATAATATGAAAGAGTGTCACAGGAGTGTCGACAAAAGTTAGGAAAGTGAACCCCGGGTGAAAAGGATGGAGGTTAGAAAAATTGCTAAAAATAAAGAAGTTAGAGCCCGGAGTGGTACATAATATAAGACTTTTTTAAAAATTTTATGATTTTTCATGTGATCGCAAGTTTTCTGCTATAAGTATGCAAAATTTCACATCTCCAACTTAATTAGGGGCTGAGTTAGAAAAATAGCTTAAAATACACAAGTTAGAGCCCAGAGGGGTAAATATAAGACTTTTTCAAAATTTTATGATTTATCGTTTGATGTGGAAGTGTTTAGTTATAAGTATCCAAAATTTCAAGTCTTCAACTTAATTAGGGTTTCAATTAGAAAACAAGTGGGTAAGTGTGATCACAGATCGCACAGAGGGTTTCGTTTAATATTCCTTTAAAACGCTTTATCCTTTTGCGAAATCTGTTAGTTCCACATTTCGCAACCAGGAGGCGCACTCTATTCTACACAAACCTCTATCCAAAGGAAACTCCGTTTTACAACCTATCCATAGGTATATTAGTCGAGAGGATCGGGTCTATAGCACCCGAGATAGGTAGGCGCCCCAGGAAATTGCACGGAACATTCTTTTATAAGCTTTTTATTATGTGTTATGAACTATGTCAAAGTTTCCAGCAGATCGACTTGTTAGATTTCATAATTTTAACAAAATTGCGTTATGTTAGTTGCAAATTCCACCACCAGGGAGCGCACACTATTCATAACAAAAGTGTATCAGATCGAAACTCTGTTAAACAATCTATCAGTGGATGTGTTACTCGAGTTGGTGGCGGTCTTAAGCGAGAAATTAAGAAATTTGCTGAAAGTACTATTCGGAAATCGTGGTAACTAAAATTTTGACATTTTTATATTTCATAAGCAGCACGTGTCTGAGTATATCATAGTGCTCAAAAAACGACATCTAAAAAGGTCGTAAACGCTAATTTTAAAAAAAGAAATCCAGCGCCCCTCCCCCGCCCTCCCTTCACAGGAAATTGCATGCACCATTATTTTATAAGCTTTTTATTATGTGTCATGAAGTATCTTAAAGTTGTAAACGGATCGCCTTGTTGTATTTCCTAATTTTAACAAAATCGCGTTATGTTAGTTCCGCATTCCACCACCAGGGAGCGCACTCTATTCTTAACAAAAGCATATCTGAACGAAACTCCTTTGCGCAATCTCTCCGTAGATACATGGTCGGGAGGGTGGCGGTGCAGTCTTAACCAACAATTTAAAACATTTTCTGCGATAACAAACGCTAAGATTTAATAAATAAATCTAGTACCCCCCCTCCACTCCTCGAAATATCACACTCCATTCTTTTTTACACTTTTTCTTGTGTGTTATAAAGTATCTTAAAGTTTCGAACACATCGAGTGGCGGTCTTAAACAATAATTTAAGATATTTCCTGAAAGTGCTATTCGGAAATAGTGGGATGAACACTTATAAACCTATAAACTTTTTCATATTGAATAATTAATACTTATCTCATAGCGCGCCGTCGAAACACCCCACGCAAATTGTTAGATTTCCTAATTTAAATGAAATCTCCGTGAAAAAAGCACGTGCCTCCATCTTAATTTGGCATTTGATGGAAATAAAAGGAATTAATAAAATAATAATTAATATCTCAGCTCGTAATGAAGCTATCTCTTTGAACCGGGTATGTATGAAATCTGCGAGAAATTTCCAGCCCGGATGTCAAAAAATTTAATCGAAAAATTTAATATTTAAAAAGTTTAAATTTCGTATTAGACTTTCCTCCCCTTAAATTTCTCCCGCACCGATATGTCGAGAGATGACGACAGCTGCCTTCTGGTGAATGGAGATCTGTTTTCATTGTCTTTCCAAAGACAGAAATTAAATTTTTATCCATCGATTTTTAGTGGATTTTTTGCGTTCTATCCTATGCAGAAATTTGAAATTTATACCAAAATAAAGTAGAATTTTTCCCGCGTATTTCTACACCTGTTACGAATTTGTACGACCGATACTTCGGCAGATCCGATTTTGCTTTTTAAAAGTCCACTTCATTTATTGCTTAAATTACTCCGTGGTAACCCTGCACCGGCTGATTTGACGGAGCATCCGCCGAATTTACTGGCAACCCTTAGGAGAAACTAGGGAGGATTTCGATAACGTGCGTTCGCATCTGCATTCAAAAGGTTGATTGGTTAATTTTAGAATTTAATTAGCCCGTAATTTGGTTAATTACCAACTTTTTCAAAATTTTATGATTTGTTGTTTGATGTGAGGTGTTCAGCTATAATTACCCAAAATTTCAAGTCTCTAACATGTATAGTTTCTGAGAACGGGCTCTGTGACGGACAGACAGACAGACAAAGGAGTGAGACGAATAGGGTTTCGTCAGATGAACGAAACCCTAAAAAAAAAGAGCTTAAAATACACAAGTTAGAGCCCAGAGGAGTAAATATAAGACTTTTTCAAAATTTTATGATTTGTCGTTTGATGTGAGGTGTTCAGCTGTAAGAATACGAAATTTCAAGTCTTCAATATATATAGTTTCTGAGAACGAGCTCTGTGACAGACAGACTGAGGAATGAGACGAATAGGGTTTCGTCAGATGAACGAAACCCTAAAAATGATTTGCAATTGTTTCAATCTAAAAACTACAAATGAAAAACCATAAATCGAAATCTTTTAAAAGGTGTCACTTGACACCGATAGAAATAGTATTCTTTTCTTTCAATTATTTGTTTTTCGGTATGTTATAAGGAGCTGAATAGTGTCATTTTTGAGTTTAATGCTGGCATTATTTGACTGTGCCTGTTTTACAAAAAATTCGGATTAACCGGAATTTCGATTAGCGGAGTTCTACTGTACTTGTTGAAAATGAGAAAAAAATACTATGAAATAAAAAATGGAACGCGTCTGGGTGAATAGACAGTGAAGGATCGCGGTCTGTAGTAGTATGTACGGACTTCAAAGCCTGAGTTCTCGAAAACAACTTTCCAAAACGCAAAAGCATGTGAACTGTGTTAAATTAAATTTACAATTAATAAGGATATTTACCGTTTCACGTATATCGAATGGTTACAATTGACAACATTCTATATTAACACTGGCACAACAGAACTTAATGAAAGAGTGAAAAGGACATGTGTGCAGTGTTCGAAAGTCTAATTAGTCTAATAAAAAGCATAATGATTGAGATAATTATACTGTACTAACTTACTGATCAGATGTGCTAAAGATTCTGGGATCAGATTTCAGGCATGGAAAGGATTTTAAAAAGCTATTTGAAAACGTTGACATATATGAGGCATTCTCACAGTCTTTTGACTTTTAAGCCCCTGAATAATAATTTTTATTTTAGTCCATATTCTTGGGGGGGGGGGGGGTTATTTCTTATACTGGAAAACTTCTCATTGCATGACTGCATAACAATATTAACGAGATAAATAAGTTTGGGACGATGTTGGAGGTTCAAATATACCACGAAATTCCTATACTGTCCCGTGTCCCTGATGCTGCTTTTTAAGTTTGGAGCTGTATGTATAAAAATATTTCAATAAAAGCAATTCGATGTAATTTTTTTCCGAAAGTTGGACTATTGCTTTATATAAATATGTAGCGAAAAATTAACCTGCACACATTTTGTTATTATTTTTTTCCACTCCGTTGGGTTTTAGTTTCCTTACCTAAAAGGAGTTAGTTTCCTCCTCTTGCTAAAATTATACAGAAAACCACTTCAGATGCAGCCACAAAAAAATTTTCAACTTTTTTCTCATGCAGAAGTATTCTAGAGAAATAATGGCTAAAACTCTTTGACAGGAAATTTACTGTAAAATTTAAATCAGCATTTAAATATCAATTTCAATCATCGTGGCTTTATGGGTAGACTTACCATCCCCAAGGTTTATTCCTGCACTTTTCGAGGTAAATTGAATTAATTTTTTTAATTTAATCCAATGTAAATAACTGTTTCTAAAAATCAATGAACATTGTGGCTATCACTTAGTCTTAACATGATTTGCCTAAAAATATGTGGTCATTTTCCTTACCGTCCCATCCTTACCATCCCCTTTTTTTCCCTTACCGTCCCTTTTTTCCTATACCGTCTCCTTTTTTGCCTTACAGTCTCTTCTTTAACACCTCTTTAAGACGCTGTTTGTTATACCAATATTTTGTACTAAAAATACTACATTGTTATTATTTCTTATTTGAATGTCTTGCAGGTACTATGTACATTCATTATAAGTAAAAAGTTAGAAGAAAATAAAAAGTTATAGTGGTAAAATGATAAGGAAAATTAAACTTGCATGTTTAACTTAAATCTCGGTTAAATAAAAACAATTTCGCTGCTGACCATTTTTTCTTTATTTTGATTCATTAAGGTATTTTTCTATAAGTTTAAAAAGTTATTTTACTAAGTTTAATTTCACCAGATTTTTATCCCTGAATGTTAGTAAAAAATTGTGAGAATGCCTCATATATATTTATATTTACACAACAACTTACTAAAATCGCTGACAAGCTTGGTTCTTATCAACTAATGGAATCAACTTTAAAAATAAGTAAACAAATAAATTGTTTATTCTGCGGAAAAAAATCGCTACCTATAAGTCAACAGTTTATATTACGAAAAAAAAAAAATCGAATTTTCTGTTTTTAATGATCAATACTGTATATCACTGCTAAAAAAAGTTTTTTTTTTCCGTAAAATAAAGAGTTTTTTTATTAATGTCCAAGATGACATTTTTTAACAATTATTAACAGTAAACAAATTAATAGCTTTTTTTTATAACGAGCAAAATTTAATTAAAAATAATGTGAATATTTCCAAAACTGAAAGTACTAATTCAGCTGATATAAATATATAAATATATGCATATATGTCTATATGCAGTCGAACTCGGTTGATACAAGAAATTAGGGAATTAAGAAAGAGTTTGCATTAACCGTTATTCGTAATACCCGTGAAATTAATAAAAATCTTTTAAACAGATGCTTAATTAAAATAGTTACTACTAATTATTGTTCTAGTTATCCCAATCCTAAAATTAACTTGATATCATGCAATTAACATAAAATATTCAGTCTTACATTTGTGAAGTTCCATTTTCTGAGAGGGGAAGAAATAACATATATATATTTTTTTTCACACTGCAGACTTTTTCCCTCGACGAAGCAGTTCATTAATATCTTATTTTCTGATTAATTGGTAATGTTTTTCTTTCGAAACTCGACATTATAAATTTAAAAATTTGCTTAGAAAAAAACATAATTTAATTTCGAATTATCATCTTTAGTCATTCGCTCCTCTTCTCTCTCTCTCCACACACATACATATATACACAGACACACTAAGGGGGAATATATATATATATATGTGTCATTTTATTCAAAAATTTTTAAGCCCACCCAATGTTTTTGAAAAGTTGGCGCTACTGTCCTGAGACACCTTAAAACCATTCTTTAAGGCAAATTGCTCATTTTAACTGTGTTCTCGTTTTAGCCGTCTCTTATTAAGCGAGTTCGACTGTATACATACATACATACATACATAACATATATATAAGGTTGTTTTTTCTATTTTTCCTTTTTCATACTGGATTTATTTATTATTTTTTTTAGGGTTCCATACTTAAAAAGTAAAAACGGAACCATTATAAGATTACTCCTGTGTCTATCCGTCCGTCTGTCTGTCACAGCCCTTTTACTCGTAAACTATGCAACGTGGAAAGTTCAAATTCGGGGAAGTAATAAAGATTATTGACCCACATATTTACAGATTAAAAAATATTCATAAATATATTTAGGAAAAATGTAGAGGGGCTAATTAAGTTACTTGAAAAAAAAAAATTCTTTTCTTTGCATATCGTGTGGGGGTATCATGTGAAAGCTTTTGTAACGCTGAAATAAAAAATATATTTAATTTTAGGTTTTATATTTTCAAAGTTATGGTGGAAAATGTAGCGCAAAAATATGTCCTCCCCCCCCCCCCATCTAATTCCGAATCTATTGAAACTTAAATTAAGAAAAAATTAGAGGTATTAAACATTAATTCAAACCTTGCAGGAAAATTATAGCGATTACCCTAGGTCACATAGTTTTTGAGAAAATCGCATTTTTTCCGTTACACTCAAATTTCGATTTACGGGCTTCAGCAAACGTGTTGAGCAAAGCTGGAGGTACCTATCGTAGCAGAAGTATAAAAGCATTATTGATCATGAATTTCAGAAAAAATAGTCGGTAAGTAGCCGAGATATTAACCCTTAAAGACACGGACGGTTTGGACATACATAATGACAAGGACGGCGTACTCTATGCTCCATCGGCTTTTAAAGCCTAGATAACAAATTTTAAGTATATATTTATGTAATGCAATGCCCAGTAGCAGTATAAAAGCAATAAACGTCAAATTGTCAAAAACAGACTAATTTAATGAGAATTAATCACTTAAATACTATGGGATTCGCAGCCAGTTTCCACTGAATGGCTTTCTCAATACACCTACTATGTCTTTAAAGGTTAACTAAAAACCTATATGGAATAACAAATATACAGAATAGCTATACTTGCTATTACTTAGGTTCTATATATCTTTGAACTTTCATGGTATATCCATTTATACTTTTCTAGTATACAGGGTGCAAAGAAAAGCCCCTTTAACCTGAAAATACTTGTGAACGGAGAGACCTACAGCTATGCAAGTGAGGTAACGATATAGTAAAGCGACTACGCCCGATTTAATGAAAACGACAGCAGCGTCCCCTAATGACGAAAGTTGGTAGATAGCCACTGCAAATCGAAAACGAAAAAAGATAGAGCAAAATTTCCAGTTAGAAAGTTTTAGAGCATCAATTAATTAGTAGAATACGACATTTGGTTTACATGGATAAGATAAATCTTCGCCTGTTTACCCAAAAATACCCGCAATCGATATACTCCATTTTGTGTAAACGTTTGAATGGAATAGTCAAAAGTATGAAGAAGTACGCACAATTTATGCTATAAATACGTACTTATCTCAATACATTTTGGTAACATCACATAAAAAAAAAGACAAACTGTCTCACAGTGATAAAAAGTTAATATTCAGTATGTTCGAAAAGTTCGCCATTGCTCACGATACACGTTTGTTTTCGTGAGAGTAATTCTGCGTGCACATTTCTCAGCATGGAACGTCTATTGCAAGCCTCTTCAATACGATGACATATCCGATTTATCTTATCCGTTGAACGAAATGTCATTTCGTACTAATTAATTGATGCTCTAAAACTTTGTAATTGGAAAATTTGAACTACCTCTTTTCGTTTTCGATTTGCAATGGCTATCTTCCAAATTTTGCCACTAAATGTGCTGCTATCGTTTGCATTAGATCGGGCGTAGTCGCTTTACTGTACCGTTACCTCACTTGTATAGCTGTAGCTCTCTCCTTTCGCAAGTATTTTCGGGGTAAAGGGACTTTCCTTTGCACCCTGGATACTATACAGGTATACCCAACCCTAGGTTATATAGTTTTTACAAAATCTTAGTATTCTGTTAGCAACGGTATTTTTTTAATAATACACTTACTAATTCATATACAGTAGACGCTCGTTTTTACGAACCTCTTTTTCACGAACACTTGCGATTTTACGAACTATAGAGTGGTCCCGAATACACTCCCATAGAATCAATGCAATTTTTCGCTCCCATTTACGAACTACGGATTATGAAAATCTCTTTTTTGCGAACTTAGTTTTCATACTTCGGCATTTTTAAAAAATATCTGAATGCAGTGTTACGTCAATTAAACTCTCAACATGTGCAATGAGACATCAGGTGCATTCCAAGAATGTGTTGTTTTTCCCAATCTCTTTCGGAGGGAGAGGGCATAGCAACAATTTCAAGTAGTGGCTGTCAGGACTAAGGTACTTTTTTGAAGGGAACAATAACTGTGAAAGTATTTCAAGCATAGTTAAAATGGAAACATATATTTTCCAAAATGTGATTAAAAAAAGAGATAAGTGATTATTTCCATTCCTAATTTTTTATCTATGTTTTCATCTATGTATTTTCGCCTACTATGAACTAATCCAGTCTGTGTTTTCATATGTAATAATTTCAAAGCATGTTTCAGTGTACTAAAATTATCTTTTGTGTATAAATTTGCATTTATTTCTTGTATATGTATAACTTTATTAAATAATAAATAATCTTCAAATCCTGCTTCATCTATGAAGAGAGGGCAGTTTCATAAAATCAGATAAGAATAACGTACGTATTCATATCATTTTTGGTGTTTTTCTATTTTGCGAACTTTCTATTTTACGAACTATTTTAGTGTTCCCTACGGGTTCGTAAAAACGAGCGTCGACTGTATTATTGTACGGAACCGTCTGTGCGCGAGTAATACTCGCACTTGACCGTTTATTTATTTTTTCTCTTCACTGTGAGAATAGGTTTATTAAGAATTTTTCTATTGGTACTGCATGAGTATTTTTCTTAAGTGGAATTCAGGATTGATTAATTCTTAATTGTCATTATTTTGATACGTGTTGTCGCAGTTGATCGGACAGTTTGAATATAGAAATTTCTGGCTAATTGCTTTCTACATTCAAACAGATAGATCATTTGTGACTTCCTTATATTGTGAAATACTGCCCTTGATAACGTGTTTCACAATACAAGTTTCCATTTTCTTATTACTTTGTTCTTTCCTTCCGTTTTTATATATTTTTCTTCCTTCATTCATTCCATACATTCTTCTTCCTCCTTCTTATTAATTAATACATTTAGCAATTTTTAATTGACTATTATTGTTATTGACTATAATTTATTATTTGGTTAAGTTATGCAGTGTCTAGGTGGGTGATTCAATAATTATTGTCCCTAATGTATATAAAATATTTGTAATGCGATAGTTGAGGTGAAATATTGAAGCCTAATCTCTTAAATGCCTATATGCTCAATTTCAGAACAGTAGCTGTTATATTAACATAGTTTTAAAGGGAGGGGTGAAGTTTTAAAGACCTATTTTTGGGCGAGTTTTTAAGAAGGGGGGGGGGCGAGGGTGAAATGCTGGTTCGGAGCTTATGAGGTTACATTTGTGATGGATGAGACTGGCTCCATCACTATGATCCCGAGTTCAAACGACAGTAGTTACGTCTCATTCACTGTCACAAATCTAGCCCCACAAACTAAAAATCAGCTTTTCACCACCACTCCCCCCTTTGCACTCCTCCCTCCAAAACTATGTTAATATAGCAGCTATTGTTCTGAAATTGAGCATATAGGCATCTAAGACATTAGGCTTCGATATTTCACAACAACCATTGCAGTACAAATATTTTATATACACTAGGGACAATAATTGTTGAACCACCCTCGTATTTTATCTCGTATACAGTGCTTGATTTCTAACAAAAAAAGTACCGGAGCCCTAATATTCTGCGATACCAGTACTAACAACGGTACCGTTCTCCCTTCCCTGTCACTCCAATCTGCATATTTATATTTCGTACATTATTTGCAAAATTTAAAGCTTTTCTTTTTTTTAGCAAAATTAAAATTTTAAATATATTAATCATCAAATAGGGTGACTGAGCCAGTAGTTGATCAAATAAGGTCAGTGCTTCGGGGGTTTTAGAAGTAAACTAGCATGATTTCTACAACCCTTAATGAATGCCCGGTCAAAAATGAAATCTGCTGAAATTGAATAGCAACAAAATTATAAATAAATAATTTCTTTAATTTCCAATTTCCCAGTAGTAGTTGATCAATCGAAGAAATCAGTTGAAAATGCAAAAATTAATCTTTAAAATATCATGCTTGGGCTGTGATTAACAATAATTCATATAAAACTATTAGTTGAAATAAGCAAGATGGAAGTGGATTATTTTGGACTAACCGTAAAACTAATCAAAAACTATTTTTTTACATTTTCTATTTTAAAAAAATCATAAAATGGCTTCTCTGATAGCAGGCATCTGAAAACAATGTGACAACAGGTGCACCAACATTCAAACAAAGATGTTATGTCTAGTGCAAAGAATAAAACTCATTTCCGCCTGAAATGGAGCAATATTTAAAAATTTTGATCAACTACTGGAGGGGTATCAACTTACTGACGTGGTCACCCTACTTAGCTGTCAATTCCACTATTCAGTTATCTACTAAAAAACAACTTTTCAAAAGTAAAAAATAAGCCAAGCAAAAAAAAAAAAAAAAAAAAAAAAAAAGAAAAGAAAAGAAAAAAGGTGAAAGTTGTGGCTAAAAAATAGTGTGATATCAAATTTCCAAGCTTATATTGCGGTACTTATTTAACATTTTTTGATAAAAATTTACCATATGTAAGTCGAGTACCTAAGTATGCGTTGATAGAAAGCCTTTTCTCCTTTACTAAATACATCATAACGTGTTTCTGAAAATTAATTTTTTTTTAATTATGCATGATGGGCTTGGCGGCCATCTTTCCATATTTTACACAAATTTCTAAGCACATAAGCTCATTGTTAAGATTGGAAGTTCGAAATTGATACTAAAGCAAACATTTTATTCTTTTAATTTATGGAAATGAGTGCCTAAAAATTTGTGTCTAAAAATAAAGCTGAAGTAACTTCAGGTTTCATCTTATGATTCTCTTTTTTCGGAGGGGGGTTAATTAATTAGTTAAAGCAGTAAAAATCAATTTGTTTTTTCAAAATAAAAAACTTTCTTAATTTATCTGTCTGCAGCTAAAACTAAAAGTTCGAAATTCTTAATAATGCAAATATGTTACGAGCTTGAGTGCTTAGAAATTTGTGTAAAATATGGAAAGATGGCCGCCAAGCTCATCATGCATAATTTAAAAAAAATTAATTTTCAGAAACACGTTACCATGTATTTAGTAAAGGAGAAGAGGCTTTCTATCAACGCATACTTAGGTACTCGACTTACATATGGTAAATTTTTATCAAAAAATGTTAAATAAGTACCGCAATATAAGCTTGGAAATTTGATATCACACTATTTTTTAGCCACAACTTTCACCTTTTTTCTTTTCTTTTCTTTTTTTTTTTTTGCTTGGCTTATTTTTTACTTTTGAAAAGTTGTTTTTTAGTGGATATCAGTTCTTTTTTTAAAACAAATGATATATAACTGAAATAATTCTACTAGCTCAAATTAAAATTAGTCCTTGTATAGCCTTTATAAGCAGGGAGCATACACAATATTATACATTTTGTTTACCTATCATTCATTTTTTATAGTGATTAATAATTTAAAAGTAAGGAAAGTCAATTTCTTCTTTCAAAGTATCAGTCTTTCTCAATTTATATCTCCTTAAAATTTTCTACGAAAGATGAAAATTTAGTAAAAAACAGAGTCGAAATAAAATATATATTTACAGTTAGTCTGTCAGTTAATTGTTTTTTCTAACTTTTTTTGCTGACGGTTTTGCAAAATAAATTTACCTTTACAAATACCTACGGTTAATCCGAGAATGAAAACCCGCAGGCATCTAAAGAATCGAAGATCTGTAAATCTAGCAATTCTAGACATAATAAAGGAACATTTTTGATAAAAAAAAATCTAAAAATTTAAAGATATAAACTGTACATATAACTCCATCTTCATTTAGATCGTGTTATAGAGAAGAAAGAATAAATATGTAATTTTACTCAAGTCTGTTTATCCATACCTATTTGCATAAATGTGAGGATATTAATTTACTATAAAATTTCCCCTAAATTGATTATCTTTAATAGTCTATTATTAAAGCCGCATATACATTAGAATTAAATATTTTTCGGTTAAAAATTGCCTGAAATCTATAGTCTTATCGTTCGTTAAATTTGTTTTTTTTTATGCCCAGACTCTTTTTCTGAACTCTAACAAAAGATCACAGACATATTGAAACTATCCAAATTCTTATATCTTTCTATCGTATTTCCTTTTTTGAGGGGGGTGTGAGGAAGAGCCTTAAGAACTTCGTTTTGTTCTCAGAATTCTGAATTATTCATTCAAAAGATCTACCTACATAAGTCTTGCTGCAGAATTTTCATTAGTTAAGAGTTGCATCAAGTTATACATCATGTGAATCTATTAAATTAATTTTGTGAAATACTAGATGGGAGCCATTGATATTTCCAGACCATTTGCCTACATTTTAAACTTGAGTCATTTACTACTATTCATTAATTTTCTATACGAATTAAAGAAGTCATTGTTTCCATGCCAACTGTACCTTTCACTATTGCTTGCTTGTTTGTTTGTTTGATTTATTGAACACATACATCATATCACATGCGGATCGCGGCAGGATTCGAATCTGCTTCCACCTACGCTCTCAAGCGATTAGCGGCATTGTGTCTTATCCACTCAGCCACAGTGGGTCACTATTGCTTTCTCTAATGCCCAGATACTCAAATTTAACCAACTGCACTTAGAATCATGGTCATAACACAGAACATTTATATGTTAGAGCAGTGTTGCCAGTGGGCTACTTTTTTTTAATTCAGATTTCTTGATTGCCAGTAAAATTCCCATTGTTTTCGCCTTAATTAATATGTCATTAAATAACGCACATTTTACAATTTCAAAAAAGTGGTGCCAATCAAGTATCTGAGTTAAAAAAAGTAGCCCATCTGGCAACACTGTGTTAGAGTGGTGACATATGCACAATTCGTGTACTCATATTCAATTTTTTGTCCAAAGTACGGTAACTCAGTTTTCAGTAATAGACGAGGAAGATTTCAATTAAACTAACCAGAAAAGTTAACAAACATTGGCTTCCTGATTTGATTTTATTCAAAATTATTTTAACCAACCAAAGTTAATGTCCGGGATCCAGATAAATTTTTCTCTGTTAGTAAAATTACATTGACCAATCAGTAGCCTTTATCCTTGCAGGCTTTTCGGTGTTTACTGCAAACATCAAAAAGTTCGGAAAAATGCAGACGTCTGATTGATCAATCCTATCCCGCTAATAGCGAAATATCTATCTTGATCCCGGCCTATTCAACGCCCTTTAAATATTGGAGAAAGCCTTGACACGTGTCAGAAAAACGTCATACAAAGCAGGCAAAACAAAGAAGAAAAACCATCCATTGGCTCGTTCATATTCACGAGCCGATGAATGATTTTGTTTCTTTGCTTTGCCTGCTTTGTGTGATGTTTTCGTGACGCGAGTCAAGACTTTCTCAGATATTTAGGATACTTTGGCGTATTTCACCAACATGAAGTTATGAAAGGAGAGAAACAGACATGTCAATCTTCCCGTGTGAAAAACTAGTTACCAAAAAAAAAAACGAGTTATTTCCCTCTCTTCTGCCCTTTTCTCTCTTGATTTTGACCGATAGCAGACCATTTAGCAGTCTCCAGTACAAGATGCCGCTATATACGGTGGACGCAGGAGGGAGGGTGTTAGCGCGACCAATGACATAATAGGCCAGTTCATGATGCTTAAAAGTGACACGCAGTTGGATCGAGGCTAACGAAAAAGACAGGCTACCGCGGTGGGTCCGATTCTTCTTTTTTTACAAACCGCTCGAGTCACGTGATGCTCTTTTCACGCACCTTCTTTGGTGCATTCGAGCATCACGTGACTCCAGCGGTCTGTAAAAAAAGAAGAATCGGACCCACCGCGGTAGCCTGTCTTTTTCGTTAGTCTCAGAGTTGGATCATCTTTACACGATGATTAGTACAAAGCTGCGAGCCGATTTTTTTTTTGTGTCCATTGCCGTGTACAGATAATCAACTCCGTGTGACGTTATGAACTGGCCTTATATGTTGTTGGCCACAGTTTAGGAACAGCTACAAATGACTTCATCTATATCTACTCCGAGGTAAACGAAAAAGACAGGCTACCGCGGTGCTACAGCGCCTAGAATATATAGTGTGGAAATCGGCTATCCCAGTAATACTTTAAAAAGTGCTAATATATTGGATCTCTTAAATTTCAAATGATGCTGAAATCCAATGAGTCGATCACAGCGATATCTGCAAGATATTTCCTAAAACTTCATGACGATTTGGTAACAGCGTCTAGAATACCTAGTGTGGAAATATTTTATTAAACAACGCTAAAAATTTGTATCCCGTAAATGATCGACGATACTGCTAAAATTACAAGTGTCGATCGCAGCGAAATCTGCGGGATTTTTGTATTACATTGTATAGACTAGCAATATCTTTCAGTTATAGAAAATATCCTGCAGATGTCGCTGCGATTTGTATATTTCAGCAGCATCGTTGCACATTTAAGGATACAATATTTTACCACTTTTTTAAGTATTACAGGGATAGCCAATTTCCACACTATATATTCTAGGCGCTATAATTTGGTCTAGACGCTGTAGCGTTTTTTTTTTACATATTATTAACATACATCTGACCTGTGTGCTTGGCGTCAAGCCCGCTGTAATAATACGATGTTTACTTTGAAAGTTTATCACAGATGTCGCTGCGATCAGCTCCCTGGATTTCAGCGTCAGTGCACATTTAAGGGATACAACTTTTTAGCGCTGCTTGGATAGCAAAATTCCACAGTATGTATTCTAGACGCTATAGCGGTGCATTACATGTGTCTCTTTCTTCTTTAAAAAATATCCTGCAGATGTCGCTGTAAATGACTGTTTGGAATTCAACATCGTTGTACATTTAAGGGATTCACTTTTTCCGCGCTTTTTTAAGTATTGCTGGGATAGTCGATTTCTACAACATATAATCTGGCCTATAACGGAGCTATAGTACAGCGCCTAGAACATACAGTGTGGAAAACGGCTATTCCTATAATGCTTTAAAAAGTGCTAAAAACTTGTATCCCATAAATCTCCAACAATGTTCAGTGGCAATATGCTGATACGAGCGCCATCTCGTAACTCTTTTCAATATAAACACTGAGTTTTCAAAAATTATAGAATGTTAAATATCGGAAACTATAAATATAAGATATTTTGGTCTGTTATAAGCTAATTTAGTTAAGGAATGATGTGAAATAGGTTAAAGAGTCTCTTTTAGAATGACTATCGTTTTTAAATCACTACGATGGCGCTACTATCGACATCTTGTTATTCAGCATCGTTGTACATTTATGAGATTCAATTTTTTAGCACTATTTTGTAGCCGTTTTCCACACTGTATCTTCTAGGCGCTGTATATATAGTGTTGAAATTGGCTATCCCTGTAATACTTTAAAAAGTGCTAAAATATTGTATCCCTTAACTGTGCAATGATGCTGCTGAAATATACAGATCACAGCGACATCTGCAGGATATTTTCTCAAACTGCAAGATATTGCTATTCTATACAATGTAATACTAAATCCCGCAGATGTCGCTGTGATCGATACTTGGGATTTTAGCAGTATCGTCGCACATTTAAGGGATACAAATTTTTAGCGTTGTTTGGATAGCATATTTCCACACAGGTATTCTAGACGCTGTAGCCATACTTTCGGCAAAAACTTGAAATGAGCATGCTTCCTGTGCATATATCACCACTCTTATGTATGAAGGCTCTCTGTTATGGTGTTGATTCTGAGCGCTCTTTGTTAAATTTCTATATTTGTGTTTTAGAGAAAGCAATACAGAAAAGTACTGTTACTATGGAAACAACAACTTCTTTATTATTGAAAGGTATAGCAAAGGAGTTCAGAATCAGTGCCTTAAATAGTTTCGAATATGTATTGTTGTTATGACAATTAATACCCTGCCTGGATGTGTAAATGCAAAATTGTGTTCAACATAATGGAGGATATTCCATCTATATTTTGATCACGTGGTCAAGGTAAAAACTTCTATCGTAAAGAAGGGGAGGCTCCGTAGACGTGTAATGTAAATCCCCGCTAGCCAATGAAACGGTTCAGGAGGCAAAGTAGTAGTATCTTCCCTTCTTATCAGATAGAAGTTCCTTGGATAAATTACCGGTATCACGTGACTTTTTCAGCCTCGAACCCATATTTGGAATATCCTCCATTGTGCGCAATCTAGATAGATTTTTGGCTGTCAGAGAAACGAGATTCATCAATCAGGCCTGCATTTTTGTGAACTTTTCGCTGTTTGCAGAAATGCAGGCTATTGATTGGCGATTCTCGTTTCGCTAACAGCGAAAAATCTATCTGGATCCTAGCCTACATTTCTACAAACATTGCACTTCATCCGCGGCACTAAAATAATGATTCAAAACTTTCATGACATAGGCCGGGATCCACAAACAGCAAATATTCTCAAACATGCAGGCTTCTGATTGGTCAAACTCATTTCGCTAACAGCGAAAAATCTATCTGAATCTCAGCCATAGTTATCTTCGATGAAATCAATGCAAAAGGATAATATAAAAGAAAAGTATAAGATTTCTAAAATATTTTGGCGGGTTTATCACTATTTGGCATAATTTGTAAACTTTAGAACTAATTAACAGTTTTTCGCTAATTATGAATAGAAAATTAATGTTTTTAAAGCTGAATTTTATAAAAGCACGTAGATTGAGTAAATATCTATCCAAAAATTCAATCCTTACTTTTTTCTGTCCATTATTTAAGTCTCTACCTCGATTTAAACATAAGTTGTGACGAAGAAAATAAATCTGTCATTTTCAGTATCTCGACGTTATTTTAAAAAATCTATATATCTGTTTATAATTAATTTATGAGGATGCATTTGATCTCAAATTGAAGATCTTCTTTATTAGGTCCTTCTAGTGTTGGTTTTATGTTTCTGCGATGATTGCTTCTTTTGATATGGGAAATTATACGCTGGCATATTTCGTTCATTTAACATGGAGAAGTTGTCATCAGTATAATAAGCAGTTACGGTGTCTTGCCTTATTCTTGGCGTTTGTTTGTTTGGCGGGGTTAGCATTTTTTTTTCAGCTTGGCTTGGCAGAACGACCGTCCTGCTTGATCAGTCCTTTGCATAATTTTAATGTTAATTAATTGTGATTCATTGTTAATTCTGCGATTAAATATAGTAAGGAATATGATTCGGAAATAGTGTAAACACAAAAAATTGATAGTTTGCAACTACGCATTTTTATGAAAAAATGAATGGAATTTACAGAAATTAATATTTATATGCTGAAGAATGGAACAATGTTTTTCAATTTCCTATAAAAGCTGCATATCTTAAACTATAATCGATTTCTTCCGCATAAAAATCTATTGTGGTGAGCCCCTGAAAATCAGATTAAATTAAAAATTTGACACTGTTATCGGAAATATTCTATGCTTTTATCGAAAAAAGGGAAACCCGGCTGGATTGCTTTCTATTAGAATAATAATACATGGCAATTATATCTACTTACAAATGAAAGTGACTTCGTAAATGTGCAGAGCAGAGCCTTAGCATGGGCAGCGTTCATGATACAAAATAAATAGAAAAATCACTAACGTGATTTTTATACTCGTACGCCATAGAAGATAACAAACCTCAAACAAACAAAACCTCAAGCAGATGCTCGTTGGCTAAAAACAGAAAATATTCTTTTCAAGCGAAATATCTAAATAAAACAAAACAAAACAAGAAAAAAAACCAATTAAATATTATCCTACTGTCACAAAAGAAAATCGAACTGAAATCAAATTCAGTGTTCAGTCTCTTGAGTGGCGCCGTATCAACACGTGCCCGATATAAATTTGCAAATATCACTAGAATAGAAAAACACAATTTCTGTTTCCCTTTCATTCTGATCAAAATAGCATTAAAATGATTTGAAATAGAATATAATACGTAATTTTCAAGGCAGAAAGTTTTTTTTTTTTTCATACGCCAATTGATTGTAAAACAGAATGAGTTCGAGTCAGTCCAAGCTCAAAAACTGATATAAAAATTGAGTCCGTTTTATCTCCATCTCCTACGTGTGCGGCACATTACGTCACATATAAATGTTTTGATGAAAAAGAATGCAAAAGCTGGGTGATGGCAAGGAAAGGAAAGGGTTATTTAGTCTTCGGTTTTTCGAAAGCGCTATTGCACTGGGCTCCGGAGCCCTGTATTTATGAGCTCCGGTGAATTCCGACCCATATTTAAATATGTACGAAAAACAGAGAAGTACTGGAGCTGGTCTCCGGTGGCTCCGACGCAAATTAAGATCTGCTCGTATAGTATCTATTTTATTATCATAAATAATACTTTTGTAAGATTAATTTTGTCGTACAATATTATTATTATTATTATTATAATTATTTTATTATTATTATTGTTATTATTATTTTACAAATTAACATTTTCCCTGTGAAACATAAATAAATAAATGCAAAAAGAAGTAATCTGGATGAATTACAGAGTTCTTAATTCACGATCAAACTTCACTCAATTTTCGTCTTTTATAATGTAAACGTAAAAAAACTTCAAATACTCCTAGAATTGTTATAATTATTATCTTAGGATATTACCATTAATCTTCAGGATACGATTACCCTACTGGATCAAGCCAACCTTACCGGGTCAATGTCAAAATATTTTGTAAGATTAATTTTGTCGTATCATATTATTATTATCATTATTATTATTAGTAGTAGTAGTATTTTATTTTATTTTTACAACTAAGCATTGTTTTAACGAAACATAAATAAATAAATGCAAAAAAGAGTAATCTGAATAAATTACAGGGTTTCTTAATTCACAATCAAACTTTATTCAATTATCGTCATTTCAAATCGGAACGTTAAAGCTTCGAATACTCCCAGGGTTGTTAATAATCAACTTGGAGCACCACCAAAAATCTCCAGGGTACCAAAGCACTAGATCATGCCAACCATGCCGGGTCAATGGTAAAATATTTAATTTGGCAACTCTCAAAAATAACTCATGCGGTTTATTATTTTCACCGTAAGTTCAAATTTGTTGGAAACCATTAATTCCTTGAGTATGCCTGTGCGAGTAAAAATCATTGGAAATGACTTCATTCTTCAGCGTTAAATACATTAAAAAAATCTAGATGGTTAGATGATATGTTTCCCTTTAGATCAGCCATACTCAGTCATCTATGTGCGGCCCGAGATGCGTAATCATCATTCCATGTTCATAAAATTAATTGAGGTGTGCATAAAATTATTTAAGATCTTTACTGATGTTTTATATATTTTCTTGGGACGACAAAATCTGTCCTTTTAATTATAATAAATTTAAAATTATATTAAAACATCGTAAATGCCGATTTTTTTTTTCAGAAAGCTATTTTTTACATATAGTCCTATTTGTTGCTACAGCGCTGAATACATTTATTATTCAACACTAATCAAACATCATTCCAAATTAATTTAATTTGTGCTATGTATTTCTACAATTGAAAATATAAAGGTTTTGCATTGAGCAAAAAACTCATTTATTAGAGAAAATCTCCTAATTTTGTTTATTTAGAACTTCTAAATTCTGAATTTTTATATAATTACCTTTTATGCTTACTATGCTTTTCAGGGTAGAAAATTTGTTTTAGAAAAAAAACATAGCATCAAAACATTTTTACAGTACCATTTCAAAACAACAAAATTTGCGACATATTTCTACATTTCTACAGCATTATCAGTGGAAATCTACCCGGAAATTCATTGTTCGGAAATTGGGGTGTTAAATTTTTTTTTGTAACATTTCTTCCGAGTCAAACATTCAAACCTACTGATTATATTAACTTTGTGCTTTGTTGTTCTACTTTTGTTATCGTACTATTTTAATTATCTCTTTTTTCACCCTTTTGTAAGTGTGGTTGCGGCCCGCCTAATGCCGTAAACATGTGTTTTGCGGCCCGTGAGAGAAAAAAAAAAAGATTGAGTATGGCTGCTTTAGACGCACACTGTTATGATAAAGAATCATATATTTGAAATTCATTCTAAAATATCTACTTTTTAATTCTAAATTTACGATCCCGTTTCATCAACTGAAAGGCTATAAATTACTTATCATCTAAATTAAAACATCGCTAAAAATTATTATCCAGTTTTTTCATTAAGTTATTTAATAACAATAATAATAATAGACAATTTATAATCGCTAACGGTTTTCTGTTATTATAGTAATATGCTTTTAAGAATAAATATTCAACGCATTCTAAATGACTTTGATATTTATTTCAATTCCATCTAATTATGTATAACGGGTTTTCTTTTGCACCTATTTACGCAATCATCAACTTTCTTGAAATACTTATTACACGTTCTCATAGAATTAGGTATATAATAATAAAAAAAAAACCCATAATACACTTAAATAAATCATGCATGCCAATATCTGTTAATAATTCTGGATTCTAGTCAAAGACAAAGCTGTTTTCAACCAGAAATTTCAATTAATCAAAAATTTTATAATAAAATTTAATACGTACTTTACAGAAAGAAAACACATTTGCTTATGTACATTTTCCGGTTTTAAACATGTTTTCTTGGATAAGACTGCGGAATAATTAAGAAATGTTGGCATCTATGCTAAATTAAAGCAATTTCGGTCTTTGATGTAACAGGTTTCGTACGGATTCTGGAATTTCCTGAACAGGCAATTTTTCCGATGAATTTATATATTTTTAAATATTTATTTAAATTTAAATATAGTTATAAAAAATTTAAATGAAAAAATGGAAAGTTTCTATTTTTACCCGACTGAAAAGGGTTATGTGTTTCACGCGTATCTGTGTATGTGGATTTCTTTATACCCTCTAAACATCCCAACGGCTAGATGGATTTTAATGAATGAGGTCTCTATCAATTCGTCTTAACGGCCCGATGGTTATTGGCTAGGTTTTGTTTTCATAAATTCAAAATGGCGGCCGTAAAATACGAAACGACTGTAGAGACGAAAAAAAAAAAAAAAATTTACGCACCCTATTGAGTGTCATATCATTGAATAGGTCTTTCAAAATGAAGACGATGTTTCATTGACTATTTTACAGTCAGAAGCTCCGTTAAAATATTATACAACCTGGAAGTTGTGTATGTATTGTGGATCTCTAGCTTTACTGCAACTTTAACCATCATAGACATCTATAGACCTCATCAAAATAGTGTTTATAGATAGGAACTAACAATTAAACACAACGTAAAAGTCATCAATGCAAATAAATAAAAAAATAGCTAAGTAATATAAACAAGTAATATAAAAAAATATATATTAAGTCAATTCCTACTTAGGTCAATAAGAGAATATTTTTTTCTCCCATTCTTCTTTCCTTTTGAGTGGCGCTTAAAATGCTTGATCAAGAAGAGGGCTCTGGTCTTAAAACTCCTTGATCAAGAAGAGGGCTCTCTCGATTATTGAAAATTAATTAATTTAATTTAATTAAGGAATTAATATTTGAAAAAACTGGATTAACATCAAGTGTCATCCACTACAAGTTTAAAAAATTTATTTGAGCTTGATTGGATGAATAATAAGTATTTTATTAACGATTGAAAATTTGAACAAGATATATATAGCGAGAGTGTGAGCTAATAATAGGAATTGAAAAAAAAAAAAAACAATTTAACATTGATGAGAAATAATTAATTAGTTCCCTTTTTACGCAGTCGGGTTTTTTGATTTTTTAAATTTAATTGTTTATTCAATATTTATTTAAGTCATAAAAATAATTTGAATGAAAATTTTTTTTATTTATATATTTTTTTTCAATTTTTAAGTTATAGAAAATAAGTTTAAACTATATTAGCAATTTATAAAATGAAGATATTTATAATATTCGTTATAGTGATGGCGGTTTTAACGAATTTCGTGCTTTTTTTTTTTTTTTTTTTTTTGTGTGTGTATGTGTTTTGTTGTTGTTCTTTTGTTTCTACGTAGATACGACGTCTAATGCATCCCGTATTTATTATTATTATTTTTTTGTTTGTTTCCATGGCCGCAAAGTGCTTATGCATGATAAAAAAAATACTTTACAAAAGTTTACAGACCTCGCACAAACAATACTAAAATTATTAAAAGTACACGAGGTACGCAGTTTGCTTCATTACGTTTCTAGAAATTTTAAAATATACGTTGGATAAATGCACGTAACTTATTTAAGTACATATTTTTAAAATTATCCATAATCATCATTAAACTGCGTTATAATTAAATTGTGCGTGTCAAAAATACGCGTTGCATGAAGCAGTCAATCGTCACTTCCAAGACATTAAAAATAGTATGGTCTGAATCTAGCGAGCCAATCAGAATGGCTTAAAATCTAAACCGAGTAGGTATTGTGAATATGCAAATATAACACAACCGAAAATATACAATAGCTCCTACAGAATTACCCGTGTTTCCAAAAAGCATTCTTCATCATTAGAAACCTCAGAAATAAATACGTTTTCGAAATTTAAAGAAGAATTTATAAAAACAGAGTTTCTTTTGCTCGGCTTTATATATCATTTTATATATTATTTTATTATTTAATTCTCGATAATATGACTGAACCCGTGGTTTTTCATGAAAGAAATATAAATTTATTTCTGATATTGCTGATATCACTATCACAATCCCTTTACCAAATATATTTATGTATTAATCAAGCTTTTTTGGTTATTAAGACTAACTAAACATGAAATAAAACTTCCTTACTTTATGATTTTGAAGTGAATCAATAAGGTACCTTTATGAGGAAAGTTTTATTGAATAATTCAAGGAAAATGTATCTCATCCTTATTAGGCTTATTTAATTATACATTTTTGATTATTTACTGGACTTTTACTTTTAATAATTTAATCTTTTTTTTTATTTTATCTTACTTTTTATCGTTTTACTTACATCATTTTACTTAATTATTTTAATAGTTTACTATATTGTAAGCATTCATTATAATTTTGATTGCATTATTACATTCAAATTACTGTTTAAAACATGTAAACAAAGCAATGACCAGAAATCCGCAAAATTCTAAAATCTGCACAACCTCTGGTCCCAAGCTGTGCGGATTTGAGGGAGCCTTACTGTATTACTGATGTTAATGTATCATGTTTGTCTTCAAAACATGATTATTAAACATGAAAGTGTTTATTTTAGAAGTCATAGCACCCGAGAAACGTATATTTCGCATACAGAAATTCACTATAAAAACCACACATAAAAAGGAAAATCAGTGGCAGTAAAAGAAACTTTGTTTTTATAAATGCTTCATTACATCTTAAAAATATATTGATTTCTGAGGTTTCTAAAGATAAATAACGCTGTTTGGTATATTTAGTAATTGGGAAGAGGCCACTGTATATATTCACTGGTGGTTATAACATATTTTTCTAGATTGAGAAATGTCTATTCTTTTTTAGCTCACAGGCTATCAAAGCCTGAGAGCTAATGTGCCCGCAGGTCATGTATGTATGTATGTACGTACGTAACGCGATAACTCTTGATAGAAATATCCGATTTGCTTCAAAAATTTTTTCTGGGTTCATTCTCATAAGACGCTTCCCTGATTAGTTTTGAGGGTTTATTGGTTAAGTATAAGGGGGATTTAAGGGGGGGAATCCCCCCTTAACTTAAATAAATGGGGTTTTCATGCAGTATTATCAGATTTGCTTCAATTTTGGTATACTGGTTAATTCTGATAAAGCGCTTCCCTGATTTGATTTGGAGGTTCTTTGTTTAAATATAAAGAGGGGATCGGAGAGGGGGAATACCTCCTTAATTTAGATAAATGGGTTTTCTTATCCGATTTACTTCAATTTGGTATACCGGTTTATTATGATAAGGCGCTTCACTGATTAGATTTGGAGGTTCATTGGTTAAGTGTTAAGGGGGAAACGGAGGGCTAATAACCCCCCTTAATTTAGATTAATGGGTTTTTCAACCCGATTTGCTTCAAATTGGGTATACCAGTTTATTCTCATAAGGCGCCTCACTGATTAGTTTTGGGGGTTTATTAGTTAAGTATAAAGGGGATTTACGGGGGGTGGGCTAATCCCTCCCTTAACTTAAATAAATGGGTTTTTCATGTAGTATTATCAGATTTGCTTCAATTTTGGTATACTGGTTAATTTTGATAAGGCGCTTCCCTGATTTGATTTGGAGGTTCATTGTTTAAATATAAAGTGGGGGATCGGGGGGGGGATACCCCCTTAATTTAGATAAATGGGTTTTCTTATCCGATTTGCTTCAGTTTGGTATACCGGTTTATTGTGATAAGGCGCTTCCCTGATTAGATTTGGAGATTCATTGGTTAAGTATAAAGATGTAAAACAGGGGGCTAATCCCCCTAATTTATTTTTCGAAAGGCATTATTCTCTCAAGTAAGAGTATAATATACAATTCGTGTGTATAGACTGTGGGTTCAATGCCATCAGTTTAACTGGGCACTTTTCTTTTTCTTTCTTTTTTTTTTTTTTACAGTGTGCTTTCAAAAAAACGTCATTTATTTTAATTCTTTAGCACTTTGTTTAAAGTGCTCCGAAATTTTAAAATTAAAAAAATATTCTAAGGTAACAGAGTTGCAATTTATTTTGAACCACCGGAAAAACATCACGTTATAAGAAAGGAACTGTTGTTTTAACGATATTATGGATGGAAATAAAGAAAATCTATTATTTATTTTTTTTTAATTTTTTTTTTTTTTTTGTTTGCTAATACTATTTATCCGAATTAAAAATTAAACAGCAAAAACATTTCACACAATCAAATAGATGTATTTTGTTGGATAATAAGAAAGATCTTATGCATTCAATGAAAGATCTTATGATCTTCATGCATTAATACTTTCGCTTGTTTTGTTATATCTAATATTGTAACTATTGAAAGTAGTAGATGTAATTATGTAACATATACACTCATTACCATAAAAATTTGCGCACCAAGAAAAAGACGTCCAAATGAAACGAAATTTTACACGCGTAAGTACTACTGTGATATAAGTAAGTGAGTAGAAAACCAAAGAAAAAGGATCATTTATTGCAGAAAAAGTACAAATGAACGGAAATTTTAGTACTCTGCTGGACCCCCTCTAGCGCGAATGCACGATGCGATACGAGCGGGCATTGAGGTATACAAGTTCCGTATGATATCCTGAGACATCTCGTTCCACAGTTGCTGTAAACGCGCCTCAAGTTCAACCAAACTCGTAGGGTGTCCAACTTGCCGTCCCAAATGATCCCAGATATGCTCGATTGATGACAAATCTGGGGATCTAGCTGGACAGGGAAGGGTGGTAATGTGGCGGAGGCAGGCTTGTGACATCCTTGCTATGTGTGGCCGAGCATTGTCTTGCTGAAAAATGGCTCCTGGGAGCCCTGCCACGAGTGGCAACACATGTGGCTGAAGGATGTCCTGGACGTACCGCTGGGCTGTCATTGTGCCACGGATCAATATTAGGGGTGACCATGTCTCGTAAGCCACTTCATACCATCACACCAGCTGTGGGAGCGGTGTGTCGCTATAAATCGAAGGCAGGATTGAGACGTTCACCACGGGACCTCCACACACGAACACGATTGTCATCGCTGCTCAAATTGAATCTAGACTCGTCGCTGAAGACGACCTAGTTCCATTCCGTTGCAGTCCAATCCCGTCGTGCGCGACACCACTCCAAAAGGAGACGTCGGTGGGTAGGTGTCATTGGTAGCACACATAATGGGCGCCGCGATACCAGATGTCCTTCAGCCAGACGTCTTGCGATGGTTCGGGAAGACACAGGGGTCCGTAGTGAAGGTGCTGACTGTGTCTGGATAGCGGCAAATGAGGCAGTTCGCTCTACGCGTGCGTTTCGTATAATGTGACGGTCTTCTCGGCGACTGGTCTGTCGAGGGCGTCCCGAACCTGGTCGCCGTGTAAATGACGTCTCTTCAGTCCACTGGTCCCAACACCTCCTCACAGTAAAATCGGAACGGCCTACGTGACGAGCTACTCGCCGAGTTGACCACCCGGCTTCCATCATCCCGATGATTCTTCCCCTCTCGAGCTCTGACAGCTGCTCATATTGTCTTCGATGGCTGAGTAACGCATGTCTACCTCAGCGTTTCCTTTGCAAAAGAAATGGTGCACTCAGACAAGCTCTGCTTACCAGTTTTATATTGACCGTGATTGTCTATTTATTGACCGTCATTCTTAATTTGTCATCAGAGTTCAATTTATTGTCTAAAAACGCACAAAGGTGTTTAAACACTTAAAAGTTGCCGGAATAAAATTAAAAAAAAAATTCTAAATTTAGTTTAGAAGTTAGATCAATAATGCGTCCTCCGGAATTATTTTTCTAATAAAACTTTCTTCAAGCGACCAGGAAAAAACGGAATTTGTTTCATTTTCTTCAAAGAAATGGGTTGCTCATGGAGGCAGTTCAACTGGGATGGTCTCTGAATGGAGGTAAAATTAGTATTGAGCCTATGGGAATAAATTTCGTTACATGAAAAAAGGGTCCTTCAGGGAGGTGATCGCTTAATGGAGGTGGTCGCACAGGGTGGCTTCACTGTATGTTAGAAAGTGTTTATGACTTCTGTTTTCTTGTCTGCCGTCTATGTAGCTGTTATAGTTAATTTACAGAGACACTCAAATAAATCCCGTTGCAGTATGGTCCACGGGGGAAAATCGTTTGAGGCGAGTTTTAACCATGTTATACTATTTCAAGCAAAATTATATCGATATGTATTTCTGAGGTGCACAAAGTTAAGCTTTCTGTAGAATAATGAATGTGTAGCATTTATAGATCATTTATAGGGGCACTCAAACATTACATCTTACATTATCATCTATGGGAAAAAATCGTTTGCGGTGTAGTTTAATGAAAGTTATATTAGTTCAACTATAATGAAACTGATATGTATTTATGAGATGCACTATAAAACGCTTTATGTAGAATATAAAGTGCAAAACATTTATCAGTTATTAACAGGGTCACACAAAAGAATTTGGTTATATAATGGTCTAAGTCAAAGGGGAAAATGTTTTCAACTTTTTTTAATATTGTTACACTGTGTGAGATACAATGAAACTTATATACATTATTGAGGTGCATTAGCAGATACTTACTGTAGAATTTGACGTGCCATAACAGTCCTTCATGTACAGGGACACGCACAAAAATTTCGATAATAGTATTGTCTATGGGTGATAAATACTTGAAGCACGTTCTCAGTTTTGGTATGCGTTTTTGGGTTTAACTAATTTTTGGGGTACTACGTGGTGTGTTTAAATTCCATAGATCATACGGAAGGCTACACAAAAGGATTCGAAAGCCTTATTATGCATGAGCGTGAATTGTATAAGGGTGTTTTTTAATTGAGGCGGCTGAACTAAATTTAGTATACTAAGAGATGTTTGTAGAATATAAATAAATTCATATACAGGGCTATGCAAAGATCTGTACATAACGTTGCCGTCTTATGAATGTTTATTTCTGAAAGAAAATTTTCAGTTTTTTTGTTATTCAAATTTATTTACTTTAGATATCTTGTTTCATCTTATTAAACGGTAAAGTTCCGTTATAGTATTTTGGAAGAATTGGTTTCATAATCTATGATTGACGAGTATTTTTTTTTCTTGTTTCTATCCACCGTTGAAACGGAATGTAAAAAATCTCTTCTAGAGTTGTTCACATTTATCTTGGGACAACACAAGAAAATGCTTATCAGAAATCTCTAGAGTACTACTACGCTAGATTAAACTTTATAGCCATTCAGGGTCAATGGCAAAGGATCTTTCCTTATATTATGCAACTCCGAAAAATAACTCACACGGTTTATTACTTTCACCGTAAGTTCAAATCTAAAGGGAACCATTAACTGCTTGAGTATATCCATACGAATAAAAGACACTCCGAAGAACTCTTTTCTTCGTCATGGAATATACAGATGTGTGAAAATTATTAGAATAATTGTGAAATTTACATTAAAATCTTGTTATATCAAAGAAATAATACATTATTTAAAAAACATTGATGCATTTAATATTTAGGGTGCATCCCCCCCTTTTTTTTTATTAAAGATTCGATACGTCTTGGCATGCTTTGTATGATTTTTTATTTTTGGCAATTAATTTGTATTTCGTTGTCATGATGCCAAATTTGGATAAGTCTTTCTATCAGACTATACTTGTTTGTGATGTTGCATTTCTTTAATTTTTAACTAAACATAACACTTCCATGGCCTGGAAACAGTCCAGATATGAACCCCATAGAGAATCTTTGGGCCATTGTAGACAAAAAATTAAAGAAATGCAACATCACAAACAAGAATAGTCTGATAGATAGACTCATCCAAATTTGGCATCATGGCAACGGAATACAAATTAATTGCCGAAAACTCACACAAAGTGTGCCAAGACGTATCGAATCTTTAATAAAAAGCAAGGGGATACACACTAAATATTAAATGTATCAATATTTTTTAAATAATGTATTATTTTTTAATGTAACAAGATTTCATTGCAAATTTCACAATTTTCTATTAATTTTCACACCTCTGTTAGTTGAAGGTGGTTATACAAGATTTTCGAATTAGATGTACTTTTTACGGTCTTTTATTTCCTTCGCGAAATTTTAAAATCCTAAAATATAATCTGTGAATATTTCTAAAAAAAAAAAAAAAAAAAAAAAAAGATTTTTAAGAGAAAAGATATATTAAGGGTATTTTAACTGATACTAAAGTTTGTGTAAAAATACAGAACAATTCTTCGAAAATTTTTACAAAACGTTTACAGAATTGTGAACCTCATGCGGTGTTTATCTCGAAAAATAAATTCATTTATGTGGAGCAGTTAAAAATCTATTCTTAAAAATCAGCAAAATACTCTCATTTTTTAATTTTTTTTCTACAAATAATACTCCTAACCATTAAAAAAAAACGCTCGTACTCAGTTTCTTTGACTATATATTTAACTTTTTTATATCTTTACTACCATATGGCTTTCGCTTGTGCGATGCATCCATGATAAATCGCTGTCCTACAGGAAATGTAAATAAAATGGGACACATAATGTAAGACAAGGATTCCATACATCCACCGAGACGTTATCTTAATAATAGTAATAATAAAAATCGGTATGCATATTTGTAAAATTGAGACTTGTTTGCATTTACTCGAGGTAGAGGAAATGCTAAAAAAAGATGAGTATATATTTTTAAAAATGATTTGTAGTATATTTTCCAAAAAATCATCAATGCGACATCTAAGATGAATAAAATTTCTCCCCAAGAGAATAATTTAATGATTTTTCCAATCATGATTTATTATGGCCTCAACATAACAAATGCCCTTTCAATTCTGGATAATAATGTAGTTTTCTTCTGATGATGCCAAACAAATCCATCATTAAAAATGGTAATGTTCTGGCGTAACTCATAAAATTTATCATGTAAATCGAATTCTTCAAGCATAAACTGTGCAATTTTACAAAAGATTGCGTTTTTATATTAAAAAATATATATTGTTAGAAACACACTTTGTTAATGTTGCTTAACATGGCATTTACCACTTCAAAAAGACATTTAAATTATTATACATTAATCTTTATTAATTTGCGGCTGTACTGTTTACTGACAAAATTCTATGACGAAAATTTAAAAAATCAGTCTTATAGGAAGTGCGATTTCAAGAACATGAGATAAAGTAGGGTGCTGTCATATGAACTTCTCTGGCTAAAAAAAGAATGCAAATCAGTCATCATTAACCAAATTAATGAAACAGGACAGCTGTTGCATGAGAGGTTAATGACTGCAAAGTTTTTTGACAGAAGTACAATATTATTTATAATTATTGTGCATTGGAATCTTCCGGCATCATCATAAAAGTGCAGAAGTTGTAATAACGCCTCTTCATTTTTAACCGACTGCCAACGAATAAGATTATACAGGATGTCAAGAAAGTCTCTTCACAATTTCGAGATTTTATTATGAACACAAATGAACAGATTCTTGTATGGAAAGTAATACAATATTAAGGGTATATGTTAAAAGTTTTTTGTTTTTCATCAATTAATGAACTTGTATATGTGCACCATTGGTTGCACAAAGCTTATCAAATCTATAATGGCTGACATTTTTCCCTGATACTTTTTCTTGCCCAAACTTTTCTTTATCCAATTCTCAGTTAGTCTCCATGAATTTCTTGTGCCATTCAAGAATTGATAGACGTGCGCACAAGAAATTCATGGAGACTGAAAAAAAGAATAATAACATAAAATTCTCTTACGGACGTACAGAACAGCAAATACTAAAACTAAATTTTTACTATCCTTTACTAAAAATTCGGAATACTAAAATTTCGATAAAATAGCATGTAAATTTCAATGAAAATTTTCGCAGACTGTCATTTAATTTGCCAGGCACAGTTAGCGAATAGCGCCAAAGCACGTGAGTTATGTGGAAAATCAGTAGGCTTTTGATTATTCTAATGTAACAGTGTGTAAAAATAGGTTTCTCAGGGGTCACCTGCAAACATGTGTATGCCAGATAATTTGCTGGCTGTAGACTGTATATTCAAGAATGATTAATTAAATTGCATTAAAGATAAATCTAACGCCTCGTTATTTAAGTAGTAGAGCCTGAATTAGTTTTATTTCAAGAAGAGAAAAAAGAATTTGGTTTTTATGGATGGCAACATAATAAAAGTTCGCTATAGTAATGAGATCTTACACATTAAAAGAAAAAAAAAAGCCAGAAAGTTTTTTTTTTATCATTTTAATTATCTGCATATCAAGAAATGTGCTGAACTAATTTATGAAAACCATATTAAAAGACCGTAAAGAGTTATGAACTTTCTCTTCTCATTTTTGATTAAAAAATGTTATTTTAATTCCAATCGAAATGTGCTAAAAATAAGAATCTCAGAAAGATAAACCCATCAATCATGATTAATTCAATATCTCGGGATTTGAAAGGAAAATGAAATAATGCTATTCCTAGAAATGAGTTTTAAGGAAAAAAATCATGCATGCTTTTTCGCAAGTTACTGTAAAAAAATTTTTTTTAGAGCGAACATTCATATATAAAATAATTTAGTAATTCTAGTAACTTGAATATATATTTTTAACTCATCTTAGATACTTTTATACGAGATAAATACTACAATTTTATAGTAGACATATTAGCATGTTTCTTCATACATTTATACATAGTGGATCATTTATGGAAAAGTTTATTTAACATCACCGACCCGAATTTAACCCGAAATTCTGTTTTATTTGAACCGAACCAAATAAAAAAAATGTCAACCAAAAACGATTGAACCCGAACCCAATCCGAAACCCGAAATCAAAGAAAATAAATCCATATTTTAATACAATTATGAAAAATATTCTACAATTATCTCAAATATCGATTTTATTTTTTATGAAGAAGAAAAATTAATAAATATAGTTTTATCCATATTCAAATACAATATAATTCCACACCTAAAACAATATTTTGGACTTTCTTTTGAAAATCGCGAACCCCCCCCCCCCCCCCGTATCAAAACTCAACCCGAAACAATTAGCGTCGACTCGACCCGAAATCAGGGTAAATCGGGTTACCTGACCCGATGCAGGACTGTAATGTGTACCTTACACAAATATATGTAAATTTTTAGAAAACTGCGCTGACGAAGATGGTTAAGAAATTCAAATGTGTCCTCGATAATTAAAAGTTCAAAGATTCATGTAAGGTAGGCAAATTATTCGACAACTTAAGGCGTTTTATTTTTATTTATTCTGACAAGTGTTCAGTTTCTATTTTCTGAAGTTTAAAAAAATTCCAGTAGAGTTTCATTATTTGATTAGTTTTATGTTTTACCATGGCAAGATATGTATAACAGATCAATCATTAAAATCATTTCTTCCCCCTGAAAAATAACGATCAGTTTTGCAAGCCGATAAGCCAGTACAAACTTAATACTACTGTTCAACCTTATCAATCTAAAAAGACACTAAGCGTAGTATACTTGGGTGTATTCAAATCCAAACTGCTTATTTTCTGGCTCATTTTTAAATTCATTTTTGCTCTCAAACGCATCCAATTGGCCTGTTCTCTTATTCAGGAACTATACAATGTGCTGCATTGGTCGAGTTTTTGGAAAAGGCAGAATATATTAAAAAAAATTTTGTCAAAGTGGGCATTTTGAACCGAATTTCCCGAAGCGATACTTCTGGAAACGAAAAAAAAAAATGGTCGTTCTGAGAAAATAATTGTGTATAAATCAAATTCTAATTAATTGAACGAAAAAATAAAAATACAGGTTACTTATAAATCACTTTAAAAATCACGTCAGCAAGTTTCATGTTTTTACTTTTAAAAATGAGTCTGAAAATGTATCAGAAAATTTCGAGTTCTTGAGCGTAGAAAAATATTTTTTTTAATACCGCCTTAAAGTATATTTACTCTGGTTTCAATGTTGTTAATAATGTATCTTGTCACTGCACATTTGTACTATGCAGCATACGTATGCGCGATACATAAATATGGTTGCTTTCTTTCAAGTGTCTTGCTTGCTTGGTTAATTTAAAATTATATAAGGTATATACATGAAAATTATTTCAGCGTATTATACACATAGGGGAGCCCGTTTTAAGGGCATATTTCAGTGAATTCCCTCGTTATTGTTAAAACTATGGGCGTGGAATCCATACGTATTTTGAAAAACTCTCCTCGGGAAATTAATATTTTTAGCTCCTTTTTTCTGTGTACCGTTCTTAAACGATATTTTGAAGACCTGAGTGGAGCAAGATCGCCTGATCAGAGATCCAGCTTAGACTTATTTACACTCCAGCCGTGGGTCTCTCCGACACGCAGGGGCTCGCAGGCAGAAGCCCAGCCCAGCCCAGCCAGAAGGTAAAGGCACCTATCTTTTACAAAACATCCACACACACACAAAACTTATTTAAGTTAAAATTAATTTACAAACTGTGACCGAAGTCATGCTGCCAATAGATGCTGCCAACACACAAGGGCATCATCATAAGTCGTTCTGAAAAGTTGCAAACAATTTTAGGATTCCAATCCAAAAATATTTACAATTATATTCTGAGTTCAACGATAACAAGTTAAATTCAGTTGCTTACAATTAATATTCTTAGTTTCAATATAATTTACAATTTCTGCACACAAACAATTTGTTAGTAAATTAAATAACTACAGATTGATATTTGAATTTTGCTATAAGTACTTTTGAATGCAGTTGATATTTATGATGATATTTTTATGATAGTTGAAGGTTTAATATACACGATTTTTGGGTCCATCAATATACTAAATATTAGTGCAATTAGTTAATCTTAATATCTGGTTTCAACCTGCACAAGTATAGATACAATTTTTGAATACTAGCAAATAGACGCTATTTTTGACTGCGAACATTATGAACACAATTTTTGAATACAAACATTATAAAACAAACAATATGTCTCTATTTGTTAAAAAGTTATCCAGATATTTCTCATATCCGAGTATCTACTTAATTTTATTTGAAGTGTTACAATATTACTAACGGCTTATCCGCGCTTCATTAATATTTTAACACATAAAATATAAAATTAAGATTATATTTTATGGATATTTTTCCAACTAAAAAATAAAGAGACATCCTTTAAGAAGAATACACAGAAAAAAAGGAAGTTAAAAATTTTAATTACCAGAAGAGATGTGCTTAATTTGCGCCGAAGCTCACAGGAGTTCAACTCCGTTAGTTCTTGGCTTTTATTGATTATTCAAATATTGGTCGGAATTCACCGGAGCTCACAAATACAGTGCTCCGGAGCTCTGCGGAACAGCGCTTCCGAAATACCGAAGCCTAAATTATATTTTCCTGCTCCTCTCATCTCTAATCCTTTTCATTTTTTTTTACCAAAGTGCTTACATTATACAGTCGTGTTACTTAACGTGTCGCACGCACACATTGGAGCATAACTTCTATCTGGCTCTCGCAAGTGTAGACTCAATAATTTTCTATCTCAATGGTTTTTGATGATGAATGGCAGAATTAGCCGCAACCGTATCTGCCGTCTTATGTTTACTCGCTGCTTTTCGTTTGTGTTTGTAATATATTCTTACTGATCAACTTATTAGCATCACGCGGTGCTTAATTTGCACGGAAGCTTACAAGAACGCAGCTAAAGTACTGGTGGGAGATTCTCAAATGGTGGGCACTGGACACACGTCATAACTTTAAGCCTTTCAAACATAACTTTAATTATCTTTGACTTTATTTATTTTTATTTTTTTTTACACTGAGTTTTTAATTCTATTCAGAGATAGAAAATGACATAATTTATTGTAAAAGCTTTGTATAAATAGCTTAAAATTTTATTATTTTATGCTAAAGAGGCCAATTTCGGACATTCATAACGTTAACTGCTCCAATGTACCGCCAAGAAAAAGAGTTTTAACTTTTTTCCAGGTGGTTCTAATGGTAAACAACGAATGCATAAAGGAAACGGATGATTTTTTGATAATTTCGTTAATAGATGGCAGGCTGATTTATTGCTTTTTTCAAGATAGAAGGACTTTTCTATAAAGAATTTTTCTGTATTTTGTTATGTCCGAAAGTAACGTACGTAACAAAGCATTTGATTTTATTATTATTATTACTGGATAACAAAAAGTTAATTATACATATATATAAGCAGACACATTTACTACATCCTTAGTCTTAAGAATTTTTTAAATACTAAGATCAAGGCCCAAAATCTGTAATGTACGTGCGTAAAAATGTCCAAAATTTGTAACGTACACAAGGTCTAATTACATGCTTTGATAATTAATTTTCCAGAATAGTTGCTGTCTTTTAATGTTTGTGTATAATTTTATAGACATACTATTAAAAATATTTACATATTATATTTATAGACAAAATACTATACTATTAAAAAAAATTGACCTTAAATTTGAAAATTTTAAAAATTACATATAGTTAAGTTTAATGATACCACCTTTTGAGAATCTCCCTAGTGAACATTTAAGTATTAGTCGGAACCCATCAGAGTTTTATAAATACTGCTCACAAAAGCCTGTGTGTTTTACTAGTTGATACAAAGAAATCCTTGGCGAATAGGATTATCTGGAAATTCCCCACTGCTGATTTTAATCTTTTTGCTCAATTTATTTATTAGATTTTATTATATATAAATGAATATATGTATAATCAAAATATATTTAAACAATTCCTGAAGAATGCTTTAAATTACATAAATAATGTATGAAATATAAATATGCGGGTGGAGGGGGCATTGGTGAGGGGTTACACTAAGATTTTTATTACTGTTTGAAATTAGAGCCCCGGTACTTTTTTATTAAAAATTAAGCTCTGCTGAGGAGATATTTAAACAATACGAATGGTTTTCAGCCCTATAGATTTTTCATTACCGAAGGGCGTTTGAGATCTCACTGACTAACACCCTCATGTTCAGAATTTAAAAATTTCATATTAAAGCCTTGAATAATATTTAATTGTACACTGGTTGACTCTCGTACAGAGGATTCGTAGATTTACGAAGAGTAGACAGCATAATTACATGATACTTATCTTGAAGGGTTTAATGAAATTGATATTTTAATATTGAAATACATTTTATGTAAAAAGTACCCGGAATTTATCATTTAAAAAGAGTCTCTAAAAGATAACACGACATTTTTCTTCTCTAAGAAAGTTTTTGTACAGAGTTATAAAGCGGATTTTGAGCGCAATTTGTAATTTAGTGGTGTTGACAGCAGCTGTTGTTTTAGTCATTACTTTTGAGTGCTCTGCGATTTTTGACACTGAAAAAATTAGTTGAACAAAGACTTGGCATAAAGTTTACGTTCCAAATGAAGTTTCGGGTCTCGAACTTCTCAAAAATAATCGAGGTTCCGTGTGGATTTTGCGCCACGATAATGCACCATCGGACAAAATTATCGCTGTGCGGGAGTTTTTGGTTAAAATCTCAGCGAATATCATTGACCAAGCATCGTACTCGCCCAATATGGCCGCGAGTGACTTTTTCCTGTTCCCGAAGCTAAAATTACCAGGGCTGTGGAGTCGGTGGGAAAAATGGATGACTGCGACTCCGACTCTGACTCTTTCGCTCAAAAATGGGCCTGACTCCGACTCAGTAGCCCTGAAAATTACCACTCCGAGAAAGGCATTTTGAGTCAATTGAGGCCATACAAAAAAAATTCGCTGGAGGAAATGAGGGCTATTCCTCAATCCGCTTTTTAAAAATGTATGGATGAAGGATCAAACGCCGTATAGTTGTATTGGGCTCTAAACGGCCTATTTTGGAGGCGACAAAATAAATTTTGTGGATAAAAACTTTTCTTTGGCGTTTGCTTTAACAATTCCGCGTACTTTTTACACTGTTAAAAATTTTGTGGTATGTTGAACCAATTTTTGGTGCTCCAGTAGCTGCCACCATAAGATGGTGAAATCTTGAGCCAACATTTGGAGCTAAGGTTCAATCGGAGCTCCAAATTTCGGAGGGAGATTTCACCATCTTATGGTGGCAGCTACTGGAGCACCAAAAGTTGGTTCAACCTACTACAAAATTTTTAACAGTGTACGCAGAATGTATATGTAAAAAGGTGTTTTTAGCATTTTAAGTAATCTTTTCAACAGACCGGTACCGTTACCTCTCTCAAGTGCTCGATAAATAACTGTGTCGTATTCACTGCGTGCTTATTTGGGAACAGATTATGTTGTAGAAATAAAAGTAGAATTCAAACAATAAGAACAAAAAATATTTGGATTCTCGAAACAGGTCATCTTACATGACTGTTTTATACATCATAGGGCATTACATGAAAAACGGACAAAATGTCCTGTACGTGGCACTTACATAAATACCTTTATCTATTAACTTATAAGTTTTTAGAACGTAAACTATATGGTAGACCGGGACACGTTTACGCATGGGCACGTTTACGCAGTGCATTTTTCCGAAAAGAGTTATAACTGGTCATGGCAGATTGATGCTGCTCGAAGATGAAAGCTGTGTGTCTCTTTATTGTTTGAAATCATACAACCAATCCAAAAAAGGACAAGACTGGGTTCAATGTCTTAGACGAAAAAAGTGGTCCCATGACAAGTGTGCAAAAGGAAATACTTTATTTTTTGTTTGTAAAAACTATAACAGTGATGATGAAGATGACTAAATAGTTTATGTTTTTAATTAGCAATAAGCCCTAGTTTTCAGTTTAGCCTATAAAATGGTCTTTAATTAATTCTCTTTAACTTTTTTCTTTTTAAACAGTGTTTTAAGTTATAAATAAAACATTTCAATTTGATTAAATATTTATTTCACTTACTCCTTGGTATCACTTATAATATGTGTAAACGTACCTCACTTGACGCGCGCAAAAGACTTGGACCTAAAAAAATGTTTTTTTACGGTTAAAAACACAAATAGAGCAACAACTGAATACACAGATTTTGACTTTATTAACTGCTTTATAAAACCACAATGTCTAAAATTTCCTAAGTTAAAACATAAAATTTAGAAAATTCATTGAAAAAAAAAACCCGCGTAAACGTGCCCCGGTCTACCCTACATTAAAAGTAACAAAAAAAAACCGTAGGGTTTAGATTTTTATATTAGCAGAGTTGTTTGAATTTGAGGATACAATAATAGCATTGTTAAAACAGCAGCATTATGTAGAAAAGATATCCCAAACAATGGCCCTTTAATAGATTTAAAAATCTCCGCATTTTAAACCATAGACCTAAGCAACCTGCCTGTTTTTAATAGGTAAAAAATCTCCACATTTTAAATCCTACACCTAAATAATCTGCCCTTTTCAAGGCCATTCCATAAAAAAAAAGAAAAATATATCCTGCGCGTGACGCTTACGTAAATACTTATATATTTTAAGTTATAAGTTGTTAAAATAAAAACTATACATTAACAAGTAAAAATTAAATTTAAAAAATCAAAAAATCCGATTGCGTAAAAAGCGAACTAATTAATTATTTCTCACCAATGTTAAACTATTTTTTATATTACTTACTTATTTTTGTGTTTAATTGTTAGTTCCTATCTATAAACACTGTTTTGATGAGGCCTATAGATGTCTATGAAGGATAGAGTTGCAGTAAAGCTAGAGATTCTACCCATACAACTTCCAGGTTTTAATTTTTAATATATAATTTTAATATATATTTTAATTTATAATTTAAAGTTTAATATTTAAACGGAGCTTCTGACTGTAAAATAGTCAACGAAACATCATCTTCAATTTGAAAGACCTGTCCAATGATATGCCACTCAATAGGATGCGTAAAAAAAAATTTCGTCTCTACCGCCATTTTGTATTTTACGGCCGCCATTTAGAATTTATAAAAACAAAACCTAGCCTATAACCATCGGTCGGTTAAGACGAATCGATAGAGACCTCATTTATTAAAATCCATTGAGTTGTTGGGATGTTTCGAGGGTATAAAGAAATCCACATACCCAGATACGCATGAAACACATAACCCTTCTTGGAAGCCGGGTAAAAGTAACCCAAAACGCCTAGATTTTCATATTAGCAAGTTATTTTAATTTGAGGATACAATAACAATGTCAAAACAGCAGTAATATGCAGAAAAGCTGTCCCCCACGGGACTTGGACTGGCCCATGATAATTTGTCAAAACTAATTGTATTGTGTTCACACATTAACAATTTATACAAACTAGTCTGAATATATTTTTATAAAATAATATGCATAAATTTAAAACCAAACCAACATACGAGTACATATAAATGTTGTATAAACCTGCTTGTATTAAACCTGCTTTTTCGAAGAAAAATATAAATTATTAAAATTATCCTGTTATTTCAAAGTTGAAAGTAAAAATATTTAAAAAAAATCTCAGCGCTCTAAATACGTTTATTTTTTACCTTCAAAGAATTAAAAATGTTTTTTATCTTAATATTTTAATTACAATTAAAATTCTAAAATAAACAAAATAATAATAATACGCATGAAATTTGATGAATAATCTGAAAAACAAAAACTAATTAATCCTTTTTTTTTCATCTGACATTTTAATAAGATTCTGTTCATAAAAGATTCATTTTCATTTATTTGCTTTCGAAAATAATGTTTATGATAATGCTAATAATAAATAAGGATGTTTTTTCAAAAAATGATTATTTATTTAAATGTGATTGTTTCTTTATTTTGTATTAGGTAAAGAAAGAGAACGCCACACAGATTTTTTAATTAAAAATTTTAAATATTATAAAATATATCAACATAATTTAACAACAAAAGATTGTCGTTCATATTTCATTCCATTTTCCAAAATCAGAGTTGATTATTTAATACATTTTTAATGTAATAATTCTTATAACTGAAGAGCAGTATCTTTTTACATTATTTTTTTTCACTGTAGAAACTTTTAAATAATAAGTCTGAGAAAAAAAAAAAAAACATATTTACAGAAAACAATTCTTCCACACAAGAAAACAATTCATAAAACATTTCTTTCTGTTATTCAAGTCATTCAAGGTTCTGCACTCCCAGAAATACTTTCTACAATTCACGGAGATATTCCTGGCAGCACTGCTACCGGTATACAGGGTGTTTCTGAAATGCTTCAACAAACTTAAAGGGATGATAGTACTCATCAAGACGAACAAAAAATGCAATGGGTCGCACATGACGTTTAAAGGGTGAAAATCGCAAAACTAATAAAAATACCGAAATCTCGCATGCTGCTTTTCTGCAGAACTGGCTAGTAGCACGAAGCTGGTTTTCCTTTCACTTTGTGCATATCCGGTCAGAAAGAGATTAAAAAAAACTTGGAAGAAAGCCAAACAAAAGCCAGCAGGACTCCGGAAGTATTCGAGCGTGTCCGCCAGTCGTTCCTCCGTAGATGTACTCATTTGTTTTCTCTGGACATCACGAGCTGTGTTGTACCTATTCTGTGCAATAAATAATATTCTGGAGTGTTTCTTTCTTGTCTCAGTTTGTCCATTTCCAGACGCATTTTCTCGATTTTCATCCTTTAAACGTCATTTGCGACGCCATGTTTCATTGCATTTTTTGTTCGTCTTCATGAGTACTATCATCCCTCTAAGTTTGTTGAAGCATTTCAGATACACCCTGTATACACGAGAATTGAAGAAATTTCCGTTCTTTTTTTCCGTTATAGGACAGAAAATTTCCGTAATCTGAAAAAAAGAGTTTTTAAAAAATATGTCTCTCTTCCGTGGATCCACTTGGCTTTGAAACTGGGACCGCGCATTTCAAATCGAGCATCTTAATCTCTTGATCAGCGAGCACTTGGTAGAGGGCGAGTTTAAAATAAAGACACTGGTTGTCTTCAAATAGGGGATTGGCAAAGCTTGCTAAATTTCTTGTTCAGAAAGCTCGGAAATTTAAACTTAATTGCAGGGACATTTCGTGGTTATGAAATAATGGTTGGAGTTTTAACACTTATAGAATAATAGAAGATAAAAATTGTTACACATCAGACATATTTTTAATAAGATATAATTTGACTGTTAGATATATAATATGAATATTATATTTTGAATTAAATTTTAAAATGTTTGCTTTTTCGAATAAAATCGATTTTTTTAACTTGATTGAACTACTATATATTTTTTGGTACTACTTAGTTATCCCGTTGACCAAAAATCTATCGCCAAACTATAAGATTAAATGCCAATAATGGGTATGACTTTAAGGGTCCTGTCCCTGCCGGCGAAGACACTCACGAGCTAATGCTAATCCTATGGGGAGGGATTTTTCTAATATCTCGTTTGCATTTCGACATTTTTAAATAATTTTTTTTTTTGCATTGGATAGCCGAGGTCCGTCTCTACTGCGCATCTTGGTTACTTTTTCGATTTTGGTTGCAGATATTTTTTAGAATGACACTTTCATTTTCAGAACCGGTTTTGAAAGTGAAAGTAACTTTATTAAAAATATCTGCGACCAAAATCGAAAAAGTAACCAAGGTGCGCTGTAGAAACGGACCTCGGCTATCCAATGCAAAAAAAAAAAAAAAAAATTAAAATGTCGAAATGCAAACGAGATATTAGAAAAATCCCTCCCCATAGGATTAGCATTAGCTCGTGAGTGTCTTCGCCGGCAGGGACAGGACCCTTAAGCAAAGTGCACGTGTTTACGTCATCAAGTGATTTTTATTTCAATGTTTTATTTGTATTTTTATTAATGCTATACTAATTTATTTGTTCTTTCGTTATTTAAAATAAAAATTATGTCAATTTCTTTATTTTGGGGAGTGGTTTGGTGATTTATACAATTTGGCGAGTGGTTTGGCGATTTATATAATTTGGCGAAATCGGTCGACGGGATAACTAAGTAGTACCTATTTTTTAAATGTGATTGTTTAGAATGACTTTTACATGCGAATGTTTTTTTTTTTTTTAACTCTAAAAAATAAATTGCGACTAAGTATAAATGAATGAGAAAATTGCTAATTTATTAAATTCGAAAGCATTATTTTTGTTTGTTTGTTTTTAAATAAATTAGAAATTTTAATTGAATTTTCAGTTTTTCATTTAAAAAATAAATTCGAACTTTGGCATTAATACAGTCGATACGCATGCGTGCAATGAGTAAACAAAAATTTTCACCCTCTTTCATACTTCCAGGAAGAATAAACGGAAAAAGCACGTTTCCTAGGAGTACGGAAATTATTTGTTTAAAAATGACGAATAATTTAGCGTATAAAGATGAATTTTTCTGACAGTGTGTAATTTGATATGTATAACAGTAAAATGTGTTTTCGTCTTCCTGAATAAAATATTAAGTGGAAGCCGTTAGACGCAGAGCTAATAACAATTTTGAAAATCGGGAGTTTCCCCACTCGACATTCCGAACCCTGTTGTAAATGTCCAGGTAGTAAAAGAAAAATGAAAAGGATTTCTTATAAATTTTTCTCACGTTCAACCGAACAGAGCGGCCTACCAAAAAGCTTTTAACTTACATCGCTGCCGGTAGAGAAATTTAACTGCGAACCACAAACACGTGGAAACAAGAACGAAAAACTCTGAGTCAAGCATAGATTATGAAACACTTTCCAACACTCCCAGAATACTTTTAAAAATTTCACCGTTTAAAAAGGCGAAAGATGATATATAAGTAAAAAAATTGGAAAACGCAAAGCACATTTGAAAACACAATATCAGCAATAACCATCTATAATTGGAAAAGGATTGAAATTCCTTTGTGGAGCTCTGTATATGATTTATAGATTTGTCTATATACTTACATAGTATGGTAAAATTAAGTTCAATAGAAACTCATAACATAGTTGAAATTCCCCTTAAGAAATTTCCGGAATAAAAAGAATAATAAACAGAAAGTAATTCTTTTGTAAACCCCTATATATGATCCATAGAACTTATATACAACAAATAATATGCAAAAAAAAAAAAAAAAAAAAAACTGGTCAAATTTAAAACTACATACTGCAACTGAAAATGTATTCCCAGCAATTATTTTTAATATACAGTCCTGTAATCGAATTTTTTTTTATGTCCCTGTAACTGAACGATCAATGCTATGCACGCTATGTTATATAGTAAACCTTCTGCAGTGCATCTCAGTGATTTAATCAATTTCGATAGGACTGAAATAGTGCAACACCATTAAAATACACCACAAACGATTTTCCGCCATAAACCGTAATGTAACGGAATACTTTTGAGTGTACCTGTAAATAAATTATAAATGCTATATTATTCATTTTCAATACCGAACATGCCATAGTATATATATATAGCGCAATAGTAATATATGTAATTCCATGGCAATCCGATTATATTTAGGCGAGATAAAGCACGGACAGACAGACGCCAGGCAGACAAGACAAACCGATTTCATAAACACTTTTCAACTTTGTTGGTGATTTTCCTAATCGGGCGCAGCATGGGGTTGAAATTAGTTTAAAAGCGGAATTAATACTTAATCCGACGGCCGATTTACACGAAAAGCAATACAATTCTTGAGACAATGGTTTTATAATATATTCGCCAAACGGGAGCCCAATGAGGAGTACCGTTTGAGTGTTAACGTGTTTCCTCACCTACAGTTCATGTGTACAGTACTTTCCTTACACTATGCGTTCAAAACGTAAAAATCTGAACTTAAAAATAAGCAAAATGTACACAATTTTGAGTATTTTCTTATTTTGAAATAACTCGAATTATTAAAGTTTCAATTTTGGAAGCAATTCTTTATTTCTTTTTAGTATCTATATATTTTGTTTCTTTGTAATTTCGCTTTCATTTCTTTTTAGTATCTATATATTTTGTTTCTTTGTAATTTCGCTTTCACAAATATGTCCAAAGTTATCGTACAATCCTCTACGTAATAGTTTTGCGATAGTGTGCTTTTGTCTTTTTGTTTCTGCGATCCTCAAGAACCGCTATAGACGAGTCATGTATTCGTTTACAATTGTACTTAAAAAGACATAAACAAGGTCAATTTTTCTTTTTTTGAGTAGTTTTTTTTTTCAACAATGTAGGAGAGATAATGCTTTGGTCCTGCGCATGTCGAATAATATTTGGTCTAAGCATGGAAATTCTATTTAAAGTGAACCCAAAATTTGACCCGATCTCAGCACACTTTAATCCCAATCCGAAATAAAAGAAAATTTATACATATATTAATACACTTATGGAAAAATAGCCTACAATTATATCTCTAATATTGATTTCATCTTTTAAGTTAAAAAATTAACATTGTAGATATGTATTCATTAATGTTCAAATATATAGACTTTTTCACCTGAAAAAAAAGCAGTCAAGACTTTTTTCAGAAATCGGGTCAGCCCGAGCCCTATCCGAAAGAATAATTTACAACCCGAAACAATTAAAGTACACGTGACGGCCCACAACCGGATCCACAACGGAAAAAGATAGCATCAACCCGACCCGATCCGGGCTCGGTTAAAATCGGGGGTCATCCGATCTTATGTGGGACTCTATTTCGGACTCTATTTCTGTAATTTTAAGGACTTCAAATCAGTTATTTTCCATAAAAGTTTTCGGAGAAAATAATCGAAGACTATTTTTTCTATCAACTGGATTAATTAAAAATATTCCTTTTCTGTGAAACGCGATTTCTTTTTTAATTAATAAATACATTTTTTCAATTAATCCAATAATGTCTGATGCCACTGGTCTTATTCAAACGAATACTTTTAATTAAATGTTTTATCAAAGATTTATTCCCAGATGCGAAATAAAATATATCTTAAACACATTTTATGTAAGAATAAAAATTTGGAAACATATATTTCCACTGAGGTAATTATTTATGCCGGTATACTTATTCAACAGTAAGCTATTAATATGGAGTCAAGGAAAATAATATTTCATTATGTAGCTAAAGATGGATTCATTTGTCCCATTAAGGCTACCTATAAACATAAGCTAAATGAATGAGAGGAAAGAATGAGGTTATTTAATGCATCTTTTTGTTCCTCTCTAATCTTCTCTCAGAGAAATTTATGATGTATGTAATGTCTTTTATTTTATTAACCACTCTCAAATAAAGAAGGTTATATAATTTCACTATTTATCTATTATCCATATATAACATTTGAACAGATGCTCCAATTTTGATATTTTCTTCTGTTGGAAAGGGTTTATTTTGATGGTGATCATCAGGATGCTCTGATTTTGATAATTTTTTTTCTATTGGAAAGGGTTCATTTTGATGGTGATCCTGTGTTAATTTCATCAGGATAACCTGATTTTAATAGTTCCTTTTTTGTCCGAAAGGTTTCATATTGATGTTAATCCCATATAAATTTCATAAGGATGCTCGGATTTTGATCTTTCGTTTTCTGTTGGAAAGGGTTCATTTTGATAGTGATCCCGTATAATTTTCGTCAGAATGCTCTGATTTTGATCATTCTTTTTCTGTTGTAAAGGGTTTATTTTGATGGTGATCCCGTATAATTTCATCAGAATACTCTGATTCTGATTTTGATAGTTCTTTTTCTGTTGGAAAGGGCTCATTTTGATAGTAATCCCGTATAAATTTCATCAGGATACTCTGATTTTGATAATTTTTTTCTGTTGTAAAGGGTTCATTTTGATGGTGATATCATATAAATTTCATCAGGATGCTCTGATTTTAATGATTCTTTTTCTGTTGGAAAGGGTTCATTTTGATGGTAATCCCGTATAAATTTTATCAGGCTACTCTGATTTTGATAATTTTTTTCTGTTGTAAAGGGTTCATTTTGATGGTGATCCCATATTAATTTCATCAGTATGCTCTGATTTTAATGGTTCTTTTTCTGTTGGAAAGGGTTCTTTTGATGGTAATCCCGTATAAATTTCATCAGGATACTCTGATTTTGATATTTTTTTTCTTTTGTAAAGGGTTCATTTTGATGGTGATCCCATATAAATTTCATCAGGATGCTCTGATTTTAATGGTTATTTTTCTGTTGGAAAGTGTTCATTTTGATGGTAATCCTGTATAAATTTCATAAGGATACTCGGAATTTGATAATTCTTTTTCTGTTGTAAATGGTTCATTTTGATAGTAATCCCGTATTAATTTCATCAGGATACTCTGATTTTGATAATTCTTTTTCTGTTGTAAAGGGTTCATTTTGATGGTGATCCCATATAAATCTCATCAGGATGCTCTGATTTTGATAATTCTTTTTCTGTTGGGTAGGGTTCATTTTGATGGTGATCCCGTATAAGTTTCATCAGGATCCAGTAATTGTCTATCTGTCTGTCTTTCATACGAAATTTGAATAAATGTGTAAGGTAAATTTAAAAGTATTCATGGCATAGGGTTTATATTTTTTCCAGAGAGACCCAAAAAATTTAACATAGGATCATCTACTACACATAAAACTTTAGATAGCCTAGCAACAACGCTGTTTAAGTACGTAAGTAAATTAGAGTCCTGCTCGGGTCGTTATTTACCTGGTCCGAACTGTAGAAAAAAAAAATCGTTAACCCGGACTCCGACCCAAACACAACATACTTTAACCCGAATCCGAAATGCTTAAACAGAATCCTTAAATGGAAGAAAATTAATCCATATTTTAATATAATTAATGGAAAACTAGTCTACAATTATTGGTCTAATATAAATTTTAACTTTTAGGTTGAGAAAATGAAAATATACCTATATACTCATTGATGTTCAAGATATAGAGCGCAATCATGAGCTATATCAATAAAGCTATATCAGTGATATAGAGCGTTTTTTCTTTTCTTTTTCTTTTTTTTTTTTTTTTTTTTTTTTGAAAAATTGGGTCAACCCCGAACCCGACCTGCAAGAAATAAATCTCAATCTGAATTCGAAAATAAACATGCATAAATAAAGTATTAATCCAACCCGATCTGAACCTCGACCCGGGTTAGATTTGGGAAAAAGGGAGTTACCCGGTCAGACTCTAAAGTGAATGTAGTAGATAACAATAAAGTGGCGTCACAAAATATATCCTATTGTGCCAATCCCACTCTCTCTTTTAAATACTCCAAATGGTATGCAATAAATGAATAGATAAATAGTGAAAATATCGATATTTGAAGACGATTTATTACTATAGTAAAACCCTCTGAATAACGGACACCTCGGGAGCGTAGAATGTGTCCGCTACTCTGAGGTGTCCGCTATTTGGGATTAAAAATGTATAGATACATAAGAGTTAGGTATCGAAAAAGTGTCCGCTAAATAGAGGTGTCCGTAATGGAGGTTCTACTATATTATAATTTTAATTCCTTCCTTTTTTTCCATTCGCAAATTTATCAAACTTTTATGATTAAGGCTCCTGTCCCTGCCGGCGAAGGCACTCACGAGCTAATGCTAATCCTATGGGGAGGGATTTTTCTAATATCTCGTTTGCATTTTGACATTTTTAAATAATTTTTTTTGCATTGGACAGCCGAGGTCCGTCGCTACATCGCACCTTTTTACATTTTCGATTTTGGTTGCAGATATTTTTTAGAATGACACTTTCATTTTCAGAACCGGTTTTGAAAGTGAAAGAAACTTTATAAAAAATACCTGCGACCAAAATCGAAAAAGTAAAAAAAGTGCGATGTAGAGATAGACCTCGGTTATCCAATGCAAAAATAAATAAATAAATAAATAAATAAAAATGTCGAAATGCAAACGAGATATTAGAAAAATCCCTCCCCATAGGATTAGCATTAGCTCGTGAGTGTCTTCGCCGTCAGGGACAGGAGCGTACCTATTTATGCCTGAATTTTTGTTTTCTCAAATTGGTTGGTAAAATCACTTAAAAATTTTGCAAAATGAACTGGAAAAATACTAAAAAAAATTACGCTAAAATGCTTTTGTACTCTTATTTGATAAAATATAAACGTACTAAATGCGGGAATATCCATATGTGGAAAAATGCATAATTATATGTTTTGTCCAAATTTATATAAATTTAGCTTTTAAATTGCATGTTATATACTATAATTAGTATTTTTATAAACTATTAGAAAATACATTTATTTCTTTACAGAGACTAATAACATTATAAGTATTATTAACAATAAATTAAGAATAATCGTATTTGAGGTTAAAAAAACAATTTATTTCAAAATCCACTTGCAAGGCACTTTTTCATCAATAACTGTCCCCTAAATGGCTAATAGAAATATGTACCGATTTGAGCCTAGCGCCCTATAGTTTGTACGTCACAAATATGCATTAAAAATAGGCTTAAACATATAATTTCGCAATTTTAAAAAATACATATTTCAAAAAAGTCTACAAGCTAAGATTATGACTTATTTATTTGGATCATTGATACAGAAAATACAAATAAACTTACTTTTTACGTTTCGCTATCTTAAAAAATGAAAAATCTATAAACACCGAAAAAAGGCCTTCATTTAAGCAAATAAATATCAATCTTATGCTGTCATCTCTCGATAATAGATAAAAACATTTATAGACAATTACTTCATACAATTTTCATTTTGTAAAGAAGAAGAAAATTATAAAAATTTATTAAAATTCGAAACGTCCCAAAAATGGGACGCTACGTGTAATTGGGTTAAATCACAACGACCATTGATGAAATAAAGCTGAAATATGACAGTTTTCTGGAAATAAACGAAAAAGTTGCTATAAATGTCAGGAGAAACTTTTGTTGCTCTGAAGAAGTAATATTTGAGAATTTGAAAAGGAAATGAACGCAACATTATTAATTGTGACGGGTTCATCTATCGTACTGAGTGGCATAAACGTGATATATTTTTATTCTTTGTGCTTGAAGAAATAATAAAACTCGAAATAAACGGCAAAAACTTTTCTGTGACGGAAAAGAGATTTTTGGTACTTTAAAAATAAAATGAACGTTATTTTATTAATTGACAGTTACGTCCATGGCAGGAAAGGGTGTAAATGTGACATTTATTTTTTTTTTAAATAAACTTCAAATAAAGGAAATTCAATTCCTTCCATATATATATATAAACACTTTCCAAGTTTAAAAGTGTTTATGACTTCGGTGTGTCTGTACGTACGTTCGTGCTCTAGCTCTCGTAAGAATACTAGGATTGCTTTGTAATTTTAATATGTTAAAATTGTAAGTAATGTACATTTACTATCGCATGGTCCCTATTGAAAATGAAGCGTGTGGTTTTTATATTTTATTTACAAGGACAGCTAAAAGATTACGGTTAATGAGGAAAAAATCGTTTCAATTTTAACGATGTTGCACCAATTCAAACATAATGAAATTTATATGCATTTATGAAGTGCACTAAAATATGCATCCTGAGGAATATGGGGTTCAAAGCATGTAATATTCATTTACAGGACTACACAACAGAATTCCATTACATAATGGTCTATGGATGAAAATTGTTTGCAGCATATTTTAATTATTTTACACTATTTCAAATATAATGAGATTATTACACAATACTGAGGTTTACTACAATATACTTGCTGTAGAATATGATGCGCATATCATTTATCGTTTATTTGCTGGTATACACAAAAGATTTCGAACCGAAGTATTGTCTATTAGCGATTACAATTTCATAAAATAAAATATTTTCGCAATTGTCAATGATATTTAATCACTAGCCTTAATTAGACACTATAAATATTTAATCTATCTTTGATGAAACGAAAAATAAGTTTAGGCTAATAATAATAATAATAATAATAATAATAATAATAATAATAATAATAATAATATAAGAAGAAGAAGAAGAAGAAGAAAAATTGATTAATGTCTTATCTATACAAAATTGTTATAATTGCTCCTTTATATAGATATATCCATCTATATCGACAGAAAATATAAGAATTTTTTCGCTATAAGATTAATTATAAAATATTTTCGTATTTATCAATACAATTTCATCACATTAGTTTAAGATAATAATAATAATTGTTATTATAAGAAGAAGAATTGATTAATATCTGATTCATGCAAAATTGTTATAATTTCTTCTTGTAGAGATATATTGAACGATACATAGATATTTTTTTCAATAAATTAAAATATAATACAAATTTGCATTTATCAATACAATTTCATCACTGGATTCCATTAAAAACTACAAGTATTTAACCCATCTTCGATTAAACGAAAAATAAGTTGAGGGTACATTTGTCGCATTTAACTCATATACACATTTTTAAATTAAGATCAAAGAACAGAATTTTTTTATTGTTATGATAAGTTACCTTCTTGAAAACTAAAAAGGAAAATTATTTCATAATTTATCGCTGAAAAGGAATTTCTCCTAGGAATAACAGAAGGGGAATACATCACAAAACACACAAATAAATATTCTACTCACGAAAGGACATGGATAAATAAGCATTGATTTTTCGCCCTCAATTGTTTCTTCTTTTCTTCTAAGATATTGATTGTTTTACTAAAATTTAAGATCTATATTTACTGCCAGCCTGATGATTTTTTTTTTTTTTAAATCCAAAATCGGGAACATACATTACCTAAAAAAAAAATTAATTTGATTTTATTTCCATTATAAAGTTCTCTAAACACCATTCTAGTTTTTACTTTATTCTTCATCCATTAACACACATCTATATAAATTGCGATGGTGCCATGTATACTTCATCTATAGTAATAAAGATAGATGTCAATTTTCCGAAGTGACAGCTGCGCGCATAGCTAGAAAATTTAACAGGAAAGTACATGTATGTCGGACAATATACACTTGGAATCTAATTTTTTTAATTTTTGGATTTTTTTCAAAAACAATATGTGATTTTTAGCGGGTTTTTTTTTAAGATCTGTGACGGTTTTTCAACATTAGTAAAAGGAATCCGGTTTCATTCTTTTAGCCCAATATAGTAAATTTTATATAAAGCTTTTCGATAAAGCTTCTTCAGTATTAACACAGCAGTTTTTGAATTTACGTGATTTTTGGCATTTTTTCGAGAGTTTTTGATATTTGTAAAAGAAACCTACTTTGACTATTTTAGCCAAATATAGCAAATTTTCTCTTTTATTATTTTATCTCGAATATCTCGAGAATTTTTTACGCGATTCTCACGTTCCGCGACGATTTTTTGACACTCGTAAAAATAATCCAATTCCAATCTTTGAGCCCAATATAATAAATTTTGTTCAGCAATTTTTGATTTTTTTTCCGATCTTAGCATTTTTTCGAGTTTGGCGGCGATTTGTTTGACGATTTTTGTTCTGAAAACGAAAAGAAACTCGCTGGAAATTTTTGCTACTGTCGTGATTAACACCATTTCTCCTTTAAAAGGTGTCAAAAGACACCTTTTAAAGTTCTTTATTTATGGTTATTTTATCGTAATTTTTAGATTAAAACAATCGCAAATCATTTTTAATGCACTGAACACTTCTTTTAATACTTACTAGCTTTAAAAATTAGAAGCAAAATAAAACATAAATTAAAACTTTAAAAGATGTCATTTGACACAGGTAGAAATAGTATTAAATTCAAGTTGGAAGAATGCCAAATCGGTTCGTATAGTAAAGTGAACGACAATCCTGAAAACTTTAATTTAAACTGTATACTAAAAAAAATCACAATAAATCAAGGTTCATTTGATTTGAGACCCGAGCGGACGTAGCCCCACTCTGGTGTACGCTATCCAAAAGAAGTGGAACCTGCAACCCCAGGTTCGTTTAACCCGAGATTTGTTTCGGAAAAATCGACCAGCGAAGTAGGCGTAGCTTTGCTAGCATCGAAATAAAATCAAATTAATATAATAAGTCAAATACATTAAAATTTGTTTTTAATGCATGCATTAGTTCGTTTTCCGCGCATTAACGAATGTAAAAATTATGATGGTGTTATGAGCGCTTCAGTTCGAAAATAAATCAAACCTATATAATTCAAATGCACTACTTATGATCCTTACTACGGATTTAAAGAATCTTCAAACAAAAATCAACGGGGGAAACATTAAGTAAAGTACCTGGCCCCATTATGGCCCACCTAAGGTTTGATTGCTTTTTTCACCATGTTAATATTTTTTTTTCCCGGAAACTATTTATGCTGTTGCTTACAGGGATTAATGTAGTAAATAAAAGAAAAGATTTTATACTTGTAATTATACTATTAAAAATTATATAAGCTGAAATGTAAAAAGTGTCATATGGGCCATATTGGGAACACACCGTTCTCAAAATGGCCCACTTTGTAAATTTTCAGAAAATTGCAAAATAAAAATTAGAAAATTGCGAAAGAATTTTAAATCATTATATGTTATATAATATATATATACTTATTATATATACTTATATATAGAATAATTGCAATTTTTTGATAGCCAGGAAAATCACAAAAAAATCAATCACACAAAAAATTAAAGTTAAAACAATTTTTTTGAAATATTTATTTTTACTAAGAAATGTATTAATTGAAGAACAGAAGTGAAACAAAATTATGTTCGTAAAAAATATATATACGCTTGAAGTCATTACGAACTTATGGCCCACCCTGGCCATAATGGGAATCTCCGCCATTTTTTTTTATTTTGCCCCCCAAAAACGGATATACTAATAGGTAATTATAAAACTGTTGATAGTATCTTAAAGTAGGTTAACTGTATTACATTCATTTATACTTTGTATTAAATACTAACAAACATTAATAATACGAAATATTCCTTACTTTTAAGAAATAATAACACGAGTTTTTTTGGCCGAAAATTTCACTTCCTTTGCCAGTAGCGTCGCTCACGTGATACGACATCGCCTTTATTGGTTTTTTTTTCCACTTTCTATCGCCCTGAGGTAGAGGTCTGCACGGGCCCGGGCTTGGCCCGGCGGAATGAAGGCGAATTTTCCAACGGGCCGGGCCGGTAGAATTAGGACAATTTTTTCAACGGGCCGGGCCGACAGACAAAATAAACGGGCCGGGCCGGCAAAAAAATTGAACGGACCTGCAGGGCCGGGCCAATAAAAAAAATAATCGGGCCTATCGGCCCGATATAAGAATTCAAGCTAAGCAGATAAAATACGAGCCATTTTCAATGAATATGATTTTCTCGAGAAGTATAAATGTGCGTCACGAGCCGATGCGAGTTGAACAACATCAATACAGATATGTAACATGTCCATCGTAGAGATCGGCATTGTACAGTTACAAGATGTCTGATTACGGGTTTAATATTTTTTCAGCAGGCTCGTGCCGGGACGGAACTGGTCTTAATCGATCTCAGGATGTGTAGGACAGGCATTATGTTTTGTAAAAGTATTAATAGTGATAATGAACTTCTGTTAACAGTATCTTTGGAAATATACCTTAAGGGGTTCTCATATTCACTGCTCAACAATGCGAAACTTTCAAACACATTTTTAACTATAAAGGCATAAAATTAACAGGCCTGACTATTGAAGGCATTTGGAAACGAATAGCTTTCTCCATATTTGATACATTACTTACAGAGATAACAGAGAGTCTTGTCATGTGACTGTACGTTTTTCTCCTTTCCTGTGCTATCGCTTCCGGAAATTCGATTCATAATGCTAACTTTGGCAGTATTTTCAGAGAAAGATATATTGCTTTTATCTATGAAAAAGAAGGCATTTACATAGTTTCTGAATAAGAATACCTGCCAATCTTACGCGTTTCCGAAAAGAAATGAACTCTCAAATGTGTCGAAATGTAACTTTTTTCGATTTGAGAAAAGCCTTAAAAATGAGAGAAATATTTTCGCAAATCTACTTTTTATCATACAGCTTCAAAAGGTATCATGTTTTTAATCCTTTATTCTGAACTACATTAACTTTTTAATGAATCCTTATTGGAATTTCGAAATGTCTGTAGAGACGATGACGACTAAAACACTGTGTAATCGTTAATGTTTACTATTGTGTGTTTTCTGCTTTGCGAACACATAGTAATCTAAAATATACTGTAAAATTTTCCCGTAAATATGTACGTAGTACTCATTAAAAGAATCTTAATTGTATGTCGAGAAAAAACGGATTTTTTTTTTGTAGAAATTGAATCTGGCCGGGCCGGGCCTGTTTTCACTAATTTTTGTACGGGCCGGGCCCGAAATTCATCCGGGCGAAAATCAATCCGGGCACGGGCCGGAAATTCCGGCCCGTGCAGACCTCTACCCTGAGGGTCGAACGTATACTGGTCATCTATTGAATTAAAAATAAAGTAAATGAAATATATGACGTGGACCATATTGGGCCAGGTACCTTACATATCCTAAATTAACAAAATCATAAAACAAGAACGTAAAATCATGCTTTAAGCATAGATTATGAAACACTTTCCAACACATGTAGAATGCTATAACAAAACTTCACAGTTTAATAAAATGAAAAAGGTTGTCTAAATAAACAACGTGTGAAACAAGCAACACATTTGAAAACTTAATTTCATCAATTTTCATCACAAGATGGAAAAAAAATCTGATTTTTCTTTTGCAGCCCTTTATATGTACTATATATTTATCACATAATACATAGTATTCTAAAATTTAGTTCAATTAGAAAACACATATCACAGTTGAAAATCCCCTTCAGCAATTTTAATCAATAAACGGAAATGTATTTCAGATGTTTTGTGCAGCCCTGTATATGATGTGTAGATTTTATACACACTAAGGAATATCCAAAATGTTTAATTTAAATGCACGTACCAGGACAGAAAATGTACTACTGCCAGCAATTATTGTTCATAGAAAATACTGTAACCGAATTATTTTGTGTGTCTTCGTATATCAATGATGAATGCTCTGCAGATCATATTCTATAGTAAATATCTTGCAGTACACTTCAGAAATATAGATCTATTCATATGTGTTACATGAATAAGGCTAATGTCAGACGGACGTCTTTTTGCACGCTTTTGTACTGACGTCTTATCCCTACACAATGCCGCTAGCATTGTGTAGGGATAATACGTAAGTAAAAAAGCGTGCAAAAAGGCGTTCGTCTGACATAAGCCTAAGATACACCGCAAACGATTCCTCTCCGTAGACCGTAAGGGGCTATACATATATAACGTTATCATTTTAGGGGGGGGGGGGTCTGACAAATGATATCGTAAGATATCTCTAGGGGGAAAGGGGGTTCGTCTTCTGATACCGTTATCATTTTTGATCCAACCACAATTTTCTCTTTTTAACTTGTTCTTTACATAAAAATAGTCTATTATATTTTTTTAAACTGCTCTGTATTTTTATGGAAATACAAATTTATTACTAATATCATTAAATGATTGTAAAGTTAATTCCAAAATATGGAATACTCCAACGTTTGGCATTCCTGTTCTTCTGCCATATGTGTATGAATATATAATCTGCTGTTCGAGAAGACAGCTGCGAAATATGTTTGAAATCACATTTGTTGTGTTTATTAGTAAGTAAATGAGAAAGAATATTGTCCACCTGTTTCGTTGTTAAGAAGTTCTGTGTTTACCCCCCCCCCCTCGCACACACACACACACTCGTGCGGGGGCAAATGCAAGAGGACATTATGCAACAAAAAGCCATTATTAAATACTTTTAAATAGTAACTATTTATTTTAAGTGTTATATGCTATAAAATTTGTTCATATACAAAGTGATATTTATTATTGATTTCGCTTCATTTGAATCAATAAAATATGTGAAAAAATAAATGCATAACCCCAAGCAAAAGAAAAAAATTCAAAAGATTAATTTGATTTTTAAATTTTCATAACGATATCATAACGAGGGGGGCGGGTCGAGGTATGATAACGTATGATATCGTAAGGTGGGGAGGGGTCCAAAACTACCAAAAAGTTGATAACGTTATATATGTATAGCCCCTAATGTAATGGAATTCTTTTGAATGTCTCTGTAAAGGAACGATGAATTCTATCCATACCATATTCTGTAGGAAGTATCTTGCAGTATACTTCCAGAGCTATATATAAATTTCAATGAGTTTGTAATTCTGAAATGTTATTAAAAACCACCGCAAACGATTTTTCCCAATGGGCCGTAATGTAACGAAATTCTTTTGAATGTCCCTGTAAAGGAAGTGTAACTTCTACATGCTTCATTTTCAATACCGAGCATGCCATAGTGAATATCAATAACACATATCAATTTCATGGCGATCCGTCTATATTTACGCGACGGAAGACGGACAACAACACGGACAGACAAAGAAACCGAAGTCATAATAGTCCAGGGAATAGGGAATTTTACCTAGCAAAATTAATGGTAGTTCTGGAAAGTGGCTTACTTTATGTTTTTTGGGTCGTTGAATCCGAATTTGTAACTTCCCACCAAAATTTCCCCCGGCAACCCCCCCAAATTTTGGTAAAAAGCCCCCCAAAAAAGGTTTTTATTAAAAAAATTATTTTTATTGTTTTAGGGGAAAAGTATCTAGAAATTCAGAAAGTAGACAAAATTTGCAACAAATTAGATATATGACATTATGACTTAGGATGAAGGGGAAGGGGTATCTGCCTCGGAACATGCGCACAGATATGTGTGTTTAAAATGAACTACTTTTAAGTATTTACAATGATAATATTTTTAGTTATGACTATTTTTATTCATTAAAAATATAAAACTTTTATTTATTTTTTACAAAATATATTTTTTATGTAGTTAATGAAATAATTTTGGCCTAAGAGTAGTTCATTTTAAACACACATATATGTTTAGTATCTTTACCAAATTTCATGACAATCCATACATACTTTCTCAAGATATCATGCGCGCAATGACTTATGGAGTAAAACAAAGAGCTATTTTGATTTCAACAATACACAAATTCTGTAAAAGGCTATTAATTTTCTAATAACAGCATATTACAAAGCACAATCTGTTTAATCAATATCCAAAATTTCATGTTTATACATAAAAAGATTTTGAAGATAGACTAATTCAAACTTTGAATTTTTTCGTTAAATTTCGTCGCGTTTTTAAAAGGTACAAGACCCTTTAAAAGCCTGCAGTTTTATATTCAGATTACTACAGTTACGAATAAACTTGCACTATGTTCTTTTAACCTGTTTACTCAAATGCTTAAATAGAAAATCATAATTAAAGATTGCTTACATCTACTATTTTAATTACTATTTACAACTACTATCGCATCGAAACTAAAACTGCAGTTTGTTAAAATCACCATATAACGATCCCAATTATCGTTATATTAGTCGACGAGAGTTCAACTCTACCTGTGTTTCTATTATTTTCAACTTTTCACTACTGTACTACTGGTAACATTACAACCAGTTACTTCGTTCACTAGTTAAACCTTCCAATGTTAGAATAATCTAACACACTCATATATATATATATCACATTTTTATGGACCCGATAACTTTCGTAATTCTGCACAAATCTCTTCCAAGCTGATACATAAAATCAAGGGGTAGAAAATGTCGGTTAAGCTCGTTAATGGGCAAAATCGGACCAAGGGGATGGAAATAGGGAGGGGTTTTGTGAAAACCAAAAAAACCCCATAACTTCTTAATTTTTATACATATCAAATCAGTTTAAAGTTATTATTACGTCTAGGAAAAGGACCAAAAATTTATGTATCACAGATTTTTGATGAAATTAAAAATAGGCTCAAGGGGCGCAAAAATAGGGTTTTAGGGGGGGGGGGGATTCATAACTTCGTCAATTCTTAAGATATCAAATTCACTTAAACTTATTATAAATCTTCTTAATATTATCTACAACTTTTACATTGACAAGTTTTTGATAGGACCAACAATTACTGCTAAAGAAAAAAAAATTAAAAACGAAAAAAAATGGGGGTTGAATAAGAAAAAAGTCCTTCCGGCCAGTGCCAGGAGGAAGAGGTAGCTTTCATATTCCTTATTTTAACAAAGCCAACTTATATTATTCAAACACACGAAGCTTAATTTAGTGGAAACCGAATACAGGAGATTGAATACTAATTTTTATCAATACTAAATCATTATGAATGAGAATTTCGCGAAATTATTCAGCTTTATCCAAGCTGCTTTTATTTAAATTAACTTATATTTGGCTGCCAAATTCGGCGATTTCTTAAAGTGCCTGCCATTTTAAGACAACATGGTGGATGAGGCTAACCAGTGAACTTGGTCGAGACCTTAGTAATTGCTGTGCACATGCTCACTCACATCGGAATCGATTGATATATACGAGTGCTGTCCCAGGCAAAAAATCAGATTTTTCAAAATGTCACCCACATTAGATATTGAAATTTATATCTGAGCCATTTTTTAAGATAAAGACAAACAAAAAATGCTCCTGAATCCTTACATCAAGGTCAAATACTTAAGAAAGAAACCTTTTTCAATTTCTAATTTTTTTTGCACCTCACTTTAAATATAATTTTTTTTTTAATTTAATGGCCGCCATTTTTAAACAAGATGGCTGATGAAGCTGGCCAGCAAACTTGGTCGAGATATTGATGTATACTATCCACATGCCTTCTTACATCGAAATATGAGAATATGTGTGTTATCGCGTGACAAATACAAGATCGCTTCAAAATGTTAGCCATGCTAGAAATTCAAAGTGCTATAATTCAACCATTTTTTAAGATGTAAACAAAAGAACAAATTTTCAGAAACAAAAACTGCTCCGGAATCTTTGTATCAAGGGCAAACACATAAAAAAAATCTTTTTCATTTTCCAGTTTTTTAATACCTCATTTTTAATTTTAAATTTATTTTTTTAAATGGCAACCCTTTTGAAACAAGATGGCGAATGAAGATGGCCAACGAACTCGGTCGAGACATACGTATGTACTATGTACAGACCAAGTTACTTCCAAATCGGTTCATAAATACGCCTGTTATCGCGTGACAAAAATCAGGTCGTTTTAAAATGTCAGCCACAATAGAAATTCAAAATGCTATAACTCAGCCATTTTTTTAGATAGAGACGAAACAAAAACTGTTCCGGAATCTTTGTATTAAGGTCAAACACATACTAAAAAAATCTTTTTCATTTTCCAATTTTTAGGTATCTCATTTTAAATTTAAAATTTTTTAAAAATATTTTAATGGCCGCCATTTTGAAACAAGATGGCGGATGAAGCTGGACAACGAACTTTGTCGAGATATTTGTATGTACTATGTACACATCAAGGTACATCCAAATCGGTTCATAAATACGCCCGTTATCACGTGACAAAAATCAGGACGTTTCAAATTGTCAGCCACGCTAGAAATTCAAAATGCTATACCTCAGCCATTTTTTAAGATATTGACGAAATAAAAACTGTTCCCAAATCTTTTTATCAAGGTCAAACACATAAGAAAAAAATATTTTTTCAATTTTCAGTTTTTTGGTACCACATTTCAAATTTAAATTTTTCTTAAAAATTTAAATGGCCGCCATTTTTAAACAAGATGGCGGATCAATCTGGCCAACGAACTCGGTCGAGACATTGGTATGTACTATGTATAAACGAAGTTACATCCAAATCGGTTCATAAATACGCCTTTTATCGCGTGACAAAATTCAGGACGTTTCAAAATGTCAGCCACGCTAGAAATTCAAAATGCTATAACTCAGCCATTTTTTAAGATATAGACGAAACAAAAACTGCTCCGGAATCTTTGTATAAAGGTCAAATACATCAGAAAAAAATATTTTTCAATTTTCAATTTTTTGGTACCACATTTCAAATTTTAAAATTTTTTAAAAAATTTAAATGGCCGCCATTTTGAAACAAAAAGGCGGATGAAGCTGGCCCACGAACTCGGTCGAGACATTGGTATGTACTATGTACACACCGAATTACATCCAAATCGGTTCATAAATACGAGAGTTACTGTGTGACAAAGGTCATATATATATATATATATATATAATATATATATATAATATATATATATATATATATATATATATGTATGTGTGTGTGTGTGTCAATTTTGAACGGAGGGTGGTTTCGAGGTCTAGGGTCATGATCGATGAAAATATACCAAAATTTTTTGAAATCGCTTTCCTCCGAACGGCTGCAATAGGTAGCTTTTTGTAATGAAAGCTACCTAAAAAATTCATAACTTCGCCAATTCACAAGATATCCAATCCGCTTAAATTTATTATACATTTTCTCAATATTATTTATAACTTTCATATTGACAAGTTTCTGATAGGATCAATTCTTACAGAAAAAATATAGAGGTTGACGAAAAAATTATCGTATTAAGGGTGTACTCAAATCCAAAAGGCTTATTTTCTGACTCATTTTTAAATTCATTTTCGCTCTTAAACGCATCCAGGTTCAGAAACTATATAATGTGCTGTATTGGCCGATTTTTTAATAAAAGCAGAATATATTTCAAAAAATGCTGTCAAAGTGGGCATTTTGGACCAAATTTCCCGAAGCGATAGTGCTGGAAACGAAAAAAAAATGATCGTACTGAGAAAATAATTGTAAATCAAGTTCTGTTTAATTGAAACAAAAATAAAAACACAGGTTGCTTATAAATCTCTTCAAAAAATCACATCAGTAAGTTTCATGTTTTTACTTCTGAAAATGTGTCAGAAAATTTCGAGTTGTTGGTGTGGAAAACTATTTTTTTTAATACCGCCTTAATATGATTCTGATAAAACGAGCTTTTACAGAAAAATGAAATTAAAAATTCGTCAAAAGCGGTCAGATAAAATTGTTAAACTGAGTTTGTCTCTAATCTTGATTTAATTTTTGTTGGTGAAATTAGTACTTAACTTCGAAATCTACCTCCGCCTGTAGGCCGAGCCGGCTGTGATTTTTTTTTTTTTTTTTTAATCTTTTGAGTAAAGGGTGAAGTAAGATAATTTATTACAACTCTTCTCTTTTCCAATGTATGATTATTTTCCATTTCTCGCTGATGCTTTATACAATTCTTCCAGAAGCGATTATTTTTCACAGATATTTCTCTTTTCTTCCCCCCCCCCTTTTTTTTTCGTTAGTTTAGTAATTTTATTCTTTGAATCGATTAGTAAACGTAATTCCTGTGGATTTAAAAATAAATAAGTAAAACTCCTAATTAGCTCATTACTTTTATTCAAGGTAAATTTTGTTTTTCAATAAAAAAAAAAGAAATATCCTTTCTTATTACGTTTTTTATAATGTCATAAAATTCTAAGAAAAACTCAAAGGAAATTAAAAATATTTTCCCTTAAAAAAATATATTACTGCAGCCAAGAAAAACTGTTGTATTGTCGGCTAAATCGGAAAAGATTTACAATCCTTTGAATCGATTCGTAAACACAATTAGTGAAGTGTTACCTTTTTTTACAGTGAATTAAAAAATAAATATAAGTAAAACTTCTAATTAGCTCATTTCTTTTATTCAACGTAAATTTTGTTTTTTAATACGAAACATACATCATTTTTTATTACGTTTTTTATAATGACATAAAATTCTGAAAAAAAAAAAAAAAAAAAAAAAAAAACCACGAATTAAAGAAAAATATTTTTTTTTCCTTTTTTTAAATATCATTGCAACGAACAAAACCTATTATGTATTATCGGCTAAATAAAGATTTATTCTTTGAATCGATTGGTAAACATAATTAGTGAAGTATTACTTTTTTTATTGTAGATTTAAAAATAAATATGTAAAACTTATAATTAGTACGCGTTACTTTTACTCAACGTAGATTTTGTTTTTCACTAATTAAAATAAACTAGTTGGATGTGCCAATCCCAAAACTTTCTTCTATCTCATATATTTTAATATTTCAAAATGTTGTTACAAATCAAAGAATATAAGCGTTGAAATTAGTGTGAATTAATACGAACTAAAAGACCTTCTTAAAATACCATTAAAAACTTAAATACGCTAAGCCTTTTTAAAGATCTGAGTCTTTCTCAGGGGCGGATCCAGAGAATCCTTTTGGGGGGGGCGATACCGAGTGACAAATAATCAACGTAGTCATACTTTCTGTTGCTCAAATCCTTCCTTGCAGTTAATTATTAAATGAATATGAAATTAATGCGATTTAAAAATGTTACAGACTCTCGATTATCCGACACCCTATTAACCGAAACACTCGGTTATCCAGCACTCTTATTTTATAATCCGCCCTCTCCGCAAAATATCGTTTATTGTTACTTACTAGGTCGTAAAATTAAAAACGTTATAACAGAATTTATTTATTAAATGTCTTTTTTTTTTCTTTTTCTGTTTACTCTTATACTATGGTAATTATTTATCATATTTTTTGTTCTTTTTGTTATGGTAAACAACGTTAATAACACAACCCTGCGATGATTATCTTTTTAAACTTTTGATAATTGATTTTGATGTAAGACTTTTTAAAAATTTGCGATTTATGGAAAATCCTAACGTGATGACATGGTAAAAAATGAAGATCATTTTTGGATTCAGCACTAAAAAATACATAAGAACCAATTATCGAAAGCTGAAAAACATAACCATCGCATCCATTTTTTAATATCAGATTTCTGAAAGAGGATAATCTCTGAAAAAGGATCCCCTTCAGAAATCTGACGGGCCTTTAACATACTAGAAAGTCAAAATGTGTCATCTAAGTGGTGTGTTACCTCTTCACTGGCGCGGATCCAAGGAAGGGGGGCAGAGATCGCCCCGATCGCTCCCCCCCTTTGGATAAAAAAATATAAATCCACCGATTATCGCGAATTTCGACAAATGGTCGCCGAAAAAAATCAATTTCGTCAATCGTTCGCAAATAAAAAAAACGCGAATTTCGTCAAAGTATCACGCAAAAAAACGCGAATTTCGTCAAAGGATCACGCAAAAAAACGCCAATTTCGTCAAAGGATCGAGCATAAACGTGAATTTCATTAAAAAAGCGCGGAAAAAACGTGAATTTCGCCAAAAAAATCGGACATTTCATTAAAGGACCACAAAAAAACGTGAATTTCGTAAAGGACCACGAAAAAAACGCGAATTTCGTCAAAGGATCGCAGAAAAAACGCAAATTTCGTCAAAGGATCGCAGAAAAAACGCAAATTTCGCCAAAGGAATGCAGAAAAAAACGCTAATTTCGCCAAACAATTGCAAAAAAACGCTAATTTCGCGAAAGAGTCGCACAAAAATGCGAATTTCGTCAAAGAATCGCGAAAAAAAATACGCTAATTTCGTCATAGGTCCGCGGAAAAAACGCACAGGTAGCACCAGGAGGAGATTCCCCTAGGTGCGCATCCACGGGGGTGGGGTCGATCGGGGCGGTCGCTCCCCCAAGATATAAATCCAATGTTTTTATCGGCAGTTTTCGCGGAACAGACAGACAAGCAAACGAAAATACTTTTCAGGTGTCAATGGTAAACCTCACTGACGTTTCAGCAGTTAGTGAACAAAATAGGATTATATCCTGTCAAAAGGCATATGGCGCCATAATTTTTTACACTAATGGGTTGAGGTGGGGACGATTCCATTTCGTGTACCTTTTGTTGAATCTCTACAACAGAAATTGACAACGTTATGCGGATCCCTTTAAAGTGTCGAAACTTTTTCGTTCTTTCAAAGAAGCTGCAATTCTAATTTCTGTATAACGATATTTTTGAGGAGTGCTTTATTGTTTGAGAAAAGAATGGGATTCATAGCAATTTCCAAAGAAAGAAAGAAACAAGAAAAAGAAAGGTCCTTTGAAAAATTCAAGCATCTTAATGTTTTCTGAAGAAAACCAATAATGTGTTAAAAATATACTGTTATTTCCACCCACATTGGTAAATTTCAAGGGTATTTCATGAATGAAAAAAAATGATTATGTCCTAATCCTAGTCAGTTAAAAGCTAAAATGAGTTAAGTGTGTTGATTTCTTAAAAACCAACTAGGTAATTTAAATTAAAAAAATAAAACTTTGTAAAAAATCACCACAAAATAAAAGCAAAACATAAGACGCGTTTCGAGCTAAAAATATAACAGGCCGTCATCAGCTACAGTAAACACGTGTCCGTAAGCGGACAAGGTCAAAAATGAACTGAAAGGGAGAGAATGTTGCAAAGAATTCGACAGATGGCGCAAGCTGAAAGGGGAACATACAGAAGAGAAAAGTGTTGCCAAAACATAGAAGAGAAATTGATAGGGAAAAATGGAAATAAAAGAAACATCATCCCTAATCCCATCATACCTAAACCAGAAAGGAAATTTATATAAACTGAAGAGTTTTTCTTCAATAAAATGCATATAAATTATCACATAAAAGAAGAGACAGTGGATTACCCATGGCGAAACCCTCAGTTTGAGAATTGAAAGAATTATTAAACTGAAAAGCAGTTTGCCTGACACAAATACTAACTAAATGCAGGATTTCATCAATCTCCATGGAAGAGTAATGAAATTCGCGCAACCTTCTTTCCAAACAATCAATTGCCCCTTAAACAGGCACGTTAGTGAAAAGGGATTTAACATCTAAGGAAACCATTATATAATTGCAAGGAGAAAGGCGTTTAATTTTATCAACAAAGTCAAAAGAGTTTTTCACAGTGTGAAAGTTAGTGGAAGATAAAGGAGCGAGTAACTTAGAAAGGAACTTGGCAAGTTTATAAGAAGCAGTACCAATATTGGAAACGATAGGGCGAAAGGTAAGAATAGGTTTATGGACCTTAGGAAGAGCATAGAAACGAGCACAATTAGCGATAGAAGGGGTGACCAAACGTTTGGTGTTATCATTAAGAAAGACAGAATTTTTAATGACATGCTTGATACCAGATAAATGCTTAGTAGAAGGATCCTTCTTTAATTTGGAATATGGACCAGAGTTTAACATAGATTCAACGTGGGAAATATAATCAGATTTATTGAGAAGAACTGTTTGACCGCCTTTATCAGCCTTACTAATAAGAAGGTTAGGAACGGAATTAAGTTCCTCATGCTTTTTTAAATCATCCTCCTCAACAAAAAGTGGCGTCCTTTTATACTTTTGTTTTTAGGGCGTTACGCATTTGTTCTGACTCTTCTACTCTCAATAATGAAATTAATTATCTCAAATCTCTTGCCCTTGCTCGTGGTTATAATCCCTCTTTGATTGATAAAGTTTTGTATAAATTTAATAAGCCTAAACGTCCTTTTTCTGATTCAAATAATCCTCCTAATTTTAACTCTATAATAGTTCTGCCCTTTTATTCTCTTCTCTGTTTTAAAATTGCTAAAATCCTTTCTCGTTTTAATTTTAAAGTTATCTTCAAACCTATGAATAAAATTAAATTATCTTCTCTAAAAGATTCTATTCCTACTGAGAACCGGTGGGGTGTTTATTTTATTCCTTGCTCTTGCAATTTAGGTTATATTGGTCAAACAAAGAGAGCTTTAAAATTCAGATTAGGCGAGCATCAGAGGTATATTGCAAATCAAGAAATCTCTAAATCTTCGATTGCTTCACACTGTTGGTCTTCCAGTCATTGTTTCAATTTCCCCATGGCCAAAATTATTTCTTCCCCTGCCTCTCCCTCTCACTTGGAATTTCATGAAGCATATTTTATTTCTAAAAATTCTGCTAATCTTGTCAATGATCTCCCATCATCTCCTTTCCTATCTCCAGCGTGGAAATTACTTTTGTAATTCTTTTCCATCTTTTCTTGTTTCTTTTCTTTTTATTTTGTAAAAAAAAAGGATCTTTTGGTTTTTTCTTGTTTTATTCTTTTATATTTCTTTCTTTATTATTATTATTTATATATTTTAATTTACTTCTTTTATTTTATTTTAATTTTGTTTATTTCTCTTATTTCCATTTTTTCCCTATCAATTTCTCTTCTATTTTTTTGGCAACACTTTTCTCTTCTGTATGTTCCCCTTTCAGCTAGCGCCATCTGTCGCATTCTTTGCAACATTCTCTCCCTTTCAGTTCATTTTTGACCTTGTCCGCTTACGGACACGTGTTTACTGTAGCTGATGATGAACTGTTATATTTTTAGCTCGAAACGCGTCTTATGTTTTGCTTTTATTTTATGGTGATTTTGTACAAAGTTTTATTATTTTAATTGACTCATATCGCCAGTTTTCGGTGCTGTTTCGCTGTCAACTTAGTAATTTGTTCTTCCGTTCTTTGCCCGGATCTAACCCCCCCCCCCCCGGTGGATGCGCGCCTGGGGGAATCTCCTCCCAATGCTAATTGTGCGTTAATTTTGGCGACCCTTTGACGAAATTCGCGTTTTTTCAGCGATTCTTTCGCGAAATTCGCGCATTTTTTTCGCAATTCTTTGAAGAAATTCGCATTTTTTTAGAGATCTGTTGACGAAATTAGCGTTTTTTGCGTGATTCTTTGACGAAATTCGCGATTTTTCGCGATCCTTTGACAAAATTGGCGTTTTTACGCGATTCTTTGACGAAATTTGCGTTCCTTTTGCGATCCTTTGACCTGCGAACGATTGACGAAATTGATATTTTTCGGCGACCATTTGTCGAAATTCGCGACAATCCGTGGATTTTTTGGGGGGGGCGATCGCCCCGATCGCCCCCCCCCCCCGTGGATCCGCGCCTGGTCTTTCTTCGTCAGGCACAAAGAAGACGTGCTTCTAATATGAAAGTAGCAACAAGATTCAGAACTGATGAGTCTTGCTGCTGCTTTCATAGTAGTTAAGCACTTCGGGTTGTCAAATTTATTATATTTTTGTAAAAAATAACATCTTGTTACGAAAGATTATTCCTGTTACTCAAATTCGAATCAAGCATTTATTAACATCTTTAAGTGCTCAATATCTTTTCACGATTTTTTTACACGGACTATAAAACCGTTATAAATTTAACCGATAAAAATTTGAAAGAGTTCGGAGAAAAAGAACTATTTAAAATAAAAAAATGCTATGAAGCGATTCTACATGGAAAAACAAAAAAAGTCTTCTTACGAGCGCTTTTACTTCTAACAAGAAAGAAAAAAAATCATCCGTCAAGCATAGATTATGAAACACTTTCCAACACACTCAGAATAATGTAAAAAATTTGCACAGTTAAAAAAAATTAAACTATTACCCTGCTTTAAACCTATGGAGACGCATAACACATTTCAAAACCCAATTTCAGCTGTTCCCATCTACAATCGGAAAATTATCCGAATTTTTTCAGCAGCCCTGTATATGATATATAGATTTGTATCTACTAACTGCATGCATACCAAAATTTAGTTCACTTAAGAAATACTTATGCTTCAGTGGAAAATTCCCCTTCAGCCTCTAATAAGGAGAATGGTACGTGTGTTCTTTTGTGCAGCCCTGTATATAGGTACATAATGTTTATAGTGAGTAACATGCAAAAAATTAATTACATTTGAAAGCGCATACCGAATTTTAAACCGTACACTCCAGCAATTATTACTCAAAGACAATATTGTAACGGATTTCTTTTATGTGTGCCTGTAAATAAATAAAAAATGCTATGAATTCCCTGTTCTAACGTGATCGTAGTGAAATTCGGTGATTTATATCAGTTTCAATACATTTGAAAGGGCGTCATGTCATTAAAATACTCTGCAAACGATTTCCCCCCATATACCATAATGTAATGGAATACTTCTGAGTGCCCCTGTAAATGAACTATTAATCCTTTTGTCTCTCATTAAATGCTTCCAAAAGCTTAGACTTGAACTTAAATTTCGAGCTCAAAATCGGAATCGTTAGGAGTGGTTAAGTAGCGCAAACTGAACTGTGTTCAGGAGTTGAAATTTGACCCACTCCCCACCCCTCCTGAACACCGTTCAGTTTACGTTACTTAAACACTCCCAACGATTCAGATTTTCAGTTCAAAATTTAAGTTTAAGTCTATACTTTTGAAATCGGCATTTTTTGAACTTTATCTTTAAAATTTATTTTCAAGAAAATACTGACATAATGAATAGTTTTAGCGAAAACCGCAAACGAATCGACCAATTTTTCCGTTTTTCATAATCATTTGAAATTTTGACCCTAAACTTTAATGGCGCCTATCTCCCTCGGAAGAGGTTTGGGACCCATAGTTTCCTATTTAATATTGTTTGTCTTGATGTGTACTATCGCCCCTTACAGTTTTGTCCAAGAGTTTAGATTCACCCTGTATATATTCAAAAAAATTTCTGATGTCAGGTTACTAAAAGGGAGGATTGACACAATTGTGTGAGTGCAGGGTGAATTTCAGCCACACAAAAAGAAGAAATTGTTTTTTCTTTTTCGCTAGGATCACCTACACCACGGATGGCGAACCTTTCTGAGTATGCGTGCCCAAAAATTCAAAATTATTATGTACCAACATTCTAACGTGCCAGAAACATTTTAACTTAAATAAAATACAATAATTAATTTTTATAGAACTTTTACTTAAATATTTTTACACTTATACTAAATTCGATTCCTATGCTGTGTTTACTCAATAATATAGGCATGTCGCATCGCATTCTATATTAATAATTTATAAATGGGTTCGTCTTTTATTGTATAATTACAAATTAGATCATTTTTAGATTTTCAGGTAGAAACAGGTTCAATAGATACATAATTATTTACGTTAACAGTTAAAATTCAATTTTCGAAATTAAAATCTAAATATAATGAAACCTTAAATAACTTAAAACTCTATGCCTAAAGAAAATAAAACCTAATCTGAAATAGAAGCGTAACAATTAGATATATTACTACACAAACTATCTCTTAAAATTAAATTTTCAAAAATAATGCCATTAAAATTTGATAGAAAAGCAAAATGATTTGGAAAACACTATACGTTGAATCGTTTGTCGAGAAAAGCCGCTTTCATAGAAATTTATAATACCTTAATTCATTCAAAGTAACGGAATATTTTAAAGTAAATTATTTACCTGTTACACAAAGCTATACTTTTTGTTGAAAAAAAAAAAAAAAAAAAAAAACTGAATATAATCTATTAGTTTTTTTGCGTGCCGGAGAAGTTTTCTTACGTGCCAAGTTCGGCACGCATGCCATAGGTTCGCCACCCCTGACGTACGCAATTGTGTGGGTCAGGTCTTAAAATTGATATAAGCGCGCATCCAAGAAAAAATTTGGTAGCCGAGTCGGAAAAACTGTAAAATAAATCTTCACTAGACTGAACATTCCTCAACCTGCATATCACCATCAGTATCAGTGATGGAAATATTCGAATACAAAAGTCTCGATTCAGCCAAGTTCTCAAGTGCTCTCGATTCAGTCAGGAGTATTCGAATCACTGCAATAAAATACATAGTTCGAAGTGTATTACATCCATTTAAAATTTTTACCTATATTTATGTATGCAAATTTCACGAATTTGTATTGTAAGAAAAATAAATTTGAAAATATAAAAGTTTTATTTATTCAATTCATTTTATCTTAGAAAAGAAAAGAAAAAATGCTTCTTGATAATGCATATAGACGACTTGCATTGATGTCACGTTGTTGCTAGCAACGACTCATACTATTGCATCTGGAGCCCACACGGAACGTCAAAAACGGAACGTTTGCCGTTAAAAGAACGTGTTGTATTTCTGCTTAATTTAGATTTTTATTATTTTTACTTTCTTCTATCTTTACAAGAAGAAAGTATTGGATTCGTGAAAATTTTCGACTTTCGGTTTTCGACGGATTTACACGTTTTAGGGGTCAGAGAACCCGAAAAACATGTTTTTACAAAATGTCTGTCTGTGAGTCTGTCTGTATGTGACACAAATTTTGTGGGCGCTCTACTCCAAGAACTAATGCACGGAATTTAATAAAAATTGACATTCCCCGTAAGGCATGGTGACGTCACGGCGACGTCGTTGTGAAGTCACACTGTGATTTTGTGACCGTCGATGTGACGTCACGTGACGTCGATGTGACGTCACAGTGACTAGAATGCGAGGTCGTTATGGCCGTTTTAGAGGTCGTTTGTGACGTCACATTGTGATCACTCTGTGAAGTCACGGTGTGACAAATTTGTGAAAAGTGTGTCATTTGTGACTATTTTGGCATTTACTTTGTGACGAACCTGTGACGAAAGCGACAATGCTTTGACGTCACACTGTGACCAATTTGTGAAATATGGGTCATTTGTGACGAACTTGTCATAAACACTGTGATTTCAAATGAAAATCAAATTTCAAATTAATTGCTTAAAAGACGCAAATAGTGAAAAAGATTCCATGCTGGGACTCGAACCCGGGCCATTAGTACAGCGCACTGACATTCTACCGACTAAATCACATGGAACGATACCCAGGCTGGAAAATTTCTCACTATTACATGATGGCGAGGCTACAAACTCAGCAGAAGATGGAATATTTAGCGTGAGCCACCAACATGATGCAAACACGAAACTTAATTAAATCCAGTATCGATTGAAATTATATTAATACTTGGAAATTTTTCCAGAGAGAACCATTCGCCTTGCATACAATATTTCAAATGAAAATCAAATTTCAAATTAATTGCTTAAAAGGCAATTTTAATTTGAAATGTTGTATGGAAGGCGAATGTTTCTCCCTGGAAAAATTTCCAATTATTAATATAGTTTCGATGCTGGATTTCATTAAGTTTCGTGTTTACCGCATGTCGGTGGCTCACGATAAATATTCCATCTTGTGCTGCGTTTGTAGCCTTGCCAACCTGTAATAGTGAGAAATTTTACAGACTGGGCGTCGTTCCATGTGGTTTAGTCGATAGAATATCAGTGTGCTATACTGATGGCCCGGGTTCGAGTCCCGGCTTGGAATCTTTTTCACTATTTGCGCCTTTTAAGCAATTAATTTGATATTTGATTTTCATTTGAAATATTGTATATAAGGCGAAGGATTCTCTCTGGAAAAATTTCTAAGTATTAATACAGCGATGAATTTTGAAATAACCTTTTGCTGTAAATATAAAATCTTATCTTTTTACCGTACTTTTTAGCAAAATATCGCTATTTTGGAGTCCTATTCTTCTAAATCATTTTAAATTTTTCCACTTAAAAAACAATACTTATCAACTGACATATTTTTTTATTCAGTTGTATGCTTGATATTAAGTTCTATGCTTGATATTGAGTTCAAGCTTGATATTTAGAATGTGTAAATTTTTTAATTTGTTGTGATTTGTCATTGCTTTATTAAATACGAACATGGAGACTCACGGATATTAATACAACTATTATTTATAGAGCGGCATGATAAGCGATATTTATTTAAATTTTTTATTCCCGTGTATATTGTATTTTGTGAATATGAGATAAATAGATTTGGTATGTTTTATAGGAAAAGACTGATCTGGGAAATAGAAAAAAAACGAGTAAGAAAAATCATGCGTTAATCATAGATTATAAAATACTTTCCAACACTTTCTGAATGCTTTAACAAGACATCGCAATTTAGGGAAATGACGTAAATAAGATAACTAAGTAAACATTTGAAAAATTGATTTCAGCAGTTACCGTCCATAGCCAAATATGTTTTCCAATTCTTTTGAACAACCCTGTATTTGATCTGTAGGTTGATACACTGAGAAAAATGAAGTACTCAAAAATAAGTAAACCGACGTACTCATATCGAATTGAATATTTTTGGATCAAAAATGAACCCATGCTTTCTCTATTTTGAAACATCACATGTTATCAAACCCAAACAAAGGAATAGTTTTATACCCTGTAATGGTTCATTTCATTTATGGCGGCATAAATGATGTTTATTAATGTAAATATTAAATTATGCACAGCATTTTAAAAATAATTTAAAAGTGCTTGGAAATAATGCTCTTGTCATAAAAATATTCGATTTGAGTATCTTGTTAAGAATTTTGCTATTTTTCTTAATAAATAATCAATTAAACATTTCTTGTTAAGAACTTTGAACGGGAAATAAATGTCAGTACATTTTTACTTTAAATTTTAGGTTTTTCTTTTTTGGGGGGGGAGGGGGGCAGTACATAATGATTCATATTTGATCACAACCAATGAATAAAAAATGAGTACATGTGTTTCTCAACTTTGAGTACATTTGGATCGGAGCTATTTTGAGTATGTGACGCATTTAAATTTGAGTACTTTTTACTCAATTTTGACTTCCCATTTTTTTAAATGTATATATACTATATAATGGGAAAATTTAGTTTAGCAAGAAAACGCCTAACAGGTTGAAATTCTTTTTCAGCAATTTATACTATGTATGGAAATATACTTGACTACTTTTGTACAACCCTGTAGTTTACCTAGAATCTTTATTACACGCCACTATTTAGTTAAAATTTAATTCAAACTAAGACACTCTTAAAACTGCTGAAATCACATTTCCAGAAATTATAATTTATAGACGGTCATGTATCCAATTCTTTACGTGATCCTGTATATCGTTTTATCTATATTCTACAAACATTTCTTGGTAAATTAAATGCAGTTCAGCAAAAAAAAAGCATAACTCATTTAAAAACCACCTTTAAGCAATTTGCGCCCATACCCAGTAATCCTTACGAATACTTTTGTGTAGCCTTGTATAGGAATTATAGCATTTATATACACCATATACTATGCATAAATATAGTGAATCATAAAAGCTCATATCATAATTAAAAATACATTTCCAGCAATCATCGCTAATGAACAGTACTTCGGATACAATATAGTATCTGAAATATTTTGTGTGTCCCTGTAAATGCTATATACGTATTATTCGTATTATACATGAAATAATTTATAGTATGTAAACCTCAGCGACATATATCAATTTCATTAAATATGAAATAGATTAACATAATTAAAGTATGCCGCAAACAATTCCCTCCACCCATATATCATTATGTATTTGAATTCCTTTTTTAGCCCTGTAAATGAACAATAACTATTCTTTGCATCGCATAGTCAACAGAATGCATATTTTAGTGCACTTCATAAATGCATATAAATTTTATTCTGTTTGAAAGCGTGCGTAAAATCATAAAAAATCATTTGAAACGATTTTTTTCCATAGGCTGTAATGTAAAGGAAAACTTTTGGCTGTCCCTGTAAATGAACAAAGCATGCTACAAACTTCATTACAAATAGGTACCGTGCTATGGTAAACGTCAATAACATCCAAAAATTTCAGGGCAATCCGAGTATATTTTCGAGAGTTAGAGTGCGGACAGACTGCTAGACGGACAGACAAACCGAAGTCATAAGCACTTTTCAACTTGTGTCCTATATTATGTATCCTGTATTATATGAACTTTTAAAAAATATATACTAAAGCAGTTTAATCTATAACTTCCCATCAGGCATGAAAAACACTTTGTTTCAATGCTTAAGTATCATATTTTACTTTTTAGTGCCAATAATTACGCGTATCATAAACGTAGAAAATGAATTTACAATAGAAGAAAATTTAATAACCGATTCAGAATGTCTATAATTAAATGTTTGATTAAAATCACAAACAGAAAAAATGCTTACATACAATTTAAAAAAATAAATATACCAATTTGAAAAATACTAAAAATAATAATTAGGATTTATAATTGTACTATTAAACAACACTAAACTCAATAGATAAATTAAATGCCTTATTAGATTTAACAATATCTCAAAAATATTTCGATATGGTATAAGGAATTCCTATTATTTTATAATTTCGGCAAATGTTAAATCTGAAAACATTGGTTTGAAGATTTAGGATTTTGAAAGATAATTTAAAATATTATTAGCACTAAAAGAAAATTCTTTCAAATGTTTCACTACTGTAATATGTAAAGATACATTTTCCCAGTATAATGTTAATTTCTAATCTGAAACAGTTTCGTAATCTTATGATAATCGAACATCATATTTAACCCCAAAATAATAATAACTATAAGTGTTAGTAATCAAAAAATAGTAAGAAGCCGATAAAATAATTCCAAATCATTGTCGTTCCATACATTTTCAATCTCAAGTAAGAGTAAATTAATGTTTATATTAATTCCAGTATGAATGTAGGCATGCACAGTCTCTGCGCAGTTTTTTAACAAGCGATGGCAGATTAAGATATTTTTCTTTACAGTTATCGAATTTTAAAATATCGCTTCTAACAGTTTAAAGATCAGTCTCTTACAAGTATAACATAAAACTATTTAACTCATATGTACAAATCAGGAATAAAATATTTAAATTAAATAAAACTTACATATACGTTCTATTAATATCCGTGTATCCAAAAATGGTCATTTCCTTATCTTAAAGTGTTGTAGACGTGGTGAAGGTGATGTTCTAAAAACAGTGAACTATTTATTTCCCGAGTCTTCTCATGTTTATTTTTTTGTGGGCAGACGATTTTCAAGCAGATGGTCTGGTACAGATTATTTGTTTTTGCATGCAAGAGATATGAAACTTGAATGCGCAGTAATTTTCTGAAAGTATGGTTAATTAAAATTTTGTATTTGAAGAAATGTCCAATGTATTTAACCTTTTCTTTTTATCCGTACCAAATAATACAAGTTAAAATGTATTGTAAAGTTCATTTTTTCTAAATAATTATAATAATAATATTCATAATTAGAGTTTATTAGATATACCATTGTTTAAATTTTCAAAAGGTGTAAAAATAAATTTAATGGTAATAACGAGCCCCCCCTTTTTTTCTTTTTTTTTTTTTAAAGTAAAGTTTGTTTTGCACAAATTTTGTATATTTCTTTTATTTTCGGAAAATGCTAATTTTATTTAAAAAGTCTGAAAGAAGTAGAATTTATGACTTGAATACAAATTATAAAAATATTCTAAAGCAATAAATGCATAGATGACTAAACTCTGAAGACTCTTTCTACGAGCTCATTAAAAGGTGCAGATTTAACTGTAATAGAAATTTTTTATTTTGAAACCACAGAAGTGTTTCGAATAATCCTGGTCGGTAAAAAAAGAAATAAATAAATAAATTTCCTCCCAGCAAACTAAATATGTAAAGTGTATAAATTTAATATTCCTAATTCTAATTATATTATCCAAATGCTAGATAAAATTGAAATCATGAAAAAGTATACATTCACTATCTTAGATATCAAATTGATAAAATATAGCCTGAAAATTTAGTTTATTAATGATTGTATCGTGCACTTTATTTATTATGCCCCCCCCCCTCTTCCCTTTAGTGAGAGATTTACCATTTGCTATCCGCTAATATATTTTATTCCTTATGCCATGTAACTCGTGACTGTTTAAAATATTTCTCTTCATTTTCAAAGATTTTTGAAGTTCATATTTTTGTCACACTGTGACTTACAATATGGTGGTTTTTTTGTCACATATGTGACGTGACGTACGTTACATAGGAGTGACATAACAGTGACCTCACAATTTTTTTTTAATTGCCAGGAAAACATAATTTTACAGTAAATAACATGTTTTAAAGAATTTTCGTAATTTTTTAAAGTTTTCTAAGAAGTTCACATCTCAGTCACAATGTGACATCACTGAGGGGTGGCATTTTGGTCACAGATGTGACGTGACCACAGTGACTTACAGTGACGTCACAACCACGTCACCGTGACCATGCATGCTATGAGGGTCAATTAGTCCCTGATATAAATTGGTGCTGATTAGTTTTTGGTGTAAATCGCTCAACAGGTGGCGCTGCTATGCAGCCTTTTTCACGATTTCCGCAGTAGCTCAATCTCCAGAATTAATGCACGGATTTTCATCAAACTTCAGATTCAGTTAGAGTCCTTGACATGAATTGATGTTTTGTACATTTTGGTGTAAATCGCTCAACAGGTAGCGCTGCTATGCTGCACTTTTCAGAATTTCCATTATACCTGTATCTCAAGAACTAATGCAACAACTTTCAGCAAACTTCAGAATCAGTTAATCTTTGATATGAATTGACATTTTATACATTTTGGTGTAAATAGCTCAACAGGTGGCGCTGCTATACAGCATTTTTCATGATTTCTGCAATAGCTCTCTCTCAAGAACTAATGGATACATTTTCATCAAACTTCAGATTCAGTTACTCTTTGATATGAAATGATGCTGACTACGTGTTGGTGAATATCGCCCAATAGGTGGCGCTGCTGTGCTGCATTTTGCACTATTTCCTCAATAGCTCTATCTCAAGAACTAATGCACGAATTTTCATCAAACTTCAGATTCAAGTACACCTTGATAGATGTTGATGCTGATTATGTGGTTGTGTAAATTTCTTAACAGGTGGCGCTGTTATGCTGCATTTGTCATGATTTGCGCAATAGCTCTATCTCAAGAACTAATGCACGGATTTTCCCCAAACTTCATATTCAGTTAGACATTGACATAAGTTGATGATAATTAGGTTCTGGTGTAAATCACCCAATAGGTGGTGTTGCTATGCTGCATTTTTATGGATTTACACGATTTCAGGGACAGTAATATCTCAAGAACTAATGCACGGAATTTCATCTTTTTAGAATCCTCATGATGAGCATAGATGCACTGTGATAATGAATTTTGAAGTATTGACAAGTATGAGATAGAAGAAAGTTTTGTGATGGCCACAACATACTAGTTTTTTATTATCGTGCTAATAAGTCTAATAAGTCAAATCGAGAGCACCACATTCGTCGTATATTTGGGCGCCATATGAAGCGATGGCAGATTCTTCTGAACATGTGACGTCATGTGCAAGCTGTCTATAGGTAAACGTATAGATATCGAAAAATGTATGTATATCCATAGATATAAATGGTTGTGTGATAACCCATGGATATGCATGGATATGTATGGATAACGACGGATTTCATCCTTGCATTAGTGTAAGTATTTGAATATTTTATTATTATATTCAAAGAAAACAAATTCGAAAATATAAAAGTGTTATTTATTCAATTCAGTTTATCTTTCGTAAAGAATAGAAAAGAAAAAAAAACCGCTTTGCTTTTAATTGTTACGATGAGCTTTTTTTCATTAAAAAGACAAAAATAAAATTCTTCTATTCTTCGATGTTTCTTTATTATTTGTGGCAATTCTTTTATTATTTATCAGATCTTACTTCTTCCGGGAAGCATTGAAAGTGAATGTTTCACAAAAGATACAAAGAATTGAATGTTCCATACAATTTTTCTAATGAATATATTTCGCTCCTTCAAAAGGTCAGTACATTTTTTTTTCTAGAAGCTATTTTGATATAGTATTTTTTTAAAAATCTCTCATTAAATGTATTGGTATGCAATGCATACATTAATACAACAAAGAAAGACTGCCTTATTGGTAGATAATATTTATACGCCAATGTAAATACGCAAAAGAGATACTTTTACATTCATTAGAATTCGGGTTATATTTGATTCGGATCCGAAATTTCGATTTAAAGTCGTCGTGAAACCCGACTTGAATGTAGTGAAAGGAAAGTTTTGTAATCGTGATTTCTGTGTGTGTGTCTGAACACGATAATGTTTATACTATACTTCGGATTGATCTCCTATTTAGCGATATAATATAAACTACTGCCGCAAGAACTGTATATATTTGCGTAGAAATTGGCCGACGGGTTAAATATTTTATCTATGTTTAAATCATTTAGTAACTGATCCATATGGATAATCACCAAGGAATTGTGACAGAGTATAAGGGATAAATATTGAGATGATAAAATCAATCATTAAAGCCAGCGTTAGAATTCAACCGATTCCATTGCAACACTTTTTGAGATAGGCGTTCCTTTCCGGAAAGAGCCTGTCAGAAACTTATATACTTATATATATGTATGTATGTTGTATTTATTTCTATTATATTTCATCAGTGCAATCTGTCTTAACACGATTTTACTACTCTCCAGTTATTTCACTTTTCCAACCTTGTTTTATACAATAAAGACCCCACTCACACTCAATTCATCATGTTATGCCGAGCAATTCCAAGTATCATTTCCATATTCAGATACGAAGCCAGTAGCCAATCAAATATTAAAATATCGTTAGTGAACGAATGTTGCACCAACAGAATACTAAGCACGGTGCAGTCGCCTATTTTGAAATATAGTAATGGATCGAAAAAGCAAAAGGAGTTTTGCATAAATGAACTTGGAGTCAGTATCCATGTAGGAAAGATATTTATAATCTTAGTGGCAGTTCACGCAAAGCAGAGCATTTTCCACAACTAAAAATGCTTCTTGCTGCAGTATCATTAGCTGGAACATTTCACCGATGCTTAACTTTACTTTAATAATCCATAAAATTTTATATAAAGACACCATAGTAAATAAGTAATTCATATTATTAAGGAGACTTTCTTCCTGGTGACATATTAAGATGCTAATAACTCAAAGACACACACAAAAATCTGGCTCTCGAAATCATGCAGTCCATTGAATACTGCAGGCAGACGATGTTTTATTGCAATGCGTAAACTACTTTTGGCGAAAGAGAAAGCATAAAAGGACAAATTATATTTTCTAGCCGCGTTGGGAAAACGCGGTAATGAGGTACTTACAATTAAAGTTCGTGAAAAGGCCTTTAGAATACAGAAAAAAAATGATAAATTAAAATGGTATTTGCAGGAAAAATAATTTTAATAGACTTCATATCCACTTTTACGATTGAAATGAAAATGAAAAGACCTTGAAACTAAATAATACGCGACGTGTTTTTAAGTAGGATTTTGGAAAGAGAAATAAAATACTACTATACGCCTTTAGATGGAATGGAAAGTAAGGTAAAATGAATGATTGGAATATTTTTAAGACAGGGGAAAATTAGGTAAAGTAGAGTTATAAAATTATATTAGATGATGAAAAATTATAGAATACTTTTAAGGTAGGGTGGAATTTTAATTTTTGTAATATGTAGTACATATTGTCGCCTCAAAGCAATAGTAAGACATCTAGTAATAATCGGAAAGGTGGTGTCTGACTTACTGCTATGAAAAACTGTGTCTGCATCGAGTGGAACAGTGGGGAATTTTTATAAAACATATCTGAGATATAGTATTAAACATAACTTTGTGTAACAGAAGTTGTTCCACTCGATGCAAACACAGTTTCTCATAGCAGTAAGTTAGACATTTCATTTTTTACTGTTACATAGATGTCTTACTGTTGCTCTCAGGCGACGATATATATACCGGGTGTCCCAAAAAGGACTGACTGATTTTAAAATTCAATAACTTCCAAACGGTGACAGATATTAAAAAAATTCTTGCAGGAGGGTTATGCATAAAGTCAAAAGTTTTTTACAGTGATTTTCGATTTTAATTCGAATTACAAACACTAGATGGCGCTGCGATCAATAGAGGCTAAATTCAGGCTCGATTTTTGGTACTTCGTGGCCCGGATAATACATTTCCATCTCCTTTTTCTGCATGGAACAACAGAGAGGACCAAAAATCGAGCCTGTATTTAGCGACTATTGCTTACAGCGCCATCTATTGTTTGTAATTCGAACTAAAATCGAAAATCACTGTAATAAAACTTTTGACTTTATGCATAACCCTCCTGCAAGAATTTTTTTAATATCTGTCACCGTTTGTAAGTTATTGAATTTTAAAATCAGTCAGTCCTTTTTGGGACACCTGGTATATATATAAAAGTAAACATCTTGCAAATATTATAACTATTAAATGAGAAGATAATCGACACGTTAAAAATTAACCAATAAGAAGAATTTGACAGAAAAAATATACCCATTATTGCTAAATGCACTAATTAAAAATAAGGAGTAGAAAATCCAAATACAGAAGGTATTAACATTACTAAAAGGCAAATAGAAATTTATAATGTGAAACACTTTATCAAAGGCAACATCCTGCAATCTATATATATAAAAGAAAGTCTGGATTTTGTATTAATCAACGCGCAGCCAAAACTACTGAACCTAAAATCTTGAAAATCGGGGTAAAAATACTTCTTATGATATAGAGTGCCGCTAAGAAAGGATTTTCCAAAATTCCACCCCTAAGGGGGGTAAAAAAGAGAACGAACTTTAAAAAAATTCCTTAAAAATCTGATTTCATAGTTATTTTTCAACTGATAACATATTTTGGTGTATCTTTGTATGCTGAATCGAATGGTACTAATTAAATTCTTTTAAGCCCAATAGTTCGAGAGATATTTCATATTTTTCTAATTTGGCACTATCTTTGGCGCCAAAACCTGAATTTTTCAAGTGATAATTTCTAAAAACTCATTCTTTTCATTCTGTTACTACAGCAAGGGAAAAAATTCAAATTCAATAATTTTTTAACCAATCGTTTTTTTTAAATAAAAACAACTTCGTCAATTAGAAAAAAAAATTCAAACGCCTCAAAAACTAAAACTAAATAATAAAGAAAAAAAACTGTGGTACTTTTTCGTTCTAATTTTCGTCGCGATACCATGCCAAAATGTATGGTATCGCGCCATTTATTTCAACCCTAATCGTGCAAACGATTTTTATTGCAAACCGTGCCACACATTTGCTAATTATTGACCGTGAATATTTTTATGCAGGAATTTTTAATGATGGAATTTATTTTATTCCATAATAATCTCGCAAAACTTTTTAATTTGCTATTTTTTGAATAGAAAATATTTATTACTGATACTGATATAGATTTTACTATTTTGCAGTTATCTGATGATGAGGAAGCTACAATAAAATTATTTCAGAAGTTAGGAATTATACATATAAAAATGTTTTGTTCAAAAAACCATGAATGTCTTCATTGAAAGAATGAAATGTTTACTGCAATGTGAGACATACGTATTACGTACGCCATGCTTCAGTAGTAAAAGACATTTACATTTTCAAGACTGCAGTTTAAATTGACTATATTTTATTACTTGCAAAATATTTGTTTATTCTTATATTTTAAGTATTTATTTTGGTACCCGTCGACCAATTTCGCCAAACCACTCGCCAGATTATACAAATTGACATAATTTTTATTTTAAATTACGAAAGAACAAATAAATTAGTATAACAATAATAAAAATACATTTAAAACGTCGAAATAAAAAATCACCTGATGACGTAAATACGTGTAACTTGCTAAAAGTCAAGTGAATGTGACATTTACGATCAACCATTATTGGCATTTAATCTTATAGTTTGGAAATACATTTTTGGTCGACGGGATAACCAAGTAGTACCATTATTTTTATTGATTTAAAAAAATGGTAAGTCAAAAGTCTGTAATTTCAAAAGTTATATTTTTTAAATGCTCATTTTTTTTGGCACAGATGTCATATATTGGCGCGATCTTTTTTCTAACGACAATTTGACGAAAACATCAACAGCATAAACAACAACATCCGGGTTACAATATTAAGCAAAATGACGACACTTTGGCGCCAGTTAAGTACCCGTTGCGTATATGACATTGGCGTAAAAAAAAATCGCGCCAATATGGGGCTATATGATATCTGTGCCATTTTTTTTTATCAACAAAATTATTATTATTTTTTAAATGTATTATTTCATTTTTATGCCAAATATTACGCTTGGTGACAATGGTGTTGGCATAACAGGGAATTACCAAAACAGTTACTGATTTTATTTCAAATGTAAAGGAAAAAGGTTTAATGAGCAATAAATATTGTAAATATGACTATAACTCAGATTCTACTGAACAGAATTTTGTAGAACTTACACTATTAAATAGTAAATTTGGTTTATAAATGGTTTAATGTAAAAACCATCATTCTAAAGTTGCTACGGGAGTTCTAAAATTAGGTGAACTCGATTATGAAAGATTTCAAGTCAACTAATTAAATGCACTGTAAGTTAGTTACTATTTCAGGGATTTTTTCAATATTTATCATATCATTCTGTGTTGTTTAGTTTCGGAGCTACGCGGGAAAAGTTCTCAGTGGTAAAGTAAAGAAAATTGGAAGATATACGCTACAGAGATAGGGTATACTAGAGAGTATATATGCTATGATTATGGACGTTGAGCTGAGTTCCTTAAAAAATTCAGAAGTGATGCAGTATAAACCTACCCCTACCTCCCAGAGAGTTCTATAATCAGGATAACGCGATTATGAAAGTTATATTTAACTATCTCAATATATATATATATATATATAATGCAAAGAGAAATTTCATTCCGGCCGCTTATATCTTGAGTTCTGCTGAATAGATTTTGACGGGACTTGCATTGTTAGTTAGAAAATTTTTCAGAAAAGATGTTAGTATAAAACATAACGTTCTACGTTGCGTAGTTAAATAATTATGGGGAAAGTTCTAATTCAGATGAACCCAATTTTGAAAGATTTGCTTTTTTTAAAGGTTCCACTGAATGAATTTTTATGGAATTTTAACTGTTAATTAGATCATTTTTAGAGAAGGTTTCGGTATATTTTCCAGTTTAAAAGATTCTGCTAAGTCGATTTCGATGCAATTTGATCGGTTAGTTAATTTTTCAGTGAATGTTTTAGTATAAAGTACATATCATTTGCTGTTGCTTGGTTGTTAGGTTGCTTGATTGTAGAATTATAGATGAAAGTTCTAGAATCAGGCGAACCCAATTATTACGAACGATCAGCCTTTTCAATAAGTCCAATTAACAGATTCTGATGAGACTTGCATTGATAACTTCTCATGAACACTTTTAGTATATTAAATATTGTTCTATTGTTCTTTACCGAATCCTACACTAACAGATCAACTAAAGAAATTGGTCCTTAACAGTCTAAATTTTGTATGACTCAATAAAAGATATAATAGTGTAATGACATTCATATTGCTTTCAGCAATTCGGTTGGATACACCAGGTAAATGAACATATTGCTTTAAAACGCATGATCATATTCACAGATATATTTTGTTTCATTCAAGATTTCTTTAGAAAAACCGACCAGCGTAGCGGGCGAAGGCGGCTAGTATAATATAAGTGGCAAATGATTTCTGTTTGAAACATAGCAAGCGATCATTAATTTTGTCGTCTCAGGGAGATATATATATATATTTTTTTTCATTTAATACTTTGTAGAAATATACTTTGTAGAAAATGTTTGCAGGACGATTCAAAATAACAATTAGCTCTTTTTGAATATAACATAGAATAAATAACTTATTGTTTATTTTAAAGTGGGTACCTCTCTGTTAAAGCTTAAAATAAATATGTTTAAGATTTCATTTTTTTCTAGCCGAGCCAGAAAATCATGCTTGCAGGGCTGCCACAGACGATTATTTTTATATTATGTTCGTACCACTGTTTTTTTTTAAATACATTTTGTAGTATATTTCTCTTGCAACTGTTGTCAAAGCATATGTAAAAGAATTTTCCTTTGCAAAAGTGGTGTGAATTAGAATTAAAAAAACAGTCGCCTGTGGCAGTCCTGTGCTTGTCATAACACACACGTGATCAATCGTACTTTTCCCCCCTGCAGAACTATTACACTGAACTTTTATAGGAAAGTACGTTTTCGGTTTTTTATTTCTTTTTCACGCAGACAATAAAATGTTTGGAAAAATCTATAAAGATAAATAAAACAATTCGGAAATTGTACGTCAAACGTGGCAAATGAGGAGCGTTTGTACTATAACTAGTTTTATAAATATTCAGATCTTGGTACAATAGCTGTTGTACTCTTATGCAAAATGTATTAAAAAAATTTATTAAGATTATATTCTATATTAAATTCACAGTAATATGGATATCATATGACTCTATCTTAACCCTTTCAGGGGCAGGTAATTGTGTTTTTGTAATGTTGAATTCACACCGTAATTTTCGAAAAATTTTGTTTCTAAATAAAGAAAAGCCTTTTTTCATTTTTTTCCCGCCAAAGTTATAAAAGTAAAATTTAATTAAAAGTTTCTGGTCGAAATTTTGATTGAAATTAGGTGGGATATAATGTATCCAACTGCCCGTCAAGGGGTTAAATAGGACGTAATCCCCACACAGTTGAAAAGTGTTTATGACTCAGATTTGTTCGTCTGCCGTCTATCTGTCTGTCCGTGCTCTAACTCGTAAAAATATACCCTGTAAGTATAAGAATTACCATGAAATTGATATACGAAATGAGCCAAAAGTTCGTTAAAACTTAAAAAAATCATAAAAAGGGAAGATATTATGATAAAGAAGTGCGGTTTGCGAGAAAGGACTCACAAGGTTGTCGGATTTTTTTTTAGCAGCAAAAAAATGTTTAGTTAAAAAAGTTACCTGTAGATGGCGCTGACATGCGAGAGATTCAGCAGAATTGTGCAAATTAATTTGACAGTAAAAGACCGTGATACACGAGGATTTCTCATTCGCTTCCAGAATGTTACCATTACCCGATCGAGCGTTGTTGGTGAAGTTGTTCTATTTGAACAGAGAGTCAGCAACTGTTGCGTTGCGAAAGAACTGAAGACGAAGAATGGCCCCCCTATCGTGTCCTGGACAAGTGAAGCTTGTCAAACGGTTCAAAGAAACTGGCTCTTTGGAGGATCGGCCGCGAAGAGGAAGGCCCTCGTTGGTGGAGGGCCGAATTACTGCGGTTGAAACCACTAAGAATGATTTGGCGGCGGAATCGTCCACGGGGAGTAGCAGTGCTCGTAAAACTGGAAGGATATTGGATGTGTCTCACTCATTGATTCAACGTATCCTAATCGGGATATTGCATCTATATCCCTACAAATTGCAGTCACTGCAGAAGTTACAACCGGGAGACACAGCTATGAGGGAATCATTTGCCGAGTGGGTTATAGCAAGCATTGAAAACGACCCTCAGTGGTTGTACGACGTTTTCTGGACGGATGACTTCACACTACACGGTGTTGTCAACACCCAGAACACTCGTATATGGGTGACGTCAAATCCTCGTGAATAAACGACGAAGTCACTGCATATAGCCAAGATGACAGTCTGATGTGGCTTCGCCTCATCTTTCATTGTCGGCCCATTCTTCTTTGAAGAACCGTGTCCCATATTGGGCTGGAAAACGTACACAGTAACCGCTGAGCGTTATCTCACTCTTTTGCGTGACAAAGTCGTGCTCGCATTAAATCAGAGATGTGTGTTATCTGCAATAAGCTTTATGCAGGATGGCACACCGCCACACTATGCCAATCCAGTAAAACGGTTCCTGTTGAGTACCTTTGGTGAAGACAGACAGATCAGTTGAGGTTGCAAGATCGCGTGGCCTCCACAATCACCCGACCTCACTCCGGTCGACTTCTGATTGTCGGTCTATTTGAAATCATTTGTGTACCGTTCATCTCTTTCAACACTGTCCGAACTCAAAGATTCCATCTGTCGTGAAGTAGGTGAAATTCACTCCGGCATGTTGCATTCAGCTGTAACGGGAGTTTTGAGTCGCCTTAGTTGTGTCGTAGAATGTTCTGGAGGCCATATTGAACATTGGTTATTGCAAGAATAAATGAATGAAGCGTACTGTTGTCCTGTTCATTGTGTTTCGGGCCGTCAGTGCCCTTTACAGGTGACTTTTATAACTAAAACTTTTTTTGCTGCTAGAAAAATCTGACTACCTTCTGAGCCCTTTCTTGCAAACCGCACTTCTTTATCATAATTTCTTCCTCTTTTATGAATTTTTAAAATTTTAACGAATTTTTGGCTCACCCGGTATATTATTGAGATTTACTATAGCATGTTCACTTTTGAAAATGGAGTGTGCAACGTTAATAATCCGTTTACAGGGACGCTCAAAAGAACACCGCTACATAATGGTCTGTGGAAAAAAAAATCGGTTGCGGTGTATTTTAATGATGTTACACAATTAAAAACATATTGAAATCAATTTACAACACTGAGGTGCACTGCAAGATAGATTCTTACTGTAGAATAGGGTTTTCATGGCATTTATCGTTCATTTACAGGGATACACAAAAGAATTCGCTTTCAGTACTGTCTATAAGCAATAATTGCTGGAAGCGCATTTTCAATCGTAGTATGCGCTTTCAAGTGTGGTATACGTTTTTAAATTTAACTAATTTTTTGCTTATTACTGGGTGTGTATAAATTCTATAGGTCATATACAAGGCTGCACAGAAGATCTCGAGCAGATTTCCGTTTATTGCTGAAGTGGAATTTTCAGTTGGGTTATGTGTTTCGTAACTGAACTAAATTTCAGCATACAGGGTGATTAAAATAAAAGTTTACAAAATGGCATGACAAATCAGGCAAACAACAAGAATAAAAAATCACATAGGAACATAGGGTCGCAAGCCACTTATTTAGTCACAAATACAGGGTGTCCTAACTCAATTTGTATTGACGGTAATAATTTTCAGGAAACTGAAGTATATTAGAATAAAATATTTAAAAGACATTCTCACCTTTGTTGTAAATGTGATAACACCAAACAAAAGTGGTAGAAGTTTGCATTAGACGTGCCAGCAGGATGCACTTGACAATCCACATTTTGGACTGTGATTATCAATTCATACGGTATCATAGTTTTCTTGAGCAACATGTTTTTCCAGATCTTTTAGTGATGTTATCACATTTCACACAAAACAAGGCACATATCGTTGCATTTTCCTTACAATGTTTATATTTTTCTCGAAATTATTACCGTCAACTCGGGTTCAGTTATGATGTAACACCCTGTATTTGTCACTAAATAAGTGGTTTGAGACCCTATGTTCCTATGTGATTTTTTATCCTTGTTGAATACCTGATTTGCCGTCATTTTGTAAATGTTTCTTTTTAATCACCCTGTATAATGTAGTATATTTACAAATCTATAGATCATTTATTAGGCTGCGCAAAAGAATTCGGATACTCGTCCGAATTTTGATGGTAATTCCTGTATTTGTGTTTTGAAATATGTCATGCGTTTTCCAAACTGTTTACTTAGACATCATCTTTCACCATATTAAACGGCGAAATTTTGTTACAGTATTCTAGAAGTGTTGGAAAATGTTTCATAATCTATCCTTCAGGCATGCTTTTTCTTAGACTTTAACTTTCGTAAAAATTGTCCAGTTGACAAGAAATTTTATCATGTTTTTGTAGTGCACAGTTCTGCTTTACGTTTTAAAAGTAGTCGTGGTATCATATACAGGGTGATTCATAAAAGATGGGCAGAACTTTAAGGGGTTATAGTACACTTAAAGACAAATAATATTAAATATAAAAATAGCAAATAAAGCCTTTGTGCAACAATATTAAAAAGCAGAAAAACCAACGTTTAAAATGCACAAATAATATATGAAAAATAATATTAAATAAATATAAAATAATAATAAAAATATAATAAATAATAAATTATAATAAATATAATAAATATAATAAATTAAATAAATATAAAATAATATAAAATAATAATAATAAATAATAATAATAATAAATATAAAATATGAAATTTTCATATATTATTTGTGCATTTTAAACGTTGGTTTTTCTGCTTTTTAATATTAAATAGGAGACTAAGGGTCCCAGACGTATTCCCAAGGAGATAGGGGGCATTAAAGTTTAGGGTCCGAAATTTCAAATGATTATAAAACATGGAAAAATTGGTCGATTCGTTTGCGGTTTTTGCAAAAAATTTTCTTTATGCCAGTATTTTCTTGAAATAAAATTTTAAAGTTCAATTTCAAAAAATGCCGATAGGGGGCGCTTTAGACTTTGGAGTAACAAACAACTATTTTTTAACGTTATTTTTTGTATTTCTTTAAATGATTTCGAAAGCTTAGACTTAAACTTAAATTTTGATCTAAAAATCTGAGTCCTAACGAGTAGTTAAGTAGCGTAAACTGAAATTTGAAATTTGAAACCCTTCTCCCCCCAGAACAAAAATCAGTTATTCCCGATCTTTGTGTCGTAGATTAGGCTCTAACTACTGCCGCGTTTTGCTAAAATTATTCTTTATGTCAGTATTTTCTTGAAAATAAATTTTAAAGAAAATTTTCAAAAAATTCCGATAGAGGGCGCTTTAGACTTTGGAGTAACGAACAACTATTTTATACCGTTATTTTTTGTGTCTCATTAAATGCAGTGGCGTAGCTACATATTCAGCGCCCTGGAGCAAGTAAAGTTGGTGCGCCCTCTTGTCACTCGAAAAAGTTATGCGCATCTTTTTTTTACTTTAAAATTTATATACCATATACCATTTTTAATTCGATTTAAAACTTTACTTTTATTTGAAAGTCAGAGTATTTCAATACATATTAAATACAAATTATTAAAAATACATAATGAATAGTGAAATGAATTATAATTTTCTAAGTATGGAGTACCTACCAATATTTTCGGCCAATTGGACTGGAGTTTCGTTTTAAATCGGCCAATTGGCCAATACAATCTACCGCCATTGATATGTTTTTCTTTTCAAGGGTTTCGAAGAATTGTAGAATACTAATAAAAAAAAACACTATTGTCAAGATTTTTTCTTTTCTTTTTACTTTCGCATATAGATGAAACACGTTTTTCTGTTTTTAGCACCAGAAAATAATAAAATTCATAAAATTCAAAGTATTATAACTTAGTAAGTTTTGGTCATAGAAAAGAGAGAATTTTATTATTTTACACGTATACAGAGAAGCTTTTTCTAAATATAACGTATAGAACCTACACTGTTAAAAATATCGTGAAAAATTACCTCTGTCTTTCAAGGCTCTCTATTTTCTGACCAATGAGAACGCTACATAAACGCCTATGAAGCGTTCTCATTGGTCAGAAAATAGATAGCCTTGAAAAACAGAGGTAATTTTTCACGATATTTTTAACAGTGTAGGGACCGAATAAAAATGTAAATCTCGTAACTTTAAAAAAATAACTATTTTGACATAAATTATTTGTAAGGGGATGAAGAACAATTTGAAACTTTTTTAGTACAGTAGTTTCCCACAAATCTGCACAGATTGGGACCAGAAGTTGTACAGATTTTAGAATTTTGCGGATTTCTGGTCATTGCTTTGTTTACATTTTTTAAACGTTAATTTGAATGTAATAATGAAATCCAAATTATTATGGGCGCGTCCAGAGGAGCCACCGGTTAGTGACCGGTGAGATCGGTTAGTCACCAAGGCGTTCAGTGCTGCTAACCGGGTCGCAACCAATGTCGTTCAGCGCAAGTAACCAAAGTGACCGGTGAGAGACCGAACTAACCGAAGAAAATTCTTGGTTAGTTGGGTCACGTGATCGGTTACATGAAAGTTTATTTACATTTGCATCGTACATGATGAAACAATAATAAAAGAATAATTACGGCAACCTAATATAGATGGCGCCAACAGTAAATAACACCAGTGCCGTCCAGTAGGTCTGTCGACCGGTTAGAGATCGGTCACTTACCGTAACGTCACGTAACCAATCTCACCGGTGACTTTGGTGAGGTCTGCTGGACTCGCCCAATGAATGCTTGCAATATAGTGAAATATTAAAATAATTAAGTAAAGTAATAAACTAAAATGATAAAAAGTAAGATAATTAAAAAAAATATTAAAAGTAAAGATTAAGTAAATAATTCATAATGTATAATTAAAGGTGCCTATTTTACTATATTGAGATACATTTTCCTTGAATTATTCAATGAATCGTTCCTCATAAAGGTAAATTCACATTAAAATCATAAAGTAAGGGAGTTTTATTTCAGGTTTAGACAGTTTTAATAACCAAAAAAGCTTGATTAATACATAAATATATTTGTTAATACTTGGAAATTTTTCCAGAGTGAAACATTCGCATTGCGTACAATATTTCAAATGAAAATCAAATTTCAAATTAATTGCTTAGAATGCGCTAAGGCCAGCATTGTGAAAAAAATTCCATGCCGGGACTCGAAACCGGGCCTTAGCGCCTTTTAAGCAATTAATTTGAAATTTTATTTTCATTTGAAATAAATATATTTGGTAAAAAGATTCTGATTACCAGTGATACCAGCAATATCTTGAATTTTTTTTCAGAAATAAATTTATATTTCCTTCATGAAAAAACATGAGTTCAGTCATATTATCCTGAAATACATATTAAAATACATATGGAATGATATAAACTAAAAAAAATCTGCAATTTTGCCAATAAATCTTAATTGTAAGTTTCATTGTTTACATCTGCGATAATGTGTGGATTTTAGGCGTTGTGAGCAATTTGGCTAATCACTAAAGTAAAACTAGCCAAATTCAAATAATGGTAGTAATAGATTCGCCGTGAAACACTAAGAATATAAAAACACAAATAATGAGTTACACAGAAAAGGTTTAATCGTACAATAACATCATGAGAGTGTCGCCGAAAGAAAGAAAACATCTGTTGCAATTTGACGATTTCAGTTTAGTTTTCTCCACAAATGAAACATTTAGGCCACCCTGCAGCGAGAACCTTAATTGAAAACCTTATATAATGCTCAAGATTACATATTTTACTTTCCATACACATATACAATGTAAGGACGGAAATAGGAAAGCATTGTAAGCACATTAAAAATAAATGAAAATAATGATATATTTTTACATTTTCAGATACTTTTGAATTCCTTCTCACAATTTTTACAATGATTCAATATGTATGTGTGTATCTTAGAATTTCCTCACGTTTTCAGATTTCCATAGCAAAATTTAGTGTGTTTTTGATAATGTCGGCAGGTATGTTATAAATCTGTTGCAAGAATTGTATTAATTTTCTGTCGACGGATTTAGTATCTAAACTGTTGTTTAACCTTTCTGTGAAGGGTAACTGATGAATATTTTCTCTTATATCTCAATTAAATTATTTTTATTGCTCACATTCATCGTATACCTATTAGACCGGGAGCCAGCAGCACAGACAATCACCTCATCGAGTTCACGGATGAAATTCTAGGATATCTTAAATCTTGATTCGCATATTAAAACGCAGTCGGTCTGCCAAGTCATATCTTGGTAGAAAACACCTGAAAACCCGATTTTAGTGGTTGATCGGTAGGTTTACCATTGTGTTTTCCTGCTCCCAGTCCTCCATATTTTCATACATTTTGGTGCAGGAAAACACAATGGTAAACCTACCGATCAACCACTAAAATCGGGTTTTCAGGTGTTTTCTACCAAGATATGACTTGGCAGACCGACTGCGTTTTAATATGCGAATCAAGATTGAACTAATCCTAGAATTTCATCCGTGAATTCGATGAGGTGATTGTATGTGCTGTCGGCTCCCGGTGTATATACAACATTTCACCAGGCAGACAGTGGCGGTACTGACAAGAGATTCACAATCACTTTACTACTAATAATTTCACACACACAAAAAAATTCTCCTTGTTTAATCTTACAAAATTTCATGGTTACAACAGATCAGATTTTATATACCTGCATTCTGGTAGAAAAGTGATTGTGAATCCTTGAGGAGCCGCTACTGCACACAGGGTCGGACTCGGTTACTGTGAAATACCCAGACCTTGGATTTTTGGTAAGCGCAAAATTTTAGAAATTCATTATTGTACCACATTGCTAGTAGAAATCAATAATATCCATTAACATTTTAGTTTTTTCTGGGGATACTTCCAGTTTCGGAATTGGATCCGAAATTGAAAGCGTTCTTAGACATTAAAAAAAAAAATCGAAACAGCATAAAGATAACCGTTTAGACATCGACCTCATATATTCAACATAAAATATATATATTTAAGAATAATAAAAAGGAGAAATTTGCAAAGAACATTGCCATTGGTTTAACATTAGCTTGCGAATGGCTAGTGTCGGATTCTAAGTTTAGAAGAATTTTAATACTAAATAAGAACGATTAATTAAACCTATTTTAAACTATTTTTGCAGCGCAGGATAAAAAAATCTTAAAGCTGGTAGTAATAATAAGAAACGTGTGAATATTTAATTTGATTTTAAAGCAAAGTATCTTGAAAATTTTATTTAGATTTTTATAGAGTAAACTCTGTCTAAAGCTCTATCCAAGACAGATTTCTGTCTTATGCAGAATCTGCCTTAGGCAGAATGTACTGTATTTAAAAAAAATCCCTAGCAACAGGGTATAATCGACGGGACGCAAAAAGAACATTCAAAGGGTTCAACAGTCCTGTTTTAACGTATATACAAAACAGCAAACCACCGTTCTGATCATCACATTTATAAACAATATTGAAACAACAACAACAAAAAAAGGTCTGATTTTTTTTTTTTTTTTTTTTTTTTTTTTTGACGAAAATATTTTTTAAAAATATTTTTGTCCTTCAAGCACGAAAAACAATATAATAAACATTTCTATAGGTTAAATCACAATCACAGCATTGTACGAATACACGGTATTTCAATCAAATACATAATAAATGATTTTACAAGAAAAACGTATATATATTTTGAAATAGAGGCGACACATGGCCCTCTGAAACGAAGAAACTACCCCCCCCCCCCACCCAAAAAAAAAAAAAAAAAAAATCAATTCTGCTTTTCAAAGAAGAAAAAATCATTCATAAAAAAAGGCTTCAAAAAAGTGATTTTTTTTTTTTTTAATTATTAAATAATTTAAGACTGTTCAAATCTAATGCTTGTAGCAAATTTTGTAACTATTTGTTTCACCTCAGAGAGAGCGCAGCTTTACCTGATTTAGGGCTCACCAACCCGCAGGTCGGTGGCCCTCGGGCCAGTCTGAGTATGACAGAATGTGACTTAATTTAGTACAATCCTATTTTTTTTTTTTTTTTTTTTTTTTTTTTTTAACTTATAGACCTTGTTTTAGCATGGGCGTAATGAAAATTTGTTGAAAACTATACTATTAGAAAAATGTTTAAACTTTATGAATAAAAGAGAGTATTTTCTTTAAAACACGAGGTCTTTATCACCAGTGGAAATATATCGCCTTTGTAGGAAATTACGATCTAAGTTTTTATTCACTGTTATACTGCTTTGAAGTATTTCTGTAAACTGTTCAGAAAGTTGAGTGGTATAACTCCAGATTTTTTTTTTCATTTTATTATTCCAAAATTCATTGACTACTAATTGTGTGATATCGGATGGTTGTGTTATGTGGGCAGAGTCTGATTATGGCCTCAGCAAACTCAAATTATTATTTTCGAAAATGTTTTGCCTTATTTAATCCTAAAATTCTGCGATTAAATAAAGTTTAATCTGTAAAATATTTTTCGGAAAAAATGGTTGTCCTAAGGAACACTGAATTAAATACTTATTTTTTTTCTCTCTTTTTGAAGGAAAATGCTTATCAATTCTGCATTTGAGATTTACCATATTTTTAAAATCTCAAAAACAATATGCACAAAAGTGATTTTGCCGCTCCTTCCCCAACCCCCATCTAATTTTTGTCATCATGGACTGAAGCGGAATATGCCTAAATCTTTTGCAATCTGCATTGATGCATGTTTAGTTTTCACAAAAAAGAAGAAAAATAGATTAAAATTTTCATTTTTTTTTTTTTTTTTTTTTTTTTTTTGTAAAATGGCCAATAATTTTCTTCTACTTGTCACATTATTATTTTTTTTTCAAATCGTAAAATAACTAAATAGCTAAGGCATTGCATCGTAACATACTGTTCAATAGAAATTTACCAGGAAGATTATTGTTTGGGAATAGTGGTAGCCAATAAAGTGACCGATGACAGCTCTGTAAATAAGTTTTGGTACTTTAAGATTCGAAAATCTTCAACAGTCGTCTACGAAAAAGTCACAGAGAAAAAAATCCAACGTGCTGAAATGGTGTTGGAGAAGTTATTTGAGGCTGCAATATGGTATGAATTAAAATTAAAACTTCGCATATAGAAGTAATTTCTTTGAGCTGTGTATGAAAACATGTTTTAAATCGAAATAATTGGTGTTAAACAAAATGTAAAATATCATAGAAATATCCCGGTTGTAGCAGGATTCATTTATAATTTCTGATTAATAATGAAAAAAATAGGCAAATATTTTTACAAATCTTTATTTCGATCTTTCTAATTTTGCGCCCTTCGGATTCGTGCGCCTGGAGCAGTTTGCTCCAACTGCTCCACGGTAGCTACGCCCCTGATTAAATGCTTTCTAAAGCTTAGACTTAAATTTTCAGCCCAAAATCTGAATCGTTAGACGTGGTTAAGTTTCTGGGGAGAGGGGTTTGAAATTTCTAATCCTGAGCACAGTTCAGTTTACCATGTCCACACATTGTGTGCTGTGATACGAGGTAAAAAGACACAAATTAGGATTATGTTACCAAAGCATATTTATTAACATGTAATTACAATAAATGTTCAAAATTGTGACCACCAGAGGTTATGCACGCAGAACAACGGCGAAGAATGGAACGGCGAACATTCGCGAAAACATCAGGCTTTTCGAGCACTTCCCCTACAGCGGCGAAAAGTCTGGCGACCAGTTCCTCGGGGGATTCAATGGGTGTCTCATACATAAGAGCCTTCAATCGACCCCCAAAAAAGAAATCGAGAGGTGAAAGATCTGGCGAGCGAGCAGGCCAAGCAACAGGACCACCTCGACCAATCCATCTGTTCGGAAATGTGATGTCCAGATAGTTGCGTACGTCTCGTACGTAATGGGCTGGCGCTCCATCGTGCTGGAACCACATGACCCGCCGGATGCGTGGAGGAACAACGTTTAACAGGTCTGGCAGTACATGTTGCAGAAATGTGAGGTATGTTTTACCGTTGAGGCGTTCAGGAAGAAGGTACGGTCCGATTAGGTGGTCTCCGAGGATTCCTGCCCAAACATTGATGGAAAAGCGTCTCTGATGAGCATGTGGATACGTAGCATGTGGATTGACATCCGCCCATACATGTGCATTGTGTGTGTTAAATGTACCTTCACCTGTGAAGGTACATTCATCGGTGAAAAGCCCAGTTCGTCCAAAATGTGGATTTAGCGCGTTCTGCTGCAGAAACCAGCGGGCGAATTCAATACGATTTGGATAATCCCCTGGAGACAGTTTCTGGACTCGTTGCACATGAAACGGGAGCAAATGTTCATCCTTCAGTACCCTCCAAGTCATGGACTGTGAGGTATCCACCTGCCTAGCCACTGTTCGTGTACTTGTACTTGGCTGCGCCGCTACTACATCCAGAATGGCTTCTGCAACAACTACTGATTCGTCCTTTTTTGCACGACCTGCATTCGACCGGGAAGCGAGAAATGATCCCGTCTCATACAACTGTCTGTGCAAGCGCTCGAAAGTTTTGCGGTTAGGCAACCGCCTGTTGGGAAATCGCTCTCCGTACATTCGTTGTGCCTCTGCACCATTTCCATCTGCCGCTCCGTAAATTAAATGCATCTCAGCCTTTTCCTTATTCGTGAAGGGCACCATCTTCCGATTCATTACTACAGCGACTTACACTTGACTCACCGTTCAGTGGTTTTTATGCCTGAATCGTGTCGAAATTTTGCATACGTGTTCTTCTTCTTCCCCATTTGACATTTGCATACTTTCTGTTTCCTTCTTCACCCGGTGACTAGCGTCAGGAATGGAGCTTTAACGTTTGCATGAGCGACGTTTCCAACTGTGCCAGTGCCTTTATGAGTGAATTCCGACTATGCAGTCCTTGACGAAAGTTGTATTTTTGCCTCGTATCACAGCACAGAATCGTTGGGCATGGTTAAGTAGTGCAAACTGAACTATGTTCAGAAGTTGAAATTTGAACCCCCTCCCCTCGCTACTGAACTACGCTCAGCGATTCAGATTTTGAGCTGAAAATTTAAGTTTAAGTCTAAGCTTTAGAAAGCATTTAATGAGACACAAAAAATAACGGTATAAAATAGTTGTTCGTTACTCCAAAGTCTAAAGCGCCCTCTATCGGAATTTTTTGAAAATTTTCTTTAAAATTTATTTTCAAGAAAATACTGACATAAAGAATAATTTTAGCAAAACGCGGCAGTAGTTAGAGCCTAATCTACGACACAAAGATCGGGAATGACTGATTTTTGTTCTGGGGGGGAGAAGGGTTTCAAATTTCAAATTTCAGTTTATGCTACTTAACTACTCGTTAGGACTCAGATTTTTAGATCAAAATTTAAGTTTAAGTCTAAGCTTTCGAAATCATTTAAAGAAATACAAAAAATAACGTTAAAAAATAGTTGTTTGTTACTCCAAAGTCTAAAGCGCCCCCTATCGGCATTTTTTGAAATTGAACTTTAAAATTTTATTTCGAGAAAATACTGGCATAAAGAAAATTTTTTGCAAAAACCGCAATTAATCGACCAATTTTTCCATGTTTTATAATCATTTGAAATTTCGGACCCTAAACTTTAATGCCCCCTATCTCCTTGGGAATACGTCTGGGACCCTTAGTCTCCTATTTAATATTATTTGTCTTTAAGTGTACTATAACCCCTTAAAGTTCTGCCCATCTTTTATGAATCACCCTGTATAGTTGTTTTACAGAGACATATCAAACTAGTCGGATGTGCCAATTGTGCCAAACTTTCTTCTATATTATACATGTCAATACTTCAAAATTCGCTATCACAGGGCCAAAATTAAATGACAATATATGCACATCATGAGGATCCCAAAGATACGAAAATCCGTGCATTAGTTCTTGAGATATGACTATCGCTAAAATGCATAAATCCTGAAAAATGCAGCATAGCAGCACCACCTGTTGAGTGATTTATAACAAAACCTAATCAGCAACAACTTATGTCAACGTCTAACTGAATCTGAAATTTAATGAAAACTCATACTTTAGCTCTCGAGCTAGAGCTATTGCAGAAATCTTTAAAAATGCAGCATAGCAGCGCCACCTGTTGGGCGATTTACACAGAAAACTAATCAGGACTAATTTATATCAGGGACTAACTGAGTCTAAAGTTTTATTAAATTCCGTGCATTGGTTCTTGAGATACAGAGCCCACAAAATTTGTGTAGCATACAGATAGACGGACTCACAGACAGACACGCAGACAGATATTTTCTAAAAATTGTCAAATCGTGTTCAGGACCTTCTAACACGTGTAATTCCGTCGAAATCCGAAAGTTGATTTTTTTCTCGAATCCAACACTTTCTTCTAAAGAGTGGTGTTGGTAACAGCGCTGTTTTAAATTTAATAAATATAATAAAAAGAGTTGTTACGGAAAACAATCAATTTCGCTAAACCTGGTGGCTAAAATACATCAACTATGATGCACAAAAAAAAAGAAAAAGAAAAAATTGTCTAATTATGTCAACCAGGTATCGTCTGGATAGCTTAACAGGTAGAGCATTGGCACGGCACACCAAGTATCTTGTTTCGATTCCTGGTCTGGACATTTTTTGCTCTGTTGGAATAAACTTAAACTGTGCTCAGCTTTGAATATGAATATGGTGAAAAGAATAGTCAATATTTTTCATCAATGTTGTTGCACAACTGTAAGAGTTTTGAATTAAGAAGCAAGCATTTGATGTCCGTTTTATCATTTTTTTACTAATTATTTGTTAACAAATAAAAGCAGCAATGATTTATGAGATATATTTAATCCATAACATAATCAATGGAAACATTGCTTTCTCTTTAGAATTCTCTTAAAATCTCAAAATAAAATCATATGAAGATAAGTTTCTTTAGAAATGAAAAACAAGCTTTTTCTCTAACACACACGTGGCCGATCTTATTTCTTTCCCTGCAGAGCTATTCAACCGAACTTTTATAGGAAAGTACACTTTTAGATTTTCATTTATTTTTCACGCAGAGAATAATACTATTTCAAAAGTCTAGAGAGAGAAAGCAAAGGGACAGTCTGTTTCTTTTTTATTTGATTCGATCAGGCACGATAGCAAACGACTCAATATTTCATTTCTATAAAATGACGTAAAGATAACATATTATACAGAGTGTATCTGAAATGCTTCAGCAAATTTAAAGGGGTGATAGTTCTCATGAAGACGAACAAAAAATGCAATGGAACATGGGGTCGCAAATGACGTTTAAAGGATGAAAATCGCAAAACTAAAAAAAATATCGAAATCTCGCATGCTGCTTTTCTGCAGAACTGGCTAGTAGCACGAAGCTGGTTTTCCTTTCACTTCGTGCATATCCGGTAAGAAAGAGATAACAAAAACTTGGAAGAAATCCAAACAAATCTATGAGCAAGAATCCACGTATGCAAATTTTCCATCTTCTAAGCAACAGACCAATAAACGCAACTTTGCAGCAAGCATGCGTTGTAAGTACATCAACCGCCAAAGACGATAGGTAGTATCATTGCGGAAACATTTTATTTGTGGTTTAAGTAGGAATGGCTACCTATTCTGTGCAATAAATAATTTTCTGGAGTGTTTCTCTCTTGTCTCAGTTTGTCCATTTCTAGACGCATTTTCTCGATTTTCATCCTATAAACGTCATTTGCGACCCCATGTTCCATTGCATTTTTTGTTCGTCTTCATGAGTATTATCATCCTTCTAAATTTGTTGAAGCATTTCAGATACACCCTGTATATATGTATATATGTATGTATGTGTGTGCCTTTTTCATGGTATATTGCGAATACCATTGAAGATACAACTGCGCTAATAATACTAATTACAGTAAACATTTTTTTTTAAGCCATATAGTTTCTTTTAGTTCATAGCTTATTTTTTAATTATAGTTTATAGTTTTTTGTTATTTATTTATTATAGTATATTTTATTTTATTATTAAATTATTTACCATTTTACACTCTACTAGCAGCAAAGTAGATTTAATTAAATGTGCATAATAAAGAGTAGTCACTAAAATAATATTGTGCCCCCCAAAAAAGGTAAAATTAATTGCATAGGCACAGAAATAAACAATGTAATATTGTACTACGATATTATTTTTAATGTATTATTGTTAGAAAATACATATCACAGCTTGATTTAAAACTTTGAGAAAAGTATATTTAATTTTTATAAAACTTTAATTAACATAAACATGTGAGCTAATCCAATACGTAGCAATCGAGAAATAATGAAAAGTCAATTTTAGCAAAATTATACCAAAGATTTTTCTCATGATTTTGAAGACATTTCTATAGAGCAACTAATATAAAAAGACCAAACAACTATCTTGAAAATTAATAAAGTAATCGCCGATATAGCGAGCTGAATTTTGATTGTCTTTGAAAAGTTGCCGGATGTATGTAATTGGTATTCCACAAATTGTCATTTTTTTATTAGCTGATTTTCAACAAATGAGTTAGTATTTAATGAATGCCAGCGAGTAGCTTTAGAACGGTTTCTTCGATTTTAATAATTCTTTTTTGTTGGAATAGGTTCGTTCTGGTGGTTTTCCAAGAAAAACTAAAGTTTAAATAAACTAGTTGGATGTGCCAATCCTAAAACTTTCTTCTATCTCATATATTTTAATGTTTCAAAATGTTGTTACAAATGTCACTATTTCATTTTTATTAGCTCAATACTTTATCAACTTCGAAAGAAAATTACACAAAAATTGTTATTATAGTGCCCCTTTTCGGCGGAATATGTCCAAATTCAGGGAGGACTTTCTTGCTATGGCCAAAAACATACGCAAAAAATTTGGTTCAATTCTATGCAAAACTTCATACACTTTTCGATGATACAATATTCAAAATGCCACAAAAAACACAAAGATCAATATTACAGCGCCCCCTACCGGCGGATTTTTACCAAATTAAGTGAGGACCTGCTTGGCATAGACAAAATTTTACAAAAAAATTTGATTCAATTCTATGCATAACTTCATACACTTTTCGATGATACAATATTCAAAATGCCACAAAAAAACACAAAGATCATTATTACAGCGCCCCCTACCGGCGGATTTTTACCAAATTAAGTGAGGACCTGCTTGCCATAGACAAAATTTTACAAAAAAATTTGATTAAATTCTATGCATAACTTCATACACTTTTCAATGGTACAATATTCAAAATGCCACAAAAATCGATATTATAGCGCCCCCTTCTGGCGAATTTTTTCCAAATTAGGGAGGACCTGCTTGACATGGCCAAAAGCATACACAAAAAATTTGGATCAATTCTATGCAAAACTTCATACACTTTTCGACGGTACAATATTCAAAATAAACAAAAATCGCTATTACAGCGCCCCCTACCGGCGTATTTTTCCAAATTAATGGAGGACCTGCTTGCCATAGCTCTAAACTTAAAAAAAAAATTTGGTTCAATTGTATGCATAACTTCATACACTTTTCGATGGTACAAAATGCCACAGAAATCGCTATTACAGCGCCCCCTACCGGCGTATTTTTTCCAAATTAATGAAGGACCTGCTTGCCATAGCTATAAACTTAAAAAAAAAATTTGGTTCAATTGTATGCATAACTTCATACACTTTTCGATGGTACAATATTCAAAATGTCACAAAAATCGCTATTACAGCGCTCCCTACCGGCGTATATTTTCCAAAATAATGGAAGACCTGCTTGCCATAGCCACAAACTTATTAAAAAAAAATTTGTTTTAATTCTATGCATAACTCCATACACTTTTCGATGGTACAATGGCGACACGGACACACGGACAGACAGACATTTTCTATAAACATGTTTATGGGATCTCTGACCCCTAAAACGTGTAAATCCGTCGAAAACCGGAAGTCGAAAAAAATTTCGATTACAATATTTTCTTCTATTGAAGATAGAAGAAAGTAAAAATGAAAATTAAGAAAAAATAAATAAAAATAACAATTCGTGGAGAATCCCTTATCATTTAGCTACTTTAAAAAAGCAACAGAAATTCAGCTTACTATTGCAGATAACGTTCTGAATTTTTCCCGATTTTCGACTGGTCCTTTTTATATGAGTTGCTCTATAGGGTTGACTACCAACTCACGAAAAAAAAAAATCTTTTGCATATTTTGTGCAATGCATAGTTAAAAATTATTTCACAAAATGCTGATTTTTCATCAAATATTTGATATATTTATATTCAATTTGCACTTTGTATTTTTCTACTGTAGTTTGCTAAGTTTTCTGAAAGTGGCATTAAATTCGGTTCAAAACCCCTCCATGCTAAAAGCAAAAACATGCAAATAATTAAAATTTAAATTTAAATTTAAAAACAATGTTAAAAACGCCAGAAAATGCAAACTTTTAGCAGACTAGTTTCGGTAGCGTTTAGCGTACCGCCCTCAGTTCAAAGAATAACGGAAACTTGTTCCTTTCTATAGAGGGGAAGCGAATTCAACTGAGAAGTTCATTAACCAATGGGGAAACAGGAAAATACAGGTAACAGCCAATAAGAGAATAGTAATCGGCGAACCTTTATATAAGTTTCCTTACCTTTTCCTCTATATAAATGAGCAAGTTTCCGTTATTCTTTGCACTGAGGACGGTGCCCTACACGCTACCGAAACTAGTCTGCGAAAAGTTGGCATTTTCTGGCGTTTTTAACCTTGCTTTTAAATTTAAATTTATATCATTCTACGCCAAGTAGTTTCTTAATAATTATGCAAATAATTCTTGAATTTTCTAAAGAATATCTAAACGAATATGCGTGCTAATCTTACACAGATGTTGTACAATACATTATCCACATAGACAGTGCTGGAACTGACCATTTCGAGTATTTCATTGTTCAGTTTAATCGAAAATATTACTTTTTCCTTCATTTTGTTGTTAGTCCATTAATTGCTCTCGTGATCCAAACCCTTGCTGAAAAATATGAAGTCAAACAGATTCTTTATATTCCTGAAGTTCCAAAAGATTCCGATTAGAATTTCTGCAGATATTAGACAAAACATCTAAATTCGAAAGTATTCAGCGATTTTTGTTCATATTGTGTATATATATATATAGTAATATATACACCATTGAATGACTGTAAATGTTCGTGCCCTATTTCATAGATGGCGGAAACTTTCTATTTTGACTGTGCTGTTGTTTCTTTTATATCCATATTATTAACTGGCAGTTATGTACATGTACCGTGAGTAAACATAACGTTAGAAAAAAAGTTTTTCAAATTAATGTGCGTGCAAGGTTAATATTCAAAATGGAAAATGAAAAATTACATTTTCATCATGTTATGTTATATTAGGGATGCACCGAATATTCGATATCTATTCGGTATTCGGCCTATTCGGTCATACTACCGAATATTAGGTTAGGCCGAATATCAAACTATTCGGCCAAACCGAATACTTAAAAAACCTCTTTAAAATATTTTTTAAAACGTTACACAACTTTTACTTTTAACTGTCAGTTAATAAAGATATTCAGAATAATAGACAAAATCATCTTTAAATAAAAGAGAAGGATTTTATATTAGTCATTTGTTGTTTTAAAAGTGTCGTCACGTAATAAAATTAACCATTAACGGCGACCTTCATAGAATTAATGATATACGAATACATACGAGTTCCTGAACATTGTCTGGTAAATAATCCGTACAAACAATAATAACAGCACTGTAAATAACAGCACTAAGCTAGACATTCCTTTATTAAGAATGCAGCTAATAATACTTATACTGCATCATTGGTCAATATTCAGTTACTTCCAATGATACTACCACATTCTTATACAAATAAATTAATATGATGCAAATCTCACTAAAATATCTTCATTTTTGCTATAGTTGTGAATGAAAATTCAGCTACAGCTGATACACCTTTAATTTTTGATGGAATAAGAGGAATGATATGTTGTTTCTTGTTCAATATAAGAGAATTTTATTAATTTGTTTGAATTCACTGAAGAAGGCATGGAATTAAAATTTTGTTAATTAAAAATGTTTTAAACCATCCTCTTCTTAAATAATAATTCAAAACACATTTTTTTTGTGTGCAAAATTTACTTATAAAAATAGTCTTGTTCGCCAAAACAGAAGTATTTGTACTAAATATTATGTAAAAAATGTTTATAATTTAACTTTTTAATACGTTAAACTCCGAGATATAGAAGTACTTGGCCAGCCAAATATTCGGCATTAGGCATAACAGTTACTATTCGGCTAGCCGAATATTCGGTATTCGGTTTAATGGCAGGCCGAATATTCCGTATTCGGTTTACTGGCAGGCCGAATATTCAGCATTTGGTATTCGGCCAAAATCACTATTCGGTGCATTCCTATGTTATATGAGTTTTAAAAAGGAGTGGATGTTGGACGTGCTACAAAAAATAGTCAAGACGTTTATTTGGATCGTGCTCCTGCTCTTAGGACAATTAAAAAGTGGTTTTGTCGATTTCGAAATGGTTATTTCAATCCAAACGATAAAATTCGCTCTGGGAGACATTCTGGCATTGATAAGGACTTAATCCGCGATTTAGTGAATAATAATCCACAGATTAGAATATTTTGAAACAAATTAATTCATTCTAAATAAATTGGCAATCTTATGCATTGAAGAATTTTCCAAATTTTTAAATCTATATACATCAGTCTAAAACCTAGTCTTGGTTTTCATTGATGTATTCAATCGATGTTTAATTTTAACTCTATCGTAACTGTCTCATACACATCTTTAAATCAAGATTATTTCAATGACGCATAGTGTCTTTAATGTTTCTTAATATAATCGATGTTTCTGGTTATTGGTATTTTTAAGGCACTGAATCCGCTTAGAGAGATTGCTTATAGTACTTTTCAGTATTACATATTCAGGAATCTTACAATGTATTTCATTTTTAAAAAATCTCAAATGTTTGTTTTGCTTTAGCTTTTTCAAAGAAAATACACAGTAGGGAAAAAAAGCGAGCTGTTTTAAAGAGAATTCATGAATCCATTTCTTACTGGCATTTTAACGATTTGTTTAGATATTATATCATTATCCTAGTCTGAGAATTCTTTCGTATTCTAAAAGGATGATCGATTTTACTTCTTTTAAATAAATTGACAATCTTATACATTGAAGAATTTTCTAATTTTTTAAATCTATAGCCATCAGTCTGAAATCTAGTCTTGATTTTCATTCATGCATTCGATCAATGTTTAATTTTAACTTTGTCGTAACTGCCCCATACACATCTTCAAATTAAGATGATTTCTTTGACTCATAGTATCTCTAATGCTTCTTTATACACACCGATGTTTCTGGTTTTTGATATTTTTATGGCACTGAATCCGCTTAGAGAGATTGTTTATAGTACTTTTCAGTATTACATCTTCAAGAATCTTACAATCTATTTGAGTTCCGAAAAAAAAATTCACAAATGTTTGTTTTGCTTTAGCATTTTCGAAGAAATTACACTCAAGGGAAAAAGAGAGAGATGATTTAAAGAAAATTCATGAATCCATTCCTTACTGGCATCTTAACGATTTCTTTAGATATATCACATCATTATCTTTATCTGAAAATTCTTTTGTATTCAATGGGGATGCCCTCAATTTATTTCTTCTAGAAATACAAATACAGTAGTTTTAAATTAGTTTATTTTGCTAGTCAAAGTAAAGTAATCCCTCAACATTTACGAGAGATAGGTTCGCAGAAACCTCCGCGAATGTCAAAATCTCGAATGTTGAGACTATCTTCCCGTGCATAAAAGGGGGTTAGGTTTTTAAGAATTTTTTTAATTAAAAAAAGCAATTGAAATGTAAAAAATATATTTACTAAGCATTAAAAAGTACCTGCTGTAAATAAATTTTAATAATTATAAATATATTGAATCATATTTAGTTTCTAGTTGATAACTGAAACAAATTATTGATATACGATTTTTTAGGGGAACAGATCTTTTGTTTATGAATTTCCATGTAAGGAAAAGTTGCGGTCTTGATTCCTCTTTTAAATTTAAGACTCCTCACCAGTAAAGGGGGGATCTCATTCTATTGCTTTCCCAACATAATGTTGGTGAACTTTTAAAATTTCCCATACTTTTTTGCAGAAAATATTTCAATTGTAACAAAAATTTTGAACTTTAGAAACTTTAGAATTTTTTTATTTGTAACATCAAGTCATGTTTTGAGTTTTTCGGAATTACTGATGTATATTTTCCTTTATACAAGGGTTGAAGCTGTCAAAACTTAGGCTATACAGTACAATTCAGGTGTCGTACACTGTCAAACTGTTTATGGAACTCACTAAACAAAGTGAGTTTACTTTGTATTCTCTTTATAAAACAAAATTCGCGAATAACCAAGTTAAGTATTTGCGAATGTTAAAATATTCTTCGTTTTTTATTACGCGAATAATCAAAACTCGCGAATGTTAAGGGATTACTGTATTAGAAAAATCCTTTCAATCGTGTTCCGAATCGCGTGGAATTACATTTCGGTACACCATTTTCCGTAAAACAAAGCGTATTTGGTCACTTTTCTGTCGATCTTCAAGAGACATAGTTAGTGGATTCAGCTACTGTGGATTTTGATAGTTTATAATAATCCCTTTAATGTATGCGATGCCAGATGTATTCGAGATTCTTTTATGTTGATTTTTTTTAGAATTTTGACCTATTGAAATCAGTTCAATTATATATACGTAAAAGGATAAAAATCCTTTTTTCAACTTAAAAATAAAATTAAAGTTCAAAATTTTAGAATAAAAAATTCCCAGCTATTGTTTCTCAACTTTAATTCTAAAGCTTAAAGTTGTTTTTCCCCTGATAACTTTCTTTCCCAGCTTAACATTTATTACTTTCTCACTTCGAAATCGAGCGATCTTTAAGATTAAATTTGCTGGGCTGTTAATTTCTGCAGGCGTTTGTGGTTTGTGGTGCAGCCGGGTCGATTAAGACCACTTTTATCATAGAGCCCCAGACCACCAATCAATAGCTAAATAACCAATACAGTTAAAGTTTCCTCCTTTTTTTAACAGCTGTGCCCTCTGCTGAGAAAAAATGTAAATTACGCCTTTTTATACGCAGGACAGGCGATTTCTCGTGGCTTTTCTCATCATGATTTGCTAGCAAGAAACTCCGTCGCTCGGAAGAGCGTTTTTGAAGGCATTTGTGACGACTAGCTTCTCTGAATCCAGTTGGTCCTGATTTAATAAAAAGAACATGTAATGAAAAAACGATAATAAATCAGCTCCCTAAAGACTTTATCTCATTTTCCTTGCATCGTAATTCGTCAATGAACATCTCTCGTCAAAAGAAACAAACCTCCATAAAAGAGCAGACCCGGGCTTTACATACATATATCGATATATAATATAAATTTTGTCATCCCGATAATGTCCGAAATACGAAACTAATTCGAACCTAATTGAGACACAGCAAGGACCTTGGATGAGTTGGTTAACCTTTTCATTGCAAGCCAGGACTGGTGAAAATTTTTATATTCAATCGTACCAAAATTTATAAAAACTTTTCGTTGGGGTAGATATGTGTTTAAAATATCCTAGTGTAAGTGCATTGCGGAGATTATTTTTCAAAAAGAGGTACGAATACGAATTGAATAAAAAATACTCGCTGGGACTGGGACGTATTGTGTCCGAACCCTGTAATAAAAAGTTTAATCAAGTATGTTACTTTTATCGTCCGTTCACAAAACACACACACACAAAAATAGACATTCAACATTTGTTATCACGATAACGTCCGAACTACTGAACCAATTCAAGCCTAATTGGGACAGTGCATTAATCTTGCATGCGTTCGTTAATAATCCGTTTGCAAAGATTCAAACACGAAAAAAAAACATGCGATACTTATAATCACGATAACATCCGAAATACTGAACTAATTCAAACCTAACTGGGACAATGTATTGATCTCAGATGAGTTCGTTAAGCAAGTATGTTACCCTTGTAATTCATTTTCAAAAACACAAAAAATCAAACACACACGCAGCGTTTGTCATCATGATAACTGCTGAAGTACTGAACCCATTCGAGCCTAATTGGGACAGTCTATTGATCTTGAATGAGTTCCTTTAGTAAGTATGTTGCTCTTATAATCCATTTGCAAAACACAAAAAATCAAACAAACATGCAACATTTGTCATCATGATATCGGCTTAAGTACTGAACCCATTCCAGCCTAATTGGGACAGTCTATTGATCTTGAATGAGTTCCTTAAGTAAGTATGTTGCTCTTATAATCCATTTGCAAAAACACAAAAAATCCAACAAACATGCAACATTTATCATCATGATAACGGATGAAATTTTGAATCCAATCGAGCCTGTTTGGGACAGCGTATTAATCTTGGATGAGTTCCTTAAGCAAGTATGTTACTCAAATAGTCCGTTTTCCAAATCACACAAAATCAGACAAACATGCAACATTTGTCATCATAATAACGGCTGAAATACTGAATCTATTCGAGCCTAATCGGGACAGATTATTGATCATATTGAGTTCCTTAAGCAAGTATATTACTCTTATAGTCCGTTTACAAAATCCCACAAAATGAAACAAACATGCAACATTTGTCATCATGATAATGGCTGAAATACTGAACCCATTCGGACCTAATTGGGGCAGTTATTAATCTTACATGAGTTCGTTAATAATCCATTTACAAAGACAAACACAAACACACAAAGAATGCGACTTTCGTAATCAAGATAACATCTGAAATACTGAACTAATTCGGGCATAACTGGGACAATGTACGGATCTCAGATGAGTTCGTTATGCAAGTATGTTACTCTGATAGTCCATTTGCAAAAACACACAAAGTCAAACAAACATGCAACATTTGTCCTCATGATAAGGTCTGAAATTTTAAATCCAATCGACCCTATTTGGGACAGTGTATTGATCTTGGATGAGTTCCTTAAGCAAGTATGTTACTCAAATAGTCCGTTTTCCAAATCACACAAAATCAGACAAACATGCAACATTTGTCATCATAATAACGGCTGAAATACTGAATCCATTCGAGCCTAATCGGGACAGATTATTGATCTTATTGAGTTCCTTAAGCAAATATAATACTCTTATAGCCCGTTTACAAAATCCCACAAAATGAAACAAACAGGCAAAATTTGTCATCATGATAACGGATGAAATACTGAACCCATTCGGACCTAATTGGGACAGTGTATTAATCTTGCATGAGTTCGTTAATAATCCGTTTACAAAGACAAACACAAACACACAAAGAATGCGACTTTCGCAATCAAGATAACATCTGAAATACTGAACTAATTCGGGCATAATTGGGACAATGTACGGATCTCAGATGAGTTCGTTATGCAAGTATGTTACTCTGATAGTCCATTTGCAAAAACACACAAAGTCAAACAAACATGCAACATTTGTCATGATGATAACGTCTGAAATTTTAAATCCTATCGAGCCTATTTGGGACAGTGTATTGATATTGGATGTGTTCCTTAAGCAAGTATGTTACTCAAATAGTCCGTTTGCCAAATCACACAAAATGAAGCAAACATGCAACATTCGTCATCATGAAAACAGCTGAAATAGTGAACCCATTCGAGCCTAATCGAGACAGTGTATTGATCTTGGATGAGTTTCTTAAGCAAGTATGTTACTCTTATAGTCCATTTGTAAAAACACACAACATCAAACAAACATGCAACATTTGTCATCATGATAACGGTGAAATACTGAACCCATTTGAGTCTAATCGGAATAGTGTATTGATCTTGGATGAGCTCCTTAAGCAAGCGTTTTACTCTTATAGTCCATGTGCAAAAACACAAAAAAATCAAACAAACATGGAACATTTGTCATCATGATAACGGTTGAAATATTGAACCCATTCGAGTCTAATCGGAACAGTATATTGATCTTGGATGAGTTCCTTAAGCAAGTGTGTTACTCTTATAGTCCATTTGCAAAAACACAAAAAAATCAAACAAACATGCAACATTTGTCATCATGATAACGTCTTAAGTACTGAACCCATTCGAGCCTAATCGAGAAAGTTTGTTGATCTGCATGAGTTCCTTAAGCAAGCATGTTACACTTATAGTCTTTTTCAGAAACACACAAAATTAAACAAACATGCAACATTTGTCATCACGATAAGGTCCAAAATACTGAACCAATTCGAGCCCAACTGGGACAGCGTATTGATCTTGGATGAGTTCGTTAAGCAAGTATGTTACTCCTTACGGTCTATTTATAAAAACACACAAAACAAAAAGAAACTTTCGACATCTGTTATCACGATAACATCCGAAATACTGAACTAATTCGAACCTAACTGGGACAACGTACTGACCTCAGATGAGTTCCTTGAGTAAGTATGGTACTCTTACAGTCCATTTTCAAAAACACACAAAATCAAACAAACATGCAACCTTTGTCATCATGATAGCGTTTGAAATACTGATCCCTTTTGAGCCTACTCGGGACAGTGTATTGATCAAGGGTGAGTTTCGTTAAGCAAGTATTATTATTTTAATGATTTCTTTATATATAATCACATCATTAACCGTGTCCGGATTTTTTTTTTTTTTGTGTTGATTTTGGAAGTACCCTGAGTGAGATCGTTAAGAAAGTATATAGCTTTTTACAGCTGGTTTGCAAAGACACATAAAAGCAAAAAAAAAAAAAAAAAAAAATGCGAAATTTGCATTTATGATAAAGTTTGAAATACTCAATCAGTACAAAACTAATTGGGTCAGATTTAAAGAAATTGAAAGAAAGATTTAAATAAAAATTATGAAGGCACAGGAAAGGAACAACAAATTAAAACTAAATTGGGAATGTTTACAGATCTTACCGGTTTTTTGAAAGAGTTCGGTAAGCAAGTATGTAGCTGTTATAGTTCGTTCACAGAAAGATTCCGATTTACTGAATCAATTCAAAGAAAGTTTTAAATAAAAATTATGAAGGCATGGGAAAGAAACAACAAATTAAAACCAATATAAAACCTAATTTATTTATTCCATTGTTTACATAACACAATTACGTCCATGCCTTATCTGGGATTCGAACCCGGGTCCTCAGCGTGTCAGTGGTCTCCGCTACCGACCACGCGACCAGACGACAATCTGTTATACGTACAAATGAAAAAGAAGAAAAAAAATGAAATCAAAATAGTCTTAACCCGTAACTGGAGACATGAATTTTCTTACGCGTTCAGAGATATAAAGTTATTTTCCTTTTTTGTCTTTTGTAAACAGCATTGGAATTTTTTTAGAAACGCAATATATTCTGGAAATCATGTAATGATAAAATAGCTACTTGTCGGTACTGAGGAATGACTTTATTCAAGGACAAAAAAACACATGATAATCAGAGCCAAAGAATAACGCGGAGTCATTCTGGCTACCGTCTCCAGTTACGGGTTAAGACTGAGACGGAAGGACTTGTTTCAATTGTTAAATACAAATATTGTTTATATTAATCTTTTGATGTAAGCGCACTTTTCATATAGACAATTTTCATTCTTGTAGTGCACAAACATTTTTTGTTTTGTTTTTTGGAACTCTCTATATTTTTTATAATTGCCTTTCTTCTTTAATAAAACAACAACAACAAAGTCTGAATACAACTTTGATTTAGAATTATGCACGTTTGACGATAGAATAATATAAATAAACATCTAGTAACAAACAAAGCTTACAGGATTTCCATTTTCAATCATTTCTTTAGCAGCAATGCGGCCATATTCTCATTACAGAAAGTCGACTGTTTTTTTTTTTTTTTTTTTTTTTTTTTTCTTAATGTTCAAAAGAATAACATCAAAATTGTTTTTTTTCTAAACAGATAAGTTTTGAATTTTAAATTAGTATAAGTCAGAAATCACGAATGGGATAAAGAATGATTTTTCAAAAGTTGCAGGGCAATGCGAAGATACCGGAATTCATGAACATCAAATAAAGTTATTTTAAAAGAATGTCAAGCACTGTAAAAAAAAAAAAAAAAAAAAAAAAAAAAATCCGACCAAGCTTCCTGTAGGAAACGGAAAAATAGTTGCCCTTCTCGGAAAGGAAAAATTTCCGACCCAGCTCGGAATAAAATCCGTAAAAGAAAAGGAAATAGTAACTAAAAGATTTTATTCCGAGCTGGGTCGGAAAATTTTCCGTTCCGAGAAGGGCAACTATTTTTCCGTCTCCTACAGAAAACTTGGTCGGGGTTTTTTTTACAGTGAAACTGGTCGCCGCGTCGTCGGAAAATGAAAACCATGCTTTTTTCTTTTTCTATTGTAAGATTCATTTCACCCTTTTAAATAAAGTCTCTGAGAATTTAAATTACTTTCAGAATTAATTTTAATCAGGTCCCGATCATGACTAATTTGCACCGTGGGCAAAGATAAACTAGGAGGTCCCATTCGAATCGTTGCAACATTATTCAAATAGAACTGATGGTCAATCATATGTGTAATGCATAAAAAACATTTTCGCACGTTTGATTTTAAATAGAAGAAAATTCTTAGCTCCGTCAATTCTAAATTAAGTACTACCTTAATTAATGAAAATACTCTTTTTCTCTTACTACAGAACAAAAATCTTTTGTATAACTTTAGCAACTTGTTATATTATTTTAAAATAAATTTAATAGCTTCAACATATGGAAGACTGTTAACTACCCTAAGACGTAAATAGTATTTAATCAAGTTACTTTCTTTTACATCTTTTTAAGTTGTACTACACACAATATAATATCAAATCAAATACATTCTACTTCACAAGTAGAAAGTGTTTTTCAATAAATCTAAAAAAATGGCAATTTTGGGCATGTTTTTCATGACTTAAATATGAAATCCAAGTTTAAAGAAAAAATTTATCTCATGACAATTATAAATTATTATTTTCAACCACTAAAGTTTAGATATGTTTTAAGTTCATTGATAATACAATCTATTAAAATCAAAATGTTATTTCTCATTTTATAGTGGTTGAGGTTAGCTTTGCGAAAGCATTGAGCTCTATGAGTTTAAAATGAAATTTGTTTTTCAGAAAGTTTAGTAGAATATTTTAAAGATGAAGTTTGTATTTTGTATTTGAACATTTTCAGAGTTGGAATTGGAGGAAAAAAGGAAATACTTTATAAACTAATATATGGATTTGGGGCCCTCTTGAGGCCCAGGGCCCCTGCGTAAAGTCCCGATTTGCCCATGCGATAATAAGGGACTGATTTTAATTAATTAATTAAGTTTTTTAATTCTAAGATTAACAAAAAAGGAGGCTGTTTCAAACATATTATTGTTATTATTATTTCGTTGTTGTAATAATTATTTTCCATAAGAAACATCCGTTGAAGATGATTCTTATGGATTCTCCGATTTTTCTCGTTGGAGACGTACGTATATTGCAATTGGAAAATCGATTTTTAAACTATGATGTCCACTACGTTTTAACATATCTTGTATGGTAATTGTCTCATATCCATTCAATTACATTTGTAAGATACATTTTATATTTGCTTGCAAATTACCTTTCTCGCCAAAATAGCCAAATCAGAAGGAGTGAGATCAATTTGTTTAATTTATATTAAACCTTATTTATGTACCTTAAAATTAAAAGAAAAAAGAAATGAACCATATGAACCTACTCTTCGGACTGAGGCGGAAGGTTTTGTTTCAATTGCTAAATATAAATGTTGTTTATGTTGACCTTTGAATGCAAGCATACTTTTAATACTAAAATTTTACTAAGTTTTTTGCTTTGATTCTTGTGGTGTACAAACATTTTTTTTATTTCTTGGCACGTCCTATATTTTTTATCGTTGTCCTTTTCCCTTAATAAAACAGCAACGACAAAAAATCTCAGTATAAATTTCATTTAGAATTATGCGCGTTCGAAGGCAGGGTAATAGTATAAACAAACATTCAGAACCAATAGACTCTTACACGATTTCAGTTTCCAATCATTTCTTTAGATGCAATACATCCATATTCTCATTACAGAAAGTCGTCTGTTTTTGTAATTTTTTTACGACAAAAAAAAAGGATGACACCAAAAGACATTTCTAAGCAGACGGGTTTAGAATTTTAAATTACTATAAGTCAGAAATCCCAAATCGAATTCGTAAGGATTTTTGTAAAGTTTCAGAGTAATGCGAGGTTATCTGAATTCATGAACGTCAAATAATTTTCTATTAAAAGAATGTCAAAGCCGGTCGTCGCTGAAAAATGAAAGCCATGTTATTTCTTTTTTTTTTTATCGTAAGAATTACTTTGTCTCTTTTTAATAAAACCTCTTGGAATTTGAATTACTTTCAAAATTAATTTTAAGGTCTGCTTAAATTTTAAGATAAAAAATGGAGACTATTTCAAACACATTATTTTTTTTCTTGTAATAATTATTTTCAATGAGAAACATCCTAGAATTTTTCTCTTTGCAGATTTATGGTATACTGTAATTGAAAAAATCGAACTAGTCAAATGTCCATAGATATTTTCCTCTAAAAATATGGATGGACAGAAATCCATAATTTACTTTAAGTATTTTGCGAATATCGATATTATGAATACATTATATCGACATTTTTAAAAATTAAGAAAAGATATCCAAGAATTAAGCATGCAACTTTAATACTGATTATGAAACTTATGAGACTTATTTAAATTTATAAAATTATTCTATTTACCAATTAGAATAATTTTGTTAAAATTAATCTAATATGAAGCTTATGTTTACAAAACTACTTATAAGCAAAAAGTCCAAACATTTTTTTAGAAACTTGTAGGCTAAGGATTTCGGTACAGGTATAAGGATTTTGATACTTAGGGAGATTTTTTTACATTTGAACAGTAAGCCAATCTCAAGTTATATACTAAAGAAGATTGGTGTCGATCAACATTGGTAGGATCAACAATTTTCAACATTGGTAGACTGTCGAATTGTTCAAATTTATTCAAAAATCTACAATTTACCAAAATTTTATGTACTACATTGAATATTATACCAGTTTACAGGGGAACACAAAAGCAAAACATTCTAAACTTGTTATTACGTTAACATTAGAAATACACTGTTAAAAAAAAAATCTGTAAAGTTACTAAAATTTTTCTAGGAAACTGGGATTCCTGGAACTTTTTATGTAACGGTAGCAAAAATCCATATAACATATACACTTTTGCACTGTAAATCAAAAAATCTGTAATCTACTTAGAATATTTTAGGGATACCTAAAACTTTTTATGTAACTTCAACCAGGGTTACAGATAAAATTTTAGTAAGATTAGTGTAATTTTAGTAGATTCTTTTTTTAAAGCTACAGATTTCTATAGATTTACAAAAAATAGTTTTGTAAATTTACATCTTTTTTTGTACATTTTACAGATAAAATTTTAGTAAGCATACAGATTTCTAACACTTTACATCTGTAGAATTATAGATTTTTTTTTTTTTTTTTTTTTTTTTTTTTTTTTTTTTTTTACAGTGTACTATATTTCGAACCTAATTGGAACAGTGTATCGATATTGCAAATATCTTGGGTGACTTCATTAAATCAAGTATAGTCTCGAATGTAGTCATGTATATTCTCTTATAATTTTCTTATAGTTCATTTGAAGAAACACACACAGATTTTCGATGGCATTCATTGAGTGGTTTGGGTTCGAACCTGCTTTCAGCATCAGAATTATTTATAGCCTATGGGCGAATTTTAAACTAGGATGTCAACGACGTTTTAACATTTTTTATATAATTGTCTCATATCCATCCAATTACATTTTGTAAGAAAAATATTACATTTCTCGCCGAAATAGCCAACTTAGAAGGAGTGAGACCAATTTGTCTAATTTATATTAAATCTGATGTATGTACCTTACCCCCCCCCCCCAAAAAAAATATATATATATATAAATAAATAAAAAATAAATAAATAAATAAATAAAAAGAAAAAAAAGAGCAATTTAATAAATTACAACGACCATTTAGAAAACTATTTTTTCGAAGACTAAAATTTAAGACATAAAAAATCGTACGGAGTTGATCATACATTACGTACGCCATGAATTAAACATTAATAGCGTTATAACACGTAAAAATTGCAAGCGCAAAAATCGCCTGCGAATTGTACGTATTGTCCAAGCATTTCATTGGCTGTTCGGGAAAAGGCTTTTCCATCGTCAAATTTCCAAGAAATCTGATTACCCATTTTAAATGAAATTTCATTCTTAAACTTCTAAACATCCGACAATATTACTTTTTACACCGTCGGATAGAGAAAAAAATGTACATTTAAATGCAATTTGTTTGAAAGCTGTATCTCAATTTGTTTCTGAGTTATTAATTTTTTTTTTTTTGTAGTTTTTATTACTTTTTTGTCATAGTGGCAACAGAAGGTATCCATCGTTGTTGAAAGTAAAGGGAAATACACATTACTGTATAGACCAATCAGAAATCAAATAAAATGCGGATTAAACCAATAAAAACCTTCAGAGATGCTTTTGATTTCCTACCCTGACAGAGAACAATAACCATTTTTCCAAATGGTTAACAAGAAATGAGCCTACTTTTCCGACTGAGACGGAAGTACTTAATTTCAGTTGTTAAATACAAATGTTGTTTATGTTAATCTTTTGATACAAGTGAATTTTTTTATCAACATTTTACTAAGTTTTTTACTTTCATTCATGTGGTGCAAAAGCATTATTTTTTGTTACTTGGAACACCCTATATTTTTTATCATTCTCCTTTTCCCTAAATAAAACAACAACAAAATATTCTGAATACAATTTTTATTTAGAATTATGCACGTTTGACGACAGTATAATATAAACAATCATCTAGAACCAATAAAGATTGCATGATTTCCATTTACAATGATTTCTTTAGATGCAATGTACCCAATATTCTCATTACAGAAGTCGCCTGTTTTTGTATTTTAATGGCCAAACAGGAGAGCATCAAAATACATTTTCTAAACATAAGCTTAGAATTTTAAAATAGTATACGTCAGAAGACTCGAACGGAATAAGGAATGATTTTTCAAAAGTCTCAGGCAATGCGAGGATATCTGAATTCATGAAGGTCAAATAATATTCTTTTTTAAAAATGTCAAAGCTGGTCGTCGCAGGAAAGTGAAAACCATATTTTTTTTTTTTCCATTGTAAGAATTATTTTGTCTCTTTTAAATAGAAGTCTCTGGGAATTTAAATTTCTTTCAAAATTAATTCTAATGTCTCTTCAAAATTTGAAATATAAAGCGGAGACTGTTTCAAACAGATTTATTGTTATCTTTTGTTGTTGTTAACAAACAACATAACAAATCAAGTACAGTCAAAGTTTTTTTTTTCTTTTTTCAGAAACAAACAATATTCATCAGGAATGGAACAAGCCATTTCTAAATACGTGAAATGAAATAACGTACTGATATCTTTCATCCCCCAAAAAATTTTGTTTTAAAATCATATACATATTAAGATATCAAGTGTTAAAAATGGTCTTTTTTTTTTTCATTTTTTCCAATTTTAAGAGTCCTGAAACCTCTTAACATCCAGTTTAGACATGATTCGTTTCGCAAGGGCACTAAGGAGCCTTAAAATAATAATAAATGGTCAAGTGTGCGTATTACTCGCGCTCAGAGGGTTCCGTACAATAAATAAATGAATTATTAATTGTATTATTAAAAAAATCTTTGCTAAAAGAACAATAAGACCTTGTAAAAAACTTTACAACGTAGGCTTGGGTATAGCTGTATATACTAAAAACGTATGAATGAGTATACCATGAAAGTTCAAAGAGATATGAAGCCTAATTAATACCAAATATTGCTATTCTGTATATCTCTTATTTAAATCTTATCCTAATCTGTTTATGGTGAACTTAATTCGGTACTGACAATAAAAGTAGTGCATATTTAAACTTCATTTGGCATTTCATAAAACTAAATTTAGCTTAGTAATATTTTTTTCTTTTTACGGTGTATATAAAACAAAATCCTTGTTCAAAGTTTAAACTTGGCATTGTGCTAAACACGCATCGAAAGGAGGTCGCAAAGCTGCAACGCCACCTTGGTCCGTGCCGCATTTATCCAGATAGGGCTTTAATTAACTTTTAAAGACACGGGAGGCGTATTGAGGGATCCACTCAATGCAAACTAGTCGCGAATCCCATGGTATTTAAGTGATTAATTCTAATTAAATTAGTCTGTTTTTATCGATTTGACATTTATTGCTTTTATACTGCTACTGGGCATTGCATTACATAAATATATCATTAAAAGTTGTTATCTGGGCTTTAAAAACCGATGGTATGTAGAGTACGCCGCCCCCGTCATTATGTACGTCCAAACCATCCATGTATTTAAGGGTTAATATCTAGGGTAATTACCGACGATTTTTTTTTCGAAAATCATTATCAACAATGCTTTTATACTTCTTCTACGATAGGTACCTCCAGCGCTATATTAACTATAAAGAGTTAAGAAAAAGTATAACAATTAAGTTAAGAACTTAAAGTACTTAAAGTTTAACAATGTAGTGGAGAAAAAAATAAAAGAAAAATTCCAAGAAGACAGGCGAAAAAGCTACCGGGGGTTACCCCATCTAAAAAAAAGACTCCTTTCAGAGACCATACAATTTAATACAATTAGAAATTCTATAAATTTAACACGTTATCAATATTATTTTTTTTTTAACAAAACACGGACGGAATAAACAAGAAAAGTTAAGTATAGTTGAAGCATGAGGAAATCCCAGTCTTATCACTAAGCAAAAGCGAGTGAGTATTTAGGGCGTTTACTGTTAGTGGGGTCGGATACCTCGTAGTCGGGTAATTCCTTTCATGTTTTTTGATGTCTTTAATTCAATTGATTTCCCTTTTAAATTTGTCCGGTTTCATTTTTTCTTTTCTTCCTGGCTTTCGCTAGGAGAATCTCGGCACAAGGGACGCATGTTAAGGACGCTTGGAAACGCCGCGCTCCGCGGCGGTGAAAAATTCATATTTTCCTCTTTAAATATGGATGGACAGACATCTATAATTTGCTTTAAGTATTTTGCGGATATCGATATTATGAATACAACATTTTTAAAAATTAACAAAAGATATCCAAGAATTATGCACGCAACTTTGATACTGATTATAAAGTTTCTCTTCGCATACTTATAAGCAAACAGTCAAAAACTTTCTTTAGAAACTTGTGGCTAAGGATCTCGGTACACTTCTTTGAGAAATTTTCTGACAGTTGCACTGTAAGCCAAGCGCAATTTGTATAATAAAGAATGTATGATAATCTATGATGATTGGTTGTATGATGACTTTCAACATTAATGGACTATGGAATAATCCAAATTGATGCAAAAAACTATAATTAATTAAAATTTTATATACTATATTGCATAGTATACCAATTTACAGGGGGACACAAAAGTGAAACATGCGAAACTTGTTATCAAGATAACGTCAGAAATATTAAACTATTTCGAACCTAATTGGGACAGTGTATTGATCTCGTAATATCTTGGACGACGTCGTTAATCAGGTATAGTCTCTTACATTTCGATTGAAGAAACACACACAAGTTTTCGATGGCATTCATTGAATGGTTTGGGTTCGAACCTCGTTTCAGCATTAGAATTTATTAAAGCTTATTGGCGATTTTTAAACGACGGTTTAACATTTGTTACCGTAATTTCCGGTGTATAATCCGCAGATCATATAATTCTGTTTCGACACAGAAATTTTATTCAGTAATTGATTACAAATATTTAACGCGGTCTATAAAGTTACATTTTATTTCAAAAAATTTCTGCGTCAAAATATAATTGTTTGGTCCGCGGATTATACGCCGGAAATTACGGTATATAATTGTTTCATATTCATTCAATTATATTTGGTAAGAAAAATTTTACATTTCTTTGCAAATTACCTTTCTTGACAAAATAGCCAACTTAGAAAGTGTGAGACTAATTTTTTTAATTTATAACAAATCGGATGTCTGATCTTAACATAAAAAAAAAAGTAATGAACCAAATGAACCTACTCTCCCGAATGAAACAGGGGGGGGGGGGGGGACTTATTTTAATTGTTAAGTACAAATGTTGTTTATGTTAATCTTTTGATCCAGAGCATTCTTTATATACTAACTTTTTACTAAGTTTTTTCCTTTGATTCTTGTGATGCACAAACTTTTTTTAAACAACCTACATTAAAAAAATATCTTAATACAATTTTTATTTAGAATTATGCGCATTCGAAGGCAGGGTGATATAAACAAACATCCAGAACGAATGAAAGCTTACAGGATTGCCCTTTCCAATCATTTCTTTAGATGCAGTGCTCTCATATTCTCATTACAGAAAATCGTCTGTTTTTTGTATTTTTTTAACGACCAAAAAGGATGACAGCAAAAGACTTTTTTCTAAACAGACGAGTTTAGAATTTTAAATTAGTATAAGTCAGAAAGTCCGAATGAAATTCGGAAGGATTTTTTAAAAGTTTCAGGGCAATGCGAAGATATCGAATTCATGAACGTCAAGTAACTTTTTATTACCAGAATGTCAAAGCCGTTCGTCGCCATCGCCGGAAAATGAAAGCCGTGTTTATTTATTTTTCTGTCGTAAGAATTAGTTTGTATCTTGTCTCTAGGAATTTAAATTACTTTCAAAATTTATTTCAAGGTCTACTTAAATTTTAAGATAAAAAATGGAGATTGTTTCAAACATATTGTTATTAAAATAAATAATCATTGTTTAACGTCAGATATACGATTTAAAAATAAAAAAATTATTACAATTCATCAGACATACAAGTAAAAATTACATAAATACATTTAGTACAATTAAAAATGCAAACGTTTCGAGCTAAATTTTAGCCCTTCATCAGTGCAATAACAGCTGTAAACATGATATATAGTTTTCTGGTCATTTGAAAGTTATTTATTGCACTAATGAGGGCTAAAATTTAACTCGAAACGTTTGCATTTTTAATTGTATTAAATTAATTTATGTAATTTTTACTTCTATGTCTGATGAATTGTAATATATTGTTTATATTATTGTTATTTTTATTTATTTATTTTTTTTGTTGTTGTTGTTGTTACAATAATTATTTTCAATAAGAAACATCCTAGAGTTTTTCTCTTTGGCGATGCACGGTATATTGTAATTGAAAAAATTTAACTATCCACATGTTCATAGATATTTTCCTCTAAAAATATGGGTTGGACAGACATCCATAATTTACTTTAAGTATTTTGCGAATATCGATATTATATGAATAAATTTTATCGAAATTTAAAAAAATTGGTATAAGTCAGAAATCCCGAATAGAATTCGGAATGATTATACAAAAGTTTCAGGGCAATGCGAGATATCTGAACTCATGAACGTCAAACAATGTCTTTTTAAAATGTAAAAAAAAAAATGTCAAAGCCTGTCGTCGGAAAATGGAATAATTAAAAACGAAAGCAATGTTTATTTCTTTTTCTATCGTAAGAATTATTTTGTCTCTTTTAAATACAAGACTCTGGAAATTTAAATTTTTTTCAAAATCAATTTTAAGATAAATAATGAGTAGAAAATGTTAATGTTGTTTCAAATAGATTATTGTTATTATTACTATTAATACTTTACAACATAGTTCAAAAGCGAAAATGTTTATGAATTTGGTTTTTTTCTCTGTCGCTGCCTATCTGTCCGTGCTCTAACGCGCGTAAATATACCCGGAGTTCCCTGTAATGGATAAGTGTTATTGAGGTTCACTATGGCATGTTTGATGTTGAAAATAGAGTGTGTAGTCTTTATATTCGTAGTTCGTTTACAGGGACATTCAAAACAATTTCATTGCATTATGATCTATGGGGTAAAATCATTTGCAATGTACTTCAAGAATGCTACATTACTTCAAATGTAATGAAATTGATATACATAAAGGAGTGCACTAGAAGGTACTTACTGTACACTGTTTAAAAAAATTGTAAATTTACGGTATTTTACCGTGAATTGCTCCAGTAAATTTACGGAAAATGACATTTTTTTCCTGATAAACGGTCAAATTCCGTAAATTTCATGTTTTACGGGCAAAATCCGTTTATCTAATGGTAAAGTCCGTTTATCTAAGAGCAAAGTCCGTTTGTTTAATGTGCTTTTGCCCGAAATCCCTGCTGCAGTAAAGTTACTTCAGCAATTTTTTACAGTGTAGTATATATGTATTCATTTACAAGGCACTCAAAAGAATTCCGCTACATTATGGTCAATGGGGGGAAATTGTTTGCAGTGTATTTTTATGAAATTTCTAATTTAAATGTATTGTAATTGATATAAATCACTGATGTTCACTGCAAGATCCTTACTACAGAATAGGATGTTCATAGCATTTATCGTTCATTTACAGGGACACACAAAAGATTTCGTTTAAAGAGCCTATGAGCCTTTTGCCCTTGAGCAATAATTTCTGGAAGTGCTTTTTTTAATTTCGGTATGCGCTTTTAAATTTAACTAATTATTTGCATGTTACTCGTTGTGCATAAATTCTATACTTCGTATACAGGGCTATACAAAAGAATGTACGAAACAATCAATTCCAAATCCTGGCCCGTTCGAGTATGTAGAAATAAATGTAAGCCTGAGCCGGCTTGAGTCTGGGCTCAGGCAATATGTAACTGTGCGGCAGGGCTTAATTTCTAACAAAAAAAAAGTACCAGAGCCCTAATATTCTGCTAAAACCGTAGCGTGCAACTCCCCCCCCCCCCCCCGCCATCACTCCAATCCTCATATTTATATTTCATACATTATTTGCAAAATTTAAAGCAAATTTCTTTAACAAAATAAAAAAATTAAATATAGCTACCTGCATATACTTAACTGTCAACTATTTCACTTTTTAGTTTATCACTCCTTCCGAATAAAAATCTTTGCCTAATTTTAATGTTAATTGATCGCAGAATTCTAGAATTAAATAAGGTAAGGATTGTGATTCGGATATAGTGTTAAGACAAAAAAGGAATTGTTCGCAGATATTATGCATATATACATATAATGAATGAACAACTAGCAAAAACGTTTATAAGAAAAATTTTCAGAAAATCTTACGCGCCGTTTCCTCTCCATCACCTACGTGTGCGACATACTACGTCACATATAAGTGTTTTAATAGAAAAAAATGTAAAAATTTGGAGATGGGAGGGAAAGGAAAGGGTAATTTAGGCTTCAGTTTCTCGGAATCGCTTATTACAATAGGCTCCGGAGCCCTATATTTATGAGCTCCGGTGAATTCAGAGCAATATTTAAATATCTGCTAAAAACAGAGAAGTACCGGAGCTGAGCTCCGGTGGGCTCCGGCGCAAATTAAGCCCTGCTGTGCGGTGCAGATCTTTACGCTGGACATGTTTTCTGTATTGATGGTGACAAACTGGCATTTATAATTTATTTTCAGGCCAGCCAGGTCCATTGAAAATCGTTCATATTTTGTCTTCACTTTTAAATTTGTTATATGAGGCCGGTCGGTCTGTGTAATTTTTTTATCGGCCCGGCCCAGCCCTGCCTGTTTTTTTTTCTTTTTTTATTGGCCAGGTCCTTAAAAAAATTGTCTTTATTCCCAGCCAGTTTGAAAGCTTGCCTTAATTCTATAGGTCCAGACCGGTCCTCGGGACAGGCCCGTGCCCGCGCAGATATCAGTATTACTCTCTATCATATATGCCGTTTTGCTTTTTTTTTTTTTTTTAACAACTATAGCACCGCTGTAACATATGGCGATATGGCTGCAAAAACGTAAGTGTGGCCCTCGAACTCACTTCCTTACTAGATTTTGGCTGTTACAGAAATTTAATGTGTACCACTGGCATAGGATGTACATCATTCACTACGTTGTGTGAAATAATAAAAAATAACAAAGTAATAACAAAGAGCAATACAAAGTAATAACAATTGATGACAAAGAGCGTTCTCCTAAACTCATCAAAAGCGACTCGTGATTAACATGAATAAAAATACCATATACTCTCACATTTCTACGCAAATAATTCCAGGGTTTGGACTACTCTGCAGAAACGGGTTAACTCAGCTTGATTAATAGCATGATTAGCATTAGAATATCATTACCTTTAAAGAAAAGTCTATTTAAAGTGATAGACGCCTAAACATTTATACCCACTCTTTTAAGAGCTTTTGGTGATTATTAAATAAATGTTGTTTCGAAGTTTTTCCTTTCTTGTATTTGTCTTCCATATTTCTGTTTCTTAAGCATAAACAATATGTCGAAAGAAAATCAACAACATTTTCAGATAGTGTAAAAAAACGCCTTTTTCTTCCGCAATAACTTTTTTAACACTTCAGATCCCACACAAATTTCCATAACACAGTAACAATAAACAATTAAATTTAAAAAATCAAAAAACCCGGCTGCGTAAAAAGCGAACTAATTAACTGTTTCTCATCAATGTGAAACTATTTTTTTTTTCAATTCCTACTATTAGCTCACACTCTCGCTGTATATATCTTGTTCAAATTTTCAATCGTTAATAAAATACTTATTATTCATCCAATCAAGATCAAATATTTTTTTAAAAAATTGTAGTGGATGACACTCGATCATCCAGTTTTTTTTAAATATTAATTCATTAATTTAATTAAATTAATTAATTTTCAATAATCGAGAGAGCCCTCTTCTTGATCAAGATATTTTAAGACCGAGAGAGCTCTCTTCTTGATCAAGGCATTTTAAGCGCCACTCAAGGGGAAAAAGAATGGGAGAAAAAAAAATTCTCTTATTGACCTAAGTAGGAATTAACTTAAAATATTTTTTTATATTACTTACCTATTTTTTTTATTTACATGTTTTAATGACTTTTAAGTTGTTTAATTGTTAGTTCCTATCTATAAACACTGTTTTGATGAGGTCTATAGATGTCTATGATGGTTAGAGTTGCAGTAAAGCTAGAGATCCTACCTACACAACTTCCAGGTTGTATAATATTTTAACGGAGCTTCTGACTGTCAAATAGTCAATGAAAGACCTATCCAATGATATGTCACTCAATAGGGTGCGTAAATTTTTTTCGTCTCTACCGCCATTTTGTATTTTACGGCTGCCATTTTGAATTTATAAAAACCAAATTTAGCCTATAACCATCGGGCGGTTAAGACGAATTCATAGAGACCTCATTCATTAAAATCCATCCAGCCTTTGGGATGTTTCGAGGGTATAAAAAAATCCACATACACAAATACGCGTGAAGCACATAACCCTGCTTTTCAGTCGGGTAAAAAGAAAACTTTTTTTTCACACTGTTCAGCATAGTTGAAAAGTGTTCATAATTTCGGTTTCTCTATTTGTCTGCCCACGATCTAATTTTTGTAACTATACTTCCATTTCCAAACCAGTTATGCATATTATTAAGGTTTAACCGAGCATATTAGTCCGGTTGTTACGGTTGAGAAAACTGCAAATCGTGATAAGAATATATCGCTTGGTGAGTATCTACTTTATGTTAATACAATGCATTTCAGAGGGGGAGGCATCGCGAAAAGTCGTGGGTATTCAAGATGGCGGCTGTTATTCAAAATGGCGTCATTTTCTGAATTTTCTTACTATACATCATATGAATGTGTGTTTCAGGTCAATTTCGATGGTTTTAACGTCAAAAATCTTTTTAACACTTTCGGTCATAGTTGAATGGGTTTATGATATCAGTTTGTCTGTTTGTTTGTCTGTCTGTCTGCTTGCCGTTCCATGCTTAAACTCGCTTAAATATCGCTACTCGCTTAAATTCATTCAGATTGTCATGTAATTTATATGTTATTGAAGTTTATAATAACATGTTCGGAAAAAATTTGAAGTGTATAGCTTTTACAGTCCGTTTACAGGATCCTCAAAAGAATTCCATTACGTTATTGTCTATTAGTCCGGGTGCTACGGTTGAGAAAACAGCAAATCGTGATAAGAATATACCGATTGGTGAGTATCTACTTTATATTAATACAATGCATTTCAGAGGAGGAGGCATCGGGTAAAGCCATGGGAATTCAAGATGGCAGCTGTTATTCAAAATGGCGTCATTTTCTGAATTTTCTTACTATACATCATATGAATGTGTGTTTCAGGTCTATTTGGATATTTTTAACGTCACAAATTTCGTTTTTAACACTTTCTGTCGTAGTTGAATGGGTTTATGATATCCGTTTGTCTGTCTGCTTGCCGTTCCACGTCCTAACTCGCTTAAATATCGCTAATCGCTTAAATTCACTCAGATTGTCATGTAATGTATATATGTTATTAAAGTTTACAATAACATGTTCCGAATAAAAATTGAAGTGTGTTGCTTTTATAGTTCGTTTACAAGACCCTCAAAAGAATTCCATTAAGTTCTTGTCTATGGGGGGGGGGGGGGGTAATCGTTTGCAATATGATTTAATCATATTATACTCTCTGAAACATATTAAAATTGGCATACATCAGTGAGGTGCACTACAAGATACTTACTATAGAATAAGGTGTGCATAGTATTTATCGTTTATTTACAGTGACACACCAAAAAAGGAATACGTGCGTTTGTAACTCGTGTATAAATTCTATAAAGATCGTCAGCTAAATCACCTTTTTTGAGTGGAGCTGTTAGGTATGAAAAAACTGCATTTTGTGATAAAGATATCCCGAATGGTCAGTATCTACTTCATATTAATACAATGCATACAAGAATTTGAGGCATCGTGCAAATTCATAGGAATTCAAGATGGTTGCTGTTATTCAAGATTGTTTACATTTTTATTTCTTACATCATATAAAAGTATTTATGATGTCAATTTCGACATTTTTTAACTGAAAAATTCACTTTTTAATATCAGAAATACGCTTAAAATGAAAATAGGACAGTTATTAAAATGTTTTTGTATTTTATAGTGAGGAAAATGAAAGGAATAATTAAATAAAAAAATGCATTTTTATTAATACCTTAATTATACAAAATAATAAAAATATTGCATGTTACATTTAAAGATATAGAATATAAAAACTTCATTTTGTATCATTATATTTCTCTCATTCGCTTTTACAATTGCACAATAATGTGCAAGAATGCCTATCCTTTCTATAGCCACACTTACTTTTACAGATTTTGCACATACATTTTACATCAAACACACTTTCATACGATGAATAGTAGGAAAATTGCAAGAATTCCAGAAAATGACGCCATTTTGAATAACAGCTGCAATCTTGAATTTCTATGACTTGACGCGATCCCTCCCCCTTTTACACTGCAAATAGAGGCGTCTTAAATTAAGACACATATGTGACTGAAAAAGTTATTCAGACACTTAAGTGTCTAAATTTGAAATTTCAGACATCACAGGTGTCTAAATTTTAGACACATTGACTAAACTATTGTCTTATTATTTTTCTATATTCTAAATTGTCTTACTATGATCATGGCATAAATGAACTGATAAACATGTCTGAAAAATGGCGATATGTCTGAAATTAAGACATTTAGAAATTTAGACATTTAAGTGTCTAAATGCGATACAATTGTATCATATGTGTGATGACTGTATGTATAACTGTATTGCAATATGTGTGCCAGCACCACCAGAAAATTGTTTTCGAATGGATAACAGATGTTTAAAATATTTTTATCCATTAAATTTGGAATTTTATATTTAAAAAAAAAAGTAATTTGTTTAGATTATGGGACGTCTGGAAAATTGAAATAGTTAGCTTACTAAAGTTTTGGGACTTAGTTATTTTTGGCGCAATAAATAAATCAGTAATTGCTTTTCATGAAAAATATTTATTTTCAAAAATTACTCGCAATCATGGACGTACGCACGTATGTCCAAGGAAGAGCCACACCCTCCCGTTAAATACTAAGAGATGTACCGGTGGAAAGAAATTCAGGGAGGGACAAGATTTTGGAACAGTTGGGTCTGGGGTCAACAGCGTAATCCGCTTTTCTAAAATGCAGAACATTAACATGAAATAGGCAAACTAAGAATATTTTGACAGAACTCCTCGGGCAAGAAATGTTTAAAGATACAAACATAAAAATAAATATAAAAATTAATCGTTCAAAAATAAGTTTCAAACGACATTTTTGAAAATAAAACTTTTTTTTTTCTCAATGGACTCTCCCCCCCCCCCCCCCCCCCGACACACACACACCGTTTTGAGATAAATTTGAAATATATCAATATTAAAAGAAGAAAAGAATTAAAATTGTCTTCTACGAAGTGCTCAAAGGAAGGTGGATTTCTCTGAAGTAAAATTTTTAGTAACATTTTCCTTATCGTAAAATTATTCTATAGCCATTTATAAGAAAAGAAATATCATATATTTTTAATTATCAGACATAACGAAAGCATAATTGATTAAATTTCACTATACTGGGAGGGAGAATGTATCCACCAGGGGGCACTGTAGTTGCGCATGCGTTTTAGATGTCTTTCGTTGGAACGTACGTTGTAGTAACTGAAAGTTTGTTTTATGTACGCGTATTCATTTTTTTGCGAAATTTCAAGTTCTGTGATTTTAAATCGTATTCACTTAGTTTATTTATGTATTGAATATATACATCTGACTTACGTGCTTGACACCCAATGACTCTTATAAGCTGTCGTCGATATAATTCGGGATAGAGACAACACTTGAAGATTACATCCGGGAACTCTACAAAGTGTGTGGCAAGGTGTGTGTGGTGTGGAACGTACTTAGTGTTAATTTGTATCGAGATTTAGTGTTATTGTACTTCGTCTTTATAAAAGCTGGTAAAAAAGAACTTTTGTCTGGCGGAGTATATTCTGAGGATGAAGCATTTCATTCTCTGAGTATGCTTAGTCGGATGTATTAACGTCTTCTTATAACGATGTATAACGTCCCTTCTAAAAAGATGCAAGTCTTTGCTCCTCACTGTAATAGTTTTTAAAATTTCAAATCGAGGAATTTATCTTACTTCTTGCAACAGGATTAAAGTAAGTGTCACAATTTTTCTTTTTAGTACTAAATTTAGTGTTCTTTTTTATGATTTTCTAAATAGCACTGATCAAAATCTTGCATAAAATTAGGGATGCACCGGATATTGATTTTGCCGGATATCCGAAGCTCCTTCGCCTGCCGGATTCGGATATCCGATCGGATATCCGGCCCTAGATATGTTTTTAGTTATATATTGAATGATTTCTCTATATAATGTCATTTCAAAACAATAAATTACAAACATGTTTCACACATCATTAAAGCATTTTAAATGTATTGAAATATAATTTACAAAAACTATATCTCTTTGAATATCATGGCTTGCAATTCAAGCTTTCCCAGGAGGGGAGTTTGATACCCCAAATTTATAAATGCAGGGGGAGTTGAACTGTTAGAAAGGGAAAAAAAATCTTTACACCCCGTTATTTTTTATGTGCTACTTACAGAATTACATTTATACAGACACGTCAAAATACCATTGAAACAATTTAAATTAGCAACTCAAGATAATTATTTAAAATTTTTATTTTATTAAAACAAAGGAACAGAATCAAGCTTTATATATATCATGTCTATTTTTCAATTTTCACCCAATGTTATGGGCAATTAACAATCAGGTTGCTAAATGAATTTCTTAATTTAGATTTTATTCCATTTTGCATACTTTAGCCTCTTTCAGAAATTACACTTTTGACAAGCATTACAGAGCGATTTTATAACTTTAGAAATTATCGGAAACACATGGTTATGCTCTCCTAAAAAGTTTTAGAAAACTTTGCAAAATCTGATGTGCATCAATTTTTAACTTGCATGAATAATGCACATCGGTGATGGTATGTCACTTCTGAACAAATTTTTTTATTATATCCTTAATGGAATTATAGTCAAAACTGTAATCCCTGGTATTTTCGTTAATTGAACTATGCTTTACGCCAGTGGTGCACCCAGGATTTTATCTTGGAGGGGGCCAAACATTGGCAGCGAAACAAAATAAAATTGGTGGGGGCAAAATTCCTCAAGTTTTGATTACAGTAAGAAATTACAAGGAGACACTAATTAATCATAAAATTACCGCAATTAATTCAGTATCAATTAATTGGTTATTTATTTTAATTAAAATTATTATACTTAAAGTTTAATTTTATTAATAATTTAAAAAAGTACTAATTTTTGATTGTGCAGAAGTTAAACATTTAAAGGCCTCATAAATAAACATTTATAGAATTTCCTATTTATATCTATCTGATTGTCAGACATATTGTAGTTTAAGAAAAATATCCAAAATAGCTTTGACGAGATGAATTATTGGATGCAAAATTTTGAGCTAGTTCATTTAAATTTAACTCGTCACTCCGAATTGTATGGGAATTAATAAACTAATAGAGAATTTATTCTCTTGTGGGGTATGACAGTAAATTCTTGTAGAGGCATTGTCTCCAGTTGTGGAAAGGGTAGATGCTTCTACAGCCCCGTGGCTTAACCGACTATGGGGCCGAGTTAAATGGATAAAAAATTTACTTCAAAAATTCAATAAAATTCAATTAAAAATATTGTTACATATAAAATCTATTTTCTTTTTACAAAGCTCTTGAATTACTTCAGTCACATTTACATTAATTTCTCTGTGTATATATAATAAAGCCAGCCCATTTAATCTTGATTCTGTCATTGTGGATCTTAAGTAAGTTTTTAAAAAGTGTAATGTCAAAAATTACCTTTCGCTGAGACAGGTTTTGCATCGAGTTATTGAAAGCTATTTCTCAAATTTTCTGTAGCTGAACTTGAATTCAGCACTCAAAATTTCTGAATTTGTAGAAAGTAAATCATGCACATAAAATTCACACAATTGACGAAAATCTTTTATTTCACTAGCTGTTGCAGCACTTTTTATTATGTAGAAAAAAATCAAAATGTTGCGGTGCCGAGTGAAACATCCATTAAGTTGAGTGAACGTTTGGTCAACGAATGGGATAAAAATATTTTTCCTGACATGCTCTTCTGTAAGAATCGGCTGGAACATTGGATCTTTGTGTTTGTTTTGATGCAGTTTTTGGCATTTTAATGTCAAAATGAAAGTTATTGGCTTTCATACAAGCTTATGATAAATATCCTTGAAAGAAATATCTGGAGCTTTACGAATAGTATTTAAGTGAGCCACAACATCGTTAACGAAATTTCAGGCAATTAAAAACTCACTGGCAGATTTTTGCAATAATTTAGACAATGATAAAGTGTATGCAAATATATTCTGTAAGCTATATAAAGAAATAAGGAAACCAAATTCACATAACGAATTTTTAAAAAGTTTTGCCTTAGAAGACGAATCTATGTCTTCCCAAGATGCGATTGTTTCAAAGCGATCAATCACTGCATCATATAATTCTACCATGGTCATGATGGTTTTATGGCGTCTTGGACAAACTTTTTGTAGTTTTTGGTTATTAATTTCCGGTGTATGTTTGTCAATATTGTTGAGGAGGACGTCTTGCCTATTTAGGTGTATTGAAAAATTGTGTGTCATTTCAATTATGCCAATGCAGTTTCTTATTTCTGTCCCAGATACAACATTTCACGTGCTAAATTTAAACTATGTGAGACACAATGAAGATATAAAGTTTGCGGATGATATACGTGAGACCTAAATCCGTTAAACTTTCAGCTCATTGATGGGACACCATCATAACCTTGCCCTACGTAACCGACGTAAATAGAACAAATCGATATCATATCTCTTTAATCCTTCTACTATTTTGCCGGGCAAGTTTTTTCCTCCAGTGCTTGCTACAGGAATAAATTGTAAGAATTCTTCACAAATTTTGTTGTCATTTTCTTCATCTATATATCAGACACACAAGGAAAGATGTTCAGTAGTAGGAATGTCACAAGTTTCACCATCAAGAAATGAGAAACATTTTGCCGAATTAATTTTTTCAACTAAACGATTCAAGATGATATTGTTACTCGCATTTATACTTTGTTTTTGTATGTTCCAGCTAATATAGGTAGCGTTTTTGGCAGAATGTTTAAAATGTTCAGTGGAGTTTTTATTCCCCGCATCGACTCTTGTTATTAGTAAAGTTCGAAAGTTGGCTTCATTGGCGATTGCCACTTGCTCAATCGCATAAAATTACAATTTTTATAATCGGTTGTAATCGGTTCTGATTTACTGCAACTTGTGATGCCTGACACACATCAATTTTTCTATCGACTGAAATGTATTTCCTTCTCGAATATTCTGTAGCTTTTCGTAAGTTGCAGTATCCCTGAAATGATATTGTTTTTTGTTGAATATTAAATTTCTCAATGGCTTTCTTTCAATTATTATAACTTTGCGTGACCAACTACCCAGCTACTTCCGATTTAGATTTTCCAACGTTAGGATGTGCAAAAAATACGCACTATTTTCAACTTGAGAATACACAAGCCAAGTATATTTTTTAAACCCTATGTATTGAAAACTTTGTGATTTACAGCTGTAGCACAGGTTGCGGGCAAATTAAAATTTGTTTCTGGTTCCCACAACTTTTCATAATATTTAAATTATCGTCAGTATTGAATCTTTGTTCCTTCAACAATACGATGTCTTGATAATTGATATCATCTAAGGAAATACTATTCTTCATGGCTATTCGATGGCTTTGGCTGATTTGCGACTAGGGAAACGGAATCCAAATCGGTATTTATAGTGTTAATAACGTCATTACTACTAGCATTTAAATCATCCTTTTTTTTATATTTTGAAATAATTCAATTTCAAAAAAATATTTTACAAATATAACTTGAAAATGTCACTGAAGAGCTTCCATGCAGATTACTTTTAACAGCTGAAAAACTTGTTTGAAGATTAATATATAATTGTCAATAAAGTTACTGCAAAATAGCCATGTAAAATACAAAATAAATTTTGTGTAACTCTTGTCTACTCGCATATAACTCTGTATAGTATTCCAAGTCCAAGCTAAAGGAAAAGGAATGGGTAAGGATGCAACCGAACCAAGTGAGGGTTTTGCACTATAATGATCCAAACCCAAGTTCACTATATTACATCTGTACCTTCTGAATCTAGACGCTGGATCTCAATTGTTCGACTGGGAGAAACTTGAAACAAACATGATTCAGCTTTAATCACCAAAAGGATGTCATTTTTTGAAGGTGATAGCTTTATTTGTAACTTTCTGTTTTCATTCTCGCAATTTAAAAAAAAGTTTTCTAAAACTGCATGCAATAATGGGGAAAAACTGTTGAAGTCTTTTTTTTTTTTTTTTTTTTTTTTTTTTTTAACTGCATGGTAGCATTGCAGTTTTTTCACAATACGTATAAGAGTAGCCAGTCGTGTGATGAGAATTACCAATGATATATAGAAATGTAGTCTCAAGCAAACACATTTCTCAGGTTGTGCATCTTTGAAATTGGCTGGGGGGACCCGCATATTTATGGGGGGCATCAATTAGCTTTTTACACAAACGCACACACACAAAAAATCAACTTTGGTCTCGTAAATATTTTAGATATTTTTCTAGTGTTTTCTCCCTTTTCTTTTGGAGGGGGCCAGGGCCCCCTGGCCCCCTCCCTGGGTGCGCCACTGCTTTACGCATTGGAATCTACGCTATGAAATCCATATCCAAAGTTTGAAAAGGGAATAGTCAATTGATTTCTTCTATTACACGAGAAAAGGTTGATTTCAAAAAGTCATGTCCTAATTTCTGTTAATTGCGAGAAACAGTTTGTTGTTTCTAAATGTTTTTTTGAAGTTCATCAAAGTTTTTTTTTTCATGTGCACCACAAGTGTAATCTCATTTTGTTTAGTGCTGACTATTGGCCAATTTGATAGAGCTTAGTCACCAGTGGCCGTTGCTGCCCTTTTAGTTATTTCCTATTTTGGGCAGACAGGTAAAACATCGCAAAATACGTAAAACGGTCATAGAAAAAACATTGCTGATTTCGTCAATCATGGTGAAAATAAATAAAATAATTTGTCGATTGGTTGCGAGAAAAAAACTGAAGCTCGTAGGAAATCGACAGTGGGAAAATATCACGAAATTCGTCAATCGATCATGGAAAACTATCGTGAAATTTACCAGTCCGTCACGAGCAAATACTGTGAAATTCCTCAGCCGGTCGCAGAGAAAAAATGCAAAATTTTTCAATCGGATACAGAAAAACAATCGTTACTTTCATCAGTATGTCACAAGAACAAACAGGAAAATTTGCCAATCGGTCACAGAATAAAATTTCTAAATTTGTCAATTGATTGCGAAAAAAAAAATTATGAAATTCACCAGTCGGTCTCCAGAAATAAATCAGGAAATTCGTCAGTCGGTTTCGGAGAAAAATCGCAAAATGTTTTTGTCAGATGCAGAAAAACAAACATGAATTTTGTCAATTTGTTGTAAGAAGAAACTGTGAAATCTGCCAATTGATAGTGGAAAATATCACGAAGTTTGTCAGCCGGTCCTGAGACTTCATCATCGTTTTACAAAGAAACATTTTCGGAAAATGATTTTTTGGGAACAGGAGCCTCCCGCCCCCAATATTCTTTAGGGCACGAATACTGCCATCCCATCTCGAAATTCAAGACATGTATCTGCCATTCAAACCGTGTAATGTATATTAATAATGCTGTATAAAAAATGTTATTTAAACATTAAAATATTCCGTTTATTTGTACAATGAAATGCTGATAATTGCTACTGGATTTGGATATGGGATTGACTATATTGATAATTGCTAATAATTAATTTGTACAATCAAATGTTTATAATTTGTGTAACAAATTTTAACCAATTAAATAGGCCTATAATTGTAGAGTATTTTCACAAAGAAATACATACGTTCTTTTTATAATTTAAACATAAAATATCTACTAATATACCGATGATTAAAGAGTGATTTTCTCCAAATATAGGTTTAGTTGATGCCTTTTTTCTGTTTTAATTATTTAATAGTGTTTTGCTTTGAGTCACATTTAGTTTTATTTTAAGTTAAATTACTGTGATATTTATAAGTAAAAAGAAAATTACTTTTAATTTTAAATATTTTATTTTATAATGAAGTTACAAATATAACTAATTGGATGTGCCAATCCCAAAACTTTCTTCTATCTCATACGTCTTAATATTTCTAAAAGTAGTTTTAAATGTTAATACTTCGATATTATTAGTTCAATATTATACCAACTTTGATTTTGATCTAAGATTTCTGCTGGTCAATTAATCAAAATAAGAATAAGTTAATCTCAATCATGATATTTATTAAAATCAGTATTTTTTTTCGTTATTCTGTTGTACATCAGCTGATTGTGAATAGCCAGCTTAGCAGGATGCGAAGTTCCCATGACTTCACGAGCCACCAATATACAGTACAAAAACTGCAAAAAATTGAGAAAATTTTACAAAAAACGCTGTCACAGTGACACCTTCTGGCAGAATATTTCCAAATTCAAGGAAAAACTGACGGCCATAGCCAAAAATATACACAAAAAATTGGTTCAATTCTAAGCTTAGTTTCATACACTTTTCGATGGTAAAATAATGGAAATAACACAAAAATCACTATTATAGCGCCCCCTTCCAACAGACTATTTTCAAATTGAAGGAAGACCAGTTGGTCATAGCCAAAAACATACCCCCAAAAATTGGTTCAATTCTATGCATAACTTCATACACTTTTCGATGGTACAAGAATGAAAATGGCACAAAAATCACTGTTACAGCGCACCCTTCTGGCGGAATATTTCTAATTTAAAGGAGAACCTGCTGGATATAGCCAAAAACATACACAAAAAATTTTGTTCGATTATATGGATAATTTATTACATATTTAACAGACACTTTTCGATAGTACAATAATGAAAATGGCACAAAAATCGCAATTACAGCAACACTCCTTTCTGACAGAATGCTTCCATATTGAAGAAGGACCTGCTGGCCACAGCCAAAAACATACACAAAAATTTGGTTCAATTTTATGCATAACTTCATACACATTTTGATGGCACAATAATGAAAATAGCACAAAAATCACGATTACAGCGTCCCCTTCCAGTGGAATGTTCCAATATTGAAGGAGGACCAGCTGGCTATAGCCAAAAACATTCACAAAAAATTTGGTTCAATTCTATGCATAACTTCATACACTTTTTGATGGTATGATGACAGACAGACAGACATTTTGTATAAGCATGTTTTGGGATCTCTGACCCCTAAAACGTCTAAGACCACCGAAAACCAGAAATCGAAAAAAATCTCAGTTACAATACTTTCTTCTATTGAAGATAGAAGAAAGTAAAAATAGGCCTGTTTAATTGTTAAACTTAAAAGAGAGAAAGAAAATAAAGTCATACTTTAATAAACAACTTCAGATTTTGTTTCACATTCTGAAAGTAAAGGTACAATTTTCTAAAAGATGTAAACATAAATTCTTAAATTTATTATTAGTTCAGGCAATAGAGACCGTATAGGAACTCTACCTAGCAAAATTAATGGTAGTACTGGAAATCGGCTTTCTAGATGTTTTTTGGGTCGCTGAATCCGAATTTGTAATTTCCCACCAAAATTTCCCCCGGCAACCTCCCAAATTTTTGTAAAAAGCCCCCCAAAAAGGTTTTTATAAAAAAAATCCCATTTTTTTATTGTTTTAGTGGAAAAGTAGCTAGAAATTCAGAAAGTAGACAAAATTTCCCACAAATTAGATATATGACATTATGACTTAGGATGAAGGGGAAGGGGGGAACTGCTTCGGAACATGCGCTACAGTGCTGCGTGGACTAAGTTGCGCAATTCCACTTAACCATTCACTCGTTTACATTAGCCCTCCCATCTTCCCTCCGAACTTTCTCTATAAGTTTTACTTTAAGTTTTTTGGGTCGCTGAATCCGAATTTTTAACTTACCCCCAAAATTATCCCCCCCGAACCCCCTGTAGTAGAGATCCGCACTTTAAAATCTTTGGAGATCGTAAATTATTACCAGGTTCAGTTTCTTTGCATTCGCTGGAGTCTATAAATAGCTGTAGGCTGTGATCAGTGTAGAAATAATGCCTTTTAAATGGTTTTTACGAAATCTGTTTATTTGGAGTAACTATATAAAATTAAAGCATTTTCATACAGAAATGGATAGGGATGGTGCCTGATAGAATTTCTAAAGACGATTTCTTTACATGACTGAGTTCATGAAGTGCCAGGGAGCAATTGCCAATTATTCTGTAATATACACATTGGCATCAAACAATTGGCGAAAAGAGCACATGAAAAATGAATGATGTCATATGAGAAAAATTATCTGTTACCTTTGGACAATGAGGAGACTTTTGAATTGTGTGGCAGGGCCACCAGCATAGCAGTCCTAAAAAATAAGCCAAAAAGAATTCGAACGCCAATTTGTACGTTAAGAGGAAAGTTTTGAGAACATAGCGTTAAAGACAATACAGACCGCATTTTCTGGAAATGTTTATGATTTAACAAGGAAGTCATACTCAAAAATTAAGCAGAGATCAAAGAGTTATTTCTACTGGCCGAAAGCAAAGTCGATCTTTATTCTTTTTTTTATCTAGTCAGCGTGAATAATCATCTAAATGAATTTTATGAATGCGAGAGCCGATTTAGTGGTAAAGGCATCTGTTAAATTTCTTTTCTTTCTTTTCTTTTGTAGGAAAGTTCCAATGGGAACTGAAATAAAGGTTAGGATAAAATGAATAAGTAATTAAAGATTAGTTTTAACTGAAATTTAGAGAAAGGAATAATTTAAGAAACATATATGTGATTCCACATCACATATATCTCCCCTTCAATCAACGAAAAGAATGTACATAAAGGGCGTGAAATCAATTTTCATATGCCCTTAGGAGTACATTATGTATAGGGCAGTCATGCAAACGAAATCAGATATGTTCAAATTAAAGCAACAGCAATTGAACTTCTCTCTAAGTAGGCAACCATCCTAAAATAAAAGTATATCATGATATAAATATATTGGTACCATAAATTTTGTCAAATACAGATGACATTATATGTTGTTTCTATTTAGAAACAGCTGCAGCAACATCAATAAAATTTGTGATCACTTTTCAATTCGCCATATTCAGACGATGACCTGTATCGAAAATGTGCACATACAAATAAAACAAACATTAGGCCTAAGTCCACAGGTCAGTTGCCAACTGGCAATAAATTCAAAATGTTTCTCATAATAAACATTAAATATGTGTATTGACCAATACTATAATTATAATAAAATACTCGAGTAATATAATGCAACGAAACACATAATATTAAACACAGATAAACAAAAACATAATACAAATAACAAAGGATTCTGAAATAATGTCCATAGTAATGAGTAAAAGTATATATATATTTTTAATTTATATCTTCCTGGGTTTTTTTTTGTCTCACAGCATTGATTTTAAACAAACGTGTACATAAGGTGACAGTCCAAGAAATGCTATATAATCAGGATATGAAAAAAATTAGCTGAAACACTGCCATAAGCCATTTAATTCACGTGACAACTGTGTTGTTGTGTGTATATTTATTAAAATGTATTTTTTTTAAGACCTGAAACGTTAAAACTGTGAAAATGAAATCTGCAATTTAGAGAAGACATTGGATTGTATTGACTATCAAAACGGTATTTTAATGTAACTAAAGAAAAATCCACATAAAATGTTCGGTATCATCCATAAAATACCTTTACTGAAAACAGTTACTGATAAATCGAAGACGCTGAACATTTACGTAGAAAGTGTAAAAGATGCTAGACATATGTGAAAAAGAAAAAGTAATATGTAAACCGATAAATAATCTCAATAGAGTGCACGGTTGGTATAATTACCAATAAAAAACTTGCAATGACCATTAAGCAGGAGTATAACAGTGTCTTTGCGTATAAAAATTGACAATATACCTTCACTGAAAAGTTGTGTGAAAACATTGATAGGTATGCAATTTTTTCTTTATCGTCTTGACTGGCGTGTACCGTTTACCGATGTGTATAAAATTGACTGGAGTGTAAGCTTTTTGAAATTGTCATGAGCAAACGTTTAAATACCTTGTACAAATTATAATAGAACGAATATTGCGTTAAAGGTGAAAAAAAAAAAGTGTGAATTTTGGCAGATGTAATAAAAAATTTGCACTTTGATAGAATTTTAAATAAAGAAGCAGTAAGCTCCTTAGGTATAATGACAATACAGATAGTATGTGTATAAGTATATATTGACTGAAAAACAAACTATTAATGGTCGCGTATGCGGCGTGAAGTACTACTGTATATCATGCGTACCCAATTGAAAGTAAAGAAATTTGAAGAAGCAAATGTAAATCATACATAAACATCAACATATGTTATGCAGAAAAGTGTATATATCTATCTGAATTATGCCAAAATGTAATGAAATTTGCATGTGTAAACAGGAAAACATGGAATAATTGGTAACACTAGTGCAAGTGGGAAGGAAGCAACTTGAGCTGTATTGAATCATTCATAACTAATGAAAATTTAAAAAAAAACGACCAATGTATTCTAAACAAATGACATAAAATATTCCAAAAACTGCACTGAGGACCACTAACCAAACAACTGCACATGTAATTAATATGTTTGTAAGTAACTTCATCTGAATAGCATGCTGCAAAAATATACCTTTGTAAGAAAAACCACTGTAAAACGATGTAGAAACCATTGTAGAAACCTTTTGTAAAAAAAAACTTTGTACTTGCTGCATGCCAAGCGAAGTTTTTGTGAGTGAGGGTCATTTGCGAAAATCCAGAAGTACACCAAAAGAGAAAAACCTTTGTAAGAAAACTCAACATTGTAATATTGGTAAACCAATGAACATTCGCATAAACACTGCGTGTAAAAAAAATGCAATTGATGATCAGAAAGACCTACAAAGAAACAGAATATCTACACCAAGTTATGACGAAAAAGACGTAAAATTTTTTTTTAAATCATGGTGACCGCAATGCAAAGTAAGTATGAAAATGTAATCTAAAATAATAAAAAAAGTAACTAAGTATACCTATAAGTGATTTTTTTTAAAAATATGTACATCAGAAAGCAAACCAAGAAAAGTAGACAGAAAATAAAAGAAAAACATTTGATATCCACCGCTGAAGTCTTACTGGCAATTAGGGCTTAACCACCAGAAGAAAACTAACAGTAAATCAAAAATGTGAAATTTGGAATCATTCATCTATTCCTGTCGACCTGAAACAGTTGAATGAAAGAAAATCCAAGACAAGTGTATTGCAGGAAGAACACAGACCATGAAATAATTGACATTAATCAATCTTTAAATAGCAATGTTTCAAAATTTGTATATCCTAAGAAAACAAATATATTTGTGTAAGAAAAAAGTATGAGAAAAAAAAACCCTATTAATCGTTTACGTTTATTTTATGAATAAACGCATGCGAACAACGTAACATTCACGGTCGAAGGGAGCGAAGAAAGCCATGTATCGCATAAAGTTAAGTAACAAAATGTGTAAATGAATGAATAAGAATTAACCTTGCACTAGCATGCCTGAAAGGAGGATGTATGTATAAGTTATGTTGTACGTTGAAAAAAAAACTGTTTTTGCTTAAAACAAAATCTAAATGTATCACAAAAGGGAGAAAAAGCAGGGTGATTTATGTCTAAAGACTTCTTGTAAGTACGGTTATGTGCGATGCAGTTAATACATCTTGAAATATTTTTACAATTAACTGAAGTGTGAGATTCACCGCAATTAGCACATGCCAAATCATATACACAAACTTTTGCCAGATGGCCTAGCCGTTGGCAATGGAAGCAACGTTTTATATTAATAAATGGCCTGACAGTGTAATCAATAGAATTAATATTTAATTTCCCATGTTGAATTAAGGAATTAGCAATCCATGATGTAACACTAATAGTCCAATTGTATTTTAAACCTTGTCTTAATTTATGTTTTCTTCCAAAGTGAATGGCAGGAATGGTGTTGCCAATCATTTCATTTATAGCTATCATAATATCTGGCACACCTATATTATCATCAACACCCAATAAAATTATTTTTGTGCAGTCAGAAAAATCCCTATCTGGAGTTTTGTTCTCACAAAACTTTAAAATGTAATCAGGTACTGAAATAAAATTAAGATTTTTATTTTTTGAGAAGTCAGAAATAGTTGTACCAGAATCTGTGTCTGTTTGAGTTTTAGCATTATCTAAAATTTTGGAAGACGAGTCTTTAACATTAGAATTAAATTTCTTATCTTTAACTTTAATTATATTAAGTGGTTCATCCAAGTTAGGTCCATCAATGTCGCATTGAATAGCTATGTCATTATGCGTAGACTGTTTGGACGAGGTAAGTGTCCTTACCTTTTCAAATAACAGCTTATTTACTCTTTGTAAATCGTCATTACCTTTTTGTAAAACATTCCACTCTGATTGAACACTACCCATCAAATCATTTAAAATATTAAATTTAAATTCAATTTCTTTTTGATATGAATTAAACTTCTGAACGATTTCAGGATTAGCCTCATTTAAAATAGGGTCAATTAATGCCTGAACATCTGTAACAATAGTTTTAGAATATCTGTTAATAGTTTCACTTAAACTACTTAAACATGAAATCTTAAAAGGATTAGAATCCAAACCAGTTGTTTCAGAATCAATGATAGTTTTTGAAAACATTACCTGTTGTGCATTAGGTTTTAACTGAAAATTAAATACAGCAGAGGGCTCTTGTGTCAATTTGTGTGGCTTTTTCTTACCCATCATATATCATGAATTATAAAATACAAAAACAAATACACAAGTACTCTATCTGATAATTCCAAAAATATGAACCTAATAATGCAATATAAATGCAATATAATACCCTATAAATGCAATATAATAAATAGTAGTCAAATGTGAGATTTTTTTTTGAAGTGAACATTAAAAATTTTAAATGTTAAAGATATAGCCATAAACTAATAAGTATTATACTCCACAGTTAAAAACCATGATAATGCATGTAAAAAAAACTTCTAAATAGTTATTTAAATATCGGAAAACTGCACTCTCTGTAACGGAATAATTTTTAGTGACTGCATATAGGAACAACAAACATTGCAATTATATGCATAAAAGGGTTTTAAAATTAAATTGAAAGGGGAAAAAATAGTCAATTCAATTGACCCAATTTTTTCTCAAATCATATTGTTTATCTTCTGTATCAAATGCATAAGAAATACTCTAATGCATCAAGAAAATTATCAAAAGATTTTCGTTTACCTAAATAACCTAAAATGAAAGTTCTTATAAGGCTATAGTTACTGGCGGAAAATAATCATGCATGCGAAACTTTTAAATATTATATCTTTTTTAAACAAATCTTCTTTCTTTTTGTGTCTATAATAAAAGGACAAGAAAAATTATTTCATATTCTCGCTATAGTATAATGCACTGTGAAAAATAGTTTCACTTGAATAGATATAATCAATGTGCACTCTACTTTAAACATATTGATTATCTAGATAGATTTAATTATTCAAGTAAAATCATGGCTACTTTTAAGCAGAGATAAAAATACTTCCTTAATAGTACTGTACAAACACATTAAAACATAACTTACCTTTAAACTGAGAACCATTTATATAAATAGAGATTCGATTCAACTGGTAAAATTTTATATCCCTCAAAATGAAAATAATGTCAATAATAAATGAAATCTTTATTCATTACCAGTATTCATCTTTATCTCTCTATATATTGTTTTTTTTTTTAAATAAGACTTCCTGTCCAAAAAAAAAAATAAATAGTTTGAAACTGGCAGCATCCTGTCTTATTATTTACTTGGAAACAGGAATATTTTAGATGGGCCATTAACTTACCTAGAATTATTTTAATGAAAATCATTGATATAAAATATAAGATAAAGATATATATATATAACTGTCTTTTTATACTACTTCAAAAAGAACTGCACTGAAAAATAAATATATATATATATAATGATTAAGTAAGTATTAAAATAATAAGAAACACTTTCTTTTTAACACAAAAATCCAAAAGAATGCGATTCATTCAATACTTATTCTGAATTAAATCTTTCTTTTTTTTAAATAGATTGTCTTGATCTTTGTGAAACTCATTCCAGAAAAAGTTAACAGTAAATAACTATTTTGGATATCTGAAAAAAATGTAATTTTATCATGCTATCTATCGTTTGGCATCTTAGTTCTTAAATAGCATTTGTAAAACTGTGATAAATTTCAAAGAAATCTAAAAGTATCTACAACTGTTATTATTCATGCAAACAAAATATGAGCATGAGAAAATAAAAATGCATAATCAACGACAATTGTTAAAAATTAATGTATTATTTTAAATACTACATTTTATAAAAATGTCATGTATTCAAAATAGAAATTGAGCATTAATAATTATAAAAATATAAAATGCATATAATATTTTCTCATACTCACATGATAAGCCCTAATTGTTTATATATGCATATTTTCTTTTATGCTCTTCCATTTTTATAATCGATGTAACTGTATCAATATTTGATATTCATTATCATGATGTACTTTTTTATGACGCTTTTAACTGCTTTCATTCAATAGTTAAAAATATTCCAATGAAAATGAACGTTCAATATCGAATTTGAATTCAAAACACACAATTGGATAATGCACTTTTTTTTTTTTTTTTTTTTTTTTGCAGAAAGGCAATATTGGCAGCTGCAAGTGGAAGTAAAAAAAATAATAATCAGCGTGCAAACAATACGACGTCAGTATATGTCGATTAATTTAAACGTCAAACTTGGAAATCTGTAGCACTTTAGATGCATAAGTAGAGAATTGAATCAATATATTTCTGCATAAATTTACGAAGTATCCAAGTAAGTCGAAATAAAAAGCAATGATTCAACCGAAGTCGGTGAACGGAGACACCCGGGAGGCGAACTATAGTGGCTACAAATAGGCTACCGCAGCTTCCTAAGCCTACATCGGAAGGTGAGGCTGAAACAAACGGGAGAGATTACGGCGAACATCATGAAAAAAGTCTTGATCCGAAGATACAGTCATAAATGACACTCGCCACTGGGATCTAACTCTATTGTTATTAAAATAATAAGATCCATCGTGAAAAGGAGATCCATAAATTCACAGGAAACACAGGCACTTTAAACAGCAGCCAGGCAATTGGGAAGTTATTTAACAATCCCCGATCAGCATAAATAATAGGGAGTCATCTATCGAGGCAATAGGCATTCCAAAAATACTGGTAGGAAAGACGTTTAGAAATTTAAATCCGTAATAGGCAAACTAATAAACATCAGGTAGGCTCATAAAAACAGGCAGGCAAGCAGGCTAATAAACAGGCAGGCACCATCCCATAAAGTTCCAGAAAACTTTTGCGAATGCCCTGTAACGGCACCAATATTTTGTAGTAGAGATCCGCACTTTAAAATCTTTGGAGATCGTAAATTATTACCAGGTTCAGTTTCTTTGCATTCGCTGGAGTCTATAAATAGCTGTAGGCTGTGATCAGTGTAGAAATAATGCCTTTTAAATGGTTTTTACGAAATCTGTTTATTTGGAGTAACTATATAAAATTAAAGCATTTTCATACAGAAATGGATAGGGATGGTGCCTGATAGAATTTCTAAAGACGATTTCTTTACATGACTGAGTTCATGAAGTGCCAGGGAGCAATTGCCAATTATTCTGTAATATACACATTGGCATCAAACAATTGGCGAAAAGAGCACATGAAAAATGAATGATGTCATATGAGAAAAATTATCTGTTACCTTTGGACAATGAGGAGACTTTTGAATTGTGTGGCAGGGCCACCAGCATAGCAGTCCTAAAAAATAAGCCAAAAAGAATTCGAACGCCAATTTGTACGTTAAGAGGAAAGTTTTGAGAACATAGCGTTAAAGACAATACAGACCGCATTTTCTGGAAATGTTTATGATTTAACAAGGAAGTCATACTCAAAAATTAAGCAGAGATCAAAGAGTTATTTCTACTGGCCGAAAGCAAAGTCGATCTTTATTCTTTTTTTTATCTAGTCAGCGTGAATAATCATCTAAATGAATTTTATGAATGCGAGAGCCGATTTAGTGGTAAAGGCATCTGTTAAATTTCTTTTCTTTCTTTTCTTTTGTAGGAAAGTTCCAATGGGAACTGAAATAAAGGTTAGGATAAAATGAATAAGTAATTAAAGATTAGTTTTAACTGAAATTTAGAGAAAGGAATAATTTAAGAAACATATATGTGATTCCACATCACACCCCCCCCCCCCCCAAATAGTTGTTTTTAACTTAAATTTCTTATTGCTTTAAGGGAAAAATATTACGAAATTCAGAAACTAGACAAAATTTGCAACAAATAGGATATATGACATTATGACGTAGGATAAACGGGGAGAGAGGGGGCTGCCTCGGAACATTCCCCGCGCGCTTTTCTCAAAAACCAAATTTTTTCAAAAAATCAATTTTTTGGGGAGTTGCCGGGTGAAATTTTGGTGGGAAGTTACAAATTCGGATTCAGCGACCCAAAAAACATCTAGAAAGCCGATTTCAAGTAATACCATTAATTTTGCCAGATAAAATCCCCTATTGCCTGACTTCATCATTTAGTGCACGTAGCGCCGCAGTGCATGTTCCGAGGCAGCAATCACCCTCCCCATTCATCCTAATTCATTATGTCATATATCCTATTTGTTGCAAATTCTGTTTAGTTTCTGAATTTTGTAATGTTTTTCCTCTAAAATAATAAGAAATTTAAGTTAAAAACAACTATTTGGAGGGGGTTTCGGGGGGGGGGGGGATTTTTAGGGGTAAGTTAAAAGTTCGAATTCAGCGACCCAAAAATCTTAAAGTAAACCTTATAGAGAAAGTTCGGAGGGGAGATGGGAGGGCGAATGTAAACGTGTGAGTGGTTAAGTGGAATTGCGCAACTTAGTTTACGCAGCACCGCGTGCATGCTCCAAAGCAGATCCCCCCCTTCCCCTTCATCCTAAGTCATAATGTCATATATCTAATTTGTTGGAAATTTTGTCTACTTTCTGAATTTTTAGATACTTTTTCTCTAAAACAATAAAAAGATTGATTTTTTTAATAAAAACCTTTTTTGGGGGGTGGGCTTTTTACCAAAATTTGGGGGGTTGCCGGGGGAAATTTTGGTGGGAAGATACAAATTCGGATTCAGCGACCCAAAAAACATCTATAAAGCCGATTTCCAGTACTACCATTAATTTTGCTAGGTAAAATTCCCTATTGCCTGGACTATATAGAGAGTTCAAATACCAATGTTAGAAAAGCTGGTAATTTTTTTAACTTTTGAGAATTACCTTTTACTCATAAATAGTGGACTTACTTTCATATTTTGCATTATAAACAAAAGTTGTTCGGCATTGTTTGGGTCAAACGATATCTCTTCTCCTTATATATTTGCTTTGCTACGCATTGCCGGATATCCGGCAGAGAAGTCGGATATCCGGTGATTGTGATTCGGATATCCGACGGTATTTCGGATATTGAAAAATCAGCCGGATGTGCCGGATATCGGATATTTGCCGGATATCCGTTGCATCCCTACATAAAATGGTATTAGTTTTGAATCTGTTTGCAAAAAGCCCGCTAATTCTAGAAGTATATATTTTTTAACTTATGACGTTGCCTTTTATTACAAATTATATATTTTAAATTCTCATATGTTTCCCCTAATTTAAAGTAATAATATCACATTTTAAGTTAAATGCATTCTCTTGTTTTCCATGGAAGTTCTTAGTTTCAATTCTTATCTGTTTCAATTCTAATTCTTATCTATCACTAAACGACCACAATGATATAAAGAAAAAAAAAAGCTTTGAAAGATTTCCTAATTCTTTCTTACTTCCTACATAGGGATTACAATCCCGTATCCTGGGATTCCGGGATTCCGCTCTATTTTTAATCCCGAAAATCCCGGGATTTTTTCTGTCAAATCCCGGGATTTTCGGAGTTGAATATTGTTCTGTTAAAAAAAAAAAAAAAAAACTGAAATAAAAAAAAATATATTTATAGACTTTTGCTTTTGGAATAAAAATCAATTTTTATAAATTTATGTATATATGTATCATTGAAAAAGAATGTATATCTCGAGTATATTTTACATATATTTATAAGCGATTAAACATTTTAACGTGTAAATCTGTTGACCTGCTAACAGACGTCACAGCGATGAGTCAGGAAAAACGAAATCATTTCTTTATTTCGAATTCGCTGCGTGTAGAAAGATCTATTCCATGAGTCATTTTGAGATTAACGTTTACTGATAAGCGTTTGTTTCTTTTCGTGCTTTTAAATTTATTTTTCTTTGAAGATATCTAATGAAAAGGATTTTCTATCGTAGAATTGTAATCTTTAACTACATGGTTATGAGAATAATGTAAAATTTAATTTGTCATAATAATTACTTTTTAATATTGTAAATATTTAGTCATTCAAAAACTTTTTTAACAGGAAATAAAAGGAAGTATGTAGAAGATAAAACATAAACTTATACGAAAAATACAAAAATGACAGATGTTAAGATATATATTTAAGACAAAAGAAGTTTGGAGACTATAAGTTATTTTTTCTTCGTGTTATTAATATAGAATATTTATTTATTTTTATTGATAGTTGAATAGCCTTTGTGATTACCCTCTGATCTACATAAAAACTTGCCCATGTGGAAATATAATTTTTTTTTAAATCTAATTTTTAAATGATAAGGATTTTAATTTTTTTTTTTTCTTCTGGGAGGGGGTCGGGATTTCTTTGAAATTTTCGTAAAGCTGATATCTTAAATCTTGCACTGATTATAATTAAAGTTTTGAAGTTTTATAGTAGGACAAGATTAAAAACCCAATATATATTTAACAAAATACAGAAGTAATTTTTTTCTCAATGTTATTAAAGTAGAATATTTATTTTTTTATTCATAGTTAAATAGCTGTTGTGATTATCATCTGATGCATATGTAAAAGTGCCTATGTGGCAATATAATTTTTTAAAAATCTAATTTTAAAATTATGAATTTTCATTTTTTTCTTGGGGGGGGGGGGGGAATTTACTTGCAATTTTCTTACATCTGATATTTTAAATGTTTTTCGACATTCAACCGCCGAGTATATTAAATATTTTGAACTTTTAGAGTGGGAAAAGATTATAAAATATATATGCATATATTTATCCGTGTACCTTAATAGAGACACTGCGGGGCAGCTGAATTTGCCCGATAATCGAAGATGTCTGCTTTTGTGAGGTAAAAAAATATACAAATATCTATGCCTTGCGGATTAAAAAAGTATTCGCTAAATAGAGGTGTCCGCTATTCGGGAATGTCTATTAACATCCACAACAGATACTCTCGAATACCGGACATCTCAATTTAGATAACAATAATGCAGGGTTGCATTTTTTTAAAAAGAACTTCTTGATTAAAGCATGGGCATACTGGGCAGTGCCCCCCTCCCCCCTACGATTTTAGTGCCACCAAATTTGATGTGCAATATTTGTAGAGCTTATATTTTAAATCTGTTTCGAAATTGTACTGATTATAATCAATATTTTGACCTTTCAAAGTAAAATAAGATAAAAAAAAAAATCTTAATATTTAAATAAATATTTTTTGTTTTAATTTTGTTCTACCCCTGTGAAGTTCAAAATATTGATTATAATAAATACAATGTGGTAAAAGATTTAAATTATCATCTTAACGAAAATTGCATACCAAAATTAGGAGCACAGAAGAAAATCAGGCTGTATGGGGGTGGAGGGGGCAGGACCACAGCCAAATATTTTTTCAGGATTCAATGTGGTCAAACATGGCTACGTATGATGCTTACAAAAAATGGGTGCGATTCAGACGTTTGAAGTGTCTGAAATTCAGACGCAAAAAGTGTCTAAAAAAAATCAGACATTTTAAAATGTCTGAAAATTGAACACTCCGTTTCAGACACTTAAGTGTCTGAATTTCAGACATTTTAATTTGCAGTGTATATTAATTGTATTAATATAAAGTAGATACTCACCAATCGGTATATTCTTATCACGATTTGCTGTTTTCTCAACCGTAGAACCCGGAGTAATAGACAATAGCGTAATGGAATTCTTTTGAGGGTCCTGTAAACTTGACTATAAAAGCTATACACTTCAATTTTTTATTCGGAACATGTGTTTGTAAACTTTAATAACATATATACATTACATGACAATCTGGGTGAACTTAAGCGATTAGCGATATTTAAGCGAATTAGAACGTGGAACGACAAGCAGACAGACAAACAATCAGACAAACTGATATCATAAACCCATTCAACTATGACAGAAAGTGTTAAAAACGAAATTTTTGGCGTTAAAACGATCGAAATCGACCTGAAACACACATTCAAATGATGGATAGTAAGAAATTTCAGAAAATGACGCCATTTTGAATGGCAGCCGCCATCTTGAATTCCCACGACTTTACGCGATGCCTCCCCCTCTGAAACGCGTTGTATTAATATAAAGTAGATACTCACCAATCGGTATATTCTTATCACGATTTGTTGTTTTCTCAACCGTAGCACTCGGACTAATAAACAATAACGTAATGGAATTCTTTTGAGGGTCCTGTAAACGGACTGTAAAAGCTATACACTTCATTTTTTTTCCAAACATGTTACTGTAAACTTCAATAACATATAAATTACATGGCAGTCTGCGTGAATTTAAGTGAGTTTGAGCGTGGAACGGCAAGCAGACAGACAGACAAACAAACATTCAAACTGAATTCATAAACTCATTCAACTATGATAGAAAGTGTTAAAAAGATATTTTTGACGTTAAAACCATTGAAATCGACCTGAAACACACATTCATATGATGGATAGTAAGAAAATTCAGAAAATGACGCCATTTTGAATAACAGCCGCCATCTTGAATTCCCACGGCTTTCCGCGATGCCTCCCCCTCTGAAATGCATTGTATTAATATAAATTAGATACTCACCAATCGGTATATTTTTATCACGATTTGCTGTTTTCTCAACCGTAGAATCCGGAGTAATAGACAATAACGCAATGGAATTCTTTTGACGGTCCTGTAAACGGACTATAAAAGCTATACACTTCATTTTTTTTCTCCGAACATGTTATTGTAAACTTCAATAACATATATGAATTACATGACAATCTGAGTGAATTTAAGCGAGTAGCGATATTTCAGCGAGTTTAAGCATGGAACGGCAAGCAGAGAGACGGACAAACAAACAGACAAACTGATATCATAAACCCATTCAACTATGATTGAAAGTGTTAAAAAGATATTTTTGACGTTAAGACCATCGAAATCGACCTGAAACACACATTCATATGATGTATAGTAAGAAACTTCAGAAAATGACGCCATTTTGAATAACAGCCGCCATCTTGAATACCCACGACTTTTCCCGAAGCCTCCCCCTCTGAAATGCATTGTATTAACATAAAGTAGATACTCACCAAGCGGTATATTCTTATCACGATTTGCAGTTTTCACCTTATTTTGGTCGTGTAGCACTCGGACTATATAGGATGTTCTCTATTTAAAATGATGCATATAGCATTTATAATTCGTTTACAGGGACATACAAAATAATTATACTACGGCCAATGTAGAAAAGTTGTTCGCAGTAAATTTTAATAACGTACCACAATTTCAAACATAATGAAATTGATGCATATTAATCAAGTGCACTACAAAATACTTTTTATTGAATAAAAGGTGCGTAGCATTTACCATTCTTTTACAAGAACACACAAAATAATTCGATTACAATACAGTGTAGTAGCATTAATTGCTGAAAGTGCGTTTTCAATTTTGTAGCATGTGCTTTTAAGTATATATAAATATAGTCTATTAAGTGGTATGTATTAAAATATATAGATCATATAGCTTCACAAAAGAATCCGAATATTTAATCGTCTGTGGGAGGAAATCGTTAAAAACGAGATTTCAAGTGTGCTATACGTTTTTTAAATTATTTATTTATATTTCTTTCAATCCATCAAAAGTTGAAGTTTCGTTATCATATTCTGGAAATATTAGAAAGTGACAAAATGCACAATATGAACTTAAAAAAAAACTTTTTTCACTTAAAAGGTGACAAAAATAATAATATAGATGTTACAAATTAAAAATATACATTTTATTTAAAATTTCTTAGTATTTTCGGCCTGCAATTCCCGCGGACATCGTCAGAGAATATTTTTATTATTAACTGTTGTTCCAATCATACAAATACCTCACCTTGTTTCAAATGAGAGAATCTATAATTATTAGGGTAGCTGAAAGTAGAAGATGCAGAGCCTTGGACTGAACTTATGTAGAGAAAATACTAAGAAATTTTAAATAAAATGTATATTTTTAAGTTGTAATATCTATATTATTATTTTTGTCGTAGTTTAAGAAAAAAGGCGAGTTTTTCCAAGCTCATATTGAAACAAGGTGTAATATTGCATTTTGTCTTATGATTTTATTGTTAGGAAGTGTTTAATAATCTATGCGTGACCAGTAATCTAAAATACCCGGGTATTTATTTTTAAGAGTAAATACCCAGAGCATATACCCGGTAAATACTCAATTTGATTATTTACCTGGGTATTTATTTTTCAAATAAATATAACTTTTCAAAACTCTCATATTGTTATTAGTTTTGATGGATGAATGTAAAAAAAAAGAAAAATTAGATCGTTAAAAACGAGATTTCAAGTGTGCTATACGTTTTTTAAATTATTTATTTATATTTCTTTCAATGCATCAAAAGTTGAAGTTTCGTTATCATATTCTGGAAATATTAGAAAGTGACAAAATGCACAATATGAACTTAAAAAAAAAAAAAACTTTTTTCACTTAAAAGGCGACAAAAATAATAATATAGATGTTACAAATTAAAAATATGCGTTTTATTTAAAATTTCTTAGTATTTTCGGCCTGCAATTCCCGCGGACATCGTCAGAGAATATTTTTATTATTAACTGTTGTTCCAATCATACAAATATCTCACCTTGTTTCAAATGAGAGAGTCTATAATTATTAGGGTAGCTGAAAGTAGAAGATGCAGCGCCTTGGACTGAACTTATGTAGAGAAAATACTAAGAAATTTTAAATAAAATGTATATTTTTAAGTTGTAATATCTATATTATTATTTTTGTCGTAGTTTAAGAAAAACGGCGAGTTTTTCCAAGCTCATATTGAAACAAGGTGGAATATTGCATTTTGTCTTATGATTTTATTGTTAGGAAGTGTTTAATAATCTATGCGTGACCAGTAATCTAAAATACCCGGGTATTTATTTTTAAGAGTAAATACCCAGAGCATATAACCGGTAAATACTCAATTTGATTATTTACCTGGGTATTTATTTTTCAAATAAATATAACTTTTCAAAACTTTCATATTGTTATTAATTTTGATGGATGAATGTAAAAAAAAAGAAAAATTAGAACTTTAGGCTTCTTACAATTGTTGTATTTAAAAGAAGCTGAGTGTTTTACATTTAACTATTGAATTTAAATGTCTTTTTTAATTATAATGAATAATATAAAAAAGGCAAAGTATTTATTGGGAAGCACATTATCAAAAAGACAACAACATTTTCAAAAATAATTCTATATTCATTTATTCTGTTTTCAATTTACATACCTGTTGTATGGCTGTTGTGTGAAAATTTTCTGTTATTATATTGATAGAAAATTATTGCGAAATTTGTTATAAAGAATACTTGTAGGAGGAAGAAAATAATGAAGATGGAAAACGATTTCTTTTTTCCCTTCCTTTTATGACGGGACAAGCTTCTTCTTTTGAAGTTGCTTAAAAATACAAACTTAATGTATAACCTCCTTTGTTTGGAAGTTCGTTAATAAATCTTTGTGGGTAATAAATCTTTATCTCTTAGGATCAGTTAATTTTTTTTTATAGCTCTATGTGTAATTGTTTTTGTTTTTTTATTATTATATTACTTGATACTAGAACGTGGATACTATTGCGAGATGACGGTTTATGGGATGCGAAGAACCTATTCAAACAAAATCTGTTTATGCAGTCTCAAAAACGTATGAAGGCTAGTCAAGAGGAAAAGGGATTATAGTAACAGATAGTTAGATCATAATAATTCATCGTTCGTTCTTTTACGAGAATCAATTTTCATCATTCTTCCCCCTTTATACCTGTTGTCTGATGGATTTATAATCCTCTCAGATATTGACAGTAATCTATTTTCGGAACATTAAACAAGCAATAATTTCAAGGACACAAAAACTTTATGATACTTAAATAATTTAGTAGCAGTAAATCATTTCGTAATCAACTTTGTCTTTATATCTTCCAAAATTATGCTATTCTGTAATAAACAAACTTTTCTATTTTAGCTAAATTATCCTACTCAAGATAAACAATTACATTAATAAATAAAATAAGATTATAGATCATCCCACGCACGAAGCAAGAGTCTGACGACATCATCGAAAGGAACTTATAAACATTTCATATTATTTTGTTAGTTGGTTGTTAGTTTCTATAAGTATAACATGTAAAATTAATATAAGAAAAAGCTGCGATATGAAGCACAGCAACATTTGTATTTTTTAAGATAGAATATAGTTTTAAAATGTTACTCAACAAATACGGAGAACTCGTCAGTTTCATTTCTTTCAGTATTTATAAAATTAATTAGAAAAACAAATATTTTCTCTACAGCTAAGAAGGGATATGTGTTGACGGATTTACACTCGTGCGAAGCTGTATAATGAGGATTGCTGATGAAGAAAGATAAAGGTAAGAAATTACCTATATTATTATATTTAATTGTATTTTCATCGCCAGAATCAGAATAATATTTGTTTATTTATCTAAGTATTAGCGCGCGTAACTTACTGTGCAGAGCAGAGGCGCCTTTTTTGCCAACATTGTCAATTATATTATTTCAAGGACTTTCATTGTTCTTTCCCCTTTATATCTATCTTCAACTGTGTTTTTTCTAAGAAATACTTTTTGCCTTGATCTAAGGTTGGTAAACGTCTCTCAAATCAACAGATGGCGCTGTCGTCTTGAATTGCGCTAGAAGTAGGCTACCATCGATTTTTCACCTGATAACAATTTTGTATGCATAACAAACAGTACAGTGTTAGCAAAAAAAATTTTGACAGTCATTGAAATATTTTAAGAAAGCCCTCCCTCTTTTCAAACCACTACCAGAACTAACAAAAAAAAAAGAAGAAGAAGGAGAACCCTGAGTCATCTCAAGCTGCAAGGGACACCACTCCACGTGACCAATGCGCGATAGAAACTCTCGCCCGCCTCTTCTATTTAAAGCAGTAAAAACTAAAATAAAATATCTGAACATTTGTGGTTTGAGTGTCAAGATATTTTTTTTTTCTGCCACTGTATTTGATGAACGCAGCTATCATTCATTTTCATAATTCTTTATAGCATACAACAGAAAAATGAAAAAGCGTTTCAATTTCGACGCAATGAAATTTTAAAATTTTGCCCGGATAAATTTTTATTGGCAACTTGACAAAAGAAAAAAAAACATTTTTAATTCTTTTAATTTTTATGAAATTGCTAAATTTATTAGTAGAATACATTTTAAAAGACGGACATTAAAAAACTTATTACTTTATTTATTACCAATCATAAGTAATTATTAAACAAAAGCGGTAAAAAATAATTCTTACTCAAAATCTGTCGAAACACATTATTGAAAAAAATAAATAAATAACGCTTTACTGCCGAGATGGTTAATATATTTTTAGGGATTTGAAAGAAAAGTAAAATAAAAATTAACCTTAGAAAATTTATTTTATGTAAAGAAGTTTTTTTTCTTTTTAGTTTTCCTAAGAAAATATTTAAACGCGAACAATTTTTGGTATAGTGGACTATCATTATTTAATGTCATTAACTCTTAAAAAAAATAGCTTTTGAATATGATACTTTTTTCATGAACTTTGAAAATTAGCCAACTTTTTGACTCCAAAATTCCAACGTAGTGATTTATGAATAAGTTTTTGACAACATTTTGATTGTTAAGTACTTTTTGTTTATGATACGCTGAATATTGAATTTTTTAGTGTAGAATACGATTTTGGAAAAGTGGTTTACAGGAAACGGTGAAACAAAAATGCACGAATCGAAACGCGTTTTAATTTTTTGACATCTTTGCTACAAATCGCTTCAGAATAGGGACAAATCACCGCTTACCAGTTCAATATTTTTGAAAAAAAATCTTGAAAAACATACCTATTTTTTTATCGCAAAAATCATATTTTCATGGCATTTTTAACGAAATAGAGTTAAAAAAATAATTACAGATAAAAAATAAAGATGATATATGTAAATGTAAATTTATGTATTTCCGCTTTAACTCCTTAATCGGAAATACATAAATTTACAAGACTACGTGTAAGACACGTAGTCTTGTATTCGGGCCAAAGCTGATTATCACGGGCCTGGCCCATAGTACATTAGTTGGTCAAGTGTAAATATTACGAGAATGGCCCGTGGTGCGATGTTCGCGGTTTGTAATTTGCCCACCACAAACAATACAGACCAGGCTCGTGATGGATTCTTGTTATCTCTTTGTATCATAATCTGTTACATGTTATTCTTGGTCACGTTTGCACTTTGAACTATATTTTCTTAAATATTAGAGAAGTATCCCCACAAGAACTTTTCAAAAAAAAAAATTTGTGATGATAACAGTGAGAATTATGTTGATACTTCTGCTACCGAAAGTAACAGTGGTGGCATTATACGTTCTGCACGAAAAAAGTGCAAGCTATTAGTTATTGATTCATGTCATATTTTACTGATTGATGATAAACCTTTTGTGGTATATCTACCACAATTATGACACCAGGTAGTAATTACTTATCAAATATTCCACAAAATTAAACCAGTTGTATCTTACACATGTAGTTACATTCCGTGAGTTGTACGCGTTTGGTACAATTTAGGACCGATTTGCAGAACCGCTGCGCAATCTTGTTTACGTTTTAGGCCCAACCTGTTGGAACATAAATCGTAGGCTAAGGTGTTAAAGTTGGATTTTTGTATACAATTCGGGATGAGAGGAAAGCTTTCATTATGTACCTTGCACATCCCATTCAGTCGAATTTCGGATACTTCAACTGTGTGTCCGATCTATCCGTGTCAAAAATCCGAAGAGCTACCAGATTCACTCAAAGAAATTTCACAATCACTGAAATCAGAATTTTCAGAATCATTGATCTCAATGACATACTAATACAGAAAGTTAATATAGAAACTTCACATGCAAAATTAGAATTCAGCGTTGGAATAATGATATAAAAATTATACGGAACTCAGCTACTGAAACAAATATACTAACTTATGCATAGAATATAATTCTGAACACAGTCTTTTTCACAAAAATGTCTCAAACGTCGAGGTTTCTTTATGCCAAATTAAAAAATAAATTTAGGCCCTAATACCAAACTACCATGAAAGCAAACAATAGCATCAAATTTTTATTTTTAAGGAAGTAAACGCAAACAATGTAATTACAACCTTGATATTTCGGTCGTGGTTACAGTTAATAATTCCTCTTTTATGTGGAATATTTTTAAACGATACACCCATTAATAACCTATTGATCAGACCAAACTCTCTTAAATCTTCTTTTCAAAAGGTGTATCTAAGTAATTCATTTCCTTATGATTAAAACGGCAGAAGATTTATTACTATCATTTATTTTATTAGCAGAAAACTCCTCTCAATTAGCCCCTTTTTCTAAAACTCAGACTGAAACTTCGAAATAAATTTTTCCTTTCGCGAAGTTACTAGGAATTATATCGATTGCCTCTCTTCTGATTAATTGGGATTCGTTTTTTAGGCAAAACGATATATTTAGGAACGATATTTAACGATATATTTAACATTATTTAAAAAGTAGTTAATTTCTTTTTCTGTTACAGATCTTTATCGAATATTTTAAGAATAAGCCTTGGCTGACACTTGACTCTATTAAATGTCATGTTTATATTTTGTAAGTTATAATTAACGACAGAAAAACTGTTATCATCGCTTTTTAAAAACGCATTGTTATCAAAAATTAGAGGCCATTCTCATTGAGGAAAATTCTTATATTTATACGCACATTTGTAACACTCTAGTTGAATAGGGATTATAGAAGATTGTTCAACTGGAAGATACATCATTACTGATCGAGTAATCGCTATTGGTTTTAATTGTTGAAAAAATGCTGCTGCATACAATTTATATAATTAATATGCGTATGTATGAAAGGATAAAATATAACCCCTTTTTAAAAACTTAATTTTAAAATTCAAATTTTAAATCCTAACTAATATATTTTTTAAACTCTAATTCTAATGTTTAAATGTTTTTGCCCCTGGTAACTTCCTTTTCCAGCAACACATCGTATTAATTTTAGATATCACTTTCGGATGATCTTTAATATTAAAATAGCTGAGTTGCAAATTTTGTAGCCGTTTGTGATTGCTCATTCCCGGGCTGACCAAGTCCATTTCTGGCATCTGAACCCGGACAATCAATCAAAGGCTCAACTGCCAATAAAATTAAAGTTCCGCCTATCAGAACAATAGTGTCCTCTGCTGGAAATAATTTTAATTACGCCATTTAAATAGGAAACGATTTTGTGTGACTTTTCCCTACCATGTTTCGCTAAAGAAATCCACCCTAATGAACTGAACGTTTAATCAAGCGAGCTAGGACATGGTTTCAAAGGAGTCCTGTACATAAAAAGAAATAAACCAGGTTCCAAGAACTTTAAGTGTCGTGCCTGACTCTATACATAACCACGACTACACGTAAAAACCGAGCCGCGCAGTAATGGCTAGCCGCCAACACCGACAAAGTTCGTAAATTGTGCCGGATCATGGACGTACATTCCAGCTTACGTTACACGTATTTTCATATATTTAATATGTAACTTCTATGTATTGTATGAAATTTCTTACAAGGCCTGCAAAATCCAGTATAGGAGTTCCCCATGTATTAGCCTTTTCAGTTCAAATAACAACTATTTCAGGATTCCCATGCCGGCGAATCAAAGAAAACCATACATAATCTATTTGGGATTCCGAAACAGGAGAAGACAAAACTATTTCGTAAAATTCAGAATGGTCTTCAAGTACAGATAACTGACCGCATCATCTGATGAAGGCGAACAGCTAACGGCATCAGCTGATGGAGGCACGAAACCCGATCCATCCAATGAAGAAGCCGGAAAAGAGATGCCATGAACTTATCGCGTAAAGAGTAGTCAGAAAAAGATGCTTTGTGACAAAAGGACCAGCGACGAACACAATTAAAAGTTTGTTTGCAAAATTTGAACGGAGTGGAAGCATGAGCGATGATCGTGCAGAAAACGTAGGGTCATCGCATGCATCAATCACTGACAATAGTATCCAGGGGATCCAAAGCTGTAACAGGCGATCGAAATGCGGCATCGGTCGTCTGTCAGGAAAATTACAAGGTAGTGTGGACTACGAAAATCCTCGACGCATAAAATCATGAAAAAGAGTTTAAACCTGTTTCCGTAGAAGATTCAGGCTTGTCAACCTCTCAATGTTTACACCGCCAATTAAACAGAGATCTTCGCTAAAGATTCGCTCCAAAAGATTGATGTTCGCGAGATTGATGTGGGAGCCATTTGGTTTTCCGAAGAAGCCCTTTTTTACATCTACGGCTTTGTGAATAAACAAATTGGCGATTTTGGGAAAAGGAAACCCCCCATATTTCTGTACAATCATCACTGCATTCTCCAAAAGTCACGGTCTGGGCCGCCATATCCTCGAAAGGGAATCAATAGGGGTTATTAGGTGCGTTCGTAACTATATAAATACATAGCACCTATAGTCGTCGTTCAGTTCGTCTGTCTGTCTGTGTGTCTGTCCGCATATAACAGAGAAAAAACTACCCAACCGAATGGATCGAAATTTTAAATATATAATTGTTGCACAATTTGTCGAGTCATTTTAAATTTTATGAAAATCGGATGTATAGTTTAATTACAGAGACAGTCAAAAGTTTTCCGTTACATTATGGCGAATGGGAAAAAAATATTGCATGTGCATTTTAAGGATGTTACAGCCTTTCGAACAGAATGAAATGGATATGCACTGATCAAGTGCATTAAAATATACATTCAGTACAATATGCGATGCAAAAAAATTTCTAAAACTAATTATCGTACGAACGCACTTCATTTGCTACGTTTGACGTGCAATTTCCATCTTGTTTTTCCTATGCCATACAATAACTACAGCACAATATCTTGAAATTCTGCATGACTTTGTGACCATACATGTTGCCTTGGAGAATTCACATGGTTCATCGTGGTTTATGCAAGATAGTGCCAGACTCCATCGGAGGGTCGAAATAAGTGATTTTCTGAAGGAACACTTTGATGATCCTGTCATTTTTCTACACTTCATGATCCATGCAGAAACAGGCATGGACTGCCCGCCTCCTTTTCGCTTGATTTAAATCCTTGTGAGTTCTTTCTGTGGAGACACTTGAAAGAGGAGGTGCACCAGACAAAAGCCACAAACTCTTGTCGACATTGAACATTGCGTCTGTAATGCATGTCAGTCCATTTCGACAGAGACGTCACGCGTATGTGCAAATTTTGTTTTGAGACTACGCCATATTATTGCTACAAAGAACGGCTATATTGAAAATATTGTTATTTGGTTTTTCAGCCGCCAGCGCCTCCTAGTGGCGACATTTTGAACTATTTGAGACAGTGTATTTTTAAAAGTTTATTGCTTTTCTAAGAACAATGCAGCAAACTGCGAATTTTTTTTCTCAAACCGTTTTTTTTATTATTTATGTTCAAAAAAGGTCAGTCATTAGTGGACAACCTGTATATACTATAAGTCGGACCTCGACATCTCGAACCTCCTTATCTCGAAACCCTTGACATCTCAAAAAAAGAAATTTCCCTTGCATTTCCATCAAAATTATTATGTATTTTCATAGTTATCTCGAAATACATTTTCCAAAACCCTTGTTACGTCGAAATTTTTTCCACAGAAATTAGGTTGACTTTTTAATTTGGCTATTATCAGGTGTAGAACCAGTTTGATCTGGATACTGGTTTCACAATCTTTTATCCCTTAGTTGATACAAACAACTAAAATGGTAAGAATGGAAGGCTTTTGAAACCGAAAAAAGGCACAACATTGTTTTTTGGAGACCTTGCGGTGAAAGTGGATGGGTGATACAGCTGCCTGTGAAGAGTGGCTTTCAGAACTTCCTTCTCTTTTAAAGGACTATAAAGCAGATGATGTGATTAACGCAAATGAAACTGGATTATTTTACCAGTGTTTTAACAACAAAATGGCTGCTTTTAAAAGTGAAGAAATCCGATGTGGCAAACAGAGCAGACTTCGGTTAACTGCGCTTTTGGCAGCAGATCAAAGTGGTAAGGAAAAGCTTCCTCCTCTTATGATAGGACGAACTAAACAGCCGAGGTGTTTTGCTAAAATTAAGTCATTTCTAATGCTGTACAGGTCAAATATAAAGGCTTGGATAACAAACGCAATTTTTGCCGATTAGATGATAGGAATCAATAAAAAAAATGTCTAAATGTAAAATACTCATTATCCTCTTCATAGACACTCTAAATCTAAAGCCCACTCTACTCTTCCAATGCTAAAAATATCACTGTTAAATTTTTGCCGCCAAACACGACTTCGAAGTTACAACTATTCAACCAGGGTATAAACTGTAGCTTCAAAGTAGGTTACCGAGCCCAAATTGTGAGAAGACTTTTGCATAATATCAGTGAAGGTAAAACATCTAGCACACCTATCAACATCTTACAGTCAATGCGAATGGCTGACTATGCATGAGAAAATGTTACAGGAACAACAAAAAATTGTTTCATAAAAGCAGGATTTTTAGAATATGTAACTTCCAGTGTAACAGAGAAAGTTGATTCCATTAAAGCAAGCAAATGAAGAAGGAGAATTGAATCCAGAACACTGGGAATTGATACAAAAGGCGTGTCATACTCAAATTTTATTCGAAGAATTGTTGAATGTAGACAATGAGCTTAAACGCGTGGCACTGTGACAGAAGAAGAGGTTGTTTTGAGCATTAATGCAGAAATTTCTGATGACGAAATTGAAGACTTTATAAGATCAACAAGAGAATGAAAAAATTACAGTGAAACAAGACGAGGAGGCAATTGACCTGCTCCGGAGATTTCTTGAATCAAACGAAAATACTAGAAGTGAGGCGCTTATCATTGCTATGTTAGAGAAAACTGTGCGATTGCAAGAAGATTTTGTAAGACGGCATACCTCATTTAAGGACTTTTTCTTCCGAAACAACTGAATGCATTTCTTAATGATGAATTGGATATCATTTAATCAAAACATTCAATCAATTCATGCGTGAAACACAATTTTGAAATTATATTAAAACTTTCAGAAGTGTAATTTGTTATTTATTAGTAGATTATGAGTGTTTTTTGATGAATCTCATTTTTTACAGCAGTTTGTAAGATTAGATTTTTTAAAATTTTGTCAAAACCTTGATAACTCGAAACCTCAATATCGCGATTTTTATCTCTTCCCCACAGATTCGAGATATCGAGGTTGTACACATATATACCGGACGCGCAAAAGCTCGTTACACCTTTAAAAATTAATTAAAAAAGAGCAAGTGACGATAAAAAAAATCCCAGCTTGCAAGAATGGGATCAGGGGAGGTCGAGTTTTTTTTTAAATAACAATTTAGTTGTAGATGCAAAAGTCACAGCATAGGGCACTTAGTCGAAATATGAAATAACAGGTTGTAACGAAAGTTTCCTGCCACAGCTAATATGGTCTGTGCAAACAGTTCCCGTTCACGTGTTTGCTCATATTTTGTCAAAGAATTTTTGGCATTTGGAAGAAAGAGACTTGCTTTATAACACTGTGTTGTGAAATTTGTAAAAAAAAATATCGTTGTCATTAAGTACAAGGTGTCAGAAATAGAACTATCACGCTACCAGGTTAGAACCATCATTTACTTCCAGTTCTGTTTCAAAAAGCCAGCTACATAATGTCACCGAATAAAGTGTACAGCTTTGGGTACTAGTGTTGTATCATATGACACTGTAAAGATTTGGCGAAAGGGTGGCTATATATAAAATTACAGTTAATTATATATATTATAATTAGTATTGTGTAATGGTGATTTGGCGGAAAACTTTCGTTATAATCTAATAAATATATACGAATGAAGCTTGTAAGAAAATACAGTGATCAGGAAAAATATAACAAGGACAACGGTTCATAATCTTCATTGTCCACTATTGTTGCCGGGTGTCCCGGGGCTCCAAATGCTCTGGACCCAGTATTTTTAACTAATTTTCTTCCCTTTATCTAATAGCAGAATTATCTGCGATTAAAGATGGCGAAATAAACTGTAAGTAATCTGCTGTATGCAAAGTATTTGGAGCTGTGATTTACGCAGGACACCTGGTAAGACTAATATCAACTGTGCTCAAATGATCCTTATTCTGCTCTGGAATCCTCTCATCATGCGAAACTTTCGCAGTGCTTTGGTTGCTGATTCATTCTTCATGTGAAAACGCTCAATCAACAATGCTTGATCTGGTAATGATAGCTTGCTGTAGTCAATGAATGAAGAATTGAAGTGCATCTAAGTGTCAAAATATCAGAATACTCAATCATTGGTATAAGTGATAAACATAAATTTTTAAAAAGGTAAAATACCTTTATTTATTTACACTTCGACATGTTTCATTGCATCAGACGGCAACATTCTCAAGGAAATAAAATGATAAATATATTTTGGCAAAAATTCAAACTGAAAAAAAAAAAAGCAAAAATCACGCGAACACACACAAGGTTAATGAAATTAACTGCAATATTAAAAATGAAAATTTGTGAACGTGAATTATTTTACCTTATTGTTTCATGATTCTGTGTAGCATTTCTTTCCAAATTTTAGGGAGCTCCATGGACACTGAATCATTGCAAATATTCTCATGCGTAAAAAGGCCTCTATTGATTCTCTGATGATGGATGGCAAATAAGATCTTGACGGATAAATTATTCTACTCTTTTTAAAATCTATTTGTAAAGGTTCTCTGTTATAGAGTCTGGCCAGAGCTGTAGTTTTCTTGTTGTATTTGATGTCTGCTATATGTTCTTTGATCCTAGTTTTGAGCTTTCTATTTGTCATCCCTGTATAAAATTGCACTGTCCCATCTTCTTTGGTGAAAGGTATTTCATGATACCCCTTACCATAATTATATCATACACCTCTGATAATTGATTTGGTTCTACTGGGTCTATTTTCTTACATATATATTTTATTGCATCCAAGTGTTCTATTGATAGTCCATTGTTTCTTGCATTACATACCAGCACTCTCTATTGGCAAATTTTGAAACCACCAACTTTCTTTGTTATTAAAAAAAATTTCTCTCGCCCAGATCGCATTTGTGCAAACCGTAATTTTTTATTATAATTTGTTCTTTTTCAATTAATTTTTATATTTGTAACGAACATTTGACGCACCGGTATATAAAATATTCAGTTTAGAAATATAAAGTATTAAAATATGAAGGTAATATGAAAATTAAAAAGTATTTATTAATCCTGGCCACTCTCGTGAATAAACAAAATCTGTCATTGCGGCAGATTTTTGGCGTGTTTAATTCTGTTTTGTTAATATGTGGCATTATTTTCCAGAATACATATAATCGTTATAATTTTTGCCGTTTACATTTGACACATGGGCAAAGAAATACTAATTTTTTTTTTTTTTTTTAAACTCATATATTTTCTAAATATATTTTAGAATAAGTTTATATGTTTATTTGATGCGCATAGGTTTCCTTTCAAGTTTTGTCACAGACATATGAACTCATAAATTTCGTTTAACTTAGTTGGCTCTTTTTTTATTTCTTCTCTCATGACTTTCATTTTTTTCTTTTGGCCAGAAAAGAGATAGGAATGGAACAACAAAAAATATATAGATTTCTTATTTCTTTTCATATCAAATGTGTGCCCCGTTAAATCATGGAAACCGATATAAACTATCGTCTGCTTCGAAGACATCGATTTTTTTAAAAAGAAATAAGACTAATAGTAGTTCGACCGAGGCCAGATTGATTCGTCTATAACTCTTTTTCTTTCTTTCAGAAAAGAAAAAAAACTAAGCAGCTGAATAGTGCAAAGTTTTATGACTTTTCTGAGACTGCAACTGAATTAGTCACAGGGAATGATTTGTTCCTGAAAAAAAAATGTATTAGATGACTTTTTTTTTCATTCCTGATTTATCATCTAAACACAGACGGAAAAAGTAACGCTACGAAAGAGGGCACAAAATCGAAAGCAGAAATTCTTAATATATATAAAATTCTTCAAAAGTAAAGAAAGTTACTCATATATAAGTTGTTGTTTATGAGAACTCGGTACCCTTTGAATTTTTTTTGAGTATTTTGAATATTTTTTTGACATATTATTAAATAGTTTTATGAAAGAAAATGATTTAATAAAAAAAAATTGCAGTTCTCGTTGTAAAAATTAAAAACAAATTAAGAAAATTTAAAAAGAACAACTATTTTTACAATTTTGAGCTTTTTGAAACTCCTACTCCTGCAAGTGTGGTCTATAACTGTGTGGGCCAGATTTCCAAAAAATTAACTAGTTTAAGGAAAAAATAAGTAAAATGTTATGACATATATATCGCTCACCCGCATGAAATGTGACACATCTCGCAAAAATTCATTTTGCGTTTTAACCCAATAATAGGTCTGACATAGGTGCGCCTTGCTTCATAAACAGTTTCATAAGAGTAGTTATACGGAAAATACCTTTATTACGCTATAAGTCCATTTCTGACCACTGAAGAGGGGTTAGATTGTGTGGGGAGGTAAATTTATCCAACCCTCATCTTAAAGTTATCCCTTTTATGCACGTTTTTAGGTGCGTTCGTAATTATATAGATACGTAGCACCTCACCTATAGTCGTCGTTCAGTCCGTCTGTCTGTCCGTCCGCATATAACAGCGAAAAAACTACCCAACTGAATCGTTTGAAATTTAAATTATATAATTTTTGCATAATTTTGTCGAGTCATTTCAAATTATATGAAAATCGGATGAATAGTTTAATTACAGGAACAGTCAAAAAATTTCCGTTACATTATGGCCAATGGGAAAAAATTATTGCAAGTGCATTTTAATGATGTTACAGCCTTCCGAATGGTTTAAAATTTTAAATATATAATTGTTGCAAGATTTTGTTGAGTCATTTCAAATTTATGAAAATCGAATGTATACTTTAATGACAAAGACAGTCAAAAGTTTTCCATTACATTACGGCCAATGGAAAAAAAATTATTGCAAGTGCATTTTAATGATGTTACAGCCTTCCGGATGTTTTGAAATTTTAAATACATAATTGTTGCAAGATTTTGTCGAGTCATTTCAAATTTTATGAAAAGTGGATGTATAGTTTAATGACAGGGACAGTCAAAAGTTTTCCGTTATACATTACGGCCAATGGGAAAAAATTATTGCAAGTGCATTTTAATGATGTTACAGCCTTCCGGATGGTAAGAAATTTTAAATATATAATTGTTGCAAGATTTTGTCGAGTCATTTCAAATTTTATGAAAATCGGATGCATAGTTTAATGACAGCGACAGTCAAACGTTTCCCGTTACATTACGGCCAATGGGAAAAATTATTTCAAGTGCATTTTAATGATGTCATAGCCTTTCGAACAGAATGAAATTGATAGGCACTTATGAAGTAAACTAAAATATGCATTCAGTACAATATGCAGTGCAAAAAATATTTATAAAACTAGTTATAGTACGAACGTACCTCATTTGCCATGTTTGACGAGCAATTTTCAACTTGTTATTCCTGCAGGCAGAGCTAAGTGCTACAATTTCATGTTACAGTAAAATAATGCAAATTTTCTTTTGCCTCTCCTGTGAAATTTACTTTTGTCGAGATGCGTCACTCTTCTTGTGGGTGAGCGATATGTACTGTAAAAATAACTATTTACTTGAAATGTTTTTCTATACAATAAACTATTGATGCTGAAAACTACTGAAAGTGCGAATTTTTGTTTACTGAAATGCACCTAAGTACTGTTCATGAAAACAAACAAGTCAAATTAAGGAAAATCCGAGTATATTTACGCGAGTTAGAGCATGGACAGACAGAAGGACAGACAAATCGAATTTATAAAAACTTTTCAACTATGTTGAAAAAGAATTATTAAAATTATATAAAAATACAGTAAAAAAATTAATAATTTTAATCGTTAAAATATTTTTAGCATCAAAGATAAAAATTAAAATTAAATTTCGTTGTATGTTTCTGATAGGGGAGTGGGGAGGATTTTTAATTGAATTTCGGGATGAAAAATGTAATAAACGCCAGCTCATACTTCAACAAATCGAAAAAAATAAATGTTTGAATAGTTCAGAATCCATTTAAATTTCCAAGAAAGATTAAATGTCCTCCGGAAAAGTTTGAAGAACTGACAAAATAATGCAAGCGTGAAAGAATCGATTTAGAAGTCTGAATTTTAAATAAATGATTTATATAATTCAAAATTCTTGATGAATACACGGCCCGCTGGTACAGATTAAAATATCCGATTTTTTAGTTTAAAACTTTACAAATTTTCAGGCAGTGAACAAATAAACAACTCATTTTTTAATTTTGTCTTTCCTAAAGAGGCTGGTCTGAAAAATATTTATTTAAATAGTAAAGAGTTTGAATTAAATAAATATTTAAAAATAAATTTATTCTCAACTTAAAGAATTTTTACGGCTTTAATGTTACAAGCAAGACTCTTATTTCTTGTTTTATTCTTGTATTCTTATTGATTGTTTATTTCTTCTTTTACATTTTATTAAATATATTTAAATGAAGAAAACTGATAGCCAATGGATGTTTAATGATTTAAAAAAAAAAAAATGTTTTATTTTTATTTATTGATTTAATTTTCTCTCTTTGATAAATTTTATGTTAAAGGTCCCTTTGAAAAAGCGGCAAAGCAAAATAAAATAATTCGGAGGTTTAATAAATCTAATTAGGGCTGTACTTATGTAACGTTATCATTTTTTTTTTGGACCCCTCCCCCTTTACGATATCATACGTTACCATCCCTCGAGCCCACCGCCCCCGTAATAATATCGTTATCAATGTCTTTTTTTTATTATTATTCTTTTCTTTTGTTTGGAATGATATTCAAATATGGTTACATTTATTTTTCGCATACTTTATTCATTCAAAATGAAGAGAAGTCAATAAAATATCACTTTATACATGAAATAACTTTACATCAAATAACACTTAAAAGAAATTTTTTGTATTTAAAAGAATTTAATAATAGCTTTATGTTACATGATGCATCTAACAGTAATAATGTCTTTTAGCACTTGCCCCTAATGAGAAGGGAGGGGGAGAAGGTAACAGAATTTCTTATCAATAAAACAGGTGGACAACATTATTTCTCTTTTATTTTACTAGTAAACACAGTATCATTTCAAACATACTTGGCATATGGTTTCTCCAACAGCAGATTATATATGTATACACATATAACAGAAGAATAGGAATAATAAACCTTGGGGTATTCCATATTTTGTAATTAAATAATTTTGTAATGATTTAAAGATTTTAAAAATAACTTTGCATTTTCATAAAAATAGATAACAGACTAAAAAAAGATAACAAACTATTTTGATGTGGAGACCAAGTTAAAAATATAAAAAAAGAAAAGTTTCGTTGTATCAAAAATGATAACAATATTAAAAGACAAATTCCCCCCTACCGATATCTTACGATATCATGTGGCAGACCCCACTCCCCCTAAAATGATAATGTTATATATGCACAGCCCCATAAGACATATGAGATGTAAATTTCCAACTGGGCGAAAAATGTCCCGACCAGGATTCGAACCAGCGATTTTCTTGGCTGAAGCCGCCAATGCTCTAGAATCTGAGCTATCCCGGACGAATCTGGTGGATCTAATTCACCCAGCTAATCTTATTGATTACAGCATCTGCTCTGATATCTGAATCAGTCGAACAGAATAAATCGCAAGTAATGAAACTCCAGAAAAAGCTGAATACGTAATAATTTTAACACAAATATTCTAATTGGTAAATAAATTATATGAGATGTAAATTTCCAACTGGACGAAAAATGTCGGGACCAAGATTCGAACCAGAGATCTTCTTGGCTGAAGCCGGCAATGCTCTACTATCTAAGCTATCCAGGACGAACTTGGTGGATCTATAGCATCTGTTCTGATATAGGAATCATCTCAACAGAATAAATCGCAGGTAATGGAACTCCAGAAAACGCTGGATACGTAATTACACTACATTAATTTTAACACAGTTATGCCATTTATTCAACTCACATTTAAAAGGCTAATTAAAATAGTAAGATAACAAAATCAGTATAACAAACCAATATGCAAAGTTAATATTATCAGTAGGGTTAAACGTTTGTCGCGGAAGAAGTGTTACCAAATTTCTTGTCACCACTATTTCTAAATCATAAACTTTGTCGTAGATTTCTATTGCGAACATTTTAGGAATATACAGCGAAGTTTGTTGTTTTGAAATAGTAATTTAAAAATTTTTGGTGCCAATTTTTTCCTCGACAAATGTTCAACCCTAAAAAACAGGTTTAGTAAGTACAAAACGCAATAATATAAAAATGCATTATTTCCAAATTCGAAAGAAAAGAAAATCAGGAGATTTTCTCTAATAAATATTTGTTCAATGCAAAACCTTTTTATTTTATTTTTTTAATGTAGGAATACATTGCTAAAATTTAATTAATTGGAATAATGATAGATTAGTGTTGAATATTAAGAAATGTATACAGCACTGTAGCAACAAATAGGACTACATGTAAAATAACTTTTGACCAAGAAAACAGAATTTAAGTTGTTTTAACATAATTTTAAATTAATTATAAATTACAGGACAGATTTTATCTTCAAATTTCCAATGAAAATATATAAACAACAGGGAAAGTCTTAAATACATTTATGCACAGCTCAATTAATTTTATCCACATAAATTAATTATTATATGCCTCGGGCCGCACATAAAAGGCCGCAGGTTGAGTATTGCTGCTTTAGGGAAATATATCTCAAGTGATGTATATCATACATTTATTTCCTTGTAATTTCAGTTTACTTTTACTGGAGGATTAAATTGCTGATTACACGGCTGATTTATTTATGCATTATTGCATTTTATTTATTATGTCCAGTGTTCGTAAATATCATGATATTTTCGAAAATATCAAAAATATCTGATATTTTGATATATATTCGATATTTTCGATATTCCGATATTTTCGATATATATCCGGCATTTTCAAAATAGTCAACTTACTGCTTATAATAAGTATTTTCAAGCATAATATAAATTAGAAACTAAAACATATTGCACATAACATGAAAAGTTAAACAATATACTAAAACCGCATTTCTCTTTTCCCTTTTTCTTTTATTTTTTTTCACTGAGAACAAAATCAACTAATTGAAAACAGAAACAATTTGCTTTATACAATTACATTAAAAAAAATGCTATAGGATTCAGTATCAACTATCAAAAAATCAGAAATTTATAAATCAAAATATTTTTTTATTGAAAATTTTTAACATAAATGTAAGCTTATCTTAATTTTTATTCCCTAACATGCTATACAGCTTAAACTGAAGTAAATCAATACCAGAACAGATTCATTCCTAATGAAGCTGTACATAACTAAATCATTGTATGTGTGTCTAAACTAGATAGTTTTCTTTCAGTGTGTGTTCTGAATTAACTATGTCCCACATAATCTACAGTTAAAAGTAAAAAATTCAAACATAAAGCTTGTAAAATATATTTGTTTTCTTCTTTGGCTAAAAAAGTCGCAATCAGAGACAAAAATTCTTTATTTACAGAACAACGCAGTCAATAACAGTTGGAAATTTCATTTACACTTGTTTTGACTGAAAATATCAAAAATATCTTGCACAGTGATATTTTGAAAATAAATATCAAATATAAAAAATATCACATCTTGATATTTTGAAAATAAATATCAAGCAATATGAAAATATCGAAAATATAAAAAATCTTGCTATTTTAAAAATAAATATCGGATATATATCATGATATATATCAAGATATATATCTATTGATATACAGGGATTCATAAATATCGAAACAATAGGCTATTTCCTTAAATATTGCCCCTAGACCCATACTTCCAATTGCAAAGTTTCATAAAAAAAAGTGCAAAATTTAATGACATAAGTTGCAACTCCATAGGGGGTGTATTTTAAAAAATACGAAAATTAAATTTTTATACGGCCCCCGTAGTGTAAAAATTCCAATCAAGAAAACTTTCCTTATCCATTCCTGAATTAAACACAAAAAATTGCATCTCCATATCTGAAAAACTCGCAGAGTTATGGCCGTTTAAATAATTCATCAGGTTTTAAGGGATTAGACACAAATTGAACAGCGTGCAATCGAAGAAACAATGTTAGTTTAAGAGTTCTAGGAAACATATAAAAAATATATTTGTTGAGCTAGAATTTTGATTTTTTTCTTTTTTTGTGTGATGGTTAACCGTATAATTTGCAAACAAAATCTCATCCTAATATTTCACATAAAGTTTTTTTAAAAATTTAAATGTTTAGTATTTTTTTTAAGCGGATTTAATTTAAAATCTTTATAACTCGAAACATTACTCATCGGATTTCAATTTTTTTTTTCATTTAATTAAAGAGGAAAGTATAATTTTAGTTTTGTTTCAGGAATTTTTTTAATTTTAATTTTAAAAATATTAAAAATATTTGTTTAAAAAATATGTAACTTATTTTAAAAAAAAAATCATATTTTCAAAAGTAAATTTTTTCTTTCAATTTGCCGAAACAAAATTAATGTAAAATAATCAAAAAAGACATGTTCCAAGTTTGCATCTTTTTAATTTACGATTAAAAAAGCGTCATGCAGAAAAACGCATTTAAAGTGTTAAACATTCATTGGCTCCTAATAAAATATTTAAATGCATTTTAAAAATTTGCACGTGAAAAAGTCACTTCTTTCGGTAGCTTAAACTTCCGATTCAGTTTAACTTTTGCCGTTTCCACCACCTTTTTGTACTACTTAAATGTCCATAAATAAATGTTTAATGTAGAATTTGAAACAATGCTTTTTCAAACATGCCGATTAAGAGTTTTTCATAATTTTAGCCCTTACAAATTCAGGCTTTTTATTGCCCCGGCGAGGCCGATAAAAAAGTCTGTATACTGGGGCCGGGCCAGATCCGGGATTGGCGACTTTTTTCTGAAGACTCGGCCAGGCCGGGCCGATCGTATTTTTTCATACCGAAGCGGGTGTTGGTGTGATTTATGACGGCCAATTATCTATACGAGGGATGTGGGCCCGAAACGGGTGGTTGCCTTCCGTGGAGGTCTTTCTAAGGGAACCTAACCCGTATTTACGCAAGGATATCCAAGGTTCGAAGAAAACCACTGAAAACCCCGAACGATTGGGTTCGAACCCAGCATGAGAGCAGAACCTCTCGGCCACTGGTTATACCGAACCGGGACGCGTATTTCAGAAGTGCACATTCACAAGGCGACCGGGACAAATACTGTCCTCCGATTGGTTGAATGAATTTCGTCACGAGCAGCAAATATTTGTTTACTTTCACAGAGCAGTTCTGCCGTCTATAAATATGCGGTTATCTGAACTAAAAACACGCTAAAAGATAGTTACGATAGGATAGATGTTTTAATTTAGGTATAAATTTTAATTGTAGTCAGAAAATAGTTATTTACATACAGTTACATACCATCTTTAATAATTTCATGCCAATTGCATGTCGCCGATATGCAATGCTACTTTTAATCTCAGAATATTTTTTTAATATATTAAAATTATGTGTTTAAATGACTTTTTTAAACATAATTGTACTGCAGTAACATGTGATTTTGACAAATGAAATTCTTAATGAAGATAGAATTATTTAGTATATTAAAAGTAATTTAATTTAATTTTATCTGTTCTTAAAAAAACATTGCTTTTGCTTAAGGGAAAAAAAATTGCTTCCATTACTTATTATCATGTGACTTTCACACCATAAGTTAAGGCATTATTTCTTTTTTTCTTTTTTTTTTAGCTCTTATTTAAATTGATTTCACTTACTTTTTATTGAATGTCACTTATTTAGTAAGTTTGCTTTCATTTAGCGGTTCTGCCATCTATTGAAAGATTTCTTAACTAATAGCGCACTAGTTTTTTTTTAATTAAAGTATATATTTTAATATTTTTTTCATGCGTTTAATTTGTAGTCAGAAATTAGTTATTTACATGCCACATATAAGAAATAATGCATGCCAATTGCATGTCACAGATAAGCAATGCTGCTTTTAATCACAAAATATTCTGAACAGATTCTCTTAAATATATATATATATTAAAATTATGTGTTATATATACTTCCATTACTTATTATACAATCATGTATTTTTCACACCATAAGTTAAGGAATTCGTTCTCTTTTTTTTTTTTTAATTGAATATTACTTATTTTATTGGTTAGCACTTTCTTTAGCAGTTCTGAAAACTATTAATATCTTAACTAATAACATGTTAGTTTTTTTTTTTTTTTAATTAAGGTATAAAATTTAAAACCGTTTTATGTGTTTAGTTTGTACTCAGAAATTAGTTATTTATATGCTATATGCTTGATTTTATGTCATCTATAAGCAATGCAGCATTACATCTCATAACATTCTGAACATTTTTTTTTAATAGTTTAAATTTAAGTCTCTACATTGAATCTTTCACTTCAGATTAACATGATTTCAGGAAATGAAATTCTTGATGAAGATAGAACAGTTTAGTACATTAAATGTAGTTTATTATTATCTGTCTCTTGCAGAAAAATGGCCTTTCTCTTAAAAAAAGAAATAAAAAACTACACCTATTATTTACAGTTATGACAATATCACATTATCAGTTGTAAGCTTTTATTTTTTTTCCACTTGTATTCAAATTGGCTCCATTTACTTTACTTTCAGGGAAATTAAATTCTTGATGAAGAAAGAATAATTCTTTAGTATATTAAAACTAGCTTATCTGGCTATTCCAGAAAATTAGCCTTTCTTGTTAAAAAACACTCATTACTCTCAGTTATGACAATATTACATTATCAGTTATTTTTTCCCCATTTGTATTTAAACTGGCTCCACATCTTTACTTTACTCCCCCCCCCCCTCATGCCCATGCATGAGGAACTTTCAGCATAGCCTGTATTCACCCTCTAGTATGAAGAAAATCGCATAAACCTACAAATGACAAAGTTGACTGCAGAAGTGTAGTGAAGGGTACACGGACAGTGTTGTAGTCGTAAAAAAATCAGAAGGTATACGCTATAGGCAGAGGATATACGCTAGAGTCATGAACATTCATGGATACAGTATACGCCAGTGCTTTATTTGAGAAACAGAGGGTATATGGAGCTTCAAAAAAAATCCAAAGGGTATACAGCGTATACCTCCGTATACTCTCCACTACACCCCTATATACACTATATACCTTCTGGATTTTTTTAAGAAGCTATGTATACCCTCTGTTTCTCAAATAAAGCTATAGCGTATATCCTAGCCATGAACGTTCATGACTCTATAGTATGCTTTCTGCCTATAGCATATACTCTCTGCGTTTTTTATGATTACAACGCTGATCGACTGTGATTCTATCATATTTATTTGAATATTCGGTAAATCTAATAAGAATGGTGCAGATCAGAAGCATCACCTTGATCAGGAAGCCTCCCTACCTGCCTATATGTGACAACTTGGGAAATTTGAGCCCATTGATTGTAAATTCTAATTTCAGAGAACAGTTTTTCTTTTTTTTTTTTTTCTTTTTTTGGCTTTCAAAAATTTTTATACATCATTCAAGCTGGAAATTTTGCGATTCAAGTTTGGACATTTTTGAGTTCTTCCTTCTAAAAAAGATCTTTTAGCTATGCCTCTGTGCAAGGTTTTTTTTTCAAACCATAAATCCTATATTTTGTTTACATGCACTGTTCACATTAGATTAGCCGAATATTATAATACTTTTTTATAGAAGAATGCATTATGATGAACACACAAATGAATAAAATTAGAAATAATTGATTTTCTCCTCCTCAGTTGCAGTTGTTCTAATTTGATAATTTAGAACTTATAGATTTTCTTACTTATTAAGGTCTTTTTATTTCTTCAGTTTTATGTTCTTTAAACTTTCCCTAGTTAGAACAAATAGATCCAGAACATATTTTACATTATTGAAAAAATGTTCTAGATGTATTAATTAGAATAATCTAATCTTTGTCAAAAAATGGTATAATAAACTTATTCTTTAATTAAATGCTAAATATTTCGAATTTTAATTACATAATTCAATTACAATTGATAAATAACAAAATGAAAAAGTTTTAAATTATTTTTTATTAATATTGCATAACTTATAAAAATATTTATTCGTTTTCTCATAAATTTTATCGAAAGTAAATAAAGGAATTGGAAAAATATAATAACATTAAATGAAATTCTCTATATTTAAATATAAATGCAATTAAATAGATCTTCTGTTCATTAAAAATTTATGTGACTTGTACTATAGGAATACTTATTCTATGACATTTTTAACACATTTAACATGATCAATAAAATTCAGAGATATTTCCATTTAGCCATCAAGAGAATTATTTCAACCTTATAGTATTTTACATAAATGACAAAAAAAAAAAAAAAAAAAAAAAAAAAAAAAAAAAAAAAATCTTTAAATTAACTATTAGAAAATACCATTTAAAAACTACCGAATATTAAGTATATTCTGTCGTGATTATTTTTAACATAAATAATAATTTTCCTATTTGATGATCAAGTTAAAATAAGATTTTTTCCCCCATTTATGGAAAATTCAATGTATATAAAGCTTTTAATTGTGTCATTATTTATAATTTTTAGCAATATATCATTTTATTAAATTCGGTATTCGGCCAAATATTCATTTGAACTTGTAACAAATATTAAGTATTCGGTGATTCATTTGAACTTGTAACAAACATTAAGTATTCGGTGCATCTTTGATATTTAATATTTTTATTACATTTTGTTTCCTGTAGCTTGAATGATGGTATTCATAATCACGAGAAAAGGCAAATCTAGAAGGGTTTTTTTCTGACGCGATTTTCGCAAATTCCAAGACGTATTTGTAGTGCTCTGAAAATCAGTCAGCCACTTTTGAAAGTCCTGTTCACCAGATAATTTCATTCTTAATGAACAAGAGCATTTTTTGTTCGGTAACATACGCACTTTCAGTAAATTTAAAGTCGAAATTAGGTGTCAAAAGATTTATTATATCACCGACGAGATTTTTAAAATCATTTTTCATTTCTGCCATAATGCAAACGTAAACAAAACAAAATCGGTTGCTGGTAGTGACGAGTTTCATTCAACCAATCAGAGGACAGTATTTCTTGCGGTCGCCTTGTGAATGTGTATTTCTGAAATACGCAACCGGGACTGGCTTCCTTATTCCTAGGTCTCCCCTGGGCGAAATTTTCAGTCCCGGTCTCGAGACAAACCATATTAAAATCATTATCTCTGAATAGCCTAACCCGTGCAAAAATAACTAAAATTTGGCTCAGCCCAAAAACCTTTACAACAAATGCATATATTTTTAAATGGCCATTATTTTACAATAAAATTTTAAAATTCATATTTTTAAAGGATAGTAGATTTTAAGGCAAAAAATTTTAAATGCAGTAAAACTAGTGAAAAAAATCTGCCTATGACGGAATCCTTTCTTAAACGGAAAAATCTGATGATCGATGGATAATGAATATAATAATACCTGAAAAAAAATAGACTACATTTACAAATCCTAAGAAGGGAACTTGTCTATAGCGCTTTTTTTTCTTTCCTATGTGATTCCATCTTAAAAGATTTTACTTTATAGCATTTTTCATTACCTCTAACACATGGAATATGGATTAACGTTATTAAAGAAGAAGTGAATCATTTACATATAAATAGAGATTCATTAATAAAACAAATAATCACAGCTTTTGGCATTTCTATAAAAATAATAATTATAATCATGAAAAAAGAAAAGACATAATAAGTATTTTTGGTCAGAACTCCTCCATACGAAGCAACTTTCAACCATATCGATGTAAAAAATTATGTAGAAATTCAGTCAGGCAGGGCCGAACTTTTTTTCCTATGGGTCGGTTCGGGACCGGACCTAGATATTTCGACCGGTGCAGACCTCTAGTGCAGACCACCAGCATACTTTGAAAACAAGTTTAACGTAAAATCTAAACGCTGCCTATTTTATGTCCAAAGGAGAGGCACTGTCTTATATCGACTTTTAATAATGTACAATTTGTGGCTGATCCCTATCTTGCATTCAAAATGAGTCAAAAACTCGTCACTCAGAGGCATGGATAAATGGTGTAAGTCACGAATTTTGGATTTTGATGTCTCTGCGAATTTTAAAGATATCGATATATATAATTTTTTTGTGTTTAATTCAGGAATAGATAAGGAAAAATTTCCTAATTGGGAATTTTACTCTACGGGGCCCGTATAAAAATTTAATTTTTGTATTTTCTCATATAGACCCCCCATGGAGTTGAAACTTATCTCATCAAATTTTGCACCCTTTTTTATGAAACTTTTCAATTGGAAGTATGTGCTTGGGGCAATATTTAAGAAGATAGCCTATTGTTTCGATATTTATGAATCACCCTGTATATCAACGAACTCTATGTCTAATATGCAATGCTACTGTTTTCTTTAGGAATTTTATATTATATCATATCAATTAATATCATTCTATTTATCATTGAATATCATGTATTATATTTATCATCATCATTACATCTTTTGCGTGTGTTCTGAGAATAGCAACAGCATTATTAAATTTATTTTATTTTTATTTTAACAGCCGCATTTAAGAGATTATTGTTTTTAAATAGTAATTCCAGAAGCATTAAAGGTTAAATTGAGCAACTTACAACATCTTAAATTTCGTTATATTCAGTCTGTTGAAATTTATATAAAACAAAATTTAAAATCGTTTTAATAATTAAAAAAAATAATAATAATAAAAAAACATTGTGAAGTAAGGATTAGAAGATTTTTAATCGTGGTTTTTGAAGTAGAATTTGAAAAATTGATTTTTTTATAAATTTAATTAGTTTTTTTACTTAAAAAATTACATTCGAACGAATTTTTATAAGCGCGATAGAAAGACTTGTTTTAAAAATGTACTTTTATTTGTTCGTTTAAATTTGTTTCAGTTATTTCTTGTGGGGGAGTGCATAAATAATATTAAATGCCTCCGAAATAATTCCCGATAAAAACAAATATGATAAGAAATATTTAAATGAATTTTACTATTTATTACATTAAAAAATAACAGAAGACCCAAGATGGGCTTCACTGGTTACAGAACTTACCATTCGGTGCACACAAAATAATTTTTAATTGAACATTTTAATAGATTTTTTATATTTAATATATATTTTTTAGATTGTGCACCAATTAGACGCAAAAGAACGAAAAAACATGCGTGAAATTTAGATTATGTAATACTTTCCAACACTTCCAGAATACCGTAACAAAACTTCCCCATTTAATGAGGTGAAAGATGGTCTAAGTAAACAGTTTGGAAAACGCACAACATATTTGAAAACCCAATTTCAGAAATTACCATCAATAGTCGAAAAATATCCGAATTCTTTTGTACACCCCTGCATATTATCTATATATACCACATAGTATGCTAAAATTTAGTTCTCTAAGAACAGATCTACACAGTTCTAAATTCTCCTTCAGCAATTTTCGCCAATAAACGGAAATGTACCCGAGATCATATATGGGAAGTAATCGTCAAAAAATTAGTCTAATTAAAAACTTATCACACAACTTAAAACGCACTTCCAACAATTATTGTTCTTAGAGATTACTGTTACCAAATTATTTTCGGTGTCCCTGTAAAAGAACGATAAATGCTATGTATACCCTATTCTATAGTAAGCATCATGTAATGCACCTCAATGATATATATCACTTTCAATAGTTGAAATAGTATCACATCATTAAAATATACTGCACAGTTTTTTCCCCATAGACCGTAATGGAACGGAATTCCTCTGAGAGTCGCTATAAACGAACTATTAACGCTATACACCAAACATGTCATAGTAAACATCAATAACATATATCAATTGCACGACAATCCGAGTATATTTTCTGCAAAAGGAAAAAAAATCCAATTTTGTTTTAAACACATTAAGATTCTTTTAAAGAGTACTACACTGGTTATCAAAAATTAAGGCAAAGTAACAAAATGCTAAGTTTCAAATACGCGAACACTCAAAAGGAAATAATATAATTCGAGTAATTACTATTTCTACAACACAGCTAGCCCATATAACATCTCATTCAGGTCACACATGGTCGTAAGTGTGACAGTCACTACGGTGAAGCAAAAAAATAGGAAATTCCATACATCTCATTATGAGTCTCCAGTGATCACTATATGTGACTCCACTGAGAAGTCAATGTGACTGCTGCTTTGTGACGATTCACCATGTGACTTTACAATGTAGTTACATTGTGATTCTCATGTGACTGTCATTTGTAGACTCAATTTCAAAGTCATCGTGAACGCTACATTGTGATAAGTCACCAAATAATGTCACATTAAAGTCACATGATGACTTTTCCCAAAAGAGCACAATGGTGACTTCACAGTAGTCTCTCTGTCACCTGAAAGTCACAAAAAAGTCACAGTGACAAAAAACGATCTTCGGATGCAGTTGTTGCTCTTAGACTTCCTTGACCAGGCTGTCTATCAACGGATCCAGTGCTTAAAAAGCGGCTAGAAACTCTTACTATGACACTTTGGGGGATATTCAAATCTTGGGTGACCCAGTGAGCATATTTTTTCTCATTATCCTTTAATTTTGATGACCAGTGTAATACAAACAAAACATACTAATGTAAGTGATTTTAAACTTTTATCAAAGTCAAGACGATACTTCTTAGCATTCAAGTACTACGTAAGCATTCAAGGAGGGGTTCAAGATTGCTGAAAATGAGTGTGGAGATCTGAGCAATGCTTACATCAGCAGAAAAAGGTTAAAAAAGCATTGAAAAAATTGTGCAGCCCTTGAAAATTGTTATGGGTAGGGGGTCAGATAAATGCTTACTTAATACTTGATTTACTACATTAGAAATTCCATAAATTTATTTATCAACCCAAGTTTGAGTACTGAATTTCTACTATCTCGTTAAATAATAAATTGTTAAATTGTTCGTTCAAACACGCTGGGTTTTAAAGCTTATCAAATAAATATTCATTATTCATAGTCTTGAAAATGTTTCAAGAACTATAATAATAAAAATGCACAAAAATAAATTACTAAGTATAATATTTAAATTTGAAAAGTATTGTTTAAATGGTGTACAAAATCATTACAATTTCTGAGTTATATGGGAACCAATCACTTAAGTTTGAAACATTACATTTTAAACATAAGCAATGTTCATACATTTTGGTGGAAGAAAATTATATATTTTTTTTTATTCGTAATTTTGAAATTTTAGGTACGTAAAAATAGTTAAATTATCTGCAGTCAAAAAGCCATAAACAGATTGTTTGAAATTAGATTTGCATTTTCAGAAAATTTAACTTCTTTATACAATTAAATGAATGTTATAATTAATTTTCAAAAAATATATAATTTATTTTAGTTTAGTTTCGAAACAAATACTTCAGATTGTCTCCATAAATATGTATGACCATTGTCGTAAATTGAATTTATGGTTCAACCTATTTCCAAAGTATGGCTCAACCAAAATTTAGTTTATGGTTCAACTTTTTTCCAATCGAAGGTTCAACTTAATACCAAACATGATTCAACCTATTACCAAATCATGGTTTAATCAGTAACAAAAATATGGTTCAAATAAAGCACTGGAGGATGGAGAAAGATTAACCATGTTATGGTTGCAGCTACACTTGTACCATCTTTTGGTGAAACGTTGAACCGAAATTTTTAACAGTGTATGCATTTTTTTGTAAAAAATATTTGGGCTAGACCAAATCTTACTGATCTTTGAACGGACCAGGCCACGCCGAGACAGTGATTTTCATACGGGCTAGGTCAAAACTGGGAGTGAACATTTTGGCCCGTGAAGATTATGAAGAATGAAATCAGTCCCGATCGGTACGGAAAAATAAGTTAGCCCGAGCCTGACCCGATCCTTCAGGAGAAAAGTAAGGCCGGAGCCCGGCTCGGTCCGGCTGAGCCTTCACAAAAAAGTATGGCCCGGTCCCGGCCCGTGTAGATCTGTATCTTGCTGTCCCGGATCCGTATAGCCCTCTAATACAAGAAAGTAACTATTCAGAAATAAACCTAGATAAAGATGAAATAGAAGATTCACCATTTTATACTCAGAGAGAACCAACTGTGATACAGACGTAGTATGCTTCACAAAGATTTCGATAAAAACCAAAAGAAGTATTCTTGAAAAAATATTGCATTTAATATGATTGCATCAAATACAAAATTTTGGAACATTGATATCAAAAGGTAAAAATGGGTTGAATATACTTTTTATTTTTATTTTTTTATTTGTAGTACAAATACATTTAAATGAACAGCTATTTCTGACTAAAATTGAACGAAAATTGACAATATAACTACGACTTTAGATAAATATGCTTTATCAAGAATGTAAACTGAACCTCAGAGTGTTTGCCCCCTTAAGCATTAATATTAATCTAATATTTTATCACATTTTAGAAATATATTTGGAAGCTATAAATATGTATTAGATTTTACTTTTTGTTTATAAAAATTATGCATTATTTTATTCAATTTTTATATAAGGGCTAAAAATAAAATTGTAAAACTAAATAAGAAGATAAAGCAGAGATAAGACATTTTTCAATTTATATCCCGAGAGGAAAAAATAAGTAGCTGTGATACAGCCATATAATATGCTTTACAAATGTTTCGATAAAAACCAAAAGGATAACATATGACTGCCTTCAGTATGATACTTCAGATCCCTTGGAAAATTGATATCGAAGAAGGAAAATGTAGGTTGTATATACATCATTTTTTCCTAGTTCAAAGATATTTAAAATACAAGGGTTTTCTGAATGTATTAAGAGGGAAAAACATAATATAAGTTATGTCGTTTTAGATAAATAAACTTTTTTTTTTTTCAACAACAGTAGCTTAACCTTCCAAGAATTATTTTTTTCAATCTTAAAAATAGATGCTACATTGATCCCTTTAAAGAAATGTCATCAGCAAATTGAAAATATTTTTTGTTTTCTAAATGTGTCTCTTTACATATGTATTTTTAAAAAATCATTTATATTTCAGTTTGAGAGAAAAATTCGCTGCGAATTTTATTGTGTTGATGATAAAATACATTTATCTAAAGCCGTAGTCTTAGATTCTCAGAGTTTTAAAAAATATAACACAAAATAAATAATAATTCCTTTAAATACCGTGTAACAAGAAAAAATATATAAATATTTAATCTATTTTTTATCCTTTACTATCAGTGTTCCAAGAGATTGTCTTCGGCGGATTATATTGCATGCAGCCAAACATACCAGTTTTATAAAAAGTTAAAATCTTAAAAATAGATGCTACATTGATCCCTTTAAAGAAATGTCATCGGCAAATTGGAATTATTTTTTGTTTTCTAAATGCATCTATTTACATGTATTAAAAAAAATCATTTATATTTCAGTTTCAGAGAAAAAATCGCTGCGAATTTTATTTTGTTGTTGATAAAATACATTTATCTAAAGCTGTAGTCTTAGATTCTCAGACTTTAAAAAACATATAACCCAAAATAAATAATAAATCCTTTAAATATCGTCTATCTAGAAAAAATATATAAATATTTAATCTATTTTTTTTCCTTTACTATCAGTGTTCTAAGAGATTGTCTTCGACGGATTATATTGAATGCAGCCAAACATACCAGTTTTTTTAAATGTTTAGAAAAATAAATATTACAATTAATATATACCGTATATTCCATCGTATAAGGCGCACTTTTCATACAAGAAAATTGATTGGAAATTACAGATACGTGTTATACAAATGATTATAAAAAGGTTATAAAAATTAAAAATTAAGAAAAAAAAGATAACAAAAACTAAGATTTCTAGTTTAATAAAAAATTTTTACACATTTTTTTTTTAATGTTGCTATCAGATTACATAAAAAGTAATAGTTATTATACTTTACAATAATCTTTATTTTGTTTTCTACTATGTATTTGTTGAAGGTTTCTTAAGAAAGAAGGCGATGCGCGTTATACGGCAAATATACCTAAAAATAGAAAAATGAAGTGTGAAAGTTTAGGTGGGCGTTATACATCGAAATATACGGTATATATATATATATATTACGAAAATCAAATTTGCGCGCTTCATTAAAACAATTCCACAAATGTTTATGCAGATATGAATTCTATTAAAATTATCTGTTCTGCAGCTCTCATTTTTTATTATTAAAAGCCGTTCTCACACTTTTTTTTGGAGGGGGGGGGGGAAGTAGCTTACTTCATTTTTTTCCACAATTAGAAATATAGCTCTGCCCTTTGTACGTAATTCCATTGATCCATTCGCTTTTCTGCATTGCCGTAAAAATTCCTTCGCCACTTATTGACAGACATGCGTTCTAAAGCTCAGATTTTGTGTGTCCGGAGTTCCATTAAAACTGCTTATGTCACTAGGGAAGTGAGACTGTCATAATAACAGTGAAGAGCTTAATTACCATCGTTCAATAATATAAGTTATGGTGGAGAACAACTAAAAATAAAGCAGTGAGATGCCGAAAATATTCGTATTTATTAAGATCATTTCGTAGTTGTGGCGAATATTTTCACTGTGCGTGATGTTCTACTAAGCTAATAAAGATGTTTCCATGATAGATATTTCTACTCATCATTTTATGGGAAAACACCACGAATTTCGACCCTGTGCCAAAGTAATATTGACGGCTAAAAACTTTTTATACTAATTAGTTATTTCAAGTGGTACTAGTCAGATCTCTTAATTAACAGAATGCTGCCATCGTTTTAAGTGGAATCTTTGCTAATGGATCTACAGAGTGGAAGTTGTCATGATTACTCATAGCTTATCTTCTTCGTCACAAAATATTGTGACACACATACATATACAGAATGTATCAGGAATGATCGTTCAAATTTGGTGAGGTGCAAAAGAAGACAATTTCACATTAGAAAATATGAGATCAAACGAATGCATGACGTTGTAGAAGGCATAAAATTAGCAAATAAAGCCTTTGTGCAACAATATTAAAAAGCAAAAAAACCAACTGCTTTTTATAGCACGCTGTTCCTTTTTCCCTATCTTGCTCTGAAGAAGAATCTCGCTAGTAGATTCGAAACAGCCGTTTGCTGCTTTTCGGTTACAAGTACCTCTCATGGTAGAAGAGGCAACCGATCGACACGGAGAGTTCTAATCGAGGAAGCTATCTTACACCTTTTAGCATACATCTGCGCAGCTCTCCGACCACTTTTACCTACTGCACCGTAAATTAGATGCATATCTGCATATGCATGTAACATATAATGACTCACATTATTTCCTCAAACTCATCTTGTCGAATGACGTATTTGACTTGTCAGGGAGCTTTGCGCGTGAGCAGAAATTGTGGATACACAGCGCCTTCTATAACATCATGCGTTCATTTGCGGCCGTACTTTCCTATGTAAAATTGTCTTATTTTGCTATTTTCTACCTCCCCACCAAATTTGAACGATCAGTCCTGATACACTCTGTATATATATATGTATATATGGGTTCCTACGCATCAAGGAGATCAGGGGATTTTAGGTCTTTTAGTACCAGAAATTTCGTAAAGTATTCGTCGCTATATATGAAGATAGAATTTCTTTTCATTAAATAAGGTAAATATCACTTTACAAAAATTCTGGTAGAAGGTTCTTGAAAGTCCTTGAAGTGTACAGACATTGTATGCAGTAGAACCTCGATCTATCGTTTTTCAAGGGGTGCGTGAATAAAAACGGTGAATGCGGGAAAACGACGAATGCGGGTTAACGTCATAACACGAAAAAAAAATAATGTTTATGCATTACTAATACATGCAATGTGGTGTACAGTATACTAATAAATATTACTATATTGTTACTTTCCAAACTGTAAAATAAAAAAAAATGGAAATTGTGGAAAATTGATATTTATTTAAAAGAATCAGCAATTTTATATTGGGTTTTTCGTTTATTTTTTAAATTAAACAGCAAATTTTCAAGATGTACAACATTTTTCTGGTCATTTTCTTTAATTTCATGTGCTTGTATAAAAATTTGTACAGTTCCAAGTGCCGTAATTAAAGTAGACATACTTGGCACTGGTGCAGGCTCAGCTTCATCGGTATGAACATTACCTGCTTCTTCACCATTATTTCCATTTTTTTGCATCATCACACATTTCTTCTATGCTTAGGACACCATATGTCGCAACATCTTCATCAATGGAAATATAATCGCTAAATTTCACACCCGATACATCAGCTGCTTCACGCAACCACTCTTCATCTGCATTTATCGTCACCATCATCATTATTTTCTTCCCCTTCTGTTAAGCATTCTTCGTCAGTTTTTCGCACTAAACCGCATTTCACGAAACAATTATGGATGGCTGAGGAGATTAGTTCATGCCAAGCTGAAAGCATAAAATGAATAGCATGCAAAAGGTCTATTTTTGGAGTGGGTTCTTTTGCTTGTTCCGTGAAACATAAAGATCTTTTCATTAGCCATTTCCTGTAAAATTTCTTAAAACAGTTAATTACCCTGGCATCAAGAGAAACAGATGTACAATTAGCTGGGAAAAAACTGACTTTTATATTTTTCAAAGACGATGTATCTGGTGAATGAGCTGAACAATTGTCAATAAATAGAATGATTTTAACGCTGATTGATTTATCAAAATCATGAAGAAATTTTGTAAAAACTTCATTTTTTATCCATGCTTTGGCATTCGAAGGATAGATTACTGGTATTTTCTTTACATTCTTGAAGCATCGAGGTCTGGCAGATTTACCAATAACGAGAGGTACTCGTTTGTCGGAAAACCGTTCTTATTTGTGCATGCATAGAGCACTGTAATTCTTTCTTTGGAATGTTTATTCCAAGATAAGACTCTCCTTTGCTCGCTAGCATTCTCTCTCTGCCAAGCATATATAAAACAGGCCTGTTTCGTCTGCATTATAAATGTCACAATCTTTATAGCCTTCTAGTAACTTCTGAAATTTTTCGAACCACATTTCTATATTATCAGTATTTACTACTGCAGCACTTCCACCGCATAATTTTCTATATACCAATTCATGGTGAATTTTAAAACTTTAAATCCACTCATTTTATGCAGAAAAAGGATCCATGCCATATGATGCAGCTATTTCAAGTGCCTTCTCTCGAACAATATTACCATCCACAGGAATATTTGACGCACGAGACTTCTCGTACGAAGCGAAGAGAAGTCTTTCCAAATCACTGCAAGTATTTTGTCAATTTTTTCTTTTTTGCAGAAGTTCCATGCTTATCAGCCTGCTCTCTAATTTCTTTCATTTTCGAAATTATTGAATCCAGGGATGAAGGCGATATACCTACACGTTTAGCGATGTTGATTTTTTTCTCAAAAGGATTTTTTCCACCTTATCTATGATGAGAAGCCTTTCTAAGTTCGGATTTGTTTTGCCATTCTTAAAATTCTCCGAAAGCATTAAATTGAAAGCTCACACTCTTGACATTAAACACGTGCACTGCATACAACAGATTAGCCTGGAATGTGAAAGAATGCGGCAGCTGGAGCTGGCCGAATTGGATGCATCCATCATCCCCTTTACACAGAATAGAATAACCCATTCTACAATCAGAGCACCTGTTCCGCATTCATTTATTTACACGTACATACATGTCACAATATCAGCACTAATCCCCGTATTTCCCCCCTAAAACAACACAAATGAGTTATTTTAGGATAAAAGAAGTAATCCCAGTTTGTATGTCATATGGATCCGCTTGATCTTCAATTTCATTTCGGTGAGGAGAAAAAATTTACAACGATGAATGCGGGAAAACGACTTTTTGAAGAACGATGTATGCGGGTTTCGTTAACATTATTTAAATATAATTTGCGCAGGGACCATAGAAATAAAACGATCAGTGCGGGTAAACGATGGATGCGGGAACGACAGATCGAGGTTATACTTTATATGTTTCTATATTCTGGTTAAAAGTATATCTGTAAAGCAAAATAAGAAGATAGAGCAGAAATGAAACACATTATCTATAATATGGTTTACAGATACTGGCGTAAAAACCAAAAGAAATATGTATCTTTGTTTTCAGTATGATACTTCAAAATCTCTTGGAAAATTGACATCAAAAGTGAAAATCTAAGATGGGTATACATATTTTTACCCCTGAGTATACATATTTTTTCCCTAGCTCAAAGCTATTTAAAAGAACAGAATTTTCTGACTATATTGGAGAAAAAATGTCGTAATCTAAGCATGTAGCTTTCGATAAATACCTGCTTGATAATCTCACGAAAAGAACTTCATGCGTGCTCCAAAAAATTTTTAACAAGTTATATCAATATTTTAAGAATTAACAGAAATATCGATACTTTAACATCCAGCGTTTCATATTATGCGATTTATTCTAAAATGAAATTTAGTGTCATTAAGTTGCATTATTTGAAATTTAATTTCTCTGTTTTTGTACTCTTTATAAAAGTTTGCCAGGAAACCATTAAAATAAGTCTTGCATCTTTAGAAACATTTAATTATTTCAGAGAAAAATTATGTCTCGTGAAAGAAAAAGATTTGTATAATTGGATATAAATAAAATGCAGTAGAAATGATATTTCAAAAATGATTTAAGAGTAATGACTATCCAATAATTCTATTATACAATATACCGGATAATCCAGAAGTTCCGGGAGTTTTGAAATGTTAATAATTAATCCTTAATATGTATATATTTGCTCACACTAAAAAACTTCAGCATATAAAAATGCAATTGCTCCGTTTATTTTCCTTTATTCAAACAAAGTTTAAATAAAAGTTAAAGACATATAATTAACAATTATTAAACATGTAATTGAGGCTAATTTTACATAAATGCTATCTCTCTAAGTTAAAATATAAAAAGTTTTAAAAATAAACAGATTTTAAAATTGCACAAAAATGATACAATGCTGCTACCAAAAGTATGATTTCTTACATTTACATGGTAAAAAAACACAAAATTCTCGCTCATGGAAATGCAGCCTAAGCTTATTTTTATGACTAGTATGCTTATGTAAAATGTAGAATTACTTCAGGCATATAGTTACTTCAGAATGCATCACAGATCTAACGCAAAATCTAATACGCGAAAGAATCCCCCTCTTCAGAGATAATCTGGGAAATATGAAACAGAATGTTTTTCGTTTTATACTATATATCTGAAGAACAGAAAAACATAGTTTACAAATATTTAAAGAAGTAAAATATTGTGTATCGTTGCCTTCTATATGATACAGCAGCGGCAACCCTCAAAATACTAATACTAAAGAAAAATTACGTTAAATCCTCCCGCCCTCTCCCCCTTTAAAATATTTGAAAGAACGGAAATTTCTGATTAAATCGAGGAACATTTTACGTGAACTAAATGTACGGCTTCAGACAAATCCGCTTTTCAGTTGAAAACACCAGTCTTCAAGTAATTCATTTTTTCGTAAAATTAAATAGATGGAACTTTATAAGATTTCTTGAATTCTAAAAAAGAAATACCGTTTAAATAGAAGGTATTTTTACTTCAAAACTTAAATTGAGAATCATAAAACTGGATTTTTTTTTTAGACATAATAAGGGAGAAAATGTTTTTTAAAGTAGAAAATGGAACGTGTGTAGGTAAAAAAAAATGTCATAAGTTCAAGCAAACTATTTCGATCGGGAAAAAATATATCGATTCATGTTTGGCGACAGATGGATATTCGGGGGAAACACACACATACACAAAAATCTGGTAAATAAACTGTTTTGAGGGGCTGTGCATATATAACGTTCATCAGACATTGTCATCGGACACATTCCTTAAATCCGATGACAGTGTAATATTATTATTATTTTCGACGCTTACCGTCTTATACATACTTATATTAGAGGATAACACACACAAAAAAAATTATTACACACATACACAAAAATCTGGTAAATAAACTGTTTTGAGGGGCTGTGCGTATGCATATATAACGTTATCAACTTTTTGGAAATTGTGGACCCTCTCCCCCCTCCTTACGATATCATACACATATACTTTGTTGATTCAAATTGAGATAAGTCAATAAAATATCACTATTATATGTATATGAAATAACTTTATGTAAAATAACACTTAACAGTTTAGTATGACTCTGTTTTCGTTCTTTGCAAAATACTAAATAAACTACTCAAAAACGTTTCAAAAAATCAGTGGCAGAAAAAGAAACTTTGTTTTTTTTTATAAATACTTTTTTTAAATCTCTAAAATAGTATATTACTTTATAAGGTTTCTAAAGATAAAGAGATTTCGGAAAGGAAAAAGATTCGGATTTTTCTAAAGAAAAAGAGGGGATTTCGGAATCAAGTATAATTCGGAATAGGTTCCTGTGTATTTTCGCAAATGGTTATATTAAACTTTCCTAGATTTTTGTTTGAAAGAAACTTTTTTGTTTGTTTGTTTGTTTTGCATTGTAAAGCAAAAAAAAAAAAAAAATAAATAAATAAATAAATTTTTTTTTAGTAGAAAGCTATTGCGAGATGTCCGAATAAAACAATGCTTGTTTTGAATATCAGAAAAAGAATGCGTGCCAAAACTTTCTGCGAAATATACTCTGAAGCTTTAATGTTATAGCCTTATATTAAAAGTAAGAGAAAATGCTAAAACATTCTTCCATTTTACAGATGCGTAGAAAATATTTATTTAAATATCACATGTGCAATGTATTCATATCTAATTTTAACAAAGTATTTAGTATTCAAAACTTTCCTTTTAAAATTTTCCTTCTCAAAAATTACTTTTAAAAGTTATTTCTAGAAAACTTACTTGATGTTTCTCACCGTTCTTCACTTCCATACCTTTTTAATTTGTAAGAACGTCCCAGATAAAAAAAAAAAAAAAAAAAAAATATTTTTCAAAGAAATTTGTTTGTAAAGATAATGAAGAGAAGGAAGATGGATTATCTTGTTTTAACAGAAATTATACATACAGGGTGTTTCAAAACATTTTAGACAAACTCTATCGTCTTGCGTTCAAATCCAAGTAATTTTTGCAGCATGACATGGTGTGGCAATCCTCTTCTTGAATAAATAAAAATTGGGAATTCCATTAAATGGTAGTCGTAAAAAAAAAAAAAAAAAAAAAAAAAAAAAAAAAACAGAGCGTATACGCTATAGGCAGGAGTTATACGTTAGAGCAGTGGTTGGCAACAAATTGGGTCTAAGAGTATTGAGTAAAATTAAAGAAGTGTATGGTTATACATAAATAAATATATTACTTACAAAAGTAGCCCCTCGTTATATCGCTTGTTTAGATATATGACTAAATAAACTACACAGAATCGTTTCCAAAAATCAGTGGCAACTTTGATTTTAAATCGCTAAAATATATTACTTTCTGAGGTTTATAAAGATAAAGAGCGGCCTTCGGAACCCTGGATAAGTCGCGGAAGAGGTTATTGTATGTTTTCGTACGTGGTTTTATATTATTTTCCCTAGAACAGGGGTTCTCAAACTATGGTACGCGTACCAGTACTGGTACGTGAATCTCTGTTTACTGGTACGCGGAGGTCATACTGGAACGTGAAATGAAATAAAAAAGTACAGCATGTGAAATAAAAAAAAAAAAACAGCTCAATCCCCCCTCTTCATTTTTGATTTGCCAGTTCGCCGGCTTCGTGATGTCTGCTCTCTGTTATTACTTCTTTGACAGCGTTTTGTTTTCGCCTATGGCAATGGTAATTTGAATTAGAATTTTTAGATAAATAGAACTAATGTTCCAGTAACTGTTGAATTGACCTTTCATCCCTCCTGAAAAACACGAAAAGTTTTCTTCTATTACTATATTGTATGTGTGTATATTACTTATTTCATTGAGTTTCGATCTCGTATTAATAAGCAATTTATTTTCAGAAGGTATGTGAATATCTTATATGTAGGTTATTCACTTATTAAATTTTCTTAATAGTATTTTACTATTGATATAAACAGAATATTCATATAACAAAAAATTGACGCCAATATGTTATTACGTATTGTAGCTTTTTTCTATCGAAGCACTGTATATTGATAATGTACACTTTATTAAAATGTAATGATGATACTACATTTTATTTCAATGTTAATATAAAGCAGTCAATCTAATTACCAATTTTATAACGTAATCATGGAATTAAATAGAGTGAAATATGCTCAGAAGGAAGCACAATACACTGGAAAAGTATTTCGTTTTAGACATATTCCGTTTACACAAGTTTTTCTATATTATATTAGTTTTAAGTTTGTCACCTGGTGATACGCGGAAATATGGACTTCTATTTAGTGGTACGTCGGTCTAAAAGTTTGGGAACCCTTGGTTTAGAAGGTAGAAACATTTATCTTTTTTTACAGTGTAAAATAAAAACAAAGAAAGTCATTAAAATTTATTTAGTAGAAAGCGACAGCGAGCGGTCCGAATAAAACTATGCGTATTTAAAATATATAGATAAAGGAATATGCGAAAACACTCTCTGAGGAATATACACTGAAACTTTAATGTTATGGGAGATTCTCAAAAGGTGGGATCATTAAACGTTAACTATATGTAATTTTTAAAATTTTCAAACTTAAGGCCAATTTTTTTAATAGTATAGTATTTTGTCTATAAATTAATATATAAATATTTTTAATAGTATATGTCTACAAAATTATACACAAACATTAAAACACAGCAACTATTCTGGAAAATTAATTATTAAAGCATTTAATTAGCAGTTCTGCACGTTACAAATTTTGGACATTTTTTCGCACATAAGTTACAGATTTTGGACGTTGCGCTTAGTATTTAAAAAATTCTTAAGACTAAGAATGTAGTAAATGTGTCCTATAATTGTATGTGTATACATATATATATGTATAATTAACTTTTTGTTATCCAGTAATAATAATAATAAAATCAAATGCTTTGTCGCGTATTTTACTTTCGGACATAACAAAATACAAAAAAAAAACTTTATAGAAAAATCCTTCTATCTTCAAAAAAGCAATAAATCAGCCTGCCATCTCTTCACGAAATTATCAAAAAATCATCCGTTTCCTTTATGCATTCGTTGTTTACCATTAGAACCACCTGGAAGCAACTTAAAACACTTTTGCTTGATGGTACATTGGAGCAGTTAACGTTATGAATGTCCGAAATTGGCCTCTTGAGCATAAAATAATAAAATTTTAAGCTATTTATACAAAGCTTTTACAATAAATTATGTCATTTCCTGTCTCTGAATAGAATTAAAAACTCAGTGTAAAAAAAATAAAGTCAATGATAATTAAAGTTATGTTTGAAAGGCTTAAAGTTATGACGTGTGTCCAGTGCCCAACTTTTGAGAATCGCCCTTATATCCTGTGAAATTTCGCAAACCCCTTCTTTTCTCAGCCAGACTGATTAGGCGCCAGTGATCCCAGATCACGTGGTCTGACTAGAGAATTAATATTAAAAAACATTTTTTCTTTCTTGTTCCTTTTTTAGTTTAGTTTGTTTTGTGAATGTGAATCTTGAACGTAGCAGGTAATAAGCTGAGTATAGGTTTTTTATCGTGGTCTTCTATTAGAAGAAATGATGTTTAATTTAAAAAAAGGGGAAATTTATTTCCGTATATGAAATCATGCTTGGCTTCTTTTTAGAAGAAATAGTTGCTGAAGTATTAATTGTTTTAAAAGCATTTCTCTTGTTTTTAGTTCAGTTTTAATGTGAATCTCGAACGCAACATTCTGGCTGTACAATTCTTGATCTTCCGCAAAGGGAGAAATGAATATTCTTGAATATATAAAAGAAATCTTTGATTCCCAGTGAGGAATAATGCCTTTAACAAATGTTATTCAAATGTTTTCGTTGTAAATATTGTACATATTAAAAGTGTAAATATAGAATTAAAAGTGTAAATATACAAAGTTTTTAATTATCCTGTGCTTGACTTGGATTTATACTGAAAAACACCAGCGCCATTTTCAGTTGTGAAAATATGCTCGATTAATTTAATATGATTTTATATGAATCGTGAAGTCTATAATTAAGCTCTCCCAACCTTGGATTTAAATTGTGATAACGTGAAATTTCGTGGAATATATGAAGATTATTCTTCATGTTTTGGTGCCTCAAGACCCGGAAAAAAGGTAAGAAATACCTTTATTATTCTGCATGACTGTTGATTTCTTGAAAATATACATTTTTTCATGATCATTTATTTTGAAAATTGAATTTAATTTTAAACATGGATAAGACAGATAAACTTAAAAGTAAAAGAGCTACTGTTCGTGCAGCAGTTACAAAATTAATCACAAAATGTGATACATTATTATCTGTTGATATTGATAAGACTGATTGCGATTCTTTAATGGAATCGTTAGAGCTCGTAAATGAAAAGGAAGCTCAACTAAAGGAGTTAGATTCCGAAATAGATGAGCTAATTCAGGAAAAAACTGAATATGAAAAAGAACTAAAATCGGTAGAAGAATATTCTGAAAAAATATCAAGTTTGAAATTTAAAATTAAGATGAGGCTTAAAAAATGTAAAATCGAAACTGAACCAAAAGTTGTACTAGAATCAAGTAACAGTTCAAAAATCGGAAGTAAACCAGTTTCGGCAGTAAAGCTTCCTAAACTTAACATAGAAAAATTTTCTGGTGATGCAAGCCAGTTCTTAGAATTTTTTAATTTATTTACTGGTGCGATAGATTCAAACGAATCGTTATCAAAAATTGAAAAATTCCAATACCTGAAATCTTTGTTGTCTGGTCCTGCATATAATATTGTATCTGGTTTTGAACTGACAGATCAAAATTATTCTACTTGTTTAAAATTGTTAGAAGAAAGGTATGGGAAGCGGGAAAATATAATAAACTGTTACATGAACAAAATTCTGAATCTTGAACCAGTGAAATCCACTAACAATGTTATTTCTTTAAGAAAGTTGTATGATAATATCGAAACTTGTATGAGAAATCTTGATACGTTAGGAGTGACATCAGGCTCCTACGGCCATTTGTTACTACCAATATTATTAAGATTGTTACCCGAAAATTTGATACTAGATTTCCATCGAAAACGTGACCCCGATCAGGACTGTGAAGTCGCCGATTTAATAAATTTTATTAAAACGGAATTAAGATGTCGTGAAGCTACTAATTTAGTAAATAATTCCCAAAGCAAAGCTTATGAAAATTCTAAAACTAAATATGAAAATTCTTCAAGTAAATATCAAAATTTTCCTCAAAAGAAAAATATACCTTCAGCTGCTGCTTTAAATACATCTACAAAACAGTTTTGCATATTTTGCAAGTCTTCTGATCATGTAGGACTAAATTGTTCGAAATTCACTGATGAACAAAAACGATATAAATTAAAGAAAGAAGGCCGCTGTTACAAATGCACAAATAAGTCACATTTATCTGTAAACTGTAGAACAAAAATTAACCCTTGTTCCAAATGTGGTAACACTACCCATGGTCCTTTGTTTTGTTTTAAAGAAACAGCAAAAGAAAATCCTGAAAAAGAAATGAAAGGTGCAATTGTATCTATGATGTCGGAACAAAAATATAAACAAAATAAATCTACATTATTGCAGACTTGTACAGTTTCTGTGTCTGCTGGTAAACAATGCTTGTTGGCTCGCGTTTTATGTGATAGTGGTTCAGAAAAATGCTTCGTGAAGAGATCGCTAGTACAAAAATTAAAATTGAAGCCATTGCGAAGAGAAAATTTATTAGTTTATCCTTTTGGGCGGAGACGCCCTTATGAATCTTGTTATGAAGTTGTTGCTCTAGAATTATCCAGTGTTGTGCAACCTATTAACTCGATAAATATCGAAGCACTAGTGGTTGATAATATAACTGGAGCTTCTGTGAAAACTCTAGAACCAGAACTTCTAGAGATAATGAGAACAAGAGGCTTTAAGCCTGCTGATACAGGTCTTGAACAGGAAATAAATATTTTGCTAGGGTCTGACTTTTTGTGGAAAATATTAAAGGGAATCTAGAGAAAATTGACAAAATAATTATACGTTGCAGAAACTATTTTCGGTCATACGGTGCAAGGGCAAATAGAGTCTAATAAAAATTAAGTAGCTTGTTTGCGTGTTTCAGTTGAAAATATAAATACCCAACTGAAAGCATTTTGGGATCTTGAATCAATTGGCATTGCTGAAAGCAATGAAAAGAACATTGCCGATCATGAGGTAATAAAAGAATTTAAAGAAAATCTAAAATTCGTAAATGGGCGTTATGAAGCAAAATTATTGTGGAAAAATTCTCGTGAATTGCTTAGAAATAATCTTGAAGTAGCAAAAAAGCGGTTTTCTAGTTTAGAAAATAAATTCTTGAAAAACGATTCTTTATTTAAAGAATATAACTCCATTTTGCTAGAGCAGTTTAATGAGGGTGTAATAGAATTGTGCACCGAGAAAGATTCTAATAATTCCTATTACATGCCACACAGACCTGTTATACGTGACGACAAAACTACAACAAAAATGCACATAGTCTATGATGCTTCTTCCAAATATGGCGATTCTCTATCATTAAACGAATGTTTGTATCAGGTCCCTAACTTGAATTCTAATGTTTTAGATGATGAAAATATTCGTGTTTCGAGTTTCAAACCCCCAAATACTTCCTTGAAAATTTTAGGATTGATCTGGAACAATACAGAAGATAAATTAGGACTAGAATTACGACCCTTGTTAGAAAAATAAATAATGATTCTTCTACTAAACACAATGTTTTGAAAATTGCAAATATGTTCCTTGATTCAGCCGGATTTATTGCCCCTTTTGTTTCTGGTGAACTAGAAAATGATTGGCAAAATTGGCTTTCAGAAATCCCTGATCTCGCTCACTTGAAAATTCCCTGGCAGTATTTTAGCAACCTGATCATGGAAAAGGAGCATCTCCAATTGCATGTTTTTCCTGATGCTAACCCTAATGTGTATGTTCCTGAATTTCTTTCCTTGCCTGAAAATCAGTGGCCTAGTGTTAAAATTTCTGCATCTCGATTACCTGATGTTTCTGAAGAGAAGTATAAAAAAGCAGCCACCATCTCTTGTGTTGTTCAAACAAATAAATCTGATGAAATTCCCATTTTTAATCTTGAAAAGTATAGCTCCCTAAATAAATTGTATCGAGTAACTGTATGGCTATTTAGATTTATTTCTAATATAAAATTAAAGGTAGAGAAAAGAACATTTTCACAATTATCAGCTGAGGAAATGTTACATGCTGAAAATTTTTGGTTAAAGCTGGTGCAGGAAGAAAGTTTCCCTGAAGTTATAAAATCCATGAAATTTAACAAGAGTATCCCTAAAGAGTCGAATCTTCTTCAGTTAAATCCTATGTTGTCAGATGATGTTTTGCTGTTGCTACGAGGACGGTTACAAAAATCTGATTCCTCATGTTATGAAAAACATCCCCTTGTGATTCCTGCAAAACATAAACTTACTGAAATAGTCGTGAAAGATGCACATGAAAAAGTTTTTCATTCCAGAGTGTCCAGTACATTAGTACAAACTCATAAAAAGTTTTGGATTTTAAAATCTAGACAGTGCATAAAATCAATCCTAAACAAACGTGCAATCTCCAAGAAATTTAGCCTTCGCCCTGGTCAACTAGTTATAGCAACTCTAAGTTAATCTTGTGTTTACCTGCAACCAAGGAATCCTTAGTGAAACGCTTCCATTTGCGCGAGACTCTTCTGAATCATTTTTGGAAGCGCTTGAAAAATGAGTGCCTCTCAACTTACAATCTGCTCACTACACGGACCAGAATAATACTTCTGACTTTGAAATATATGATGTGATTCTTATGCATATGAACATGTATCAAGAACTTTCTAGAAGTTGAGTATTTGTGGACAGAGATTTAAAAAAAGATAAGATCTTGTGAACTCAAAACAAATAATTCATTCATTAAAAGACCTATAAATCTATTGTACAATCTTGAACTCGGAGTCTAAAAAAAAAAAAACTTTCATTTCATTAAGAGACTCAAAAACTCTCATGGACATTTGACTTTTAAAACAAATCTTGAACTCTCTTTGCTATTGACTTTTAAAAGATTTTTATTTTTTTTCACTAAAAAAAAAAAAAAAAAAAAAAAAAAAAAAAAAAAAAAAAAAAAAGAGTTTCTTGTTTGATAATATTTCTAATTTTTAGTTTAATTTTTTTTTTTTTTTTTTGTATTGAATATTCTAGAAAAAGTTGTATAGATTTAAACTGTTCTTTCTATTTTTAGTAGCAGAAACTTGTTCTCAAATCTTTTAAATTGTTTAATTATTTTACTGAAGTCCAGTATGTAAGTATATATTTTGATTTTGTATTGTATATATGTAACTGATGATTTTTTAGAATAATTTTTATTTCTACTTTAATTATTTGAATCCCCATTTTGATGAACCCTTGTTCATCGGGGGGGGGAGTTTGTGAAATTTCGCAAACCCCTTCTTTTCTCAGCCAGACTGATTAGGCGCCAGTGATCCCAGGTCACGTGATCTGACTAGAGAATTAATATTAAAAAACATTTTTTCTTTCTTGTTCCTTTTTTAGTTTAGTTTGTTTTGTGAATGTGAATCTTGAACGTAGCAGGTAATAAGCTGCGTATAGGTTTTTTATCGTGGTCTTCTATTAGAAGAAATGTTGTTTAATTTAAAAAAAGGGGAAATTTATTTCCGAATATGAAATCATGCTTGGCTTCTTTTTAGAAGAAATAGTTGCTGAAGTATTAATTGTTTTAAAAGCATTTCTCTTGTTTTTAGTTCAGTTTTAATGTGAATCTCGAACGCAACATTCTGGCTGTACAATTCTTGATCTTCCGCAAAGGGAGAAATGAATATTCTTGAATATATAAAAGAAATCTTTGATTCCCAGTGAGGAATAATGCCTTTAACAAATATTATTCAAATGTTTTCGTTGTAAATGTTGTACATATTAAAAGTGTAAATATAGAATTAAAAGTGTAAATATACAAAGTTTTTAATTATCCTGTGCTTGACTTGGATTTATACTGAAAAACACCAGCGCCATTTTCAGTTGTGAAAATATGCTCGATTAATTTAATATGATTTTATATGAATCGTGAAGTCTATAATTAAGCTCTCCCAACCTTGGATTTAAATTGTGATAACGTGAAATTTCGTGGAATATATGAAGATTATTCTTCATATCCTTATATTTAAAGTAACAGGAAATCCTATAACATTCTTCCAGTTTACAGATGCGTAGAAAATATTTTTTAAATATATACATGTGCAATGTATTTATATCTAATTTTAACCAAGTATTTACTAATCAAAATTTTCCTTTTAAAATTTCCCTTCTCGAAAATTTCTTTTAAAAGTTATTTCTAGAAAACTTGACGTTTCCCACCGTTCTTCACTCCCATACATTTTTAATTTGTAAGAACGTCCCAGATAAAAAAAAAATATATATATATATATATATTTTACAAAGAAAGTTGCTTGTAAAGACAATGAAGAGAACGAAGATGGATTATCTTGTTTTAACGGAAATTATGTGTATAGGGTGTCTCAAGAATTGTTAGGCCATCTCTAAGGGTGCTTCGTGCATACAAAACCAGTATATGCCAGATATTCGATTCAATGGTGCAGTCGTAAAAAAAAGTAGAAGGTCTATTGGCAGAAATTATACGTCAGAGAGTATAAACTGTACGAATAATACAAATGTTTCTTAATCCCTTCGCGACGAGCGTTTTTTGCAGAATTTTTAATCTTTTAACACCGGTTTTTCAAAATAGAAATTTTTGTGTAATTAAATCGGGAAAATTTTCTGATTAAATAAGACAAAATTTACAATAAATAATAACCGGTTAGAATAATCGAGGATTCTGAGCCCAATACGCGTCGCGTATGTGTGACGCTTATCCAGAAGGGGTTAATCTGCAAAAATACACGATAACCAAGAACAAAAATATACAGTAACCAATTCCGAGTTATCCATAGTTCCCAAAAGCGTTCTTTATCATTTGAAAACTCGGAAGCCGATATTTTTTAGATTTGAAGAACAATTTATAAAAACAAAATTCATTTTGCTATTACTGATTTTTGGAAACGTTTCTGAGTATTTTTTAGGGTGCATTAATTAGTTTTATTAGATCTAAATATCGGATTTTAGGATGCTATCAACTTTCAATCAAACATTTTCAGCAGCGTAAAAAAATTTATACACCCCAGAGTAACAAAATATTCATGTAACTGGTAATTAGTTCTACAATTTCTATTCTTAATTACTTATAACTTTGATTTATGTTTCGGATATATTTTGATTTAAAACAATCACTTTCAGACATTTGATTTCATTATATTTCATTGCTGTTGTTTTGTTTGATTGTTTTATTAATCGCAAACTTTGCTTTTAATAAAATTAAGTTTTAATTCCTACTCATTAAAACAGCCTACTATTGTTTGGCCCAATTTAGAAGATTGGGGGCCCAACCTAGGTGACAAGTCGCTGGATTTCGATCACTTTTGACAAATTTTTAATTTAAAATAAAATTTAAGATTTTAAGAAAGGAATTGTTCTAAAGATTTATTTAGTTAGTACATAAATAGATTGACCACGTGTAATGACATTTTGTAGATATTTCAAAAATGAAGTTAGTTACACGTGAAAATAAGTGAAGTGGTCCAAATTCGACTATTCACCCCTATATTAAGAGTAACAAGTTAGTTTTATATTGAAACATTATAAAATGAAGTTTAGGCAATATATATATATTTATTTATTTTAATAGTTATCTTTCGATATTTAATGATTGAATAAAAGATTATTTTCATATGAAAGTGACTCTACCGCTCCTGAGGAATTGATAATGCGACATAAGAAAGACTAAAAAACAGGAATTCTCCTTTTTCAGAATTTAGTGTCGCCTCACATGAAAAATATATATATAAGTATATAAATATAGATAATACAAAACATAATTCACTTTTAAGACTTAAAACACGTGCTTTTACTTTATATAAAATGACGTCATTCGCATCTTCTGAAGAATTCCTCATTTATAATCCAGTCTTAAACAACACATTACAGTAAAGCATTCATATGACGTCGCTACCTCTGAATAAAACACACACACACAAAAAAAAAAGAAAAGAAAAAAAAAGAAAGAAAGAAAGGAAATCAGATATCAATCAAGAAACTCGACAAAAAAATCGGCTATCTAACGATTCATATGCCTTCATTTGTTTGTAATATAGATAATTACATTAAATGTAGTTTATAATAGCTTCATGTTTTATCAGAAATCATTCATTTATATTTTTTCAAAATAGTACGTATTTTAATTACTTTTTTTTAGTAGTTATAGGGAAAATTGAAATAAAAATATATAATTACTATTTTCAACTATTTTGTCTTTACTTTCTACAGAAATGGAGTACTTGAGTTGCCAAAATTAAACAAATGACACTAAAAACTACAAAAATAAATTAATATCTCAAAAATAAATTGAGATGCAGTTTTCAAGCAAATTGCATTCAAAAGTACTTTTTTTCCCAATACGACGGTTTAAAAATTGAAAATGCGCGATGCTTAGAAGTTTAAAAAAATTGCAGTAGAGTATTTAACTATACAATGATGCATCTGCTTTGTTTTACGACTGGCTTATACAACGGAACGTTATTTTTTGGAGACGACACTTTTTTTGCTGGGAGAAAGAAATAGCATATCGGGGGCTAATAAATAAATACATAAAAAAAATTCAAAACACTAAGGATAAAGAAAAATTTTATTTTTCTCTTTTACTCTGAATATTTATTAAGATTCTACAAAGTAACATCGTACAAGTGATGTCAAACTCTCTTACGATATTAAAAAAAAAAGAAAAAACTGTTATCTGAATAATTGTTTGCTTGTTATTATAGCCTCAAGTGATTTATTCTGTCGTGAATTTTATTCGAAAAAAGAAATCTACGCAAAGATTTGAAAGAAAAAACCAACTCCGATGGAGTTTTCGATAGAAATAATGAGTTTGAAGATATGTACGGAAATGTTGGGATTAATTTATGCACATGCCTTTTTGTTGACAGCATCATTATTTATTTTATAGGGTGATTTGTTTAGGGGAATTTTTAGGAGATAGATATCAGATTATATTTTATTTTATTTCATTTTATTTTATTTTATTTATTTATTTTTCAAAAAGGAGAAATGATTTTCATTAGAGATCGGCCGAAACTATCTGTATTCCAAAAATCTCTTTTTTTCCTTCTTGAATTTTCAACATTACTCATTGATTTGAGCTGTATCGCTCAAATGAGATACGCTTTATTTTGTGCTACGAACTTCACCGTTTATAATTATCAGATAAGACTGACTCAAGACGTGAATGCAAATTATAAAGCAAGCAATGCCTATATGACTAAACTCTGAAGACACTTTTCATATGCTCATTAAAAGCTGTATACATAAAAGTATTAGAAAATTTTAGTTTGAAACCGCAGAAGTGTTTCGAATACTCTTTGAGAAAGTTCTGGTATAACCGATGACCATGTGCAAAAATCCTTATAAAAGATAAATGTGTGCATACATAAGTAATTAAGTAATTAAGATCAAAGGAAAATAGAAAAGGGATTTCTCTACAACTTAAAATAACTAAGCATATTACGCCAGAATCATAATTTTAAAAATTAAAAAGACACTTAAAATCAGACCTTTAACGAAACTAAAAAACAACACATTAATATCACATAATAAAATCAATTACAATAGACGATTCAAGCTTTATATAGGGTGTTTTTTTAGAAGTATACAAATTTAAAACGAAATAAAACACATAAGAATAATAATAATGGCCATGATATTGGTTTTATTAAATAAATATTTTTACAAAAAATGATTTCGTGTATATAGGCGCCGCAGCTGGCTCGAATGAAGCGCAAAGTGGAAGTCCAGTTTTCGACCACTTTACCGATCAGCAATAACATGGCGAATGTTGATTTCCAAATTGTCCAAAGGTTGTGGTTTATCGATGTAGACCAGCGACTTCACATATCCCCACAGAAAATAATCCATCGGTGTGAGATCAGAAAATTGTTTTACTACTTAAAAATTTGTTCTATGCTATGTTAAATTGTAAATTGTTGTATTGTTCTATATTATGTTTTAATTGTATTTAATACAGCTTTTCATGTGTTTTAATTTTTTGTTTTCAATTTACATTTTCCTTATACCTGTCGCCAGCGCACAGAGGGGCAAAATGCCGAAAAGCTGGCCAAAAGTCGAAAAATAAAGTTACTATTTAGGGAATTTTGACTATAGAGAAGGCTAGAATAATGCTTGGATGAGAATCTATATGTATAAAAATGTTTTCGTTTTGCCTTGACAGCCTGCATCATTTCAAAAGTGACGCTTGGAGGATTCTCATCTGAGGCGAACGAAAAGAGCAATACAATGGTTCCTCTAAACACGTGCAACATTTTCCCATATCAACCGATTTTAATGCTTTAAAATGGATTCACACGATGATAGTGTGTACATTATTTGCACGTGTTACAAAAATTATATTAAGCACATAAAAATTAATAATTTCATGATTATTTTTGATCAATTTTTTTTAAATATATTATTTTTATGCTTTTAACCATCAAAAAGTTTATATGTTCCACAGTGTTCCGCAACGAAATTTAAGGAAATAATAGCCTGGACTATTATCTAATGAATCATGAAAAAATTAGCTGCCATAAACTGCCATTCTACATTTCGTGAAGGTTTTTGCAACAACAAGGAAAAATGTCACTTTTTTAGTCGCTTTGAAAACTCTGAAATATCTTACTTTTCACAGCAATTTATCTGGCAAACATTTTTTGAAAATTTTAGATTATTCAGTTTCGTGATAGATTATTATGTATTATACTATAAATAAGCATAAATGAATTTGATAAGCAAAATTAGTAACAAAAAATGAAAATAATTCTCTATCATCGATCCGATAGAAACACATTTTCTTATCTTTATAGGTAATAATTTTGTTTATTCTATTGTAATTAGAAGAATTGTCTTATCAATTGCAATCTTTCCTAGATCATACTGCTTTTATTAATGCAAACGTAAATTATTAAGAATCTAACTTCCAAGAACATGAGCATCCGAATTTAAATTGCAAGTGGGGATGTGATGGCACATCTGGTCAAAGTACTTTTAAACAAAAATTTAGCGATGATGATGGTAGGAAATCAGGTTCAGACATCTTTTACACTTCTCTCGTGCCACTAGAGCTCGTACGTGTAGCGAAAAATTCCGAAATCATTATCTTGAAAAATTCGAGGCCTTCAGCTCCTTCATTTTTTAGGCCACCAGAATCTATTTTTTTAACGAAAATACGGAAGCTACTGTCAATGAAACAGATTATATTACAGAATTAAAAGAGTAAACTTATTCCTTTTAAAATAATCATTGATAGAAAATAAGTAGACTTTAATTACAAATTTAGTTAACGATGATTGATGGTAAAATTTTTAATGCCATTACTAATAATTTATCAACTCAATGTTGTTACCCATGTCAGGCAACTTCAAAACAGTTTAATAAACTTGATGACATTTTCAATCTATAAGTGAATGGAGATCATTTACAAATTGGGTTGATCATGTTATATGCCTATATAAGATGTTTTGAGTGTTGCTTGCATTAGGCATACAAACTGGATATGAGGAAATGGTAAGCGCACTCTCTCTGACGAAAAGAAGAAAACTGAAATTACAAAACTAAATATACAAAAAGGATTTCGTTTATAATTAGGACTTCACGTCGATAAACCAAAGCCCGGATTTGGAAGCACAAATGATGACAATTCAGCTCGTCGATTCTTTGAAAATGCAATTATTTCTGTTTCCACAACGAGGGTTGACAAAAACTTCATGAAACGATTCCATGTCATATTACAAGTAATTTCTCGACATTCATTTGATCAATTTCGAGTATTGTTGTTTACAAAAAGCTCTTAAATTCGTTGCACTGTTATCCGTTCTATATGCCAACTTCAGTGCACAAACTATACTTATTCATGGCAAAGAGATAATAATTTCCTCGTTATTTCCAATTCTGCAATTGTCGGAAGACGCACAAGATTCGTACAACGAATTGATAAAAAGTATTGAGAAGATTTCTTGCTAAAATGAAGTATGAAGAAAACAATGGAATATTTTTTATGGCTTTGAATGTCATCAGATTTCTTCATTTCAAGCTTACGTGAATTACCGTAGCAGAAATAAGGATCATTGTTAATTGAGGCGCAGCAACTTCTGTAAAATATTTCGACACCTTCCCTTTTAAAGAATCTACTTATTATACTGAAGATTATTAAGAAGAGGAATTTTAGAATCCTTTCGTGTTATTTTAATAGTAAAAAAATTAAAGCTTGTAATATTTTACGTTTCATTATTGTACTTAATTGTGTTTCATAAATAAAAATTCATCGTATAATTTTGATTAAAAATATCTTAGTTCCATGAAAATTCCTTGTAACGTTTAGTCTTTAAACTTCATATTTTACATAAATCTAATTGTTTTTATTTTTAATTTACCATTTTTTTTAAATAAATTTTTGAATCGTATTTAGCATCCTCAAAAGCACCTGTATACGAAATTTCATAGAAATTGAATAACTTTCAATGCATTTTAACATATATTCCGCCATATTGGATCCGTCATTTTGTTTTTTAGAAATTTAACTTTAGAATCGTAATCAGCACCCTGAAAAACACCTGTGTACAAAGTTTCGTGCAATTTGAATGACATTTTCATATTTTGGCCAGCTTTTCGGGATTTTGCCCCACTGTGCAGCGGCAAGAAAAATTTTGTTTAATTTACCATGCTCTGTGAAGCATGTCTTTAACGAAACCAAAAAACAGCACATTAATATCACATAATAAAATCAATTACAATAGACGATTCAAGCTTTATATAGGGTGTTTTTTTTAGAAGTATACAAATTTAAAAAGAAATAAATTCAATTATTCAAATATTACATTTTGTTGCAGCAGTAAAGTAAGTAATAAAGAAATGGAGTACGGAGTCTTGTAAATAATATGAAAGGAAAATAGAAAAGGTATTTCTCTACAACTTAAAATAACTAGCGTTGCTTTCGTAATTTTTTTTTAATTAATGTCCGTTTTTCGGGCTTGTTTCTGCGGCTGGGGTTTGCAAGATGTTGATGGGGATCTTACCAGCGGAGCCATAAACCGAATGGTTGGAGCTCCGGTTGGGTGATTATTGGTGTGAGATCACATGACCGTGGAGGCCAGTTACACAGGTCCATTACGCGAAATTATGCGCTCCCCGAATGCTACCCGCAATAAACTGATGGGGTTTTGCGCAATTTGCGAGTGTTGTTCTGTCGCAAGTTTATTCATGGTGAAATGGCAAAGCATACTGAGCACAAATCATCTTTCAGCTGTCAAATTGACTGTGACTAGAAACAGTGTTGCCAATTTCAAAACAACGCCTCTAAAATATACCCTTTACAAGCTCCTCATCAATCGAAAACTACAGCTGAGTATCGTTAATGAATAGATCACCAGGGATAGTTAATGTATACATTTACAAACAATTAAATCTAACTACAATAATTTAAATAGAATTTTTCTGGTAGATTGGTTTATAATATTACAGAAATCTCACTTCAATGAAGCATGCACAGTTAAATCAGAATACAGTGGAACCCGGATAAGACGCTCACGGTTAATACGCGATCCCGCTAAATACGCGGATCTTTTCCAGTCCTTTGAACATCGCCCATAAAGCTAATGCAAAAATATCACGTTTAATACGCGAACGGTTATTACACGATCCCGCTTAATACGCGATAAATTTTCGATTCTTTGAGGGAAAAAAATCACGCTTAAGACGCGATTTCGTTGGTCAATCCTCCTCTCTTCTCGAATGTTGCCAATTTAGCGGAATTTTTTTTTATTCAGATGAGAAACAAAGTTCCTGAATAGTATTATTCACTTTATTTAATAACATATTAATAAAGGCATAAATTAGTAATCGAAAATAGTGGTGGATATTTGAAGAAAACAAAACCCGCTAAGTTAGCAAAACTGCAATTCTTCTTTGATCCCGCCTCGTAACATGCTTTGTGTTTCACTTCGTGTATGTTTTTACTGTATTAGAGAGATATAGGTGAAATCAGGATACTCATACATGTTATAACTAGTCGGATGTGGTAATCCCAAAATTTTCTTCTATCTTATACATGTTAATACTTCCTGAAAAATGCAGCATATCAGCGCCACCGGTTAGGTGATTTGCACCAAACTCTAATCATCAACAACGTATGTTAACTTCTAACTGAATCTGAAGTTTGATGAAAATCCGTGCATTAGTTTTTGAGATAGAGCTATTGCGGAAATTGTAAAATATTCTGCATTGCAGCGCAGACTGTTGGGCAATTTGCTCCAAAAAACTAATTGGGACCAATTTATACCAGGAAGTAACTGAATCTAAAGCTTGATGAATTTTCATGCATTAGTTCTTGAGATACAGCTATTGCGGAAATCTTGAAAAATGCAGCATTGAAGCGCCACCTGTCGTGCGATTTGCACCAAAAGTTAAAAAGAACTAATTTATATCAGGGACTAACTGAATCTGAAGTTTGATGAAAATTCGTACATTTGTTCTTGAGATAGAGCTATTGATATAATCATGAATAATGCAGCATAGCAGCGCTAGCTGTTGGGCGATTTTCACCAAAAAGTAATAAGCATCAAATTATATCATGAACTAACTGAATCTAAAATTTTGTGAAAATCCGTGCAATAGTTTTTGAGATATAGCTATTGCGGAAATTGAAAAATGCATGATAGCAGCACCACATGTCGGGCGATTTACACCAAAAATTAATCAGAACCAGATTATATGAAGGTCTAACTGAATCTAAAGTTTTGTGACATTCCGAGCATTAGCTCTTTAGATAGAGCGCCCACAAAATTTTTGTCACCTACAGACTCACAGAGTGACAGACAGACTCACACACAGACACTTTCTAAAAACCATCAAATTGTGTTCAGACATTCTAAAACGTATAAATCCATCAAAAATCGGAAATCGAAATTTTTCACGAATCGACTTACTTTCTTCTTGTAAAGATAGAAGATTGTTATGATTAGACATGATTATACCAGTTAGTGAGGTTTCAAACGTACATTATATCATTACTACGATTTATAATGCATATTATGGGCAACAAAAAATGAAAGTCGTAACGAATAAGCAAATATGACTGCCATTGGATAATTCTTTTATATTTTCTTTACTTTTTGCTATTCTAACATTGCTTTTTACACAAAGATTAATAAGGATAGTTTTTATATATTAAAAAGGACAGATTATAATGGTATTCTTTATTACAAGTACTAAATAGGATTTTTAAAACTGGGTTGTGGGTTGTGCTTCAAAGATTTAATATTTTTTTTTCTTTCTGTTAAAAAATAGTCTTGTAGGAAAACTATTTTTGTTGTTTTATTTTTAGTTGCAACGTATTAATCGACAATAAAGCCATGTTTGAATCCATATTAATTTCCGTTGTTATTCCAGTCGGTCCTATAAAAAGAAACAATCAGTTAAAATGGAATACAATTAAATGTAAATCTAAATATACGTCAAAGACGCAATTTTTGACCGTAAACATATAAACGAAAGCTCTAAAGTTCATTTAGACGATTAAATGTGTAAATAAGACCAGTTCCTGTAACATTATGCAAATCACGTTTAATACGCGATCCCGCTTAATACGCGAGTTTGGTCCATTCCCTTGAAACGCGTCTTAACCGGGTTCCACTGTAGTTGGTCCCACTGTGACATATATAGTACTCCCTAGTGATTTAGTATTTTAATGCATAATTTTGAACGTAAGCATGTGTAAACAACAGCTTTAGTTTTCGATTGACAGTTGTACTAATCAGGAGCTTGTATAAAACTTGAAACGTCTACTGTAATTGACTTTATTATGAGATATTACTGTGTTGTTTTTTAGTTCCGATTTCCTTTTTTTCGGTTGAAAATATCGATTTTTCTTTCTTTCTTTCTTTTTTTTTTTTTTTTTTTTTTTTAATATTTTCCTATTCTCTATAGTCTGTAGATTATCCGAGTACAACGATTTGGCTGAATCACGATCAACGACATACAAGGCCAGTTCATGACTTTTAAAACGTCACACAGAGTGGATCATCTTTACACGACGATTGGCACAAAACGATGGGTTGCGCTGCTTTGTAACCATGCAGAGATCATGCACTCCGTGTGACGTTTTAAACGTCAGGAACTGGCCTTGTATGTCGTTGGTCGTGGCCAAATTCAAAGTCCTTTCGTAAACATTTAGTGTTTTAGTGCAACGCGTCCGAGGTCTTACACTGTTTTGAAGCACTGCAAACACATTTTACTCAAAATGGCTTTTTTCAAACTGGGCGGGATAAGAAGAATATATATATAGAAGCACGCCAAAGTGCAGAAAAGGGGTCAGAAATAGACTTTTTTTTAAATAGTTTATAGTGTAATAGTCTATAAATATATATAATATATATATAAATAGTATATAAATAGCATATAAAACATATAATAGTCTATATATTTTTAATAGTCTATTTTTTTAATAGTTTTAATAATTTTTAATAGTTTTGAAATAGACCTTTTTTTTTTAACTCGGTGCCACTTTGTTGATTTTCAACTTTTTGATCTGAAATTGGTTGAAGCTCCAAACAATATTATCTACTTTCATATTCCTTAACGGAAATTGATTGAAAACTACTCTGGCGACATATCTGATCCCGCCTGATTGGAAGTGCACGGCGCGCGTGCTAGGGCATCCGCCCACGGAACTCGATACACATCATGAAATTTTTATTAAGGAAAAAAATGAATTGTTCTTTAAATGATAGTAAATAACATGAAAAAACCCGGAGTTAAAATCTTGATTCCCATTCCAGAAAAAAATTGCTAAAAAACACCCCCTTTTCGGCCCGCTACAAACTACCCTCTCTCCCTTAAATATCTGATTTTAAATGTCTTTTTAAATTCTATACAACTGCCTGAAATATAGTGTTTAAAATTTCTTGCAATTTCTTCTCCTTGAGAAAGCTATTATATCTAACATCTATGTTCAAATAAGGAAACGTGTATAAAAATAAAGATAGAAAAATATTTTAAATGTAGGAACAAAATTACCGAATATAAATCATCCTCAACCCCTACTTTTTCGAAAAAGTCAAATATATTACGTATATATCTGATGTACTCAAATGTGCTTCAGACGGTGAAAGTTAAAAATTATGAAGCTAGCCATTACTAGGTAAAATATTCGAATATCGAAAATCTCAAAATAAACTTTGTATCGAACAACACAGTAGAAATACTAAACATGTCAACTTATAAGTTATATTTTACGACTCAGCTGTGATTCATAAGTATTCTTAAACGCATAGAAAAACCAAAAGCGGTTTCATGAGAGACCAACTCTTAAAAAATAATCTAGAGAAGCTTTCCCCACTTTATTTTAGCCTCAGAGAAGAAAGGAAGTTATCATGTAACATAAAATAGTTTTTATAGTGTAAATATTTCGATAAAACCTAGAAAAAAGGCATTGCTTTAGGAAAAGATAAAGCCGATCTCAAGAAATGTAGTTATCGAAGACGATTGGTTTTATTTATATATTTTTTCGGGTTTAACCCTTTATCTACCGGCGGTTCTTATAAGTACCATTAAAATAATGTATTATAAAATTCATTTAATACATCGATTAGTTATAATACAGTTTAGAATGAGTTATAGATACACTACTTTATCTTGTTCCAAAAGCATTATGGGTTACACAAAACAAAAATATTTTTAAAAGGACAATTTCTTTTGCCTTTGCATCTTTTCAGCTTTCTTGGTGTTGAGGGGGGGGGGGTGATTTTTCAATTTAGAAATATTTCTATATTACTATTGTAAGAACATTATGCTGTACATTTCCTAATTCTACAAAATACTAAGAAAAATATTTAAAATAAAAGATTTGAGTGGGGTTATAAATATTGGTCAAAACATCTATAAATTCAAATTGAATTTATCCTTCTAAAATGTATTAAATGATTATGTAAATCTACTAATGTAGTTTAAACAGTTCACGAAAAATGCTTTCGAAGATAAAATTTTCATAAATTCATAATTCAGTACATAAAGGGTTATAGCTATCTATATTATAAAGGACAATCATATCTCTGCGTAACGCATACGTCATTTTGTGAATTGCAACACTTTGAAATTTGAAATAAAATTTTGGCTTTGCAATTTTCTTTACTGCAATTTTTTAAACTTCTAAACATCGCACATTTTAAATTTTTACACCGTCGTATAAGGAAAAAAAAATCTCTTTTAAATGCGATTTGTTTGAAAGCTGTATCTCAATTTATTTTTGAGATATTAATTTTTTTGTAGTTTTTAATACCATTTTTCTTATCGTGGCAACAAAAGTACCCCATTTCTATTGAAAGTCATTGAAAGTAAACGGAAAATAGTGGAAAATAGGAGATACTGTATCTTTTTGTTGCCATTTTCTCATAAAACGTGAAAAAAAAGTTGAAATTAAAATATGGGCTATGTCAAGAATATTGTCTGTTATTCTGTGATAATGACGTCACATGCATACTTTTCTATAGACGAAGTTTAAGACTAGATTGTAAAAGTAGATTGCTTTAGCGGATGCAAATGACGTCATTTTATAAAAAAGCGTGTATTTTAATTCTTAAACCTGAATTATGTTTTGTAGAAGCGCGTCATTTTCACAGCCCAGCTGCTTTGAAATTCTTCACAGGTGAAAATGCTTTACTTTTGAAAATAATGTAATCGAAATCACACACTGATAAAACGCACTGTTTTATAAAAATTTAGAGTGTCTTTATAATAGAGAGGTGGCATGCAAATAATAGCGATTTATATTACAGAAATTGATGATTTTCGCCTGGATGGATTGGCGTCGCCGAGTTAGACAAGCAAACAAAAAAATCGTGGTTTAAAATAATATCATGTTCCTGAAGTTTTTGTCCAAAATTCTGTCGAATAATAAAATTTTAATGCTATTCTTTAGAACATTCTACTATAATTTTATCAAAATAACATAATTTGCTTAATTTAATTTTTCCTAATTTTATATGATCTATATATTTAAAACACAAGTGTGTTTTTTAGTCATTTGCCCTGATCTTTCTGCTGAACCTATTTTAATAATACTTTTTTAAACTGAAAGCTCATCATTTGTAGATGTGATCGCACTCTATCTCTTTTTTTTTAATATCCCCACTTTCCTATTTTAATTTTAAAAGCATTTTATGAAATTCCTTCAAAATGGTGAAAATCAGTTAGCTTTCATTATTGCAGACAAGAGAGAAATAATGAGGTATTTTTATCTTTATTCATGCTATTTTCTAATAAAAATTCAAAATTGTTGATAAAAATTGTTGTATAGCGTTTAGTGTCGCAAAATCGCATTAGGAGCAGAACATTATATTAGGGGCATAATAACGGAAAATAACATACTGCTTTTGAAAACATGCATTTTTCCTCATAAATTTTCTATATTGTTTTTCCTTCTGCATGTGTACTGATACTAAGTTTCAGACACTAGGCGAAATGCTTATTTAAGTGAAGAAAACGATAATTTTCTTAGATAAAACTAAACATTTTAACACAAATGCGTCTAAAAAACATAAATTACGGAAATTTTTATTCTCCGAAATTAAGATTAGAATCTCAAGTAAAGAGTGCGTCTGTTCACATAAAAGATGTTGCCGACAATCGTGACTTCAAGTTTTAAGTTAAAATGATTTTTAAATGATCAAACAAAATGCAAATTTTTTAAAAATGATGAATATGGATATGAGAAGTGCGCATGCAAATTTTGAGAAGGTGAAAATTGCTGCTTTTCATTCCGCAATACCAAGCATATATAAGAGCCTCAATTGACAACATCCTAATAACTGATCTTTATTATATTTTACTGATTAAGTATCTATATTATAAAGAACAAACGTATCTGTGCGTAACGCTGACGTCATTTTGCGAATGGCAACACTTCACGATCAAATTCCGGTCTTGAAATTTTCGCTACTGCAATTTTTTAATCTTCTGACCATCGTACATTTTCAATTTTCGTCGCATAAGGGAAAAAAATGTACTTTCAAATGCAATTTGTTTAAAAACTGTATCTTAATTGATGGATGTATTATATTTTTTAAAATAATTTTTAAGCATGATTTTTTTTTAAGTTTGTCTTATCACGTGCCGGTTTCAATACATAATAATAATAAACATCTTGCACATAAAGAACAAACATTTCTCAGCATTTGTTTCTGGCTATTTTTGCATAACGAAATTAATACTTCCTTTATAAAAAAAATAAATAATAATATTTAAAAAACCACCAGTCTAACATATTTGTGAAAGACAAATTAACGAAAATAGTACTTCTTTTATAAACAAATAAAAGAATAATATTGAAAAAACACAAATCTAACATATTTGTAATCGTACAATTTAAACTTTTAGATCACCAAATACGATTTTTTTTTTCAAATGGAATTTGTTTGCAAAGTTCATCTCAGTTTACTGATTGTCTATGGTTTTAAAAACAATTTTAAAGCATGAAATATTTTTTAATATATCTATATCGCGCGGAGCTCGATTACGAAAGATTAATCCGTTTGCTCTTAAAACAAAATAAAGAGTTCATCATTTTCTTACGGATAATATCCATTCAAAAAAAAAAAAAAAACTTCCGTATGAATAAATAAATAAAATAATATAAATAAAACACAAATTTAACAGACATGTATAAGCTCTGAAATTATCAGAATATAAAAGGATGCCATAAGTAGCAAAATCTTAGTCAAATAACTCTTAGTATGCGGCTAATAAGAAAATATCGCTTTTGATAAATTTCAAAAATTTATTTGATTGTGTAATTCGTATTTTCCATATGAAAAATGCTTTTTTAATGTAAGTGGGCAATCTAAAAGAATCATTGCATCTAAAAAAATTATTAGTTTTCAATTAAAAAAAATGTTTTCACCTATATTCTTTAACCCGGGAAGCCCGGGTACGATCCTCTAGTTTATATAAAAGCGTAAAAATTTTTTGAAACATTGAACATTTCTTTCATGAGTATTTCCCGTTATACGGGGTGTTGCCAAATTTGACCGACAAATTCAGAGGTGTGATAGTAGGCATCAAGAGGAAGAAAAATTACCATAGAACATGGGGTCGCAAACCTCGTAATGACCTAAGTATTTACGATGAAGACGTGTGTATTTTGACGCATTTAATCGAAAATACAGGGTGTTCTACCCCATGGATTAACATACAAGATCAGACACTCCCATAGAGCGTAATGGTAATGCGATTGTAGCGCCTTTAGTGACAATGGGGAAGAAACTCCCCATCCTTTTAATATTTTTATTATTGAGTATCTACCTTATTGTGATCTTTCTTTTTTTAATTTTGCATGTTTACGTTTTCAATAGAATCTTACACCGATACATGAACATACAATAGATATTCCATTTTATATATCTAATATCTATTCTTATGTCCATGCACGGATATATGCTTTTTTTTATGATGAGTGAACGATTTAAGTGCAACGAAAAACAAAGTAAAAATTTCGCCTTGAATGCTATGTATCAAAAGCAATGGTGTAATATAAAAATATACGAAATATTGCACTGTACAAGTCCTAGAAAATTTCATAATTATTCCCATTTGGTAGGAAAATTTTTATAGCCGATGTTTTATTAATTTATGAAGTTTAACGTATTAGACAATCTTTACAATAATCTTTAAAAATTTACGCATCATTTTCATTTTCTTACAGATAAAATAAAAATATTGTTTTAATGTAAATAACGTACAATTAATTCAATAATATTTATAATATTAACATATAAGAAATAATAATAATAAAATTACAGTTAGGGAAAAATTCCTTTCGGCAAATTTTTAGAATTATATAAATCTAAAAATTAAAAATAAATCGAGGTATTGACATGACACTCAATAAAATTTTTCCATATATAAATAGACACACAATACCTGAATTTGTTTTTTTACAATTTAATCTCATAAACTGACATATTTACATTCCGAACCGAATTTTCTAGGGTTTTTCTTTTATATTATTACTCTAATTATCATTTTGTAAGTTAAAGGTGAGCGATACAAGTACGATAACAAAAAAAGCAGCCAAATGAATAAAGCATAAATACATCGTCTTCTTCTGCTTCGTTTTAGGAAAGAATAGATATTCAAAACATAGAGCGTAAACATATTTCTTCAACATAGGTAAATTTCTGAGGCTTGTTATTCTTCCCCCTTGTCGGTAGTGACGCTAGTGCTGTTGCCATTAGAGATTTTGTCGTAAATGTGCCATTTTGTATATTAATCTATGTTCTACCCTAACTCATTTTGGATTGACGGCAATAACTTTCAGAAAATTGAAGTATATTATAATAAAACTTTTAACAGGCATTCTGCCCTTTGTTGTATACATGATAATAGAAAACAAAGTGGTATAAGTTTCCATTATACTCGCCAGCAGTATGCATTTGACGTTCCACATTTTGGACTGCGATTACCTATTCATACGATATCATCGATTGCTTGAGCATCCTGTTTTTCCAGAACTTTTCGTGATGTTATTACATTTTACGCAAACAAGGTACATGTCGTTGCATTTTCATTGCAATTTTATTTTTCTCAAATTTTATTTTTCTCAAAATTATTACCGTCAAGCCGACTTCAATTAGGGTAAAACAACCTGTATTTCTAACTAAGAAGTAAGTGGTTTGCGCCCCATGTTCTATGTCAATTTTTCATCCTCTTCATGCCTATACTATCACCCCTATGAATTTGTTGGTCGAATTTGGCACACCCTGTATAAATGAATTTGACGAATTACTACGAATAGGTAAGAATATATGCTTATAATCTTGACAAATTACTACGAATAGGTAAGAATATATGCTTATAATCTTACAGAGAGACAATATTTTTGTTATACTGTATTTATACGTCCATAATGCATACTTTTTGCATACATTTTTAGTAGTATGCAAAAAAGTAGGGTGTGGTCCATTCTATTCTATACGACTGCTAAGCGCGTATATATGGGTCATTCTCCCAAAATGTTACCTTTTCAATACAAATTTTTCACTTAAAAAAAATTTCATTTTCAAATATCATTTTTATAAACTTATCACTTACTGCAAGTAAAAATCAGCAATGGCTCAAATACATTATATTTATTTTTTTCAGAAACACAGTTTTTTTATTAACATCATTCACGGAGGTGAACTTTATGCTACAGTTATGTTTGTGTAATAAGACAAAGCATAAAAAACTATTTTTTCTATTAGATATATAACTAAGGAGCAGTTCTATATAAGAATGCATAATTAATTTATTTGGAAATAAATAGAAAAAAAAAATTCATCTCCCATCTGGAGCTTCTTTTCATCCCCGTCTTTTATATGTTATTCAATTCTTCTCTTTTAAAGTTTTGAAACAATCTTTTTTCATTTACTGTCATTGTAAATTCTTGTTAAGCATTTTTCTCTGAAATATACATTTTCAAAATTAAGATATTCACGGAGGTGAGGAACATGCTCTAAATATTAACCTACATATTCATTTTTTCGAGAAATTTTTTTGTTGTTGTTCTTTAAATCAACATCTGTTGATATAATTACATGAGCAATATATAAGCAAATATCTTAGTGTTGACTTAGTCACCTTGAATTTTCAGTTCTCGGATGTGAGAATCTCCAATAACCATAGTTGCTTTTTTATAACAAAATCTAATACCTGGGTATAAAAACTAATTTCTGACTTATAATTTAACAAAAGCAAACATACTGGCTATCTTTAGCATCATGGGAAACAAAAGCTTATGATAATTTTGCCATTTTTTAACATGAAAATGCAACTTAATGATTGGTTCGTGGAGGTGAGAATTTTTTGTGTGACACTCCTTCCCGTACTCAGAAAACAAGCGAAAATACAAAGAAAATAATTAACCATGCTAAGTTACTTTGCTTCTTGAGATAGTAGTCGCTAGAATAATAATTATTTAACTATTTTGTTTTCAATTAAATTAATAATCAAACATTTTCCTTAGTAATGAAGAATATGCAGTAATGTCCTTAATTACTTAAACATAGCAAATTTTATTAAAGATATAAATCAGAATTAGGTTAACTCTTTGTAGCTTAAAAACATAGCATAATAATACAGAAACAGCGTAGTGCTGCACAGCAACTGAACGTCGCGTCGTCCGTTTTCGAGCCTGACTCCCGGAATGTCTCCCCTCCCCTCTCGTGAGTCGTGACCGGCATCAGTTCATGAGAGGTGGCGCTTTAGTCCGTGACTGGTACTGCCATCTATTGATGACAATGTGAACTATGCTACAGGAGCCCCCCTCTAAGAGACGGAGTCCTTATAAATCCAGTCTTTGTGGTGCTTTCACAATTCGTCCGGCTCTAGTTCTAGTCACTGGGGGAGCAAATGTGACATGCCGGGATGGTTTGGGAACTGTGAGTCGTGGCTCTTCTTCTGACAAAGGGAAAGTGTGAGATGTTAAAAAGTTCTCATTTAGCGGCTTTATTTTTCATGAGCAGGCTTTATTCTGTCAATTCCCACGGTTTTAGGTTTACCTCCACAGGAAATTGTGAAAAAATTTTCTGTCCTGTGTATTACTAGGAATGGGCCGTCATACACAGGTTGAAGAGGTTTACGCACAGCATCGTGTCTGAGGAAAACATGGCTGCAACTGAAGAGGTCCTGCGAGATGTAAACGTTCCTTTGTCTTGATGTTAGGGTTGGCTTTACTTTTAGCATGGTATGGTGTAGCTTTCTGATGTAAGCATCTGGAGGTTCATCAGAGGTGTCGGACAAGATTTCATTCGGCAAGCGGAGTGTTTGTCCGAAAACCATTTCAGCTGTTGTGGCTTGGATGTCCTCACGGAAATAGCTGCGAAGACCTAACAAAATCGATGGCAAACACTCCACCCAATCATAAGTCAAACATGCACGTAAAGCTTGTTTTAATTGTCTATGCTGCCGTTCAATTAATCCGTTTGCTTTGGGATTATAGGCAGTTGTATGAATGTGAGTTATGCCAAAAAATGAATTAAAAGTATTAAAGAGATTTGATTCGAATTGCGGTCCTTGATAGGTTGTAATTTTAACGGGTACACCGTACCGCGAAATCCAATTTTAATAAATTGCACGAGCGCAAGTTTCAGCAGTTTGATCCTCTACGGGAATGGCTTCGAACCATCTTGAGAATCTGTCAATTATGGTTAAAATGTATCTAAAACCTTGCGATAAAGGGAGAGGTCCTACAAGATCTACATTTATTTCGGAAAATTTTTTAGATGGCACTGAAATACTTTGAATAGGAGATCTAGTGTGTATGTGAACTTTAGATTTTTGACACAAAATGCAAGCGTGAACGAAACTGGCTACATCTTTTTTAATGTTTTTTCAAAAAAATCTCTCAGTTAAGAGTTTTATTGAGGCTTTTACACCTGGATGGCATAACGAGTGGAAAGAGTATAGGTAATATAGGTAACCGAAAAGGCTCAGGCAGATAAATACGGTGCTTAGTGTTTGAAGTATCAACGTAAAATTTTAGTCCTTGTTCGGGTATGAATATTTTCTCTATCTTCAAATTATCTGATTTAGGATTATTTAACAATTCTTTTAGTTCTAAGTCCTCATCTTGAAGTTTTGCGAGAAGATTATAATCAATTTTCGATACATTTATGGGTTCTGGATAGATTCTTGATAATGAATCTGCAGGAGTGTTAAGACGACCAGGTAGGTAACGTATGTCGGTCGTATATTCACTAATATAGCAAAGGTGTCTTTGAATTATTGGAGCAGCTTTTTCTAGTTTCTAACTAAAAGCATGAGAGATCGGTTTATGATCTGTGATCACGGTTAAAGTTCGCCCCTGGATAAAATGTCTAAAATACTTAATTGACAAGTAAATGGAGAGGAGTTCACGTTCATATGTGCTTTTTACCATTTGGGCTTTGTTAAATGCTGTGCTGTAAAATGCTAATGGTTTTAACTTATCTAGTAAGTTTTTTGGATCTTGAATCTCATTTTCAGAACCGTCAAGTTCGCACAGTGAAGCACCTGCATGCGTAGCACTAGCATCGGTTAATAAAAATAAATGAGAATCTGGTCTGGGGTGTGCTAATAGAGTAGCATTCGCTAAGGCGTCCTTAACATTTTCGAATGCTTTAAGTTGTTCACTAGAAAATATTATGCGTTTAGACGGTTTATATTTGCCCTTAAGTAAGTTATTTAGAGGTAACAAAATTGTTGCACAGTGTGGGATAAACCTCCTATAGAAAGTAATAAGGCCGATAAACCGTTTTAGCTGTTGAAGGGTACATGGGACTGGATAATTTTTGATAGCTTCTATTTTATCTGTTAGAGGCATAAGTCCTTCACATGTTATTTTATACCCTAAAAATGCTAATTCAGGAACACCCAAGACTGATTTTGTAGCGTTTAAAACTAAGCCATATTTAGAAAGCCTTTCGAAAATTATTCTTAAGTGTTCTTCATGGTCGGCTTCTGATGTGCTGTAAACTAATAAATCGTCCAAGTAGCAAAATACAAAAGGAAGTCCACGTAAAATTGAATCCATAAACATTTGATAGGACGATGCGGCTCCTTGCATGCCGAAATTAAGTCGTGTAAATTCGTATTTACCTAAGGGACAAACAATTGCGGTTTTATGCTGATGCGCTTCATATATAGGAATTTGAAAATATGCCCGGGTCATGTCCAATTTGGAGAAAATTTTGCTACCCGAAATTTGATTATTTACATCTTGAATATGGGGAACAGGATATAATTGAGGTTTTGTGATTTTGTTCAGCATTCTATAGTCACAAGTCATGCGAAAAGTACCGGACTTATTCTTAACTACATGAATTGGCGAACTATAAGGAGAATTACTTGGTTTTATAATACCCAGTTCTAAAAGGTTCTCGATCTCTTTCTTAACAAATGAGTATTTTTCGGGATTTAGTCTACGTGATTTGCATTGCACGGGCGCATGACCTTCCGTTTCGATATAATGCAAAACATCATGCATCGGTGGGTCAATTTTAGGGTTAAAAGGTCTAGTTAATAAAGGAAATTTTTTCAAAATGTCACTATATTTGTTTTGATTAATAACTGTTGAGATAGAATGAAAAACTGAATCGCGAAAAATTCCTTTAGTGCTAAGTCTAGTAAGAAGATCTGTTATACAAAGTTTTTGAAAATCAATTAAAAGTTGAAAATTACTTAAAAAATCAGATCCTATAATCGCGTATTTTGTACGGGCTAAAATAAACTGCCATGTGAATTTCCGACGTGGGACTTAAATCTACAGAGGTCAACTTAGTGCCAGAATTTGGAATTAGCTCACCATTTGCGGCATATAAATTAAAATCCTTACAATCTTTGATTTTACTAGGCTTAGGATGAGGCAGAATACTAATTTGGCTTCCGCTATCAATTAAAAAATAATTGCCGCTAATAGAGTCTTTTACAAAGAGACGACTTTTATCGTTTCGCAAGTGCACAGTGTGCGTCTCATCAACTGTTTGCGCTACTCGTTTTTTTCATCGTTTGATTCCTTAAAATTACAAGGACTTTTACACCTGCGTGCATTACTCTTAAATTTTTCATGATGATAACACATGCCAGAAGTACTTGGTTCACGTCGGGGAGTAAAAGATCGCTTCCTAAAATGATTTCGAGATCGCGAATCGCTGCGTGATAATCTGTCAACTTTAATTGTTAGTTCATCTAACTTTTTGCTTAAAGCAGCAATAACAGCATCAGAATTTTTTGAAACGGCGTGAGTTTCATATTGTTGCGGAACCGATAGCGAGATTATTTGGTCAGCTTGTTTTGCTAATGAGTCTAAAGGTTCGTTAGAAATCGCGAGTATGCTTTGAGGGAATTGAGGCAGTTGGTTAAGAAATAATGTTTTCAAAAACTCATCTGAAAGCGCGCCTTCCGCTAGTTCTCGCATACGCCGAAGTAAAGTTGTTGGCTGTTGGTTATCCAATTTAAGTTGAGACAACAATGTTTTGATTTTTGCCTGCTTACTTTGAGAAAATTCGTCTATTAGTGTTTGTTTTAGGTTGGCGTACGTACGATTAGTGTTAGCTGGATCCAAGAGCGGTCTAACTAATTTCAATTCTTCGGGACCGAGCGATCCTATCACAAGCTGAAATTTTGTTAAGTCATCGTGGATTTTATGCAAAAAAATGTAGCCTCTACATTAGCGAAATAAAGATCTGGTTCCCTACTCCAGAAATGTGGCATTCGTATGTTCGCGGCCATTATAACTCACGTGCGAGGTGACACGAAATTTCAAAAAAATTAAAAGTTAAAAATACACTAAAATAATACAAAATACTACGAAATGTGTGCTTTACGGCATGCCTAACAAACAACTAGATAGAATGAAAAACCACTGATCTGTTTATTTGCGATTTTGTGCTGGATGATTTCCGATTATAGATGCTGCATGGAGACGCTGCATAAAATGGCTGCATTAGAAATTCCACTCGCGGGTCACCACTGAAGAATATGCACGAATATCCTTAATTACTTAAACATAGCAAATTTTATTAAAGATATAAATCAGAATTAGGTTAACTCTTTGTAGCTTAAAAACATAGCATAATAATACAGAAACAGCGTAGTGCTGCACAGCAACTGAACGTCGTCCGTTTTCGAGCCTGACTCCCTGAATGTCTCCCCTCTCGTGAGTCGTGACCGGCATCAGTTCATGAGAGGTGGCGCTTTAGTCCGTGACTGGTACTGCTATCTATTGATGACAATGTGACCTATGCTACAGTAACATTGGGTGTGTGATATGACACGGACGTGAGATCTTACATGCTGTGTACTAAGAAACAAAAAATATATAGTAATTATAAAAAAACGTATGCACACAACACATTTAGTCGTCTTTCACTTTCAATAGAAAACATAAATTAATTCAAAAATGTTAATGTCAAATACTGAAAAAGGCTTTGTGACTGGAATGGTACACTTTTTGGAAAATGACCCATATGAGCTCTAGAGTCCTGCGCGAATCGAGTTGAAATCAGCCCAAAATTTTCGTTTAAAATCGAACCGAAATCGACAAGAAAAAATTTCGTCAACCCAAATCCGAAGTGAAAGAAAATTAATATATATTTTAATACGGTTATGAAAAAGTAGTCTAAAATTATATCTCTAATATTATTATTTTTTTGGAATGAAATTGAACATACATATAGTGATTAATATTCAAATAGATAGTTTTTTCCTTGAAACAAATATTCAAAATTTTCTTTTTAAATATCGGTTGAACCCAAACTTGACCTGACACAGTCTAAACGTATCCGAAAGTGACCTGGAAGAGTCAAAACCATACCCGAAAGCGATCGAAACCGAAATACTTAATGTCAACCCAATCCGAATCCGATCTGCAAGGGAAAAAGTTGGCGATAACACGACAAGATCCGAACCGCAGATCGGGTTCGGAAAAAATGAGTTTACCCAACCCAATGCAGGATCGTAAAGCGATCTTCCTTGATAAACATTGGGTGTTTATAAGGTAGTAAGTATCTCTTTTTGTAGCTGTCTTTTGTAGTAGCTTGAAGAAAATATCCAAATAAAGCTAAAATAGGTATTCTAAATACTTAAGAAGTGGGAGGGGGAAATAAAAATATTTTATCTAAAAAATTACCAATAAAGGAGTCTGTAGTTTCAATCGTTGATTTAATCATTATTGCAAACAAGGAAACACGAATATATAACTTTCAAATCTACAAGAAACATGCCTCTCCGTTTACCAAATAGGTCTTTACTTTTGAAACATTTTTATGACAGAAATCTGCTATCGAATAAGGCGAAGATTATTATTTAAAAACATTGGTAAGAAAAGAGCTTGAATTTCATATTAAGGGGACCAGAATATTTGAAATTACAACAAAAATGTATTTAATATTATTATTATTATTATTATGTTTGAACAAAGGTTCAAACATAATAATAACGAATGTCGTACCGCTGGTGCAATATATAAATCACTAAAATTACTGTCTTAGAAAAAGTTTAGAAAGTTAAAAACTAATATGTAAACACTGTAGAGGTGACTCAAATACAGCTGATTTAAAAGATAACACATCACAACATATGCAGAACATCTCGCTTGACGCGTTACATTCGCAGTTGAACACGCACTCTACTGCACAGAATGTGTAGTTTAGAACAATGGACTATTTTTTAACCTTAACCTAATCGTCAATTCTATAAGCCATAGCAAATTTAAAGTGATCTTTCCCAGTAAATATGCTATCAGTTTTTGTGATTTAACAAAACAGCAGTGTGTTTCTGTCACAGTTTTGTGTTTTACATATTAATATTTTAATACTTAGAGCGCCCTCAATAGATAAATTTTTACACTAACATATTTACTGTCTTATTTTTTCTATCTCTGTTTAAATAATATTTTGAGTAAGTATAATAATAAAAGTTTCAACAGGAGGGCTACAGATGGCTCGAAATTGATTTACTACTTATTTTATAACCACCCGTGCGCTTCTGTTCAGATTTTCTAAGAATGCATGAGTAAATGCAATAATAGTGTGACTGCGTTAAAACAAAACTCCAATCATTTAGAAATTCCAAAATAACCTGCATATTATATATATAAAATTCACAAATATAACTAATTGGACAAAAGCAGATAAATGCAAGAATAAATAAATTAAATTAAAGCATTACTAAATGAAAAGAGAGAAAAAAAAAAGATAAACTAATAAGGGGAGGCCCCAATTCGCAAATAGAAAATGGGAAGACACTTTGTGTGTCGATAGAGGGCAGTCAATTAGGTAAACATGTGAAATCCAAAAAGTGTAATGACCAGGGTTTTATGGTAAAAAGGTTTCAAAGTTTATGCATCACTTACGCCTTGTGTATTATACAGGTTGCAATATGTTATCTATCGCCGACCTTTAATTTTTCAACGGTTGGTCGTACACATATAGTTCCAGTTACAAAAACGTTTGAAAAGAGGTAAATATTCATGCTGTGACATTATTTAAAGTAAAAAATCAATTTTATAAAAATTACGAAATCTAACTTTTTATACGGTCCCCCAATCCCTATAGTTATATTTAGTAAAAATTTACACATATCATAGCAGATATAACGCACAAAGTTTGACATCTGTACTACAAAAATTGACACAGTTATTAAATTTTAAAGTTTGAGATTTTTGCACATGATTTTGTCTTTCATTGAAGGATCAGTTAAAAGATGAATGAATGTAATTTAAGATCAAAATCAGGGTGCAATGTCCTTTTTACGGCGAAACCACCTTTCGCCGGTATCGTCAGCATGTTTGAATATTGTTCGACCCATAAAAAATAGCTCAAATTTTTAGATGAAATAACTCTATTTGGTGAATCCCCAATTAGGCGATACTGGCTAAAGGTGGTTTCGCCGTAAAAAGGACATTGCACCCTGATTTTGATCTCAAATTACATTAATTCATCTTTTAACTGATCCCTCAATGAAAGACAAAATCATGTGCAACAATCTCAAACTTTGAAATTTAATAACTGTGTCAATTTTTGTAGTACAGATGTCAAACTTTGTGCGTTATATCTGTTATGATATGTGTAAATTTTTACTAAATATAACTATAGGGACTGGGGGACCGTATAAAAAGTTAGATTTCGTAATTTTTATAAAATTCATTTTTTACTTCAAATAATGCCACAACATGAATATTTACCTCATTTGAAACGTTTTTGTAATTGGAACAATTTCTCTACGACCCACGGTTGAGAAATTAAAGGTCGGCGATAGATAACATATTGAACCCTGTATAATCGGATAAAATGTTCTCTTTCTTCATTTGCTGAGTCTCTCACTTGATAGCGTTCCTGACATTACAGCTTAAACTTTTCTTCGAGGCGAGTTCGATTCCCGCCCTCAGTGTTGTTTCCAAATCTAATAATTATTTTTTAACCACAATTAAAAATATAAACAAGAATATATAAATTTTACACAAATGTGGATAAAAACATGTACGCGACATCTATTTTTTTATTAACAGAAAAAGAGGTTTATTTATGAAATTTTGCATTTTTATGTAGCTAAGAAATTTAAATAAATAAATAAATATATATATATATATATGTGTGTGTGTGTGTGTGTGTAGTTTGATTTGTTACGTAGACAAAATACTCCTTTTATTTACAATTGTTTACAGTTTTTTACTCAAATAAACTATTTTTTTCTCGACGAATTGGTTTAAAATGCGATACTTAAAATTAAAGTGTGGTATTTTTTTCCATTACCTTAATAATTTTAAACTAAAAGAAAAAAAAAAGTTATTATAATTGAAACTATTCTAACTGGTAAACAAAAGATTCCGAGACTAAAAAAAAAAAGTCATACATTCGAAATTTATTTTTTTTTTAAATTATTAGGTAAATTAATATTTTTAAATTAAAATATTATACTTTAATTTTACATTTTATATATTAATACTTGATTTTTATGTACTTTATTTTAATCTATTTCACTGAGAAAGATAGTATTTTTCAATTAAAAATCTATAAACAATTGAAAAAAAGGAAAATGTCATAAAAACGGCGTACTTTTTTTTCGTTTACTGTTCATAAGACCCATAAAAAAGCAAACTTTTTTAATGAAAGCAATTTCTGTAAATAAATGAATAAATTCTCAAAGCATGTTTTCAGTTATATCTGCCTCAAATTTAAATCATTAGGCATAATTTTTAATAGGATTAAAAAAAATAATTGATAAATATTTCGTCTAGAACCAACAGTTCGGACGGGAATGGAACTCGCACCGAAGAAAAAGTTTATGAAAAGTTAAATTAAAGTCCGGCGCGCCAACTATCAAGCAACAGAGCTCATCTGGAAAACGAGAAGTTTATCTCATATATGTACGTAAGCGTAAACGATGCGTAAACTTTGGAATGTTTTATTAGATTCCCTCACCTCTGGCCATTGAGCTTTATGGCTTTGACATGTCTTGCGACGATACTCTATCGATATGCAAGAAGTTGCCGCATACTTTGTTTCCGACATCTGAGCCTCCCCTTATAAATAAACAAGAACGAAAAATCACCCCTCCACCCTAGATTATGAAACATTTTTCAACGCATTTAGAATGCTGCAATGAAACTTTACAGTTTATTAGGTGAAAGAGGAAGCCTAAATAAGCAATTTGGAAAACCTGAAACACATTTGAAAACCTAATTTCTGCTATTACCATCAATAGTCTGGAAAATATCCGAATGCTTTTGTGCAACCCTGTATGGGATCTACAGATTTGTATGTATATTACAAGTATGCACGTTTGTAAGTTTAAACTCATAGCACTGTCGAAAACTTCCATTCAGCAATACAACTTATACACACCAAGTAATATAAAAAAAGTATAGTTAAATTTAAAAACACGTACTACAACTAAAAACTCACTTCCAGCAATTATTGTTCATAGGCTTCAATAGTTCAATTGTTGTTCATTTTCTTCTATAGCTAAATTCTTTTGTGTGTCTCTGTAAATGAACTATGCACACCCACATTCTATAGTAAGTGCCTTTTTGTACACATCAGTGATACATATAAATTTCAATATGTTTAAAATTGTGTGATATCATTAAAATACACTGCAATAAGATTTTTTTGCATAGTCCGTAATGTAATGGGATTTTTTCAGTACCCCTGTAAACGTACCGTAAATGTTACACACTTCATTTTCAATACCCAATATGCCCCAACAACATATATCGTTTCCATGGCAACATGACTATATTTAGGTGAGTTAGAGAACAGACAAACTAAATTTTTCAACACTTTTCAGCTATATTGGAAAGTGTTTAAAAAAAGCAATAGCAATTAATATTCTTCCGCACGGAACTTTTCTCTATGCTTAACCAATGGATTAAGCTCCCATAGTAATTGAGTTTCGTACTTCCCACAACATCTGCAATAGTTATCCAACTTTAACTATTTTCTTTCAACAACTAACCACAAAGTTAAACAGCATAATTTAATCGCGGCAAAGTATTTCTCGGAAATTCAATTCATTTCCTTCTATTTCCCAAGAAAAGAATTTAGTCAAATTGCATCGGTTGTTTCGCTTATGCGTAAAGCTAGTTCGATGTAAATTCAATTATTTTTAGAATACTATTCGGTTGAAACGGATCCAAATAAACTGAAAAGAAAAAATACTTAAGAGTTAAAAAGCTACGCGTAGTACTTTAAGACAGTGTTTCGTTTTGTTTTGTTACCCTCTTACAAATGCAAGATACCGGGTGTCCTAAAAAGGACTGACTGATTTTAAAATTCAATAACTTGCAAACGGTGACAGATATTTAAAAAATTCTTGCAGGAGGATTATGCATAAGGTCAAAAGTTTCTTTTTACAGTGATTTTCGATTTTAGTTCAAATTACAAACAATAGATGGCGCTGTAAGCAATAGGCTCTAAATACAGGCTCGATTTTTTTGCCGATTTCCTCTTCCATGCGGAAAAAGGAGATGAAAATGTATTGAGTGGGTCCGAGTGACCAAAAATCGAACCTGAATTTAGGGTCTATTGATCGCAGCGCCATCTAATGTTTGTAATTCGAACAAAAATCGAAAATCACAGTAAAAAAAACTTTTGACCTCATGCATAACCCTCCTGCAAGAATTTTTTAAATATCTGTCACCGTTTGCAAGTTATTGAATTTTTAAATCAGTCAGTCCTTTTTAGGACACCCGGTATTTCATAACACTAATAAAATAGGTAAGTTAGATAAGCAATTATGCATATAACAAATTAAATTTCAATGATATTTAAATTCAGAAAAAATATTCAGAAATGTTTAATGAATGCAAATACTAGAGATAAGGCGGGCTCAACACCAATGGCGGAACCAAAAGAAGGGCGAAGGGGCAACCCCCCCCCCTCCCTTGAACGAAGATAAAACGTATCCAATTAGAAATATAAAATATTGTTTTAAGGTCTTTTTAATCTTTTAAACCCTTAAAACGGATACATTCGACTTTCTTATTCTTTATTGCATAAAAAATATAAAATATGATTAATACCGAAAAATATTTTAAATATAAAAATATGCAACACATAAAAATACTCTCCTACAATTTTCGAGGTTATATAACGAATAAAAATTTAACATTTTCAAAGAGTCCGACGACCAGAAATACCTCTTAAACGGTAATAATATTCAGTTTTCAGCCAGCTATCCTTAGCCGGACTGTGCATCACCTGGTGCCTTGAGGGGTGGGTGTCTGAAGGACCACATGGGTTCATTCGGATTCGGATCAGGGAACTATTTAGTTTTTAGCTGCTGAATAAATGCTTCATTAACATGCTTCAAAGTTTTCTTTTTTGAGCTACTTTATAAATAAAGAAACAAGCCGTTTATATGCAGTAAACCTTTTTTCAAATATACCTGAAAATCAGTGGCAGGAAAATAAACTTTTTTTTTTTATATAAATGATTCTTTAAATCTGGAAAATATATATTGGTTAAGGGGGATTTGCGTCTACAAGGCAGAACAAGTTGGAAATTGCTCGTCAAACGTGGCAAATGAGGTGCGTTCGTATTATAACTAGTTTTATAATAATTTTTTGCACCGCATATTATACCAAATGTATATTTTTTGCACTTCATAAGTGCATAGTCTGTAATATCATTAAAATGCACTTTCAATATTTTTTTCAATTTGGCCGCCATGTAACGGAAAACTTTTGACTGTCCCTCTAATTAAACTATACATCCGATTTTCATAAAATTTGAAATGACTCGATAAAGTTTTACAACAGCTATATATTTAAAATTTCAGACCATTCGGAAGGCTGTAACATCATTAAAATGCACTTGCAATAATTTTTTCCTATTGGCCGTAATGTAACGGGAAACTTTTGACTGTCTCTGTAATTTAACTATACATCCGATTTCCCTAAAATTTGAAATGGCTCGGCAAAATTTTGCAACAATTATATATTTAAAATTTCAGACCATTCGGAAGGCTGTAACACCATTAAAATGCACTTGCAATAATATTTTCCCATTGGCCGTAATGTAACGGAACACTTTTGACTGTCCCTGTCATTAAACTAGCCATCCGATTTTCATAAAATTTGAAATGGCTCGACAAAATTTTGCAACTACTATGTATTTAAAATTTCAGATCATTCGGTTGGGTAGTTTTTGCTCTGTTATATGCGGGCGGACAGACAGACGGACTGAACGACGACTATAGAATAGATGCTTCGTATTTATATAATTACGAACGCACCTAAAAAAGGGTGTTTTGAGCATTTTTAACCATTTGGAAAAATGGTTTTTGTCCTCGCCAGGGTAGGAAATCAAAAGCATATCTGAAGCTTTTTATTGGTATAATCCGCATTTTATTCGTTTTCTGATTGGTCTATACAGTAATCTGTATTTCCCTTTACTTTCAACAAAGATGGATACTTCTGTTACCATTATGACAAAAAAGTAATAACAACTACAAAAAAAAATTAATAACTCAGAAACAAATTGAGATACAGCTTTCAAACAAATTGCATTTAAAAGTACATTTTTTTTCTCTATATGACGGTGTTAAAAGTAATATTGTGGGATGTTTAGAAGTTTAAGAATGAAATTTCATTTAAAATGGGTCATCAGATTTCGATGGAAAAGCCTTTTCCCGAACAGCCAATGAAATGCTTGGATAATACGTAAGTTTCAGGAAATCTGACGAGTCGCAGGCGATTTTTGTCGCTTGCAATTTTTACGTGTAATGACGCTATTAATGTTTAATTCATGGCGTACGTAATGTACGATCAACTCCGTGCGATTTTTTTATGTCTTAAATTTTAGTCTTTGAAAAAATCATTTTCCAAATGGTTGTAATATGTAAAATTGCTTTTTTTTTTTTTTTTTTTTTTTTTCTGGAATGGAAATAAAGATTTATCTCCGGGCTCTTTGCACGTTATTTATTATCACTTGGAGAACATTTCAAAATTGTTTTAATAAAAAAATGATGATGTGACTCGACTTGAGTGGATGAATGTCCTATAGCGTGTGCACCGAGCTCTTCCAACCCCCTGGGATCCGGTAGATCGCCATTATCGTTTTGAATCAATATTCCTTAAGGCTGCTCGTCACTCAGTTTCCGATTTCCGCTCGGTAATGTTAAGTCTGTGGGCGTCTGATGCATTCTTATATTTAAAATATCTCCTCAGGAAATTCATATATGTAACTTCTTTTTTCTGTGTATTCTTCTTAAAGAATGTCTCTTTTTTTTTCTTAGTTTTCACAATATTTCTAAAATCTATGCTGAATTTAATATTTTATGTGTTAAAAGCGAATGAACTGTGAGTAAAATTTTAAAACTTCACATAAAATTAAATATGGATTTTAGAAATATTGTGAGAACTAAGACAAAAAGAGACATCCAAGAAGAGTACACAGAAAAAAGAAGTTACAAATATGAATTTCCCGAGGAGATATTTTAAATAAACAAATGCATCAAATGCCCAAAGACTTAAGAGGCTACTTCAGTCAAATGAAAAGACCCGTTCGCTAATGCTAATCCTATGGAAGAAATTTATAAAGATATCTCGATTGCATTTCAATATTTTTAAATGATTTTTTTTTGCATTGAATAGCTGAGATCGATCTGTACAAAGGTCGTTTTTTACTTTTTCGATTTTGTTTACAGATATTTTTTATAAGGGCACTTTCATTTTCGGAACCGGTTTCGAAAGTGAAAACATCCTCATAAAAAAAATCTGCAATGAAAGTTGAAAAAATAAAAAAACGGCCTGCATACAGATCGATCTCAGCTATCCAATGCAAAAAAAATCATTTAAAAATATTGAAATGACACCGAGATATCTTTATAAATTTCTTCCATAGGATTAGCATTAGCGAACGGGTCTTTTCGCCTGACTGAAGTAGCTTCTTAACATTACCAAGGGAAATTCGGAAACTGAGTGACAAACAGCCTTAAGGATTATGAAAGTTGCTAATATACTCTGGAGCTTCAAGCCCTATAAATTCAAAAAGTTGAAAATCAACAGAGTGGCAGCCGTTTGAAAAAAGGTCTATTTCTGACCCCCGTTTTTCGCACTTTGCGTGTTTCTAAATTTTTTTTTTCTTTTTCTTTTTTTTTTAATAAAAATGACTGAAAGTGTTCGAAGCTCCAATAAATTATATTACCTCTAATTAAAAACAAATTAGCAAGTTCTGATTAATAATTTTTGCGTCCTGATCCCGCCCAGTTTGAAAAAAGTCATTTGCGTAAAATGCGTTTACAGTGCTCCAAAACAACGTGTTGCGCTTAAAGCACTCAATAATTACGGAAGAACTCCGAATTCGACCAAATCTTTTTACAGGAATAATCTACAGACTTTAGAGAATAGAAAAATGTAAAAAAAAAAAAAAACACGACCTTTTCAACCGTGAAAAAAGCTAAGTCCCCCTTAACTCTTCACTCACTTGAAAATGCCCGTTCCGTAATATTAAACCAACGGGCAGGCTGTTTTCGAATTTCTCGTTTAAATTTGAAAAAAAAATTATTATTTTTTTATTTTTTTTATTTTATTTTTTTTTTTTTTGCATAAGATAGCTGAGCTTGATCTTTAATATGGCTGTTTTTTACTTTTTCGACTTCGGTTGCAGATTTTTTTTAATAAAGATACTTTCACTTTCGAACCGGTTTCGAAACTGAAAGTACCTTTTAAAAAAAAAAATCTGCAACCAAAATCGAATAAGTAAAAAACAGCTATATTAACCCCTTAACGCTCGAATTAAATTACGGTTTAAAAATTCAAATTGCTTATTGCCACCACTTTTATGAAAAAGAAATATTCAGCTTATTTAATGATAGGTAAAATGATACTAAAGTATAGCCAATTTCGCTATTTTATAAAACTGGTGGGAATCAAATAATCTGAATAAAAGACACAGCCCGTGAATATGACGGGAGCGAGAATTAAGGGGTTAAAGAGAAAGCTCAGCTATCCTATGAAAAAAAAAATTGTTTAAAAATATTCAAATTTAAATGAGAAATTCGAAAACAAGCTGCCCATTGGTTTAACGTTACGGAGCGAGTGTTTTCAAGTGAGTGAAGAGTCCCCTTAAGGATGTAGAAGGTTTGAAACGATTCAAAATGCTTTTCGATATCGTTAGTGACTCGGAAAAGGTTACTGTGTATTTTCGTCCCTGGTTATATTATATTTTCCTAAATTAAGAAACATCTGTCTATTTTTACCATGTACAAACATGTCTGTGCACTAGAAAATTTACCGTTCAAAAACAGAGTTTATTATCAAGTATATTGGCTATTTTCGATCCAAGATTATTACTCAACGACATAGTATTTAAACAGCTGTAATTTCTACAAATGTCGTCATTTTCAAAATCTTCAACGCTTTTATTAGGGAGAAATTGTATGCATGATAATGCCATACCTGCATTACTTTAGTTAGAAAACCACAACTGATGAGCAAAACATTAAATTCTCAATCGTATTATTATTTCTTAGAGAAAAATATGGATAACTTTGCATAAAAAGGAAGAAATATTTCGAAATATTTTAAATGATGAATCATTTTAAAGTTGAAAAATAAATTACTCTGACCAATAGCTGAAATCAAATACCTTCGGAAATCAAGGCCATATGTATTATATGTTATATAAATTCAAACATTTTGTTCTTATGAGTATCACGTGAGCTTTCCTTTCTTTATTATGTTTCCTCAAAGAATCTGCAAACGTGCTATTCACTTTACGGCAGTGGTCTCCAACGTGAGGCGTATAGGAGTAAATTTGAGTTTCGAGGGCGGCAATTTCAGATTTGTTATTGAGCCACTATCTGTTATTTTTTTTAAATAAAAGTAATGTTGTAGACTAAAAATAGAAACAGTACCTGATTTTTTTTTTTTTTTTTTTTTTTTTTTTTTTTTTTTTTTTTTATTATCTAACTGAATAAAAATAAATTTCCCAAAAAATTCCCTTTTAAAAGTTCAAAACACAACTGTTAACTGGAATAACTGTATGAAAATTTAATTAAAGAAAAATTTATACATCAAAACAAAATCGGTTTAGTATTACGCACCTTTGCTTTACCATTGCTTCTTTGCTTTACTTTTATTTTTATTACCATCTTTGCTTTACTTTTATTTTTATTGACAGTGTCAATGTCACATGAAAAAATCTTCACATATGAAATTTACTTAAAGGAATATGTAAAATTGACTATGCCGAACACATTTTACCTAAAATATATCTGAAATACCTGAACAAGGTACTCCATTTCTAAAATTAATATATCCCCAAGAGCATCACAGAAGAAAATGAGTAAAAAGTCAACTTCTCATGGCTGTTGTGCAGACCACATACACAACATATAAACCAATATCATGACATACGCATTTTAAAATTTTAAATCGGATAATACATGAATGCCAACTAATGGAGAAAGGAAAAGTATGTTGTAAGTGGAAACAAAAATGGCCATGTAAATTGATGAAAGTGCGAATCTGGAAATGCAACTTGTGAATTATGTTATTCATATAGTCTCGAAAAAAAAAATCACTTGTTTTTAACGAATACTAAATTCAATTATAAAAAGTATCACGTCTATCATATGTAATGCATAATGTTGGAGTCTCTTCGAGAAATTTCACGAAGATAAAACTTCAGACACTTTTTTTGTCTGCGGTATGTTGCTAAAGAACAATAAAACGTTTCTGGGTGTAAATACGAAGATCTATGGCCTGATTGCATTAGTTATGTTTAAAATATTCTTTTAACAAAAATTTGATCCTTTGGATAAGTTAAAGAATATGAAATGTCTTATCATAGTTAATGGATAGACTCCTTCCGTGGGAATAAAAGTTAAATATTTGTATAATAAAAATTATCTAATTAAAAAGAGTAGGGGGCAACGGGCTTTTAAAGAGGCTTAGGTGCGGTGCGGCCAAAAAAGGTTGGGAACCACGGCTTTTCACCATTTGTCCTTAATTCCATAGCACCTCGATGAAACTCAGTATTTGTAGCGACTCTTTCGATTAAGACAAAAAAAAAAAAAAAAACCCTCAAAAGTACCGGAGGTAACCCAGAAGCTATTAAAAACAAGCAATTATTTAAAAATAATTCTTTTTCACTTATATTTTAATTGAGAACTTCGAACTTTGACCACGTATCATTATCCATAATCGTGTTTTCCTTGAACTGTCTTACTTCTCTGTGACTCCATATGCTTAACCCTTGTGAATCAAGAACACAGATTTCAAAAATATGTACTCAGATGTTAGAACACATCATTTTAAGCATATCAAAAACAATTTAAAAATTCAGAGCATAAAAATAAAAACTTATTCACTAAAAGGTACTTTTTCTCATCTGCAATAAACAGAAAATGCTTCTAAATATTGCCAATTTTCTAATACAAAATAGTGAAGTATACGAAGATACATTTGTAAAAAATCTGTTGTTAAACCTCTATCAGCTTTTTTAATTTGACAAAATTTACGAAGTTCATTTCAGCAATAACGATGCGAAAAGGCAAATGATAAATAAAACTCTGGCATGAAAAATCAAATCACTATCACCGTCTTTTGATAATTCAATGAACAATCCATATTGACTGCTGTGTTGGGAGATGGTTGCAAGCAATAAAATCGTTTTTTAAACCCTTGAGAGGCGGTGGGATAAAATATGCCCCACCTAATTTAAACAAGATTCTCACCAGAAAATTTTAACTAAATTTTATATTTTTAACTTTGCAGGAAAATCGGTGAAAAATTGCTTTTCCTTATTTAAAAATAAAATTCTTCGATTATTCCGGTGAGAATTCAATATAGAGACATTTTTGATTGCCCCTCAAGGGGTTAAAGCCCACTGTATAAGTAACATTGACTTATACGCGTATGTTTCAGATATGCTTCACGGTGATACAAAGGGTTAAGGCTGTTCTCAAATACAAACTGATTACTCTCTGATACATTCACGAAAATGTTTTGGTTCGTGAGTGCATAAAACTCACATATTTATTCAGACACCAAGAAATCGAGCAATCTATCTATATTATAAAGGACAAGCGTGTCAGTGCGTAACGCTGACGTCATTTTGACGATGGCAACAGCAGACGATTGAATTTACCTTTTATTAATTTTTATTGCAATTTTTTAAACTTCTAAATATCGCGCATTTTTATTTTTTACAGCGTAGAGAAAGGAAAAAAATACACTTTCTAATGCAATTTCTGTTAAAACTATATCACAAATTTAATCTTTTTTTTAACCATTTGGAAAAATGGTTATTGTCCTCCGTCAGGGTAGGAAATCAAAAACATATCTGAAACGTTTTATTGGTTGAATCCGCATTTTATTCGTTTTCTGATTGGTCTATACAGTAATCTGTAATTTGCCTTTACTTTCAACAGAGATGGATACCTCTGTTGCCACTATGACAAAAAATTAATAAAAACTACAAAAAAAAATTAATAACTCAGAAACAAATTGAGATACAACTTTCAAACAAATTGCATTTAAAAGTGCATTTTTTTCTCTATACGACGGTGTAAAAAGTAATATTGTGGGATGTTTAGAAGTTTAAGAATGAAATTTCATTTAAAATGGGGGAAATCTGACGATGGAAAAACCTTTTCCCGAACAGCCAATGAAATGCTTGGATAATACGTAAGTTTCAGGAAATTTGACGAGTCGCAGGTGATTTTTGTCGCTTGCAATTTTTACGTGTAATAACACTATTAATGTTCATGGCGTACGTAATGTATGATCAACTCCGTGCGATTTTTTATGTTTTAAATATTAGTCTTTGAAAAAATCATTTTCCAAATGGTCGTTGTAATTTGTTAAATTGCTTTTTTTTTTTTTTTTTTAGTTTTCAAGCATCAATTTTGTTTAAAGGTATCTCTATCGTGGGCAGACGATTACGAAACATAAACCCGTTTGCATTTAATTGAACATAAATAGCTCCTTATTTGATTCCAATAAAACATAAATAAAACAACAATTTTAAGACATGCAATCGAATTTCACGCTTAATCTACTGAAATGAACAGAATCAAAAAGAAAATAAGTTGAAACTGGTGTGGATCAATAAGAACTAAAAGCTCTTCTTAAAACACCATCAAAAACTGTTAAATGCGCTATTAAAAGTGCACTTAAAAGTTTTTTATGGTGTTTTAAGAAGATCTTTTAGCTCTTAGAATGAAAAAGACTGATTGTAGATAGCGATCTTTGGAGATTTCTTAGGATGTTAACTCCTATTTGATTAACTGCAATTCTTTTTATCAAGCAACGTGTTTTAATGATAGGTCAATTCCATCATAACTGATGTAACACTTGATGATCGACTATTGTTTTCTAAACTGTATACAAAATTTACTAATAAAGATAAGGCAAATTTTTATAATTTAAAATATTTCTTATTAAGGATTTAATACCCAAATACCTGCAGATTATTTCAATCTCTATTTCAGATCCAAAAATTGCATTTCAAAATTTTGTAATTGATGTAACATAAAGTAGACAAACATATCTTCTGCCTTCATTGAAGTGTAAAAATTATCGAAACTATCCATTCGAAAAAAGCATTTTAATGTTCTTAACAACACTAAGTAAAGACAAATTATAATAATAACTCTTTTAATTAATTTATGAACAATGAAACAGAAAAAAAAATGCCATTTACATATGCGACTGGCGACTAACTTTTATTTTGTAACTGATGTAACATTATCACATTACAAAGACAATAATGGTACTTAACTTAGTTTGTAAGCAGCAATTTTCTTATCAGGATTTATTTATAGAACATAAAAATGTCAAACTTTCCAATCATACCCTTAAATTAAATAAATTATTAATTTTATTTCCCTTCCAAAATGAGACTTTTCTGTGGAATTGCCCGATATATAAGTATAGATGTCAAAAGCCGCTGGCAGAACCATTCGAAAAATACCTCATTCATCGCTGTGCCTTTAGTATGTGAAGAGAAAAAAGGATGTTAACATCAGAAATAATATATACAGTAGACTCCCTCAAGTCCGCAACCCTAAAATCAGCAAACATCTAAAATCCGCACATCATCGCAAATGTAAACAATGAAACTTTCAGTTTAGATGTTGGGGCAACATTACAGAATTTTTAGTTTTATATCATTCCGTATGTATTTTAATATGTAATTCTCCATAATATGACTGAACTCTTGGTTTTTCATGAAGGAAGTATAAATTTATTTCTGAAGAAAATTAAGATATTGCTGATATCACTGGTAATCACAATATTTTTACCAAATATATTTATGTATTAATCAAGCTTTTTTGGTTATTATGATTGACTAAACATGAAATAAAACTTCCTTATATATGACTTTAATGTGAATTAATAGGATACCTTTATGAGGAAAGTTTCATTGAATAATTCAAGGAAAATGTATCTTATCTTTATTTTGCATATTTAATTATACATTATTAATTATTTACTTTTAATAATTTAATCATTTTTAAAATTGTCTTACTTTTTATCATTTTAGTTTATTACTTAATAATTTTAATGTTTTACTATATTGCAAGCTTTCTTTATAATTTTGAATGCATTATTACATTCAAATTACTGTTTAAAAAATGTAAACAAAGCAATGACCAGAAATCCACAAAATTCTAAAATCCGCACAACTTTTGGCCCCCAAGCTGTGCGGATTTGAGGGATTGGGGGAGTCTACTGTATTATGGTTTTTACCTATATTGTGTAACCCGGAAAGCCCGGGTTTATCTCCTTGTTTATATAAAGGCAATGGATCTTTCAAAAAAAGTAGTGGTCGTTTTGAATGAATTTTCGCCGATTATCCGAACACGTAGTGACCGACTCTAGTTCGGATAAATGCACAAACAATTTCAGGGATGTTTCTGACTATACTAAAACCTTTACACATTATCTAATCTTAGGACTGGCAGCACCAGTTAGTGCTGGCATGTTTAAATATATATATATATATATATATATATATATATATATATATATATATATATATTTTTTTTTTTTTTTTTTTTTTTTTTTTTTTTTTTTTTTTTTTACATTTTTATCATTAATTTTTTTCTCTCTTTTTATCATTTTCTGAATTCTAGAGATTATAATTTAAGCAAAAAGCTCTTGATTATTGCTTGCTTCAACGAAGACATTCTTTTCAATGCTGCCATATCTCTAATTCTTCTTAAATACGTTAGCTGAATAGGATCAACGTTCTTCTGCCGTTCGAGCCATTTCATAATAGGTCCATTTTATTACTGCCCCACCAGTGGCTGAGAGGTTCTGCTCTCGAAACTGGTAGACGGGAAGTGCTGCGTTCGATCCCAGTCGCGCCCGTCGGCCTAATCGTTCGGAGTTTTCGTGGTTTTCTTCGAACCATGGATTTCCATGCGTTAATACGGGTTAGGTTCCCTTAGAAAGACCCCACGAAGGGCACTCCCCCTCGGGCCTATATCCCTAGTGTAGATAATCGGCCGTCACAAAATCAACCAACCAACCAACCATTTTATTACTTCTAAAGTTTCTAAAGTAATTTTATTATTTCAAGTTTTTATTACTTCTAAAAAAAGGGCCAAAAATTTAAGTATGACGGCTTTTTGATAAAATTAACAATGGGCTCAAGAGGCGAAAAAAATAGGGTTTTGGAAAGAAAAAAAAACATAACTTCGTCAATTCTCAATATATCAAATCCAATTAAATTTATAATAAATTGTCTTAATATTATCTGCAACTTTTATACTGACACGTTTTTAATAGGACCAATTCTTACCGCAAATAATAATAATAATAATAATATATATATATAAACGAACACAAAAAAAAGCGGGGGGGGGGGGGGCGTGTTGAAGAAGAAAAAATCCATAACTTTGTCAATTCACAAGATAGCCAATCCGCTTAAATTTATTATACATTTTCTGAAAATTATCTACAACTTTTATATCGACAAGTTTTTGATAGGACCAATTCTTACAGCAAAAACAAATTAAAAATACAAAGTGGTTGAAAAAAAAAATATGGTATTACTCATATCCAAACTGCTTATTTTCTCACTCATTTTTAAATTCATTTTTGCTTTCAAACACATCCAGTTGGTAGGTTCTCATATTCAGAAACTATATAATGTGCCTTAAAGGGCGATTTTTTGATAGAGGCAGAATATATTTCAAAAAATGATGTAAAAGTGGGCATTCTGAACCGAATTTCTCGAAGCGATTGTGTTGAAAATTAAAAATATTGTCCTACTGAGAAGATAATTTTTTATAAATCGTTCTAATTAATTGAACGAAAAATAAAAACATAAGTCGCTTAAAAGTCTCTTTAAAAATCACGTCAGCAAGTTTCCTGTTTTTTCTTTTAAAAATGAATCTGAAAATATGTCAGAAAATTTCGAGCTGTTGAGCATGGAAAAATATTTTTTGAATACTGTTTTAACATGGTTCTGATAAAACCAGCTGTTATATATAAAAGGAAATTAAAAACTCGTCAAAAGCGGTTAGATAAAATTGTTAAAGTGGATTTATCTCTAATCTTGATTTAGTTTTTGTTGGTGAAATTAGTACTTAACTTCGAAATCTACCTGCGCCTGTAGGCCGAGCCGACAGGGATTTTTTTTTTCACTATTTATTCGATGACCAAAGTAGGCATTACTAAAAATACTCATTTTTATTTTATTTTTATTAATTTATTTACTTATTTGAGGGGGGGGGGGGGGGCTTCAAGTAAAAAGAGAAGTGGCTACCTATAAGATGAATAAAAACTTTTAATGAACAGATAATTAGGGTTAAATAAAATGTATAACAGTTTCAGCACTCGTATAAATTTATGAACAGGGTGAAAATAATCCTTTTGATTTTCAGTAGCTTTTTATAGTAAAATTAATTGTCCGACCTGGATTTGCACGTGGAAATAATTTTAAATATTCCCTAACATTGGTGAAACGGGTAGATGGACGGAAATTCGCCTGGAGGGACATATTGGTGCTTTCAAAAGAGGAAATCTACTAAATAAAAAAATAGTTCAGCATTCTCTTGAAATGGATCGCATCCCGCTATTTGTGAACTCTTGCATTTTGTAATCGGAATGTAACAGTTATCATAGTAGATCAGCCATACTCAACCTGCAGTCCGCGGGTCTCATGTGGCCGGACGGCCCGAGGCACATAATCATTAATCCGAGTGTTGAGAATTTTTAAAGAAATAAATCCTTCTTGATATTTTTCTTATTTATCAGAACAGTCACAAAAACACAGATCTTGACATTTACAAACACAATGAAATATACAGTTGCAAAAGTTCTGGTTTCAGAATCTAACTTGAATAATTCAACATAACATTCTAATTAATAAAATTTCATCATAGGAAAGCTTTAAGCTACATTGTAAATTATATATCCCCTGCCTATACTGGGTGCAGATAAATTTAACAGAATCAAAACAATAATGCCACAGGAGCACGTTCTATGTACCCCTGACACTTTCAGAAACCAAAAGTCAACCAACTTATGATGTCATGATTATGACTTTACAACACAGCACTAAATGCATAGTGCTGCCATCTGTTAACAAACAGAACAATTAAATCATAAATTTGATTCCTAGTCAAATGAAATGCAGTGAACACCGAGTTTATAAAATTGAAGATGTCCATAAATGTATTCAAGACCTTCAATGTTGTTTTTTATATTTTCGTAGAAAGACAAAATCTGATCAGTTCGTTATAATTAATTTCAAATTATAATAAAACATCTTGAATTCCTATTTCTTGGTCAAAAGTTATTTTTTATATATAGTCCTATTTGTGCTACAGTGCTTTATATATTTAATATCGAAAACTAATCAAACTTTATTCGGAATTAATTAAATTTGCGCTATACATTTCTACAATTAAAAAAAAAGTTTTTAAGTCGAACAAAAAACTGATAAATTAGAAAAAATCTCCTGTTTTTTTTTTTTTTTTTTTTTTTTTCTTTAGAACTTTGAAATTCCGCATTTTTTTATTTATGCGTTTTATGCTTACTTATACTGCTTTTCAGGGTTAAACATTTGTCGCGGAACAAAATTGGCACCAAAAGTTTTTAGATTGCCATTTCCAAACAGTGAATTTTGCGGCATACTTTTACATATTCCACAACATTTTCCATCGAAATCTACCAGGAAGTTATTGTTTGGAAATAGTGGTATTAAAATTTTTTGGTAATATTTCTTCCGCGACAGACATTCAAACCTGCTGATAATATTAACTTTGTATATATATTTTTTTTTATGCTACTTTTATTATCTTATTTAGTTATCTGTTTTAATTACCTTCTTTTTTTTTAATCCTTTTTTAAGCGTGTTGCATCCCGCCTAATTTCGTAAACATATGTTTGCTGTCCGCAAGGGAAAAAAAAGTTGAGTATCGCCTGTGGTAGATTGTTCCTAGAAGGCTGGTTTACTCAGATACGATCGTCGAAATGGAAGGAAGCCTGTTCCATTCCTGGTGAATATAGCCTGTTTCTGAAAGAACAACTTTAACTGTACTTGATTTGTCTTGTTGTTTGTTTGACAATGGCTAAATTATATTAATGAGGCCTTGCGGTTGCTTGGTGGAATATATACTAAATGTATTTTTAATGTTTTTTATATTTTTTTAATTTAAATTTAAATTTTAAATGTATTTAAATCATCTGTCTTGTCTAATTTATTTTATTTGGTCTTTTAAAATTTACAAATTCAGACGTTAAATGTACACTCTTAGAAATACTTTCTTCAATTCACGGAAAGTAAACTGGCAGCACTGTTGCCAGGATTTTTCGTTAATGGACAAATATCCGTTAATTTTTTTCCGTTACAGGAGGTAAAATATCCGTCAATTGAAGAAAGTCTGGAAAAAATGAAATTGCCGACATTGGAATCGAACCAGCCATCCCACCGTTATGAGACGTGTGCGCTAACGACCGCGTTATGCTTGGACAGAAGTGAAACGCTTTAAAGTAAATATGTTTGCTTCAAATGGGCATGGTTTGATTAATTTCTTTAAAAAGCTTTGAATTTTGAAGTTAATTTCGGTAAGATTTCGTCTTTAATGAGACTGCGATAATGTGAGAATGAATAAATCATGGTAATGAGATAAAAATATGAATTATAAATATTTGTAAGTTGATTGCTAAATGTAAAATATGAATATTATATTTTTATTTGATAAGATTTTTTTTTTTTTTTTTTTTTTTTTTTTTTTTTAAGTAAAATCATTTTTTTCCATTTAATATTTAAATTAAATGTGTTCATTTGAAATATATTTTAAATGCGAATATTTTTTTTATAAGCAACTTCATAAATTATTTTTTTAAAACTTTTTTCACCTTATTCAACTTTTAAAAAATAAATTGGGACTACTTTTGAATGAATTAGAAACATATTTTTATTTATTTTTAAATTCGAAAATATTTTCTCTTTTTTAATTAAATTATAAATCTTAATTTATATAATTTTTGGTTTTTCCTTTTTAAATAAATTTGAATTTTAGTATTAATAGAGCGCATGCGTGCTAGGAATAAATGGAATTTGTCCCTCTTTTGAAGACTTTTTGGAAGCATTCACGGATAAAATATGTTTTCTAGAAGTACGGAAATTATTTGTTAAAAAATGAGAAATAATTTAGTGTATATAGACCACTTTTACTGACAGTGTATGTATGTTGCAAATATCCAAAATGAGTGTTAAATGATTTTATACTTTTTAAAGAAAATCTTTCCAAACCTTTTCAATGATAAACCCTTTATGAAGAATGTTAAATACAGTGTAACCTCTGAATAACGATTACCCGTGGGACCGGTAAAAGTGACCTCTCTTTAGAGGTGGGTGTTATTCAGAGGTTTCATTTTAAAAAAATCAAAAATACATAATATAAATAAACACAGTCATTTTAATTAATCATCATTGTTTTATTATAATAAGAAAATCAGTGATTTGCAGTTACTTTTTTTCTTCTTTTGTTGCAAATGTCTTTCTCCAAAGAAAAAAAAGTCCTTCCGGCCAGTACCGGGAGGAAGAGGTAGCTTTCCTATTCCTCATTTTAAAAAAGCCAACTTATATCATTCAAACACACGAAGCTCAATTTAGTGGAAACCGAATATAGGAGATTCAATACTAATTTTTATCAATATAATGAATGAGAATTTCGCGAAATTAGTCAGCTTTATCCAAGCTGCTTTTCTTTAAAGTAACTTATATTTGGCTCTCAAATTCGGCGATTTATTAAAGTGCCTGCCATTTTAAGACAACATGGTGGATGAGGCTAACCAGTGAACTTGGTCGAGATCTTAGTAATTTCTGTGCACATGCTCACTCACATCGGAATCGGTTGATATATACGAGTGCTGTCGCATGCAAAAAATCAGATTTTTCAAAATGTCACCCACAATAAAAATTGAAACTGCTATATCTGAGCCATTTTTTAAGGTAAAAACAAACAAAAAATGCTCCTGAATCCTTATATCAAGGTCAAATACTTAAGAAAGAAACCTTTTTCAATTTCTAATTTTTTTGCACCTCACTTTAAATATATATATATATATTTTTTTTTTTATTTAATGGCCGCCATTTTGAAACAAGATGGCTGATGAATCTGGCCAGCGAACTTGGTCTAGGAATTGATGTATACTATCCACATGCCTTCTTACATCGAAATAGACGAATACGTGTGTTATCGCGTGACAAATACAAGATCGTTTCAAAATGTTAGCCATGCTAGAAATTCAAAGTGCTATAATTCAAACATTTTTTAAGATATAAACAAAAGAACAAATTTTCAGAAACAAAAACTGCTCCGGAATCTTTGTATCAAGGCCAAACACATAAAAAAAAATCTTTTTCATTTTCCAATTTTTTAATACCTCATTTTAAATTTTAAATTTAATTTATTTTTAAATGGCAACCCTTTTGAAACAAGATGGCGAATGAAGCTGGTCAACGAACTCGGTCGAGACATTGGTATGTACTATGTACAGACCAAGTTACATCCAAATCGGTTCATAAATACGCCTGTTATCACGTGACAAAAATCAGGTCGTTTTAAAATGTCAGCCACAATAGAAATTCAAAATGCTATTACTCAGCCATTTTTTTAGATATAGACGAAACAAAAACTATTCCGGAATCTTTGTATTAAGGTCAAACACATACGAAAAAAATCTTTTTCATTTTCCAATTTTTTGGTATCTCATTTTAATTTTTTTATTTATTTTTTATTTTTTTTAAATGACCGCCATTTTGAAACAAGATGGCGGATGAAGCTGGCCAACGAACTCGGTCGAGATATTTGTATGTACTATATACACACCAAGGTACATCCAAATCGGTTCATAAATACGCCTGTTATTACGTGACAAAAATCAGGACGTTTCAAAATGTCAGCCACGCTAGAAATTCAAAATGCTATAACTCAGCCATTTCTTAAGATATAGACGAAACAAAAACTGCTCCCGAATCTTTTTATCAAGGTCAAAAACATAAGAAGAAAATATTTTATCAATTTTCAATTTTTTGGTACCACATTTCAAATTTAAATTTTTCTTAAAAATTTAAATGGCCGCCATTTTTAAACAAGATGGCGGATGAAGCTGGCCAACGAACTCGGTCGAGACATTGGTATGTACTATATACGCATCGAATTACATCGAAATCGGTTCATAAATACGCCTTTTATTGCGTGACAAAATTCAGGACGTTTCAAAATGCCAGCCACGCTCGAAATTCAAAATGCTATAACTCAGGCATTTTTTAAGATATAGACGAAACAAAAACTGCTCCAGAATCTTTGTATAAAGGTCAAATACATAAGAAAAAAATATTTTTCCATTTTTAATTTTTTGGTACCACATTTCAAATTTTAAATTTTTTTAAAAAAATTTAAAATAGCTGCCATTTTGAAACAAAACGGCGGATGAAGCTGGCCAACGAACTCGGTCGAGACATTGGTATGTACTATGTACACACCGAATTACATCGAAATCGGTTCATAATTACGAGAGTTAGAGTGTGACATAGGTCAGATATATATATATATATATATCAATTTTGAACGGAGGGTGGTTTCGGGGTCTGGGGGTCATGATCGATGAAAATATAACAAAATTTTTTGAAATCGCTTTCCTCCGAACGGCTGCAATAGGTAGCTTTTTGTAATGAAAGCTACCTAAAACTTGACTTGATTTGCTATACAACTCATCATCATTATGATTTAATGAGAAATTTTGGATTTCACGAAGGTTCTTCAAATCTTCGGTATATGTGTTAATACTGGAAATTTTGGGTGATTCTATTATCTATTTCTTCTTCTTCTCTTCTATCTTCTACCATTTGCTGTATGGAATCAAATGTAGCAGTAACTGCCAAATTTTTTACCAGAGATGCAAACGAGCTGGCTTTTATGTTAGTTATGCCTGCCGTTGTAAGAATATTATAAAATTTTCCCATTATTATTAATGTCTTCGTGTTCTGTTTGTTTACATATCAAGTTACTTATGTTTTATCTGCTTCACATTTCGGTTTGCAAATAAATATGAATTACACCAGGACTGTAAGGCTAATGTCAGACGGACGTCTTTTTGTACGCTTTTTTCCTTACGTATTATCCCTACACAATGCCGCTAGCATTGTGTAGGGATAATACGTAAGGAAAAAAGCGTGCAAAAAGACATTCGTCTGACATTAGCTTAAAAAAATTTTTTCGTGACTTTTGAGTGGCAGTTGTTCAGATTCAGAATTCCTTATTTAGAGGTTCGTACTAATGTTAATGCTATGGAACGTGTTTAGTTCCATCAACATGTGGCCGGTGTTCGGAGGTTTTCGTTGTTTAGAGGTGGCCGTTCAAGGAGGCTTCACTGTATAACGCAATTTTAAGTACACAATAATGTAGCAGCAATAGTTTAGTTTTAGTCTATTCTCTCCCACTCCTGTGTATCTTTTAATTAGAAAACATCTGAGTAAGAATTATTATTTTATTTATCAATTTCCTGAAATATAAGTGCATGAACAGCGCAATAGTTTTAGTTAACCGGTAAAAATAACTTTTACCTTTAAATTCTTAAATCATGTAAATTAATATTCTTGAAAGTAAAATAAAAATACTAATAATAATATATCATTTTTCACGAGATAATCATAAATTATTATAAAATAATTCCACGCAGTTTCCTTTTCAGACAGTGGTCAATGAATTATGTAGCCAAGGCCGTCTGCGGTATCGCATAACAGTTTTTCATTTTGAATATCAACCAAACATGTTACTATATTCGACTTTTTCTCCATAAAATAGCATTTAACTTCCTTGGCATTTCATTCGTTTATAATTGTTTTTTCTGTTATTACACTCGGCTATTTTCAATTATAAATAGATGGTTATGAAAGATAAAGACAAATACATGAGAGAAAAGTTACTTTTTATTAAGTTAAAGTCACTGGGTGTTTCTATTTTAGAGAACAAAAATATCAGAAACGCTTCCTTCCGTTTACGAAAATTCAGTGTAACATCATTGCCTCGCATGTTTCTGGAATCTTTTCTTCTATCTTCTAAAAACTTTGGGGTAATTACCAAACACAAACCTCGGAAATCATAAATTTCTGCAATTAACAGTTTGCTTGTTTTTCGGACAACATAGAAACCTTTTCTACTTCCGAACCATTTCCGAAAACGTCAAAAATTATTGCATTCAGACCGATATACCAACGGTCGGAAGAATATATACAGGGTGCAATATGTTATCTATCGCCGACCTTTAATTTCTCAACCGTTGATCGTAGACATATACGAGTAGTTCCAATTACAAAAACGTTTCAAATGAGGTAAATATTCCTATTGTGGCATTATTTAAAGTAAAAAATCAATTTTATAAAAATTACGAAATCTAACTTTTTATACGGTCCCCCAGTCCCTATAGTTATATTTAATAAAAGTTTACACATATCATAACACATATAACACAAAAAGTTTGACATCTGTACTACAAAAATTGACACAGTTATTAAATTTCAAAGTTTGAGATTTTTGCACATGATTTTGTCTTTCATTGAGGGATCAGTTAAAAGATGAATTAAAGTAATTCGAGATCAAAATCAGGGTTCTATGTCCTTTTTACGGCAAAACCACCTTTAGCCGGTATCGCCAAATCGGGGTGTCACCAACGAGGGTTATTTCATCTAAAAATTTGAGCTGACTTTTAGGGGTCGTATACAAAGCGAAGAATGAAATATTGAAATTAAACAGAAAAATAAATATTAATTTATTATAATATCAGAAAACGATCTACTGTAAGAAATGAATAATACGCCGGAAACTACTAGAGATACTGCTCAAAGTGTTCTTCATTGGTGGCAATGCACAATTGAATGCGTGACAGTACTGACAAGGAAGGTCTCCTTTCGGGCATATTTAGAAAAATCTGAAAAAATTACAGAGTGTTCTTCTCATGTGTATATATATGTTTATAAAAAAAATTTTGGCGGAACCGCGATAGAACGTTCGTAAGAAAATAATGAAAATTTCGTTTATTTGGCGATTTATCATCGGTTGGCGATGAAATGAAATTTCGAAAATACCTTTTTATGCCGAATACTCCTTTAAGATAAAAATGTTTCATGTTGAACTTGTTTAAATAAATTTAATGTAAATGACTTTAGTTTTGTCAGTTTTAGATTGATTTAACTATAGTTTTGTTATATATATATTTATAATGAAAGTTAAATATCAAATTTTATGAATTAAAACAAAATTAAAATAAATTAAAATTGTTTCAATGTCTCAAAATTGAGTCCAATCGAGCACTGTAGATTCAATTCTGTTGCTATGGAAACGACGAATTCTTTGACATGAATAACTGGTAAATGAATCTTGCCTTTATTTTAAAATACGCATAAATTTATGAAAGTATTTTTTATATATGAAATTGTTTTTAAAGTAATAAAATTAAATAACAAGCAACATAAGTATGTAATACGAAAAAATGTATTTATAAAACTCTCTTATTGTATAAGTTTAAATTCATTAAATACTATTTACACGCATTCTAAAAAGCAATTAACAATCAATTTTCAGGTGTACTAAAATCGTTTGCTTTTGGTGAGGAAAAGTATTGCTCGCCAACTAGCGTGACGCTTTCGCCTTTTCGCGCCAAATACACGAAAGTATTTTATTTTATTACAGACTTTCTACTGTAATTCCGCCACTAAATTTGACTGATCCTTTATTACATACATAAGTAATTTAATCAGTATTTTTTTCAAAATATTCTGAGTATGCCCAGTATTGAGACCTTCCTTGTGAGTCCTGGACACGTTAAAGATTTGGTATACATAGAAAAAAGAGAAAAGGTTTGCTACGCTTCAGTTTTTGTTTACCTCTTTTTATTGTGTGGTTTTTTTTAGACATTATTCTAATTAATTTTTTTTTCATGTGTCTACATTGCATAAAAAAAGTTACTACCCGAATTCAAATACATTTTTCCAATATTTCCTTTTACATGTATTTTTCATTTTATGAATGCGTATTTTATTATACACATTTCATGAATTTGAGTTGATTTCTGTTTAACGAATTTTCTTCATAACGAACTGTTTAAATGTAACGAGGAGACTTCGTTAAATGAAAGTTTCGCTGTATTTACTTTCTTTTGTTCTGTGGAGAAACATTTCTAAATAAGGCTTTATTAAATAAATCTAGTAGTTGGAAAATCATAAAAAATTCTACCCACATTCTCTTACGAACGTTTAAGATTCAGTTAGCGGGTGCCCCAAAAATGACTGATCGATTTTAGAATTCAATAACTTGCAAACGGTGACAGATATTTAAAAAATTCTTGCAGGAGGGTTATGTATGATGACGGGAGTTTTTTTTACTGTGATTCTTTATTTTAGTTCGAATTTCAAACAATAGATGCCGCTGAGAGCAATAGGTGCTCAGTCCAGACCCGAGTTTTGGTACTTCGGAATCCATTTTAATCTCATTTTTTCGCATGGAAGAAGAGAGAGGCTGAAAAATCTATCCTGGATTTAGCGGTTATTGCATGCAATGCCATCTATCGATGCTATTTGTAACTAAAACTGAGAATCGCAGCATACAAACTCCTGATATCTTACATAACACTCCTGCAAGAAATTTTTTAATGTCTGTCACCGTTTGCAAGTTATTGAATTTTAAAATCATCGGTTATTTTTGGGACACCCGGTATATTTTACGTATTGAAAACGTATACTGATTTGATACATGATGCTTTTTTCTGTAAAATCAAGAGATTTTTTTAACAGTGTAATAATAATAATAATAAATCAATCTTTTTATTTTTCAAATAAACTGAGTAATCTGCTAGTTTCAGTTAAAATTTAGAATTTGCTCAATCTTTTAAATTCAAAATTTTGAAACAAGCAAATTATTCAATCAAAATAAGTAATTACGAGAGCATATGATGCGAAAAATTTCAATTTCTTTCCATGAATTTAATTTTTGTTTGCAGCCTCTAATTAGAATCGCCTCTAAAAAATTAAAGATACTGTTTTAAAATTTAAAAAAAGTATTCTAATTAAAAAATAATTACCCTACACTGAGAAAAATGACGCTTTCAAATCTGAGTAAATCGATGTTTTCATTTTGTTTTGAAACTTTTTGTTTCAAATATGACGACCCAATGCTTTCAATTTTGAAATACCAGCAATACTCAGTTTCAAACAAAATTACTTTTTATTCGTTAAATGGAGTACATTTCACCAAGATAGTTGAATTTATTCACTTTATTCCATTTGTTATAATTTCGAACGAAGCGCACCTTTCAGTAATATTTTATTACATGAAACGTGGCGAACTACATTTTTATTCTGTTCGCGGAAGAACATTTAAAAACCGCCGTAATGTGATCGCAGAAGCGGAAACAGCGGAAGCGTACATTTGTTTTGTTTTCTTGTTGTTGTTCTTAAGTATCAAGTATCGAAATGGGTGATTTCGTTAAAGAAAAGCTTCGGCAGTGGAATTTGGAAGAATTCATCGAAAATTTTGAAAGTAAGTTCATTAACTTTATTGCTTAGAAATTTTTCCCCATATTTTTATTGCTTTCACACTTCTGTAAGTTGTCTGCTTTCAATTTGTAAGTTGTCTTAAGATTAGGGTTAGCTATACACGATGTTTCACATTCGGCATTTTGATGATTGTAAACATTAATGTTTTTGTCTTCATATGTTCTTTCTGTTATTTTGACTACAAATTTTGATATGTAATGCTTTATTTTTCATATAAAAATGATAATAGCAATCGTTAGACAATGAAACCCACGTTATCAACTTAATGTTTACTTGCCGCTTAAATTTGCACTTCGTTTATGAAATCCAATTTTTTATTTAGATTCCCCGGTACTTTTCGGTTAGCCGGGCGCCAGTGTTTTATGTACATATTTATATACATACATATATATAAATATATATATGTGTGTATATAGACAATATTTGTATATACGCAAATATATGTATATTTACATATATGTATGTATATAAATATGTATATAAAACACTGGCGCCCGGCTAACCGAAAAGTACTGACCCTCCCCCCCCCCCCTTCCCCTCCTCTTTCTTAAAGTTAGTTGCAACATTTGCTAAAAGCAGTAAATGAAACAAACAAAACTTTCACCATATGATTTGAAATTCAGTATTCTGTTTTATATTGATAGCATATTATGAAGTTTAAAATTATGTGCATTACAATTTTTATATAAATATGTTAAATAGAATGAAAATAAGAGAATTTTTTTCTCATATTTAGTTATTCTTTGAAAATAACCATACCCATAGAGTTGAATCTAGCAAATATTCTGTGTTCTTTTGTATTTATCTCAGCCAAATAATGAATTATTCTAGTTCTTAGCCAAATAATGAATTATTCTAGTTCTTAGTTTTCCTTATTAATGAATTCAAATAAATATTTATGTTACAAATAGGGATGCACCGAATATTTGGTATCTATTCGGTATTCGGCCATGTTACCGAATATTCGGTTTGTCCGATTATCAAACTATTTGGTATGCCAAATATCGAAGTATTCGGCTAAAAAAAACTTTTTAAACATTTTATTAAAAACCGTATACAACTTCTAAGTTTAAGAGTCAACTTATAAAGATATTCAGAATAATTAGAAACAGAATCATATTTAAATAAAAGCGAATGGTTTTACATTATTTATTTACTGTTTGTTAAGTATTATTTACGAAAATTAACCAATCACAAGGATTTTCATAGGATTTAATTATGTACAAATGCAAGTTTCTGAACATTTTCCAGTAAATAATTTGTTTCTTTCTAAGATTTTCAGAACAACGTTTACAATCTCTAAAAATGATTGTCCACTCCAGACACCGATGTTGGATGCATTAAAAAACTCCCTTGCTTAATCAAAGGGAGTAGAACAGTTATTCTTGCTACATTGCTACCATATAAAATATGAATAGATTGTATTATTTATTTACTTTTACTTTAGTCTCTTCCTGACAAACAAATAATATATGATCAGAGTTTCCCCCAGGTTTTAAACCTGGGGGAACCTCGATTATCCGAAGTAATTGGGACCGACCCTCTTTCGTGCTTCCATTTTAAGATTAAGGAAGGAATAAGAAATATATACAATATTTCTTATTATGGTAACAAGTGATGAATAAAAATAAAGCAATAGCAAAATCGAAACAAGAATAAATTATTTTAATTTTGAAATTAAGTCCCTTTTACATCTATCACAAGTGCTTGAAAAAATGTTTTGTTTGTCGCGGTTTCGGTTTTGATTGCCTTTGCTTTGAACCTCTATCACGGAATTTTTAAATATTATTAGTTCACCAGTATCACAGTCTTTCTGCTGATCCAGCCATACCAAACCTTTTGTAAAACATTCAAAAGCTTCAGAATTGCTAATTTGATCGTTTTCTTCGTTCTACTCCGCAGCTTACCGGAGCTCAGGTTAAATTCAAAGGAACTTTAAGAAAAGGGATCGAAAGTATTTATATGTACTATGAAAGTTAAAAGAAAAAAGAAACTTTCAAAATGGATTTTGAACACCAGGAATAAAATAGTAAAAAAAAAAAAAAAAAAAAAAAAGCCTTTAAAATGGATTTCGGATAAAAGAGGTTCTACTGTATTTTGTTTTTTCAAAACTCCTTTTTGCATGTTTTATAATCTGGATTATTGCTGACACTCTTAATCAAATCAATCATTAAACAGAAAATAATGTTTCAAAGTTCATGCAGTTTTTCAGTGAAAATCTTAATGAAGATGCTAAGAGCTGGTTTCATTTAATAAATTTATGTATTCTTCATTTTTTTTTTTTTTTTTTTTTTTTTTTTTTTGCAGAATTTGGATATTTTTGTTTGAGTAGTAATAGAAAATACATGAGCTAAAACCTTTTACAATCTCCAAATGCACAAACACATACAATACCATGACACAGAAAACTACATACGGCCGTTTCAAGGATTCTTGGATCTCCTTCTTCAGTATGAGGGTGGGGGGATAACAAAAATAACCAGTACTCGGGTCTATCACCGAGGGATTCTTTGACCCCATTTCAATCTTTTAATTTTTTTTTTTTTTTTCACACTGGGAAAGGGAATTCAAGAATCCTTGAAACGGCCGTATGTGGTTTTTTGTGTCATGGTATTGTACGTATTTGTGCATTTGAACATTGTAAAAGGTTTTAACTTATGCATTAAAACTCGCACAAGATGATTGATTTATGCTTATAGTAATAAAAAACTTTGAATTTTATATATATATATATATATATATTAATGGCCATTTACAAATTTTTTTAGTTTTAAGACCCATGTCCATTACTGGAACGCTTAATTAGTCAATTTCCAGTAATGGACACCCCATGTAGACATTGCTAAAAAAATGCAATTTCAGTAATGTTCATGGTAATACATGAAATCTTTTGACTTAACTGAAAACCTAAGTAATCAAATTTTAATTTTTACAGAATGTAGTAACATGAAATTTTTTATAAATAGCTGCTTTTAATTAATTTCGCGTAATTAATAAATTTTTCAATATTTTTATTTATTTTTTTTTATAACCTCTACTTTTACATATTTTAGAATCTGACTATCAGTAATACAAATCAGGAAGCCGAGAATGTTGGATACTACTTAGTTATCTCTTTAACCAATTTCGCCAAGTTATACAGCTCTAAAATTAAAAAGTATTCATAAAAGTTTAATTATATAGCTCTAAAAAGTGAACCCATCTCTAGCGTCCATTACTGGCACATCTACTTTACATATAAATAGCCCTTTTCAAAATTTTGTTTTATAAAAATATTTCTTTTATAATTTTTTTTTCTTAAGGTACCTCATACTAGGTACAAAAAAACTTTCTTGATAACATAACATTTAGTTACCGCTAAAATTGATACTTTTTTATGATAATTATTTTTTCATAAAAATGTGCACCAAAAAATAAAACCTGGATCAATGTCTGATTGTGACATGGTTCACTTCTAAGTGCAGGAGAAATAAACAATGGATCACACGAGGTGGGAATAGAAGGTTTAAAAAATGTAAAATTGGGTGTCTTTCGTTCTCGCCCTTCCTCCCCTTACCTTGTTCAATTTAACATACAATGATTTTGATGCAGATTTGCATTTATCCTAAGAATGATAAAATTCACTGCCAAAAAGTTTTAATTTTTCTTTTTCGCTGAATAAATAATACTATGTCTAAAAATCTAGTCACCTGGACGACGGGAATTTGTTGCGCCCTGGTTATAACTTTTCAAATGTTACTTTATATCAGGGACCCGGAGCCGGAGCGCTCCGGAGCTGTGTTTTCCCTGGAGCTGGAGCCGGAGTCGGAGCTCTAAATTTTCCCCAGTTCCAGGGCTCCTTTAGTTTTTAATATTCTTTTAAATCTTTTTTTTTTTTTTTTTTTCAGTTTTTGAAATTTCTAGGCTTAAAATATTTTAATTACATCATTATTCAGTATTTTAATTATATCATTTTTTAGGTTTTAATTATTATTATTAGAGAAGGAAACCTTCTCAAAACATGGTAACACTACTTTACTTCTACTTTCTACTTGAATTAAGTGACATCACTATTCGAAAACAAATATGGCCGCCTGTTGTTTACATGTGTAGTTGTACAATTTTGGCTGTTTGAAAAGTGTAGAAGAAATTTAAGATTTTTGTGTTTAAAATTCCACCAAACTTTCTATTTTAAAAGCAAAAGCTAAAAGGTGTCATACTTTCTGAACAAGCATTTGAAGTTTGATGAGAAGAAAAAAGCATTTTGTCAGATCTTTAATGAAGGTAGAAAGTATTTGTGAGCAAAAAATTAAACGTGTAAATTAAAATCTGCAACTCAAAAGCGCGAAGTCAGAGCCGAGTTGGAGCTGGAGCCACAGTATTTTCTCTAGGAGCGGAACTGGAGCATCAAAAATTGTTCGGCTCCGGGTCACTGCTTTATATCACTATTTAATTACTAGGAACTAGATATAACCCATCAAAACTTAATGGTACCATATAAAAAAAAAATATTATGACAGCTTTAGCTTTAAAATAATAGAAATTAACCCTTTCTGGATGACCCCCCCCCCTTTCAGAAAAAGATAAACTTATCTGCTGGTAGATGTGTGTGTAGACTGAGGGGGGAGGAAGCGTTAAGGTACTTTTGTTATCAGGGATGCTACTCCAAAAATTAGCATAAAGGATTTCGACACAGCTTTGATTTTCATCTTTTAAATAGTGGGCTGAACACAGGTGCTTGAAATCTGTGTTTGAGAATTGTGGTACAGCTAAGAAGCTTGTTTAAGAAATATATTGAATTGAATGTACTATTACCGTAGAAATGATCAAGTGTAAATATGAATGAAAAAAAATCTGAAAATGTTTATTTATAAAATGAATATTATGCGAATGTGATCATTTTTCTAATGTATTCAATCCTGCACAAGTGCGAGTTTTCCTAAAACCATTTAGGTACAAAAACATTTTTAAACTGTTGAATAAGAAAAGTTTAATGTATAATTTTTAAATTCCAAAATTAGTTTTTGTAAATTTCTTTAAATTATCCTTAAAAACATTTTAAAGATTAATATTTTTATACAAGAACAAAAGCTCTTTTATACATTTAAGTTTTTAAGTTAAAAGGAAAACACTGAATTATTATTTTTTTAATATTGTTTGTATATTGTCTGATTTTCTTGTTCATCTTTAATTAACTGCTACTCTATTTACAATATTCTATTATCTTTAAGGCTATTAGGGACTCAACTTTGCTTCACATCACTTTTTTTTCTCAACTGTGTTCATATCGAATATATCAAATTTTATTGCTGTTTCTTATCCACACAACAAAACAATGTTGTTTTTTTTCTTTTCGGAGGGAGTAACCTCACTTACCGTTCTGTCAGACTTTCTATAGATCCCTATAAAAATCTTAGTGATAAATGCAAATAGACGTTACTAATTACCTACAATTAAAAGAAACTCCTAACTTTGTGGTTGTAAAATTTGAATATTGGAGAAAATTACAAATGTAGTTATTCCTGTTCAAAAGCCCAGATTTGCAATTTATTATTATTTTTTTTAATTAATCTTTATCAATTTTTAATCTTCATAAATTTAATATTGGATTGGAACAAAATATATTTAAAATTGCGATTCCCCAATGGCCTTAATATTTAAAATATACATGTGTATTTACAATTAAGGGCCATTCCAGGTCACATGTGGTATAGGTCAAAATTGGGAAATTTCATTAGCGGCCACTTTTTTATTTCAAAATGCTAAACAGTAAAATTTCTATAATTATTAATCTAAAACCGAGTATCCCAAATGTATGTTAATTCAAATATACTGGAACCAAAAAAAAGTAGAATCCTTGATGAAATGCAAGAAATTTTTTTTATCTCCTTGTAAAAAAGTGGCCGCTGATAGACAATTTTTCACTAGCCACTTCTTTTCATTTACTGGGCCAGTGGCTAGTGCTAATTTTGACCTTTAACGTGTGGGACAGCTTTTCGACATATTACGGCTATTTTAACAATCCTGTTATATCCTCAAATTAAAACAAGTATGCTAATATAATAATTTCTAGGGTTTTTGTTATTTTCAATGTAGAGTTTATATTTTAACAACTTATAAGTTAACAGCTATAAAGTATTTATTTAAGTGTCACATGCAGGACTGTATTTCATGGAATGGCCCTAAATAAGTTTATAACATAAAATTTATTTTAAATTATTCAAAACATTTTTAGATGAAGGAATCGATGAAGAAAGTTTTGCATTATTGGACGATTCAACAATTGGACTTCTTATTCCTAAAGCTGGCCCCCGCTTGAAATTTAAAAAATATTTCGAATCGTTTCTTGCTTCCGTCCATCTTGATTCTCTTGATGTTTCCACCATTTCTGATCCTAGTAGCTCACTTTCTAGTTTAGAAATGGAAACTTCTGTACCTATTGTAGCTAATAATGCATGTGCTACAGTCACTGTGCCTGATCCAGATACTGTTGCTGAATCTGTACATATATCTAGTCCACTTCTCTCACCTGGGTATTCTACATGTACTTCTGTGGATACTTTTTCAAAGGTGTTGGATATCAAAAGGATAGTTAAGAAGAAGCTACCAGACATTTATAAAAAGTTAATTGAAGGGGATCCTTCCCAAATAAACATATTAGATAAGTATAAAATCAATAGACTTTTAGTAGATTCCCATATTCAACAGTATGATTGTAGGCCAACAACTAAAGATAAAGTTGAACTCGCAAAACATATTGTGAAGACGTTTCCAGTTTTAAAAGGAACCGATGGGGAAGGTTTTGTAAGTAATTTCTCTGTTAGTTTCTTTTTGCATGAAACTGTGTTGAGCATTCATTTTATATTAACCCGAAATATTTTTCAATGAGTAGATAAGTAAAAAATGTGTAAATACTGAAACTAATTAAGTTCTTTTCTCCATATTAATTAAATGTTAAGAGCTCATTTTTGTTTTTCTTAGGAGCAGTGGTTTTGTCCAGGTGTTAAAGGTTCACCAGCAAGAGGATTTATAGCTGAACGATTCAGGAATTTCCGACTGAGAAACTTTTCATCCTCTGAGAAAGAAGAATTAGGCATTCAAAGACTAAAGAAAGAACCGTTGGGAAAAATAAAAAATATAGGAGTTGAAGATACATCGATTCAGTTTATACAAAAGCAACAATGGTTGAAAGAAAACTCACAGCCAATAGATCAAGTACTGAAGCTAATGTCAGAGACATTTAATGGGCGGCGATATCAGATTTTTAAAAACCCAGAAAGCGTGATCGAGTCATGGCCAAGACTATTAGATCAACATGTAGTAAGTAATTAATATAATTTTACAATACTTTTAATAGTATTTTAGTAGTATAGTAATTTTAATTAGTATCATATCACACTCAGCAGAACAGTAATCATATCACATTCAGTAATATACATACATGAATTACTATTATTAACATAAACATATAAACTGATCATTGTATATACCCTGCAGTATAAGATGGCAAACATTACATGAAACTTTATTGTATCGTAGTAAATTAGTAGGGATAGGGATTAGGGATTTACCGAATAGTTGATTCGGTATTTGGTGGTTCGACATGTAAATCGAATATCTGGCTTCGTCCGAATAATAGCAGGTAAGTATTTTCTTAGAAGTAGAATCCTCTGTTACTTAGCAGTAGAATAGGCTAAACAACGAGTTTCAATATTATGTGCATGAGGTCAGAGTTCAGCTGCACTACAAAAAAAAAAGTCAAAGGCCATTTTTAATTTTAGAAAACTTTTTCCTTCCTAAAATAGTCTACATAGGTGTGAAATCAAAGCAACTGCCTACAACAGAGAAAAAAAAAGTAAGGAAGGTGTGCATTATCATTTAATTTTATTTACTTCTACATTGGTTTTTTTTTAATTTAAATTTATTTAATGTATATTTTCTTTAATATACACATCAAATAAGTATACCCGTATGCCTATCCTATAGCTTTTATAACCATTATATCAAAATCGCTCAAATTTCTTTTCTTCATCACCAAAATGTTAAAATATTAATCAAAATATAAATATTCTATCAATAATTTGACGGAAAATAGTTAAATGTACAAACTGATATGATACCTTTTGTATTTTGAGAACATTCCTATTCAATATGTTTATAATTAGGCAATAAGTAAATCAGCTTAATGACAATTGTTTCTTTGTATTTGAATGAACTTTTGTTTTTCTGACAATCCTTATCCTCAATAATACCCTGTATAGTTTAATACTTTCATAGCTTATTTTTGAGTACTGACTAGTGATAAAATAATTAAAAATAAGTGATAGGTTAATGAGTTTGTGAGTGGGAAGAAGTCGTTAAATTTTTTTGTGCAATTAGATTTAAGAATAAAAATGTAACTGAATTAAATTATTGAGAATTTAATTTTAATTAAAGCGTATTAAAAAAGCTAATATATGCAAAAATGTGTATTAAAAAGTTTCAAGTATTCGGTTGCTGAATACCGAAGCTTCGGTACACACTTCGACCGAAGCTTCGGTATTCGGCAAAATTGCTGCTTCGGTCAATCCCTAATAGGATAGGAATGAACCGAATATTCAGTATTTGGCCATCTTACCAAATATTCGGTTTGGCTGAATATCAAACTATTAGTTCTGTCTGAATATCGGCGTACCGAATACTTAAAAAAAACCTTGTACAACTTCTAATTTTAACTGTCGACTTATAACGATATTCAGAACAATTAAATAAATAGAATCATATATAAATAAAAACAATAATAATTTTACATTATTTGCTGTTTGTAAAATTTCAGTTCAGAAAATTAGTAAATAATGTTTTAAAAAAAGTTTTTCTTGACCATATTATCTCCATTAAAAGTTTGTTGAAAGATTTTAGGAACAACCTGTGTGCTTACAATCTCTGAAAATGATCGCAAATTTCAGACACCTAGGATGCATTTAAAATTTGCCTTGCTGAGTTGCCATCATTTGAATAGATTGTATTATTTATTAATTTTTACTTCAGTCTCTTCTGGACAAATAAAGAGTATATATGACCCTGTGAAGTTTTCTTCCAAATTTTTTCACAATTTCTCCTTGATTTTAAAATGTTTGTTTTAGAATTTAAGAAAATGTTAATTTGTTTTAATTCACAGATGAAATCATGAAATTTAAAATTTTATTAATTAAAAAAGTTTATAACTATCCTATTCTTAAATAACTCAAAGTAGATTTTTTTCAGTATAAAGTTTACTTATAAAAAGCTCTTGTTTATCCAAATGTTATTTTCTGTATTAAGTATTATGTAAATTTTTTAAAAAAAATTAATATTTTAATGCCTTTTGAAATAAAAAATTATTTGGCCGAATATTCGGTATTCGGTTCCCCTGTAGGCCGAATATTCGACATTCGGCCAAAATCATTAATCGGTGCATGCCTATAAATTAGCAAAGAATAAAATTAAAATAAAAATAAAAACATACAATCAGGGCTGATTCTGTTCCGAATTTTTCGAAAATTTAAAACTATTAAACTATAATTTTAACATATCGGTCATCTGTCTGAAAATTCAGACATAAAAAAAATCATGAATTTTGACAAATGGGCACCGAAAAAATCCATTTAATCAAAACGTCATGGGGAAATTTGTCAAAGCATCACAGTGAAAAATGCAAATTCCGTAAAAGGATCACAGGGGAAAACTTGAATTTCGTCAAAAGATCACTGGAAAAGAACTCAAATTTTGTAAAAGGGTCTCACAATCTTTTTATTATCATAGCTATTAATATAATTGTATTTAATATTATAATTGCATCTCTTATTGTATATTAAACTTTTTATAGATTGATGCTGAATTCAAATTAATTTTTGATGAAAGGAAAGGTGACAGCTTTTGTTCAGAATTTGGAATAGTTTCAAATTCCATCATCTTACAAGCTAGGCATTGCGGGAGGTCTGCAGCTGAGGAATTTGCAAATCGCCTTGAATTAGATTTGAGTACAGCTGAACCCTGCAATGAAAGTATGCAGTAAATATTTATGTGCATGTATAGTAAATTTCTAAATGTATATTCTATAGTAAATTCATTACTTTTACTAAAATAAATTTAACTGGTCTATTAAAATTTTTGACATGGCAGTGATGGAACAGCTGCGCCAAATCGATAATGCTGCGCATTTCTGCACCAAAACGATTATTTTTCAACAAGATTGCGCCCAACTGCGCCAATTCAATAATAATTCTTGAGCCAAATCGATCATTTTCCACCCGAATTTTGCCAAAAGATCGCAAAAAACATGCGATGTTTCTCAAATGATCACGAAAAAAAAAGTGAATTTTAACAAAGGGTCGCTAATTTCGTTAAAAAAACGCGAAAAAACTTGATTTCGTTAAAAGGATCGCAAATAACATGCAAATTTCGTCTGAAAATCGCGAAAAACAGCAAATTTTGTCAAAAGATTTCGAAAAACTGCAAATTTCGTCAAAAGATTTCGAAAAACACGCTAATTTCGTCAAAAGATAGCGAAAAATACGCAAATTTTGTGAAAGAGTCGTGGAAAAAAAGCGAATTTCGTCAAAGAATCGCAGAAAAAAACGTGAATTTCGTTAAAGAGTACCAAAATGACATTTTGATGCTCCAAAATGAGCGTTTTTGCTGCACCAAAATAAGGTTCATGCTGTTCCATCACTGACATGGTATTTTTAAGGTGTAATTTTCTAAATGCGTATGCTATAGCAAATTCATTACTTTTACTAAAATAAATTTAATTGTTCTATTAACATTTTTGACAGGATGTTTCTTGTGAAATTTTGCAATTTATTTGTCCCCCAATCTTGTGCAAATAAAAATAGCATAATAAAAAAAATGATCCTTTTTTTGTGTGTGTGTGTGGGGGGGGGGGGTGCATTTTCTACCTATATTTTTCCCTCTGACAAACTCATTTTACATTTCCACTTATGAATCTTCCACAGAAAGTATGAATGTCTCTTTAAACAAACACAGTTAAAAATTAAAATACTGTGAAAGGACTGTTTTAGTAGAATAGAATAAATAAAATAAAGCAAATTTTATGATGCTGTCCTTGTGTAGAAAATACAAATCTGTGAGTGGTTCTTTTTGTAAAATATAATCCCAACAAAAAGTTTTCGGTAAAAAAAAAAAAGCGCCAAGTTCTCCTTAATGTTTCAGCAAGAAAAAGCAGTGATATCTGAAGTTCGCACAAGTTAAAAGCCAAACATCCCAAATCTTTCATTGAAAATGGCTTCCTGCGACTTGGCCGTTAATGCCTTCTACAGCATTTCAAAATTAATGATTGGAAATTACGCATTTATGAATTATTTAAATATTAAAAGTAATATTAGAATGCAAAGTGGCAAATTCACATAAAGACATTATAAGTAAAAGATTTCTGTTGATTACAGATCATTTAGTCCAGGGGTGTCCAACTGTGGCCCGACGGATACCACTAAAATTTTACAGTTATCTTTGCCTTATCTGCGATTTGCTGCGATTCAACTTGTCGACTATTTCTTTAAAATTTTAGTGGTATCCGGTGGGCCACAGTTGGACACCCCTGATTTAGTCCCCTTGTTGTTTAATTGCCATTTTGTACGGCCTAAAGCTAAAGCTATTAACGTAAAACCCAAGAAATAAAACAAAATTTATTTACTTCAAATCTCACAATATGTTACATTATATTTTGTATATATGCATATATTTGTTACATATATTTATTATACAATGTATAATATTGAAATCTTGTGTTGACGAGAGATTTTTTTCGTTTGAACATTTATTATAGTTTGTTTGCATACATTAAGAGGTATTCGATTTATAAACTGTTAAAAGCTGATACTAATTATGTTTTAGCAATTAGGGATATTATTTCCTGAATACAAGTATTTTGTTATTTTTAACTTCTAAGCATTTAAATAGACTGAAGTTGTTTAAATGCTTTTTTCAAATGTGTATTTTATTTCTGTACTCTGTGCCACAAAATGCCTAAAATAATCAAAAAATGTAGTTGGCATGTAGCTCATTTGTACATATTTTAAAATTTGAAGAACTCTCTCGAAGGCATTAACGACCAAGTCGCAAGAAGCCATTTTCAATGAAAGATTTGGGATGTTTGGCTTATAACTTGTGCGAACTTCAGATATCACTGCTTTTTCTGGCCGAAACAATAAGGAGAACTTGGCGCTTTTTTTTTACCGAAAACTTTTTGTTGGGATATCACTACTTTTTGTATGTTTTTTCAAGTTTGTTATTCTAAACTGTATTAATATGAAAAAACTTAAATTTCGGTACTTTTATGTTAGCCGGGAACAAATCTCCTCATTAGCCTTTTGTTTTTTCGCCAATAGCAGTTTTCATTTTTCACATGTGTAAATTAGAAACAATGCTTTGGTTTTCAAATAAAATATTTTGGTTTATGTTATTATTTCTTATTTATTTATTTATTTATTTCTATGTTAAATATTCTATTAAATAAAATGAGGGAAATGCATCTATTTTAAATGAGATGACTAAAAAGTATATATCTTTAAATGAAATGAATGCAATATGAACAATGGAGTTGGGAACAGTACTTGGCGATTTGCCACTTGCGCCCGGCTAACATAAAAATACCTAAATTTATTTTATTGAGCTTTACAAATTTATACTTTATTTTTTTTTTATGTTAAAGTACTAGCCGCCTCTAGCAAGCAGTAGGGGAGAGTGGTAATGAAAGGGCCATGGGGATGAATGGGCTTTTGTTAGAAATGAAATATTATTTGTGATGAAATAGTTGAAAAGATCATCTCAAAATATCAAATAAATACCTTGCACAAATTTTAAATTTAAACTGTTTTGCAATATTATTTTTTATTCAATTTACGTAATAAGTGCAATGTGATATAATTTCTCCTATTTGAGACTTCTAACTCATGTTAACGAATTTATTATTTTACAATATCCTTTCTCTTTTAAAATTCACGTGTAAATATACTTTTTATGACGTAATTTTAAATAAGTTCCTGCTTTTTATAATTATTTAATTCTAATTTGAAGGGTTTTTCCTTTTTATGATAGTTACGTGTAAATAATTTTTTTATTTGATGCAAACATTATTGTTTGCGTTGTTTATATAGTTGGCAACAGTTTAAATTCATACCATTTTTTAAAATATGTAAAAAATATCTCGAAGTGCTGAAAATTTGAATTTAAAATAGAAATAAAACCTCAAAAAATGAGTCAAATTAAAAAAAATACATGCAATCTGCACACCGGGAACTTCTAACGAATAAAATGATCTAAAAATGATTAAATCCCCATGTATAGTTTTTGCTCCTATAAAACTTTTTTAATGGAACGATTTTGTCCAACTTTAGCATTAAATATCTCTTAAAATAATTCTTCGATTTGAAAACTGTCTGCATCAGCGTCTTTATCAAACATTTCTCTATAACACCACCGATTTTCATATTTTTTTATGCAATAGTTTTCTTAATATTAACGAAGAAAAACCTCTGGTCACAAAATATTCAAAACCGGCGGCGGTGTTGACGGTGTTAGTTACTTTTTTTTTAGAATACAGAGAAACTTTTAGAGTACCAGATAAAACATGTTCATCAGCACATGCAATTTTTCATTTTACATGCATAGAAACATGACCTAGACTCGTTATGTCTCATGTTGACTGCTGAGATGAAGTGTTAAAAGTAGAAATTACTTCTATCAATAATTTAAAGCACTTAAATTACAAAAAAAAATAAAATATTAAATTTGCTCTAAAAATTCCAAATTGTTTTTTTGACAAAAAAACCCAACTGGTTTAAACCGTGCCAACCCCTCCTAAAAGAACCATTTTTTTACTTATTGACCCATATCTTATTCTAATGAAACAAAGTTTTGCTCTGTGCTCTATGGCTAGAAAAAAAATACCAAGTGTATTTCAAGGCTGAAAATTTGAGTGAGGGTAGTCCAAGGCCCATGGCTGCAAGTCTTCCGTCAGGCGTCACCAGGACAGATTTCAGTCTTTTAAAAATTCCCTAGAACAGTATCAAGATGAATATTTTTTAAATTTCCACACATTCTTGAATTTTATATACTTTAACCTTTTAACTTCAGCTGGGGGGGGGGGGGGGAATCAAAAATATTTTCAGTCCTGGCACATTTTGTAACTTTTACCCATACCAAGACCTTTTTTGATGCACCAGAGAATTTTCATTTTTTTTTGTTAATTAGTCAAGATATTAATTAAAAATGATAATGAACTCTCATCAAAACCTCATCTCTTATTCTGTGTCAACCAATAATGCATGCCTAGTGTCAGATTGCGCATTAGGAGGAAATGAAGATCCAAACATACATTTTACTTTGTGTCTTTTCACAGTTTTGTGCGGATGGAGCTGATGTGGAAAAAAAAAAAAAACACAGTTCTTTATCAACTAGATATCAATATTTTTGTTTTCAAACTTTTGTCGAGTTCTATAACTGTCATATTTATATTATAACTACAGAATATCTCAAACAATTCAGACAAGAACTAGTAAAATAAACCAAGTGAAAAAATGTCTTCTTAAAAGCAGTTTTATCACTAAAAATAAATATTTTTTCAAGAATTTTTTCACTTAAAAATATAAATTCAGACAAAATAGTCAAATATATGAAATCATAATTTTGAGGCTTATTTAAGGTTATTATCATATGCCTGGGCAATGGCGGTTCAGCTAGTAGGTGTTATACTTAAGCTTATGATTTCAGAGAAATCTAAAATTTGGTATTTACAAAGTTTTTTCCTCTTTCAGAAATTTGTTGTGCATTAATTTTACTCCCAATGTTACTTCCCCAAGGAGTATTTAGAAAATCTGGTTCCAAAAATTCCAAGCAGATGAAAATAAAACCCACTGGGACCCAGTCTCTTGATCATTTCATCCAATTTCTACCTGTATGTATCCTTCTATTGTATAATTTACACCTTGTTTTATCCCCATATTAACTTTTACCAAAAATTTTGATTTGTTGGATGTTATCACCAATAAACAGGCACATAGCAAGAGAGGTGGCTGAAGTACGTTTAGAAAGTTTAAAAAATCTTTCTCTAATTATAATAGAGATAATGATGATAGATCTCTATTGATAATAAAATATCCGCTGGCAACTAATTTTTAATTCTGTCTTGCACCACTTTCTCAAACCAAAATATTTTCACATATACACTACCTGACATTGAAAATGCAACACCAGGAAAGAGTAGCCAGAAAATGATGAAACTCGACAAACAGAGAGCGACAGCAACGGAGAATAGTTGAATTGAACAATATTTCGAAATGATAGTCATAATACAAAGCAAAAATAGCATCAGCTCAGTAGGATGTAGGACCACCGTGGATAACAATACATGAAGCAACACGTCTAGGTACAGAGTCAATGAGAGTACTACAATGGTTCTGGTCGATATGGGAACATTCAGGGTGTCTTGAACACACTCCAAAATGGAGGTAGAAGTGGCTTGCGTGTTCACTACTGCTTTTCAGGGGAAGCGTCTATCCACATGTCCTGACGTCACTCTGGCTGCACCGGCACCCTTCAAACTTTCCACACTCCCTCGTTCCAACCATCTTCGTCACAGCTGGTGCACCGTGGACGCATCCAGATGTGTCTCAGTTGCGAATTGCCATATGGACCAACCTGTCCTTCTCAGTCCAATTACAATGCTCCTCGTAAAATCGTCTGTCTGCTGTAAATGCCTCCGTTGACAATGGCCTGGTATTCTCTGACAAGAACAAAATTTCTACGATGATTTCCCTAGCAGAAGTAAAGCTACGAATATTGCCCATTTTGCAGGTTCCTTCCCTTATATCTTATTCAACATGCGTTGGAGAGCTGCACATTTCACATCGTTTGAATAACTCGATGACATACATCTATCCTGAAATTTGCATAAATATCTGGCCTCTCCTACTTTTTGGTGTTGCATGTTCAATGTCACATAGTGTACTTTGACAATGTGTGCTAGTGAAATGTACTAAAAAGTTTTATCTTTTAAAATAGTGGTGCGAATAGAATATAAAAATAGTCACTAGTACAGTTTTCTGATCATAAGATAAAATTTCACTTAAGAATTTTTGACATGGGCATCAAGTATGCTATAAAGAGGAATACACCTTAGTTTAAGCCTTATTTTTTTATCCACACTTTAAAGTGTGCAAATTATTGCTATCATATCAGAAAAAATTCCAAGATTGAGCCCCTTCTGAAGGAAAATCCTGGTTATGGGCCTGTCAATAACTCTTGTGATTGTTGATTTACATTAAAAATTAGTTGTATTATTATAAATTCAAAAAACTCCCGACTATCCAGCCTAATGTGGCAGAAGGGTAGTCTGGATAACAAAAAAGCCGGATAGGCCGGAGTTCTATAAATATTTACTCACTTTCTGCCCCCTCTCCCCCCCATTATATTAAAAACGCATGTTACACATTTTAAGATGAATTTTATATATAGAGAGAGTACATACAGATTCAAAATAAGTAAAACGTAAGTCTAATTCGTAAAAACATTAGTAAATCCTATTTTACTGTTTATTGATAAATGATTTCACAAATGTGAAAAGTTATGCATAAGATGAAAGAGTCAAAATTTAGTTTTCGAAAAGTCCTTGCTAGATGACTGCTTCTCCCTGTTAGCCTTCTTCCGCGACCCTCTTCGTTTATCAACCATTTCGTTAATCTTCAATGAATAAGCACGAAGCACACCAAAAGACCATATGAAAGTAACCAAGATAAGCAGAAAAGAACGTCCGCACTTGTTAACATCCGTTGCATAACTGACGAAACAGGCTATAAAGCCATAATCCCCCCCCCCCCGGTCCCTTCCTGTCTGTCTCTGCAATTGCATTCTACAAGCACTTCTTGCTCCTTCCAGTCGTGAATTAGCACTTTCCTACGGATGGGAACTTGCCTGTCTCGGCCGCTTGCAACATTCTTCATTTTTTTTACTAGGCCGGATAGTTGGGAGTTTACTGTATCAAGCATTATATTTTGAGTGAGGTTTATATGATAACAACAGTAGGATAATTATCACGTTATTGTTTTCAAAACAATTCAATTAAAAATATTTTGTAATAAATTCTAAAATTACTACATAAATGTTACCCCACAAAAATGTAACACTTCTCATTATTTATTTATTTTTGAATTTAGTTTGTAAGTGCTGATAATTCTGTATTTATTATTTATATCCAAATCTTGTAAAAGATATATGCTATTAGATTATTACAGCAAGATTGCTATTGAAAATTAAGAGTGTAGTATTTATATAATTCACTTACAGGAGCTCACCAAAAGAGTTAATTACACAACACAAAGTTCATGCAATCAGTATATATTTCTGAAGTGCCCTAAATCATGTTGCTTTTGTAAATTGTGGACAGGGTTACTACAATCAAGGAAATTATTGCACTTATTATTTTTAAAGTGTTTTTCTTTTGTTTATAGGTAGGTCAAGGCATCGAAAAGTTTATGAAAGAAGACAGACTATTGGGTGGAGAACGTAAACAACCGTTTGTATTAGCTATTGGCGAAAAGTTAAACCCTGTACAAACCTTTTTAATTTTTGAAAACCATTGTATAGAAACAAGTAGTATGTTAAAAGCAGTTGATTTATGCTTTAAGATAACTTATATTTTAAACTTGGAATTTTCTCCTTACTGCAGTAATGTATGGAATTTTCTAAATGTCTGTTTTTATAAATGTGATGCACAAAATGAAATGGCATCTTGTATCAGAGAACTGAAAGAACGGATTTTTTTAAGTGTGTAAATATCATATTTTTACTTTGCATTGTACAATTATGAAACTTTTCATCTTATTTATCCTTTTTTTATTATTATTGATATTAACTGAATGTCATAATATTTTAGTCTAATGTAAATTTTATTTCATTTGAGATATAAGTAATTTCTTTGGGGCTGGTGTAGGGAAAGCCTTTCATCTCCTTACTGTAGTAATGTATGGAACTTTCTCAATGTCTGTTTTTATACTAAATGTGATGCACAAAAAATAAAATGAAGAGACATCCTATATCAGTGAACTAAAAAGGACTATTAACATAATATTTTAATCTTAATGTAAATTGTCATTTGAGAAATAAATATTCTCATAGGGGGTTGGGGTCACTTTCAAATTTCTGCACTTGTTTTGGACTGAATTAAAAGAACATTTAAATTCTGTTTTTTTCTTCTTATATTTTATCAGCTATAATTTGTATTTAAAAATTTGCAGCCATGTTTTGTTCACTTTGCAAAAAAAAATTTCGAAATCCACATGATCTTTGCCGTCACATTAGAAATTATCATAAGACATGTAAACTTAAACCGTATGTGTGTTATGATGAAAGCTGTAGACAAGCATTTAAGAGGTTGTTTAACTATGAGAGACATCTTAAAAGATTTCATACTAGTGACATAGAAATAGACATTTCAGAAAGTCGTAATTTTTCAAATCAGCCGATAAATAGTAAAGATAGTGATTTATCTTCTGATGATCTAACCTCAAATCGATATTCTCAAATCGATTTTTTGGGTGATTCAGAAATATGTAAACATGAACAATTTCAAAATGATATTTTGCAATATTGCTGTGAAACATGTAGCAAAAGCAGTGTACCTTTTTCTAGTATTATCTCATCTATCAGCAGTACTTCATCTTTTCTGTACAATACTGTAAATTATTTAAAATCGGAAACAGTAAAATTTTTAACTGAAAATGGAATGAAATGTGAAAAAAACACAAAATCACTTACGGCAACATTTAATTTTGCTGCTTCTTCATTGTCTACATTTGATTCAAAACATAAAATAGTGAATGCCATTAAAGCAAGTGGTCGCTATGTTGAGCCAAAGGAGATTACTTTAGGTACACGTTTTGAACAAAAGTTTATAGATGGCGTACCTCACCAAATTCTTAAAAATGACACATGCCAATACATAAGTATAGTAGATACAATGAAAAAAATTATTTCTATTGATGGCTTTTTGCATATTTTCAAAACATACAAACAAAATAAAAGTCTTAGAAATGCAACCCTTTGTAGTATCCAAGATGGATTTTATTATTATTCCAATGCAATTTTAAGCTCTGTGGATACAATAGTAATCGAGTTGTATATAGATGATGTGGAGCTTACAAATCCATTGGGGTCACATACCGGTGTACATAAATTAGGATTCGTATATTTTAAAATTAAAGATTTGCCTGTGCACCTTCAATCTTCATTAGATTCAATATTTATAACTAACATACACTATTCTCTTGATGTCGAAAAATATGGTTATCGGACAATACTAGATAGACTTGTTCATGATTTGAAAAAGCTTTCAGATGAAGGTATAGAATTTCAGGGAAATATATACAAAGTTGTAATTTGGCAAGTGGTAGGTGATAATTTAGGGTTGAATAAACTGCTGGGGTTTGTTGAGAGCTTTTCTGCTAATTTTTGTTGTAGATTTTGTCTAGCAAAAAAAGATATTTTGTATAAAATGGTAAAGGAAGATATTAGTTTACTACGTAACAAAACTGAGCATGACATGCATGTTAATAAAGTGTCTTCTGGTGACATAACAGTATCAGAATGTGGTGTTAAAACTCCTTGCTGCCTAAATGATTTAAATTATTGGCATGTGACAAATAATTTGGTTGTAGATGTAATGCACGATCTTTTTGAAGGTTGGTGTGCTAGTGAAACCTTCTTGATATTACACCAGTTTGTTTTTAAAGCCAAGATTTTCACTTATAGTCTTTTAAATGATAGGATAATAAATTTTAATTATGGTAAATATGAATCAAGTTCTAAACCAGTGTCAATAAACAGAGAAAAACTTTTAAATCTTGATGGTTCTAGTGGGCAAAGTGCATCTCAAATGTGGACCTTGATTCGAAACATACCCTTATTAATTGGTGACAAAATTTCTGAAGATAACGAATTTTGGCAGTTATTTAATCTTATGTTGAAATTAATTGATACTATTATGGCTCCAGTAATTACATTACCTGAAACTTTTGAACTGGCAGAAAATATAGCAGATCATCACAAACTTTTTTTAGAGCTTTTTCCAGATAAACATTTATCACCAAAAATGCATTTTGCAGTACATTATCCTAGGATCATAAGGCAGCTAGGGCCTCCAGTTATGTATTGGAGCATGCGTTATGAAAGCAAACATTATCCTTCAAAAAGATGTGCATCAGCTAGCAAAAATTTTATAAATGTTGCTAAAACAGTAGCCACACGCCATCAATTACAAATTGCACATACTTTACATGAGAAATATTTTAGATGTAATGCAATATCAAATATGTTAGAAACAACATATGCAAAAATGCATAGTTTAAAGGAACACAATTTTAAACTTGAAGTAAATGGTTTGAGTGACAATTCAGAAGTAATGCAGTGTAATGGTTTTCGTTATAATGGCACAGTATATTCAAAAAATATGGTTGTATTTGTTTCTTGTATTGATGAGTTACCTATTTTTGGTAAAATAAAAAAAATGTTTGTCCATAATAATAATGCATTTTTAATTTGTGATTTGTTTGAGTCTTTAGGTTTTGACAGCCATTTTCACTCATATGTAGTAAGCTCTACTGGTGCTGTTAATCTAATAAACATAAAAGATTTATTTAACTATGTTCCATTGCATATAAGAAACTCATATGATTTAAATGACAAATCAATGTATGTTACACTGCGGTATAATCCATGCTGTACAAATGAAAAGTTTGAAATAATTTAAAAAATTGCTTGTTTTGTAAATAAATTTATATTTAGTTTTGTTTTGGTTTTTTTGTTAAAATTATGGATCTCAGGAAACTGTTGTTGTAAATCTTCAGTATTTAATTGAACTAGTTTTATGGATCAGTGGTGAGTTAATATTTAGTAATTGTTTTCTTTATAGTACAGTCAGTTTTATGTTTCTAATTAGCCAAAAATTTGTTAATTTGTATGGGGTTGTATCATATGTTTTGTGGGAAGGGATTTTTTATATTGTACAATACAAAGCAGCAGTAAAACACCTATTTTAATTGTATTTTAATAGCTGATTGGCTTTCATTATTTTTCATGGTTTGAAATAATAACCATAGAATGTATTGTCCAAAGTTGTTAAATTTGGAAAATAAAATCTAACTTAAACTGTTGTGTAATTAAAATATAACATTTAAAAAGAAAATTTTGAAAACGCTTTTGCATTTTATGTAAATATTAGCATGGTTGCATCCAGCTGTTTTTTCTATGGGCAGCAAACTTTAATTTTGTCCATTTTATTTATCTATTTGCCATACTTCATATACTTTTCTTAATGTCTCTGCTTTCACAATCTTTTCTCAACTCTCGTGCATCAATGTGCTTTTTTAGGTAAAAGAATCGACAAAGAAAGTTTTACATTGTTGAATAGTTCAACAATAGCAATAACATTATAATAAAATTCCAGCATCTTTTCGTTCCAATGATCATCTTGGTCTATTTGAAAATTTTCTTGTTTAGACATAAATGTTGACACCATTTCAAATCCCAATAGCTTTCTTTCTCGTTTGGAAATAGAAACATGTGATGTTTTACCATAGCTAATAATGTATCTGCTATTATACCTGTCCAGATAATTCTGAGTGTCTGCTCTTTTACTGCAAATACATCTGAACCACTTCCTTCACTTAGATGTTTTGCTTATCTCTCTACGTATAACTTTATTAAAAAGATTTATATTAAGGAGATTGTTAAGTTAAGAAGTTGACACGCATTTATCTAAAACTAACTGAAGGGGATCCAGCTATATATTAGATAAATACAAAGTTTTGGCAGCTTTTTAACAGTTTCACATTCAAAAGTATGATTGTATGCCAATGTGCCTGTATATTTGTCTGAATTTTTACCTGCATCTGTGTTTTAATAGGTTATTATTGAACAAAAGATCACTATAAAAAAGGACTAGCTGTCTTCACTGGCTAGTGGGCCCCAGAACCTCTTGTGAAAAACTAACCTCAAACCAAAAAAAACTCAGTCTCGTCTCCCTGCTGCCGGTAGGCTCCTCATTACATGAAAAATTTCCTAAAATCTGACCTGGGGCCGAATGAATCTCTGACTCGTTTCCCTTTTGCCGATGGCACTATATTTAATCATAAATTGTTTATGATAACTAACGGTTTTAATTTCCACACGAGTTTATGCATATATAATCACATTACATTGCCTATAAGCCAGAAAAGTAGCCAAATTTGTATGTCGATGGATCTCCCTTCCAAAGTCAAGTTTAATGTTTTTTAATTAAGATTCTTTAATTTACTTTCAAAATTTTGAATGTTATCTTGCAACTTTTATCTCTTGAAACAATTTAGTAGCTTTTTGCTAGAATCTACATTAGTCAGAGATAATGGTTGCATATGAAACTAATGCAAAACTACTCTGCAATAAATAGTTTAATTATTATGTTTACCATTTTTTAAAAAACTTGAATTGTTATTCAGCCGCAAACTTTCAATGAATATTCCCACTCTTCTTGAGGGCTGCTATATTCCTCACCGGTATAAATTTGTGTCTTCTTTCCCTCATTTCTTGCTTATGTGCTTCTGTCTCTCTAGTGAGCATACAATACCGCCTTCCGTTCCACTTACTGTACTTCCAAAAATACAGTAAATGAAACCAAACATTACAGATTGGATGGAAGGTGGTACTGTATGCTTACCGGACAGAGAAGCACACAAGTGAGAAAGAAGGGAAAGCAGACATACGTCACATCTGCAAGGAATATAGCAGCCCTCAAGAAGACAGGGAATAGCCGTCGAAAGCACCAGACTAAAATCAAATAATTAAAAAAAAAAAATCAAATAATAATAGATTTGAATTTGACCTGTAATGAATAAATGTCATAACAAATAATTTGGTTTCAATACTTTCTGATGTATTTTGAGTTTTGTAGTATTTAAAACACTTGGCAATTTTGTACTGACTGTTTTTTTTTTAATATATATATTAAGTTTCTATTTTTGTACTGATGCTTTGTGTTTTATCGATTGTAAAAATACTTGTTAGATTTGAAATAAACAATTTTGATATTACTTTAGTTTTATTTTTATGTTTATTAATTATAATGGGCATAATGAGTTTCTAGTAACTTTAAGGTATAGCAGAAGAACGTGAAGTAATCTTTTTGAATAAAAGAAAGGCTCTTTTCATGAATAAAAGTTAGAGGCTCGCGTAATTTTAAGTTTACAATTGAGCAATTTTTAAGCAAATATCAAACTGCTCAATTAGAAAATTTATAAAAAATATGTATATTCAGTAGCTGAAGTTTTACTTAAAAATTATTTAACTTCCTATTGCTTTTAGCTGTGACCATTTATTTAAAAAAAAAAACGAGCAATAAACAAGAATTGCCTTTGGTACATACCATAAAAATGTTTGAAATCAAACATATGACAAAGGAAAGCAATGATTTCATAGTACAGTTGACTCCCTCTAATTCGCACATAATTGCAGATGTACACAATAAAACTTTAAGTTCAGATGTAGGGTCAAAATGACAAACATTTTTAGTTTTTTATCATTCCGTATGTATTTTAATGTTATTTTCGATATGACTGAACTCATGGTTTTTCATGAAGGAAGCATAAATTTATTTCTGGAGAAAATCAAGATTTTGCTTATATCAATGGTAATCACAATCTTTTTAGCAAATATATTTATGTAATAATCGAGCTTTTCTGTTATTAAGTCTGGCTAAACCTGAAGCAAAACTTCCTTATTTCATGAATTTGATATAAATTAATAGGGTACCTTTAAGAGGAAAGTTTCATTGAATAATTCAAGGAAAATGTACCTCATCTTTATTATGGATATTTAATTGACATTTACTTGATACTTTGACCTTTACTTTTGATAATTTAATCATTTTAAAAATTATCTTGATTTTTATTATTTTAGTTTATTACTTAGCTTAATTATTTTACTATATTGCAAGCATTCATTATACAGTTTAAAAAATGTAAACAAATCGATAATCAGAAATCCACACAACCTCTTGTCCCAAGCTGTGCGGATTTGAGAGAGTCTACTGTATTTGTTTTTTTTTTAAAGCCCCCTAAGGTATGCTATTTCTTTCTCCCAGCTTATTTTGTCTCCAAAAAATAGTGTTACCTTACAGACGCTATCAATAAACAAAGTAGATGTATCATTGTACAATTAAATGCTCTATAGCAATTTTTTCAATTTCTAAGCATCGCACATTTCTATGTTTATACCGTCATATTGGGGGGGAAAAGTACTTTTAAATGCAGTTTGTTTGAAAACTGTATCTCCATTTATTTTTGAAATATTAATTTTTTTTTGTAGTTTTAGCACCATTTGTTTAATTTTGACAACTCAAGTACTCCATTTAAAAAGGGAAAATAGTTGAAAAATAGCAATTATATCTTTTTGTTGCCATTTTCTCATAACAACCGAAAGAAAATGTAATTAAAATACGTGCTATTTTGAAAAAAATATAAACGAATAATTCCTACGAATAATAAAACATGGGCTATTATAAACTATATTTAATTTTAAGTATCTGTAGACCCTTTCAGTGTGACATTAGTCATGACGTTTTGGTTAGAAACTGACTCCAAACAAATGGTTACTATGCGTCCTTTCTTTTTAAATATAAATCATGGAAAATGCTACCAGTACATATCAAGCATTAAAACACTTAGATGTGAGATATAGATATGATATAGCTGCAACACACAAACAAAATAGAAAATACAACATAGCAACCGTTTGTTTGGAATCAGTTTCCAACGAAAACGTCGTGACTGAAATCGCCTATATTAATGTTACAAACTAATGAATGCCTATGAATCAATAGACAGTCGTTTTTTTGTCCAGTTTCTTTAATGACGGCATCTTTTTGCTGCATTTGTGTATTATTTTGAGATGGTGACATCCTATGCATGCTTTACTGTAGATGTTTAAGAGTGGATCGTAAATGTGGAATTCTTAAGCGGATGCGAATATGACATCATTTTACTTAAAATAAAAGTGTGTGTTTTAAGTCTTTAAAATTGAAATATGTTTTGTACTATTTATATATACATATATTTTTTTTCATCGTGGGGGGGGGGAGGGGGGGACACTAAATTCTGAAAAAGCAGAATACCTGTTTTCTAGTTTTTTTTTTTTTTTTTTTTTTTTTTTTTTTTTCAGTTTAGTAATTGAGAAGTTTCAATTTAAAAGGATTGAGGATTGTATTTGAGGAAATATGCACTTTGAATTTTTCTGACAAGTTATAATAATGGGTGCTGGTCCATTTCCAGTCAATATATGTAAAATGCAGAAGTGCATTTTCAAATTAATCTCTAGTGTGATCGCGATATTAAAGACAATTACAATATAATTTAAAATGAGCACATTTCTTCTGAAATATAAAATTTTGAACATGTTTTATGAAATCATTAGCGGATTTGGATAAATCCTACATTATATGAAAGACTGTCAAAATGAATAGACTGCAAGGACAGTGATTTCAATGGACTCTTTGAAGTTCTCAGGGACCCAACCATTTTTTAAATGTGGGTTTAATTTCAAATAAAAACTAAATATTTTTTTTTATGTAAATATAATAAACATTTCTAAAATTAAGATTCAAAGGGGCTTTGAAACTTAAATGATATGAATTTACTACTGATTTTTAATTATTTTCAAAAGCATTTTTCGTTATGCAGATCAGTCATTCAACATATGTATACAAAAGAAAAGAAAAAAAAATCAACATTAGATTTTAGAAATCTGCAAAATAAATATATTTTAATAAAAATTTTCAGAGCAGATTTTTTCTTAGAGAAAGTAAATGGGATTGCTCTTATGAAAACTTTTAAAATTAACACATCCCGTCAGATGCATTTTTCTGTTCTGTTTGTGCTCCATCATCAACTTATAAGTGTTTGATTTAGTGTAGTGCATTTCTGACATCTGCACTGATGAAGTAAAACCACAAATGAAAGAAAGCATAGTACTAAAGATATCTGATACATAATTGATAAAACTCATTACTAAATTATTCTTGCTGGACCAATAAAGCTGTATCACACATCACTTTTTTTTGCAACTTTCACATATAAACTGATGGACGACCAATGTATATGCTTAGGTATAGAGAAATTGCTAATTTTCTCCACACCTTGCTATAGAAAAACTGGCGCTTTTATTAAAACAAGCATGTATTTAAAGCTTTATGTGCAGTTGGTCAAAAAAAAAAAAAAAAAGTACTAATTCAAATAAAAAGTATCACAGAGAAATGAAACTGGTATCAATCAACTTGGATTGTCTATTTCAATATAACCTATTAAAACTTTCCTTGGGGTTTCATCTACATGATAAGGTGAACACAAATTTTTAATTTTTTCAATGTAAACCTCCAAATTTGACAATATAGTTAAAAAGAACACACTCAATTACCCGAGATACTATTTTCAAGACTTCTACAATTACTTGAAGATTTATTAGACGTAAGAATTATAAGTAACACGTATTTTATAAACACTTTTTTTAAGAGAAAAATCTTTCGCTCTGAGAACTCATTAGTCCTATGTCTACTAACTCTTAAACTAATTGTGAAAATGTCTTAAAAATTTGTAATTGGGCTAAATTGAGTTTTTTTATTTCCAATTGTTATCAAATTTGGGGGTTTACATTAAAAAAAAAAATAAAGTTAGTGTTCATTTTAATATGTAGATGACCCCTTGATAAAAAATTTTAAAGTCTTAAAATTAAAGTAGACAGCAATTTCATTTCTCTTCTATAATTTGTATTAGAGCTAATAAGGTTTCTTTCTTTCTTTCTTTCTTTTTTTTTTTTTTTTTTTTTTTGACCGACTGATACATTTTTTATAAAACAGTTTCAATATATTTACAGGCTTCAAATATATTCTCGTTTTATTAAGTGAACCAGTTTTCTCTTAGGAAGCGTGGAGGATTGGTAATTTTTCTGTATCTCGCCAATGCACCTTAAACTTAAAAATATATGTAAATTTTGAGTATTTTCATGCTCAAAAATGAGCACATAGAGGTCAGTTCATACTCATTTTTGAAGCATGAACATACTCAAAAATGAGCACATAGAGGTCAGTTCATACTCATTTTTGAAACATGGTCATACTCAAAAATGAGCACATAGAGGTGAGTTCATACTCATTTTTGAAACATAGACATACTCAAAAATGAGCATATAGAGGTCAGTTCATACTCATTTTTGAAACATGGACATACTCAAAAGTGAGCACATAGAGGTCAGTTCATACTCATTTTTGAAACATGGACATACTCAAAAATGAGCACATAGAGGTCAGTTCATACTCATTTTTGAAACATGGACATACTCAAAAATGAGTACATAGAGGTCAGTTCATACTCATTTTTGAAACATGGACATACTCAAAAATGAGCACATAGAGGTCAGTTCATACTCATTTTTGAAACATGGACATACTCAAAAATGAGTACATAGAGGTCAGTTCATACTCATTTTTGAAACATGGGCATACTCAAAAATGAGCACATGATGTTTTATTATCGAGTGTGTGCATGTTTTCAAAAATGAGTATATACATGTTTCAAACTTGAGTAATTTTGTTTCGGAGCCATTTTGACTATGCGACATACTCAGATTTGAGTATTTTTTGCTCATTTTTGAAAATGTCGTTTTTAGAGTGTAATCCGTCATGCGAAGCTAATTTTTATTTCACTAGAAGTGATGTAGTTTTTTTTTTCACCCCATTTTTTTAAGGCCTTTAGAAAATAGCGGAAAATTAATTACGATGTTTTTAATTTTACTTCTTTTAAATTGAGTTTTAAGTACAAATTAATTAACTAAAATGAAGAAAAGAAGTGCTTTGAGAGTCTGTATCAATTCTGTATCAATGAAGTATTAGAAATATCAAAGAAAAGTGGAAATCCCCAGTATTGTATTTGAAATAGCAAAGACGCTCGGGATAATAAACTTAATTGCACCTAAAATCACCTTCCGTTTAACTTTAAATATATGTCCTATCGCAAGTCGGTTTTTACAAACGAACGCTCTTTCTATGCGCCAAAGGCAAAAAAAAAAAAAAAAAAAAAAAAAAGAACTGCTTACCGCGAATTCACGTTTGTTGTCAGAGTGATGAATTTTGGCGATAAAAGGGGTTACTTAGAAAATCATCCACAGAATATGTTACGCTCTTTCTTTGCTGCATTTCACGGAAAACATCGATGGTATATCTTTTTAAAATAATTAATAAAAAAAGATTTCACAGAATAAAATATAATAGTAATAATAATCGATTCTTGAAAGTCTGCTCCATTCAGGAGCATAAAATCTAAGAGTGGTTGGATAAGATAGCAAATAGAAATTGGTTGACAAAAAGAAAATTCTCATTTTCGTCGAAATCAGGACTTTAAAAAAATCGCGAAAGATTCAAAAATTGCTGTACGAATTCCGACTAAGTTTTATTGAAAAGAGGATGAAATTTACTATTATATCGGTCAAAAATATTGAATTTGCGTTGCTTTATAACTGCGCACTCAAAAACGTCTCCAATACGGAATTTTGTTTCGGTCAATACCGATTTCGTTTCACATATTTTACTCTCTAAAATTATTATGTTAATTTAATAGAGTAAATCCTACTAAAGTGGAATCTCAAGAGAAAGATTCCGTTTTAGGCAGGTTTACGTCTTAACAGGTAGATTTGTATAGTGCCGTTGGGACCATGGGCTTTTTACTTTAAAGACAGAATTCCGTTATAGGGCAATTCCATCGTAACGGACGCAACATTTTATCATCGAATTTTGTTTTCAAAACTATGTAGAAAATTTACTAATAAAGCTAGAACAAATTTTTACAAGTTAAAATATTTCTTACTAAAGACTTAATACCATAATACCTGCATATCATTTCAATCTCTCTTTTAGTCCCAAAAATTGCAATTCAAAATTCTGTAACTGACGTTGCATAAAATATAAAAGCATTTTTTCTGCATTCATTGAAGTGTGAAAATTATCAAAACTTTACCGTTAAAAAAAGTGATTTAATGTTTTCAACAACACTAAGTAATGCTTAATTATAACAGTAATTTCTGAATAATAAAAAAGAAAAAAATGGCATTTACACGTGTAACTGACGTAACTTTTATTGTGTAACTGACGTAACATTATGACTTTACAAAGACAATAATTGTACTTAACTTACTTTGTAAACAGTAATTTACAATGCCTTTTTATTAGGATTTTATTATAGAATATAAAAATTTCAAGTTTTCCAATCATACCCTTAACTTAAAATAAGATAACATAGATTAATAGTTAGATAATTTCAATCGCATATTTGTAAAAGGGTTATACACTATGACGCAAAAGTTTAGACAATGACGTCATTCAGCTTTAAAATGTAGAATTATGACGTCAGAATTACAAAAACCTGTAAATATATTCAAAAACTGATTTAAAATGCTATGTACAAAACACAGTCGTTTTATTTGCTATAATACTAATTTTTTTCATAAAAATTCAAATGTGCTTGTCGCAAAAGTTTAGACACTATTCTAAATTTCTTTGAATATTCGCTGGCATATGCAAATTTAGAATCGATGATGTCACAAATTTGGAGTACTTAAGTTCTGCAAACGATTGCGCTTCATAGTCGACATGCCGAGAGCTAAAGAAATTCAAGTGAATGAGGTTTCAAGGATTTGGCAGTTGAAAGGTGAAGGGAAGAGCGTTTCTGAAATTTCTGCTATTATTAATAGGTCAAAAAAATCTATTTATCGAGTTTTATCGAGTGGTTCCGAATATAAAGCAAAATGTCGGTCTGGGAGGCCACGTGTGACAAATGTACGAGAGGATCGCCTGATACAAAGACTAGCGAGTACTCAACAAATGAGCGTACGTGGAGTTCAAAGCTCATCGGGACTCTCTGTATCAAAGGATACGATTCGTAGACGAATTTTGGAAAAAGGAACAATCGTTTATAGCAAAATGCAGAAGAAACCAGCTCTGAAACCACATCATAAGTTACAAAGACTTATGTGGGCTCGAAAGCATATGTCATATGGAGAGAAATGGCAGTCAGTCATATTTAGCGATGAAAAAAAGTGGAATCTGGATGGTCCAGATGGTTGTTTATCGTATTGGCATGACTTGCGGAAGGAACCTCGACGTTTTTTTAGTCGCAGACAAGGAGGGGGCTCGGTGATGGTTTGGGCAGCCTTTTGCTATAATGGACAAGTATCTCTGACCTTCACCAGTGGTCGTCAAACTTCACAGCATTATACACAGACATTAGAAGAAAATCTACTGCCATTTGCTGAGCTTCTAGGGGGTCCTCAGTGGAAATTTCAGCAAGACAATGCTTCAATTCACACTGCAAAACATTCAAAATCTTGGTTTAATTCCCATAATATAAGAGTTCTCGACTGGCCAGCATGTAGCCCAGATCTTAACCCTATAGAAAACCTTTGGAGCATCATGTGTCGCAAAGTTTATAGCAACGCTAGACAATACTCTTCTGAAAAGGAACTTAAGACATCTATTGAGAATGCATGGTACGATATCGATCCACAAACTATGCAAGATTTAGTTTCTTCCATGCAATCTCGTGTATATGACGTAATACTTAAGCATGGATGCGCAACCAGGTTTTAAAAATTGTTTATTTCGATTTTATTTAATTTGTGTCTAAACTTTTGAGACAGCAGTTTATTTTTGTTACCATTTAATTTATTGCAATATGCACAATTCCACTTTTCTTTGTTATAAATATTGTTTATATGTACAGCACATTAATTTCAAGCAGTGATTTGAAAATTGAATAAATATTTTTCAAAGTATGTAAGAATTTCTTCATTGTCTAAACTTTTGCGTCATAGTGTAAAATACTAAAGCAGTAATGCTTATATGTAAGTTTTTACAAGTAAAAAAAATGTTTACGTCCTTTAAATACATTTATCTGTCAAGTTGAAACTGAACATGATTTTTCGTTTGCACGGACAAAAAATTACAGAATTTATTCTAAAATAGGTTTTTCATTCTAGCAAATAAAAACATTGTCTACGTGATTCATAAAAACTCAACTGGAAAAGCAAAAATCGTCTGTAAATGAGATAAAATTTACCATACACATAAAAAATATATATATTTTTAAATCGTCTGTTTATCTTTCATAGTAATATCAGAATAAATAAAAATTTCTTTTTATAGATCTCGTTTAGTTTCTTGTGCAGAAAAATAGAAGAATTGAAGCAATGCTACATATGCTATATGAACTTTTAATGTGTTTTTAGGGTTTCGTTCATCTGACGAAACACTATTCGTCTCACTCCTTTGTCTGTCTGTCTGTCCGTCACAGAGCCCGTTCTCAGAAACTATACATGTTGGAGACTTGAAATTTTGGGTACTTATAGCTGAACACCTTACATCAAACGACAAATCATAAAATTTTGAAAAGGTCGGCAATTAACCGAATTACGGGCTAATTAACTTCTAAAATTAACCAATTAGCCTTTTTAACGTAGGTACAAACGCACCTTCTCCAAATCGTCGGAGTTTCTCCTTAGATTTGCCAGTAAAATCAGCGGATGCACGGTTACCACGGAGGAAATTAAGTCGAAAAATGAAGTGGACATTTTAATTCGAAATCCCATCTCAAAAAGTATTGGTCCGAGAAATTTGTAAAAGATATAGACAGACGCGGACAAAAATCTACTTTATTTTGGTATAAAGTTCATATTTCTGCGATGTGTGTAAGTGAAAATATCCACTAAAAATCGATCGATAAAGAATCAATTTATTTATTTGGGAAGACAGGGAAAAGAGATTTCATTTTCGCGCGAAGCAGGTGTGACGGCGCTTGCGGTTTTTCGTAATAGAATATTTTAATACGAAATTTAAACTTTTTAAATATTAAATTTTTTTTATTCAATTTTCTGGCATCCGGATGCGAAATTGTTTGCCGATTTCATACATACCCAGTTCAAACTCCTAGCTTAATTACAAGCTGAGATATTAATTATTATTTAATTAATCGGTTTCATTTCTAACAAATGCGTAGATTAAAATGGAGGCATGTGCTTTTTAAACCACGAAATAATTTAAATTAGGAAATCTAGCAATTTGCGTGGGGTTTTTGAACAGCGCTATGAGACAAGTATAACTTATTCATTATCAGAAAGTTTACAACTATTCATACCACTATTTTCGAATAGTAATTTCAGCAATTATCTTAAATTCTTGGTTAAGACCGCCAGCCCCTCGACTAGCATATCTCCTGTTAGGTTGTTTAACGGAGTTACGTTCAGATACGCTTTTGTTAAGAATAGAGTGCGCTCCCTGGTGATGGAATGTGGAACTAACAGACCGCGATTTCATTTAAAGTAGGAAATCTAACAATGCGATCTGTTTTAAACTTCAAGATACTTTATAACACATGATAAAAAAATATAAAGAAGAATGGCGTGTCGCATTTCGAGGGGGGGGGGGGAGTGAGGGAGGGGCGCGAACAAAATTAGGAAATATAGCTGGACGATCTGTTTGAAACTTTAATATAGCTTATAAAACAAAACAAAAATTTTAAACATCAGGCCGCGTCAAAAATCATGGTGACCATTACCCCACTTCGCCCCCCCCCCTTCCCAAGAAGGGCACTTTTCTAAATTTGGCAGATACCCGTCATGTGATATATCGTAGCATTTTTTTTTGGGGGGGGGGGGGGGGCACGAACAAAATTAGGAAATATAACAAGGCGAATCTGTTTGAAGCTTTACGATAGTTTAGGAAGGGTTTGCCAAAATTTAGAAGGTGTTCCATGGCGATAAATGTACTGGACATTTTAAAAGGAATATTAAACGAAACCCTTTGTGCGATCTATGATCACACTTACCCACTTGTTTTAATTAATTATCACCAAATATTTAAGGAATATAAATTACATTACGTTTAACAGGCTTTAAAATGATGAGATTTCTTGAATACATTAGTTTCGATTTTCGTAGTCAGAAATATTAGTTTAAATATTTTAGAAAAAAATATTAATTGTTATCAGAAATTCATAAAAGTAAATTTATTTTTTTAAGAAAATATAAAAAAGTTTAAAGTTGCAGAATTCACAATTCTACTTAAAACTTGTAAACTGATAAAAATGTAAAATTAATTACAAAAGAAAAAAAACAGTTTCAAGGTGGGATCAAACCCACAATCTCCTGGACAATAAGCGGGTATGCTACCTCCGCGATACGAAGTTCACACGTATTGTTCAAATTAATGGGTATTTAAAACGAATACTAAACTTTGAACCCCAATTTCTCAAAAACTAAGGCCACTTTAAAGAAAACCTTTCACCACAATTATTAGGAGCATGATTCCTCACGACATAAATCATCAAAATCGGTGCGCATCATGTTTGATGGTCTCCTTGTTAGCTTATAGCTCTAAAATTACTCTTTCACTTTCGATATCAATTTCTAATTAATAAAATGTCATTTTCATGTGTATAAGGAGTATCTATCTATATTATAAAGGACAAACATATCTGTGCGTAACGCATACGTCATTTTGCGAATGGCAACACTTTGAAATTTGAATTAAAATTTCGGTTTTGCAATTATATCTACGGCAAATTTTTAAACTTCTAAACATCGCACATTTTAAATTTTAACACCATCGTATAAGGAAAAAAATGCTCTTTTAAATGCAATTTGTTTGAAAGCTGTATCTCAATTTATTTTTGAGATATTAATTTTTTTTTGTAGTTTTTAATACAAATTTTGTAATTGTGGCAACTGAAGTACTTCATTTATATTGAAAGTAAAGGGAAAATAGTCATGGTTTATTATTTTTATTGATTATATCCTTATTGATGCCATTTTCACAATACAAATTAAAGTAATTTTTTTATAATTTTTGAACAGAAAATGATGTCAGACATTTAAAAAAAAAAAAAAACACACATTCTTCTTCATAAATCAGTTACATTTCAATATTTTTACATTACGCTGATCCTGAGTTTGAGACGCTAGGCAAAATGATTCAGTGAGTAAAAATTATAGCATATTTAAAATAAAACGATCATTTATTTTGATAAAACTAAATATTTGACCAATACTAAATGGCCAATACGATGACAACTAAAGGCAAATTTCTGAATTTTTTTTTTTTCGCGGGTATTGAGATCAGAACTTAAAGTTTGTGCGAATGTTCACATGAAAAGTTGTATCGGACAAACGTAACTTTAAGTTTAGAAATACATTAATTAATAATCTATTGCGAGTTAAAATACTTTCAAATTGTGAATTTGAGTGGTGCGTATGTAAATTATGGGAATTGAAAATAACGTACAATTTAGATTTCATGGGGGAAAATTTTATGATGTGACAAAGCGAAATCCTTTTTACTGAATTTTCATCCCATAAAAACAAACATAAAAGTCTCAATCGATAAATTCATCATAATTACTCATCTTGATTACGTATTCTAATAGAGTTTAATTTTGCAATAATTTAAGCAGTTGAAGTTTGTGGAAATAATATTTTAGTAATTTTAGGTTAAAAATATTATTTGTTTAAGATTGAGACAACCGATGTTAGATGAATTTTTTATTGTAATTATTTTTGTAGGTTTATTATAAATTCGATCTGACAGTTCCTTTCTAACATTTTAGTTCGTCGAATTTCGATGGGTTCCAACTCGTTACTTTAAACGACAAACATTTTTTTTTTTTCGAAATTAACCTTATAAGTAGGTAAAAAAGGTTTAACACTCCATTTACGGGAATTCGACAACATTAAAATGCATATTTTTTGTGATAACTTTCTTTCATTTTAAACAGATACACGAAATTAGAGAACCGGTGGAGAAAATGCGCCGGGTATATATATATGACATATATGTGCGTCGTAATACCGTCTAATTCCTATTGCTGCAAAAATAAATTATATTTTCGGATGATTTCAAATTTAAAATGGAAAAGGTGTCAAATTGACGGGTTCCGTAAATCTAGTGAGAAGGGCGTGTGTCACATGTCGACCGATGAAATGAAGAAATATTTATTGCAAAGTTTAAGAATATGTATTAAAAAAACTTTCTAAATTTTTACCCGAAAAGTATATACATTGTAGTATATACCGGGTGTTCCAAAAATGACTGATGGATTTTAAAATTCAATAACTTCTAAACGGTGACATATATTTAAAAAATTCTTGCAGGAGGGTTATGTATGATGTCAGGAGTTTTTGTACTGTGATTCTTGATTTTAGTTCGAATTTCAAACAACAGATGGCGCTGAGAGCAATAGGCGCGTAGAGAAACTCCAACTAGGTAAGAGAAACGTCATGAGATCAAGTACGCATGCTCACTGGAAGAAAAGTGGAGGCTGGAAGAAAAATCATCCAAACCTGATTTTCCCTGCTTGGCGCGTTCTCGCCCTTTGGCTACTTTTATTATTATTATTATTAATATTATTTTAATGCGCGTTCTTGCGAAACGGAACAGGGTAAAAAAAAAAATAATTTTTCTCCTTTTTTAGGACGAATCAAAATATTTATCATCGTGGCTTCATTTCTGTTTTTGTCCATATTAGAACAAAAGTTGCTCTAAGCAGGCATAGCAGCGCTCCTATATTTCCTATAATTCCTATAAATTTGAAAAAGTTCCTATTTTTCCCATATTTCCTATTTTTTCATATATGTGATTTTTCCGTGAATATATTTTTTAAATTTTGCCGAGTTCTGCAATTTTTTTTTTAATCACGAATTTTGTCAATTCTATACAAAAAAAAATAAATAAATAAATAAATAAATAAATAAATAAATAAATAATAATAAATAAATAATAATAAATAAATAAATTTGTTAGGTTTGTTACGGTACTAAAAATTTCATCATTTGATTGCGAAAATAATCTCTAATTTCATCAATCGGTTGAAAAAAAAAAATTATGATCTTCAGCAATGGATCCTAGAAGAAAATTTTTAATTTTGCCAAACTGTTGTTAAAAAAAAAAAAAAAAAAAAAAAAAAAAAAGAAAAAGAAATGTGGATTTTGTCAATCGATTATTGAAAAAATTGTAAATATTTTTAATATGTTGCTGATAAAAATCGCGAACGTATTTCTATCAAATGTGGAATAAAAAATAGCAAATTTCTTCAATAAGTCACGTTAAAAATTCATTGATTTCGTAAGCTGTATTAAAAATTTGCTGATTTCGTAAACTGCATTATAAATTCGCTGATTTCATCAATTTGTTGCTGTAATATATCGCGAAATTTGTCGATTGGTCATTTATAAAAATCATAAATTTGATTGAAAATCATTGAATTGAATAACTGAAATTACACATTTCAGTACTATTTTACAATACATTTTTAAAGGAATAAAAAACTATTCATGCCTTATGCAAGTTTTTAAACAATAACATTTTCTAACATTTCTTCGCTTGCGGGGGGGAGGGGTCGGTTGGTTATGTTTTATTGTTAATTTTCTAAACCTTTTGAATTTAATAACCATCTATGTTAATTTTTGTGTGTGTGTGAATCTATTTATTTGGGCCGAAAAATACAAAATATAAACGGTGATCTTACAAACACAGAATTTATAATCGCATTAATTATCACTAACATTTTTTAATATTCCTCGAACTTCGGGATTTTGATAACAAATTTTTAGCGTTTATTTTTAAAACTTTATAAATTTAGCACCCTTCAACAAAAATGGATATTTTTATGAATATTCAGATTTAGTATATAATATTAATATTCAAATTTTATGTATTGTCCAAAATATAAAAAAAACTATGACCGTATACCATTTAATAATGTATTAAAGGTGGTCTCTTTTTTTTTTCTTTTTTTTTGGGGGGGGGGGATGGGGGGGGCGCCTTTCCAAAAATGCCAATCTTTTTGGAAAGGCGTTTTTTTTTTTTTTTTTTTTTTTTTTTCTGATAAATGAATTGCAACTTGAATTATAAATTATTGCTGTCTCAGAAGGCAACGTTTCCCTTTTCTGCGGTGTCGCGTCCGGAAATTCGGTCCAATTGGGGCTGCGGAAATTCGGCCCAATGGTTTAATATGCCTTGCGCTTAGATAAAATGTATTCATATATTTATGTATTTTAATATTATTTTACAATATATTAAAAAAAATTCTTTCTATATTTTCAAGAGATTTTTAGTGTTAATTTTTAAAACTGCGTATTTAATGGCCATGAATATTTATATTTTTTCTTGAGGGGGGGGGGGGGGGAGGATTTTGAGGTTAAGTTTTAGAACTTAGCTCATACATATATTTGGAGTAAAATGTAAACATTTACTTCATCCGACATTACATAAAAAACTTAATTTATTTCTTACGCTCCTAAAATGCATAGGAAACAAAAAAAACCAAAAAAAAGTATAATCCCTCTCTAAAATGTATATTACTTATCTCCGTGCACAATTTATTCTAAGGATGCCTAGAAAATTAATAAATAATTATATAAATTAATATATTTCACGAAGTCAGGATATTCAGGATATCATTGTGCGTCTTAAAATGCATGAAATTTGCAGGTAGTCATGCATGAAATTTTATATTCCAGTTCTTTCGAATCGAATATCGTTTTTAGTTTTCCTTATATTACATTTTTAATTATAATCGATCGCTCCACAATGACGACTGATAGCAGACATTTATTTGTCAAATGGAGAGGTCAACTTCATTTAATTTTTTGTAACTACTTTTTTTTTTTTTTTTTTGCTCTATTTTGTATTGTACAGTAAGAAGACCGAAGAACAAAAAATGATCTTCTAAATTTACACTTCACAAAATTTCCACCTTTAATTTCCTCTGACATCCCTTCCCCATCATATAAAATTAAGTTTTTTAAAAGTTTCAACTTAATACATACGTACTCATCCTCCCAAAATTGTTTTGAATTTATATGCGTATTTGATGTATGAAGCATTATTCTTAATTTAATAAAAATGAATACTGTATTAAGTTATTTCTAGTAATTAGATATTTTTATGTTATTAAAGTTACAACAAAAATATTTTAATGTAATTTTATTCGATGTTTTTGCATTTTTTAATTATTAAAATATAGTCCTTGGCGGGTGATATTAAATATTAAAACTTAGTTTCATTAAGAAGAACCGATCTAAAAAATTATAATATTTTATTAACTGATAATAAATTATTAAAAAGAAATATATAAATAAATAAAATTAAATATTAAAACTTAGTTTTATTGACAAGAATCGATTAAAAAAAAAAAAAAATCAGACTAACTGGTAACAAATCAATAAAGAAATAAACAAAATTTTAAAAGGCGAAATAGAGAGGATCGAACCCGCGACCTTTGAACTGCTAGATAAGTGCTATAACCATTACACCATATCATCTACGTCGATTTTACGAAACGACTCTATTACTCCCCACATAATTTCATAGGAGGATTTCGCGCTTGGCGATTTTTCTTTCTTCGCCAACACCTATTTTGATTACTGATGACAGCAAAGAGGGGAAAAAAATGCTTGTGAATCGATTCCATTAAAACAAAGCAAGGATATATATACATTTTAGTCATAGAAATAAAAATACTCCAAATTATATATATATATATTAAAATATAATCAGAAAAAGAAAGAATAATGCTCGTGCTGGCAGAATGAAAACGAAACTTAAGGGAGGAAAGATATATTTTTTCAAGAAAATTGCGAAATTCTTAGAGAAAATTGTATTTATATCCATAATATAAACATTTCTGAACCTGAAAATTGGTGTTAAAAATCTAAACAAGCGTGAAAATATTATGAATTACATAATTTTAAAAACGCTCTATTTTCGTCCTGTGTAATGTCTATGGAAGCGCTGCAGTCGATCGCCCGCGGCGGTTGAAAACAGCTTTGGACCAATCAGAATTTATTGCCATCATGTCGCTTCTCTTATCCATTGTAGTTTCTCTATAGGCGCGCAGTCCAGACCCGATTTTTGGTACTTCGCGATCCATTCAATATATTTTAATCTCCTTTTTTCACATGGAAGAAGAGAGAGACCGAAAAATCGAGCCTGGATTTAGCGGTTGTTGCTTACAGCGCCATCTATCGATGTTATTTGTAACTAAAACTGAGAATCGCAGCATACAAACTCCTGACATCTTACATAACACTCCTGCAAGATTTTTTTAAATATCTGTCACCGTTTGCAAGTTATTGAATTTTAAAATCCATCAGTCATTTTTGGGACACCCGGTATATATAAGGACGTGAGTTTCAAAACTCACTTTAACGAAAAAATCGAGTTTTCCTATTAATCTATTCTATTAGTGAACCTACATTGAAAAAACACTACAATCAGCAAAAAAACTAGTTTTATCGTGTGTTTCTGGCACTGTAAAATCTTGCTTTACAATTAAAAACCAATGGATGCAGTCAGAGGTTTTTCGCGATTTCACAAAATTCGATTTTCTGGACAAGGCGAGTTTTGAAACTCACGTCCTCATACCTACTATTATGCAAAGAAATAATTATTATTTACAAATACTTATTAAATGCAGTTGCTTAACTTATACTTATCTTTCATTAATTGATTTTCACACAGTTTCTGTTTTGTACGCTTTACTCAAAAACTATAAAACCTATCACTTTTGAATTTTTTATCACAGGAAGAAAAAATAGATTTCAGCATATTAATTTTGAAATTATAAAAGAATAAAAATAAAAATATTTACGCTAAAATTTATTACACTAAACAAAGACTGAAAAAATTTTAATAAATAGACCTGCTAATAGTTTCACAAAGAGTGACACTCTCTAGGGGGAAAAAACAGAACATGAAGCGATTATTTATTTTTTTTTTTTTCAAATTTTTGCAAAAATAATTTATGTAGAGGAGACCGGGGTTAGTTGGCTACAGGGGTAAGTAGGCGCAGTCCTCATAAATCGCCTATTTGTGGATAGATTGCGAAACCAATAACAAAGTACCTTTCTTCTTGATTTTTACATTCCTCATTGTAGTTTTGCAGCGTTACCTACATGCAGTGGACATTTATTACGATTTTTTTGGTTTTTGCACTTATAAGTAATTTTTTGTTGCTTCATTCTTTTTCTAATTTCTAATACTTATCTTAATAATTGCCATTTAACTTGTTCAGTTTTTCTTAGTGTATGATTAACTGTACCTACTCTATATATGATTTACTTGGATTATTTATGCTTAGATGGTTATGTGTTCCTTTTGTGAAAAAATTTATTATGGGGCTAGTAGGCGCATTGAACACGGGGCAAGTTGGCTCGGTGTCTGGTGTGTGCTGGTAGCTTGAAAAACAACAAACACCGACAAAAGTGGTTGCAATGCAAGATTTTGGGCACACGAGGCTTACTCGAGATAGAAGTTACTCAGTGTTAATGTTTTATTCATTATTCTTATGTCTGTATAATTTAGAATTTACATTGTACGGCGATAACGCCTTTGTTTAAACTTACTGGTAATAATGATATTGATTTCTCTTAACTGCGTGTCTTATTTGGGTTTCATTTAAATTTTTATAAAGCGTGTGCCAACTTACCCCATAGGTATAGGCAACTTGCTCCGTGACGGAGTAGGTTGGCGCACAATTTTCCTTTTACTTTAGGCTTCCGCTAAACATAAACTACAAAAGCTACAAACTCGAAACTCCGGGTATTTATAGCCCAATGCCTGTTCTTTAAAAGTACAGTTAAAGTTTCATAAAAAACTTAAACAAAAAAGTAATAAAAATCAATAACTAAAAACTGCTCATACTAGCCCCGGTCTCACCTATCATTACTGATTTTGAGAATGTCACCGTTTGTGTGTACGAAACTAGTAGGTGTGTTTATTAAAGATTTTTAAGCTTTTATGTTTACCTTAATTCCTTTTAGCATATATATTTTATTTTAATGATAATAAGGGATTTTTCCTTATAAAAGAATATATTATGTAATTTTTCATTATTTTCAAAATATTTAGTTAAACATTTTTGTTCCTTTTAAACAAAACAAACTGTTCCCTATTATTATTGAATGGCATGTTCCTAATTAACATAAAAAATAAAGTGAAAGTATTATAGTAGTTTCTGAGTAAAGAACGAACATGAAAATCAACAGAACAGTCAAATGAAAATCAATTAATCAATGGTATACTTTTGAAGACGAAGTTAACTGTTTTTAATAAAGATATGTAAATATTAATTATTTATCATGTTATAAATACGTACTACAAAAGGTATACTTTAAGGGATAAAAGTTTAAACTTTACCGAATTGTATTATTTATTTATTTAATGAAATACATATTCTTAAATTTTGCATTAAAAAGGCTTCATTTTATCAATCTGTATGACACATGTCTTCTTAAATGAGTTTGTTAAAGTTGCTGTTTCAGAACGATTTTCTCGAGAGGAAACTCTCGAAAAACTGGTTGTCAATACACGGTGAGCAGAAACTCTGTATGAACTTTAAACTCTGTTTGATTTTAACCCTTTCGGGACCATGGGTGCATATATGCACCCTCAAAATGTCCTTAAAACGCTTGAGTTTGATACGAGTAAAAAAGAAAAGTAAAATTGATTTTATTTAATTATATTTTCGTGATTTATAATGTTAAGTCAAGTAATTAAGAAAAAGTGGTGCCATACAAGTAAAATTCATGTAAAAGATGCAGGTCCTGAACGGGTTAAAAAAAAGAACAGAGAAAGTTAGTCTAGTGCGGTTTGGACTAAAATCATTATTAGGGCGCAGGATTTTTTTTACTGGAAAAAAAATGTGTAGTTCTAAAAGTTACCGAAAGAGGGCGCTAAAACTAACTGGACGTAAGCAAATAAGGATAATTAAAGAAGTTAGTAGTATGTTTAATCCTTGTTGAATCATCAATCTGTAGTGTAGACCCCTCTATCGGCAGATTTGGTCGCGCAGTGCAAGAAGTTACTGCGCGACCAAATCTGACGTTCTTAGCTGTGCTGTTTTCTTAAATTGAGAACACAACACACACTGAAATGACTCACAATGTGTTTATCGAGCCTTATTTTACAACTCAATTTATGACTGGATCGAAAAAGGGACCCACCGTGTAGTCAGTTCTTTTATGACCATCTTCATTTGCATATTTCCACAATACATTCTCGTTAGTGCCCTCTATCGGTGACTTTTTGAATTACAACCCTTTTCGCTGTTAAAAGAAGACTCGCATCTTGACAATACTTTTAGTTCAAACTTTCCTTTCGTAACATTCTTTTTTTTTTAAGGGTTTCTTTTGGTTCGTAAATTTTTTCATTATTTATTTGCACATAACTAAAGTCTAAACGAATCTGTTAATCCCTTCTAGGGCGGTGGTTCATTTTTGGACCGAGCCACCTAATTTTAATCCCTAAATGTGACATTGACACCAGACTTTTTGTTTGAAAAGTTCCATTTTATATTAAGTACGTGATGAAGAGCTTTTACTTATTTCCAAATAAATTTGCTTTTAAATTCCGGTGCCATTCACTGAATTCAGTATTTTAGAAATAGAAGTGTCCTGCACCTGAAAGGATTAAAGTCGGTGTTTCAGCTCCACTTTTAGAAATTGAAAATTGCTAAAAGCTTTGTCATTAAATATTAGTCTATTGTATTACCATTTATAAGTAAAATGAAAAATGTTGTTCTATTATTTCCTTCCTGAAATTTCCCGCATATAGGAATTAAAAAGGTTTTATAATTGTGCCAGAAAATTTTCACGTTTGTCTAACGGGAAAAATAAAAAAATTGAAAACCATTCAACTGCATTATGCTTATAACAGGTAACTAGTGACAAAATTCAACGCAAAGTATCTATTAACTGGGCGTTAGATTCCATTTTTAATGCAAATGTGCTTTTTTGTTTTAACATATTTTCACACGAACTGATTGACAGGCACCTTTTGTACTAAACCCTTGAAACTGCGTTTCACATTTAAATATACTTAAACCAGAATATATTTTGCCCTTGACACATGCATTTGAGGAATAAGCTGGAGAACAGGCTTCTTTATTACGTGGGCAGACAACGGCAGATAAAACATAGATGGATCGTTTCTGAAGGACACAGAGTTATAAAGATATTATGCAATCAATTGTTATGTAGCCGAAATGTAACACTTACAATTCAAAGCAAATTTTCATTTATTTATTTATTTATTTAAAAAGTTATAAGGCATTTACCAGCTATAAAGCAGGGCACAATCATCGGGCAAACAGGGCGGTTGCCCATGGCCACGCGCTAAATGGGGATCTTAATACGGGTCGCGAAACTCTATAAAATTCGAAATAACATTTTCTCTGTATAGAATAATAATATTTTTTCACTCTAGATTTGTTTGTAAATGTTTCTTTGTGAGAAAAACAATGAGTATTAAATTTATTTTTTAAAGGCAAAGTTGATATAATTGTCGGGGAATACACAGATTTGATGATCCTGAAAGTGACCGAAAAAAAAAAATATTTAAAATACTGTAAATGATGGAAAAATTTGCGAAATTAGAAATAATTATGCACATTAAGTGGGAAAAAAGAGGTAGCTTACGTACATTTATTGCATGTATTATATATTATCCTATGATATATGCAGTGATCACTATGATATATTCTATGATATATATGTCATTAGTCCAATATTGCAGCATACGTTGGGCCCCACTAACTACTTTGCTCGGGTGGCGTTTAATCGGAAATTTACTGCAGTGTCATATGAAGTGGTTTGAAGAAAAATTAACGACTGGTCTGAGAAGTATGGTGGAATTTTATGGGATAGTTACTGGCGGTATTTTTCTTAGACTGAAGACGGTTTAATTTTCATGGTAGAACTCTAAGGTCCGTTTCTTAAACAGTAAATGGAGGCACTTAATGAAGGCATTTCATTACACTATACAGTTTTTGTGATAGTGGTCTATGACATTTTCCATAATTGTTCACTTCCTCTCCCACACACATAAATTATGCCTACAATGCTTTCTTTTACGCTATGTTTTCGGAAAATAAAAAAGTATTGAAATCGCTTCAGTTGTTCTCGAGAATAAAATACACCAATCTCAGCTGTTTTACACGTGAGTGCGCAACTGTTGTCATCCCCGTAATAGTTATCACTATTTAAGGCGGTTCTCAAGTTCCCTGCTCAATAACCGCGAAGCTTTCTGGCACATTTTTAAACGTAAAAGCACAAAATTGGCAGGCCTGACTATTAAAGCGATTTGGAATCAAAATGAGTTTTTCATTTTTGGGTAAAGGAATATTATTAGTTATAGAATTATAGGAAATTTCAGTCACGTGACAGCAGGTTTTTCTCTTTCCTCTGGCTGGTTTTTCTCCTTCCACCCGGAAATTCGGCCCAAAACGCCCACTTTGACATTATTTTCTGAAAGATCTTTTGCGTTTGCCAAAAAAGGGAAAACGTCTTTCGATGACATAGTGTCTGAATAACAACACCTACCGATTTCATGTATTGCCGCACAAAAATGAAATACAAAATTTGCCATAAATTTTCTCCTTTGGATTTGAGAACAGTCTTAACCCTTCATTGCACCACGTGCCATATCTGGCACATACCTAAAAACATTATAATTTTCATTATGTGCCATGTATTTGTCTAATCTGATCACTGTAACTGATCAAGAACAATCCAAAGCATGGAATAACACTTATTTTGTCCCTGTCAGATGGTTGAATTACACAAAAAATTAGAATTTGTTCTTCAGAACCTAAAAAATTTTCGATCCAGCTACTAAGGAAAGATTTACTTTCATTATTTTTACTTAATACATAAAAATATTAATACAATAAAAGTTCCAGAGTGTTAAGCAGGTGAAATTAATTAATTTAAGCTCATTAAGTTGCAAAATATAGAATTATAATATTTTAAAACCTTAAAATGTGCACATATGACACACACCATAAAATATCAAATTTTAGCTGAAATTTTGAAATTTAAATTTTTCTACTATTTTCCCCATTATTAGACCGATATATAGATTTCAAAAACAAAATGTCATAAAATTAGAAAAATTCGTGCAGTGAAGGGTTAAAAACTTCTAATTTACAACAGGCACAATTTCGAGCAATGCTCAGCATCATGATACATCTTACATTTCATTTCTTCCTTTTTGCCTGCGAAGAATTATGTAAATCTTTTCTTCCGAATCTCCTTTCTTTTCAAGCAGAAGAAAAATACATTTTAATTACCAAAGTTACACAAACAAAAACAACAGAAATATAACAACAAATTGAAAACAGTTAATTTTAAATATTTATTATGTCGCAAGCGGCTCAAATTTGTTTATTTGATTAAGTGCATTAAGATTCAGAATTCTGACTGTATGTGTTTTATTTTATTTATTTATTTTTTAATTAGTGTGATTTGAGTTTAATTTATTATTTATTATTAATTGTTTGAATTATTCGATGAAAAAAATCATTAAGATTGATTGCTAAATTTTCGAATACAAAGAAAAAAAAATCTATTTGAATTCTTTTAAGAGAATGCACCTTTAAAGATTCTTAAGGGGTCTCAGGACTTTAAAGCTTCAAAATTTTCGAAATTTTAATTTTTTTAGATGTTAAACTCCTATCTTTTCTGAACATTTTAATATAAATGTTTCCTTGAAATTCTCAATACAGAAGTTATGGCTTTTAGAATTATACCCGCTCTATAGCTGAAGCGGCGTTTCCGAAACTTTGATGTCATTTTTCTCTAAATGACGTTTTTGGATATAACGCGCAGGATATCACAAAGATTTCTGAATATTTTTTTTCATAAAATTTTCAAAACGCACGTTTCATGTTACTTTGTATAAACTGAATCTAAATTTTTCTTTTTATTGTTCAAAAAATATATTTTTTTAGATAATTATGTTGTTGAAATTTTAAGATTTTTGTATTAGCTAAATACAACTTTGTATTAAAAATTTAAAATCGCTTTAAATACAAATTTATTTAAGTTCAGAATAATTATTATAATCTGAAGTATAACTAGGCACCAAATTTTTCATTCTAGTTGCAATATTTATTTTCTAATCGTGCGCGTAAGCTGTTATATCAATTTTCTGCTCGTCAAATATGTGACAGTTTGGAGCCATCTGTAAATGCTTATTCTGCATCTAACAATTTTTTAAATACGTAAAAGGAAAGAACTCACTTATATCTTTCATCTCAATTAAAATCATATATATTTTAATATATTAAATGCTGTAAATGGTCTTTTTTTTTCTTTTTTTCCAATTTTAAGAATACTGAGATCCCTTAAATAAAATAAGTCTAAACGATAACAATAATTTAAAAAAAAAACTGACAATGAAAACAATAATAATTACAAACGTCAAAGTATTATATGAGTCGACGCATTTAAATGGTAGTTTAAATGTAAATACAAAGCAGCGGAATTCTCCCAGAAAGATATACGTTTTCAAAGTTCTTTCCATAGACACCATAGGAGGCCAACTGGGGGCCGCGAGAGCGCACAATCCTCATCCAAAATTTTATGCCAGAGAACATAATCAGAAATTTAACAACAAGAATTCTCTGTGGATTTGTGTGCGGCTTCAGAGGCCAAAAAATTCCCAATCATATTTGTATATGATTGGGGAATTAATATTATATGTTCCCAATGTCATATTGCCATACCAAAGGTATGGCAACTCGAATATAGACGATCGCCACTGGCCTCGGTAAAATCTTATCTTTCGTAATCTTTTTAATCCTTTGAGGGGCAAGTAATAATGTCTCTTTAATACTGAATTCTCACCACAATAATCGAAAAATTTTATTTTAAAATAAAGAAAAGCAATTTTTTAACATTTCGCCCCTAAAGTTAAAATTGGAAAATTTAGTTAAAAGTTTCTTGTGCGAATCTCGTTTAAATTAGGTGGGATATAATATATCACACCGGCCCTCAAGGGGTTAAAACAGATAAGATAAGCGTGTTTTTAGAGCTTGCCGGGTTTGGACGGAGCTTGGGGAGTATTCTCGTAAGGCCACAGTTTTTACAAGAAAAACAATTGACGCCCGAGTTTAATGAAAGAAACATAACACAAGCCCGTGCAGATCTTTAGTGTAACTGTTTATAAAACTTGAAATTTTATGTAGGGTGGAAAATTATCAACATTTATGAAGATCGTGCTTTATCTTCCACAAATCTTCTCTTTTACCACAAGCCTTATTATGATAAACTGCGAAGATTCGTAGAAGTCCTTTATGAAGAATATCGTTTTAGAAAGTCTCCCGATAAATACAATCGATAGAGTTATTTTTCTATCTCTCTAGTGGCCATTCTCGAGCGATGAAAAGTTATTTATTAACAAACTCCATTGAGAGAAACAAAGGAAATATAACAGAGAATTTAAAATACTGACTTTGCCACAATCAGCTCAAAAATTGTTGTTGCTGTTATTATTATTAAAGTTTGATAAAAATGTATTCTTCCTTCAACATTTGTATGCATTATTTGTTTTGTTTTGTTTATAATTCGCGTGCTTTGAGTTTTTTTAAAGCAGTTATTCAATGGAAGATAATTCATTAACATATCCCACTATGTTTAAATAGCCAATTTTTGACAAATTTCACAATTTTGAAAGAATGTATAATTCACTTATTTGAAAAAATGTACGATTAACTATCCAAAACTCTTTTTTTTTTCTACATGCGATCATTGAAAGGGAAATTATGGTTATGTTTTGTTTCAGATTTCAAATGAAGCTGTGCATTTTAGTAATCAGAAATGTGTATTTAAAATATTTTTATTCCTTTGGAACATTTTTTCCTTAATATTTGTAAATTTTAAGTTTAAAATTGCTAATTATTATTAGAAATGTCATAAAATGTGAAATAACCACAGAAATAAGTATTTGTTTTTAATAGTATATAATTAACCGAATAAATGCTATTTTCTTAAAGCCATTTAAATTTAAAATTATTAAATATAACTACATTTTATGAAATGCACAATAAATAAACTGACGGAAAAAAAAATCCCAACACCAAGAAAGACTTGTGTTAGATGAACGAAATTTGGTAGGCGTGTTTATACATCTGAAAGATGACATGGATTGAAATTTCACGCTTCGCGCATATCTGCTCTGTCTGTCTATCTGCTATCTGTGTGGCGCTAGTAGCGCCACTCAGAACTTGCAGATCAGGTTTACTTTAAATGAGTGCTGTAAAGTTCGTAGGCGTTATTCAGCTTCGAAAGGTGGCGTATTGAGTTGATGTTAGCCAAGAATGCCTTTAACAAGACGAAGAAGCCACTGTCAACAGCTCACCGAGTTGGAACGAGGTCGCATATTCGGGCTACGAGAAGGTGGATTTTCTTTCCGCGATGTTGCAGAAACACTTGGATGGAATTTATCCACTGTGCATGATTGTTGGAAGCAGTGGTCAAGGGATGGTACTACCTCAAGAAGACCAGGTTCCAGGCGGCCACGTGGCACTCCTGAGAGGGAAGATCGCCGTATTCGGCGTACGACTGTGGCGCATCGTACTGCGTCTGCGGCAGAAATTCGAGCTGCAGTTGATACCACAGTGACACAACGAACTGTTAGAAATCGATTACTTCAAGGACAGCTCCGAGCCAGGCGCCCTGTAGCGTGCATTCTACTGACGCCAAGCCATTGCCGTTTGTGACGCCATTCGTGTCAAGCCAGAGCTCATTGGTGGGCGGAGTGGAGATGTGTCGTGTTTCTTTTTCATTAGAAAACACAACAGATCTCCACTCCGTCCTCCAATGAGCTCTGGCCTGACACCAATGGCGTCGCAAACTGCAATGGCTTGAAGTCAGCAGAATGCACGCTACAGGGCGCCTGGCTCGGAGCTATCCTTGAAGTAACCGATTTCTAACAGTTCGTAGTGTCACTGTGGTACCAACTGCAGCTCGAATTTCTGCCGCAGACGCAGTACGATACGCCACAGTCGTACGCCAAATATGGCGATCTTCCCTCTCAGGAGTGCCACATGGCCGCCTGGAACCTGGTCTTCTTGAGGCAGAACCATCCCTTGACCACTGCTTCCAACAATCATGCACAGTGGATACATTCCAGCCAACTCTTTCTGCAATATCGCGGAAAGAAAATCCACCTTCTCGTAGCCCGAATATGCGACCTCGTTCCAACTCGGTGAGCTGTTGACAGTGGCTTCTTCGTCTTGTTAAAGACATTCTTGGCTAACATCAACTCAATACGTCACATTTCGAAGCTAAATAACGCCCACGAACTTTACAGCACGCATTGAAAGTAAACCTGATTTGCAAGTTCTGAGTGGCGCTACTAGTGTCACACTTATGCGCGAAGCGCGAAATTTCAATCGATGTCATCTTTCAGATGTATAAACACACCTACCAAATTTCGTTTATCTAACACAAGTCTTTCTTGGTGTTGGGATGTTTTTTTCCGTCAGTGTATAATAATACAAGAAGTAGACTATTTTTATGACAATAACATGGATATTTTTAAAGTTGTGGGTATAGACAAACAACGCTAAAAATCCATTAATAATTTTTAAATAAAAGCTGTGTAACTCACAAACAGTATAAGAATAGTCTACTTCCTTTAAATATATATTTAAAACATAATTTGAAAATTTTGTGGTAATTGAACTCTTATTTATTCAGCTATGATAATTTTTCCAACACAATTTTAGGAAAAAAATCATTTTTGAGAAAAATCATAAAAGACCTTTCCATTTAGTTTATGAGAAATACAAATATTTAAAAGGCTCGAAATTCGAAAAAAAAAACATTGAATTTTTATATTAATTTAAAAAACAGAAAATTGAAATTTTGATCGAAATTGATGTTTTAAAGGAATACAGATATTTTATGTAATCATAAGGAAGAAAATGTCCATTCATGTCAAGTATAATATTTCTAACATATTTTCAGAAATAAAAACCTTAAATGCATTTTCTGGAAAAAAAAAAAAAAAAAGATTTACATGAACAATCCGCTATGAATAGCGTTATCTCCGACATTTATGATTATATTTAGATAAAACCGATTTCATTCAATTTATATGATTTTGGGAGATTAAAAAACTATTTTGAATGGTTTAAATATCTGAGAATTTTTTGAAATTTTAGTATACTTATAAATTAAAATACAGAAAATATATGAGAAATCACCAAAGTGATAATTTAAGTGAATATACAGTCGAACCTCTATTTAACGAAGTCGCTAAATCCCGGAAAAAAGTTCGTTATATGGAAAATTCGTTAAATAGAGATTCACCTTTTAAAATACTTTAAACTACATAAAACAGATTTTAAATTCATAAACACTAAATATTTTTACTTAAAGTAACTAATCACATTTTTTAAAATAAATTATAGCGATTTGTTTTATTTATTTTACCCACCAATATCCATCCTCAATTCATTTTTTCCATGTGTTTAAATCTTTTAAATCTGCAAGGAAAACAAAACATTGTCCGGGAATACACTGTATTTTCTGTTTAAAGTAAATAGTTATACATTAAAATTAACGAATTTTAATGATATTATCGTATTTATTATTATTATTATAACAAATAATTTTTACCATTCATTAACATATGCGTCCTTAAATTTAATTTCTGAAAAACTCTGTTAATTTTACCTGAGTTTTTTATTTAAAAAAGTGCTTTCTCTCATAATACGTCTCTCATCTTTGCAATGCCCCAAAAACCCCTTCAAGCGTATTTTCTTCTAAATATAATCCGCGTCGGATTGTTTCAGATGATTTTAGCATTTCATCATACGAAGTTTTGTAAATTCCTGCATAATGATAATTTCCATCATCATCATATTCGTCTTCATCGCAATTTATTGCTGTATTGTTTTTATTTTTCACACTGTCGAAAATATCCAATACGGATAGTGTTTCCGAGGTCTCAATTTCAGAATTAAGTGAAATACAATCATCAATCAGAACATCATGGTTAATTTTTTCTTTTTTTTCTCATCTGTATCCACATTTTTTAAGTTACTCTAAGGGATTATCGTCTTCGTGCTCCGTACTTACCGAATTCTCACTGCTGACAAAGAAAACGCCTTGTAAAACCAGTTCAAAACCATTGAACATCATAAAATGTATGTTTAAAGAAAGAATAAATTTGAAATGTCCTGAAATATTTTGAGAAATGGGGAGAAAAAAAAAATAGATCACAAGAAAAAGTTCGTTAAATAGAGAATGCACTTCGCTATTTGGAGGTTATTTTACGAAGAAATTCGCAAAATGTTCTTGGTTCCAAGGAAAAGTTCGCAAAATAGAGGTTCGTTAAATAGAGGTCCGACTGTATATGTCTGTTCTTTGAATGTTTCAGTTGCCACCTTTCGACTAATTTTCATAAAAAAAATTATTTAACAAATGATAAGTGTATCATTTGAGTTATCCTGTATTTTACATTTCGTCTCATTGTGAGAAGGCCCCACCAGTGGCCGAGAGGTTCTGCTCTCGAAGCTGGTAGACGGGAGGTGCTGGGTTCGTTCCCAATCGCGCCTGTCGGCCTAATCGTTCGGAGTTTTCGTGGTTTTCTTCGAGCCGTGGATCTTCCATGCGTTAATACGGATTAGGTTCCCTTAGAAAGACCCCCACGGAGGGCACTCCCCCCGGGCCTATATCTCTCGTGTAGATAATTGGCCGTCAAAAATCAACCCAACCCATTGTGAGAAGTGGAATACACTCCGGAGCTAAAATCCTGCTAGAGCTTCTGAGAGCTAGAGTATAAATAGATAGAACCCCAAAACTTTATTTAGTGTCAACCCGAATTCGATCCGAAATCGGTAAAAAAAAATCATAAACCGATACCCGAAACTGACATGGGACACTTTCATCCGAACCCGAAACACTTAAACCCAATAAATGTTTCTGTGCCAGTTGTAAAAGGAGCGTTCGTCGCAATGTTTTTTTACTATTTCACCAGACTCATTGAATTTAGCAATCGGAAGTATGATTTTGATATTACAGTACAGTTTTTAACTATGAAGGCGGACAAACTGAACATTCATTCTAAACATATTGGGCAATTCCATCGTAACTGACGTAACATTTTATCGTCGAATTTTGTTTTCAAAACTATGCAGAAAATTTACTAATAAAGCTAGAACAAATTTTTACAAGTTAGAATATTTCTTACTAAGGACTTAATACCCAAATACCTGCAAATTATTTCAAACTCTCATTTAGTCCCAAAAATTGCAATTCAAAATTCTGTAACTGACGTAACATAAAATAGACAAACATTTTTTTCTGCCTTCATTGAAGTGTAAAAATTATCAAAACTATCCCGTTAAAAAAAAAAAATGATTTAATGTTCTCAACAACACTAAATAATGTCAAATTATAACAGTAACGTGTTTAATTAATTTCTGAATAATAAAAAAGAAAAAAATGGCATTTACACATGCAACTGACGTAACTTTTATTGTGTAACTGACGTGGCATTATGGACATTAAAAAGACAATAATGGTACTTAACTTAGTTTGTGATCAGTAATTTACAATGCCTTTTTATTGGGATTTTATTATAGAATATAAAAATATCAAGTTTTCCAATCATACCCTTAACTTAAACATATTATACATTTGATTTCCCCTCCCCCCACAAAAAATGATGATTTTCTGTGGAATTGCCCTATTATACATTTATGTGAAGGCATATTGGGCATTGAAAGCTTGTTTGATATTTTTATAATGTTATAGTTGCCACTTTTCGACAAATTCTCTGAAAGAAAATTTTTATTTAATAAAGGATTAGGCGTATCATTTGAATTATCCGATATTTTACATTTCGTCTCGTTCGGAGCAGCAGAACTCACTCTAGAGCAACAATCTTGCTACAGTCCTTGAGTACTAGAGTCTAAATAGAAACCCAAAAATCTATTTAGCATGAACTAGAATCTTGACCCCAAACCCGACAAAAAAAAAAAAAAAAAAAAAAAAAAAAAAAAAAATCGTCTTTCTGATACCCGATCCAAACGCGAAGGTTTTTAACCCGACCCGATCCAAACCCAAAAGACTTAAACCCGAAACCGAAATGGAAGAAAATTAAAATATATAATGTAAACTTTAAAAAGTTCACAGTTTTACTTAAAAGGCGACTAAAGTAATGAAAAATATGTTACAAGTTTAAAATATACATTTTATTTAAGGTGTATAACGCTTCCGGAGTGAACTCATCCAGATCCCACTTCGCTCTATGGTATTCCATTCGGCCATTTTTATTCAAAATTATTTTTTCGAATAAAACTTCATAAGAGTTACATTTTTAGAAAGATTATTCAAAATAAGTTAACATTTGAGAGATGACTTACATTCAATTATGTATATATCCTGAGATAACTTCAATTGAAATTAGTTTGGCAGCTCAATCTGTCCCTCCCTAAGTAAACATTCGTTTGTGTCGCATTCATTGTGAACTTATCTGCTTTGTTGGCGCCATCCTTCGGTAGTTAAAATAAAAAAGAAGTTAAAGTTCCTTGACATTGGGAAAAAATGAATAGAATTTCTTATAAAATATAATTAGACTATCAGGAATATATAATGCCGTGTAGTAGGGGAGCTAGGGGATGTATGGGACAAGGGATGGATGGGACATTCTCAATATTTCAGGCAATAAACATTTATTTTAAATTGCTTCTTAACCCCCTATACCTCTACCACAGTGTGCTTCAGAACTATAAGTAGGACCACATTGCTGTTTTCATTTTCCTTCAAAGTTGCATTTTCTGAAATCTCTGCTTAAAAGTAAGTTTTTTTTTTACATTTGAAGATGTGAAATATCTTATACAATATAAAAAATTAAGCTATGTTGTAGTTGTTTATTTTAAGGTTCAATATCAATAATTAAAATGAATGAATAGTAACCATTGTGACAAAATAATTTTTGAGGTAAAATGGCTGAGAAGGGATATTATGCATCATGGGGATGATTGGGACATTTCAAATGGGGATGAATGGCACATTCTCACTCCTCCCTAGAGATGTTGAAAATTTTATTTATTGATTAAATAGTATTATATAGGATGATAAATCAATAATTTACTTCAATTAATAGTATTAAATAGTATATGAGTTGTTATTGTTTAAAATTTCTGAGTGTTACTTATTGTATTGTAATAATTATTAATGGATTATCAAAAAATTGGTACTAAAACTTAATCAAAATAGATAAAATTGATAAAAATAGTATATGTGTATTGATCAAATGGGGGAAATTATATTGAATTTTGAAATGTTGCACAAATAAATCCCCACCTTTAACATATTGGGTAATCGGAAAGTCGGGTCGTGTTGGGAAAATCAATTCGTACCGGAAAATTCAATCATTTAATTATTAGACATTGATTCCGATATCTAATGTCTAATAATTATCGGGCAGAATTTTCCGGTACGAATTGATTTTCCCAACACGACATGACTTTCCGATCGACACAATAATTTCCGTTCTGCATGTTTCTACGATACATTTAATTAATATTAATTAATAAGTTATGATTGAAAATTATTAGCTATGCTATATTTAAAAGACATTTTGCACTTTCATTTCAAATCTAAAATGCCTCATAAGTGGAAAAAAAGAACAGGTTGATAGCCGAAGTCCGCATTAAAAGTTAAAACTGCAATAAAAGAAGTTATTGAAAAAAAAAAAAACATATCGATTCGTGCTGTAAAATCATATATTACAAATATAATTTTCATATAAGGTTATAATTATAAATTTTAATTTGGTAAAATTGAATACAGGTAGGAAAATCTTTGTGTCCCATCCATCCCTATTAGTGTCCCATTCATCCCTGCTGTGGGGAAGATTGGGACAGGAAGGAACGTTTTTTTGATTTCATAATATTTTTATGAATAAACCATAATCTAGAATAAATATTGTTCATATATGTTGGCAAATACCTAATGTATGAAATGTGATATATAATATTGATAGTAACTTAAATAAAAAAATATAAAAAAATATTTTTGTGAAAATGTCCCATTCATCCCCCCCACCTCCCCTATATATAATATGCATCAATGCTAATGAAATTTTGTATTTTTGTATTTTGTAGGGAAAATAAAATTGTAATTTAATAAAAGAATTTGAGAAAAAAAATCTGTTAATGCAATTAATAGTTGCAATTTACTTAAGTGATAAAAGATTATTTTTAATGATCAAAATTTATTACAGGTTTCTTTATGCATGTTTAAAAAAAATCAGGATTTAATCTGAGTTGAACTTTTTAAAATTAAGTTATATAATTATTATTTTGGCGCCAGATATCGGCAATTAATCCGTGAAGGACTCCTATCTATTTATTTTTTTCTGATTTATAAGAAATCGAAGGTTATTGATTTTTTTAACTGCAATGAACGAAGACGAAATTAATTGACAATATGTTTTAAAATAGCATTATTAGTACTAATTTGCATGTTTTTGTTGAAGTAGTTCTTAAAATGTTGTGAGTGAAGTTCTTTTTTGCAAATTAAGTTTCAATGAAAAATGGGATGTTTTTATAACTATTTTTTCCCCACCTGATCCTATTAGATAAGATAAAATTTATTATTTAATAATTCTTTTTATAATGCAATGCTATATCATTCTTTTGAAAATGCAAACGCATCAGTCTGACGGGATATCTTCTAGTATGAAATAAGAACTATACATTTGGACATTAATGAGAACACATTATAGCTGTGTGTATGTGTGTTCTTTTTTCAACACGAAAGATAAAATTGATATTAGAGAAATAACTGTAACCTGTTCTTTCATAATTGTATTAAAATAGTATGGATTAATTTTCTTCCAAATAAAATCATAAGACGAAACGCAAATTTTCACCTTGATTCAACACAAAATATATAATGTGAACTTTAAAAAAATCCACAGTTTTACTTAAAAGGCGACTAAAGTAATGGAAAAGATGTTACAATTAGATGTAAATTTCCAACTGGGCGAAAAATGTCCGGACCAGGATTCGAACCCGGGACCTCCTGGCTGAAGCCGCCAGTGCTCTGCCATCTGAGCTATCCCGGACGATTCTGGTCGAACTTTTTCACCCAGTTAACCTTGAAGATTACAGCATCTGGTCTGAAACCTGGTTCAGCTCAACAGAATATATCTCAGGTAATGGAACTCCAGAAATCGCTGGATACGAAATTACACTAGATTATTTTAACACAATTATTCTAATTGGTAAACATTTTAACACAATTATTCTAATTGGTAAACATGTTTACCAATTAGAATAATTGTGTTAAAATAATCTAAGATGTTACAAGTTTAAAATATACATTTTATTTAAAACTTCTTAGTACTTTCAAGCTTTCAAAGCTCATCATCAGAGAATATTTTAATAACTAAATGTTGTTTATTTATACAAATACGTCACTTTGTTTTGAAAATGAGAGAGCCAATCATTACTAGAGTTGAAAATAGAAGTAGCAGTAGCAGTTTCTTGGTGTTTATTTATACAAATACGTCACTTTGTTTTGAAAACGAGAGAGCCAATAATTACTAGATAACTACTAACTAACTAATTACTAACCAAGAAATTACTACTGCTACTTCTACTTTCAACTCTAGTAATTATTGGCTCTCTCATTTTCAAAACAAAGTGAAGTATTTGTATAAATAAACAACATTTAGTTATTAAAATATTCTCTGATGATGAGCTTTGAAAGCTTGAAAGTACTAAGAAGTTTTAAATAAAATGTATATTTTAAACTTGTAACATCTTTTCCATTACTTTAGTCGCCTTTTAAGTAAAACTGTGGATTTTTTAAAGTTCACATTATATATTTTGTGTTGAATCAAGGTAAAAAATTGCGTTTCGTCTTATGATTTTATTTGGAAGAATCCATACTATTTTAATACAATTATGAAAGAACAGGTTACAGTTATTTCTCTAATATCTTATCTTTCGTGTTGAAAAAAAACACACATACACACACCTATAATGTGTTCTCATTAATGTCCAAATGTATAGTTCTTATTTTATACTAGAAGATATCCCGTCAGACTGATGCGTTTGCATTTTCAAAAGAATGATATAGCATTGCATTATAAAAAGAATTATTAAATAATAAATTTTATCTTATCTAATAGGATCAGGTGGGGAAAAAATAGTTATAAAAACATCCCATTTTTCATTGAAACTTAATTTGCAAAAAAGAACTTCACTCACAAAATTTTAAGAACTACTTCAACAAAAACATGCAAATTAGTACTAATAATGCTATTTTAAAACATATTGTCAATTAATTTCGTCTTCGTTCATTGCAGTTAAAAAAATCAATAACTTTCGATTTCTTATAAATCAGAAAAAAATAAATAGATAGGAGTCCTTCACGGATTAATTGCCGATATCTGGCGCCAAAATAATAATTATATAACTTAATTTTAAAAAGTTCAACTCAGATTAAATCCTGATTTTTTTAAAACATGCATAAAGAAACCTGTAATAAATTTTGATCATTAAAAATAATCTTTTATCACTTAAGTAAATTGCAACTGTTAATTACATTAACAGATTTTTTTCTCAAATTCTTTTATTAAATTACAATTTTATTTTCCCTACAAAATACAAAATTTCATTAGCATTGATGCATATTATATATAGGGGAGGTGGGGGATGAATGGGACATTTTCACAAAAATATTTTTTTATATTTTTTTATTTAAGTTACTATCAATATTATATATCGCATTTCATACATTAGGTATTTGCCAACATATATGAACAATATTTATTCTAGATTATGGTTTATTCATAAAAATATTATGAAATCAAAAAAACGTTCCTCCCTGTCCCAATCATCCCCACAGCAGGGATGAATGGGACACTAATAGAGATGGATGGGACACAAAGATTTTCCTCCCTGTATTCAATTTTACCAAATTAAAATTTATAATTATAACCTTATATGAAAATTATATTTGTAATATATGATTTTACAGCACGAATCGATATGTTTTTTTTTTTTTTTTCAATAACTTCTTTTATTGCAGTTTTAACTTTTAATGCGGACTTCGGATATCAACCTGTTCTTTTTTTCCACTTATGAGGCATATTAGATTTGAAATGAAAGTGCAAAATGTCTTTTAAATATAGCATAGCTAATAATTTTCAATCATAACTTATTAATTAATATTAATTAAATGTATCGTAGAAACATGCAGAACGGAAATTATTGTGTCGATCGGAAAGTCATGTCGTGTTGGGAAAATCAATTCGTACCGGAAAATTCTGCCTGATAATTATTAGACATTAGATATCGGAATCAATGTCTAATAATTAAATGATTGAATTTTTCGGTACGAATTGATTTTCCCAACACGACCCGACTTTCCGATTGACAAAATATGTTAGGGGTGGGGATTTATTTGTGCAACATTTCAAAATTCGATATAATTTCCCCCATTTGATCAATACACATATACTATTTTTATCAATTTTATCTATTTTGATTAAGTTTTAGTACCAATTTTTTGATAATCCATTAATAATTATTACAATACAATAAGTAACACTCAGAAATTTTAAACAATAACAACTCATATAATACTATTTAATACTATTAATTGACGTAAATTATTGATTTATCATCCTACATAATACTATTTAATTAATAAATAAAATTTTCAACATCTCTAGGGAGGAGTGAGAATGTCCCATTCATCCCAATTTGAAATGTCCCAATCATCCCCATGATGCATAATATCTCTTCTCAGCCATTTTACCTGAAAAATTATTTTGTCACGATGGTTACTATTCATTCATTTTAATTATTGATGTTGAGCCTTAAAATAAACAACTACAACATAGCTTAATTTTTTATATTGTATAAGATATTTCACATCTTCAAATGTAAAAAAAAAAAAACTTACTTTTAAGCAGAGGTTTCAGAAAATGCAACTTTGAAGGAAAATGAAAACAGCAATGTGGTCCTACTTTTAATTCTGAAGCACACTGTGGTAGAGGTATAGGGGGTTAGGAAGCAATTTAAAATAAATGTTTTTTGCCTGAAATATTGAGAATGCTCCATCCATCCCTTGTCCCACACATCCCCTAGCTCCCCTACTACACGGCATTATATATTCCTGATAGTCTAATTATATTTTATAAGAAATGCTATTCATTTTTCCCAATGTCAAGGAACTTCAACTTCTTTTTTATTTTAACTACCGAAAGATGGCGCCAACAAAGCAGATAAGTTCACAATGAATGCGACACAAACGATTGTTTACTTAGGGAGGGAGAGATTGAGCTGCCAAACTAATTTCAATTGAAGTTATCTCAGGATATATACATAATTGAATGTAAGTCATCTCTCAAATGTTAATTTATTTTGAATAATCTTTCTAAAAATGTAACTCTTATGAAGTTTTATTCGAAAAAATAATTTTGAATAAAAATGGCCGAATGGAATACCATGGAGCGAAGTGGGATCCGGATGAGTTCACTCCGGAAGCGTTATACACTTAGTGCTATTATATATATATAATGATGAAACAGAATTCCAGACAACCCAACCCGCAATGAAATAAATTCGCGTCAACCAGATCCGACGATCCGACCCGAACTACTGTACGACTGGTGTAAAATTGGGTTACAAGTCGCATAAATGCAGCACTCTACCTAGAGCCCTCCAAAGTATTTTACGGTTCCCCTGCAATTTCTCGGATTACCTTTAAATTTGCAAGCAAGAAAATAGTACTTTTCTTGAAGAAGAGTTCTGTGAAAAACATATTATTACAATATTAAATAAAAAAATTTAACTCTTTCAAGGGCAAGGTATTTATGTTGTTAATATGCTGAAATGATTGAATGACACCAGGATCTGCGAACAAATTTATTTAGAAATAATTAAAATCTTTTCTTCGCATACATTATAAAATTATATAGATATAGATGTAATATAGATGGCTGGTGACTTCCCCGACATGGTTTATTAGTGAGAAATTGCAGGCGCAGGTATCGGCCGGAGTAGCTCAGTGGTTAGAGCAGCAGTCTTGTATACTGTGGTCCCGAGTTCGATTCCTGGCACTGGCTAATTTTTCACTCTCGTTGAATTTATTGTATGCATGTTTGTATAATATTTATACATACCTTTTAGATTATAAAAGCCAGATTTTATTCCAAACTTATAGTGGTATTGGGGCATTTCGGAGTTAAAATTAAGTGGTATGTATACTATACCGCCGCCCTTCAAGGGGTTAAACTTATAACAGAGAATCATCCATTAAGAAAACTTCTAAAGTATGACTATTTAAACTTTAACAGATAAGACGGATAATTAAAATCTTTGTGAATATCGTGTTCTATCTTTTATAACTTTTATCTCTGATTATGATTAGTGGCAAAATTCTGGGATATATTTTTTTAAGGGTATCGTTTTTAGACAGGTCTTCAGATAAACACGATCGATAAAACTTTCTCTCTTTTTCTTTAGTGTTAACTCTCAAGTGCTGAAAAATAGTTTTTAATTAACAAAGCTCATTAAGGTAAACAAAGGAAATTTAATAAGGACAAAACAAATAATTACTTTGTGTTGAGATTATTAAGATTTTAAAGATTTGGTAAGATTTTTTTTTCCTTTTAATGTGCAATAGGGATATGTGTTTCTTCAGCTGTTATTTGCTTTATTTCTTTTAAACTTCTATATTCACAGCTAGACTCACGCAAACATATATATATGCTCATTAATGTTTAAATATATGGGGCATTCCCACATTCTTTTCACTTTCGAGAATAAAAATCTGGTGAAATTAAACTTGCTAAAATAACATTTTAATCTGATAGACGAATGCCTTAATGATTCAAAATAAAGAAAAAATGGTCAGCAGCGAAAAAATTTTCATTTAACTGAGGTTTATGTTAAACTTGCGAGTTTAATTTTCCTTACCATTTTACCTCTATAACTTTTAATTTTCTTCTAAACTTTGACTTATAATGAATTTGCATAGTATCCACAGGACATTCAAATAAGAAATAATAACAATGTAGTATTTTTAGTACAAAATTTTGGTATAACATTGTCTTAAAGGGGTGTTAAAGAAGGGACGGTAAGGTAAAAAAAGATGGCGGTATAGGAAAAAAGGGACGAAATGAGAAAAAAAGGGACGATAAGGATGAAACGGTAGAGAAAATTACGACCTATTTTAGGCAAATCATGTTAAGACTAAGTGGTAGCCACAATGTTCATTTATTTTTAGAAACAGTTATTTACATTGGATTAAATTAAAAATAAAAATTAATTTACTTCGAAAAGTGCAGGAATAAACCTTGGGCACGGTAAGACTACTAATAAAGTCACGATGCTTAAAACTGATATTTAAATGCAGATTTAAATTCTGCAGTAAATTTCCTGTCAAAGAATTTTAGACATTCTTTCTCTAGCATACTTCTGCATGAGAAAAAACTTGGAAAAAAATTCTGTGGCTGTATCTGAAATGATTTTTTGTATAATTTTAGAAGAGGGACGGTAAGGAATCTAAAACCCAGGGACAGAGTTTAAAAAATAATAACAATCCTAAAAATGTGTGCAGGTTAATTTTTAGCTACATATTTATATAAAACAATAATTCCAGTTTCGGAAAAAAATTACATTGAATTATTTTTATTGAAGCAATTTTATATAGACAGCTCCAAACTTAAAAATCAGCATCAGGGACACGGGACGGTATAGGAGTTTTCCTGGTATTTGGACCCCCAGCATCGTCCAAAACTTATTTATCTCGTTAATATTGTTATGCAATCATGCAATGGGATGTTTTCCAGTATATGAAATAAAAAAAAACACAAGAACGTGTATTAAAATAAAAATTATTATGCAGGGACATAAAAGTCAAAAGATTGTGAGAATGCCCCATATAGTTTTTATTTTATCTGAAAAATATTCTAGACATTTTTGAAAAATCGGGTCAATCAGAATACAACCCACAAGAGTCAAATTCCAACCAGAAACAACCCAAATCAACCCAACTTATTATTAAACAAATTATTAAAACATTCCAACAAATTATTAAAACATTTCAACAAATTATCAAAACATTTATTCTACAAAAAATAATTGATTAACAGTAGATTTTGCCGAAATAATAAGGAAAACATGGAAAAAAAATATTTTACTCTTTTACTGCACGGTAAATGTTCGAGGTAATAGGTTTTTTTATTTTCTGTTTACATGCAATTTAATCTTAATTCAAAATTCTTTTGGCGTAAATTGTTCAACAAAGATATCTGTCTTATAGTTGAAAGAGAAAAATATAGGGGAGGGGGGAAGAACAAAGAAATGTGTTACTTATTTAATTAGATTTTACTGACAGCTTTTCTTTAACAACAATTCTCATAGATTAAAAGATTATTTTTATTATCAAAAAACATCACGACAAAAAAACAAAAGATAACAACATATTGACAACTGCTAATTAAAACAGCCATTTTCTGGAAGTCACCACAAAATGTGTTTCCTCATAATGTGCAATGAAAATAAGTTTTATCCCTAAATTTAAATGCTTTGCTTGTTCTTTTTTAGAAAAGTGTAGTGTTTCAATTTAAATTTGTAACCTACTCGTAAAAAAAAAAAAAAAAAAAAAAAAAAATCAATGTTCTATTTTTTTTTCTTTTTTGCATAATAATATTCTACACTATGCGCTGCAAAAAATTCAAAAATTCCCATCTCGATATGTGTTCTGAAAGTACCTTCAATTTATTTGTAAAATAAGGTTTGATTTTTTTGCTTCTTCTGAAAATCGGTATTTTTTATCCAAATTTCTACTTTTCCTCCAAAACCATAATAGCCATCTTGGTAATTTTTTTTTCTCTGTTAGTTTATCCCATTAGGCGTAATTTGAATTGAGGGAATTTCAAACAATCATTTTTTCATTTTTCTTTTAATTCAAAAACAGTACAAAAGTGTTTTTTTTTTTAAACCTCAGTAAAATATAAGCATTTATTCTTTTTAAAAATCATTAATTCATTTAATAAATATGGATTCAATAAAATTATACAAAACTTTTTTTTTTGATAGAGTGAATAGTTTAGGGCAGTGGTTCCTAAACTTTTTGACTGGCAGAGCCCTTTTTAGAATGAATTTCTATGGCGGAGTCCCTGAAGCCTACCGTACCCTATGTTACAAGGTATTGTTTTTTAGGTGCATTGCTACTGATCACAGGAAGAGAGAATGAATAGTAATCTAAACAATTATGCATTGTCTCAGAAATAAAAATATATTCTGAAACTTTTACTGTAATACGGAATTTATTTTCAATTATCATCAATACAGATGAAATTGTCAAAAGTTTACAAACTTAAAAAACCTCCAAAACTCAAGAAATCGTAACATTTGCCTTACAATAAATTTTACATTATTAGAGTGAAGAACAATAACGCATAAACGCTTAATGTGATTGGATTGTTTTGCACAAATGTCTAAATAGGTCCAGTTGATAGTAATTGCAGGGAAATGCTTTGTTCTGCATTTAAAAGACGTCTGTATTTTGATTTGATTTTAAAGTAATATCTTTAACACTACTACATATACCAGGAATTTTACTCAAGTTTTATAAAAAAAATATTTCAGACCAATAATTTTTATTTAAAACTATTTAACTCTTTTATTTAAGTTATTTATGTTTGATTTATATTTATTTTCTGAAAAATTTCTGATTCAAATCGAAATATTTTCATTTGGTACCACCAAGTAACCGGTTGTTGTTGGTATATTTAGTGTAGCTTGATATGAGATGTCAAATCAACGAGGACGTCAGTGTTTCACTAAGTTTAATCTGAATATTAGGTAGATTTCGTATGAAATACTACCTATTGCATTCTCCCCTATGTTGGAATTTCTGAAACATTTTTGCAGATCTACACCGATCATAACCCCTAGAACCCAAAACTACCCTCAGTAAGTTCAAGTTCACTGGCAATTTTTTGATAGGACCAATTCTTACAGAAAAAAAAAAAAATTAAAAATACATAGCGGTTGAAGAAAAAAAATCATCGTGGTGCATTCAAATCCAAACTGCTTATTTTCTGACTCATTTTTAAATTCATTTTTGCTCTCAAATGCATCCATTTGGTAGATTCTCTTATTCAGAAACTATATAAAGTACCGTAATGATCGATTTTTTGATAGAGGCAGAATATATTTCAAAAAATGACGTCAAAGTGGGCATTTTGAATTCCCGAAGCGATTGTGTTAGAAACGAAAAATATTGTCCTACTGAGAAAATAATTGTTTGTAAATCAAGTTTTAATCAATTGAATGAAAAATAAAAACACAGGTTGGTTATAAATCTCTTCAAAAATCACGTCAGCATGTTTCGTGTTTTTTCTGTTAAAAATGAATCTGAAAATGTGCCAGAAACTTTCGAGTTGTTGAGCATGGAAAAGTAGTTTTTTTTAATACCGCCTTAACAGGATTCTAATAAAACCAGCTGTTATATAAAAATGAAATAAAAACTCGTCAAAAGCGGCCGGATAAAATTGTTAAAGTGGTTTTATCTCTAATCATGATTTAGGTTTTTGTTGGTGAAATTAGTATATTTAACTTCGAAATCTACCTCCGCCTGTAGGCCGGGCCGGCAGGGATTTTTTTTTTCTTTTATAACGCTGAGCACATTTAGAGTCGTCCAAAGCCGTTTCTATTCAGCTGTTGAAAAATGTTGTTTTGTAGGATTCCCTAAATATTTATTTATTTGCATTCTTTTTTAACAACAGGGGCGTAATCGATGTCATCGTTTGACTTAGAATCCGACCAATACACGTTTTATCTTAAAAGAAAAGTTTGGTAACTGAATCGGAAATTGTGGTTCAGAAGACATTTTTCCGTGGATAGCGTGTATTTGTAAAGAACGCAATAGATAGTGCTACAGTGCTTTATCATCTCTTTAATTTTTGCAATGGCATTGTGAGCCAACATTGCTTTCGCATCATCAGTGCATTCATGTTCATATGTGTTTTCCTATCTATTAATCAAAAATTATTTCGTCCCTTAGTGCGTTGGTTTGTAGTGATCTGTGTTCTTTTGAAGCATGCATACATTACTTTTCCCTTCCTATTAAAAAAAAAAAAACAGGTGATTTACCTTTCAATTCAGACTGATTTTTTTCGGAATGATGGCGTAGTTCAGCATGAAACGTGGAGTCATTGGATAACAACACTTCACCACAAGTCACACTGTGAGGAGGAGCTGGAAAATTCAAACATCCAAATTCTCCTTCAGAATACAATTTCTGGCTTTCTTACAGTAAATATACGTTTGTTTCTCCATTTATCGCATTTTTTCATCGGAAAACGTAAAAATGGAGCATAAATTAATCTTTGAACCGGAAATTTTAAAGAAAACAAAATTTAGTTAATTAAAAGAGCAGATTGTTGAAGATAGTTATCATCAATGTACGAGTATAAATACTTTTACATACAAAAGAATCTTGTCCCATTTTTGAAAAAAAAAATCTTGCTTTAAATATGTTGGTATCGTTCAAATTTTCATTATTTTCCTAAAGCGCGGCCTCGGAGCACAGTTTGAGAACCTCTGGTTTAGGGGGGAAAGTACATTTAGTTAACATGTAAAACACCTCAATAAATTACCTCCTAAAGTTTGTTTAAAAGATTTATCGAGATACCGCAAAACTTAATCAGGCATACTCATTAACTTGTATTCAATAAATTGAATATCTCAGTTATTGCAAAACCTTCCATGAAATTAAAAAAATATAGCCTGTAAAAAAATCGATCCAATAGAATCAAAACAATTATCAGAAGTAGATGAAATACCTTTCACCAGAGAAGATGAAACAATGCAATTTTAAATAGGTATGACAAGCAGAAAACTTAGAACTAGAATCAAAGAAAATATAGCAGACATCAAATACGACAAGAGAATTACAGATCTGGTCAGATCATGTAAGAAAGAATCTTTACAGATTGATTTTTTAAATTGTAGAATAATTTATCCATCAAGATTTTATTTATCAAATTATTAGCTTAGTTTGCATTTATTCAATATCAAGTACTCTATTGATTTTAGAAATTAAAAATAAAAAAACATAAGGAAGAGAAAGAAAAACAATCGTTTTATTATTATTATTATTATTATTATTATTACTTACGTAATTTCTATTGTGAAGCGTTCCCTTTATTTAATGTTTTTGTTGTTGTTTTACTTACCCATCATACGTAGTACAGGATAAGGCTAGTAATCGTTAAAAAAAAAATTGACGGATTTACACGTTTCAGACACTGGAGATTCTGAAAAACATATTTTTAGAAAAAAAAAAGAAATTTGACGTCCGTCTGTGTGTGTGTTGTACGTGTCTGCAAACTCTCTATCTTCCGAAATTGAGATAGAAACTTCAAATTTGGTGTGTACTTAGTATGTGATAATAAGAAGAATTATATTCAATTTCATTGACCTCGATTATCCGGAACTATTTTTTCCGGACTCTCAAAATATTCGTTCTGATAAAAGGTACATAAAAATTTTCGAAATTGTTTATTTTAAGGACTGGATATAAAAGACAATAAAAAAAACATAAATTTTGCATAAAGAATAAAGTCGATCGGATAATTAGTTTCCAGGATATTTGTAATCCTATTTTCTACACTCTTCGATTTTTCATGAAGCTGTATTTCACTCAAATTTCAATTTAAAGATATATTTTAATTGGAAATGAGATCCTTAATACGATGCAGTAAACTATTAGTTAATATGATTATAATTTTTGGAGTTATAAGGGTGTTTCTTTTACGCTATTCAGAATAGTGGCTTAAAGTTTATGACGTCATCAAATCACGATTTTTAAACACTCTGTCTACCGAACAAATTGAGATAGAGGTTTGAAATTTGGTAGGTACTTAGACTGTAATAGTGCGACAATGCTTTATTAAATTTCAGTAACCTTAATTATCCCTGGATATGCATTTTTTAAATAGTTTACACATGTTTTATTTTCATATTTTAGACCGAAAATCACTTTTACATACTTCACATATTCAAAATAGCTCCGATCCAAATGTACTCAAAGTAGAGAAACACATGTACTTATTTTTGATTCCATGGTTATGTTCAGATATGAATCGTTATGTACTGTCCCCTGAACCTACAAATTAAAGTAAAAATGTACTGGCAATTGTTACCTGTTCAAAATTATTAACAAGAAACGTTTAATGGATTATTTATTAAGAAAATAGCAAAATTATTAGAAATATATCCAAATCGAATATTTTAATGACAAAAGCATTATTTGAAAGCTCTTTTAAATTATTTTAAAATACTGTGCATAATTTAATGTTTACATTAATAAACATCTTTTACGCCACCATAAATGAAATAAACCATTACAGGGTACAAAATTATCGTTTTGTTTGTGTTTGATAACATGTAATGTTTCAAAATTGAGAAAGCATAGGTTCATTTTTGATCCAAACATACTCAATTCGATACGAGTACATCGATTTACTCATTTTTGAGTACTTCATTTTTTTTTTTTAGTGTATACTACGCATATCCATTATGGGGAAGTATTATGGTGGCCCCCAACGACTAGTTTTATATAGGGGCGGTTTTCAAAAGGGGGGCACTGGGCACACGTCATAACTTTAAGCTTTTCAAAAATAACTTTAATTATCATTGACTTTAATTTATTTTTTTTTTACACTGAGTTTTTAATTCTATTCAGAGGCAGAAAATGATATAATTTATTGTAAAAGCTTTGTATAAATATCTAAAAATTTTATTATTCTATGCTGAATAGGCCAATTTTGGACATTCATAACATTAACTGTTCTAAAGTACCACCAAGAAAAAGAGTTTTAACTTATTTCCATGTGGTTCTAAGGGTAAACAACGAATGCATAAAGGAAACGGATAATTTTTTGATAATTTCGTTAAGAGATGGCAGCCTGATTTATTGCTTTTTGAAGATAGAAGGACTTTTCTAGAATTAATTTTTCAGTATTTTGTTATGTCCAAAAGTAACGATCGTAACAAAGCTGTCATTTTCACGAAAAATAGATCAAGTAAGTACTTTAAACTCCTTTATATAACTTTAAAATCATTTTAAAAAAATTTTAAGTATTTGTATATGTTTCTGTAAGATTTTTTTGCAATAAATGCACTTTTCTCTAATAAGAAACTAGAATGTCAAAATCGCGTAACGATCGAAACACTTTTTTTTTTTTTTTTTTTTTTTTTTTTTTTTTTTTTAATAGATGATTCGTGTCTTGAAACGTATAAAAGATATTTATTATAATGTTTTATTCTAAATAATTACCGTGTTTTATATAAATAAAGCGTATTTAGTACGTGTAATGATAAAATTTGACTAGAAGCATGCTCAACTTACGTGTGTACGATCGACAGAAAATGGCGGCCGCTGCGATCGTTACGAAATTTCGGATATGCTTATTTAAAAGTATGATTTAAAATTAATAATAAAGCTTCTTTTATTTATTTCAAAAGTAATTCTTCAGTGATCTTACGCGTTGTTGTGTATTTCGCAAAGTTTTCTTTGCAGCAAATGTACCCAAAAAGATTATTTAATAACCATGTCCACATCTTGGAACGGTCTAAATACTAATAATTTTAATTTTCTAAATACATAAATATATCATAACAGATTTCATTGTTCTAAAATACATCTAAAAAAAATGTGTATATATATATATTTGTTAAATTATTGTATCTGAGATCATTTTTTTTAAATTCAAGGTTTAATTATCCCCTCTCCTTAAAATTTCATTCTTCATCTTTGGACCCCACCAAAATGGAAGGCAGATAAATAGCTTAAGCCACTAGGTGCTGTAATTTTGGTAAAAACAAAAACAAAAACAAAAACAAAAAAACAGAAATTAACAGTGCTCGAAGTATAGTGAGACAGCCAGCGAAAACTATTAAAGGTACTCAAAAGATTCACTCCGTACAAACGACAAACAAATTTGGTACTATTCAAATTAGAAATAGATCTTGTTTTTCAATCTTGTAAACAATCAAAAATGCATTACCAGTGAAGCTGGTGAAAAAAAAGATTGTTTCTATAATTGACTCCTCACAGTTGAAAATAGGTGACTACACAGTTGAAAATAGGTTACATTGGTGACTGGTACTTTGTAATTTATGATGAAAACTTATGGCCAGGGATTATTGAAAAGATCAGCATTGATAATGGTGAACAAATATTTTCTATAATTTTTTTTTACTCCTCAGGGAGACATTAATTTTAACAGGATTCGTTATTCATCTAAAAAAGACAGCACAAACTTAAAATATGAAGATATTTTGTTGAAATCGCCATCTCCACCTCACCCTGTAACAACAGAAGGTGGATTTTTTTTTTTTTTTTTTTTTTTTTGATAAAGAAATTATAGATATGTGCATTAAAAAAATGGCAGTGTAACTTGTTTTCTGAGAAAATGAAAAGAATAAATTATATGTTAGATACTTCTAATATTGTGTAAAGGTATGTTTTTTGCATAATCTGTGATTCCTATAAAATTAAGATATTACTCCTAAAAAAGTAGTAAATATTTTAATATCAGAGTTTAACATTTGATTTTATTATTATTATTACAGGATAATAAAAAGTTAATTATACATATATATGTATACACATACAATTATGGGACAAATTTACTACATTCTTAGTCTTATGAATTTTTTAAATACTAAGCGCAACTTATTTATGGAAAGGACAAAACTGTGTAACCTACATGTCAGCAATGTTCAAAATCTGTAACCTACGTGCCAGAAATGTCCAAAATTTGTAACCTACAGAACTGCTAATTAAATGCTCTAATAATTAATTTTCCAGAATAGTTGCTGTCTTTTAATGTTTGTGTATAATTTTGTGGATTTATATACTATACTATTAAAGAAATTGGCCTTAAATTTAAAAATTTTAAAAATTACATAAAGTTAACGCTTAATGATCCCACCTTTTGAGAATCTCCTATAGAATAAAATCTGATTTTGCCTTTCAGTATTATTTAAAAAAGGAAAAAAAATAGCGTTGCCAAAGACACGGGAAATAGCAGAGAAAATCTTTCTTCAGTTGTGTCTACATATATTTAAAGAAATGGTGAAAAAATCATGCACCCGACATAGATTATGAAACACTTTCCAACACTATAAGAATTATCATTTAAAATTTTCATTTTTTTTTCATCAATGAAAGGAAATATGTGGATAAGCAATTTAAATAAATGCACTGCAAACAATTATTTCCCATAGGCCATAACGTGACGGCATTTTTTTGTGTGACTCTTTATAGGAGCTATAAATATTACATACTTCATTTACCAATAGCGAATATTCTACACAATATGTATTCCAAACGGAAAAGTGAAAACATACATTAAAATATTTATTTGCTTAAAAAAAGTTACTGGAAAAAAAAAAGGTATATTAAAAACCTATATTGACATCTTTCAACTCCCTTCTCTGAGTCGTCCTCACAATGTAGAAACAGAAATTACAAATACAATGCATAGGAAAATTGGAAAAAAATCATCCAATACAAACAATTTTAATATACTTTTAATGTGTTTTTAGAAACGTCTTTTAAGCAAATAAATATTTTAATATATGTTTTGAATTTTCCGTTTGGAATTGGTTTATTGTGATATGGTTATTAGTGGACGTAACTAAGACTTAGTACTCTTATTTATGCTTACATTTGATCGTTTGAATATTCCACAATAAACTTCATTAACATACAAAAAACGAGTAGATTTACTCGAGTTAGAGCACGGACATACATACAGACAGACCGAATTCATAAACATTTTTCAACTATGTCGGAAAGTGTTAAAAAAAAACAGAAACAAGAGTAAAATGAAATAAAAATTCTTATTTTAGAGAATACAATAATCCCTTAACATTCGTGAGGGTTAGGTTCTCGGAAACCTCCGCGAATGTTGAGACTATCTTCTCGTGCATAAGTGAGTTAGGTTTTAATATTTTTTTAATGGGAAAAAAGTAATTGAAATGTAAAAGTATATTTATTAAGCATAAGTTAGTGCTATAAATAAATTTGAATAATTATAAACATATTGCACAAAGTTTATTTGCTAGTTGATGGCTGAAAAAAATTAGCAATATGCGATTGTTTGGCAGAACAGATCTTCCGTTTATGAATTTCCATATAAGGAAAAGTTGCTGCCTCGATTTCTTTTTTTCTTTCTTCTATCTTTACAAGAAGAAAGTATTGGATTCGTAAAAAATTTCGACATCCGGTTTTCGACAGATTTACCCGTTTTAGGGGTCAGTGATTTCAAAAAACATGTTTTTACAAAATGTCTGTCTGTGAGTCTGTGACTCTGTCTGTCTATCTGTCTGTTTGTCTGTATGTATGTGACACAAATTTTGTGGGCGCTCTATCTCAAGAACTAATGCACAGAATTTAATAAAAATTGATATTCAAGTAGTCCCTAATATAAATTGGTGCTGATTAGTTTTTGGTGTAAATCGCTCAACAGGTGGCGCTGCTATGCAGCATTTTTCTCGATTTCTGCAATAGCTCTATCTCAAGAACTAATGCACGGATTTGCATCAAACTTCAGATTTAGTTATTCCTTAATATGAGTTGGTGCTGGTAACGTTTTGGTGTAAATCGCCCAAAAGATGGCGCTGCTATGGTGCATTTTGCAGCATTTACACGATTTTCGTAATAGCTCTATCTCAAGGAATAATGCGCGGATTTTCATCAACTTTCAGATTCAGTTAGTCCTTGACATGAATTGACATTTTGCACCTTTTGGTGTAAATCGCTCAACAGGTGGCGCTGCTATGCTGCATTTTTTGTGATTTCCGTAATAGCTCTATCTCAAGAACTAATGCTTGGGTTTTCAACAAACTTCAGATTAAGGTATACCCGGATATGGATTAGTGCTGTTTATGTTTTGGTGTAAATCGCTCGACAGGTGGCGCTGCGGGGTCAGAGAACCCGAAAAACATCTTTTTACAAAATGTCTGTCTGTTAGTCTATCTGTCTGTCTATGACACAAACTTTGTGGGCGCTCCATCTCAAGAACTAATGAACGGAGTTTAATAAAAATTAATATTCAGTTAGTCCCTGATATAAATTGGTGCTGATTAGTTTTTGGTGCAAATCCTTCAACAGGTGACGCTGCTATACAGCCTTTTTCACGATTTCCACAATAGCTCAATCTCCAGAACTAATGCACGGATTTTCATCAAACTTCAGATTCAGTTAGTCCTTGACATGAATCGAAGTTTTATACATTTTGCTGTAAATCACTCAACAGGTGGCGCTGCTATGCTGCATTTTTTGTGATTTCCGCAATAGCTCTATCTCAAAAACTGATGCTTGGATTTTCAACAAACTTCAGATTCAGGTATACCTTAATATGAATTAGTGCTGTTTATGTTTCGGTGTAAATCGCTCAACAGGTGGCGCTGCTATGCTGCATGTTTCAGAATTTCCCCTATAGCTCTATCTCACCGCTATCTCAAGAACTAACACACGAATTTTCCTCAAACTTCAAATTCAGATATACTTTGATATGAATTGGTGCTAAATTGGTGTAATTTCTTGTACTATTTCAATGATTTAATTGACGTGATTTATATAGAAGAAAGTTTTGTGATGGCCACAACATGCTAGTTAAATTGAAAACTCATCACCTGTGAAGGATCGCATTCTATTGCTTTCTCAACAAAATGTTGTTGAAGTTTTAAAATTTCCCCCACAATTTATGCAGAAAATATTTCTCATACAATAAAAATTTGGAATTTTAGAAAATTTCCGGGTTTCTCGGAATTACTGATCTATATTTTGCTTTAACTCAAGGGTTGAAGTTCTCGGAACTTGGGCTATACAATGCAAGTCTCCAGTACATGAAATTGATAAAAAAGAATGAGTTTCTTTTGTAAAAAAAACATTATAAAAAAAATCGCAAATAACCAAGTTAAGTATTCGCGAATGTTAAAATGTTCTTCATTTTTACTTTCTTCTACCTTCAATAGAAGAAAGTATTGTAATCGAAAGTTTTTTTCGACTTCCTTTTTTTGACGGATTTACACGTTTTAGGGGTCAGAGATCACAAAAAACATGTTTATAAAAAATGTCTGTCTGCCCATCTGTCGTCATTGTACCATCGAAAACTGTATGAAGTTATACATAGAATTAAATCATTTTTTTTTTTTAAGTTTTTGTTTATGGCAAGCAGATCCTCCCTTAATTTAGAAAAAACCTGCCGGAAGGGGGCACTGTAACAGCGATTTTTGTGCCATTTTCGATATTCTACCATCGAAAAGTGTATGAAGTTATGCATAGAATTGAACCAAATTTTTTGCGTATGTTTTTGGCCATGGGAAGAAGATCCTCCCTGAATTTGAAAATATTCGGCCGAAAGGGGGCATTATAATAGTGAATCTTGTGTAACTTTCTTGATTTTTCGTAGCTCTGTTGTACACCGGCGGCTCCTGAAGCGACGGGAACTTCGCATCCTTATAAGCCTGCTATTCGCGAACAGCTGATATCTATAGAATGACAGAAAACTATTGATTTTAATGAATATCATGATCGAGATTAACCCGTTTTAGTATTGAACTGATAAAAATGAAATATTGACATTTGTAACAATATTTTGAATTATTAAGATATATGAGATAGAAGAAAGTTTTGGAATTGGCACATCCAACTAGTTTATTTCGCGAATAATTGAAACTCGCGAATGTTATATCCGCGAATATTAAGATATTACTGTACTTTGATGCCAGGCCAATCTTTTAACTATTCTTGGTAGATTCACTTTTGATATTAAAATACAAAAGCTCATATTATTTATTTCAATTCACATATTAATTAATTAATTCAGTTGTCTTATAATTAACTTTTGTTTTTGAAAAGAAACGCTAATTTCGAAATTTCTTTTTCTGTAGAAACACCACTTTGAATTTTTAATGTACCTAACGCGTGTTATTATTCAAACCACAACCCCCTCCCCACCAATGTTAATCCCCATTAGGCTTGAAGTGTATTCCTATTTTTCATCAAAAAATTAAAATATTTAACTTTATAATTTCTGTATACTTTTTATAAAGCCTGTTTTTATTATTATTATTTATTTATTTTATTGTTATTATTCTTTATTTATTTATTTATTTATTTATTTTATTGTTATTATTCTTTATTATTTATTTATTCATTTATTTATTTTTTGCTTATCAAAATATTTTTTAAACGGATACTTAATTTCATATTTCAAGTGTTAAGATCTTAGTAAAGTTGTCGAAACTGAGAATAATATTTTAACACTTAAAATAACTTAAAATTAAAATAATTTAGTACGCGTTTTAGAAATATTTTGCTAGGTGAAAAGCAAAGAAACATCTTTTAGAAAAAGTGTGCAGAAAAAATGCATTAAAAATTTTAATTTTCCGACGAGGTATTTTAACAAAATAGTAATTTTGTGGCAAATGTGGCAAATGAAGTGCGTTTGTTCTATAACGAGTTTTATAAATATTCAGATGTTGGTGCAATAGCTGTTGCACTTTTGTGAAACAATGCATGAATACAAAATTTATTACGATTATATCTATTAAATTCAGTAATACGGAAATAATAGGATTCCATCTTAAATCGGGCGTCACCACCATGGCAACCTAGAATCATTACCTATCACGGGATATCATTGAATTAATTACGCATGATAGGATTTAATAGAATGAAGAAAACTTTTATTAATATCTTTTAAGTTTCGATTCGATTTTCATAAAATTTGAAATGACTCCACAAAATTCTGTAACGATTTTATATATTAAATTTCAAACCATTAGGTTGGATAGCTTCTGCGCTGCTGTATGCGGACAGACAGATGAGCGGACCAGACGTATTTATATAATTACGAAGGCACCTAAAAATACGAGTACACTCGCATTATCGCACTCGCCCATAGAATTAACATTAGAGAGGTTAATTTGATATTTGTCTGATAAGAAGCTTTGTGACAAAAAATAAAACAGATCAAAAATCAGTCATATATATATGGATATTACAATGTAATAAGAGCATGTTAATTTTTAAGTTTCGTATTTTTTTTGTTCTGTGTTTAATACGTACTGACGGGAAACTAGAACACAAAGGAAACTTTCAAGTGATAGTTCAAATTTCATCAGCGATTGTTTCCATTTAGCAAAAGCATTTCGGCACGTAGCAGACAAGTAAGCGAAGATCGATTTAGTTTATTCAGTGGCAGCTTCAGAAACCCGGCTCGTTCTCTTTACCTGTGGTGTTTTGTGCGCCACTTGTAATCGATATTTTCAATCGAATGACCTACCTGTTGAACTTTTGTGAGAGCTCGGGGGTCAAGCAACGTCACGTGACTAAAGTCTGGGGAAAATATCCAGGCCTGAAATTTCGGTTTTTTATGTTTTAACTAAAAAAAAATTAATAATATAATGCTTATGGCAATAAAATATAATAGTTATAGAGTGACTAAGTCATTCTGATGTACGAATTTCTCAGCCAATAACTAGGCATTTAAAGTGTAAGTACGGAACTACCCACCCTCAAAACCAAATATAAAACAGATCATTATAATCCTACATTTCCTTTTTAATTTATGTAAACTTTAAACATGAACTAGAGTTCTGCACGAATCAGTTTTATCCGACTCGAACCCTAAAGTTTACTTTAAAGTCAACCCAAAACCCGATCCGAACACGACAAAAAAAGTTGCGCTACCCGACCCGAACTCGAAATATTCAAACTCGAACCCGAAATGAAAGAAGATTAATACATATTTAAAGCAATTGTGGAAACGTAGTGTACAATTTATATCTCTAAAAGCAATTTGATCTTTTTTATATAAAAATGAACACATACAGTGTGATTCTAAATTCATGGTACAAACTTTAAGTGTTGATACAGGACACGGTAACAATCATTTATTGTATAGGAATGTATGGGTGCAAGTGACTCATTGAAGTACAAACACCACAGGGCTAATTTGGCCCCCTTTTTATTTCAAAATTTCTCATTCATACCAGAAAATCCCTGTACTATTCTTTTCTTTATTTAAGACAGAGATTTCATGATTACATAAAGAAAAAAAATCTTCTTTGAAAATTTCCTGTATGAAATCGAAATTTTTGAATTAAAAAAACACGCAAAACTGGCAAATCTGTCAAACACAGTTAAATATATGAAAAGAAATTGAAATGATGTCTTTCTTTTAATTCAAAAATTTCGATTTCATACTGGAAATTTTCAAAGAAATTTTTTTTTCTTTATGTAATCATGAAATATTTGTCTTAAATAAAGTAAAGAATGGTATAGAATTTTCTGATATTAATGAGAAATTTTGGAATAAAAAAAGAGCCAAAATGGCTCCTGGTGTTTGTACCTCAACGCGTCACTTTGCGCCCATACATTCATATACAATAAATGATTGTTACAGTGTCCTGTACCAACCCTTAAAGTTTGTACCATGAATTTAGAATCACCTTGTATACACTGATTAACATTCAAATATATAATTCTTTATTTGAAAAATATTCGGGATTTTCCTTTGAAAACAGAACCCGAAACTCACAACATTTAAAGTCAAGCCAACCCGCAACAAAGAAAGAAAGTCCTTCCGGCCAGTGCCGGGAGGAAGAAGTAGCTTTCATATTCTTTATTTTTAAAATGCTAGCTTATATTATTCAAACACACGAAGCTCAATTTAGTGGAAACCGATTATAGAAGATTCAATACTAATTTTTATCAATACTAAATCATTATGAATGAGAATTTCGCGACATTAGTCAGCTTTATCCAAGCTGATTTTATTTAAAGTAAATTATATTTGGTTTCCAAATTCGGCGATATCTTGAAGTGCCTGCCCTTTTAAGACAACGTGGTGGATGAGGCTAACCAGTGAATTTGGTCAAGACCTTAGTAATTCCTGTGCACATGCTCACTCACATCGGAATCGGTTGATATATACGAGCGCTGTCGCAGGCAAAAAATCAGATTTTTCAAAATGTCACTCACATAAAGAAATTCAAACTGCTATATCTGAGCCATTTTTTAAGATAAAGTCAAAACAAAAAATGCTCCGGAATCCTTATATCAAAGTCAAATGCTTAAGAAAGAAACCTTTTTCAATTTCTAATTTTTTGCACCTCACTTTAAATATAATTTTTTTTTTAATTCAATGGCCGCCATTTTGAAACAAGATGGCGGATGAAGCTGGCCAGTGAACTTGGTCGAGACATTGCTATATACTATCCACATGCCTTCTTACATCCAAATAGGTTAAAAAATACGTGGGTTATCGCGTGACAAATATCAGATCGTTTCCAAATGTCAGCCATGCTAGAAATTCAAAGTGCTATAACTCACCCATTTTTTAAGATATATACGAAACAAAAACTGCCCCAGAATCTTCAATCAGTACCAAGGTCAAACACATAAAACACACATTTTCGGAATCTTTGTATTAAGGTCAAACACATAAGAAAAAAATCTTTTTCATTTTCCAATTTTTTAATACCTCATTTTAAATTTTAAAATTTTAAATTTTTTTTAAATGGCCGCCATTTTGAAACAAGATGGCGGATGAAGCTGGCCAACGATCTCGGTCGAGACATTGGTATGTTCTTTGTACATACCAAGATACATCCATATCGGTTCAAGAATACGCCTGTTATCGCGTGACAAAAATCAGGACGTTTCAAAATGTCAGCCACGGTAGAAATTCAAAGTGCTGTAACTCAGCCATTTTTAAAGATATAGACGAAACAAAAACTGCTCCGGAATCTTTGTATCAAGGTCAAACACATAAGAAAAAAATATTTTTCAATTTTAAATTTTTTGGTACCACATTTCAAATTTTAAATTAAAAAAAATTAAACGGCCACCATTTTGAAACAAGATGGCGGCTGAAGCTGGCCAACGAACTCGGTCGAGACATTTGTATGTACTATGTACACACCGAGTTTCATCCAAATCGGTTTATAAATACGAGAGTTACAGTGTGACAAATATCAGATATATGTATATATATATATATATATATATATATACCAACTTTTGAACGGAGGGTGGTTTCGTGGTCTGGAGGTCATGATCGATGAAAATATACCAAAATTTTTTGAAATCGCTTTCCTCCGAACGGCTGCAATAGGTAGCTTTTTGTAATGAAAGTTACCTAATAAGCGTCAAGAGGAACCGGGTTTGGATAAAGCTGGTTTACCCGACCCGATGCAGGATTCTATCGTGAACTACAAATATGTACGTGCTATTATTGTCTGTTCAAATAATTCAGTTTTGGATAAATTTCTAACTACTCTGGGGAAATTAAGCTTTAAGGCTTAATAGCCTTAGTGCAAGGCCGGAAAGAACATTTAAATAAGCACAGATTTTTAAGCACTCTTTCTAAAACTCTAAAAGCGCTATTTGATAAAGTAAGTTTGTCTTAAAGTAATACTAAAATAAGCTATACCAGTTAATCCCGAAAATTACACATTAAAAGTTTTATCAAAAATATAAATGTTCAGAACTATTAAAGCATCATTGCAATTTTTTTTTAAGTACAGGAATATTATCTAAATTAATCAGAAACTACTTTAGAAATAATTTTATTGCTTATAAAATATTATTAATTGTCATAATTTAGATGGTAATTTTTGCCATAAGTATCGACATTATAAAACAAATAGCTATTTATTAGAGCTATTGGAAAGAATACATATATAAAACTTACAAAGTTGTATACAATTGAAGCGATAATGTTATATATTATAGTTTGAAAAATTATCAATTAAAATGACAGTAGTACTGGTTAAGTACTGGTCAAACAAGGTACTGGTTATAAATTTTGGGTTAAGGCTGCTAATCACTCAGCCTCCGAATTTCCCTCAATAATGATAAGTCTATGGTCGTTTGGCACATTCGTACATTTAAAATATCTCCTTGGGAAATTAATATTTTTAACTTCTTTTTTCTGTGTACTCTTCCTAAAGGATGCCTTTTTTTTTTCTTAGTTGTCAAAATATTTCTAAAACATATACTTAATTTTATATGAAGTGTTAAAACCTTACTCACAGTTCCTCAGCTTTTAACTCATAAAATATTGCATTAAGCATAGATTATAGAAATAGTTTGTTACGTAAGTAAAACAAGTTGGAAATTGCACGTCATACGTGGCAAATGTGGTGCGTTCGTTGTTTTATAAATATTTTTTCAACCGCATATCGTACTGAATGTATACTTTAGTGCACTTCATAAGTGCCTATCCATTTCATTCTGTTCGAAAGGCTGTAACATCATTCAAATTCACTTAAAATAATTTTTCCCATTAGCCGTAATGCAACGGAGAAATTTTGACTGTCCCTGCCATTAAACTATACATCCGATTTTCGCAGAATTTGAGATGACTCGACAAAGTTTTGCAACAATTATATATTTAAAATTTCATATCATTCGTTTGGTTAGTTTTTGCTCTGTTATATGCGGACGGACAGACAGACAGACAGACGGACTGAACGACGACTATAGGTGCTACGTATTTATATAATTACGAACGCACCTAAAAAAGGAGACATCCTTTAGGAAGAGTACACATAAGAAAGCAATTAAAAGCGTTAATTTTCCGAGGAGATATTTTAAATATACGAATGCGTTCTACGCCCATAGACTTAGCATTAGTGAAGGAAATTCGGAAGCTGAGTGACTAGCAGCCTTAAGGTTTGTTGTCATTGGCTGCGTACAATATAGTTGAATTTGAGGTCAACTTCATTTAAACGTGCTTATCCTTTGTAGTTTACTATAGGTGCAGATTCCCAAAATCTGGAAGGAGCCAGTGAGACTCCTAAACCCAAAAGATCCAGTGGCCACATTGTGAAACAAACGCATGAGAACAATAGTGTTTGTAGGATGGAGAAAAAAAAACCCCTCAGGAATTCAAGGGGACAGGAGGCCTTAAAATAATTTTTTTTTATTTTTTGTAACTTTCACCTTTTATATTATTTAAGGGTGCATTACATGCATTATGGCATGCATTTATCACAAAAAAAATATTAAAAAAAAATTATTTTTGAGAAAAAAATGGAATTTTACACGTCGTCTTAGAAATCTTCGAAATGCCCCCTGCGCGTTCCATATCAATGAAAATCCCCAATATTTTTTTTTTATAAAAGTTTGATTTATATATATAAATAAAATAGAGCATTGAATTTTATATATTTGATTTTAAAGGTAAAAAAAATTAAATTAAAAATTTTGAAATTTTTTCGAAAATTTTTTTTAATTTTTTTAATTTTTTGTAAATTTCATCTTAAATAATATTCAAGGGTACATTATATGCGTTATGGCATGCATTTATCACAAAAAAAAATGTAAAAACAATTTTATTTTTGAGAATTTTATATCGAATTTTATATAATTAAATTTAAAGGTTAAAAAAAATTTGAAATTTTTTGAAATTTTTTCGAAAAAATTTCAAAATTTTTAATTTTTTTTTAAATCTTGAAATTTAAATATATAAAATTCGATGCTCTATTTCATTTATATGTATAAACCAAACTTATATAAAAAATATTGGGAATTTTCATTGATATGAAGAACGCAGGGGACTTTTCGAAGATTACTAAGACAACGCGTAAAATTCCATTTTTTTCATAAAAATAATTTTTTTTTCTTTTGTGATAAATGCATGCCATAATGCATATAATGTACCCTTGAATTATAATTAGATGAAATTTACAAATATAAAAATAATTATTTTTAAGGATTTTAAGGCCCTTTGTCCCCTCAAAGTGAAAAATAATTTATTTAATTTATACATATGTACAATAAAACAGACTAATTACATCAAATGTGTATATTTAATTTAATCATAAAATTCTTGAAATTTCAATATTAATCAAGAATAATATGAATCTTAAACTATCTAAAGTCAGAAGATAAAGTTGGGCAAGATACAGTTAAGCAATCATAATAGTGAATTTTAGGAAAACAATATTTCTTATATGATATTGGCATACAAAAGTACATATACAAAAAAATGTGAATGTGCAAGATTATTTTGCACTATAAAATTCAAAATACTCTTCAGACATTTGTTTTTCTATAAGAAAAATTATCTGTAAAAAAAAAAAAAGAGCGTGGCGATTTAGACACCGAAAGTTAGTGGCCACAGCAAAACAATTATTCGCCATGTGGCTACTGGCGACCGTGAATCTGCAGCTATATAGTTTACCCAATTATTTATATTTTTCCTGCTATCTGTGTATTTTCGCCCTACACTTGATACTGTGGACCAAAGCATTACCCAACAATTTCTGGAATTGAATGATACATGCGGCGAGCACCTATTGTTTGTCTTAAATGGATGACAACTAAATTGGAAGTTTTTCCTATTATGTAACTTTTAACAGTTTTTTTATAGACTTATACAGCACAAACTACGTATATCATATAGCAGAGTCCGCACATGCGTAGAATTAAGACAGCAGCATCACATTTTTGTTTACATAATAGTGTCTATCTCCAATTCAGTGGCACCTCAGCTTACAGGAAAAAATGATTGGGACAGAGTAAAATTCAATTAAAATAAAGTGAGTAATTTAAAAAATTGTCTTCATTTTCAATCAATTTTATCATTTCGGAAATCATAGAATCAGCGAATTTTCTAATATTATTTGGGAATTTTCTACAGGATATTTTGACAGCAATTAATACTTGCCTTTTTCATAACTCTCTTTTACAGTTATCTTTACTCTTATTACTGTGTCCACATTTTTTCTACTGGATTTAGGCCAATAACAAGTAGTCCAGCAAGAAAAAAAAATCTTTAAATCATGATTTTCATGATAGTAAAATATGTATTGGGACATTATCCTGCTGAAAAGAACACTGTACAGATATAATGTAATGTACTTTTAGCAATAAATTTTCAGAAAAAAAAAATATTTTTATGTTTCGAAATTTCCTTTATTATTTAAAAATACTATTGTAGTTCTCAAAGCCGCCGCAAACTAAGGCAATTTTCCTTCCGTATTTCCATTTAGAACATTATTACTGTTTCACGCCGCTGGTCAAGCCACCAATAACGAATACCACCTACTCCAATTAAATTTAACGTTTTCTCATCTGGGAAAATTACATCTTCCCCTGACATAAGCACATCTTTTGTCATGATTAGAAATGGCCCTTTAGCGTCTTAATGTTTCAGTTCCAATTACTGGTTAATGATAAAAAACAATATTTCTTTTAGTAGACTATATCAGGGACAGAAAACCTTTTCACATCCGAGTGCTAACTTTTTCCAAAAAAATATTTTACGTATCATGATGTGATAACAACGAAAACGTTTACTTGCACTAAATAATAAAGAATAAAAATTACTTAAAATTTGTTTGAAGGATTGAAAAATATATAAGTAATATTTCATGTTATATCGCAGAAAGTAATTAAAATATTGTTATTTCTATTGTTGCATCTTAATTGCTAAATAATTGATATGAGCTTTGTACTTAGTTTTAAAATAATGTAAGTTGAATTGGAGTCATCTGACAAAGCTTTTTTACTTGATTTTTTCATACTATTCATTTCTGGAAATAATCACCCGCTGAAAAAATTGTCAAAAGGGCAAGCGCCAACTTCTTTGAGTAGTTCCTCGTGTCTGGAATTTAATTCCAAGTTGTCATAACAGAAATTTACGTTTGTAATACTTTGTAATGCTTCTTTTACGATAATCTCCTATTCTCTACGACAGGGTTGGCGAACCTTTTTATAGTTGCTTGCTAATTTTTTTTTCAAAAAATGTATTACTTGACCTTGACGTGCCAACTAAAAAAATTTAGTGGATTGAAATGTAATGGATCAAAACTACTAGAAAATTACTTATTAGGATATTTTCTAAAATGAGCAACATACATGTAAATATTACACTGCAATAATTAGAGAAATAATTATATTTTAGAAATTAATTAAAAACATAATGTGATTAATTGTTGTATATTGGATGAAAAATTATATGTTCATGTTAAGTTAATTTCAACAGAATGCAAACTAAATTAATTTATGTGGCAACCACTCTATTTGATTTTTATATTCTAAATTTGCGAAAATGACAGATATAAACAGTAGAAAAAATTATTAAAATTGAAAAAAGGTAGTTCATTTAAATAGTTCTGAAATTAATTTCCAAGTAGCCATAATTTACCATCGGTAATAGTCTTTCCTTTTGATAATTTTCAAATATTTTGTTTGTTTGATAAACTTTCGAAACCATTTTGAATAAGATTAAAATTTTTCAATTTGCAATTAATCGAATTTAGAATCTAATCAGATCACCTAAGTTCGTGCATTTTGTGTAAAATCACTGTATCCTCATTTAGAGACATAATCAACGCCGCGCCGTGCCAAAATTATTCTTTGGCGTGCCGAAAGTGGCACGCGTGCCATAGGTTCGCCGACCCTGCTCTAGGAGATCTTCTTCTAGACTCTTTTTAAATTTAAAGATATTGCAAATTGCATTCTCCATTACAATCGATGCAATTTCGCCAACACTGAGCCTAACTCTCGAATCCTCTTTGAGAAAACTCAGTGTGGACTGTTTTTCTGCACAGCCACTTTTACGTCGTCAATGTCAACAAATCGTTGTCATCGAAAACTCTTCCTCCATGATACCTTTTTTACATTGTAGGTAATTAATGGATTCCAAGCAGAAGTGGGTACAGCAATGCACACTTGATTTTTTCCATCACAAACGATAGATTTACGCCAACATTGAAACCAACTCTCGTATCCTTTTTGAAAAAATATAAATGGGCCTTTTTGTAGGCACTTCTGCTTGGAATTCGTTTATAAGCTGCATTAAAAAATAAGGAATATTATAGAAGAAGCGTTTTTGATGACAACGATCGGATGACACTGACAAGGTGAAAGCGACTGTGAAGAAGTGCATACAGTAGTAAACATCTATTTTTTTTAAAAAGGAGATTCTAAATTTGTCTTCAACATTGGCGCAGATGCATTACTTGTGAGATAGACTAATCGTCCTTGAAAAAATTCAAGTGTGCACTGTTGTACACACTTCTGCTTGGAATTTGTTAATTGTCTGCAATGAAAAAGAAGGAATATTATAGAGGATGAATCTTCAGGGACAATGATTTGATAACACTGACGAGGTGAAAATGGCTATGAAGAAGTGGATACAACAGTGCACATCTGAATTTTTTCAAAGAGGATTCGAGAATTGGGTTCAGCGTTGTTGCAAATGCATTGCTTGTGATGAAAATTTACTTAGCATTACCTTTGAATCGAAAAATTATTGCTCTAGAAATATGTAGAACAAGGTTCGTACGGGTCCTTGAATTTCCAGACTAAGATATTCTCTCTTACCAGTATTTTCTTATGAAAAAATCTCTCCTTAAATAAGGCGAAATTTCGTCCGTTTAAATTAGATTTATTTTTCTATAAAAAATACTGATATTTAGCCTTGAAAATAACAGTAGGTACCCGTACGAACCCTGTAGAATTAGAACAATGTATGCCAATTAATAAAATGTTATGTCAATTAATAAAATTTTATGTCAATTTCGCATTACTTTCTAAACAAACCTCGCACTTTTCTTACAGAATTTAGTGCCACGTTAATATTTTGAAAATATCCTAACAAGATGAAAGTAAATAAGTAAAAAATACTACAAAAAAGCTTTCACTTTAATTTTCTAGAAGTTTAATTTCTGTTTGATAATACCTTCTTCAACTATACTATAATCGAAATCTTTAAAAGATATGAAATAAAGCAAGAAAACTCACTTGTCGATGTTGCACTCAAACAGCCCGTTCAAGACCGTGTCCGGCAGATTAGGGAAAGGTCGAACTTCCTCGCCGGTTACTGCTTCAGATTCAGGAAGGGAGGCCAGGCTGCTCCGAACGAGTCCGCTGATTTTGTCAACATTGTCCATCGTCAGACCCTTACTGCGCTTCAACATGCGACGACGCTGTTGGACAAAAACAGAAAATCCATATTTTAGAACAATCACATCTGAATCAAGTCAGGCCGTTCTCAAATCTAAACTTTTTATTTTTTGACACATGATTTTATTTTTGTTCGTGAACGATTGAAATTGGCAGGTATACTCTTATTCAGAACCTATGAAACCGAATAGGATGTCAAAGATATTCTAAAGAGGTATATTTTGATACTAAAGATATACATTTGGATGTTCCGAGAGGGAAATTCGCCACCACCCCTCCGGATCGAACCCTAAATTCATCACTCGTAAGTACACAAAGAAATATAGACTGCCACTCATGGAGGAAAGAGATAGATGGAGATGCAGTAAGGTGGCTGGAGGTGACACCAAAAAGTAACCCTAAAATCCGCTATAGTAGGCCCAAACACAAGCACGTTCTTTCACGAAAAAAAGCAGAAAACTTTTAGTAATACAGTTTTTAATTCATAATACAATTCTTCCTGCTTTGGAATGCTTAAAAATAAGCAGATCACTCTCATTTAGAGAAAAAAAAATGCACGGGTGGTGACAAAGAATTCGCTCCCTGTTCCAGGTGCTTCTTTTGTTTGGGCTTAGTAAGAGCATTTAAATTTGAGCGATAATGCGCATCATGTTGCAAACTGTTTTTACGGCATAGTGCATCTCCATCTATCTCTTTCCTCCATGACTGCGACTGCAAGGAGAAAACAGGGTAAGCATTAGCCTAAATGCATGATTCATCGAGTTTAAAAACACTGTATTGAGATGTATAAGACCTACAAATACGGGTGATATATGGCAAGATACATACACTCACCAAGTTTAAAAGCCCGCCTCGCGCCTCGGTGCAGGAACGCATCAATGTTGCTATGACGGACATTGACAGAAACCTGTTATTGAACGTATGGACGGAACTGGATGGCCGTTGGGATATGTGCTGGGTGACTAAAGGCGCACACATTGAACATGTGTAGTATCACCAGAAACTTGGTGAGTGTATGTATCTTTTCATGTATCACCCGTCTTTGTACGTCGTATACCTGAAAATAAACAATCTTTTGAAACCCGATGAATCATTTAGGCTAATCCTGTATTTTGCGAACTTTTCTGCTTTAAAACTATGGCAACTAGTTACCTCGTATTTACTCGCGTATTAGCTAATACGCGAGTAAATGTGCTAATTGAAACTAGTTTTAACTTTTTTCTATATTCATTCATAAGAAAAATAAATAAATATTGGATTCGGGAAAAAATTCTATCCTGTTTATAATCGATTTATGCGTTTTGTAACATGGATGTGTGTATCTCCACAAATTTTGTGACAGCCCTAGTTCAAGAACTAACGCACCGAATTTTATGAAACTTTATATTTAGTTAGACCTCGATATAAATTGTAGTTGATTGAATTTTTGATGTTCATATTCCAGCACATAACGCTGCTATACGATGTTTTTTTCCCAATTTCTGAGTTAGATACATCTCAACCTCTATAGGATGGAATTGCATCAAATTTAATATGAAAAATACATAATATGAAAACTTATGTTGATTAATTTTTGGCTTTGAAACTCCACAATGGACGCTATTATCGTATCCATTGGGAAAGTTCCATAATCGATCCACAGTCATTTTTTGTATTTTATCGAGCGTTATAATAAGCCTTATATACTTTTAGCCACGTTGTTGCCAGACTTGTTGATGTCTGACGCTAATTGTGACTGTGGATACCATTATTACTCTATGCTTTTTACGATAAACATTATGCCCATATCTTATTTTTGATTGGAAAGAAATGCCTTAAATTCCACACTTGAGCTTATTAACCCGGGAGAACTCGCTAGTGAGGATGCCCACTTGATTTTCTTTCACTTTACATTCATATAATATCAACTTTTTTTGGTTGACTTAGTACTTTTATTCACAAAATAGGTAAAATAATTGAAAAACATTTTGAAATTTTAATTAAAATGAAAAATGATTTAAATAAGAGTCTTAAAAAAGTACGACTGTGAGAGAAAATCTCATGCAGCGAGTTCTCCCGGGTTAATTAAATATATGCAAATGTTGATAAAATCTTGAATTTTAATATCCAACAAGCTGCACTGTTATTCCATGCTTTCTTATTCTCTATAACTTCCTATTAAGCTCTAAGAAATGCACTATATGTCCTATTCTTAGTTGATGGTGTGTAAATGCGATGTTTAAATTCATATGTTAGAATGCTATAGAAAAAAGTTTTCTGATGGTCACAGCATTCTAGTTTATCAAAGAAAAACTTCCCTATTTTGAATTTTTTTTTTTTTTTTTTTTTTTTTTTTTGCAGTTTTCATAGCATTATACAACAAAAATAGATATCTAACAATAGAAACCTAACAGTATTTATATGAAAAAGACATTTTCCAATTTTTCCTTCCCTTACTTAAGAATTGATCTCGAGGCACGGATAAAAACGTGACGCTAGGTAAAACTGCATTAAGGTTAGATCCATTCCAGTAATGGAAAAAATGAGAAGCCATAAAAGTAAGAAATCTCGAGGAACATTCAGCTATATTCTAAGCAGATATAACATTCAATCGCTGTTGAAAAAGTGGTTACTTAAGGAATATATTTAGGAACTGTACTGGTACAGATTTATTTGTTAAAAATGCATAAAAATGGTGTGATTTAAAAAGTAGTTTAAAGTACATAAAATTCAGTTTAACTGTATCTTCCTTTTTGATTATTCGTAATAACTAAGCAGGGAAAAATGCTAGTTGTTAATCCTTAATCAGCCTACCTATTTCCTGTGATAATACGAAGACCAGTAAAAAATAGAGATTAATTTTATTTCTTACGAAATACATTAGAAAGTGTATATGTTCATTTCTGGAAAAGTTATCATTAAGTACTATACACTAGGCCCGAAATATTTACCATTCATGGAGCATGCGCTTGAACCCATTTTTCGAGATCGTCTTTAAAACCACCTTCACTTTTTTAAAAAAAGGTCATTAATGAATCAAGAGAAGAATGACAAAAAAAAGATGCATGTAGCCAGATCTGAGCTGCATAGAGGGTGTGGTATTTAATTACTTTTAGAGCCAAATAATGACTAACAATGTTGCAAATATGAGTTGCAAATGTAAATTATTATGATGTAACTGTCAACAGATGTTGCAATTGAAGTTGTTTTTCATCGGATATGTTCCGTAATGGTCTTCAAAACTGCTACCCCAGTAAAAGTTATATGCTCAGGTATTGCACGTTGATAGCCATACCATGACAGTCAAAACAAAAAATATCCACTACTTATCCTGCAGACTTTACAACATAATATTTGTTTAAAGTAGTAGAGCTTGGTGATTTCCAGATTGCGCTTGGCTGTTTGCTTTCAGGATCATATGGTATAATCAACTCTCAGCAGCAGTAACGATGGGTTTTACGTTGCCTCATCATGTTCTGCTATCTGACTATAGCTGTGATACCCACAGTTTCTCCTGTTTAAAAGTTAACAATCTCGGGCACAATTTTGCAGGGAGCATGGACACATCTGATGCGCAGACGATCAAGCTGAACAATGGCAATAGTGGGGTTAATGATATCGCAAGCAACCGAACCATGTTCATTTAAAAACAAAACATGCATTTCCTTAAATTCTTCAACCTTTTCAGGAGTTCTCCTTTATATACATATACAAATTTTTTTCTTCTGTGTCCGAGGAACTATGCTCGTTTACATATGTTTTCGTGCTTTAGTGCATGTGGAGTAAAAACGTACATGTACGTTGTTCTTCAGGTTTAAATGGAACTTAGAGCCATCTATTGCAATGTTTAAAAAAAAATTTTTTTTTAATAATTATTATGTAGATACGCTGCAGATCACAAAACTGTAAGCTTATGCACAACTTAAACTTCTTAAATAAATAAATAAATAAATAAGTAAAATCCCTATCCCACAGTTCCCGATGAAACGAAATGATGTACTCCTCTGAAAAGGTTAAACCACCGAAATACTAATTACCAAAAACAACATTTAAACACACAATAAAATACTTAAGCTAATGTGAACAGACGTAATTCGTTTCGTGAATTCCAGGACTCACATCATCAGTGTATAAAATCTATAAAAAACAATAACCTCCCAACTACATGGACGGCGAAAACCCAAATATCAGAAAACACAATACCAAAAGACCATCAAGTTCCAACAGCCAATGAAATCAAAGCGGAAGTGAAGTGGCATGACACAACAAATCCTCCCAGAAAGTTGAGATGTAAGGTAGACTAGATAAGTCATTAACCAAGGAGTTTTTAAATCTATGGATATGAACATCTTCAAAAAAGTCTACCTTGGTTAATGAGTTATCTAGTGTACCTTACGCTCCTTAGTTAATGACTTATCTAGTGTACGTTACGCTCCTTGATTAATGACTTATCTGATGTACCTCACATCTCAACTTTCTGGGTGGATTTGTTGTGTCATGCCACTTCACTTCCGCTTTGATTTCATTGGCTGTTGGAACTTGATGGTCTTTTGGTATTGTGTTTACTGACATTTGGGTTTTCTCCGTACATTTACTTGGGGGGATATTGTTTTTATAGATTTTATGCACTGATGATGTGAGTCCTAGAACTCACGAAACGTATACGTCTGTTCACATTAACTTAAGTATTTTATTGTGTGTTTAAACGTTGCTTTTGGTAATTTATATTTCCATACAAGTTTTTATTTACTACCATCGAAATACTGTTAAATTTAGTAAAATATTTCTCCATATGCTTGTTGCAACAATTTATATGCTTCTGTAACAAAATTTCTGCAAACAAACGAAAAAGTCCTTCCGGTCAGTGCCGGGAGGAATAGGTAGCTTTCATATTCCTTATTTTAAAAAAGCCAACTTATATTATTCAAACACACGAAGCTCAATTTAGTGGAAACCGAATATAGGAGATTCAATACTGATTTTTATCAATACTAAATCATTATGAATGAAAATTTCGCGAAGTTAGTCAGCTTTATCCAAGTGCTTTTATTTAAAGTAACTTATATTTGGCTGCCAAATTCGGCGATTTCTTAAAGTGCCTGCCATTTTAAGACAACATGGTGGATGAGGCTAACCAGTGAACTTGGTCGAGACCTTAGTAATTCCTGTGCACATGCTCACTCACATCGGAATCGGTTGATATATACGAGTGCTGTCGCAGGCAAAAAATCAGATTTTTCAAAATGTCACCCATATTAGAAATTGAAACTGCTATATCTGAGCCATTTTTTAAGTTAAAGACAAAAAAAAAAAATGCTCCTGAATCATTATATCAATGTCAAATACTTAAGAAAGAAACCTTTTTCAATTTCTAATCTTTTTGCACCTCACTTTAAATGTAATTTTTTTAATTTAATGGCTGCCATTTTGAAACAAGATAGCTCATGAAGCTGGCCAGCGAACTTGGTCGAGATATTGATGTATACTATCCACATGCCTTCTTAAATCGAAATAGGCGAATACGTGTGTCATAGCGTGACAAATACAAGATCGTTTCAAAATGTTAGCCATGCTAGAAATTCAAAGTGCTATAATTCAACCATTTTTTAAGATATAAAAAAAATAACAAATTTTCAGAAAAAAAACTGCTCCGGAATCTTTGTATCAAGGCCAAACACATAAAATATCTTTTTGATTTTCCAATTTTTTAATACCTCATTTTAAATTTTAAATTTAATTTTTTTTAAATGGCAACCCTTTTGAAACAAGATGGCGAATGAAGCTGGCCAACGAACTCGGTCGAGATATTGGCATGTACTATGTTCAGACCAAGTTACATCCAAATCGGTTCATAAATACGCCTGTTATCGCGTGACAAAAATCAGGTCGTTTTAAAATGTCAGCCACAATAGAAATTCAAAATGCTATAACTCAGCCATTTTTTTAGATATAGACGAAACAAAAACTGTTCCGGAATCTTTGTAATAAGGTCAAACACATACGAAAAAAATCTTTTTCATTTTCCAATTTTTTGGTATCTCATTTCAAATTTAAATTTTTCTTAAAAATTTAAATGGCCGCCATTTTTAAACAAGATTGCGGAGGAAGCTGGCCAACGATCTCGGTCGAGACATTGGTATGTACTATGTATAAACGAAGTTACATCCAAATCGGTTCATAAATACGCCTTTTATCGCGTGACAAAATTCAGGACGTTTCAAAATGTCAGCCACGCTAGAAATTCAAAATGCAATAACTCAGCCATTTTTTAAGATATAGACGAAACAAAAACTGCTCCGGAATCTTTGTATAAAGGTCAAATACATAAGGAAATAATATTTTTCCATTTTCAATTTTTTGGTACCACATTTCAAATTTTAAATTTTTTTTAAATTTTAAATGGCCGCCATTTTGAAACAAAATGGTGGATGAAGTTGGCCAACGAACTCGGTCGAGACATTTGTATGTACTATGTACACACCGAATTACATCCAAATCGGGTCTGGGGGTCATGATCATTGAAAATATACCAAAATTTTTTGAAATCGCTTTCCTCCGAACGGCTGCAATAGGTAGCTTTATGTAATGAAAGCTACCTAAAAATGGAAAGGCTGCATGTTGCTAAACATAAACCAAGTCTATTTTCGATAGACGAAAAAGAATTATAGTGTATTTGTGTTTCTTTCAAACAAATGTATTACCATTTTCACGTGCAAATACTTTCTCCAAACAGACGATATCTAAATTATTTGCGATGCTTTATTTCAATGTTGTATGCTGCCTGATTTTTATAAAAATAAATTCTTAATCATTCTTTTAAGTCTACGTTTTAGAATTCCAAAAGTCCTTCGGGCCAATGCCGGGAGGAAGAGGTAGCTTTCATATTCTTTATTTTTTTTAAGCCAGCTTATATTATTCAAACACAGGGAGCTCAAATTAGTGGAACCCGATTATAGAAGATTAAATACTAATTTTTGTCAATATTGAATATGAATGAGAATTTCGCGAAATTAGTCAGCGTTATTAAAGCTGGTTTTATTAAAGTGATTTATAGTTGTCACCAAATTCGGTGATATCCCGAATTATATTAATAATTATATTAACCCGAATTATCGGTGATAGCCCGCCATTTTAAAACAACATAATGGGTGCAGCAAAGCTCACCAATGAACTTGGTCGAGACCTTAATAATTCTTGTGCACATGCTCACTCATATCTAAATCGGTTGATATATGCGAGTGCTGTTGCAGGCAAAAAATCAGATTTTTAAAAATGTCACATACATTCGATATTCAAACTGCTATACCTCGGTTTTCTTTAGATAAAGGCAAAACAAAAAATAATCCGGAATCTTTGTAACAAGCTGAAACACATAAGAAAAAAATCTTTTTCAATTTCTAATTTTTTTTGTACTTCATTTTATTATTATTATTTTTTAATTTTTAAATGGCCGCCATTTTAAAACAAGATGGCCGATGAAGTTAGCAAACCAACTCGGCCGAGAAATTGCTATGTACTATGCACATGCCTTGTCACATCCTAATTGGTTCATAAATACGCGTGTTATCGCGTGACAAAAATCAGATCGTTTCAAAACGTCAGTCATGCTAGAAATTAGAAGTGCTATAACTCAGCCATTTTTTAAGACACAGACGAAACAAAAAAATGCTCCGGTATCTTTGTATCACGCTCAAACTCATAAGGGAAAAATCTTTTTCAATTTCTAATTATTTTGTACCTCACTTTTAAATTTTAGTTTTTTTAAAATTTTTAAATGGCCGCCATTTTTAAACAAGATGGTGGATGAGGCTGGCCAACGAACTCGGTCGAGACATTGCTATGTACTATGCACATTCCTTGTCACATCCAAATCGGTTCATAAATACGTGTATTATCGCGTGACAAAAATCAGATCGTTTCAAAATGCCAGCCATTCTAGATATTCAAAGTGCTATAACTCAGCCATTTTTTAAGATATAGACGAAACTAAAAATGTTCCAGAATCTTTGTATCAAGCCCAAACACATAAGAAAATAATATTTTTCAATGTCTAATTTTTTTGTGCCTCATTTTAAATTTTAAATTTTTTTTTAAATTTTAAATGGCCGCCATTTTGAAACAAGATGGCGGATGAGGCTGGCCAACGAACTCGGTCGAGACATTGCTATGTACTATGCACATTCTTTGTCACATCCAAATCGGTTCATAAATACTTGTATTATCGCGTGACAAAAATCAGATCGTTTCAAAACGTCAGTCATGCTAGAAATTCAAAGTGCTATAACTCAGCCATTTTTTAAGATATAGACGAAACTAAAAATGTTCCAGAATCTTTGTATCAAGCCCAAACACATAAGAAAATAATATTTTTCAATGTCTAATTTTTTTGTGCCTCATTTTAAATTTTAATTTTTTTAAAAATTTTAAATGGCCGCCATTTTGAAACAAGATGGCGGATGAGGCTGGCCAACGAACTCGGTCGAGACATTATTATGTACTATGCACATTTTTGTCACATCCAAATCGGTTCATAAATACTTGTATTATCGCGTGACAAAAATCAGATCGTTTCAAAATGTCAGCCATGCTTGAAATTCAAAGTGCTATAACTCAGCTATTTTTTAAGATATAGACGAAACTAAAAACGCTCCAGAATCTTTGTATCAAGCCCAAACACATAAGAAAAAATCTTTTTCAATGTCTAATTTTTTTGTGCCTCATTTTAAATTTAAATTTTTTTTAAAAATTTTAAATATATATATATATATATATATATATATATATCAATTTTGAACGGAGGGTGGTTTCGGGGTCTAGGGATCATGATCGGTGAAAATATACCAAAATTTTTCGGAATCTTTTTCCTTCGAACGGCTGCAATAGGTAGCTTTTTGTAATGAAAGCTACCTAAAAACGTATTTATATTTTTATAAGCTGAGCAAATGATTCTTAAAAGGAAAGTTTTATATACTTAGATAAACAGGATGTCTTAAATTGCACTGACTGTTTTCAAATTCAGTAACGAGTAACTGTGAAAGTTAATCTGGCAAGAAAGTAATGTGTAGAATAGAAAATTATTAACCATGCTTTTTTATTTTAATTCCAAATATCAATAATAATTATCATCGATCCATACTATGGCAATAGAACATCTGGAGAATATCAATGTCCACTGTAGAACGTCCGGTTTTATGGGATATGTCTATTTTAAGTGAGATTCAGTTAAACTGCACATTTTCTCTTGGTAATTATGGTGTAGTTAGTGTATGCAGCTTAACAGAGAATCTTTAAAAAAGAAGTTTTTTTTTTCCTTACCCGCGAAATTTATGTTTCTAAGCCTAAGTGAAAAAAAAAAATCGGCACTTTTTCAGTATAGGGGCTTTGGTGGGTTTTATATATATATATATATATATATATATATATAACTTGAACTAATTCGGACTTCGGAAAGTCAGATTTGTTGTCAAATGAATTAAACAGCTATGAAAATTATCCTGATGAACTTTAATGCTTGTTTATATACATATTTATACGTATATAAGCACGTACGTACTATATATGTATTTATATGTATATGTATATATGCATATAAACATTTTATTTATTTGTATTATTATTATTGTTTTAATATAAAATTTACTTCTCTTTGTATATAAAAATAGATAACTAGCTTATTTAAATTAAATAAATTACATAAATATTGAAAAAAAAAATGCTTGTGTATATTAAACAATGAATAGGTTGCCAGGAAATATGCATGGAAAATTTCCTTCTCTCGTCAGGCACATTTTCTTTATCTCGCCAAGGCCTCTATGCTGTAAAAGTACCAAAAATAGTATGAAGCCACCTCCCGCCATTTTGATTTATATTTATATTATTCACTTATTTTCAAAAAGAAAATAGAAACTTTTCGGTAGACAGTTATCTTTCAAAATACCCAGACATGCAAAAGAAATATTTCATTTTATAACATCTTATATGCAAATGAAAATGCAAATTTTGTATATAACACAGTTTATGCGATTATAAAAAAAATAATAAAAATTATTTAAAAATACGCTATTCTTTATTTTGTTTAAATTCTTTTGTTTTATCTCAAAAATATAAATATTTACATTTCCAGGTGTTTTTAAAAGGATCTCTCTTAATTTAATTTCTGTGATCGTCAGCCAACATTAATGCAAAAATGCGAGAAAACGTACAGTTCTTCTGAACTGCTCGCTTAAAAATTCTCATTTTCTTCATAAATGAACTTGCATAAATTAAATGAAGTAATTTCTACTAAGATGTCGAGTAGTTATAAACTGTGTACTTGCATTTTTAGTATTCTTCTTTCTACTTCGTTTTTATAATTATGTTTTTGTTTGGTTGAAATTTTACAACAAGGTGTACTTTTTCTCATATTTTCATAAGCTTGTGAACTTTTTTTTTTAATTAAAAAAAATTTATTAACAACTGCAAAGAAAAACTTCTTTTATTTTAGTTTTAAAAGTATACCAAACAGACCATTTCAACATGTTTGAAATTATTTATTTTCACAAAGTGCTACTTTTCGAAGAGAAAAAAAAAGAAATATGCTAAAGATATGCTTAATTTCACACATCAGTTGGTTATTCATCAGCTATTTTACAATCAACTACGTTTTCAAGTAATTATTAATTAGTTTACGAAATATTTCATATGCAATGACTTTCAGCAAAATAAATATTTAATTTCACACAACTTTTAATAATCAGCTGGTTATCCATCAACTATTTTACAACCAACTTACGTTTTGAGGTGGTTTTACAATGCATTATTAATTAGTTTACGAAATATCGATTTTTCGAATGCAACAACTTTCAACAAAAGAAATGCTATTAATTTTACCCAACTGTTAATCCTCAGTTGGTCATCCATCAATTATTTTACAACCAACTTACGTTTTCAAGTGGTTTTACAATGCTTTATTAATTAGTTTACGAAATATCGGTTTTTTGAATGCAACAACTTTCAACAAAAGAAATATTTAATTTCAACCAACTCTTAATAATCAGTTGGTTATTCATTAACTATTTTACAACCAAATGCGTTTTCAAATACTAATTTTACGACGCATTGTTAATCAGTTTACGAAATATCGACTTTCGCATGCGACAACTTCAACAAAAGAAATATTTAATTTCACCCATCTGTTAATCATCAGTTTGTTATTCATCAACTATTTTACAACAAACTACGTTTTTAAGTTAGTCTTACAGTACGTTATTAAGAAATATCGGTATTTCGTGTGGTATCCATTCTCGAGCAAACATTTTCATGTTCAAGAAATATGTCTTACAAACAAACATGATAAAGTTATAGCATTAACATTAATATTATTTTATTATTATTGCATGTATAAACTTAATTACACAACTGAAAATGTTTAATTAAGAATGAACAGCATCCTAAAAATCGATATTCTGGTTTAAGAAAACTTATTAAATCACTATAAATACTGCTCGGAAACGTTTCCAAAAATCAGTGGCAGAAAAAGAAACTTTATTTTAAATACTTCTTTAGAGATCGAAAATATATTGGTTTCTCGGGTTTCTAAAAGTAAAAAACATTTTTCGGAATTATGGGTAAGTATGAAGAGGTAATTGTATATTTTCGTTCGTGGTTATTGTCATGCATCCAATCTCTTTTAACCTTTTCCTTAAGTAAAGTGAAGTGAAGAGACTGTCTCCCCAACGGTTAGTGAATAGCAGTGAAGGGAGGAGACCAGCAGTAGTGGTGGTTTTCGTCGTATGTATAGGATGCGGGAAGGCATCCGAGATAATATTGGTTTAGTTTTGAGAAATAATATGTGTAGTTTTGGTGGAGTATTGTTGTTGATAAATTGTAGTCAAAGTGTATATATTTTTAGGCAAGTGTAAATATTTTGTATTTAATAAACTTTTCATTTTAAATATCTGGCGCCATTCTCTGTTGTCGTGACATCACAGTTATATTACATTTTCGTAGATTAATAAGCTTTTATCTTTTTTTACAGTATGTATTTTTTAAATATAATAATTTAAGAAGATAATATTTCTGGCTATTTCAATTGAATTTCTAATAAGTGTGTATTTTTCCTACAAAAAGAAATTGTTCTTTGGAGATCTTCCAAAACAACAATTTCTCTTGTTACCATAATGTTTTTTTTTTCTTTTTTTAGAACTACTAGAAAAGAAAAGATAAACATATAAACATGTTACTGCTACCCAGTGATGTAAAATACCCGGGTATTTATTTTTCAATTAAATATAACTGTGCAAAGCACTTGTATAGCTATTAGTTATGATGGATGAGTGTAAAAGAAGAAAAAAATAGAACTTTAGACTTCTTCCAACGTTAAATTTAAAAGAAACTCAGCGTTTACAATGAAGTGTTAAATTTAAATGTCTCTTTTAGTTGTAATGGCAAATTGAGAAACATTTTATCAAAAATAACTTTTTTTTTATTATAAAAAAGAAAATATTCATAAATAAGGTACAAATATTTAATATGCTAAACGAAAGTGTATAATTTTATCAACTCAGCAATTTTAGGTTGAAAAGAGCAGTTTAATATTATTCAGACACAATTTCAGAATCTGAATTATCCTACGCATCCATTTCAAAGTTCTTTCCTCTTGATCTAGAATGTATAGTCGACAAATTCAAAAAAAAAAAAAAAAGAGAGAGAGAGAGAAATTAAACACCTTATACATTAATCATCAAATTATTCATAACTGCAGTTTTAAATTTAAATTTTAAAAAAAAGGAAACGTTGATCTGTTTAAGTTTTTCTATTGTAATTTCACTATTAAATCGGTATAAAACAGTGGTCTACAGTAATACTTTTTGGGATGACCAACTGTACACCACGTAGACATGGAATAAGAAAATATTTTATAACATTTTATTTTACATAAGAAGGCAAAATTTGAATAAAATTAGCGATAAATGAGTGCCTTATCTGTACACTTCAATAATTTCTCTTTTCTAATGTTTACCATTATTAACAAAATATCTAAGATTAAAAAATATATATACTTTTGGTTTGCAGAAAACAACATAATGAATATGTTTTGAGTTGACCGTATGGTTTATGGTTGAAAATATTCTTTACTATACTGCTATTTATACGTACAAATATGAAATTAAAACACGTAAAATAAATAAATTTTGACGGGATGTTCCACTGTGTCACATATTCTCCTGTGATTAAAAATATTGTACAGGATTGTGATTTTTGATTTTTTACAATGAAATGTGAAAATACCCAGTTTTGAGGTATTTACCCAAGGCTCGGGTAAATACCTACCCGTTGGGTATTTACCCATTCTCTCATCACTGCTGCTAAGCAGATGCTTTTGTATCTTACCTTTTCTGGATTATTATTTCCTTTACATATATTTCTCTTATGGGGAATTTCATTTTAAGCGTCAGAATTGTTTAATATTAATAAATACATATTGTTTTAATTTTTAACTTACTTTTATACTGAATATTTCATACTTAATGTATTGTTACCAACACTTACATTATATACACGCCTCTTTTACCTTTTTTGTTTCAAACATACATATTATTCATATCCATTTTATATACTTAAATACAGCTTACATCTTATATACAATCATACATACGTTCAAAACATATAAGTTATAACAATTTATTTCTTCATTCAATTAAAGTAATAGTGACTATTGACGAATCTTCGATAATCCTGATTGAACTCAAGATAACAATATATATTAAGCAAATGCAAAGTTGGTAGCGTTTCACTTTTATTTAAGTAAACTGCATACTCAAAGGGTTCATCGCAACATTGTAGTTTCGTTCAATGATCGAGTTGTTGTTATTATGAATGACTCTCGAAATTCTTTTAGTGATGGAAAACAATAATAAACTTCAGTCGCTTAAGAAAATTGCAAGTGTTTGGTACAATATACAACATTCAAGTGATACGTTTATTTTTCTTTTTGGATGAACTTTCTACAGCAGTAAGAGAAAATTCTACTAACACAAGCATCCTCCATAAACTTGTGTAAAATATATCATAAAGCAAAAACATGTCTATAAGTAATTCTGACGTCATATCGACGGTGGTAACAGCTTGAGCAATCAATTTTGCTTTTATCTGAAACTAGTTACCTTCTAAACATGGCAACATTTCCATTTTTACACCGTTGAATACGCAAAAACTGTATCTCAGTTAACTAGTTTGTTAATGGTTTTTAATTAATTTTCAAAAGCGATTTTTCCCCATTAATATATCTATCGCATGTAGCCCGATTACGAAAGAATAACCTATTTCAACTTAAAACAATATACATTTCTCAGCATTTGCTTCTGGCTAACATTCCATAAGGAAATTTAGGGAAATTATTATTTTTCTAAATTCGGAAATTAAAATAATTTTTATTGTGTTTTAAAAAACTAAGATATAATCAGCATATAAATAAAAATTACTGCATCTTACGTGTTTCTTCAATTAAAATGGCTGAAAAATTATTCAAAAATAAATAAAATGCAAATTTAACATCTATGCAATCAAATTTCACGCTTAAATACTGAAATAATAAGAATAAAAAAGTCTGCTATAGATAGCGATTCCTTTGACTATTAATTCCTTGCATGCGGCTAATACGAAAGTTTTGCTTTTATAAAATTTCAAAATTTTATTTGGATAGAGTATTGATATTTTTCACATAAAAATGCTCTTTGGAGATGTTAAAAATATATTAAATGCCAAAAATATATTAGAGTTTTTAATAAAAATCATTTTCACCTGTGTTCTGTACACAGGTCAATAGTTCTCTAATCCGGCAAGCCCGTGTTACGCCCCCTGATTTTATTTATTTATTTATTTTGATAATTAACGAAGGCTATTTCAGTTGAATGCCTAATAAGTATGTATTTTTTCCCACAAAAAGAGGAAATAATTTTGGAGATCTTCCAAAACAACATATTTCTCTTCTCATCCTAATATTTTTCTAAAAGAAATTTTCTGGTAAATAAAACATATATAAACAATGTTTCCGCAAGCAGATGCTTTTGTATCTATTCTAGTCACCAGAGTATGCAGAGAAGGAAATGGTAAAATTTTATTTTTAGTGGAAAAGCTATATAGAAGTTTCATTGTGTTTTAACAATACTTCGCGCATAAATAAAAACTGCTAGATTTTACTCTTGTTTCTTAAATTAAAATGGCTGCCTTTAATTTACACAATTAATCAGGTATAGATTAAAGTATATTTTCCAATTATTCTATGCCTATTATAACTATTTTTAACTGAAAGGATGTTATAAAATTCGACAATTTACTACGGGTGACTCAAGATTTACTGACAAATTTCGAAATATGGGAACTTATGACTTAGTCTTTTTTTTTTCTTTTAGATTTAAAATCTAGAGCACAGAGCACTGTGCTGCATCGGGTCGGATAACTCGACTTTTGTCGCACCTCACCCGTCCTGCGATTTGGGTCAGGTCGGATTGGTGTTAATTTTTTTGTTAAGGATCGGATTCGGTGCAGATTGGCTCTTTATGTATTAATTGTTTTGGATTCGCGTCAGTTTAGGGTTAGTTTTGATTATTGCGGGTCAGGTTCAGGTTAACCCAATTTTTCATAAGAAAGCCAAGATATTGTATCAGATGAAAACTATATAATTGAATATGAATAATGAGCTTCATTTAGCAGAAAAAAAACAGAGAAATTTTTAATGTAATAAAAAATTTTAAGATTTTTATATCCAGGACCCCCCCCCCCCTTTAAATAAAAATTTTTGGGTACCCGACCACACAAGACTCCAGATTAGAATACGACTCAGTAAAAAGTAGCTGACGTTTTCGTAGCAGTGGCTCTTTATAGTCAAAACAGTGCTCGTATACTGAGTGCTCAATACTCTGTGGTACAAACGCAAAACGTGAACTCAAAAAGAAATCGTATGCTATGCGTACAGAACTGAGCAATTTATAACATCTTAGAAATTTACCATCTTAAAAAAATTCACCTCGGTAGGCTAAAAATCCCTGATTCACCTCTTTGTCCCCAAAAATGAAAATCTTTCCACCAAACCGTTTTAAATCCATTTTACAAAATATCCGTTTGACAAAAAATGGAAGCTAGTATGCTTGAAAAAAGTTACCTATATTTTTATTAATTTTTTCTGGAATGTATTGAATTATAAACTCTATTTTTGAGTCGCTAATCCTTTTGTATGTATTGCAACTAAATTAACAGATTGTTTCAAGAAATTAAATTCATCTTATAACAGTCTGATTTTTTAGGTGCTCCAAAAGAAATCGTGTGCTATGCGTATGGGACTAAGCAATTCATATGAAAGAGCGTGAAATTAACTGTCCGCGAGAGACATTTAAATTTAATCTAAAAATCGGGACGCATGTGGCATTATAGTTATAAATCTTAAAAATCAAATAAACCAATAAATATAAATGTAAATCTTCGTTGTTATATTCTTGAATCGGTGAGCTTTTTTGCAAATAATATAAAGCTTGTCTTAAAATTACCAAATATCATTAAAGAAAAGTCAGTTAAATATTTCATAATTGTTACTCATGCATCAATCTATGCAAATTTGAAAATACGCGATAAATTTAGATTATCATTTGAAACTATTGTTTTCGGAACCATTTTAACCAACTGATTTCTAAATTAGTTCCGTTTCGAAGAAAAAAGAAAAGCTGAAAAGGGTATTTTCCTATGATTTTTGATATTCACAGACGCGTATTAAAAGGAGGAAATGGCAAATTTATTATTTAATGCAATTACGTAGATTATTTAAAAGTCAAACAGCGTTCATAAAATTTTCTCCGTTAAATTAATTAAATGATCAAAGATGTAGTATTTACTCGAATCAAAATATTTTTCGCAAATTAATCTACATAATTTATAAGCGGGAAATTTAATTTTTTGCTACATTATATTTCATTCCATATATATTTCATAAATTAATTATTCGCATAGGCTTGTTCTTAGCTTGTTAGTAGCTTGTTCTTAATAAAATTAGATTAACTTAAAGAAATATAATTAAAATTGCATTTGATAGTTTATTTGTTTATTTTTGTGGAATTGGGAGGTATAGAGGAAAAAATGAGAGTTTTCTTTTTATTCTGATTTAAAGTAATTCTGTTATTTTACTGACAACAAAATTTAACTCTTAATAGTCGAACTACTCCTCCCAAGCACAAACAAAGATTTTGTTTTTTAAGGGGTCTCAGGACTCTTAATATTGGAAAAAATGAAAAAAAAGAAGACCATTTTCAACATTTAATGTCTTAAAAAGTATATGATTTTAAAACACAATTTTAATTGAGACGAAAGATACAAGTACGTTCTTTTATTTTATGTGTTTTAAAAATTACAAGATGCAAAATTAGCATTTACAGGACACTGCAAAGTGTCAGACATTTGACGTGCAGAAAATTGGTATAACAGTTTACGCGCACGATTACGAAATAAATATTGAAACTAGAATAAAAATTTTGGTGCTTACTTATACTTCAGATTGTAATAATTACCCTCAACCTAAATAATTTTTTATTTAAAGCTTTTTTATATTTTTAATACAGAGTTATATTTAGCTATTACAAAATTTTGAAAATTTTAACAATATAATCACATAAAAAAATTTTTTTTGAACAATAAAAAGGAAATTTTAGGTTCGGTTTATACAGGCTGACATGAAACATATGTTTTGAAAATTTTATGAAAAAATATTCAGAAGTTTGTGAGATATCTTGCGCGTTATGCCCAAAAAACATCATTTGGAGAAAAATGACTTCAAAATTTCGGAAACGCCACTTCAGCTATTGAGCGAGTATAATTCTGAAAAACATAACTTCTGTTCTAACAGAAATTTCAAAGAAACATATATATCAAAATGTTCAGAAAGGATAGGAGTTTAACACCTAAATAAATTAAAATTTCGAAAATTTTGTAGCTTTAAGAGTCTTGAGACCCTTTCCTCAAATGTCACAATGGGACGGGATTTAATGTAAAATTTATTTTAAAATAAATAGATGCATTTATTCGTGTACATAAGAAACCGAAAATTTTGCTTAAAAATACTGGTCACAATGTAACATTTGTCGATTAAAATTAAATGCCTCCATTGTGGCGGCATCGTGCTAAAAAGGGTTAAAATGAGTTTTAAAGATATTTTACTATTCTTTAAATGCGATAAGTTGTTCTACTTTTATAAAATTATCTAACATTATTAAAATAATAACCAGTTAAATGTATATAATATTACTTCTACATGTATAGATCAAAATAATTTAAAAAAAAATATGATTATTTGAGATTATCATTTAAAGCCTTTGTTTCTGAAATCATTTCTGCCAAAAGAATACCAAAAGAAAACTAGTATGTTGTGGCCATCACAAAACTTTCTTCTATATAAATCACATCAATTAAATCATTTAAATAGTACAAGAAATAACAACGATTTAGCACCAATTCATATCAAAGTATATCTGAATTTGAAGTTGGATGAAAATTCGTGCATTAGTTCTTGAGATAGAGCTATAGCGGAAATTCTGAAAAAAATGTAGCATAGCAGCGCCACCTGTTGAGCGATTTACACCAAAAGTAAACAGCACTAAACGATATCAAGGTATACCTGAATCTGAAGTTTGTTTAAAATCCAAGCATTAGTTCTTGAGATAAAGCTATTGCGGAAATCGCAAAAAATACAGCATAGCAGCGCCACCTGTTGAGCGATTTACACCAAAAATTAAACAGCACTGATTTATGCATCAATTCATGTCAAAGACTAACTAAATCTGAAGTTTGATGAAAATCCGTGCAATAGATCTTGAGATACAGCTCTTGTGGAAATCGTGAAAAATGCAGCACAGCAGCGTCACCTGTTGGGCAATTTGCACCAAAAATTAAGCAGCACTAATTTATATCAGGGACTAACTGAACCTGAAGTTTGATGAAAATTCGTGCCTTTTTTCTTGAGTTAGAGCTATTGCAATAATCATGAACAATGCAGCATACCAGCGCCACCTGTTGGGCGATTTTCACAAAAAAGTAATCAGCACCAAACTATATCTTGGACTAACTGAATCTGAAGTTTTATGAAAATCCGTGCAGTAGTTCTTGAGATACAGCTATTGCAGAAATCGTTAAAAATGCCGCATAGCAGCGCCACCTGTTGGGCGATTTTCACCAAAAACTAATCAGTTCCAGTTTATATCAAGGTCTAACTATATATGAAGTTTTGTGAAATTTCGTGCATTAGTTCTTGAGATAGAGCGCCCACAAAATTTGTGTCACATACAGACAGACGGACAGACAGACAGACAGACTCACAGACAGACATTTTGTAAAAACATGTTTTTTGGAATCTCTGACTCATAAAACGTGTAAATCCGTCGAAAACTGGAATTCGAAAATTTTCATGAAACCAATACTTTCTTCTTGTAAAGATAGAAGAAAGTAAAAAAAGAAGAAAGGAAGAAAAACTAAAGTGAATATTTTCCAATGATCTTTGTTATTCACATATACGCAATCAAAGAAGAAAATTGCAAATTTATTGCGATTAGGTTACATTATTTAGAAATCTAATACTTATGATATCCTCTCCATTAAATTAATTAAATGTTTTAAGGCATAGTACTTATTCTCATCAAAATACTTTTCTCAAAAAAATCTGTATAATTTGAATGTATGAAATTTAATTTTTATTTCAGTTCATTTCATTTCATTTCAACAAAATAATTATTGAAAAACAATTGATAACGTGATCTTGAAAAATATATTAGATTAAGTTTAAAAAAAATACTATTCAAGTTACATGTGATTATTTACTTATTTAACTTCGTGAATAGAAAGTACTTCTTTTTTAGGGTTCCGTACTTAAAAAGTGAAAACCGAACCATTATAAGATCACTCCTGTGTCTCTGTCTGTCTGTCTGGCACAGTCATTTTACTCGTAAACTATAGAATGTGGAAAGTTCAAATTGGGGGAAGTAATAAAGACTATTGTCCCACATATTTAGAGATTATTAAACATTCACAAATATATTTAGGAAATTTGCAGAGGGGCTAAAAAAAAAGTATTTTCTTTGTATATCGTGTGAAAGATTTCATAACGCTGAACTAAAACATACATTTCTTTTAATTTTAGGTATCATATTTTCCGAGATATCGTCGAAAATGTAGTGCAAAAATATGTCCCCCACCCCCATCTATTTCCGAATCTACTGAAACTAAAATTGTGAAAAAATTAGAGGGAGTAGGCGGTAATTTAAACCTTGCAGGAAAATTATAGTGATTACCCTAGGGCACATAGTTTTTGAGAAAAGCGCATTTTTCCGTTACACACAAATTTCAATTTGCGAGGGTATTCAGCAAACGTGTTGAGGAGCGCTGGAGGTACCTATCGTAGCAGAAGTATAAAAGCATTGTTGATAATGATTTTTGAAAAAAAAATCGTCGGAAATTAGCCGAGATATTAACCCTTAAAGTTACGGACTGTTTGGACATACATAATAACAGGGGCGGCGTACTCTATGTATCTTTTAATGCCGATACAACAACTTTTAATTATATATTTCACTAATGCAATACCCAGTAGCTGTATAAAAGCAATAAACGTCAAATTGTTAAAAAAAGACTAATTTAATGAGAATTAATCACATAAATCCTATGGGATTCGCGACTGTATTCCACTGAGTGGATCTCTCAATACGCCTCCTGTGCCTTTAAAAGTTAATGAAAAACCTATCTAGAAAAACGCGGTACGGACCAAGGCGGCATTGCAACTTTGCGACCTCCTCTCGAAGCGCGCTTAGCATAATGCCAAGTTTAAACTTTGAACAAGGGTTTTGTTCTAGTTTACACCGTAAAAAGAAAAGATTATTACCACGCAAAATTTAGTTTTATGAAATGCCATATGAAGTTTAAATATGCACTACTTTTATTGTCAATACCGAATTAAGTTCATAAAAAAAAGCAGATTAGGATAAGATTAAAAAAGAGTTATACAAAATAACAATATTTGATATTATTTAGGCTTCATATTTCTTTGAACTTTTATGGTATACCCATTCGTACTTTGGGGCTATTACACATATAACGTTATGAACATTTTGCTAATTTTGGACCTCCACCCTTTACGATGTCATATGTTATCATTCGTCACCCCACCCCTCCCATCCGATGATATCGTTATCAATGTCTAAAAAATATTTTATTTTTAGGTTCTTTTTCTTTCTTTTTATACCCTTAGGGGTGCACAACCTTTTTTAGAGACGGTCCACTTACAAAAATGTCTGGGTTGTCGGTGGCCACATCAATTATACGGACGGACAGAATTCTATTTCGGGAAGGAGGAGATCTGTGGCCTACAGTCAGATAAAAAATGTGGTTTCAGACGGGCTGGGTTACCCCCCTAGGTTCCCCTACCCAGTCAACATATCCAATTCAGTTGGTAAGGATAGTTTCCGTTTGTATATATAACACAGATATAGCAAGGATTGTTATCAAGGTGTGATAGAATTCTTTGTCGATATTTGGGCACCCGTGCGCCATTTGGGTGTCGATCGCACCCGATCGAAATATTTCGATTTTTCCGCGCTTGATTGAGAAAATTCGCGATTTTTCGTGCCCGACCAACGAAATTCGCGATTCTTGGCTGACTGACGAAATTTGCAATATTTTCTAGCGGCAAATTGACAAAAATCGTATTTTTTTCTCGCAATAAACTGACGAAACTCTCGATTTTTTCGCAGCCGATCAATAAAATTTGCAATTTTTCCGCGCATCATCGACAAAATTCGTGATTTTTCCGTGTCTGATCAACGAAATTTGCGATTTTTATTCTACTGATTGACAAAAATTCGCGATTTTTTCGTGTCCGACGTACGAAAGACGCGATTTTTCGGAGCCCGCTCGACAAAACTCGCGTTTTTCCGTGCCTGATCGTTGAATTTGCGAGTTTTCAGCACTCGATCAACGAAATTCGCGATTCTTAACTGGCTCTGATGAAATTTGCAATTTTTTTCAAGCAGCATATTGACGAAATTCGCGATTTTTCCGTGCACGACCAAAGAAATTCGCGATTTTTCTGAGCCCAATCGACAAAACTCATTATTTTTCCACGGTCGATAGGCGAAATTTGCGATATTTACGCGCCTGATCTACAAAATTCGCAATTTTTTCGAATCCGATCGACAAATTGCGCGATTTTCCCGCGCCTGATCGACAAAATTCTCTATTTTTCCGCACCAAATCGACAAAATTCGCGATTTTTTCATGCCCCACCAACAAAATCCGCTATTGTTTGGAGTCCGAACGAAAAAACTCGTGTTTTTTATGTGCCCGATCAACGAAATTTGCGATTTTTTCGCCCCCTGATCGACGAAATTGGTGATTTTTTTTGCGCCCTATCAACGAAAATCGTAATTCTTAACTGACTGACGAAATTTGCAATTTTTTTCCGCGGCAAATTGACAAAATTTGTGTTATTTTCTCGCGATAAGCAGAAGAAACACAATTTATTAGTTGCTGATATTGTTATCAATGCCTAAAAATTATTATATTTTTTTATTCTTTTTCTTTCTTTTTATTCGCTTACAGTGATATACACATATGATTATACATTTATTAGTTGCATACTTTACGGATTCAAGAAGTCAATAAAATTTTAATAAATGAAATAAATTTATATCAAATAACACCTAAAAGAGTTAGCTACTATTTAAAAATATTTAATAATAGCACATTGTTACATAATGTATTCAAAAGTAATATCGTCTTCTTGAACTAGCCCCCTGCCTGCGGAGGTTAAACGCAGAACTTATCAATACAAAGCTGCCACAAGCGACTAATTTTTTTAATTCTACTTCGAGCCAATTTCTCAAAACAGAAATTATTGGCATACTGTTCTAGAACATTTGCAAGAGAAATATACTACACAAAATCTGTTTTTTATTTATTTTATTTATTTATTTATTTATTTATTTATTTATTTATTGTAATAGAGGTGCGAGCAATATAGAAAAATAGTCGCATGTGGCAGCCCTGTTAATGAAAAGTGGACAACATTATTTGTCTTTCTTTACTGGTAAACGCAAGTATCATTTCCTACATATTATGTTCCTTATTTCTCTAACAACGAATTATATGCGCATATGGCAGAACAGAAATGCCAAACGTTGGCGTATTTCAAATTTTGGAATGAAATGATTTTATAAAGATTTAATAGCTTTGTATTTTCATAAAAACGTATAAAAAAGAAATTATAATGCAGGTAACAAACTATTTGGATGTAAAGAAAAAGTTTCTGAAAAAAAAAGTTTGGTTGGATCAAAAATGATAACGATATCAAAAAGCAATCCCCCCCATCCCCCTCCGTATGTTTTCATAAGAGATATCTTACGAAAACATGTTCCAGACCGACCACTTCCCCCTAAAGTGATAACGTTATATATGCAGAACCCTTTTTCTAGTATATACAGTTATAGTCTATACACAATCCTACATTGTATAGTTTTTTACGAAATCTTATTATTCTTTTAGCAACGATTTTTTTAATAATACAGTTAATAATTCCTATATTTGTTATACGGAACCCTCTGAGCACGAGTAACACTCGCACTTGACCGTTTATTTTTATTCGAAAGCACGTTACGGAACTGTAGAGCTAAAGAAAAATTAGTTACGAACTTTATACAGTACTCTGGCTGTGTTCCACTGCTCCGATTAAGATAAAATTTGAACTGTAGATAATTTAAACGATGCGCTCGTCATATGATCAATAAAAAATAGTACAAAAATTCACTAATGAATCAATTTGCGCGAACTACGAAGGAAACCATTCGTCGCCATATTTTGGATATTTAGCCAACTTCACTACATTTGTGACACCAGTATAGCTATATTTTTATAAGAGTAGGTACGCGTAGGAACGCGTAGGCGAGAGTATTACGCAAAATGCGTATGTATCCATGGAAATTTGGTTGTCATTGTTATTTTTGAAAATGCTTTTTTAACAGTAGTTGTATATCAACTGGTCAATATTATGAAAAATCTTAAATGTGTAAACAATATAACGATATATGATTTCAAAGATCTTTTTAATAATATAGATTTATTAGATCTACATAATAATAATGTTATAAATGAATTATTTAAAAAGTATCATCATAAACTGTATTTACCATTGCATATAGATATACCTTATTTTAAAACTCTAATAAATTTCATTATCTATAATAATTTTATATTGCAAGATAACACATATTTACAGAAAGTCGGTATATCACAAGGTGTATGTACATCCAGTTTATTATCAGACTTATATCACTATAAATGTACATTTATTAATAGTAATATACATTTATATCGTTATATTGATGACATAATTTTAATTGCCATTGATCAAACTAATATTTCTCCATTTTCAGTAGATTATCCTACTAATTTAGAATTAACGGAAAACCTCCTATCTAACAATACAATTAACTTTTTGGATCTTAAAATTACACTAAAAGAAAACAAAACAATATTGATCTGTATGACAAACGTAAAGAATTTAAATTCAAAGTTAATACACTTACTAATTTTAAATCTTGTCTGCATAAATCTGTATATCGTAATATACTCCTTAATCATTTATATAGAATAAAGTTTTTATGTTCTTCTCATCTAATTAACAACAATATTAAAAAACTAATATATGATGCATTAAAACATGGTTTCCAAAAAAATCATATATTCTTTAATATCTAATTAGCAGTTAAATGATCTTAAAAACCAAATTAGCACATGCATAAAAAAATTATAAGAAAATATATAAAATAAGAAAATAATTATAAAAAAATAAAAATGTAAAATAATACTAAAAAATTATAATAGGGTAGGTAGATGTTAGAGTACGGAGGAGGGTGGCGTTGTCTGGATAATACACAATGGTTAATTTATAATAAAAAAAGGGAAAGGGGTACTTAATTTATAACTACGTTGGTAATACACATTTTATCATGGATGTTGATTCGATTCTTTTATATGTGTATTGGTGTAGTTATATTTATATATTTATTAATTCATATTAAATTTATTCACACTCATTAATATTTAGTTATGCTAATGATTAACTTGCACCTAAATTTTAGCCCACTGAGGACAATATCATGTTAATTTCTAATACAAAGTATGCTATCTTAAATGAAAATAAAATGCATGTTTTAATTTATTAATTTTATTATTTGTTCTACCCTCTCCCCTTAAATTATATGTGTTTAATTTTTAAGAAAGTTTTTTGACACATTAAATGTAACTAATTAATTTCAAAATTTAATTATTATTAATATTAATTCCTTAGCATCTTAATTCTAATCATTTTTTTATTTATATTTATTATAAATTAACTTAAGTGATGATGCAATGATGTCACAGGGATTTAAATAGTTATATGTTATAGCGATACAAATATTTATGTGAAACATAATAAATAATCATCAATTTGACCATTTTACATATCATTTTTATTTAATATATCAATTACTCATTTTTTCTAATACAATTGTATATATTTATTAATATATTTTTAATTATTATTTAATTATCATTTATCTGTCTCTAGACAGTATTTGCTTTAAAAACTTAATCCATTAATAGTTATAAATAGTTTTTATTATATGATAGTTTTTATTTACTAATAATTTAATAGATGTCAGCACCTCACTGATTCATTTGAATACATGACAGAGTTCAATTTTAAATTATCTTTAGAGGGCGCTGGTTATATAATTTGGAGAGTATGCTTGGCTATGCTTTACATTGTTCATCCTTGGTCCATGGCCCATCACCATTTGAAAAACTTTTTTTGGCAGCATGTACTGGTGATCTCCAATATTTGTATTATGTGATGCCTCATGCTTAGATCATGTTTTCAATTTGGTAATTTGTTGGGGTTTCTTCTCTATACTTTTTAATCTTGCTTTATTTTTATATAATTTGTTGTTTAAAAATTTATTTCTCTATTTTATGGGTGTGGTTGTCCCAAATTCATATTCTTTAGCTATTTTATCGCTAATATGATGAAACCACACATTTTATTTGTGGAACTTTAAGTATTTGTGACCTGACGATTCTGTCTAAGTTCTACAAATTTCCATTATTCAATTTCTGTCATTTTTTACTATGTTTTTGGAATCTATGCTAAGTGTGTTGGGGGGGGGGGGGCTGTATTGTTGTCAATTAGTTAATTTCATTTTATTCCTAATTTCATAGTTTTTGTTGGTGGTCGATAATGTTTACATATATATATATATTCAGCGCGTTAGTGGATAGAGCTTATCTCGACTACAGGTAATCAAGTTTTCTTGTGCGATTGATACTGCGTTTACCTTATGGCACAACCTTCCCCTCAGGTCTGTAAGGCCTGCGAAGCAAAAGTTTCTCAACCAATCAGTGTGTTCATGGTTATTTTACGTTGCCGCTTATTAGTTGGGTCTTAAGATTTAACACCTGGAACGCCAACACTTAGCAGGATGACGCCATAATGTAAATGACCCTTTATGCCACACGTTGACCCACTAGCAGAGAATCAGCAGCTGTTAATTTTTGCCTATTTGGTAAGAAGTGGAGCTTTCCATTTCAAATAAAGGAGCATCGGAATCCACGGGATTCCATTTATATTTTGTATTATATTCTAAAGTGGATTTCTCAGGTTCCTGCATAACAAACTATCAGCATACTGGGAGCCGAATTAAGTGAGTTTAACACGATTTGGGAAAAGATTTTCCCGTCCTCCGTCTTCCTTAAATCGAGCTTATTTTTGAACGTCTAAATCAAATCAATACGCTCCACATCTAATATTCCCAGCTTACTGTCATAAATAAACTGTAGTTTATTAAAACTGTGTTATAAATTTCATTCAAGGTGACAGCCCCGAAGGACATATTGAATTGTAAAGATTGTAAATGTAAAATCACAACAATAACAAAAAGTAAAGATATATCGCATTATTAGGGCCCTCGACCCGAAATAGAGGCCAGTGCCAGGTCGGATCGTACTCAACGCGAACTCGAAAATTCTGCTTAAACTCAGCATAAACCCCGACAAGAACGCGACCAAAAAAAATGTATATATATATATATATATATATATATATATATATATATATGTTGCATTTTGCTATCGACTTTTGTGACATTCTGGCGTCACTCGTATATCTCGAAGTAAACGTAGTAGAGTAATCAAGGCCAACCCTCCGTTATCATGAGAATATTGGAGTGCAGTCAGGGTGGCAAGTATAAGACAGGCTCCATAAACATTGAGAAATTTTCCATGGCATAATTAATAGAGTCATTGTAACTTTAAACGTTGTTTATTTGACAAAAACATATCGAAACATTTCCAGTAGCTTGTCCACGAACTCTCGAATAATCGATCATCCACTTCATAAAACTTAAGATGTTACAAGTATTAGGATCTACACATTAGAGTCGTTCGCCCCAAGCGACATAGATTTATTAAACAATCGTAAAAACGTAAAATCACTCGCCCTATCGTCGATGTAACAGTATAAGTACTCAAAGAAACAGAGCGTGGACGGATACATTATTAGTGGAGAACCAACGCCAGCAGAGAGAAAGGAGAGGAACGGGACAGGAGACAGGCTACGATTCGATGGGAAAGGGAGACGAACGCTTGACGCCGATAATGAACTCTTTATACGGCATCAGTATTAAAACGCAATCAAATGCTGACGGGAGCTTGCAAGGAATTGTAGAAAATGAACATCATAGAACAAATGCAAAATATTCGAAACAAAAATAATTTAGTTTTAGAATAAAATGAAAAAAGTAATTTAATGGGTTTTAAGATTAGACGAATGGATTAAGGTTTTTTAGAATAATAAAAGAATACGCAGATTTAAATGCATGAAATAAAAGACAAAAGATATCAAAATATTATTAAAGATAGGTAAAAAAGGCAAAATATTAAGAATTTGGAATAGTTTTACTAAGATAAAAGGGCGAAAATTTTTATTATTACATATATAATATATATATATATATATATATATATATATATCGTCAGACCCGATCGAACATGACATACGTTAACGCGAAACCAACCGATCCAAACCGAAAGTGATAGAAAATTAATCTCTATTTTAATACAATTATGGAAAAGTAGTTTACAATTATATCTCTAAAATCAGTTTTATAGCTGCTGTATTTTTATAGCTGAACACATATACATTCATTAATATTTATATATGTTAAAAAATTGATAAGATGCTCTATAATTTTTTTTCAATTAGTATATTTTTTCCCTTAGTTGCTAAATCAAATTCTATATTTGCTCTAAGTAAGTCAAATCATTAGATCCCCACCCATCAGAACTATCTTAATGAGTATTAAAGAGACTGAAAGCAATTTACTAAAATAAAAGATGATTCAGATGTTTATTTTTAAATAAGTATTTAAAATCATAAATCATAATAAACTTCCGTTAAATAAAACATAAGATGATTACTTAAGTTATAAATTTAATTAATTTTCCTCATATTTGACAGTTATGAGATTTAGAGCATATAGATCAAATTAAATCATTATGCTAAAGGGTAAATTCACATTAATGTCAAAATAAATACTTTATATATCATAAATGCTAATTAAAATTTCTGTAGTTGGCATTTAGTATTAAATCACAATCATAAATATTAATTAACGTCAAATTTAGAATTCATTGTTTGTGGTGCTCTTCTCTTTGAACTTTAAATTCAGGCAGTCTCCTACTACCCGCTGGTTGTGAACAGTCATGGGTGTCGAAGCTGCTGAAAAATCCGGAAGTAATCCCATCCGGACTACCGGATGGGATTACTCCAGTCTACGATGTTCCTGTAATATACGCACGTATCGTGTGTTTTTTTAGTAATGCTGACCTCGACCACGACTTCAAAACCTAGTTTATAACATATATATATATAGATTTCGATCTAAAAAATATTTAAGACTTCCTTTTGAAAAGCCAGTTTAACCCGAACCCGACCGAAAGAATCAAAACCTTTCCCGAAACCGACCCGAACTTTAAAGAGTCAAAACCTCACCGTACACCAACCCGAATTCGAAAGATTTCAAAACAACCCAACACGAATTCGACCCAGAACATAAAAAACGAAAACCATTTGCATCAAGCCTACTTTAAATCGAACCAAGGAGCATACATGTAAACATGAATTACAGATAATTTTGTACCCTGGAGTGGGTAAGCTTTTATGAGATTTTTCATAAAGCTTATTAAAAAATTACCAAATATCATTAATGTAATAATCAATTAAATATTTCATCCCCTTATCCGTGCATCTACTTATAAAGGTATAAAAGAACTGATGATTTGAGATTAAAATGTAAAGCCATTGTTTTCTGAGCCATTTTTAGCGTAAGATTTCTAAAAATTACGCAGCTTAAGGGTGAAAAAAGAGAAAATGGAGTGGATATTTTCCTATGATCTTTAATATTCACTTATAAGAACGAAAAAAGGAAATTGCAAATTGATCACTTAATAAGATTAGGTTAGGTTATTTAAAAGCCAAATAGCGTTGATAAAATTATCTTCATTAAATTAATTAAACATTTAAAACGATGGTGCTTGTAATTAATACATTTTTAGTAAATATACATAATTTCTTTGGATGAGATTTTAAATTTATTACATTATGTTTCACTTCGTATGTATTCCATAAATCGATCATTCAGATACGATTGGTAGCGTGTTCTTAATTTGTTTTTTCCTTTTTTGATTAAGTTAAAGAAAACGAATTAAAGTTTTATATGATAGATCATTTGTTAATTTTGGGGGAAAATCGGGTATTTCTTTTTAATGCTTTCCAACAAGTTGAAAAGTGTTTACGAATTCGGTTTGTCTGTCCGTCTGTTCACTCTCTAACTCACGTAAATATACACGGATTTTAATGCAATTAAAAAATGTTATACCATGGCATGTTTGGTATTCCACATGAAGTGTGTAGCATTAATCGTTCATTTACAGGGGCACTCAAAAGAATTTCATTACATTACGGTATATGTGAAAAAATCGTTTGGAGAGTATGACATTACGCTCTTTCAAATGTATTGGAACTGATATAAATCAGTGAACTTCTCTTCAAGATGATTACGATAGAATAGGGCATTCGTAGGTTTTGTCGTTCATTTTCAGGGACACACAAAAGAAGTCGGTTACAGTACAGTATTTGAGAATAATTTCTGGAAGTGCGTTTTCAATTTCGGTATGCGCTATTAAATTTAACTAATTTTTTGCATGTTACTCATTGTATATAAATTCTATACCTCGTATACAGAGCTGCATTAAAGATTTCTCTTTATTATCAGAAATGGCTGAAGGGTATTTTTAAACTGAGGTATTATTGCCTAAATGAACTAAATTTTTGCATGCATGTAGTTAACAGAGACAAATCTATATATCATATGCAGGGCTGCTCAAAGAATTCGGATAGTTTTCTGATTATAGATGGGAACAGCTGAAGTTGGGTTTTCATATGTGTTATGCGTTTCTACATGGTTGAATTACCGTAATTTTCGGCGTATAATCCGCAGATCAAACAATTATTTTTCGACTCAGAAGATTTTTTAAATAAAATATAACTTTTTAAAGCGCGGTAAATATTTGACTTCAATAACTAAATAAAATTGCTGGGTCCGAACAGAATTGTTTGATCCGCGGATTATACGTCGGAAATTACGGTAGACATAATATTTTAACTTATTAAAAGGGGATGTTTTGTTACATTATTGGGAATGTGTTGGAAAGTTTCATAATATATGCTTGACGCACGATTTTTCCTTTCTTGTTTATTTGGATTTTAAAGTAATTCTTTTTCTTTTATTAACTGGCAACAAAATTTAACTTGAGTTTTAAAAGTTCTTTACTATTTCTAAACCGTTTAAAGTTGTATTTCCTCCTTAATTATTGAAATAATAACCAGTTAAATGTATCGTAACCTTTTGTTCAAGTATTGATAAATAAAATTGCAAAGAACATGATCACTTGAGATTATCATTTATATTCATTCTTTCAGATGGTATTTTTAGCGAAAGAATCGCAAATTAGTTCCATATCTTAGAAAAAAAAAGAAAGAGAAGCTGAAGTGTATAATTTCCTGTGATCTTTGGTATTTCCAGATGCGCAATGAAAGAAGGAAATTGTAAATTTATCGCTTAATGAGATTAGGTTAGAATATTTAAAAACCAAATGTTTTTGATAAAATGCTCTTCATTAAATTAATTAAATGGTTAAAGCGATGGTACTTATTGCAATCAAAATACTTTTAGGTCTGCATAATTCGTATAAAATAGGTCTGCATAATTCGTAAAGATTGAAATATAATTTTAATTATGCTATATTTTATTTCGTATGTGCCAGCGTTTATTAAAATGTGGTCCATGGATCACGACTCGTTCGCGAGACACATCATTGTGGTATAGGTCTATACGGGTTGGAATTTCCAGGCGCGGCCCCGAATGAAAGCCAGGCCCGACTCAATTTCCTCAGAAAATACCGATTTTTCCTAATATATAATTAAGAATCTTTTCTAGTAAGCTTCATACATATTTATGGGGAAAATTAACATTATAGATTACTATATGTTCGTAAGCCATAGAATGCAGAATAGTATCAGTACCGGCTCAGAATGTAGAAAGAAAATGTAAGCCTGATCTTTGCCGGGTAAAATGATCCATTATGTGGATCGTTTTAGTACCATTTTATTGACAGAAGAAAATCCGGTACCGGTTCCTAGCTATCATGGGAGCCAAATGTGCGACTGTCCCGAACCTTTGTCTTTGAGTCCACGTATTATCCTACCGTCTCCAAAGAAAACGGAATCAAGCACTTTGAAAAAAAGGAAATCGATGGAAAGACCCATTTTAACAAGCAGTGCTTATAGGAATCAACTGAACTTGGAAGCGAAAAATAGAGAACAGAAAGAGAAGATAAAAGAGGCTGCAGCTAAGAAAATCCAATTAAAATATGCTAAATCTAAAAACGAAATAGCCAGAACAAGCAAAAATTCCCATCAGTGTTGCCTGTGGACTACTTTTCTAAAATTCGGATTTCTTGATTGGCACCACTTTTCTGAAATGGTAAAATTCTTCTTGTTTTCGCCTTAACTAATTTGCCATTAAATAAGGCGAATTTTACTATTTCAAAAAAGTGGAGGCAATCAGGAAATCTGAATTTTTAAAAAGGAGTCCACTGACAACACTGATTCCCAAAAAGAAGAAAAGCGTGCCTCAAAACCAATATTTGGAATATAGTGAAACAGATTCAGTAGATGAACACAAGTGTATTTATTGAAATAAACTACCGTAATTTCCGGTGTATAGCCCGCAGATCAAACAATTCAGTTTGGACCCAGAAATTTTATTCAGTATTTGAAGACAAATATTTACCGCGATCTAAAAAGTTACATTTTATTTTTAAAAATTTCTGGGTCGAAACACGATTGTTTGATCCGCGGGCTATACACACGAAATTACGGTATTTGCCTCCTCTACGGCAGGTGAAGGTTCGATCCAGTGTCACATGTGTCGTAAGTGGGCGTAAAATGCATGCGCAGGGATAGATGAGAATGACGATTTTGTGTATCTTTGCGATATGTGCTTACATATTTCGAGTTTTCGGATGGGGCGGAAATAGTTATTATTTAACTTATTTCTGCTATTATTATGGGCTATTACTTTTGGATCATAAGTTTCAAATATTCCATTTTATTGTTTTTTCAAAATTATTTGTAACACTTTTTTATTTTAAAATTCACATAAAATAAATTATGTATGCTATTTGATTGTAAAATTTATTTTATTTCATTATATATTGTCATAATTTTTATATCCTTTATTTTGCCAATAAAAAACAATTTGCAATTATTTTTAAATGAAGGATCATTTTGTTGGGAGAGGATAAAATGATCCTTTGAACACGTTTTCAAAAATCTATTTTTTTTTCATTACTCAATTTGGCTTTAAAATATTATTAAAGTATGTTTCTGATGCAAAATATAGTATAAAACATATTAGCATAGGACCAAAGTTTTATTTAAACAGTTATATTTTTTACACAAGTTTTCCCCTTAAGGGGATCATTTTAGGCCACCTTCCCCTACAACAAAATCTATTCTTTTTTTGTCTGTTTGTTTTTTTCTTTTAAATAGCGGTGCAAATAGAACAGAAAAATAGTCGCCTGTGGCAGCCCTGCAATAGAAACCTCAGAAAAACTTAAATTCAAATGTGTATCAGACACAAGGGCTGAAAATCTCAGAGTTAAGAAATTGAACATAGTAATCGTCTTTAAATATTTCTAACAAAACCTAACATTTAAAAATTCCTACCATTACACTACCAATTACATTCATTCTAATGTCTTCAAAAAATTAGGAATATGAAGCATTATGACCGCAGTACTTTTCGCCTTCTTGCCCTTGTATATTTATCTAGCTCAACACCTGTAATCCTACCCGACCAGCCACTGTCTGGTATTTTAAATTCTCGAAACTCTGAGGTCACAATTTCAAACTTATTTTCCAAGCAATAAATTTAGTGATTTCCAAAGGCTCGTAATTATTTCAATGAATTGTGATACCGAAAAATAAAGTATCATTAAATGAAAAATAACAATTAATTGAATTCTCGAATGTCACCGAACTTAGAAATGAAATTCTCTGCAGAAGATAAGTTTAATTTCTGGAAACCATCAACAATGAAAGAAAAAACAACTGTCTAATGGTAAAGATAATATATAAATATTATACAGGCATACATACAATAAACCCAACTGGAGTGAAAAATTAGCCAGAGCCAGGAATCGAACCCGGGACCACAGTATACAAGACTGCTGCTCTAACCACTGAGCTATCTCGGCCGATACCTGGTCTTGTATACTGTGGTCCCGGGTTCGATTCTTGGCTCTGGCTAATTTTTCACTTCAGTTGGGTTTATTGTATTCATTGTATATATGGCTGTATAATATTTATATATACCTTTAACTGTTAAATGCAGGCGTTATTTATGTGCGTATGTGTGTTTTAAAATATATTGTAGTATGTGGGTTTTATTATGTCTAATGGTACTTTAAAAATTACGGTTCAACTCCTTCTATTTATTTGTCAGAAAGAGTTTTAACTTTAAGAGGCTGCACTAGTCAAGCGAAGACATTCGCAAGCTAATTTTAAGTCTATGGGAATGTTATTTTAAAATTTCTCGCTTGCATTTTACTAGTTTTACTTTTTATTTATTTATTTTTGCTTAGGATAGCTGAAGTCGATCTCTAACCGGGCTAGTGTTTAATGAAGCTACTTTCAAACATTTTTTAATAAAGTTACTTTTACTTTCGGAACCAGTTCCAAAAGTAAAAATAGCTTCAATAAAAAAACTTCAACCAAAATCGAAAAAGTAGAACTAGTCCTGTTAAAGATCGACCTCAACTATCCAAAGCAAAAAGATTTCGGTTTCGTTTTCTTTCTTAAAAACCTATTTCAGATTTTCTTATAATTCACAAGTTAGGGTTATTCAAATTCGCCAAAACTAGCACTGGTTTCGTATATATTTTATTTCCCTGTAGACAGAGGATTATACGTCCTAGAAGAACACGGAACCTTGGAAAAGTAATGAATCCAGGGAGCAAATATAAATGAAGCTTTAGCCACTGTGTATGTTTTACGGAACTAATTTACTCAGAAATGCCATTATTTGAGTACAGGATCACTTTATACACACTTCTCTGTAACCGTCTCGCATTCAAGCAGAAAGTTTTAAAGTATATCTACGAATTAAAAAAAAATTACAGCAAAAAGATGTAACAATCTCAAAAGAGATAACATGTGAATACATCTTTTTCAAGCTAATGGCTAGGGAAATTTAGAATGTAAGTAACTCACAATTTGCTAGTATAAATATAAACAAATCTAATTATGAGCAGACTTACGGTGCTCTCAAATTCAGGTTCTTTATGACATGTTTAGGAAAATGTTTCCATCCGCACATGCATAGAAATTTCCGTTAATCTCATGCTCTCTCAAAATAAATGAACAATTATTTTCATTTTTAATATTTTCAAACATAGTTGAAAAGTTTTTATGACTTCGGTTTGTCTGTCCGTGCTCTAACAAGCGTAAATATACTCGGATTGCGATGTAACCCATACATGTTATTGTGATTTACTATTATAGCATAGTCATTATTGACAAATGGAGTGTATAGCCTTTATAGTTCGTTTACAATGACACACAAAAAATTTCCTTTACATTATAGTCTATGAGGAAAACTCATTTGCGTCACATTTGTCTGGACGTCTGCCTATCTGTCCGTTCGTGATCTAACTCGGATAAATATATTCGGATTGACTTAAATTAATTGATATATATATCATTGAGATTCATTACGGCCTATTTCCGTATTCAAAATGAAGAATAAGGTAGGATGACCCCATCAGTAGTTAATACCCTTCCAGTAGTTGATAAAATTTTTTAAATATTGCGCCATTTCAGGCGGACATGAGTTTTATACGTGGCACTAGACATAATATTTTCGTTTAAATGATGGAGCACCTATTGTCACCAGGGTTGCGGAGTCGCAGTCGGACCCATTATTGAGGAAAAGAGTCGACGTCGGAGTCGCTAAAAACAAGCCGACTCTGACTCCAGATTCTTTTGTCAGACATTTTAACGTGAAATTAAACTAAATATATGTAATTTTAAATCTGTAAAAGGAACTATTATTGTTATTCATGGTGGACTATATCAGACTATTCAAATTAAAGATGACACGATTTACTGCTGTGTACAAAATAGATACAGCGGTAGATACAGAGCCTGCGATAGTAGGCTCTGTTGGCTCTGAGAGGTAGATACCTGTGTACAGAGTAGATCAAAACTGTTTTAATTCATAACTGTAGTAGATATTTTACATTTAGTATATAAGAACTCCCCCTCATATTTTTGGGATTCGTAGATAGAACCCGAGATACAAAGGCCTGCAAGACCCAGGCCCGGGAAATGAAGGCAATTTTTCAAATAGGTCGTGTAAGTAAGAATTAAGACAATTTATATTAACGGGCCGGATCAGACTAATAAAAAAAATTGAGCTGGCTGAACAAGCCAAGCATAACAAATTTGAAAGCATCAAATTATGCGATAAAATAGGAACAATTTAGAATGGGCATGATTGAAGTGAGAATAAATACAAAGGCACGGACGAACTTTTTAGGGGACGACCTTAAAATTTTGACTCATGCAGATCTCATACCGCAGGTAATGTGAAAATTATAAATTTGTGCTATTTTTGGAGGCAAAAGAGCTTAGAACCCGGTCTAGCATGGTAATAGAAGTCTTTTTCTCTTCAATTTTTTCCTGTCAGTATGGCTAAAAGTCAAACTTCTGAAATACCCTTCTTTTATTTATTTATTTTTGTGCACAGGAGTCAAAATAACATGAAATTGTAATTCTTTTTTTCTGAATCCTCGGTACCCAAAATAACGGTAAAATTTCGTTATATTTCACCATTTGAATTTTGGATTTTTCAGGTTTGCAGAACCCGAAATAAAGCCAAATATGTAAAATTAATTTTAAAAATTCAATTTTTTTTTCATTAGAATCTCCAGAATCCGAATTATTTCCAAAATAATAAAATTTTCATTTGTATTTTTCCTCCTCTCCATAGAAATTTTTAGAGTCTGGAAAACACAGCAAAATAAACCACTAAATTGTAACGATTTTGCTTTTTCTTCTCAGCCCGCAGATCCAAAATAGTAAAATTGCCATTTTGGTGTTTTTTAGATTTCGATAGTTGGAATTTCCGGGTTTGCAGGCGGAAAATTGTAAAATTAATAAAACGAAAAAAAAATATTTTTTTTTCCCTTGAAGCCCTAAGAAGAGAATCAAAGACGAAATACTGAGATTTTAGCAATATTTTTTTATATTCCATCATTATTTTAACCAACAGGCCACACTAGTATATTAGTCTGTCGGAGTCTGCAATTTACCCCCACCGACTCCGCAGCCCTGGTACATTGTTGTCAGCTGCCTGCTACAGGAGAAGTCATTTTATGAAATTTTTTTATTAGAAAATGTAAAAATTTAGTTTTTGATTAGTTAGAGACATTTACGGCAAGTTGAAATAAACCACTTCCATCTTGCTTATTTCAACTAATAGCTTTATATGAATTATTGTTAATCACAGCCCAAGCATGATATTTTAAAGATTAATTTTCATATTTTCGATTGACTTCTTTCGCCTGATCAACTACTGGGAAAATGGCAATTAAAGAAACTATTTATTTATAATTTTGTTGCTATTTAATTTCAGCAGATTTCCTTTTTGTCCATAATAGGACATTCATTACGGGTTGTAGCAATCATGTGAGTATACTTCCAAAATATTAAAGAAAGGAAATATAACAAAAACTCAGTATTAATGACTTTATTTGATCAACTACTGGGGTGTCACCCTGTTTATAGATTGTTTACAGAGACGCTCAAAAGAATTCCGTTACATTATGATCTATGGGGGAAATTGTTTGCAAAGTTATCATAAATATGTACATGTTAGCGTTAGTCTATTTCTAACACATTGACACTGATATACAGCACTGAGGTGTATTACAAGATGCTTACTGTAGAATAGGGTGTACATAGCATTTATTGTTCATTTACAGGAGCAGGCAATTTAACCCCTTCGGGACGAGCGACCGGTATACGTGCGCGTAAGTTGCTCAGAATCCGTGATTATTCTCACCAGTAAATTTTTATTGTACATCTTGCCTTATTTAATCCGAGCATTTTCCCGATTCAATTAGGCAAAAATTTCTGTTTTGAAAAACTGGTGATAAAAGATTAAAAATTCTGCAAAAGACGCTCGTCCGAAAGGGAATAATTCGGTAACACCACTGGTCTATGAGTAATAATTGCTGAAAGTTACAAGTGCATTTTCAGTTGTGGCATACGTTTTTAAATATTTTTTTTCATATTGCTTGATTTGTATAAATTCTATAGATCATGTACAGGGCTGCACATAAGAATCCGAGTACATTTCCTTTTACTGACGGAAATTACTAAAAGGGACTTTTCAACTGTGTTAGGCGTTTTCTAATTAAACTAAAATTAGCATGCTATATAGTATCGATACGGTATACAAATCTACAGATCATATACAGGGCTTTACAAAAAAATTCGAATACGCTTCAGACTATAAATAGTAATTGTTGAAATCAGATTTTTAAATGTGTTATACGCTTTCCAAATTGTTTACTTGTTTATCATCATTCACCTTATTAAACGGTGAAAATTTGTTACGCTATTCTGGGTGTGTTTAGAAAGTGTTTCATAATTTATGCTTGACGCACGATTTTTCTTTCTTGTTTTATTCAAATAATGTAGTTTTCAGAAAGTATTCTCCAAGTTGGTGTGTTAAATAGATTTTTGAGATTAATCACAAAATGTGGTGATAAGGTATAATTCGGCTGTGATTTCGGCAAGTATCACATGCATATAATAAAAAATGTTCTTCGATTCTTTGGCATCTAAACGAATTTATCTAAAAAATTTAGACGCGTAGTGATAAAAATAATTTTGATACTGTATCAGAATGATTACAGATTTTTACATTGAAAAAGGAAATGTGGGAATATATTAAATAAACACTGTTGTTTTTCATATTATCTAGAGCAATTTTTCTTTGCATTGCTTAGAATTTACTTTTTGTCCTTAATTTCCTGAACTACGGAGAGATATTTTTCATTCAGTTAATTTTAATCAAGATTTGTTGGAGGAATTTTCGACAAAGATTTACTTTTATAACTTTGGTGAAAACAAGCTCAAAATCGCATGTTCTTACTTTCAAATAAAATTTTCGAATTTTGGTGTGATTTCAACATGACAGAAACACAATTACTAGCCCCTGAAAGTGTTAAATTGTAACCTGTGGAAACTCCATGTGGTGTTAAAATTTTGAATTTTGAAATATTCAACGCGAGAGACAAATTCTCCGAAACTATCATTTTGAGAAACCGAGAATAATATGTATATTTCATTTCCCTTTAGATTATTATGGTTTAGGTTACGCAAATTTCGAAGCATAATGTACGGAAGAAGCAAATATAAATGAGAATACATAATACATATATATGATCATCAAATGCGATTATTTGGTAGATAGCAACATATAGCTCTATTCTCGAAAACTGACTCGTATCGAAGCGGTAATTGATACATTTTCAAAGAATAAAGCGACTAATTTTTAGAATAGACATGCATACGCTTCATATGCAAATACACTGATGTCCAAAAATTAAGAAGCAGTTACCGGACGCTTTTCGTTTTCAACAGTTTGTTGAATATATACTGAAATTCTAGACGAATCGTCCTTGAACTTCGAGGTTGTAAAGAACATGTTTGACTTCATATTTTTCACTGAAGATTTAATCTCGAGGACAATTAGAGGGCCAACAATAAATTTAATAATAAACTAATGTAGGGTGGTCCACCTGTTGTTTATTTTTTTATTATGAAAGAAAACGCATTTTTTGTGAGTGAAAACCGAAACTCTTTATTGAACATGGAAGATGGGTCTATGCCATTTATGTATGGAATACAATATCGCACATGTGGCCACCGTGGCTCCGCTTACCTATGCCCTCATCCGAACATCAAAATTTTCGACGACTTTTCCCAGAATGAGCGGATCCATGGCCAAAATTTCAGCCCGAATGTTACGTTTGAGGTTTTGGATTATGCGGGAGGCATCGACGTACACTTTACTTTTCAGAGACCCCCAAAGAAAATAATCCATTGGAGTTAAATCGCACGATCTTGACGACCAATTCACATCAGAATTTCTTGAAATTACGTGATTTGGAAATTTCTCGTTCAATAAGTTGATGGTTTGGCGGTCAGCCGTTGTACCGTTGTTGTGTTGTCAACGAGCCCATAATTACACATGGCATACATTTAACAGTTCATACATGCATGACACATGACAACTGACACAAATAACCTGTGAAATATTCATAGTTCAAAAAAGAACTAACAGATACTAACATGTACCAGAAAATGTTCAAATTGGTCGGTCACTTTAGCAAATGACTATTTGGGTCCTGTTCAATTTGTGTAAGCATAGCACGCATATTTGTGAGGATGTTAACGTTTCTGTGAAAAATTCAAATGTCTTTTTATTTATAGCATACAGAGTTTTCAACCAAATTTAGCACCGATTTCCGAAAACTTGACAAAGAACAGTAGAAACAGAATCTCTCTATTCTAAAAAAAAGTAACTACCGCTGTCACCGCCGCCGCCGGTTTTGAATTTTTTGTGACCGGAGGTCTTTCTTCGTTAATATTCAGAAAAATAATGCATACAAAAATATGAAAATCGGTGGTTTTATACAGAAATGTTTGATAAACACGCTGATGCAGACAGTTTTCAAATCGAAGAATTATTTTAAGAGATATTTAATGCTAAAGTTGGACAAAATCGTTCCACTAAAAAAGTTTTATAGCAGCAAAAACTATACATGGCAGTGTAATCATTTTTAGATCATTTTATGCGTTAGAATTTGCCGGAGTGCAGATTGCATTAATTCTTTTATTTTGACTCATTTTTTCAGGTTTTATTTCTATTTTAAATTCAAATTTTCAGCATTTCTAGAGATATTTTTTACAGATTTCAGAAAATTGTACTAATTTAAACTGTTGCCAACTGTATAAAAAGCGCAAGCAATAATGTTTGCTTCAAATTAAAAATTTATTTACACGTGACTATTATCAACAGGAAAAAAACTTTCAAATTAGAATTAAATAATTATGTATAAAAAGCAGGAACTTATTAAAAATTACGTCATAAAAAGTATACACGTGAATTTTAAAAGAGAAAGGATATTGTAAAATAATAAATTCATTAACATGCGTTTGAAGTCTTGGGAGAAATTACGTCATATTTACGTCACATTATAGTTATTACATAAAATGAACACAAAATAATATTGCAAAAAAGTTTAAATTCAGAAATTGCGCTAGACATTTATTTAATATTTTGAGAGGATATTTTCAACTATTTTTGTTAGGAAAGCGCAAATAATATTTCATTGCTAACAAAAGTACTTTCACGCGATTATTTAAAAGAGAAAGAATATCTTGGTAAAAATTACGTCAGATTAAAAACGATTAATTTAAAATGTCTCATTTAAAAGAACTTTCTTTTCGCTTTGTTAAAAAATACCAGGAGACAAAGACTCTGTTTACTTAATTCCTTTTATATTAGCTTATTTTGAAATGTTGTTACATGTGTCTACGTCATCAAGTTATTTTTATTTCGACGTTTTATTTGTATTTTTATTAATATTGTACGAATTTATTTGTTCTTTCGTTATTTAAAATAAAAAGTATGTCAATTTGTATAATTTGGCGAGTGGTTTGGCGATTTATATAATTTGGCGAAATTGGTCGACGGTATAATCAAGTAGTACCGAAGCGGATTTGGCGTTAAAATTCCCCAATCAAAGAGAAATGAATAGAAATTCGTTTATAGGGAGATCGCCACTGTTTTTTAAATTATAATTCAATCTTTCGAAATCTTTTTAAAGCCGATCAAATTAGCGTGCATTTAGAGCCTGCGGTGTCTGGACGGGGGTTGGCGAGCGTAGCTCGTAGGGGGCCGAGCCCCCTAGTGCATTGTAAAAAAACAGTCAAGTTAATGAAAAAAACCAGTCAATTTTGGCAAAAATGGAAAACCGTTTTATTTACAGTAAATATCTGTGCTGTGTTCATTAAAATGGGGTTTTTTTCTGTAAAAAATATAGACCTTTTCTGTAAAAATTACAAAATCCATATTTTAACTGTTTTAAAGAAAAAACAATTTTTCCCTGTAAAATATATGGATTTTGTATTTTTTACAAAATAATTTTATATTTTTTTACAGAAAAAAAAAAACTGTTTTAATGAACAGATTACAGATATTTTCTGTAATTTAAACAGTTTTCCACTGGTGCCAAAATCGACAGTTTTTTTCCGTTAATTTGACTGATATATTTTTTTGTTTCACAATGTTTTTAGTGAAAAAGAGTTATCTCTCGTAATAGGGTTGCGCGTGATAGAGATAGAATTTCTTAAAAATTCGTGCTTGAAAAATATTTTAAAAAACGATTAAAAATCAGTAAATTGACAAACAGCTTTCAAACAGTTTGCATTTGAAAGGACAATTTTTTTCTGTAGAAATTACAGATTTTTTCTAACAATGTACTGCAATTAAAACATGAATATATGCATTGAACATTTAATGAGCTATGGGCATTTGCATGAAATAGTTTTTTATTTGCACATGCGTGGAAGATTGCAAAATTCTTATTTCATAATTTGGTAGACAGCTATTACAGAGTCTATTTTTACCGAAGTTATTTAAACCAGAACATCGAAGAGCTTCGAAATGTAATGTGATGTCAAGTGAGTAAATATAAATGAATCTTTGGGCAGAGTACATATTAGTGTAACTGATCATATACAGACAAATGTGATTATTCAACAAGATTCAAATACGAAAACCATTTCACATTAATGCAGAAATATTGTATATTTTCTCCAAATAAAGTAATTAATCTGTATAACACGAGTTACTATGTCAATAAACGGTCACGTGCGAGTATTACTCGCATACAAAGGGTTCCGTAGAATAAATATATGAATTTGTAATGGTATTATTAAAAAAACCGTTACTAAAAGAATACTAAGATTTTGTAAAAAACTATACAACGTAGGGTTGGGTATAATTGTATATATTAGAAAAGTGTAAATGGGTATACCATGAAAGTTCAAAGAGATTTGGAACCTAAATAATATCAAATATAGCTATTCGTATAACTCTTTTTTTAATATTATCCTAATCTGTTTATGATGGACTTAATTCGGTACTGACAATAAAAGCAAAGCATAGTTGAACTTCATTTGGCATTTCATAAAACAAAATTCAGCGTAGTAATAACCTTTATTTGTACAGTATAGCTAAAACAAAACCTTTGTTCAAAGTTTAAATTTGGCATTGTGCTAAGCGCGCTTCGAAAGCAGGTCTCAAAGTTGTAACGCCGCCTTGGTCAGTGCCGCGTTTTTCCAGATAGGTGTTTAATTAACTTTTAAAGTCACTCGAGGCGTTTTGAGATACACTCAATGCAAACTATCGCGAATCCCACAGTATTTATGCGATTCATTCTAATTAAACCTTTCGAGGGCGGTGCCCTTAAAAAAAGGACACCTAATTTTAATTCCAAAACAGACAATCGGCACCAAGAATATTTAATTAAAATTTTCCTTTTATCATGTACGTGAAAATAAACAAGTTCGAATTTTCTAATAAATTCGTTCATAAATTCTGGTGTCAGTTTGTTATTTCATAAGTTTATAAATAGAATTACTCCGCGCCAGAAACGGTTAAGTGGTCGCAGGAGTCTTAGAACTTCAAAATTTAAGAAATTTTAATTTTTTTAGGTGTTAAACTACTATCTTTTCTGAATATTTTGCTATAATTGTTTCCTTAAAGTTCCCGTCAGAACAGAAGTTATGGCTTTTAGAATTATACCCGCTCACTAACTGAAGCAGTAATTCCGAAACTTTGAAGTCATTTATCTCCAAATTGTGTTTTTTGGGCATAACGCGCAAGATACCTCAAAAACTTCTGAATACTTTTTCATGAAATTGTCAAAGCATGTATTTCATGTTAGTCTGTATAAACTGAACCTAAAATTTCCTTTTTATTGTTCAAAGAAATATTTTTTTAAGTGATTTTACTGTTGATATTTTCAAAATTTTGTATTAGCTAAATGCAACATTGCATTAAAAATATAAAAATGCTTTAAATACAAATTTATTTAAGTTCAGGGAAATTATTATAATCTGAAGTATAAGTAAGCACCAAAATTTTCATTCTAGTTACAATATTTATTTTGTCATCCGGCTCGTAAACTGTTATCCCAATTTTTTGTTCGACAAAAGTCTAACAGTTTCGAGCCCCCTATAAATACTAATTCTGTATCTTGCAATTTTTTAAATACATGAAATGAAAGAACATATCGATATCTTTCATCCCAATTAAAATTGTGTTTTAAAATCATATACATTTTAAGACATCAAATGTTGAAAAGGGCCTTTTTTTTTCCACTTTTTAGAGTCCTGAGACCCCTGACTGAGACTTAGTATGTTTTTAACAATTTGACGTTCATTTCTTTTATACTGTTACTGGACATTACATTACATATATATCATTAAAAGTTGTTAACTAGGCATAGAGTACGCCGCCCCTGTCCTTATGTATGTCCAAACTGGCCTTTCTTTAAGGGTTAATATCTCAGCTAATTACTGATGATTTTTTCGAAAATCATTATCAACAATGCTTTTATACTTCTGCAACGATAGGCATATCCAGCGATGCTCAACATTTTTTCTGAATGTCCGTAAATCGAAATTTGTGTATAACAGAAAAATCTAAATTCTCAAAAACTATGCGACCTAGGATAATCGCTATAATTTTCCGGCAAGGTTTATATTAACATCTACTACCTCTATTTTTTTTCATAATTTTAGTTTCAGTAGTTTCGGAATTAGATGCAGGGGAACATATTTTTGCGTTACATTTTCGACAATATTTTTTAAAATATAATACCTTAAATTAAAAGGAATGTATTTTTGATTTCAGCGTTACGAAAGCTTTCACTGGATACCCCACATGATATACAAAGAAAAGATTTTTTCTTTTCAAGTAGCATAATATGCCCCCCTACATTTTTACTAAATATATTTATGAATGTTTATTAATCTGAAAATATGTGGGTCAATAGTCTTTATTACTTCCCCGAATTTGAACTTTCCACGTTCCATAGTTTACGAGTAAAAGGGCTGTGACAGACAGACAGACGGACGGACAGACACAGGAGTGATCTTATAATGGTTCCGTTTTTACTTTTTAAGTACGGAACCCTAAAAATGAGAAAACGTACAGATAGAATAATTCTATTGTTGATATCTAGGAAAATTTAGCTGGAAGAATACCAATCATTCATTTAAAGAAGTTTTTTACTGATTTTAAAAATTTTAAAGCTATTCTCCTTAGTGTTTAATTAGATTTTTATTACATAAGTTGTGTATACGTTATAACACAAATACAAATTGAGAAAACAGCAAATGGAAATATAAAACGTTTTGGAAATTACGTACTAAAACAAACATAGCGAAGCGTCTCACACTTTTTACGGACAATATGTGTGGAAAACTGGCTAAAATGATTTTCTACAGTTGCAGTGACAGTAACTCATTGTAATTTCGGACACATATCCTAATATAATATAAAATTATAATTTTTTCTTATATTAAAAAATTAAAAATTGTATATTTTATTCCATTTTGCTAATTGCTCCTATAAACATCTCTGTTCTCTAAGCATTTAGCTGAAAATTATAGCAGACTAATTTGTGAAAATTCAGATACAAAGCTCATCCATTTCCTCAGTCTCGAATACGCCATAGTTTACTTTTAGTGTTAGCGGGCACCAATCAAATCTCCTCGTTCAAAACTCTTAACGCCTCACCTTTAATTTTGGCCACCCACTTTGTATCTTATTTTCCTTGGATATCATGAATTAGTATATTGAAGGTTCAAAAAATAAAAAATCTAGAAGAGTGAATAGAAACGAATCTTTAGTCAGAGTACGTAATGATCTCATCAGAAATGGGATTATTGAAGAAAACTGTAACACAAATAACGCTCCTTTCAAGAATCCTCTCACATTAAATGTGGAAAATGATACATTTCGTTTAAGTAACTCATTTGTGCAACAAGAGCAAAGAGGCTGTATTCTCAACAAAATAATTATCTCGTTCATGTTAAGAATGTCACAGTCACTTATGTGTATTTTAATTCCCTTGAGAATTATGAACGGAATTTTGATAAGTTTCGAAACTAAATGTATCCAGGGAGTAAATATACACGAATCTTATTTTGGTCAAAGCAGTCTAAAATTTGTTAGGATGTTTTCGAAAATCATCTGGTATTCAAGGAGAAAAATTACATTCTTTCTCGGAATAACTAATTTATGCAAGAGGAGGTAATGTGCTGTACTCGTGTAGAATCACGTTCCTCATTGACAGTTAGAAAATTACATTGTCATCTTTATATTTCATTTGGATGAGGTTTAATATTATTACATTATATTTCATATCGTATGTGTTCCATAAATTGATCATTCACATGCGATTGGTAGTATATGACCTTTTTTAAATGAATGTAGTTAAAAGAATATAATTAAAGTTTTATTTGATAGTTTATTTGTTTATTTTGGGGGATTGGGGTACTTCTTTTTTATTTTGATTTAAAGGAATTCATTTATTTTATAAATTGACAACAAAATTGAACTTCTTTAATATTCCCTTAACGCTTTTAATTTGTACTACCCCATTTAAAATAATCAAATTTTATTGAAATAATAACCAGTCACATATATTGTGCCCTTTATGGATAAATAAAATTTTAAAGCACGTGATCACTTCAGATTATCACATTTAAGCTATTGTTTCATGAGGCCTTTTTACCAAATGATCCTAAAATTAGTTCAACTTTTTAATCTGATACATTTCGTCAAAGTAACTAATTTGAGCAACAGAAGCAAATATGGTGTATTCTCCTTAAAATGATTTTCTTGCTCATGTGTAGCATGTTATAGTTACCTATGTGTATTTTAATTCCCTTGGGGATTATGAATCGGAACTTTAAAAAGTTTCGGAACTAAATGTATCGAGGCAATAAATATAAATTAATCTTAGTTGGTCAGATCATAATCAAACGATGGCAAAGCAGACTAAAATTTCTACGATGTTTTCAAAAACCATCCCGCATTCATGGAGAAAAATAGTATATTTCCTCTGAGTAACTAATTTGTGCAACATGAGCGAATATGCTGCACTCTTATAGAATCATTTTTATCGATGATACCTAGAAAATTACAGTCTACTGTGCACTTTATTTTCCCCAAAGGAATTTTAACCGGAACATCGAAGGTCTTGGAAATGTAATATGTCGAGGGAATAAATACAAATGAATCTTTGGCCAGGGTATATATGTATACTAATGTAATTGATCATATATGGAGAAATGTGATTATTCAACAAGATTCAAATGCGAAAATCATTTCACATTAAAGCAGAAATGTGGTATATTTTCTACGAATGGAATAACTAATCTGCATAGCACGAGTTAATCTTTCAAAAGTGAGAAAATGTAATAGACAGAACAAGTTTCGTGTTGATATATAGGAAAATATAGCTTGAAGAAGGCCAATCATTCATTTTAAAAAGTTTTCTACTGATTTTCAAAATTTTAACGCTATTCTCCTTAATGTTTTAACAGATTTTTATTACATAAATTGCGTATATGTTACAACACAAATACAAATTGGGAATACAGCAAACGGAAATATAAAACGGTTTGAAATTGCTTATTAAAACAAATGTAATGAAGCGTTTCACACTTTTTACGGACAATATATGTGGAAAACTGACTAAAATGATTTTCTACAGTTGCAAGTAACTCATTGTAATTTCAAATACATATCCTTTATAAATCAGTGTTCGTACTGGTGCTTGAATTTCCATACTAAGAAATTCTTCGGTACCAGTATTTTCTTATGGAAAACCTCTGTTGAAATAAGGCGAAATTTCGTCCTTTTAAACCAGATTTATTTTTCTATAAAAAAAATTCTGATATTTGGCCTCGGACATTACGGCACCCGTACGAACCCAGATAATATAAAAGGGCATAGCCGGATAAGCATTGGAAACATGCCTTTTAATCAAATTTCCTGATTTTTTTTCCCAGACGTAGCTACATACCTGACAATATATTTTCCCTATTATCACACTATAAATATTGATATTTAATCAGATGAAAATGTTTTTTCGATTTTTTAAAAATCGGATTTTCTCAAAAACTGCTGTACGGAACGTGCCATTAATTGAGGATATTTAGATACCAAAGATGCATAACTGGTAATTTTTGTATAATTTTCTGTTTATAAAAACTGTGTGAAATAGCGAAATAAAAATTAAAAATAAATAAAAATCATATCTTATGGTTATCCGAAAATTACCATTTTCTTGTAAAAAATTCCCCATATGTGCCCGTATATTTTATATAAATGCCGAAAGTTTGCGTTAGGTACTACATATAAATATTTACAAAAATGTATATTAAAATTATTGAAATTCATTTTAAGGCGTTATTTTGGGCGGAGCTACTCAACCTCCCCACCCGAAGAATTTTTAAGTAAGCAGTTAAGGAATTGCTGCATTTTAAATTTTAATGAACACATGAGCAACATTCTGAACACTGTCGATATCAAATGAGCATTATGTTGAAAAACATGGCTTAAATGCCTAATGGAATCTAAAATACATCAGTTGACATATTGTCTGCTGACTTTGTTCCAAAAATTCTTCGGATGTTGAAGTTAAGTAGCTCCGCCCCAAATAACGCCTTAAAATGAATTTCAATAATTTTAATATACATTTCTGTAAATATTTATATGTAAAACCCAACGCAAATTTTCGGCATTTATATAGAATATACGGGCACATATGGAGAATTTTTTACAAGAAAATGGTAATTTTCGGATAACCATAAGATACGATTTTTATTTTTTTTTTAATTTTTATTTCGCTATTTCACACAGTTTTTATAAACAGAAAATTATACAAAAATTACCAGTTATGCATCTTTGGTATCTATAAAGATCCTCAGTTAATGGCATAAAATTCTGCGCAGCAGTTTTTGAGAAAATCCGTTTTTAAAAAAATCGAAAAAACATTTTTATCTCATTAAATATCAATATTTATAGTGTGATAATAGGGGAAATATATTGTCAGATATTTAGCCACATCTAGGGAAAAAATTCAGGAAATTTGATTGAAAGGCATGTTTCCAATGCTTATCCGGTTATGCCCTTTAAAAAAATTCCATAAATTGTATCTTTCATTCCATTATGCTAATTACTCCTTAAACCATTTCTGCTCTGTAAGCATTCAGCTGAAAATTTTTGCAGAATACTTTGTTAAAATTAAGATACAAAGCTCATTCATTGCCTCATTCGTCAACATGGGTCTCGAATACGTCATAGTTTACCTTTAGTGGTATTAGGCACTAATCAAATCTCCTTGCTCAATGCTCAAAACTCTTAACGCCTAACCTTTAATTTTGGCCGCCCACTTTGTATTTTCCATGGATATCATGAATCAGTATATTGAAGCTTCGAAAAGTAAAAAATCTAGAAGCGTGAATATAAATGAGTCTTTAGGCAGGCATTCAGTTGTCCGCTAGGACGCACTAAATGAGTTAGAAAACCTTATTGCCGAGTGAAATCTCAAAATCGCTATTCAGATGTCCATTTAGCGTGCCCTAAATAAAGATTCGCGCTCAAATTTAAGGAAAGCTAAAACACTGTCCTTAAGATAAGGATTGGTAGTTTCCGACGCCATTATTTTCTTCGCGCATTTTTAAAAATTGATATTTTTGATTATTTATTGCACAGAAATATAAAAGAGGTTTAAATAAAGCAATAAATTTTTGTTGCATGCATCAAAAATATCTTAAAGGTTCTTTGGCATCATCAAGTATTATTTTTATTTTTTAACTTAACACGCGACGCGATGTTTTCATTACTGTAAACAAATTGTTATGAATTAATGTATACAACAGATCTATAATAGGTATGTATTGCTTTTATTTATAATCTTTAGAGTTTTGTGATCATATTAACATGTAATTTTATATGCTTGATCACGTTTTTGTAATTTAAATTTATTATTATTTTAATCTGTGCCCTTGTGCAAATCTGAGATTTCCTAACCATAAACTACTGTATAGTTTCATGTTTATACATAACTAAATCTATTTCATTGCTTGTCTCGATGCTATAAACTATTTATTTTATCGACAGATCGAATACGTTATATACTAAGTTTTATATTTTCTATATTATTAAATATTTTATGCATTCATTTAGCATGAAGTTTGCTTTTAATTATCGCTCTAAAAAAGTTATGCAGGTTAGTCCTATGAAGTAAAATGTATTTCTAAAATAGTTCTTACTTTTATGAGATTCAATGATTTTGTTAATTCACAATGTTTCTGCATCTTGGCTTTCTTTAAAAAAAATAATAATAAATTGTAAAACTTAAGATAACTAAATTAGTATTCTTCAGATGATCATTTTATTAATAAAACATACACATTTTATATTTTAAGAAATATTTCTGAAATACATGCATATTTTAATTTATCAATATGCAAGTATCTTATTTTCCTTATGTTCCTATAAAATGTGTTTTCATAATCCTTCATACACCAAAAAAAAAAAAAAAAAAAAAAAAAAAATTAAATGTGTTTATTGGAGTTTACTTTTTTTAAACAGCCAATATTGCCCTTTATTGAAACATTTAATGCAAACACAAATCTTCCCATTTCTTTCAAGTTAAACATATTGTGAGTCAAAAATTTTACTTAAATGAAATTAAAACAAAACACATTTTATAAATATTGTGTTGATTTAAATTTATAAACTATTTGCAAAATAAAATCTAGTTTACATGTATATTTATAAATAATTCCTTACAATGTACTAAACCGTTTATCTTAAACATAGATCTAAAGACTGTTCATTGAGTTAAAAAAAATTTTGTTGTTGTTTTTCAGAATCTTAACTTTATGGTCTTCACAAGTTAGAATAGTCTTCAATCTACTCCGTGAACCTGTTGTGGCCAAAAAAGTGTCACAGAGTGCATGGTTTGTATTTTTAAAATCACCATTCCTCTGTGACACTTCTCCGGACAAATTATCTGCATATTGATGAAAGCTCAATCTCAATGCTTTGCAATTCTGACTTAATTCTCCATGGTTGTGACGAGCACTTCAGGTATGGCTTCAGATGTTAATATTATATTCTTATTATAAAAAGTTACAAATGAAACAAATGTTAAAATTTTGTTAAGATTGTTTGGTACTTTTTGGTTAGCCGGGCGCCAGTATTATATATACATAAATATGTATGTATATATGCTTATTTATATACATATATATGTATATATACAACATATGCATATATATATATATGTATGTATAGCACTGGTGCCCGGCTAATCGAAAAGTACCGATTATTTTATATAGATTATAAAATAAACAACTGTCTGAGGAACAGTAAAGTGACATTGATTGCCAGTTATTTTAGAAAAAAAATACTGTTAAAAGTCTTTGCTGGAATATGTAGATTACTCAGCATCCTATACCTTATCTATTTATAAAAAAAAAATTGTTTAAAATTTAACTTTTTTTTTCGCTAAATGCAGAGTAAAGTTACCCGCCTTTTTAAGAATGGCTCATATATATTTTCCATGTTTAATACTATTATATTCCATGATTGTTATAGTGTCCAATTTATAAAAGCTATTAAAATTCAATGCAAAAAACCCCAGAAAACCACTGTTAGCAATGTTACTTCAAGTAGGGGAGACGCGAGTACCTTTGAACACTGTAAATATTTTCCTTTAAATAAATTATATTTTTTAAATATGTACGACAACACAGTACTACTGTTTCAATGTAACAAGAATACAAAGCTTTACTATTTTGCATGCACACTACTGTCTAAGCAAGATATGTAGTATATTTTGCTTTCTTGAATCTAAACAAAATAAAGTTGTAAGTGTTTTGTTGATAATTTTGTATCCCTAAAATTATAATTTACTATTTAATTTAATATCTAAATAAAGATGTTAGCTTTAACTTATAACGTTTGTTTTATTTAAATTCTCAAACCTAATTGAGTAAATAGTTGTAATGCTAAACTCCATGTGATGGGCACCATTGAACAAATAAAACTATGAAGTAAAGAGTTATAGATGTATCTAAATATTATTGTTGAATTTTTAAATATGAAAATTAAAGAAATTAATTGTTATTATGCTTAATATGAAAGTTGTACTAATGCAGGGCTTCAACTACAGGCAAATTCAGGACACACAATAATAATTCATGATTTAGCAGATCTGTCTAACAAACCCTATACTGTTTCATTTACAATAGTAAACATTATTTCTGGATTTCAAACAGGGTTTTATACATTTTATATAACAATTTGAATTGAATGTAAGTGATCATTTTAGTTCAATTTCATGCAAAAAGAACTCTTCATTACATTGGTCAGATTAAATTGCTTAATGTCTTCGTAAAAAAGAACATATGATGCATTTTTCCAGACGCATCAGATACCAATTTGGTTGATTTTAAGGATATTATATAAAAAAGTTGTCACAATTAAACAAAATTGGAGGGATCCTCTGTTCTATCTCAACAATGTGCTTTGATGGATACAAAGTTGGTTAAATAATAAAAATATAGTAATTTCAGTTAAATGTAATTGTGTAATTTTATTCTTATTATTTTATACTTTGGAAAGATATGCAGTTTTTAATAAAAACTGTCAATATTTTCATATTTTGTTTATTTGTTCAAAGGTGCCCCTAGCTTGTTCAAAGGTACCCCTATGTGGGACAGGTTTGAACAGAAAACTTTCATCTTTTTAAAGCCTCACAACATATTTATCTGGAAAACTGTAATTTTTTATTTCATATGATGCAGAATTACATTCTTTCACTCACAAAATATTTAAAATTCAATAAATATAATTCAAGTAAAAAATATGTGGATTTTTTTTTTTTTTTTTTTTTTTTTTAATATTCAAAGGTGCCCCTCTCTCCCCTACTATGTCAGTGATCTTATTAAGTCAGGATAATTATTAAAAATTGTTATGTTAACCTGGTATTTTTATATTAATACATAAGCATTATTTGAGTCTAGTTGTAAAATAAACAAAAATGCTTAGTGAAATTCTGTGTGTTAGTGTTATTTTGATTAATTATTTTAGCAGATGATTCATTCAAAAATATTTATTTATATAATAACTGCAATTTTTTGTAATTAAAAAAATAATTGAAATCCCCCCCCCCCCATTTTTTAAGAAATGGTAAATCTTTTCAGAGTTCATTATTGCTAATTTTAATTTTATATATTAAATATTTCGTATCTTTATAAAAGTAATATAATTGTCTATAAAAACAGACATTGCATTTTTCCATATGCTGAATTATAGAAAATTAAATTGCCTAAATTAAATAAAACCCCCCAAGTATTGCATTGGTAAAACTGATTTTATTTTATTGATAGCCTTTACAGGTTAATATCTCTATGTATTCTATTATGTAATATTGCAAATGTCTGGGTTTAAAAAAAAAAAAAAAAAAAAAAAAAAAGTTTTCCTCTACTTCTCAGAAAATAAATATAAATTTAGGAGTTGATGCAAGTGCAAGGTTTTTCTCTTGGAGCCCATTTTCTGAAAATAAAACATATTCTAATGAAATATAACATTTTGTAATGAAAGATGAAATCCAGTGACTCAAATTCAAATGAAGCATTTATTAATGACTTATTTAATCCCTGCTAAAGTTTTCCTTTCTGGCAGAGTTGTTTTGTTTGCAAATTAGGTATTTTACAACCTAACAATCACAAAAAAAAAGTATTTTTTATGGAATGAAATTTTGTGAAGGTTTATTCCTAAATAGTATGTTTTAGCCATGGCCACAACCCTTTGCTTGAAAAATTTAAACATGAACTCATATAATTAAAAATGAACATCTTAAAAATATATATTCCAGGAAATAAAACTTAAAAAGAGTCTGTAAATAATAACAGTTATTATTTCCATTATTTAATTATGTTTAAAAAACAATGTTTTACTTTTAAACCATTTGTAATTCAGGAATTACTGGAACTTTTAAAATCGGCACAGTTTCCCCTCTGCTTTCTTTTTTTACATGCTTTTTTCTTTTCAATGATAATAATGAACAGAATAGTAGCAAAATTCAATTTCAAAAAGCGTGCAAAACTAAGAACGGCAAATAACGCGCTTGATTGATTGATCGACAGCGAAGCGATTCTGTGTGCTGATTGGTTTATCGTCTGTGTAATCGGTATCATGTTCCGAAGATTGACGAAGCTAGATCGTAGATAAGGAGAGCCGAAGCTTGTTTAGGCAGACCGGTCTGAATAGCGTTTTAGGAATCCTTAAATAGTGATCGCTAAATTTAAGTTAAGAATCGCTATTTAGTAAACCTTATTCAGTGGACATCTGAATGCCTGCCTTAGTCAGAATAGGTAATGAACTCATCAGAAATGGGATTATTGAAGCAAACTGCAACACAAATAACGCTCCTCTCAAATATCTTCTCCCATTAAATGTGGAAAATTATACATTTCGACTAAGTAACTCATTTGTGCAACAGGAGCAAAGATGCTGAATTCTCATTAAAATAATTATCTCGTTCATGTTTAGAATGTCACAGTCACTAATGTGTATTTTAATTCCCTTGAGGATTATGAATCGGAACTTTGATAAGTTTCGAAACTAAATGTATCCAGGTATTAAATATAAATTAATCTTATTTTGGTCAAAGCAAACTAAAATTTGTTAGGATGTTTTCGAAAATCATCTGGCTTTCAAGGAGAAAAATTATATAATTTCTCAGAATAACTAATTTATGCAAGAGGATGTAATGTGCCGTACTCGTATAAAATCACGTTCCTCATTGACAGTTAGAGAATTACGTTGTCATCTTTATATTTCATTTGGATGAGGTTTAACATTATTACATTGTATTTCATTTCGTATGTGTTCCATAAATTGATCATTCACATTCAATTGGTAGTATATGACCTTTTTTAAATGGATGGAGTTAAAGAAATATAATTAAAGTTTTATTTGATAGTTCATTTGTTTATTTTTGTGGAATTGGGGTTATTTTTTTTTAAGTAATTCATTTATTTTATAAAGTGACAGTAAAAATGAACTTCTTTACAATTCCTTTAACACTTTTAATTTGCATTCCCCCATTTAAAATTATCGAATGTTATTGAAATAATAACCAGTTAAATATATTGTACCCCTTATCGATAAATAAAATTTGAAAGAACGCGATCACTTCAGATCATCATTTTAAGCTATTGTTTCATGAGGCCTTTTCACCAAACGATCCTAAATTAGTTCAACTTTTTAATCTAATACATTTCGTCTAAGTAACTAATTTGTGCAGCAGAAGCAAATATGGTGTATTCTCATTAAAATAATTTTCTTGATCATGTTTAGCAAGTCACAGTCACCTATGCGTATTTTAATTCCCTTGAGGATTAGAATCGGAACTTTGATAGGTTTCGAAACTAAACGTATGCAGGGAGTAAATATAAATGAGCCTTAGTTGGTCAGATCGTAATCATACGATGGCAAAGCAGATAAAACTTTATTACGAAGTTTTCGAAAACTATCTCGCTTTCAAGGAGAAAAATTACATTTTTTCTCTGAGTAATTAATTTGTGCAACAGAAGCGAATGTACTGGAGTTACTCTTATAGAATCATTTTCCTTGTTGATACCTAGAAAATTACAGAGTCTACTGTATATTTTCCCCAAAGGATATTAAACCGTAACATCGAAGGGATTCCAAATGTAATGTGATGTCAAGGGAATAAATATAAATGAATCTTTGGGCAGAGGTACATATTCATGCAACTGATCATATACAGAGAAATGTGATTATTCAACAAGATTGAAATACGAAAATAATTCAAAAAATTTCACATTAAAGCAAAAATAAGTTATATTTTCTCCGAATAAAGTAAAACCAATCTGTATAACACGAGTTAATATGTCAAAAGTGAGAAAATTTATAGGTAAATTTTAAAGCTATTCTCCTTATTCTTTTAACTCTTAAATGCCTTTGGTATTATTTATGATACCATCATGTTCCCGATTCAGTGGATATTTTTATTCACATATTCAGTAATCACACCAGAATTCAGAATGGAAATTTTTGATTTATTTATTAACAGACTTTTTATTATTAAAATAACAGAAATTTACTATTTAGATTTTTCTGGTATGAATTCTGATTCTCTAAATTACGCAATTTCTGGAACGCATTCTACCTGGGAATTTAAGGGTTAACAGGTTTTTATTACATAAGTTGCATATGTGTTATAACACAAATACAAATTGGGAATACAGCAAATGGAAATATAAAACGTTTTTGAAATTACTTAATAAAACAAATACAGCTAAGCGTCTCACACATTTTTATGGACAATATATGTAAAAAACTGGTTATTAAACTATTACGGTTAGAAAACTATTATGATTTTTGCAGTAATAATAACTCATTGTCATTTCAGATACATATCCTTTATAATATAAAATTATAAATTTTTCCATAAATTGTATCTTTCATTTCGTTATGCTAGTTGCTCCTTTAGACATTTCTGCTACTTAAGGCTGTTTGTTCTCAACTGCTCTACTTAACAAGCGCAAAATGTTTTGACACATTTACAAATTCATTTTTTAACGGAAATATGTAAAATTGGAAAGCATGACATATGGAAGCGATTTGGAATCGAACTGTGTTTTCCATTTTTTCATCAATAATTTACCTATTGAGTTATAAGCAATTTTGATCACATGACAAAGACGGTTTTGTCCTTTCGCTGACAGGCTTTTCTGCTTTCTTTGGGAACTTCGGTTCCAAATGTCAACTTTGACACTAATTTCTGAAAGATCTACTGTGTTTGAAAAAAAAACAGAAAAAACAATTTAATTACACAATTTCTGAACAACAACTGTTAGTTTCATGCATTTCCGACCAAAAATAAATTTAAACTTATGTCATAAAGTTGCCTTTTTGGATTTAAGAAGCAGTTATCTGAAAATTATAGCTTAATAATTTGTTAAAACAAAGGCACAGAGGTCATTCCTCATTAACGTCTCCATTCGTTAACATAGGTCTCGAATATATCATAGCTTACTTTTAGTGTTAGCAAACACTAATCAAATTTCCTAGCTCAAAAGTCTTAAGGCCTCACCTTTAATTTTGGCCACCCACTTTGTATTTTATTTTTCTTAGAGATCATGAATTAGTACATTGAAGCTTCGAAAAATAAGAATCTAGACGAGTAAATATAAATGAGTCTTTAGTCAGAGTATGTAAAGATCTCATCAGAAATGGGATTATCGAAGCAAACTGTAGCACAAATAACGCTGCTGTCAAAAATCCTCTTGCATTAAATGTGGAAAATGATACATTTCGTCTAAGTAACTCATTTGTGCAACTGGAGCAAATGTGCTGTATTCTCATTAAAGTAATTATCTTGCTCATGTGTAGCAGGTTACTGTCACCTATGTGTATTTTAATTCCCTTGAGGATTATGAATCGGAACTTTGATAGATTTCGAAACTAAATATATCCAGGGAGTAAATATAAATGTTGCTTAGTTGATCAGATCGTAATTATACATTGACAAAACAGATTAATGTTTATTATGATGTTTTTCAAAATCATCTTTCAAGGAGAAAAATTATATATTTTCTTTGAGTAGCTAATATGTGCAACAGGAGCGAATGTGCTGCATTCTCATGGAATTATTTTCCTCGTTGATACCCAAGAAATTATAGAGTCTACTATGTATTTTATTTTACCCAAAGAAATTTAAGCCGGAGCATCGAAGGACTTCGAAATGTGATGTGTCAAGGGGATAAACATAAATGAATCTTTGGCCGTAGTACATATACTTTGATAGATTTCGAAACATAAATATATCCAGGGAGTAAATATAAATGAGGTTTAGTTGGTCAGATAGTAATTATCTTCGTCTTTAGGTTCTATTACGTCTTTGGGAAAAATAAAATATATAGTAGACTCTATAATTTCTTGGGTATCAACGAGGAAATTAATTCCATGAGAATGCAGCACATTCGCTCCTGTTGCAAATATTAGCTACTCAAAGAATATATATAATTTTTCTCCTTGAAAGATGATTTTGAAAAACATCGTAATAAACATTAATCTGTTTTGTCAATGTATAATTACTATCTGATCAACTAAGCCTCATTTATTATTCCTCATCTCTCTATTGGTGCAAAATCTGGTGACCTGGTAGGCCATGGAAAGACATTATATCCTTGTAGTCATTGTTGCGAGAGTCGTGCAGTATGTGGCCGAGCGTTATCTTTCTGATAAATGGCGCCTAGGCGACTTGATAGCATATACCGTAGCACCGGCTGCAAAATGCCGTCTATGTACAGTCGTATAAAAAAAAATAGTAAAAACCCCTACTAACTCCTCAACAAATTATCGTAGAAGAAATTACTGGTACCGAGCGATTCCAAATAAAGTCTACTTTTAAATGATGTATATTAAATTTGCTTAGGGGGCCGTCTACAAATTAAAACGAAACCAAATTTCATTTTTTTTTTCATTGTCAATACCCAATTTTAGCAAGATATTTCAAATCTTCGGTTCAAACTAGACACCAAATGTAAAGTCATTTGAATGATAAGTTTTTGAATTATAAACATTCAAAATTTAGTGCTTCTAAAGTTAAATTACATTTTCATATTTTAATCAATATCATCCGAAAATATACTCCTAATGTGCTAATTTTTGGTGTAGTAATAATACTAAAATATTCAAACATAAATATGTTGAATTTTCAATTTTTATAATTTTATGATGTAAATTATGAATTATGAAATTAATATTCGAAAAAATTATGAATTGCAACCTAATAAAAAAATAAATGCCTCATTAAAACCTAATAAATATAAATGAGGCTTAGTTGGTCAGATAGTAATTATACATTGACAAAACAGATTAATGTTTATTACGATGTTTTTCAAAATCATCTTTCAAGGAGAAAAATTATATATTTTCTTTGAGTAGCTAATATGTGCAACAGGAGCGAATGTGCTGCATTCTCATGGAATTATTTTCCTCGTTGATACCCAAGAAATTATAGAGTCTACTATATATTTTATTTTTCCCAAAGAAATTTAAGCCGGAGCATCGAAGGACTTAGAAATGTGATGTGTCAAGGGAATAAACATAAATGAATCTCTGGCCGTAGTACATATATTTTGATAGATTTCGAAACTAAATATATCGAGGGAGTAAATATAAATGAGGCTTAGTTGGTCAGATCGTAATTATACATTGACAAAACAGATTAATGTTTAATACGATGTTTTTCAAAATCATCTTTCAAGGAGAAAAATTATATATTTTCTTTGAGTAGCTAATATGTGCAACAGGAGCGAATGTGCTGCATTCTCATGGAATTATTTTCCTCGTTGATACCCAAGAAATTATAGAGTCTACTATATATTTTATTTTTCCCAAAGAAATTTAAGCCGGAGCACCGAAGGACTTCGAAATGTGATGTGTCAAGGGAATAAACATAAATGAATCTTTGGCCGTAGTACATATACTTTGATAGATTTCGAAACTAAATATATCCAGGGAGTAAATATAAATGAGGCTTAGTTGGTCAGATCGTAATTATGCATTGACAAAACAGATTAATGTTTATTACGATGTTTTTCAAAATCATCTTTCAAGGAGAAAAATTACATATTTTCTTTGAGTAGCTAATATGTGCAACAGGAGCGAATGTGCTGCATTCTCATGGAATTATTTTCCTCGTTGATACCCAAGAAATTATAGAGTCTACTATATATTTTATTTTTCCCAAAGAAATTTAAGCCGGAGCATCGAAGGACTTCGAAATGTGATGTGTCAAGGGAATAAACATAAATGAATCTTTGGCCGTAGTACATATACTTTGATAGATTTCGAAACTAAATATATCCAGGGAGTAAATATAAATGAGGCTTAGTTGGTCAGATCGTAATTATGCATTGACAAAACAGATTAATGTTTATTACGATGTTTTTCAAAATCATCTTTCAAGGAGAAAAATTATATATTTTCTTTGAGTAGCTAATATGTGCAACAGGAGCGAATGTGCTGCATTCTCATGGAATTATTTTCCTCGTTGATACCCAAGAAATTATAGAGTCTACTATATATTTTATTTTTCCCAAAGAAATTTAAGCCGGAGCATCGAAGGACTTCGACATGTGATGAGTCAAGGGAATAAACATAAATGAATCTTTGGCCGTAGTACATATACTTTGATAGATTTCAAAACTAAATATATCGAGGGAGTAAATATAAATGAGACTTAGTTGGTCAGATCGTAAGTATACATTGACAAAACAGATTAATGTTTATTACGATGTTTTTCAAAATCATCTTTCAAGGAGAAAAATTATATATTTTCTTTGAGTAGCTAATATGTGCAACAGGAGCGAATGTGCTGCATTCTCATGGAATTATTTTCCTCGTTGATACCCAAGAAATTATAGAGTCTACTATATATATTTTTTTCCCAAAGAAATTTAAGCCGGAGCATCGAAGGACTTCGAAATGTGATGTGTCAAGGGAATAAACATAAATGAATCTTTGGCCGTAGTACATATACTTTGATAGATTTCGAAACTAAATATATCCAGGGAGTAAATATAAATGAGGCTTAGTTGGTCAGATCGTAATTATGCATTGACAAAACAGATTAATGTTTATTACGATGTTTTTCAAAATCATCTTTCAAGGAGAAAAATTATATATTTTCTTTGAGTAGCTAATACGTGCAACAGGAGCGAATGTGCTGCATTCTCATGGAATTATTTTCCTCGTTTATACCCAAGAAATTATAGAGTCTACTATATATTTTATTTTTCCCAAAGAAATTTAAGCCGGAGCATCGAAGGACTTCGAAATGTGATGTGTCAAGGGAATAAACATAAATGAATCTTTGGCCGTAGTACATATACTTTGATAGATTTCGAAACTAAATATATCCAGGGAGTAAATATAAATGAGGCTTAGTTGGTCAGATCGTAATTATGCATTGACAAAACAGATTAATTTTTATTGCGATGTTTTTCAAAATCATCTTTCAAGGAGAAAAATTATATATTTTCTTTGAGTAGCTAATACGTGCAACAGGAGCGAATGTGCTGCATTCTCATGGAATTATTTTCCTCGTTGATACCCAAGAAATTATAGAGTCTACTATATATTTTATTTTTCCCAAAGAAATTTAAGCCGGAGCATCGAAGGACTTCGAAATGTGATGTGTCAAGGGAATAAACATAAATGAATCTTCGGCCGTAGTACATATTGGTGTAATAATTTATCATATACAGAGAAATGTGGTTATTCAACAAGATTGAAATACGAAAATTATTTCACATTAAAGAAGAATTCTGTTACAATTTTCTTCGAATAAAGTAAACTAATCTATATAACACGAGTTAATATGTCAAAAAAGAGAAAATTTATAGATGAACTTTAAAGCTATTCTCCTTATTGGTTTAATAGATTTTTATTACATAAGTTGTTATAACACAAATACAAATTGACAGTGCAGCAAATGCAAATACACTCTGTTGCAAAAAAATATATACACCCAGAAAAAATTGAGCCGCGACCATGAAACTTGGTATGTGAATAGTGTTTGGTTAGATGAACAAATTATTATAAATTTAGAATAAAACAAAATTTTATTGACTAGTAGCAGCAAAAAGAATGTCAATTTCAGTTGGTTCTAAAGCCACATTTACCAGCTATGAAAACCGATACTCGGTGAAGCATGCATTCTATTATGTTACCCATGTCTCTTCGCAATAGGTTCTGTCATAAGGGTAGCAACTGATAAAGTAGTTCGGTGGTGTTCCGAGACGATTGAAGTCGTCTTTTTGACATGTCCTAAACATTCTTTATTGGTGCAAAATCTAGTGGCCTGGTAGGCCATGGAAAGACATTATATCCTTGTAGTCATTGTTGCGAGAGTCGTGCAGTATGTGGCCGAGCGTTATCTTTCTGATAAATGGCGCCTAGGCGACTTGATAGCATACACCGTTGCACCGGCTGCAAAATGCCGTCTATGTACAGTCGTATAAAAAAAATAGTAAACACCCCTACTAACTCCTCAACAAATTATCGTAGAAGAAAGTTACTGGTACCGAGCGATTCCAAACAAAGTCTACTTTTAAATGATGTATATTAAATTTGCTTAGGGGGCCGTCTACATATTAAAACGAAATCAAATTTCATTTTTTTTTCATTGTCAATACCCAATTTTAGCAAGATATTTCAAATCTTCGGTTCAAACTAGACACCAAATGTAAAGTCATTTGAATGATATGTTTTTGAATTATAAACATTCAAAATTTAGTGCTTCTAATGTTAAATTACATTTTCATATTTTAATCAATATCACCCGAAAATATACTCCTAATGTGCTAATTTTTGGTGTAGCAATAATACTAAAATATTCAAACATATATATGTTGAATTTTCAATTTTTATAATTTTATGATGTAAATTATGAATTATGAAATTAATATTCGAAAAAATTATGAATTGCAACCTACAATTTTTTTGATGGATGTAGATTTATTAAGTCCTACTTTATGGAAATCCAAAATTTCACATTTTTCTTCCAAGTAGTTTTCAAATTATGCTTAAAAAACGGCAAAATGATCGATTAAGGGATCGTCTATTATAGAAGTGACTAAATATTTTGAAATTTCTTATACTTTTCTGTAATCTAGCAGTCTTCAATGACCACTTGAGGCGCGCTAAAAATGCCTTGATCAAGAAGAGGGCTCTCTCGGTCAACAATCGAGTATTGAACTTCAATTTGGATACAACCCCTTAAATACGCTCGTTTTAAAGTAATTAATTTCTCGGAAACTTATAGTACGAATTGCATAAACATTTGTTTTTAAGGCTAATTGAAAGATGTAGAGTTCATTTATACTGTCAGAATTGTGCACTGCTATTGAAAAAACCAAAGTTATGGTTCGTTTTAATGTGTAGATGGCCCCCTAAGCAAATTTTATATACATCATTTAAAAGTAGACTTTATTATCAATCGTGTGGGACCAGTAACATTCTTCTACGATGTTGTTTTACGGAGTTAGTAAGGGGTGTTTACTTTTTTTTTTCCACGACTGTACTTGTGAGCCATTAGAGTACCTTGCAGCACGAGTAATTAGTCAGAGAACGTAATGATCTCATTAGAAATGGGATTACTGAAGCAAATTGCGATACAAATAAAACTGCTGTGAAACTTTCTCTCACATTAAAGGAGAAAAATTATACATTTCGTCTAAGTAACTTATTTTTGCAACAGGAGCAAATATGGTATATTCTCATTAAAATAATTATCTCGTTCATGTTTAGAGTGTCACCATCACCTACGTGTATTTTAACTCCCTTGGAGATAATGAATCATAATTTTAATAAGTTTCCAATCTAAATGTACCCAGGGAGTAAATATAAACGAATCTTATTTTGGTCAAAGCAGACAGCAGACTCAAATTTATTAGGATGTTTTCGAAAATCACCTGGCATTCAAGAAGAAAAATTATACTTTTCTCGGAATAACTAATTTGTGCAACAGGAGCTTAATGTGTTGTACCTACATGAAATCATGTTTCCTATTGTTACCTAGAAAATCACTTAATTATCTCTATATTTATTTGGATGAGGTTTAACATTTATTACATTATATTTCATTTCATATGTATTCCATAAATTGGTCATTCACAAACGATTGGTAGGGTGTTTAGAAAATATGTTAGATAAAGATAAAGAAATATAATTAAAGCTTTATTTGATCGTTCATTTCTTTATTTTTGTAAAATTGGTAGTATTTCTTTTTTATTTTGATTCTAAAGCATTTTTTTATTTATAAGGTGACAAAAAAATTAACTCCTTTACTATTCTTTTAACGCTTCTAAAACCTTCTCATGGTCGTGAACTGATATATCCTTTCACTAAGCTGTAGGTTTCACTGCAATAGAAGCATTTTTTTAATTAATATAATTCTACAGATATAATTTAGTTCGAAAGATAAAGTTATGATTAATACTCTCAATGATTATATTCATGTACATAATTAAATGCTTTATATCATGATGAGAAAAATATGTTTTATTAGCATTTTTAAAAAATTAAAGAGAAAACTATATTACAATTTTGCTCTTTTGCTCGGCGGTCAGGAGAAAGTTGTATTTTCCCCTTAAAATTATCAAATATTATTGAAAAAATAACAAGTTAAATATATTATACCCCTTATGCAAGTATCGATAACTAAAATTTGAAAGAACATGATCACTTGAGATTACCGTTTTGATCTAATGTTTCAGGAGGTATTTTTACCAAAAAATCCTAATTTAGTTCCATATTTTAATTTGATACATTTAAGCTAAGTAACTCGTTTGTGTAACAGGAGCAAATATGCTGTATTCTCATGAAAATAATTATCTCGTCCGTGTTTAGCAGGTCACAGTCACCAATGGATATTTTAATTCCCTCTATATTATGAATCGGAACTATGATAGGTTTCGAAACTAAATGTATCCAGGAAGTAAGTATAGATAAGTCTTCGTTGATCAGATCATAATCATAGCGACGACAAAGCAGAATAAAATTTATTACGATGTTTTCGAAAACCATATCGCATTTAAGGAGAAAAATCATATAATTTCTCTGAGTAATTAATTTGTGCAACAGGAGCGAGTGTGCTACAGCTGCACCCTCATCGAATCATTTTCCTCGTTAATACCTAGAAAATTACAGAGTTTACTGTATATTTTATTATCCCCCAAAAGAATTTAAATCGGAATATCGAAGGGCTTCGAAATGTGATGTGTCGAGGGAATAAATATAAATTAATCTTATGCCAGAGTACATATTGATGTAACTGACCATATACAGAGAAACGTGATTATTCAACAAGATTGAAATACGAAAATCCTTTCACATTAAAGCAGAAATATGGTATATTTTCTCCGAATAAAGTAATTAATCTGTATAACACGAGTCATTATATCAAAGATGAGAAAACGTATAGGTAGAATAATTTTCTTGTAGATATCTAGGAAAAATTAGCTTGAAGAATGCCAATCATTAATTTAAAGTACTTCTTTTACTGGTTTTAAGATTCTTAAAGCTATTCTCCTTATTGTTTTAATATATTTTTATTACATAGGTTGCGTATATGTTATAACATAAATACAAATTTAGAATACCGTAAATGGAAATATGAAACGTTTTTGAAATTACTTACTAACTAACGTAACGAAGAGTCTCACACTTTTTATGGACAATATAGGTGGAAAACTGGCTAAAATGATTTACTACAGTTACAGTGATAGTAAATCATCTTAATTTCTGATACACATCTTTTAAAATATAAAATTATAATTTTTTCAATAAATTGTATCTTTCATTCCATTTTTCTAATTGCTCCCTTAACGTTTCTGTTGTTTAAGCATTCAGCTGAAAATTATAGTAGACATATTTGTTTAAAAAAAGATACAAAGCTCTTGTCTCATTTGTTAATATGTGTCTCAAATACGTTATAATTTACTTTTAGTGTAGCAGGTACTAATCAAATATCCTTGTTCAAAACTCTTAACGCCTCACCTTTAATTTTGGCCAACCACTTTGTATTTTATTTTCAGTCGAAATCATGAACTAGTGCATCGAATCTTTGAAAAATAAAGAGTCTATAAGATTAAATATAAATGAGTCTTTAGTCAGAACAGGTAATGAAATCATCAGAAATTGGATTATTGAAGTAAACAGTTACACAAATAACCCTACTCTCAAGAATCCTCTCACATTAAAGGAGAAAAAGGAAACATTTCGTCTAAGTAACTCATTTGTGCAACAGGAGCAAATGTGATGTATTCTCATTAAAATAATTATCTCGCTCATGTTTAGAATGTCACAGTCACTTATGTGTATTTTAATTCCCTTTGGGATTATGTGAATCGGAACGTTGACAGATTTCGGAACTAAAAGTATCCAGGGAGTATATATAAATGAATAATCTTATTTGGTCAGATCATGTCATACGATGACAAAGCAAATTAAAATTTAATACGATGTTTTTGAAGACCAGTTCGCAATCAAGAAGAAAAAAATATACATTTTCTCTGAGTAACTAATCTGTGCAACAGAAGCGAATGTGCTGCATTCTCATAGAATCATTTTCCTCGTTGATATTACCTAGGAAATTACAGAGTCTAATGAATATTTTATTTTTCCCAAAAGAATTTAAGCCGGAACATCGAAAGGTTTCGAAATGTAATGTGTCGAGGGAAGAAATATAAATGAATCTTTGGCCACAGTACATATTGATATAACTGATCTTATGCGGAGAAATGTGATTATTCAACAAGATTGAAATACGAAAATCACTTCACATTAAAGCGGAAATATCGTATATTTTCTACGAAATAAGTAATTAATCTGTATAACGGATAAGTTAGTACACCAAAAATGAGAAAACGTAAAGATTGAATAATTTTCTTGTTGATATCTTTGAAAATTTAGCTTGAAGAATACCAATCATTCATTTAAAGAAGTTGTCTACGGGCTTTAAAATTTTCAAAATGTAATGTGTCTAGGAAATAAATATAAATGAATCTTTGGTCAGAGTATATATTGATGTAACTGATCATATACGGAGAAATGTGATAATTCAACAAGATTGAAATACGAAAATCATTTCACATTAAAGCAGAAATATATGGTATATTTTCTCCGAATAAAGTATAGCTAATCTGTATAACACGAGTTGATAGGTCAAAAACGATAAAATGTATAGATAAAATAATTTTCTTGTTGATATCTGTGAAAATTTAGCTTGAAGAATCATTAATTTAAAGAAATTTTCTACTGGTTTTAAAAATTTTAACGCTCTTCTTCTTATTGTTTTAATAGATTTTTATTACATAAGTTCCGTATGTGTTATAACACAAATACAAATTGAGAATGCAGCAAATGGAAGTATAAAACGTTCTTGAAATTATTTACTAAAATAAACGTAGCGAAGTGTCTCACACTTTTTACGGACAATATATGTGGAAAATTGGCTAATAGGGTTTTTTACAGTTGCAGTAATAGTAACTCATTTTAATTTCTGATGCATATCCTTTATAATATAAAATTATAATTTTTCCAAAAATTCTATCTTTCATTCCATTTTGATAATTGCTCCTTTTAACGTTTCTGCTCTCTAAAGCATTTAGCTGACAAGTATAGCAGACTAATTTGTTAAAACAAAGATGCAAGGCTCATTTCTTATTCGCTAACATTGATCTCGAATACGCTGTATTTTACTTTTAGTGTTAGCAAGCAGTAATCCTAGAAAACAAAATGTCAAGTTAAAAAAAATATTACTAAAAGAATGTTCCCTAAATTCCGTAGATCAAAGCGAATTTCAAAATCAGAAGTTTAATTTTAAAGCTTTTCTAAACATCAGATTGTTTTACTGAACCAAAATGAAGTAATAAAACTTACGAAAATATAAAATATACTAGCATTCGCACTTCGTTCTTACATTGTAAAAGTAGACATCTGAAGCTAGGAAAATAAAATATAACCATGAACGAATATGAACAATAATCACTTCGGAGTTACGTATGATTCAGAAAAACTTTATTTATCATTAGAAACCTGAGAAATCAATATATTTTCTATATTTAAAGAGTCATTTATAAAAGCAAGGTTTGTTTTACTGCCACTGTTTTCGGAAACGTTTCCGAAAGGTTATTTTAACCTGTTAATCAGTTTTCTCAAGCAGGAATATCAGTTTTTAAGATGCTATTAATTCTCAATTAAGTATTTTTAGCTGCGTATTTTAATTTATACATCCAATGGTAACAAAATAAAATGAACTTTATTGTCAATGTTAATGCTGTTAATTTATCACGTTTGTCTGTAAAACACGTGAAAATGTTTACTTTCGAATTTATAGCATTATAAAAAACTTATATTAAAAGTTGGAAAAATGGATAAATACACCGTAAAAACGATTCGTAAACATTTCCGAAAATCAGTGAAAGCAAAAGAAACTGTTTTTAAAAATGTTTCTTTAAATTTTGAAAATACATTGGTTTGTTATATTTCTAAAGATAACGAACGGTTTTCGGAATCATTAGTGTCCCGGAAGAGGCTATTGTATATTTTCGCTGGTGGTTGTATAAGTTATATTTTTCAGGATTAAGAGTCATCTGTCTTTTTTTTACAGTGTATAAAACTGCACTTCTTAGGAGCACAACTTTAATGAAAATTGCAAATTTCTATATTAAAGGAAAGAGTTACAATATAAAATGCAGTTGAAATGATCGTTGAAAAAATAATTTAAGAGTATCTCTAATCCAAAAAATCTATCTTTTAAAAAATATATTCTAATTTTAAAAAGTCAAGTTGATAGACCGGCAGCACAGACAATCACCTCATCGAGTTCACGGCTGAAGTTCCAGAATTCGTTAAAACTCGATACGCATATTAAAACGCAATCGGTCAGCCAAGTCATTTATTGGTGGAAAACACCTGAAAACGCGATTTTAACAGTTGATTCGTACGTTTACTATTGCGTTTTCCTGCTCCCAGTCCTCTATGTTTTCATAGTTTAGGATGCAGGAAAGCACAATGGTAAACCTACGAGTCAACCGCTAAAATAATATTTTCAGATGTTTTCCACCAAGATAGGACTTTGCAGACCGATTGCGTTTTAATATGCGTATCGAGTTTTAACGAATTCTGGAACTTCAGCCGTGAACTCGATGAGATGACTATCTGTGCTACCGGCTCCCGATCTATTAGATACATCTTAAAATTTTAGTGTAAGAGAAATATATAAAAACTATAACAATTAAACTTTTTTTAATTACAAATTTAAATAAATTATTTTGCACTTTTCTGTTATTAATGAAGTATTATGTTTATGTTAGTAAACAGAATTAGAATGGCATGCATGCCTTTAACATATTTTTTCATTATCATAATTTTAGTGTGCAACAGAAATTAATTATGGTTATAAGTGTGCGTGTGGTAAAAAAGGTTGAGAAACATTGGAATGGCAAATCAAAAAGAATAAACCAAACGTTGTGTGAAAACAGGTAAATGCATTCAAGTTTAATTCGTCAATAATCACACTTCTAAATACAAAAGACGAATACAAAGACTAAACACAAAAGACGTAAAAAAAGACGAATTTTAAATCTATAAAAAGATATTCGCGTATAAGAATAAGAATCGCGTATGAATTTGTACATTAACCTATTCCGATTTACCCACGATTCCGAAATGTATTCTTTATCTTTCGAAACAAGAGAAACCTATATTTTCGAGATTAATAGAAGCATTTGTATTAGGTTATCTCTAAAGTTTCTTTCGCAATTCAAGCGAATTTTTTAATTAGTCCGTCACCACTTTCTGAAAACAAAAATCTTTTACATATACTTTGACAACTTCTGCAAAAGAACAATTTTTTTTAGTTGGGGCACGTCCCGAAAGTTCATTCATCTGTCATTTTCTTTTTGATTCTAATGGAATACTTTTACTTTTTTTCTCACACTTACATATTTTCTTAAAGTTTTAAGTATTTTAATGTAATACAGGGTTTGAATTTCAGGGCGGGATGGCGGGATTCGCGCCCAAAATTTTGAAATCCCGTCCAAAACAATATCGTGGGCGGGACGCTCCCGCCCAAAAAATCTCACCATTTTCCAGAAAATTTTGCATTTTGAAATTACGATCAACTCCAGCGAACTCCTTGCGAATTTCTCGATATTTTCGCGCGACCGATTGACACATAATGCAGTTTTTTTTACTGCGAAAGATCGTTCACAATCGCTAATTTTTCAAGCGACCGATAGACAAATTTCATTATTTTTTCTCGAGATCGGTTGACAAGTGTGCGCGACCGATTGGCGAATTCAGGTGATTCTGTTCCGAATTTTCCGAAAATTTAAGGCAATAGGTTCCGAAAATTATGAAAAATCGTTCATCGGTTCAACAGAAAAATATCGCGAATTTCGACAAATGATCGTCGAAAAATCAATTTCATCAATCGTTCGAGGAAAAATTCGCCAATTTCGTCGCAAAGGATTGCGAATAAAACGCAAATTTTGTCAAAAGATCGTGGAAAAACGTGAACTTCGTTAGATCGCGAAAAAAAACTCGAAATTCATCAAAGGATCGCAAAAAAAACGCATATTACATCAAAGAATAGCAAAAAAATCGTACGGCAAAGGGTCGCGAAAGAAAACGCGATTTTCGTCAAAAGGGTCGCGAAATAAAACGCGATTTTCGTCAAAAGGGTCGTGAAATAAAACGCGATTTTCGTCAAAAGGGTCGCGAAAAAAAACGCGATTTTCGTCAAAAGGACGCGATAAAAGCGCGAATTTCTTCAAAAGATCGCGATAAAAACGCGAATTTCGTCAAAAGATCGCGATAAAAACGCGAATTTCGTCAAAAGATCGCAAAAAAACGCTATTTTCTTCAATAGATTGCAAAAAATTGGCTTTAACCCGAATCCAATTTACAGGAATCAACACTCGACCTGAAATCAAACCGAACCAAAAAAAAAAAAGTTTACTCGACCTACAACAAAAATAATTAGCGCCTGGAGAGGATTTCCTAATCCCATCCCATACCCTGCTGTAACCTTTCAAAAAATTTGCTGTGAATTTCAGATTTTTTTTTTCTCAAACACTCGCGAATTTTACGGTTACTTTTTGCAACAGACTAACGAAATTCACAGTTTTCCCGCGTCTGATTGATGAATTTCACGATATTACCTTGACCGATCAAGGAAATTCACGATTTTGTTTCCTATGCCCGATTGGCCTATTTCACGATATTTTTTTCCTGTGACAGAAAAGGGAAAATATCAAAAGGGTGCTCCAAAAAAGGACATTAAGTGTCACCGGGTGCCACCGTTTGCCACTCTGGCAAATTGATCTAGATTCAGTAGTAAACAAAAATAAGATTAGAAGGACCGCAAAGATCTTGTGGTGCACATAAAAGAAAATTTCCGAGTTCCAATCAAACATATATAGAAACACCAAACAAGTTGATCCTTGCAATTAACAGAAATTAGGACTTGGCAATTTAAAGTTAACCTACGTTTCTCGTGTAATAGAAGAAATGAATCAACAGTTTCCATTTCAATCTTTTGACTTTAATTGAATAAGCATTCAAATTTGTATTCGAATTTTACACAAAGAAAATGCTAGGGAGTCAGGTTTTGACTATAATTCCATTAAGGATATAATAAAACAATTTTGTTCAGAAATTGATATTGATGATTCCATTGCTGAATATATACTGTTCATGCAAGTAGTTAAAAATGAAAGTATGTCAGATATTGCAAAGTTTTCTGAAATTTTTTTAAGAGAGCATAACCATACGTTTCTGATAACTTCCAAAGTTATAAATGTTGTGCTTATGCTGTCTGTCATAAGTTTACCTTCTGAAAGAAGATTCAGTATCAAAATGGAATAAAATCTAAATTCAGAAATTCATTTAACAACCCCATTGTTAAAAACCCATGATATTTGGTTGAAAGTTGAAAAATAGGCTATATAAAAGCTTATCTTTCTTACTTTTTTGATTAAAAAATATTTTCCATAATTATTCTGAGTTGTTGATTTAAATTGCTTCAATGTATCGTTAAATATATTCAATGGTATCGTTGAATGTAAATCGTTAAATAGCACGTAAAACAACAATGTGTTTTCGATTTTTTCTCCCTGCCAAATAGCTCAACTCTCCTCCATTTATAAATGTTGGTAGGGAGACTCCCCTCCTAGGAAAAATTGCATTTCAAGCCCTGTAATATTAACCCTTCATCTACTGACGGTACTTATAAGTAACATTAAAATAACTTGTTATAAAATTCATTTAACACATCGATTAGTTGTAATACAATTTAGAATGAGTTATAGATACATTACTTTATCTTGTCCCAAAACAATATTGGTTACACAAAACAAAAATATTTTTAAAAGGATGATTTCTTTTACCTTTGCATCTTTTCAGCTTTCTTTAGCGTTGGGGGGATTTTTCAATCCGAAAATATTTCTATGTTTCTATTGTAAGAATATTTATACATTTGCTAATTCTACAAAATACTAAGAAAAATATTTAAAATAAAAGATTTGAGAGGGGTTCTAAATATTGCACAAAATCCCTTTAAATTAAAATTTAATTAAGCCTTCTAAATCCTTCAATTCTTCTAAAATCATTCTAAAAATTATTAAATGATTATGTAAATCTTCTAATGCAGTTTAAGGGGTCTCAAGACTCTTAAAATTGGAAAAAATGAAAAAAAAGACAATTTTCAACATTTAATATCTTAAAATGTATTTGATTTTAAAACACAATTTTAATTGGAATAACATATATAAGTATGTTCTTTCATTTCATGTATTTAAAAAATTATAAGATGCAGAATTAGCATTTACAGGGGTCTCCAAACTGTTAGACATTTGACGAGCAAGAAATCGGCATTACAACTTACGCGCACGATTACAAAATAAGTATTGCAACTAGCATGAAAATTTTGGTGCCTACTTATACTTCAGATTGTAATAATTACCCTGAACCTAAATAAATTTGTATTTAAAGCTTTTTTATATTTTTAATACAAAGTTGTATTTAGCTAATGCAAAATTAAGAAAATTTCAACTGTATAATCACTTTAAAAAATATTGTTTTGAACAATAAAAAGGAAATTTTAAGTTCAGTTTATACAGATTAACATGAAACATATGTTTTGAAATTTTCATGAAAAAATATTCATAAGTTTTTGAGATATCGTGCGCGTTATGCCCAAAAACGTCATTTGGAGAAAAATGGTTTCAAAGTTTTCCGAAACGACGCTTCAGCTATTGAACGAGTATAAATGTAAAAGCCATAACTTCAGTTCTAATAGGAATTTCAAGGAAACATTTATATGAAAATGTTCAGAAAAAATAGGCGTTTAACATCTAAAATATTAAAATTTCGAAAATTTTAAAACTTTAAGTGTCCTGAGACTCCTTAAACAATTCACGAAAAATGCTTTAGAAGATAAAATTTTCATGAATTCATAATGCAGTAACTTGTTTTTATCTTTTTATTACGTTATTTTTCGAGGCTTGACCACTATTAAACAATTTTCTTTCGTGGGTCCCTATGCCTCCTCTTGTCGAATCACCTTTATATTGGATGTAACAGTTGTGCAGCAACTAGCCAATCCAGAACACATATAAATTATTCCATTCTTCCAAAAGGACAATGCGTATATATTTTAAATAGTGGTCCGAATAGAATATAAAAATAGTCGCCAATGGCCGCCCTGCTCGAGACCTGTAGGAGCGCAACATTCTAAACTACATTCCCATTTGCGAAAACGATCTTATTTTGAAAAGATTGGTCACTGGGGACGAAATCTGGATACTTTATGACAACGAGGGACGCAAACAAGCCTGGTCCAGCCGAGACAAAGCCCCTTCACCCCCTTCATCAACTCTCTCTGCGGTTGTGAAACTGACTGGTTCAAAGAGCCGTTGTCACGGCTACGTATCACGCGTACCGTATATTTGTCTTTTTTAATCTGAGAAAAATAAAGCGCAAAAACTTTTAAAAATGTGTAATTCATTAAGAAAACGCCCTCTGGTGGAGAAATTTTCAACTAATTATTTTTTTTCTCTCAAACAAATTCCCATTCCTCTATTATGTCCGTCACAAAGTTCCACAACTTTCTGACCAATAATGTCGTCTGTAAGACATCTTTAAAGTAGGGTCGTTTAATTATGGACACCCTGTATTTCAATAAAATTTCCCCGTTTTCAAAATTCCGCATGGTTTATTTTTTGTAAAAAAAAAAACGAAAGAAACTTTTGTGACAACATAATAAAAATAATGTTCCTTTTGCAGCCACTGATTTTCGAAAACGTTTCCGAGTGGTTTTGATTGTGTATTAATATGTTTCCTCTCACCGAAAAATCTTTTTTTAAGATGCTATCCATTCTCTATTAAACATTTTCAGCTACGTAACGTAATTTATACTTGCAAGAGTAACAAAATAATATAAATTTTAGTTTTAATATTAATGCCGTTAATCTATCATGCAGAATAAACATATCATAATATAATAAAACACACATACTGCAATATATATTAAAACACACATACACAAATAAATAACGCCTGCATTCAACAGTTAAAGGTATATATAAATACTATACAGACATACACACAATAAATGCAATAAACCCAACTGGAGTCTGGTCCCAACAGAACTGGAACCCAATTTTTCACTCCAGTTGGGTTTATTGTATTTATTGTGTGTACGTCTGTATAGTATTTATATATACCTATATCATAATATGTTTATCGTAATAAACATATTTGTTGAAGAAAAAATTTTTACTTGAGAATGGATAACATCGAAATATAAACTATATTATAGATTGAGAAAACTGATTAATACTCTCTAAAAAAAATTCGGAAACGTTTCCGAAAATCAGTGGCAGCAAAAGAAACTTTTTCTTTTATAAATGCTTCTTTAAATCTCGAAAAAATATTATTTTCTGAGATTTCTAAAGATAAAGCAACTCTTCTCGGAACCGTGGTAACACGTAATAGGTTATTGTATATTTTGATTTGGGGTTATATTATATTTCCTTACAATGAGAAACATTTGCCGTTTTTTCCATTGTGCAATCGTAAATTGCATCAAAACTATGGAATTTTCCTAAAGTATCATGTACATTTTTGCCTCATATTAAATTAATTACTTTGAATCCTTCCGCTGTAACTTTTCAAAACTCTGCAATACGTACTATTACAATTCTCATCTTCGAATTATTCAATAACAGGGGGAGATTTGAAGAAACTATAACATTGTTAGAAATGGAGAGTAATGTGTATATTTTATTTCCCTAGACATTCGTGATTTGGAACGTCGGCGTCGCGTGGAAACCGAAACATCGAAGGGAAATGAAATCAAGGGAATATATTTAAAAGATGTTAGGTTAGATCACATAACATATGACTCATATAACTGATCACACTCAGAAATGGTGCATTTTGAGAGTAGACGATAGCCTTTTATTATTATTGGATATCATCTCACAACAAAGCAGGGCCGAAACCAGATGGGGGAAGACTGGTCTGAGTATAAATACCCCCTCCCCCGCCCCCGTTCCCTTGAGCCCCCTCTAGCTGTCGTTATCTTTTAATGCAATATTATATCTATTACTTTAAAGATTTTAAAACTTTTTCTTGCAAACGCACTTTAAAATGGATAAAATATAAAATACATAAAAATGCCGAAAACTGATAAAGAAATATTTTAAGTATAGTGTTTTATTACTATTCATGTCAATCAGCCATAACTGGTTACATTTTCTTTTTTCACCCTTGAAAGACACTGAAGTAAAAACTAACCAGATTTTCTAATGAAACATGGACGATTTCTGAATTACGTTATTTTAATTGTCTACCATTTGCAAGGATCCGCAAATCTTGAATTATATAGACGCATACTTTTAAAATGGAAATAACATTGTTCCTGCAATAGCTTTTTAATTCGGGGATATTTTAATTATTTTTAATTTATAATTTTTTATATAATTTTTAGATTAAATCCTTCGATAGGCAGGAACACTTGTCGTCTACTTCCATCTCAATTTATTCTTGAATAAGGTCGAAGAAAAAAAGGCACATGAATTAGCTCATTAAAAAAAATTGTAAATCCCCAGTGATTTCACTGCCTGGTTTTAATTTTGCATCAAAGCAGAAATATGATACACTTTTTTGCGAAAAAAATTATGAATATGCACTAGAAAACGGAATATGCTTGAGAACGTATATTAAAGGGATGGAATGTTCTTTTGTTTAATATTTAGAAAAACATAATTTTTTATTAAAAATTTGTTTCCAAAAAACATCATGTTATAAAAATTCAGAAATTATACACAGAAATTTAAGACTTTTTAATTTCTTTTATATTTGCAAACAGAAATCCGCTAGTGCCCAAACACTTCAGTTGAGAGCATACATTCTTTGATGAAGAATGTTTAAATTGTTAAGTTTTGCCAACCCTCAATTTTTTTCCCCATACTTATCTTACTCCCTCTATAGCAGTGCTTCCTAACCTTTTATTGTCCATGCCCCACCAAAGCCTCTGTAAAGTCACTTCCCCCCCCCCCCTTAACCTGTGAATTATATCTCTTCATATTTAAAAATATGAACACGGTGGAAGCTTAATAGAGGCTTAACAATAACTAATCATTTCACATTTTTTAACTTATCAAAGATGTTTTTCTGTCACATATGTGTTTTTAACATAAGTTTATAAATGCAATGAGATTATACATCTTCGCCTTTGTGCCAAAAAGAGTTTTCACCAGATTAATTTTAACACAATTATTCTAATTGGTAAACAAATCATGGTCCTGGACCGGACGTATCCTGGTCCGGACATTTTCGCACAGTTGGAAATTTACATCATAAAAAGAGTTTTGTTGTATTTTACCAACTTACCTCAACGTTTAAGAAAAGTGTTACGGTCTGCATTTTTATCTTCACAAAATATCTTATAGAGAGACTTACATTTAATGTTAAAATTGATAACATTCAGAAATGTTATAATTCATTTTTGTAACTTATTAAGAGTTGGTGTAAAAGCTTTTGAACACTAAATCTTCCATTTCCCACACTAGAATCATTTCAAGATTCTCATCTGTATTAAATTTAAGTGTCCATTATTTCCCATTACAACACATTTTTCTGGTTTTTTTCTTTCCCAATATCGTCAGTTGTCTTCCATGCATTATCTGATTTTAAAATTTCGTATACAAGTAGAAAGCTCATTTAGTAAATAATTGAAAGCATTACGAAAAATTGTGAAATAAACGTACCAGAAAAATTATAGTGATATTTAATACTATAAAACGATCTCAAAATCCTTATATATATAAAAAAAAGTTTTGATTTGGAAATGGACCAATGAAAATCTGCGTAGATCATCCGGGTATACTCCTACTAGATCGGCATCAATATTTTTTATGACCGTGGGGCTTTCTTCGTTAATATTAAGAAAACTGTTTCATACAAAAATATGAAAATCAGTGGTATTATAGAGACATATTTGATAAACACGCTGATGCAGACAGTTTTTAAATCGAATAATTATTTTAAGAGATTTTAATGTTAAAGATGGTCAAAATCGTTCCATTAAAAAAGTTTTCTAGGAGAAAAACTATACATAGGAATTTAAACATTTTTAGAACATTTTATACATTGGAAGTTCCGGATGTGCAGACTGCAATTATCTTTTTAATTTGACTCATTTTTTGAGGATTTATTTCCATTTTAAATTCAAATTTTCAGCATTTCGAGAGATATTTTTTATACATTTAAGAAAATGGCAATTATTTTAAACTGTTGCCAATTTTAAAAACAGCGCAAAGAATAATATTTCCTTCAAATAAAAAAATTATTTACACGTGGCTATTATAAACAGAAAAAAACTTTCAAATTGGAATTAAGTGATTACGTGTTAAAAATCGGGAAAATATTGAAAATTACATCATAAAAACTACAGTTACACGTGAATTTTAAAAGGGAAAGAAAATTTTTAAATACTAAATTCATTATTATGCGTTAAAAGTCACAAATAGAGGAAATTACGTCATATTTAAAAAGGCCAAATAAATAAAAGTTGGCAAAACACTTTAAATTAAAAAATATATTTTCACGAGACATCTATTTCATATTTTGAGATAATCCTTTCAACTATTATCGTGAATTCTAAGACAGCGCAAATAATATTTCCTTTCTAGCAACAAAAGTATTTTCATGTGAATATTAAAAAGAGAAAGGAAACATTGGTGAAAATTACGTCAGATTTAAAACGATACATTTAAAAGAACTTTCTCATAGCGTTGTTAAAAAGTAACGTGAGACAAAGACTCTGTGTACTTAGTTCATTTTACATTAGCTTACTTTCAAATTTTTAACTAATTTTTAACACTTTCCAACAAAATTGAAAGGTGTTATTGATTTCGGTTTGTCTGTTCGCGCTTTAACTCTTGTAAATATACTCGGATCGCACTGAAACTTTTGGTTATTGACGTTTAGCCTAGCACGAACCCTATTTCAAATGAAGTTTGTAGCATGTTTAGTTCATTTACAGGGACAGTCAAAAGTATGGGAAAAAATCATTTCAAATGAATTTTAAAGAGGTTACACCCTTTCAAACATAATAAAAAATATATGCATTTACGAAGTGCACTAAAATAGGCAGAATATTCTGCAGCATATGCGGTGCAATGAATAGTTACTATTCATTTACAGGGCTACACAAAATAATTCCATTACAAATGATATAGGGGGAAATTGTTTGCGGCGTATTTTATTTATACAAATTCATATATAATAAACATTTTATACGTCCGTGAGGCTTACTTAAGTTATTTCATGCATAATACGAAGTGCATAGCATTTACAGGAACATACAAAACATTTCAGACAAGTATTTTCTATCGAAAGTACTGTATATTAGCGGCGATTGCAGGGAATGCATTTTTAATTATGATATGCGCTTTTAAGTTTCACTATATTTATGCATACTATATGGTGTGTGTAAATGTTATAGTTGATATACAGGGCTGCGCAAAAGAATTTGTAAAGGTTACTGAGTATGACAGTAAATTGCTGAATGGTTGGTTTAAAATGTGTTATGCTGAACTGCACGTAGTTTTCTATGAAATGTTTGTAGAATATAGATAAAATGATATACAGGGCTACGCAAAGAATTGGATACATGGCCGCCTATAGATGATAAATTCTGGAAATGTGATTTCAGTAGTTTTAAGAGTGATTTAGTTTGAATTAAAGTTTAGCTAAATAGTGGCGTGTAATAAATGTAATAGGTAAACAACAGAGCTGAACAAAAGTATTCAAGTATGTTTCCATCTATTAGTATAAATTGCTGAAAGAGAAATTTCAACCTGTTATGCGTTTTCTTGCTAAACTGAATTTTCTATTATATAGTATATATATCAGCCTACAGATCAAATACAGGGCTGTGCGGAAGAATTGGAATAAATATTTGGCTGTGGATGGTAATTGCTGAAATCAGTTTTTTAAATGTTTAGTTAGTTATCTTATTTACCTTATTTCTCCTTTCAGGGAGTGTTGGAAAGTGTTTCATAATCTATGCCGTACACATAATTTTTCTTTCTTGTTTTTAATCAAAGACGAAATCAGCCATTGTATCTCTTAGCAGCGGCGTATTTCGTCTTAAAAATCTCCAATCAAAGTAAAATGAATGAAAACCCGTTTTCAGGGAGACCGTCACTGTTTTTTTAAATTAACATTCAATCTTTTTAAGGCCGATGAAATTAACATGGTTTTAGAATCTGGGGTGTCTGAACGGGGGTTGGCGAGCATAGCTCGTAGGGGGCAGAGCCCCCTAGTACTTAAAAAATATATATTTGTATAATTATTTTGAAATTAAATTTATTTTAAACTTTTCATATGAAACATTTTTTTAAATTCAATTAAAAACTAGTTGGATGTGCCAATCCCAAAACTTTCTTCTATCTTATACATCTTAATATTTCAAAACCTAGTTACACATGTTAATACTTCAATATTATTAGTTCAATACTATACCAACTTTGATTTTCATCTTAAATTTCTGCTCACGTCAATTAAACGGACTAAAAACGAGTTAATCTATATCATGATATTTGTTAAAATTATTAATTTTTCCTTATTCTGTCGTTATCAGCTGTTTGCGAATAGCCGGAATAGCAGGAAGCGAGTTCCCGCCGCTGCATGAGCCGCCGATGCACAATAGAACTACGAAAAATCAAGAAAAATTTACAAAAATCGCTAGCACGGAGCCCCTTTACCGCGCAATATTTCCAAATTCAAGGAGAACCTGTTGGCCAAAGCCAAAAACAAGCACAAACATTTTGGTTCAATTGTATGCATAATTTTATACGCTGTTCGATGGTACAATAATGAAAATGGCACAGAGATCGGAATTATAGCGCCCCCTTCTTTCGGAATTTTTTCAAGTTCAGGGAGGACTTGTTTGCCATAGCCAGAAACATGCACAAAAAATTTGGTTCAATTATATGGATAACTTCATACACTTTTCGATGGTACAATAATGAAAATGTTACAGACATCGCAATTATAGTGCCCCCTTCCGGCAGAATTTTTCCAAATTCAGGGAGGACCTTCGTGACATGACCAAAAATAAACACATAAAATTTGGTTCAATTCTATGCATAACTTCATACACTTTTCGGCGGTACAATATTCAAAATGGCACAAAAATTGTACAAAAATCGCTATTACAGCGCCCTCTACGAGCGATTTTTTTACAAATTAAGGGAGGACCTCCTTGCCATAGCCAAGAACTTAAAATTTTTTTTTGGTTCAATTCTATGCATAACTTCATACACTTTTCGATGGTGCAATATTCAAAATCGCACAAAAATCGCTATTACAGCGCCCCCTAACTTCGAATTCTTTGCAAATTTATGGAGGACCTGCTTGCCATATCCAAAAACTTAAAATAAAAATTTGGTTTAATTCTATGCATAACTTCATACACTTTTGGACGGTACAATATTCAAAATCGCACAAAAAGCGCTATTACAGCGCCCCCTACCGGCGAATTTTTTCCAAATTCAGGGAGGACCTGCTTGCCATAGCCAAAAACTTAAAATAAAAATTTGGTTTAATTCTATGCATAACTTCACACACTTTTGGACGGTACAATATTCAAAATCGCACAAAAATCGCTATTACAGCGCCCCCTACCGGCGAATTTTTTCCAAATTCAGGGACGACCTGCTTGCCATAGCCAAAAACTTAAAATAAAAATTTGGTTCAATTCTATGCATAACTTCATACAGTTTTCGATGGTACAATATTCAAAATCGCACAAAAAACGCATTTACAGCGCCCCCTACCGGTGAATTTTTTCCAAATTCAGGGAGGACCTGCTTGTCATATCCAAAAACTTAAACTAAAAATTTGGTTCAATTCTATGCATAACTCCATACACTTTTGGATGGTACAATATTCAAAATCGCACAAAAATTGTTATATCAGCGCCCCCTACCGGCGAATGTTTTCCAAATTCCGGGAGGACCTGCTTGCCATAGCCAAAAACTTATAATAAAATTTTGGTTTAATTCTATACATAACTTCATACACTTTTTGATGGTACAATGGCGACAGACAGACGGACAGACGGACGGACGGACGGACAGACGGACAGACGGACACACAGACAGACAGACATTTTCTATAAACATGTTTTTTGGAATCTCTGACCCCTAAAACATGCAAATCCGTCGAAAACCGGAAGTCGAAAAAAATTTCGATTACAATACTTTCTTCTATTGAAGATAGAAGAAAGTAAAAAACTGATATTTTACATTTTGCTTATATTACATTTATTTTTCGTCTGCAACATAATTTTTTATTAAAACAAAGACAAAAGAAACTGATAGCGAATGAGTGAGTAACAAATTTGGAATTGCCCCCCCTAGAAGGTCAAATTGCTCTCCAGTGGGGCGTACGCCCCTCGTTGGGAACCACTGCTCTATAGGTTTCTTTAAAAACTGCATACATTTGCTTATATTTTTTGCGTAATATCTAATACTTTTGCGTGTTATTTTATTTTATTTTATTTTATTTTATTTTATTTTTAGTGGTAAAGCCCTATTTTTCTTTCACTAAGGGTTTTTCTGTCGTCGTCAAAAAAATGGTAGTCCAATTTTTGTTTGAATGACAAAAACCAGTTTTATAATCGTATTCTTTTATAATGTCATATATTAATCACAATATTCATTTTTTCTTCCAATTTATTTACAGACATTAAAATACACCAAGATATCGCAGTTTAACATACACCAAAAAATATTGTTAAATTTTTAATGCATGTTTTAGAATATATATGTGTTTTTAACTTTTGACATGTACACTGTTTTTTGGTACATGTTAAACTGCGATATCTTGGTGTGTTTTAATGTCCGTAAATAAATTGGTAGAACAAATGAATATTATGACAAAAACCAGTTTCTATTTTTAGAAATGTATAAGAATGAGTGACAACTATCTCTGCTATAGCTTTCGCTTTAGCTTTTGATTTTTATACATCACTTCTAAGAAGCACATCATTTCAATTTTTACATTGTCGAATATGGGAAGGAATGTACTTTCGAATGAAATTTATTTGAAAACTTTAGATTAATTTTACGACTTTTTTATATAATTTTCACGCATGTAATTTTTTTTATCTTTCTCAAAAACGAGCATTTGTTAATTACAATTTTGTAAAATAACTAATAATAGGGTCGTCATAATTGACTGATGACTGCCCAGAACAAATTTTTAAAAAATCAGATTTTTCATAAAGTGAGATTAAGCATAAGATACTACACTAAAATCCCTTAAGGGTCGAGTTGTACCCGACCCGAACTCGAAAAGTCAACCCGAAACCCTAACTGAACCCAACCAAACAAAATTTCGCCATCCCGAAACCCAGTTCGAACCCGAGCTGAACACGAAATGAAAGAAAATCAATCCTTATTCTAATACAATTATGAAAAATTAGTCTACAATTATATTTTTAATATCAATTTTATCTTTTTTGTCTAAAAATGATCTTATATACACTCATTAATATTCAAATATATATGAATATATATTTTTTAAATTGTAAAATATTTACCACTTTCTTTTGAAAAATCGGGTCAACCCGAACCAGACCCGAAAGTATCAAAACTCAACCCGAAACCGAATTAGAACCTGAAACGTTCAAAGTCATCCTGACCTGCAATGAAACCAAGAAAGTCAACCCTACTCGATCGGATCGGATTCGGGTAAGATTAGGCTACCCAACCCGATGCAGGGTTTTATACTTCACTTTGCGTTAAACCCAAATCTATGTCAACGAAAAGACAGATTTTCATTTTATGTCGAACATAGAATTAATATCAAGTTTAGTTAAATTGTTTAGAAGATAGGTTGCTCGAATTTGTATTTTTAATTTATTATTATTTACTATTACAGTAGAACCTTTTTCATCTGAAACTCTTTTAACCTAAACTCTCGGTTAACCGAAGTCCATTTTTAAAGCTTTTTTTTTTTTTTTTTTTTTTTTTTTAGTATCACATTTCTTGTGTGCAAAATCTATTTTCAAAGCTTTTTTTTTCTTTTAACTATCATATTCCTTGTGTACAAGCGGTCCATTCCGAACTACGAGTACATATAAATATTTTCGATCCCTTTTCTTAGAGTTCCTTTGAATTTAACTTGAGCTCCGGTAAGCTGCGGAGTGGAACGAACAAAACAAGCAAATTAGCCATTCTGAAGCTTTTGAATGTTTTTCAAAAGGTTTGGCATGGCTGGAGAAGCAGAATGACTGTGATATTCGTGAACTAATAATATTAAAGACTTCGTGATAGAGTTTCGAAGCAAAGGTACAACTGCGACAAACAAAGCATTGTTTAAAACCCTTACGAAATATGTAAAAGGTACTTAATCTCAAAATTAAAATTTAGGTAATTTATTCTTGTTTCTGTTTTGTTATTGCTTTATTTTTATTAAGCACTTGTTATCATGATATGAAATAGCGAATATATTTCTCCTTAATCTTAAAATTGAAGCATTTTCGATTATCCAAAAATTTCGATTTTTCGAAAGATGGTCGGTTTCAATTACTTCGGATAATCGAGGTTCTATTGTATTATTATTATTATTATTTTACCCGTTTCGTGTTCCGTTGCAATGCAAAAAAATATAGCATTCATCTTATCAGCTTCATGATATTTAATGACAAAAAGAAACATCCCAAGTCTTATAGCCGCAAAATCGGAAGGAATCTCATTTTCTGAGAAGATTGTTGCTTAATCCCTTAGTCTATCAAAAGAGAAAAGGAAATATAAATGATCTTCGATCAGGAAGCGTAATGCATTATTGATCATGAAGAGACAGATGAAGTAAATTAACGGATGCATTATGCTTTATACTCAGAATCATCACACATTAGTGCAGAAAATAGGAAATATTTCCCTGAAAATAAATGTTTGCTTAGCACTATAAATTTATGTTACCTATACAGAAACGAAGAGACAAACTTGTTTCAGAAATAAAGAAAAATTATACCCACTTGAATTCATTAATGCATTCCGAAATGTTCATTCACAACTTAATTTTGTAACTGTTCATCAGTAATTTAATGAAACAAACGCTGAAAGTGAGATAACATTTTGTTATTATTTAATTAATTAGTTAAAGTTAGCTTTATAATGACTCTACCGCGAATACATGCAAAATTAATAATAACCAAAAATAATCACAAAATCGTAAACAATCCTATTTTTTAAGAGGACAGTTGCTTAACCCCTTGGGGACGAGCGACCGGTATTCGTGCCGCGTAAGGTGCTCAGAATCCGTGATTATTCTCACCAGTAAAGTTTTATTGTAAATTTTGCCTTATTTAATCCGAGCATTTTCCGGATTCAATTAAGCAAAAATTTAGGTTTTCAAAAACCGGTGATAAAGATTAAAAATTCTGTAAAAGACGCTCGTCCCGAAGGGGTTAATCCCTTAGCCTTAGTCTACAAAACTTGGTGAATCAGAAGCAGTTAATATAAATGGGCTGCGGTCGGGATGGATAATGCATTATTGATCATAATGAGATAGATGCTAAGAAATTATAACAGATTAGTGCGTAAAATAAGAAATATTTTCTGCTAACAAAAATAAGTGTTTTGTTTAACACTATGAATCCATGTTTCATATAGAGAACCGACGAGAAAAACTTGTTTAAGAAACAAAGAAAAATAATACCCATTTGAATTCATTATTACATTCCAAAATGTTTCCCAATTTCATTTTGTAACTGTTCATCAGCAGTTTAATAAAACAGACATTCAAAGTGAGATTACCCTTAAATGCCGGGTGTTGCTTTTCGGCAACATACCCAATTTAGGTTCTAAAAAACTATTAGAATAATATTGAAGCTATAATGCCAAATGTTGCCAATAAAATACATTCTGAAAATATTATTAAATCGATTTTCAACATGTAGATGGCAACACTTGTGCTGTTTAAGAATAAAGATAGATTTATTTTTTCAATTGTTGCTATTTGCTCTTTTTGGAAGCTTGCGAAATACCCTGTTTTGTTCTGCAGTGAGCAAGTAAAATTTATTTCTTATTATAGTTCCTAAAATTCATGTGTGTTCAATATTATCGAATTTTATCAAGGAAAATTATTTTTTCAATTAAAGACCAGTATTGCCGATTAGTAACAAACGGTTTTTTAGCCGTAAACCATACGTAAAACAAAATAGGATTTTTTTTATTATTTTTCCCATGATTTATTTAAAAAATGAAAGCCGAAAAACATTATTACAATGATTTTTGAAAAATCTGGCATCTAAGGGTTGAGGTTTTATTATTAAAAATTTAATTAACTTAGCCAAAGTCAGCTTTGTAATGACTCTACTGTGTGTATATGCAAAATTAAAACCAATCACAAAATCGTAAACACTCCCATTTTTTAAGAAGATTTTTGTTTAATATCTTAGCTTTAGAACATCAAAACTTAATGAATTTGACAAGCAAATATAAATGAACATCGATCAGGATGGGTGATCATTGGTCATGTTCAGAGAGATGAAAGTAAGTTAATTAGTACATTTTGCTTTGCACTCAAAATCATCACAGATTAGGGCGGAAAATATGAAATATTTCCTATAAAGAAGCGAAAGTCATCTTTGTGAACGATCTATTGAGAATTATTTAAAAAAAAAACATTATAAAGAAAACTATCATTGAGGATTTTTAAAAAAGCAGTGAAAGTTACTTTAAAATATACTATAAATGTTAAATAAAAATACTTTTTTATAAATGTTTTGTTTAGCACTATAAATATATGTTGCATATATAAAAATGAAGAGACAAACATTTTTCAGAAATAAAGAAAACCAATACCCACATCAATTCATTAATATATTCCAAGGTGTTCACAGTTTCGTTTTGCAACTGTTCATCAACAATTTAATGCAACAAACATTGAAAGTCGGATATGTTTTTGATAGTAACTATTTACTTAATGAGTCAAAGTCAGCTTTGTAATGACTCTATTGTGTGTACATGCAAAATAATAATAATAATAATAATAATAATAATAATAATAATAATAATAATAATAATAAAATAACAGAAAATTATAAACAATCTCATTTTTTTTTTAAAGATAGTTTGTTTAATCTCTTAGTCTTAACACAGCCTGACAAATCTGGGAGATGAAAATAAAGGAGATGAAAATAAAGGTCAGGATACTCAATGCGATGAGAAAACTGGAAATAAACTAACAAAGGCTTTATATTCCGAAATCCTTACACATTAGTGCGGAAAAAAGGTAAATATTTCCTCTAAATTGAATGTATTGCTTAGCATTGTAAATCTATATTACATACAGAAAAGACAGAAAAAAAACATTTTTTTCCGAGCTAGAGACTAATAGCACTTAACTTAAATTTATTAATACATTACAAAATGTTCACAGCCTCATTTTCTAACTTTTAAACTGTAACTTATTAAAGCAATGTTCAAAGTCAGGTCAGATTTTGTTATTAACTGTTTAATTAACTAGCGAAAGTCAATTTTGTAAAGAATTTATTGAGAAGTATTTAAAAAAAACTATAATTAAAAAAAATTGTAATTAAAATAAATGAAAATTACTTTAAAAGCTGCGAAAGTTACTTTAAAAATTTCAACAAGCATCATCACTTTGAATGGAAACTAATATACGTCACTAAGGTGCACTACGATGCTAATGAAAAAGACAGGCTACCGTGGTTCATTCCACGTGTCTTTTTTTACAGACCGCTAGAATGACGCGATGCTCTTTTCGCACACCTTCATTGGTGCGCTCGAGCATCACGTGACTTCAGCGGTCTGTAAAAAAAGATACATGAAATGCACTGCGGTAGCCGGTCTTTCTCGTTAGCCTCGAGTGCACTATAACAGGCTTAGTATAAAATAGGTTGTGCATAGCATTTATCGTTCAATTACAACTACGCACAAAATAATTCGGTTACAGTACTGTCAATAAGCAATAATTTCTAGAAGTGAGATTTCAAATGTGGTATACGTTTTTAAATTTAGCTACGAGTATTTTTTTTTCACATATTACTTGGTATATAACAAATTAACAACTTGCAATAAATATAGCGCTTCTTTTAATTGTTAAAGGGTGTAAAAGGAAAACGCAAAAAAAGTTAACCTTTTAGCTTTATTGTTTACAATTCAATTCAATTAAACTTAATATTAAACCTTTTAGCAATTTAAAGAGGTTCATTACTTGGTGTACATAAATAATACAGATCATATACTGCACTAAAGAATTCGAGTACATTTCAGCTTATTAGCGGAATTTGAGAAGAATTTTCAACTGTGTGATGCATTTCCTTGCTGAACTAAATTTTGGCGTATTATGTAGTATAGATACAAATACAGGGTGGTCATAAAAAAAACTTCCCCTATATATGAACCTCTAGCGGCCTAACCACTCAACCAATGGAAAAGAAATTTTAGATATACTACTAATTTGAAGGTATGCGCCCGAAATCGTGGTGATTTAAAACAATAGAGCTCTCGCGGTTACGGTTACAGTGAAAAAATTTCGAAATTTTCGAATGACAACACCCATTTTTTTTCCCTGCGCAAATTCATCAGCGAATTGAAAACCCATAAATGGCGTTGGAATGATATACGTGCGATGAAAATTGACGGCGTAAAACACTTGCAAAAAAGACCATTGCGAGGAACGAAGGAGTGGCTACAAGACATGTTTTTCTGTAGCTGATTCTTCTTTTCACTTGTGAACTGAGTAATGTTGTAAGATTTGTTTTAAAAAGTGTTTTTTAGTTTGTGTACCTATAAAGAAAATAAAAATGTAATCATTTTTTTTTAGATTGCTGAATACTACGTTACATAAGAACTGATTAGGACTGAGTGCCATGCTACTACACCAGCAATTTTAGTCATACGTGTATCGTTCCAACGCCATATATGGTTTTTTCAATGCGCTGAGGAATTTGTACAGGAAAAAAAAGGTGTTGCTATTCGAAAATTTCGAATTTTTTTCACTGTAACCGTAACCGTGAGGTCGTTATCTGTTATCTGTTATTTTAAATTATCTGTTATCTGTTATCTGTTATTTATTATCTGTTATCTGTTATCTGTTATCTGGTCGTTATCTGTTGTTTTAAATCATCACAATCTCGAGCGCATATCTTCAAATAACTAAATCTGAAATTTCCTTTCGATTGTTTGAGCGGTTAGGTCACTAGTGGTACATATATCGGGGAAGTTTTTGTTTATGACCACCCTGTATATAGATCATATACAGGGCTGCGCAAAAGATTTCGGATATTTTTCCAACAATATATAATAATTGGCTAAATTGGTTTTTCAAATGTGTTATACGTTTTCTAAATTGTTTACTTAGACATCCTCTTTCACTTAATTAAACAGGGAAGTTTTGTTGCAAATATTCTGGATGTGATAGAAAATGTTTCAGAATATATACTTGACACACGTTTTTCATTTCCTGTTTAATTATGTGCTCAACTTACGAAGCCGCATGTAATGAACTCCAGAGTGCGTATTATTGCGTTAGTACATTAAAACATAATGATACAGGAAGGCAAATATAAATGAGCTTCGGTGGGTTAGAAGGACATGAAGCTTGTTATTGATCATACGAGGAGAGAGACGAAATTATGTTAGCAGAAGCTTTACACTTTGTATATAAAATGTATCATCTCGCATTCATGTAGAATGTTTCCTCTGAATAAAATAAATACTTTGTGTAGAATTATAACTAAAAGATTTTTATAATATTTCAACTTGAAAAGTATCAAAAGTTTAAATCATTTAGATTTTCAAGAGCCTGTACTAGTCACACGACGACATTGGCGCGCTAATCTTATGCGTATGGGAAAGGTTCTTTTAAAATGTCGCGCTTCCATTTTCATATTTTCATTTTATTTTTGTATTTTTCAAAAAATAGCCGAGTTCGATCTCTAATCGGACTAGTTCTAACTTTTTAGGTAGCTTTCATTACAAAAAGCTACCTATTGCAGCCGTTCGGAGGAAAGCGATTTCAAAAAAAATTTGGTACATTTTCATCGATCATGACCCCCAGATCCCGAAACCACCCTCCGTTCAAAATTGACATATATATATGACATTTGCCACACTGTAACTCTCGTATTTAAAAACCGATTTGGATGTAATTCGGTGTGTACATAGTACGTACCAATTTCTCGACCGAGTTCGTTGGCCAGCTTCATCCGCCATTTTGTTTCAAAATGGCGGCCATTTAAAATTTTTTTAAAAATTTAAAATTTGAAATGTGGTACCAAAAAATTGAAAATGGAAAAATATTTTTTTTCTTATGTATTTGACATTTATACAAAGATTCCGGAGCAGTTTTTGTTTCGTCTATATCTTAAAAAATGGCTGAGTTATAGCATTTTGAATTTCTAGCGTGGCAGACATTTTGAAACATCCTGAATTTTGTCACACGATAAAAGGCGTATTCATGAACCGATTTGGATGTAACTTCGTTTATACATAGTAAATACCAAAGTCTCGACCGATTCGTTGGCCAGCTTCATCCGCCATCTTGTTTAAAAATGGCGGCTATTTAAATTTTTAAGAAAAATTTAAATTTGAAATGTGGTACCAAAAAATTGAAAATTGAAAAAATATTTTTTTCTTATGTGTTTGACCTTGATAAAAAGATTCGGGAACAGTTTTTGTTTCGTCTATATCTTGAAAAATGGCTGAGTTATAGCATTTTGAATTTCTAGCGTGGCTGATATTTTGAAACGTCCTGATTTTTGTCACGTGATAACGGGCGTATTTATGAACCGATTTGGATGTACCTTGGTGTGTACATAGTACATACAAATATCTCGACCGAGTTCGTTGTCCAGCTTCATCCACCATCTTATTTCAAAATGGCGGCCATTTAAAAAAATTTTTAAAATTTTAAATTTAAAATGAGATACCAAAAAATTGAAAAATGAAAAGATTTTTTTCGTATGTGTTTGACCTTAATACAAAGATTCCGGAACAGTTTTTGTTTCGTCTATATCTAAAAAAATGGTTGAGTTATAGCATTTTGAATTTCTATTGAGGCTGACATTTTAAAACGACCTGATTTTTGTCACGCGATAAGAGGCGTATTTATGAACCGATTTGGATGTAACTTGGTCTGTACATAGTACATACCAATGTCTCGACCGAGTTTGCTGGCCAGCTTCATTCGCCATCTTGTTTCAAAAGGGTTGCCATTAAAAAAAAAAAAAAATTAAAATGAGGTATTAAAAAATTGGAATTGGCCTTGTGTTTGACCTTGATACAAAGATTCAGGAGCAGTTTTTGTTTCTGAAAATTTTTTCTTTTGTTTCTATCTTAAAAAATGGTTGAATTATAGTACTTTGAATTTCTAGCATGGCTAACATTTTGAAACGATCTTGTATTTGTCACGCAATAACACACGTATTCGCCTATTTCGATGTAAGAAGGCATGTGGATAGTATACATCAATATCTCGACCAAGTTCGCTGGCCAGCTTCATCAGCCATCTTGTTTCAAAATGGCGGTCATTAAATTAAAAAAAATTATATTTAAAGTGAGGTTCAAAAAAATTAGAAATTGAAACAGGTTTCTTTCTTAAGTATTTGACCTTGATATAAGGATTCAGGAGCATTTTTTGTTTGTCTTTATCTTAAAAAATGTCTCAGATATAGCAATTTCAATACCTAATGTGGGCGACATTTTGAAAAATCTGATTTTTTGCCTGCGACAGCACTCGTATATATCAATCGATTCCGATGTGAGTGATCATGTGCATAGCAATTACTAAGGTCTCAACCAAGTTCACTGTTTAGCCTCATCCACCATGTTGTCTTAGAATGGCAGGCACTTTAAGAAATCGCCGAATTTGGCAGCCAAATATAAGTTACTTTAAATAAAAGCAGCTTGGATAAAGCTGACTAATTTCGCGAAATTCTCATTCATAATGATTTAATATTGATAAAAATTAGTATGGAATCTCCTATATTAATTGAGCTTCGTGTGTTTGAATAATATAAGTTGGCTTTTTTAAAATAAGGAATATGAAAGCTACCTCTTCCTCCCGGCACTGGCCGGAAGGACTTTTTGATTTTGGTTACCGATTTTTTTTTTTTAATAAAATTACTTTTACTTTCGGAAACGGTTCTGAAAGTAAAAGAAGCCACATTAAAAATAATAAAAAAAGAAAAACTGCAACCAAAATTGAAAAAGTTAAAACCAACCAGGTTAAGAGGTCGACCTCAGCTATTTTATGGGGAAATTGTTTTTTTTTGTTGTTGTTTGTTTGTTTGTTTTTTTCAGAGTCAAAATGCATTTGAGAAATTTTGAAACGCTTCCATAGGTTTAACATTAGCGTGCGAATTACTTTGCGTGATTAGTGTAGGCTCTTAAGCGCAACCTTTTTCTTAATTTTTTTAAATATATCAACTTTTTAAAACTCAAGAAGGTTTTTAAATCAAAAAACTTAGGCGGACCATCGAAACGTAAACTGTATCCTCGTGAACTTGAAACATTTGTTAAAAAAATATATAATAAAATAAAAAATTTTAAAAATGATGAAGGCAAATATTTCCGCATATTCTGGCGTATAAAGCTCACTTTCGAAACAAGACAATTGATCGAAAATTACGGGTATGCATTACATGCTGGTAAACATAAATTAAAAATTAAGAAAAGAAAAGATACAAGAACTAAGATTACTAACTTAATGAACATGTTATTTATTTACAAAAATAATTTTAGCTTACATATTACGAAAAGTAATAGTTATTATAATTTACAATAATGTTTATTTTATTTTTTGCTGTTTATCTCATCATGGTTTCTTTGCAAAGAAGGAGCTGCTCATTATACGGCAATTATATCTAAAGACAGAAAAAAGCAGTCTAAAAGTTTAGGTGCGTGTTCTAGACCAGAATATACATTAATACATATGAACTGATATAGCTTGCTCTAATAATAGCGCCATATTTAAAGTAACCGGGTTTATTTTGAACTCTTCGACAGTTAAAATGTTCAAAAACATGAAAATGTCGCTGTTGTTTTATACCTGTTTTTCACACATCGTAAAATATATCATTAACCCTTTATGCTCCGAACGTACTTTAAAGTACTAGTTAAATAATTTGTTATAAAATTCATTTAATACATCAATTAGTATTAATACACTTTAGAATGAGTTTATAGGGATTAAATATCACGAAATGTGAGATTTTGGAAAAACAATTTTTTGAAAATTTAAATCGTTTCAAAGCTTCTGATTCTTTTAAAAAGGTTCTTTGAGCAGATGAGTAAAGGAATTTACGCGTAAAATTGTTAAAGTTTGGAGAGCTTAAGTTCATTTTTATGTAATTATAATAATATGTCATTTTCTTGGCATATGTATGCCAGGATAATGACAATTTCGTTGTAAAACATTTTTCACATTTTTTTTTTTTTTTTTTTTTTTTAGATCTAACATTTAATTTCGTTTAAAGGAACATGTTTCCTCTATAGTACCTCAAATTCAGTGTAATGTTCAGTTTTATTTGTAAATTATTGAAGGCAGGAAAATGACATAATAAAAGTCTACTCAATTTTTACAAAGCCTTTAAACACATTATTTTCAAAAAAATATATAAAAGATCTTGCTGGTAGCAATGATTTTACTACTTCTGACTTGAATTATGTCAAGAACGAGGAGAATTATTCTGCTGCGCCATCGTTGCACCTCATAAAGAACTAAAATGAGCAGGCTGGGAAAATGACATTCATTTTCAGTGACAATCATATTTTAACTATGGAAAATTATTTGTAAAATACAAAACGTGTTACCTTTCTCATATATGTGTTATATAAGGTATAATTAATAATTAGAAATTAAAAAAAAAAATCTAGAAAAATATATTTGTACAGTATAGCAGAAAGCCTTTTACTTTGCACACATCACAGTGTGACATGCCAGGAAAATGACAATCTGAAAGTTTAAGTCTTTTAATTGCTTTATTTTTGTGTTATTTTGAATATAATATCTCTTGAAAATACTTCTAAGAATATTTTTTATTAGAATGTAAAAAAGAAAATTGCATTATCTAAGATTTAATGCAGATTTCATCGTGCGGACCGCAATTTTCGTATTTTGTGATATTGTCCCATAGATATTTTACTATATTTTGTTCCAAAAGCATCCTTAGTTGCATAAAACAAACATATTTTTAAAAGGATGGTTTATTTTGCCTTTGCATCTTTTCAACTTTTTGGTCAGTGCAAAAATTAAGGGGGGGGGGGGGGGGGGACTGCCGTTCGAGAATATTTCTATTGTAAGAATATTTGTGCATTTTCTAATTCTACAAAATACTAAAAAAAAAAAAAAGATTTTAAATAAAAGATTTAAGTGGAGTTATAAATATTGCATAAAATCTCTATAAATTCAAATTTAATTAATTAATTTTAATTGGAAAAATGCTTCTAAAATTTATTAAATGATTGTGTAAATCGTCTAATGTAGTTTCAAAAATTCAAGAAAAAGGTTTTAGAAGAGGAAATTTTCATAAATTCATAATTTGGGACATAAAGGGTTAAAATTTTCTACCATAGGTAGGTGAGAACATAAAGATTATTTTGGCATAAATCAAAATTTATTCCTAAAAAAAAAATGTTAAGAATTTGTATCGTATATAGGAATTGTAGTGGTATATTTACAGGAGTTCAGGAACTTTGGCTCAAAAAAATTTTTGAACAGTATGATTTGCGTGTGTTGACCCGGCATTATTACAGAAAAAGCCTAACGATTCTGAAAGCCGTTGATGATATTAATGAGGATGAAGGTGCTGGTAACGGCGATAAACTTAGCCAGCAAATCCGGAATCTGGCAGAACAGTGGCAGAAAGTCGTGGACTATGATGGTCTCTACTTTAAAGAATAGTCCTTGTTGCTTTTGTTGTTAATTTGCGCATAACAACGCAACTTTCACAAATTTCCCAGAACTTTTTTCTCAACCTAGTAAAATTTAGATCAAATCAATTACGAAACGCATAGCAAAATTGCAAATTTCCCTTCAGCAATGTCCACCTATACACGGAAATGTACTCGAAATATTTTATGCTATACAAACCAAGTAATAGGCAAAAAAATAGTTTATTAAAAAGGTAAATTAGTATAATTAAAAAAATAATGTATAAAAACTCGTACCACAACATAAAACGCACTTCCAGAAATTATTGTTAATAGACACAACTGTAACCAAATTACTTTGTGTGTTCCTGTTAATGAACTATAAATACTATGCACACACCATACACCATATTCTATAGTAAACCACTTGTAGTGCACTTGAGTGATATATATCTTGCAGGGCTATATCAATTTCAATATGTTTGAAATGGTACGTAGCATGATTTTAAAACGGCGCAAATGGTTTCTCCACGTAGACCATAATAGAACGGAATTGTTTTGAGTGTCTCTATAAATGAACTATAAATGCTATATACTTCATTTTCATTACCGAACATGATATACATGATAAACTTTATTAACATATACCAATTGTATGTCAATCCGATTATACTTACGCAAGATAGAAGACTGACAGCCAGACAAACTTTATTCATAAGCACTTTCAACTAGGTTGAAAAGTGTTAAAAAACTAATGCTCATTTAACCTTTTAGCGGGCGGTGTCCACAAAAAAGGACAACTAATTTTAGTTCCAAAACTGACAAACAGCACCAAGAATATTTAATTAAAATGTTCCTTTTATAAAGTACGGGAAAGTACGCAAGTTTTATGTTGTTCTAATAAATTTGTTTGTTAATTCTGGTTGTCAATCCGTTATTTCATCATTTTACAAACAGACTTACTCCGCGCCGGAAAGAGTTAAGTACAGTTTTCAAGAAATCGATCAGTTCACTTACCTTGAAATCTTCCAAAAATATCCAAAACACATTGCTTGACATGATGAATTAATTAAATTGTTTAATTATTTATTTATTTTTGCAATTATATATTTCTTAAATTTATATGAAATGCAATTATTTAAATATGGTGTTTTTTCTTACACATGTTTAAGTATTCATAAAAATACTTATAACAAAATACTAAAATTTCGATAGAGACTGTTTAACAGTTTATAACATCATGTAAAATTTTAATTTTCTGGCGTAAATATAAAATGTTCCTAAACATGTGAAAAACTCCTTTTGAGAAAAATTTAAAAATCACGTCTAACACTTTTTTTTAAATGAGAGTGGTTGTTTTCACTTCAAATTTAAAAGCTTAAATTAGTCTAAAACAGTATAATTTGCTACATTTTTTTTAAGCTAAGATTTCCCTCAAAGTGATTAGTTTGAGCGATTTTGCTACGAACATGAATTTAATTTCTGACAAGTGAAAACACAGACTTCTAACATAACTTGTTGCAAGTGAAGAAAATGAAATGCTATCTTCAGGGCTGCCACAGACGGACTATTTCTTAATTCTAACTGGTACCACTTTCTTTAAAATAAAAAAAAAATGCTTATCACACACTTTGACAACATTTGTAAGAGAAATATACTTCAAATTTTATATTAGAAAAATACTGGTGCGAACAGAATATAAAAATTGTCGCCTGTGGCAGTCCTGTATCTTTAATTCATTAAATTAGTGTAAAAATTCAAATAATGAAAATGAGCAAAATAAAAATGTTCGGATTACAAAATACCATGTATCAATTCATATACTTTTAGCTATTATGATAATTTTTTGAGTAATCCTTGTTTAATGTTGATACACATCTAGGCGTTAATGATTATAGTTAATAAAATTTTCTGAGAAATTCTTCTCTATATAAAATATTTTATATTGCTTCTTAAAAAGTTGGTAAAATCAGCACAAGTTTTAAATAGCAAATCGTTAACCATTTTCATTCTAAAGGGCCTAACATAAACCATACCTGGTATGAGCTCTTTTTCTGATGATCTTGGCAATTTGAATGGGTAAATCATCGTTATCATCGTATAAATCACGTTCAATCCAGCGTTGAGCGACGGCAAAAAAAAACTTGGAATGTTTTCCTTTATTTTCATACATCACTTATCATAATATGTGCAATAGTTTTGAAAATGTAAATTTTTAAAATCCAGTTATTCTTTTTTTTCTAATCCCGTACATTGTCAACGCATTGAAACTCAAATCGGTTGGTGCCAAACGGTAGCGTAATTCTATCACATAGGAATCGAATTTTGACATTTAGACAAGAAAAATATTCAAGGCCGCTTTAAGTGTCGAGTTTGAAACACTTGAAAATTTTATAAAGTTTGATAAGTCGTGTTTTGGAAAAGCTTGAAGACTAATTTTCTATTGACAACTGAGGTAATATTAATGTTCATTTCAGAATTAGAAATTATCAAATAAAACATCAAACGAATGTTTACAAATTCACTAGTTCAGCTCAATTTCGTGAGGGCTCCGCTTATGCTTTCCTAGTTTGTAAAATAAACTTTTTATTGATGTTCTGACTGAAAGTATTTTACAAAATTTTATGCTGTGTCTAATCTCATCAAAATTTCTTTTCAAAATGTCTTCATATGATCAATAATTGTACAGAGTACATAAGTTATAAATTATAAATGCTGAAATTTTGTAATTCTATGTAATGGTGTATTAATTGTACAATCCGTATATAAGAAAAAAATAATAATAATGCCTGCCTTTATTCGCAGCCCAATTACAATAAAATCACAACAAATGTGTCATTAGATTCGGAATAATGTTTTAAAAAAAAGAAAAAAAATTATTTTTACTCCAAGTGCGTATTATACACATTAACGGATTAATGTATTTTTTTTAAAAAAATGTATTTTTACTTTAAGTGCGTAGCATACACATTAAAAATTTCACCAACTTTAATTTTTCAAATGGTAACATTAACTTCCGCGCTGTTAATATACTAAATACACTCACCAACTTTAAATTATATCTTCTTAAACAGTTAAAAATGTATTTTCTTTTTTAATGAGGTACAGTGAAAGGACCCGAACATAAGCTGGGATTTTCTGTTTTCGTTCTTTTTTTTTTTACTCAAAAACCTATTTTTATTTGGGAACAAATATCATTACTAAATTCGTATTTTTAAAAAATATAAATAGTAAGAGCGACATTAATTTTTACAAAAAATAAATCACAATCCTTCAAACTTGAGTATGTAAGTTTAGAGCTCATTCCAATCATTATTTTTCGAGATATAGAGAAAATCTATTTTTCGGCGATCTACAGAGACAGTCTTCTGTTATTCTTCTACCACATATAAGAAAATCGTAGATAAAAAGCAGAAAATTTGCATGTTTTTTTTTTTTTTTTTTTTAAATATAAATAATCATTTCCATTTCAGTTTCCTTTATAATTTTCCAGGTTAATAACTTTTATAATCGAATAAAGATGTAAGGAAAAGTGCATAAACTATAACTTTTTCTGGGCTGCTTTGATCCAAGAAACTCAAATTGAGTATCAAAAGAGTTACCGTTTAAAAAATGTAAGTTTGCTAAATTTTTTATATGTGTGCAATCTTTATTTCCAAAATTGTATTAATGTTCTGAAAGCAGGGAATATTTCGAGTATAATGACACCTTTTACAGTAGAGCGCCGATTATCCAAACAAGTCGGGACCTACCCTAGTTCGGATAAGCAAAAGTTCGGATAAATGGACAGACAATTTAAGGGATGTTCCTGATTATACTAAAACCTTCACACCTTATCCACGCTTCGGACTCACAGCACTAATGCTGGCATGTTTAAAATCTGATTTTTGCCTTTTAAATTTTTTTGTTTACTTTTTTATATCATTTGTTGAACTCCAGAGATTATAATTTAAGCAAAAAAGCGTTCGATTGTTTCTTGCTTCAAAGAAGACATTCTTTTCAATGCTGCCATGTCTCGAATTCTTCGTTAACTCTTCGAAATATTTAGCTTTATAATCGTATCTTCGAAACATGTTAGTTGAATAGGATCAGCGTTCTTCTGCCGTTCGAGCCATTTTATAGCTGTTTCCAAACATTCAAAGACTTCGGTATCTAATGGACCTGGGACATTCTCAGAGCATTCGTTTTCATTTTCTTCAATTTCTTTTTCGTCTTGAATCTCATCCACAATCTCATCATCATTTAAAATCTGCTATCCAGGTCTAATATGGTGTTTGGATAATTGAGAATTCTTAAAAAAAAAATTGAGAGAAATAGGCTGTTCGGATTATTGGAAGTTCGGTTAAAAAAGTTTTTGAGAGAAATTGGCTGCGCGGATAATTGGAAGTTCGGTTAATTGGAGTTCCGATAATCGGCGCTCTGCTGTATATTTTTACATTATGAGCGATCTGTAAATAAAGTTGGGCGTGTCTTTATATTAACTCGTACTTTTTTATATACTTTATATTAATTCATATATATGAATATACATGCTGAACTAACCGAATTTCTATCTGTAATGCAATTTTTTTATAAACTAAGCTTTAAGATTAATGTTGCATTAACTATAACTTCCACTTCTTTTGAAGCTTCCACTTCTTTAACTATTTTTTTTTTTCTTAATCGATTATCACGGTGCTAATTGTCAAACACGAAATAATCTGAGAGAGAAGGAAATATGTTGAAACTCATACTATTTAGAGAAACTGGAAAATAAAGTAATTATTTTGTGCGTCAAGAAAATTTCACCTTTCAGAATATCTAAAGGTAATGATTCATTACAACAAGTAGAAGTGAAACTTTTGGTGGGAATGTAATGCATTGTTGATCATAGAAATAAATGGATAAACATAAAGGTAATTAAAACTTGTATAACTGAGAGTACAAATAAGGTAAATATCAAACTTCAATGCCAATTATTTTTCAGTGTAATATATTTAGGTTGATGCAAAAACTCTGTCGTATTTTAATACTTAATTTTAATATTCATGAGAGTGATATAATTTTAATATTTATGAGAGCGGTATAATTTTAATACCTGATAATTTTTTTTATTAATATAAGATATTAAAATTTTACCGGTATTAAAAGGTATTAAAATGCATTAAAATTAGGTATAAAAATAGGACAGAACTATTTGCATCAACGTAATAAATAAAATCTAAATATGTTTATCTAACAAGTAAAAATTGAATTTAAAAAATCAAAAAATCCGACTGCGTAAAAAGCGAACTAATTAATTATTTCTCATCAATTTGAAACTGTTTTTTATGTTACTTACCTATTTTTTTTTATTTACTTATATTGATGACTTTTAAGTTGTGTTTAATTGTTAGTTCCTATCTATAAACATTGTTTTGATGAGGTCTATAGATGTCTATGAAGGTTAGAGTTGCAGTAAAGCTATAGATCCTACCTACATAACTTCCAGGCTGTGTAATATTTAAATGGAGCTTCTGACTGCAAAATAGTCAATGAAACACCGTCTTCATTTTGAAAGATCTATCCAATGATATGCCACTCAATAGGGTGCGCAAAAAAAATTTTTCGCCTCTACCGCCATTTTTACGGCCGCCATTTTTCAATTTATAAAAACAAAAGCTAGTCTATAACCATTGAACGGTTACAGACGAATCGATAGATACCTCGTTCGTTCAAATCCATCCAGCCGTTGGGATGTTTCGAGGGTATAAAGAAATTCACATACCCAGATACGCGTGAAACACATAACCCTTCTTGGCAGTCGGGTAAAAAGAAACTGCTTGTCTTTTAAAGTATCCAACATTTAAAAAAAAAAAAAAAAAAAAAAAAAAAAAAAAAAAAATGTTCTCCCCCGCTCGACAAAGCGAAACTCTCTGACACACTTTCTGACTCATTTTTAAATATAAAAGCGTGATGCTTTCAGGTATGATTATTGAAGTGATTTATATTTTATAACAGTTTTTTTCTTTCGTTTTCTGATAAATGAATTACATCTCGAGTTATAAGCGATTTTTGTCTCAGGGTGACTTTTTTTTTTTTCTTTCTAGTGCTGTCGCGTCTGGAAATTCTATTCTAAACGCCCAATTTTCACAACATTTTTTCTTTTAAATCTTTTGTCTTTGCCGAAAACGAAAAAAAAAAACCCGTTCGGCTGTACAGTTTTTTAATCAGATTACCTGCCTATTTCCTACGTTTGCGAGCAAAAAATATTTTAAAACTATGTCAGAAAGTAGACATTTTGGATTTAAGAACACCTAAAGAAGGCTGAGTATCTTTCTCTTTGTAAAAAATGACGAAAATATTTTTCAATACTTTGCTTAAAATATATTTAGAGATCGCTGGTAAAGTTACGTAATGATCCGATGATTACAAATATGGGCAAAAGCCTTTTTTCTGAATCAATTTTTTAAATCCATTTTTTTTTTCAGTTCTAGTTTTTTTTTTTTTTTTTTACTTTAAAGCTTTTAAAATGCTTAAAATCCAACAGATATGTCTGAAACTGCATAAAGTTTTTTACGTAAATACGAACGTATTCGTAATTTTCACTCAATTTTAGCATGGTTAAGGACATTTCATTATTTTTTCTCATAAACTAATGGGTTTATGACAAAAATCTATCGCTAAATTTATGAAAGATTCCCCTGTCAATATAAAGGGAAAAAATGTTTTAAATTTTAAAATGCTTTAAAACTTTTTACTTCTTTTTTTTTTTTTTTTTTTTTGAAAATTTAGCCATGATATATTTATGTTGTGAAAATCATTTTGTGTAAGACTTTCATTTTATGATATGTAAAGGAGGTATAATTAAAGGCATAAGTAAATAATAAAAAAAAAAAATCCGATTCCCTTGCCAAAAAGTGAAACAGAAAGAATTTTGATACTGATATACATCAATTTAGCCTAAATTTCGATTTTTCCTTAGAATAGTTTAATTATTTTTTATGCAGATATATATACTACGTAGATACATGTAGCGTATAGCCAGATCTCAAAATCAATTATAAAAAACAAAAACAAGAAAGTAATGTCACAGTATGATGGATCTTGAGACATAAGCAAGAGTAAAGAGACATTTTGGCCTTTTGCGTTTCCTTTAGTTGCATGTTTCGTTGCTTTTCTTAGATTATTTCACAATACAGGGTAAAGCATTTTGTAGGATGATGGATGTCAGTTCATAAAGAAGGGGAAATAATTTTATGAATGGATAACTGGATAAAGGTCTCGGGGAGTTAAGCTTTACAGCTATATAGATTTAGTGTAAACCCTATGGAGGTAGGTACACTTAATTTTATGAAATGCGAACTCTGTGCTCCTCCTCCCGAATGAAACGTGTACTAAATATCACACTTTTCCTGATCCACCCCCCCCCCCCCCCCAAGGATAGAAAAGAGAAAAACAGCGAAATGAGCAAAACACTTGCAGACTGGTTGAAAATTTCCAGTTTTTTCTTCTATAGTATAAATAATAAAAACGAATTAAATATTTTCAGTATAAATTCAATAATGACACAGTATTAGGGCATTACCCGTTTGCTTTCAGGCAATACTATTCGTATTTATATCGAAAACGTAATTTGAAAATTATACTTTGCTACAAAATACATTATCCTGAATTTGAAAAATTCCATTTTAAATTTTAATATTTATTTTTCAAATCATCGTAGCAAATATTTTAAAGGGGAAAAAAATCTTAAAGTATTCGACTTACCAGTAACTTTTTTCTTTTATAACTTCCTTCGTGCAAAACATGATTTAATATCGCTTTATAGTTGGCATTTCACAGGAGAAGGGACTTGTGAATTACAACGTTTCTTATATGACTACATATATATTATATATATCATAAGATGGTATATCAGTCAAAGTAAAATCTCAAAGTGTGTTATGATAGCCTTTGAAATGTCACGACCGTCTCTTTAAAAATAAATAATAGATAGATAAACATATAAGAGTCAGAGTAAAGGCTGATTTTGCAAACGTCAGACTGTGTAAACGCTAAATTTTTCATAGAAAGTGTAATCAACAGCAATTGTCTCTAGCACAGTGCAAAGAGTAAAATGATGCTAGCAGCAAATTCTGTTTAACAACCCTTTTCTTTTATTTAAAAAGAAATGCTGCAGTAAAGGAAATAGTTAAATAGTTCAAGGGTCTCATTTCGTTTGCAATTTAAAACGAAATGACTTCCTCATTTTTTGAGATAAATCTTAATATTACAAAAGAATAAAATCATAGGCCCGGAATGCAAAATTTCAACTTGAGTTAATCGTAAATATAACATGAACTTAACCTCTTCGGGACCATGGGTGTATATGGGGCATTCTCGCAATCTTTTGACTTTTATGTCCCTGAATAATAATTTTTATTTTAGTACATTTTCTTGTGTTTTTTTTTTTTATTTCATATACTGGGGAGCATCCCATTGCATGATTGCATAACAATATTAACGAGATAAATAAGTTTTGGACGATGTTGGGAGTCCAAATACCAGGAAAACTCCTATACCGTCCCGTGTCCCTGATGCTGATTTTTAAGTTCGGAGCTGTCTGTATAAAATTGTTTCAATAAAAGTAATTCGATATAATTTTTTTCCTAAACTGGTGCAATTGTTTTATATAAATATGTAGCAGAAAAGTAACCTGCACACATTTTTACGGTAGATATTATTTTTTCAACTCTGTCCCTGGGTTTTTCATCCATACCGTCCCTCTTGCTAAACTTATACAGAAAATCACTTCAGATGCAGCCACAGGATTTTTTTCAAGTTTTTTCTCATGCAGAAGTATGCTACAGAAAGAATGTCTAAAATTCTTTGACAGGAAATTTACTGCAGAATTTAAATCAGCATTTAAATATCAATTTCAAGATCGTGGCTTTATTGGTAGTCTTACCGTCCCCAAGGTTTATTCCTGCACTTTTTGAGGTAAATTTAAAAAAAAATTAATTTAATCCAGTGCTAACAACTGTTTCTAAAAATCAATGAGCATTGTGGCTATCACTTAGTCTTAACATGTAACATAATTTTCCAAAAAATAAGTGGTAATTTTCCTTACCGTCCCTTTTTTTCCATTTCGTCCCTTTTTTCCTATACCGTCCCCTTTTTTTACCTCCCTTCTTTAACACTCCTTTAAGACAATGTTATACAAAAATTCTGTATTAAAAGTACTATATTTTTATTATTTCTTATTTGAATGTCCTGTGGGTACTATGCAAATTCATTATAAATAAAAATTTAGAAAAAAATAAAAAGTTATAGTGGTAAAATGATAAGAAAAATTAAACTCGCAAGTTTAACTTAATTAAACCTCAGTTAAATAAAAAAAAATTCGCTGCTGACCATTTTTTCTTTATTTTGAATCATTAAGGCATTCGTCTATCAGATTAAAATCTTATTCTAGCAAGTTTAATTTCACCAGATTTTTATTCCCGACAGTCAAAAGATTGTGAGAATGCCCCATATATGCATCTTCAAAATGTGCCTTATAGCAGTTATTTTTTATCCCGGTAAAGATAAAAGTAAAATTCGACTTAGCGTATTTTTGTGTTTAAGGAAGTAAAGTTAACTGTTTAAAAAAAGTGGTGTTGGCTGAAAAAGTTGTGTAAGAGATGTTCGTCCCGAACGGGTTAACAAGCGACTACTAAAAAATGACATTAAAATAACATAGATGTTAAAAGATGCTAACAGCAAATGCTGTTTAACAATCCTTTTCTTCTTTCTTTATCATTATTATTATTTAAAGTTTCAGCAAGGAAATAAGTAGTTCAAGGGATTTATTATTTTAAAACGAAACGACTTCCTCGTCTTTTCTTCTGAGTTAAATCTTCAGAACGCATGGAACGTTCAAATTAAAAGTTTTTAATTGTTATTTTTGATTTTAGAAAGTATAGGAGGACATAATTTTTTTTTTTACTTTCAAAGGCTATACATGAACTCTTGCAAGAAAAAAATAAATCTGTCGCAAGAATGAACAATATTTTCCTAAATACAAGAGCGGTCATTTTATTCATGCAAAAATATAGGAAAATATTGGGTGGTAATGGTATTGGATTAAAAATTAAAGTAAAACACTTAGCCTTCTACAACTCAACATACAAAAACGAAAACAACACCACATCCAGGAGGTAAACAACTCAACATACAGGCGGACAATAACTCACAATTGAAAATTAAACAACTCAACATGCAGAAAGATAAAATTTAATTCTACTCGTGACGTCATTTCCGGTCAGGCCTCTGTTTTATGACATCATGTCACTCATACCGGGTGCCCCAAAAATGAGTGATGGATTTTAAAATTCAATAACTTGCAAACGGTGACAGATATTAAAAAAATTCTTGCAGGAATGTTATGTAAGATGTCAGGAGTTTTTATGCTGCGATTCTCAGTTTTAGTTACAAATAACATCAATAGATGGCGTTGCAAGCAATAACCGCTAAATCCAGGCTTGCTTTTTTGGCCTCTCTTTTCTTCCATGCGAAAAAAGGAGATTAAATTGTATTGAATGGATCCCGAAGTATCAAAAATCGGGTCTGGACTGAGCACCTATTGCTCTTAGTGCCATCTATTGCTTGAAATTCGAACTAAAATCAAGAATCACAGTAAAAAAAAAACCTGACATCATGCATAACCCTCCTGCAAGATTTTTTTTTATTATATATCACCGTTTGCAAGTTATTGAATTTTAACCCATTAATGCCGGTTGGTACGAAAATCTGCCATTTAAGTAATACGAAAATTTTAAATATGAAAATCAGTATTTTAGTAAGGCAATTTTCATATTACTTAATCTCAAACTTTGAGAGATCAAATAAGTTAAAATTACAATATGGGAAAACTGGTGTCAACTGGAACCTAGGTATTAAAGATGTGTAAAAGAAACTCGTCATTAATGGGTTAAAATCCATCAGTCATTTTTGGGACAACCGGTGTTAGCCTCATTACAACTAGAAACTAAAAACACACTGCAATTGTTCAAACATGATCTCGACCCATTCCTAAAAAGTATAGGATGTCTTACTCCCATCCGAAACCCGATTTTGTTTATTGTTTATTATAATGATAAAAAATTTTAAACCTTTCCGGCACAGGCAATTTTTGTTGTAAAATGATGAAATGATTGACTGACACCGGAATTTAAAAACGACTTTTTTAGAAATTAGAAACATGTTATTTTAAACGTTAATTGTAAAAGCAAAATTTTACTAAAATATTCTTGGTTCGTTCGTAAGTTTGGAATTAAAATTAGGTATCCCGAACCGGACACAGTGTGCCGGAAAGGGTTAAAGAAACTTTGATAGAGTTAACCTTGCCTTGCATGAAAAGTGGTAACATCACGAGATATGCTGCTTGTGTGCCGTAACTGGTCTTTGGCACTGTGTGTACCATTTTAGCCACAGGGGTAGCCATTTTCCCTGTTTTAGGTAGCTTTCTTTACAAAAAGCTACCTATTGCAGCCGTTCGGAGGAAAGCGATTTCAAAAAATTTTGGTATATTTTCATCGATCATGACCCCCAGACCCCGAAACCACCCTCGTTCAAAATTGATATATATATATATATATATATATATGTATCTCAATATATATATATATATATATATATATCTGACCTATGTCACACTGTAACTCTCGTATTTATGAACCGATTTGGATGTAATTCGGTGTGTACATAGTACATACTAATGTCTCGACCGAGTTCGTTGGCCAGCTTCATCCGCCATTTTGTTTCAAAATGGTGGCCCTTTAAAAAATTTAAAAAATTTGAAATTTGAAATGTGGTACCAAAAAATTGAAAATTGAAAAATATTTTTTTCTTATGTATTTAACCATTATACAAAGACTCCGTAGCAGTTTTTGTTTTGTCTATATCTTAAAAAATGGCTCAGATATAGCATTTTGAATTTCTAGCGAAGACATTTCTAGCTGACATTTTGAAACGTCCTGAAGTTTGTCACGCGATAAAAGGCGTATTTATGAACCGATTTGGATGAAACTTCGTTTATACATAGTACAGACCAATGTCTCGACCGAGTTTGTTGGCCAGCGTCATCCGCCATCTTGCTTAAAAATGGCGGCCATTTAAAATTTTAAGAAAAATTTTAATTTGAAATGTGGTACCGAAAAATTGAAAATTGAAAAATATTTTTTTCTTATGTGTTTGACCTTGAGAAAAAGATTCGGGAGCAGTTTTTGTTTCGTCTATATCTTAAAAAATGGCTGAGTTATAGAATTTTGAATTTCTAGCGTGCAGCACCGTGCGAAAGGGGGGGCGAAGGGGGCGGTCGCCCCGGGCGCGGAAATTTAGGGGCGCCAAATTTGTACTACTATTTTTTTTTTTTTTCTGTCGTCGATCATTTTCATTTGAATTTTTTTTCCCCTCTTCGATATTCTATTTTTTTTTTGTAAAACAAAATGCATATATTTACATATCGGGATTTTTTTTTCCCCAATGAAAAAATGTACATTTTTCATTTCAAAGTTATTGCATCGTTCACATTTACTTTTCATTGAGCTTTTTAGACTTGATGATTTTTCGAGACCGAGCGCATATGAAATATGGTCCCCTTGGTAGCTTGGACGCCGTGGTGGTCCTTTTCAGGTACACCGAGTGGTGACCAGCAGTGGTCAAGAACACGTATGTAGCCGCTTTATCCGACTGCCAAGAAGGATTATGTGTTTCATGCGTATCTGGATATGTGGATTTCTTTATACCCTCGAAACATCACAACGGCTGGATGGATTTTAATGAATGAGGTCTCTATCGATTCGTCTTAATCGTCCGATGGTTATAGGCTAGGTTTTCTTTTTATAAATTCAAAATGGCGGTAGAAACGAAAAAAAATTACGCACTATATTGAGTGGCATATCATTGGATAGGTCTTTCAAAATGAAGACGATGTTTCATTGACTATTTTACAGTCAGATGCTCCGTTTAAATATTACGCAACCTGTTAGTTGTGTAGGTAGGATCTCTAGCTTTACTGTAACTCTAACCTTCATAGACATCAGGCCTCATCAAAACAGTGTTTATAGATAGGAACTAAAAATTAAACACAACTTAAAAGTCATCAATATAAGTAAATAAAAAAAATAGGTAAGTAATATAAAAATGATTATTGATGAGAAATAATTAATTAGTTCGCTTTTTACGCAGTCGGGTTTTTTGATTTTTTAAATTTATATAGTATGCTTTTGTGATATCTTATTGCAGTGTTTCTTAAACTTTTGCACTCTGCGGCCCCTTTTACATCGTATACGAAAGTTTCTGCCACTTCCCAAACTCAGTGAATATGAATTGCTAACCTATTCTGATTCCACTATGGGATCATACTTATAGTCATTCGGTCGTTACTTTACTGTTAAAAAAAGGTCTAGCACAGGATGGAAATGCTGATTACATGAAATCTGCGGTTGCAGAAGGATGACAATTTTCCAAATTAACGTTCAAGAAAATTATACCTAGTGGAGAAATTATTAACCGCAATTGCGGCTTATTGGATAACTTAATTAAGGGAATCGCTATACAGGGTGTCCACTCTCAACGGTGTCCAATGGCTAATTCCGAAACCGTTAGTCATAGACATATAGTTCCAATTGCAAAAAGGTTTTAAATGAGCTAAAGAAACATTTTAAAAGCGATTTGGGTCAATAAAAACATTTTTTTAAAAATAACGAAATTGAAATTTTTATACGGTCCTCCTGTCCTATAAGTTATACTTAGTAAAACTTTTCTATTACACTGACAAGTGAGACAAAAAAAGTCCCGTACATATAACACTAAAATTGACCGAGTTATGAAACTTTAAAAATGCATGACTTATACCACTTTCCCGCATCTGAACACAAATCAGCTAGGCCATGGTTTGAGAACTCATATACCAAGTGCTTAAAGCATTCGAAGAACTTATTTCATGTGTATCTGCGGTTTGAAAAAAAATCTTACAAGTATTACGAGTGAGTTAACGTTAATTAAGTTTCAGATTGGCTAAAATAATTGCATTTTAACGTATGTTTTATTTTCTAAAGATTTGAGACAGTTTCTTTTCACGATTTCTTTTAACAAAAAATTATGTTATTTTTATAAGTTTTTATTTAACTTCAACGATTGTATGTATGTTTGTACAGTTCAAAATTTGCACTCGAACAAGTGGTAACAAGTGGTAACTCACTTTCAAATATCCGATCGAGATTAAATTTTACATACTGACATAAATTCGATGACAATCTAATATTATTATGAATTTCGGTGGTTACCACTTACATTGCAGGATTTTACAGGATAACAAAAAAATTTTGGATAAATTACCGCCAAGAAATTTAAGAAAAAGTTTTAGATTAGGTAACACAAGGCTACGATGGGTGTGTTTTTTTTAATTTTATGTATTTTTTAGCACTGAATTCGAAAATTAACTTAATTTTTAACCATCATGTCAGGATTTTTCGCAAATCTTAAATTGTCAATGTTGAAAAAAAAAATATTGCAGTGTTAATTTTACTCTCAACATTTTTTTAAATATATCTGACGAAATTATGTTTCTACTAAATTTGTGAATTACCCCTAATTTGCAGCAAAAAATATGCTCCAACTTTAAACATCTATTACTCGGTTAATTTTAATCGTAGAATAACGGGGCTTTTTTTGCCTTACTTGTCAGTGTAACAGAAAAATTTACTAAATATAACTTATAGTTACCCGGGGACCGTATAAAAATTTATATTTCGTAATTTTTTAAGAAATGTTTTTATTGACCCAAATCGTTTTTTAAATATTTCTTTACCTGATTTAAAACATTTTTGTAATTGGAACTATATGTCTATGACTAACGGTTTAGGAATTAGCCATTGGACACCGTTGAGAGTGGACACCCTGTATTTTGTTTTCTCTGTATATTATTCACCAGTTATCATGATCGCCCTCCAAAGTTAGCCAATCCAGATTGTGGGTTTATCAAGTGGAAGAAATTAAATCCTAAAATTCTTGAGCATAAAAATAGTCTAGAATACAGGAATGCATGCATTCGCTAGAAGAAACTTGAGAGACGTTTAAAATTAAATCATGTAATCGACAGCAAATTTGAAAAGAGCAAAAATGAAAATGAAAGTGAAAAAGATAAATGGCGTAAATATATTCAGAATGAAATTATGAACCTTCTTGCCAATGAAGTAAGAAAAACGATTGTAGAAGAAATTCATAGAGCAAGGTATTTTTCAATTTCCTTCGATCGCACTCTATATACCGAGTGTCCTAAAATGGACTGACTGTTTTTAAAATTAAATAACCTGTAAATGGTGACTGCTATTAAAAAAAAAATGGCGGGAAGGTAATGTAAAATGTCAGTAGTTTTTTTTTTTTTTTTTTTACCTCGATTCCCGGCTTTAGTTCCAAATACCAACTATAGATGGCGCTGCATGCAGGGATGACCACCTCGAGGACTCAGCTTACGCTTTAGAGTGATAGTACAAACCCGAGGGGCAGACCAAATCCACTAGCTGCTCGCGTTACAAATGACTTTTTCAATTATTATACTGCAGTTTTACAATTTCACATTAGAATATAAATATCGATGATTTATTGAAGAAATATTTAGGTTTATAGTCAATTCAGATTACAGCAGTATGCTTTATTAAATCATATTCATGAAAATCAATCAAGTTTATACTGAATTGACAATTATGCCAGCAATGTATAACCACACGAGCACTATAAAGACAACATCTAGTGCCATGGGTGCTCAGTCAAATTTTTAATAGTGTACACTGTTTAAAATTTTGCAGCATTCTGGCAGGTCATTTGACCATTTTTTCCGAAAACGGTTACACAACCCTAATTTTAACACTATTCTGACCATATTATTGGCCATTTAATGGTCTGAATATAGTTAAATTATGGTTAAGAAACCGTTTTTTTATAAAACGGTCGAATGACCTGCCAGAATGCTGCAAAATTTTTAACAGTGTAGGGGATTTCAGTTTAGACCTCCATTGACAGCTTATTGCTTGCCACCTATCTCTGCTATTTGGAACTAAAACCAAGAACCGCAGTAAAAATACTTCTGATATTTTACATAACTCTCCTGCAAGAATTTCTTTTAATAACTGTCACCATTTGCAAGTTATTGAATTTTAAACATAGTACAGTTTAGAATCCAGTACACCTCACAAAGAACAAATGACACAAATTATACGATACCGAAAATAGAAAGTTTTCAATCCTGGAAAGATTTCTTAACTACATCAAGTAAAAAGGAGAAAAAAAATTAGCGCAAGAAATTTAAGGTAAGCTAATGTCCGACAATCTCGACATTCACAGCTGCACGAGAGGTTCTGTTCTCAAAGATGGTAGACGGGGGGTGCTGAGTTCGATCCAATCGCGCACGTCAGCAGGGCCCGCTTAACACTTAGGAATAGGGGAAGCCCGAAGTCACACAGGGGGCCCCCTATTACTCTACAAATTGCTTTCTTATTTACTAAATCTTATTTTCGTGTGCTTGAATAATTTGAAATTTTACCATCAAAGTTTAGAGTAAATAACATTTTTAATTAAACTAAAACTACCCATATAAAAGTATTTTATTATAGGTTTAATTGTAAATAACTAATTTATTTTGTAAATGACAAATATCAAAGTTCACATATGAGAATATGTGAACTTCAAAATATATTTTGTGATTTACAAATTGCCATATAGTAAGAAAAAAAATGCATTTTTTACAGTGGTTGAGTTTCTTTTTTCTAAAACTTAGTTTTGAAAAATAAAATTAGGGGCCCTTTTGTATTTCAGTGAGTAAGCACGGGCTTCACGGGCCTATTCCGTAAACAGGCCCTGCACGTCAGCCTAATTGTTCGAAATTGTCCCTAGTTTTCTTCGAACCTTGCGTAAATACGGGTTAGGTTCCCTTTGAAAGACCCTACAGAGGACACCCCCATCCCACTCCGGTCTTCTATATCCAACTTGTTGATAATCGGCCATCATAAACAATACCAATATCAACCCTTCAGAGCTCAATGTTGTGATATGGTGCAAATATGGCTTCCCAATATAATGTTGTGTAAGCTCGAATCGTCGAAGTAAATAAATTCGTCCATTTTTTACCATGCTCTGCACATTCTCTAAACTTTGAGTTCGTGCTGCTGGTATGTATGTCCAAAAATGTCCGGAACTGCATAAAATGTCTTTGTTTTCTTCTTCTCTTCTACTGAAAGATGGGATATACTTATGTCCCACTTATCAGTTTATTTAAAGAAACATTGCGACATTCTATGGTCATGAAAAAATAAAGCTATATCTGCAGTTTACAAACAACTGCCACAGATTTTAAAAGCTCTAGAAGACCTTATAGAAATGAAGTAAAATGAATAAACTTACCCAGGAGCAAAAAGCTTAATAAAGCAAATAAAGAAATTCTCCTTTATTTACGGCCTAGTAGTTTAACACAGCATTTTAAATGGAATAAAAAAAGTTAATCACGAAAAAAAGAAGGAAAAATACTGTCAATGTCTTGATCGCCAGCAAACTGGTTGAAACACTAAAAGACACATTTCAGACAATAAGAGAGGGAATTTTTGAACAAGAAAGCGAAGATTTGGTTATGTCCACAAATGTAGAATCCTTATTTGAGCAAAACAGAAAACGTAAAATTCGCAGAACAGGAAGTAAAGGATTTTGTGTTACATAGAGACACTATAACCGTGCAACTGAACTGGAGTTTTACGAAGCTGAGAAATGTATAACAAGAATATGAGTTTCTGGCTCGTGCGAATCTAAAATCAGTTACCGAAAATCTGTTAATATTGCCAGCCTTGCCCTTTATTGTTGACTTGAATGACTTGAATTGTTAAGCGAAGTTTTAAATGCGAAAACATTATTTCTACCATTAGATAAGAACTTTTATAAAATGGATCATTTAGAAATCTCTTAGTTGCTCCATAATTTTAACTTAGGAAAAACAAGGAATTGCAAAAACATGAAGACAACGTACATAATTTATAAGTATTCCAGTAACAATAAAATAGTAAAAAACTACTTAAGATCTACTATGAGCGATAGATTAAGCAACCTGAATTTACTTTCTATAAAATTCACTGTGTCGCAATCTTTACACATAAAATAATAAACGATTTTGCTACCCTAAACGCAAGAAAAATAAAATGGAAGTAAATGTATTTGCCTGATAATTATATTTAATTTTATGTTAATTAAAACACTGTTTCAGTTATCTTCCTTAATTAATGTACTGAAATTATAATTTATTTTTATCTTTTACGTTATGTTTTCTTCAGGTTTTTTGTTTGTTTTGTTTATTTAGTACTTATCGGTTGAAGGGACCACTTGTTTCCAACCTGGTTGTTGGCGATTTTTACCCATTTCCTGCAGTTTAAAGACTAACAACAACTAAAAATGTCTAGAAAAACATGTGAGAAAGGTTAAGAAAAATCTGTCGCAAAGCATCATGATCTCATTAACAAATAAGTGCAATTTTCTTTTCTGTTATTTAGTTGTTTGGAATTTCTGAATTAAAATGAAATATTTTTAAGTTCTAAAATAAACGCAAAATATTTATTCAATATAACTTATTTCTGTTTCTGTCCCTTAGCCATTTTGAAGAAGGGGGGGAGGGGCGCCAAATTAGCACGCTGCCCCGGGCGCCGTTTTCTCTTCGCACGGCCCTGCTAGCGTGGCTGATATTTTGAAACGTCCTGATTTTTGCCACGTGATAACAGACGTATTTATGAACCGATATGGATGTACCTTGGTATGTACATAGTACATACAAATAACTCAACCGAATTCGTCGGCCAGCTTTATCCGCCATCTTGTTTCAAAATGGCGGCCATTTAAAAAAATTTTAAAAAATTTTAATTTAAAATGAGATACTAAAAAATTGAAAAATGAAAAAGATTTTTTACGTATGTGTTTGACCTTAATACAAAGATTCCGGAACAGGTTTTGTTTCGTCTATATCTAAAAAAATGGCTGAGTTATAACATTTTGAATTTCTATTGTGGCTGACATTTTAAAACGACCTGATTTTTGTCACGCGATAACAGGCGTATTTATGAACCGATTTGAATGTAACTTGGTCTGTACATAGTACATACCAATGTCTCGACCGAGTTCGTTGGCCAGCTTCATTCGCCATCTTGTTTCAAAAGGGTTGCCATTTTTTTTTTTAAATGTAATTTAAAATTTAAAATGAGGTATTAAAAAATTGGAAAATGAAAAAGAATTTTTTTATGTGTTTGGCCTTGATACAAAGATTCTGGAGCAGTTTTTGTTTCTGAAAATTTGTTCTTTTGTTTATATCTTAAAAAGTGGTTGAATTATAGCACTTTGAATTTCTATCATGGCTAACACTTTGAAACGATCTTGTATTTGTCACGCGATACCACACGTATTCGCCTATTTCGATGGAAGAAGGCATGTGGATTGTATACATCAATATCTCGACCAAGTTCGCTGGCCAGCTTCATCAGCCATCTTGTTTCAAAATGGCGGCCATTAAATAAAAATAATATATTTAAAGTGAGATGCAAAAAAATTAGAAATTGAAAAAGGTTTCTTTCTTGAGTATTTGACCTTGATATAAGGATTCAGGAGCATTTTTTGTTTGTCTTTATCTTAAAAAATGGCTCAGATATAGCAGTTTCAATTTCTAACGTGGGTGACATTTTGAAAAATCTGATTTTTTGCCTGCGACAGCACTCATATATATCAACCGATTCCGATGTGAGTGAGCATGTGCACAGCAATTACTAAGGTCTCGACCAAGCTCACTGGCTAGCCTCATCCACCATGTTGTCTTAAAATGGCAGGCATTTTAAGAAATCGCCGAATTTGGCAGCCAAATATAAGTTACTTTAAATAAAAGCAGCTTGGATACAGCTGACTAATTTCGCGAAATTCTCATTCATAATGATTTAGTATTGATAAAAATTAGTATTGAATCTCCTACATTCGGTTTCCACTTAATTGAGCTTCGTGTGTTTGAATAATATAAGTTGGCTGTTTTAAAATAAGGAATATGAAAGCTACCTCTTCCTCCCGGCACTGGCGGAAGGACTTTTGGAATATGGAGCATCTTGCTCGGCGTTACTTCTTATACATTTTTCGCACAATGGACTATATTCCATCTACGTTATGATCACGTGGTCAAGGTAAAAACTTCTAGCGTAAAGAAGGGAAGGCTCCATAGACGTAATGTTCATGCCCGCCAGTCAGTGAAACAGTTCATGCGGAAAGCAGTAGTGACCTCCCTTCTTATCAATTAGAAGTTCTTTGGGTAAATTACCGGTATCACGTGACTTTTTTCAGCCTCGAACCTAGATTTGGAATATAGTCCATTGAAACATTTCAAACATGGAAAGGCAAGTCTGTTGAAATTTTCTTTACAACAGTGTCTTTATTGTCAGAGTTATGAATGGAGATAACAAAATCAGAGTTATGAGTGAAGGTAAGTTTCGGCTTGGAGTCTGGCACTGTTTTTTACCAGATGTTTTTAAGTGATCGCTAATTATATATTTTAAAATTACTTCAGTACACATAAAATTCATGTAGGCAAAAACGCAATTGGCAAGAAGAGTAGAACAGTAGTAGATGAGAAGTAGTTTAATCGTTCACATAATAAATCAGTACAAAGTGTCTTATAAATTCCATGGCTACCGCTGGGTGGCGGTGGCACGATGGACAATTACATTACGTTGAATATTACATGTTGACAGCAAGCCGGTCAGAGAAGGAATGGATGAAATCATACGCCACAAATTCTTCATTTTAAGTTCATGGCGTAAAAATTTGGTTAGAGGACTTGAAAAAAGTAGATATCCATTAGATAGTAGCATATAGATAATTTTGAATTTATAAATAAACTTGAAAGTTAGCATTCAATGCCAGCTAAACAATGCGTTTTGCAAGAATTTTTACAAACCTGTGAGAAGGCAACAGATCATCAAATTAATTAGGAGAGGTGACTTTTTTCGCTATAATGTGATTCTGATAGGTACAAAATATAAATAGGAAAATATAACGAACTTCAAAAGAGGAAGTACATCCGTTACTTTTTATCGGTGAAAAGGCAGTTTATTTCATGCGAAAAGCGAAAGATTTAGATTTGGAGTGAGAAGATTTTCAACACTAGAAAGGGATAAAATCAGTTATTTAGAATACGAAATCATGAGGTTTTAATATAACTTAAGATAATTTAATCAATGAATAGGTATAGAAAAAGTTGGTTGTTGGTTGGTTGTATTTATGTCGGCCAATTATCAGCACGTGGGATATAGGCCCTAAGGGGGGGAGTGCCTTCCGTGGAGGTCTTTCGAAGGGAACCTAACCCGTATTAACGCTTGGGGAACCAAGGTTCGAAGAAAACCACGAAAACTCCGAACGATTAGGCCGACGGGCGCGATTGGGATCGAACCCAACACCTCCCATCTACCAGCTTCGAGAGCAGAACCTCTCGGCCACTGGTGGGGCCCGGTATAGAAAAGGATATTTAATAAAGTAAAATGAGACCATTAAAAACTATATGTGATTTCACGTCATAGAAGTAGAAGTGATTATGATTAAAAAAGAGAGTAATTCAAGAAGTGGATTAAACCATAGGATTTTGGTAAATGAGTGATTCAGAACCAAAGCGGATTAAGTTCATTTTTTTTTCGTTCAACCCACATTGAGATGAATCCTTGTTCTTTGGGCAATAATTTTTTCGGCGCTGTAATAAACTAAGTCCTATATTAAAAACTTGAGCAACAAATGACTCTAGTCTCCTATATGATTCTGAATGGCATGCATGAGAGAATATAACTTTACATCCAAACATCTATGGATCATGATTTATCGGCTTGATCCACTTTAATTCTGAACGCTTCGTATATTGATAACTTTTATGTTTGCTATCATTCCTCTTTATTTTTATGGCAAAAATTCGGGAACACTCCGTATATGCATATATAGTATGTTCTGTAAACTAAAGCAATTACATTGTCGAAATAGATCAAACATATGAGCAATTAATAAAATCATATTTGTATCTATCTAATGTTTTATATATCTAATGTTCTAAGTTCATTCTTACCTACTTGTCTAGCAGTTAAGGCGCTGCTACTGGAAGAAAGGGGGCCGTATTCGAATCCTGACTAAGGCATGGATGTTTTAGTGAGTCGGATACCACCTTAAACAAAGGTCCCCCTCTGTTTAGCACTTGGATGCAAAACATATCGCTGGCATTACCAACAAACCAAACCTAAGCTCACCTCCCTCCCTCTCCCACCGTTGCCAGCTTTTTGTTTTTCTATTTTTGCAATTTAATCGCGGATTTTCAAAAAGCATAAAAGTTTTTTGTGTGTAATGAATAAAAGTTTTATTTTAATACTTTGGTCGACAATTGCGACCTGGCGGCTGCATTTGTCAAGGAAAATTTCAAATAAAACGTACTTAATACTTAAAAAATAGGTATTCCCAAAAGTTTTGAGGAGAAATCCTACATTTATTCCTACAATCACACAACACGAAGAAAATGTAACGATGGCATTTGAATGTTCACGTATCTGCGCACAATATTTGAGCTGCGCACCATTCTCTTTTACTGACTAGTGTTGAAACGCGCAAACTAATGTTTGCTGTCAAAATATTGTTGTTGAAGTGAAAATAATGGAGCAGAGAATAAACATTAAAATTTGTTTCAAATTGCGAAAAAGTGTTAGCGAAACACGTAAAATGTTGCAGCAAGTGTACGGTGGTGACGCATTATTATGTTCTCACATTTTTGAACGGTTTTGAATGAACCATGGCTGCGGAATCGGTGGGAAAAGGGCCGACTCCGACTTCGGGATATTTTAAGGGCTCCGACACCGACTCCTATTCCGACTCCGGGCAAGCTAATATACTAGTGTGGCTTGTTGGTTAAAATAATTATGGAATATGAAAAAATAAAGGTAAAATCTCACTATTTCTGCATAGATTTTCTTTTTAGGGCTTCAAAAAAAGAAAAAAAAAAGTTTTTTTTTCGCTTTATTAATTTGAAAATTTTGCCCCTGCAAACCCGGAAAATCCAACTATCGAAGTCCAAAAAATGGAAATTTTGCTATTTTTTGAATTGACTGAGGAGAAAAAGCAAAATCGTTACAATTTAGGTGTTTATTTTGCTGTGTTTTCCAGACTCAAAAAATTTCTATGGAAAGGAGAAAAAATAATGATGAAAATTTTATTATTTTGTTAATAATTCGGATTCTGTGAATTCTTATGAAAAAAGAATTATATTATATTTATTGAATTAATTTTAGGATTTTGGCTTTATCTCAGGTTCTGTAGACCTCAAAAATCCAAAATTCAAATGGTGAAGGATAACGAAATTTCATTATTTTATCGTTATTTTAGGTACCGCCGATTCAGAAAAAAAAAATTACGATTTCATGTTATTTTGACTCCTACGCACAAAAATAAATAAATAAATTGTCAAGTGCGAGTATTACTCGCGCACAGAGGGTTCCGTACAATAATATATGAATTAGTAAGTGTATTATTAAAAAAATACCGTTGCTAAAAGAATACTAAGACTTACAACGTATAGAAAAGAATACTAACACTTACAACTATACAACGTAGGGTTGAGTATAGCTGTATAGTATACAGTGTGCAAAGGAAAGTCCCTTTAACCTGAAAATACTTGCGAACGGAGAGTACAGCTATACAAGTGAGGTAAAGGTACAGTAAAGCGACTACGCCCTACCTAATGCAAAATACAGCAGCACCCCTAGTGGCAAAATTTGGAAGATAGCCATTGCAAATTGAAAACGAAAAGAGGTAGAGCAAATTTTCCAGTTAGAAAGTTTTAGAGCATCAATTAATTAGTACGAAACGACATTTGGTTCAATCGGATAAGATAAATCGTCGCCTGCATACCCAAAAATGTCCGAAATCGATGAGCGACGATTCTACTTTGCCTATCCACATTCCGAAAATGCAGCAGTGCACAATTGCAGATTGTGACGTTGTACTGTGCTGTAATGTCTGTAAAAATTTAATTTCCAATGCAATTAAAATTTTACAATAACCCTTTCAGGGCCAGAAGAATTCTGTTCGTAAACTGATGAAATAATTGACTGACACCAGAATATTCAAACGAATTTCTCAGAAAGCAAAATCCCGCTGATTTTCACTTTCATTACAAAAGCAAAATTTTATTAAAATATTCTTGGTGCCATTTATCAATTTTCGAATTAAAATTAGGTGGCTAGACCGTCTAGCCACCGCCCTTGAAAGGGTTAAATCTATGTCGTCGTACTGAAAAGGCTTGCAATAGACGTTCCATGCTGAGAAATGTGCATGCAGATTTACTCTCACGAATACATACGTGCATCGTGAGCAATGGCGAACTTTTCGAACATACTGAATATTAACTTTTTATCAATTGTGCGTATTTCTTCGTACTTCTGACTATTCCATTCAAACGTTTACACAAAATGGAGTTCATCGATTTCGGACATTTATGGGTAAACAGGCGAAGATTTATCTTATCCATGTAAACCAAATGTAGTATTCTACTAATTAAATGATGCTCTAAAACTTTCTAACTGGAAATTTTGCTCTATCTCTTTTCGTTTTCGATTTGCAGTGGCTATCTTCCACATATTTTCGCCACTAGGGACGCTGCTGTCGTTTTCATTAAATCGGGCGTAGTCGCTTTACTATACCGTTACCTCACTTGCATAGCTGCAGCTCTCTCCGTTCACAAGCATTTTCAGTTTCAAGGGACTTTCCTTTGCACCCTGTATACTAGAAAAGTATAAATGGATATACCATGAAAGTTCAAAGATATATGGAACCTAAATAATAGCAAATATAGCTATTCTGTATATTTGTTTTTCATATAGGTGTTTAGTTAACTTTTAAAGACATAGTAGGTAACTGAGAGAGCCACTCAATGGAAACTAGTCTCGAATCCCATAGTATTTATGTGATTAATTCTCATTAAACAACTCATTAACAACTCTCATTAACATTTTGACGTTTATTGCTTTTATACTGCTACTGGGCATTGCATTACACAAATATATCCTTAAAATTTGTTATCTATGCTTTAAAAGATGGAGCATAGAGTACGCCGTTCCTGTCATTATGTATGTCCAAACCGTCCGTGTTTTAAGGGTTAATATCTCGGCTAATTACCGACGATTTTTTCAGAAATTCATGATCAATAATGCTTTTATACTTCTGCTACGATATGTACCTTTAGCTCTGCTCAACACTTTTGATGAAGCCCATAAATCGAAATTTGAGTGTAACAGAAAAATGCGATTTTCTCAAAAACTATGTGACCTAGGGTAATCGCTATAATTTTCCTGAAAGGTTTAAATTAATGCCTACTACCTCTAATTTTTTCATAATTTTACTTTAAATAGATTCGGAATTAGATGGGGGGAACATATTTTTGCACTACATTTTCAACGATATCTCTGAAAATATAATACCTAAAATTAAAAGAAATGCATTTGTGAGCTCTGCGTTACGAAAGCTTTCACACGATACCCCACACGATATACAAAAAATGATTTTTTCTTCAAGTAACTTAATTAGCCCCTCTACATTTTTCCTAAATATATTTATGAATATTTTTTAATCTGTAAATATGTGGGTCAATAATCTTTATTACATCCCCCAATTTGAATTTTCCACGTTGCATAGTTTACGAGTAAAAGGGGTGTGACAGACAGACAGACACGGGAGTGATCTTATAATGGTTCCGTTTTTACTTTTTAAATACGGAACCCTAATAAAAGAAGCATATTTCAGAATTTTGACTTTGACTCTGAATTTTTGGCCATACTGACAGGAAAAATGTGAGGGCAAAAAGACTTCTATTACAATGCTATACCGAGTTCTTACTTCTTTTGCCTCCAAAAAATTTGCCTCCACAAATTCATAATTTTCCCATTACCTCCGGTAAGAGATCTGCATGAGCCAAAATTTTAAGGCCGTCCCCTAAAATTTTCGACCATGCCTTTGTATTTATTCTCACCCCAATCATGCCCACTCTAAATTGTTCCTATTTTATCGCGTAATTTGATTCTTTCAAATTTGTTATGTTTGGCTTGTCAGCCTGCTCAATTTTTTTATCAGTTTGATCCCGCCTATTACTATAAATTGTCTTAATTCTACTTACACGAATCTGTTTGAAAAATTGCCTTCATTTTCCGGGCCTTATGTCCTTGCAGACCTTTGTACCTCGGGTTCTATACTCAAACCCCAAAAATATGAGGGTACGTACTTATATGCTAAATGTAAAATATCTACAACAGTTATGAATTAAAACAGTTTTCATCTACTCTGTACACGGGTAGTACTCTGTACTTACGCTGTATCTACCGCTGTATCTACTTTGTACACCGCAGTAAATCGGTCGTCTTTAATTTGAGTAGCCTAACATAGTCCATAAATAACGATAATAGTTCACTTTATAGATTTAAAATTATATATAATTAGTTTAATTTCACTTTAAAATGTCTAACAAAAAATCTGGAGTCGAAGCCGGCTTGTTTTTTAGCGACTCCGACTCCGACTCTTTTGCTCAAAAATGGGTCCGACTCCGCAGCCCTGGAATGAACGCTCACCCGCACATTGCCTTGCCTGTGAAGCGTTTTTTGGCCAAACATGACATCGTGCTGTTAAACTAATCTCCATGCACTCCTGACATAGCACCTACAGAATAGTTTCAGTTACCCAAACTGAAAACGTCACTAAATTGAACAAGATTTCTGGATATTAATAACATTAAGGAAAACGTGATGTCCGAAATTAAGAGGTTTCCCAAAGGTGACTCTGCAAATTGTTTCAAACAATTGCTCAGCCGCACGCAAAAGTGCATTACATTAGACGGAATTTAATTTGAAACATATTAAATAGTTATGTGCTGTATGTTCATACGTATTTTAGTAGTTATTTCACCAGTCTTGGAAATTAATAGCTACACTTTGTGCTAAAGAATCACAACATAAATTATTGTACTTGGCCATTTAAAATACGTTTAGATATCCTTTGTAGTTGAATTAGAACTGTTTTATTATTTTTTTTTCATGGCTGGCCTTTTACAACGAAGCATTTTACAAAATTTTGTTTAATTTGTACTGGCGTGGCTCATACAGAAATAAATTACTTTTGACCGCGGGTATAAAAATTTTCAGTTACTTCCTTATACCCGTCAAAAATAATCTTTTGAAATATTTTACGGTATTTAAATCAAAAGTCATACAAATGTGACTTATTTACGGTTTGAAATAATGTAAATCATTTAAAGTGATTACCAAAATTTTATTTGCATTTAAAAAATTCGTAACTTTAGTTAAACGCAACTTAGAAAATGACAATGCATTCATTTTCTTTCAAATATATATATTAGTTTCTGGAAAAAACTATTGCTTTGTTTAAAATGTTTTAAAATGTTTCTTCAATCTCTTGCGTAAAAATTTCGTAAACAACTGTTAAACAATTCAAATAAAATTAATTCAGATAGTTTAGTAACTTTGAAAGGGGGGGGGGGGTCTATGAGGCTGTTGTCATAGTTTAGTATTTTTGAAAGTTTTTAACAATCATAACAATAATAGGAAGTTTTCCGCTTCTAAAAATTGAATTGGCGCCAAAATTATTATTTTGTTTTTAAAGAATTTTTCCATTCGGTCAACATAAAATGAACTAAAAATTATTCATGATGGCGGACTGAATCATATTGAATCTATCGTTGCCATTCTATATCCAGCAAAACCAAAAGAATAAACGCAAATTTATTTCGGCTGCATAAATAAAAAATTACCTTCGCATTTGATCTCCAGGCATTTTGCCAAACATATGATCACGCTAAATAACATATACATTGCATATGTCCATTGACGTGCGTCTGTAGTTGTTTTTGAAAAAGTTAGGTTAGACTATCCAAGCATGCAATATTTTGATAGCTATTCAGGGTTGAGAAATATTAAAATGAATAATATTTTTTTTAAATCTAACCTTGTTGGTAATTTTATTTACGGGCCACAGTGGCTGTGATTAATTAATGCATTTAAATTTTTGAATTACTCTTATTCTTAGGGTTCCGCGCTTAAATAGTAGAAACGGAACTATTATAAGATCACTCCTGTGACTGTCCGTTTGTCACAGCCATTTTACTCGTAAATTATGGAACGCGGAAAGTTCAAATTGGCTGAAGTAATAAAGACTATTACGCACATAGTTATAGATTATTAACCATTCACAAATATATTTAGGGAAAATATAAAGGGGCTATTTATTTTACTTGAAAAAAAAATCTTTCGTTTGTATATCTTGTGAAAATTTTCACAACGAATAACTCAAAAATACATTTCTGTTAATTTTAGGTATTATATTTTCAGAGATATCGCCGAAAATGTAATGCAAAAATATGTCCCCCCCCCCCCGCCCCTTCTACTTCCGAATCTACTAAAATTAAAATTTTGAAAAAATTAGGGGCCGTTGAAGTTAATTTCAGCCTTGCAGGAAAACTATAGCGATTACCCTAGGTCACATAGTTTTTAAGAAAATTCGCATTTTTCCGTTACACTCAAATTTCGATTTGCGGGCGTTCAGCAAAGGAGTTGGGGAGCGATGGAGGTACCTATCGTCGCAGAAGTATAAAAGGATAGATAGTGACTTTAAAAAAAATTACCGGTAATAAACCGAGATATTAATATTGAAACACACGGATGGTTTGGACATACATAAAGACACGGGCGGTTTACTCTATGCGACGTCGGCTTTTAAAGCATAGACAAAAAAATTTAAAGGTATATTTGTGTAGTGGAATGCACAGTTAGTAATTCATATATGTACTTATTGTACGGAACCCTCTGTGCGCGTATAACACTCGTACTTGACCAGTTATTTAATGTTTTATCGCCTTATTTAATACTCGATACACATTCGAAAGAAAGAGATGTTTGTTGATATTGCTCCATCTGTTGGTTCTTTTTTTTTTTATTATGAAAGAAAACGCATATTTTATGAGTGGAAATCGAAATTCTTTATTGAACATGGAAGGTGGGTCTATGCCATTTATGTATGGAATACAATATCGCACATGTGGCCACCGCTGCTCCGCTTACATGCCATCATCCGAATATCAAAATTTCGATGACTTTTCCCAGAATGAATGGATCCATGGACAAAATTTCCGCCCGGATGTTATGTTTGAAGTCTTGGATTGATTGGGGGGGGGGGGGGGAGCATTGGCGTACACTTTACTTTTCAGAAATCCCCAAAGAAAAATTGGCGGCCAATTCACATCAGGATTTATTGAAATTACGCTATCTGGAAATTTCTCGTTCAATAAGTTGATGGTTTGGCAAGCAGTGTGTGCCGTTGCACCGTTGTTGTGTTGTCAACGAGACCATAATTACAAAGGGCATACATTTGACAGTTCATACATGCATGACACATGACAGCTGACACAAATAACCTGTGAAATATTCATAGTTCAAGAAAGAACAAACAGGTGGACCACCCAGTATATCAAACAAGCTTTACAAAAATACTAGGCTGAATTAAGGCGGATCTCAGCAAAGTATTTTTCCACCTCAACACTACGGAATTTTCTGACATATATTCTCTCATTTTTAAACGTAAAAACGTAATCGAACAGTTTCTTTCACTTTTTCGATAAATGAATTACATCCTCAATTATAAGCGATTGTTGCCTCAGGACGACAGTTTATTTTCCCTTTCCTGCGCTGTCAATCCTTGATAAGTTTACGAACAAAAAATGAATTTAAAAATGTGTCGTTAAAATGTGCAGCTAATTTGGATTTGGTAATGACTCTTAAGGACGTTGAATTTTCACACGAAACGACTTCTGCATTCTTTATCTGAGGAGACTTTAAGCTAAAATCAAATTGCTCAAATTGCTTTGCTTAAAACTGGAAAATCTCCATCACCAGGGATGTAGTGAAGGATATAATACCACGGTATACGCCGTATACCCTATGAATTTTTTTAAACTCCGGATACCCTCTGTTTTTGAAGTAAAGCTGCCCTTGGAATTTACCGAAAAACGTAAAAAACAGTTCGATTACATAGTTTCTTCATATAAGCATTTTGAAAAATGTGCGAATAAAAATTAATTAAACCGTGTATCAGAAAGTAGTCAGTTTGGATTTGAGAACAGCCTAAAATATTTTTTAACTAAAGCTCAGCTTGCAGCTGGGTCTATGAAATTCAGGTAACTTACTGTACCACAGTTGAAAGTAGCTCTTAAGAGGATACCGAATTCAAAAGAAAATACTGTATAAAAAAAAAAAAAAAAAAAAAAATGCCGCTCAAGTTTTCAACGGAATTGTGTGCGCGATTGAAATTGTAAAGTTTATTATTAGTATTATCATTAATATTATTATTTAAAGAAAGTCATGCAGTGTTTATTGAAAATTTTAAAGCCCCTGTAACTGTAAGCGTTTTGGAATCAACGGCTTCTTCGTGTTAGTTTTATCAAACGATTAATGTACAAGGACGTATCACATTACAGATAAATCTCATTTTTTACACGGGAGCAACCAACATAGGATAGTGCAAGTAAGAAATCATTTCTGCCCATGTCGCCAACTGTTTGACCAAGTCTGTGTGATCGATGAATACTTGTGGCATATGCCAGAGACACAGTATCGCTCATACGGTTTGTATCACAACTTTGATCTCTAATTATTGAGGACACAAATGAAGTTGAAAAAATTGGACCGCGTTATTATCTCTGTGTTACTAAGATCTATGTTTGTATTCAATTACAATGTAATGGATCGAGCCACTGCCAAAAATTATATTCATTTCATTGTCAAATTACAGTGGATACACAGGAAGCTGCGCTCGCCTTCAGATCGCTACACTTCAATAATGTAACCTCTACCCAATTACCTACAATTCCAAAAAAGAGCTCCATTATTTTGAGGAAGCGCAGAAAACAATAGACTACCGAGATTTAAAAAACAATTTCTGAAACAATAGTTTCTTTCGTTGTCTGTAATTGTCGGAAACGTTTACAAGTAATTTTTACGGTGTATTAATGAGTTTTCTCAACATTAACAGGAAATGTCGTTTTTTATGTTATCAATTCTTAGTATAAATATTTTCAGATGCTTAAAAAAATATATACAGAAAACTCCCTCTTATCCGGCCCTCCGTACTATCCGGCCTATTAAGAAATGGAAGAATGTTGCAAGCGGCTAAGGCAGGCGGCTAACACCGTCCAGGTGGGTGTCAAAAGCATGGGAAAAAATTCCAAATATAGTAACTGCAAGGTCTTGGATTATTCTTTTGGACTAAAAGTGTAGACATAAACCCGTGTTGGAAACTGCAATGGGAGATGAGAAAGATAAGCTTATTCCATTGCTGAAAAATATACCGGGCTCTGACGATGTCAATGCAGAAGACATACAGAATGGATGGCAAACGACGAAGTCAATGAATTAATTGAAAACGATATTGTAGAAGTGTTGACAGAGGGATAAATATCAGAAGAAAAAGATTAAAAGGATTGTAGGAAAAATCTCCTCCTACATTCGTAAGGGTTTAAGAAGATTGGAGCAGTCATTAGTCAGCAGGAATCGGCGCCAACTGATATCATCTAGTTGCCTTAATGGAGGGACATTGCGTCGCGGAAGAGGGCTAACAGGGAGAAGGAGTCTTCTATTAAGGACTTAAACTAAAAACTGTAAGTTTTGACTCTTATCTTATGCATAACTTTTCATATTTGTGCAATCATTTATTAATAAACAGCAAAATAAGATTTACTCATTTTTTTACGAATTAATGTTTTTTCTTATTTTTAAACCGTATCTACTGTATATTTAAAATTTATCTTAATATGTGTATAACATGTCTTTTTAATATCATGGCGGGGAGGGGGGGGGGGCACGAAGTTAGTAAATATTTGTAGAACTCCGGCCTATCCGGCTTTTTTGTTATCCGGCCTATCCTTCCGCCACAATAGGCCGGATAGTCGGGAGTTTACTGTACACCCAAGAGTAACAAACTAATCTTTATTTCACGCTGTTAATTCAGCAAGTCTGTTTGTTGAACATTAAAACGTTTACTTCGAAATTGATAGCATCCGAAAAATCGATATTTTGTGTCGATACCGCCAAAAAACTGATTAACGCTTCACTGGACGAATTTTTCTATTTTTATGAAAAATTATTTTTGAAATCTATATATCGGTCTAACAATGGAAAAAATAGTAAAATTTAAATTTTCAGCTAAAATTTTATATTTTATGATGTGTGCTATATGTACACATTTAGGATTTTAAAATATTGTATTGCTATATTTTGCAAATAAATGAGCTTAAATTAATTAATTTTACTTCCTTAACACGCTTGCAACTTTTTTTTATATTAATATTTTTAAGGGGACCGGGTAAGCAAAATTCAACCAAAAAAATCGATTTTTACTTTTTTATATCATTAAATAGTTTAAACTTTTATCTTTTCAACAATGTATTACACATGTTTATATATATATATATATAAAAAAAAAAAAGTGTTGGATTTTTTCATTCTTTCTAAGAGCACTTCACAGCAGTGGGCTACTTTTTAAAATTCAGATTTCTTGATTGACACCACTTTTCTGAAGTGGTAAAATTCCCATTGTTTTCGCCTTAATTAATATGTTATTAAATAAGGCGAATTTTACTAGTTCAAAAAAGTGGTGCAAATCAAGGAAGCAGAATTTTAAAAAAGTAGTCCACTGCAGTGGCGTAGCCACATATTCAGCGGCCTGGAGCAAGTAAAGTTTGTGCGCCCTCTTGTCTCTCAAAAAAGTTCTGCGTAATTTTGTTTTGAAGTTACACACACACACACACATATATATATATATATATATATATATATATATAAGTATATATATATATATATATATGCGTGTGTGTGTGTAACTAACTGACCCGCCCGGCGTTGCCCGGGCCCGTTATAATAATGTAAACAAAACTCAAGTTTGCATGATTTTATATATTCATAATATAGTTCAAATGAACCTGGTTTTAGGAGTGGTCCACTGCCTTTGGCAGCGTCTAGTGTGTTCCCGACAAACCTCTTTCTGAACGAACCTGTGGCCTGGGTCCCCGCTACCAAAGGCAGTGTATGCTAGGAGTGTTTCGTACGCGCCGGAGACAATCGAAAACCAAGTTGAATGAGTAAACCCCGTAGTAATCGAGCCCATAGAACCCGAGTTAAGAATGCTAATCCTGGCGGTGGAACTATAATCTTTAAAACAATCGTAAGCTAAGTTTAATGTACCAATTTCCAGTGAAATACAGCCCATCAAAATCGAGAAAAGAATGCGCCTTTAATATTCGAAAATGGTGGTAACAGAAGTCTAAGATAAACTTTCACAAGGTAGAAAGTAGCTGAATAGTAAGCTAAGTTTAATTATCCAATTACCGTTGAAATCGGGCACATTGAAACCGAGAAAAGAATGCACCATTAATGTTCGAAAATTGGTAACTGAAGTCTAAGAAAAACTTTCATACGTAATCTAGATTGAATGAACCAATTCCTGTTGAAATCTGACCTCTATAACCCGAGAAAGAACGTACCCCGAAGCAGTGGAAGATGCTTCTTACCCCCACCCCCTGTAAATTTAACGAATTGCCTTTAACATTAACGTGATATTTAATTTACGAATGAAATCCCATCCCCTTTAAAGTTAATCACTTACCTTTAACAATAGCGCGAATTTTAATTCACGGCTGTAGTGAGTAAACGTAAGTTGATGCCGTAAAAAAAGATTAATATTCGAAAAAGGTAGTAGCTGGAGTAAAAGAAATTTTTTAGTGGTTTATAAAGTAGCTAGAGGACCCTATAACTATGCTAAAGGAAATTGCAAGACTATCGGATAATTTTTTAAAAAACTGCACCAAGCACCCTAAAAGGCGATTAATATTCAAAATTGGTGGTAGCTGAAGTCTGAGTAATTTTTTTGTAATTCATGTAGTAACTGGAGGACCTAAGAAATTGTTAGGAAAAAAATCCTAGTGAATCGGATTATTTTTATAGGGGGACCAAAAGGAGCCTACTGATAATTGAGAGCAAGGCCTAAGATGAAAACATGATAAAAGGTCCTAGTACTTAGCGCTTTAGATTTTCAATTATTCAAAATTAAGTATAGGGTTAAGTATCAATCATTAGAAATTTTTTTCAAAGAAATGCTTAAAAAAAGAGCGCTAGAATCCCAATAAAAATATGAAGGTGTTGGCTCGGGGAGAGAAGTCCAAGACTCAATTTTGAAATTATGCAATGAGAATGTGACACAATTAGTGGGTGGAAAATGCATGGCGCACAAAAAGTTACCCTAGGGGACCAGTGTCTGAACTGAAATGTAGAAATGAAAAAAAAAAAAAAACTCAATGGAAAAAGAGCCGCAAAATCGAGGATCGGATTAAAAGGGGGCAATTTATTAACAATTTAGGGCACAAAAACTCAAGTGGTCTTGTACCAAGCCCCAGGGTCTCAACTGGAATGTAGCTGGGCAAGGGCTCCAAGAAGGCGATTAATATTCAAATTTGGTGGTAGCTGAAATCTAAAAAATTTTTATGTTGTTCGTGTAGTAACTGGATTTTCTAAGATATTGTTACAAAAAAAAGTTAGTGAATCAGACCATTTTTAATGGATATATAATAGGAGGTCCAAAAGGGGCCAAGTGATAGTTGAGAGCAGGACCCTAAGATGAAACCATGTTAAAAGGTTCTAGTACTTAGCGCTTTAGATCTCAATAAGTCGAAATTAAGCATAGGGTATGTATTAACACTTTGCACTCCGTTGTCGCCGCTGCGGCGACATTATCTTTCTTTGTAAAACTTGTTTTACGGCACCAGTAACAAAGGAAAATAAAATTTGTCTTATTTAATCAGAGCATTTTTGAAATTGTGTACTTGAAGGAAACTTCTTTTAAAAAAGTGGTGCCGACCGAATAAAATTTGTGTAAGAAACTCCGGAGTCCAAAGGGTTAATCATTCGAATAGATCTTAAAGAAGCCCGAAAAAAAAAGGGGGGGGGATTCTTAAAAAGGACACTAGGTGTCCAATAAAAATATGAGGCTGCTGGACCAGGGAGAGGAGTCCAAGTCTCAATTTTAAAGTTATGCATTGAGAGGTTGACAATATTAGGGTGTGAAAAATGCATGGCGACCAAAAATTTCAAGGGATCCAGTGTTTTAGCTGGAATGTAGAAAGGGAGAATAATTAAATCCGAAAAGGGCCCCCAAAACGAAGGAGATCGGATAAAAAAGGGGCAAGTTCTGAGCAATTCAGGGCGTACAAACTGAAAGGTGCTATAGGGGCGCCGGTCATAAAAAATAAAAAATCTGAGCTCCAGTTGTATGAGCACCTGTCTTGGACTACCCTCACCAAATTTTCAGATTTCTACGTGCAATATATTTCACTAGCCACCACACATAGAGCGAAACTTTCTTTTATTAGTATAGACTAGCTGACCAACCCGGTGTTGCCCGGGCCCGTGATAATATTCTTAAATGAACCTGAATTTTGTATGATTTTATTTCTTAAGGCTGTTCTTAAATCCATGGGGGCCATTTTATGACACACGTTTTAATTAATTTTTGCTCAAGAACTGGCATGTGTTGTTATTAAGAAACTTTGTAATCGAAAGGCGTTTTCCGGATTTTTTGTAAACACAATAGATCTTACAGAAAACATTGTCAAAGTTGACGTTTTAAACGGAATTTACCGACGAAAGCAGAAAAACCAGTCAACGAAGGGGAAAAAACGTCTTGTCATATATCTTTAACACGATTTTGTCTGAAATACGAGCTCGATGACTCCGTGAAAAATCGGTTTAAAAAATTAAAAAAAAAACAGTCCTGTTCTAACGTATATACAAAATACCTGACCGCCGTTCTGAATACCACATTTACAGACAATATTGAAACAGTCCCGTTTTCATATTAAAATGTAATTTTTAACAAAAAAGAATCTATAAATTACATTTTCTTTGCCGAAAATATTCTATATAAATACTTTTGCACATCAAACGCAAAAATCAATATAATACACATTTATATAGGGGAAATTACAATCACAGCATTGTACGAATACACGAAGCCTACACATTTCAAACAAATACTTGATAAATGATTTTACAAAAAACTAAATAAAATACGTATATATATATTTAAAGAGATGCCGCGTTCTTTGGTACCAGACAGGCTGAAAATTCTTGGGGCAGACCATGTCGCTATTGGTCACAGAGAAAATTATAGAATATATACGTTAGGTTTTAAAAGATTTAAATTGTCCTCTCAAGCAAAGAAACTTTCAAGGAAAAAAATCAATTCCTCTGCCTTGCAAAGAGAAATAAAAATCATTAATAAAAAATGCTTCAAAAAGTGATTTAAAAAAAATATATATATATTAAATGATTTAAGACTTTTCAGATCTGATGCTTATAGCAAATTTTAAAACTATTAGCTTCACCTGAGGGAGGGAACAGCTTTACCTGGTTTAGAGCGCACCGACCCGCAGGTCGGTTACCCAGCGGGCCAGTCTGCCTTATTTAATCCTAAAATTCTGCGATTGAATAAGGTTTAATGCGGAAAAATACTGTTACAAAAAAGTGGTGTAATTTTGCATAGGCTATAATCAGGCTCTAAGGAACACTGAATTTGGTACTTAACTTTTTCTCTCTTTTTGAAGCTTATTGATTCTGCATTTGACATTTGCAATATTTTCTCAAATAAAATCTCAAAAACAATACTCACAAAATTTAAGTTGTTACTTCCCCTCACACCCCTCCCGTCAAAATTTTGTCGCCGTTGGCTTATGTGGAATATGTTTAAATTCAACTCTTATTATTGTTTTGTAATCTGTATTCTTGCATATTTAGTTTCCACAAAACAAACAAACAACAAAAAAAAAACCCTTCAAAATTTTCGTTTTCGTGGATTTCGTCTGTAAAATGGTCAATAATTTTCTTCAACTTGTCAGGCTATTTTTTTCCAAATCGTAAAATAATTATCTTAAATTACTATTGTTACATCGTACATATAGGTTTCTCAGCGGTGAATTCTTTGGCTACCATTATTTCCACATCATGATAAATTTCTAAAACATTTTTTGTAGAAATGTACCAGAAAGATTATTTTTTTGAAATAGTGGTAGCCAGTAAAGTGACCGATGAGAACCCTATTAAATAAGTTTTGATTACTTTAAGATCTGAAAATCTTCGATTCTGTCTCTAGAAAAGTTACAGAAAAAAATCAGGCATGCTGAAACGGTGCTGCAGAAGTTACTTGAGGCTGCAATATGAATTAAAACTTCCTAATAGAAGTCATTTCTTTGAACTGTGTATGAAAACATGTTTTAAATCGAAATAGTTGAGGTTAATCACAAGGTAAAATATCATAGGAATACGCTGATTGTAACAAGGTTCATCTATAATGTCTGATGAATAATGAAAAAATATGCAAATATTTTAAGAAATCTTTATTTCTCTTTTTCTAATTTTGCGCCCTTAGGATTCGTGCGCCTGGAGCAGTCTGCTCCAACTGCTCTACGGTAGCTACGCCCCTGGTCCACTGGCAACACTGCTTCACAGCTTTAATTGACTTTTTCTCAAAACTTTGATTTTTCAGGTTTGTGTTCCTTTTTTTCAATATCTATTAAACATAAGAACTCAAATTTTTCTAAATACTTATATTATGTTATAGTGCATACTTTAACACAGGGATTTAATGATTTGTTGAGAATTATTTATTTTAGGCAGTGAAATCTCACCAAAAATGCTAATTTAAAAATGACTTTCAATAAATCATTAATAATTAATTTTCAGTTTCATTTAGAAAGAAAATGGTCTATTAAAATACGTAAAGCATATTACTCAAACTACCCTAAAAAATCTAGACCTCTATTTTTCACCATTTCTGAGAAAAAGGTACATAAAGTTGGTGTATTTTAACATGGCCGAGATACAGCGTACCCGGTCCCCTTAAGTATTCAGTAAAAATAATGAAAGTAAATCTTACCTTAATAGATTGATCGATTTTTGTTGTTGTTGTTGTTGTTGTTGTTGTAGTTTCCATAGAACAAATTCTAATTTTATATCTAATGCAGTCATCTGGCAGGGACAAAATAAGTGTTATTTCATTCTTTGGCTTGTTTTTGATCAGTTACAGCGATCATATTAGCCAAATTCATGGCACATAATGAAAATTATCATGTTTTTAGGTATGTGCCTGATATGGCACGTGGTGCAGTGAAGGGTTAATACATCGTAATAACTACTCGGAAATGTTTCCGAAAATTACGGGCAGCAAAATTAATTTTATTTTAAGAAAGGCTTATTTAAGTCTCGGAAATCTATTGGTTTCTGAAGATAAATGAACGCTTTTCGGAATTATGGGTATTTCGGAAAAAGTTAAATGATATTTTTTAAGCCTTTTTGCTAAATCAAGAAATGTCTCCCTTTTCTTGCAGTGTACTTAATACATACATTAGGGTAATTCCCAGATTTATGCCGCACTTTTTTTTTAATTTGTGTATAAAGTACCATAGTGGACATAAAATAAAAATAAAAAAATCATGCAGCGCTATTTAATGTTAAATATACAATGCGTGTAGTGCGACAAAAAAATTCAAAACAAATTATTAATATTTTTTAACAATTTTTTTCTAAAACATTACTCTGCGGCGCGTCACCCGTACATTCAGTCTTAGACGCCGCCCTTGTGCGGTAGTTATGCCGCGCTTATAATAAGAACAGAATGAAATTATAAATAAAAATATTGAAAAAAAATTAATATCTGGACTATAATTAACGATGTAATAACAAAATGAAACTAAACGAGTACAATGAAACGCATTAGTAGATTCAAATTAATAATTGTTGCTGCTTTCACTATTAAAATTATCGACTTATTTTTTTTTACATTAAATTTTAATTATTATTTCAGCAACAACGTAACATCAACGTATTAGAGATGGAAAAGAAAAAAAAAAGTAAAATTATGTTTACATAATTTATTTGTAATAAATTGTCCCCTTTCGGGAGCGCTGGCTTTAACACAAATTTTATTCATTTGGTACCACTTTTTTAAAAGAAGTTACCTTTACTTAAATAATCATGAAAATGCTCTAATTAAACAAAGCAAATATTACTGTTCTTTTTAACTGGTGCCAGAAACAAATTTTGTAAGCTATTTATGAAGGTGCTTATATGCACATATGGTTCCGAATGGGTTTAGAGACCTGTATTTTCGACTACAATCTACAGAAAAATTGTCAAAAAAGCACAGTCTTTATATAACTACATTTAAACACATGGTACAACGAAGCTAATTACACTTCCTCTTTTTTGGAGTAGTTTGCGTTACGCGTAATCCAATTTTTCATAATTATCATCTTTACTTGCATCTTTTTTGCCCTTTTTACTTTCCCCTTTTTCTCCTTTTGTTTTAGTAAACTTGATAGCATGCTTAACATGGTTAGTCTGTGCAAAAAGAAAAGGAAAAGTTAATAACATTTATTTAATCATCCTGTACAAAAGAAACTGCGGCATGTATACCGGAATAGCAGTGCGGCATGTATCCCATTTTGCATGGTGCAGACGTCGGCCGTCACAGTTACCTGCGGTCGCTAAGGGGAATATCGTAACCATACACGCAGTACCCTACATAAACGCTACACTTAGTTTTGACTTCGAAATCATGCATGCATTTAGAAATTAGTGTGTGAAAAGCATTTAAACACAACGTGTTTAAAAGTTTGGACAGTGAAATCATGCACTTACGTCAAATTAAGGATTGTACTTCTACAAGTAAACATCGAAATGGGATTCACGCTATACACTGGTTAAAATAACCTCATTGCGCACCTATACTGTGCGTTTGACGACCATCTATCGATAATTACAAGAAATAGAAGGGGTGTGGCATCTTTCTCGTATGCGGCGACTCTCCCGGAGTTACCCTATGTCTTTTCTTCCATATATTTTACTTACAACATACATACGTATTTTTCTGTGTTTTTTGTATACATCCAAGTAAATGTATTTTCGAAAACGCATTATGCTATTTTTTTATTGAATTATTTTTAACACGAAAGAGGTTTATATAATTATTTTATTTAATTATTTTTACGGCCTACTTCACATTAGGAAAAAAAATTTAGGGAAAATTTTTACCTTCTATACATACCTAGCAATTTCATTATCATCTTCTTCGTTTGACCATTTTTCTTTCTGCATCATAATTAATTTTTTTTCTTCTACTGCGCGGATATTAAGCTATTATTTTTTTTCCCTTCACAGTTTGTGTCATTAAGACCAAGCCTATATGTTTTCCGTTACTTAATAAGCGGAGAAGTTTATGAAATAATTATTAACAACAAACTAACTTACCTTTTTAATTTATAAGTTCAGATATATTGAAGCAATATAAAGAAAGTAGTTTTAGGTTGGACGTAATTGACAGAATAATATTTTTTTTTACATAAGCGGTCGAAGTGATTAAAACATTAAAGTCATTAATCCCTTGACTACATTTGACGACTAAAACTCGTCATGCATTTGGCCAGTGGCACCTATTAGCCCCCGGTAAGGTATGCTATTTCTTTCTCCCAGCTTATTTTGTCTCCAAAAAATAACGTTACCTTACAGACGCTAGCCGTAAAACAAAGCATTACGATTAAATACTCTATGGCAATTTTTTTAACTTCTAACCATCGCGCATTTTCAACTTTTATACCGTCGTATTGAAAAAAAAAAGGGTTCTTTTAATGCAATTTGTTTGAAAACAGTATCTCCATTTATTTTTGAAATATTAATTTTTTTGTAGTTTTTAGCGACATTTGTTTCATTTTGGCAACTCAAGTACTCCATTTCTGTAGAAAGTTAAGAAAAAATAGTTGAAAAATAGCAATTATATCTTTTTGTTGCCACTTTCTTATAAAAACCGAAAAAAAAGTAATTAAAATACGTGATTTTTTGAAAAAATATTAATGAATTGTTTTCTTTTTGCTGCATTTGTGTATTATTCTGAGATAGTGACGTCCTACCCATACTTTATTGTAGATGTTTATGATTGGATCGTAAATGAGGAATTCTTCAGCGGATTCGGATGACGTCGTTTTATATAAAATAAAATCGCGTGTTTTAAGTCTTAAAACTGAGCTTACAGTAGAGTCCCGATTATCCGAGTTCCCCTTAACCGAGTGTCCGCTTTCACCGAGTTATTTTCTTTTGATGAAAAAAAAAATTATGGCCATTTTTTTTCCCATTCTGACCAGAAAATCAGAGGTCTAACTTTTTACGACTGCTCTTTCATCTTCACCTAACACTTCATTTATAATGGCTGTTTCATAATAATAGAAGCCATCAGTCCATGAAAAGAAAATGAAATAATGGAAATGTCGGAGGCGACACTAAATTCTGAAAAAGCAGAATTCCTGTTCTCTAGTTTTTATATTTTATTCATTCACCTACTTAAGCGGGTTGGTCACATAGCTTCCGATTTCCCCTCACTAATGGAAAGCCTATCGACATTGGATGCATTCGTCTATTTAAAATAGCTCCTCGGGAAATTAATATTTTTAACTTTTATTTTTTGTGTACACTTCCTAAAAGACGTCTCTTTTTTTCTTAGTTCTCAAAATATTTCTAAAGTATCGATTTAATTTTATAGGAAGTGTTAAAATCTTACGCACAGTTCGCCCGCTTTTAACGCATGAAATATTAAATTCAGCTTAAATTTTAGAAATATTTTGAAAACTAAGAAAAAGAGAGACATCCTTTAAGAGGAAAACACAGAAAAAAGATGTTAAAAATATGAATTTCCCGAGAACATATTTTAAATAGACGGATGCATCAAAAGTCCACAGACTTGACATTACGGAGGAGAATTCCGAAGCTGAGTGACCAGACCCCTTAAAGAAAAACAATTTAGCATATTTCTCTTGCAGATGTTGTCAAAGCCTATATGAAAGATTTTTGTTTTGAGAATGTTGTATTCTCATGGGATTAAGATGGAATTATATATCATAGATGGACAAATATAATATGAGATGGAATTAAAATCAAAAAATGCCAGTGGCAGCCCTGAAACAAATGTGTACCCAAGAGGTTAAAAACAGTGCCTTCTAGCTTTAACACCAACCAGTGTCATTATCAAAGTATGTAGTATATATTTACTGTATAAAACTCTGGTATCACATCTATCGTATAAACCTTGATAATGACACAGGGTAGTGTTGAAACTAGTCGGCTGTGTTTTGAATGACTTTAAAAGTTTTGTAATCATTTTTTAGCATTTGTGATTTTTTATTTTAATAGTAGTAAGCGGTTTTGGTTGGATCTTTAATATTGTACATATTTATTTTATTTTGCTTTTATTTTTTATTTTTGGGGGAGGAAAAAAAGGTTTTTTTCGTAATGAGGTTTTATAAGGGCAATTTTGTATAGACGTTTCTTCAGAGTTCATGCAGGACACCATTTTCTCAAAACAAAAATTATCGACCTACTGTTCGAGAACACTTGCAAGAGAAGTGTTAACTCATATTAAATACTCACAAATACACAAAATAACAAAGCTGCAGTGCACTGTTTTTTATTTAAATAATATCACAAGAGCCGCTCATGGCTACTTCTCTCACAAGAAAACATTCTATGAACTCGCATAAACAAACGCAGACGATAAAAATTATTGCCAAAAATGCAAAGCATAAAAACGACCGAACATACCGGCCCCCGTTGAATGATTTTCATTCAACCACAATTATAATACATTATTACACTTTGAATTTTAAACAAATAATACAGCATGTACTAGTAAACAATAAATTGACAAATTACAAAAGATAATAATCATTTTTCCATGGGTAACAGACAAATTTTTGAAATTGGTCTCTTGAAAACACCTCGTTGTTTTTTATGTTTACTACTCTAAAATTCTGCTTGCATTATGTAATGATGTACACTCATGACATCTAACACTCAAATTAAATTTGTTTTAAATGCTGCAAGAATTTATTTCTTTTCTCATATTTTATTTAAAAAATAACTCAGAAATACTTTATTTTAAAGTATTTAAAGGTTAACACACTCGATTTTATCAAAATAAGACTTAAACCTTCTGGATAAAATAAATGTCATTTAAATAACTCGAATAATATATGTCTCATATAAATAATCTCTCTAAATAAATTTCTGTATAAATAATATCTCACTCAAATAATATATACGCTCTCAATACACATTTTGTATGAATATTTTCTTTGATAAACGCAAAATACATTCAATCAAATAGAAATTAGCTTAATTTTACATATTTACACTCAAAATATCTTATAAAATCTACTACTTTAAAAAAGAAGAAAACTTTTTATAATATTTATAACAAAACACGCAACAATTATGAATTGTTTTTCTACATACTGCACGACTTTTTAAAGTCCAAAACTTCTGCCTTAACTGAAAATTAAAGCTTGTGGACCTAAATGTAAATACCGTTTATGAAAGTATTCTACTATCATTTGAGTAAGTTTACTTTTATTATGTAGTAAAATTGGAAATTTTTGGTTGGCATTTAAGTTACTGTTCGCTAACCTACCTCCTACTCTTAGAAGACCTTCTTTATCAAGAAATGGATGTAAGTTTTTTAACTGACTATCATGATTAATATTACCTGATTTTTGCAAGGATTTTATATCCTTGTCAAAAAACTCACGTTGAACACTTTTTAACAAAAAACTTTCTGCTTTGTTGAGCTCTTCGAGGTCCAGAGGACCCTCCTTTTTTTCTTTTTTACAATTACTAACGAACCTGAAAATAAATCCTAAAATACGAATTATTTTACAATAGTTATTACTTAAATCAATTATATCATGCACAAAAGAATTAATAGAAACTGTAAAAACAGATATGCTTTTAAAGTCACTTATATTAATATTTTTCAGTTCGTTTGAAAAGTCATTGGAATTAACTGCTGCAGGAATATTTGTATTGGGATAGTCTTTTTCCTTTAGGAACAATGGACCACTCCACCATAACTCATTTGAGAATAGTTTATCAGGACTAATTCCTCTTGTTAGAAGGTCAGCAGGATTATGCTGAGATGGAACATGTCGCCATTGCATTCCTTCAGTTAGTTCTTGTATTGTAGAAATCCTATTCGCAACAAAAGTTTTTAGAACGTATGGTTCTTTTTTAATCCAGGATAATACTATTATGGAATCGGACCACAAGAAGATTTTGTTTACACTAATTTTGAGCGAAGAAATCACTCGTTTCATAAGCTTTGTCAATAAAACTGCTGCACAAAGCTCAAGTTTTGGAACAGTTAATTGCTTTAAAAGAGAAACTCTAGATTTACTTGTCACTAATTTTACAGACACTTGACTTGATTCTGTCACTGATTTGCAGTAAATTACCGCACCATAGGCTGTTTCAGATGCGTCGCTGAAACCATGTAACTCTATCATAATTGCATCTTTCAATAAAATACTCATACTAATCTCAAATTTATTAATTAATTGTAGGGTATCAGAAAACTCTCTCCATTCCTTAGCCTCTTTCTCGGTTAGCAAATCATCCCAATTTAATTGTAATAACCATAACTTCTGCATAAATATTTTTGCTTTAATTATAATAGGAGATACTAAACCTAAGGGATCGAATATACTTGATATAGTTGATAACACCTGTCTCTTAGTGACATTTAAATCATTATGAATTTTAACATTGAAACTTAAACAATCTTTCTTCGATTTCCACAAAACACCTAACGCTTTAGATTCTTCTGAATCACCAAAGGGGTATATTTCGACATTTGTTTTACAAAGTTGTGGAGCATTACTGCACCATTTATGTAATAACATTCCTGCACTGTTTAAAATTTCTATTAATTGATTTTGGATTTCCAATGCAGAACTTAAAGAATAAGCTCCAGATAGAATATCATCCATATACATGTCTTCTCTCAGTACGAGTGCTGCTAAAGGAAACTTGCTTCCTTCATCCTTAGACGATTGAAGTAGTGTTCTCATGGCCAAAAAAGGTGCGCTAACAGTACCATAAGTAACTGTCGTTAATTCAAAATTTTTAATTGGCTCGTTAAGACCTTCCTTCCATAAGACTTTTTGCAGCTTCCTCTGATCTGGATGAATAGAGATTGCTCTATACATTTTTTTAATGTCTGCAGTGAAAGCGACGATATATTTTCTAAATCTCAACATAATTGAAAATAAATCATCTTGTATTACACCTCCGTTATATTGAATAGAATTAAGTGAGTTTCCCTTAGTTGTTAAGGAAGACGTGTTAAATACAACTCTCAAAGGCTTGATATACTTTTTTCTATTCCTCTATACACTCCAAGATGGGGAATGTAATAGGATCCACTTTCTTCCTCGCTTTCGTTAACTTCAACCATGTGGCCTAACTGTTGATATTCTTTTAAGAAATCTGAATATAATCTTAAGTACTCAGGATCTTTTGCTAGACGATTCCATAAAGAATTTAATTTTTTCGTAGCGATTTGTTTTGAGTTTCCTAAAATAGCTGGATCCTCTTTTAAGGGCATTTTAACAGCATATTTACCGCTTTTGTCTCATGTATAATTTTCTACGAAATGTTTCTCACAAATTAAAGTCTCTTTACTTTTTGGTTTTTCAACCTCAATATTTTCTATCTCCCAGAATTTCCTAAGTGTCTTGTCTAGGTTGGTTTCTTTCTTAATAAACCCACAATGAACTTTGTTTTCATTCTCTGTCGAAAAACTTCGCGATACAACAAAACCGAAAACTGTGTCTTGCAAAATAAGATCAGAATTATTAACACGAATTTGCCCCGGTCTCAAAAGCTCATAAAAAATTCCTGCTCCTAAGAGCATATCTACATGTTCCGGGATATTGAAACTAGCATCTGCTCATTTTACATTAGGTAAATCTTGTATTGAGATTTCAATTGGACGTGAAGGCGTTAAATCTGCAGTTATTTTCGGAACTACCAAGAAATCTAAATTTTTCACAAAACTTTCATCTCTATTGCATATTGATGCATTAACTTTATGATTTATTACTAAGGTAGCATCATTTAGACCTGACACTAAGATGTTTGTTCTCTCTTTTTTTTAAATGCATTAGCTCTATTAAATGGCGGGATAAAAAATTAGACTCACTGCCTACATCTAATAAACACTTTACTCTATGTTTACATCCCGATTCATCAATTAGAAAACATATAACAGTTGAAAGTAAAACTTTGTTCTTTTTATTCGAATAGTTACTAATAAAGGTTTTCTGAACGAACTCTTCTGCATTAGCGTTCAAGATTGATGTTCCATGATTTGTTGGCCTAGAATCTGAACATTCTTCCACATTTACCTTTCATTGTTTATTTTGTTCCGATGAAACATATTCTTTCACGTATGTGTTGTTATTTGTTTTTGGAAAATGTATAGTTTTATGATGACGTTTTTTACAAAAGCACGTGTACTTTGATGGACAATTTGCAACTGAATCTGAATTTAAACAATTAAAACATAACTTGTTACATTTTATAACGTTCACCCTTTCATTGACAGATAATTTTAAATAATGCGGGCATTTTGAAAGAGTGTGATTTTCGTGGCAAAATATACAACTTAATGTTTTAACATCTGATAAGAATACTTTAGATACACTTTTGGAGTTAGTATATTTACGATTAACACTAAAATTCTCAGTAAGAGATTTTCCGCGTGATGTGAAATATAAATCAATCTCTCGTCCCAACTCTTCTGGTAAAAACCATTTATCACCTTGTCTCACACTAATGTGGGAAGCTGTTTCTCTATCTAATGTTTGATATAATTTATCCGATACTATAAGTTGTTTGAGACTCTCAAAATTGGAGACATTTCTTAAATTTAAATAATATTCCCAGTTTGTCATTAGACGTGAAGCAAACAGTACATGCGTCTCATTTGGTTGTTTAACAGCTTTTCTAAATTGCTCTAAGCAAAAATAAAGTGTAGGTTGAAATTCTTTTAACACTAATTCTTTTATTTTTGCATAATTCTCAATATCACTATCATGTAAGTAAGTTAATATGTTAGATGCTTTATCCCCTAATAAATTTAACAGAATTTCAGCTTTATATTGTTCTGGAACATTTTTAGTCTTAAAAGCTCGTTCTAAAGAAGAAAAGTAAAACCCCCATCCTTCAGGACGTATAGGTATTTTTACAGTCAAAGTTCGAATACTTTTTATCAATTGATCTAACGATTCTAATTTTATTTCACTTTCACTAATATTAGGTTTGGCTTCAGATTTAATTTTAGCTAGTTCTAATTCAAGTTTATTTTTTTCCAGATCATATTGCTTTTGCTCCTCATCAATTCGCCTTTGCGCTTCATGTTTACGATTTTCAATTATATCGTTTGCTATATCTTTCACAAAATCTGGTTTGTTTTTATACATTTCACTGTCTTCAATAATAACGTTTAAATTCGCAATTGTCATATTTTCATTAACATTTAGATTTATTTCAGTGGCTATAAGCCTTAAATCCTCTTTTTTTGCACCTTTAAACATTGTTTAATACATGTATAACAGTAAAGATAAGAAAAATCACGTTCACTTACTTTTCGAATAAGCTTTTGATGAATTTCGTAGCACGGAATTCTTAGCACTTACCATTCATCTCGGCGTTTCACTCAACTTAAAATTGGATTTTAGAAGCTCGTTGAATTTAATCCCAGGCTGCTTCTTCGTTGCTCGGCGGACCATTATGTTAACTCATATTAAATACTCACAAATACACAAAATAACAAAGCTGCAGTGCACTGTTTTTTATTTAAATAATATCACAAGAGCCGCTCATGGCTACTTCTCTCACAAGAAAACATTCTATGAACTCGCATAAACAAACGCAGACGATAAAAATTATTACCAAAAATGCAAAGCATAAAAACGACCGAACAAGAAGTATACTACAAAATCTTTTTTTTTTTTTTTTTTTTTTTTAATAGTGATGCGAATAGAATAGAAAAATAGTCGCCAGTGGCCCTGTTCATGGGACAAAATTTAAGAAGTGGGAGAGAAAACTGAACAAACTTTTTTCATATAAGAAACTAATGTTGCTATTTAGTCAAATAAACAGACTGTCTTAATTCGAGCTGAGCTCAGATTTCATTGCTTTCACAGTAATGTAATAGCAAACAGAGCTATAGTGAATAAAGATAAGTTCGGACTCTTTTTTTTTTTTTTTTTTTTCCTTTCGAAGAGACCAACGATTTGAAATCAGAAATCCATCCGACCCGAATAATTATACATGTCATTAAAACCTGAGCCCGTCCGAGTTCTATACCAAAAGTACGCAGTAGAAAATTTTTAATAATATTTCAAAATTAATTTTCTCATTTAAGGGATCTCGGGACTCTTAAAATTGGAAAAAATGAAAAAAAAAAAGACCATTTTCAACATTTAATATCTTAAAATGTATTTGATTTTAAGACACATTTTTAATTGGGATGAAAGATATAAGCATCTTCTTTCATTTCATGTATTTAAGAAATTGCAAGATCCAGAATTAGCATTTACAGGGGGCTCATAACTGTCAGACGAGCTGAAAATCGGCATAATAGACTACGCGCAGGATTACAAAATAAATTTTGTAACTAGAATTAAACCTTTGGTGCCTAGTTATGCTTCAGACTGTAATAATTACTCTGAAACTGAATAAATTTGTATTTAAAGCATTTTTATATATTCAAAACAAAGTTGTATTCAGCTAATGCAAAATTTAGAAAATTTCAACAGTATAATCACCTAAAAAAAAACATTTTTTTGAACAATAAGAAGGAAATTTTAGGTTCAATTTATACAGACTAACATAAAACATATGTTTTGAAAATTTCATGAAAAAATATTCAGAAGTTTTTGAGATATCGTGCTCGTTATGCCCAAAAACGTCATTTGGAGAAAAATGCTTTGAAAGTTTCGGTACCGCCGCTTCAGCTATTGGGCGGATATAATTCTAAAAGCCATTAACTTCTGTTCTAATGGGAATTTCAAGGAAACAATTATATAAAAAAATTCAGAAAAGATAAGAGTTTAACATCTATAAAAAAATTAAAATTTCGAAAATTTTAAAACCTTAAGAGTCCATAGAAATAAGTATTAATCCTAAATATACTTTCGTGATTTTCTTGCCCCCTTAAATGTATTTAAAATAGCAAATTTGTGACTTTTACCCAACAACTCGTAGGAATCTGAAAAAGTCACAATTCTTATTCTTTTAAAATACCATTGTACAAAAAAGAGTTAGAAATACATAAATTCTGTTAGGTAGCATTCTTTACAAAAAAGCTACCTATTGCAGCCGTTCGCAGGAAAGCGATTTCAAAAAATTTTGGTATATTTTCATCGATCATGACCCCCAGACCCCGAAACCACCCACCGTTCAAAATTGATATATATATATATATATATATATATATATCTGACCTATGTCACACTGTAACTCCCGTAATTATGAACCGATTTCGATGTAATTCGGTGTGTACATAGTACATACCAATGTCTCGACCGAGTTCGTTGGCCAGCTTCATCCGCCGTTTTGTTTCAAAATGGCGGCCATTTAAAATTTTTTAAAAATTTTAAAACTTGAAATGTGGTACCAAAAAATTAAAAATGGAAAAATATTTTTTTTCTTATGTATTTCACCTTTATACGAAGATTCCGGCGCAGTTTTTGTTTCGTCTATATCTTAAAAAATGGCTGAGTTATAGCATTTTGAATTTCTAGCGTGGCTGACATTTTGAAACGTCCTGAATTTTGTCACGCGATAAAAGGCGTATTTATGAACCGATTTGGATGTAACTTCGTTTATACATAGTACATACCAATGTCTCGACCGGGTTCGTTGGTCAGCTTCATCCGCCATCTTGTTTAAAAATGGTGGCCATTTAAATTTTTAAGAAAAATTTAAATTTGAAATGTGGTACCAAAAAATTAAAATTTGAAAAAATATTTTCTTCTTATGTGTTTGACCTTGATAAAAAGATTCGGGAGCAGTTTTTGTTTCGTCTATATCTTAAGAAATGGCTGAGTTATAGCATTTTGAATTTCTAGCGTGGCTGACATTTTGAAACGTCCTGATTTTTCTCACGTAATAACAGGCGTATTTATGAACCGACTTGGATGTACCTTGGTGTGTACATAGTACATACAAATATCTCGACCGAGTTCGTTGGCCGGCTTCATCCGTCATCTTGTTTCAAAATGGCGGCCATTTAAAAAAATTAAAAAATTTAAATGAGATGCCAAAAAATTGGAAAGTGAAAAAGATTTTTTTTTTGTATGTGTTTTATCTTAATACAAAGATTCCGGAACAGTTTTTCTTTCGTCTATATCTAAAAAAAATGGCTGAGTAATAGCATTTTGAATTTCTCTTGTGGTTGACATTTTAAAACGACCTGATTTTTGTCACGCGATAACAGGCGTAATTATGAACCTATTTGGATGTAACTTGGTCTGTACATAGTACATACCAATGTCTCGACCGAGTTCGTTGGCCAGCTTCATTCGCCATCTTGTTTCAAAAGGGTTGCCATTTAAAAAAAATTAAATTTAAAATTCAAAATGAGGTGTTGGAAAATGAAAAAGATTTTTTTATGTGTTTGGCCTTGATACAAAGATTCCGGAGCAGTTTTTGTTTCTGAAAATTTGTTCTTTTGTTTATATCTTAAAAAATGGTTTATTTATAGCACTTTGAATTTCTAGCATGGCTAACATTTTGAAACGATCTTGTATTTGTCACGCGATAACACACGTATTCGCCTATTTCGATGTAAGAAGGGATGTGGATAGTATACATCAACACCTCGACCAAGTTCTCTGGCCAGATTCATGAGCCATCTTGTTTCAAAATGGCGACCATTAAATTAAAAAATATATATATATTTAAAGTGAGGTGCAAAAAAATTAGAAATTGAAAAAGGTTTCTTTCTTAAGTATTTGACCTTGATATAAGGATTCAGGAGCATTTTCTGTTTGTCTTTACCTTAAAAAATGGCTCAGATATAGCAGTTTCAATTTCTATTGTGGGTGACATTTTGAAAAATCTGATTTTTTGCATGCGACAGCACTCCTATATATTAACCGATTCCGATGTGAGTGAGCATGTGCACAGCAATTACTAAGGTCTCGACCAAGTTCACTGCTTAGCCTCATCCACCATGTTGTCTTAAAATGACAGGCACTTTAAGAAATTGCCGAATTTGGCAGCCAAATATATGTTACTTTAAAGAAAAGCAGCTTGGATAAAGCTGACTAATTTCGCGAAATTCTCATTCATTATATTGATAAAAATTAGTATTGAATCTCCTATATTCGGTTTCCACTAAATTGAGCTTCGTGTGTTTGAATGATATAATTTGGCTTTTTTAAAATAAGGATTATGAAAGCTACCTCTTCCTCCCGGCACTGGCCGGAAGGACTTTTTTCGTGTAATCCTGGAAAGAGACTTAGCATTATTATGCGAAAATAGTTTATTTATTATTTGCAAATCTTGAAAATATCACCTGTAGACGTATACGAAACTAGTCAGTTTTTTTATTAAAAGGTTTTTAAGATTTTTTATATGTATTGTAATCACTTTTAGCATGTAAACGTACATCTTCATTATTTTTAAATTTAGGAACTAAAATCTGGTTTCGACTTCCTGAATTTTTGATTTGATAAGTGTAATGCGACCCTATACAAAACGTATCTTGACCTGTATTATCACTATTTAAAGTCTGACCGTCTTACACCCTGTATATTTCAAGAATCTTTGCAGCGAATTTACATACTCCAAGCTGTATATAATTATAACAAACATTGCCGCATGATATGCTTTCACCCTTAAATATACCAACAACTGGACATTTGACAGGTACTAAATGAAAATATTTCGACCCGAGCCAGAAATTTCTTAATAAATAAATAAAATGCTAAATAATAAACTTAAATAGTTTTAAATAAAAATTCTGTGAGGAATATTTTTATAAAACTTCAGTAAATTCCCGGTAGGCTTTTAGTTTTGGTAATGAAATGCTTTCAAAATTCATCTGCAAATTTACTTTAGACATTCGCATTCTTTTATTAATATGAAATCGTTCCATCTTCCTTACTTAATCTTTCACAAGAACGTCGCAGCAAATTTTGAAAAGCGGATTAAACTGGATTATAAATTCATTAGTTTAATTAAAAATTGATTTTTGATTGAGTTACGCTAATTAAAAAGTTCTTGATTTTCAAAGTGATACCTAATTGGATTTTCTGGAAAATTTGGTATTGCTTTAAAAATAAAGATAATCCATGTACGTATATTTAACAATCATTCTAATGTTTAATTATATGTATTTTAATGCAATAAATAATGTATTTATACTATGTAAAAGTTCTTCAATTATGAAGGATTTGTTTTAAATACCGCAATGGAATATTATAGTTCATAGATTTCTGTTTTTCCTATAAGAGGTTCCTATGTTTTTCCTATATATTACAGAAGACTAATATTATAATATTATATTATCTTTGGACAGAATTCCTTTGAAGCAAGTCTCTTCAACATGTATTCGTTACGTTGGAATTTTTAAGCTATCCTTAACCCTTTAGTGCGCAGCTTTGCATATATGCAAACAATAGTGCTTTGAATTTAATAGATTTTTTTTTTCGTATATACCTAATTCACACCAGAAAATTAAAATAGAAATATTTGTTTTAATTAATAATAGATATTCAATACTTAAATGAAGCGAAATTAACCTTTAAAACTCTCTGGTGTAAAGTCACATTTTCTGAACTACGTAAACGAATTCTATCATGGGAATTAAAGGGTTAAAGGTTCAGTTTTATAAAATAAATAATTATATAAAATAAGGTATTTGGAGACATAAATATTAAAATATTTACTAATTTGCATTATTTTAGCGTAAAACAACCACACGACAGTAGTTTTAACTTGTATTGCAGATGTGCAACAGAAGAAAAGCAGTGGCGTGGCGTCCGGTCATCGCTGGATGCGGCGATGACCAAGCAATATTTTAAAACTCTTAATAAGCTTTTAAAACTCTACGATCCAGTTTTAGCAGAACATATGGAGTTCATGTATAAGTGAAGGTAAGATTTAAAGTTTCTTTTTTGAACATTCAACCATTGAATTTTAGAGTTAATAATTTTTCACCACAAACTTAAATAATTGCGATGACCACCGAAAATTTTCACGCCACGCCACTGAAGAAAAGATTGACGTATTATATGAAAAATGTCTGTGATTTTTTTCATTATTTTTCCTATGTAATAAACCTATCACAGAATCATATATAATTTTTTCGAAACAAAATAAAAAATCGCGCATTTAAGGGTTAAGTCGCACGCCTTCCCTCATACATATTTATGTATGCTTTGTAGGAATGCAAATGAATAAATACAATCAAACAAATCTAAATGTTGAATGGATATAGAAGTATATTGATATGGAAGGTGTGAAATAATTTTTGGAGAGATGGGGGCTAAGGGAGGGGGGCAATAATCGAGGATACAAGTAGTGGCCGCCAGATTGAATGGTTTTGATATTGGAATGAATCTTTCGGATACAGGCAAAAGATATATTGCAATCTTCGTATTTTTTTAATCAATAGCAACCAGAAATTTTGTTTTAAAAAAATCATTTCTCAGGCTATAATTAAAAATCACACAGAAATACAAAAATTCAGGGGTTTTTTCGGAAGGTATTGATTTAAAAATGTTATGTTAATTCATTTAAATGCATATTACAGATCAAAATTTCCGTCGATAAACGGAAATGTACTTGAGAGCTTTTATGCAGCCCTGTATATGATCTACTGAATTTATACACACCGAGTAATATTTTTAAATAAAGTTAAATTTAAAAACGCATACTACAACTGAAAACGCATTGCAGTTATTGTTAATACGCTTATACAGTTTAGTTATTGTTCATTTTCTTCTTTAGCCAAATTCTTTTGTGTGTTCCTGTAAATGAACAATAAATTCCATGCACACACTTTTCTAGGGTAAGCGCCTTGTAGTATACTTCAGTCATACCGGGTGTCCCAAAAAGGACTGACTGATTTTAAAATTCAATAACTTCCAAACGGTGACAGATATTAAAAAAATTCTTGCAGGAGGGTTATGCATAAAGTCAAAAGTTTTTTTGCAGTGATTTTCGGTTTTAGTTCGAATTACAAACAATAGATGGCGCTGTAAGCAATAGTCGCTAAATACAGGCTCGATTTTTGGTCCTTTCTGTTGTTCCATGCAGAAAAAGGAGATGGAAATGTATTATCCGGGCCACGAAGTACCAAAAATCGAGCCTGAATTTAGCCTCTGTTGATCGCAGCGCCATCTATTGTTTGTAATTCGAACTAAAATCGAAAATCACTGTAAAAGAACTTTTGACTTTATGCATAACCCTCCCGCAAGAATTTTTTAAATATCTGTCACCGTTTGGAAGTTATTGAATTTTAAAATCAGTCAGTCCTTTTTAGGACACCCGGTATATATATATATATATATTTCAATATGTTTAAAATAGTGTAAGATCATTAAAAAATACTATGAACGATTTTTTTTTCCATATGCCGTAATTTAACGGATTTCTTTTGAGTGCCCTTGCAAATGAACCGTAAAATCCAAACGCTTCATTTTCAATACCGAACGTGCCATAGTAAACCGCAATAACATACAGTGAACTCTCGTTAAGACGGATGGTCAGGGGCAAGCGTTTTTTGTCCGTATTAACGAGAGCCCATTATAACAGGAGTTCATATATCTGACGTTTTACATTACTGTAAAAAATACTTATTGTGTACACAACCATTGTAATATGGCTAAAAATTTGTTTTATCAAACCATTTCATGCTACTTTCCTAAAAAATACTAAAACAACAACAAACAAAAAAGAAATAATCTTCATTTGTTTTTTCTAAGTGACCTTTTTTAGATATCATTCTCAAGTTTAGCCAAATGTTCAAAAGTGCTCTCAGAAACATTTTCAGTTGATTGATAAAATTTCCTAATTGTCACCAGCATATCACGGACATCTTGCACTTTTGGAGGAGAGGTTTCTTCTTCTTTTTCACCACTGCTAGATCCTGGATTTTCTTTTACTTCATCGATTATATCCTGATTAGTCAATTTCAACGATTATGACATCATTATCAAAACTTACAAAACAGTCAGCGTCTATTGCTGTCGGAATATCACATCCAATAAATATTTGTCTATCTTAATGAATGAACTATTAAACTGTTTTCTTCCTTTTCACCACTGCTAGATCCTGGATTTTCTTTTACTTCATCGATTATATCCTGATTAGTCAAGTTTTCAACGATTATGACATCATTATCAAAACTTACAAAACAGTCAGCGTCTATTGCTGTCGGAATATCACATCCAATAAATATTTGTCTATCTTAATGAATGAACTATTAAACTGTCTTCTTCCTTTTCACCACTGCTAGATCCTGGATTTTCTTTTACTTCATCGATTATATCCTGATTAGTCAATTTTTCAACGATAATGACATCATTATCAAAACTTACAAAACAGTCAGAGTCTATTGCTGTCGGAATATCACATCCAATAAATATTTGTCTATCTTAACGAATGAACTATTAAACTGTCTTCTTCCTTTTCACCACTGCTAGATCCTGGATTTTCTTTTACTTCATCGATTATATCCTGATTAGTCAATTTTTTAACGATTATGACATCATTATCAAAACTTACAAAACAGTCAGCGTCTATTGCTGTCGGAATATCACATCCAATAAATATTTGTCTATCTTAATGAATGAACTATTAAACTGTCTTCTTCCTTTTCACCACTGCTAGATCCTGGATTTTCTTTTACTTCATCGATTATATCCTGATTAGTCAATTTTTCAACGATAATGACATCATTATCAAAACTTACAAAACAGTCAGAGTCTATTGCTGTCGGAATATCACATCCAATAAATATTTGTCTATCTTAACGAATGAACTATTAAACTGTCTTCTTCCTTTTCACCACTGCTAGATCCTGGATTTTCTTTTACTTCATCGATTATATCCTGATTAGTCAATTTGTCAATGATTATGACATCATTATCAAAACTTACAAAACAGTCAGAGTCTATTGCTGTCGGAATATCACATCCAATAAATATTTGTCTATCTTAACGAATGAACTATTAAACTGTCTTCTTCCTTTTCACCACTGCTAGATCCTGGATTTTCTTTTACTTCATCGATTATATCCTGATTAGTCAATTTGTCAATGATTATGACATCATTATCAAAACTTACAAAACAGTCAGAGTCTATTGCTGTCGGAATATCACATCCAATAAATATTTGTCTATCTTAACGAATGAACTATTAAACTGTAACGTATTAAACGATGTCTGTTACATGCACTTCCTATAGACCTTAACCCGGGATTTTGTTTTTGTACGTAATAACGTGAAATCCACCTTAAACGGGGCTGTCTTAACGGAAGTTCGCTGTATATCAATTTCATGACAATCTGACTGTATTTGCGTTAGAGCACCGACAGCCGCAAAGAGACAGACGAACGCACAAACCGAATTCACAAACTCTTTTCACCTATGTTGTAAAATGTTTAAAAGACATTATAGATTTCGAAATAATTTTCATCCATTTAAGTACAAATTTTTATGAGATATGAATTCAGATCCCAAATTTTTTAATCTGTGTGTTTAAAAAAGGCAAGTCTGAAAGAGTTAATACAAAAGATAACAACTTTCCTAGTTTAACAACTTTCTTAGTTTAACAACTATATAAATAGCATCTTCCCTTATTTAACTATTATAAAATCGTTATAATTTACTTTTCAAATATCTGCTGTTATTTTAATACTGTCTGTCTTAGAATGATTAACTGTTTTAATAATATTATCTTCCCAAGTCCTTTTTTTTAAAGAGGAAAGCAATTAACTAGACAGTATTTACTTTTTTAATTTTAATTTGTTAATGTTCTTTTTCTTATTAACCGTTTGAAAACCATTAATTTTATACATTCAAATCTTCCTAGAAAATTAATTTTTTTTGTTGTCGCTATATTATGTCTCACTAATTGAGCATTTTCTTATCAAATAAATTACCGGAATGCTTTTCTTAAAACAAACTTCAGGTATTTTCTAAATTGCTTCTCATTTATAAATATACTAACTTTACTAATATTACATATATATAATAATATATACTTTACTAATATTGTGTATTTTTTTTAACTTCAAAATACATGTTATTTAGAGATTTAAAGGAAAAAAATCTTCACGCAGAGGCGCAGTAGCGAAAAATATAGACAGCAAAGTCTTAATTTTCGAAACTCTTTCCTATTCTCTTTGTGCTAGTTTTCTTTATTTATTTCGATATATATATATATATTTTTTTTACTATATTGTAGTACGCTGAATAAAAAGATAAATGTTTTTTAATCTACGACAATATAATATAACCATAGAAAAAGATGTAAAATAACCTCTTCCGAATTATCTATGATTCCAAAAAGCGTTCTTTTATTTTTTGAAACATCGAAAAGCAAAATATTTTCCAGATTTATAAAACCAAGGAGTTTTTTTTTTTTTTTTTTTTTTTTTTTTTTTTTTTTTTTTTTTTTTTTGCTGCCACTGTTTTTAGGAATCGTTTCCGAGTAGTTTTTAAAGAGTACAGTAGAAACTCTTTCATCCAAAACTCTTTTAACCGAAACTCTCGGTTAACCAAAATCAATTTTTAAAGTTTTTCTTGTTTTTTACTGGCACATTCCTTGTGTGCAAAATCCATTTTGTAAGCTTTACTACTATTTTTTAACTATCATATTCATTGCATTCAAGCGGTCCTTTCCGAACTACGAGTACACATAAATCTTTTCGATCGCCTTTCTTAGAGTTCCTTTGAATTTAACTTGAGCTCCTGTAAGCTACGGAGTGGGACGAAGAAAACGAACAAATTAGCAATTCTGAAGCTTTTGAATGTTTTGCAGAAGGTTTGGCATAGCTGGAGTAGCAGAAAGACTGATAGTAGTGAGCTAATAACTCTAAAAAAACACCCTGATAGAACTTCAAAGCAAAGGCAATGGAAACTGCGACAAACAAAACATTGTTTCAAACCCTTGTGAAATACGAAAAAGTATTTAATTTCAAAATTAAAATTCAGGTTATTTAATCTTGTTTCTATTTTTTATTTGCTTTATTTTTATTAAGCACTTATTACCATAATAAGAAATAGCGGATTTATTTCTCCTTAATCTTAAAATTGAAGCATTCTCGATTTTCCGAAAGATGGTCGGCCCCTATTACTTCGTATAATCGAGGTTCTACTGTAATTCAAACAGTTTTAGATAAGCGCATGCGCGAGTACCACTTTATTATGGACTCGCTTGCAGTGCCACCTTCGTAAAATGGCGACTTCTGAGCGTAAAGCGTTATTGCTGGGCTGAAGATTTAAAACCCGTTAGAGCCATGCGATTTTTTTTCCGTGGGGGCTTTATAAAAGATCGTGTCTACGCTCCGCCGCTACCTAATGATTTGCCAGAGTTGAGACACACAATAGAAGAGACCATTGCTTCGTTTACTCCGTACTGGTTAACCGAAATGTGGAAAGAATTGAATTTTAGGTTGGATATGTGCTGTATGGCTAAAGGTGTACCTATTGAATATTTGTAAGAAATACTAGCTTAGTTTCCTTTCAATTGTATGTATGATTTGTTGTAACTAGTCTAAATTAAACTGTTATAATATACCATTGAAACTGGGGCATTCTTTCATGGACGCGCTGTATAATTTTTTGTGTGTATGGTTATTAACCATTTGGAAAAATGGTTATTGTCCTCCGTCAGAGTAGGAAATTAAAAACATATCTGAAGCGTTTTATTCGTTGAATCCGCATTTTATTCATTTTCTTATGGGTCTATACAGTAATCTGTATTTTCCCTTTACTTTCAACAGAGATGGGTGCTTCTGTTGCCACCATGACAAAAAAGTAATAAAAACTACAAAAAAAATGAATAACTCAGAAACAAATTGAGATAAGGCTTTCAAACAAATTGCATTTAAAAGTACATTTTTTTCTCTATACGACGGTGTAAAAAGTAATAGTTTGGGATGTTTAGAAGTTTAAGAATGAAATTTCATTTAAAATTGGTCCAGAAATATTAATGTTTAATCCATGGCGTACGTAAAGTATGATCCACTCCGTGCAATTTTTTATGTATTAAATTCTAGTCTTTGAAAAAATCATTTACCAAATGGTCGTCGTAATTTGTTAAATTGCATTTTTTTTTATTATACTTCCGTAGATTAAGAAACATTTGTCTTTTTAGGTGCGTTCGTAATTATATAAATACGTATAGCATTTATAGCCGTCGTTCAGTCCGCCTGTCTGTCTGCGCATAACAGAGCAAAAACTACCCAACCGAATGATCTGAAATTTTAAATATATAAATGTTGCAACAATTTGTCGAGTCATTTCAAATTTTATGAAAATCGGATGTATAGTTTAATGACAAGGATAGTCAAAAGTTTTCCGTTACATTACGGCCAATGGGAAAAAATTATTACAAGTGCATTTTAATGATGTTACAGCCTTCCGAACAGAATGCAATTGATAAGCACTTATAAAGTGCACTAAAATATGCATTCAGTACAATATACGGTGCAAAAAATATTTATAAAACTAGTTATAGTGCGAACGCATCTCATTTGCCACGTTTGACGAGCAATTTCCAACTTGTTTTTTTACAGCGTACTACAATATAATAATATATATATATATATATCGAAGCAAATAAAGGAAGCTAACACAGAGAAAGACAATAGGAAAAAGTTTCGAAAAATAAAGAGGCAAACTAAGAAAAAAGGTTGAACAAATAACAAATGTAAGCTAAGCACAAATGTCAGATTCAATGACCTTTTTAGAAATATCTTCAGTCCTTCAGTTATTTTCTTACTTCTTTTAATAAACACTTCTTTAATACAGATTGGGGAAAATGACCAAAATATTATGGCATTGTGCTTAAATTTACAGATATCATTAATTAAAAGTGCTAATCAAATCTACGTTAATTTACCTTTTTTTAACTTATTAATGTAAGGAAAATAGCTGATGCAGACGCACTGAAAGAAAGAACTGATTATTATTATTATTATTATTATTATTATTAGCTAAATATCAATCTTTTTTTTTCCTCGGGAAAATCAGTTCTTTTAAATAAGGTTAATTAACCCCTTAATTCTCGCTCCCGTCATATTCTCGGGCTGTGTCTTTTACTCAGATTGTTTGATTCCCACAAGTTTTATAAAATGGTGAAATTGGCTATATTTTAGTATCGTTTTTCCTGTCATTCAATAAGGTGAATATTTCTTTTTCATAAAAGTGGTGCCAATAAACAATTTGAATTTTTCAACCGTAATTTAATTCGAGCGTTAAGGGGTTTAAAAAAATAGCATTTTTTCCGAAATCGAGTAATTATTGGATTTTTTTTATTATTATTTCTTTCTGAACAAACCAAGAAATCAATTTCCAGTTCAGCTATAGCCAAAACTATTTTTAACCCTTTGTGTTCGAGTGTCGGCCTATAGCCGCTCAAGCTTTATATGCGTGATTTTATTTTTATATTCTATTCGCACCAATATTATTTAAAAGTACAATCCTTAGTAATTTTTTTTTTTTTTTTTTTTTCTGCATTTGCATTTGTTGCCTAAGTACGAGTAAAACTTTTTCTTAAAAAAAGGTGGTGCTAACCGAATAAATTCGTGTAACAGATGCCTGTGCTTGGGACGAGTACTTCGACCGTTAAGTATTAAGAAATAATGAAAATCGCTTCAGTAGTTCCCGAGTAAAAGGTACTTAAATATCAGTTGTTTTTAAAAGAATTTTGAAATTGTTGTTGCTCCCTAAATGTTATAAAATTCTTTACGCGAATCTTCTTCACAAAATCTCTTGCCTTTTTAACTACGATGCAAAAGCAAAACTTCAAAAGTACAAGGTCAACAGGTGTTTGGTGCAGTGTTACCTTCGAAATATGTAAAAATTTATGGAATGACAACAGAAAAAATGAAATGCAAGTAGCGTCAACACATCATTTGCAACTCAAATAATTTCCGTAGACAATTTACGATCAGTTTACAAAACAAGCTGCGGCAAATATACAGCAACGTATAGAAATTTCTACGTCATTCAAGACATTTTGAAAAGCTTCATTTTTGAATTTGTTTTCGATTTCAGATAATTTTTTTAAATTAAGGAATACGATGATACCAAGGTATGTATATTTTACAAACCAAATACTTCAATAACATTGTGTTATTTTTAATAGGATGAAATACGAAGAAGAAAAATAATGTTTGTGAGACATTTTCCCTATTATCCGGTAAATCTATGATGATGAACCCTTTCAGGGGCAAGTATTTGTGTTTCTGTAATGTTGCATTCCCGCCGGATTTTTCGAAAAATTTTCTTCCAAAATAAGGAAAAGCATTTTTACAACATTCTTCCACCAAAGCTATAAAAGTAAAATTTAGTTAAAAGTTTCTGGTGAAAATCTTGATTAAATTTATGTTGGATATATATATATCCCACCTCCCCTGAAGGGGTTAAAAAATACTTTTGCCAAAAAGTAATTTTTTAAAATAAATTTGTATTGTCATTTTAATCGATTTTGACTCTGTATCTCTTACAATATAGATATAGTATACATACATCATTTTCCACTCAAATAACTTCCGATACTGGCGACTATTTTTTTTCTATTCTTTTAAGAAAGAAAAAAAAACAAATATTTACCATACAACCGCGGTGTTGCCAGTGGGCTACTTTTTTTAAATTCAGATTTCTTGATTGACACCACTTTTTTGAAATAGTAAAATTCGCCTTATTTGATGACACGTTAATTAAGGCGAAAACAAGGGGAATTTTACCATTTCAGAAAAGTGGTGCCAATCAAGAAATCTGAATTTTAAAAAAGTAGTCCGATGGCAACGCTGCGCATGCATAAGATCTTGGCAGTGCATAACAGCAATTTCAATAGAGACTTACAATAAAGTAATATTTTTTCTAAATAGTAGTTGAAATGGAATATAAATAAAGTAAAATGATGAATCCTTCTTCGTCAGTCATATTGCCATAATGACTGAAAGATAATTTAAAGACGAAATAAAAAAGTGTGATCTACCTTTAGAGCCTCGGATGGAATTTCTTATATCTTTTTAGAAAATACGCATAAAAAGTTGTTTTCGTAGGCATTTGGCTATACTTCATAATTTTAGAATTTTAATTTCTAATATAAATATCATTTTATTAATAAGAAAAAAACCCTCTCAAATAAAAATCCTGTGCGAGAAAAAATTCTTAAAAGTTGCTTTTTATGTAGTAATTTTCTAAATGTTTCTTCAAAGGTTTAATTTATGCTGCAAATACAGGGATGTTAAAACAGTACTTAAAAGTTAAAAACTTCTTTAGGCAATTTCAAGCAACCTGTGCAGATAAACTTTTGTATACATGCTACAGTTAAAGTAATTTTTGTATACATGCTATACCATATTTAAGTTGTTTAACCCATTAACTCCTTGAGGGACGCAATGATATGTTTATGAAGCCACCTAATTTTACTTCCCAAATGCCACACTTGCACCAGAATTTTATAAAAACATTTTAGGTTTATTATGTATGTGAAATACAGCTTTTTCATATTTCCTAATATATTTGTTTGTAAATTCCGGTGCCGATTATTAAATTCAACATATTAGCAAAGGAAGTGCTTTTCCCCTGAAAGGGTTCAAGACTGACATTGCGCTTTCGCAACATTATATTTGAGATTTTTTACTTTTTTATACCAGTAAAAGAGAAAAGTAAAAATTACCTTACTTAATTAACGCATTTCAATGATTCATAAAGTAAAAATAAGTGTTTAACGAAAAGTGGTGTGAACTGAATAAAAGTCCTGTAAAACATGCTGGTTCCCTTAATGAGTTAAAAATAATGGGTCCAGGCTTTTAAATTAAGTATTTTTTATGTTTACCTAACATTTTTCTGTCTTAGTATAAATGCATCGATTTTCTGAAACATCAGCTTCATGTCTTAAAAGGAAAATTTTCATGTGTCGCTTCAGAAAAGTAATATTTTCTTATATATGAAAATGGTGATTTAGAAAATCGATGCTGCTATTTTACTTTATAAAAATGTTGGTTAAATATAAAAAGATTTAACTTTAAACAATTGATGCACAAAGCTAATTTATTTGTAAAAGTGTCAGACACGTCTCCATGGGTTTAGCATATAGGAACTTTATCGAGCTAAATAAAATTACGAATTTTTTGTTTACGACATTTGGTTTTTAGATTTTTCTACGTTTTGATCTATTTTCATTTTGATACAATAAAAACATTTTTGTTGATCAGGACCACTTTTCCACTTGATAGCCCTTTAAGAGCGTCAAACCTTCCTTAATCCATACGTGTTCAATCTTTAATACTGACACATAAATGCTTTTAAATGAAGAGCGAACTTCTTAACACTTGCATGATTTTTATTTTGTTTCAAAAAAATTATATATGATTCTCTAGAAAATTTATAACACAGAAAAAATAATGAGAAAAATCAGAGATACATTTTTCGTATAATGCGTCAACCTTTTCTTATATTGCGCATCTGCAATACAAGTAAAAACTAAAATATTACAAATTAGTAAATATTTTAATACGTATGAATCTAAATATATTTTATATAATTTTTTTGTTTTGTAAAACTTAACCCTTAAATGCATAAATTAAATTTTTAGAATTATGTTTTTTACTCTTATATTAAAGATTAGACACCAGAAATTTTAAGATAGATTTTTAAATTTATATTTTTGTAATTTTTATATCGTTAATATTTCTATATAAATATACTAGTCACAGAGAATTAAATAAAAAGTGATGTAAATATGCATCACTATGCATTTAAGGTTAAGCGATTAAAATCAAACGATTGGTTTAACCCCTTAATTCTCGCTCCCGTATTATTCACAGGCTGTGTCTTTTATTCAGATTGTTTGATTCCACCAGTTTTATAAAATAGTGCAATTGGCTTTATTATGGTATCAGTGTACCTGTCATTAAATAAGGTGAATTTTCAAAAAAGTGGTGCCAATAAGCAATTTGAATTTTTAAACCGTAATTTAATGCGACCGTTAAGGAGTTAATCAAATGAACTACCGAAATTGCAGTAAGTAACGAAGTGATGCATTATTCATGAACTTGATTCATTAGAAACTTCTTAGCCCGAAAATTAATCAGAGTTTTAATTATAAATGAATCGTGAATGCAGTTATCAGCTATTTTATTCTCCTTGAAATAAGTAAATGAGTAACTCATTAACAATGGTACTTCCAACTTTAAAGATCCTTAGCATTTTTAAACTAGAACGAAAAATCATGCATCATACTTAAATTATGAAACACTTTCCAACGCTAACATAATATTAATAAGAAATTTTATTATTTCATATACAATGAAATGAGATATCTTTAAACCCTTTCAGGGGCACGCAATAATGTCTCCGTAATATTTAATTCTCACGGAATAATCTGAAAATTTTACTTTAAAATAAGTAAATGCAATATTTTCAACATTTCGCCCTCAAGGTTAAAAATATAAAATTTAGTTAAATGTTTCTTGTTCGAATCTTGTTTAAATTAGATGCCCCTCAAGGGGATAAATGAGCAAATTAAAAACCCATAACTCGGTAAAAATCCATTTTCACCAATTGCCGTCTATATCCTGAAATGCATGTGAATTCTTTCGTGTAACCTGTATATGATCTATCGAATCTCGTCACGTAATACACAAAAAATTAGATAAATTTTAAATGGCGATCCATAGCGGAAAATCCATTTCCAGTAATTACCTATCACAAATGGATAAACCCTGGCTTCCCGGTTACAGAATATAGGTTGAAACCATCATATAAGGTAAATGCACGAGTAGTGGTCCACTTAAGGACATTTGCCTAATTATTATTATAAATTCCGAAAGATATGTATTTTTTAGCCTAGTCTTAACCTTCATGTATCAGAATAAGCATTGAAAGTTTCAAAATATATTCCTCGGAAAAAATGGAAAATAAAAAAATGTTACCTTCCTCTAGGCTCCAGTAGTGGACCAAGTCAATTTCTGATGCAAGAGGCTTTTAAGTTTTAAGCTTATCCAACAAATTATTTGCAGTGTAAAAGAGTACATCAACAGTAGTTTAATTTAAAATAAAACATAATATTAAAGAAACAATGTTTAAAATAAAAACTCATATCTTAATGGAATCTCTAAGAATTTGCCAAACAATCTGTTTTTGAAGACACTCCAGAAAATAAACAAATGTACCAGCAGAAAGAAAAAAAAAAAAAACAATTATTCCAGACAGTTGGTGGAAAGTTAACATTTGAGGATGTTAGCCAATCAGATTTGCTTCAGTCCTCTTACAGAAATGCATTGTGAGCATGTTTTTAAACTTTAAAAATGAGTGGCCCACTACTGGTACGTGGCTCATTATAGGTGCATTTACCTTACATATTATTTATGATGTCAACATCCTTTTTTCTCGGCACATATCAAAGGCACAGCGAAAACGTATCAGCAAGTTTGCGGCGAGAAAAATGCCTTTCCTCGCAACAATGCGTTAAAATAAAGTTTTGAAACATATTAAAACTGATACTTTCGGCGGCAAGATGTAGAAATTGCCAAGCATCACTATTTACAATCAGACTTTTTATTCTGTTCATTTCAATGGTCTACGCGCGTAGTTCGATTACATGCCTTAATTTTGGTTTTTATTCATATTTTATAGTTTTATAGACTGATTGACGAATGTTTTAATTTTGTTATGGAATATAAGCTGGAAACAAATCTTGAACTATTTATATTAATTTAAGTGCAAACGGATTCATCTTTCGTAAATCGTAATCGTCTGCCCGCGATAGAAATAAGTTTGAAAAAATTCATGCTTGAAAATTATTTTTTAAACAATAAAAATCGAATAAATTGCGATATAGTTTTCAAACAAATTGCATTTGAAAGTAACATTTGTTTCCCCATTCGACTGTCTAAAAATTGAAAATGTGGGTTAGTTAGAAGTTTTAAAAATTTCAATAAAAGTCAAATTTATCCGTCTGTTGTTGCCACCGTCAAAATGACGCCAGTGTTACGGACGGACACTTTTTTTCTTTATAATATGGACACTAAGTCCTGTCACCGAGTTCTTCTTTACGTCTCTGTTAATAAACGATAAATGCTACGCACTCTGAAAATCTAAAAAAAAAATGTTTGAATGCACCGATCTTTTTTAATTTCATTGTGTTTGAGGTATCATAACATAGATACTCATAGATCATAATAGAGTTCTTTTGTGCATACCCTTATAAACAAAATATAAATATTATTTATTCTATACTCCTGAGAAAGCATGTCTTAGTGCACTTCAGTGATGTCCCAGATAGCATGAACATTAGCAGCAAGTTTGATTTTTTCTGATATTATCTTGCCGTGACAAATTTGAATTGGAAATTCACAGCAAATCTCTCGCAAGGTGTACCATCACCCACTTGCATGAGTAGTTTGTTGTGTAAATGATAGCAAGACTGTCTTTAATTCACGAAAGCAAAAACTCTCTCTCTTGAGAGAATAGACAATCAGCCGATACGCAGAAATTGCAGAAATTTTATTTGACTGGCACCGCTTTTTTTAAACGCTATACTTATGAAATACCAAAAAAGGCTCGATTTGAAGTGTACAATTATTACCCTAACTTGTTTATGGTAGTAAAAACAATGCATGCACCTAAACGGTGCGTATGCATCAATAGGCCTGATCAGGTCTATGGACCCCTTCAAAGGGATTAAACTGTTAGTGTAACAGTTAAAGTTGCATGAACAGATTACTACTTTGCAGTAAGTTTGCGCAATTTTTGATTACTTGCTGCCGTTAATTTGCAATAAATTTGATACAGCATGAATTTAACTTGCACGACAAGTTAGCTGCAAGTTCAAAGTGTGGTGACTTCGGCGTTTACGCTATCTTGCTGCCGTCTTGTTATGAACTTTCAGTCTTGTCATTGTGAGCTTGCTGCAACTTTGCAGTTTTTCAATGCAAGACTTCTGCAAACTAAAAATGCTATGTGGGATATAGCAACCTCATTATTTTTTAAATGTCATTACATCAATAAAATGCACCCCAAACGATTTTTCTTCATCGACCATAATATAACGGAATTCTTTTCTGTGTCCTAGTAAGAGAACTGTAAATGCTACACATTTTATTTTCAATACCAAACGTCTACCCCATTAAAATCCGTTGCGCGAATCTATGTAACTTCAAAAATTCGGAAGCCACAAGACGCAGGGCTACGAAATGTGGCACACGGGTTGCTGGTAGGGGGTCCATGAACGATTGGGACAAAAAATTCGAAAATTTTCAATAGATTATTTTTCTATGTGTTTGAAGAATTTTTGCCTTTTTTATGCTCAACCCGTAATCGCGCGAGTTCTAACCAATGTGAGATATACATATTGCGTACGCCACGCTGCAATACTAAGAAGCTGTAGCGGGTATTACGCTAATTCTTTTACCTCGTATGCAAATAATTAGAGATTATTTAATTGCGCTTAATTATTACCTTTTTTAAAACAAATAAAGAAAAACATTTTATAACATCAACAAAACTTTTTATTCTATTTATTCCCTTATTCCAAAAGATAGCGTTTTATCGTCTGCTGCCATAGCAAAATGACAACTTAAATTTCGTTTTTAAAAATGCACAGTAGTAGAAAAATATTTTTCTAAATAGAATAGTTATTTTTAATTTTGGTTTTAGAATTAAATTCGTGAACTCCCGTGCGTAGAACGGGTTAAACAGCTAGTTCTATAGTAAACATCGATACCATATAAGGAATTACATGACAATCCAAGTATATTTATGAGTGTTAGAGCACGAACAGATGGTAGACAGACAGGCAGCAATCAAACCGAAGTCATAAACCCTTTTCGGTAATTACGCATTATCGTGGCCAGCAGAGTCTGACTAATGCAGGGACTAACTGGCCCTGCATTAGTCAAATAGGGGCTAACTGGCCTATTTAACTAGCCCCGGCACGCCTGTGGGGGTGTTGGGTAGGGTGGGCCGAAATAAGCTAAAAAAAATTTTTTTCGAAATTGATTTTGGCATAGTACGTAAAAGTTGTGTAATGGGACAGTTAGAACTCACATTTTTTTTTTTCAATATTGCTCAATATTTAGCCGCGCCCCTCTGACATTGAAAAACAGACAAAAAAGAGAAAAATCGTTTTTTGTGAAAAAATATATTTTTTAAAATATTCCAAAATTTTTACTGGCATACAATGAAAATGTGACACAATGGGTCAGTTATAATCCACAAAAATTTTTATCAATTTCCCTCAATATTTACCCGCGCCCCTTTGACATCAAATATTGGAGAAAAATATAAATATATCGGATTTTTTAAAAAACTGTTCTAGGAAAATTACTTTTCGAAATTAGTATTGACATTAATTGATTAATTAAATAGTACTATAAATAATAATAATAATTCTATAATTATTATGTAATTTAACTTTTTATTCATTTTTTTACAAACTTAATACAAGCATTTTTTTTTTTTTTTTTTTTTTTTTTACTCCCAGACAGAATACAGATTAGAACAAAAATCTAGAAATTTGAAATGTATTCAATAATGCATGATGAAAATTGAATGTTAGGTGTTAGAGTAATATTGTCCTTTGTTGTCGAATGTTGGAAGTTCTTTCCTTGTTAGAAGCTTGGCACGAATATATCCCAGATAGCATGAACAATTGCAGCAAAATTAATTTTTTCTTGATATTTTCTTGTCACGACAATTTTGAAGTAATAATATGGCTGCAAGGACACTACTGGGTAGACGGAATATAATCAATCGCTTTCTTGCAACGCAACTTTGCTCTAAACCTGATACAACACTGTCATAAAATAACGACGTAAATGAAAAATTCCTTTTGTTGGAAGGAGAACAGATATAAACGCGCATGTGCGGAAATTTGACAAAGACAAAATTACAACACTTCTTTATTGAATCCCATGAAGCAGCGCCATTGGATTAGCGTTCAAGTAAAGAACCCAGATATAAAGGTATTTATTATTTTAATTATTCAAATGTGATTCAGATATTTTTGTATTTTCTCTGTACAAACTACAACTTATTTCGTACAGAGATTCTAATAAATTAAAAAGTTATGTTTATTTACTGAGGGATGCTTACATTTTTTTTAAAAATAGTTTGGTTTTGGTCAATGTTAAGGCATTATTGAAAATTTTAATTTTTAAATGAATTTTTCTCAACTTTAAGGGGAATTTCTAAGATATCGTTTTAATTAATATTTGCTTTTTTTCTTGCTCATGCCGATCGAGCAGTGTTGAATTCAGATTTTTTCTCCGGAAGCAATTTCTGCGGCTCTGGAGGGGGGGGGGGGGTGACATTTTAGAGATTCGGTGTGGAAATTGCTTATTAAAAAGCATAAAATCTCAAACCTTCCGGGGGAATGCCCCTCTTCATGAATTCAGCAGTGCGTTCGAATGTATTTTAAGGTTATTAACAGTGTTTCCTTCCGGCGTCAGTTTTAATTCTTTAAAATTTTCTCTTTTCTTTTGACATAACTGCTTGTTAATCGGATGTGTATAAATCTTTTTATTTCCTGTTTTTCTTAAATTTTAAATACGAATATTTTGAAATTGTTAATTTTTCGCGTCAGCAAACCTGGGCTTGAAATGTGCCGGAGCAAATCGGAACAATATTCCGGTTCGTAAAATTATGCCAAATATTCATCTGGTTTGCAGTGTTGTAATCGTAAAAAAATCAGAGGGTGTACGCTAAAGTCATGAACTTCGTGTCTAGAGTATATACGATATAGATTTATTCGAGAAATCGGGGGTATACGGAGCTTTTTTAAAAAATCCAGAAGGTATACGGCGTATACCTTCGTATACCTTCCAATACACTCCGGCTGTTTTGTGAAATTATGGTAAATATCGTTCCGATTCGGTAACACATATTATTATTATAGTTTTATACATATAGCTTTTATTGTGCTGACTATAACTTTTTTGATTATTTTGAATTTTGAGTTGATTTTTATTAGACATAAATTTGCCTAACACTTAAAAAAAAATTGTCAAACTTTGAAAAATAGATTTCCGACTCCTGAATTTTTCCATTTCGAGTCCTGCCGCAAACAATTGTACTGAAACTTGATTGGTAAGTTTTTTTTTTGCAATGAATTAGAACTAAATAACTAAAATGCATTGACTAATCACTTAAACCCTCCCCCCCCCCCCCCCCCCTCACAAAAAAAGTTATAAAATAGCTTTTTGTGATACTTAAAACCTCGGATACCATAGCACCAAAATATTATTTTAAGGGGTCTTGTACCTTTTAAACGCGTCGAAAATTTACGAAAAACTACAAAGTTTGAATTAGTCTATCTTCAAAGCCATTTTTTGTATAAACATGAAATTTTGGATATTGATTAAACAGATTGTGGTTTGTAATATGCTACCATTAGAAATTTATTAACCCTTTACAGAATTTGTGTATTGTTGAAATCAAAATAGCTCTTTTTTTATCCCATAAGTCATTGCGCGCATGATATCTTGAGAAAGTATGTATAGATATGTATGAAATTCGGTAAAGATACTAATCATATATGTGTGTTTAAAATGATCTACTCTTAGGCTAAAATTATTTCATTAACTACATTAAAAAAATATTTTCGTAAAAAAAAAATAAAAATTTTGTATTTTTAATGAATAAAAATAGTCATAACTAAAAATATTACCATTGTAAATACTTAAAAGTAGATCATTTTAAACACACATTTTAAACTCCTATACCGTCCCGTCCCTGATGCTGATTATTAAATTTGGAGCTGTCTGTATAAAATTGTTTCAATAAAAGTAATTCGATGTAATTTTTTTCCGAAACTGGGACAATTGTTTAATCTAAATATTGTGCAAAAAATTAACCTGCACACATTTTTACGGTTGATATTATTCTTTGAACTCTGTCCCTGGGTTTTACATCCTTACCGTCCCCTTGCTAAACTTGTACAGAAAATCACTTCAGATGCAGCCACAGAATTTTTTTCAAGTTTTTTCTCATGCAGAAGTATGCTAGAGAAAGAATGTCTAAAATTCTTTGACAGGAAATTTACTGCAGAATTTAAATCAGCATTTAAATATCAATTTCAAGATCGTGGCTTTATTGGTAGTCTTACCGTCCCCAAGGTTTATTTCTGCACTTTTCGAGGTAAATTAAGAAAAAAAAAATATTTAATCCAATGTTAACAACTGTTTCTAGAAATCAATGAACATTGTGGCTACCACTTAGTCTTAACATGATTTTCCTAAAAATAGGTGATAATTTTCCTTACCGTTCCATCCTTACAGTCCCTTTTTTCCTATACCGCTCCCCCCCCCTTTTTTTTATCTTACCGTCCCTTCTTTAATACCCCTTTAAGACAATGTTATACAAAGATTCTGTATTAATTGTACTACATTTTTATTATTTCTTATTTGAATGTCCTGTGGGTACTATGCAAATTCATTATAAGTAAAAATGTAGAAGAAAATAAAAAGTTATAGTGGTAAAATGGTAAGGAAAATTAAACTCGCAAGTTTAACTTAAACCGCAGTTAAATAAAAAAATTTTCGCTGCTGACCCTTTTTTCTTTATTTTGAATCATTAAGGCATTTGTCTAACAGATTAAAATGTGATTTTAGCATGTTTAATTTCACCAGATTTTTATTCCCGAAAGTCAAAAGTTTGTGAGAATGCCCCATATATACTCGTAGTCCTCAGGTATCCTATGCAAATATATATATTATTTAAGCTGTATAGCATTTTAGCTGTAAAGATTTCTCCCATATACTAACGTTAGACTTCGAGTTTCTTCGCGTGACTAGTGTAGGTTATGTATAATTATGTAGTGGATTAAGTATATGTATATGTACTGTTATGAGACTAATTCAGTTACGCGAAAACACGCCGTTCGCTAATATTAATACAATGGGGGATTTTTTAAAGGTATTTTCGTTTGCATTTTAATATCTTATTTTTTTTTTTTTTTTTTTTTTTTGTATTTGAAAGCTGAGGTGGATCTGTATGAAGATTCTTTTGCACTTTTTTTTTATTTTGTTTACAAGTATTTTTAATTAGAACACTTTCACTTTCGGAATCGGTTTCGAAAGTGAAAGCATCCTCATAAAAAAGTCCTGCAAACAAAATCGAAAAAGTAAAAAACGGTCAAAAAGTAAAAAAAGTCACTCCCACTTTAGGCACTGTTTATATTGTTGGCCGCTATAGTGCAGGCACATTCACTATCTCAAACTGCCCTTAGTTTTTAAACTAGGTGGGGTGGCGGCATAACCCGGGTTGGCGGCATTCCCCCGGTCTCCCCTACCCCATGTCGATAACTTTTATCGTGAATTTGTACTTTTTTCGATTTTGGTTGCAGTTTTTTTTATATAAGTATAGTTTCATTTTCAGTACTGATTCTAACCGGTTTCAAAAGTAAAACTATCTTGATATGAAAAACTGTAACCAAAATCGAAAAAGTACAAACGCACGATAAAAGTTATCGACTTCACGTACTCTATGCCAAAAATCTTTTAAAAATATTAAAATGCAAGCGAGAAATCTGAAAAGATTTTTCCCACAGGTTTAACATTAGCGTTAAAATTTCTTCACGTTACTAGTTTTAGCCCTTTACGCGGAAAAACTCTAAATCTAACGTTAAACCTATGAGACAAATCTTTACAGATTTGTCTCGTTCACTTTTGGAAGAGGTTGGAACTTGTTCTGAAAGTGAAACTATTTTCGTATAAAAAAACTGTAACCAAAATCGAAAAAGTACACAACGCTAACCATAGGTTGAACATTAGTGATCAAATTTCTTCCCGTGACTAGTGTAGACCCTTTACGCGGAAAAACTCAAGTTAAATCTATGAAAAAAATCTTTACAGATTTCACATTCGCATTTTAATATTTTTAAATAATTTTCGTTAAACAGGATACCTGAGGTCGATATCTATTGTTGTGAGTTTGTACTTTTCTATTTTGTTTGCATTTGTTTTTTTTTTTTATATGAGGATAGTTTCACTTTCACAACGCGTTCCAACCAGTTCCAATAGTAAAAATGTCCGCATAAAAAAAAAAAAAAAAAAAAATTACAAACGCATAACTATATATATCGACCTCAGGTATCCTATGCATATATTTCTCTCTCATTTAAGCTGTATATAGCTTTATCGCCGTGAAGATTTCTCCCACATACTTAGCATTAGGGTTCGAGTTTCTTCGCATGACTAATGTAGATTCTTAAGAACTTATTCAGTCACGGGGAAAAGAAAAAACGCTGATGCTAAGTCTATGGGAGCGTTATTTTCAAATATCTCGCTCAAATTTTAATATTTTTTGAATGATTTTTTTTCGCATAGGATAGCTGAGGACGATCTACAACCTGGCTAGTTTTTACAATTTCGATTTCGGTTTCAGATTCTTTTTTAAAAAATACAATTACTTTCGGAACCGGTTCCGAAATTGAAACTATCCTATTATAGAAAAGAAAAATATCAAAATCGAAAAAGTAAAAACTAGTCCGGTTGTATATCATCCTCAGCTATTCTAATGCAAAAAAAAAAAAAAAAAAAAAAAAAAAAAAAATCAAAAATATTAAAATTTCAGCGAGAAATTTGAAAATAACGCTCCCATAGACTTACCATTAGCGTTTGACTTTTTCCAAGTGACTAGTATGGGCTCTTAACCCTTTAAAACCGGGAGTTTTTTTGGTAGAAATTGAAAGTTTGGGTTTCCCCTTATCGATAGGATCGTATTTGATTGAAAAAAAAATATAAAAAAATACCCGATGTCAGGTTATGACAAGAGAGGACCCGCACAATTGTGTGGGTTCGGCCCATAGATCTACTAGTAAAATAGTTATTTTTACTATATCTATGGTTCGGCCTTAATGCAGCCGTTTTCGGGCTAAATCTACACAATTGTGTAGTTTGGGATTATGTGTGCAAATATCTAAAAATAAAAGTTTAAGCATAAAAAGTTCTTGTTTATTGAGATAACTTTCATAAGCCACAATGAAAATATTTGAAACAATTTTTGTTTTTGAACAGACCACTACAATTTCATTTTCTGAGACGTGCTCAATGCTCGCACCCCTCTTAAGAGCCTTTGACAAATAGTATGCCCTTCACTTCGTTTGGATTGTGCCATTGTGCCTAATTCTTCAAATTTCTTTTTTTTTTTTAATTTTTCCAGCAGCGGTATTTTGTTGAAATACCGATCGAAGTACATAAAACTAGGTCTGAACCAGAGTAAGGACTACAGCATGTCCTAAACCTAGATCCTTGTGGACCAGGTCTGTACTTTCCCACTGGTATAATACAAAATTTAAAACTATCCCAGATGATGCTGTTACAACAGAGTGTGGTTTGCTTTTTATATACTGCTTTACTGAGGCACGTCCTAAAAAAAGGAATCGTCTGCTCATCTATGGAAAATTTTCCTTGATCCCCTGGTAAATTCAAGCAGACACTACGGAATCTGTCGAGCATTTGCGGAACTTTCCATAATTTATTATTTATTCCTGGTGGTTTACTTGCTGTGTCGACAAAAAGGAATGAATTTATCAAACTTAAAAATCAATCTCGTGGTATGCATATAACTCATATAAAACTTATAAAGGCATCTATAACTCAGAGCAGAAACATACAATTCGTTACATGTGCATATTATATATCTAATACTATCCATTTTAAATAGAAATCATGAATAGTACAAACATATTAATTTAAAATTGGTCAGCTTTAAAAATGTAATTAATAAAAAATAAATTGCTAAAAACATAAGTTTAAAAAATTACTTAAAAATAAAAATTTTATACATTAGGAATTGTATCTATTTTGGAAATGGTAAATGCCGGACCCGCACAATTGTGTGGTTCATTTGTTTTTCAACTTTTCTGAAGCCTAATTAAATTTATCAAAGACAAAATCAATTAAAATCATGAATAAACTATATGAAAAGAAATATTAAATCTAAGCAAACACTATAAATCATATTTAAAAGAATTACGACAGTACATGCTTTTTGTCTATTGCTGTCAGATGATATGGTCTTTTTAAAAGCAGAAAATCTAACCCTGTATTGTAGTTGGTACCCCCTAATTGTGTTTTATCAGAACATCTAAAGCACATAAATGTGCAGATTTGGTTTTAAATCGCAGAAAAACAGGAAATAGTCATTCTCTTAATTTAGTATCGCCGCACAGTTGTGTGGGTCAGGGCTTAAAGGGTTAAGAGGCTACTTCAGTCAAGCGGAAACACCCATTCGCCAATGTTAATCCAATAAGAGAATTTTTTTAAGGTAACTCGGTTGCATTTCAATATTTTTAAATGATTTTTTTTATGTGCTTTCACTTTTGGAGCCGGTATAAACAGTGAAAAGAGTGAAAGTGTCCGCACAAAAAAAAAAAATAAAAAGAAAGAAATAAAATAAAATAAAAACTTCAACGAACTTAAAATAAAGTAAAAAACCACAGTTGCAGAAATTTACCTCAGCTATCCAATACAAAAGAAAGTCTTTTTAAAATATAAAAATACAAACGAGATATTTTAAAAAATATATCTCGTTGGATTAACACTAGCGATTCGGTCATTTTGCCTGAAGAGTTATAATTTGTGATCACCTTTAGAATTAATTCTAAGCAGAATTCTTGAAAACAGTAAAAATTTTAACTTATAACTTTTAAAATGCACTCTATTGTTTCTCTCTTTTAGGAGGCAAAGACACGGAAATAATATAGAGAAGAATGTTAAATAATTGTATGTTAATTTGGTAAATATTATGTTAATACTTTGTGTTAGAAACTATTATTTGTAACTGTGTGAAAATAAACTTTGTAATTTTATAGACTGTATTGTTTTATTATAACTTTGTTCTTTTTAAATTCTTGAAACTTTTCAAATATTTTGTTTTTGTGGAATTATATTTATTCAGATTTAAGAATAGGGAAATTTCAATTTTAAAATGAGTTTTTTTTTCCTTCTGGAAGTTAATAAGTTTTAGCAATATATTCCACTCTGGCCAAAAAGAAATGAAAACAAATTATATTTTCTTTAATAAAATTATATATGAAATTAAGATTGAGGGTGTGTGTTTATACTCATCTAGGTTGCATTGGTTATGTACATGGACCATATATTTTTAGATAATGTTTTTAATTACCTTCTAAGAATTAGAAGAGAATAAGCAACTAATTGAGAATTGGCGAGTCTAATAAAACTTCTAAACAAATTAAGGTATATTATTGGAAGTTATTAAGGCTTACCAGGTAGTTGAATGGTTAGCCCTGTGGCCTCCGATTCAACTATGTCGGGTTTAATTCCTGCGGGTGTGGTAGCGTATTTGTGGTGATTTGGAATCTATTTTAAACTATAAGTCCTTGTTTACTCGGTCTATAACAAATGTCAAGCATTTGACAAACCTTCGATTATATGGAATCCTGCCCAAAACTCGCACAACCTTCAAAAGTACGATTAGTAAAGGCGTACAGATAAAAAATATACAATCAAAAATTGAGTAGAAATGCGGCAACTAGTGACCATTCACCAAAGTTTGGGAAGAATTTCATTTTGATACTAAAAATGAATATTAGATGAGTCCTTAAAAATTAAAGTTCTTTTATCATGTTTTGGGGGCATTTTTAACTCAGGGAGCGGGAGGGACAAACTAAAATTTTTTTTAAGTATGTTAAGAGACAGGTATCGTTTATTATGTTCTTTATGATTACCATTTGCAAATTGATACGATCATTTGTTACATAGTTATGACAAGTTTTATGAATACGAAGTCGAAAACTATATAATTTGCTGCAGGTACCGTAGGTTTTTACCGCAGCAACTGATAACCATTCAAGAAAATTTATCTGGTAAGATCTGGTAATTTTGGCACTAGAAATGAAGATACGATGAGTCCCCCAAAATAAAGTTGTTTCATCGTGGGGTTCTTTTTGAGGAGGGGGGGGGGGCTTTAACACGGCATGGGCGAACAGAACTTATTTTTAAAATGTCAAATGGGGTATCGTTTGTTATGAATTTTTTTATTCTGAATCAAATGATATTGCACGCAAGCCGATATGATCATTGTTTACAAAGTTAGGCCAGGTTATAAGCAGTGGATTTTGGTAAATTTAATGACTTTGAAATAAACTCAAAATTATCCTGATTTTGATTATTGCTATTTTGAAGACGTTTAATAGTTTTGAGATGACTTAATATGATATAAAAAACTCTTTTTAAACGTAAAATAAATGTGACAAAACTACGCTAAAAAATAAAATATAATTTTCCACTTTGCATTGATAAAATCTTTTCTGTAACTTCCATATAAATGTTCGTATCGACTTGCGATAATGTTATTCAAATACATACGAAACGATATGCCACTTGACCTATTTAAAAAAAGTTGAATTTTGCTCCCTCGAGCTAAAAGCCCCCCCCCCCCCCCCTCAAAAAAAAACAAAACGGTAAAACAACTTTACATTTTGGAGACTCATCGGATCTTAATTTGTAGTGCCAAAACGAGGTTTGTCTCAAGCTTTCGTGAATAGCAATCACTTGTTTACTGTAAAAACCTATTTTACCTGTAAAAGACTTTGTATAAATAAAACCTGCCGTAACTTTGTAAGAAATGATCGTATTGACTTGCTGATGATTTCACATGATTCGGAATTATAAAAAACATAAAAAACAATATCCCATTTCACCTACTTATTTATTTATTTTTAGTTAACCCCCTCCCTGAGCTAACAATGCCCCCTTTTGCGCACAAAACATGATAAAACAACTTTATTTTTTTAGTACTCATTGGATCTTCATTTTTAGTATCAAAACGAAGTTCTTCCCAAATTTGGGTGAATGGCCATCTGTTGTTTCAAAAAATCCTATTTTACCTGTGTACTACACGCAAAAATTCAGAGAATTGACAACATTTCAATGAAATTACTACATATTTGCAGCTATACTTGTCATGACAAGATTCCGAGTTTGCAATTCATTTGCAGATGTTCTGACATGACAATATTGCAAATTTACAATGAGTTTGAAAATAGTCTGACATCGCAATATTACTAGTTTGCTATGATTTTGCAGTAAGATTGATGCAACAAGATTGCAACTTGCACGACAACTTGGCTGCAAGTTCAAAGTATGGTGACTTCGGAGTTCGCATAATCTTGTTGCAGTCTTGTTATGAACTTTCAGACTTGTCATGCTGAGCTTGCTGCAACATTGCAAGTCTGCAAAGTAAGATTGCTGAAAATTTTCTGCAAACTAAAATTGCTATCTGGGATCCGTCTCTTGCAGTGTCACCACAAACTTTCATTGCAGCTTCAGATATTAATTTAACACATCGTTCAACAGATTGCATGTGACATGGAAATTCTTCAAAAGTTAGTACTGGACACTGTTTTTCTTTGCACATATTTTTCAAGTCTTTGTTCTTTATATGAATTTTAAGAGGTGGCTCTGTTACAACAGTGTTAGACCAAATAATTAGATCAATATAATTGCCTGCTTCCAAATTGAGATTTGGAAGCTTGAAAAAACGCAATCCACCCAAGTTCTTCGTCTTCTTACCTCGGGCGCTGAGAATGCGCCTAACTGCTACTTCCCGGATGTGTTTTCTAGGATCATGTAGCATTGCTAATAATAGGTGTTCAGGATGCACAAAATATGCATTGTTTGAGAATACTTAGTAAATAATTTCTAATTACATATTTCACGAGTATTATAAGATTTTGTGACGGTCTTGGAGTGATAATGCATAACCGTAACAAACGGTTTGCAGTGTTTAGTCATCGTGCATGACTCAGTTTACCTGGGTCAGTCAAATATTGTTCCTCAGTACTTAGCTTTTGGATACCTTTCAGATCCATAGGCTGAAGAGTACCGTGAATTTAATCAAATTTGAACACTGGATTTTTTTTTTTTTTTTTTTTTTTTTTTTGCAATCTTTTAGAAGCTATCTAATAGGTCCAGATTATGAATACGGAACATTTGTGCAATCATCCATTTCTCGAATAAGGTGCCTTAGTGGCAACTCATTAATATGTAACAGATATATTCCATTGTAATGAGCCAATGTATGTCTCAAGCAAACGTATTACTCCGCCTTTCCATATAGCCGATAGGTTCTGCAAACACAAACACTGTAAAAAAAACCACTGCATATTTGCCAGAACAAACTCGATCGCAGTGAATGTGCTGTATCTTTCTTTGGTTTCCTGACTATATTAACATGGAAAATACAGTAGTTGCGTAAAATTAACAGCACAATGTGCTGGCAATTGGAACGCATTATTTTACAGCACAAATTGCTGGCGTCCAAATTGCCAGCACATTATGCTGTTAATTTTACGCAACTACTGTATTTTCCATGTTAATATAGTTAGGAAACCAAAGAAAGATACAGCACATTCACTGTGATCGAGTTTTTGCGCGAGATGAACAGTACTTTGTATTGTAAAAATGTCTTTTTTTTTTTTTTTACAGTGTATTATCGGTTTTTGTAAATGTGATAATACCTTGGGCTATTTCTTTTGCATTTTCACCAGCAGTTAACGATATATGACCTATATACTTTCTGCCGGTATCCTCTATTAATGCTATGTGTGCTTCTGATGTTAATTTTTGATGACCAGATATTTGTTCAAAGGTATGATCTTTGCGCCCATCAAAATACAAACTCTTAAGAGGTGTCACTTCAAATGCCCTTAAATCATTCCCCTTAGTTGTTTCCTTTTTTTTCTCTAGTTCCCTTCTCACTTTGTTTTTATCAACTATATAAATTTGTTTCTCAGGTGAAACTAAATCGAAATCTGCCAGTACTGCTGTAATAATTTTGGCCACTGTTCTACTTGAAGTACGATATTATTAAATGCATTTCAAATTTATTCATTTTGTTCTGATCTGAATTCTGTCTGTGTGCAATTCAATAAAAATATGTTTAATTAAAATTAATATGAAAAATATAAAGTCAATACCAATTTCGAAAAATAATTTTCATAGCACAGTTTTTTAGAAAATCCAATATATTTTTCATTTTTCTCCAATTTTTGATGTCAGAGGGGTGCGGTTAAATATTGATAGAAATTGATAAAAATTTTTGTGGATTATAACTGACCCATTGTGTAACATTTTCACTGTATGCTAATAAAAATTTTGGAAATTTTTTCAAAATATATTTTTTCACAAAAGAACGATTTTTCTCTTTTTTTCTGTTTTTCAATGTTAGAGGGGCGCGGTTAAATATTGAGCAATATTGATGAAAATTTTTGTGAGTTCTAACTGAGCCATTACACAACTTTTGCGCACTATGCCAAAATCAATTTCTAAAAAAAGTTTTTTCGGCCCACCCTAGTGTTGGGGCTATGGACTTAAGGGAACCTTCTACATTAGGAGACAAAAAAAAAAAGCAATTTTTTATGTTTTTTTTTTTTTTTTTTTTTTTTTTTGGTAAGAAAACTGCATGATGGATCTTTTTGAAATTTTAACCGTCTATTGTACATATCTTAAGGTATACACAAGAATTTTTTATTAGATTTTGTTGCTTCTACTCTAAGTTATAAACAAATATGTTCAACCACATTTTTTTGACACGGTGGGCAAGATTTAAAAAAAAACTACTCAATGGATCATCTTGATTTTTTTTTAATTAAAGCTTATTTAATTGCCTTCGATATGAATTAAAGCTTTTACTAAAATTATTTAAGAAAAAGGTTATTAACAAATAAAAACGAATTTTTTTTACATTTTTTTTTTTTTTTTAATCAGCCATTACATAACTTTTTAAAAATAAATTTATGGGTTCCTTTAATTTAACTAGAAGCTATACTCACGAAGTTTACGAAAAAAAAAATTATTTTTGTGTTTCAGATAATTCTACAAGGCGCTATCATGCCCACCGTCCAGATGAAATATTCCAAAGCAGTTGAACATATTTGCTTATAACTTAGAGTAGAAAAAACAAAATCTAATAAAAAAAATTCTTGTGTATACTTTAACATATGTACAATAAACTGTTAAAATTTCAAAAAGATCCATCATGCAGTTTTCTTACAAAAAAAAAACATAAAAGAGTGTTTTTTTTTTATGGTCTCCTAATGTAGAAAGTCCCCTTAATCAAGATTTTTGTTAAGAGAGTGCTAAATTTTTAAAATTGACAAATGTTACCACAATTCTTACACTCTCAAAGATTTGGGAAGGGGTGGTCTCTCAACTTCCACTCTCTGCTTTCCGTAACCCATACTCCCTCCACCCCCCACCCCCCCCCCTTTCAAAAAAGGAACGAACTACATCATCAGAAAATTAATGTTATAAAATTTTATACAAAAGGGCTTTAGTGCACTAGGAATGCGGTAACAACATAACAATTTAGGAATTTGTTTCTATTAGTATAAGGGTATGTCTGCACTTGCCTTTCCATATCATGGAATCACCCAAATGCATGCTGATGCAATACAAAAATTACATTTTAAAATGTGGTAGAAAAATTTATATTATGAAAAATAGCCAAGAGTGACTGAAAGACTTGTATTTATGGTTCAAAGGCTAATAAGAGCCTTTACATTTCTATACAAAAAAAAATAGTGTATTCTATCATCTGAAGTATATTTTCGCATACTTAACAAAGATGAAATTTTCGTTAGAAAATTCCGGTGCCAATGTGGCAATTAAGGAGTAAAATTATGTGATTGCATACCAGCATCACTGCCCTTCAAGGGGTTAAGGTTGTGACCATCTTTCTTCTGACACCCTGTATATAGATGTGAATAGTTCCTGTTTTGAAATTTATGTATATGTACAATAGATATGAAGTTTAGTACTAGTCACTTCAGCATAATTCACTAATAATTTCCATATATATAGATAGAAGGCGCCCACCCAGAATGATGCTTGTCCCGGGAAGGAGGTCTCAGGACTCTTTAAAAGTCGAAACAATGAAAAAAAAAGACCATTTTCAACATTTAATACAAGGTATCCAGCGAAAAAGACCTTGATTTCAAAATTAAATATCTCAAAAACAAAGTTCAATAGAATTATACGGTAAACGGTTTGTTTATTAGCTGAGCTGTAAAAATGTTATACAGAAGTTTAAAAATTTTGTTGCAAAATCCGTTAACAGATGGCGCTGCAATTCCAATGCTTATAAATTGTGCTTCGAAGTCCAGAGCACTAGCGTCTCATTCCTAGATGGTTCCCTATGGAAGGACGAAAAGTGGGAAGTCCACTTCTTAGTTGGGGTGATGCGCAGAAGCGGAGCCATGTGTTGACAAAATTGAGATACCTTTCAAATTTTCTTATAAGCTATTTCGGTCTGGATACCAGTATCTTTGTGGTATGTCTTTTCTCTCCTAATTTGTAGATAGTGGAATCGAATCCAAGCAGAGGAGGCTTTGAAAAAATTGGAATTCTTTACTTTTTAATATTTATTTAAATTGTGAAAAAAGTTTGAATAAAAAAAATTTAAGTTTCTAGTTTTAAAATTTAATTAAGCTAAAAGAAACACCTTTTTTTAAAAAAAAATCATTGAACATTTATAATAATGATTCATAAATCATTTTTTAAAATTGTAGAAAATAGTTTGAATGAAAAAATACAAAGTTTCTATTTTTTAAAACTTAATTAAGTTAAAAAAATAATTTTAATTTTAAAAACTCATTTTCATTTTTTTTATCATTGAGCTCATAAGTATGATGCAGCTTCTAGCGATATGATCCGAAGTTTTGGAAAGGAGTGCAGCCTCAAAATACTTTTGCTTCGACGTCGATGATATGACTTATCATAAATTCCTTTTAAAAATGAAATAATTTAATGCATAATTTCTGTCCCTAAAACTTTCTTTACAAAGAAAAGAAATATATGTGTTGTGCTAAAACCAAAATATTATGCCGTGATTTCAAAATATAAATGAAAAGTGCAAAATTACTTTTTTATTTACAATAATTCAGGTATAAACAATAATACCAAAATATTATGCCGTGATTTAAAAATGTAAAAAATAAATAAAAAGTACAAAATTATTTTTCTAAATATATGCATTTTGATTTAAATAATTATATGGCATTAAAAATTGAATTTAATAAAATATTTTAATAAGTTCTTATATAACGATTTGTAAACTTTTTTGAAAATTCTATTAATTGAAATTCTCTAAAATTAAAGCTGGTGCAATAATTCTGTGACCAGATCTCTCCACTTCTGCGCATCTCCTCAACGAAAAAGTGGACTTTCCCAATTTTCGTTTTTCCGTAGGGAACCTTCTAGGAATGAGACGCTAGTGCTCTGGACTTCGAAGCACAATTTATAGGCATTGCGATGCAGCGCCATCTCTTAACGGTTTTTGCAACTAAATTTTGAAACTTCTGTATAACATTTTTACAGCTTATCTAATAAACAAACCGTTTACCGCATAATTCTATTGATCTTTGTTTTTGAGATATTTAATTTTGAAATCAGGGTCTTATTCGCTGGACACCCTGTATCTTAATATGTATATGATTTCAAAGCACAATTTTTATTGGGATGATATAAGTATGTTCTTTCGTTTGATTTATTTTAAAAATTGCAAGATGCAGAATTAATATTTACAGATCGCTCCAAATTGTCAGACGTTTGTCGAGCAGAAAATTGGTATAACAGATCACGCGCAGGATTACAAAATTAATTTTGTAACTAGAATGAAATTTTTGTACCAAATTATACTTCAGGCTGTATTAATTACCCTGAACCTAAATAAATTTGTATTTCAAGCATTTTTATATTTTTAATACAAGGTTCTATTTAGCCAATACAAAATTTGAAAATTTCAACAGTATAATCACCTGAAAAAAAAAATTAAACCATAAAAAGGAAATTTTAGGTTCAGTTTATACAGACTAACATGAAATATATGTTTTGAAAATTTCATGGAAAAATATTCAGAAATTTTTGAGATATCCTGTTCGTTAGGTCCAAAAACTTCATTTGGAGAAAAATGACTTCAAAGTTTCGGAAACGCCGCTTCAGCTATTGAGCGGGTATAATTCTAAAAGCCATAACTTCTGTTCTAATGGGAATTTCACGGAAACAATTATATCAAAATGTTCAGAAAAGATAGGAGTTTAACATCTAAAAAATTAAATTTTCGAAAATTTTTAAGCTTTAAGAGTCCTGTGATCCCTTAACCCTCTCGCTGCGCAACCCGAGAGTTTCTCGGGCAACCTAAAAGTAGCAAAATTTGCGCAACCCGAGATTTCATCGGGCATGCATTTTTCCGTCTAATTAACTCTCCTTGATCATTCCCACTAGTTATTTTTTTATTCAAAATTTTGCCTTATCTAATCGGAGAAATTTCCCGATTGAATCAGACGAAAATTTTTGTTTTGAAAAACCAATGGCAAAAGAATAAAAATTCTTAAAAGACGCTCGTCGCGAAGGAGTTAACCCTTTGTTGCCTACGTTAAAACTGGCAAATTACCAACGCTAAATGCGCTATTTTTTTATTTTCTAAGTTGCCCCTTATTGTTGCGCGATCTCTGTTTTTCTACTGAAAGCATAGATGTCACAGAGTAGCATAGTCTTTGAATAGTAACTGTAAATGAAATAGTTTGGACAGGTGGGGAAATAGAATTTTTGCCCACTGTCGTGGACAGTATGCAACAAAGGGTTAAATACGCAATTTTTGAAGCAAGCTATTTTGATAAAACAGCTACGCAGCGAGAGGGTTAATGATAATAAGTGATTTTCTTACACAATTTTAACACGAGAACTACCGGAAATTTGAGTCAAGTTTTATAAAAAATATTTCACACCAGAATTTTGATTTAAAATAGTTTATTATTTAACGTTTTTCTTCTTTGTATCCCGCAGGGATTTAAAAACCACCTCCTTAAAATTTAGTAAAAATTTTCTGGTGAAAATCTTGTTTAAATTAGGTGGGATATATTTTATCCCACCGCCCCTCAAGGAGTTAAAACAGCGAATTCATAAATTATCCAAAAAATTTTACAAGTCTGTCTACAATCTTCCTAACCAAATTATAGCGGAACTACCCGACTACGAGGTATCCGACCCCACTAATAAAAAACGACCTAAATACTCGCTTTTGCTTAACGATGAAGAGTGAGTGTCCCTCACATTCTGCTTTACTTAACCTTTCTGTTTGTTCTGTCCTGTTTATAGTATTTAAAAAAAAATTGTTTTTCTGCTATATTTATAGCATTCAATTATGTTTTTTTAATGTATGGTCTCTGATAAGAATCTTTTTTTTTATGAGGCACTTCCCGGTAGCTTTTTTGCCTTTCCTTTCTTTTTTGGAACTAATGGAATTTTTCTTTTTTATTTAATTTTTTTTTCTTTTTCTTTTTGTTTTTTCTTTATCATATCATGTTATACTAGTACTTATGTACTTGTTATTTTTTGTCAATCTTTTCTTAACTTTTTAAGTAATTTTAATTTTGTGGTTACCAGCCACGTCTAAACATTATTTTTTTAAGGCTCCCTAATGCCCTTGCAACACGATCACCTTTCCACTGGATGTAAAGTTGCTCCACAACTAGGTAGTCCATAAAGCTGATTACATTGTTCCATTCTTTGTATCTTTTAAATTTATTTCATAATGAAATTTCTGGTTTGAACCGAAACATATTCATATGGTAGCCGTCAAAATAGCGGCCCACGGCAGTCCTAGTGTTAAAACTATTTGTAATTTTTACAAAATGTATGGTTTACTTTTCTTAAAATGTACTGCCAACTACTAAATGGAAATCCCTTTCAAAAGTTTTGGTTTGTTAAGAACCTTTTACTCTATGAATACAACCCGAATTCAATTTTAAGGAGTAGTAAAAAGAAAATATGATATTTTATTCACTAAAATCTCCCCAGGTGTCCAACTTCTCAAAAGTAAAAATCGATCTGTTTACTTTTGCAAATATTTCAGTTTAGAAAAATACTCGTAAATCGGATATATCTCATATCTTATGCATGCAGAGCAGAACTCTCCGTGTACAATTTCGGGTGTTCTTTCTTCTCTTACCGACGCGTGAAATCAATTTTAAAAATTTCTCTTTGGAATTTTATACTCATATGCCGCGTATTCGAAAGACACGATTCCAAGCGGTCGTAAAAAAAGTAATAGAAGATAATGTAAATGTGCTTCACTGATCAGTTAAATAAAATGGAGATTAAACCAAATTTCAGCTGTAAAAGTTTCCGTGAAAAATAATCTATGACAAGTGAATCTACAAATCAGTTTTCCGTATTAAATATACAAGACGACGATAGTAAAAATCATGCGTCAAGCATAAATTACGAAACACTTCCCAACACATTCAGAAAAATGTAACAAAACTTCATAGTTTAATAAATTACAATATTATGTCTAATTTAACACTATGGAAACTCATAACACATTTGAAAACTACAATTTCAGCTGTTCCCAATCGGAAAATTATCCCAAATACTTTGAGCTTGTACACTTGTATATGATTAAAACAATTAAATTTAAAAGCGCAAGCCGAAATTGAAAACGCATTTCAGCAATTATTACTCAAGGACAGTTATTGTAACCGATTTCTTTTGTGTGTCCCTGTAAATGAACGAAAAATACTATGAATGTTCTGTTCTAACGTAATCATCTTGTAGTGGAATTCAGTGATTTATATCAGTTTCAATACATTTGAAACGGCGTATAATGTCATTTAAATACTCTGCAAACGATTTTTCCCCCATATACCATAATGGAATGGAATTCTTTTGGGTAGCCCTGCAGATGAAATATTAATCCCATATACTTCATATGCAATACCAAACATGGATAGATGACCCTAAATATTAATTATCAATTACATGAAAATCCGAGTATATTTACGGGAGTTAGAGCGTGGACAGACGGACAGACAAACCGAATGCATAAACACTTTTCAACTTTGTTGGAAAGTGTTAAAAAGGTGTTTTGTTCCCAGTTTTCTTATTTTTTCTTTTTGCTTAAAATAAACTTAGATATCGGTAGTATATTCTGACGAATTTTTGTTAAAGCTGTTCTTAACTGCTCTGCTCAACAAGCGCAAAACATTTTGACATATTTACAAATTCATTTTTTAACGAAAAGATATAAAATTGGAAAGCCTGGCCATGGAAGCGATTTGGAATTGAACCGTTTTTTTTTTTTTTTTTTTTTTGATCCATCCATTACCTATTGAATTATAAGCGAATTCGATCACGTGACAAACCCGTTTTTCGCCCGCTCTTGAGTGCTCTTTCTCCCTTCGCGCGGAAATTCGGTTCAAAACGCCCACTTTGACACTCTTTTCTGAATGATCTATTGCGTTAGCAAAAAAATGGAAAAAACAGCTCGATGACATAGTTTCTGAACAACAACACCAGCTAGTTTCATGCATTTTCGAACAAAAATAAATTAAAACTTATGTCAGAAAGTTGGCCTTTTGGATTTGAGAACACCCTTAAGATCTCATAATTAAAAATGCGCGAAAAACAGCTTTTTTTTCATCCATTTTTTTTCTTTAAGTGTTTCAGAGTTGTAATCTTTAAATTCATTTTTCTCTGTTTGCCTTTTTAGGTGCGTTCGTAATTATAAAATACGTAACACCTATAGTCGTCATCTGGTCCGTCCGTCTATCTGTCCGCATATTACAGCGCAAAAAATTATCCAGCCGAATCGTTAGAAATTTAATACATATAATAGTTGCAGAATTTTGTCGAGTCATGTCGAATTTTCTGAAAATCGAATCAAAATTTAAAAAGATATTAATAAAAGTTTTCTTTATTCTATTAAATCCTATATTACATAATTCAATGATATCCCATGATAGGTAGTGATTCTAGGTTGCCATGGTGATGCCTTCATATTTAACATGGAGTAATATTATTTCCGTATTGCTGAATTTAATAGATATAATCGCAATAAATTTTGTATTCCTGCATTTTCGCATAAGAGTGCAACAACTATTGCGCCAAGATCTGAATATTTATAAAACTAGTTATAGTACAAACGCACCTCTTTTGCCACGTTTGACGTGCAATTTCCGACTTGTTTCATTTATTGTTTATTATTATTATTGTTCGTTTATTTCGTTTTCATGCTTTCAGCAGTTTTTCTTGTTCAATTTAATTTTTTTTAAATTTCGAACTAAGTGTGAATTTTTGAAACAAAAATATTCGAAAACCATCATTATTGTATTTGTCCGGAAAGACATAATTTCGGAGTTTATTTGATACTCATTTCAATATAAAATCAAATAGCAAATACGCATATGCCCTAACACGAGTTAACGAAAACAGTAATCTCTTAACATTTTACATTTATACGATCATAAAATACTGATACGACATTTTCAATCATAAACTTTTCACGTCAGAGACTATTAATACGCTCCTACAAAGTTTTAATTGAAGAGCTGAGTGGAAGAACATGTTATGCTACATTTTCTTAAAAATTATTTTACCTTTTGTACGAAGGCGTTATCAGGTATTCTATAACATGGTAAAGCTAAAATACCAAAGTTCTATTTAGCCTAGAAGATTTAAGGGTGTTTTCAAATCCAAAAGGGCAACTTTCTGACATAAGTTTTATTTATTTTTGTTCGAAAATGCATGAAACTAGCTGGTGTTGTTGTTCAGGAACTATGTCATCGAGCTGTTTTTTCCATTTTTCTGCTAACGCAATAGATCATTCAGAAAAGGTGTCAAAGTGGGCGTTTTGAACCGAATTTCCGCGCGAAGGGAGAAAGAGCACTCAAGAGCGGGCGAAAAACGGGTTTATCACGTGATCGAATTCGCTTATAATTCAATAGGTAATGGATGGATCAAAAAATGGAAAAAAAAATAGTTCAATTCCAAATCGCTTCCTTGGCCAGGCTTTCCAATTTTATATCTTTTCGTTAAAAAATGAATTTGTAAATATGTCAAAACGTTTTGCGCTTGTTGAGCAGAGCAGTTAAGAACAGCCTTAAGACATTATTCATTAATATTTAATATTTTATTATTTAATAATGTAAATAATATTAATATTTTTAAATATTTAAAAATTAAATATGAATAAGTGTTTTCGATATAGTTCAGTACCACACCTGTTAATATTTTAAACACATGGTATCAAACAGAAAATAAATCATTAAAATTGACAACAAAACTTTCACATCAAATTTCTTCAAATGTAATTTTTGTTACTTAACATGTTCTTCCACTTAGCTCTTCAATTATCCCAGATTCTTCCGTAATAATTATGGGGGGGGGGAGGGGGGGTAGTACACAGTGAGACGAAAATTATTATTCCTTAACGAATGGCGACAATTTTTATTCTTTTGAAAAAAATTTTGCTACATCTTTAAGTTACACAAATACATTAATGTATAAATGGTTTTAAAAAAGTTATTTATAAAAACACAGAAATAGCATAATGGAGTATCAGAAATTGTCTCACTGTGTACCACAAATAGTACACAGTGAGACAATGTATATATTTTCATAAATCATACACTTTTACACTCTATCAATAATTTTCTGCAGTTTATGATTTCTAATTAATATTTCTATATTTTCAAAATATTAAAAATATGAGCCTCGAGTGGACAATGGCAGACCTTGGGCTACCTTCATGCAAATTTTCAGCCTCTTACCTTTAGTAGATTTCCCTAGCCATCGCACGCCCACACACAATCAGAGAAGGGGAGAGAGAGAGAGAGAAAACCCTTCTTTTATTAATAAATAACTTTTTTTAACATCAGAACCACATAGTAAATACACAATGAGACACGTCTCACTGTGTACCAGAACTGTGTGCCTCACTGTGTACTTTCGTCACGTTGTAACAAACTGTGTCTGTTACATTAATTTCATCGCTTTAAAAAATTTATGTTGTTTTGTCGAAAGAGTCTATTATTAGATATAGCTAAGTTTGGTTAAGTAAATGTATGTCATGTTGAAGGAAATAAACTCTAAAACAGACATTTATGTAACTTTAACTGCTATAAAATTAAGAATTATTTACTATTTTGTCGGACGAGTAACTGAAGTGCCGATCCACGTGTTGCATAAGATGAGGTCGTTATGTGTGTGTGCCAGCTTGAAGAAAAAGTTACAACTATATGTCAAATTGTCTGATGTCTCACTGTGTACTACTCTCCCCTATTCTGAAATTAATTTCGAAGTTTATTTGATACTCATTTCAATATAAAATCAAATAGCAAATACGCAGATGCCCTATAGACCAGTTAACGAAAACAGTAATCTCATAACATTTTACATTTAAGCGATCATAAAATACTGATACGAAATTTCCAATCATAAACTTTTCACGCCACAGACTATTAATACGCTCCGATAAAGTTTTACTTATCCCAGATTCTTCCGTAATAATTATTCTGAAATAAGCTCGGTAATGAGTTTAAAATAATTCCAAGCGGTTGGTTAAATCGATTTGCAAATTATAAGTATCAATAAATTATAACTTGGGCTTAATGAAGTTTGCTTAAATAAATTGGTAGATAATTTTCAAAGCCGTATCAGAATAGATGTCTGAATCTATCACGAAAATAAAGGATTTTTTTTATAGAGAAAACAGAATATATTCAGAATAAATATAGACAATTTTATTAAATTATTTTGAACTATTTTTACCTTTTACTAATATAACTAAAACATTAAATTTAAAAAATCAAAAAACCCGACTGCGTAAAAAGCGAACTAATTAATTATTTCTCATTAAAGTTAAACTACTTTTTTTTTATATTACATACCTATATTTTTTTTTGTTGTTGTTTACTTGTATTGATGACTTTTAAGTTGCGTTTAATTGTTAGTTCCTATCTATAAACACTGTTTTGATGAGGCCTATATGTGTCTATGATGGTTAGAGTTGCAGTAAAGCTAGAGATCCTGCCTACACAACCTATCGGATAATGGTAAACTTAAACTATTTTTCTATCTTACATCAATATGTACTTTAATTTTTTTGCTGTCAATTCCATTCAATAAATCATTCTTTTTGCCGAACTAATTTGTAGTCACCCTGTATATGCTCGTAATTTTCTCGTCAACCACTGAGCGGATTAAATTCAAAATGCAACTTTTTATGCTGCAGTTCTAGTACACCAGGGAAAGTTTTAACACTTAAGCTACCGCGAGGGGTGAAATGATCCTTTTGGAATTTTGTTTTGGAATTTCTCAAACTAAAACATTACGAACTTCCATTATATTCCACGACTTTTATTAAAATATATGAACATATTATTCCTTAAAATGCCTCGTCTCCGAACTACTTTTTTTGCCTAGAAAAAAATATTTTAGGCTTAATTACCGCAAGGGGTCATTTGACCCCTGAATAAATTTATGTGAAATCATAAAGATATAAATGTTTTATTTTTTAAGAACATTAGTAACTTGCGTATTTTTGCTATTACATCATTTATTCTACTGCATTACATCATATTTGCTAACCCTGTCAGGGGCAAAGCATTTTCAATGCTAAGTGTTGAAGTAAATAATTAGCACCGGAATTGACCAACAAATTTATTTGTAAATATGGAAAAGGCTATGTGTCACATGTTAAATAGAAATTATTTTACCAAATTTCTAGTGCCGTTGTGGCGTTTGGGAATTAAAATTAAGTGGTTTCATAAAAATACCACCGCCCCTGAAAGGGTTAATGTGTGATGGTGCAATTAGAAATTGGCTTTACTCTGGGTGAGATTCTAATTTGAACATTCCAGGTTATATCGAAAACGAATTAATCTTAAAAATATAATGAAACAAATTTGCACAATATTTGTTTATTAAATTTTTGAATTTCTTGAAATAATTAATTGTTTACTTAATTTTTTGCGTGATTATATATATATTTTTTTTACTTTAATAAATAAACAATTTGTAATAGTTATTAGTGTATCAACGGGTATATTTTTCGCAAAACATCGTAAAATAGATAATTTTTTATACAGGGGTCATTTGACCCCTTTCGATAGGAATAGGTATAAAAAAATATCGGTACGTTTAGTGTTGAGCTGAAAATGGTCATCATGTTGTGTATAGTTTTTCTTTGCAAGTGTAAATAAAACAGTAGTAGTAGCATACGAACAATGTGTTTAGTAGAGAAGATTTTTGAAAATAATCTTGAGTTTGCAATTATCGTCAAACTAATACTTGTTGACTTGTCTGACTCGTTTACTCGAACTTGTTAAGGGGAGTACTGGCAAGTTTTGGAAAGTAGATCGCCATAAATTGGACAATGGGATCGATAAGTATCTTTTGGGATGAGTTAGTAATCACTGAAAATCGGTCAACTGAGAATCATAATGTGAAGAAATAAAGAAGTCACTTTTTGGTCACCATTTGGGCTGTGACCATTCGTAATAATTTCGATTTCACAATGACGTGATGTCACGTCGAGGTCAACAAAATGACAGGTGCATTACGCGTGTCTACGGCGCCTAGAACAAATAGTGTAGAAATCTGCTATCCAAACAGTGCTAAAAACTTATATCCCCTAAATATGTAACGATGCTGAAATATAAAGAACCGATCGCAGCGACATCTGCGGTATATTTTCAAATTTGAATGTCAGTATTGCATTATGCAACGTCTAGACCAAATCACCTCGGAGGTTTAGAAAATATCCGGCTGAGGTCGCTCGAATCGACTCTTTGAATTTCAGCATCGTTTGACATTTAAGGGATCCAATATTTTAGCACTTTTTTAAGTATAACTTGGATAGCTCATTCCCACACTATATATTCTAGACGTTGTACTCTTATTTCAGACTGATTGAGTCACGTGAGGTTCGAATGCACAAATACAGGAGCACGAAAACAGCATCACGTGACTTTAGCGGTCTAACGCAAAAGGTAGTGTGACAACATGTCTTTTTTGTTAGCCTCGAACTGGGTGTGGAAGTGGCGTCCTTTCTGGTGGGCATATCGTGTGCTCGTTAATGGAGGATATTCCATCTCCGGTTTGATCACGTGATCAAGGTAAAAACTTCTAGCGTAAAGAAGGGAAGGCTCCGTAGACGTGTAATGTAAATCTTTGTTAGCCAATGAAACAGTTTATGAGGCAAAGCAGTAGTATCTTCCCTTCTTATCAGTTAGAAGTTCCTTGGGTAAATTACCGGTATCACGTGACCTTTTTCAGCCTCAAACCCATATTTGGAATATCCTCCATGGAGGATATTCCATCTACATTTTGATCACGTGGTCAAGGTAAAAACTTCTATCGTAAAGAAGGGAAGGCTCCGTAGACGTGTAATGTAAATCCCAGCTAGCCAATGAAACGGTTCTTGAGGAAAAGTAGTAGTATCTTCCCTTCTTATCAGTTAGAAGTTCCTTGTGTAAATGGAGGATATTCCATCTCCGGTTTGATCACGCGATCAAGGTAAAAACTTCTAGCGTAAAGAAGGGAAGCCTCCGTAGACGTGTAATGTAAATCTCTGCTAGCCAATGAAACAGTTTATGAGGCAAAGCAGTAGTATCTTCCCTTCTTATCAGTTAGAAGTTCCTTGGGTAAATTACCGGTATCACGTGACCTTTTTCAGCCTCGAACCCATATTTGGAATATCCTCCATTTAAGCTACTGCTTATTTTTTACATCACTGATTTTTTTAAAAGAAAAAAATCAGTAAAAAAGGATTCAGGTAATTTTCGCATCAAGCTTGTGTCACATGTGTCTTCATGATTTTTCGCGTTCAAAACTGTCTGTTTTTTCTGCCATCATTTTTCTTCATCTGCAGCACGACTGGGCGCATGTGGTATCACAACTGTTGATACGGCGCGTGTCTCTAATTCTGTGATACATTGGTACTAATTTGTTTACACGAAATTTTGTATTCATTATAAAGTATTTCGGATCACGAAACAGTAGCAGAACCGGCGCAGTAGATTTCGAAGTGAATGAAATACTTATTTGATATTTGGGATTATTTGATATTTGGATTCTCCTTTTCAGGACCGGCGCGCGTCTCTTTTTTATTAATCTCTCAAATTTTATTAGGTTAGCGCAACTTTTTTTTAAGTCACCTTCAATTGCATTATTTCGAAAATGTTCTAACTATATAAGTCATATATTATTTTTCTTTATTACTGGTGCCAAAACAAATTTTGCGAAGAAAGATGATGTCAAGTTAGACTCGGCGTTGGACCGTGTGATATAGATTGGAGACCGGGTTCTAGAATGCACGGAAAGAAATGATAAAAACTCCAACTATCAATTTACTGGAACAACTATTTATTTAAGTTATATTAGAGGTGGTTCAGTTAAAAAAAATGAGAGAGAGACCCCCAATTACAAAATGGGGCGCCAAACGCCCTTTACTTTTAAAACCTTCACATCTTGAAGGCTAGGACAGAAGTGACAGTTTTCGCTAGAAGTCTAGAAATCTTGGCGTTGCACAGAATCGCCAATTTACAAACTTTTGGTGACTGCATGAAAGTGAACAAAGGTTTTTTGGCGAAAAAAAATTACAGCAAATAATCTGGTGTCCCTACCGGATGGGTGACGCCTAGGTTGCAAGTAAGCGCTTCTAATTACAATGAGAAAGGCATCAGAAAAACCGAAAATTGTTTATATTACAGATAGGCCTTTGCCCAACTAACTGTTTCATAAAATTGCAGAGTGCAGACTGTTGGATGGGGAAAATGAAGAGAATCCAGGACATCTGGTTTTTAACTCGACCACAAATCTCGATAATGTACTTGCTTCTCATAAAATCCGCTCTTTTTACTTTTATTGTTAAGAAATTTTCAACGTTCAAGTATTAGTAGAGATAAAAAATTCCTTATCAATGTGGCGGGCAAAAATCCGATGCAAGTAAATGCAAGTAAATACCTTGTTACCAGCAGCTGCGATTCTAATTTTTATTTACTTTTTTTTTTGCACTGGAAGCATTAACGGACAGATAACTGATTTAAACGAGAAAGGGAAAAAGGATTGAATATTTGAGTGCACGGAATTAAAGATGTTTTCAGAAAGAAGGAAAAAACACTTTAATAAAAAACTGTATGGTTTTGAGAAATGAATTTAATTGCATATTTCAGTATAAAAAAAAGGGGGGGGTGATAGCATGTTATAAAAGTAATAAAGTTATGTTTTTAAATTAATTTTGAATAAAAAGATAGATATGCGACAAAAACGCTGTCACAGACCGCAAAGGGTTAGTTTAAACAGTAATACCCGCTAGGAAAAACGACTAAAAATGTATGATCATTTTATGGCCGCAAACCTTTGAAATACGAGTAGATCTCATAAGAGGTGATAAAGTGTTTTCGTGTTTTAAAACATAAAAGGTTAAATTCCCTAAACGTTTGAATACAGTCTTCATAAATTCCTTTTTGTGTTCGCTTACTAAATTAAACGATTTTTTTTTTCAAATTTTTATTCTAGATTACTCCTGAAAACTGTAAAAAATATTGTCCCTATTTTTAAAATGATCTATAAACTTTTAATCCCTTGAGGGGCGGTGGGATAAAATATATCCCACCTAATTTAAACAAGATTGTCACCAGAAAATTTTAACTAAATTTTATATTTTTAACTTTGGAGGAAAATCATTGAAAAATTGCTTTTCCTTATTTAAAATAAATTTTTGGATTATTTCGGTGAGGATTCAATTATTTAGAGACATTTTTGCTTGCCCCTCAAGGGGTTAAAACAATGTTGCCAGATTGGGGATTTTGTCCCCATTTTGGGGAATTTTGAGCCTCCAGGGGAATTTTTTGGGGACAAGTAGTTCTTTGGGAAATGTTTGGGGACTATCAGCCTTTTTGGGGAAAAACTTGGGGATTTTTTTTTTTCACTATTTCACGTAAATTTTACTTTAAGTCATCTGGCAACACTGGATCTCTCTCAAATTCAATTTTTATTTGGAAAACGAAAATAAAATACAGAAATCAGAGATATCAATCATTATTGTCGGGGTCGTGCTAATCGTTTACAGTTTAGACGTATCACAGGTGCATCACGACCTGCCTTGGACTATCCCCGCCTGAATTTTCCGACCACTAATTGCGGCAGATTTTTCTAGTCATCGCGAACAGACACACAAATACACATGCACATTTATTTTATTAGCATAGACTTATACAACATAAATGAAAACAATATATAACTTTGTTTAAGGTGGATTAATTTGTGCTTCGTGGAATGACAGTAGAGATTTTTGCAAGACATGCAATTGCATACTACAATCACATTGCTACGTTTATAATTGAACATTGCTCAATAAATGCAGCTCGCCCCCCCCCCCCCAAATTCTCCTTATACAAAAACTTGGATGAAAACTCTGCGATCTTAAACGGCATAAACCTTCAGATTACTAAATCTTCAGGACGTATGCGTTAAGTTCGTTTGCAGTGCTTTTTTAAAAGATTTAATTAAAGATGTGTAAAGCAGCCATTTTTTTTCATTATTGACAAAAGCACAGTGATTGATACAACGAATAGGCTTTGCGTTATGATTAGGTGCTTCAGTAGGGATGAAAAAAATTGAAAACAATGTTTTATAGCTTAAGTCAAATAGAAGTAGATGATACCACGAACATCTCAGATTCATTCAAACCCTAACTGATAAGAGATGGTTTAAACCGTGAAAAAGTTATTGGTATAAGTGTAGATGGAGCTAACGTAATGATAGGCCAGCATCATCGATTGGCAACAATTTAAAAAGCAAGTGTAAACGAACTTGTCGTTGTAAAATGTATCTTCATTCTCGTTGTAAAGTTGCGAGTATGCATGCAAATTTCTGCAGTCTTTAAATGTATATTTTTTGTAAATGGGGAATTTTTTGAAAAAAATGCTTGATTTGGGGAACATTTTTGAGTTTAAATCAGTTTAAAAAAATTTTATAGTGGAAAATTGAAAGTTGAAAATTTACTTTTTTGAGTAGAAATTGCGTTGGGGACTTTTTCGGAAAAAAGCACTGATTTGGGGAAATTTTCAGAAATTTTGGGGAAATTGACTTTCGACTATCTGGCAACACTGGGTTAAAACTGTTATTTTGTTTAAGGCTGTTCTTAACTGCTTAGGGGGTTCTGCCTTTTTTCCTCGTGGAGGAAGGTTGAATTTGTGGTTGTCCCAAGGAAATAACGTCATTTTTGTGATCATTTGAGGTCATGCCGGCAAAAGCCGTAGCGAATACCTCATAGCTTAAATAACTAAATAAATAACTGCTTAGCTCAACAAGCGCAAAACGTTTTGACACATTTACAAATTCATTTTTTAACGGAAAGGTATAAAATTGGAAAGCCTGGCCATGGAAATGATTTGGAATTGAACTGTTTTTTTCATTTTTTGATCAATCAATTACCTATTGAGTTATAAGCTATTTTGATCACGTGACAAACACTCTTTTCGCCCGTTCTTGAGTGCTCTTTCTTTCTTCGCAAGGAAATTCGGTTCAAAACGCCCACTTTGAAACTATATTCTGAAAGATCTACTGCGTTTGCAAAAAAAAATGTAAAACACAGCTCGATGACATAGTTTCTGAACAACAACACCAGCTAGTTTCATACATTTTCGAACAAAAATAAATTGAAACTTATGTCAGAAAGTTGCCCTTTTGGGTTTGAGAACACCCTTAAGAGGGCACAGGACCTTTAAACTTTCAAAAAATCAGCTTTTGGATTTTGTTTTATTCTAATTTTCTTTTCTCAACAGTATGCAAAAAACCCCATTCAAAAACTGTATTATTTATTGAGTTATAGTCATTTATATACGGTGAGTGCAATTAAAGAGCCGTAGATATTGAAACTTTAAAACGCGTTTTCTCAGATTAGTAAATTTGGAGTTTGCGCACACTGTTACTTTCAAACTGTATAAGCTTACAGTTTTAAAAAATTAGTCAAATATGCGTTTGTTTATAGTCTGCATGCTAAAACCAAAAATTTTCACATATTTAGACTATTTAGTTTTTTGCATTTGAAAATTTTGAAAAAAAATTTAAAAATTAGATTTTTTTTATTTTGTGCTAAAATTAAATTTTAGACAAAACTTTTGGTATCTATTTTGGTTTTAATTTAGGAGTAGGTGTGTTATGATTCTATTTTATACAAAATTTGTTTTCTATATGCATAATTTAGAATTTTATCATGCGCGCAGCACTTAATGATTTTAATTCACGCATTAGTGAGATGAATTTTTAAATTAAAAATTTAAATATTCATTTTGTATGCACAATATTTATTTTTCTGGATAATATAGTTAATAATATATTCTTTAGGCAGAAAGGGAAAAAAAATCTTAATTGCATATTATTTGTGTTTTAGTACTTTGAAAAAGGCGATGTTTTTTACCGTTTCGACAAACAGAAAGGTCCTGTGCCCCCTCCCCCCCCCCCTAATCTAATTTTTTTTTTTTTTTTTTTTTACCTCCAAGACAGTTATTTTTCTTTTCACTCGAAGTTAACCTTAAAAAAACGATAAGAAATACTATAGGAAGAAAAAAACACCAAACGTTTTGAACTCCGTACTGGTAGTTGAAAAAAATGCGTTACCAAATACGATCGATGTAGCACCATCAATATAGCATATATTTAAATTTCTATCTATTACGTGTAATCGAAAGTGAAAACGCTAAGAAATTCTAGTTTGTATGTTGTTCAAAATTTACATCTTAAAGACATTTTTAGATAATCATTTATTTGCATTTTCTAAGCAATCAATTTAGGTTCCCAAGCATCTCTCAATAAAAATATTCTATTTTTAGGTTTTCAGTCATCTCTTTTTAATGGTAAATCTAAAAAATGTCACCATCAAACACAAATATTGTTTATTTATTATCAAAAATCGATTACTTTTAATTTTACTTCAAGTTTTTCTAAATCATCCAACATTTAAATTTTCTTCTAAATAAATTTGAAATGCGAAGTGCAATTTATTTTGCATGCGTAGTTAAGGAATACATTTCTTTTTTAAGTTGGAAGATTATTTTTTAATTAATCTTGTTTTAACAATTTAGAATATATACATATACATATATTAAATATAACAGAAAAAAAATTACAAGAATGGTCATGGGTCATGCATGAAATTATTCACTTTTTTTTTAAATTAGTATTATTATTTTAAGTAAAAAAATGGAAAGAATTTTTTTAAGAAAAAGTCCTATCAGGAAAACAACTTTAAAAAGATAGAAATTATGATAAAGGAGCTCAGTTTGCAAGAAAGGGCTTACAAAATAGTCAAATTTTTTTAGCAGAAAAAAAAATAGTCAAAAAAATCACATGTAGAGGGCGCTGACGACCCGAAACACAATGAACAGGACAACAATATGCTCCATTCATTTGTTCTTCCAAGAAAAAATGTTCAACATGACCTCCAGAACATTCTACGACACAACTGCTGTCCTGTTCATTGTGTTTCAAGTAGTCAGCACCCTCTACATGTGATATTTAAATTTAAAAAAAAATGGTTGCGGCTAAAAAAAAATCCGACTACCTTGTGCGCCCTTTCTTGCAAACCGCACTCCTTTCTCATAATTTCTTCCTTTTTTATGAGTTTTTAAAGTTGTAACGAACTTTTGACTCACCCGGTATATAAATAAGTTATTCGTATTTTAATCTTCTGAATACAGTGGACTCTCTCTATTCTGAACACTCATGGAACCAACTAAAAATGTTCAGATTACGGGGGTGTTCATTATAGAGGGAGATTGGGAAATTCATTAAACTACTATTTATTGAGTTTATAGACTGTATAGAATACTTAGCCCAGTTAACCATGCAAGTTATCGAGATGGAGGTTCTGAATTTAGATTTGGCGGCTAATGCAATGTCAAATTAAATTCAGTCGGACCTCATCTACCATCGCATTTGTTTTTGTTTCATTAAAAAAGTTTTACAAAACACACAAATACATGTATACGATACATTACTTGGTAACATAATCGGTACATTACTTTAAAAAGTAGGAAATTTTAATCCGTTTTTGCATTTTGTATGTTCGTGCAGTGTACATGTTGTCTAGATGTTTTAGAAGTGGAAAAGGTTGCGGGTGATATTCAGCTACATAGTTCAACAGATCTTCAATCTCCTGGCCACATTGCTTGAAGGTAATCGTGTTTCATCAGTCTCTTCTGATTCTGCTTCTTCTTCACTATCCTCTTCCTCTTCAACAATGTTGTTGTCGCAAACCGCAAGGTTTCCGTCGGCTTTGAGATAAGCTACATCAGTATGAAGCTCCTGTAGAATTGACGCCAAGTCACTCATAGCTGTTGTTGCTTCTTGGTCCTCTATTCTTGATTGCTCATTCTCACAAGGGAATTTAGCTTTGTAGAAGCATCTTTGGATGATGTAGGTGGTTACCTACATCATCCAAACATCACCTACATCATTTGTTCCAAGCCGTTCATATCCAATGGACAGCATCCATGACGCTGACCTTCTTCGTTAGTTTGGTTGATGATAGGGGAATTCCTCGAATTCCGATAGCAAACATACGTTCAGTTGGGTGTACATGAATTGCGCCTACGGTAGGAGGAGATCATGAATTGCGCCTACAGTTTCGTCCCCTTCTGTATGAACTGCGCTCGAAGGGGTGAGATAAGCAATCCATCATTGTATTGAGGGTTGCCTTAAAGAGTTTTTTTTTTTCCCAAAAAGTCTTCTGGATGCAAATCCAGCCATGGTAAATCTTGGCGACAATAATCATAATACTTAGCATATGATCTGCATTCATCTAGTATTACATTGCATCTTATAAGATATTCAACGTAATAAATACAAATAAAATATTAAAAGGAACTATAATTCCTCAAGTATAGGATACTTACTAATATTTAATACAAAAGAAGGGGGCTTCCGATTTAAATGGTCCCGATGCAAACTGCCGCCCGAAATTTTGTTAGCTCTTTCAATGTATTCCAAGAAATATCTAATGTTAACCATTGTTAAGAAAATTTTTATTCTGATTTTTAACATTTGGATAAAAAGCGTTTTTCCGTTTTTAATGACAAAAAATGCTGAAAATTCATAAAATTTAAGTTATCATAACTCGGTAAGTTTTATTTGTACAAAAATGAAACTTTTATTGTTTTACTTATTAGTACACGAAGAAAGTTTTACTAAATATAATACTTCAATCCCGTAAAAAATTAAATTTCTGTAACTTTTAAAAATAACAATTTTTCTTATATAAATGGATTTAATAGGACGAAGAACAACTTTAAAACATGTTTGCTATTGAAACTATACTTCTAAAGCTAATGGTTTGGGAAATTAGTCATTGGGCAACAAATAGAGCTGATACTCTTATATACTATTTGTCACGATTTTTAATATTTTATATTCAAAAGTTAATTGTTTTTCAATTTTTTTGTTTCTCAAATAATACCAAATCTGCCAGTAGTATGTTTAAATTAACAAGATTATTATTATAAGTTGTAGCATTATTATTTTTTAAATGAAGCAGAATAGAGAAGTTTCTAATTTAGGATTATTTTAAAAATCATTAATATGTTAAATTTTTCTAATACAACATAATTTTAATCCATTCATGCATTTATATTCTCTTTCAGATATGAAATAACTAACCCATCAGTTCTACTTAAAAAATTGGCTTTTAAAAGTCAGCAACAATTTAATTTAAAAATATTTTGAGGATTAAAATCATAAAATCAACGATAGTCTTTTATTTAAAATGTATTTTTTTTTTTTTTTTAGGAAGTCATCTATTATTTAAAAGGATATTTTATCTTTATAGATAAGTAAACAAATAAATAAATAAATATATTTAAAGATTTAAGCGTGTTGTAAGAGTTTCCCTCAAAATTTTCTAACTTACAAACTCATTTTTAAACGTAAAAGCATGTCACTTGCAGACATGACTATTAAATTGATTTAGAATCTAATAATCTTTCATTTTTTTTTTTTATAACTGAATTAAAAGTTGAATTATAAGAGATTGTTGTTTGATGAAAATTTTAACGGACTGTCACGTCTGGAAATTCAGTTTAGAACGCATTGTGGAAATTCAGTTCTAATGCTAAATGCTTTTAACAGCATTTTGTGAAAGTTTGCCTGTAATGAAAATTAGAAAAACCGTTCGATTTGACAGTTTTTAAATCAGCATCTTTCACTCTCATACAAGTACAAACAAATATAAATACTGGAAAATAATGAGTTTGGACTCTTAAATTCAAAGAAGCTATTTTCTGACGCATTTTTTAATTCATTCTTGCTCGAAAACACATTAAATTAGAAGGTGTTCTTATTAAGGAACTATGTAATCGAATGACTTTTCCATTTTATGATATAAACAGAGGATTTTACAGAAAATACTGTAAAAGTTGGCGATTTGAACCAAATTCACGACGCAGCAGTGCGAGAAAGAAGAAAAAACTTGCCGTCACGTAACAAGAATGGCTTAAAGCGGCTATAAGCTATGGCTATAGTAATTTATTTATCTGAAAATGGAAAAGGCTATTCAATTAAAAATGTTAATTTTATTCCTTGAAGTATAAAAATGAATCAGACAATGTGTCATAAAATTTTGTATTGCGGTACACTTAAGAAATTAAGTTTCTTCATCCACTTTTGGATGCATGTTTTTCAAATGATAACTCAATTCTCAGTTTTGAATTCATGAGAATTTAATACTCTTCTTCTTATTATTATTAATTTATAAGCATGTGCATAAGAGAATCGTGCGTGATTATAAGAATTATATATTCAGTAAAAATTAAATTTTATCAAGAAATACATATTTAGGTTTCAGTTATAAAAAATCGTACAACCGCTTTGGTATTTTAAAATTTGAAAAAAAAATTAAGTTTTAAATGAAAATAATAGATCAATATTTAAGTACCATAGTTCCAAACAAGTTAATAATAATGATAGTAAAAACAATAATACTAAGGGCAGTAAAAGAAGTACTAATTAGCGTTCATAGGAATATTTCAGCAGCAAGTATATGTCCTTCTATTTAGAATATTGTTCTTTTTCTCCCGAACACCTTTCTTTCAAATTAATACAGAGAATAATTTTAAGGTGAAAATTATTTCTAGAATACTAATTGAAATACGAAATATCTGTATATAAATGTTAATATTTCATTTGTTTGAGATTCTTGAAGAATCTTAGAAATGAAACATCCAAAGGCACAGTCAACGAGAAATTAGTTTAAACTTGACGACAATATTTATTTCCATACATAATTATACTATGTCAAATATTTAAAAAATATATATTTCTAAACGAAAAATAATATTTTTTTTTTTTTGGGGGGGGGGAGGGGATAGCATTATTAGGTAACAAGTGTTATTTCTTCATAAAATTTTCTGTTCTAAAGTAGTTTTAAAAAAATATCCAATGCTTAACCCTTAATTGCATGAATTATTCTTTTAGAATTGTGTTTTTTATTTTTATATTAAGGATTAGACACCAGAAATCTTAAGATAGATTTTTAAATTTATTTAGTAGCATATTTTTGTAAATTTTAGAGGATTAATATTTCTATATAAGTATAGTGGTTGTAAGAACTTAATTTATGCATTAAAAATTAAATAAAAAGGTGATGGAAATTTACATCACTATGCAATTAAGGGTTAAATTTCTTGTGTAAATATATATTTATATAAGGATTTTTTTATCATCACACTTTTATTTATTTCCTTTTTTTTCAATTTGTGCATTTTATATTAACGGATATACATGTTTATATTGTCTATTTTTCTGTGCTTTAATAATTATTAACAAAATTTTTTATTATATGCATATATAAAATATATGTGTATAAAATTTTTGTGAGTTTAAGAAAAAACATTATTGATAGCCTAAATTATCGATAAAGCGCCCAATTTAGCGAATTAACGCCAACAGAACAGGTGTCTTTGTAACAAAAAAATGTTCTCACTTCGTGCCCATAAATATAAGGGACGGGGGTGACAATGATATACGTTCCCGGTGACGCCGAGCGCAGTTCATACAGGGGGAGGCAAAGAAAGGTTGGCATAGGCGTAGTTAGCCGGTCTCCGTTCAGTTTACAGAGAGATGGGGTAGAAAGGGATCAAAAGTTGCGTTCATAATAGTGGGGTGTTCGGAATACAGAGAGCTCATATTTTGTTAAGTTTATCCAGCTTTGCCGGGACCATCGGAATGTGTTCATAATAGTGGGGTGTTCCAGTGGTGTAGTCCTGGGAAAAAAAGTGGGGGGACGCTCATAGTTTTCCTCCATAGTTTGTTTTCACCTACTTGGAAAATTACAACTCATAGGGTTTGTGTACCGATTGAAAACTTGATGCAGAATCTTGCCTTTCATTTTGAACTGAAGTGAAAAGTTATTGAGAAATTAAACAGTTTAATTTAATTCAATTAAAGTTTTTTTAGTTGTAATTTTTAAATAACTTGCCCCTAATTGAAAGGCAGAAAAATTTACCTTGGGTCTGAAAATTTTTGGAATTAGTATCCAAAATTCAGTAATATTAATTAGAGCAATGAGATTTTTGTTTTAATTTGCTTTGGAGACAGTTGTATATTCTTGGGATTATTTCCAAAATAATAAACGTGATTGTTTATCTGTCTACTTACAGCATTAAAAAATACTGTATTTTTACTTTCCGGAGTCATAAACAAATACTGTAATCCTGTAAGAGAGAAAAAAAAATATTGTTATATCTTTACATTTTGAGGTCTCCTGGATCCGCTTTTGCTATTTTCTACAACGATTATAACATATCAATGAAATAATCCTGCCTTTGATTTTCAAAAAGTTACAATTTAAAATTTTTATAACACCAACAGGTAAAATTCATCAATTAGAAATATTTTTCTTTTACTGTAAAAAAATCATTACCAGTGAAACCGCTCTCTTTAAAATTAAATGAAATGTTATTAGTTCGAAATTGACGTTTATGAATCAAAACTGTATAACAACTTACAAATCGGAAAATGTACATATCAGATTTTACAAGAAAGGGATAACACAGACGGTGTTAAATATGCAGTTGACATTAAAAAATTATATGTTTGCAGCAATATTAACGGCAAAGGATAGGATTATTTACAAAAGCTTTATTAGACGGTCTCAAATATGTATTAGATGAAACGGAAAACGTTTAGAAAATGCTTAGTGAATTATATTTATTATTTATTTCATTGATTAATTATTTTAATTATCTTTCAAAGTTTTAAAACTTCATTTGATCTTTACATGATCTCAGCCAGAAAAATCTTTATTTAGATGCATTTGTGATGCAATTTTTTTCACATTTGTTAATCTTTAATTTTGTTCTAAAGAAAGCCATCATCAACTTGTATATAGTCCCTATTTTCGCTAAAAAAAATAGTTTAAATGGTTCGAAAAAATGGAATAAGACAGTTATTTTTCCTGTTTTCAGTTGACCTTAAAGATACAAGTATGCAGTATTTTTAGGGCAAAAAGCAGCAAAAAGAAAAAAAAAATTCTAACTGACCAATTTCGTAAAAATTTTGTACAAAAAATTTTAACTGACCAATTTTATGTAGAAAATACATAAAAATGGAAAATGTATAAATTGTTGAAAATTAACGCAAGCGCTATTTCATTAACAGTATTATTTTCCACCTCACTTTAAACTTTTTTACAATTTACATGACCTACTTATCTCCAACAGTTAAAAAATTAAAGTGTCTTTTAACTTTTATGGGACACTATGTATACCGGCCAACACATTATGCTCATTATTCACAAATACTTGTAAAATTAATTTTGCACCGACAAATCATGTGTAAGAGATAGTATTTCTAGCGTTGTTTTTTTAAAAATCAAGATTAAAATTTCGTCCAGTTTGAACGCACATATCAGAAGATAATTTTCTACAGATGGTAATGTGTTCCAATTATTCTGAGTGGTTATGTATAAAATTTACTGATTATATACGTACCATATCACACACTATAATTTAATTCAGCTGCAGAATTCATTTTATGAAATAACCACCAATAAATGAAAATGTATTTGAATTTTTTTGTGCGCCCCTACGAATACAGCTTTTGCATACTACTCAGCAAATAATTATTTCATTCAGCTAAAAAAGCGCAAATTGTGAACACGTTTCTAGCAATTGCACAGTTGACTATTTATCTTTTGTGTGGTCGTGTAAAAGTACTACAAATACTTCAGACACCGTTTTCTATAGCAAACATGCAGAAGTAGTCCTGAGTAACATGCATAATGAATTTCTTTTAGTGTGAAAAATTATAACATTATTAAAATGCATTTTAAACAATTACTGTTTATAGGTCTTCCAAATATTTTTTACTGTTCCTATAAACAGAGAGACGATAGATGCAATTTTCTGCATGGAACATGTTGCAATGAATCTCGATACCATATGTCGTTTTCGTTGAATTTATATTTTTACTAAAGTGTATTTCAAACAATTTTCGATCATTCACTGCACTGTGAAAGAACACTTTTTGTGTCACCATAAGCAAAAGATTGAAGGGTCTGTACCGGACTGGCGCTGCCGCAAGGACCGAAAAAATGAAGACCCATTTTCAAACGGGCCAGGTCGGCAGCAAAAAACAATTTTTTTAAAGAACCAGGCCAGTAAAAAAATAAGGAGTGCCGAAAGGTCCGACATAACAAATTTAAATATGTCGGATTAAGCCGAGAAAATAATGAACAATTTTCAGTGGACTTGGCTGAACCGAGAATAAATTCTAAATGTACTGCACAAGCCAATGCCAGTTTGATAACACCAATACAGAAATTGAACATATCCAGCGTAGAAATCTGCATCGGCCAGCTACAGTGTCTGATTCCAAACTAAATTTTTTCAGCCGACAAGGATCAGGCCGCGCTCAGACTTTTTTTATGCATGCCAGAGCCGGACCTGATCGCATCCGAACTTTTTTTTGTTCTTGTTAAAATAATAGTGTTTTTTTGCAGGGAAGTTAGTAGTGAATTTTGTTAACGGAATTTTTGAAAATACTATACTTAAATAAATTACAAAGAAATATTTTCAAAAATTTATTTTATTTCTTTTTACACAGTTTCAAAAGTTATAATGTTCTAACCATATTTTTAAATTTTATTCTAAACTTCATTATTTTTTATATTGAGTTTTTCTTTGAATGTAATAGTCTAAAAGAGCCTAAGTGATCATTAACGTTGCTACTCTGTATTCTGTAGCTTTGGGGATACATAGTCTAAAATAGACTATAAAATTTTCGCATAAATAGGCATCCAGTACTCTTTAAAAAAATCTTAATCCCAGGCTAAGAAAAAACGAAATTTTTTGTAGAAATTGATTCGGTCCGAATCAAGCCATGAACTGCGGAAGTTTAAACGAGCCGGTCCCTTTCCGAACTTTTAGTTTTAGACTGGACCGGGAAAAGACAGCTTTCCTGAGGACCGAACCAGGCACGTACCTAGAAATTTTGGCCGGTGCAGACCTCTAGATTGAAAAGCAATATAATTTGCAATAGTGATAATACTGCAAAGAAACTCAAAACCATACATACATTTTGTCACAATTCAAAGAAACTTGCAGAAGTTAGAGAAGTAATAGATTAATAGACATGACAGATGATCCGAAGTGATAAACAATTTTCAACTTTGTTGGAAAGTATTAAAAATCAGTGCATACTTTTTAACTGTTAACTTATTACTGTGTTCATTCCTTTTAAGAAAAAATAAGTTTGAATTGTCTGCGTCCTCCCGCGAACCTAAACCGTTCCCTTCGAAAAGTATTGAAAATAAGTTCCTAATTTTTTAAAACTGTTAATTTATTAGCGTATTCATTCCTTTAAAAAAATTAGTTTGGAAAGTCTCCGTCCTCCCGTATTCCTGTACCGCACCCTTCAAAAAGTATTGAAAATCAGTGCCTAATTTCTTAAGGGGAAAAAATTCCGAAATTGTTAATGTATTAGTGTGTAATTTTAATTATTCGTTAAAAAAAATAAGTTTGGAAAGTCTGCGTCCTGCCGCGTCCCCATACCGTACCCTTCAAAAAGTGTTGAAAATCAGTGCTTAATTTTTTAAAACTATTAATTTATTAGCATGCTCATTCGTCAAAAAAAAAAAAAAAAAAAGAGTTTGGAAAGTCTGCGTCCTCCCGCGTTCCTTACCGCACCCTTCAAAAAGTATTGAAAATTAGTGCCTAATTTCTTAAAACTGTTAATTTATTAGCGTGCTCATTCCTTTAAAAAAAAACATAAATTTGGAAAGTCTGCGTCCTCCCGCGTCCCTATAATACCGTACCCAGCAAAAAGTATTGAAAATCAGTGCCTAATTTCTTAAAACTGTCAATTTATTAGCGTCCTCAATTCTTAAGAAAAAAAATAAGTTTGGAAAGTCTGCGTCCTGCCGCGTCCCCATACCGCAGCCTTCAAAAAGTATTAAAAATCAGTGCCTTTCTTAAAATAGTTAATTTATTAACGTGCTCATTACTTAAAAAAAAAATAATTTCTTAAACTTGTTAATTTATTAGCGTGCTCATTTCTTTAAAAAAAAAAATAAATTTGGAAAGTCTGCGTCCTCCCGCGTCCCTATAATACCGTACCCAGCAAAAAGTATTGAAAATCAGTGCCTAATTTCTTAAAACTGTCAATTTATTAGCGTCCTCAATTCTTAAGAAAAAAAATAAGTTTGGAAAGTCTGCGTCCTGCCGCGTCCCCATACCGCAGCCTTCAAAAAGTATTAAAAATCAGTGCCTTTCTTAAAATAGTTAATTTATTAACGTGCTCATTACTTAAAAAAAAAAAACTAATTTCTTAAAATTGTTAATTTATTAGCGTGCTCATTTCTTAAAAAAAAAAAAAAAATTTGGAAAGTCTGCGTCCTCCCGCGTCCCTATAATACCGAATACCGTACCCAGCAAAAAGTATCGAAAATCAGTGCCTAATTTCTTAAAATAGTTAATTTATTAACGTATTCATTACTTAGAAGAAGAAAAAAAGTTTGAAAAGTCTGCGTCCTCTTGCGTCCCTATATCGCCCCCTTAAGAAAGTATTGAAAATGAGTTCCTAATTTCTTAAAACTGTAAATTTATTAGCGTGCTCATTTCTTAAAAAAATAAGTTTGGAAAGTCTGTGCCCTCCCTCGTTCCTATATCGTGCTCTTCAAAAAGTATTGAAAACCAGAGCCTAATTTCTTAAAACTGTTAATTTATTAGCGTACTCATTCCTTTAAGAAAATAAGTTTGGAAAGTATGTGTTCTCCCGCTCCCGCGTCCATATACCGTACCCAGCAAAAAGTATTGAAAACCAGTGCATAATTTCTTAAAACTGTTAATTTATTAGCGTCCTCATACTTTTAAAAAATAAATTTGGAAAGTATTAAAAATCAGCCCCTAATTTCTTAAAACAGTTAATTTATTAACGTGCTCATTCCTTAAAAAAAAAAAAAAAAAAAAAAAAAAAGTTTGGAAAGTCAGCGTGCTTCTGCGTCTCGATATCGCCCGCTTAAAAAAGTATTGAAAATGAGTTCCTAATTTCTTAAAACTGTTAATTTATTAGCGTGCTCATTTCTTTAAAATATAAGTTTGGAAAGTCTGTGCCCTCCCACGTTCCTATATCGTGCCCTTCAAACTATATTGAAAAACAGTGCCTAATTTCTTAAAACTGTTAATTTATTAGCGTCCTCATTCTTTAAAAAAATAAGTTTGGAAAGTCTGCGTTCAGCCGCGTCCCCATACCATACACTACAAAAAACATTAAAAATCAGTGCCTAATTTCTTAAAATTGTTAATTTATTTGGATGCTCATTCCTTTAAAAAAAAAAAAAAAGTTCGGAAGGTCTGCGTCCCTATATCGCCCCGTAAAACAGTATTGAAAATGAGTTCCTAATTTCTTAAAACTGTTAATTTATTAGCGTGCTCATTGCTTTAAAAAATAAGTTTGGAAAGTCTGCGTCCTCTCACGTTCCAATGCCGTGCCATTCAAAATGCATTGGAAATCAGGGCCTAATTTCTTAAAACTGTTAATTTATTAGTGTGGTCATTCCTTTAACCCTCCGTCTACCAGACGGGTCCATTGGACCCGACAGGTACATACAAAATATTCATTCAAACCAGAAATTTCTTTAAAATAAACTAAGTATATAAACCAGACAAAAATAAGGTAAATAAATAAGTTAAATAGTTTTAAATAAAAATTCTGGTGTAGAACGTTTTATTAAAACTTGAATAAAATTCCCGGTAGATCTAGGGTTAAGAATATAAGTTTGGAAAAGTCTGCGTCCTGCCGCGTCCCTATACCGTACACTTCAAAAAGTATTGAAAATCAGTGCCCATTTTTAAAAAACTGTTAATTTATTAGCGTGCTGATTCCTTAAAATAAAGTTTGGAATGTCTGCGTCCTCCCGCGTCCCTTTCACAAAGTATTGAAAATCCGTGCCTAATTTCTTAAAACTGTTAATTTATTAGCATGGTCATTCCTTTGAAAGAAATAAGTTTGGAAAGTCTGCGTCCTGCCGCGTCCCTATACCGTACACTTCAATAAGTATTGAAAATCAGTGCCCATTTTTTTAAAAACTGTTAGTTTATTAGCGTGCTGATTCCTTAAAATAAAGTTTGGAATGTCTGCGTCCTCCCGCGTCCCTATACCGTCCCTTTCACAAAGTATTGAAAATGAGTTCCTAATTTCTTAAAACTGTTAATTTATTAGCGTGCTCATTGCTTTAAAAAATAAGTTTGGAAAGTCTGCGTCCTCTCACGTTCCAATGCCGTGCCATTCAAAATGCATTGGAAATCAGGGCCTAATTTCTTAAAACTGTTAATTTATTAGTGTGGTCATTCCTTTAAGAATATAAGTTTGGAAAGTCTGCGTCCTGCCGCGTCCCTATACCGTACACTTCAAAAAGTATTGAAAATCAGTGCCCATTTTTTAAAAACTGTTAGTTTATTAGCGTGCTGATTCCTTAAAATAAAGTTTGGAATGTCTGCGTCCTCCCGCGTCCCTATACCGTCCCTTTCACAAAGTATTGAAAATCAGTGCCTAATTTCTTAAAACTGTTAATTTATTAGTGTGGTCATTCCTTTGAAAGAAATTAGTTTGGAAAGTCTGCGTCCTCCCGCGTCTCTATACCCTACCTTTCAAAAAGTATTGAAAATCAGCGCGTAATTTCTTAAAATTGTTAATTTATTAGCGTGCTCATTCCTTTGAAAAAAATAAGTTTGGAAAGTCTGCGTCCTCCCGCCTCTCTATACCCTACCCTTCAAAAAGTATTGTATATTATCGCCTAATTTCCTAAAACTGTTCATTTATTAGAGTGCTCATTTCTTTATAATAAAAAAAAAGTTTGGAAAGTCAAGCGTCCCTCCGCGTCCCTATACCGTCCTCTCGAAAATAAAAAGTGGGGGGACGCTTGACATAAAATAAAAAAGTAAGGGGACGCCGTCCCCCCGCGTCCCCCCTCGACTACACCACTGGGGTGTTCACATTAAAGAGTGTTCAGATCTTAGAGGAGGAATTGAATAGAGAGCGAATCCCATTGTTCTCATCCGTGGAACCTTGATGCACTCATGTCGGAGATTTCATCGCCGAAAGGTGTCATGTTTTGGCGGTGATCCCTTTCTTGGCAACTTCCCACTTTCATTCTCGTGATAAAAGAAACGCTCCCAAAACGAACGCAGGCAAAATAGGTCTTGGTGGGATGTGGGAAAAACCGGTTTGGCGCGCATTCTCCCCACCATCACGTGATGGTGGGGAGCATGATATGTGCCTCAAGAGAAGGTTGCCATTTCTGCGTCCGGTTATATTAGAAGTCTATGGTTCAGATAGAGAGAGTCCACTGTATTTATATTTATAAGTGAAGTATTAAATAGAACACATAAATCCTTTTGAAAATCATATAACAGTAAAAACCTTTTTTTATTTTGAAAATTTTTGGTTGTCTAAAGTCTAAGTTAATAAGTAAAGACTTCAGAATTATTAAATACATTAAATATGACAGAAAAATAGATAACGAGAAAAGACATGCATGAAGTTATTCGCATGCCTTTTTTGGTTAACCGAATGAATCGAAAAAATGCCTTTCCACTTTTAAAGCTTTTTTTTTCCCTCTCTATCATATTTCTTGTGTGCAAAATCCATTTTGAAAGCTTTTTTTTTTTTTTTTTTTTTTTTTTTTTTAAGCTATCATTCTTTGTCAGCAAGCGGTCCTTTCCGAACTACGAGTACATATAAATATTTTCGATCCCCTTTCTTAGAGTTCCTTTGAATTTAACTTGAGCTCCCGTAAGCTGCGGAGTGGAACGAAGAAAACAAACAAATTAGCAATTCTGAAGCTTTTGAATGTTTTGCAAAGGGTTTGGCATGTCTGGAGTAGCAAAGAAACTGTGATATTGGTGAACTGATAACATTAAAAAGGCAACCGAAAGTGCGACAAACAAAACATTTTTTCGAACCCTTGTGAAATATGTAAAAGGAACTTAATTTCAAAATTAAAATTTAGCTAATTTATTCTTGTTTCTTTTTTGCTATTGCTTTATTTTTATTAATCACTTGTTACCATAATAAGAAATATTGCATATATTTCTCCTTAATCTTAAAATTCTCGATTATCCGAAAATTTCGATTTTCCGAAAGAGGGTCGGTCTCAATTACTTCGGATAATCGAGGTTCCACTGTATTGTTATTATTTAAAAGTAGATATGTTTAAAAATAAATAAGATTTTGATTCAATTTTTAATGAATTAAATAATTTTTTTATTCATGAGAACTTCTTTTTGTAATTATTTAAGAGTTTAAATTATTGCAAAATAAATCTCAACATAAAGTAATTTTTATGTGTTGAAAAATCTACTAGTTTTTTTTTTTTTTTTTTTTTTTTTTTTTTTTTTTTTAAAATCCGAACTCGGTTGCTTAATATATGTATATATTTATTATTATTGTTATTATTATTATTTAAGAAATGTAAGAGTACAAACCTGGTTAATCTAATAACTCATTAAAATTATTTACTTATTTTTCCAAAATGGGTATTACAGTAAGTTGAATCAGTAGATTTAAATAAAATTGTATTTAATTTTTTTCTTTAAAAACTATAAGTTAGAAAATGTTAAAGCAATATATAATTAAAAATATTTTTTGTTAGAATTCCTCTGACACTCATCTCTTTTTATTTAGATAAAACTTTCAAAAATAACATAAAAGATCAAGAGGGTTTATTTATTATTAAAAACCAAAACGTTAAATTGCAGCTCGATTTTTTTTTTTGAAAACACCTTAATTTTATCTTTTTTCTTTCTTTCCTTTTTCTTTTTTATTTTTCAAATACGTTTGAAATGTCAGATGCGATTTATTTTGCTTTAGTAGCCAGTTGCATTTTTTGTATTTGTGATCCATTATTTATTGATGGAGTTTTATGTCGCATTCAACCATTTTTATTTATATAAAACTTTTGAAATTGCTATCTTTTAAAAAAAAAAAATGTTATTCATTTTTAATAGAAACCTACATATTCAATTTAAGCTCAAGTTTTTTCAAAGAAAAAAAAATACAACAAGGTTTCACCTTTATCTCGATGTAAATTTGAAATACCAAAACTAATTTATTTCTTATTAATAGTTACAAAATACACATACATAAATCGAAAATGTTATTTATATTTAATCGTTTTTTCAAAATTTAGAAATCATTATTTACTGCTGAAGTTTCATATTACTTTCACCCATTTTTATTACAGACAAAACTTACTTTAAAACACGTCTTTTGCAAACATTGTTTTTGTTTATTTACTATTTAAAAAACAACACACTCAATTTCAGCTAAAAAATTTCTAATAAGATTTCACTTTTCTTTTTCTCTATGTAAATTTAAAATGTCGAGTGCAATTTATTTTGCATAAATAGTTATGATAGTTAGTAATAGAAAATTGGTAAATACATTATAGTTAGTTTTATTATAACGATTTAGTAACGTTAAATCCTAAAGTAAGACAAAAAATAATTAAAAAATAATAAAATCATGTAATAATAGAAAAGTTATGTGTAAACTTATACGCACATACGTATTTTGAAATTTTGGGAAAAGATGGAAGAGAAATCATATCAGAACAACAATTTATACGATCCGCACTATTTCAATAATCTTCGACTTATACACGAGCGTATACAGTAAGTTAAAAATTCTAAAACAAAGCAAAAAAATTTCCTAACTGGATTTTTATGTGGTATTTGCCCATTTTTATGGAGAGAAAACTAGGGAATTTACTAAAATATATATATAATATTTGATGTGTTTGTTTTTCAAGATATGGCAACAGGAAAGAAAAACAAATATTTAAACTATTAATTCGCAAGTTTTCTCAGCGTGTAATCATCATTTAATTAATATTAAACTTTTTATTTATTTTAAATTTTCAACTTTTTAATATTTAAAATGGTTCATTGCTTCAATTTCACAGCTCGTTGTCATACTTTAGCGAGTATGGTTTGGTGCATCAATAACTCCATTGTGCGTTTTATCCACGGAACTATTAATAAAAAAGTTCATAACTCCATTATTTTATCACGTAAACAGTTGTAATCATAAAGCATATTTGGCGATTTAGCACCTGCGCCCGGCTAATGGGGAAATGCCTTAAAATTAAGTTATTAATTTATAATAAAGTTCTAAAAACATTAAAATGTGGCGTTGTCGTCGGAAACACACGTGTGTACATATTTTTTACAATTCTAGAATATCAGTGAATGAAAAATCGATAGCAAACTTCCATCTTACGCATTCATTACTTTTGCATGAAAAACATATTTTGCACTTAACCTTTTAGTGCGCAGCTTTGCATATATTCAAACAACAGTGTTTTGAATTTAATAGATATTTTTATTCGTATATGCCTAATTCACACCAGAAAATTAAAATAGCAATATTTGCTTTAATTAACAGCAGACATTCCGTATTTAAATAATGCGAAATTAACCGTTGAAACTTTCTGGTGTAAAGTCAAATTCTCTGAACTACGTAATTTCTAGATCGTATTCTATCATGGGAATTAAAGGGTTAAAGGTTAAGTTTTATAAAACAAATAATTATATAAAATAAGGTATTTGGAGACACACTTATTAAAATATTTACTAATTTGCAATATTTGAGCGTAAAATAGCCACACGATAGTAGTTTTTACTTGTATTGCAGATGTGTAACAGAAGAAAAGATTGACGTATTACGTGAAAAATATATCTCTGATTTTTTTTTTTTTTTTTTTTTTTTTCATTATTATTTCTGTGTAATAACCTTTTCAGGGAATCATATATAATTTTTTCGAAAAAAAATAAAAAAATCACGCACTTAAGGATTAAAATAGATTTAAAATCAATTATTTAGAATAAATAAGGCTAGGTTTTTTTTCTAACCCTTTCAGCGGTAAATTATTGTGTTTCTGTAATGTTGACTTTACACCGGAATTTTCGAAAAAAAAATCAAAATAAGGAAAGCCAATTGTTTAATTAATTTCCACCAAATTTATAAAAGTAAAATTTAGTTAAAAGTTTCTGGTGAAAATTTTAATTAAAATTAAATATTTTAATTATAATTTTAATAAAAATATAATATATCCCACCGCCCCTTAAAGGGCTAAAAAATTATATATAAACGTTTACAAGCATCGAAAAGGTGTTATTAAGAGTTTTTAAATATTTTACAAGCACCAAAAATTATTTTTAAGAGTTATTAAACAGTTTATAAGCACTAAAAAATTCTTACAGCGTGATTAAGAGTAATTAACAGTTATTAAATAATTTTTGTGATCATTTAAACTTTGGACACCTTACCAGAAGGCAAAAAGTAAATAAAAACATTTTTAGTCATGCTTTTGTTTAGTTAAAAGCGCAAAAATTGTTTGAAAAATCTTTCATCGTGCAAAACAGAAAAAGAAATTGCCAAAGACAAATTTTTACAACTGAACATTATTCAAACAAATGGCTCTGCGATCTGTTACTGTATTTCAAAAGCATCATTGAACTTCATATGAGGTTTGTTTACAAAGGGCGTACATCCTCAAACAGAGAATTTGTAACCACCCCATTTAATCGTAGAATTTATAACATTTTTCTGCGATTAAATAAGTCGAAAAATTCTGTTAATTTGAGGTGAAACCATACGCAAGGTTTACATATGATAACCGAAATGAAGGTAAAATAAGTACAATTTGCTGGGAGATTTTCAATACAAGCTCATGTGAAATTTCGATATGCGAGACTTAAGACTGTTCTCAAATCCGAATTGGCTACTTTCTAACAAATTTTTGAGTTAACTTTTGTTCGCACAACGTATCAAATTGCCAGATGCTCTTATTAAGAAACTCTGTGACTGAATAGTTTTTCCTTTTCGTGGTAAAAGGATAATAGTCCAGGCAATAGAGACCGTATAGGGGCTCTACCTAGCAAAATTCATGGTAGCTCTGGAAAAAGGCTTACTGTATGTTTTTTGGGTCGATGAATCCGAATTTTTAACTTCCTACGAAAATTTCCCCCGACAACCCCCCCCCCCAAATTTTGGTAAAATGCCCCCCAAAAAAGGTTTTTATTAAAAAATTCAATTTTTTTATTGTTTTAGGGGAAAAGTGTCTAAAAGTTCAGAAAGTAGACAAAATTTGCAACAAATTAGATATATGACATTATGACTTAGGATGAAGGGGAAGGGGGGGGGATCTGTCTCGGAACATGCGCGCGAACATATCTAAGTTGCGCAATTCCACTTAACCATTCACACGTTTACATTCGCCCTCCCATCTTCCCTCTGAACTTTCTCTATAAGGTTTACTTTAAGTTTTTTGGGTCGCTGAATCCGAATTTTTAACTTTCCTCCCAAAACCCCCGCCCCCCAAATAGTTGTTTTTAACTTAAATTTCTTATTGTTTTAGGGGAAAAGCATTACGAAATTCAGAAACTAGACAAAATTTGCAACAAATAGGATACATGACATTATGACGTAGGATGAACGGGGTGGGGGAGGGCTGCCTCTGAACAGACACTGTGGTGCTATGTGCACTAAGTTATGAAGTCCAGGTAATAGGGGATTTTACCTGGAAAAATTAATACTAGTTCTGGATTTCGACTCACTTTATGTTTTTGGGTCGCTGAATCCGAATTTTTAACTTCCCACCAAAATTTTACCCGGCAACCCCCCAAAAAATTGATTTTTTGAAAAAATTTGGTTTTTGAAAAAAACCGCGGGGAATGTTCCGAGGCAGCCCCCCCTCTCTCCCCGTTTATCGTACGTTATAATGCCATCTATCCTATTTGTTGCAAATTTTGTCTAGTTTCTGAATTTCGTAATGCTTTTCCCCTAAAACAATAAGAAATTTAAGTTAATAACAACTCTTTTTTTGGGGGGGGGGAATTTTGGGGGTAAGTTAAAAATTCGGATTCAGCGACCCAAAAAACTTAAAGTAAACCTTATAAGGAAAGTTCGGAGGGGAGATGGGAGGGCGAATGTAAACGTGTGAGTGGTTAAGTGGATAAGTGGAATTGCGAAACTTAGTCCACGCAGCACCGCGCGCATGTTCCGAAGCAGATCCCCCCTTCCCCTTCATCCTAAGTCATAATGTCATATATCTAATTTGTTGCAAATTTTGTCTACTTTCTGAATTTCTAGATACTTTGCCCCTAAAACAATAAAAAATTGATTTAATAAAATCTTTTTACCAAAACTTGGGGGGTGGGGGGTTGCCGGGGGAAATTTTGGTAGGAAGTTACAAATTCGGATTCAGTGACACAAAAAACATAGAGTAAGCCGATTTCCAGAACTACCATTAATTTTGCTAGGTAAAATTCCATATTGCCTGGACTATAAGATTTTCCTGAAAATAGCGTTTTAACCCTTTAGTGCGCATCTTTGCATATATGCAAACAACAGTGTTTTGAATTAATTAGATTTTTTTTAATTCATATATACCTAATTCACACCAGAAAATTAAAATAGCAATATCTGGTTTAATAATTAATAGGCATTCCGTATTAAAATAAAGTGACATGAATCATTGAAACTTTCTGGTGTGATGTCAGATTCTCTGAACTACGTAATTTCTAGAACGCATTCTATCATGGGAATGAAAGGGTTAAAGTTAAGTAAGTTTTATAAAATAAATAATTATATAAAATAAGGTATTTGGAAACATACTTCTTAAAATATTTACTAATTTGCAATATTTTAACGTAAAACAGCCACACGACAGTAGTTTTTACTTGTATCTCAGATGTGCAACAGAAGAAAAGATTTACGTATTATATGAAAAATGTATCTCTGATTTTTTTTTTCATTATTTTTCCTGTGTAATAAACCTTTCAGAGAATCATATATAATCTTTTCGAAACAAAATAAAAAATCGCGCATTTAAGGGTTAAACCGGTTTTCCGGTCGCAAGCGCAGGAAACTGAAAAACTGCCTTCTTTAGATAACAATCGCTTATAACTCAAGATGTCTAGTTCCTTTTTCGAAAAAGTAAAAGAAACTGATAACAAATCACTTTAATTTTCATGCTTCACTGTTAAAAATCTGCAGCAAACTGCCCATCGTTTTTATAGATAACGATTACATAACAGCAGTTTATCTCTATTCTGACCAATGAGAACGCTTCGTAACATGGTCAAGTAGCCGTCATCTATAAAAACGGTTAAATGACTGGGCAGATTGCTGAGGATTTTTAACAGTGTTGCAAGTTATTGTTACTTTTACATTTAAAAATTACTCAGAAAATGTGTAAGAACGTATTCAAGAACCGTATTTTTCTGAACGCATGGTTCATTAGATAGGCGAAATTTCCACTCAATGAGGCTAGTTCAATTCCAGCTGAACTTGCCATTTTAATCTGACTCAAATACCCACCGCCATGTTTAATTGTTTGTAACACGTACGCTCAACTGCAAGTTGAATTTATATCATCTCTCATGAATTCGCGTTTATTTACATTACTGATGAGGAACTTTAAACAAGTTCGAAACGTTTAATGTTTTTTTTTCTTTAATGTGCTTTTAAACTTCTTAATTAAATTGTCTGTACTTGTGTATTTGTTTTAATTAATTATGAACAGACGTAATATCTTTTCTCAATTTAAATATGTAAGTAAAGTCCGCGCTGTTGCGCGGAGAAAAATATTTTTTTGAGAATCAACTTAAGTAAAGCGGACTTTATCAATAAGACAAAAACTCTTAAAATAAACGATAATAAATAGAAATTTGCAACATGATTTTCAAATTAATTACAAACAAACTTACCATATCGTAAAATCTTCTAGTCCACGTTTCGATTAAATTATCTAACTTCATAAGCGTCAATTTATACACTGTTTGGGTATTTATCGTCCCATCTCTGATCAAGAACATACAACTCTGTATATGCTGTAGTGATTCTTTTGTAGTGTGAAAAATTCAAGATGATTTGAGATACGCCGAGACCTCTATAAAATAGCTGATTGTGGAACACCGTGTGTTTACAGTAAAGACAGCTGCAACAATGTGGAGAGCACAGAATAGTGGGTGGAAATAAAGTGTCTTGTATGCTAATACGAACACAGAATCTAGATTCAAGATTAAATAAGAAGGAAAAAAATCTCGATGTGAATTAGACGATATCTAAAAAACATGTCCATAAAATATAACGTAGACGTACTATTGACGGTGGCAACGACCTGATCAATAAATTCCGCTTTCACTGCACTTTTTAACGCTTTCCAACATAGTTGAAAAGTGTTTCAGACTTCAGTTTGTCTGGCCGTCCACCCGTCTGTCTGAGCTGTAATTTTCGTAAATATACTCGGATCTCCCTGATGTTTTTGTATGTCACTGACGCTTACTATAGTACGATCGCTATTCAAAATGTAGTATATACATTTATAGTTCATTTTACAGGGCTGGTCAAAAGTATTTCGTTAGATTACAGTCAATGGGGGAAAATCCAGTATCGCCGGATCTGGCAGATTTTTTTTTAGGCATTTCGAATTCTCACCAGTAAGTTTGAATAGTTATTTTTGCTTTAGGGGAGAGTGTTGTACCTTGGGACAATTTTCACATTTTAATTTTTTACTTCGATGATTATAATCAGATTTAAAATTTAAAGGCAATATTTCAATACACCAACATATTTCTCTATAATATAATTTTAGAAATTCAGAAAGTTTGAAAATAAAAAAATGCCATTCATTTAAAGTAGGGAAGGCAAACTGTCCCAAGGTACAACATCCTGTTGTACCTTGAGACATACTGCATAATTCAAGGAATAGGCATATAACTCATCAATAATTTTGTACAGTAACTAATACAATATTTTGTACAATAACAATAACTAATTTTATGCCAACAAACAAAACCTTTTTTTTTCAAGGAAATAGAGAATGAAACTCAAGTTCAAGATCCAAAATGAAGTTGAGTTGTTTTATTTATTGCATTTCACATGATTTGTGAAATTTTCTGTAAAATAAGTAATAAACATACTTTTATTTATCCAAATTATTACGAACCACGTATTTCTTATACCATTGGACATGTCCCAAGGTACAACATATTTTACTGTCCCGAGGTACAATCACCACACGGTTTAAATAAAATCAAAATGGCGGTAAATCTAGAAGAACTATCATTATATTCTCATGCCCAAAACATTTAAAAATCTTCTCTTTTATAAAAAAGTAAATTGCAGTTGACTTGTTGTAGAAATACATAGGAAAAAAAGGAAGTTAGAATGGAGGAAAATATTTACTTTGGACTAATGAAATTTATTTTTTTCACCTAGCTGTTAAAATTCAATGCTTCTGATGCTGTCTGTGTTATTATGATGAGATCCGTTGGTTATAGGTCACTATTAGAAATACACAAAAGATAACTGTTGCCAATAGTTTATTAGAAATTGTCAATGTCCCAAGGTACAAGCGTCCTAAGGTACAACAGTCTCCCCTATACTATGATAGTTACTCCATAAATAAAGTAAAAGAAAATTGCTATACAAACTTTTCTGGTGTGAATTCAATATTTCTAAATAAAAAATCCGTTAGATATGGCAACGTTGGAAAAAATCGTTTCAAGTTCATTTCAATGATGTTATAAACCATTTAACTATTTGCGATCGAGTGTCGGCAAATAACCGCCCAAGCTTTATATACATGATTTTATTTTATTTTTATTTTATTTGCACCACTATATTTTGTAAGTACATTTTTTAGTAAATTTTTCTTGCACATATTGTCAAAGTACAAGTAAAAATGTTTCTTTGAAAAAAAAAATGGTGCCAACCGAATAAATTCGTGTAAGAGATACATACCTGTGCCTGGTAGGCGTACTTCGACCGTTAAAGGTTAAAACATAATGAATAAAACATAATTGATAAAGGTTAAAACATAATTGATATGCATTTATGAAGTGCACTAAAACATGTATTCTGTAGAATATTGGGTGCAAAACACTTATTATTCATTTACAAGGCCACACAAAAGGATTCCGTTTCATAATGGTCAACGGGGAAAAACTGTTTGCAGTTGCAGTGTATATTACTTTTGTTAGACTATTTCAAATATAATGAAATTAATATACATTACTAAGGCTTACTGCTAGATGCTTATTGTATAATATGATGCGCATATGCATTTACCGTTCATTTACAGGAACACCCAAGATTCGCATGCAGTACTATATCTGATGTACCGTCTATTAGCGATAATTGCTGGAAGTACGATTTCATTTATGGTATGCGTGTTTAAGTTTAACTGAGTTTTTGCTTACTATCTTGTGTGTATAAATGCTATAGATCATATACAGAGTTGCACAAAAGAATTCGTAAGAACTGCGCACGAATACCTTAAAGGGGACTTTTAATTGAGCTGTGTACTTTCATGGTGAACTATATTTAGTATACTAAGAGATGTTTACATAATATAAATAAAATACAGGGCCACTCAAAAACTGGATACATGGTCTCCTAGGTTCGATAATGTCATGATGACTGGAAGTGCGATTTCAGTAGTTTTAATTCTGTTTTAGTGTGAATTAAATTTTAGCTTAATTTGTGGCGCTTATAAAAATCTGCTGATAATGTACAAGACAGTACAAAAGAATTCAAGAATTCAGTTCCCCTGCATTGGTAAAATTTTCAACCTATAATGGGGTTTCTTTCTAAACTAAGTTTCAGCATACTATATCTTAGAATATATACGAATTTGTAGATTAAATACAGGGCTGCACAAAAAAAATTGGCCTGCATTTTCGGTTATGGAAAGTAATTGCTGAAATCTGGTTTTCAAATGTGTCATTCATTTTCTAAAATGTTTACTTAGATATTTTTATTTTACCTTATTAAACAGCGAAGTTTCGTTACGGAAGTGCTAGAAAGTGTTTTATAATCTATGTTTGATGCATGATTTTTCTTTCTTACTTTAAACTTCTAAATATAGTACAATTTAAATTTTTAACCCGTCGAATAAAGCAAAAAACGCCATTCAAATGCAATTTGTCTGGAAACTGTATCTCAATTTTTATTATTTTTATTAATCCGATATTTTGTGGATTTTTTTTTATAATTTTCTAGCATGATTTTTTTAAAAATCTAATGTCTATTCGATGCAGTCCGATTACGGAAGTTTAATTCCATTTTCACTTGAAAAAAATGTTATAGATAAATGTAATACATATAGATAGTACTTATAGATAAATAGATAATGTGAATAGTTCAGAATTTGTTCCATAACAAAATTAAAACTTCATCAATAAGTAAATAAATAAAATAAAACACAATTTTAACAGATGTCAGTTTAATAGATAGGTTTAACAGAATCAAACTGCGCGCTTATACACTGAAATAATGATAATAAAAAAAAAGTTGCTGTAAATAGTGAAATTTTTTGAAATTTCTTTGGCTATTAACCTTTGGCATGCGGCTAATACGAAAGTAATTTTTATTAAATTTCAAAACTTTACTTGATGCAGAAATACTTGCTTTATACAATCGCACAATTTAAGCAATTAAATAAAGCAAACATTTCTGTAAGATTTTACTGGTATCCAAAAAATCGGGAGGTTGGCAACTTACTTGTATATTAGAGTTTTTACTTAACCCCTTGAGGGGCAAGCAATTGCGTTTGTGTAATGCTGAATTCCCACCGGAAAATTAGAAAAATTTTATTTCAAAACAAGGAAAAGCAATTTTACGACCCCTTTTTTTTCCCACCAAAGTTAGAAAAGTAAAATTTCGTAAATATTTTCCAGTGTAAATCTTCATTAATCGTAGGTGGGATAAAATATATCCCACCGCCCCTCAAGAGGTTAAAAATGGTTTTACTTGTGTTTTGCAAATTAGTATGTTTTGTAACCCGGGAAGAATTACTGGGATATCTATCTATATTATAAAGGCGAAACGTGTTCGTGCGTAACGCTGACGTCATTTTGCCGGTGGCAACAGCAAACGATTGAATTTAACTTTTATTAACTTTTATTAACTTTTATTGCGATTTTTTAAACTTCTAAATACCGCATATTTTAAATTTTTATACCATCCAATAGAAAAAAAAATACTTACAGATGCAATTTGTTTGAAAATTATATCGCAATTTATTTAAAAACTACCGTATATTTCCGTATATATAAGCCGAGAATTTTGTCGCATTTTTTTTTTTTTTTTTTTTTTTTTTTTTTGGCTCCAAAGCGAGGAGTCGGCTTATATACACGAGTCTAAGGAAATTTCCAAAATTGATATTCTAAAATAAAAAAGATGGTAAATATAAAAAAAAACATACAAAATACTTGATTTTCTTTTCAAAAATACTTTAATCTATATTATTTTACAATAGAAAAGTCACCAATAATATTTCACTGTAACTAAGTCATTATCAGAATTTTCAAGCAACTCCTTAAAATCATTTTCTTTCATTGGAACATTAGGATGACTATCGCTGGTGTCTAATTCATCATCATAAACATCTTCTTCAAAAATGGCATCATGCTCAGTTCCATCCAATCCTTTACCGACGCAACATTTTTTGAAAGATCGGAATTTTTAAATTAACATAATTTGTCACACTGTATCCGCATACGACATACATTCGGTCAATTTAACTCAGCTTGCCTTTAAATGGCTCATTTTTACTTAATTGTCGTTTATTTAAATTTCCAGCGGAAGCCAATTAAACAGATTTGGCAGCGCGGTAAAACAGAATAGGAGAGATAAATAATTTCGGAGAGCGAATTTTTTTAACCATTTGGAAAAATGGTTATTGTCCTCGTCAGGGTAGGAAATCAAAAGCTTACTGAAGGTTTTTATTGGTTTAATCATCATTTTATTCATTTTCTGATTGGCATATACAGTAATCTGTATTTCCCTTTACTTTCAACAGAGATGGACAACAGAGTGTTGCCACTATGACAAAAAAGTAATAAAAACTACAAAAAAAATTAATAACTCAGAAACAAATTGAGATACAGCTTTCAAACAAATTGCATTTAAAAGTACAATTTTTTCTCTATACGACGGTGTAAAAAGTAATATTGTGGGATGTTTAGAAGTATAAGAATGAAATTTCATTTAAAATTGCCGTCAGATTTCTTGGAAATCTGACGATGGAAAAGCCCTTTCCCGAACAGCCAATGAAATGCTTGGATAATACGTAAGTTTCAGGTGGATAATACGTACGAGTCGCAGGCGATTTCTGGCGCTTGCAATTTTTACGTGTAATAACACTATTAATGTTTAATTCATGGCGTACGTAATGTATGATCAACTATGTGCTATTTTTTATGTCTCAAATTTTAGTCTTTGAAAAAATCATTTTCCAAATGGTCGTTGTAATTTGTTAAATTGCATTTTTTTTTTTTTTTTTTTTTTTTTTTAAACCCCTTAATTCTTGTTTTCGTCAATATCACGGGCTGAGGTGTCGTTCGTTATTTCTCGTGACCATCATATTCACAGGATGGAGATTTACTGCTGGAAAAAACTTCTGAAACCAGAAAAATTTAACTGCATTTTGGCGCTGATTGTGATGTCGGACTTTGTATTGCATGTTTCGAAATATATCACACTCAAAAAAATTATTAATAATCAAAATTTAATGTATATTGTATTATTTCGAATATTATTTGCAAAAATCTCTTTGAAGATGATAAATAAAGATCTAAGATGTGAAAAATAAAGGTGTTATTCGCATTAATTTGTACGGTGTAAAACAAACATAAAAACACAGAATTCTCACATGATGGCCTTTCCACAAATGTGAATTTGTTCTATAACATCTTTTTTCTTCGCCTTAAAAAAAAAACTAATTGCATATTTTATATAGAAACCTTATAATTATTCAACTTCTGTAATAAAAAAATAGGTACTTTTTTAATGGTTTTTCCAAATATTAAGGGGTTAAAGTTTCTATTAGTTTTCGGTCACTGAATTTTTCATCATCTTTTTTTAACATCGACTTATATACGGGTTTTCGATTTTGGACGATTTTTCGTTGAAAAGTCGTATATGCGGCTGACACACTGAAATTACACACTGAAATATACGGTATATGAAAATTTCTCAATTTTTATTGTTTAAAATTAATTTCCAAGAACTGATATATATATATATATTTTTTTTTTCCCTCTAATCTATCTTTATCGCCTGCAGACGATTACGAAAGGTAAATCCGTTTGCACTTAAATATAAATAGCTCATCATTTGATTCCAGCTTATATTCCATAATGAAATTAAAACATTCATCGATCAATAAGTAAAATAATAAAATATACATAAAACACAAATTTAAGACATGTCATCGAACTACGCGCTTAAACTCTTAAGGGAGTAGGATACCTTTGAACATATCGAAAAAGTAAAAAATATCACTATGTTCCAAGCTTTAAAACTTGTGTAATAATTCAAAAATAAAAATCAAACTTCATTTAAATATAAAATTCATATTTAAATTTACATTTTAAAATATGTAAATTCTATATACTTGTAAATTCATATATAAATATTGAAATGATAAGTTAAAAAATATATGGTAATAAGAGAAAAAAAATCTTACGCGCATGATAAATTCCGGAAATATGTATATAAAGAGGAAATTTGGGAGAAAATAAATACGTAATAATATTACCTATATACTAAAACCAGAATATTTGTAAAAAATATTGACTAAATTTTAAAAAAATAACAATAAATTAAAAATTTTCACTCTTTAAAAAACATTTTCGAAGTACAAAACCAGGAAAATAATAAAATCTTGCCTTTTTCTGGTTTTAAGTTGTAGATAATACAGAAATAAATATGTGATGAAAATTCCTTTTGGTTGCCATGCATAGTTTTTTAGTAACACTGCGCGCAGTATCAAAATTCATCGTTTTGAATAAACGCGACGCAAAGTTTAATTATCATATTTAGTCTTAATATGTAGTCTTAATAAAGCTGCCATAATTAGTAAACTAATGGGAATTTTTTAATGCGGTTTTTTGCATATTGTTCAGAAAGGATTATGGAATCAAAATATGCATTAAAAATTTCGAAAAATTTGAAAGTTTAAAGGTATCCTACCCCTTAAAATGTTCATAATCAAAAAGGCTGATTGTGAGTAGTGATCTTTGACGATTTCTTTGGCTGTTAACTCCTGGCGTATAGGAAAATATAGCTTTTAATAAATTTCAACACTTTATTTGAACGCATGATTGCTGTTTTTCATATGAATATGATGTTTGGTATTGTTAGTGGGTACTCTTAAAAAAATGTATTAAATGTAAAAAGTGTATTAAAGGTATCATAAAAAAAAAAGTTTTTCTTCTATATTCTGTAATCCGGGAAGCCTGGACACCCCTTGTATTATATAAAAAAGGAAATTACATATCATCACAGGTATTTAATTTTTATTAGATACATTTTTTGACTTAGGGCATAACGCAACAGAAAAAAAATTAACAGGAGAAATTATACTCAGCGATTGCAATTTAAGAATTTTTAGATGCATTGTATAAGTACGAGCTTTTGCTGTATAAAAGAATATAGGTTCTTTTTGGCATTAATTTAAAATCATTACTTACATTTCCTGTCTACTTTGAAACATTATAAAGTAAAAGAAGAAATTATATAAATTGATCACACTTTAAAAATTATCAAATACATTGTGAGCATACATCAAACATTTTAACATAAAAGACTTTTTCTGCGAATAATTTGCGATTTATTATAAATATTTTTTGATTATATAAAATATTAACATATAAAAGAAAAAAGCATGTCATAATTAAAAATATTAAAACGCATTTGGTAGTCATTTGAAATTTATTTTATGCACAATATGAGATTATATAATATTCAATACAAAAGATAAAATTGCGTTTTGATTATAAATATATCTATATATATATTGCGAATCGCGTGAATATTTAAATTATTATAATATAAAAGGGAAAATTATATATTTTGACAAATTTGAAAATATGTACGTGATACACTGTATTACCATATACAATATTATCGAATAAAAAAAGAAAGTTTAAATTTTGATAGTAATTAAACATTTATTAGATACCTTTTAAAAAAATATTTAAAACATCTAAGCGTATCTATAGTGTAAATGTAGATGTATATATTTATAACAGTGTAAAAATTAATAAGTGCATTTTATGATTCTGCAAAATTAAAATTTCATTGTAAAATTTATACTTTTCTATAGTAATATAAAATGAAATATAAGTATTCTATAAACATAATATATATATATATATAATACAAAAGAAATAAGTAAACATTTTGATTGAAATAAAATATTTTATGCATTATATAGTTATGTAAAACTATGCTAAAGAAAATTGACATTTTTTGACAGTAATTTAAAAGTTATTAAATAAATTGTAAAACTGTATAACTTGTTCTAATACTAAAAAAAAAATCGATTTTTTTAAAAATAAAAATGATTGTTTGCATTGTATGATTAAATAATTTATTGTACTATAAAAGAAAGAAATTATACACATAGAAATAAATATAAAAGTTATTACATATACTGTCTGTCTACATAAAGTAACATGATACAAAACAAATTCATACATTTTTACAGTGATTAAAGCTTATTAGACGTACTTTGTAACTATATAAAACATTTTTGTAATATTTTATTATTTTCTATTTTATTATTGAACAATACAATAAACATTGAAAAGCAGAGAAATATTTATTTATATTTTTAAATAGTGTGTGTGTGTGTGGGGGGGGGGGGGGGGGGAATGAATAATAAAGAATAATGTCCTATAAAGGGTGTCCCAAAAAAGATTGATACGCGCATTAATATTTTACCTGTTGGAGATGCCTAATCAATGTAAATTGCGAATGAGCTCAAAATAATGCAACGTCGTATAAAGAATTTGAATTTTCATTTGTAAAACATAAATTTTAAAATCTTTTTTTTTTTTTTTTTTTTTTTGGGGGGGGGGGGGGTTACGTACTTAAAAAGTAAAAACGGAACCATTATAAGATCACTCCTGTGTCTGTCTGTCACAGCCATTTTACTCGTAAACTATGGAACGTGGAAAGTTCAAATTGGGTGAAGTAATAAAGACTATTGACCCACATATTTGCAGATTATGAAACATTTACAAATAATTTTAGGGAAAATGTAGAGGGGCTTATTAAATTACTTGAGAAAAAAAATATTTTCTTTGTATATCGTGTGAAAGCTTTCGTAACGCTGAACTCAAAAATACATTTAATTTAATTTTAGGTATATTTTCAGAGGTATCATCGAAAATGTAGTTCAAAAATATCTTCCCCTCCATCTATTTCCGAATCTAGTGAAACTAAAATTATGAAAAAATTAGAGGTAGGAGAGGTTAATTTAAACCTTGCAGGAAAATTATAGCGATAACCCTATGTCACATAGTTTTTGAGAAAAGCTCATTTTTCCATTACACACAAATTTCAGTTTGCAGGCATTCAGCAAAGGCGTTGATCAGCGCTGGAGGTACCTATCGTAGAAGAAGTATAAAAGCATTGTTGATAATGATTTTTGAAAAAAAATCGTCGGTAATTAGCCGAGATATTAACCCTTAAAGACACGGATGGTTTGGACATACATAATGACAGGTACGGCGTACTGTATGTACCATCGGCTTTTAAAGCCAAGATGATAACTTTTAATGATACATTTGTGTAATATAATGTCCAGAAGCAGTATAAAAGCAATAAACATCAAATTGTTAAAAACAGACTAATTTAATTAGAATTAATCACATAAATACTATGGGATTCGCGACTAGTTTGCTTTGAGTAGATCTCTCAATATGCCCCTGCGTCTTTAAAAGTTAATTAAAAACCTATCTGGAAAAACGCGGCCCGGACCAACGTGGCATTGCTACTTTGCGACCTCATTTCGAAGAGCGCCAAGCTTAAACTTTGAACAAGGGTTTTGTTTTAGCTACAATGTAAAAATAAAATATTATTACGACGCTGAATGTAGTTTTATGGAATGTCAAATGAAGTTTAAATATGCACTATTTTTATTGTCAGTGCCGAATTAAGTTCATCATAAACAGATTAGGATAAGATTTAAACAAGAGTTATACAGAATAGCAATATTTGATATTATTTAGGCTTCATATCTCTTTGAACTTTTACGGTATACCCATTCATATTTTTCTAGTATATATACAGCTATACCAAACCCTACGTTGTATAGTTTTTTACAAAGTGTTATTTTTCTTTTAGTAACGACTCCTTTAATAATACTGTTAATAATTCATACATTTATTGCACGGAACCCTCTGAGCGCGAGTAATACTCGGACTTGACCGTTTATTCAATTTTTAAGCGCACTAATAAAAGTGTGCTTTTTATAATGAGAAAAAAAAAAATATTTTTCTTAACTTTATACCTATTGATTAAAGGTGGCGTTTTTTTTTTTTTTGTTTTTGTTTTTGTTTTTTTTCTGAGAAAAAAATATAATGAATAACATAAAATTCTAAAAATTTTAACACGTAAAATTTCATAATTACGCGGATATTTTGATAATTTCTATTTAAAATAACTTAAACACTGTTCATACTGCTACATGTATCATTGTTTTAAATACAAAAGTATTATAATTTGTTTTAATTTTAAAATATTTCGTAATTTAATCTGAGAAAAATTTAGCAAATTAACTGAAAATTTTTAGAAGTGAAAAGGGAAAAAAGGGGGGTTAGGGTATAGAGGTGAAAAAATTGTTCAATGCTTCAGTTATGGTTGTTTAAATAATCTATAAAAGTAAAATAAAGTATCAAAAAAATTTTTAATTAAAATAAAAAAATTAAATTAAATTTCAAAATTATTCACCTGAATATATTTCTCCAATTCTGTTAAGAAAGGAACTAAATAAATAATCAAAATACCTCACGAAATTTTAGGGGTATTTTTCTATATGAATATTTTTTTTTTTTTTTATCAAATTATTTAGTTATTGAAAATTTTATTTACAGTATTGGTTTAAAATTTCCCTATCAAGATGACAGTATATATAGATTGTGGTCAATGTTTGTCTATTTTTTCTTGTAATTCGAAAATAAATGTTCTGATTGTCAATTATGTATTTTCTATCTGTATAATAAGAAAGTTAAATTTCGAAAACGAGTAATAAAATTTGAAAAGTTTCTTTTAATAAAGCAGTATAAATGGCATATTTCACTGAAATTGTTGTTTTAAAATAACATTTTAAAAAGCAATAAAATATTAAAGAAAAGAATTCGTTACAAAAAGAGAAAATTATAAAAGTTTGAACTACTCTATTCATTTCAAAATAAAAATTAAAATTAAAAAATGTACAAAATAATTTTTTTATAAAGCCCTAAGTAAATTGTTTTACTTTAAATAATTAAAGATAATCATTAATTAAAAGTAAATTATTTTTATTTTTATTTTTATTAAAAAATTATAAATGACTTTCCAAAAACGTCTTGATTTGAAACGTTGAAGAAAGTATTCTGGCGCCATCTATAGGTCGTTAGTGGAACTAACATCTGATAATTTGCGAAAATAAAAAGTTATACACTGTTGGTTGGTGTAGTACTTTATTGCAACTAATAGTAGAAAATTAAATATGCCAAACTGAAAGGTTTCAGTACCAATTTTTCAAGTTTATCTTTCTTTATAATTTTATTTGAAATTATAACTTCAATGTGAGGCAGGTCAGGATGGCCGAGCGGTCTAAGGCGCTGCGTTCAGGTCGCAGTCCACTTCTGTGGGCGTGGGTTCGAATCCCACTTCTGACAGTGAAATATTTTGATGTAAGTTTTTAAATTTCAAATTATTAAACTGCATGTTTAGAAATGAATTTGATTTAAGTTGCAGGATTTTTTTATACTGAAAATGTGAAAACTAACTGATATGTTTCGAACAGCATCTTGTTAACCATACGTACTTTATTATTATCTCTATGTAATAATGATAACATCCTAATTCTAATAATATTATAAATCTGAAAGTATGAAAATGTTTGGCTGAAGTCAGCGTCAAAACAGATAATTAAATGCCTCTGTATTCATTATGCGGTTGTTTTTTTCACCAATGTTTAAAATTTTCACTTAAGTTAATAAAATTTACATTTATTATATTAATATTTACAATTTACATATTTGTAATTGTAATACATAAAATACATAAAATAAAAGTTACAAGTAGATTTCAAAAATATTTACTTTATAATGAAAATATTAATAGTGAAATTGAAAAAAATACATTGTAGTACATTGTTGCGCAAATATGTGCAAAATTAAATTGGCAAAAAATATTTTGTAATTTCACTATTAATATTTCCAACATAAAGTAAATACTTTCGCAACATTGACATTTTGTTTGAGATAGTTACAGTTTAAAGTTTGACATTTCGACACAATTTTTTCTAATGTAAATCCAATATTTTACCAATATTGGTATTACAGTTCAACTATCAGTAATAGCGATCAGTGCTTAAAATTAAATGTAATTTTGTATTCAAAATATGTATCAGAAAGTTTTACTACTCATTTTCGCTTTATTTAATTGCAGACTCTCGACGATTAAATAAAATGAAAATACCGTTTAAGAAGAAGAGATTTTGAATTCAGAATTCCGCTAAATTGACAACACTGTTAGCGATGAATGTAACCAACATAGCTAATATTTGTTTTCATGGTAATTGCGTTTTTGGATTTTTTTTAATCACTATTTCCAAGTAATAATCATCGTAAATCTCGTAATTTATTAGGCAAATATTGGTATTAGAAAGAAATGGTGGTTATCCAGAAATACAATCACAAGTGAATTTTCGCATCAGGTGCATTTTTAGTAAGGTTAATATTGCTGTATCAATATTGCTGTATCAGTTGAAGTATCAGTGATAGCGATCAGTGTTTAAAATTAAACTTATTTTTATATTCAAAATATATATTAAAAAAATTAATACTAATATCGTTTTATTTAATGGCAGATTCTCGTCGATTAAATAAAATGAAAATACTGTTTAAAAAGACTGGAAGAGATTTTGAATTCAGAATTCAGCTAAATTGGCATCAACTTTAATGTCAAATCAATTTTCGTAATTTTTTTCTTTGAAATGCCACAATATTACAAACGCAAGAGAATATTCTTATATTACATTTGATTGTAAATAGGTTTTATTTTTATAACTTTTATTTTATGTATTACAAAGAAATAAAATACGTAAATTTTATTAACTTAAGGGAAATTTTAAACACTGGAAAAAAAATAATGTAATGGATTGTGAATTTAAAAAAAAATTAGTTACCCGTTTTGATTCTGACTTAACCAAACATATTCACACTTTCACATTTACAATATTAGGATTTGGATACTTTATTACTACATGAATATAATAACAAAACTAAGTGTTTTAAAATATTCATCATTTCATACCAGAAAAATATACTGAGAAATACCAGTGTTGAATCTGAACCGAGTAGGTGTTGTGAACCGCTGTAGGTGTGCGCAACCATCAGTCGAACGGGCTAAGCCAATTAGGGTCTTGATAGGGACCCCGAGTCTATCTATACAATGCAAAATATCATTTCCTGTGTGTCAAATAGTAATGTTTTTGCTCTAGCTTTGTTTTTAAATGTTTCTTCGTGTGAAAAAAGTTAATATTAACTAAAAGTTAATATAATTGTATAGATTTGATAATCCTGAAAATAACCGTTAACGCAAAATAATAATAATAATAAATATTTAAAATATTGTAAAATATAGAAGATTTTGTGAAATTCAAAACGATTATGCCCACTGCCAGAAAAATTCGTATATATACACTAAATGATTCCTCATTTTTGAACAAACAATTTTCATACTCCTAGAAAATATGCTTTATCCGAGAATTCTTCCCGAAAGCCTGAAAAAGAAGGAGAAATGTCGTTCATTCCTAGCAAGCACGCATTGCGTATTGGGTCTATTAATACTAAAGTCCTAATTCATTTTAAAAACGAAAACCAAAAATTCTATAAATTAAGATTTCTAATTTAATTAAAAAATAAATAAATAAAACTAAACCAACAATAAAGAAAAGAAACATTTTCGAATTTAAAAATAAATAACAATTAATTTATCATAATTTATTTTTTAAAGTTATAAAAAAATATTCGCATCTAAAATATTTTTTAAATGAGCACATTTAAAATAGATATTTTAATTAAAATATTAAATGGAAAAAAAATCGATTTTACTCAAAATAAAAGATAAAAAGTCCTCGCATAAAAATATAACATTCATATTTTACATCTAGCAATCTACATAAAAATATTTATAATTCATACTGATCATTCAATACTGAAGTATTAAAAACGCAGCCACAATCTTATTAAAGACGAAATCTTCCTGAAATTAACTTGAAAATTCAAAGCTTTTAAAGAAATTAATCAGCCCATCTGAGGCAAGCGTATTTACTTCAAAACAGTGTTGTAGTCGTAAAAAAAACCAGAGAGTATACGCTATAAGCAGAGGATATACACTAAAGCCATGAACGTTATGCCTAGAGTATGCACTATAACTTTATTCGAGAAACAGGGGGTATAGTCTAGGGCAGGGATGGCGAACCTATTGCACGGGTGCCGAACTTGGCACGTAAGAATACTTCTCTGGCACGCGAAAAAACTTAGACTCTATATTCAGTTTATGGAGAACTATCCATTTTATGTTTGTTTTTTTTACAAAAAGTATAGTTTTGTGTAGCAGGTATATAATTTTCTTTAAAATAATCCGTTACTTTTGAATGATTTAAGGTATTATAAATTCCAATGAAAGAGTCTTGTAGCGTCATTTTCTTGCCAAACCATTCAACATAGTGATTTTTCAAATTATTTTACTTCTTTATCAAATTTCAAAGGTTTTAATTTTGAAAATTGAATTTTAAGATATTAATATATACCTAATTGACACGCTTTCTACTTCAGATTAGGTATATTTTATTTAAATTTAGGGTTTTAAGTTATTTTAGTTTTTATTATATTTAGGTTTTAATTTTGAAAATTGAATTTTAATTGTTAGTGTATATAATCCTATATCTATTGAACATGCTTCTACCTAAAGAACTAAAAATGGTCTGATTCGGAAGTAATACAATAAAAGAAAACTAATTCATAGAGTATTAATATGGAATTTGACGCGGCATATCTATATTGTAGAGTAAATACAGCGTAATAAATAAGGTAGGAATCGAATTTAGTATAACTGTAAAATAATTAAGTAAAAATTCTATAAAAATTAATTATTGGATTTTATCTACATTAAAATGTTTCTGGCACGTTAGAATTTTGGTACATAATAATTTTGAAATTTTTGGCACGCATACCCAAAAAGGTTCGCCATCCCTGGTCTAGGGGAAATGTACATTTTACCTTGCAAAAGGTCGGGTAGACGATTTTTTTTTTTCTGAATTGTTTATAATGATGCTAACATTGAAAACAAAGTTTTCTAACAAAAATTCTTAAGGCTAAATTTTCTGTGGCCAAAAAACAACAAAATTTTTGGACCATTTGGGATTCTTTTGAATTATCTCTAGACCCGTTGCCGGAGCATATTATTTGTCAATTACAATATTAAAGAGGACACAATTCTCTACAACTTTCATAATTAAAGCTTTTTTATACACTCAATAGCAAGCGCAGTACGCCATTTCAAAAATAGGACATTTTTTTTTTTTCAATTTTCTTAAAAACCTTGAAAAACGTAGTTTTCCCCGATTATTCAAATGTTCCTCGCGGATTTGATCGTGTATGTCGACTTCTAAAAATTGGTAGCAGTAAATTATCTATTATTTGCACACTCACGTCTTTATTTTCATCTTAACAGACATTTCATATTCAATAAATTTATATAATTTTAAAAGTAGGGCAGAGTAGATGAATGAGACAATTTTCATATTTAGACAGTAATTTTAAGTGTATACAATGTTAACTTCAAAGCATTGTTTAAAAGAATACTTCAATATTTAGTAACTTATTGGCACGATAGTTTCAATTAAGAAAGAATTCTTGTTTAATTTTAATAATTTTATAATTTTCATATTGCATACATATTTTCCCAGGTGTCAATGGGATGGGTATGAAAATTTGCGATAAACATATTTTATTTCATACTACAATGATATGTTTCATTTACTAATTATTGATAACATATGTTTTAATGTTTTCCTGTTTTAAAGATAGGAAACATTGGATTGTAGTTCTATATAAAAGGGAGGGGGACCCAAAAAATAAATTTCTTTTATGTAAGAAATATTTTTACCTTACAAAATAGCTACAGTAAAAATGACAACAAATTATTTCACTAACTAATGTTATGCATTTATCTCTTGTAAAGTTTAAAAATTCTGTCAATAAAATATTTGAGATCACTAGTTTCATAAAAATATTTAAAGAATTAGTTTTAAAAAATATTGTCAAAATTTTTTTCCACATTTTAGCATGCAAAAATATATAAAACTTTAATATTATCTATTAATTGCTTTATAGCTCAAACAGGATACTCTGAATTTCAGAATGAGTTCCAAGCAGTTTTCCAAAAATGAAAGTGTCCGAATATTTAAAAAAATGTAACCTAACCCGAAAAAGTCCAAAAGCACAATATTAGATATTGATCTGAGGTATCCCATGAAAAAGCCTTTATTTAAAAGTAATAAAATGCAACCGAGATATTTGTCAAGAACGTTCCCATATGTTTAATATTACCTTGCGAATGTCTTCGTGTGACTAATTTAGTCTCATAATTCATATAACTGTGACTTTAAACGCCTCAATACTACAACTACCGTAAAATCTTTGGAAATGAAATCTGTATATACGGAATCTGATCTTTAAAGAAAAAATTATATATTTTCAAGAGATAAGAATATGAACAATTACACCTTCTAAAATGGAAATCTGTTTAAAGCGGAATATATTTTGGCTCAATTCGGTTCGGTTTTCAAGGTTTTAATGAATCAATATTTGACAAAGCTGATTACGTAGATCAGCATTACGTATTTAATGATTACACACTTAAAAATTTCAAAATCCGGCTATTAGAGATTTATTAAAATTTTCCTGGTAAATTTTTCCAGAACTACGTTTTTCACGGTTTTTAAGAAAATTGAAAAAATTGTCCTATTTTTGAAATGGCGTACTGCGCTTGCTATTGAGTGTATAAAAAAGTTGTAGGTATGAAAGTTGTAGAGAATTTTATCTTCTTCAATATTGTAAATAACAAATAATATGCCACGGCAACGGATTTCGAGATATTTCAAAAAAAAAAAAAGTCCCAAAATTTTGTTGTTTTTGGGCCACAGAAAATTTAGCCTTAAGAAATTTTGTTAGAAAACTTGGTTTTTCCATGTTGGCATCGTTATAAACAATTCAGATAAAAAAAAATCTTCTACCCGACCTTTTGCAAGGTAACCCCCCTTTTTTGGTACATTTCCCCTGGACTAGTATACGGAGCTTCTTTAAAAAAATCCAGAAGGTATACGGCGTATACCTCCGTATACCCTCTACTACAAACCTGCTTCAAACTGTTCCACAACTGTACAACTGTAGTCGAGTGGTTAGAGTACTGGTCTCCTAGCTCTAAGGTAGCTGGTTCGATTCCAAGGTCAGCAAATCTTATTTTATCCTCATTTTCTTCAATTAACGGATATTTTAGCTCCTGTAACATTGAAAAAATGAAACGGATATTGGTCTATTAACGGAAAAATCCTTGTAGCACTACAGCCAGGAAATTTTCCGCGAATTGAAGAAAGTCTTTCTCAGAGTGCACATTAAATGTGAAAGTAGTGATATTTTTCATCCATTTTATTTTCAGTATTATATAGTGTTCTATGATATATACCAGAGGTCGTCATCCGGTGATGCGAGAAAATTTCGGTGTTCCTCAGAAAAGTCTGGAAATTATTTGGATTTTTGGTGTATTATTAATAGCTGTACTCTATCAGTAATAAAATTTGAATAATAAAACATGATAATACTCTAAAAAAATTCTTATATTTATGAAAATTTACACATTTAATTTTGAAAATTTAAACTATTGACAATTATGTTAAGGGGACAGTTTACCTTAAAATTGGTCAAAAAATTGATTTTTCTTTCTCTTTTTTAAATATTAAATGATAGCCTGTTTAATTGATAATATTTTGACACATTATTTTTATCCATACAATTATATCGCGAGATATTGTAAATATTGTTAATACACTCAGCGCAATTACCCACACAAATTGAAACTTTAAATGGCTTTTTCTCCATGTTCCTATTTTCTTCACTTTCATGTTTTAAAAATGATAAGGATTTTTTGTATTTGAGATACAGATTTAAACTTTTTTGTACATGTTCCTTATTATATATATGACAAATCTGCGCACGGAATGAGCCTTCAGATTTTTTGTTATTTTTTAAAAATAAAAGTATATGAAGATGTGCTAGATTTCATCGTTTTTCACTATATGTATCAGTCAAAAAATTATATTAAATTTAATATTAGATGGATCTAAAAATCCATGCGCAGTCTTTTGTAATACAGATTTGAAAATCGTTGGGAAAAAAAAAAAAAAAAAAAAAAAAAAAAAGGAGGCAAAAATATCAATATTTAAAAAAGTAGTAAAGATTTTTAAAAAGTCAATTTTTTATAAATTTTTTTAAAATTTTAATTAAATATGCAGTTAATTTTTTTTATGTACTTTTATTTGAACATTGAAATGCAGTGAATTCACAATTTGAACCATATTTTTTAAAATAAACAAACTTGTTGAAAGGGTAAACTGTTCCTTTAATAGATATTTGTTATTTATTTTCAAAATAGATAATTTTTAATATTCCCTCTGAAATGGGAATAATCATTGCTGGCTGAAAAAGCAAGGAAAATTTAGATTCAGTTTTCAATTACATACTTGTTCGAAACAAATATTTTGGTTGTGTCTCAACAATTAATACATGAATACTGTAATAGCGTGCATTTTTTAATAGAAGGTAATTTTTAAAAAAATCGAAAATCAAACAGGCGTTTTGAACTATTGCTATTTTTGACTTTTTGATAAAAATTTTGTGCACCAAAAAATATACATGCATTTATCAAGCAAAAAGTGTTTAACTTTGATGGGAAGTATTTTTATGTTAGAAACGTTTTCTTTGGAATATTTCGATATTAAAGTTTGATACATGGTGTTTCTAGTTAGACGGTGTTTTTTAATCAGAGTGTTTGACACTATAATTTTTACATTCTTTACAAGAAAGTATCTTTACAAGAAAGTATTGAGTTCCTGAAAATTGTCGATTTCCGGTTTTCGACGGTCTTACACGTTTTAGGGGTCAGGAATCTCGAAAAACATGTTTTTACAAAATGCCTGTCTGTATGTGACTGAAATTTTGTGGGCGCTCTATCTCAAGAAGTAACGGACGGAATTTAATAAAATTTTATATTCAGTTAGACCCTGGTATGAATTGGTGCTGATTACGTTTTGGTGTAAATCGACCAACTGGTGCTGCTGTTGTGCTGCATTTCTCACGATTACCGTAATAGTTCAATCTCAAGAACTAATGCACGAATTTTCATCAAACTTCAGATTCAGGTATGCCTTGATAAATATTGGTGGTGATTATGTTTTGGTGTAAGTCGAACAACAGGTGGCGCTGGTATGTTGCATTTTTCACGATTTTTGTAATAGTTCAATCTCAAGAACTAAGGCACAAACTTTCATCTAACTTCAGTATCAGTTAGACATTGATACAAATTGTTGCTGATTAAGTTCTGGTGTTAATCGCCGAATAGGTGGCGCTGCTATTCTGGATTTTTTACGATTTTTCCAATAACTCTATCTCAAAAACTAATTTCACGGACTTTTACTAAACTTCAGATTCAGTTAGACGTTCACATAAGTTGTTGTTGATTAGGTTTTGGTCTAAATCACCCAACATGTGGCGCTGCTATGCTGCATTTTGCAGGATTTACAAGATTTTAGCGATAGTCATATCTTAAGAACTAATGCAAGGAATTTCATATCTTTAGAATCCTCGTGATGAAAATAGATTATCATTTAATTTTGGCAATGTGATAACGAATTTTGAAGTATTAACATATATGGGATAGAAGAAAGTTTTGGGATTGTCACACCCGACTAGCTCTTTTATATAGTAATGCTCGATTTATTTAACCCTTTATGTACTGAATTATGAATTCATGAAAATTTTATCTTTTAAAGCATTTTTCGCGAATTGTTTAAACTACATTAGAAGATTTACATAATCATTTAATAAAATTTAGAAGGATTTTAGAAGAATTGAAGGATTTAGAAGGATTCATTAAATTTAAATTTATTGGGATTTTGTGCAATATTTATAACCCCACTCAAATCTTTTATTTTAAATATTTTTTTCGTATTTTGTAGAATTAGGAAATGTACAAATATAATGTTCTTACAATAGAAATATAGAAATATTTCCGAATTCAAAAATCCCCCCCCCCCCCCCCAACGCCAAGAAAGCTGAAAAGATGCAAAGGCAAAATAAATTATTCTTTTAAAAATATCTTTTTTTTGTGTAACCCATAATGCTTTTGGAACAAGATGGAGTAACTATGTATCTATAACTCATTCTAAACTGTATTAAAACTAATCGATGTATTAAATGAATTTTATAACAAGTTATTTTAATGGTACTTATAAGTACTGTCAGTAGATAAAGGGTTAATCAGGTTATTTAAAAAAAAGTAGCCATCGAACGATATGAATTAAAAAAATCTCTCATTTCTGTATCAGCAATACTGCTGATACAGAACACTCTATCCAATCCTTCGGACCAGAGATTTTTCAGAATTTAGATTTTTTTTCTATGAAGAAATAATTTTAATTCATTAAAAAATATTATTTAATTACTCATATATTTTTTAAGAGAAAATAAATAATTCGACCGACAGAACAAAGTAATCTATGAATTATGATTGGTAACTATACTCTTACTTTAACCTCTTCTACTTCCGTGTGCCCAAGTTTTGACAACAACTACAGCAAAACCTCTCTAAAGCGACCACGTTCCGTTCCAACAAAAATTGGTCGCTCTGAAACGTGGTCTCTTAATGGAGGTCATGTTTAAATCTAGATTTTTATTGTTGAAAAAAAGTAACAATTAATGTTACTTAAATTTATTTTTCACATTAGGAAAAAATATGAAAATTTAAGTATCAAAACAAAAGTTAATTACATAAGTTAATTACTATAGAGTTTTAAAAATGAATACCTTGACGTTTGCTTTGAATGTACAATTTTATCTTTTATAACATTTATTTCCAAGTCCTTTCAAAGTTCGGTAAATAAATGCAATTTTTTTTTTTTTTTTTTTTTTTTTTGACAGGAACAAATAATGACGATTTCATTAATTTATCTATTTCTTTGAGATTTTCCCGACAAAGTAGGGCAGGGGAGTTTACTGACCGTCATCCTTAATTTGTCATCAGAGTTAAATTCATTGCCTAAAAAGGCACAAAGGGGTTTAAACACTTAAAATATACCGGAAAAAAAAATTCTAAGTTTAGTTTAAAAGTTTGAGGAATAATGTGCTCTCTGGAATTATTTTTCTAATAAAACCTTCTTCAAGCGACCAAAAAAAAAAAAAAAAAAAAAAAAAAAAAACGGAATTTGTTTTATTTTTTTCAAAGAAATTGATCGCTCATGGAGGGAATTCAACTGGGATGGTCTCTGAATGGAGGTAAAATTAGTATTGAGCCTATGGGAATAAATTTCGTTCCATGGAAAAATGGTCGTTCAGGGAGGTGGTCGCTTAATGGGGGTGATCGCACAGAAAGGTTTCACTGTAATTCATTTTAAAAAGTATACATAAAAACTGTCCTTCTGTTAAATTTTGATTTGGAACATAATCTTCATTTTAAAGAAACGAGTAAAAGTTTAACGCAGAAAAAAAGTACCATTATTTTTAGGTTTCCCCTAAATGTAGTACTTTTATTGCGTTTTTACTTTCTTCTATCTTCAATAGAAGAAAATATTGTAATCGAAATTTTTTTCCACTTCTGGTTTTCAAAGAGATAAAAAAAAAAAAAATTACAAAATGTCTGTCTGACCGTGGGTTTGTCCGTGTGTCCGTGTGTTGCCATTGTACCATCAAAAAGTGTATTATGCATCGAATTGAACCAAATTTTCTGTGTTTGTTTTTCGCTATGGCCAGCAAGTTCTCATTGAATTTAGCAATATTCCGCCGGAAGAGGCTCTGTAATAGCAATTTTGTGCCATTTTCATTATTATACCATCGAAAAGTGAGGAAGTTACGCACAGAAATGAACCAAATTTTTTGTGTATGTTTTAGCTATGGCTAGCAGATCCTCCTTCAATTTGGAAATATTCCGCCAGAAGGGAGCGCTGCAATAGCTATTTTTGTGCCATTTTCATTATTGTACAATCAAAAAGTGTATGAAATTATGCATAGAATTCAGTCAAATTTCATATTTATGTTTTTGACTATGGCAAGCAGATCCTCCTTGAATTTCGAAATATTCCGCCGGAAGAGGGGTAATAGCGATTTTTGTATAGTTTTCTGGATTTTTCGTAATTCTATTGTACACCGGAGACTCATACAGCGACATGAACTTCGCATCCTGCTAAGCCGACTATTCGCAAACAGCTGATATACCACAGAATAACGAAAAATCATTGATTTTAACAAATATCATGATCGAGATTAACTCGTTTTTAGTCCGATTAATTGACTGAAGCAAAAATTTAAGATGAAAATGAAAGTTAGTATAGTATTGAACTAATAATATTGAAGGGTTAACATTTGTAACAACATTTTGAAATATTAAGATGTATGAGATCGAAGAAAGTTTTATGACTGGCACATTCAGTTAGTTATTTTATTTACATTTCACAGAGAATTCCGCCCCACGTGAATGTGTTTCATCCAAGAACTATCGATGATTACAATATTTGTTTTCAATAAAAATTTTACTAAATTATACTTTATTTGTTTCTAAAACACAAGATCAAAAATGAAATGCCGTCTTTTGTTTTCTTCACACAAAGGAGGTTAATTTTATCTCAATACACCAGTCTTATTTACTACCAGAAATCAGATTTGAATTTCCGCTCCGATGAATTCTAGCAGAATAATTGTACACACTCAAGAAATATCGAAAAATAGAATGCCAATCTTCAATTTCGAGATTTTTTACAAATGGATTTGTAAAAACAAAAACGCAACAGTATTTTATCAAAAAAAAATTTTCAACTACAATGAACATTAATTGCATTTCTTCTAAATCGAAACGCTCCGGCGATCCTCTGCTTTTGCGAAATCGCACTGTAATCTATGGGAAAATTTACACGATAATTTCCTACGCATAATATAATAATAATATTTTACAGGCATACCCTGACTTACGTAAGTAATCCGTAAAGTTTTACGTAAATTGAATTTTACGTAAGTCGAATTTGTAAGTTGCATAGGTAAAATTTTGTAAGAAACTGCAGTATTTATTATATATATATAAGGTTTGTTGGGGTAACTGTAACCACGAGGTACCTGGGCCATAGGCTATTTTATAAAAAACTGTTGGTGTTTTTTAAGTTTTAGCTTTTGTGAGAAATGCCCCTTTATCGCTACTTCCTAAAACAACGTGTATCAACTCAATCGTAACTCTCACTTTGCTGTGATAGGTTGTCAAAAATTTACGTTTCATTTTTTAAAAACAACGTCAATATGGTTGAACTTCCTCGGATTTTTATTAAAATACTGTAAGTACTTTTATTAAACAATCTTTTTTTTTTAAAGATTAGACATATAACTACATTAATATTATTAGGTATCTGTACATATTTACTTCATGTTTTAAATGTAAGCCCGGTGTCCCATTTACCCCATAAATATTTCAAGAATGGGATAACTGGGACATGTATCCGGAGTAACTGGGACATGCTGGATCCAGTTACCCCAATAGTTATAAATATTTTTTTTGTGTTTCTCTTACTACGGGAAGTAAATTTCTCCATTGGTTTTTGCTCACAATAAAAAAAATGACAGAATACCTTATTAAAATAACGTAATGAAATTTTAAAAAAAAGCATATTGAGTGGTATCAAATCAAATTTCTTGACCCCTTGAGAGGCGGTGATGCCGTTAAGGCATTACTTAATTTTAATTCCTAATTGCCACATTGACACCTGAATTTTATAATTAAAATTTAACCTTTATTAAGTACGCGAAAATATACTTTTACATGTTTTCAGATAGATTCTCTTGTAAATATTGGTGTCATTAAATTATTTCAACATTTTACGAATGCAAGTACCTTGCCCCTGAAAGCCAGATAGTGATAGCCAGATACCTTGAAATTGTACTATACACAGAGGTCGCATTCTATAGGCATGGCCGCCAATTTTTACGCTTTCTTGCTACCACTAAAATTTAATAGAGATTTTCGTTTTGTTTAATCATAAGATTTCGATGATTAAATAAGACAACATTTACTATAATATTTTAGTAGTAAGAGGAAAGCGTAAAAGTTGGCAATTATGCTATAGGGAATCTTTTATCGTCCCTACCACTATTTTGAAAATAGTATCTTCATCGCACCTTTCTTTAAGGAGCAATAAAATTTTCCCTATATAATGCGACCCCTGGATAAAGATAAAGTACTTAAGTACTTACGTTGCCTTTTGTTCAGAGATTTACCTTGCTATTTTTTCCTTAAAATACCCATATGACTTTTATACTTATTATCTATACTAAAGTACATAAGTACTTACTTAAGTTTTATATTTTTGGTATAAATAAATCTAATATTTTCACTTTTAGTGCTTTTTTAGGCACACTGACAGCAAAGGTTTCCCTTACAACGTTGTTTATTGACATACTAGCAAACCCCGCGGCTTTGCTCGCGTAATTGTTGAAATATGCCAAGTGATATTTCGATGACTATTTTTCATTAGAACACTTTTTGGAATAATTCAAAAATTACAAATTAAACCACAGCTTGACTAAACTTCATTATAAAAGTGCAATAGACAGAAATGAGATTTAAATTAATAAGAACTAAAACTAATTCCAAATAAATGATAATTTAGAAAGTATTTTGAGACTTTTATGCTCCTTTCATACGCTCATTTCAGTATTCATTTGAAGTTTTGAATTTTTTAGAAACCATCTTAACACATTTACATCTTAAAATTAACCATCATGTTAAATTCCAAGCTTCTTGTCTAACAGTTTACCACCTCTCTGGTGTTAGTGGCACCAACATAAAATGCCGTAAGAGAGTTGAAATAGAATGTACTGAAAAATGTTAAAACAGAGACTATCACCATTAATTTGCCATTAACCTTGAAATCGGTTGGTATTTCCTAATATTCTATAGAAAACGGAATTTAGATGTTTTTAAAGGCTTTCTTGTTGTTCCTGCCAACCAGGTGGTAGTGACACCGGCATAAAATATTGCCCGTATAGGATCAGGGACTATCACTCTTAATTCGCAACCAATAACTTCTCTAATCGGTTTATGATTTCCTGAGGTTCCATATAAATCGTAATTTAGGACTCTTTTAGAATGCTTTTCGCTCCTTCCCTTCATTTCACCCCTTTTTAATTTCGAATTTATTTTCGACTGTTCTTAGAGGACATTTATATTTTATAAGTAACTATCGTGCTATATTTAAAGTTTCTAGCCTCTTCAGTACCTCAGAAATCGCAATTTAGAAAGTTTTTTTCTCCTGCAACCCTCTAGGGGTTGTGGCACCGACATAAAATATAGCTCATGTTTGAGCAGGTTCTATCACCATCAATTTGTAACCATTATGTTTGAAATCGGTTTCGTATTTCATACGATTGCATAAAAATCGTAATTTAGAAAGCTTATAGAACGCTTTTCGCTCACATCATCCTTTTAAATTTGGAATTTTCTTTCGACAATTTGCATCTTTCAAGTAAAAACCATTCCAAACTTAAAATATTAGATCTCCTTTTTAACACAAAAACGCAATTTAGAACATTTTTTGCTCCTGTATCCCCCAGGTGGTAGTGACAACAACGTAAAATATAGGCTATGTTGGAGCGGGGACTGTCACCATCAATTTGAAAACATTACTTCTGAAATCGGTTTATATTTCCTGAGATTGCGTAGAAATCGCTATTTAGAACTTTTTTAGAACGCTTTTCGTTTATTTTCACCCTACTTAAATTTCAAATTTTTAAGGAACTCTTCTCAGAGAGCATTTATGTCTCATAAGTAATTACCATGCCAAATTTCAAGTTGCTAGCCCCTTCAGTATCACAAAAATCACAATTTAGCACGTTTTTTACAATGCAACCGCAAGGTGGTAGTGACGCCGATATGAAGTAGATCCTATATTGGAGCAAGGGCTGTCATCATCAATTTCCAACCATTACTTTTGAAATCGGTTGGGTACTTTCTGAGATTGCGTAGAAATCGCCATTTAGAATGTTTTTTAGAACTCTTTTCGCGCATTTTCACCCCTTTTAAATTTCGAATTTTTTAAGAAATGCTCTTAGAATTCATTTATATCTTATGAGTAACTACCATTCCAAATTTCATGTTTCTAGGCCCTTCAGTAACACAAAAATCGCATTTTCGAACTTTTTTTTGCTCCTGCACCACCTTTGGGGGTAATGGCACCGACATAAAATGTAGCCTATGTTCGAGCAAGGGTTGTCACCACTATTTTGACACCATTATTTTTTATATCGGTTTGGTACTTCTTGAGATTGCGTAAAACTCGCCATTTAGAACGTTTATTAGAACTTTTTTTCGAAAGTGCAACCCTTTCTAATTTCGATTTTTTAAAGAAATGTCCTTAGACATCATTAGTATCTTATAAGTTACTACCATTCCAAATTTCATGTTTCTGGGCCTTCAGTAACACAAAAATCGCATTTTTAGAACGTTTTTTTTCTCCTGCACCCACTTTAGGGGTAGTGGCACCGACATAAAATGTTGCCTAATGTTGGAGCAAGTGTTGTCAGCATCATTTTGACACCAATATTTTTAAAATCAGTTTGGTACTTCCTGAAATTGCGTAAAAATCGCCATTTAGAATGTTTTTTAGAACGCTTATCGCGCATTTTCGACCCTTTTTTTAATTTCGATTTTTTAAAGAAATATCCTTAGAGAACATTTTCAAACCATTTCAAATCATTTCTACCATTTCAAATTTCATGTTTCTAGGCCCTTCGGTAACGCAAAAATTGTATTTTTAGAACGTTTTTTGCTCCTGCACCCACTTTTGGCCAGTGGCACGGACATAAGATGATATAGCCTATGTTCTAAGTTGGACTAACACCATCATTTTGATACCATTATTTTTGGAATCGGTTCGGTAGTTCCAGAGCTTACCTCCTACAAATAAACAATTTTTACCTCTTTATAATATTAGTATAGATAATTTACATGATCTGCCTGGTTTAATTTTTTTTTAAGTTGTTTACACTTTTTCAAACAGGACCTGATATCCGACATGAAAAAATATAAACGCATGTGGGACATAGACACCCCCCCCCCCCCCTGGTCCAGTTACCCCATTTTTGGGGGCAACTGGACCCATGAGGAAAGAAAGATGAAATATGCATATTTTTATATTTTTAAATATTAAAATGTAATTTTGAGCATTTCTGTCTGATAGAGGGAACCTAACTGAACACATTTACAGAAGTTCAGACTTTAATTGAAATAAACATTAGCTTTTTGAAGCTGAATTGTCCAAAGCTCCAGAGTCACATAGTAAAATCATGTCCCAGTTGCCCCAATTAACCTTATATATATATATTATATATATTATTTACACCGTATTATTTTATAAATAATGCATCGTGGGACCTTAATTACTCGTACATATACTATAAACGTATAAAAAATATAAAAAACAAACTTAACACTTTTCAAATATCTTGTGGAATACAGGATTTATAAATCTAACATGGATGAATTGATTTATAACAATTTTGAATCTATATCAAACGACTATAAAAATTAGAAATAATTAAAGAGGATTCCTTTAAACTATTCTCCATGAATTCGTGATGGCAAGACAAATGAATAGCACTCACAAAATAAAATAGTGCTTGATAAGCTCAAACTGTATTTATTACGAATTAGATGACTGCTATGAATAACTAACAATAAAAATTAAGTTGTTTTGTTATAGATTTGATAGTATATATCAATAAAAATATAACTCTATCTAATATATAAACTATATTACGGTTGTGGTTTATATCTCTGTATTTTATTTATAAATTAAATATCAAAAGAATGCAACTGCGTATCGATCTCACTAGTATGTTCACTGCCTGTATTCGCAAAAGCTTAGTTACAAAGTAATGAGATAAGAAACAAACATATAAAATTTAAAAAATTACTAAAAATTTATTGGTTTCCTTTATACAAACTGTATCTATAATACGGCGGGTACAGTTTTAAATTATCTACATGTATTTTGAAATTACTCAGAAATAATGTATAACATTTCTTTTGATTGGACTTGAAGATAATTTTGGCAATTTTTTTCCGTACAATTATTTGAATTTGAATTAATATTAATAACAACACTGTTCAACAAATTTGAACTTTTTCTCTTTCACAAAATCGAAATTAGTTGTTTTATGCTGATTCCTAATCTAATTTTAGATTTACTCTAGCGGGTCTTCTTTCTGAGATATTTGCATATTTCGATTTATGCAAATTTTGTACAATTGCAATACAAATTTAAGGCATAAAGCATTATCCGACTGGCTTTTTTGTTTTAAGTTATGATTACTGTCTAGTTTACTTTAGAAATACGTTATTTCTGAGATTATATACTGACATGTGACCGTGAAATAGTGTGCCTAATTTGCATATTTTCATGTTTTTCTAATAATGTTTCTTGACGTCCAAATATTTCTGCCACACAAGTACGCTAATATCTTTCTAAACCAGTTTTTTAGGTAAATTTCGTATGAAATACTACCTATTGGGATCGTTCCTATGTTGGAATTTCTGAAAATTTTTGCAGATATACACCGATCATGACCCCTAGAACCCAAAACCACCCTCAGTAAAAAAATTTATATGTCTATCTATCTATCTATCTATCTATCTATCTATCTATATATCTATATATATATATATATATATATCACTTTCTTCTGGACACGATAACTTTCGTAATTCTGCACCAATCTCTTCCAAACTGATACATAAAATCAAAGGGCATAAAATCTCGGTCAAGTTCGTTAATGGGCAAAATCGGACCAAGGGGATGGAAATAGGGAGGTGTTTTGTGAAAACCGAAAACCCCCCATAACTTCTTAATTTTTATACATATCAAATCAGTTTAAAGTTTTTATTACTTCTAAAAATAGGGCCAAAATTTTATGTATCACAGATTTTTGATAGTTAAAAATGGGCTCAAGGGGCGCAAAAAATAGGATTTTTGGGAGAAAAAAATTCATAACTTCGTCAATTCTCAAGATATCAATTCCAATTAATTTTATTATAAATCTCGTTAATATTATCTACAACTTTTATATTCACAAGTTTTTGATAGGACTAATTCGTACCGCAAAAAAAAAAAAAAAATTAAAAACGAAAACAAAAAGGGGGTTTGAAGAAGTAAAAAATCCATAACTCCATCAATTCAAAAGATATAAAATCCCCATGAATTTATCATATATCTTCTTAATATTGTCTACAACATCTATATAGACAAGTTTTGGATAGGACCAATTCTTACAGCAAAAACAAATTAAAAATACATAGCGGTTGAAGAAAAAAATCATCTAAGTAAGGGTGTATTCTAATAAAAACTGCGTATTTTCGGAGTCATTTTACAGTTCATTTTTGCTGTCAAAGGCTTCCAATTGCTAGATTCTCTTATTCAGAAACTATATAATGTACAGTAATGATCGATTTTTTGATAGAGGCAGAATATATTTAAAAAAATCCCTGTCGGCCCGGCCTACAGGCAGAGGTAGATTTCGAAGTTAAGTATTCTAATTTCACCAACAAAAACTAAATTATTATTAGATATAAATCCACTTTAACAGTTTTATCTGTCTGCTTTTGACGAGATTTTATTTCTTTTTTATAAAATAGCTGGTTTTATCAGAATCATGTTAAGGCAATATTAAAAAAAAATATTTTTCCATACTGAACAACTCGAAATTTTCTGGCACATTTTCAGATTCATTTTTAATAATAAAAAAAATATATGAAACATGCTGACGTGATTTTTGAAAAGATTTATAAGCGACCTGTGTTTTTATTTTTCTTTCAATTAATTAAAACTTGATTAATAAACAATTATTTTCTCAGTATGGCAATATTTTTCGTTTCTAACACAATCGCTTCGGGAAATTCTGTTCAAAATGCCCACTTTGACATCATTTTTTGAAATATATTCTGCCTCTATCAAAAAATTGATCATTACTGTACATTATATAGTTTCTGAATAAGAGAATCTAGCAATTGGATGCGTTTGAGAGCAAAAATTAATTTAAAAATGAGTAAGAAAATAGACAGTTTGAATTTGAATGCACCCTTAATAAGATGATTTTTTTCTTCAACCGCTATGTATTTTTAATTTGTTTTTGGTGTAGGAATTGGCCCTATCAAAAACTTGCCTATATAAATGTTGAAGACAATATTAAGAAGATATATGATAAATTCATGGAGATTTTATATCCTGTGAATTGACGGAGTTATGAAAATTTTTCTTCTTCAACCCCCCTTTTTTGTTTTCGTTTTTAATGTTTTTTTGCGGTACGAATTGGTCCTATCAAAAACTTGTGAATATAAAAGTTGTAGATAATATTAAGGAGATGTATAATAAAATTATTGGATTTGATATCTTGAGAATTGACGAAGTAAGGAATTTTTTTTCTCCCAAAAACCCTATTTTTCCGCCCCTTGAGCCTATTTTAAATTTTATCAAAAATCTGTGATGCATGAATTTTTGGCGCTATTTTTAGAAGTAATAAAAACTTTAAACTGATTTGATATGTACAAAAATTAAGAAGTTATGGGGTTTTTTCGGTTTTCACAAAACCCCTCCCTATTTCCATCCCCTTTGTCCGCTTTTGCCCATTAACGAACTTGACCGAGAATTTATGTCCCTCGATTTTATGTATCAGTTTGGAAGAGATTTGTGCAGAATTGCGGAAGTTATCGTGTCCAGAAGAAAGTGATAACACAATTGCTTCGGGAAATTCCGTTCAAAATCCCCACTTTGACATGATTTTTTGAAATATATTCTGCATCTATCAAAAAATCGATCATTGCGGTATATTATATAGTTTCTGAATAAGCGAATCTACCAATTAAATGCGTTTGAGAGCAAAAATGAATTTAAAAAGGAGTCAGAAAATAAGCAGTTTGGATTTGAGTGCATCCTTAATGCAATGATTTTTCCAACACAATCCGTTTCGGGAAATTCGGTTCAAAATGCCCACTTTAACAGCATTTTTTTAAATATATTCTGCCTCTATCAAAAAATCGACCATTACGGTACGTTATATAGTTTCTGAGTAAGAAAACGTGCCAATTGGAAGCCTTTGAGAGCAAAAATGAATTGTAAAATGAGTCAGAAAATACGCAGTTTGGATTTGGATACACCCTTACTTAGATGATTTTTTTCTTCAACCGCTATGTATTTTTAATTTGTTTTTGCTGTAAGAATTGGTCCTATCCAAAACTTGTCTATATAGATGTTGTAGACAATATTAAGAAGATATATGATAAATTCATGGGGATTTTATATCTTTTGAATTGACGGAGTTATGTATTTTTTACTTCTTCAAGCACCCTTTTTGTTTTCTTTTTTTGCAGTACGAATTGGTCCTATCAAAAACTTGTGAATATAAAAGTTGTAGATAATATTAAGGAGATATATAATAAAATTAATTGAAATTGATATCTTGGGAATTGTCGAAGTTATGAATTTTTTTCTCCCAAAAACCCTATTTTTTGCGCCCCTTGAGCCCATTTTTAACTTTATCAAAAATTTGTGATACATAAAATTTTGGCCCTATTTTTAGAAGTAATAAAAACTTTAAACTGATTTGATATGTACAAAAATTAAGAAGTTATGGGGGGTTTTCAGTTTTCACAAAACCCCTCCCAATTTCCATCCCCTTGGTCCGATTTTGCCCATTAACGAACATGACCGAGATTTTACGCCCTTTGATTTTATGTATAAGTTTGGAAGAGATTGGTGCAGAATTAGGAAAGTTATCGTGTCCAGAAGAAAGTGATATATAGATAGATAGATAGATAGATAGATAAAGTTTTTTACTGAGGGTAATTTTGGGTTCTAGGGGTCATGATCGTTGTAGATCTGTAAAAATTTTTCAGAAATTCCAACATAGGAACGATCCCAATAGGTAGTATTTCATACGAAATCTACCTAAAAATGCTGATAAAGTGGGCATTTTGAACCGAATTTCCCGAAGCGGATTGTGTTGGAAAAATCATTGCATTAAGGATGCACTCAAATCCAAACTGCTTATTTTCTGACTCATTTTTAAATTCATTTTTGCTCTAAAACGCATTTCATTGGTAGATTCGCTTATTCAGAAACTATATAATGTACCGCAATGATCGATTTTTTGATAGAAGCAGAATATATTTCAAAAAATGATGTCAAATTGGGCATTTTGAACGAAATTTCCCGAAGCAATTGTGTTATCACTTTCTTCTGGACACGATAACTTCCGCAATTCTGCAGAAATCTCTTCCAAACTGATACATAAATCAAGGGACATAAAATCTCGGTCAAGTTCGTTAATGGGCAAAAGTGGACAAAGCGGATGGAAATTGGGAGAGGTTTTGTGAAAACCGAAAAAAACCCTTAACTTCTTAATTTTTGTACATATCAAATCAGTTTAAAGTTTTTATTACTTCTAAAAATAGCGCCAAAAATTCATAACTCCGTCAATTCACAAGATATAAAATCTCCATGAATTTATCATATATCTCCTTAATATTGTCTTCAACATTTATATAGCCAAGTTTTTGATAGGGCCAATTCTTACAGTAAAAACAAATTAAAAATACATAGCGGTTGAAGAAAAAAATCATCTTATTAAGGGTGCATTCAAATCCAAACTGTCTATTTTCTTACTCATTTTTAAATTCATTTTTGCTCTCAAACGCATCCAATTGCTAGATTCTCTTATTCAGAAATTATATAATGTACAGTAATGATCGATTTTTTGATAGAGGCAGAATATATTTCAAAAAATGATGTCAAAGTGGGCATTTTAAACAGAATTTCCCGATGGGATTGTGTTAGAAAGGATATTAGGAAATATTGCCCTACTGAGAAAATAATTGTTTATTAATCAAGTTTTAATTAATTGAAAGAAAAATAAAAACACAGATCGCTTATAAATCTTTTCAAAAATCACGTCAGCATGTTTAATATTTTTTTTTTATTAAAAATGAATCTGAAAAAGTGCCAGAAAATTTCGAGTTGATGAGTATGGAAAAATATTTTTTTAATATCGCCTTAACATGATTCTGATAAAACCAGCTATTTTATAAAAAGAAAATAAAAACTCGTCAAAAGCAGACAGATAAAACTGTTAAAGTGGATTTATATCTAATAATGATATAGTTTTTGTTGGTGAAATTAGTATACTTAACTTCGAATCTACCTCTGCCTGTAGGCCGGCCGGCAGGGATTTTTTTTCTTTTTTGAGCTGATTTCAAATCTGGTCTCTGTTTTCTTCTATCACGTCTAGTTTTTGAAAAAAATGAAATTTTATTTTTTGGTCAAAAAAGCCAGAAATCGCTTTTTTGGTGGCTTTAGCTACTTTGTGATGTACTTCAACTAGTTAGGATAGATTCTACTAATTTAAAAAAAAATTGATTATACAGGATGAACCAAAAGTCTTTCCCTGATTATAATAATTCATTACAAAGTAACCGTTTGTATAATAATGTAACTTGGATAGATCATAGACCATTGGATAGATCAGTTTTAGTAGTTTTTTTTTTTTTTTTTTTTTTTTTTTTTTGCGCAATAAGTGGCGCGATTGCTCCTTCAAGAGCAACTCAGAGAAGGAGGATTTTGCAAGCAAGATATTATCGGCCGAAATGGCGTCGATTCAAGAGAAAGCTCAGTGTGTGCTTTGGTTTCACGAAACGAAATCGCCCATTAATGTTCTGCGAGCATTTCGACGTTGTTATGGATGCAACCCTCCTAATTACAAATGAGTAAAGCGATGGTATGACAAGTTTAAAGAAACATGCAGCGTTGCTGATCTGCCCAGAAGTGGCAGGCCTAGTGTAAGTGAAGCAATTGTGGAACGCGTTCGGCAATCCTTTTAGCGAAGACCTACTCAATCAGCTCGAGAACTTCAAATATTTGCTGCTAAAAAGCTGCTGTGTGTACTGTAACAGGAGACATATTAAGGACACTTGGCGGGAACTAGAATACCGCTTAGACATTCTCCGAGTTATCAAGTGGGCACACGTTGAAATTTACTGAGGTACGTGGTCTTATAAAAAAATTTATAACAGTACTTACAATGTACCCAAACCAACATATGTCTAATTATAATAGTTTGAGAACAATAAATATTTATAATCAAGGCAAGACTTTCAGTTCACCCTGTATAAATTGTTGTTTATGTCCCTGGTAGGAATCTGTCACTGTTCACTTTTTTGAGAATGAGGCACACATCCTTAAAAAGCATCATGTTATATCAAACTTGTGTGAATACCGTATAAAAGTAGAAATTCATTTTACTCAAAAACTAGTTGTGATATAAGGAAAAGACTGGAGATTTGAAATCTGCATAAAAATCTTGTCTAGAAAAACATTACGTCAATTCTGTGGCAACTACTACTTTAAAGTTGGTAGTAATGTAAACATTACACCATGGAAAAATATGTTAATTAGGCTTAATAACTGACAGATAAATTTTAAAGAATCTGCAGATCACGACATTTATCTGAAGCATATAGTTCAGTAGTCATTATCTAGAAAAGGTAATTCAACCTGACATTTGTTGTATCTAACATTTGCATAAAATAACGCAGTAAAAATTTGCATAAACTTAAATATGCAAATTTCTCAAAAACTGGACCACATAAGAGAAAAACGCAAAGTATATTCGGAATCAGCGCAAAAAAAACTGATCTAGAATCAACTAATTTCAGCATTTGCACGGTCAGTGTTAGTAACGTAAAGAAACTGTGGAATTAGAGATCTGCACGGGCCGATTCTCATTCACGGCACTCGGGCCGGGCCTGGTTTCATTCCTAATCTTTACGGCCCAAAATTTTCAGTTCTAGTTTTGAGCCAGCCCGTATGAAAATCGTTGTCTCAGCGTGGCCTGGTCCATTTAAAAGTCAGTTAAATTAGGCCTGGCCCAAAAATTTTTGCAAAAAATGCATATATTTTTGAATCGCCATTATTCTGCAGTTAAACATTAAAATTTATTATTGTTAAAGAATAGTAGATTTCTACGCATATTAAAATATAGTAAAATGTGTGAAAAGGAACCTGCCTATGACGGAACCCTGTTTTAAACTGAAAAACGTGTTGATCCATGCAAAATTAATGTACTAATATGTAAGAAAAGAATATATAATACATTTATAAATGTATTATATATTCTTTTTACACTTATTATATATTCTTTATACACTTGCCAAGAAGGGAACTTGTCTATAACGCATTTTTTTTCTTTCCTATGCAATTCCGTCTTAGAAGATTTTACTGTATAGCATTTTTCAGATTTTTAATGGAATATGGATTAAGAATATTAATGATAACTGAAACATTTACATACAAGAAATAGAGATTCATTAAAAAAATAAATATGCAGCCTGCGGTACATCTATTAAAAAAAAAAAGATTATAAACATGAAAAAAAAGTTAAGATAAATATTTTTGGTCAGAACTCCTCGTACGAGACAAATTTTTAATCAATTCGACGTAAAAATCAATGTTTTGTAGAAATTCACTCGGGCAGGGCCGGGCTCGGGCCGAGATTTTAACTTTTTTCCGAGCCGGGCTCGGGCCAAACTTTTATTTTTTTTTATCGGGCCAGGCTGGGCCAATATTACTTTTTCGACGTGCCGGGCCGAATTTTTTTCTCTATGAGTCGGGCCGGGCCCGTGCCTGGAAATGTCGGCCCGTGTAGACCTCTACTGTGGATATCCCTTGTCTAACATCGCTTTCTTTTTTAAGTCATTTTTCCAGAATATTTGGAAAACAGAACTCATGTCTTTCTCTCATAGTTGTACAGTAAGATTTTAAAAGAATAAAAACTCTGAGTTTTTCAGATTTCTGCCAATGATTGATTGGTATAAATAACAAATTTATTATTTTAAACAGATTTTCAGGGAGATAAAAATTGCAAAACATTATCATGAGGGCAGGGTTCGTAAACATTTCGAAAGTATAAAAAATATCCGATTTTTTTTATATACAGGGTGCTCGGTCTCAACGGTGTCCAATGGCTAATTTTTAAACCGTTAGTCATAGACATGTAGTTCCAATTAGAAAAATGCTTTAAATCAGGTAAAGAAATATTTTAAAAGCGATTTGGGTCAATAAAATCATTTCTTAAAAAATTACGAAATTTAAATATTTATACGGTCCCCCGGTCCTATAAGTTATATTTAGTAAAATTTTCCTATTACACTGACAAGTAAGACAAAAAAAGTCCCATTCATATATCACTAAAATTGTGCGAGTTATGAAACTTTAAAAATGCATGACTTATGCCACTTTTCTGCTCTGAAAACAAATGAGTTCGGCTTTGCTTTGAGGGGTCATATTCCAAGTGCTTAAAGTATTCGAAGATCTCATTTCATGTGTATCCTCGCTTTGAAAAAAATCGTACAAGTATTACGATTAAGTTAACATTTATTAAGTTTCAGATTGGCTGAAATGACATATGTTTTATTTTGTCAGGATTTGAGACTGTTTCTTTTATGATTTCTTTTAATAAAAGTATGTTATTTTTATAACTTTTTATGGTACTTCAACGATCTTATGTATGTTTTTCCAGTTCAAAATTTGTATTCGAACTTTGACCCACTTTAAAATATCCGACCGAGATTACATTTTACATACTGGCGCAAATCCGATAACAATCTAATATTATTATGATTTTCGGTGGTTACCATTTATACTTATTTTACAGGATAATTCAAAAAATTTCGGATAGATTACCGCCAAGAAGTTTAAGAAAAAGTTTTAGATTAGATAATACAAGACGGAGATTGTTGGATTTTTTAACTTTTATGTATTTTTTTTTTAGAACTGAATCCGAAAATTGCCGGCCCACCAGCGGCTGAGAGGTTCTGCTCTCGAAGCTGGTAGACGGTAGGTGCTGGGTTCGAACCCAATCGCACCCGTCGGCCTAATCGTTCGGAGTTTTCGTGGTTTTCTTCGAACCTTGGATTTCCAAGCGTTAATACGGGTTAGGTTCCCTTAGAAAGACCCCCACGAAGGGCACTCCCCCCTGGGCTTATATCCCTCGTGCAGATAATTGGCCGTCATAAATACAACCAACCAACAGAAAATTGCCTTAATTTTTAACCATCATGTCAGGATATTTCGCAAATCATAAATTGTCGAATTTAAAGAATAACAAAAATCGGATACTATAGAATAGATGAGATGGTTGTATTTATTAACTTGTGATAATTGATTTTCACGCACTTTTTAGCACTAAATCTGAAAATGACTTTCATTTTTAACCATCACGTTAGAATTTTTTTGCAAATGTGTAAGTTAAAATATAGCGAAAATCTCATACTATAAAACTCATATAAAACATATCTCATACTGTAAAACTTATTTTATTTTATTTTATTCAATAATTTATTCAATATTTTTGCTTATTTTGGGATTCTTACAGCTGGGTGGTGTGATGGGATGGGGGAGGAGATTAAATTTTAAATTTGAACTTTTGAAGTTTGAAATTAAAAATTTGCGAAAAATCCTGATGTGATGGCTAAAAATGAAGGTCAATTCCGGATTCAGCGGTACAGAATACATAAGACTCAATTATCAAAAGCTAAAAAAAACATGAAATAACCCAACTTTTGCAGGCTAGTGTAATCTAATAATATTTTTAAATACGTATCACTTTGTAAAGAATTGAGGCTGTTAATTTAGCATCATTTTATTTGACAAAAATTCTGTTTTTTTCCTTTCTTCTTACATGTTTATTACAAATTGTATATTTTGCATTAATATGTCAGAATGACTAAAGATTTCAAATTTATATTGCAATGTTAATTTTACTCTCAACCATTTTTTAATATATCTGACGAAATTATATTTCGACTAAATTTGTGAATGACCCCCAATTTACAGCAAAAAATGTGCTCCAACTTTAAACAGCTATTACTCGGTCAATTTTAATCGTAGAACAACGGGACTTTTTTTGTATTACTTGTCAGTGTAAAAGGAAAATTTTACTAAATATAACTTATAGGACCGGGGGACCGTATAAAAATTTAAATTTCGTAATTTTTTAAAAAATGTTTTTATTGACCCAAATCGCTTTTAAAGTATTTCTTTACCTGATTTAAAACATTTTTGTAATTGGAACTATGTGTCTATGACTAACGGTTTAGGAATTAGCCATTGGACACCGTTGAGACCGGACACCCTGTATATTCGATATTTTTTTTATATATATCCGATATTTGCAAAATAGTCAACTTATTGATGATTATATATACTTTCAGACCTAATATAAATTAAAAACTAAAACCTATTGCACTTAGCATAAAAACTTAACCCAATATTTTAAGTATATTTTTTTCACTTAAGTAACAAAATAGAAAATTGATTAATTATTAAATGATCAAGCACTAATTGAAAACTGACATAATTTGCTTTATAGACTTAAAAAATTAAATTATAAGATTTAGCATCATGTTTCAAAAAAAGTTTGTTTTGTACAACAAAACTTTAAATAAAAAATGTGTTTTTGTTGAAATATTTGAATATAAATGTAAGCTAAGCTTGTCTGCTTTTTGATTCGTTAACTTGAATATAAATGTAAGCTAAGCTTGTCTGCTTTTTGATCCGTTAACTTGTTGTTCAGTTTAAATTGAACAAAATCAAAATCAAAAAAGGTTCTTTCTATGCTGTAAATAACTAATTATCTAAATTAGTTTATCTTTCAATAAATGTTCTAAGTAAATAGTGTCACAGATAATTATTGGTTCTACATTTAAAAATTCAGCTTCAAATGTAAATCTTGCAAAATATTTTTTTGTGTGTGTGTGAAGGAGAGGAGTCTAAAAAAGTCGCTGCCAGACAAAAGTCCTTATCTGCAGAAAGACGCAGTCAGTAACGACTGAAAAAATTATTTACACTTTTTTGGCTGAAAATATAAAAAATATCTTACGCAATATTTTTAAAATGAACAAATGAATATCAAATGTATGAAAATATCGAACTTCGTGATATTTTGAAAATAAATATCGGATATATATCGTGATATATATCAAGATATATATCCGCTGACATATATCACTGAAACCTGCATGAGGGGTTAATTGTGATTTACGCGTTTATATAACAAGAGGTGTTTAATCCTTTATGTACTGAATTATGAAGAAAATTTTATCTTTTAAAGAATTTTTCGAGAACTTTTGAAAGCACATCAGAAGATTTACATAATCATTTAATAAATTTTAGAAGGATTTAGAAGGATTAATTAAATTTGAATTTATAGAGATTTTGTGCAATATTTATAACTCCACACCCCATTCAAATCTTTTATTTTAAATATTTTTCTTGGTAATTTGTAAAATTAGGAAATGTACAAATATAATGTTCTTACAATAGAAATATTTCCGAATTGAAAATCCCCCCCCCCCACCCCACAACCCCAAGAAAGCTAAAAAGTTGCAAAGGCAAAAGAAATCATCCTTTTAAAAGTATTTCTGTTTGTGTAACCCATAATGTTTTTGGAACAAGATAAAGTAACGCATCTATAACTCATTCTAAACTGTATTACTACTAATCGATGTATTAAATGAATTTTATAACAAGTTATTTTAATGGTACTTATAAGTACCGTCAGTAGATAAAGGGTTAAATGAAAGATTTAATCTTGAAACAATTTTTAAATGTTTTGGCAAATTTCTATTCCGAACTTTCGGTATTGGGCTCGGGCTCTGATGACACAAAATTTTGCGGGATGGGGTGGTCTCGGGTTTCAAATCATCGGGCTCGAGTTCCAAAAAAAAAAAAAAAAACTTATACTTATTTCTATTCTGTAGTAATTTAATTCTAAAAACACTTTAAATTTTAAGAACACTTTAAATAAAACATGCGAAAATCGTCGGCTCTGAATGAAACCGGCAACATAACCCAAACTAGTCGGATGTACCAATCCCAAAACTTTCTTCTATCTCATACATGTTAATACTTCAAAATTCGCTCTCACACTGCCAAAATTAAATGGCAATCTATGCATCTCATGAGCATTCTAAAGATATCAAATTCCGTGCATTAGTTCTTGAGATATGACTATCACTTAAATCGTTTAAATTCAGCAAAATGCAGCCTAGCAGCGCCACCTATTGGGTGATTTATACCAAATCCTAATCAGCAACAATTTATGTCAACGTCTGACTGAATCTGACATTTGGAGAAAATCCGTGCATTAGTTTTTGAGATAGAACTATTGCAAAAATCGTGAAAATTCCTGATTAGCAGCTCCACCTATTGGGTGATTAACACCAAAACCTAATTATCAACAACTTGTGTCAACGTATAACTAAATCTGAAGTTAGATGAAAATTCGTCCATTAGTTAGAGGTATTGCGGGGAATCGTGATAAAGGCAGAACAGAAGCGCCACCTGTTGAGCGATTTACACTAACACATAATCAGCACCAAGTCATATCAAGGACTAACTGAATCTGAAGTTTGATGAAAATCTGTGCATTAGTTCTTAAGATAGAGCTGTTGGGGAAATCGTGTAAATCATACAAAATTCATCATAACAGCGCCACCTATTGGGCGATTTACACTAAAACGTAATCAGCATCAATTCATATCAAGGACTAACTAAATCTGAAGTTTGATGAAAATCCGTGCATTAGTTCTTGAGATAGAGCTATTGCGAAAATCATGAAAAATGCAGCATAGCAGCGCCACCTGTTGAGCGATTTACACCAAAAACTAATAAACATCAATTTGTATTAGGGACTAACTGAATATAAATTTTTATTAAATTCCGCGCATTAGTTCTTGAGATAGAGCGCCCGCAAAATTTGTGTCACATACAGACAGACAGACAGACTCACAGGCAGACATTTTGTAAAAACATGTTTTTTGGAATCTCTGAACCCTAAAACGTGTAAATCCGTCGAAAACCGGAATTCGAAAATTTTCATGAATCCAATACTTTCTTCTTGTACAAATAGAAGAAAGTAAATAAACCGGAATTCGAAAATTTTTATGAATCCAATACTTTCTTCTTGTAAAGATAGAAGAAAGTAAAAAAACCGGAATTCGAAAATTTTCATGAATCTAATACTTTCTTCTTGTAAAGATAGAAGAAAGTAAAAAAAAACCGGAATTCGAAAATTTTCATGAATCCAATACTTTCTTCTTGTACAGATAGAAGAAAGTAAAAAAAAAAAAAACGAAATTCGAAAATTTTCATGATTCCAATACTTTCTTCTTGTTAAGATAGAAGAAAGTAAAAAATACGGAAATCTCACGTCAGACTTTAACCTCAGCTATCCTTTGCAAAAAAGAGTCATTTAAAAATATTGAAATGCAAATGTCAAATTTCTTCAATGCGTCTTTCAAAGCGTCAATGGAACGCTTCCATTGGTTTTAACACTGGCTTACGAATCTCGCATGTTGATGAATGTAGGCTCTTGATGCGGGTATTAAGTTCGTAGTTAAGGTAATTGAAACGTGTAACTCTGCTGATGTCTTAAAAAGTTTATCATGAATGTAGTGAATCTTTATCTTCAGTAAAAATTTATTATTAGTATGCGGGTATGTGGGTTTGTACTATATCTTAGATTATCTGTCGCGCACGCAGTTTTAGCGGGTAACCCAGCAGCTGCACGTGGCCCCAGACATCACTCTGTGCCTCGGATTGAAATATTCTTTTAGTCATTAATTATTTTTCTGATTTATAATTTTAAAATAACATATAAATTTAATTAAATTTAAAAAATCAAAAAAACCGATTGCGTAAAAATCGAACTAATTAATTATTTCTCATCAATGTGAAACTATTTTTTATATTACTTGCCTATTGTTTTTTTATTTACTTGTATTGGTGACTTTTAAGTTGTGTTGTTTAATTGTTAGTTCCTATCTATAAACACTGTTTTGATGAGGCCTATAGATGTCTCTGATGGATAGAGTTGCAGTAAAGCTAGAAATCCTACCTACACAACTTCCAGGTTGTATAATATTTAAACGGACCTTCTGACTGTAAAACAGTCAGTGAAACATCGTCTTCATTTTGAAAGACCTATCCAATGATATGCCACTCAATAGGGTGCGTAAAAAAAATTTCGTCTCTACCGCCATTTTGAATTTATAAAATCAAAATCTAGCCTATAACCATCGGGCGGTTAAGACGAATCGATAGAGACCTCATTCATTAAAATCCATCCAGCCGTTGGGATGTTTCGAGGATATAAAGAAATCCACATACCCAGATACGCGTAAAACACATAACCCTTCTTGGCAGTCGGGTAATGAATGCATTTTTCAAGACGTTATGCAGTGGTTTCAAAACTAATTGAAAAGAATTTACTCAGCAATCTTTAATTTTTGTTCTAGAATCACATTCAATCTTGGCTTACGGATATACAAGGTTAAAGCACTTTAATTCAATATTTATTCACTATTATTAGATATGAATATTCCTCTGTGATAACAATAAAAAAAAAAATTAAGCCTAATGAGTTCCATACATCTAGAGATGCAGTTAACAGGGGGGAAATATTTTATACGTGAAAAATCGTTAAATAGTTTAGAGGTCTGCACGGGCCGACATTTCCAGGCCCGGCCCGACTCACAGAGAAAAAAAATCGGCCCGGCCCTATACAAAAATTAAAAGTTCGGCCCGGGCCCGGCCCGATAAAAAAATTAAAAGTTTGGCCCGAGTGAACTTCAACAAAACATTGATTTTTACGTCGAATTGGTTAAAAATTTGTTTCGTACGAGGAGTTCTGACCAAAAATATTTATCTTAACTTTTTTTTTCATGTTTTTAATCTTTATTTTTATAGAAGTGCAGCAGGCTGCGATATTTATTTTTTTAATGAATCTCTATTTCTTGTATGTAAATGTTTCAGTTATCATTAATGTTGTTAATCCATATTCCATGTATATAGAAGTGTTAAAAATCGGAAAAATGCTATACAGTAAAATCTTCTAAGATGGAATTGCATAGAAAAGAAAAAAAAAAATGCTTTATCGACAAGTTCCTTTCTTAGCAAGTGTAAATGTATTATATATTCTTTTCTTACTTATTAGTATATTCATTTCGCATGGATCAACACGTTTTTCAGTTTAAAACAGGGTTCCGTCATAGGCAGGTTCCTTTTCACACATTTTACTGTATTTCAATTTAGTTAAATTTTAATATGCGTAGTAATCTACTATTCTTTAAAAATAATAAATTTTAATGTTTAAGTGTAAAATAATGGCGATTCAAAAATGTATGCATTTTTTGCAAAAACTTTTGGGCCAGGCTTAATTTAACTGACCTTTAAATGAACCAGGCCACGCTGAGACAATGATTTTCATACGGGCTGGCTCAAAACTAGGACTGAAAATTTTGGGCCGTGAAGATTAGGAATGAAACCAGGCACAGCTCTGTACAGAAAAATTAAGTTAGGCCCGGCCCGTACAAAGTGGAGCCCGAGCCCGGCCCGGCCCGAGTGCCGTGAATGAAAATCGGCCCGAGCCCGGCCCGTGCAGATCTCTAAAATAGTTTTTTTAATATGAAAGTTAAACTACATTTTCAGAAAATAGATATCTGCGGTCATCTAGTTTTATTTGATGAAATGATGTAAGTAGCAGCATGAAAAACAGTGAACAAGATATATCCATCGGGTACTATCTGAAATGAAAGAATATATAAATAATAATAATAGTAATAATAATAATAATAATCTTTTAAAAGAGCAACATATGGATTAGTCTTTGCCACATCCGTTTTTTAATATTTTTAGTTTTAAAAAACACGGATATTTGAGTTCTGAAGTGAATTCCGAAAAATCCTGTCGACAGATTTTAAAGATAGAGTTTTGAGAAAACTAACTTTAAAGTTTTATTTACAAGTTTAACTTATTAAAATAAAATTCGATGAGCTTATTCGAAAAGTCTTATCTTGTCTTATTTATTTTTACCCCCCCCCCCTTCCTCCGTTCTTTTTCTTCTGGCTAAAAAGAATGGAATGTCGAAATATTTCTGAAATTTTTCACTTTTGAATTCATGTGCATTTTTTAGTTTACAATAAAATATTTAAAAATTACTATGACAGAGATGACTATGATTTTTATTTATTTTTATATTTATTTTGCATTTTAAATCTTTTCCTATGGAGATATCTTGCTAACATTTTTTACAATGCTATTACTTCAAAACTAGAACGACTGCAGATATCTTTTTTTTCCCCTTTAGAATACCTACAAAACATACCTAGCGATTTTTCATGGATAAAAATTCTATTATAAAACAATAATAATGGTGAAATGCCTTTTTAACGCTTCTAGATAGATGTAACCCTATAATGCAACTTAGAAGGACTAAATTTGACTTGGTATTTGATAAACTACATATAAAAATCATTTCAAAACATCAAAGTACTCATTAATTGCTATAAGTGATAAACATAAATTTTAAAACGGCCAAATACCTTTATTTATTTACACTTCGACATGTTTCATTGCATCAAACGGCAACATTCTCGGGAAAATAAAATGATAAAAATATTTTGGCGAAAATTCAAATTGAAAAACTGGTAAGCAAAAACAAAAATCACGTTAACATACAAGCATAATAAAATTAACTTCAATATTAAATATGGAAATTTGTGAACGTGGATTATTTAATATTATTGTTTCATTATCCTGCATAGCATTTCTTTTCAAATTTTAGGGAGCTCCATGGATGCGGAATCATTGCAAATATTTTCATTGCGTAAGAAGATCTCTATTGATTCTCTGATGATGGATGGCAAATAATATCTTGATGGATAAATTATTCTTCTATTTTTAAAATCTATTTTTAAAGGTTCTCTGTTATATAGTCTGGCCAGAGCTGTAGTTTTCTTGTTGTGATGTCTGCTATATGTTCTTTTATCCTAGTTTTGAGCTTTCTATTTGTCATTCTTATATAAAATTGCACTGTTCCATCTTCTTTGGTGAAAGGTATTTCATATAACCGTGATAATTGATTTGGTTCTATTCGGTCTATTTTCTTACATATTATGTTTTTTTTAATTTTGCGGATGGTTTTGCAACAATGGAAATGTTATATTTATTGCGTTTATATTTCAATCTTTCGGGAAAAAAAGGGAAATATTGCAAAGAGGACGCATAGCCAATCAGTCCACTATACCTCATAACGCTCAAGCACCGTTTTCATACAAAGCATCTGCATTTAGGCATTCGATCAAAAGAACTTTCACTGTTTGTACCCCGGAGCAGTTAGGCAACGAAATAAATAAGATATATGACATCGCAAGAAACAATGGCTATAAAGAAAGCACAATAAATAAATTAATTAAGAGCTTGAAGAATAAAAATAAAGGTAATTTCAAAGTACAAAATTCCAGGTTATCCTCTTTTAGTACTTTTAAAAAGGAAAAAACTTCGATATATATTTCTCAATTGAATTGAAGGGGATTTTTATGTAAATTCTTTATGGCATGTTTTATTTAAAAAAGGTTTAGCATTTCTAATAACATAAAACGCTTATTTTTAAAATAATAATAATAAGAAGAAGAACAAGAAGAAGAATGTTAAGTAAGTAGTCTTTTTCACTGTATTTTTAAATATATCATGACATATTTTTTTCGTATCAAACTAATTAAGTCTTTCAGGAGTTGTTGTTTTTTTTTCCAACTGAGTGAAAAAGTATCCAGACCGATTTGAACCCAGAGCCAGACCCTTGGCTTAGGCTGGTAATGCTTCTACCAACTGGGTTATCCTGGGTAAATCAGGCGGGCACAATTTACTCAGATAATCTTTTGCAGTGACATCTGGTCCGTTATCTGAAACAGCTCAACAAAATAAATCACAGGGAATGAACTCCAAGTAAAAGTTGAATACGTAATTACACTTCATTAATTTAATACAATTATTCTGATTGGTAAATAAAGTTGTAATTTTCTAACTGAGTGAAAAAGTATCCAGGCCGGGATTTGAACCCAGGATCTCGACTTAAGCTGAAAGCGTTTTACCAGCTGAGGTACCCTGGACAAATCCGACGGGTTTAATTTACTCAGATTACTTGTTGCAGTGACAGCTGGTCTGTTATCTCAAACAGCTCAACAAAATAAATCGCAGGGAATGGAACGCTCAGTAAATGCTGGATACATAATTACGCTTCATTAATTTAACACAATTATTCTGATTAGTAATTAAATCATACGAATTGTAATTTCCCAACTCAGTGAGATAATGTCCAGGCCGGGAAAATTTTGGTGTGGTCCTGTGTTCAAATCCCGGTGTGGGCCCTTTTTTCCTCAGTTGGAAAATTGCAACTACAGACCGCAGCTTTTTTCAATGTTCGTAGTTCAACTTTTAATTTTCCGTTTAACAATACATACTAGTAAAATTTTATTTCGTTTTGACCCCTTTTACTATTGCTAGAAACTACTGAATAGGTGAATATTAATAATAATAAACCTGTACATGTACATAAGTATTGGTACAGAACCAATATCGGATAAGTTAATCGAGCCTTTTATTCATCTTTCGTTCAGGTGGTCTCAAAAATCATTTACGTTAGTTATGTGCGACATCTTTGACGAGAGTTAACCCTTTGTATCACCGCGTTACATATCTGAGACATAACTAAAAACCAATATACTTTTTTTTTAAACTTAAAAAAAGACGCTTTTTTTAAATTGCTGCTATTTCCTAACACAGCAGTTAATATAAAAATGTTCCTAGTATTCTCAACAGACGGCGATACTGAGTTAATATTTCATGCCAAAATTTTATTTATCATTTGAGCCGTTTTGCATTGTTATTGCTAAAATGGACTTGGTAAATTAAAAAAGGCTGGAGACGTCAAAAAGTAGATTTTTTCAAAGGTAATTTCGTATACTTTATAATTTTGTATTAGAAAATTGACAATATTTATGAGAAGTCTGTAACTTCTGTTTATTGTAGTTGTGGAAAAAAATTTTTAGTCAGTATATATTTCTAGTTTTTTATTATCTAGTTTATTATTATTTATTGTTATCTAGTTTTTTTATTAACCATTTGGAAAAATGGTTATTGTCATCGGTCAGGGTAGGAAATCAAAAACATATCTGAAGCGTTTTATTAGTTGAATTCGCATTTTATTCGTTTTCTCATTGGTCTATACAGTAATCTGTATTTTCCCTTTACTTTTAACAGAGATGGATACTTCTGTTGCCACTATCACAAAAAAGTTATGAAAACTGCAAAAAAAATTGAATAACTCAGACACAAATTGAGATACAGCTTTCAAACAAATTGCATTTAAAAGTACATTTTTTTCTCTATACGAAGGTGTAAACAGTAATATTGTGGGGTGTTTAGAAGTTTAAGAATGAAATTTCATTTAAAATTGGTCCAGGAATATTAATGTTTAATCCATGGCGTACGTAATGTATGACCAGCTCCGTAGAAGTTTAAAAGTTTACAGTATCGACAAATGTAATCGATGGCGTGCGTAACGTATGACCAGCTCCGTAGAAGTTTAAAAGTTTACAGTATCGACAAATTTAATCGATGGCGTACGTAATGTATGATCAATTCCGTGCGATTTTTTTATGTCTTAAATTTTAGTCTTTGAAAAAATCATTTTCCAAATGGTCGTTGTAATCTGTTAAATTGCATTTTTTTAATTTTTTTTTAATGTGCTTAAAATGATGTATTCTAACATCTGAGTAAATATTTTCCAAATCGGAGTTGTTGAGTCACAAAGGGTTAATACTTATTTTTTTTTAAATAGGATCCCTGAAATTATAAAAGTTATACAAAAATCCCTGAAATAAAAGACATTCTATAGAAATTTCTGAAATTAAACATTAATAAATATCATATATTGTTTACTAACTTCAAAAGCAGTGACACATATATTTTTAACCTATCTAAAAATATTATGTAGATATTACTTAACGCCTAGGAGCAGTGGTTCTCAGCCTTTTTTAACCGAGCCCCACTTAAGCCTCTGTAATATCCCGATGGCCCCCTCCTCCCCTCTGTGACATATAATTCTTATTATATAAAAATTAGCTCTTTTTCGCACGGGGAAATCTAAAAGAGCATTAACTTTGATAATTCATATCACATTCTTTAACTTATCATAAGGATAAACTTTTTTTACAAATATGTTTTTAATATAATTCTATGAATCCAATGATGTCATACATCTTCGCATTTACCCCTAGAAAAATGTTATTGTTCTTTAGCAAGTTACCTCAAAAACAAAAGTTTTATATAGTCTGCATTTTTATTTTCTGGAAATTTCTTCAACAGACTCCCACATTTTGTATTACATTTGATAGAATTGATACATTTCATAATCGAATTAAGTACTTCATTAAGATTTTTTTAACACCGTGACTATATAAATAATTCACAAGTAGAATTTCCGGATTTGCACCTTTATCATTTTACAGTTATACAGGCATACCACAGTAGCCATTTTTCTTTTCTTTTATAACATACTTCTCTGATTAATTCTTCTTTTTCCCATTATCGTTAATTGACCGCCATGGATTATCCAATTTTAAATTTTAAAATACATATGTTATATAATGTATTTTCCCATATGCGATCTGCAGAAAAGCTAAACGGAGTTTACTTTTTACCCACATCCTTCTGCGATACTCACTGAGGGATTTATTAATTTAATAAAAGTAGTATATTTTTTAGTATTTCAAATGTATTTTAGGCTAAATGGTGTTCAACACAGTCAACTTTAGACATTCCTTTAAGTAATTTCATATGTAAAAGTTTATACGCGTGGCATATTGCACTGTCAATAGAAATTGTGAAAAAGAAAATTGTCTGTAATACTAAAATAATACTATAACCAGAAAAATTGCAAGATTCCTTTAATATAGAAAAGATGTCTATTTTAAAAAGTCAATCATATAATTATCCCGGTAACACTTGTGTTTTGAACTTTTAATAGGAAATTTTTAGAAAATTTACTTTTATTCAGTTAAGTTTTAACCCCAAGAGGGGCAAGCAAAAATGTCTCTAAATATTGAATTCTCACCGGAAAAATCGAAAAATTTTATTTTTAAATAAGGAAAAGCAATTTTTCAACGCTGGTTCTAGACGATTTGGTCGAGGAGCCCGGGGCCACTTGCCCCACATCCCCGTCACATAAGATTGTACAGGTTAAATGGTTAAGCAAAATTCATAGCTGGTAGCAGTGAGGGCATAAAAGTAAAAAAAAAAAAACTGGCTGGGGAATGGATGGGAAAAGAGCTCACGAAAAAAATAATAAAAAGGAAGGAAGAGACTAAAAGAAAGGTTAAGTATAGCATTACAACAACAAGATATATTTTTGTATTTTAATTTTCCCCCAAAGTTAAAAATATAAAATTTCGTTAAAATATTCTGGTGAGAATCTTGTTTAATTTAGGTGGGATATAATTTATCCCACCGCCTCTCAAGCGGTTAAATTCTCATGTATTATTTTTAATTTTAGTCTACAATATGTCCTTTATTTAAAAATAAATAAATAAAATAAAAGTAAAAAACTAACAGAAAATGGATTAATAATAAATCTGAAATTGCCCCCTGTGGGGCGTACGCCCCACGTTGGAAAACACTGCCCTAGAACCTCCCCCTCAAACATTAAAAAAAATTTAACCAAGGTCCTATAGAAAGCATTAGGAGGAACACTCAACCTAGTGATTAGCATACTAACCACAAAATCAGGAGCTTGGGCCGAAATTCGCAGGTTCGATACCAACGCAGTCAGGGAGAGGTGACTCAACAAGGTTCATGGGATTTTTCTTTTACGAAACAATAATTCGAATTACTTTCAACTCAAAAAGTCCTCCCTAAATCATAAAATTCCCTGGCAGTATAACCAAAACGGTCCAATACTTTAACAAATCCTCACCAACCGAAAGACATAAGGAAAAATTCCCTGGCTGATTGATTGCTGAACTTCATGGGTACATTGCATTGTGCCTCGCACAGTAACAGAAATTGCTGTGGATGTCAACTCTTCCTATTTCGTTCGGAAAAAAAGTGTCAGAGTAAGTATATCAATGTAATCAGAGTAATAAGCTTCAACTATCTTTTCTACCTCTAATTAAACTCTTACTCTTAATACATCTTACGTTGACATTTGTACTATAAATTTTTAAGCTATTTTCATTCCACAGAACATAATTTTATTTTATTTACAAAATAATATTTTATTTGCAAATAGAAATTGTAGAAGATCTTGATCGATTAAAATAAAACATAGGGACAAATTAAATTAGATTATTAAATTAGTATAGATTATTAAATTAGTATTAGTTTAGACTAAAGATTAAAGTTGTATTAGATTTATATTATTAAATTAGTTTCACAGTAAGTATAAAAGATATTGGTGTACTGCGTGGAATTTAATCAATTAAAAAATTATTCTTCAAATAGCTATTATTAAATTTTAGAATAAATTTTTTTTGTATGTTTATAAAAGACAACTGGGTAAAAAATTTACAATTTCATTTTATAATATAAATATATTATAATCTAATTCTTAATACTATTATTACTGGTTATTCAAATAACACTTTAAAAATATTTTGATTTATAGTTATTTTATTTCTAATTCTTGGATTAAAATAATCACAAATTATGTTTAATATATTGGAGACTTATTTTACCTTTAATCCTTAAATGCGCGATTTTTTATTTTGTTTCGAAAAAATTATATATGATACTCTGAATGGTTTATAACGCAGGAAAAATAATGAAAAAAATCAGAGATATATTTTTCATATAATACGTCAATCTTTTCTTCTGTTGCACATCTGCAATACAAGTAAAAACCACTGTCGTGTGGCTGTTTTACTCTAAAATAATGCAAATTAGTAAATACTTTAATAAGTATGTCTCCAAATACCTTATTTTATATAATTATTTATTTTATAAAACTTCACCTTTAACCCTTTAATTCCCATAACAGAATACGTTCTAGAAATTACGTAGTTCAGAGAATCTGACTTTACACCAGAAAGTTTCAATGGTTAATTTCGCTCTATTTAAATATGGAATGTCTGTTTTTTTAATTAAAGCAAATATTGCTAATTTAACTTTCTGGTGTGAATTAGGTATATGCGAATAAAAATAATCTATTAAATTCAAAATAGTGTTGTTTGCATATATGCAAAGCTGCTCACCAAAGGGTTAACCCTTAAATGCATACCTACATCACTTTTTATTTAATTCTTAGCAACCAGTATATTTATATAGAAATATTAATCCTACAATAATTACAAAAAATATGCTACTAAATAAACTTAAAAATCTATCTTAAAATTTCTGGTGTCTGATTTTTAATATAAGAATAAAAAACCTAATTAAAAAATAATAATTCATGCATTTAAAAGTTAAGGGAGCTGGTCACTCAGCTTTGGAATTCTCCTCCGTAATGTTAAGTCTATGGACTCTTGTTGCATTCGTATATTTAAAATATCCTCTCGGGAAATTCATATTTTTAACATCTTTTTCCTGTGTTACTCTTCTTAAAGGATGTCTCTTTTCTTCTTCGATTTCAAAGTATTTCTAAAATCTAAGCTGAATTTAATATTTTATGTGTTAAAAGCGGGCGAACTGGGAGTAAGGTTTTAACACTTCATATAAAATTAAGTCTATACTTTAGAAATATTTTGAGATCTAAGAAAAAAGAAACATCTTTTAGGAAGTGTACACAAAAAATAGAAGTTAAAAATATTAATTTCCCGAGGAGATATTTTAAGTATACGAATGCCTCCAATCCCCCATAGACTTTACATTAGTAAGGGGAAATCAGAAGCTGAGTGATCAGCCCCCTTAAGTTTTACAAAATAAAAAATTATATAAAATAAGGTATTTAGATTCGTACTTATTAAAATATTTACTAATTTGCAATATTTTAGTTATTACTTGTATTGCAGATGTGCAATATAAGAAAAGGTTAACGTATTATACGAAAAAAGTATCTGATTTTTTTCATTATTGTTCCTGTGTAATAAACCTTTCAGAGAATCATATATGATTTTTTCGAAACAAAATAAAAATTCATGCATTTAAGGGTCAATAATGTTACAAGTAAAATAAACATAAATCAAAACTTTAAAAGGTATCATTTGACACCTGTAGAAATAGTATTAAAGTAAATTTTGAACTTTTAAAAACTACTCTACGTAAGTAAAATTATTTCCAGTAATAGAATATGAATAATTTGGAGATTTAATTTTTGCCAAGATTTTTTAAATTTTTACCAGGGTATCGGCGGAAAAAAAATTTAAATAAGAAATAACATTTCGACTCACTAAAAGACTGACCCAATCATATTTGCCATAAATAATATAATATAAATAAACTCACCAACAGTGTTGGATTGCTTTCTATCGAATCTCGATTTCCAGAAACACCTGGACTATTATCTGCATTAGGTCCTGAAAGTGTCGTGCAAACGGCATTGTCAACAGACATGACAGCAAGTGATATTCGATGCTTTTTATCTCGCAAACGTGGAATACAAGTTAAGCTTAAGACTCACGTACACAAAACAGTGAAAAGACATTTTCAACGGCACAATCCGATCATTTCCTGTAGCGGACTCTGAGCTGAGACAATGCGATGCTTTTTAGATTTGAATTTATATTGAAATCTCGTGCGGAAAATATCGTTTGGAGCATGATGCACGTTGTGTTGCTATTTATGATTACGTAACGAGTGATTGTTTCCATTCCATAAAACACAAGTACTAATTAATTTATGGAAAATTTTGTTAAACTGAACGAGAAGAAATTGACGACGTCAGGTGATTTTTATATCATTCTTATGTTATCTATTTTCTTGATTTAAATAGTAATGGGCGACAGTTTGCATTTCTCCATAAGTTATCCAAAAATGTTCGAGGTTCATTCATAATTTAAACAGCTATTACATGTTGTACTGCAACCAATTTCATTTCATTTTGGAAATCACTCCTTGTGGATTTCCTTTATCCAGTTCAGATCTAAAAATTATGACGAATTATAACGTGTAAAAATCGAAATAAAGAAAAGAACAAACAGACAAAATAAACATGTCATACAGCTGTTTCAACTAAGGCTTCCTAAAAAAATTCTTCTTCAATGAAAAACTAACCAAGAACAAAAAATCATGCATCAGACTTAAATTATGAAACGTGTTCCAACACTAATAGAATATTATTAAAAATTTTAATTTTTTAATAATAGGCTAATTCGATGAAAACTTGTCATGTCTGTCACACAGCTGAAAATCGCTATGCTTGTTGGCTACCAGCATTTTAGAACGGAAAAATGTGACTTATTTTATCGGAGATATCGCATCAATTAAATAACGCGAAGCAAACGTTTCGAAAATAACGGTGGCCAACAAGCACAGCGATTTTCAGCTGTGTGACAGACATGACAATTTTTCATGGAATTAGCCAATAATGAAATAAGATTAAATTAAAATAATAAAAATTTGTAAAAAATCACCATGAAATAAAATAATACACAGGACGCGTTTCGAACTAAAAACATAACAGCTCGTCATCAGCTACAGCAAACACGTGTCCGCAAGCGAACAAGGTCAAAAATGAACTGAAGGTAAAGAATGTTGCAAAGAATGCGACAGATAGCGCTAGCTGAAAGAGGCACATGCAGAAGAGAAAGGTGTTGCCAAAGAGATAGAAGAGAAATTGATAGGGAAAAAAATGGAAATAAACAAAATTAAAATAAAGATAAAAGAAGTAAATTAAAAATATAAATAATAATAATAAATAAAGAAATATAAAAGAAAACAAGAAACATAAAACAAGAAAAAACCAAAAGATCTTTTTTTTTAAACAAAATAAAAAGAAAAGAAACAAGAGAAAAAGGAAAAGAATTACAAAAGTAATTTCCACGCTGGAGATAGGAAAGGAGATGATGGGAGATCATTGACAAGATTAGCAGAATTTTTAAAAATAAAATATCCTTCATGAAAATCCAAGTGAGAGGGAGAGGCAGGGGAAGAAATAATTTTGGCCATGGAGAAATTGAAACAATGACTAGAAGACCAACAGCGAGAAGCAATCGAAGATTTAGAGATTTCTTGATTAGCAATATACCTCTGATGCTCGCCTAATCTGAATTTTAAAGCTCTCTTTGTTTGACCAACAGAGCCTGATTAGGGTTGTCTGGGACCCAAGGCCCAGGAGCTTTTCAGGGCTCATCCTAACCAAAATACAGTAAAACCTCACAATAGTGGACACATTTGGACCGCTATTTGGAGGCGTCCGCTTTTAAGAAGTAAAAATATGCAGATTTATAGATGTTGGGGATCGAAAAAGTGTTTGTCAAAAAAAGGTGTATGCTATTCAGGAGCGTCCGTTAACGAGGTTTTACTGTAGTAGTTAGCGATTTTTTTTTTTTTGAGAGTATAGAAATTTTCCCGCATTTTATAAAAATGCGCATGAGAAACCCAGGTTAACTTAAATTCTCTTTTGCTGTTTGATGCTATAATACCTTAAATATTGTATCAACAAATAATTCTTAAAATTAATTTTCTTAAGAATATTTTGTCTGCAGCATTCCTAAATCAAGTGTTTTTTTTTTTTTTTTAAAGAATGAAAAAGCATGGGCAAATTGCTAATAGTGGTATATGTTACTTAGATATCAGAGCTTGAGATAAAAAATTCTAGGAGATTTGAGAATTTTTTCTAAATCATTTTACTCATTTTGGGCCCCTTGTCTGCAGTGGGCCCAAAGCCTGGGCCTAGTTGGCCTGTGCGGTAATCAGGCCCTGTTGACCAATATAACCTAAATTGCAAGAGCAAGGAATAAAATAAACACCCCATCGGTTCTCAGTAGGAACAGGATCTTTTAGAGAAGAGAATTTAATTTTATTCATAGGTTTGAAGACTTTAAAATTAACTTTAAAATTAAAACGAGAAATGATTTTAGCAATTTTGAAACAAAGGAGAGAAAAAAAGGGCAGAACTATTATAGAATTAAAATTAGGAGGATTATTTGAATCAGAAAAAGGACGTTTAGGCTTATTAAATTTATACAAAGCTTTATCAATCAAAGAGGGATTAAGCTTAAGGGGGATCTTTGTTTCAAAATTGCTAAAATCATTTCTCGTTTTAATTTTAATGTTATCTTCAAACCTATGAATAAAAGTAAATTCTCTTCTCTAAAAGATCCTGTTCCTACTGAGAACCGGTGGGGTGTTTATTTTATTCCTTGCTCTTGCAACTTAGGTTATATTGGTCAAACAAAGAGAGCTTTAAAATTCAGATTAGGCGAGCATCAGAGGTACATTGCTAATCAAGAAATCTCTAAATCTTCGATTTCTTCTCACTGTTGGTCTTCTAGTCATTGTTTCAATTTCTCCGTGGCCAAAATGATCTCTTCCCCTGCCTCTCCCTCTCACTTGGATTTTCATGAAGCATATTTTATTTCTAAAAATTCTGCTAATCTTGTCAACGATATCCCATCATCTCCTTTCCTATCTCCAGCATGGAAATTACTTTTGTAATTATTTTCCCTTTTCTCTTGTTTCTTTTCTTTTTATTTTGTTTAAAAAAAAAGATCTTTTGGGGTTTTTTTTTTGTTTTATTCTTTTATATTTCTTTATTTATTATTATTATTTATATTTTTAATTTACTTCTTTTATTTTTATTTTGTTTATTTCCTTTATTTCCATTTTTTCCCTATCAATTTCTCTTCTATCCTTTTGGCAACACCTTTCTCTTCTGCATGTTCCTCTTTCAGCCAGCGCCATCTGTCGCATTCTTTGCAACATTCTTTACCTTCAATTCATTTTTGACCTTGTTCGCTTGCGGACACGTGTTTGCTGTAGCTGATGACGAGCTGTTATGTTTTTAGCTCGAAACGCGTCCTGTGTATTATTTTATTTTATGGTGATTTTTTACAAAGTTTTATTATTTTAATTGCTTCAAATCGCCAGTTTTCGGTGCTGTTTCGCTGCAATGAAATAAGATATCTAAATAAGCAATTAATAGAGCACACAACTCAGTAAAAATCCATTATCAGCAATTGCTGTTTATATCTGGTTTTATGTATGCGATTTATTTCATGCAGCCTTGTATATGTTATCTAAAAATTATACACACTACGTAATTCACTAATAATTACACAAATTTAAAAATGCATACCACAGCGGAAAACACGCTTCTAGGGATTATAAATCACAGTCAGTCCTATAAGCGAATTATTTTGCGTGTCTCTGTAAATAGTCGAAAAATGCTACGCACTTCATAACCTATATTAGTGTACTGCACCTCAGTAACCCTTTTTTAACACTTTTCAACATAATCAAAAAGTGTTTATGACTTCGGTTTGCCTGACCGTCAGGCAGAGCTCTAACTCTCGTAAATATACCCGGAGTGTTCTCTAAATTTTATATGTTATTGACGTGTACTATAACACGATTGCTATTGAAAATTAAATGTTTAGTATTTATAGTTAGTTCGTTTATATGGACAAACAAAAGTTTTCTTTTACATCACACCATCACAGTCAACGGGGAAAAAACGTTTCAAGTGCATTTTAACGAAGTTAGACCATTTCAAACATTAGAAGGTTTACACAATCATTTAATAAATTTTAGAAGGATGTTGCCAATTAAAATTAATTAATTAAATTTGAATTTATAGAGATTTTGTGCAATATTTATAATTCCACTCAAATCTTTTATTTAAAAAATATATATATATATATATATATATATATTTTTTAAGTATTTTATAGAATTAAGAAATGTACAAATCTAATGTTCTTTACAATAGAAATATAGAAATATTTCCTGATACTTTTTCTCCACAATCTTTCAACGTCAAGAAAGCTATAAAGATGCAAATAAAAAAGAAATCATCCTTTTAAAAATATTTTTGTTTTGTGCAACTAATAATGCTTTTGTAACACGATAAAATAAAGCATCTATAACTCATTCTAAACTGTATTATTACTACAGGGTTGACCAGTTTGGCCTCCATTTTAATTAGAAATTTCTAGTTCATACCAGAAATAAAAAGTACTCTTTTATACTTTATTTAATGAGATACATTTATCGGTCGTATAAAGTAAAAATTCTTCGTTCAAAATTTCCAGTAGGAATTTTTAATTTCGTATTAAAATTGGAGGCCAAACTGACAACCCCGTACTACTAATCGATATATTAAATTAATTTTATAACAAGTTATTTTTATGGTACTTTAATGTACCGTCAGGGGATAAAGAGTTGAAAGAATTGCGGTAGGACAGATGGCAGACACACAAACCGAATTCATAAACACTTTTTAACTATGTGGGGAAATTTTAAAAATCGAGAAAATTAATAAGAAATGGTTGCAGCACGCTATATACAGAGTGGTTATAATTAAACTTGGACTATAAACGGCATCCTACAGCGCAAACGGGTGAATGGAATGCAACGAAATTTGGTATAGACTATACACGAGATGCGCTCACAGAATTTCGAAAAAATATTTTAGTTCCAAAATTTCCACCAGAGGGCGCCTCTTCCTGAACAAACATTAAATTTAACACAATAAACGACCAAAACGGAATACAGAAACGAATACAGAAACAATATTAACAATCCAGAACAAGAATTATGAGTAATAAAATGTAAAACCGGCTGTTTTGGCCGTTTATTGTGTTAAATTTAATGTTTTTTCCGGAAAAGACGCCCTCTGGTGGACATTTTGGAACTAAAATTTTTTTTCGAAATTCCGTGAGCGCATCTCGTGTATAGTCTATATACCGAATTTCATTGCATTCCGTTCACCCGTTTGCGCTGTAGGATGCTGTTTATAGGAGAAGTTTAATTATAACCACCCTGTATATTTCTTCTAAAGTCTAATTTGACCATGTATAGATATTTCACACAATTTTTTTTATGTGTTATAATGATTCAAAATCCCTCCCAGAAGGAGATCGTAGCTGCGCTACTGTAATATTCAATTTACATTATATTATTTTTCAAAAAAATTAAATAATTGTATAACTTTAAGCAATTATATAAACGACTTTAAAATGTCACCAATGAAATGCTGTTAGTTCTATTTGAAAAACAGAAATGCATTGTGATGCAACGTTAAATTACTGTTTTTCTACGTCTCTTAAAAAGTTCGATTTCCCAATTTGCAGATTAATTAAAATGAATTACAACAGTGAAGAAATAAAACCAAACAAATATTAACCGAACTCTGAAATTCTTTCTAGCCATAAAGTTATTGCTAAAGTGGGACAGGATAGAAGCACTAAAAAGGAATGCAGTGATGATGAAAATGAAGAATCTGCACAACCTGCCATTACCATAAAAGATGCCATAAAAACTAGGGTCTCTAGGGCAGCTTGGGGCGTACAACAGGGGAGAAATTTAATTTTTTAGGGGCGATTCCAAATTTGTACTAAGCCCGTTCTCAATAATTTGTTTGCCTTATTTTGGGAAAATAATTTTATAGACTAAAAAGAAAAATAATAAGCACAAAACTGAGGAAAAAAAATGAATTTTCAACAAATTAGCAATCAAAAGTAAAATATAGAATCTGTGCCAGAATAATTATATGAAAAATCATTTAAGTATTTTTGAACTTAAAATATTATTTATTTAAAAAGTTCTATAATTTTTCTGTTTTATAATTTTCAAATTGTTTATTTTCATTTTTTTATTAAATAAGGAATGATGTATTTAATTGAAAAAATGTGCTTTCATTCGTTCTGCTGTATGTCACATGAAGAAATTTTTATATATTTTGATACTACTTAAGGGTGCATCTTGAACTAACTGTCTTGAACACATTTAATGTAAAAAATATATGAAACAGCTGAACGAGGTACTTCAAATTTTATAAAATGCATAAATGTCAGATGTAAATCAGAAAATGAAATGGGTAAATGAGCCGTTGATTTTGAAAGTAGGGCATGTTCATTTTGTGAAAAATACCGTTACTAGTTAAAATTAAATCTTATTACAAACAAAAAAAAATATGTTTTTAATCATTTCACAATAAATATCTTTTAATATCAGTATGAATCAGGGTTGTAGTGGGTAGCTGACCGCCCGGGCTGGGATTTTTATTTTTTAAAAAAACGGGTTTTTTACAACCCTGCTAAGACTGTTGTGTTTATTTAGTATAATGAAACCGACTAAGACGGAATTTCAAGGGACAGAAGAAAAATTCCGTGTTAAACAGGTTACCGTCTTAGCAGGTATGGTATTCTTACTGTAAGGACAATGACATTTTTAGATTTAAGACAGGATTCCGTTGTTAACAGGTTCCGTTATCATAGGGTTTACTGTATTTTATTACTGATATTATTATTTTATTACTAAAGATTATTATTTGAGAGGAAAGTGGAATCATAGTCCACATTTTGGCATTTTAATCCAATTTACCTGGGGAAAATTGCCCATTTAAGGCTATCAAGTCATTCCCATCTATTAGACTATGTTCACAAAGATTGTATTTGAGATCAGGATTGCCATTTATTTCGGCAATCTAATTCCTTGCACTTTCCTGAGTAAAAAATTAAATTTTCCCAGAGTAATTCCTCTGAGAATTTTCAAAATTTTAATGGATAAATTTTGCAAAGTACTAAAATTAAGTAGTAAAATTCCTTGTTTTTGATACTCATTTTTAAATTCCCTCAGTTTTTACAGTTTTCCCTATACAGTGGCAACCCTGAAAATTATTATTTGTGAGGAAGGTGGAATCATAGTCCACATTTTGGTATATTAATCCAATTTACCCGGGGGAAATTGCCTATTTAACCCGGGTTTTTTAATAAAACCGGCCCGGGCTGGGTTTTTTATTTTAAAAAAAAAAAAACGGTTTTTTTACAACCCTGGCTATAAATGTCTTCCTAGTCCTTTAATTTGGTCAATGATATTTCAAATGCGTTGATTTTTAAAGTAATCATGTCGCAACAACATAAAATGGACATGACCCACTTTCAAAATCAACGGCTCAAATAGCAAATTTCTTATGACTCTAATACAGGCCTCATACACTGTAAATAAATATACAGGGTGTCCATAACACTGTACAACAGTGGTTTTGTCCTAGAACTAAAATTAGTTGATTCTAGATCAGTTTTTGGCGCTGATTCCGAATATGCTTTCCGTTTATCTCTAGGTGGTCCAGGTTTTGAGAAATTTGCATATTTAAATTTATGCAAATTTAAGCTTTTTTGTGCTATTTTATGCAAATTTTAGATACAATATATGTCACATCTAATTACGTTTTCTAGATAATGACTACTTGACGATTTGCTTCAGATAAATATCACGATTTGCATATCTTAACATTTATTTATCAGTTATTAAGCCTAATTTGCATATTTTTCAATGGTGTAATGTTTACATCACTATCAACTTTAAAATAGCTGCCACAGAATTGACGTAATGTTTTTCTAGACTAGATTTTTATGCTTACTTCAAATCTGCACTCTGTTTTTTTTTTATATCGCTTCTAGTTTTTGAGTAAGATGAATTTCTACTTTTGCGCGGCATTCACACAGGTTTGATATAAGATGCTTTTTAGGGGTGTGTAATTCATTGACAAGAAGGTGAAAACAGGGTCAGATTCATATCAGAGACATAAACAAAAATTTACATAATCGAAAGAAAATAAGTAGTAGAATCTATCCTAACTAGTTGAAGTTTATCATACAAAGTATCATAAAAAGCTATTTCTGGCTTTTTTGACCAAAACCTAATATTTCACTTTTTTCAAAAACTAGAAGTGATAGAAGAAAACAGATACAAGATTTGAAATCAGCTCAAAAAACTGGTTTAGAAACATATTAGCGTACTCGTGCGGCAGAAATATTTGAACCTCAAGAAACAGTATTAGAAAAACATGAAAAATATGCAAATTAGGTACAATATTTCACAGTCACAAGTCAGTATAATCTCAGAAACAACGTTTTCGTGAAGTAAATTAGGTGGTAATCATAACATAAAACAAAAAACCCTGTCTGATATTGCTTTATACCTTAAATTTGCAAATAATTGTATAAAATTCACTAAATTTGCATAAATTGAAATATGCAAGTATCTCTCAAACTTGACGTGCTGGAGTAAATCTAAAACTGGATTCGGAATCAGCACAAAAAACCGCATAAAAAACAACTAATTTCTGTTTTAGGACAGAGCAAAAGTTTAAATTTGTTGACTAGTGTAATTAAACGACCCTACTTTAAAGTTATCTAAACTATTGTTCATAAAGTTGTGAAATTCTGTGAAAGACATAATAAAGGAATGGGAATTTGTTTAGGCTAAAAAAATTGTAAATAAAAGTAATTCAAAATTTTGCCACCAGAGGGAGTTTTTTAATAAATTACACATTTAGCCTTACGATAGTTTAAAATTTTTATTTATTAACTTAACCTTACTCTAAAGACAGCTTTTCACAACATTTCCCCAGCTTTTCCCTGAACATGCTGCGATCCACTGTGGAACAGGCTATCTTACGATTCCAGATGATATCTGAAAAGGATGAAAATCATGCAGAACGTATTTGGTTATAACAAAATTTGTTAAACTATCGTAAATGTAGGCTTAATGTGTAATTCGTTAAAAAATGGCCCCCTAATTTTTTTTTCGCTCATACATATTCCCATACATTTATTATGTACTCCAAAAAATTTCACAACATTCTGAACAACAGTTTCGTCTGCAGAAAACTTTAAAATAGGTTCGATTAATTATGAACATCTTGTAAATAAAATTTCTAAACTATCTTAATGCTAAATTTGTAATTTATTAAAAATCGCTTTCTAGTGGCGAAATTTTAAACTAGTTTTATTTATATATACAGTCGAACCCCGTTATAGCGAACTTCAAGGGACCGAAGGTTTTGTTCGCTATATCCGGTGGTTCGCAATATCCGAACCGTTAAGAAAAAGGTTAGAGTTCACAATTTGTATAACTCATTAGTTGCTATATGTATATTCAATAATGATGCATTAAAAAAGGGTAAAATCTATTAAATATAACCATTAAAGAATTAAATTGACTAAAATCGATTACATTAAACTGACACAATACTAATTAACTAACAAGGAAGACAAACATGAATAAATTAACTTTACCTTCAATTGTTGCTCACTGTTTTGATACAGTGAGTTGATATAACTCAATAGGTAATTAATTGATCAAAAAATGGAAAAAACAGTTCGATTCAAAATCGCTTTCATGGTCAGGCTTTCCGATTTTATATCCTTGCGTTAAAAAATGAATTTGTAAATGTGTCAAAACGTTTTCCGCTTGTTGAGCAGAGCAGTTGAGAACAGCCTTAAAAAAAAGACATCGCTGATTTGCACCATGTTTCACTAGCCGGCATACATTTTCTTATGAAATTGGAGTCTGAGTCCTGTTTTCACAACTGCGGGAAAAAAAAAAAAAAAAAAAAAAAAAAAAACATGGTCGACTGGAAAAAAATGTTCGTTATAGCCGATGCTTAAGATTTCGGAGGTTCGCTGTAAAATTATAAATGAGCATTAAATACAATAAGAAAACGACGGGACCAAAATTTTCGTTCGTTATATCCGGGGGTTCGTTATATGCCGTGTTCGCTATAACGGGGTTCGAGTGTATGTATTAGTTTAAGCAAATTCCCACCCCTTTATTATGCCTTTCCTAAAATTTCACAACTTTATGAACAATAGTTTTGTAAATTCTGTAGACAACTTTAAAGTAGGGTCGTTCAATTATGGACACCCTGTATATCATGACATGTACCGTAATTTCGCTCGTATCCGGTTAAGTCTTTTTCAAACCAGAAATTTTATTGAAAAAAAGAAGTCAAATAAGTGCTAAGCAGAAGCAAGTCACATTTTATCTAAAATAAATTCTGGTAGGAAATCGAATTATCTGAGGTGCGGCAGATACGCGCGAAATAACGGTACATTAAATTTTAAAAGCGGAATATACACGTGAATTATTCTGCGAAATAAATGCTTTTTTTCTTGTGTAAAATTATATGTGTTATTTAAAATGAAATCTTAAATGTGTCTAAAAATATTTCACTAGTTCTTTAAGAGTTATTAAATTAAAATCTATTATAACAAGTTGGAAATTGCTCGTCAAACGTGGCAAATGAGGTGCGTTCGTACTATAACTAGTTTTATAATTATTTTTTGCACCCCATATTGTACTGAATGTGTATTTATTTACAATTCATAAGTGCATAGTCTGTAACATCATTAAAATGCACTTGCAATAATTTTTTCCCATTCCCCTTAATGTAACGGAAAACTTCTGACTGTCCCTGTAATTAAGCTATACATCCGATTTTCATGAAATTTGAAATGGCTCGACAAAATTTTGCAGCAATTATGTATTTAAAATTTCAGCCCATTCGGAAAGCTGTAACATCATTAAAATGCACTTGCAATAATTTTTCCCATTAGCTTTAATGTAAAGAAAAAAATTGACTGTCCCTGTAATTAAACTATACATCCGATTTTCATAAAATTTGGAATGGCTCGACAAAATGTCGCAATAATTATATGTTTAAAATTTGAGACCATTCGGAAAGCTGTAACATCATTAAAATGCACGTGCAATAATTTTTCCCATTGGCCGTAATGTAAAGAAAAACTTTTGACTGTCCCTGTAATTTAACTATACATCCGATTTTCATAAAATTTGAAATGGCTCGACAAAATTTTACAACAATCATATATTTAAAATTCCAGACCATTCGGTTGGGTAGCTTTTGCTCTATTATATGCGGACGGACGGACAGACAGACGGACTGAACGACGACTATAGGTGCTACGTATTTATATAATTACGAACGCACCTAAAAAGGATAATCACTGTTAAATTTAACGCCAAATGTGGGACCCTCTTCAAGAAATGTGAAGATGAAAACGCAGAGTATGCAACACTTTTGTTTTACACTGAGGTAAGCTGGCAAGAAAAAACGAAATTCTTTATGGCATAGAGGCGAAGTCGTATGGTCTCATTGCTTTTATAGCGTTATTATGTGAAAAATAAATTTTAAAGACAAAGAACGCTTTTTGAAATAGTGGGTAATTCGGATGAGGTTGTAGTTTAATTTCGTTCGTTGTTATATTACATTTCGTTAGATTAAGAAACAATTGTCTTTCAGGTAGATTTCTTAACAAATACTACCTTTTGCAGTCGTTACCATGGTGCGAGTTTTGAAAAATTCCTTTATAACTTTTCATATATATATATATATATATGTACTAAATTTTGTCCGCACGATAAAAGTCGCAATTATGCACGGATCGTCTTCAAACCCGCCAACAACTTTGATATGGCTAATATCTCGGCGGGGATTGAAAATGGATGAAATCGGCCCAAGGGGCTGGAAATGGGAAGGGTTCAAAATTTTGAATACTGTCTCAACATGATTCTGATAAAACCAGCTCTTACACAACAATGACAGGAAAAAAATAAACATTTTTCGTTATAGCAGTCGCCAGCAATTAAAAATAAACAATAAAATTCTCACCACAACAATTACTTTTCTATTGCAAGATTTTCACGTGAAAAATTAAATAAATACTGTGACAAATTGAATATTACGTCATAAGTTTTCTAAAGCAAGATTTGCGGATGAAAACTCAAAATAAAATAAATATTTGGACGAATTAAATAAATATGTATATTGCGTCATATTTGAAATATAATGGACCTCAGCAGGTGAATATGTAACGTCATGAGAGTTTGAAGAAACGTATTAAAACGTGATAAAAACCCGACTATGGAAATATTAACATATTTTAACCCTTTAAGGTTCTCTGAATTTTTTGTATCCATTTTTAAACCTATTCCATATACATGCATGTGTGTATTCGTGTATATTATAATTTTCGCAAAAAGTTTAGCTTCCTACAGCTCATTCTTAGTCTTAACTTCGAAATCTACCTCCGCCTGTAGGCCGAGCTGGCAGGGATTTTTTTTTTTTTACAGTGTGACTGCTTTCTGACACATTTTTAATTCATTTTCGTTCACAAACGTATCGAAGGCAGGTGCCCTTGGTAAGAAATTATGTAATCGAATAGTTTTTCCCGTTTTTGATAAAAGCAGACTATTTTTCAAAAAATGCTATCAAAGTGAGCGTTTAAAATCGAATTTCTGGATTCAACAACGCAGAAAAGAAAAAAATTGCTATCTTGGGACAATAATCGCTTATAACTCAAGATGTAATCTATTTATCGAAAAATTAAAAAGATATTCGTTTAAATATCCCTTCGATAATCATGCGTGCAAGTATCATGATTTTATGTTTAAAATGAGTCAGAAAGTTTCGCGTTGTTGAGTGAGAAAAAATAATTTTTTAGAACCGATTTGAAACTACATTATTGATCCAAGCTATCATTACAATCAATAAAAGTATAAATAAAATGGAAATTAGATTAAATTTTGATTTCTTTTTCTTTTTTAAAAACTTACCTGGAAAACCCGGGAAAAATCCAAGTACCTCTGCTGGCATCTGCATCCTTTTGTGAACCACATTGAAAATGGCGCTTCTTTGAAATACACAATTCACTGGAGTTTTCATGTTTGTTTTCTTACCTTTAGCACCATATGGTTTTAAACCTGACAGTTATTCTTCACCGCTATTTTAAGGCTTATGCTTAAAGGTTATCTTTAGCTTCATCAAAAAACACATAAAAGTTCTGTTTTGAATCTTAGAAAAAATAAATGCTTGAAATCGGCTATTAAATTTCCAGGTTAACCCTTTAATGCATGATTTTTTATTTTGTTCAGAAAATATTATATTTGAGTCCTTTTAGGTGCGTTCGTAATTATATAAATACGTAGCACCTATAGTCGTCGTTCAGTCCGTCTGTCTGTCTGTCCGCATATAACAGCGCAAAAACTACCCAACCGAATTGTTTGAAATTTACATTAATAATAATTGTAATTGAAGATACATAATTGTTGCATAATTTTGTCGAGTCATTTCAAATTTTATGAAAATCGGGTGCATTGTTTAATTACAGGGACAGTCAAAAGTTTTCCTTTCCATTACGGGCAATGGGAAAAAATTATTTCAAGTGCATTTTAATGATGTTACAGCCTTTCGAACAGAATAAAATTGATATGCACTTATGAAGTACAGTACAATATGCAGTGCAAAAAATATTTATAAAACTAGTTATAGTACGAACGCACCTCATTTGCCACGTTTGACGTGCAATTTTCAACTTGTTTTGTTTATTATCCACCAGAAAAATAGTGAAAAAAATTATTTATGTTTCTGTTGCACATCATATCATCGTGTCACTCATGAATTACATAACAGAAAGGACTCAAAAAGGATAATTTTAAATTATATACTTGCTTTAAAGTGTTTATACTGGACAATAACAATTATTCAACGATATAATAATTTTATAACGCTTTTAATAGTTTGCAGAATTAATAACGACTACCTTATTAAGATAGAGAAAAAACACCAGTCGAGCCCATTGCAAGCAGTATCAACAAAAGATGTTATAATTTCCCCATGATAACAAATCAGAACCAAAAGAGACTTCACTACCTTAAATGCATATTATCACACATAAGTAACACATAATAATTCACCAGACCAATAAAAAGCTCCAAATGGCAAAAAAAAAAAAAAAGATAATGTAACCCTTGAGTTACACTATGCGTTTAAGGGTTAACAAAACCTTCTAATTTTTACACTATTCTCTGTATATAAAGTCGAATCTCAATATCTCTAATCTCACGGGACGAGAGAAAAAAACCTGGATAAAGAGTTTTCGAATAAATTTAAAATATGTTTCATAGGGTTATGATGATGTACAGCAGCAGTTTTATAAGAAAGTGTTTTATTTCTTAAAGTTTGTCCACATTATAATGTGTACAAAGTGGCAAAGTACACTGGCTAGTGACTACATCTAAAATAATTATAAAAGGTTTTTTTGTGGACAGGTTTGGGCTAAATTTAATTTATGACAACCACAAATGGCAGGACAAATAAGGCAAGCTTCTAGTTAGCTTTTATTTTTAGTGGTCATTAAAAAAATAATTGTGGGTAGTTTGAGACTATCTAACATTTTTAGTAAAAAATCAGTGGCATGACTGTGGTCCTCTTCATTTATTTACGGCCAGTTACAGTGCGGCTTTATTGCGACCGGCGTGACACTTTTTTGACGTCACCGTTAAGGCCAATGATAGCGGCCCCCATCGAACACTTTCGGCTAAGGCTAACGAGTCCATCAGAGTGACCCGCAAGTTTTGTGTTTGTTGGGCCGTGCTTATCAGGAATGAAGTAAACAGCAACCTATATCTGAAAGTGCAATATAATCGAGGTAACAAAATAAAATAAAAACGCATTTTTAAAGAAAATTATTACTCTATTTTTCATTTTTATTTTATTTTCTACTTTTTTCGTGTTTAAAATATTCCAATGCTGCAGTTTCACAGTCAGTTGGCACATTTTAGAGAGCAAGATTTAGCGCATAATTAACTCTATTATTGCTGTAAACTGAATAATAAAACTAAAAATAAAAGTAAAGTAAATGGTCTTTCAATTTTCAGATATACTGTAATAGCTCCTTAAATGCTATTTTTTTTCTCTCACTTTTGTATTGTTTTGAGAAAACTTTGTATCAAAAAATCCCTCCACTGGTTTTTCCGTTTAAATAAATAAATAAATAAAATATACAGGTTATACAATTTTATAGCACCAGAGTGTTTGTCATATTATTATAAATATTAGGTTGTCCCAAAAGTTTCTTGAGCAATTCACGTGGTATTTTTTAATTCATCTCGCACTACTTTCTGAAAAAAAAAATTTGTTTTACATTTTCTACTTCAACAACGACTGCAAAAAAGAAAAAAAAACCTCTCTATTATCAGAAACGGCCACTGTTATCTTAGAAACACCACTATCCTTACAGACCTTGGCACTACATCACTCAAAAAGAGAATTAATCAGCTATCCAAAAACTTCTATAAAACTGCCTATAATATTCCAAATTAAATAGCTTCAGAGTTACCAGACGGTTCAGAGTTACCAGTTGAGGTCTACGACCCCGCCAACAGTAAACTCCCTAAATATGCTCTTTTAATTGATGATGAAGACTGAGATTCCCTTATTCTTCTGCCTTACTTAAACTTTCTTTATCAGTCCTGTCCTTGTTTTGTTAGGGGGAAAAATACTGTTAATCTGCTATCGTTTAGCATTTTTACTTTTCTTAAATTAAATGTATGGTCTCTGTTAAGGGGCTATACTTATATAACGTTATCAACTTTTTGATAATTTTAGACCCCCTACCCCCCTTACGATATCATACGTTATCATTCCTCGAACCCCAGCCCCCCCCCCCCCCCCCACTCAAGCCCTAATGATATCGTTGTCAATGTCTAAAAATTCTTTTGATTGTTGCAATTTTTTTTTTCTTTTGTATGCAGTGATATACAGATATGGTTATACATTTATTATTTGCATACTTTATTGATTCAAATGAAGAGAAGTCAATAAAATATCACTATTATATATGAAATAATTTTATATGAAAGAAAACTTAGAAAAAAAATAGTTACTATTTAAAAACCACAAGGGGGCGGGGGGCAGGCAGAAATTTTTATCAACAAAACAGGTGCACAAAATTATTTCTCCTTTCTTTACTGGTAAACACAAGTATCATAGGCAATCAAACATACTTCGCACATGGTTTCTCGAACAGCTGATTATATATGATATACATATGACAAAAGAATAGTAATGCCAAACGTTGAGGAATTACATATTTTGGAATTAAATAATTTTATAATCATTTAATGATTTTAATAATAACATTGTATTCTCATAAAAATAGATAACAGACTAAAAAAGACTGCAGACTTTTTTAATGTAAGGAACAAGTTACAAATAAAAATAGAAAATTTTGATGTAAAGAACAAATTACAAATAAAACGAAAAATTTTTGATGTAAAGAACAATTTACAAATAAAAAGAGAAAATTTTGGTTGGATCAAAAATGATAACGATATCAAACGACAACCCCCCTCCCCTCTAAAGTGATAGCGTTATATATGCACAGCCCCTCAACCTTTTTTTTTATGATGGGGGTTTTCCCTCGGTAGCTTTCGCCTGCCTTTTGTAGATCTAATGGAATTCTTTTTTCTTTCTTATTTTATTCTCTCCTTTTATATATAGTTTAACTTTTAAGTATTTCATTTACTCTCACTTCTTACTTTAATCATTAAAGTATACTTTTTCCTTTCAATGTGGATTAGCCACACTTAATCAGTTTTCTCTCATGGCTCCCTATGCCTCACCTATCTATTGCAAAGTTGCCAGTTTTGGCCTTTTTTAAATTTTACATTTGGACCAGAAATTCTATATAGTATTGTTTTCTTTATTTGATGACAGACGTTTCGTGATTACCTAAAGTAAAAATTCTTCTTTCAGAATTTCTGATGTGACTTTGAAGTTTTCAAAGTGAAAGTAGAGACTGTAATTTCCAATCATCCCGAAAAACGCCAAAAAAAATTCATCCATCTACTTTATGTATAAAATGCAAATGAGAATTTCTGCCCGGCAGCTTATAACTTGAGTTGTTCTAAATAGATTTTGATGGAACTTGGACTTTTAGTTAGATAATATTTCAGGGAAGGTTTTAGTATATAATATATCGTTCTACAGATGCGTAACAAAATAATACGAACACTCGTGAAAAAGGGATGGTCCATTTCAAATAAGCAGAACGCGCATGTTACTTTGCACTCAATTCTGCCACCTAGTGGTTATGAAAGGTAAGGTATCAGTCGCTCAACATCAGTCATGGGTGTTGCATGCGCTTACCATACGCTCTGCAAAACTCGATAATGACTGACCTGTCAGAGTTCGAAAAAAAATGATTGTTGGAATGCAGTGCTCTGGTTGCTCTGTGACGGAAACAGGCAAGTATTTGGGGCATACAAGGAGTACTGTGTCAGTCGTTATGACAGCGTACACGAAATGCGGTAAAGTGTCGTCTACGAAGTACAATAGTGGGCAGGAAAGAAGGATTTCTGAGAGGGATAAAAGATAGTTGACCCACATAGCGGTCCGAAAGTGCAGGCAATCTTTATTTCAGATAACATCAGAGATAAAAAGGTCATCTCCAAAATCCCATTTCTGCAAGAACTGTCCAAAGGGAATTTCATGCTTCGAACATTTATGGAAGAGTTGCAATTCGTAAGCCATTGGTGACATCACGTCATACTTTCCAGCGACGCCAATAGTGTAAAACACAAAAAAAAAAAACTGGACTCTTCAACAGTGGCAACAAGCCATTTGGTCTGATGAATCCATCTTCACCATATTTTAGACAACTGGACGCGTTTATGTGTGGAGAAAGCCCGCAGAACCATTTTCTCCTGACTGCCTCTTGCCGACTATGAGACATGAAGGTGGGTTCCCTTATGGTATGGAGTGCGATATCTTGGCGTGGCCTTGGGCTGCTTGTTACTGTGCATGGGAAGGTTACAGCTGCTCACTATGTCGATATTCTAGGGTATCAGGTGCATCCTTTTGTCCAGACTTTATTTCCAGGAGAATGTCCACTTTATCAAGACAACAATGCTCCTATCCACACTGTTAAAATCATCCAAAAATGGTACGAGCAAACGGAGGAAGTAGGACATCTTACTTGACCCCATCAGTCTCCTGACTTGAACAATATTGAGCATTTGCAGGGATATTTTGAGTCAAAACTCCGTGCTCGATTTCCTCCACCATCTGCACTTTTGGAATTAGAGACTGCTCTCCAGGAAGAATGGCTTCATATTCCTTTAAATGTTGTTCATGATCTCTCTGAATCCATTTCACGTCGCATACAATCTGTAATTAAGTCAAAGGGTGGTCCAACCCCCTATTAATAAAGCTTTTCTCTTATTTCATAGGTGTTCGTATTATTTTGTCACCCATCTGTACCTTGCCTAGTTAGAGAATTATGGTGGAAAGTTCTATGATCATATAAACCCAATTATGAATGATTATCCTTTTAAGAAGTTTCTGTTGAATAGATTTCAATTGAACTTGCACTGTTAGTTACACAATTTTTCAGAGAAGATTTTAGTATGTAAAGATAATTTTCTATGTTGCTTAATTATAGAATTAAGGGTGTTCTCAAATCCAAAAGGGCAACTTTCTGACATAAGTTTTAATTTATTTTCGTTCGAAAATGCATGAAACTGGCCGGTGTTGTTCTTCAGAAACTATGTCATTGAGCTGTTTTTTCCATTTTTTTTTTTTTTTTTTTTTTTTTTTTGAAAACGCAATAGATCTCTTAGAAAAGAGTGTCAAAGTAGACGTTTTGAACCGAGTTTCCGTGAGAGCGGAGAATAAGCACTCAAAAGTGGGCGAAAACGTGTTTGTCACGTGATCAGAAACGCTTATAACAATAGGTAACGGATGGATCCAAAAATGGAAAAAGCTGTTCAATTCCAAATCGCTTCCATGGCCAGGCTTTCCAATTTCATACCTTTCCGTTAAAAAATGAATTTGTAAATGTGTCATAACATTTTCCGCTTGTTGAGCAGAGCAGTTAAGAAAAGCCTTAAGGGGAAAATTCTATAATGAGGTGAATCAGATTGTGAAAGATTAGCCTTTTTCAAAAGTTCTACTGGAAAGATGTGGATAAAACTTGCATTGTTAGTCAGATACCTTTTTCAGTGAACGTTTTAGTATATAATATATTGTTCTACGTTGCTTAGTTATATAATTATAGAAGAAAATTCAATAATCAGGGGAACCCAATTATAAAAGATTAACCTTTTAAAAAATTCTGCTTACCGGATTTTAATGAGACTTGCATTGTTAGATAACTTTTTGGAGGAAGGGTTTTAGTATATTGCGTATTGTTCTATTTTCTCTGCTAAATCGTACTATAAATGACCAGCTAAAAGATTTTATCTTTAACAGTTCAAATTTTATATGGCAAATTAGGAAATAGCTCAATGGCATTCATATCGTTTTCAGTAATGCGGAAGGACATTACAGGTAAAGGTCCAAATTGCTTTGAAACACAAGGTCAAATTCATCGATATATTTCGATATCACCGATATTCGATTCAAAATTCGTTTGGATAACCTGACCAGCGTAGCGGGCGAAGCATGCTAGTATGTTAATACGGTTATAAAAAAGTAGCCTGCAATTATATTTCTAATATTAATTTTATTTTTACGTAGAGATATGAACAAATATATTCATATATATCCAAGTTAGTTTTTTTCATCTGAAAATATTCTAAATTTCTTTGAAAAATTGGGTCAATGTGAACCTGACGCAAAACCAAACTCGAGCCCGAAACAAGTAATTCTTTGATTACAGGACAGGATTGGCGATTACTTTTATATTCAATCATACCACAATTTCCAAAGAAATTCTTTGAGGTAGATTTCTCTTTAAAATATCTTAATATAATAGTGTATGGAAGAGATTAGTTTTCAGAAAGTGGCAAAAAAAAGTAAACCACGGAGATGTAAACGTCCCGACCGACGACCGTGATCAAGTAGTCAAAGTCAATCTGACACGAAAAAAAAAAAAAAAAAGAACTTCAACCTGCCTTGATTTTGATATGTGCTGCGGATCAGGTCGTGTCGGTTTTGCGGAAAACCGGATTGTCCAATCCAATGCAGACTCTACCTGAGACCAATGGTTTTGTAGATTCCTGAATTGTGTGGAATTTAGATCATAGTCTGAAGAAGAAAGCAGAAAACGATTAAAGAATTTTTTAAACTGAAAATCGTTGATGAAAATTTCTATTCCCTATGGATCACAAAATTTGCAAATTTCATGACATATTGGTCATGTTTGTGTGCTAATTATCTTGAGACCGATTGAATTTCACTTTTTTCCCCCGTGACTATTTATCAAAAGTCACGATTTTTTTTTTTTTTTTTTCCAACCAATTGGCAAAATTTGCCTTATGTTTTCGAGATATTTTGACGAAATTCGCGATTCTTTTCTGCGATCGTTTGTTGAAATTCGTTTTTCCCCCTCAGCCTACTGATAAAATTTGCAATTGTTTTGTCGATCGTTTGAAGAAATTCTTGAATTTCGTTGTATTTCGAATTCTTTTTGTGCGATTCTTTGACTAAATTCGTAGTATTTTTTTTTTTTTTTTTTTTTTTTACCCTTTGACGAAATTCTCCTTTTTTTTCCTGATAGGTATTCGAAATCTGCAGTTCTTTTGCGAGACTGATGGACAAATTTGATTACTTCCTGCGACCGAATGTTGAAAATTGCAATTTTTTCCCCTTCCAACCAATTGACGATAACTACTGTTTCTTTCATCAATTTTAGCAATATTTTTCTACGGTCCTTTTAGGAAGTTATATTTTTTCCGCGACTAATTTTCCGAATTAACTTTTTTTTCCAAGTACAATTGGCAAAATTCGCAATTTTTTTTTCCGCGGTTTATTGGCGAATTGATTTTACATAATTCTGCCAAAAAAGAAATAAATACTGAGGTCTTCCATGAAAATTAAAAAATATTCCTGGAAGAATCCCATGCTTGTGAAGTACGTTCAGAGGGCAAAATCTCGTATGCTAATTCAAACTCTTCCCTTTAAAGAAAACTTACCCCTCCCTCCAAGCAGTGTTGAATTCAGGGGGTGGCCCGGAGCAATGGGATACCCCCCCCCCCCCGCATTGGCGCACCCACGGGGGGGGGGCTATGGGGGATAGCTCCCCCCCAGACACCCGAAACTTGACTAATGAAGTAATGATATAAATTTTCTTAAATTTATGAAAAGTACTTTTTATTATTTTTAATAGGTCTTTAGTGAAATGGAAATTTTGGAAAATATTGATTTTGTCTCAAAGTCTTACTTATTTTCAAATTTCTTATTAAATTTAATGTATTAACATGCTTAATATTTGATAATTAAAAAAAAATTATATATACTACGATTAGAAAAAGAATAGACTATTAACTTTATCGCCTTTGAAATCACATTTTACGGTAAGGGGTTGGGGGAGGGGTAGGCATGTAAGTTTTTAAAAAAAAGCTTTCGGGATACATTTTCACTGACTGTACAAATACATTTATACCATATTGTTTTGTAGAAATAATACTAGTAAGATATTTAATATATGTATTAGTATACAACTTTACTTCTTCAAATATTTTGGGATAAGTAAATACTCAAAACCTTTGTATCTCAATTCTTGCCATTTTCGACGCACGTAAAGTGTAAAAAATAATTATAACGCTACTCTCCAATTCTCTGAATATCCGAGTTCACAGTACGTTCATCATCCATATCCTTAGGGCAGGGTCAAGCTGCTGAGGGTCCAAATGGACACGACCCTTTCAAGGTTTAGAAAAATTTCACGGAATAAATAATCGTCTCCTTTTTCCCCTAAATTCTCACATTTCTAATAAGGCACATCCGCTTCTAACTCTCCTTTCTCATCTAAGAGTGTGATAAATCCCCATCACTAGAAAGGTAAGCATAAATATTAATTTCTAAGAATAACTGTACTGGAACATTCATAAGCTTAGATATTTCAAATTTATTGGTGGAGCTCAGCCAGGAGAGGGGAAATCCGGCGCTCTGCGCTCTCCCCGCGTCGAACAAGGAACTAATTTGCTGAATCATGGATGAAAAAACAGTAAGAATTACTAAGACAAAATTGCAAAGAACCGGTGAAGAATTCCGTTTTAGGTTTTCATCTTAGTAGGTAAATTTTCAAGGTATTTCTTTCATTGGAACTATGAAATGTTTGCGACTAAGACAGGATTCCGTTATAGACAGGTTTTATTTACATTGGTGAACCAGATATAGTATATATAGTAAAAGCTGTGAAAAAGCAATCACAAGCGACCAAAAAAAGTTTTAGACAGATTCCTGCCTTAGTAGATATACGAGTAATCGAATGGTAATCCTTCCATCTTGAGTGTGAAAAGTTTCCATTTAAGACAGGTTTATGGTATAGCAAGGTTCTGTTTTGATAGGTTTTATTATACATATAACATAAATAACTGCATATGTGTAAATACAGCAAAACCTGTGAAAACGGAATCTTCCTTACACGGAAAAATAGTTTAGTCTCACTGAAAAGAATACCGTACAATTACACCTGAAATGCTAATACGAAAACCGTAAATTTATCTACCGAAAACATTATACGGTATTATTATTTTATTATTATTAGAAATTCCAGTTTTTTCCCTCACTACATCAGTTGACACAAAGAAATATAGTCAATCTTTTAAAAAAAATTGCGGCAGGGGAGCATATAACTCTACGCCTAAGGATATAATTATTTACTGTATTTCCAATTAACCTGCTGTCTTTATGTTACTATAATGTGTTAAAGCGGTTCAATAATAATAATAATCCCCGTTCAACTATGCAATTTTTTTTTACTCATTTTTAACATAAAAGCATGATGCTTGAAGTCATTATTATTGAAATGATTTTTAATCGAACAGTTATTTTACATTTCCTAATAAATGAATTACATCTGGAGTTCTACGGAATTGTTGCCTTAGGACGGCAATTTTTTTCCTGTTATGCGCTGTCGAGTCATACATTCGACTCAAAATGCCCACTTTGACAGCATTTTCTGAAAAATCTTCTTTCTCTACCGAAAAATGAGAAAAGAAATCATCTGAATTTCAAGACGTTGCTGCACTGCAGCGAATACAGTACTATATACACATAAAACATATTACAGAAATAACGTATGCTTGATATCGTAAAATAATACATTTTGTAACTTTTTTCAGTAATCTTAAAATACGGTACTTTGTTTGTAAAGGAAAGAAGCAAAAAATCTGTAACAAAACTAACAAATTTTGTATCATTGTTTGATATTAGAAGTGCTGAGATGAAAGTGCACTAAAGCCATTTTGGAGCAGCAAAAATCTGATTTTGGATCAGTAAAATCCATTTTTGGAGCAGAAAAAAATCTGATTTTGGAGCGGTAAAATCCATTTTCGTAGCAATAAAAATATGATTTTGTAGCAGTAGAAATCTCATTTTGTAGCAGTAAAATCCATTTTCGTAGCAGTAAAAATCTAATTTTGTAGCAATAAGCTGCTTTTGGAGCAGATTGAAATTCTAATGCTATTAAACTCCTAAAATTTAAAATGATTGCTATCTTGAAAATACTTTGACATTTGAAACAGATGAAATTTCTCCACACTTTTTGCTAACTCTGAACATTCTAAATGACAACGGGGATACCGATTACAATAATAATGAAAAATTAGCAGTAGAAAGAAAAAAAAAAATCTGTTTATTTGGAGGCATGAGATTAAAAAAAAAAAAAAAGAGCAAAGCTCTTGAAATGGGAAAATGAGATATTATTTTAAATAGTGCATGCATGAGACAATTAAGGTTATTTTATTCGCAATAACATTATCAAAATTTCTGTTTAAACCTTGCTTTATGTGGGGTGAGCAGTGGCGCAGCCAGAATTCGGTTCTAGGGGGGGTTTTGAGTTTTTTGATAAAGGTGTTCGTCGGTTATTTGAATCACCGGTTAATATAATCTGTCTTTTTAATTAATCAAATCATAATGCTTTTTACCCGCAGTTACATTGCTTGTGTTTCATTTAAACAGCGTTTACAGTATTAGAGTTAGAAAACATAAAATGCGCCAATGAAATAACCCCAAACTAGATTAGATTTATAAAAAGTGTTTAAAGATGATGAGGCAAACTTTAAGAGTTGTAAGTGTACAGTCCAGCAAATAATTTTTGCATAGAAAATAACGGAATTCCAATCCACTTGTTCAACCAAAAATACACAGGATTTCATTCCAAAACAATCTCGAATTCTTGTTTTTAACTTTAATAATAATGAAGCTATTTTAACAAAATTTTCAATATACTTACCGTGCTTCTGTCAAATGTAACAACATTACTAAAATTGGTGGAATTTATCATCATTTACGTCCAATTAGTGCTCAGTTAGGTAATCCATATTTTGGAATGTAGTTGATATTAAACATGGTAATTTTTTTTTTTTTTTTTTTTTTTTTTTTTTTTTTTTGTGCACTTCCAGTACTTTACATGACATCGAATTTGCCATTAAGTAACGTAAATCTGTTGAAAATTTCGTTAAAACAAATTTATTATTGTTAAAGTTCTCTAAAAATATCCGGGTTCAAACTGAAGTCGTACCTGTACTAATATTATAAAGAAGTAACCTTTTTTTGTAGGGATTACTTTTGGAACTACCGAACGGATTTAAAAAGATAATCGGTCGTGTGCGAACGTAACTCGCATACAAAGGGTTCCATACAAAATATCAGAACTGTTCAAAGATAATATTTACTTGTGTAGATATAACAATACCACATGCCATAATTTAATTCTACTGGAATGAAAACCGATGAATATTTCTCCTTCTAAAACACAGACTTTGTACAAAGTTTAAACTTGGTAGAGAACCAACCACGCTTCGGAAAGAGGTCACAGAGATTCTCACGAAAAGTCACTTGTAAATCATATTTCATGTAATAGTGGACAATTTTAAAGGAATAAAAAAAAGTACGCTTAATAAAGCGAAGCTTTTCTATTCATTTTTAAAAATAAAAGCATATTTAGGCATAATTATTGAAATGATTTCTAATCGAAAAGCTTTTTCCTTATAAATGAATTATTTATTGAATTATAAGCAATTTTTGTCTCAAAATTACTGACTTTTAATGTCTTGGAATTATTATATGAATTATCTTTTTAATATTTGCCTTCAATAATTGAATTCAATTGGAATAAAAAGTGCTTATCACTATGTTTCACCTTACCTAAAACAAAGATCTTATACAAAGTTTAAACTTGGCACTGTGCCAAGCACGCTTCGAAAGGAGGTCACAAAGTAGCAACACTGTTTTGATCGGTACCGTTGTTTTCTACATGGGTTTTTAATTAATATCTCGGCAAATTACAGACACATTTTTTCGAAAATCATTACCGACAATCTTTAGAAGATTTTACGTCATTTAGGTACACCGAGTGCACTCAACTCCCCCGCTGACCGCCAGAAAAATAAGACGCATGAATGATCTTATAATAATTCCGATTTTACTTTTTAAGCGTAGAGTGTAACCTTAATAATAATGGCAAAATGATGGTGACTATCTCCGTTTCAACATAAGCTATATTTTATATCGGTAAAACAACGGCTAGAAACATGGAATTTGGCATGGTTGTTAATTTAGAGACTTAAATGCATGCCCTGAACAGTTTTTGTAAAAATTCGAAATTCTAAAGGGTGCAAGAGCAAATAAAAAAACTTTCTAAAATTCAGATTTGTGTGATGCATTTTGTATAGAAGGTTAGAATCTGGCATGGTGATAACTTTTGGGATGTATAAATACTCAAGAACGGTTCCTAAAAAAAATTCAATTTAAAAAGGATGAAATGAGCAGAAAGCGTACTGAAAACGATCTAAGGCTAATGTCAGACGGACGCCTTTTTGCACACTTTTTTACTTATGTATTACTCTTACACAATGCTAGCAGCATTATATAGCCTTAATTATGATTTATTAGGAATTGTTAGAGCTAGATACATTAAGTTTGGCATGGCTGTTACTCTAGAAACGTAAATGATCACCAAGAACAGTTTTCCAAATATTCGAAATTAAAAGGATGCAAGAGCAAAAGACGTTCTAAGACTGCGGTTTGTGCGATATACACTATATGGCCAAAGGTGATCGGTCACTTGCGATTTTAGACGTGTTGTTAAATATCTAGAAAAATGCATGAGGAATTAACCTGAAACTGCAGGTGTGTAAACAGTATAGTATAGGTCATATATTTCCGCGAAGATTTTTTTTCCCGAAACCCCATGACCGTCAACAAATTGAAAAGGAACTAATATCTTTTGGATAACTCTGTAAAAACTAATGTAGCAAAAACCTTCAAACTCGAGGTTATTAATAAATGGCTTATTGCAATTATACTGTGTTCATTTTTATGAGGATATCATGTATACTCGTAGAGAAATTAAGGTTTTTATAAAGGTAGTCCCATATTTCGGCAAGTTTTTTGCTTATAATTTGCAGAATTGTTAACATAAAAAAAAAAAGTCTTTTCAGAAAATATGACAAACAATATTGTACATAATACTCTGTAATCAGAATTGAAAAATAATAAAAATTGGATGAAAAATGAGGAGGTTTATTAAAAAATGTTTCACTGCGCATGCGCGAATGCAATCAAAATATAATGTGCATAATGTATTAGCTAATTATATAGATCAAGTTTTGTGATAGTCTCAAAATCATAGAATGAAAATTCTGAAAATTATCGTCGATAGAATAAGATCGCAATCGATTGTTCCCAAAAAGAAGCAAAAAGATGAGGGGTTGTATCAAATATCTGTTGATTAGTGCCAAGATAGCGTACACAATATTGCACGTGCTACTATATTTGGATACAACCCCTCACCTTTTTGCTTCCTTTTGTGAACAACGGATTTCAAGCTTATTCTATTGACGATAATTTTCAGAATTTTCAAGCTATGATTTTGAGACTTTCACAAAATTTGCTCTATATAATTAGCTAATACATTATGCACATTATATTTTGATTGTATTTGCGCATGCGCAGTGAAACATTTTTTAGTAAACCTACCCAGTTTTCATTCAATTTTTACTTTTTTTTTTAGTTCTGATTGCAGGGTATTATGTACAATGTTGTTTCTTATATTTTCTGAAAAGAACTTTTTTTATAATAAGAACTCTGCAAATTATAAGCAAAAAACTTGGTGAAATTTGGGACTGTTTTTATAAAAACCTTAATTTCTCTACGAGTATACATGCTATCCTCATAAAAATGAACACACTATATTACAATAAGCAACTTATTAATAATCTCGAGTTTGAACATTTTTACTACATTAGTTTTTACAGGGTTATCCAAAACATATTCGTTCTTTTTCAATTTGTTGACGGTCCCCTATGGGGTTTCGGGAAAAAAATCTACGCGGAAATATATGACTTATACTATACTATTTACGCATCTGCAGTTTCAGGTTAATTCCTCATGTATTTTTCTAGATATTTAACAAAATGTCTAAAATTACAAGTGACCGGTGACCTTCGGCCATATAGTGTAGTTGGTATAAAAGCTTGGTTTTTGACATGGTGGTTACTTTTAAGGTATAATGAGAATGAGAATAATAAAAAATAATGAGAATATTCCATAATATATTCAAGTAACCGTTTTCTATAATAGCAAGTAACTACAAAGCTAAAACTGCAGATTTTTAACAATGTGCTTATTAATTTAAATTAATGCATGGTTAGCATAAAACTGTGTGTAATTATATTTTAAACAGTCTATGAAAATGTTTTACATTTAACCCTCTCTTTTCAAAATCCATACTCACAGACATATTATCTATAACGCAATGAAATTACAATAAATGTTTCTTCCCTACCTGACACGGGTCGCAATGCTTCTCCGAGAGCAAGCACCATTACTCGTTGCTACATTACTAACTAATGGAATACATTCTTTAAATTTATGTACAGATCTCCTAAGGAACAAATGGTTAGAAAGACACACTGATTGCGATAATTTGTTCAATCACAATCAAAAACAGCTTTTTACTAGTTACTTCTTTTTAATTCTCATTTTACAAAGATTTTTACTTGGGTACGTAAAAAGCTTGGTCTTAGATATAATTGGGAGCAAAAAGCGTAAAACAGGGCGTTTGAAACTGAGAGAGATCTGCAAAGTGTATGTTTCACGTTTTTTCTGAAATTCGATGGTCTATTATTGTTTCGAACATGGAACAAAGACAGAAGTGCAATTAAGAAATGGCCCATTGTATAATACTTAAACTCAAAGCGTCTGTGTGACAGGAAATGACCATTCTTTTAGCATAAGACGTCTCGAAAAAGTGACTTAGTCCAAATAACCAATTTTCACAAAACCAATGCACGTAATATGCACTTTCACAGTTTTAAGTAGAATTTTCGCCGTTTAATTGAATCACTTTGTTGAATAGAGTTTGATTTCACAAAGCTGCGGATTTCGAAAAACGCCAAAACGTTTAAATATTAATTTTGGTTTTGATTCATATAAGAGGCAATTATAGTAATTTTTCTTAGCTCTGGGGGGTGTTTTAACCCCCAAACCCCTCCCGTGGCTGCGCCACTGGGGGTGAGAGACAATCAAATAAATAATTCATGCAGATACTATAAGTAATTGTGAAATGAAAGTTTCTATTTTAAGGTCATAATTCTGATGCAATGTTTTATGCAAAAATCTTAGCTAAGTTCTCGAATTCAAATTTTAACATGCTTTCACTCAAAACATCAGCTAATAAACATGGGAAGCTAATGTTTAACCTACCACTCAGCTGCAAAAAAATCCAGTGAAAACAATGTTGGAACAAATTTTCAGCGAATCTTTGACGAAATTCGAGTTTTTCGATATCTTTTGACAAAATTCGCATTTTTGTGCGATCCTTAGACGAAATTCACATTTTATTCGAGATCTCTAGAAAGAATTCCCGTTTTTGTGATCTTTTGACGAAATTCGCGTTTTTCCGAACCCTGACGACATTCGCGTTTTTCTACGATTCTTTGACGAAATTTGCTTTTCTTCCGCGATACTTTGACAAAATTCGCATTTTTTTCCCGAGAGCTTTCCACAGAATTCGCATTTTTTCTGAGATCCTTTAACAGAATTTGTGTTTTTTCCACGATATTTTGACAAAATTCGCATTTTTTTGCAATCTTTTGACAAAATTTGCGTTTTTTCGCAATCTTTTGACGAAAGTAGCATTTCTTTCAGCGATCATTTGACAGAATTCGGGTTTATTCTGTGATCATTTGACGAAATTCGCGTTTTTTTCTGCGATTCTTTGACGAAATTTGCTTTTTTTCCGCGATACTTTGATGAAATTCGTATTTTTTCCCGAGATCTTTTAACAGAATTCGCATTTTTTCTGAGATCCTTTAACAGAATTTGCGTTTTTTCCTCGATATTTTGACAAAATTCGTACTTTTTGCAATCTTTTGACGAAATTTGCGTTTTTTTGCAATCTTTTGACGAAATTAGCATTTTTTTCAGATATCATTTGACGAAATTCCCAATTTTTTTAGATCTTTTGATAAAATTCGCGTTTTTTCTGCGATCATTTAACAAATTCGCGTTTTATCCGCTCGCCCTTTAACGAAATTGACGTTTTATCCCGCCCCCTTTAACGAAATTCGCATTTCCCCCCGATCCTTTGATGAAGTTGCTATTTTTTCGCAGTCCTTTGACAAAATCCTCGTTTTTTCCGCGATTCAAAGACGAAATTTGAGTTTTTTTTAGCGGTACTATGTCGAAATTGTTTGTTGTTAAAATCGCGATCGTTTGACGAAAATCGGGTTTTTTCCGAGATCCTTTGTGAAATTAGCTATTTTTTTGCGAACGATTGATGAAATTGTTTTTTCGGCGACCATTTGTCGAAATTCGTGATATTTTTTATGTACGAATTTTCGGATTGATGACCGATTTTTTAAATTTCGGAACAAATCCCCTCTGCGAGAAACGGCAAAAAAGCGGAAAATCGCGGATCCGCAGAAGAATTTCATGCTTGTACTAAGTACGTTTTGGGGCAGGCTTGGCACAAATATAAGAAAAAACACTATTTCTGCGCAGATATGCGCAGCACTTGAAATCCTGGAAGTGGTTACAGCAAATTTCAGCGACTTTTGCACTGCGCAAACAAGGCTGGTTGCTGATCGCCCGTCCACAAGTGTCTAGCCCCCCCCCCCCCCCCAAAAGCGAAATTCTGGATGCGCCACTGCCCCACCGGAAGATTTGAGATTTTGTATTTTCAATGGCTAAAAAGTGCGATTTCCCCCCGGAATTCTATAATGCACGCCCCCCCCCCCTCCCCCTTGAAGCCACAGAAATCCCTCGCTGAGAAAAGTGTCTGAATTCAACACTGCCACCAAGAACCTATTGAAATGGCTACCCACCCCTGCAGTAAAACCTGCAAAGAAGAAGTCGAAAGATCAGGAAAAAAGCTCCTTTTTTGACAGGTTTCCGTCTTAGCTAGTATAATTATATGGCATGGTGTTTTCTTTCATAGACACTTAATTCTTTTTTTTTTTTTCCGTTTGTGAAAGAATTCTTTTTTTGACAAGTTTCATTTTCGAAAGTTTTACAGTTATGTAATATTAAAATAATAAAACTTTGTAAAAAATCACCATAAAATAAAAACAATACGTAGGCTGCGTTTCGAACTAAAAATATAACAGCTCGTCATCAGCTACAGTAAACACGTGTCCGTAAGCGGACAAAGTCAAAAAAATGTTTTTTTGTGTGTGGGGGGGGGGGGGGGCTTTGTCCGGTTACGGACACGTGTTTACTGTAGCTGATGACGAGCTGTTATATTTTTAGCTCGAAACGCGTCATACGTATTGTTTTTATTTTATGGTGATTTTTTACAAAGTTTTATTATTTTAATTGCTTCCTATCGCCAGCTTTCGGTGATATTTCGCAGTTATGTAATATGCCTATGCTCTTCAGAGGTGTACTACGTGTAGTAAATATGGTTTAACAGCCTTAGAGGATATGTACTTGTAAAAAATGGAAACTGCATATAACGGAATCCTCTCTTAAATGAAAAATTTAGTCAGAATCTTGAAATTATACCTGCTAAGATGAAAACCTTCTCAAAACGGAATTTAATCGGTTCTCGCTCGGAGGGGAGAGGGTACAGCACTCCCCCCCCCCCCCCCGAATCTCACCCTTGGCTGTGCCACTGCCCTTAAAGAAAACTTTGCCCCTCCCCAAGAAAATTCTGAAATGGCACCCCTGGGTCCCCCCCCCCCCATTCGCCACGGATATATATCGCCACGGATTATTTATCAAATATCTCGTCAGAAAATTAATATTTTTAACTCATTTTTCCTGTGTGCTCTTCTTAAAGAATCTCGCTTTCTATTTTAGTTGACAAAATAATTTAAAAATATGTACTTATTTTTTAATTTAGTGCTAAAGACTTACATTAAATAACTTCAAATCTATTTGGAGTTTTTTAATTTTTAAATGTACATAAGAAAGCGTATGTTGTCATCTATTCATACAAATTAAAATTTTTCGTTTAAGTTTATTTGAACTTCAGAAATTTGCAAAATAAGTTACAAATTCCATCCCTTCCACTAAGATATAAATCAATACAGGAGGGACCAGAGTCTGACCTTAAGGGTGTTCTCAAATCCAAAAGGGCAACTTTCTGACACAAGTTTTAATTTATTTTTGTTCTGAAATGCATGAAAATAGCAGGTGTTGTTGTTCAGAAACTATGTAATCGAGCTATTTTTCAGTTTTCTTGCAAACGCAATAGATCTTTCAGAAAATGGTGTCAAAGTTGACGTTTTGAACCAAAGTTCCCGAAGAAAGCAGAAAAACCAGCCCGTGAAGGGCGAAAATCGTATTTGTCACTTGATCAAAATCGCTTATAACTCAATAGGTAATTGATGTTTCAAAAAATGGAAAAAACAGTTCAATTCTAAATCTCTTCCATGACCAGGCTTTCAAATTTTATATCTTTCCGCTAAAAAATGAATTTGTAAATGTATCAAAACGTTTTGCGCTCGTTGAGCAGAGTAGTCAAGAACAGCCTTAAACATTATTTTCCGACAGCGACAGCGGATAAATTTAAGTTTTAGAATTGCATTCGTTAATAGTCAAACCAACACCACGACAAGGAATATAGTAATTAATTTGATTTGTAACGATATGCATGATTTTAAAACAGATTTGTTTAAAGAAAAGTAGGAACAGCGCCACCCCCTCCCATTTATTTAATCAACGGAAATGACGATTTGCGAATCCGAAAGAAGGCGCTTCATTTCCGGTGTTTTGGATTTCATCGATGTTTGACATCTTTTTTGTTTATTTCTGATATTACTAATCTAAAAAATTTCCAAATGATCTCTAATATTTGATATTCGTTTTTCTAACAGTTAGCTAGACTCCTTATAAAATAAATATTCATCTTTTGCTGTTATTTCGTGCCTTTAGGTTTGTTTTTCATGAAATTATGTGCTTACACAAAATATTGTTTTTCAGCAATTTTTGTATGTTTATTTAGTTTTGCTATTTTGTTAAAATTGATCATGTTTTTCTTACGTTTTTGTTTTAATTAACTTATGATTATTCTTAATCTAGTATGAACTATACTAATAACTTTATGTGAGTGATTGTATATCAGTTATTACCTTCATACCACCAACGTTTAACATCAATGTCTACATATGATATCTGTTCATCTTTTAATTTTTTATTATGTTTTTCTTATGACAGCGTACCGAATCTTTTATAGAAGTAAAAAGAACAAAATTCTTTAATTTAATAATATAGTCTACTTAAAAATAGTAATATTTCTTATGAATATAAAAAGTAACAATATAGTAAAAGCACGCTTATGGTAAATCGATTATGCTTGGTAAAAACATCCAAAGCTCAAAGCATGCACAAGAAAATATTAGTATAAGAAAATTCCTACGGATTATAGAATACCAAGGAAGTTTTGAAAGTCAAAAAATTTAAAATGAGAATAATCAGAAGTATTCATAAAACCAAGAAGAGCAATTCTGAGTATAGACTGTGACATTGCTTTTAATTTTAATAGAGTAAAACCTCCATAATGGACACTCCTGAATTGCAGGCAGGCACCTCTGTTTGGAAAACATTTTTTCAATCCCCAATACACTATATTATATGTTTTTATCTCTGAATAGAGCAATTCATATCATGTGACTTTTACTGTAAAACGTTGAAAAAGCTGTAGGGCACACAAATGAAAAAAAGCATTGATAATAAAGATACTGATAGCTGTCGTACACTAGCAGCAAAAACCTGTTTGTGACTTCACTTCACCTTGCACATCTCTATAGCAGAACCTCCGAATAAGGGAGAGATACTGTGGTCCAGAAGTGGCTGCTATTAAAAAGTTTTACCATAATCTTCAGAAGTCTTAATGTCGGTTTTGCAAGATATGTGTATTAGATTATGGCGCAGATGCGATTTTTTTTCTGATGCCAGTTTGCCGAAAATGTAAACAGCATACACAACAACATCCGGGTTACCATATCAAGCAAAATAACGATACTTTGGCGCCAGTTAAGTACCCATTGTATATATGACATTGGCGTCAGAAAAAAATCTTGCGAATATGGGGCATATATGACATCTGTGCCTAGATTATTTGTATATTTCTAAATCATATAAGATTTTTCAACGATTCAAAACTCTAACTTTTAAGAACTATTATATTAAACACGATTCTGTACAATTTTACTCTTCAACTATTTATTTTTAGAAGTTTTTGGAATAAAAGTGTGCATTTTTCATGAGGCAGCCTCACCCCTCGGAACCCCCACTGTCTCATCGATTTTATGTTTGCATTTGCAAATAATTGTGCTATTTCATTGTTCTACCAGGGTTCACAAATATTATGATATTTAAAATAAAATCTGATATTTTTTATGTATAGTATATATATAGGGTAGATGTGCCAGTAATGGACACCCTTAAGGAATTTCTTTCAAAATTATTTTTTTATTTTTAGTTATAATTATTATATTCCAGTTTTTTCAATATTATATTAACCTATCAACATTATTTAACCATTCTTATAGTCTCATTTCCCAATATGAATCAAAATTTAATTTTAAATAACAGAAATATATCAAAACACCCTCTAGCCCAGTAATGGACACCCTCTAGCCCAGTAATGGACACCTTCTGGTCCAGTAATGGACACCCCACAAAAAGCAATAAATATAATTGTTTTTGACTGTATTTAGAACCAGGGAACAACTTGCGAATTCGCCCGGAGTCTGCCATCTTGTTTCTTTGTTGGTCATTTATAACTTCTTTGTTGGTCATTTATAACCACTTTATGCTTAATTTAACAATATAAAACACAAACATAAACAATATAACCACTTTATGTCTAATTTAACAACATAAACAACAAAAATTAAGAAATAAATCCAAATAAAGAAATTTAAAATTGGCGATGATCAACAAAGAAACAAGATGGCGGACTCCGGGCGAATCCGCAAGTAGTACCAGAACCAGAATTTAATGAATACATACTAATGAAACAAAATAGTTATTTTCAAATAAATTTAACAATTAGGATACCAGTAATTAATAAAATATTTGTGATAATCGTTTACTGTTTGCATCAATTATTGTAATTATCAGAAGATCGAAGTTTTAATTATTTTAGATGGATAGTTTAAAATACTAAATATCAGGCAATTACAGCTATCAAATTATTGAAACAGTGGGGGATTTTAAAGGTAATTAAAAAAAAAAGTTTTGGAATATTAGTGTTTAGTTTTGTCTCACTATTTTTAACAATTAATCTTCCAGAGACTACTTGATGTATCATTTATAATAATTAATATTACAAATATGAAAGAAATGATATTGTGAGTTGACTATTTTAAATACTAAATAAAATAATTTCAAAATAAAACTGTAGAATTGATGTTTGAGGCCACTGATCTGCAGATTCACTAGTTTCATGAATATTACCTATAACTTTCATTAATATTACAATTTTTTTCTTTTGTCAGAGATGAATAAGGAAACATTTAAGACAGAAAATAGATTTTTAATAACTTCTATAACTTAATTGTTTTTATTTAAACAGAGAGGAATTAAGCCCTATGAGCCCCTCTTTGACTGTGCTCTTAAACAATATTTTCTGTTTCCTGGCTGGTTTGATTGCCAGATTATAAAATATGCAAGGTGCATCTACATAAAAAAATAATAATAAAATAAATAAATAAAATAAAATATTGAAATTTTATTAATCCACATAAAATAACTTGAAAGCAGCTATTTAAAAAAGTTTTGGTGTTATCACATTTTGATAAGTATAATTTAAAAATTAAATTTGATTATTTAGGTTTGCAGTTAAGTCAAAATATTTTATGCACTATAAACATTACTGAAAGTGCATTTTTAGCAATGTTTACATGGGGTGTCCATTACTGGAAAATGACTAATTAACCATCCCAGTAATGGACACCCCCTCTTAAAACCTTAAAAAGAAATGAAATTTTGTAAATGGCCGTTAGTATGTAAAATTATAAGTTTTCCATTGCTACTCAAACAAAAACATTCAAATTTTGCAAAAAAATAAATAATATATAACTTAATTAAACGAAGTCAGCTCTTAACCTCTTCATTAAGATTTTCATAGAAAAACAGCGAAACTTTGAAACATTATTTTCTGCTTCCTGATTGGTTTGATTAAAAGTGTCAACAATAACACAGTTTTATAAAACATGCAAGGGGGAATTATTAAAAAAAATAATTAAAGCTAAATCTTTATTAGTTATCTTTTTATGAACTAAAAACTTCAAGGGGTGTCCATTACTGGAAGGGTGTCCATTACTGGCACATCTACCCTATATATAAAACATATTATCAAAATAGTCAAGATATTGATGATTAAAAATACTTTCAGTCTTAATCTGAATTAAAAGCTAAAAAACATTGCACTTAGCATGATTTTTATTATTATTTTTTTTTTTCCCTACCTGCTTAACAAAATTGAAAGTCAATTAAAATTGAAAACAAACCCAATTTGCTTTTTATACTCACAAAAACAAACTATAGGTAGTATCAAGTGCAGTCAACTCTGTGAAATCTGCAAGCTTAGGGGTTGATGGTTTTGTGGATTATATAGAATTTTGCAGATTATAGATCATCCCTTTGTTTATCTTTTATTTTTTAAAGTCTGACTAAAAATTAAGAACAATTAGGGTGAACTACCCAGTAATTGACCATTTAGTGAAAGTTTCTTCGCATTTTTTTTTTCTGTGCTAAATTTAAGGAGATATTTTTTGAAACTTTTTTTTAAAAGCAACAATCACTTATAAGGATCAATAATAAATAAACATTTTTTGCCTACTTTTTTGCAATTTTATTCTATTTAATATAATAGTTGTCAAGGGAGATTTTGCCAGTAATTGACCACTTAATGTTAGAAAATAACCATCACCGTGTCAGTAATTGACACTCTGAAGTTGAACTGATAAACCTTCTTAAAATCAATTGTATGAAAAAATGGGGAAGTTTGCCAAGTTTTTTCCTACAGAAAATGGATGTCTAGCCTCCTGGACAGCCAGAAAAAATCGGGAAATTTTCAAATTTCTGAAAGAAAAAAAAAAAAAAAAAAAGTCTGACAAATTTGAAATTTCTGAGAAATTTTTTAGAAAAAGAATTTAAATCATAAAGCCAAGGATTTTTAAATTGCAGTAGTAGCAAAATATGCTTTAAAGCAGCCATGCTCAACCTGCAGGCCACATATGGCCCAGTCATCTTTTACCTATGGCCCGAGATACATAATCATTAATCTCTATTTATAAAATTGATATATGCATAAAATATATTTAAGATTTTCCCTATTGCTTTATATTTTTGTGGGGTGACAAAATCTGTCATGTTATTTATAATTAATTTTAAATCATGTTTAAATATTCTAAATGCCATTTTCGTTTAGTGAAAAGTTTTTTTTTTAGTTGTAGTCCTATTTGTGCTACAGTTATGCATACAATTCTGAAGCACTTGGCAATCAACACTCTACATAATTTTTAATCTTTTGTCACCAGATTTTTTAATTATAATATAAACTTTTGTCTAATTTATTTAATGCCAGAAATGCATTCATTAAATAAAACAAACTGTACAATAAAAAAAAATACTGTTAGGAATAATTTATTCTGAGCACTTTATGCTTTATGTAAATGGGATGCTTATTGTGCAAAATAGTTAACACTAATTATTATTCAAAATTAAATTTAAGCAATATATATTTCTACAGTTTAAAAAAATATATTGAGCAAATCACTGATTATTAAAAGTAATATTTTTATTTTTGTCCGTCAAAACTTAATACAGAATTTACATTAACATTACACTGTTATTATGTTTTATTATTATACAACTGCAATTAATTAGGGTTGAACTTTGTCATGGATAAAATCAGCATAAAAAACATTTTATATACAAGCAATTTTAACAGCATACTTCCACAACAATTGTAATAGAAATCTACCACGAACTATGTTTGGAGCTGATGGTGGTAAAACATTTTTTATAAGATTTGTGTGACAAACCCTAATGATATTTAGAGCCTCACTATACTAATTTTGTTATCTTTACATTTTAATTACACTTTTCTTGCATTATTATTAGATAAATATGTTATGACCCTCTTGACATAACAAATGTGTGTGTGCTTGATCAGTAATTGACCAAGCATATTTAGTTATTAACCACCCTGGTCAACTACTGAAAGAACTCATTTTTTAAATAAAAAATTGGTGAATATTGCTTTCATAATAGAAATCTATGTATTTTTTTAAGTATCAAAAGGAATGGATGCAAACAAGCAAAAAGTCAGTAGTTGACCACTTTGGTCAATTACTGAATGCTTTCAACATACACACATCTAGTAGTTGACCACCCCCCCTTAACGTCATTTAACTTATGAATTTAATATTAAATGCATAATGATTAACTTAAAACAAACAAAAATGAACTACACACCTCATTTGATGAACCAATGGAACTAAATTAAACTTGATGCTGCAAGATTAATAAAACAACTCACAAAACAACACTACTATTACAGAATGTATTCACTTTTGATATTGTTAGAAGGTGCATTTTCTTTGATTTTTTACATCCAATCAGAATATAGATAGCAAAAGTAATCTTTTCCTATGCAATTCATTAGATGTTAAATATTTTTATTCAGCATACAAAAATACTTTATCAACACATTGATTCTTGTTTTAAACACATAAATGTGTTTTTGGTCAATTACTGGCATGTGGTCAATTACTGGAAGTTCACCCTACGCAAAAATTACAATAGAAAAGGAAACTATAATGCAAAATTGGTTTAATATATTTAATAAGTAAATTAAAGAAAAAAAAAATTAGTATATATACAAAATAAATTTTACTGATTATTATTTTTTTTTTTTTACATTGACACAACACAATGACAGTTTAAGTCTTGGTTTATTGTCAGTACATATAAACGTGAAAAATAAAAACCACAAGTTTACTAAACAGTATATAAAATGTTGTAAAGTCTAAAATCTACACAAACATTAAAATAAAGTTAAGATATTCAACGTTTCGATCATCATGCAATCTTCATTAGGAAAATGTTGTTGTAATGCTTCTAAAAAACAGAGCAAAACCGTCTTGAATTTAAAATGTCATTATATTTCCTGTCAATTATCGATTTTGCTCTGTTTTTAAAGAAGCGTTACGACAATGTTTTCCTTATGATGATTGAAACGTTGAATATCTTAACTTTATTTTAATGTTTGTGTAGTTTTTAGACTTTACAACATTTTATACACCGTTTAGTAAACTTATGGTTTTTATTTTTCATGTTTATAGGTAACTTTGGCATAGATGCCGTATCTTCCCTCAGCCGTTGTTGTTTTGAATTGTTTGGCGATTTTTTGTTGCTGGTGTTTACGGATATGACAAACTCGATATGGAAACCCCGTATGACGTGTGTGTTGTGACGTGTCGTGTTCTGGCAACCCCTGAGAAGCTTAGAATTTTGTGGATGTATTTTGATATCGTGTTCTATCGTTGTCTTTTTATTTTTATGTTAAATTTATTGGATGTATTTCATTGACTATAGTTTCTGTAGTCCGTTTAAACGCTCTTGCTGAAGTAATTAAGAAATATGAGGAAATTTTGACAAGAAAGGGAGGTTTGTTTATAGCATGTCAATGCGCATTAAGCCTATTTTGGAAAATGACGGCGGTGTTATGAGAGATATTTTGTGCTGGAGGTTTCAAGAAAGCAGATGTCTGTTAATGTATGTTGATAATTTTATGTATATTTTGTTGCTTTAAGAGTTTTTTACATTTTGAGATTGCTACAAAACGAGAACTGCTGAATTTTGAGAATGCTATATCGCGAGAAATGCTGAATTTGGCGATGTTTTTCTTTTGGTAAATGTGCGCGAAGCGCTCATACAAGGATTACTGATTGCCAGTTTAGCGAATTTTGTCTATTATTTACATTTTATTTTCGTTAAGCCAAACATGCGTATAAACCAGTGCTTGGCGACATTTACTACTTGGCGGAAAAGGGGTTTTCACACCAAGAAGAATTCCAAGATGGCGGCCGGGGGGAACTTATGACATCTGTTCCGTAACTTTTCATGGTGTAAATGTCCAGCGCTTTTATTGTTGTCAGTAGTTGAATAGATTTGAACTCGGGTAGAAAAATCTAAAATCCCGCATGCTGCTGACCATGCTACTAAACCACTTGTCAAAGAAAGAAATTTATCCGATTATAAACTGTAGCTTAAACTTCACGACTTATTTTCTCAAGACTCCCTGGGGGTTGTGCTTTCTGGCAGTCATATATTTGTATAGCTAATTATACTGTATCGATACACAAATGTTCATTGCATTCGGTGACACCAACCTTGGACCCTCTCCTTGTAAGATTTAAAGCATTTGGATGCATTTTAGATTACAAGCATGAAAATCTTCCTTTTTTTTTCAGCTAATTTCTTTTTTGGTCATTTTGTCTCTGCTTAGAAATTCCTTTAAATCTGGTTCTTTTGAAATATATTTAAATTGGCATTTATCTTTGCATTCTCTAAAATTTGAATTAAAAATATTCTTTAATTAATTAAAAATCAAATAAATTACTTTTAACAAACTCTTGTAAAAATTATGTTCATTATTTTACTTATGACACAGTTGTAAAAGAACGAGAAAATTTGAAAAAACCACAATTGGTTTTTTCATGGGGGGGTTTTCAAGTGGGCCCACTTGGACAAACCCTACTCAGGGATGAGAATTCCTCGTCCCAAATGCGTTCCCCTTGCTACCACTAAATTTTAATGGTATTTTTCGCCTTATTTAATGACAGAATTTCTGAGATTTAATAACGCAAGGAATACTAACAAGATTTAGTGGTGAAAGTGAAAATCAACCATTTGTGTTACATTTGGGATGGAAAATTCTCATCCCTGATTTCTTCAATGCATTTTCATAATTTACTTCAATTATAAATTTCAGAAATATATACAAGAGAGGAAAGTTTAATGTAGAATAAAACTTAGTACCATGTTTGTGTTGCAGTAATTTGGAAAGTTGCAAAATGTAGCTAACCAGTAAGAAAAGATAAAGTTTTCGGAATATCTCTATAGTTTGCAGTTTTTGAAGATCACTTGCAAATTCACTCACCCTGTCAGAAAATTCACTCGTCAGTGGCGAGTAAAATGCTGATTTTTCCCCATCCCTGTACATAAATAAGCAATTTAATAAAGTAATCTGAAATATATAACCAGGGGTCGATCCAGGCAAAATTTGGGGCCTACTTAGGTCCCTTTCACAAAAATCTATTTAATAAAATAGACCTCTTCACAAAAATGAACTTAATAAAACGGGCCCCTTCACAAAAATGAACTTAATAAAACGGGCCCCTTCACAAAAATGAACTTAATAAAACAGGCCCCTTCACAAAATTCCTTTTAATAAAAATGGGCCCCTTTTGTAACATTCTTTTTCATAAAAACTGTTTTAAAGTGTTTAATTTGTGAATAAAACCAGGTCACGAAAAACAAAAATTTTAGCAAGAGGATTTAAAGAAGTTTTTGTTAATAAATTCTTGGTTTGAATTTGAGTAACTGGGTTTCAACTTTCGTTACAAAATGTTATTTTTCACAAAAAATATTATAAAATGCACAAAAATAATTTTACTTTTGACAAAATGGGCCTCAAGAATAAAAACCTGCATCGACCCCTGATAACTTATAATAATGTAATAAGTAAACCATATATAAGATCAGAACTTTTTTCATTGGGTGCAGTTCAGGGTTGCAAAAAAGCCGGCTAAAATTAAAAAAAGCCAGGCCGGTGGCTTTTATTGGTTTTAACCGGCTTTTTTTGGCCAAAATTGGCCTTTTTTGGCCATAATTGGCTTTTATAAAGTGAAGCATTGTAATTATAAACTACACATTTTAAAGTGTTTTTAATTAGTTTTAATGACATTTAATTGATCTAGAGTTTAATAAGTAACCCAATTTATGAATAATGAAGACATTAATACTTGAATAAAACTTAGATGGTTTTGTTAGTGATTTGTAGTCAGAATTGCATATATGTCAGCTAAATTTTAAAAGGTCCATACAAACTGCTTTATCTGGTTTACACTGACCTTTAACTCCACTCCCCCCTCCCCCAATTTTTTTCATTTTTACAGCTTTATAAAATTGAAGAGGACAATGGTTACTTAGTTACATGTTTCATTACTTAATTTTAAGAGCTATTAATATACAAGTCTTATTTTATTTCTAGTAAACATTCAAAATTATACATAGTTATGTAATAAAAACACCATTTCTCACTATTAAAAATATTATAAATAACATATGCATGAAAATGCTTAGCAACAAGATTTTCAAAATTTTATTTAGAGTTTTTTTTTTTTTTTTTTATTAATCTGTTTAAATGCTCTATTTTTTATACACTTATGTACCAAACTCTCCTCAAAAATTATATCCTTTCTAATTTCTCTTTTAACATATGAATAACTTAATCTCTCCATATGGACACATAAGAATGTTTCAATTTTGATGTGGTTACATTTTGCCATTATTAAATATAATCTTTAAAATGTGTAGTATATGTGGAGCTATGTAATATAGAATTTAAAACACCAGTTTGGGGTCTAACTTATATCTTTTTCAATATTTATAACTTTTTTTTTCAGACAATAATGCCTTCAAAGGTGCCTTCTAACATTTATAAAGACTTATTTATTTGACAAAATTTAATAGAAATTCATAATTTTTTTTAGTAGAAAATATTTATAAGTGTATTAAAAATTAATTGATCTAAATTTAAAACGAATTAGCTGTAAACCAACTTTTAAAAATAAAAACCGGCTTTTTTTGGCCTGGCTAAAAGCCGGCAACCCTGGTGCAGTTTCATTTTTGTGACTGTTTATAATATTTGGCACAAAAGCACTTTCTTAACTCTGAGTCAGTGTTGAATTTAAGAGGAAGCACATTCCTGAGCTGCAGAAAATCCTGGAAAAAAAATGCTTCAAATCAAAACTGGACTGAGTTAGTTATCTCAAGACCCCCATGACAAAGAAGTACCTTAAAATTTTCTGATTTTTGTATTAACTGTAAATTCTATGTCTATAAACGCATTTCTGCTTTATTAAAATGTTATCTTTTTTGCAGTAAAGAATGGCTATGGAATTTTTATTTGGACGTCGTAAGACGCCGGAAGAGATGCTGCGTCAAAATCAGCGGGCCTTAAATAAAGCTATGAGAGATCTTGACAGAGAAAGAGCTAAAATGGAGCAGCAAGAGAAAAAGATTATTAATGATATCAAGAAAATGGCTAAAGAAAACCAAATGGTAAAAATTGTATTAGACAAAAATATATTTTTTTATGCATCAGCTATGGAATTTCATGTTTGTTTTACAATTTTTTGGGTACAACTTGGTTATACTGTCGACCAAAAATCTGTCGCCAAACTATAAGATTAAATGCCAATAATAGTTGATCGTAAATGTCACATTCACTTGACTAACCACTTCACTGTTCGCCCTGAGATAAGTCGGGGATAAAAACACTGTTTCCCCATACCTGTCGCCAGTGAAGTGGTTAAGCAAGTTACGCATGTTTATGTCATCAAGTGATTTTTATTTTGCCATTTTGTTTGTATTTTTATTAAAATGTTATACTAATTTATTTCTTCTTTCATTATTTAAAATAAAATTTTGTCAATTTGTATAATTTGGCGAAATTGGTCGACGGGATAACTAAGTAATACCATTTTTTTATGCCGTTATTTTTCTGTCATTGGATTTTCAGTCTAAAATCAGAGGCATCATTTAGGGAGATATAGTTTGTATGCTTTTGAAAAACTTTGAAAACGTTTGAAAGAAAAGTATTTTTTCGAGTGCATAATACTTGAATTAAAAATTTTTCATTTTTTAGATTTTTCATTTTTTAGATTTTTCATTTTGTATAAAATTTGAACATTATAATGGTTTTCTTTCTTTCTTTTTTTTTTTATCATTTTATAAACAAAAATGTTATTTAATGGCTTCATTGGCTTTTTTTTTTTGCTACTAAGGGAAAGAAAAAAGTATTGAAGGAAATTCATCAAATTTTCGTTTTTTGATAGTATTATCTTAAGCTGTTTGTACATATAAAATGTATTATGATAAAAGCCACATGCATTTAAGAGACCTGTTCTTAACAAGCAAATCTTTAAATGCTTATAAAAATGCAAATATCATATGAAAATAAAAACTTCATTTGAGGTTACTTTTGCTCTTGTAGTGATACGACAATTTTTATCTCCTAAAGAAAAAGATCAAGCTCTGTTTTCTTATTATTTTATGATATATGGAATTTCTTCCCACAATATAAATGTACTTTACTAATTAGGAAGATCTCCATACGGGCATATTCAGAAAAATCTGAAAAAATTACAGAGTGTTCTTCTCATGTCGATATATATGTTTATAAAAATATTTTTGGTGGAACCTCCATAGAACATTCGAAAAAAAATAATGAAAATTTTCGTTTATTTGGCGATGTTTATGTCGAATACTCTTTAAGATAAAAATGTTTCATATTGAACTTGTTTAAATAAATTTAATCTAAATAACTTTAGTTTTGTCATGTATATATATATATATATATGTTCATAATGAAAGTTAACTATAAAATTTTATGAATTAAAACAAAATTAAAATAAATTAAAATTGTTTCAATATCTCAAAATTAAGTCCAACTGAGCACTGTTGATTCAATTTTGTTGCTATGGAAACGACGAATTCTTTGATATTGAAATGAATAACTGGTAAATGAATCTTGCCTTTATTTTGGAATACGCTTAAATATATGAAAGTATTTTTTATATATGAAATTGCTTTTAAAGTAATAAAATTAAATAACAAGCAACATAAATATGTAATACGAAAAAAATGTATTTATTAAATTCCCTCATTGTTTATGTTTAAATTCATTAAATACTTTTTACATGCATTCTAAAAATCAATTAACAAACAATTTTCAGGTGCAATAAAATCGTTTGCTTTTGGCGAGGAAAAGTACTGCTCGCCAAGTCGCGTGACGCTTTCGTCTTTTCGCGCCAAATATTCGAAAGTATTTTATGTTTTTACAGACTTTCTACTGTAATTCTGCCGCTAAATTTGACTGATCCTTTATGACATACATAAGTAGTTTAATTGGGTTTTTTTTTTCAAAATATTCTGAGTATGCCCAGTAAGGAGACCTTCCTTGTAAGTTAAAATTCTTTATTCTTTGAAAATTATGTAAAAATATGGTGTTTTGAAAATAACTAGTCTAAATAAGATTTCAACATCTTATAGACGGGTTGCACATGACGTCACATGTCTGAAATCGCTTCCTATGGCGCCCAAATATAAGGCGAATTTGGTGCTCTCCATTTGATTTTTTAGACTTATTTGCACTATAATAATTAAAATAAGGAAGCTCTAAATTAAAGAGAAAGATAACACATGCTTTTAATGGCAAACGGGGAGTTCTGTGCTCCACGTGTGTGCTCCAGAAGCTATAGTATCAGTCGTTGCTAATAGCAACGTGACTTCAATGCAAGGGCTCTATAAGAATTCTTTGAAATAGGCAGGCAATGTAGTGGGCAAGGTTATCCGGTCGGCAGAAAATCTGGAAAAAAAACGGCAGAAAAAACTGTCGAGGGTAAAATATCATTTTGTCCACTTTTAATAAATTGAAAATTCTAAATTAAAAATGCAGAACTTAACAATAATAAATAAATATATTGATTCTTCTCATTCAAGAAACAACTTTAATATCAAAATATCACATATACATATTTATATACACATAACAGTGTGTGAAATATTTTGTGCGGGCATGAAAAACTAAGTTCTGTTCATCTAGAAGCTTTTTTATGCAAACATGTTTATAAATAAAATGCATATCAGTATTAAGTTATAATGTATGAAATAGCAATTGCAAAACACATACATTTGCAGTATATTTTAACTTGTTTCCATTGCAATTAATAACCAGTTTGCAAAATTAAAAACAGAAATAAAAAAAATTTAAATGTTTGACAGCAGTCTCATTTTTTTTTTTTTTTTTTTTTTTTTTTTTTTTTTTTTAAGTTATATGATGAAATAAGTTGATTTTAATTAAGAAAATGTTACATTGAAACATATGTATAAAAACATTCAGTATACACATTTTACTGTGGAGGAAATATCAATAAGAAGTTGTAAAATATAATAAAAATTTTCTTTTAGTTAAAATATTAAATGTAAACTAACCGGGAAATATAAAGAAATTAACAGAAATGCATAATATGCATACTATGAAATTTTGTATTCAAGATACATAAGGTTGTAAAGTATTTAATAGTTGTCAAATGGTACAGTATCAGGAGCAAGTTGTTTGTCTTTAGAATTTAACATTTTATAAGTCATTACCAATTTTGTCTCAGTTTGTAATCCAAGCCTATTTCCAAGTTTGTTTTGAATCAAACTGAAATTCGAAAAAATATGTTCAATGCTTGCTGATGAGGCTACTCAACGAAAAAAAATGACATGCAAAATTTTAAATATTTTCTAAGTCATTGTATCTTTTCAATGATTCCCACCATTCTGCTGGTGATAGAGATTGTTTATGATTGCATCAGAAAAATATGTATGAGGAAATGGAGATGCTTTAATGGAAAATTTAATATTGAATGACAAAAAAATTTTATCAATGTCATTCGCTCATTTCCTTGCTATTTCTTCTTGGTTGTTAGTAAATCCCTCCCCCTGTCATATATTTTGGATGCAGCATGTATGATAAAATTTGAAATGGCGTGATACAGTAGTCAAATATTTTCTGTAAACATTTATTTTAAATTCTAAATGTGTCAAAAATTCATTGGTTTCATCTACAATAGCAGAGGAATCTCTCTGTAGTGCATCCAGTGAAATACTGATAGGTTTCTACAGACTGATTAGATGTTTTACTTCTTTATATAAAGCAATATTGTTAATTATATTCCTTATGTTTGTATCTACTTCATGTTCATCAGTAATTTTCAAGAAAACATCTTGGTTTTCCACATACGTCTCCAAGCATTTAATGTAACTGTTCCATCAAATTTCTTTAGGAAGTTGAGCCATTGCACCACTATAAGAAATTAGAAACCCTTTAGCTACATGATGACTTCTGAAATATTTCGAAACTTTTATAACCTCTCATATAATGAGGCTAATTTTTCTTGTTGTGCAAATATCTCTTAATTGTCTAAAATTGACTGTACCAACATGTAATTAGCATTTTCTTTGTGGATTTATTACATGATTAATATGCAGTCATTCTATTTTAATTAAATGATTAATTGAACAAATATGTTTTATTATTAATAAATAATGTAGGAATATAAATCTATTACATCATAGCAATAATTTTGGTACTTTTCCGTTATACGGACAGCATTTCCGCAATAGTTGGCACAAAATGAAAATCACGTTAATTGAAGCATTTGAAAAATAAAAGAAAAAACATTGTCGATAGTAAAGTGAGCATTTTAAAAATATAACATTTGAAAATTACAGACTTTTACGAACTATTTTATTAAACCACAAATATATACTTAAAATAAGTGAACAAATAACTGTTATACAATAAAGTAATAAAATAAAAAATCATATTAAACTACTGCCATAAAATTACAAATATCTTTTAGCATTGCAGTAAACATTTCATTTTTTGAATGAAGACATCGCCACATAAACTCTATGAGACGACTCTAAATGATGACGAACAGTTCCCGATGTCTTTTGTTGCGCCATTTTGCAATGCCCCATAATCTCTCAACATTTTGAGTATGACATCCAGTATTAGGGTCGACAAAATGGTATTTGTGATTTACTGTGAAATGATCATAACCAGCACTTCACAGTTCACCTGTTTTATATCCTTTCCAGCAATCAGTATAAATAATACTTCCATCAGCTACATTGATTTCCGCCATTAAAGTTTCAGCTGTACAATTGGGAATAGGAGTAAGGAAACATCCCCGTGTTTCGCATCATAAACCACCTAACACCCATTGAGGAAGAAGAACATGCCCTATGTTGCTTTTTCTTCTGGTAAAAAGACTTTCATCTACTTCTATAATTTTATTAGGTCCACTGATTTTTCTATTTGGTTGTGAACATAAAGCATTTGCACAAACTTCTCTCAAATAACTATTCCAGTCCACTGTTGTGTTGTGGTTCATATCAAGTTGCAGCTCACAAAACTCAATTGATGTCAACTCTTGGCACCATAAATATATAAACCTCAAAGCATTAGGGAAAGACAACGGTGACCCTTCAAACCATGTTTTTTGTCGCATTCCTATACTTTCTTCGCATGATCGTAAGCTACATCTATCTCCATTTCGGATTTCCAGAACTCATCCGTAATTTCATTTCATGGTTTTTTTAACCCAACCTTTTATTATGCAGAATTCCAAATTCCTCAAACAGTTTTATCGCAACTTTCTCATCCATCAGCTACATTGGTTCCAAATAAAGTGCCTGAATTTTATTTTTCAAGTGTATGAACCATGAAATGGCACAGTAGAGCAATTGCACCCCCCACCCCCCTCCCTAGATTTATATTTATTTGTTTGGTCTTCATATATTTTACCAATAAGTTAGTAATTGTATGTTAATAAATTGTAACCAGGGCTGAACAAATTTTCGTCTAAACAAATCATCTGGTAATTGCCAAATTGTTCATCTGGTAATTGCCAAATGGTAATGTCCATCTAACGGAAAAATACCATAATTTTATATGTCAAACATATGGAAAATCAGAGGATTTTCATTATTTGTCCATTTCGTCCAATTTCTTCCGGTATCCCGGACTTTTTACAAAAAAGTGGACAAAATGGCAACCCTGGCTGGTGGGTAATTCTTTCCTTATCTTACTTTCTTTTCTTTATTTAATTATCTTATTCTACAGTCATTTTAATGTATTTAATGTTGCATGTTTCCAAATAAAGTGCCTGAATTTTATTTCTCAAGTGTATGAACCATGAAATGGCACAGTAGAGCAATTGCACCCCCTTCCCTCCCTAGATTTATATTTATTTGTTTGGTCTTCATATATTTTACCAATAAGTTAGTAATTGTATGTTAATAAATTGTAACCAGGGCTGAACAAATTTTCGTCTAAACAAAGCACCACAATAACAGAAGAACAATTTTATCAGTGTCACAACAAAGGAAAGGGATGATTTCAAGGTTTAAAACCCCTCCTTGAGTATTTACAAACTGATAAGATGCATACAAAAACCCTTGTGTTAAGATAAATACATGATTTGTAAAAACTAGAATTTTTACCATACAGCTGTTTTAAGGCTTCATAATAGGAATAGGAGTCTCTATTTTACACAAAATTATTGAAAGAAAGTTAGGAGCAATACCAGCTGAGTAGCACCTGTCTTACTGCTACTACTCTCTCCTCCTGTCCTTTCTCTCTTCTTTAGTAAACAGTACCTTATGGACATGTTAACTCAAGGAAATTGTTCATTTAAAAAATAATAATGATTCAAAACCTCTTCCAGATAAGAATTTAGCCGTGCCAATGGTTTTATGTATATGCCAACATATTTTGCTATACAGTTAGTTATCGATTAACATGTTAAAGTTGATAAACTTCAGACATTTAATAAAATACAATAAAAATTAGATGTTTCAGATTCAATTCTGAATCCCTCACCAGCATACAACATTACAGATACACAAAAAGAACCAACGTCAATCAGTTAAAATTATATTCAGAGTACATCAGTATACTCAGGTGGAATCAGAAGTGCTTCATTCATGAACGATTCAGCCAACTTTGTTTACCCCCCACCCCTCTAGAAAAATGCGGCTATTGTAAATGTTACAATTCAATTTAATTTGTACTTAATTATTCACAGTCCTGGTTCAAAGTGAATATATTGTTTTACTCTATTTATAACTTACACTGATTGACTTTGGCTCTTTTTTGTGATTGTATGTGTAATGAATGTTGTATATGATGAGGGATTCAGAATTGAATCTGAAACCTCTAATTTTTATTGTATGTACATTTTATTTTAGTATGTTATTAAATGTCTGAAGTTTTATCAGTTTTAATGTGTCAATTAAGTATCCACCCATAACATGTTTGTGTTTTTGAAAGTTATAGATTACCTTGAAAATTTTCAGACTTACCTTGGTGTATATTTCAGCTTCTTTTAACATTAACAGCAGTTTAAAATCAATAAATAATAATTTTATTGAAGACAGTACATTTTAGAAAGCTGAGTGGTTATTTTTCGTCCATGGATATGCTGTAGTTTGAACACTGAAATACCAATTGCTTTGGATGGATCAAAACTGTTCATTTTAATAAAAATAAAATTATTAAGACTGACCTATACCAATGAAGATTCTTGATTGGGTTTTTTAAATTAAACCTACTTTCAAAAAAAAGATACTTGATATAGGTAACACTGATGACATAGCATTTTTTTTTTTTTTTTCTTGTAAATTTAGAAATTTGCCTGCATTGGATGCTTCTGTGACTCACTTAGCTTCTGGGTATGTTATATACTGGGTTTAAACTGACAACACTGACAATTTTATGTGAATTAAATATATGTTAATGGGGGGGTTCTCAAATCCAAAAGCACAACTTTCTGACATAAGTTTTAATTTATTTTTGTTCAAAAATGCATGAAACTAGCTGGTGTTGTTGTTCAGAAACTATGTAATTGAGCTGTTTTTTTCCTTTTTTTTTTTTTTTTTTTTTTTTTTGCTAACGCAGTAGATCTTTCAGAAAGTAGTGTCAAAGTGGGCGTTTTGTACCGAATTTCTGTGTGAAGGAAGAAAGAGCACTCAAAAGCGGGTGAAAAACATGTTTGTCATGTGATCAAAATTGCTTATAACTCAATAGGTAATTGATTGATCAAAAAATGAAAAAAACAGTTCAATTCCAAATTGCTTCCATGGCCAGGCTTTCCAATTTTATACCTTTCCGTTAAAAAATGAATTTGTAAATGTGTCAAAATGTTTTGCGCTTGTTGAGCAGAGCAGTTAAGAACAGCCTTAAAGTTCAGAGTAAATTAGGAACTCAATTTTATAAAGAATTTGTTTTTAATCATTCGAAAAAAAAGCAGAACTCTCCTGGCTGATAAAATCTGTATGGTATAGAAATATTGTATTTAATCCCAGAATACTAGTCTTTTTGAGTTCACCAAATTTCGCCTATGATTCCAGGGTTAAATTCCAAAGTTTAAAATAATTAGAGCTAAGCGTCAAACCTATATTTCTAGTTGACTTGGTGCTAGGGATTGTCAAGCCCTGATTATTACAATAAAAATATTCTTTTGAAAATATGTGAGAAAAATGTTGCAATAAAAATATTTTTTTTCCAAGTGATCAGATCAGTATAGCAAATCAATGATGGATCTTGATTAGGTTCATTAAATTAAACTCATTTTCAAAAAAGAACTTGATATAGGTAACACTGATGCAAAGCATAACATTTTTTGGAACATACTATGTACAAAAAAAAAAAAATCCGCCCTCCCTACCAAGCAAAATCTGAAATGATGCTTCTGTCTAAAATATCAGTATTATATTTTCAAGTTTTCTCCTGTAGCTTATTTTAGATTGCTATATTCCATAAGTTTTGAAGTGATCCTATCCCGGAAAATATTCTTATTAAAAATTAAAAATAATCAAGAACATGGTATTTGTTTTATTGTGTATTAAAGTATTTTATATCCTTTAGTTCATTTTGCGCTGATTTATTATAGCTATGACTAGGGGGCTCTGCCCTCTGTAAGCTATGCTCGCCAACCCCCGTACAGACACCGCAGAATCTAAAAACACACTAATTTGATCAGCTTTAAAAAGATTAGAGAAGATTGGATTATAAGGAAAAAACCTGTGGCGATCTCCCTGTAAACTGTTTTCCATTCAATTCCCATTGATTGCGGAAATTTAAGGCCAAATCAGTTGCTGTTAACACATCCAATAGTTGTTTTCGTGTTTGATTAAAGATCAGTTAAACATTTGAAAAGAAGCTAAAATAAAATGAATTAAGTAAACAGAGTCTTTGCCTCCCAATATTTTTTAACAGCATTATAAAATGATTAACATAATACAATACAGACTTTTTAAATGTATCGTTTCAAATCTGACCTTAGTTCCACTAGTTTTCTTTCTCTTTTTAGCATTCACATGAAAATGCTTTTGTTTTTAGAAAGGAAATATTATTACTTGCGGTGTCTTAGAATTGGGAACATTAATTAAAAGATCATCTTGAAATATGAAATTAATGTCCTGAATAGATATATTTAAATTGTTTGGCAGTATTATTATTTGGCCATTTTAAATGTGACGTAATTACTACAATTTACTGCTTTAAGTGCATATTAATGTATTTATTATTTTAAATTTTCCTTTCTCTTTTAATATTCACGTGTAAATACAATTTTCATGACATAATTTTCAATATTTTCCTGCTTTTAACACATACTCATTTAATAATAATTTTAAACATATGTGATTGCAATGAAGACTTGATTTTATGATTCTTGTTGTATGAGTAGTTTGTGATTAATTTTTTTTTTACTTGACTCCACGTAGGAAAAAGACAAAGTTTTTTAATTTTTTGTAAAATTAATTTATTTTAATGCCCTTGGTTACATTGTAGCGGAAAATATAAGGCATGTAATAATAATGTATCTGTTTTAATTCTGTATCAAATTATTCGGTCATTCTAGTTAGGGCTAAATATAAAATTTTATTTGCTGTTTATTATACCCTCCTTTTCTTTCCTAGGATGCTGTAAAAATTATGGCTAAGGATTTAGTTAGAACTCGAAGATATGTAAAGAAATTCATTTTAATGAGGGCCAACATACAAGCAGTCTCTCTGAAGATACAGACATTAAGGTCACAAAATGCTATGGCACAAGCTATGAAAGGAGTTACTAAAGCCATGCAGAATATGAATAAACAAGTACAGTAAATTTCCTTTTTTACTCATTATCTTTCTGGAAATTTTTCATGTTAGTTACTTTTAGATTAGAAAGGATCTTAATTTATCGACTATGTATTAATTTTATAAATTAAGATTCTATGTATACTTTTAACAACTGATTCTTTTACTTTTGATTTGTGACCTCCCCCCCCCCCCCCCCCCCCAAAAAAAAAGAGTTGTTATTCAGTTCTATAAAAATAATTAACAAAAACTTTTGTGTAGAGTAATATGTGAGAGAGAAAAAGATATGTCTGAATATTGCTCATTTTTATATCAGAAAAGAAAATCTTTGAAATTTTTACTATTAAAATATATGCAGAATATTCATTGATAATGTCTATCTATTTATTGTCTGATAATTTCCTAAACTCTTAGTCGCAAAGACAAATTTCTAGCTTTAAAAATATTTCAAGCGAATAACATTTTGCTTTCAAAGCTATTATATGTAGTTTTGAAATGCAGTAAACCAACGTTTAAAATGCACAAATAATGCATGAAAAAGCAGCAAACAGCTGTTTCGAATCTACAGCGAGATTCTTCTTCAGTGCAAGAGAGGGAAAAAAGGAACAGCGTGCTAGAAAAAGCAAGGCTGAGCAAAATGATAGACAGAGACGCGCTGCCTTATATACCCTATGCGGGTAGCGAAAGCGCCAGAAACAACCAATGAGAGAGAAGCAGTGGAAACGACTGGGTGGACAAGTAGCGACATCTACCGGAAAAGGAGAGAAAATGAAACCAAAAAAGAGGAAATTAAATTAATGCTTTCCAAATACTTGGAAAATCTGGAGTACTAGATAAGTCATTGACTAAAAAGTGAGAATTTTTAATGATGTGGTAAGCTTCCCAAAAATCAAGATCAAGGTTAGAAGAACATTTTTGGATAATGGTGGCTGAGGAAAAATCGAACCTATGTTGAGAAGACCAAGAATGTTGAGCAATAGAAGAACGTTTGAGCTCCTGATTTTTAACATAACCTTCATGCTCTTTTAAACGAAATCTAAGAGCACGTTTAGTCTGGCCAATATAAGAAAGGCCACATTGGCAAGAGATTTGGTAAATACCCCAGTTATCTAGGCGATCAATGGGGTGTTTGAGATTTGAAAAAGTGATTTTATTAACAGGAGAAAAAATAACATTAAAATCAAACCTTCTTAAGATTTTAGCAACTTGCTGACTGATTTTAGGAAAAAATGGTAACACAACTAAAGTATTAGAGTTGGAGTTAGAATGCTTTTCAGAACGGACGGATTTCGTCAATTTCTTATAAATAGAATCAATAATATTAGAGGAATAACCACGATCAACAGCAATAGCTTTGAGGTAATTAAGTTCAGCACTAAGTAACTGAGGAGTGGAACAAACATTGGTAGCCGAAAAACAAAAGTATTGAAAGCAGCGAATTTCTGGTTAAGGGGATGAGAAGAATGCCTGTGAGGTGGAAAAATCAGGAGCTCAAACGTTCTTCTATTGCTCAACATTCTTGGTCTTCTCAACATAGGTTCGATTTTTCCTCAGCCACCATTATCCAAAAATGTTCTTCTAACCTTGATCTTGATTTTTGGGAAGCTTACCACATCATTAAAAATTCTCACTCTTTAGTCAATGACTTATCTAGTACTCCAGATTTTCCAAGTATTTGGAAAGCATTAATTTAATTTCCTCTTTTTTGGTTTTATTTTCTCTCCTTTTCCGGTAGATGTCGCTACTTGTCCACCCAGTCGTTTCCACTGCTTCTCTCTCATTGGTTGTTTCTGGCGCTTTCGCTACCCGCATAGGGTATATAAGGCAGCGCGTCTCTGTCTATCATTTTGCTCAGCCTTGCTTTTTCTAGCACGCTGTTCCTTTTTTCCCTCTCTTGCACTGAAGAAGAATCTCGCTGTAGATTCGAAACAGCTGTTTGCTGCTTTTTCATGCATTATTTGTGCATTTTAAACGTTGGTTTACTGCATTTCAATATTCCTGCACAAAGGCTTAAATTGCTATTTTAATATATGTAGTTTGTCCAATAAATTAAGTAAACCAAGGTCCTTCAAATTTTATTTTATAAAATTTAAAGTATGCCATCCTTATTTGTCCCTTTAAAATGCATCTCATTTATATTGCATTTGTTCCATTTCTGTTACCATTGTTCAAACCCCATGGAATTTTTCAAAAATCAAGTGCTTCTGCTGCCTCATTGTTTCACCATTGTATTGTCTCACCACCCCCCCCCCTTTTTTTTACAGCCTTTGTCACCATTGGTGACGACCATTGGTGACGACCAGAAGTTTGAACAGCCAGTGCAGTATTCAATCCTTCTCAACTTTTGGTTAGGTGTCAGCAGGGTTGCAAAAAACCTGGGTTTTTTAGGGTTTTATTGAACTTTTCGGGTTTTATTGGTTTTTTTTTTTTTTTTTAAGAAGTGAGGGCAGTGGGAGTCCCTTATTTTTTTAAAGTATATGTATTAAATTAAGAAATCATATTATATTTTAATTGATTAACTTAATATACAAGTAATTTGAATTGAAATTAAATTAATATACAAGTAATTTGAATTGAAATAACACAAATAAACAGTGTAAAAGTCTGTAAAAAAAGCTTTTACTTCTGACATCATATAATGTTATATAATAACCACATATCACATATTTAAGAGTTAGATTACTTTTTATCTGTATTCCCCACTAAGAACACATTTTGAAACAAATCTTTTATTATTTATTAATCAAATAATGCTTGATAATGTTTTCAAGATATCTATGGTTCACTGTATAGAACAGTTTATTCTTTGAACATAGCTCTTACTAAAAATATTTAAATTACAAATGATTTCAATTACCTACATAAATGATTGTAATTATTTAACTTGAATATTTTGAAATGAAGTTATAATACTTATATAATATCCAACAATATTTATTTTTATCAACAAACATGCATCTGTATGTAATAGGAAATGATACTTTTTTTTTTTTGGCCAACCCTGGCCAAAATTGAATAAGTCAAATTTGTATCCAGTAGGGAACTCATATTATGAAGTTGCATATTGTTAAATCATAATATAAAAGACCTTGTCATTTTTTATCTATGCAGAAATGTTATGATTAGCTATGTATATTGATTTTGGCTTTTTTTTTTTTTTTTTTTTTTTCATAATATTAACAGGCTTTTAAAAGACTTAATCACTTATTTCATTTTGACTCTGTCACATTTGGATTTGGCAGTACACCCAAAATATGTTTTAATAGGATAGTGTAACTCTTTAAACACAAAGGTTAAAAAACTAATGTAAAAGTTATTGAATATTAAATAATAATATCATGGATTTTAAAAAATCCAATAAAACCTGCTTTGACGTGGGTATTATTGGGTTTTTTAGAGTGGGTTTTACCCAAAAAAACCCATCAGAGTTTTTTTGGGGTAGGTGGGTTTTTTACAACCCTGGGTGTCAGCAGGGGTGCAGAAAATGTTTTTACTCCCAACATTTCCCCCAATCCATATGAAAATTTCCACAAAATTTTACGATATGATAGATAGGCTGACATAAAATTTTGTGTTAAATGTTAATGTAGGTATAGAATTTTTCTTTTTTTTAAATTTCACAACTCACGCGCAACTATATACGATACATATTATTTGGAGATCGATTTTGTAGAGGTCGCCATACAGTGTAGATTGAATTCAATTATGTATTTTTTGGCAAAATTTCCCCAGATGGATACAATTTCCCCCGATCCTAGATCGTCAGATTGGACATATTCTGCAACCCTGGGTGTCAGCAACTTTGGGACAAAGTTTTCATGCAATTTTCTTCTCAGAATGCTTGTTTAGAATTGTATGCATACACAGTTATACAAATTTAGTTCATCAGTATCATCCAGACAGCAAATCACTACTCAGGAAAAAAAAAAAAAAAGAAACTACACTACACATTCAAAATTTTCTCAATATGTGGCTCATTTCACATATTTATTAAAGGATTTATGGGAAAAAAAAAAAAAAAAAAAAATCTGTTTCATGGGTGCAAGATCTTCAGTGTCATGTCTGATTTCAGTCTTGGAGAAATACTGGTAGTAAAATCTACTTTGTATACTTAAATTATAGCAATTTCACTATCAAGAAATTTTAATCACTTTCTTTTAATGTAAGAAATCAATTTTAAGCCATAATACAAGACATAGAAATATTTTAGTCCATTTCTATATGGTTATTCTTAATATTCAGAGAACTTTTCAGTCTTGACTTGGATATACTTCTTGCACCCATGGTCTGTTTGTTTATGTGGTCTATTAGTCCTACATGTTATATTTAGGAAACATATTCTTGTGTAATTATATTATATGCAACAAAATTCTATTCTTTTCCAAGCAAAACTTACTGAATTGCCCATATCATCTGAGTACTAAATTTTATACAAAAAATAAAAAAAAATCGTTTTGAATAAAATGAGATCCATCTCCATATTCATATATGAGTATATTTTTAATTTTTCAATAGTAACACCTAATTTTGGCTCCAACAAATGAATCTGAACTCTTAAATTAGCTTAAAGTTTCTTTAAATAGTTTCAGAAACATTCAGTACTTAAAACTAATCTAAATGTTAGGGGTAGTCTTGAACATGAAATTCCTAAGGTTCAGATTCAGAATTTAAATTAATAGTTTATTTATTTTAATAGAGTTTGATCATTCTTACTAGATCACAATAGCATTCAAATATCTCAAGGCAGTGGGAGTTTCTATTCAGGAAAATAATTATTTATTAAAGCCAGGGGTGCAGAAAATGTTTCTACTCCCAACATTTCCCCCAATCCACATGAAAATTTTCCCAAAATTTTACGGTATGTTGTAGGTAAATGCAATATTATCGTAGGTTCCAATATTTATCAACTTATGTGCGAGTATATATAGCAGATGTGATTCTGAGTGAAAAGCAAAAATTCTGAAATTCACAGCAAATTTTCTGAAAGGTTACAACACAGTGGGGGAAAATGGGGGGGGGGGGGATCCACTCCCAGCACTAACTATGTTTTTTTTTTTCGCGGCCCTTTGACGAAATTTGCGTTTTGTAGCGATCTTTTGACGAAATTTGCGGTTATTTTGCCTTCCTTTTGACGAAATTAGCGCTTATTTCGTCCTTTTTTGACGAAATTCGCGGTTGTTTTGCCATCTTTTGAAGAAATTGCGGTTGTTTCGCGATCTTTTGACAAAATTTGCGGTTTTTTCACGATCTTTTGGTAAAATTTGCGGTTTTTTCGCGGTCTTTTGGTAAAATTTGCGGGGGTTTTTTGCAATCTTTTGACGAAATCTGCGTTTTATTTCGACGAGTTTTCTGCAGTTATTTCGCCTCTTTTGACAAAATATGCGGTTGTTTAGCGATCTTTTGACAAAATATGCGAGTTTTTTTCACGTTCTTTTGACGAAATTCGCTATGTTTTGACGAAAATCGTGGTTATTTTGTCCCTTTTGACGAAATTTGCTGTTTTTTCGCGATCTTTTGACGAAATTTGCGATTGTTTCATGATCTTTTGACGAAATTGCGGTTGTTTTGCTATCTTTTGTCAAAATTTGCAGTTTTTTGCAATCTTTTGACGAAATGTGCTTTTATTTCGCCTTCCTTTTGACGAGTTTTGCGGTTATTTCGTCACACTTCTGACGAAATTTGCGCTTATTTCGCCCTTCTACGAAATACGCGGTTGTTTCGCGATCTTTTGACAAAATTTGCGTTCATTTCGCGCTCTTTGACGAAATTCACGGTTGTTTTGTGATCATTTGACGAAATTTGCTCGTCTTTCGCGATCTTTTGACCAAATGTGTGGGTTTTTTTCGCGATCTTTTCACAAAATTTGCGTTTATTTCACGATCTTTTGACGAAATTTGCATTCATTTTGCGAACATTTCACGAAATTTTCAGGTTCACGCTCTTTTGACGAAATTTGCGTTCATTTCGCGCTCTTTTGACGAAATTCGCGGTTTTGTATTCGTTTGGCGAAATTTGCTCTTCTTTTGCGATCTTTTGGCGAAATGGTATGGTTTTTCCCGATCTTTTCACAAAATTTGCGTTTATTTCGTGATATTTTGACGAAATTTGCGTTCATTTCGCACATTTGACGAAATTTCTGGGTTTTTTTTCACGTTCCTTTGACGAAATTCGCCGTTATTTCGCCACGTTTTGACGAAAATCGTAGTTATTTCTTCTCTTTAGACGAAATTCGCGGTTGTTTTACGCTCTTTTGACGAAACTCACAGTTGTTTGCTATCGTTTGACGAAATTTGCAGTTATTTCGCGATCTTTTGACGAAATTTGTGGTTATTTTGCAACCTTTTGACGAAATTTGCAGTTATTTTCCAATCTTGTGACGAAATTCCGTAATTCTTAGACAAAACTCGCGATATTTTTATGTCCGAATTTTCAGATTGATAAACAATTTTTTTTTTAAATTTTCGGAACCGAATGCCTTAATTTTTCGGAAAATTCGGGGCAGAATCACCTCTGATATACAATACATATTATTCCGAGATCGATTTTGTGAAGGTCACCATACGGATCTTTTTATTTATAGTGAAATTTTTCTATCTCAGGTAATTATGGAATTTGTTGTTAAAATCGAAATCAGTTGTATATGTTTCTGCAAAATTTCCCCAGGTGTTTAAAATTTCCCCCGATCCTAGATCGCCGGATCGGACATATTCTGCACCCCTGATTAAAGCCACAATGTTATTTATTTCAATCTGTTAAAAAGTAGCTTTGGAAGAACATTCCATGTGATCTCCAGAGATAGAGAATCTCTCTATTCTAAAAAAAAGTAACTACCGCTGTCACCGCCACCAGTTTTGAATTTTTTGTGACCGGAGGTCTTTCTTTGTTAATATTGAGAAAAATAATGCATACAAAAATGTGAAAATCAGTGGTTTTATACAGAAATGTTTGATAAACACGCTGATGTAGACAGTTTTCAAATCGAAGAACTATTTTAAGAGTTATTTAATGCTAAAGTTGGACAAAATCGTTCCACTAAAAAAGTTTTATAGCAGCAAAAACTATACATGGCAGTGTAATCATTTTTAGATCATTTTATGCGTTAGAATTTGCCGGAGTGCAGATTGCATTAATTTTTTTATTTTGACTCATTTTTTCAGGTTTTATTTCGATTTTAAATTCAAATTTTCAGCATTTCTAGAGATATTTTTTACAGATTTCAGAAAATTGTACTAATTTAAACTGTTGCCAACTGTATAAAAAGCGCAAGCAATAATGTTTGCTTCAAATTAAAAATTTATTTACACGTGACTATTATAAACAGGAAAAAAACTTTCAAATTAGAATTATATAATTACGTATAAAAAGCAGGAAGTTATTAAATATTACGTCATAAAAAGTATACACGTGAATTTTAAAAGAGAAAGGATATTGTAAAATAATAAATTCATTAACATGCGTTAGAAGTCTTAGGAGAAATTACGTCATATTTACGTCACATTATAGTTATTACATAAAATGAACACAAAATAATATTGCAAAAAAGTTTAAATTTAGAAATTGCGCTAGACATTTATTTAATATTTTGAGAGGATATTTTCAACTATTTTTGTTAGGAAAGCGCAAATAATATTTCATTGCTAACAAAAGTACTTTCACGCGATTATTTAAAAGAGAAAGAATAGCTTGGTAAAAATTACGTCAGATTTAAAACGATTAATTTAAAATGTCTCATTTAAAAGAACTTTCTTTTCGCTTTGTTAAAAAATACCAGGAGACAAAGACTCTGTTTACTTAATTCCTTTTATATTAGCTTCTTTTGAAATGTTGTTACACGTGTCTACGTCATCAAATTATTTTTATTTCGACGTTTTATTTGTATTTTTATTAATGCTGTACGAATTTATTTGTTCTTGCGTTATTTAAAATAAAAATTATGTCAATTTGTATAATTTGGTGAGTGGTTTGGCGATTTATATAATTTGGCGAAATTGGTCGACGGGATAATCAAGTAGTACCGCAGCGGATTTGGCGTTAAAATTCCCCAATCAAAGAGAAATGAATAGAAATTCGTTTATAGGGAGATCGCCACTGTTTTTTAAATTATAATTCAATCTTTCGAAATCTTTTTAAAGCCGATCAAATTAGCGTGCATTTAGAGCCTGTGGTGTCTGGACGGGGGTTGGCGAGCGTAGCTCATAGGGGGCCGACACCCCTAGTATTGAAAAAAGATTTTGCTTAACTTTTGCAAATAGGTTTGAATTGAAATGAAAATTAAATATATTAGACAAGAGCGTATATATGTGTAATGTACTGCATATTCTTAATTGAAAATGGCTGTTTTGTTTTTTTCTGGGCCACATAAAAAAAAGTAATAATATTTCGTTGTCATCTATTAGACATGTTCTAGTTTGATAAAAAGGTACATGACTTTGAAAGAATTTGCTGCACTATAGGAAAGGAAGCAGATAATGTAACATAAAACATTTTTTTTAAATGAGCATTGTTATACACAGAAATGTTTTTTGATCTGGAAAGAGGAATTTACAATCAATAACAATACATAAAAAAAAGTACTAACGATATTTTATTGATTGTTTTTAAATATTTTTTTTTAATGATTCAATCTTTATAATATAACTGCATTATAGTAATTATTATTGTTTTATCATTTAGCTAAACCTGCCTCAGATTCAGAAGATTATGCAAGAGTTTGAGAAGCAGAGTGAAATGATGGATATGAAAGAAGAAATGATCAATGATACCATTGATGATGCGATGGGTGAAGATGATGATGAAGAAGAAAGGTATGATGCTTATTGTTATTCATCATAATTATATATTTGTGCAGTGCTTTTTATATAATAAATATTGTAATTCACGCATGTATCTTTTTACTAAATATTAATGAATGTTATGAAATGTTATTGCTGGAAAATGAAATAAAAAATTTCATTAATTGAAGTAAATGTGTTTACAGTGGAGAATAAAGACGTGAAAGAATCGTGGTAGATTCAATTACAAATTTCTTTATGGTTTGTACAGACTCCTTCGAAATGAGAAAAGTTCCAAGGAGTACTTAGAACTTCTTAAAAGTAGGGTTGGCAAAAGAACTGGTTTATGTGGTTTAAACCAGGTTTTTTAAAACATTTTCCTATTTCATATACATGCATATTTATTGATAAAAATAAACCGTGTTGGATGTATAAGTAATTTAACTTCATTTAAAGGTAATTTAAATTAAATAATTACATTCAGTTATGTAGAAAATTGAAATTATTTAAAATTTACTTACATTATAAATAAATTCATCTGCAATACAGTATAGCACAAAATTAGCATTCGCCAGGCGTCGAGTAACACTTAAAACGTGGCGATTAACTTTATTGTCCTCGCTCGCCAAATTCAATGGGCACCACTCGCCAAACGCGATGGTTGAAAGATCAATGCCAGGGAGGAAAGGGGTGAAATTCGTTCGGAATTTACGGCGTCTAAATCGGCGATTCTCCCGAACGTAAGAAAAGAAAGTAGCAGGGGTGATTCTGTCTCGAATTTACCAAAAATTTAAGGCATTCGTTTCCAGAAAAAAAAAGGTCATCAGTCCGAAAATTTGGACATAAAAATATCGCTAATTTTGATATGGTCGCCAAAAAAAATCATTTCGTCAATAGTTCGTAGAAAAAAATCACCAATTCCGTCAAAGAATCACGAAAAAACGTGAATTTCGCCTAAGGACCATGTCAAAAACGCAAATTATGTCAAAACATCGCGGAAAAAAACGCAAATTTCGTGAAAAGATCGTGGAGAAAACGCAGCTTTCGTGACAAGATCGTGGGAAAATGAATATTTTGTCAAAAAATCGCGGAAAAAACACAAATTTTGACAAATAATCACAAAATTCTTCAAAGTACCGCGGAAAAACGCAAAATTCGTGAAAAGATCGTGAAGAAAATGCAAAATTCGTGAAAAAATCGCAGAAAAAACGCACATTTCGACAAAAAAATCGCGAAAAAGAGTCACAAAATTCTTCAAGGTATCGCGAAAAACACAAAATTTCGTGAAAATATCGCGGGAAAATGCAAATTTCGTGAAAAGATCGCGGGAAAAATGCAAATCTCGTGAAAAGATCGCGGAAAAAACGCAAATCTCGTGAAAAGGTCGTGGAGAAAACTAAACTTTCGTGACAAAATCGCAGAAAAAACGTAAATTTCGTCAAAAGATCGCGGAAAAACACAAATTTTGAAAAAAGATCGCAGAAAGAACGCAAATTTCGTGAAAAGATCACGGAAAAAACACAAATTTCGAAAAAAGATAGCGTGAAAAAAACGCAGATTTCGTGAAAAGATCGCGGGAAAACGCAAATCTCGTGAAAAGGTCGCGTGGAAAACTCAAATTTCCTTAAAAGATCGCGGAAAAAACACAAATTTCGAAAAAAGATCGCGGGAAAAACACAAATTTCGAAAAAAGATCGCGGAAAGAACGCAAATTTCGTGAAAAGAAACACCTTTCGAAAAAAGATCGCGTGAAAAAACGCAGATTTCGTGAAAAGATCGCGGGAAAACGCAAATCTCGGGAAAAGGTCGTGAAGAAAACTCAAATTTCGTGAAAAGATCGCGGAAAAAACACAAATTTCGAAAAAAGATCACGTGAAAAAAACACAAATTTCGGGAAAAGATCGCGGTAAAACGCAAATTTCGTAAAATGATCACAGAAAAAATGCAACTTCCGTCAAAAGATCGTGAAAAAAACACAAATTTCACGAAAAGATTGCGGAGAAAACGCTGATTTCATCAAAAGATCGCCTAAAAATGCAAATTTCGTCAAAAAATCTTGAAAAAAATCCAAATATTTTCAAAGAATGGCTAAAAAAACCCACAAATTTCGTTAAAAGGTTATAAAAAGACGCAATTTTGTGAAAAGATCACGGGAAAAAACAGATTTCGTCAAAAGATCGCGAAATATGCAGATTTTGCAAAAGGTCACAAAAAAACGTGAATTTAGTCAAAAGATCGCGAAAAAACGCGAAATCCGTTAAATGGTCGCAGAAAAATGCATATTAGTTAGTGCTGAGGGGGGGGGGGTTGAAGTCCCCCTCTGCTGTAACCTTTCTGAAAATTTCATGGAAATTTATTTCATTGCAATTAATAGTAAAAATAAAATTTTTCAGTTGAGTGCAATCATATCGAATGGTAAGTAATATATATTAGTAAATTAAATGTTGATAGTTAGAAACAAGTTGGAAATTGCTCGTCCAACGTGGCAAATGAGGTGCGTTCGTACTATAACTAGTTTTATAAATATTTTTTTCGCCGCATATTGTACAGAATGTATATTTTAGTGTACTTCGAAAGGCTATAACATCATTAGTTTGCACTTGAAACAATTTTTTCCCATTGGCCGTAATGTAACGGAAAACTTATGACTGTCCCTGTAATTAAACTATACATCCGATTTTCATAAAATATGAAATGACTCGACAAAATCTTGCAACAATTGTATATTTATAATTTCAGACCATTCGGAAGGCTGTAACATCATTAAAATGCACTTGCAATAATTTCTTACCATTGGCCGTAATGTAACGGAAAAATTTTGATTGTCCCTGTAATTAAACTATACATCAGATTTTCCTAAAAATTGAAATGACTCGACAAAATTATGCAACAATTATATATTTATAATTTCAGACCATTCGGAAGGCTGTAACATCATTAAAATGCACTTGCAATAATTTCTTCCCATTGGTCGTAATGTAACGGAAAACTTTTGATTGTCCCTGTAATTAAACTATACATCAGATTTTCATAAAAATTGAAATGACTCGACAAAATTATGCAACAATTATATAGTTTAAATTTTAAACGATTCGGTTGGGTAGTTTTTGCTCTGTTATATGCGGACGGACAGACAGACGGACTGAACGACAACTATAGGTGCTACGTATTTATATAATTACGAACGCACCTAAAAACACAATTTTGTATGGAGCGTACGTAACTTTGTTACTGGCCAGTGGTTAAAAAAAAACTGGCCAGTGAAAAAAATCAGTGTACTGGCCAGTGGCCGAAAATGTTAATTGTGACCTATACAAGACAGTATCTCTAGTACAGTTAACTTTTTTTTTTTGTATAACATCAGTATCTGAGATTGTTAAAAAAAAAAAATTATATTTAAATACTTCTTGTGATTTTGTTTTTTGTGTGATAACTCCAAGTCATTTTTGACCATTTGATTCAGCAAGTAACAGAAAAAATAGATTGGTAATATTGAAATGCTATAACTAGCACTCAATTTTCCAATGTCCTCTTATTCGACTTCATATCTTGAGTTTCTTTTTTATTCATAAAGGATAATCTCCTCAATCATGAAAATTTTCTTTTAGAGCTTGACTGAAATCTTAAAAATCCTTCTATGTTTATTAATTGCTTTAAATAATAAATTGCTTTTTCTAAAATGAAAATATTTTATGCTAAATATTGAATATTTTTAATCTATTTTATCTTTGCTAAATTCACATGTTTTAAATTTTCTCTTTAGAGCCCCAGATATGTTTGTCAACACACGCAATTTTCATTCTACATGCATACGAACATAACCAGTGTTGAATTCAGCACCCCCTTCCAGGACAATGAGATGTCCCCCCTGGAAATTTTGAGATTTTGTGTTTTAAATGGCCAAAATGTGCATTTTCCCAGTTTCCTTGGAACTCTATAATGTGTCCTCTCCTTTCTGGAGCCACAGAAATCCCTCCTGGAGAAAAGTATCTGAATTCAACACTGAACATAACCTACACTCACTGTGTCTGTTGACTGTACTATTTAAAGTAAAAATTATTTATATTCAACAATTTGAAACACTTACATTACAAAACAATAGAGAAAATATTATGTTAAATTTGTTCCAAAAAAACCAGTTGATTAAAACCATGCCAACTCTGCTTAAAAGTATTCTGAAATCCAAAGGAGTTACTTTCTGACATGCTTTTAAATTCATTTTTAATTAGAAACTCACGAAATTGCCATACATTCTTGTTCAGAAGCTGTGTAATGAAATTGTTTTGTTCATTTTTTGGTAAAGTCAGAAGATTTTTTAAAAAATACTGTCAAATTTGGCATTTTAACCATTTTTCTGGATGCAACAGGACAGGAAAGAAGAAAAATCTGTTGTCTTGTGACAACAATTGCTTATAACTTGATAAGTAATTTATTTATCAAAAAATGGAAAATGCCAATCATTTCTAAATTGCTTCTATAGTCAGGCCTGCCATTTATGCCTGTACATTTAAAAATGTGTCAAAAAGTTTCTCGTTGTTCAGCAGGAAATTTGAGAACTGTCAACAAAACGCCCCTCAAAAATTTCTTAAATTACCATTAGACAAAAGTAGCAGCTTCAGTGATTTAATTATATTCAAGAGTAGAAAATATGGACTGATATCTTACATGATGAATAATCCTATCTGTATAAACATCTTTCATAAGTCTCTATGACATGAAAAATATTCTCTTTTAAAGGATGTAAAATAAAAATTGCATGCTGACAAAGGTAAAGTTCAAATAATTACTGCCATTCTAAAGAAATTATTTTATTTTGCATATGCCGCAAGATTTAATTTCAAACTTTACTTCGAAAATTGAAGTGCACATGATGCATGATGTGTTCTTGGGTTTTGATTGGTCTCTGTATGTATGACCATTGGTTGTTGTATAAAATAGTTGTTTGGCAATTTTGTATTAAAATTTATGAAACCAGTAAGCAGTACATTGTGAATAGTGTGCAATTTTGGCATTAACGATTACATTTTAATAGAATAAAACCTGTTAAAAATATTTTTCTCTTATTTTTCTCTCCAAATAAAGAATTAAAAATTAGGGTGCACCTGTTAAAAGAGGACATGACATAACATAAAAAAATATGCCCAATAATTTAAAATTCTTTGATACCTTAGACTTTTTCTAGATTCCTTTGATTTTTTTTCTTTTGTTTTTCTTAATCTACATGAACACTGTTTCTTCCACATGCATTGAGGAAGAAATGGCCAGTTGCATAAGTAGATTTATCTTGACATATTCTAGATCAGTGTTTCCCAACTTTTTTGACTAGAGCCCCTTTTTTAACATGTTGACTGTGGTTTATTTAGACCTATATCAATGCCCTGGGCTGAATTGTGCTTTTTAAAAAATCATTTCTTTTTGCACATAATTTGTTTATATTGTGAGGTATTTTTCCAATTTTTGTGCCCTTTTTTTGGAAAATGGAAGGTGTTGACACATGCATCTGGGAACATGGAGAGGTTGTCGGCAACCACAATCAACATGTTAAACAATTTCTATGACGCAGCCCTTAACCCTCTCGCTGCGTAATTCTTTTGTTTTATCAAGATAGGTTAAAAAATTGTGCATTTATTTTATTACATATTTCAAATCTACATATATTTTAGAGTTAAAATATGTAAAAATTTTTTGTAAATGAGTTCTTTTTTTAATATAGAATTAGAGCATTAAAAAAAAATCACAAAAATCATGGGTTGTGCAAATTTTGCTACTTTTACGTTGCCCATGGAAATCGCAGGATGTGCAGCGAGAGAGTTAAAGCCTACTGTACCATATGTTAAAAGGTAATAGTTTTTAGGTGCATTACTACCAAGCACTGGAAGAGGAAATAGATAGTAATTTAAACAATTTTTCATTGTCCCAAGAATAAAATTATTTTTTGAAACTTTTGCCATAATACTCAATTTATTTTTGAATTACCATCAATATACATATGAATATTGTCAAAAATTTGCCATTAAAATACTCCAAAATTCAAGAAATCGTAACATTTATTTGCCTTGCAATAAATTTTACATTGTCAATGGGATGATCAATAGTTAATAAGTGTTTAAGGTAAAATCTGTGATTGGATTATTTTGTACAATTTTCTAAATTCCGGTCCAATTGCTGATAATTGCATGCTAATGTTTGATTATTGTTTTAAATGGCTTCTGTATTTCATGTTAGGGTCCGTCTAAGCCGAGAATCACGCTTCAGAGATATGCCATTGAGAAAGGCAGCTAAAGTAATTTTGCTTTCGCAAATGTTTTGAATTTATCTGACAAATGACATCAAAACTTTCATTGACCATGGTTTTGAAATACAATCTTCAACTTGCTGTGATATGTCAGGACCCTGTGTTTTACTGGCTACAAAAAAAAACAGGATGTTTGATTTTTTTTTAATGCCAAACACATTCAATACACATTTAAAAACATCTAAAGCCTTCTATTTAGCTGTTGAAAACTATTGTTCAAGCATATCTTTCAAAGCGTTAGGATGTCCCTAAATAGTTCTCTGTGTTTTTCTTTGAAGCTATGTGTTTTTTTGCTTTCCATTTTAGCAAGAGGAAAGTAATCAATATCTTTGTTTCCTTCACAATCCAATCAACAAATGTTTCAACTTGATGCAAATGCAGCAAAAACTCTGACAGTTTTTCATTGCAATGTTAGATTTATTTAATATATTTTGCTAAATATGCAATTTGCATACCCAGTCTTCATGATTTAAAATTTTTGCCAATTGCACATTGATGATAATCAATTTTTGGCACATTGTTCTTTCCGAAGACGTGAATAAAGCAAAAATTTTCTTGCAATGAGGACAACGAGCAAAGACTTTCTCTTCAGCAGACTCGATGACACACAAAACAAGTTGACTTCCTTTCTTGAATTTTAAAACAGTCTGTAGGTGTGACCAAGGGGGTGCCATTTCCCTTTACTTCTGGTATCAGGGTTTCGTTACACATGACGTCACTGTGCGTGCTAAGGAGAATTCTTCCAACAGAAAATAACCCACTTATTTAAAATAGAATTGCTCCTAAAATAAATTCGTATCTTTGGTTAGTGGAGAGCATGTTTCTTCAAAATAAAAAAATTTTCTTCGGCAAAAGTATTTTTTTTTTTCGAGGAATAAAATGATTTAGAGGGGATGGCGTGAAGTAAACATTTGTTCTTTTCTTTGACACCCCTCACACGAAGCTTTAATTGCTTCTTTAACAGAGATTCCAGTCACTTTTCCTAAATACGTGGCAAATACTTCATAACTTTTGTTAGTGAAGCATCCTTTAAAGAAGCTTTAAAACAACTAACTCTTTGCATTGATTTGCCTGAAAATGGCCAGTACTTGTGCTAATGTAAATTTAATTAATAATTATGTATATAACAATAGTGCAAATAATAATTACTATGTATGTAAAAATTCAAGAAATCTAGAGCAATATGCATTAGAGATGAGACTGGCTCAGCCCGAGCCCAACACAAGCTCGGGCTCTATTTTAATTCTGGTCTTCAGTCTCGGACTCATTCTTTCTGAAATCTGAAAATTTTATTTATCGATGAATAGAAGAAAATAAAAGAATTTCTTTTTCCCCTTAAAAGTTACTTATTCCTTTTCAAGTCATTGTATTGCTATTTTCATCAGAAAGAAGGGAAACAGAAATTGTGTTTTCCTGTTTTGGTATTAGAATGCTATTTTAAAAGAAAATGATTAGTCTTATCAACAGATTAATGTTTGGCATTGCCGACGATGATATACAGCACCAGTGAAAGAAGCAGGAATAATGAATTTGTTTTTGGTTCGATTTTCGTTTGTGACAGAAGTGATTTTGCAGTTGGATTGTTTATTTTTTTTTTATTATTATTTAGAGATCTAACGCAAAGAGAATATTTTCTTCTGTTTTTAGTTTGCGGATAATTTAGATTTCTATTGTATACAACGTACACAAGTCGTAATTGCTCTTCATATGGAAATAACTTTAGTGATTATTATATCTAATATGAACTCTGCTGATGCTGAAGGTGTACTCTGCAATTTACGAAGTCACTTTCAGTCGTAAGTAAATATAACTACCATATTATTCTGATAGAAAGCAATCGAGCAGTGTTTCCTCTTTTCCTATAAAAGCATCAGAACTTTAAAATTTTTAATTTAAGATTATTTTCAGGGTCACGTCAATCCTGAAAGATTGTTATGAGGAAGGAATTGGTTTTTATAATAGTTAATATTAAAAAAGTAATAAATATCGTTTATGAGTTACATAAAAATTGGGTTACATGGGTCTCGTGTTGTTATGAATAAAAAATTGTATGTCAATCTCACATCATTTTACACTTAACCATTTTCAAAAGTTGGCAGATATGAATATGAAAATAATGAAGAGGGCAAAGAATTTTTATCCTTCCTATCTTCCGAAGATTGCTCTTTTGAAGGATTTAGATATATTGCTGGTTACATTGCAAAAAAATGTCTGGGAAACTGATCCAAGCACGCACAGTGACATCAAACAGCGAGTCGCTCCCTATTGGCTATGGGGTGAAATGGCACAGCCTTTAGATATAGTAACCTTGGGTGTGACGTCATTTTCCTCTTTGTCAATGTATTCCTCCTTTGGAAAATCCATACTTGAACATAGGGATGAACTTAACTGATAAAAACTGATAGTGTGCCAGTGATGACATTGGTCCTAGTCTTTAAGGAAAATTTTTAGATAACTCAAAACTTATCTCTGATTCAAAGAGTTCAATGAGATTGTTGGCCGTAATCTTGTCTCTTGCAGTAATTGTGACTTTCGGCTCATGCTGATACTTCTCAAATAAAAGTTGAGTGACGTTCTTTTGATTAAACATGATATTAACGTATGTCTCAAAGTCTAAAACTTTATTTTTTCAAGTTTCAAGAGTCTCATAATTTTAAAAGAAACTTTGTACAATCTTAAAAAAAAAGTGGAGAAAATTCAATTTAAAATTGAATACTAACATGGGTTGATTCAAGCAAGCTAAACTCGGGCCAGAGTAGGGTAAAGCATACTGGAGAATATTATCTAAATTCAAATTTAAAACGTAGTCCAATTGAACAAAGTCCAAATTTAAAACGTAGAATATAAGAACAATATGCAAAAAACAATCATAATTTAAAATAGTAACATTAGGTTGCAGAAGAAACATCAGGTTTTATAAATAAGGTAGAGTTAAAGTCACATACCACTTTATATGACATTTAATTTCAACACAATAAATAAAAAACATTAATCTATTATATTCACCACACATTTACTGAGAAATTTGAATAATGCAAGATGCCAGAAATAAAGCAGTAGCAGAAAACTCCTTTGCATGCAGCCTTCATACGCCGAAGTTCTACAAAATACGAGATGACTGAAAATCTGACAAAGGAAAAGAGCCGGCAATGTGTGGATGCAAGGGATTTTTCTCGTAACTCAGGAAAAGGTATGACAGGATGAACAAAATTAGAGGAGTACTTCATAACTTTAGAAAGTCTGCCTGTCAAATAGCGTATTAGCAATTTATCTGCAATTACAATATCTTATAATAACCATAATAATATAATCATATTGTAGTTATCATATATGGCAGTGTAAGAAGGATAAGTAAACTTAAACCATACTTATTTCTTTAATGGCAACTGTTTTTCAATGAATGAAATTTTGAACTTTGACCCGGCCCCTTGTCATTATTAAAATTCAATAGCAGATATGCAAGGCATCACATTACTAAACTCAATGAGACGAATCGAATGAGCTATAAAAATGTAAATTCACAGCCAAGGTCTCTGGTACCTTTACTTGTTAGTTTCAGTTATCTGAAGCAAATAGTTAGATCATTCTAAATTGAGAAAAGAAAATTTTGTTTAAGAACTACCAAACTTTGTCTTTGTTCTTTTATGGTTACACATGTAAAGGGTCCTTGATGAACTTTTCCTGTTGAGGGAGAGGATTGAGCAATAATCATTGTTAAAAAAAAATTAAGAAACTAAGTGTTAATCTTCTAAATTGTTTATATTGTTGCTATATTATAACAAATATACGAATAGTTGTTAAGGAACTTTATAATTCCTTTTGATGCGTTTAAGTTTTGATTAAAAAGAAAGAAAAAAAAAGAGCATATCAATATTTTAGTTAATAAATCGCAGAATAAAATTTTGTAAAAACTTTTTTTACATTGACTTTTATAAAATTATAAAAAAATTCTTTACGTTTTGTGAGTATGGGAAGCAGTTATACAGTAATTTCATTTTATCTTATTTCCAAAAATTTTAAATTATGTTTTGTCATTGACATAAATTTTATCACAACAAAAAATTGTATTTATACTGTCTACACTTCGTAAAAACTACAGAATTTTGAACTTAATCTTTTTTTTTTAAATCTATTTCAATTTTCTTTTCTTTATCTTTTCCAATATTAAGATTTTTTTTTGCATGTGACAGTTTCATCTTGTGTGTACATATTTTATTTAGATTTTTTTTCTCTTTTTCTTTTAGTGATGCCATTGTATCCCAGGTATTAGATGAGCTTGGTCTTGATCTCTCGGATAAACTAAAAGAACTTCCAAGCACTGGTGGCACTTTAAGTGCCGGGCAGTCCACTGACAAGCAACCTTTAGCTGATGTAGATGCAGACTTACAAGCGAGATTAGAAAACCTAAGAAGAGAGTGAAACTGTTCAACTGCAACTATTCATGTCACAGACAGTTCAACTTGAGTACAGAAATGCGTATCTTTTTATGAATTTCACATTTTGTAATACAAACAAAAATAAATGCCTTAGCAGTGTACAAGACTGTAAATTTGTATCTTGCTTACTATTTTTTTCTTAATAAATTTTGCTCATTTTCCATCCAATAAAGTACTTAAAAGTAACTTTATCTGATTTGCTATTATTATGAAACACTATTAAATATTTTTTATTACATATATAAGCTACATAAATCCATGTATTTTTCTGGAATTCTAATTTTATCATTCATTGTTCATTAATAGAGCTATTAAAGAGAAAAAAAGAAATATAACTAGCCTTTTTTCCTTTCTTTCCTTCTATTTTTATAAATAAATACTTATTACTGCAGTTGTAACAGAAATTCTACTGACCTCTTGAACTTCTTTTGCAGTCTAATCAGCTGTTCAAGATGTTAGGGTTTAACTTTGTTGTTTTCCTTATTACTTTATTGTAAGTACAATATATTCAGGGCCCTCACTAAGGGGGGGGGAGGACAGGGGGAGAGCCTCCCCCAAACGTTTGCGAATGCTGTTACACTTGGCAAATTTATAAACATAGTTGGCAAATTTGTTTAAAAATTTTAATAAAAACTGTAATACACTTTCCATTTCTAATAGAATTGGCAAAATTTACAAATCTAATTGGGAATATTATTAAACTTTTTACAAATAAGAACTGTATTACATTTTCTAATTGTGGTAACTTGGCAAAATTATAAAACTAGTTGGCAAATACTGAAATTTGACTTGGCAATTTACGGTCCTCTCCCCCCTCAATAAAAAGTATTTGCGGTGGCCGTGAATATATTACAAAACTTTATTCTTCCACTCTCCTCTCATCTAAGCAGAACATAACTTTTTCTTTTAAAAGTTCTTTTAAAAAAGTATGTATACTTCTATAATGTGTTGAAAACTTTCTTTTTTATTTCTGTGGATGATTAGTTTATTGGTAGTAGATTATTCATAGTAAAATTATTTTCATTTAATCATTTTTAAACTATATTTTTTAAATAGTTCTTAATCTGAAATATGCATGATTTTTTGTTGCTGTTGTTCTGTTAAAATATAGTTTATATTGTAAACATAAAATACTAAAAGTTTTTAAATACTTGGATTTGTGCAGTTTTCTTGCATTTTTTCTAGTCACATTGTTCTAAATTTAAAATATGCAAAGCTATTCTTAAAAAGTTCCTTAGCAATACCTTGCATTTGATATAAAGCATAGGCAAAAAAGAAAGCTGCTTTTAATGTTGAAAAATAAAATTACACAATTTGAATTTTTATTACGGATACTGCATTTAATGAAACCAATTTAAATTATTAATTTTTAAATACGGAGTTGAGTGAATTTATATACAGAATGTAATAATTTATTTCAGGATGCAAATAAGTATAACTTATAATTTCTTCATGTACAGAAAAAATTCGAAGTATCATTCAAGATATATCAAATCTTTTTCCGTTCCATAGAATGCAACTGCTTACTATAAAATGAGGTACAGAAGAAAAGAAGATAATAATTTTGTTTAAATTGAATAGTTCAGACTCAAGAAGTTGAACTAGTGTATTGATGATTGGCATGGGTATGCACCAGGAGCCATGCTTTATAAAACACAACAACACTAAATTATTTTTTACCCTAAGTTAGAAAGGGAGGGGAGGGGGCCTGTAAGAAGATTTATCATTTTGCATTTACCCTCCTGCATCTACAGGGTTCCCCAACAAGAGTAAAGTTTTTGTTTGTTCATTCTTGAAATTCCTATTTATATAAAAAAGGGGGGGGGTGTATGATGCATTAAAGATATTGATTGAAAGTGGCCTGATTTTCCTAATAAATCTTTATGATTAATGCATGAACACTGGTGCTGCTTTTTCTAATTTATTGGCCTGTTTAATGTGTTTTCTAGTTTTAATTCTGACTTTAAATATTACAAATAAAGATGTGTTTTCTAGAAGCCTGTTAAATTCAAAGAATGTTAGTAGTATTTGAGAATTGCGATCTTTCAAAATTGATTCTAATGTTGTTATTCATTTTATTTTTCTTATAATAACAGCATTTTCCCCCCTTCAAGTTTGGTTGGCAGTTCATTGCTTTTGATTTTGCTCTGCATGTTAAATTCAGTGGGTAAAGGTAGCATTTAAAAAATTCCTAATTTTTATAATAAATTCTAAAGCTGTTGTTTTGAAACGGGAATTGACATTTTAAATATAGATTTTTATCTTTTTTGTACAGGAAAAATCCTTAGTTTTAAATCATGTGCTTCTTTGTATTGTTTTAAACTTAATATAATATTAAATATTTTTTATCATTGTTACTTCAGTTTTATAGAAATACTTTTTGTATATTTGAGAGCAGGTTGATTAAAGTCTATAAAATATTTCTCTTTTTTTTTTTAATTATTATTATTTTCTGTGATTAAGACACAAATATCTAATGTAAATGAAGGAATGAATGCTGCAGCTCTGATTGCATTAGGTATTGTGTTGTGTTGTAAAATATGAATGTTTATATTATATTTTTGTTTAAAATATTAATTTTTTTGTATTCAAGAAATACATAAAATGTTGCTGTATAGATGATTTTTGTTTTAATTAAAATTATCTGATAACTGCTAATATGCTGTATTTGTTATTGACTTACTATTTGTAATAAAAGTTTTAATAATTTATATTGGTTTTATTTTTATAATTATTATTCTTAGCTATAACATTTTGATTGACTTATTTTTTATACTTGATTGATTCAAATTTGTATCAGTTTCATTATTTGTAACTGTAAGTATTTATTAGTTTCTTTTCTTGACATATTCCACTAAATATCCACTGTTGTGAAAGAATCCTATCAACATTGCTTTTTGCTGAGCAAACGAACTTGCTTATTTTGATATTTTTACCGAAGTGCCTCATCATTTTCCCAATTAGGAATAGTATTCTGGAACCATTGAATCATTCGTCAGACTATACTGCCTTTTTTCTTTAGAGATGCTTGACCTTCACTGTCACCCTCGCTAGTTGACATGGAAATCACATCTCGTTTTTCCCACTTCTTTTCCACTTTGAGACCTATCTCTTAATGTCCTGGACTGGGAGCTGAAACAATCCTCAAATGCAATGTGAAAAACAGTGAGCAACTGGAAAATCTACCGTGCATTACCATAGAAACACCCTTCCAAGCTGTGATGGTCAATAAAAGTCAAGCACCTCTCTTACTGAAAAAGAGTATAATTGCTGTTCTTTTGTTTACAACAACTTGTTGCATTGCATCTCGAAATGCTTTTGTTAATATACAGAGGTGTGAAAATTATTAGAATAATTGTAAAATTTACGTTAAAATCTTGTTATATTAAAGAAATAATATGTTATTTAAAAAATATTGATACATTTAATTTTTTGTTTGCATTTCATTGTTTTTTATTAAAGTTTCGATATGTCTTGGCATACTTTGTATGAGTTTTTGTTTTTGGCAGTTAATTTGTATTTCGTTGTCATGATGCCAAATTTGGATAAGTCTTTCTATCAGACCATACTTGTTTATGATGTTTCATTTCTTTAATTTTTAATTAAAGAAAACACTTCCATGGCATGGAAACAATCCAGATATGAACCCCATAGAGAATCTTTCAGCCATTGTAAAGAAATGCAACATCACAAATGAGAATGGTCTGATAGAAAGACTCATCCAAATTTGGCACAATGACAATGAAATACAAATTAATTGCCAAAAACTCATACAAAGTTAACCAAGATGTATCAATATTTTTTAAATAATGTATTATTTTTTAATATAACAAGATTTTATGGTAAATTTCACAATTATTTTAATTTTCACAACTCTGTATAGTTTCAATTTGAGGCCATTTTTGTTTATTTGATTGCGAGGCAATCATCTTCTTTTTTAGGAAAATAATATGGCATTTTCTAGTGAGGAGCATGCTGAGCCCAGGATTCAGAGCAAAAATTCGGGCTCAGTTTTATATTAGTTTTCAGGCTTGGGACTCGAAGTGAAAATTTTATTTATTCACAAATTGTAAAAAGAAAAAAAAACTTGCTATTTGGGATACAAGAAATTAGTGTTTTAGAGTTCTACACATGGGAACTGTAAATAAAGAGGAATTGACATTTCCTCAAAACAGTGAAGAAGTTTCTTAAAATGGTTTACAGTTTTTTAAAAATCAATTTGAAAGGAAATTGGATATAAGGGGAAATATTTTATCTGATTCTGAAGCCTTTGCATGGCCAGTCTTAATAACAGACACCTGGGGATACTCTTTGTGTATCCCCATTTTCTATTTGAAGTCTTTTTCAGGATTACAGAAAAACATAATTTGTTTTTCTGACAGCTGTACAGTTATATTTTGAAAGGCTAAAAAATTTTTATTTTGCAAATTTTTTTTCTGGAGTTCTGCCAATGACTATGTATAAACATCAAGTTTATTTTAAACAGATTTTTGCGGACATGAAAATCATGAAACATTGTCGTGAGCGAGTATTTGGGATCAATGCTTATTTCTATGTAAAAAGGGATTTTTAAATGAAAAAAATAATCTTGAAAATTTTTTTTATTGTTATTTGCAACTTTCTACTGCATATTTTTAATATCAGGCTCTCGCTCTAATGACACAAAAAAATTTTACACTCCAAAAAAGGTCTTTAACTCTAGCGTCTTCCTTACTCTTCTATAAATTAAAAATCAACATACAACATAACTAAACAAAATAATATACTGTAGAACTAAAGTAAGATTTATTCAAATTCAGAGGAAAAAATTAATTGGAATTAATCATTGTTTTGTGATAAAAAGATCATTATATAAGTAATTGATTCATCATCATACATTTTACAAGATGTTATGGCCCTGTCTTTTTTAAAATCTTTGTAAAAAAAAAAAAATTATGAAGAGACTACTTCAATCACGAGGAAACAATAGTTTGCTAATGTTAATCGTATGAAGAATTTTTTTAAGATGGCTCACTTGCATTTCAATATTTTTAAACAATTTTTTTTTGCATCGAGTATCTGAGATCGATCTGTACAAAGACTGTTTTTCACTTTTCGATTTTCTTTGCAGTTTTTTTTTTAATCAGAATACTTTGAGTCTCAAAACCAGTTCTGAAAGTAAAAGTATCTAATATAAGAAAACTTGTAAACAAAATCAAAAAAGTTAGAGTGACCTCATCTTGCCAATGCAAATAATAATAATAATAATAATCATTTAAAAATATTGAAATGATATGAGATACAAGATTTTTCCATAGGATTAACAGTGAATGAGTATTTTTGTGTGAGTGAAGTAGCCTCTTAAACACTAAATACGTTTATCATTTATGTAGATGATTTTTTTTCTGAAGAAAGCCATGAAAAATATTTATTTGTTTTAAAAAATCTTTGATTTTCTTTGTTATAGAACAAAGAAATATATCATGCTTCTTAAAAGTTTTTCATGATAAATATAGACTTTCTATTAAAACATTTCATTAATTGGCAGTCTTTCAAATTTTCATTGCTGGACTGATATGTATATAAAAAATAAAATAGACATTCCCTTTCAGTATATAAATTGAAGATGCATCAAAGAGTAGATTCTGTTGTTGCTTTCTCCTTGGCTAATTTTGTATGCAGCAGTTCCAAAAGTTTTCTTAATTCATCCTTTTGTTCTTTTCTAGAAAATTCCAAAATAACATCATAGTTAGCATCTGTTTAGCAAATGTAATCATTTTGTAAGAAAAGGGAGATACTTACCTTATTGGCATATTTTATTTATGTGCCAGATTGGTGTTTTAACTAAGATTAATAAATAGTTTACAATTTTTACTTTACCTTCATATTTACATGCATCTATGTTAAATATATCTTTGCACAGGCATATGACATTATATAGTCATTTTATAATACATTCGACATACAGGGTGTCCAGCGAATAAGATCCTGATTTCAAAATTAAATATCTCAAAAACAAAGATCAATAGAATTATGCGGTAAACGGTTTGTTTACTAGCTAAGCTGTAAAAATGTTGTACAGAAGTTTCAAAAATTAGTTGCAAAAACCGCTAACAGATGGCGCTGTTATCGCAATGCTTGTAAACTGCTTCAAAGTTGAGAGCCCTAGCGTCTCATTCCTAGATGGCTCCCTATTGGGAAAGTCCATTTTTTCATTGGGGTGATGTGCAGAAATGGAGACATCTGGTCACAGAATTATTGCATCAGCTTTAATTTTAGAAAATTTCAATTAATAGAATTTTCAATAAAAAGTTTAGAAATCATTATAAGAATTTTTTAAATATTTTATTAAATTCAATCTTTAATGCCATATAATTATTTAAATCAAAATGCATATATTTAGAAAAATAATTTTGTACTTTTTATTTATTTTTTATATTTTTAAATCGCGGCATAATATTTTGGTATTTTTTATACCTGAATTATTATAAATAAAAAATAATTTTTCGCTTTTGATTTATTTTTAAATCACGGCATAATACTTTGGTTTTAGCACAACACATATATTTCTTTTCTTTGTAAACAAAGTTTTAGAGACAGAAATTATGATTTAAATTATTTCTTTTTTAAAAGGAATTGATGATAAGTTATATCATCAACGCCAAAGCAAAAGTATTTTGGATGCTGCATGCCTTTCGAGCACTTCGGATCCTATCGCTAGAAGCTGCACCATATTTCTGTGCTCAGTGATAAAAAAATGAAAACCAGTTTTTAAAATTAAAATTACTTTTTTAACTTAATTAAGTTAAAAGTTAAAGTAGTAAAAAGTTAACTTAATTAAGTTTTTAAAAATAGAAACTTTATATTTTTTCATTCAAACTATTCTCTACAATAAAAAAAAATGATTTATGAATTGTGATTTGAAATATGATTTATTATATTATTGTAAATGCTCAATGATTTGTAAAAAAGGGGTTTCTTTTAGCTTAATTAAATTTTAAAACCAGAGACTTTGGATTTTTTTATTCAAACTTTTTTCACAGTTTAAAAAACATACCACAGAGATATTGGTATTCGGACCAAAGTAGCTTATAACAAAATTTGAAACAAATCTCAATTCTGTCAACACATGGCTCCGCTTCTGCACATTACCCAAATAAAATATTTTTTAAGTTCTTATATAATGATTGCTAAACTTTTTATTGAAAATTCTATTAATTGAAATTCTCTAAAATTGAAGCTGATGTAATAATTCTGTGACGAGATGCCTCCACTTTTGCACATCACCCCGATGAAAAAGCGGTCTTTCCCAATTTCCGTTCTTTTATAGAAAGCCATATAGGAATCAGACATTAGGGCTCTCGACTTCAAAACACAATTTATAGGCATTGCGATTACAGCACCATCTGTTAGCGGTTTTTGCAACTAATTTTTGAAACTTCTGTACAACATTTTTACAGCTTAGCTAATAAAGCTACCGTTTACTGCATAATTCTATTGATCTTTGCTTTTGAGATATTTAATTTTGAAATCAGGGTCTTATTCGCTGGACACCCTGTACTTACAACTCATGCAATACATACAATAGATGTTTTTTAACAAATGAAAGTGACAGCTCTGCACTCTGCACATTCCTTATTCGTGACTCTCTGCACTAATAAGGAATTTTCCATAATCTAGGTTCAAGCACAACTTAATTATGCTGTACATTCTGGCATAGAATGCACACTTGGAACAAGAAAAATGTATGAAAATTTACATATGTGCGTTATATGCTGGGTTGAAAATTAAAGAAAAGATAAGTAAATACATATTACTATCACATTTCTTTTTTATTCTATGTCCGCTCATTGTACTGACTGCCCCAGACATTCTTTGTACTTTACTTTATTTAATTTGACAAATTTACGGGTTTTTCTTTTTACAATTCAAGGCTTTATATTTTTTTGTTGCTGTAACCCAGATTTGAAAAGCATTTCTCCTTATCATTCCTTTTCCACTGCACATTGCCGTGTCATCGCAATGTTCTAAAAATAAAAACAGCGTGTTGTGTTAAAAAAACAAAGTGCTTGGAGAAAAGGCAGAAGAAAAACTCTATCTACTTCCTTACAGTAAAATAGAAGAGAAAGCCATGAATTCGGCAAGGGAAATAAAGTAAAAAGAATGTTCAGAGCAGCAAGTACAGCGCACGTACATAAAATAATAAAGAAATGTAATAGTAATATCACAATAAGCATAATAATTGAGATTTCAATAATAATTAAGAAGAAAAGAAGACATGATTTGTTTAAAAAATCAGAGTCGACAAAATTTTTCAAACACTTTGTGGAAATTCAAATAGGCTCCATCGCATATCTTGGAGGCTTATAGTTTCAAATCATAAGTGCACATTACATGGCTGGAATATATAGAGGTTAAGTTGAGGAATATTTTATAATCGGTGTCCTACTATTTTTTTAATACCAATTTTTTTTAGCAAACAAAATTACTACATCAAAAAATATATATACAATTTCCTTACGTCATTGATTTGATAATATCTTCATAACTTAAGGATTCATCCATATCAAAGGGCAGTAAATGGGACAAGAGAATTATATCTGTAAAGACAGGGGAGAAAAATAATCAGCATTATATACAATGTAAAATTCAATGAAACAGGAAACAGTATTAAACTACAGTATGGAACCATTTATCCGGAATGATATTTCTGATAGACTGGTTTCAGAATCTTTGCAGAAAAAGGTGTCATACACTGCCAGTTTGACATAGGCTTTGCTTGAAACAATTGTATAATTTGATGACAACATCTAGTATTTGAAATGAAAACATATTTAGTTGTGTTTTAGATGTTTTAATTTTTATGCAGAAGAAACAGGAGAATTTTTGTTCCTAAAGGGATTCCCATAAATTACCTTCTTTTAAACTCTGGTTAACTTTTTATCTTTCTTGCATTGATTTTTAATCCAAGTAATCTAATAATTTAAAATCAGAAATAATGTCACAACCATACATATTCCACAAAATTTATCAAATGGATGCTGCTTTAATGCACAACCAGTTATCCAGAATACATCTGACCCCAAGCATTCCGGTTAAATGGTTCTGTACTGTATTTAAAAATAGTCAAATAATTTAAAACCAGTAGACCTGTGTAAGGCTTTTCCATTATAGTCTTTAATATTATTTACTAATACGTCATTTTCATTAATTTTTAAGTAATTGCAATCTAATATATAAAAATGAAAATTTGTCTGTGTCTGTAATTCTATACAAAACTGCATTTTGGAAACCAGAATTGTGAAACGTTACATACATGTGTATTAAAACACGGCAGAGGCAACTTAAGTAATCCGGAATCGAAATAATTTATAGTTAATTTTTAATTAATAAAAAACCACCAATTTAACAGCAATTTTCTATCAAATTTAAACATTTTTTGTTATAGTAGTTGCCAAAAATAAAAAATCCAATAATGAACGTCAGCAGATAAATATATAATGTCATAAGAGTTTGAAAAAACACATTGAAACATGATAAAAACTTGATTATGGAAATATTGGCATATTTTAATATTTTGAGGTTCTCCGAATTTGTTTTTACATTTTAAAATCTATTCCATGTATATAAGTGTGTATATTAGAATTTCAACAAAGGTTTGGGTCCCTAGGAGAGTTCCTCTCATTCTTAGAGAAGAACTGAAACAAAGATGGCTTTACTACCTTTTTACCCGAATGAAAAGAAGGGTTATGTGTTTCATGCGCATCTGTGTATGTGGATTTCTTTATACCCTCGAAACATCCCAACCGCTGGATGGATTTTAATGAATGAGGTCTCTATCGACTCGTCTTAACGGCCCGAGGGTTATAGGCTAGGTTTTATTTTTATAAATTCAAAATGGTGGCCGTAAAATACAAAATAGTGGTAGAGACGAAAAAAAATTTACGCACCCTATTGAGTAGCATATCATTGGATAGGTCTTTCAAAATGAAGACGATGTTTCATTGACTATTTTACAGTCAGAAGCTCCGTTACAATATCATACAACCTGGAAGTTGTGTATGTCGGATCTCTAGCTTTACTGCAACTCTAACCATCATAGACATCTATAGACCTCATCAAAACAGCGTTTATACAATCGTTTATAACAGCGTTTAACAATACAAGTAAATAAAAAAAATAGGTAAGTAATATAAACAAGTAATATAAAAAAAATATTTTAAGTCAATTCCTACTTAGGTCAATAACAGAATTTTTTTTTTCTCCCTTGCTTCTTTCGTCATGAGTGGCGCTTAAAATGCCTTGATCAAGAAGAGGGCTCTCTCGGTCTTAAAATACCTTGATCAAGAAGAGGTCTGTCTCGATTATTGAAAATTAATTAATTTAATTTAATTAAGAATTAATATTTGAAAAAAACTGGATTAACATCAAGTGTGATCCACTACAAGTTAAAAAAAAATTATTTGAGCTTGATTAGATGAATAATAAGTATTTTGTTAACAATTGAAAATTTGAACAAGATATATATAGGGAGAATGGGAGCTAATAGTAGGAATTTAAAAAAAATAGTTTCACATTGATGAGAAATAATTAGTTCGCTTTTTACGCAGTCGGGTTTTTTGATTTTTTAAATTTAATTGTTTATTTTATTGTTTTTTTTATGCTGTATGTTTAATTTTGAAATTGATCTTTAAAAACATTCTTAAAATTGTGGGCAACACCAGCTACTTTAGCTAGTTTCTAATAAAACAACATATTTTAATGAAATGTAAGTGCACTTTGCCAAAAACCTTTTGTATAATACCTCATTCATCATGTGCATAGAAAAAAGGATTTTGATATTTGAATTAATATATACTATTTTTGAAAGTATAAGCAAATTGAAAGGGAGTATCATGAATAAATTCAAAATATGCTGTTGGATGATTAACAATGAAAAATTTGTTTGGGAAACAGCAACCACTTGTTTTTTGAAAGAGAAGAGAGAAGCATGTCAATTTTCATCTAGATTCATACCCATTTTAATCCTCCTCACTCTGTGTTTCCTTTTCTTTTTTTTCTCTCTCCTGTATCTCTTGTTTTAGTTTTTCATGATGTATTAGTGCCACCCCTCCTTTCATAAACCCACCTCCACCCATACCTCTATTAAAAAAATATTTGCTTTTATAAATAAGAATGCATTCGTAAAAACACATAAAATTGCTAAATGGTACATGCAACAAGAACCTTTTTATGAACTTATACAAATAAATACGATTATAAAAATATAATATCTACATTTCAAACTGCTTCTGCAGTTGTTCCCGAGATAAAATATGATGTTTAAGTGATCTAAAAACCTAGAAACAAAAGTGTCCTGTATGAAAGACAATTTGTTGAGCCTTGACCAACTACCTGCTTAGAAAACTGAAGCCATGCCATCCAGTGGGTACACCAGAAAAATTCAAATGAAATAAATTTTTATATGAATCGAAAGTTCGAATGCAGATCATCAGATGTCACCATCTATGAACAGGGAAATGGATTATGTTCAAACATGTTCATTGTGAAAGTGGGAAAAATACGACAATTTTTACAAATATATTCTTATTTATAATATTTCATGGTGCAATTGTCCAACCTATGTTAGTGTTTACTTTTGTTAGTCAATAACGTTTTTAGGCTATAGGTTTCATGGAGCTGAATTTTTGTGTTTTTAATTTTTTGAGTTTTTCGCTCTTACTAATATTGCTTTCACATAACCTCAACCCAGGAAAATTTGATAAAGGTAAATAGAGTTTTTTAAAAAGGGTTACATTTTTTATTGTGATTTTGAATAATTCAATAATAATATAGTTATTACAAAAGGAAATTTTACTTGTAAGTGTTTTTCATTGAAAATAAGTCTGTGACACCATTTGGATTGATGCTGCATTGACATCTTTGCCAAGCAAATTAATTTTGCTCCCAAATAGACTATTTAGACAGATGAATCCCAGCTAAATAGCTAATAAATATAATGGTCAATAATAAGAAGGTCAAGTGCAATTTTTCGTAAAAATAATACTGTTTCATGTTAAATGGTTGAACCTGTTGACCCCACCCCTCTTTACCCACATGCTTTTCTCAGCTGGTCTGCCATGTACCCCTTGGGGCATGCATAACCCAGTTTGGGAACCACTGCTCTAAACTTGATTTTTTAAGGGAGAGTTTAATTTTTGGTTTGTTCATATTTTTAAAGTTCAGCTGTCTGAAAGACAAAAGTGAAATGATACAATAATCTTGGGGATAAATTAGAACAGCACCTCTCAACCTTTTCTCTCTCCTGTATCCCTTATTTAGGAATTTTATTTTTGAGTACCCCCCCTTCTCCAATACCTGTAAAGAAAATATTTCTTTGCATTTATAAAGTTCTTTTGTTTCTAAATAATCAAATGAGTCAAATTAACTTAGCAATATTTCGTCCTTTTTGTCTTTTATGATAGCCGATGAGCATAAAAATAAATCAAAATATCTTTATAATATTTCTTTAATGACATTAAACTACGATGACCTCAGTTATTCAAATTATGTAATTTCATTGTGATTTTTGAGCTTGTTTCATGGAACACAGTTTTTTAAAAATCAGATTCCAATCACTATAAATATAAAATTTAGGCGAGAAAAGTCGTGGTTCTGATTCAGAAACTTTAATAATCAGATTAATATAAAAAACAGAACATATTTAGATATAACAATATAAAAATGAAAGAAGCCTCCCGCCTCAAAAAGAAAAAAAAAATGTTATTGACAAATATGGTACTGAATAAAAAAATGATTGAAGTACAGAAAATCGTGGCACCAAGAACATATCATGAACTTAAATCTAATGCAGTGTTTACAATGGCTTATTTTACAGGTTTTCATACAATGCATAACATGACAAATACTTTTAAGTTTCAAGATTGCATTGCAAAAAATTTGACTTTAAACTTCTCAAAAAGCTATAAATCACATAAGATTGTTTAAACAGACAACAGTTTTTGTACTGGGAAAAAAAGTATGAAAGAATCTTACCATCTATTTGTGGATCAAATTTCTCTTCTGTCATGACAGAAATGGCAAAGAAGACAACAGGTAATAAAGCTATCACCTTCATTTTCATAGGAAAATTTTAAAGTTTTCCTAAAAGTAGAATGAAACAAAAATTTACTAAACATACATTTTTGAGATTAATGGGCAAGGTCCTTTAAAAGTTCCCCTAAAAGTGGTCCTTTTCAATGGTGAACATAAAAGTTTTTTCTAAAAAAAATATTATTATATACTTTTAAATTATTTGTTATATTTATTCAATAATATATAATATTTAGTTCATCACAATTACTAAATAGATTTTTTTTAGTATATCTAACATTTTACCTATTTATTCTACACAGAGTAAACGAAGATGCCATTTTGATTTCAATATATGTTTATATTAGGAAGTAAGTATAACGGTTTATAAAACATTAAAATAAAATAGATGCCACAGTTTGCTCATACTTGATTTTTTTAAAGTTAAATAAAGTTTATTAGTATATCACACAAGCATACACATATATATATGTAATATCTTTGAACCAAAATATATCTTACAAGTTCACATACCAATATTAACTGAAATTGTTAATGAAGATGGCATATAATTAAAATTCTAAGATAATAGAAGAACTTGAAACTAGACGTTACAATAGAAGCATTTTGAATTTACAAAGGAATGTGATATGCTGCATTGATACAGAAAACAATAATAGTATTGTATAAAATATATTTAAATAAATACATAATATATATATGTATAGTTATATCGAGTTTATCTGTAGTGTCATAAGTAAATACTTTTACTTTAGTGTCAATTTATATTGAATAATTTTTAATAGCCATTATGCCCGATGTCCTAAAATGGATTGAATGATTTTAAAATTTAGTAACACGACATTTTACTTAACCATCCTGCAAGAAGTTCTTTAATAGCTGTCATCATTATCAAGTTATTGAGTTTTAAAATAAGTCAGTTAATTTTAGGACACCCGGTATATGAAAAGTATTAAAATCCCCTTTTAAATCTAAAATTAAAATTAATTATACCAATTAAATATTTATAACTTGTAATGCCTAATTCCAAATCTGCTCTTTTTAAGTTGTTTTCCTAGCCCCACAAATATTATGAACCAGGTACCGAGTATCTTGTTCCATGTTGCAATAGGAGTTTTATCTGGAAGCAGTCAGGCTCGGACTGGCCCATCGGCCCTCGGGCCGATGGGCCGAGGGTGCGCCCTGGTCCAGGGAAAACTTCGCGCCCCTAAGTGCCCAAGCCGCTCCAATAATTTTTCACTGGTTGTAGACATACATTCTGATTAGCGTACTAAATTTCGAGAATTCGTTTAGCGAGTAATCAACAATCACTAGACAGACAGCACAAGATAAGTATTTTTTTTTTTTTTTTTTTGAATTATCGTAGCAATTTCAAGATCGGGAACCAAAAAGTACATCTTTGCATGCGATTGAAAGATAAAACATGCACCCAACGAGAGCTGTAGTAGCCATGGCGCCCTGGACTTAATTTCTTTCATCGCTTTTTTGAATGATATCTTTTAGATTTAAACCAAATATTTTGCATACTTTCAGTCCTTTTTCTTTTAGTACTTTGCGCCGGCCTCCTTTATAGCTGCCCCTGAATGTACCTATAATCGTGCTTTTTAAAAGCAACTTGAGTGAAAAAAAAAGAGAGAAGTATATCAAAAGTCAAAAAACTTCATTTTGTTGTTGATTGGAAAACACAATCTTTTTCTTTTCGGGGAATACAAAGTTGATGATACTTTTAGATTACAATCCTGCAAGCTGTGGGATCTCGCGGGCAGCGTTTTCTCATTCACAGAATCTACCATCATTTTCGGATAGTAATTTCGCGCATAGTTTAGGAGTAATCAGTGAAAATACATAAAAAAAAAATACATATGCATCGAAATGAGAACCTTCTCAAAACTCTCAAGTAGGGAAACTTAAATATTTCCCTTCCCTTGATCTATAACAATGGTAAAAGTTTTGAAAATCATGGGAAGAGTGTGATGAGAATAGTGAATTTACTAAATTATTTAAGCGATTTTAGACTAGCAAAGCGACTGTTTTAGGGTGTACTTTTTCTGTAGAAACTTTTTTATAAAGTGATATCAATTCAGCTCTTTATGGATGCATAAAGTCATTTTTTAAGGATAAAAAATACCAATTGCTTTCACAAGCAAGCAATTTTCACATTCAAATAGCCCTATATTTCAGCATTCCAATACCATGTAATATGTGGTAGTTTTATAAAAGAACAAAAGAAGCATGAGATTTAGTTTTCAAAATTTCTATTGCCATGCGGAGAGTATATTTTTGTTTTAAACATAAATGTTTTATAAACGAAGTTTACACACTGAATGTTTCTTGTGTGTGTTGAAGGAGATACCTGCAGATACCACATTTAAAAATGCTACTTGGTTAATAATATCAATAGTAATAAAACAGTAGTAAATAAAAAGTAGTTGTTCTCAGATTGCAACAGAAATTAAATTTATGAGATTTTTAACTAACTTGATATTACATTAAGCCCGTCGCAGCACCGTGACAACTCTGTTTGGCGCCTGGTGCGAAAAAAACTTGTTAGCTTTTCTAAAGAACCTCAGTGCATCAATGGTGATCAGAAAAAAAAAATGTGGTTACTCCTAACTAATTCTGCTAAAAATAATCGTAAAAAAATATGTAGGTACCAATCAACTGGAAATAATACCTACTAGTTTATTGTTATGTATAAAATATGTTTCTGAAGTCATCTACTTATTAAGAATTGCACCAACTTTGAAATTTCAAACAATAACACTCATTTTTGACACCTTATTTGAGTTTCTTGGATCGAGACAGCCCGGAAAAAGACATATTTTATGTACATTATCTTAAATCTTGTTGGGGTTAGAAGAGTTTAAATTTGAGTATGGTAAAGCTAAATCCATTTGAGAAACTTAATTTTTATCTTCATAAAAATTATCTGATTGATTTTTTATTAATTAATTAAAGATATACAGATTAATTAATTAATTATACAGATGCAGATTTATTAATTAATTAAAGTTATACAGATTCCCAAACTTATTCCAGACTTTTTTTTCTATTCAAACATTTTTCTTAGTTAGAAAGCTATTACTAAAGTCATATTAAAAAATATATATAAGGAACAAACCACAATTGTTAAAACATCGATGTGTACAGCTCATTTAAATAATTAATTTTCGAGATATGGAGAACATTTTCCTTTCCATAATTTAAGGGGGTCATATTTCGCTATCAAAGGTACCACAGAAAAAAGTCGTAAAAACTTACCAGAAATATTTTGTAGGATTTTCTTTGATGTAAAATAAGTTTTTAATAAATTTATAACACTTGTAAAATTTTTCTGGTGACTAATTGAGAGATTTTGGTACTTTTTCTTGTAAGATCTTCAATTTATTTTCTGAAATTTAAGGATAAACCCCTAACGCATTTTGTTTTATAAATGTATTAAGTATTAAGAAAAGCATATAAACTATATCTCTCTCCTGGCTAGAAAGGAACTCAAATAGGGTGTCAAAAGTGGATGTTACCATTTGAAAAATCAACATTAGTGTATTTTTTTATATGTAGACAGCCTCCAAAGCAAAATTTATGAAAAGCATTTAATAGTAAATATTATTGCTAATCAATTGGTATCCTATGACTTTTTTATACAGTCATTTTCAAGAAAATTGGTAGGGGTGATCACTTTTCTTTCTGCAAGGTGTCTACAAGTAAAAGAAGAAAATGAGAAAGCTCTAGTCTTGATATCAGTAATCTACTACAAGGTAATCTGTGTTCAACTTGCTGGAGTTTTAGATGTTATATGATTTGTTTTACAAAATTGCTTAGTAGGAATTGCTTGTGTAGGATTGATGGAGCTTTAAACATGCACGAAGAATATAGCGAAGTCTTCTATCCAGAGTTAGAGATATAATTTAAGCCATTATCATTTACTTGGTGCTATGCGAGTGTGTTAAACCTCGTCAAACCAGATACAACACAAGCAAGTAAAATTGACTTGATTCGCTAAAATTTTTGCGCCCTCTGAAAATCCAAGGTCTGTGCCCTTTACACTGACCCAGTCCGACCCTGGAAGCAGTACCCAAATAGCATGAACATTAGCAGCAAGTTTGATTTTTTCTGATATTATCTTACCGTAAAAAATTTGAATTGAGAAATTCGCAGGAAATCTCCCGCAAGGTATACTATTGCCCACTTGCATGAGTCGTTTGTTGTGAAACTGGTGGAAAGACTGTCTTTAATTCACGAAAGTGACGAAAGCAAAAAATCCCTCTGTTGAGAGAATAGACAATCAGCAGAAATTGCTGTAATTTTATTCGGTTGGCACCGCTTTTTTTAAACGCTATACTTATCAATTACCAAAAAAAGGCTTTAACTGAAAAGTACAAATATTGCCGTAACTTGTTTATGGTGATAAGAGCGATGCAAGCACCTTCTGACGCATCAATGCACCAGATGAGGTCTATGGACCCCTTCGAAGGGGTTAAATTTATAGTGTAACATTTGTAAACAGATAGTGTGACATGGAAAGATAACTACTTTGCAGTATTTTTTATTACTAGTTTGCCGTTAATTTGCAATAAATTTGATACAGCTTGAATTTAACTTGTACGACAAGTTAGCTGCAAGTTTAAAGTGTGGTGACTTCGGCGTTTGCGTTATCTTGCTGCAGTCTTGTTATGAACTTTCAGTCTTGTCATGCTGAGCTTGCTGCAACTTTGCAGGTTTTCAAAGCAAAACTGCTGCAAATTTTCTGCAAACTAAAAATGCTATGTAGGTATGACATTGATAAACTGAATGTTTGTGCTCCTGATCCTGAATTTGATAGAGAGAATTTATTTTATGTTAGTTTAACTCGGGAATGGAAAATTATCGACCTTCTTGAGCTTTTCTTGCCATATGGAAATGTATATATTAATTGGTTAGATGATGTCTCTGCAGTGGTTGCACTGGAGAAAAGAGAAAATATTGTCCTTCCAAAAAGTCAAATGCTTCCTGTATCAATTAAAATCTCTGTGAGTATTAGGTTTTTTCAAATACAGTATAACCCCGAAAATCCGGCATCGTCGGGACCGACACTAAGACGGATTTTTGAAAATTCCAGATTTCTGAAAGAATATATCAAAAGTACTTCCGATGTTCTTAATGGTGCCTTTAATCCCATTTTAATTCATAAGCAACTGGTAATTATGTGAGACAAAGATAAAATTATTATTAAAAAAAATTATTAAAAAAAAGACCTTACATTTATTGATATTTTCTATGTTCGATAAAAATTCTAATAAACAGTAAAGTCGTTTTTCCTCATGTAATTTCCTAAACATTGATGTCAATTTTTTTGTCCGTTGTTTAACAAGTTTTTCTTGTATTTTATGCAAGCGTAGAATATCTATTTCGGAAATACAGCCTTGTTTCTCTAAAGCAGATATTAATTCTCCAGTCAAATACATGCATTTTTCCTGTGACGCATTTTCGTCTGCCGGTTCCCCGTCCCCTGAGTTGCTACTAGCATCCTGGTAGCAGCTATTTAGACGTTCTGTTGTTCAAGAAATTAGACGCCTCTGGTAAATGAAGAAAACACAATTTGTCCTAGTCAATTAATTCTTTTTCGTACTTTTACTTTTAATCTCGAGGTTTTTATTTCATAAACAATTGTTATTTTTTCTTTCTCCCGTAAGTTGGAAATGTAAAAAAAAAAAAGGGGGGGCGGGAGGAAGGCTTAAGGGAGGATGACTTTGATGCCAGATTTATGAATTTTCCGAATTTTTGATGTCGCACTGTAGTAATTTAATAGATGGTAGAGGACCACTGATTATCCTCAATCATATGAATAACTCTTTTTTTTTTTTTTCTTTTTTTTTTTTTTTTGTTGTTGTTACATAGCATTTTTATCATCTGAGCTCTTCAATTATATTTCCGAAATTTAAAGAAGCATTTATAAAAAATAAAGTTTCTGTAACTACCACTGATTTTCGGAAACGTTTCCGATTAGTTTTAATAGTATACTAGCTGTTTAACCGGTCTCCGCACGGGATTTCATGAATTTAACTCTAAAACCAAAATAAAATATAACTATTCGATATAGAAGAATATTTTTCTACTACTGTGCATTTTTTTAATGAAATTTAATGTATCATGTTGCTATGGCAGCAGGCGATAAAACGATATCTTTTGAATAAGGGAACAAATAGAATAAAAAGTTTTGATGTTTGTGATAAAATGTTTTTATTTTTTAAAAAAGGTAATAATTAAACGCAATTAAATAATCTCTAATTATTTGCATGCGAGGTAAAAGAATTGTCGCAATACCCACTACAGCTTCTTAGTATTGCAGCATGGCGTACGTAATATTTATATCTCACATTGCAGTAAACATTTAGAACTGGTTAGAACTCGCGAGATTACGGGTTGAACATGAAAAAGGCAAAAATTCGTCAAAAACATAAAATAAAAAAATGTATTTAAAATTTTCGAATTTTTTGCCCCAATCGTTCATGGGCCCCCCTACCAGCAACCCGTGTGTCAAATTTCATAGCCCTGCGCCCTGTGGTTTCCGAGTTTTTGAGGTTATACAGATATGCGCACGGATTTTAATAGGGTAGATTAATGAATTTTCTCAACGCGCAATACAGATTTTTCGGATTCTATCACTTTTCAAGTAAACATTTTCATGTTCAACAAACCTGTTTTACATGGCATTAACGTTAAAATTAATACTATTTTGTTACTCTTGCATGTGTAAATTCAATTACGCCGCTGAAAATGTTTGATTTGAATGATTTGCTTATGAAAATGTTTGCATCGGTTTGAGAAAATTGATTAATACTCTATGAAAACTACCCAGAAACGTTTCCGAAAATGCGTGGCACCAAAATAATTTTTTTTTTACAAATGATTTTTTAAATCTCGAAAATAGTATGAATAGTATAAATAGTTTCCAGTTCTATAAGGATAAAGAACCGTTTTCCTAATCATGGGTCACTCTTAAGAGGTTATTGTACATTTTCGTTTGCGGTTATATTATATTTTCGTACATTAAGACAGATGGCTAATTCCATGAAGGCTTTGTCATGTCTGTCACGTACTACGATTTTTGGCTACCAGTATTTTAAAACGGAAAAATTTGTCTTATTTTATCGGAGATATCTCATCAATTGAATAGCAGCAGAATTCAAAGCTTAAATCTTAATTTTTCAGCATCAGAATTTACCCTTATTTTCAAAAGAAAGTCATGAATATGTTTCACATGAAAAAAAAAAAAAACTATATAATTGAATATTAATATGTGTGTATATGTGTTCATTTTTATACAAAAAATGTCGTTTACGAAAAAGTAGTTTACAAAATATAATTGTAAACTATTTTTTCATAATTGAATTAAAATGTGCATTAATTTTCTTTCAGTTCGGGTTCGAGTTGAAGTGTATCGAGTTCGGGTTGACTTTAACCAAAAATTTCGGGTTCAACCCGAATCACAATTTAACCCTATTTTTCAAAGAAAGTCATGAACATGTTACACATGAAAAAAAAAAAAAAAAAAAAAAAAAAAAAACTACATAATTAAATATGTGTGTATATGCGTCCACTTTTATACAATAATCTTTCACTTTTATACAATAATTCCACAATAAATATCAAATAGGTTCTCAGGCATTCATAATAGTTGACAAAGGATATAATGCATTTTAAATGTAAAGAATCGCAAAAAATAACTATCCGAACAAATGTATTTATCTTTTTGAAAGTTAACATTTATAAACCAACCAACCAAAGATATCTAATTAATTATATGACCTTCTCTTTTTCTATCGTTCGTTAAGAAACAGCATAAAGTATGTTATGTTACATTCCACTTACCTCAGATCAAATTAAATTTTGAAGATTAAACAGGTTTTGTTACAATTTATAGGCACATGCTGTGGAACGTCTGTAAAAGAAAAATATCATGTATTTTCTCTATATAACGTCCTTGAATGTTTATAGCATTCCACTGATGTAACATGTGGCATCCAGATTTTCTTGTATGATCAAACAATCAATCAAATTTTAATAGAAAACATTTTTTTATAAAAATAATGTTTGAACATTATAAAGAAATTAAAAAAAAAAAAAAAACGAAGTTTTAAATACATTGTACAAAAAACCTCTGAACATTTGCTATATTTAATTTCCAATTGTCCATCAATACAAAATCTTGTGAGTGATGTTCGAAGCAGTCGGCAGTGTAATGCTACTTAAATTTCAGAATTATGTGCTTATATATATTTATATCTCATTTTGAATTCTGCGTCACAGAAAACATAAACATATTAAAATGCTTAAAAAAATTTTCTTAATAACTACACAAGGAGAGATTTCAAATAATTAAAGGTTACAAAAGTCAAAAGATTTGAACTATGCAAAACAAAAAGTGAAATTTGACATTTCGTCAAAGCCCAATAAGTCAAAGAGCAGGGCTGCGGAGTCGGACTCAGGCCCATTTCTGAGCAAAAGAGTCGGAGCCGGAGTCGCTAAAAAACAAGTCGACTCCGACTCCAGCTTTTTTGTTTGACAGTTTGAAGTGAAATTAAACCAATGGCTGATCCAAGGAGGAGATCACGGGGGTCATAACCCCCCCCCCCCCTCAAATTCAAGCAATTTTTAAAACAATTTTGGGCGGAATTGTTAATTTCTTTCTGATAATTTCAACAGAAACATAAATAAAAAATACCGGCTAAAATGTTTATCTAACATGACTACGTCGGGAGATATACATACATCATACTTCATACATCCCTCGGCCTCGGACAGATAGCAGCACTGCCACTATTGAATATTTCTATATTGGGTTTGTGCAATTAATTATTTACAAAGATAAAACAAAAAAATAGCAAATTTCTCTTGAAATTTGATAGAAGTGTACGACAAATATTTGTTTTAAAAAGTGTGATGAATAAAATTAAATAAAAGTCGCCAGTTGCAGCAATTTCTATACAAAAATAAATTCGTAGTCAAAGGATTAATCGATTCAATTACTCGATTAAACCACTTCATATTATGGCAATAACGAACGTGATAAAGATGAAACTTTGAACCTATAGACTCTATTGTTTCTTTGATAATAACCTGTTTAAAGGATTTGATTCAATTAGTGAATATTAAATACGTAACTATTTTACTTTTTAATAGGATAATTTAAAAGTAGGAAAAAAATCTGAATCGAATTCAATATTTCCCAAAATGTTTTTTTTTTCCAAAGACACTTTTCAAATTTAATCTTTCGTAGTTTTTGGAAACTAGCGGAGTTTCAGCTCCCTACCCCCAACCCCTCGTGTTTACGCGATGGGCCATATGTATGCATGTGGGCAAGAACATCGATATTTGTATTAAAAAAGAGAGAAACTTGATTGCACAAGAAGGAAAGAAAATCTGTGTTGTTACATTACAAATAAGTCAGTAAAATAATAGTATTTTGTCAGAATCATCATTACCAACAACCTCTTAATAATTAAAATTCAGCAACATTCCCAGATTAGTTATGCGCCTAATGCTGCCTAGGATGTATAACTATGTCAATAGATTGAACATAAGCTAGAAATATTCTATTCCAGAACGTCCAGAACTTGCAACGAACATTTTTTGATAAAACACTTTACATTCTATAAATAAGTATATTTACACATATAAATTTTATTATGAAATAAATAACTCACAACAAAATGAAAAATAAAATTTTAGCTATTTTGTATTAATTTTGTCTTTCGGGCGTGAGGCCTTCCTAGGCGCGAGGCCCTGTACGGCCGCACCTGTCACACACCCCTAAGGACGACTCTGTTTCGACGACTGTACATACAGAACCTACGAGTACATTAGCAGGCTTTGATAGCCTGTGACCTGAAAAGAACCAAAAGAAAAATTTATGAGTCAATTGTTGCCACCATTAATATGATGTCAACGTTACTCATGGACGTGTTTTTGTTTTATAATATAGATATTAGACTAAATCGCTATCCCAAAACTCAGGGGCTTGGGGCAATTGCCCCTTTCTGGATTTTCAAATTAACTATTTTTTTTTCTCTGGTGATTAAAAAAATAAACAAATAAATAAATAAATAAAATGTATTTTTCTCAAATAATGTAAATCAAACACTAAGAGAGAAAGTAAAGATAGCAAAAACGCTTTTTACTAAGATAAAAAAAAAAAAAAATCGGGATAAGGGGACTCTGCTTTCCTGAATCACCCATGGAAGATAATATTTAGCCGTCTCTCTTTATACATTAAGTGTTAAAAAAATTACCTTAAGGGGTATCAGGACTCTTAAAGCTTCAAAATTTTCAAATTTTTATTTGTTTAGATGTTAAACTCCTATCTTTTTTTTAACATTCTTATATATTTATTTCCTTGAAATTTCCATTAGAACAAAAATTATGGCTTTTAGAATAATACGCGCGAAATAGCTGAAGCGGCATTTCCGAAACTTTGAAGTCATTTTTCTCCAAGTGACGTTTTTGGGCATAACGTGCAGGATATCTCAAAAACTTCTGAATATTTTTCATGAAAATTTTAAAACATATGTTTCATGTTAGTCTGTATAAACTGAACCTAAAATTTCCAAAATTTTGTATAAGCTAAATACAACTTTGTATTAAAAATATAAAAATGCTTTAAATACAAATTTATTTAGGTTCAGGGTAATTATTACAATATGAAGTATATTTAGACACACAAAAAAATTCCGTCTAGTTGCAAAATTTATTTCGTAATCCTGCGCGTAAGCTGTCATACCCATTTTCTGCTCGACAAATGTCTGACAATTTGAAGCCGCCTGTAAATACTAATTCTGTATCTTACAATTTTTTAAATGCATGAAATGAAAAAAACATACTTATATCTTTCATCCCAATTTTTAAAAAATTCAAAATCATATGCATTTTGAGATATTAAATGTTGACGATGCCACTTTTTTCCAATTTTAAGAGTCCTGAGACCCCTTAAACGAAGGAAGTGTGGAGTCAAAAAAGTAATAAACTGTTTAAATTCTTCATTTTTTAAGTTTATTTTTGGATTTATAATGTATCTTATTTGTTACATTCTATTAAAAGAATGATAAGTTTTAAAATTGTCTTGCGGGTGGAGTTCTAGCCCTTTTTTTTTTTAATTATAAAATGTATATATATTTTTTATATATATACAAATGTATATTAATTATATAAAATTATATATAAAAATGTATTTAAAAAAAATAAAATAAAGGATGGCCTTGGCAGCGGACTACAGACACATCGCTACTAACACATTCAGTATTGAATTTAGGGTGGGGGAGGGGAACACCTCCTCGAACTGTCGAAAATCTCCCACCCGGAAGATGTGAGATTTTATACCCAGTAATGGTCTATTGCAATTTCCTTTCCGGAACTGCAAAAAATCCTCCCCGAGAAAAAAGGCTGAGTTCACATTCGACACATTTATTCCAAAATCTTACCCCCCCCCCCTCCCCGCCCCCCTGGAATTTGTTCTACGGGCACCCATACTAACACTGCAATAACCTAAAAAAAGGATAAAAATACTTTTCGTGGAAACAGCACCTCCGGGAATCGAACCCACAACCTTCGGATTCAAAATGATTTGAAAATATGATATTTTCAAATTTATTTTTACATTATTTACATTGTCGACGAAATCGATATGTGGATGTAGTCAGTAAAAAGTTACACGACAGATGTAACGGACCCAAGACCAATGTCAAAGACACGGCGACTTATAGAGTCAGACGAGGTTACCGCTCGGCTATGCCTGTATACCTATATACAAATTAAGATAGTATTTAAATTTTTCTCTTGCATATGTGTTGCCATCTATTTTATGAAGAGATTGTATTTTTTTAGATTAAAATAGAAATAAAATATGTAGTTGCTTGCATAATCAATAGATAAATTTACACTGAAACAAACTATAAGTTTCATACAACTAAATCTACGTTTCGTACTCTAAAAATGATTCATAATGGAGATAAAAGACTAACGAATCGGATATCGTGAAAGATATTGAGAACATTACATACTAATATATTTTTTCACATATTTTTCCTCTTTGTAAAATCTTATGATGCTTTAAAAAATATATATATATGTAGGTGTCCATCCAAATATATACTGAAAGTATTAATTTTCTTTCTCATAAAATAGTTTTTCAGTTTATATTAAAATCGAAATTGTCAAAACTTAGGAAGATTTATTTTGTTTGAAGTTTGTCATTGTATGGTGCTGCCATCTATTAGATATTTATAAACAAAACTCATATATTTATTTCATGATGTTTATTAACTTAAGTCTGTTAAGTCAGTCAACGTCCGAATCCCCCCCCCTCCCCCCGCTAATGTTTGAACTTATAGCAGCAGCAGGGCTTAGTTTCTAATAAAAAAAAGCACCAGAGCCCTAATATTCTAAGGTACTGCCGGGACTAACAACTGTACCGTTCCCCCCTCCCCCTCACCTGTCACTCCATTCTGTATTTCATACATTATTTGCAAAATTTAAAGCTTTTTTTTTTTCTTTAGCAAAATAAACATTTTAAATACTATCAGCATACCCTTAGCTGTCAAGTATTCCACATTTAAGTTATTACTCCTTCCGAACAGCAATCTTTGCCTAATTTTAATGTTAATTAATAGCAGAATTCTGCAATAAAAGGTAAGGATTACGATTCGGAAATAAAGTTAACAAAAAAAAGGGATAGTTCGGGTTCGGAGCTATTCATGAAATTGATGAAAAAATTTTGATCATTTTTTGATCAATTTGAAATCATTTTTGATGAAAAAATGAATGAAATTTACAGAAATTAATATTTATATGCTGAAGAACAATGTTTTTCAATTTCCTATAATAATTTCCTATATTCCTATCTTAAACTATAACAATCTTTTGTGGTGAGTCCCTGAAAATAAGATTAAATTAAAAATTTGGCACCGTTATCGGAAAGATTCGAGGCTTTTATAGAAAAAGAGTAAACACTGCTCAATTGCTTTCTATCAGAACAACAATTCATGGTAATTATATCTACTTACAACTTACAAATGAAAGTGACTTCGTAAATGTACAGAGCAGAGCCTTAGCATGGGTGGAGTTTGATACAAAATAAATAGAAAAATTCCTAATGCGATTTTTATACTCGTACTTAATAGAGAACAAAAAACCTCAAACAAACAAAAGCTGATGCTCGTTGACTAAAAACAGAAAATATTATTTTCAGGTTAGACATCTAAATAAAAATAAAATAAACCAGCCAATTAAAAGTTATCTTACTGTCACAAAAGAAACTCGAACTGAAAGCAAATTCACTGTTCAGTCTCTTGAGTGGCGTCGTTTTCAACACGTCGGTCGCCGCCATCAATTTGCAAATATGACTAGAATAGAAAAACGCGATCTCTGTTTTTCTTCAGTCTGATCAAAGTAGCATTAAAATGATTTGAAATAGAATATAATACGTACTTTTGAAGGAGGAAAAGTTTTTTTTTTCCTTTTTAAATACATGAATAAATAAAATTTTGAATGTAAGACAATTGAATGTAAGCTTGAGTCAGTCCAAGCCCCAAAACTGATATAAAAACGGAGGCCGTTTCATCTCCACTTCCTCTACGTGTGCGACACATTACATCACATATAAGTGTTTTGAATGAAGAAGAACGCAAAAGCTTGGAGATGGGAAGGAAAGGAACGGATAATTTAGGCTTCGGTTTTTAGGAAGCCCTATTGCACTGGGCTCCGGAGCCTGTATATATGAGCTCCGGTGAATTACGACCAATATTTAAATATTTACTAAAAACAGAGAAGTACCGGAACTGGGCTCCGCCGCAAATTAAGCCCTGTTACAGCCCCAAAAGGATAAATGTGGTTTTCTAGAAACGCTGTCATTTAAATCAGTACCGTAAGTATCTCGGCAACAAATGAAACATTGTCTTTCTCTCCCCCCCCCCCCACTTTTTTTTGAATGCTTATATATTTTCCTAGTCCTTTACAGGTCAATTTTAAATACATGAATGTAAAAACAAACAAACAAACAAACAAACAAAAAAAAACTAGAAAACAGTAATTCTGCTTTTTCAGAATTTAGTGTTGCCCCGATGAAAAAAAAAATATATATGTATATATAAATAGCACAAAACATATTTCAATTTTAAGACCTTAAAGCACACACTTTTATTTTTTGTAAAATGACGTCATTCGCATCCGCTTAAGAATTCCACATTTACGATCCACTCTTAAACATCTACAGTAAAACATTCATAGGATGTCACTATCGCAAAATAATACACAAATGCAGCAAAAAGATGCCGTCATTAAAGAAACTCGACAAAAAAAAAAAAACGACTATCTAATAATTCATAGGCCTTCATTTGTTTGTAACATTTCGACGATTCAGTAGATGTAGACGATTTCAGTCATGACGTCAGTCAAGACGTTTTGGTTGGAAACTGACTCCAAACAAACGGTTGCTATTTTGTATTTTCTATTTTGTTTATGTGTTGCAGCTATATCTTATATCTATATCTCACATCTAAGTGTGTTAATACTTGATATGTACTGGTAACATTTTTTACGATTTATATTTAAAAAGAAATGACGCATGGCAACCGTTTGTTTGGAGTCAGTTTCCAACCAAACCGTCATGACTGGAAGCGTCTTAATTGCGTATAGATACTTAAAATTAAATATAGTTTATAATAGCTCCATGTTTTCACAGAAATTATTCGTTTATATTTTTTTCAAAATAACACGTATTTTAATTACATTTACTTTCGGTTGTTATGAGAAAGTCCAACAAAAAGATGTAATTGCTATTTTTCAACTATTTTCCCTTTATTTTCCACATAAATGGAGTACTTGAGTTGCCAAAATTAAACAAATGGTGCTAAAAACTACAAAAAAATTAATGTTTCAAAAATAAATGGAGATGCAGTTTTCAAACAAATTGCATTTAAAAGTACATTTTTTTCCCAATATGATGGTATAAAAATTGAAAATGTGCGATACTTAGAAATTAAAAAAATTACTATAGAGCATTTAATCGTAATGCTTTGTTTTACGGCTAGCTTCTGTAACGTAACGTTATTTTTTGGAGACGGCACAAAATAAGTTGGGAGAAAGAAATAGCATACCGTACCGGGGGCTAAAAAAAAAGATTAAACAATATCTACCCAGTGAGATATTCAATGGGAGACAGTTCCTTCCCTTGATGAAATAGTCTTAATTTATTTTCTGTCAGAGTTTAATTATTTTAAATCACTTGAGAAGAATAAATTTTACTTTTATTTTCAAATTCAAGAGAAACAAAATAAATTTAGTTAATGGAAATTAAAATATTATGGGGGAAAATTGCCTACCCCTGTCTCTATCATTCGAAAAAAAATTATGTGTTTACTCCTCCTAGGCTACTCCTCTGGATCACCGCAATTAAGAAAAAAAAAATATGTTAACATATTCTATAATTATGAAATTATATTGCATAAACAATGAAGTGAAAGTAATCATGAATAAATCTCTAAATATAATAAAATAATGTATGTGTGTTTATGCATGTGCGTGTGAACCCAAATTTATACCTCTAAAAGACCAATTTTCGAATTTTATTATTCTTTTTTTTTTTTTTAAATAGAGTTTTATGACTTTTATTTATTATTTTAATAATAATTATTAATAATAATTTATACTTTTGTGTTTTTTCAACGCTCTAAGTACCAAACTTACACAAAGTGATGTAGAAGAAATAGATGTAATATGTACTGAAAAGTCTCTTCCCTATGCTAAAATAAATAATGCCTAATAGGCATTATTTATTACGCCATATTCTACAATGTAGAATTCAGTTATAGTAGTTCGGCTATAGTAGTTCAGCTATAGTATAGTAGTAGTTATAGTAGCTATAGTAACGTATAGTAGCTTATAGGGCTCCTATAATAGGACCCTTAACTATGGCCACTCCATCTTGCACACGGTCAGTAAAAGGGACTGTACTTATGTAACATTATCAACTTTTTGGTAATTTTGGACCCCCTCCCCCCTTACGATATCATACGTTATCATCTCTCGACCCCCCCCCCCCCCCCCCCGGGCAATGATATCGTTATCAATGTCTAAAAATTCTTTTGATTTTTGGAATGATATACAAATGTCGTTACATTTATTTTTCGCGTACTTTATTGATTCACAAAGAAGAGAAGTCAATAAAATATCATTTTATATATCAAATAACTTTATATGAAATTAAATAACAATTAAAAGAAATAGTTATTATTTAAAAGAATTTAATAATAGCTTTGTTTTTTACATAATGCGTACAACAGTAATAATGTCTTCTTGCACGTGACCCCGCACGGGGGGGGGGGGAGGGGGGGAAACAGAACTTCTTATCAACAAAGCAGACGGACAAAATTCTTTCTCTTTTATTTACTAGTAAAACACAAAGTATCATTTCAAACGTACCTCGTATATGGTTTCTCGAACAGCGGATTACATATGCATACACATATGACAGAAAAATAGGTATGCCAAACGTTATGGTATTACATATTTTGGAATTAAATAATTTTATAATCATTTAAAGATTTTAATAACAACTTTGTATTCTCATAAAAATAGATAATAGACTAAAAAAAGATAACATACAATTTGGATGCAAAGACCAAGTTACAAAAAAAAAAAAAAAAATAAATAAATTTTGGTTGTGTGAAAGATGATATCGATATCAAAATACAAATCCCCACTCCCCCTATCGATATCTTATGATATCATGTGTCAACCCCCCCTCCCCCCTAAAATGATAACGTTATATATGCACAGCCCCAACCCCAAACGAGTATCTCACAGGAAGCGATCGAGCTAGCCTTTTGCTCGGCATGAAAGATTTCGCTTTCTGACCGTGCGTTCTCCGGTTCGACCCTTGTCGGCGTGCATCTCCTGCAGTACTGTTTATGGCAGATAAATACTGGAAGTGGTGTTTTCTGTGGTTCCGGGGGGCGGGGGCATTATAGAGTTCCGGTGGGGGAGGGGGGGGTTGCACTTTTTGACCATTGAAAACACAAAATCTCAAATCTTCCGGTGGGGACATCTCATTACTCCAGGGGGAATGTCCCTCCTGGGCCACCCCCTGAAATCAACACTGAGTTGTGGTATGCTTTTTTCAATTTAACTAAAATATTGAATACTGCATTGTGTAGCTCGTAGTCCTCAGTCTCAAGTTCAATGCTCAAACCATTCAGCCATCAAGCTCAGATTTAAGGTACAACAGATTAAAATCTGAAAGTTTATTCCAACCACGATAAAAACTCACTCTGTGTTCCTGTCTCCTGAGCGCGTACGCGTCCATCTTGAACAGACCCGTCAACTCAATGGTACTGTGACATTTATAGTTTTGTAATGGCAACATCTTTGCACTTACTAATGTGTGTCTGAAAAGTGGGGAAAATTTTCTGTGAAAGTAAATTTTGCATGTGTTTTAATATCTCGATATAAAAAATCATGGAAACGCGTATATCAAGAGTGGATGCTGAATCAGAAAGTCCTATAGATTTCGTTCAAATTGATGGATTGGTGAGAATTTTATTACTATATTGGTTGTAGTAGTAATAAATATCCTTTTGCTTGATTCTCTATAATACATATCCTTTCCGTATGTTTGTTTGTATGAATTTCACTTTCAAAAACAACTTCTTAGTAATATTGCTAGTATATGTATTTGTTGTAACTACTCAATAATTTCTTTCTCTTCATTCAATTAATAAAGTGTTTTATGAAAAAGGTTGTCTGATTTTCTGCCCAGCTATCTCATTTTTCCACACCGAATGGTGGTATTCTTTTAGTCTAAATATCCCAGGATATTTGATGAAAAATAAGCTTTTATCAAATAAAACAGCATTTTGTAATTTAAGGATTGCTTTTAAAAGTACAAATGTAACAGTCAAACATTTGTTTACATATTAACATATGCTGGTTCTGATTTATAGCATTATTAAGAGAGAATTATTTTGATGCAGGGCACCGTATATCTTTTATGAAGTGAATATCTTCATATAAAGTAGAGTGAAAATGTGCAATTCACACCTGCTTGGTGCATTTTGCATTTTATTTCCCGCATTTGCAATCTGCAATGATGTCATTTTGTTTGTTTAAAACCAGTGAATGAGAATTTGTAGTATTCAGTTTTTTTTTTTTTTTTGGGGGGGGGGGGGGTAGGTGGGTTTTTTGCAACCCTGTGTAGGACCCAGCCCCAGTATAAAAATTAAAAGTTCGGCACGGCCTGTAAAAAAAAAAAAAAATCAATTAAATCAGGCCCAGTCCAATTTCTACAAAAACTCTGAATTTTCTCAACATACAATTAAGATTATTTTAATGAATATTACATGCATATTTATGGAAAATTTTTACAGTATATGGGTCATTCTATTTCAAGTGATCCAAAATTGAATTAATTTTTTCCCTCACATCTTCAAATTTTCATGCAATTTGGAAATCTTAAAGTTCTACTTCAGAACATTAAAAAATGATGTGTTAATTTTTTTATCATGAATAGTTATTTTTTTTTTATTTTTAAAGTTTAGAAAAAACACAGTTTTTTGGCTTTTTGACATTTACAAAAATGCTCATATCGCAGGGTAAAATTGAGATATGGAGATGTGGAAGGTACTGTTTTGTTCAGAATTGTATAGCAGTGATGTCGCTGTACTTGAAAAATCCTAGGTCCCCAGGACCCAGGATTTCCAAAAATCTGGGTCCCTTTTTTACAAAAGCGGGTCCCCATCAATAATAATTCATATTTTAAAGGAATAAATGAAACTTGTTTATTTGGAAAAGATAAAATAAATGCATTAATTATTGTTTTAATAATACTTAAATAATGAATTAAAACCAGTATTATTTGCACTCAAATAAGATATTTTTAAAAAATATTAAGAGAAATTTTCTTTACTTTTTTAAAAGTAAAAATGCAAGATAGAATTTTAATTATAAAATAATGCTTATTTGAGAGTAGAAGATATCAAATTTCACTAACAAGTATCACTAATGTTCACATTTTTTTTAAAAAAAGAGGCAAGGCAGGTTTATTGAAAAAGATATTTTTGCTGAAAAAAAGAATACTTAAGTAAAGGGGTACTTTTTGTTGAATAATAGGTTCTTTCATTGCACTTCCCATTGAATTATTTGTCAGCATAGATCTGTGTTGGAATCAGACATTTTCCTTAGAAGAGAAATTCACATCTAAATCATAAATCTTCAAAAGGTGGCAGACATTTCAATGCAATAAGAAGGGGGAGGGGGTCACTGGTCCACCCCCTGAAAACATTATCAAAGTACACTGAAATCATGCAGTATTTTTAAGAATCTCATAAAAAAATAAATTAAATCCCACTTTATGAATGTTTTACCTATAAGTTTGGTTTGCACGTCCTTTATGGTGCTTTGACTAAATTCGCTTTTTTCCGCTATCCTTTGACGAAATTCGCTATTTTTTTGTGAACCTGTGTTTTTTTTTTCGTGATATTTTGACGAAATGTGATCTTTTTTCGAGATCCTTTGACAAAATTTGGCTTTATTCCGCGATTTTTTGGCGAAATTCACTATTTTTTCATGATCTTTTGAAGAAATACGCTAGTTTTTCGCGGCCCTTTTACGAAAATCTCGTTTTTTCCGTGATATTTTGATGAAATTTGCGCTTTTTCTCTCGATCCTTTGACAAAAATCTTTTTCTTGTGATCCTTTGACAAAAAATCTTTTTCTTGCGATCCTTTAACAAAAATCTTTTTTTCTGCGATTTTTGTGATGAAATTTGTTATTTTTTCGCGATTCTTTGACGAAATACACTATTTTTTCGCGTCCCTTTTACAACAATCGTGTTTTTTCCGTGATATTTTGATGAAATTTGCACTTTTTTTCTGCGATCCTTTGACAAAAATCGGCTTTTTTCGTGATTTTTTGACGAAATTCGCTATTTTTCGCAATCCTTTGACGAAATATGCTATTTTTTTCGCGCCTCTTTTACGAAAATCGTGTTTTTCCGCGATATTTTGACGAAATTTGCGCTATTTTTTGCGATCCTTTGAGGAAAATCTGCTTTTTCCTGCGATTTTTTTTGACGAAATTACGTCAAAACACAATTATGTGTCCCATGGGATGCGCAAGAGCTATTTTTTTGCGTCCCATCTCCAATTTTTCGTGTAATTTACACGTCCGTGGCATCGCTGTATAGGCTTCAATTTGATATATCACAAGATTGTGATTGTAAAAATTTTAATTTAAAATTATAACTTTAAACATTTAAATTTAAAAAAATCAATATGATTTAAAATTTTCAAAATTTTCTCATATGTTCCTTAAGTTATCAGTTACATATTAAAAAAAAAATTGGCTTGGGATCTCAATGGAATCATATTTTTATAATTATTTTGCCGACTCAAAAAAAATATATTTTCGAGAGTTTTGTAAGTTTTATAGTATATATATCTACTTTTAATAACCATCTGTTTTATCTTTATCAGTAGTTTTATTTTTATAACTAAATAATTCATTAATATAATATTTATATTATAACCATTTATACAATTTGTAATCATTGATTTAGCAAAAAAAGAAAAAAATCTCACACGGTCCAAGTTTACAAATCTGAACACAAAACAATAAATAAGACTGTCTAGCATAATCTGATTTTATGGTAGTGGGTGAGAGGATAACGTTCATATCATGACAGGATCTGTTCTGTAGACTGATGGTGGAGAGGCAACTTTCATGTCTTGACAGGGTCTGATCATGTACACTCTTGCTACTTGAATTGATAGCTTGGTCGGTATATCACAATCCCTTATTGTATACAGTTGCAGAATCATTTTAATTGAAGTGCAAATGTTATGTTTATAAAGGCTAAATATTTTTTCTCAGTTGAATAGCTAATGATTGTGCAGTAATGTGATAGTGTATATAATTTTTACCACCTTTATTTTGTGTTTTTTTTAGATAATATATATTTGTTTTTCTATATCAAGTGTTATGGCTGAGACTAAAAAAAAAGATATGAATTTAAGTATATACTTTTGTAATCCTTTAGGGAAAAAGTGCCATAAAACTATAAAAAAATCTTGTGCAAGATTGGATGTTTCATTTAAATCCATGTATTACTTCAGAAATGTAAATTTGTGACAGAAAGCAACTTTCAAAAGACAGGAAAATCTTAGAGGTAGAAGATTTAGAAGTCCCTGGAACTTCAGCTATTAATGAGGATTTTACAAATCCTGATGTATCATTACATTACTTGAATAAATCCCTTTCCAATATTGAAGACTGAAGAGTCTCCTATTACAAAAAAGCGAATGCACTCCAGGTTATTGTAAAACTAAACTGGAAAAGCCAATGAAAAAGCTAACACATGAACTAGTAGGTGAAACAGCAATTGAAGTTCAGGCAAAGAATGATTCAGATACAGAAATCTTACTGCAGCTCAAAGAAAAATTTAAAAGGGCACAAAGCAGAAGTGAAGTTTTTTATTTTAACTACACTGCCAAAAAGTTGGACATGCCAAAGAATACAGGATGAATTTAATGTAAGCAATAGAATGGCTAGAAAAACAAAAGTTCTAGTGAAAGAAAAAGGCATTATGTCTTGTCCTGAACCAAAAGCAGGTAAAACATTAGAACAGTCACTAGTTGATGAGGTGCTAGACTTTCATAATGGTGATGAAGTAAGCAGAATAATGCCCGGTAGAAAAGATTTTGTGTCTATGAAAATTGATGCGAAGAGTAAGCGTACAAAAAAGGTTGGTTCTTGTTAATTTAAAGGAAATATATGAAATGTTCAAAGAGAAGCATCCGAGAGAAGTTTGCAGAACTGAGACCAAAAAACTGTGTATTGGCAGGTGGTAGTGGTACGCCCTCAGTTTGTGTGTGCACCACACACCAGAACATAAAACTAATGATAGTTGGGGGTAAACTAAAAGATATTCCAATTGATGGTGAAGCCAATCTTGGTGATTATAAAGTATGTCTGTCGCAAATAATGTGCTCAGAAGCATCATCTGAATGTCAGCTTAATCTATGTGAAAACTGTTTTGGTATAAAGAATATTGAAGAAAAAATCCTTAAACATTTTGAAGAGGCTATGATAGACAGCATTACATATAAGCAAAGGATTTCTGTCGACAGGTGCAGCTTTGAAACTATAACAAAAGCAGCAGATGAATTCGTTGAAAGTTTCTGTGAACAGTTGATGATACTTAAAAGGCATGCATTTATTGCTCGGCAACAAAGTATTATGCTTACCTCAAAGAAAATATCAAAGAGAATGAAGCTGTTATAAGTTTGGACTTTTCAGAAAACTACTCCTTTGTGATGCAGGATGAAGCTCAATCCTTTCATTGGAACAATGATCAGGCAACAGTCCATCCTGTTGCTGTCTATTATAATGTACATGGCGAAAAAAAAATACAAAAGTTTTGTTTTGATTTCTGAATGCTTAGACCACAACACTGTAGCAGTGCACTTGTTTCAGAAAAAAGTCATTATGTTCTTGAAAACTCATCTTGCCCACTATAGAGAAAATATATTATTTCTCTGATGGATCATCTGCTCAGTACAAAAATAAGAAGAATTTTGTGAATCTGTGTCAACACAAAAATGATTTTGGAGTAGATGCTGAATGGCACTTCTTTGCCACAGCTCATGGCAAAGGTGTAAGTGATGGCTTAGGAGGTACTGTAAAGCGGCTTGCAGCTCGAGCTAGTCTTCAGAGGCCATACTCTGATCAGATAATAACACCAATTCAGTTATTTAATTGGTGTAAACAAAACATTCCAAATATACAGTTTTTTTATTGTACAAACAAGGAACATGCAGAGGAAAATGATTTCTTAAGAAGTCGGTTTCAAGAAGCAGAACCTATTAAAGGCACACAGAAATATCACACCTTTATTCCACATAGTGAAACTGAAGTAAAAACTAAGATTTATTCTTTCAGTGAGACTTATGATGTTCATGAAGTGATTGAAGGTGGGTTAACATTAACTATGGATGAAATATTTGGATATGTGACTTGCGAATATGATCGATGTTGGTGGCTTGCCAGTGTTGTTTCAAGAGACTCAAAATGAAGAAGTTGAAGTCACTTTTTTGCATCCTTCTGGGCCAGCACCTTTTGTTTTCCCCAGAAATCCAGACATTTTAAAAGTACACAAAAGTCAAATTTTGACGAAAGTGAATCCAAACGCTGTAACAGGCCGTACTTATACCTTAACCCAAAAGGAAATGGCAACAGCATCAAAAAGTTTATGTGCAAGACTAAACCCTGTGCAATAGATAAAACTATTTTTTTTTGTGTTTTAAATACCATTTGTCATTTTTATATTTACAGGTAAGGCCCTTGTAAATTTAAAATAATATTTACTATGAAGCAATAATATATAAAACACTAACATATGTGCTAATAAAAATGTTGTTTGATTTGTACTTTATTAGGTAATGTATATTGTATACCTTTAAAAGAACGATTTTCTAGATAGACCTTTACAGAAAAAGTTAAAAATAATATATGATCCCAAGATAATTTTTTGTATATATATAAAGGATAACTTAAGGAACATATGAGAATTTTTTGAAATTTTTAAAACATATTGAATTTTTGAAATCAAAATTTAAAATTTCAAAATTTCAAAATTTAAATTTTAACAAACCAATTTTTGTAATATATTAAATTAAAGCCAATGTAATTCTGAATAAAATGGTACTTTTTTCATTCATGTATCTCATTTCTAGCATGAGTTATGAGCATTTTTGTAAGTGTCAACAACGTGAAAACTGTGTTTTTTCCTAATTTTAAAAATCAATTTAAAAAAAAATTAATAAAGATAAAAAATTTTGGTCTTCAATTTTAAGTTTATTTCATATACCATAATTGCTGGGGAAAATCTTAAACATATAGAAAATGGTGAGGTACTTTGCTTTGGTTTACTTGACATGGGATGACCCATATTTTGGATTACTGTGTGTTCACAAAAGCAAGATTAATGATTACTTAGACTTCATTAAAAGAAAAATAAAGGGTTAAAAACATCATAGCTTTGGAAGCAGAAAAAGTAGATTTTGAAAATATTTCTCTGTAATTTATTAAGACTGTTCTTAAATCTAAAGGAGCTATTTTCTGACACATTTCTGAATTCATTTTTGTTCGGAAACCCATAAAATTGGCAGGTGTTCGTATTCAGAAACTATGTATTTGAATGATGTTTTCCTTTTTATGATAAAGGCAAAAGATCTTTCAGAAAATACTGTTACAGTTGGCATTTTAATCTAATTTCTGGACATGAATTTCTGATCTAATTTCTGGAACAGGGAATTTGAGAGCCATGCTAAGTTGTATTTTCAATGATTCTGTTAACAGGGGTTCATTATTTCTATTATACTATGTTTTCGAAACGTATTGCCTGTCCGACACATCCTGAGGACAGTTAAATCCAGTTCTGATCCATCTGGACTATGTAGAAAAATAAATGTAAGCATGATCTTGGCTCAGCTGGAGTCTTCTGAAAAAAATTAAACTCGGTCTCAGACACGATTTAACAACTGTATCATGCCTGTTTGTGTTCCGGGGATTTTGATAAAACATGCCCTGGAAATTTCAGAGTTACACAGGCATGAGGTTCTTCTGCGGATCCTTGATTTTCTGCTATTTTGTCATTTTCTGCTTTTTCAGATTTTTTGCCGTTTCTCGCATTGATGATTTGTTCCGAAATTATAAAAAAATCAGCTGTCACTCTGAAAATTCGGACAAAATATCACAAATTTCGACAAGTGATTGCCAAAAAAGAAAAAACACTTCCGTCAATCGATTGCAGAAAAAATAGTCAATTTTGCAAAATATTGCAGAAAAAACGCAGTTGCGTGAAAGGATCATGGAAAACTCCTGCATAATCGTTTTTTTTTTCTTTTTTTGCTCACAAATTCAGTATCATAGTAGCGATTACTTCATATTTAATTTTTCTTAACCCGTTGTTCCCAAATTATAAAAAAGTGAAAATAATAATTCCAAACATTTTAAAATTGAAAAATATGTTTACATATGAATGTTAAAAGAGAAGGAAAACTTAGTAATTAAGGTATAATTACGTGCGAAAAGAATTAAACAGGGGGAAACTACGTCACTTCTAAACAATATATTTAAAAAGACATATTTAAAATTATTTTTCATAGCGTCTAAAACAAAGCTTTATTATAAAAGTCCAAGAGGCAGCGACATTTTTTATTTAACTATTTTATAGAAGCTTATTTTTAAATGTGTGGTAGATCTTACTTAATCAATCACAATAACTGCCGTAAGCTGTCGCAACAGCTTTGGATGCGGCCCTGGAAACCTAAAAATACCCCAGTCAAAAGCAAATGAATAGCAACCCGATTACAGAAGATCACCACTGGTATCTTTTAATGTTAATAATAGCCTTCAACCTTCTGTAATCGGGTAATATTTTTAAAACAGAGCAAATAAGCCATTTTTAAAGTTTGTGAGGTCTGAACGATGATTGGCGAGTGTAGCTCGAAGGGGGCAGGTCTTCCTTTTTATATAAAAGAAAACAAATCGAGATTTAAAGAACAATATTGTTCGGTGCCGCGATACATTGTATATCGCACCATAATATTTGCACATACCATAATATTTTTCGTACACCATATTTGTGAAATTTATTTACACCATGTTGTTATATTTCTCTTTAAATTGTTGTAGCAGATGATGATCGGCTCATATATAAAGACTGCCCGCCATCTTCATAAAGCTTTCAGTATGTATACTGTAAAATTTGAAATATTGCAATTTTTAACTGATAAATCGATTAATCTGAAAATGTTGAACTCATACCTGCCATAAGGAAACCCCTTTTTAAGTTTAATATGAGCTTCTTTAAGTTCCGGTCGAAAGACTTTTCTTTTATAAATTAAGAGCATTATTAATTTCCCAAAATGAGATTTAAATTTCGATTCTCAATTTCGGAAATTTGTTGCATTGAAGGCCAATAATAATTTCCCGCCATAATTTTGTATTCAAGATTATCTTTTTTTTTTTTTTTTTTTAAGTTACCCGAAAAATTTCTTTGTTTACTACATGAAACAAGTTCTGTTATAGACTTATTTTTTTAATCAGCTTTATTTTGGAAATTTATAAATTTAATCGGTTTTGGGAGGCTCTTTGCATTTGTGTAGTGCAATTTATGCAAAATAATTTTTTAATTTTCAAATTGTATTTTGTATTTGAAATGTATTTTGAAAATACATGTATTTTGATTTTTTTACTTTTGAAAAGTATTTTGTATTTTAGGTTCTAAAACCAATGTATTTTGAATCGAAAATGATTTTTCCATGTATTTTTCCCAACTCTGTTCAGAATACATGTTGTTATGGTCTGATGTTCATATTTCAGGTGGTTCTAAAAATAATAAAGCATTGCCATGAAGAAGGTGCAGGAGTTACTGATGTTGCCCAAGGTGTACTTTTAGGATTAGGAGTGGATAACAGACTAGAAATTACAAACTGTTTTCCATATCCTCGTCATACAGATGAAGAGGATTTTGATGAAAGTGAGTATAATTTTACGTTAAACTTTCTGCAAGCTTGTTAGATTTAAGGATAATAATAGTAATAATAAAACAAGATCATGATTTGATATCAAATTATTTCATATCTCCAAAAATCAATTTTCATTAATTTATTTTGATGTTCTCGGATTCTTTAGGGTACTTCGCTGTTATTAGGTTTGGTTTGGTCATACACACAATCGGTTTTTTAAATACATATACATTTTATTTAATATACAGAGGTCAGAGTATCTGCCAGACAGTTTCAGGAGGGTGCTGCATCCTCCCCCCCCCCCTTTGCTTAAAAAAAATAGTGCCCTTGTAATATATATATTTTAAACCTTGGAGAGGAGGAGGGGGGCTTCTGATCTGAAGAAGTCATTATCTGTCATTACAAACTGCTATGTTTTATCTAAGTTTTTTGCAGTTTGCACATATCTTTCTGCTTGTCCATTCGATGACAAATGATATGGTGGAATAAGTATATGTTTAATTCCATTTGATTTAAGAAATTCCTGAAGTTTAAAACTTATGAACCAGGTCCCATTATCACTAATTCTACAGATAATCCAAATGTAGCAAAAATTCTCCGTAATAATAATAGTTGACTTACTATTAGTACTGGGTACCACCTGTACCTCTAACCAGTAAGAATTTTGATCTTGTTCTGGTTGGTGCTATTGGTGAAATAATCCAAAAGACCATTGCAGATTTAGCATCATCAGACCTGCCAACTGCTACGAAAAAATTGTAGTTGCTACGATTTGGACCTATAAACTACGATGCTACGAAAATCGGTCTTAAACTACGAATTTTTTCAAAAAACACAAACACATTTTTTTTTTTATAGTTGCAATTTTTATCCCGTGCAGCATATTTTTCAGGAGTGATTCTGTTCTGAAATTTCCGAAATTTCAAAGTATTCATTTCTGAAAGTTTTAAAAAATTGGTCTTTAGTCCGAAAATTCGGACATTATTTAAAAAAACGCTCACGCGGAAAAAAAATCTAGGCTGCAAAACAAACTTCTTAACATAACTCTCCTTATGTATATTAACCACGAGTGAATCGTGTTTCTGTAAATATTTATACAGGAATTCCCTTCCTTAGAAACAGGGGTGCCATTTTAAGAATTTCTGGAGGGGGGGGGGGAGGTTCTTTGAGGGGCAAGGTTTGGAACAGTGTGCAAAATAGCATGATTTGCATGCGGAAAAGGGAAGTCTTGCGTAATGAAAACTGCTGTGCAGTATTTCCCCCTGCAAATTCTTCCACAGACCTATGATTCTTCTGCGAGTATATTTTGAAATTTCTTCGAAGTCCGCGAATTTCTTTTCTTTTATGGAATTTTCCCAAATTAAATCGTGAATCGACTGCAGAAAAGATTGAAAATTTTTTCAAACGATCGTGTAAAAATATCGGATATTTCGTCAAAGATCTCAGAAACAAATAGTGATTATATTCAATAGGTTGCGCCTATTTTGCACGAGATTGTGCAAAAAATTACGAATTTCGATAAACTATCGAGGGGAAAATATTGCAAATTTCGTCAAAAGGTCGTGTAAACGAGTAGTGAGTTTTGTTAATTGGTCGCGAAAAGATATCGAAAATTTTGCAGATCGGTTGCGATAAACTATACCGAATTTCGACAAATAACTGTGTAAAAAACGTCAATTTCGTCAATTGGTCGCAGAAGAAAATAAATTTCGTCAAAAAATCGTGGTAAAAACGTGAATTTTGCCAAAATATCGCAGAAAGAAAACGGAATTTTGTCAAAAGATAAATTTGAAAATGCAAAATTCATTGAAAGATCGCAGAAATAAAATGCAAAATTCGTCAAAGGATCGCGGTAAAAAAAAATGCGAATTTCGTCAAAAGTTCATGGTAAAATGTGTGGATTTGAACAAAGAATCGTGATAGAAAAATGTGAATTACGAATGTGGGGGAAAAATTGTGAATTTCCTGAAATGATCGTGGGAAAAATATCGCGAATTTCGTCAAAATTTACTGCACTGGGCTAAAAAATGGGAACTAGGCTCCTTTTACAAATGTAAAAAAAAAAAAAAAAAAAAAAACGCTGCGAAACGAGAAGAAACTTTAAAAATCGTATAAAAATTTTCAGAGGAAAAAATTTACTATATTGAGTTGAAAGAATGAAACCTTATTCCTTTTACAAATGTCAAAAGATGGCTGCGAAACACGAAAAACCAACCAACCAACCTTCAGATTAATTTTAATTTTGTGTGCTACGATTTCTCATTTTCAAAGGTTGGCAGGTCTGCATCATACAAAAATTTTTAAGATAGATGGCAGAAAGCATTGTTTTTTAATGGCATTAATAATGCATTATTTCAAAAAATAAATATGATGCTAAAACATTGTCATTTTCAGTATTTTTACAAGTAATGGAAATAAATATATAAACATACTTAACAAACCTCATTTTTTTTTTTGTTGTTGTAACAAATTGTAAACAATTAATAAATGAACGAAAAAATTTACCAAAAATAACTTGTGAAATCACATGAAAAGATACATCTCATATAAACATGGATTTTAAAGATATACATGAAAATGTCCATATAAAAATATCAAGAAATATACACTTTTTATATAATTTTTTTTTTTTTGTTTTTTAATGTTTTCGAAAGTACAGATAAAAAGGTAAAATATTTTTTGTGTTCTATGTTTTGCAGATAAAAGCATTTTGCAATTCTAAGTTCATGGATTCCTAAAACGTACAGAATGACTTCACTGCTTAAAGTGACATCATATTTTAAAGACAACTTAACAGCATAACATTGCACAGTTTCCCCTAGGTTTAAAAGGGGGCGGGATGCTGCTGTTGTGGAAAGGGTACTTTTTTTATTTTTCAGGATACTTTTATAGTGTTGGCTAGAGTCTTAAAGTCTTCATTCGAGGGGGAAATCTCACAAATATTGCGAAATTCATCAATTGGTGATGAGAAAAAAACACAAAATAGTCAGCCAGCCAGAGGAAATAATCTCAAAAATATCGCGAAATTCATCGATTTCAGGAAAAAAATCTGGAAATTCGTCAGTTGATTGGGAGGGAAAACTGCAAAAATTTTGCAAAATTCTTTGATCAGCTGCGAGAAACATCACAAAAGTTGTCAATCAAGCAAAAAATCTCAAATATTGTGAAATTCATCAATCAGTCGCCTGAAAAATTTGTCAGGAGAAAATCGCGGAATTCAGTCTGTTACAGAAAAAAAGTGCAACATTTTTTGATTAGCCATGAGAAAATATCGCAAAATTTGTCGATCAGTTGCTGGAAAATATCGCAAAATTCTACTGGTAAATGAAGAGACTAAACAAAAACAAACCAGTTCAAAATATCTATTTTGAATTGGATGCAAGAGTGCCTTTATTGTGAAGTGTGCCCTTTTTGAAAAATTCCCGCTCAGTGGACATTTTGTTCTGGAATCAAAACACTGTATTCATTACTTACTTGGAGATCATGGCGATCAAACAGGGTTGTCTTGGTTTTAACCACGGTGGTTTCTACCGTACCAATACGTGGTAGCCGACCAATACGTGGTTTAAACCGGTTTTAACCGTCCTGGTCAAAATGAATTTTGACCATTTTGACCACTGATATTGACTATTCAATTTATTTACTACTAATCAAATATATTTTACTAGCATATGTTAAAAACTAAGTTAATATTTGTTAAAAATGTCATAATATAAGTAACATAACACCAGCAAATACCAAATTAAAAAAGCCATAACATAAATAACATAACACCAAGATACAACACAAATGTTTTAATTATTTTTTATACACAAACTCTTTTATTTTTTTATGTAAGTTGTGTTGAATTAAAAAAATTATTACAAGTAACAAGTTTTGCAGTTGTCTCTAAACTTAAATGGTTTGTAATTTATTTTGGATTATTCCAAATTTAGAAAACACTAGGAGGCTCGGCCCCCTATGAGCTACGCTCTCCAACCCCCGTCCAGACACCGCAGACTCTAAATGCACGCTAATTTGATCGGCTTTAAAAAGATTTCGAAAGATTGAATCATAATTTAAAAAACAGTGGCGATCTCCCTATAAACAAATTTCTATTCATTTCTCTTTGATTGGGGAATTTTAACGCCAAATCCGCTGCGGTACTACTTGATTATCCTGTCGACCAATTTCGCCAAATTATATAAATCGCCAAACCACTCGCCAAATTATACAAATTGATATAATTTTTATTTTAAATAACGAAAGAACAAATAAATTCGTACAACATTAATAAAAACACAAATAAAACCTCGAAATAAAAATAACTTGATGACGTATACATGTGTAACAACATTTCAAAATAAGCTAATATAAAAGGAATTGAGTAAAGAGTCTTTGTCTCCTGGTATTTTTTAACAAAGTGAAAAGAAAGTTCTTTTAAATGAGACATTTTAAATTAATTCTCAAAATATCAAATAAATGTCTAGCGCAATTTCTAAATTTAAACTTTTTTGCAATATTATTTTGTGTTCATTTTATGTAATAACTATAATGTGACGTAAATATGACGTCATTTCTCCTAAGACTTCTAACGCATGTTAATGAATTTATTATTTTACAATATCCTTTCTCTTTTAAAATTCACGTGTATACTTTTTATGACGTAATTTTTAATAAGTTCCTGCTTTTTATACGTAATTATTTAATTCTAATTTGAAAGTTTTTTTCCTGTTTATAATAGTCACATGTAAATAAATTTTTAATTTGAAGCAAACATTATTGCTTGCGCTTTTTATACAGTTGGCAACAGTTTAAATTAGTACAATTTTCTGAAATCTGTAAAAAATATCTCTAGAAATGCTGAAAATTTGAATTTAAAATAGAAATAAAACCTGAAAAAATGAGTCAAAATAAAAAAATTAATGCAATCTGCACTCCGGCAAATTCTAACGCATAAAATGATCTAAAAATGATTACACTGCCATGTATAGTTTTTGCTGCTATAAAACTTTTTTAGTGGAACGATTTTGTCAACTTTAGCATTAAATAACTCTTAAAATAATTCTTCGATTTGAAAACTGTCTGCATCAGCGTGTTTATCAAACATTTCTGTATAAAACCACCGATTTTCATATTTTTGTATGCATTATTTTTGTTAATATTAACGAATAAAGGCCTCCGGTCACAAAAAAATCAAAACCGGCGGCGGCGACAGCAGTAGTTACTTTTTTTTAGAATAGAGAGAATCTTTCAATTGATGATGAGCTGGCACAACAGTTCATTAGATGTAATGTGAATTCAACAAATTTTATATCAATGCTTTTAACCTTCTTCATTGCTGCCCACCAGGCATCAGGCCCAATTGTATCTTTTACACTTTCAGAAAAATAGGATTTTGGATATGGTGAAGATTCTGCTTGAAATACAATCACCAGAGGCAAAAAGGTAGGATCAATATTATTGTGTAACCACTGCCTTGCTATTTTTTGCTTCTCTTCATCACTACTTTTACTCATGTAGACAGGATTCAGCATATGAGCCAGAAAATGAACTGGGGTAATATTTTCATTAAATTGAGACTATCATTTTAGAATAAATTTCAAGATCTTTTTCTTTTAGTTATATCTTAACCATTCGTCACATGCATCAGATATAGGAGCTAGCATCTTCTTTTTTAAGTTTATCTAAAGCAAGGGAAATAGGCTTAAGTTGATTTTATAAATGTTTTACTTCTTTGTATACATTGTTAATGATTTTAACAATGTTATCAATATTATCTTCATGCTCATCTGCAATTTTTCATTTCAATAACATGCTTCATTATTGAATTAACTTTGTTTGTGTTTGTAATCTCTTGTCCTACAGTACAAGATTCAAGTAATGTGCAGCACATCCATAAGTAATAAACACTTCGTCTCTATATGCATTTTAAAAATCTTCTCTCATGCGTTTCATCTTGTTTTCATTGTCACTTACAAAACTTCTTACTTTACAAGCAAACTTGTTTTCTACCTCTTCTTTAGCATCAGCTGCTAGTTTTAAACAATACTGGGCAGATTTCTTAGATGCCCCTGTATCAACAGCTAAAGGAAGAATGATTTTTTTCCCTGTTGATACACAACAGGGAAAACTAGATCCATAAGAAAGCTAGATCCATAATTGCCCTAACAACAATGATAGGGCAATTATGGATCTAGCTTTCTTATTGTATTGCATAAGCATATTTTACTAATGAGCCTCCTTAACTTATCAGTGTATTATTCTTTTAACTGCCTGTTACTTTTATTACTTATTAAGTTACTTTTAATTGCAAAGAAAAAATAATTATTAAAATTAAGACCATTTTTAACAGTTTTGACCATTTCTGACCACTTTTGACCAATTTTGGACGGTTAAAACCACTTTTATCCAATGTCCTGGTCAAAATCAATTTTGACCGGTTAAAATTACAACCCTGCGATCAAATAAAAAATATGAAAACACAATAGGGTTGCTTCCAACAAATGTTACTCATAACCGGTTAAGTAACACGTATTCAGTAATGAAAGAGGAGCTCATGCGTTATCACCTGGACATAAATCTCTTACAAAATGTCTAAAAGCTGAACTTATAACTATTCATGGGCCAAATTTCCAAAGATATTTCTCCATAAAAAAAATATCTCAAAAAATGTCACTTCTAAATTTATTCACAGAACTGTAAATTCTTTGTTTATGCCATAGTTTTAAAATGAAATCTTACCCAAAGTAATGTTTCTTTTGTGTGTGTGTGTTTTACAAAATGTCTTTTGTATTTCTGTAAAAGATTGCACTCCTAACTTATGCAAGAACATCTCCCTGTGTTTTTCTTTTTTTAAACTCGCAGAATATTTTTAATCAGCTGAAGGTTCATTGCAAAATATTCTGCTTTTGGGGTTTTTAAGTATAAAAGAAGCAATAGATGCTACAGAAAAAAAAATAAAGACAAAGATTTAGCTAGTAAATTATATTTTCTAGATACAGAATTATGAAAGTGCAACAAATCTGAATGTGTGAGCAAAGTTTTATAATCAAAATAAAAAGAATGCCAGCTCTCAAAAATTCTCAGAGAAAAAAAAGTTTAAAAAGTTTTTTTAAAAGTTACTTTTGTTTGTGTAGAGTTGTGTAACAAAACTTGAGTGTGAATAAAATTAGCAACCAGCACATGAAGAACGTGAACGAATATATTTCATCTCCATTCAGAAATCTGGAAGCTCAGTCTACAAGTTTTGCTCATACCATAGTTTGGAAAGGCCTGCTTTATGGTGTACTGATATTTAAGTGATTATAAAGTAACTAATGTATTTTCTGGTGTATAAGTTGACCTTTTTTTTTTTACATTTTGTGTGTACTTAGTGTGTGTTGACCCCTTCAATTGAAGAAGATAAAATTTAATGTATTCAAGATTGGGATATGTATGACAATTCTTTTAATATAGAGTTTTCCCAAAACGTAGTGAATCTAAGGGTGAAGAAGATCATTTAGATTTTCCAGATCAATAATTTGCAAGATCGATGGTATATTAGGATTAAATCCCTCTTTATATGGATATTTTCTGCTTAAAATATTTGAAAATACAATAATTTGCTTTATAATTGTAGATTTTCTTCTTCAACTATTAATCTTTTTCTAAAAGTAAATTATTTTTACATAGATAATTATAGAAAGATAATTTTTAGTTATTGTGCAGAACGTCCCTCAAATGATAAATTTTGTGACTAATAATAGCAAATTGAATGTTATAAAATATTACTTATGTTTGATCGCAAAATATATAGTTTGCCTTGTTATTCAGTTGTACTAAATTATTATTTTTTTTGCTTTCAGTGGAATATCAAATGGAAATGATGAGGCACTTGCGCCATGTGAATGTTGATCATTTACATGTTGGATGGTATCAAAGCACACATTTTGGAAGTTTCTATAACAAACCTCTGTTGGAGTCTCAGTACAATTATCAGAGCTCCATTGAAGAATCGGTTGTGATTATTTATGGTAAATGGATTTTTTTATGTGTGTATGTATTCATGTAAAGCATTTCATGTTGCTGCAATATGTGTGATTTATATCAAATTCTTTAATACTCTTTTCAGTTGTGTTTACCTTTTGATTTTTTATCTAATGATTGAGTTTTATTGTTTTGGCCTCCCACGTGCTACAGAAGTAATCCAGAGCTTTTAACACCTTAGTATATGCAATGGCATTGACTCTGGTGCCTTGGAGGAGGAAAATGTGGCAGTATCAGGTTGCTTTCATTGCTCACGACATGACCCCCTGATAATAAATTGCCTGCCATTTTGTTTAGTAGTTAGGGTACTGGCATTATAATAAGCCAAAAAGGTAACTCTTCCCATCCATTACTAGAAGTATACAAAACTTCCCTGGGAGAAAAATTAAATGTTATTCCTCCCAAATGATTAGTTTCCCAAGCAGTTAAATAAATTTTGATTTAATTTTTTACTCATTTTATTGTACCAGTTATAAATAGGTAGGCTCAAAAGCATGCGTTTAAAAAGAGTAATTAGTTGTTGATATTAAATAGTAATTCTGTTATATTGTTAAATAAAAAAATATACACAAGTTTTTGTTTAAAAGAATAATCAGGGGTCGATCCAGGCAAAAATTTGGTGCCTGTTTAAGGGCCCTTTCACAAAAATCTATTTAATAAAATAGGCCCCTTCACAAAAATAAATTTTATAAAATGGGCCCCTTCACGGAATTCCTCTTAATAAAATAGGCCCCTTCGTAAAATTCTTTTTCATAAAAACTGTTTTAAAATGTGCAATTTGTAAATAAAACCAGGTCACAAAAATCAAACTCTAGCAAGGAGATTTAAAAAAGTTTTTGTTAATAAAATTCTTTGTTTGAATTTGAGTAACTGGATTTCAACTTTTTTACAAAATGTTACTTTTCACAAAATGGGCCCCAAGAATAAAAACCTGCATTAACCCCTGATAATTTTATCTTAAGATTATCAGAGATTAACCTTTATCTTAATGATAATAGTTTTATTCTATAACATTTTTTATTGCATGAGTTTCATTTTGATTTGCATCTCTGGAAAAACATTTTAACTTTGTTCTAATTTCATATAGTTTTCATATTTTGTCCTTTTTTTTAAATTGAAGTGTTTCTGTTTTTGGCAGTTAATCAACTGTTATGCACATAAGTTATGTGTATAACTGCAATATACTGCTATATTAAATTGTGACTTGCCGACATTGATCTGATTAGTAAACAGACTTTGTGCGATTGTTACTAACAAAGGTTTATCAAGCAGAAGCATAATTTTTCCTTAATGAAAATACAACATTATATTTTTTATAAATGAAAAATACAATGTAAGCTACAGATGTTTATGATACAAAATGTTAAAGAAATGGTTTAATATATTAGGTTGTTCAGAAAATAATCGCAAACTTAAAAGTAAAAGAGGGAAAATTGTATACATTATAGTAAACAATATTATTTTATTGAAAATAGGTCACTTTGACGTCT